>OY757244.1:8550717-13350717 GCA_963583935.1 Diaperis boleti | reverse complement strand
CCTCATAAAAGAAAGTCTTTGTTACATGATTTACACATTTCCCCGAAACAGAAAAAAATAATGTTGTCATCTAAAGCTGGTAAATCTAAATTTGTAATATTATAATATATACACTTAACTTTTTATTGTTATTTTTAGGGTGCAAACATTGTCAACCTGATGAATCTAGCTTGGAACCTCAGACTTTAGAAGAAAAGAAACAGTTCTTGAGAGAGCAGGCTTTGAAACATGTTGACGAAAATCTTATAAACCTTTTGAAAGAAACTTGTTCAATGCAAAGATTATTATTTTTGAATAATCCAAATCCACCATCAATTAATGATATTAAAGCTGTCTTATTAGAGAAAGCTTATGAACAGTTAATGGGATTCTCTTCAGGATTCAGTAAAAATTCATGCCCCATGAATCACCTTCATCTTAGATGGTACGTTATTTTTTTTTACCTTTTGCACTTACTAAATTGATAATTTTTGTAATTGCTAGAGCCTAACAAACGCAGTTTTTCCATGTTCGTGGATGAACAGAAAATCCAAGAAACCGAAGACTTTATTGACAGTCTACAAATAATATTTGCGCTTTTTTATAATTTAAATCTAGCGTACCCGAAAGAATTCGCCACCTCATTAGAATTTATTCAAAGATACATTATGAAGATAAACCCAGACCAGGGCACAAAAGGTAGGAAAAATCGTTCTAAATTTATGATTTAGATTTGTTCATTAATGAATAAATTGAAAAAAATTGATGATTAAATTATTTATTAATTAAACTCTATTAAAAATATAATATAGTTTTATGTTGAGAAGCATTTTTATGTTCTTTTTGTTACCTATATAAATTCACTGTTATATAATATGTAGTTTTTATATTTAGAGAGACATTTTTGAGTTATTTTTGTAATCTATATGTATGTATTATATAAGATAATACCTATTACAAATTTATATCTAACATGTTTGTTTTATTTTCGCATCATAATCTATTCGTGCGCAATGGCAAAAATCCAAAAAATACTACTGGTCATATTATATAACATTACAGTAAACATATTCCCGTAAGTATGACATAAATGACTTGAAACATTTTATTTTGTCTACTGTTTTAATCTCTGATATGCATAAAATTTTGCACATGATGCTTGATACTTGACCTTTTCAATCAAATGCTTGATTCTTATGCACTTTTATAGCATAAAAGTGCATTAAAAAAGCATTTGTTTAAAAACATGAAGTATCAAGCATGTGCTACATTTTATGTATATATGCCTTTATATTCTAAAGCTGTATAAATAAATTTTCTAAAAGTGGTACGTAAAATTACATAAATAAAATGTAAATTTATTACCTACTCTGTGAGTAAAAATAAATAGAAAGCCTGTAAATATTCTGTTTCAATCAGTAGGCCTGTTAAATTAATTATCTATTCTAATATTCATAATCGTTTTGTACAAATCCTAAACCAACTTGCAGAAATACAGACGTTGTGTGTAATAATCAATAAGCGGAATGTAAATTTAATTAGTTAGTGTGTAGATTTACAAGTACCTACGGAAATTTTCAAAATCAAATTGGAAGTTTACTTCTGATAGTAATATTACAGCACCTTGTAATTTTACTGTGCCAATCATTGGTCACAAAGTTGCCAATGATTGGTTGTGTAAAATTCCATAAACACTTTTTACAGTGTGTAATGCACAGGAGAACTTCGACTTGCCTACCCGGCAAGGTGCTCGTTAGGCAACGACTTTGAAGTTAGCAACATCCTGCAGTGGTTGGCAACGCGCTGAAGTTAGTTGGTCGTGGCTAAAAAAAGGGTTGGCGTGCCTGTTGGAGGGTGGAAGGAGGACCCATTAGATTCATTCAGACTTCAACGTTAGAAGTAACAAGTCGTAACTAACGCTTAATTTTTGTTTTTATCTGATTTTATTGTACCGCCCGAAGTATTTACAGAAATAACCTTTTTATTCTATCTACTCTTTTTTCTGTCCTCCTCAACATAATGAGATGGCCCTAAAATTGACCGGTGTCTGTTCCACGTACATACTAGAACCTCACTAATAAAATTGCCGACATTGGTGAAAGCTATTAGTCACTCCTTTGTTTGTTAGATCTTGTTTAAATAATATCCACTATTGCTATTCAAACCTGGATAAATCACTGAATAGCTACCTGTTTTTCGGTATGAGGCTGACAGCAGCTTGCGGTCAGTTAAAAGCTATTTTGTCCCTGTTGACTTGAATTAACCAACACTGAATAAGAACTGAATAGAGAAGGGCAAATAGCGGCAAAGCGACACGCCTAATATTGTGGTTCTGAAAAATTTTATCTTTTTATGTTATGTTGCGCCTCTTTACGATTTCCGATTCCGGGAAGCCAAGTTTCGGTATCTAGTGTTTTTTGCTTTGTGCATGTTGTAGTTTCGTTGCGCCCAGTAGATGTCGTCCCGTCGCGATCCTTTCAAAATGGCTTCTAAAGAAAACGTTGCGTTACGGTATATTTTATTGTGTTTGTCAATATAATTATGTTTCGAATCAACAGATAGACCAAATAGCATTCACTTCGTGGCTGCTGATTCGGGGAGTTATGTGGCCCTACTTCGGCTGACGTGTACTCGAGAACTCGAGAGGTGGGAACAAAGTCGTTTCGACTTTGAGTTGTCTCTTTGGACTGCAGTGGTACCCGGAAAGGGAGTTGCTGCTAACTTCTGAGCCTACTAGGTTGGAGTTTGCAGTATTGTTTTCGGGCTACTAATAAATTGCTTGCTTCATAAATACTTAAAATACTTAACAACCAAAAGAATAGTCCCCGACATAGGTTCTGCTAACTTGGACTTGGTTTGGGCGAGCCTTAAAGAAAAACAGGAAACTAAGTATGACAAGGACAATACAATAACAATGTGACTTTTTGGACTGTCGTAATCCACACGTGGACCCCACAGAATATCCACAAGACAGAGGAATTGAAATGACAAAGACCAGTAGAAAACCGTCGAAAACCAGCTCGAAATAAGATAAGTAGTAGACCCTTTTTTTTTGTTAAACATTCCAAGTAGTTTTGTTCGCGTCAATCTTTTATTGTAATTTTCAGCTTAACATCTCTTAATTTCGCTTTTTTAGGTTGTGATAGGCCCTATTACTTAGTTTTATTGCGGGTACGAACATATGTGGGACGTTGGACCCTATTGAAAAGAGATATGGTCACCCAGGCCAAGAAATTACGCCTTTTTAGGTTGTAATAAATTGGGGGCTCAACCGGGATTGGTTTTTTGTAGTTGTTTGTATTTACAGTCAAAAATGGAGGTGTAGTGTTAATGATTTTATTTTGTAGAGCTGAATTGTGTTTTGATGATGTTTGGAGCTGGAAATTCTAGTAGTGAAACCATCTTCCAGCCCTTGAGTCATTTTGTGGATTTAGAGAGAGAGAGAGAGTTAAGGAAAGGAAACTAGTTGTTAATTTGAATCGGTTTTTGCCGGATTGAACTAAGGAAAGGGGAAGACGGTTGGGTCGTGGTGGCAAGTGGCAAAAACACGCATTTAACATCAGGTATGAAACCTTGTTGCGGGCAATTATAGTTAGGTCTGATGAGTTCTTTTGGTTATTGTTTTATTGTAGGTATTAGTTTTGTTATTTGTATTGAAGTCGTAGTAATTTGGCTCAAGTAACCAGACCCCAGGCGTAAGCCTAAATCACTTAAATGAGGAAAACCACTCATGGTTGTAGGGTGACTGTTGTCAGTAACACCCGATTGACACCAAGTCAATTCTGTTTTTGGATGTTAAACTTTTGACAGTTAGCTCTGAGAATAATTTTGTTTTGTGCTCTCCCGTTTGGTCGGTTCTGGGCAAGTTCCGGGTGAGAAAATAATTGAGTGAAAAGAGAAAAGAAGAGGCATGGGTAACGATTCGGTGAGTACGCTGCGGGGTGCTCACCCCAATCTCTTCAGAATGTTTGAACGTGGGTTTGCCGGTCGGTCTACGGCCGTACACTTTGCACAATCGGTTATATTATGTTGGGAGTAGTTGGTTCGTTGCTGGGCGGGTCCACGATGGTGGCCTCGAAGGGGGTTTCGGACCTGGATGGGGTGTCCTCGGCAATGTCGTCGAACCGGACAGACTACCGGTGTGGGGGAACGTTTCTGCACCGACGCCAAAATGCCATCATACGCGACGCAGAGCGTTCTCGTGGTGTTGGTTTCGTTGGCGCGGTCGTGGTCGCTTCAGAAGGGAATGGAACTGCCGGAGGGGTAATCTTCGTGGTCGCGACCGCAATGTTTCGGTGGGAGCTAATATAGTGCCAAAAATTTTAGTGAGGAGCCACCATAGAGCCCATTCTTAATTTTTGTTTGTTTTATGGTAGTTTAAAGTTTTAGTCTGGCAGTACATACTATAACTTGCTAGGTCTGCCTAGAGACCTGGAGCGTCACTCCAAACGTGGTAGTTTGTTTTATTAGTAGTCATCGCTTAATTTGTAATTAACTGTTGAGTAGTTTTCCTCTCGTGATTCGACTAAATCTGACTTTCTTGACACGTGGACCCGACAAAATATCCACAAGACAGACTGTCTAAAAGAAGGAATTAAAAGTTTTGTTCGCGTAAATCTTTTATTGTAATTTTCAGCTTAACATTTCATAATCTTGTTCAAGGTAATTTAACCTTTTGTTTATTGATACATTTTCCTTCTTCAGACATATAGGTTTTATTTAACCATCTTGTTAGTTATCAATTTAATTTCAACCGTCGTTTATTTTAATATTGTTTAATTGTATATAATCTCTGTTAATTTAATCATTATATGACTTTGTGGGACATTTTTTTCTGTGTCTTAGCCCATACGTAATCAAATAATCCCACCGAGACACTTTAGTTCCACTATTCTGCACGAGGTTACAGCATCTCACAACCAACATACAAAATTTTATCTCACTTCAACATCGGAAGAAATTTGTCTTTCATCAGTAAATGACAACCTTAAAAAGTCTTCTTCCTATTTCCTTTGACAATACATCGTCAAAAAGTGTCTTTTTGAACAGTTTTATTTAGCTTGCCTTGTTTGTCTTGTCTTGTGTGGTTCAAATCTAGTAATTAAAATTTTACCCCCTTCCTGTTGACCGATTGACCTGAAATTTGGTGCACGCCTTTAGTTTTGATGACAATACAATAATGTATATTCAGCATCATTGTAAATTGAACATGGCCTCAAAATGGCGGTTTACATATGCTGTTTCAATCCCCTCAATATGGATATCAAATGAAAAGGCTTAACTAGTAGAATACAGTACACTATAAAGAAATTCAAAATCCAAGATGGCCGCCAGTACAACATGAAGGATTACATATATATTTTTTCCAACTCTTGAACATGGGTATCAATTGAAAGGGCTTAACTAGTAGAATACAGTTGGGAACAGAAGCTGAACGTCATGAGGAATAAAGAAAAACTTAGGAATAAGACAGGACCGAAAATCTTTGTGAACAGCGACCTAACAAGGAAAGAAAGAGAGATACAGAAAAAGATAAGAGAGATAGCGAAGAGGGAAAGGGAAGAAGGAAAGACGGTAAGGGTAAGCTACAGGAAACTGCAGGTTGAGGGAAATTGGAGGAAATGGAACGATGACACCGAGCGACTGGAAAATTTTTAAAGGAGAAAGGAAAAAACCGGGAAAGAAAAAGCAGACAGGAGGCAAAAAGAAAGAAGGTACACGATTCAACGGGAAAGCAACAGAAGAAAATAAAAGGAAGAATAAAATTGGTATATTGGAATGTAGCGGGTATAAGAAACAAAGGAGAAGACTTCTGGAAATACATAAGCGAATTTGACGTAATTGGAATGGTAGAAACGTGGGTAGATGAAAAGGAGTGGAAGAAGATAGAAGAGAGAATGCCGAGAGATTATGTATGGAGATGTCAAGCAGCAGAAAGGAAAAACAAGAAAGGACGAGCGAAAGGAGGCATTATCACAGGAGTAAGGAAAGAAATTGAGGACGAAATAAAAACAAAACAAGAACTACAGAGAACTGGAATAACAGAAAGAAATCTAAAAATAGGAACAAAAAAAGTTAAAGTAATCACGGTATACAGTAAAGAGATGAGTAAAACAAAACAAATGTTAGAAGAGACCATAAGTGAGACAGAAAAAAGAATGGTAATAATTGGGGGCGACTTTAATGCTAGAATTGGGACAAGATTAGGAAGACGGAATAATGAGACAGAAGATGCGAAAAGAACATCGAAGGACAAGACAGAAAATAAAGAAGGAAGAAAAATGATTGAATTTATAGAAGAGAGAGGATACGAGGTACTGAACGGGAACTGGGAAGATGATACAGGAGAATTTACGTACGTGGGGCCGAGAGGAGAATCAGTGATTGACTACGCAATAGTCAACCAACATGCATTGGATGAAGTAAGAAGATTCGAAGTGGGAAACAGAGTGGAATCAGATCACCAACCGTTAGAAATGGAAATCGCCGGAGAAGAAATAAAAAGAAAAAAACCTAAGAAAGAAACAATTATAAAAACAATCTGGGAAGAAGAAAGCATACAAAAGTACAGAAGTGCGCTACAACATGTTGAAAGAGAAAAAGAAAAACAAAAAGACACCGAAACAAGAATGAAAGAACTCGAAAGGAGAATGAGAGAAGCGATGACAACAAAGAAAATAGAAGTAGAAGTGGGAGAAAGAATGGGAAGAAATAGATGGTGGGATAAAGAATGCCAGGAAATGAAAAGACTTGCCAGAAAGCAAATGAGAAAATGGAGAAGTGGGAAGGGATCAAGAGAAGAATACCGGAAGCAATTAAAGAAATACAAAGACACTTGTGAGAAGAAGAAGGAAGAAAAGAAAAGAGAAGAAGAAGAGGAAATTAGATCAATCAAAACAGAAGAAGAAGTTTGGAAATACATAAACAGAGAACGAAAAGTGAAAAAGTGGGCAGACGAGAAGATAAGGATAGAAGAATGGAGAGAGTATTTTAAAGAATTACTAGACGGAAAGGACGAAACGGAAAGAAGACAGAAGGGAGGAGGACCAAGAGAACAAGAGAAAGGGGAAGAGATTACGAAGGAAATGATTAAAAGGGGTATAGGAAGAATGAAGAAACGAAAAGCGGCGGGAGAAGATGAACTGCAAAATGAAGCGTGGATCTATGCAACAGAAGAAATAATAGAGATAATGAGGGAGATAGTAAACGACGTCTGGCAAGGAAAGGGGCTACCAAGCCAATGGAGGATGGGGCTAGTGTGTCCGATACACAAAAAAGGAACAAGAGAAAAGGTGGAGAACTACCGAGGAATAAGTCTGCTGAGCACGGCGTACAAGATCTACGCAATGATACTGGAAGATAAATTGAAGGAAGAACTAGATGAAAAAGATTTGTTACCAGATGGACAAGCGGGTTTTAGGAGAGGGAGAAGCACCATCGATAACGTGTACATCTTGAAACATCTAATAGATAAGGAACTCGATAAGAAAGGAGGGAAGATGTACGCGCTGTTTGTAGACCTGAAGGCGGCTTTTGACAGTGTAAATAGAGAGAGATTATGGGAGTACCTAAGAGAGAAAGGAATCAACGAGCAGCTGGTGAGCAGAATAGAGGAAATTTACTTAGAAACGGGAAACAAAGTAAAAGTAAACGGGAAAACAAGTAAAAGATTCTGGACGACGAAAGGAGTAAGACAAGGATGCCCACTCAGTCCCAGTCTATTCGCGGCATATATAAGCGACCTGGAAGAAAAACTAAGACTATCACAGGCAGGGGGAGTGGTGGTAGGAAAAACGAAAGTCCACTCGTTGGCATACGCCGATGAAATGGTGTTAATAGCGAGAGAGGCCAAAGAAATGAAGGGAATGATAAAATGCCTAGGAAGATACCTGAAAAGAAAGAAGCTAAAGTTAAACGTGGAGAAAACAAAAATGATGATTTTTCAGAAAGGAGGCAGAAGAAAGAAAGAAGAATGGAAGTGGGAAGGAAAAGAACTAGAAAACGTAAAAGAATTTAAATACTTGGGTTACACCTTTAACGAGACTAACAACGAGAAAAGTCATATAAAGGAACTAGAAAGGAAAGCGAACAGGGTGGTAGGTCAAGTATGGGGAATAGGCGAGAGAAAATTCGGACGAGATATAAGAAGGAGAGGACTGATGTACGAAAGGCTAGTACAGAGTGTAATGATGTACGGAGCAGAAATATGGGGATGGAAGGAGCAGGAAAAGCTGGAAGCAATCCAAGCGAAGTACTGGAGATGGGTACTAGGATTGGACAGGGAAACGCCAGCATATATCGTACTAGAAGAAGTAAAGAGAGACAAGATAAGAGTGGAAGCAGGAAAAAGAGCAGTAAGATTTGAAGAGAGAATAAGAGAAAGAACGGAATGTAAGATCTTGCAAGAGTGTTGGAAAGAGATAAAGAATGGGAACATGGAAAGAGCAGGAAAAGAGAGAAGAAAATACTACGAGAGAAATGGGTATGCAGTGGAGGAGGTAGAGAGGCGAAGAAATAATGGAGTAAATGTACTAAGAGAGATAGTTGAGGTGGACCGAGACGTACAGAGGCAGGAAAGGAGAACGAGGATTAATGAGTCAAGGTATAATGGAAAGTATAGGTCACTAATCACGGAGGAATTGCCGGCATACCTGAGAAAAGAAAGCGAGAAGAACGATAAGAAAGTAATAGCAAGGTTTAGATGTGGAAACGAGGAAAGAGAAAACAAATACTGGAAAGAGAGAGACGAGAGAGTGTGCAGACTATGCAGAGAAGGAGCAGAAACAATAGAGCACATGATGAAAGAATGTGAGGAGCTGAGAGAGGAGAGAGAAGATTGGAAAGTACTGATAGGAGAAGAAGGGAAAGGACTAGGCTGGATGAAAGGAGTTTTAGACAGAAGAAAGAATGTAGAGAAAAGGGGGGAAGAGATGGGAGGAAAATGAAATTAATTTAGCTATTGGTGATGTTTATGTTTTATAGTTTTATTTAATCAGTATTCAGTTATTTAGCATTGTATGGGAATAGGAATCTTTTCCAAAGCCGAAAGGCAAGGAAATATATCTTATTATTAACTAGTAGAATACAGTACACTATGAAAAATTTCAAAATGCAAGATGGCCGCCACTACAAAATGTAGGATTACATATATTTTTTTTCAATCCCTTGAATATGGGTATCAAATGAAAGGGCTTAGCCAGTAGAATAGAGTACACTATGAAAAAATTTAAAATCCAAGATGGCCGCCGCCACAAAATTGCGAATTAATTTTTTTTTCAATCCCCTGAATATGGGTATCAAATAAATGGGCTTAACTACTAGAATACAGTATACCATGAAAAAATTTAAAAGCCAATACAAAATGGCGGATTACATTTTTTTTCAATCCCTCAATATGGGTATCAAATAAAAGGCCTTAACTAGTAGAATACAGTACATCATAAAAAAAAATCCAAGATGGCCACCGCCACAAAAGGGCGGATTACATATTTTTTAGTTTTCAATCCTCTCAATATGGGTATCAAATGAAAGGGCTTGGCAATTGGAACACTTTAGAAAAACTAAAAACTTGAAAATAAAATAAGTAAAAAAATTTTTAAGTTAAACAGTTTTATATTGTAAAGAAACATAATAATGATGCAGATAATCTACTAAAAGCTAAAAAATAATTAGGTAGGTACCAGGAACCAGTTATCACACCACTCTCCTCATTTTTACTTATTTTATTTACTCTTGGGTTTGAAAGCACCCCCTTAGAAAGTCTCTTCTTACTTCTGAGTTTGCCAACACATCCTTAGAAAGTGTCTCTTCTTATTTGCTTTGAAAACACGGTCTGAGAAAGCATCTTTTTGCTGCTGTTTTTGACAGGGTCCTTTTAGGTTCGGTTTGACAACATCCCTTTAAAAGTGTCTTTCTACACTTAGGTTTGAGGACACCCCCTTAGAAAGTCTCTTTTTACTATTAGGTTTGACAACAACCCTTAGAAAGTGTCTTGCCTTTTGGGCTTGACAACACTCCCATTGATGTTTTTTACTGATCGGTCTGACAACGCGCGCTTTTAAAAGTGACTTTTTACTGTTCTTTATGTTTAATACAGCATTTATTTTTTACTTATAATTCGTCAGTCTGTGTCTTTGTTGCAAAAGATAAGAGACCTGACCTGACTCTAACCCGAACCCGACTTGAACACAAATCTGCATTATCTAATAAAAACGACTTTAGAAAAGAGTGTATAAAGAATAGGAACTTAGTATGAAGACTAAAAATTATAAGGAATAAGTGGAGTTATAAGGCCTTTAGAACTTCTTTCCCCACACCAGACTCGAGACATTCAAGAATACTCTAATCCATTTTCTTACAGATCGACACAATAAATTGTCGTGCAAGTTTCCGCATCTTCACGACACCCGCGGCGCTCAACTCACAATGCAATCTCTTCTCGGGGATGGTAGGTGTACAAACTCCTGTCGGAAACGTTCGAGTTCATACTCCCATACGTGACGTGAAACGTATATATCGATACAATAAACGATTCAGCTCGTTGAACGTACGACCCCGGCACAAAAACGGTAATAACAATAACATTTGACAAGGACACATTGCATTGTGGTAATAGTAGATGTATCCAACAAGCACTTGATTTTTTCTTTATCGATCTTTTATTATCGGAAATGTCTATATCTAATCTGTGTTGGAGATTTAGACGGCACAAGTACATAAGTGCATAAATGTGTGTTTTATCCTAATCTAAGTAGCCGAAGTATTTAATCGAAATTGATTATAAGAAGTGAAAAAAAAAATTCAATGCTATCGAATCAATCATCACATTAATGAAGATCTGTCAAACAGGAGGGGTGCCAATTAGTCAAAGTTACTGGTTTCTTTGGAGAGAAATATTTGTTGAACTGAAAGCAATGCTGGCCATTTCGGAACGTTTGATCGACGATGTGAACTTGTTAATTTGGTAAGCATTGAAAATTACATCTAAACAATAATTGTACCAACAATACACAGATGCACCCTCTAATGTATTTCCGCAAACAGGGACGATGCATGTTATCCAGTTGTTAATTAGAAAAATAATAATTAACAGTTCGAAGCTTCAAGAGCAGAATAACGAAAAGTTAACTGGATATATTGCATATAGTTTTAATTAACACACTTCACAACTGACCTGAAAACCGTATTATTTCTATCAACATTAGTTGTGTTGATTTCTTTTCTTTCCTTACTCATTTGCTTACTAATTTTTTCCCAGTTTCGGTTTCAGAAGCATTGAGTTGTAGAAACCCGGTGTCCAACGTTCACTTGTTGCTGTATCGATTGTTCCCAAGCATCATTTCTCCCCCATCCGGTGAAATTACAAGCCGGATCCCCATCGGAGAAGTCTCTTTCCCGAAATAAATATTTTAGGCTTCATTATAAATGGAATAAACTCGATGCTTTAGGGAACTTTATTAAAATTGGCGTTCAGGAATGTTACAATTTAATTTGAATTATTGGCCTCTTTTTGTCTGGCTGTTCTGGGGCGCAGTGGTTTTATGCAACACCAAATTCAGAGTGTTGATAAAGTACGATTTTAAATTAACCGATTGATCTTTTTATTAGTTAAATGGTGGTAGAAAAAAGTTGGTACATTACATAAGATAAAATAAAACGAGTTCTATTTTCAACAAGACGACCACTTTCTTAGTTTGACTGCACTCCGGACAAAACATTGCATTCAAAATTGCGTCATTATGAACTCATAAATGTTCGTGACGTAAAATTTTTGGAAATTGCCTTAGAGACAGATAATACCCGCATCAGGAACCATCGAGTTACATTTTGCTAGAACCCATTCGGAATGGAAGCGAAAGTCAGATTTATTGTACTCGTCAGATAGACGTGCCCTGTTTATATCAACTTCTATTATCAAAATTGCTGTAAATATGAATTATAATAATTATTATAGCCAGAACCGAACAGTGTTAATATCTAATTAAATTTATGTTCTTTTAAATTATGTTTTATACGTTTAATTAAAATGTTTATTTAGTCGAAGGGGTTCAAAGAGAGCTCACCTAAGGCAATTTACACCTTAGATTTTCTGGATATTTCAATTGTGAAATTCGACCTTCTCCTAATAATATACAAATGAATTTCCAGAAATTCTGTTGGTATCAGATTTTAGACACGTGACACTTTTCAAAATCACCCTGCACACTTTCTTCGAGTCTTAATAATCGTTTTACTGCCTAGTCAAATTACGGTCCGAGATAAGGACTATTTTCCTTTAATTGTGTCGTAAAGTCCGGTTATAAAGATACGGAAATTTTATGGAGCACTGTTCTACGCTACCAGTTTAATTACTACGGGTACAAAAAACTCATTGAAACAATTTTCACGGTTCAGTGTTATAAGTTCTGTGAACTTCGGAACTACGAATTTACTCGGTTGCAGATACCGCTGTCGGGAAATTCACGTAGCGAGCGAAATGTTTATTTGAGATGTCAAAATTATGTTCCCTTCGGAAATGATGTTAACAGATCGATCGTTAAACTGGTTACGGGGAGTTAATTAAGGAGGGATTTAAGTTTACGTTTGGAACAACGCGGCAAAGTGCCGTTTACACTATGTTGTTTTCCAGTAATTATAGTCAACTCGGGTTGTTGCAAAAATATCAAATTTGCTAAAATGTATATTGTACTGTAAAATGTAGTTAGCATACAACCCGAGTTAATCGACAACAGTGAAATAAAATTATAATTTTTCTATTAACACTAACTTACTATAATGTATACTCACTTTCAAAACAATTGCAACACCCATAAATCAAAAAGTTTTTCAAAACTAATTATAATGTGATCATTGTTCTCATAGCCAGCTTATTAATTTATTAAGTTTTAATTAAAAAAGAAAACGTATAGAGATTTTTGGTCTCTTGTTTTTAGAACTTAATTAAAATATAGTTTTCAATGTGCTTTTTAAAATGGTTGATGAGTTATTCGCGATCATGGTGAACTTTCGGTTGGAGCGCATTGGATGGGTGCTATGGGTCGACCCATACCAATGGCCACGATTTATCAAAACAAAACTGGATAGAGGAGTGGAGTTAATTTGTTCTCCAATGATTCCAAATTTGTGTTTATGATGAACAGATGGCCGTAGAAGAGATAGGAATGAAAAGCAAATTCCTCACTTTATTCATGACTCCATGAGTGGTGGTGTGGGAATTAATTTCATCTTCAGTTGGACTTCATCTATTCGGAGCACTATTAGGCATAACATTATCTCGACATTGTGCTATGTTCAACTTCGTTACTTCGACGATAAAAAAATAAATTTTTGCGACCATTCTGGTGTATGTAGAATTCAAAAATTATGTCGCAAAAGTTCAATTACTAAAACCGAATGTACTATGAAGTGTCGAATACAAACTTTGTCTCTGATATCAAAATCGTTCATTTTCAACAATTATCAAAAAATTATCACGACTTTCTAAAGTTCTGCTGTAACACTTTACGAGTATTCTGGAGTATGTAGAATTCAAAAACTACGTCGTAGAAGTTCAATTATCAAACGTGAATTTACTACGAATTTCTAAGTGTCGAATGCAAACTCTGTCTCTGCTTTCGAAATATTTCATTTTCAAAAATTAACAAAAAATTATCACGACTTTCTAAAGTTCTGCTGTAACACTTTACGGTTATTCTGGTGCATGTAGAATTCAAAAATTATCTCGGAGAAGTTCGATTATGAAAACTGAATTTACTACGGATTTCTAAGTGTCGAATTAAAAATTTGTCTCTGATATCGAAATCATTCATTTTCAAAAATTTGCAAAAAATTATCACGACTTTCTAAAGTTTTGCAGTAACGCTTTACGGCTATTCTGGAGCATGTAGAATTCAAAAATTATGTTGGAAAAGTTCAATTATGAAAACTGAATTTATCATGAATTTCAAAGTGTCGAATGCAAACTTTGTCTCTGATATCGAAATCTTTCATTTTAAAAAATTAACAAAAAATTATCACGACTTTCTAAAATTCTGCTGTAACACTTTACGAGTATTCTGGAGTATGTAGAATTCAAAAATTATGTCGTAAAAGTTCAATAATGAAAACTGAATTTACTACGGATTTCTAAGTGTCGAATTCAAACTTTGCCTCTGATATCGAAATCTTTCATTTTAAAGAATTAACAAAAAATTATCACGACTTTCTAAAGTTTTGCAGTAACACTTTACGACCATTCTGGTGGATGTATAATTCAAAAACTACGTCGCAGAAGTTCAATTATCAAACTTGAATTTACTACGAATTTCTAAGTGTCGAATGCAAACTTTGTCTCTGATATCGAAATCTTTCATTTTCAAAAATTAACAAAAAATTATCACGACTTTCTAAAGTTTTGCAGTAACACATTATGACCATTTTGGAGCATGTAGAATTCAAAAATTATCTCGGCGAAGTTCAATTATGAAAACTGAATTTACTACGGATTTCGAAGTGTCGAATTCAAACTGTGTCTCTGATATCGAAATCTTTCATTTTAAAAAATTAATAAAAAATTATCACGACTTTCTAAAGTTTTGCTGTAACACTTTACGACCATTCTGGTGGATGTATAATTCAAAAACTACGTCGCAGAAGTTCAATTATCAAACTTGAATTTACTACGAATTTCTAAGTGTCGAATTCAAACTTTGTCTCTGATATCGAAATCTTTCATTTTCAAAAATTATCAATAAATTATCACGATTTTCTAAAGTTCTGCTGTAACAGTTTACGAGTATTCTGGAGTATGTAGAATTCAAAAATGATGTCGCAGAAGTTCAATTATGAAAACTGAATTTACTACGAATTTCTAAGTGTCGAATGCAAACTTTGTCTCTCATATCGAAATCTTTCATTTTCAAAAATGTTGTTTTCCAGTAATTATAGTCAATTCGGGTTGTTGCAAAAATATCAAATTTGCTCCAAATGTATATTGTACTGTAAAATGTAGTTAGCATACAATTTGTGTTAATCGACAACAGTGATATAAAATTATAATTTTTCTATTAACAGTAACTTACTATAATGTATACTCACTTTCAAAACAATTGCAACACCCATAAATCAAAAAGTTTTTCAAAACTAACTATGTGATAATTGTTCCCATAGCTAGCTTATTAATTTATTAAATTTTTATAAAAAAAAAAGAAAACGTATTCAAGAGATTTTTGGTCTCTTGTTTTTAGAACTTAATTAAAATATAGCTTTCAATATGCTTTTCAAAGTGGTTCATGAGTTATTCGCGATCATGGTGCACGTTCGGTTGGAGCGCATTGGATGGGTGCTATGGGTCGACCCATACAAATGGCCACGATTTATCGAAACAAAACTGGATAGAGGAGTGGACTTAATTTGTTTTCCAATGATTCCAAATTGTGTTGAAAGGTGAGAAGAGATAGGAGTGAAAAGCACATTCCTCACTTTATTCATGACTCCATGAGTGCTCCAGCTATTAGGGGCACTGTTACGGCATAACGTTATCTCGACATTGTGCTACGTTCAACTTTATTACCCTACCTTCGGCGATCAAAAAAAAAAAGCTGAAGCTTGAATCGTTTCGTTGTCGATTGATGATGATTTTTTTGCTACAATTAATTTATGAATTCATTATTTCCTTCACGGTGTTGCTTTTTTTGAGTGAGTATCATAAGTAGTGGCATTGAACCGACCAATTCAAGCATACTTCAAAAACATTAAGGTACTTAAAATATAAATGGTTTCCTCACATCGAATTATCATGTTCAAGTTTTAAATTTATTTTACAATTGCCCCTAATAGATCAATATGATAAAGGTTTCGAAACATTTTGTAGCAAAGAGTACTTACAATTTAATATCTAAAGTGACTTATTAAATTTTGTATCATTATGAAGTACCAAGTTTATTAGTAAAAAATCAAAAGTTTTCAGGAATTTGGGCGTTCGTCAGATCAAAGAAGGATTAAAAAATCTGTATTATTTTTGTTGTTATAGCGGCCATAGTAGTACACACTCTGTGGAAATTTCAAGTGTCTATCTATTACGGTTTAAAAGATACAGCCCTGTGACAGACGGACGGACGGACGGGCAGCGGAACCTTAGTAATAGCATTGTACCCCTTGGGGTACGGAACCCGAAAAATGGTGGATGCGCTGCTTGCATGATTTCTGTTAGACTTTCTTTGGGATTGTTATTTCTAAATTAAATTAAAACGTCTATAAAATCCTTTGTGCGTTTGTATGTATTCTTAAAACCTTTGAACCAGGTTTCTCAAACCAAATTTACATAACCAATTTTGTAACATTGTAGAATCTATTTACTTGGCTAACCCGGCAATGAAACAGTTTATTTGAGGACGCTTTTCATCGACGCTCGCAATCAATATTGAACTCTGAATAAGTGCTGCACAAACCATTGTCGCAATAATTGTTTCTGCAGCCGCTAGTGCATTGAAATCATGACGGTTTTTCCAAATATTGGAAGCTGTGAATTGAGGTGTATACAAAGGTGATAACGTGTGTGCCTCAAGGTATTGATTACACTCTGTTTCGAAACATAAATGGAATTATTAAAACTGAGGTAGAGAGAAAAGTATCACCGACTATCTCCAAAATTATCACCGAATTCCGATTCCGCACAATTATTGACAGTGAAGGCAATAAAAACATACTTGCTGCCAAGTTTGAGATTGTCGATTCTTTCGCATCAAATCCCCACACATCAATAAATTCGGGAGAAAAGTATAAGAGTCAAGTTGGCTACAAGAAACGAAGTTACCACTCGATCTCTTGGCTCTCGATGGAATTCGACTTATTTGACATTTATGAACTGGTCTGCATCATTAGTTCTCCGGCGATAAGAAAATTGCATTTGCTCGGAATTCATATATTAATTTTAAAGATGCTTCGATAATGACGATAATAATTAACGATTACAACTACAGGGTGATCAACAAATCATATTTCAGTTGGTAATTGATTCAGATAAAACTGTAGATTTATTTTTGCCGTCAAGTTGGGGAACTATCAATTGTAAATGGAAGTTTATATTGTCATCTGTTAACATAATTTTAAACAATAAAGCTTCAACTGTACTGCTGTCCCGCAGGGATGGGCGTTAGAACCACAACTATTCTATTGCACGAATGCCTGCTTTGTTATTTATCAAATATAAGAAGAAGAGGTCAAAGTCATTTTATAACTTAAAAAAAGCTATAATGATGTCTCACGGACATTGTGACGTAGCACTATCAATTTTTTATCATAATTGCTTTCTTCTATAGTAATTTTTGTAAATTTTATATCCCACAAGAATAAAAATTACAATAATTTTAAGGACATCTTCCAGAACAAAGTAAACAAATTAAATCACAGAATTAGGACTAAGGAGACACTTTACATCAATGTCAAGACCCCCTCGAGACTCTTTTTAATTAGTCGCGGCGTCTTTTTAATTGGACCTCTTATGTTCGCTGTAAACCATATTTTTTCATTGGACGGGATTGCAAAGTAAAAGAAAATATAATTATTCGCTTACCGACATAGCGTGTTGAAATCCAAACTCTTCCCTTGTCGAGTGTCTACTACGACGAGGTCGTGCGATTTCAGCTGGAATTGCTCTAAAGCGGCCTCTTCTGAATCGACCTGCGTGACTTCAAACGCTAGTTTGTCGCCGGCTTTCGTGTAGGCGTCGCAGACGGGATCTTGTTGAGGGAAAACTAGGAGTAGCTGGGAAGAAAACTCATTCTAGTGTCTTCGAAATTCAGGATAAAATATTGTATGCAACTCGTCGATAATTAGATTAAAGACTAAAAATTTTTTTTGACGGTAGTTATGTCGTTTACAGAAAATCTAACTCACCCTTGGTGGCAGCCGAGTCGGAGGTAGTAAGAAGCCATACTTTATTTCTTGAGGTAATCTCTGGAAGAAAAATGGATCTTATAAATATTGTAAAATATTACTTCTACAGAGGCTTAATCAACGTCTGCCGCGACAAGACCCTACAGGCAATTAACGTTAATGAAGAACCTGTATTGAAACAAAAACCAAAGATTAATATGTAATCACCCTCGATTGGAATGCACTAAGTAGTCAATAGCACGAATATGATATAACTGTATAACTGTTTTAATAAATAAAGTATGATACAGAGTTATACAGCTGAGACGATCCAAGGTGACTGGTTGTAGGTACCTGCATACGTCTGTAATCGAGCAAATAGCCCTTCAAGCGCTGAATTACAAAAGCACTCCCGGGCCTGGCGGGACATTTGCTCTAGGAGCAGCTGTAATAAACTAGTAAGATCTGAACAAGCCAAAGATATCCGAAAGACGACCACAAACATAATGATTTGATTAGGACCAAAGGTAGTGTGAAATTTAGAAATTTTAAAATGCAAAGGTCTGCTCTATATCTCAAAGCCCTAAAGACTACATACACGAAACTAGTCGTTTTTTTTATTATGAATTTAACAGTGATTTGAAATTAACAAATCACCAAGTAGCAAAAAAATATTGAGACAGTCAGTAAAAAAACTGAAACCTTTTCGGGGATCGGTTTCGTGTACTCCGTCGACGTCGCGGAGTGCATCATCCGCCTCGGAAGCTTGTCCCTCTCCTTCCCAAGATCATCGGACGCTTTCGTCCCCAAATCGACGACTTCTTCGGACATCTGCCCTAGAGTTTTTTCACTCTCCACAACCTCCTCGTATCTCACCATCGAGTGAATCCGTTTCGTCTTCTTCGGTTTAAGAATGTCTTTGTCGATAGAAGTAGAAACATCTCGAACCTCCCTCGTTGTAGCATCGGCCATTTGGTCGTCACTATCGCTCGTGCTTTCGGAAGAGGTTTTTTTGGAAATGTCTGTTTCAAGGTTAATTCCGGTTTTCTCCTCGCTCTTCGGCGCGAAGATATTCGTTGCACACGTTGATGAAACGTCCTTAATTCCCCCGCAACATTTCAACAGACACCTTCCTTTTGAACACATTTATGGACCGGATGCATTTCAACAAAGTATTTGGCGAGCCACACGAAAAGTAGAAAAGGGTTCCGAGTCAAGTCTACGTCATTGTGACATTTGCTGCTTTAGGTAAACGGATTGACGTTTGTTTTGCATGTTGTAGAAAACCCAACGGTAAGAGTTTTGCCAAGAAAACTAACAAAAACTACAGAAGGAAAGGTAAAACTTTAGTTACGTTCCAAGGAAGAAGTATATCAACACTATCAAGGTTCAAGAAGATTGAGGACTAAGACATGAGGATCCTTTGTTTAACAAATCAGAAGATCTAAAATTTGACTTAATAATATACCCAGCACTTATCTTCGCCCCTTCCATGGTCAACCGTCAGAAACTCCAGATGTCTAAATTGGTAAGACCGCCACAGGTTAGAAACCACTTAACTTATCCGAATAATCAGGTGCATTGGCACAGTACCTTATCAGTTCCCATTATAACAATCGAAATCGAGACAAAAAATCTAGAACGCACCTTAGATTTGAGAATAGTCCCGTGGTTCTTCACGCTCCTCCTTCTCCCCACATTCAGAGCATCCGTTTCGAACTGTATAGTCTTTCTTCTCTCGTACTTTCCGATCGCATCGTCATTCAGCGCCGTTTCTATTTCCATCACATCGTTCGCACCCCACAAATCACCGAAACACCACCAACCACGAGGTTTGTCTTTCGGCTTGTCCGCGATTTGTTGACCGCAGTATTTACACGTCGGTGGCATGTTTGCGATCTTCCAACAGTTGACAGCCGTAACTTTTATATCGAATTTTATTACATTTAAAAATAAGTGGTGTATGATGTGTTATCGGTGTGATTAGATAGTGTACGTCGATTTTTAGAGGTGATGGTGCTGATGCGAGACGGAGGTTCAAAATCTGTTTGTATTCATATTGGTTTTTGCAACTGTAGATTGTTGATCGATTAGAGTACCGGAGTTGAGAAATGGGAAGTTTGTTGTTATTTTATGAGTTGTTCAACTCTACTCAGAAGAAAAAGTCGATAAAAAATTGCTGCAACATCCGGAAGGTGAATTTTTACTCACGAATTCATGTAATTCTGAAGCCTCATTCATTGTATAGCTAATCTTCTACTTTACAATTATTAGATAAGAAATACGTCGTGGACCTGTTTCCGCTACCTATAGTGGTCCCCAAATTCTTTCTACTCTACTAAGTAATCAAGATATAGCACAAGCTTTTTTTGTATCTGGATAGAGAATTGAATAAGCTTTAAAATGATGTACACGCGACCCCCCATGCCATTTACATTTTTTAAGAGGGTGGCTCTCCTGGCTCAAGGGGTGAGATCTAAGACTTGAAAGTTTGGTATAATTAGGTCCCCCTTAGTAGGTGCTCATTAAGAAATGATTTTTCAAAATTCCATTTCAAAGGGGGGTAACAAGGCGGGGGAGTTAATCCCTAGATCTACTAAACCGATTGCAATAAAATTTTGCACACTTACTTCTTTTAGCACGTAGGCACTCACCAAGAAACGGTTTTTAAAAATTACATTCCTAAGGGAGGAACGAGGTGGGAGGATTAATCTCTGGATCTACTAAACCGATTGCAATGAAATTTTATTACTTATTTATTTTACTACGTAGGCGTTCATTAAGACACGGTTTTTCAAAATTCCATTCCTAAGGGAAACGAGGTGGAGGGGTTAATCTCTGGATCCACTGAACCGATTGCAATGAAATTTTGCACACTTTCTTATTTTATCACGTGGGCGCTTACTAAGAAATGGTTTTTCAAAATTAAAGTATTAACCTTCATCAGACCGAGCAATTTTTCATCACAACTTTTTCGAGAAAATTTATTCTGATTTCAGCATCAGCATTTCAGCTTCATATTTCTCAATGCCTTTATGCATTACTCACTGCTATTGATCTATACATTGCTGAAAAAGGTGGCAAATAGGCTCCTGCGCCCCATTCGGACGTGTGTGTATCTCTTTCTGCACTAAACTCGTAAAGAAGGGGAAGTAGATCTTCCGGCATCTGATTGATCTAGCTGGTATAAACTGTTTCGAATTGGGGACCAAGAAATATACTGAGTGGGAAATTCGAAGGGGAGAAAATTTCTTCTACAACTGGGTAAGGAAATAGTCCAAGAACACGTGAAACATCGCTACAGACAGCAACAACACAAAAAAAAAATTAAATTAGTTAAAAGTCTTCATAATTCAGAACCATCCATATACCTTATATCATTTTGCTCAGCATTAATTGCTCTGTAGGACACAGTGTATATGATTTTTAATAATTTTAAATTGTGGAGGTATCGTGTGGTTATCGTCCCCCGAAAACTCCGTTTTGATATCTTTCAAAATAAGGGCGTAAATGATGGTCCACACACCTCTGGCGCACCAAACCGATTGAGAACCGCTGGCATGATTGAAGAACCATTAGCAAATCAACCCTTATCTCTTGGCCTAAACAAAAAAGGACTCTTTTGCTATAATGAGTGCAGTGAACGACTGAAAATATTACTTTCAGTTTTACTTTAACTGTTGACGGTGCACTAAAATTTTTAAAATGTCTTTATTTTCAAATAGTCACATGACCGATACGATTATGATCTACGGTGAAACCCGTGAGAACGCTCTTCGGTTCGGGAGTTGTACAGTGTGCAATCTATTAGAGGAATTATTAGCGGACGTTAGTCTGAACATAAGACAACAAATGTGCTTCTTACAAAACGGAACTACTTCCGATAGTGCACGCATAGTGTCAGACTGGTTAAATAATAATTTACACGAAAGGTGAATCGGAATAAATGGCCCGGTATTGTGGCCCCAACGTTTTCCAGATGTAAATACACGTGAATTTTTCGTGTGGGGCCACATGAAATAGCATAGTCCAGGGCGGTGGTCATATGGACGATTTTTATAATAGTACGTTGGCCTTAGTGAGTCTATCTTTAGCAATTGAAAGCAAGAGTATTTTTTGTCAGTCGGAAAAGGTTAACCGATAAAAACCGATATGTTTAAAATTCGTCATAATTATTGTAAGTATGTAGTAAGTTTTTTGCCCAAAATAAATCCAGCGAGTATAAAAATGTTCAGTTCAGGCAAATACGAATGAGACCTGCAAGAAATGTATGAACTGTGGCTAATGAAGAAGCCATCTTGAACGCTTGAACTCCACTAGATTTTTTTTATGTAAGAGCGAAACAGAACTCGCGAGCTTATGAGGCTTTCCAATAAAAGTTAACTAATTGAGTTATGGGGCTGTTTTATCAAGGATATATTAAACAGAATTTTTTTTATATGTTGTCAAAATTTCATATCAATATCTTGACAACTTTTATAGTATTCGATAGATGATCATGACAAACTGCGATCATGCGATGGAAATAAAGTATGTATTTGACTTTAAAAAAATCTATAAAAATAAACTGATCAAGTTATAGTGCTGACGTATTAAACAAAGTCTCCTTTTGGAGTATTCGATAGATGATCATGAGCAACTGCGATCACGTGATAGACATGCAATATTTGACTTTAAAAAAAATATATAAAATAAAGTGATCAAGTTATAGTGCTGATGTATCAAACAAAGTCTCCTTTTGGAATACTCGATAGATGATCATGACCAACTGCGATCAAGTGATGGAAATACAATATTTGATTTTAAAAAATTCTATAAAAATAAACTGATCAAGTTATATAGTGCTGATGTTTAGAGGACCTACTAAACAAAATCTTTTATAATATATGGTCAAAATTTCATATCAATATCTTGACAACTTTTGGAGTATTCGATAGATGATCATGACCAACTGCGATCAAGTGATGGAAATACAATATTTGATTTTAAAAAATTCTACAAAAATAAACTGATCAAGTTATATAGTGCTGATGTTTCGAGGACCTACTAAACAAAATCTTTTATAATATATGGTCAAAATTTCATATCAATATCTTGACAACTTTTGGAGTATTCGATAGATGATCATGACAAACTGCGATCATGCGATGGAAATAAAGTATGTATTTGACTTTAAAAAAATCTATAAAAATAAACTGATCAAGTTATAGTGCTGACGTATTAAACAAAGTCTCCTTTCGGAGTATTCGATAGATGATCATGACCAACTGCGATCACGTGATAGACATGCAATATTTGACTTAAAAAAAAATTATAAAATAAAGTGATCAAGTTATGGTGCTGATGTATCAAACAAAGTCTCCCTTTGGAGTATTCGATAGATGATCATGACCAACTGCGTTCAAGTGATGGAAATACAATATTTGATTTTAAAAAATTCTATAAAAATAAACTGATCAAGTTATATAGTGCTGATGTTCAGAGAACCTACTAAACAAAATCTTTTATAATATATGGTCAAAATTTCATATTAATATCTTGACAACTTTTGGAGTATTCGATAGATGATCATGACCAACTGCGATCACGTGATAGACATGCAATATTTGACTTTAAAAAAGTTTATAAAATAAAGTGATCAAGTTATAGTGCTGATGTATTAAACAAAGCCTCCTTTTGGAGTATTCGATAGATGATCATGACCAACTGCGAAGTGATGGAAATACAATATTTGATTTTAAAAAATTCTATAAAAATAAACTGATCAAGTTATATAGTGCTGATGTTCAGAGGATCTACTACACAAAATCGTTTATAATATATGGTCAAAATTTCATATCAATATCTTGACAACTTTTGGAGTATTCGATAGATGATCATCACCAACTGCGATCACGTGATAAACATGCAATATTTGACTTTAAAAAAATAAAATAAAGTGATCAAGGAATAGTGCTGATGTATTAAACAAAGTCTCCCTTTGGAGTATTCGATAGATGATCATGACCGACTGCGATCAAGTGATGGAAATACAATATTTGATTTTTTAAATTCTATAAAAATAAACAGATCAAGTTATATAGTGCTGATGTTTAAAGGACCTACTAAACAAAATCTTTTATAATATATGGTCAAAATTTCATATCAATATCTTGACAACTTTTGGAATATTCGATAGATGATCATGACCAACTGCGATCACGTGATAGACATGCAATATTTGACTTTAAAAAAATAAAATAAAGTGATCAAGGAATAGTGCTGATGTATTAAACAAAATCTCCTTTTGCAGTATTCGATAGATGATCATGACCAACTGCGATCAAGTGATGGAAATACAATATTTGACTTTAAAAAATTCTATAACAATAAAGTGATCAAGTTATAGTGCTGATGTTTAGAGGACCTACTAAACAAAATCTTTTATAATATATGGTCAAAATTTCATATCAATATCTTGACAACTTTTGGAGTATTCGATAGATGATCATGACCAACTGCGATCACGTGATAGACATGCAATATTTGACTTTAAAAAAGTTTATAAAATAAAGTGATCAAGTTATAGTGCTGATGTATTAAACAAAGCCTCCTTTTGGAGTATTCGATAGATGATCATGACCAACTGCGATCAAGTGATGGAAATACAATATTTGATTTTAAAAAATTCTATAAAAAGAAACTGATCAAGTTATATAGTGCTGATGTTTCGAGGACCTACTAAACAAAATCTTTTATAATATTATGGTCAAAATTTCATATCAATATCTTGACAACTTTTGGAGTATTCGATAGATGATCATGACCAGCTGCGATCACGTGGTAGACATGCAATATTTGACTTTAAAAAAAATTATAAAATAAAGTGATCAAGTTATAGTGCTGATGTATCAAACAAAGTCTCCCTTTGGAGTATTCGATAGATGATCATGACCAACTGCGATCAAGTGATGGAAATACAATATTTGATTTTAAAAAATTCTATAAAAATAAACTGATCAAGTTATATAGTGCTGATGTTTAGAGGACCTACTAAACAAAATATTTTATAAACAATTTAATTTAAAATCTTTTATAATATATGGTCAAAATTTCATATCAATATCTTGACAACTTTTGGAGTATTCGATAGTTGATCATGACCAGCTGCGATCACGTGATAGACATGCAATATTTGACTTTAAAAAAATAAAATAAAGTGATCAAGGAATAGTGCTGATGTATTAAACAAAATCTCCTTTTGCAGTATTCGATAGATGATCATGACCAACTGCGATCAAGTGATGGAAATACAATATTTGACTTTAAAAAATTCTATAACAATAAAGTGATCAAGTTATAGTGCTGATGTTTAGAGGACCTACTAAACAAAATCTTTTATAATATATGGTCAAAATTTCATATCAATATCTTGACAACTTTTGGAGTATTCGATAGATGATCATGACCAACTGCGATCACGTGATAGACATGCAATATTTGACTTTAAAAAAGTTTATAAAATAAAGTGATCAAGTTATAGTGCTGATGTATTAAACAAAGCCTCCTTTTGGAGTATTCGATAGATGATCATGACCAACTGCGATCAAGTGATGGAAATACAATATTTGATTTTAAAAAATTCTACAAAAATAAACTGATCAAGTTATATAGTGCTGATGTTTCGAGGACCTACTAAACAAAATCTTTTATAATATATGGTCAAAATTTCATATCAATATCTTGACAACTTTTGGAGTATTCGATAGATGATCATGACAAACTGCGATCACGTGATAGACATGCAATATTTGACTTAAAAAAAAATATATAAAATAAAGTGATCAAGTTATAGTGCTGATGTATCAAACAAAGTCTTCTTTTGGAATATTCGATAGATGATCATGGCCAACTGCGATCAAGTGATGGAAATACAATATTTGATTTTAAAAAATTCTATAAAAATAAACTGATGAAGTTATATAGTGCTGATGTTTAGAGGACCTACTAAAGAAAATCTTTTATAATATAGGGTCAAAATTTTATATCAATATCTACAACTTTTGGAGTATTCGATAGATGATCATGACAAACTGCGATCACGTGATAGACATGCAATATTTGACTTTAAAAAAATTTATAAAATAAAGTGATCAAGTTATGGTGCTGATGTATCAAACAAAGTCTCCCTTTGGAGTATTTGATAGATGATCATGACCAACTGCGATCAAGTGATGGAAATACAATATTTGATTTAAAAAAATTCTATAAATATAAACTGATCAAGTTATATAGTACTAATGTTTAGAGGACCTACTAAACAAAATCTTTTATAATATATGGTCAAAATTTCATATTAATATCTTGACAAGTTTTGGAGTATTCGATAGATGATCATGACCAACTGCGATCACGTGATAGACATGCAATATTTGACTTTAAAGAAGTGATCAAGTTATAGTGCTGATTATTGAACAATGACTGTTTTATATGTGGTCAAATTTTCATGTGCATATATTGACAACAGCTGTCAATTTAGTTTAAATTCCATATAATATGTAATTATGTATAAAAGAGATTTAAAGTCAAATACTGTATTTCCATTGCATGATCGAAGTTGCCCAGGAACATCTATCGAATACTCAATAGTTACTAGTAACTATTTATAAATCTCTTTTATATATGGAATTTAAACTAATTTTTTTCAGTTTTTTGATTTTTGCAAACAGCAAAGTCCAAGTGTCAAACCCCTAATAAATAGTAAGTTACCCGTTTTCGGGGAACTTATTTTGTTTTTAACCCTCTTCGCTTTAATTATTCTTGTGCACATAAGTTTACAAAGTATTGAATTACGAATTATAATGAACCAAGTTTTACGAGATGACTTTTCTTGCTTTAATTACTGAACTTCAAATTTGTTAAATTAACGTAAGGGTAAGTCTTCCCTTAGTTCCAATAAGATGTTATAAGTTATAATAAACAGTGTTTAGTGGAAAAACAAGCTACTGATAATTTTTAAGACTCCCATTTAATCAGTTTCAGAAGTTTGACAGATTGACAGATTGTTAGGTTAGGGTAGCGTTTAATAATAGATATATAAATAGCCACGTGGTATTATAGATCCATTCTAAATTCTAAGTCTGTCGAAATGGAGTTTCCTCTCAATACGAAAGCAATTTATTTTCCCACTAGATGGAAAATTTCAAATTGGAACAAGAAGTAATAGACTAAAATGTCAATTTATCCGCCTGAACATCCGATAAGAGTAACCACAAGAAACTAGATCAGATTTAGTATCAATTCGGTGTATTCTAATTGATGATATTGCTTAAAAGATTATTTGATAAAATATCCGTCAATCTTTCAATTTCCGGCTCACTCGACAGAATTCTATTTATCCTCAACCAGGATTTACTTTCCAGGTAAAATGATGGAAGGACTCCCTGGCAGGGTTATAGACAGATTAGGTACATAAACCTTTCATTTCGTGTGGAATATGGGATTTTCACGTAACCGTTTTCTCTTAATAAATTTTGTGTGGGCGACAGATTAATTTTTTTCTAACTTTTAATGCAAGAATACACCAAACCTTTGAAAGGATTCAGATGCAACAATGGGATGTTTGTGCAAAACTGCAACGACAAAAGTAACGTCTAATTGGAAAACGAAATAGACGACGTGAACAAACAATGGACAATACGTTTATAAGAGAAATCCTCAATGAGACCACAATGAAATATGTTGGATAGTTGAAAGATAATTAGAATTAACAACGTCTCGAGAAAGCTGCATCATTATTTACTTTCTGTTAATGGGTCATTATGGTTTATAAAAGAATTTCTCATTGACACTTTGACGATCAGGAATCCCGTTCTTTAAAACATTTATTGGAGAAAATGGAAATGGTAAAAGACATTTCGGTGGTCTCACGTGTCTAAAGCTGCTCTGTAATTCATCAATTCATCTTTGAGCGATCGAGTCAAGTCACTTCTTCATCACGACTTGATTCTCATAATTTATCATTGATAGAGTTAATTGATATAAATAACGAACTTGTATAATTACGAGCATTCAACATTCTTCAAGAAATCAGAGAAGTGAATTTCCTTCAAATCCTTGTGTTACTCGACTCGGCCCTAAAACTTTAGACATCTTTCAACTGAAGCTACAAGCAATTAGAACATTCAACTTTCCACTCCTTTTTGAAGAAAAATCAAATTGATAGCCTGCATTATATTGCAGAAGACTACTCCAAGAATGCACTGGCTCTAATGATGTGCTCATATATGAGCTTGCAGACGCATTATAGTGACAGATTCCTCGGCAATTTTAGGAAAATCAATTATACCCTTTATGTGCCAAGGAATTAAAAGTCGTGTATTTTTGTAGCGGCTTTTCTATTAACGACAGCCTAACGGTGTGATTATATTTAATGGTTTTGGTGCTAACACGTATTCCAAGGAAATGGTGGTCAGACCAATGACTTTAAAATTGTAACACGTTTAAATAAATATAAAAATAAAAGATATTCTTCTCTATAAACGGACCAACAGTTACTTCACTCATACGCCATAATTGCGTTCTTGAAAATCTCGCTCACAGAATTGCAATTCCAGTGGCTAAATTCGGTGTCAATTATTGTTGCACGAAACGAGAAACTGTATTTCTCGGCATGACTAAAGAATGATTTAAATTCCCAATAAATCCTCCTGTCAATTTGATTATAATTTTAGAAAGTTTTTTATTGTTACCAGCAACACACTTAGTCACTTTAGAAGAATGTCTTTAACAATGACATTATTGTACTTCGCGGTTATTACTACAGCAAGGATAAGTGGGACAGTACTACTTGAATGTCAACCCCAGAGATGTGATTTTTCTTGCGTCAATGTATACTATAGATGCCACGGTGTGGTTACCGTATAATTGTTTAAAATCAATACACATTGGCGGTTCTATAGGAAGTCCGGTAATTAATCAGCAAAAGCAAATGTTCCAATTTCGAGATAAAATTTTAATTAAAAGGACTAGCAAAACATTGACTTTGTGTAACAGTTTTAATGCAAAAATTTAAATTTATATTAGAGCACCAGGATGCAATGCAAAAATTGCTAGTTATCCAGATTCCAGTTCCTACCAAAGGACATCGATTTTTAAATCCGATATAACGATGTAGTCTAAATATAGACGCATACATATACCTGTAATGTGTTTACGCACAAGAACTGCAATCGACGTGGTATTTACTTGAAGTCGAAAACAGGAAAAGGATGAGTGGAGATTAATGTAAATATAACATAAGAATATTCATCAAACATCAGATATTTGAGCTGACATCTCACAGTTCTTGTACTGACAATTTAGGTCTCCAACTCTTGTAGTTGGGAATCGATCCCGCGGTGCAATTTTAACAATGCGAGTGAGATGTCACTCTCCACACCTGTTACACAAAATACGATTCACTTACGTTGTGCTCCAAAGGTTCGTCCTCGGGTGTCGCCGCTAAAGAGCTTTTTCTATGAATGACTGATCGATTTGTTTCTGAAACAAAACAAAAATACAATAATTATGTGCCATGACGAAAAATAAGACAGGATAGCGCGGACAAAAAGTGTGAAGTAATTTTAGAACGCGAATCAACAAATTAATTAATCATCTAGACATCCACATATTGATCTTATTGATTAACGCGTGTGTTTATCCACAACTTCGTAACACTTCTTGAAGGAATCAATATCGAGTGCAATATATTCCGTGTAGAGCTCAAACTTTATAAGTTTAGAAGCTTTTTAATATGTCAACCACTTGTGTTTTTTAGGGGTGACAATGAAAATATATTGAAGAGGGGGGTTTCTTGTAATACATTCGTTGGCATTCGTTTCTCGTACCAAAAGTTGCACTTATTCTTTACATAAAAATCTAGTTTAATTTTAATATACATAGAAAAGCTTTTCAGACATAAATAATGCACCCACGTGGACGTGGAATTTTGCATGCAATGCAAACAAATTGCATAAATTCGGATGTAATCGGTAAAACTTAAACAAGCAGGTAAATATTTTAGGCGATGGAAAGTTTATTTTAGTGAGAAAGTAAATAAATAAAATGTCAGAGATGGCAATCCAAGGTTACCTGTTTATGCAAAATATACCTACAGCTAGAAATAAAGATTTTTCCTTTCTGTTTCGATAAAATATGGACTTGTTTGGATAACTCTGATAAGACGTTTCAAAATCACCTCACTACTGAAATTTTAACACGTAACGTCCTAATAAATAAAATTAACGCAGAATTAAAGAAGTTTTGAGGGATCACTGTTACAAGCACCAACTTAGTTCTTAGTTAATCTTAGTTCCCCAGCTTCTGAATTGCTCATTTTCTCAGTGCTATGACATTTTTAATCGATACTTCGTACTCTTCGCACCAGTGAAAACAACCAAAAGAGGTACTACGAGGCTAACATTTTCTGACCTTAAAAATTTACTGTTACATTACCGAGAAGAGCAGATAATAAACTGAATTTAAAAATAACGCAATCGAGCCAAAATTAGAGACTGTAGGTGTATTTGAGTGATGAAGAATGTGTTGAGTGTGAAGACGAGTAATGCTTACGAGTTTCTTAGCAATAAAATATGTGGGGTCCCGATTAAAACAAAAAAATTATAAATAGCATACGTCAAAATAAACATCATCTCTTGAGGTGTTAACGTCCTGGTAATTTTTCCCCACCACCGCCAATAATTCATAAATATCTTCACGCATTCTTAATCTACTTAGAGTTTAATTAACAAGGTTGTACAATTTACATACATGAATAAAACCCACTAAAATTTATGTAATTTATGCACACCGTCCTCCGAACCTGCTCTCATATGACTTCTTGTGTTTGCGTTCGAAATAAACCAGGACGTTTTTGTCATTCTACTGTCCTCATATTCGGTCAATTTAACATGGAGATTTAATTCGTACGGCATCGACCGGTGCAAAAGACAACATGTAGTCGGATTATTAATTAATAATTTGTTAAATTAGATCAGTCATGCGAGCACTTAAATTAATCTCGATACAGAACGAGTTGGTGCGCGTTAATTAAAGCACCGTTAATGTCATTTGAATATGTCAAACGGAGAGATTAACAAGAAATATTTGTCAGTCGGAGGTAGATTAAGTTACTCTAGATTTGTAGACGAGGTGTCAGAGAACAAGCGTGACATATATAATATTGCATAAAACTGTGAACAATGTTTGCGAAACACAAACACAATAAACTATAAAAAGTAGAAAACGAGGAGAAGTAGGTAAAAGCATTGTTATAGTGTTGTAAAAGAATAAAACACGAAAGATAGCTATAAAATCAACAACTGTGTGTATCGTACAACGATACGCTTTCTACGTTTGTTGGATTAGTTTATCACTGTTTTCTTAGTTTTAATTAACAAATACAATGAATAAAAATTTTCTTGTCCTTTCCTTTCAAATTATCTAAAAATTAAAAACTCATAAGATATCCCAGTTGACGGAGGAAATGATTTGATGGCATTGACACACCATGGCGGCTGGAAAACTCAGGCCGTGGCAGAAGGATACGATGACAATGACAGCAAAACGAAATGTAATAAACAGTATTGAAATTAGCGCCGTCAACGTCAAAATGTGATGCACCTGGTAATAATGTTTTTAAAGTTTTCTGATGTGATTGTGAAAAAGTATAGTACGCAACTCGAGAGTAACGACAATTACACGCCCTGGCGACGCACGTTACCCGGTCCCGTGTTTACAATCATTTAGCCCGTTACGTAATATAGTATTTTGTATTCGTTTTATGAAATACATAATGGGGAAAGTGGTGTGTAACTAAATATGTATGTATGTTTTTAATTTGACAGCTGTCAAATCTAACCTCAAAATTTGATGTAAATTCGTGTTTTTTCTCATTTTGCGTGAACGAAAACAAAAAAACGCTGTTTAATACTCGTGCGCTGTCACTGTGCAATCGATCTTGTATGCCAAGAAAAGAAACGTATTCGAAACGGTAAAAACTCTCAGCTCATTTTCGACAGCAGAGGAGAATAAAGGAGACACAAGAGTAAAATAGACCAATTGCCTATCTTGATTGTTCCGGGACTGGAAAAACAACTCTCAGAAAATAATCCCGTAACAAAGTAGCTCAGGAATATATTACACTAGCTGACCCGACAGACGTTGTTCTGTCCAACTTTGTCAATAAATTTGTTTCTGCACAGATCGCTAAACAACTTAAAAGTAAAGACAAATGTAATTTTATTTTAATTAAGGCTGGGATGCGTTTTCCAGATTTTTGTCCAGAGGTTAATGATTTTTTTTCAATAATTGAAAACATTCAATTGAGCTAGTTCCATCCCGGGAACATAAGGAACAAATCAATAAAAAAAAGAATCAACCAAATACGTCTTTCCTATCGTCAGTTCGAGACTGCTTACAAAAAATATTATGATTTTTTGCAGTTTGTCCGAATTTTCCGACTCTTTAGTTTGTAATTGTCTCGAATTTTATTTTCCTGAAAACCCATAACGAACAACACAAAAAAATGTTCATACCAAAATCCCATAGAAAAAACACTTTCAGTTTCCAATTTTCCGGTGGATTTTACAAAAAAAATATTTCATACAAATCTTGCCGTGAGAATTACGAACACACCAAAAAAAAAAAAAATCGGCCAAATCGATCGAGCAGGTCTCAAGTGATGCACTTTCATACATGCGACAATTGATTTTTATTTATACTAGTAATCGCCCGTCGTTTTAAAAAAAAAAAGTTAATACTTACGTAATTAAAAAAAGATTAAGACGGAGTATTTTCTTTATATACAATGTTTTGCGTTTGGTCCTAATTGAGCTGTTCGCTAATGTAGAAACGGAGACCATCGAATGTACGAAACAGAAGACATTACTACCAGTATTGTGTTGAAAAACCTCTTGAAGTATATTATGATCAATAATGGCACGTTGTTCATTGTTAGCCGTTTCATACATTTGATTAAACAATAAATCTTCCGCTTCTCGATTGATTTGTTGAGAAAGTCGCAGGTCAGTTAAACGAAAATATTGTGGAATTGGTAAACCAATTTTTCGGCAAGAAAAATTATGCGATAAAAGAATTGTATTTTGCACGGCTTCATTCGTCCTCTATTTCACACTATTCACACCTCGCATCCAGAGTTATAAATGTCTTAATAAGCATGTCTTAAGTTCCTTACAGAACTTGCTCACCCAACCTCAGGGGAGGGGCTAAGATATAATTAGCTACAGTTGTCCAACTTCTCACTTAAAACGATTCACGCTCATTTAAATTGATGACTGTAATGGAGCGCTTTTCCCCTAAAATGATTTACAAATAATTAATGAACCAGTGAAATTTTTTTCATTTAAAAAAAAAACAATTATCAAAATCCGGCGCACGTTGCTACACAAAGTAACCTGATGAGTGACATTTTATATCTAAAACTGTCACTGCTCAAAACTAAAACTGTCTCTTTCGAAAAAACTCGATTGCTTTTAATCTGATCCCTATCAGACTTCACAGGATCACCCACTGGGCTAATCTTGAAGACTGTCTGAAAATTTCATCAAAATCGGTCCAGTCGTTTTGGAGTCCATAGGGAACATGCATACATACATCGATTTTTATATACCGGGTGTCCCAGAGGTGTGTGGACCATCAATTACACCCGTATTTTGAAAGATATCAAAACGGGGTTTTCGGGGGACGATAGCCACACCATACCTTCACAATTTAAAATTATTAGAAATCATATGCAGAGTGTCCTAGTATTAGTAATATACCAAAGTTATGTTTTTTTAAATGGAATGCCCTGTATATTTGTTGGTGAATTGAAAGAGCAGTTAATGCTGAGCAAAATGATATAAGGTACTACAGGTTTATTATGGATGGTTCTTGAGTTATGAAGAATTTTAGGTCAAAATTAGTACTTTTTTAAAAAATTGCAGAGACCATTCCAACAGAGATAACTGAATATTTTTCTGTAAATAATTTTTTATAGACCCAAACTTTAATACACACTGATTGAAAGTGATCTAAGTTGATATTTCTATACAGGGTGTACGATTTCGCAAAATGTATAATAACTTTTTTTTTTCAAATAAAACACCCTATATTCCATTATACCACCAAATAGCATTTTTAATAAGCTTTCTGTCAATATATAGTTTGCCTCGGCAAATGTTAGTACTTTAGATAATTCTTACAAAAAACGTAGAAAACTCCAAAATTGATGAAATCGTGTATTAAAATCAGATCGCCTTGGACTTGTTGCCATGGAGATATCATTTTAGACTGGTTACCATGGAGCCGTTTGTTCTTGTTGACAGTAAGTTTTATCCCGTAACAAATAGTTTCACTTTGGTGATTTTTTTACAAAATGAATTTTACGAAAGGAGTAATGATGAATATGGTACAAGGCGTTAGGATAAGCCGGAAGAAATTAGTTTTTGGCCACAAAAAATACAACATTTTGAAAACACTGGAAACGTGGCCTACAACAAAAAACAATTACATAATTGGTAGAAGAGTAGGTGAAAACACTAAGCTAGAAGTTTTACTAATCTTAGAAGAAAATTTTCACTCTAGTACAAAAGAAATTGCTGCCCAATCTGATGTTTCGAAATCTTCAGTAAACCGTGTGATCAAAACTCCATCAAGAATTGCAAGAAGCTTATTTTGCAAAAAGAGTGGAATTCTACGAAATAATGGACAATCTTCTAGAAGGGAATAGAAATATTTTAAACAGAATTTTGTTCACTGATGAGGCGACCTTTAAGAGTAATGGGCATGTCAAGAGGCATAATCCCCACTGGGTGCGGACGATTGATTATTATCAGAATCAGTGGTCCTTAATGTGGTTGCAACAGGATGGAGCTCCTGTACATTTCTATAGGAATGTAAGAAGATATTTAAATGATTGGTTGCCGAGACGTTGGATTGGTAACGGCGGCCTTATCAAATGGCCCGCAAGATCACCAGATTTAACTCCTCTAGATTTTTTCGTTGGTGGTTATGTAAAGGATATAGTCTATCGAATTCTTACGTAAACCTAAGCCTGTCTACCTCTCGGTGTCATTTCTGAAGTAATTTAATAAATTAGACAATAAACGACTATCTCCATGGCAACACGTCCAAGCCGATCTGATCTTAATACGCGGTTTCATCACTTTGGGAAAGTTTTTTAAGTTTTTCGTAAAAATTATCTAAAGTACTAACATTTGCCGAGGCAAACTATATATTGACAGAAAGCTTATTAAAAATGCTATTTGGTGGTATAATGGAATATAGGGTGTTCCATTTGAAAAAAAAAGTTATTATACATTTTGCAAAATCGTACACCCTGTATAGAAATATCAGTTTAGATGACTTTCAATCAGTGTATATTAACGTTTGGGTCTATAAAAAATTATTTACAGAAAAATATTCAGTTATCTTTGTTAGAATGGTCTCTGCAAATTTTAAAAAAAGCGCTAATTTTGACCTAAAATTCTTCATAACTCAAGAACCGTCCATAATAAACCCGTAGTACCTTATATCATTTTGCTCAGCAATAACTGCTCCTTTAATTTACTAACTAATATACAGGGTATTGCATTTAAAAAAACATAACTTTGGTATATTACTAATACTAAGACACTCTGTATATGATTTCTAATAATTTTAAATTGTGAAGGTATCGTGTGGCTATCGTCCCCCAAAAACCCCGTTTTGATATCTTTCAAAATAAGGGCGTAATTGATGGTCCACACACCTCTGGGACACCCGGTATATTTAGATTGAGAGGTAATATGAAGTGGTAAATACAGGGTGTATCAAAAGGTGCGCACTAACTCTTCAGAACTATTTTCCTTGAGCTTTCCGGACATCCAATTCAGTTTTACTTTTTCTTTGGGCCTCATAGCTTTTGCACTATTCACAAATTAAACTGGCCAATGAGAACCCTTTATAAATTGTCAATATATTATCGACTTGCTGCTCTTTTATTGACTTGCTCTCTTATTTACATAATTGGACAAATCCTCAATTGCCCGGTTTGTTGGAATTTCCTACAGTTCTTATACCCACATTATTTTATTTCCTAAGCTTCTAGATCGTTGGTTTCTTAGTGTCTCAGTTTATTAGTTCTACAGTTCCATAATTTAGTGGGTTAGTTGTTCACTTCCGGATTTTTAACTTTTCCAGGTTTGTCCTTGGTACCAAAAATTCCCACTTCTGATGTTTTTGTTCTCAGTCCGTATGACTTGGTTTTACGGTCTCCAAGTTTGAAGTTGAGCTGTCCTCTTTCTCAGTTCAGTAATATCTCAATTTCATACTTTCATAGTTCTACAGTTTCTTCCTAGTGTCTCACTTTGTCAATTTTTATTTCCAGTTTCTCTCAGTTCTTTACTGTCTTGATCTCTGCGTTTTTAGTTCCTTTTTCTCAGTTCTCAGATTATCTGAGACAATTTGTGAGTTTTCGAATTCTTCAGTTTGTCGGATCCACAGTTTCTGTTTTACAATTTCTTAATTTCACAGTTTCTCAATTAATTCAGTTTAATATACAGGGTGATACATGAAGTTACGCAAATATTTAAACTGGAGGTACGACTTGGTACCAAACAATTTTGGCCGAAAACTTTTGATGGTCACTGGCATTATGACCCGAACAAAAAAAACAAAAAAAGTGTTGGTGATATTTGCTCATTGAAATCTTACCTTGAATTCAGAAAAATTGCTCTAAATGTGGTCTCCCATTGTCAATGCAGGCTCGGGTGCGACGTATCTAGGACTCACGCACTCCCTCAAAAATATCTGGCATTTCGCGAATTGTGGGACCACAATACGGGGCCATTTCTTCCAAACCACCTTTCCCTTGTCATGATCTTTGAGCCCATGCTTTGTCAAACTTCAAATTGTGCAGCTAATCGTCTGGAGCAATTTCTAACCCTCGTGTTCCTTCGTGATCATTAAAAAAGAATATGTTCCCGTTATCCCTGCATTATTCCTGTAAAAACACGAGATCCTGGCAAATGTCTAATCGGAAAGCTCCTGTACAACTCTCGAGCCGCAATAGCGTTCCCACGGCTTTCACATTTTATCTCTACTATTATTATTGGTCAGGCTCTCAATTTCTTATATATTATTTTCAACTTCTCCGTTATTTGGTTTCTCAACTTTATAAAACTTCTCATTTGCTCAATTATTGCAATTTCTCAACATTCTTTTGTCTTTACTAATTGATTTTCCAGTTTTCAGGTTTTCCGGCTTTATCTGCATTTTCAAAATCCTCAATTTTATATTTCTTGAATTTCTGATATGTTTTCTACGAATTTTGTCGATTTGTCAGGTTTTTTTAATTTACAGATTTCAAAATACAAAACTTCTGAAGCAAAAACGGGAGCAAGAAAATACTAATGTTTATATAACACAAAATAAATTGAGCCAATAGCAATTACAGATTTTTCAGAGTTACGGTGTATATAAGTGAGTACATATACCCTTGACGACGGGGTATATTCATTTCGGTGTTTCGGCTGGCTCCAGCAATGAACTTTGCCATAGGAACAATTTTTTATGATTGTTAATAAACGTCAGAAAAAAAGGTCCGTCAAAATTTCGCATTTTTTCGTTATATAATCGTAATGAATACCACTCGAGCATTGAAAATTATTCTGCGAAATACGTCTCATGACTCGATATTTTCTATGCTCTTGTGATATTATTACTGAAAATCCTGGCAAAAGCTGCGACCTGATGTCAGTGACGACAAATACATATTCTGTGAGACTAAACCAGTAAGTTAGGAATTTATTATTATTCTAATACCTGATTAAGTAAGTAGCATTCTTCTGTTGACATTCTCGTTGTCTGTTTTCAATAACGCGAACTCTTTTATTTTTTGTCCAATCAAGGATCCCTCACATCCATCTTTATTGCTGCTCGTCAGCGGCATTCCACAATTGACTGCCCGTCGTTGTTTTTATTTGGACACCGTGATAAAATCACCAATTGAATAAATTCCTGTCGGATAGTGCTCATTTATACATTATTCACTACCTTATTTTTACACCATGTGCAGTGAATCCCACTTTCTCCATTATTATTATATCGTGTTCAGACACAACCAATCTGTCATAGTCTGATAAACACAAGAGTCAAAAGATAATTATGAGTATTTTGCCTGTTTAATATGGGTCGCCAAACCCAGCCTCGGCGGTCTCCGGTAATCAACCAACCCAATGTTTACAGGGCTTAAGTAAATTCGCCTTAATACGCAATGTAATTAACCGGTATCAAATCTCATTGACATCGACAAAAAGATTAATGTACGTTTAATTAAATGCGTTCAAAGCACGCCGCTTCCCAAATTAACGAAATCAACGTGACCGGTTCTGTGATGAAATTTAACAAAAAAAGTCCCTGTTACGTGCATACGAAAATAAAGGTTATGATTTGCGTTCTAAATTGTATGGAGCCGGATCGATCTGTTTGAGGCATGTCAGATATAATTATTGTAATCGAATAAAAAGACGTTGATGGCCAAATTAAATGCTCAAATAAATTACACATGTCAGGCCCTGACTTTTAGATATAATTAATGCAACGATGATGCTGCTCGAAGTGACACATGTGATGGCTTTTCAAACTTAATTGATTTTTTCGTGAATCAAAAGGATTGTAAAATTAATTAAAAATACAAAACTAACAGAACTTACACGTTGATTAGGAGTGTTGAACAGCTGTTTTCGCACCGGATTTGTTGTTACAGCGCTAGTTAGCTATCTGCTTAGCCTTTGTGGAGAGTAACACAAATAATTATTACGTAAAATAATTTTATTTATTTGCTCTGGTGATAGTGTTTGTAAAACCAAAAACTAACAGGTTAGTATTTAATCTTGTGAATTGGCACGACTGAATAATTGCCACCTTGATACATATATTGAAAATTTGTTTCAGTGCCGTGGGGGTGTCAAAATCAAAATCTCCTTGAGTTTTTATATTTAGCTTTTCAGAGTAGCAGGCTTTTCATTTGCTGAAACTCGTCTAGTTTTTATGTTCTCCAATTCTCAAGTTCTGAAATGTTTAGTTTTTCAGTTTCCGAGAATTATAACTTCGCTCAACTTTGGTGTAACTAATCTCATAGTCTATAAGAGACGACGGTATAGATTTCCTTTGGATAGTACATGTAAATACACGTATATTTTGTTTCTGTGACAGTACAAGCAGCCACCTTCATTTATCTCTATTCTAGTCGCGTCTCATCTCATCTCATTCATAGGATATCTATACCGTCGACTCTCGGACTATACAGTCTGTAAACTAAGTAAGATTGAGCGCGGACAGCGTCATCAACAGCATGAACAACCAGAGTACTTGACGAAGTCTGACATCTTGAAATCTAATCTAATTATTATTGGAGATTTACAAGATAGGTAAGGAAATGAACTCAATATAAAGTTAAGAGAAGGTAAAGAAGTAAAAGATAGCAACGACGAAGGAAAACTAAACTGTCTGTGTATCAACTGTAAACTATCAACGCATAAACAAAATTACAAAAAAGTGAAGAATATTTACCGTCAGGCTCTTCCAGAATGTCTTCATCCGCAATGGTCTCCATGATCTCCTCGGCACTTCTGTTCTGTATAATCATATTTTGACAGCACTCACGACCTCGTCTAAATCTAATCTCTTGAATCACCAGCACTTTACATTTTGTTTTAACTCCCGGAGACACCGTCCTAAAGATTTATTCCACTGTCGCTACACGGCTCGTTAACGATGTTTTCCCATGTTATAAATCCATTCCAGAGTTGTTCGATTGATAATGCGCTAATGAAAATGTGACGTCAAGCTTGGGAAAAGATACCGTATGATTTATTAGGCACAGTTTATGGAAATTGCACCGGTGCACGAGAGGGTTTCTCCATAATTGCAGGTTGATTATGGGAGCTGCATCTGTTTTTGAACACGCGTCCAGCAATTATTACGAATCTAAAAAATCGTTTTGATACTTTCATGGTGTAGCACCTACTTTCCAATCGATAAAACTGTTGATTGCACAACACCGAAGCCAGATACCTGCTCTTATCGTCGGCTGAAATGAAAAATCGAGAGGAAATAATAAATTCAGGCCTGAGATGGTGTCATTTTTAATACGGACTATAATTTAAATATATCGACGAATAATTCAAAACAAAACCATTAGCTGTTGCATGCCAATGATTAAATGCTGGATGTGAAAATAATAAATTTTCCAGCAGGTATGTCGCTTGGAGCGTTGTAGCCATTTATTTTGTGTACCTAAGTTACGGGCTTGACGAACGATATTTTTTCTCTGTGTGTTCTAGGTAACATTGAAGAAATCGATATTGGAATTGTTTGTGTCAGTGCCTCGTTCGATTCTGGGTTATGTGAACTTGAAAAGTTTTTGAAACTGAACGACTTCTAATCTCTTGGAAACTATAGAGTAAACTCAGAAACTCATTAATTAAGAAATCAATCCACCAGTCAAAATTTTGAAATTGTATGGTCTCATATCTGTTATTTATCTAAATCTGAAATTATGCCGCAGTCGTGGAAAAATATTATTGATATCCAAGATCTAATGATGGTGGTTACTAAACCAATGGAAACAAATTAGAAACAACAACGACAATATACAAATTTTTATTTACCAATTACCAAAGAATCAAAACAAAATTATGATAGTCGTCGAAAAAAAATTGTAATTGTAAACATGTAATAGGATTTTGTTTTAAATTTGCTTTCATTGCTTTATAAATCAAAGCAAATGATCTTGTCATAGTTGTGTAAAAAATATAGTGCGTAACTAATTCCCTCGACGGTATGTGACTATAGGATCTAATACGATTTTACACTTAATTTTATACCTTGTTTTAACAATGTGAAAAAAAAATGTGCGTAACAAATACCCAAAATAATTCTCCGCATTTTAGCCTTCGCTACTTGAAAGTTTAATGTTTTACATCCTGCATTACAGTGCTAAAACGTTGTAGTCGAAAATAATATATCATTAATTTATTAGAGACGTTCCTCGAGAAAATATTGTACATACTAACAAAAAAAAAACAATACGATTTTACATTCAATTTTGAATTTGGTTTTGTAAAGTACACTGAAGAACATATTTTGCCTGATACAATGACACTATCGCCGAGACAATATTGTGCATAACAACATATAATAAATTATGTACAATATTTCTTCGGTGATAGTCTCGTAATTTGATATTTGTCGGGTGGTGCAAATATTATGCAAATTATTTTACATATTCATTACGCACAACATTTTTTCCATAACCAGACAAGACGAAAGATGTCTACCGTGACTGTTAAACAATGAAAGACCAATTTCGTAACTTTGTTTATACACAAAGCAGAAAAAAAAAACAAAAGAAAAAAATCAAAAGAGTGGAAACTAGTAATCTGAAAATGAATGAACGATAAAGAAAGTTAAAAAATTTAAAACTGAAAATATCAAAAATTAATAAACACGGAATTTTTAAAATCGAGCAACTGAGAACATATAAAAATAAAAATTTGGGAAACAGAATTTGAGAAACTGAGAACCTGCACATGAGGAACATTAGAACCTCAAAAACTTTTAAAGTGGGACATAAGAGCTGAGAGTCTTTAAAACTCAGAAAATCAGACCCTCAGAAAATGAGATACTGGGAACCTCCAAAAGTGGGGAAATAGGAAGTTGAGACACTAAGAACGCGATAAATCAAAAAAGTGAAAAACTGACAACCTGACAAAGTGAATAAAGGAAATTGATAAATTGAAAACTTTAGGAAATGAGAACCACAAAAATTAAGAAATTAATAAACAGAATCTGTGAAATTGAGAAACAGAAAATTTATAAATATGAAAATTTGGAAATTGGGAAATTGAGAAACTGAGAGCCTGCACAATTGGGTTTCGGAGAACATTAGAACCTCAAAAACTTTTAAAATGGGACATCAAGAGACCTGTGAGTCTTTAAAACTGAGAAAACGTGACCCTTAGAAATTGGGAAACTGGGAACCTCAAAAAGTGAGGAACTAGGAAGTTGAGAAACTAAGAACGCGATAAATCAAAAAAGTGAGAAACTGAGAACCTGACAAAGTGAATAAAGGAAATTGAGACATTGAAAACTTTAGGAAATGAAAAATTAATAAACAGAATCTGTGAAATTGAGAAACATAAAATTTATAAAAATGAAAATTTTGAAACTGGGAACTTGAGAAACTGAGAACCTGCACATTTGGGTTTCGAAGAATATTAGAACATCAAAGACTTTTAAAATGGGACATCAAGAGACCTTGGAGTTTTTAAAACTAAGAAAACGAGACCCTCAGAAATAGAGAAACTGGGAATTTTAAAAAGTAAGGAACCAGGAAGTTGAGACACTAAGAACGCGAGAAATAAAAAAAGTGAGAAACTGAAAACCTGACAAAGTGAATAAAATAAATTGAGACATTGAAAGCTTTAGGAAATGAGAATCACAAGAATTGAAAAATTAATAAACAGAATCTGTGAAACTGAGAAACATAAAATTTATAAAAATGAAAATTTTGAAACTGGGAACTTGAGAAACTGAGAACCTGCACATTTGGGTTTCGAAGGATATTAGAACATCAAAGACTTTTAAAATGGGACATCAAAAGACCTTGGAGTTTTTAAAACTAAGAAAACGAGACCCTCAGAAATTGAGAAACTGGGAACCTCAAAAAGTAAGGAACTAGGAAGTTGAGACACTAAGAACGCGATAAATCAAAAAAGTGAGAAACTGAAAACCTGACAAAGTGAATAAAGGAAATTGAGACATTGAAAACTTTAGGAAATGAGAATCACAAGAATTGAGAAATTAATAAACAGAATCTGTGAAATTGAGAAACATAAAATTTATAAAAATGAAAATTTGGAAACTGAGAACCTGCACATTTGGGTTTTGAAGAACATTAGAACCTCAAAGACTTTTAAAATGGGACATCAAGAAACCTGCGAGTCTTTAAAGCTGAGAAAATGAGACCCTCAGAAATTGAGAAACTGGGAACCTCAAAAAGTAAGGAACTAGGAAGTTGAGACACTAAGAACGCGATAAATCAAAAAAGTGAGAAACTGAAAACCTGACAAAGTGAATAAAGGAAATTGAGACATTGAAAACTTTAAGAAATGAGAATCACAAGAATTGAGAAATTAATAAACAGAATCTGTGAAATTGAGAAACAGAAAATTTATAAATATGAAAATTTGTAAATTGGGAAATTGAGAGCCTGCACAATTGGGTTTCGGAGAACATTAGAACATCAAAGACTTTTAAAATGGGACATCAAGAGACCTTGGAGTTTTTAAAACTAAGAAAACGAGACCCTCAGAAATTGAGAAACTGGGAACCTCAAAAAGTAAGGAACTAGGAAGTTGAGACACTAAGAACGCGATAAATCAAAAAAGTGAAAAACTGAAAACCTGACAAAGTGAATAAAGGAAATTGCGACATTGAAAACTTTAGGAAATGAGAATCACAAGAATTGAGAAATTAATAAACAGAATCTGTGAAATTGAGAAACATAAAATTTATAAAAATGAAAATTTTGAAACTGGGAACTTGAGAAACTGAGAACCTGCACATTTGGGTTTCGAAGAATATTAGAACATCAAAGACTTTTAAAATGGGACATCAAGAGACCTTGGAGTTTTTAAAAATAAGAAAACGAGACCCTCAGAAATTGAGAAACTGGGAACCTCAAAAAGTAAGGAACTAGGAAGTTGAGACACTAAGAACGCGATAAATCAAAAAAGTGAAAAACTGAAAACCTGACAAAGTGAATAAAGGAAATTGCGACATTGAAAACTTTAGGAAATGAGAATCACAAGAATTGAGAAATTAATAAACAGAATCTGTGAAATTGAGAAACATAAAATTTATAAAAATGAAAATTTTGAAACTGGGAACTTGAGAAACTGAGAACCTGCACATTTGGGTTTCGAAGAATATTAGAACATCAAAGACTTTTAAAATGGGACATCAAGAGACCTTGGAGTTTTTAAAAATAAGAAAACGAGACCCTCAGAAATTGAGAAACTGGGAACCTCAAAAAGTAAGGAACTAGGAAGTTGAGACACTAAGAACGCGATAAATCAAAAAAGTGAAAAACTGAAAACCTGACAAAGTGAATAAAGGAAATTGCGACATTGAAAACTTTAGGAAATGAGAATCACAAGAATTGAGAAATTAATAAACAGAATCTGTGAAATTGAGAAACATAAAATTTATAAAAATGAAAATTTTGAAACTGGGAACTTGAGAAACTGAGAACCTGCACATTTGGGTTTCGAAGAATATTAGAACATCAAAGACTTTTAAAATGGGACATCAAGAGACCTTGGAGTTTTTAAAAATAAGAAAACGAGACCCTCAGAAATTGAGAAACTGGGAACCTCAAAAAGTGAGGAACTAGGAAGTTGAGACACTAAGAACGCGATAAATCAAAAAAGTGAAAAACTGAAAACCTGACAAAGTGAATAAAGGAAATTGCGACATTGAAAACTTTAGGAAATGAGAATCACAAGAATTGAGAAATTAATAAACAGAATCTGTGAAATTGAGAAACATAAAATTTATAAAAATGAAAATTTTGAAACTGGGAACTTGAGAAACTGAGAACCTGCACATTTGGGTTTCGAAGAATATTAGAACATCAAAGACTTTTAAAATGGGACATCAAGAGACCTTGGAGTTTTTAAAACTAAGAAAACGAGACCCTCAGAAATTGAGAAACTGGGAACCTCAAAAAGTGAGGAACTAGGAAGTTGAGAAACTAAGAACGCGATAAATCAAAAAAGTGAGAAACTGAAAACCTGACAAAGTGAATAAAGGAAATTGAGACATTGAAAACTTTAGGAAATGAGAATCACAAGAATTGAGAAATTAATAAACAGAATCTGTGAAATTGAGAAACAGAAAATTTATAAATATGAAAATTTGGAAATTGGGAAATTGAGAAACTGAGAGCCTGCACAATTGGGTTTCGGAGAACATTAGAACATCAAAGACTTTTAAAATGGGACATCAAGAAACCTTGGAGTTTTTAAAACTAAGAAAACGAGACCCTCAGAAATTGAGAAACTGGGAACCTCAAAAAGTGAGGAACTAGGAAGTTGAGACACTAAGAACGCGATAAATCAAAAAAGTGAAAAACTGAAAACCTGACAAAGTGAATAAAGGAAATTGCGACATTGAAAACTTTAGGAAATGAGAATCACAAGAATTGAGAAATTAATAAACAGAATCTGTGAAATTGAGAAACATAAAATTTATAAAAATGAAAATTTTGAAACTGGGAACTTGAGAAACTGAGAACCTGCACATTTGGGTTTCGAAGAATATTAGAACATCAAAGACTTTTAAAATGGGACATCAAGAAACCTGCGAGTCTTTAAAGCTGAGAAAATGAGACCCTCAGAAATTGAGAAACTGGGAACCTCAAAAAGTAAGGAACTAGGAAGTTGAGACACTAAGAACGCGATAAATCAAAAAAGTGAGAAACTGAAAACCTGACAAAGTGAATAAAGGAAATTGAGACATTGAAAACTTTAAGAAATGAGAATCACAAGAATTGAGAAATTAATAAACAGAATCTGTGAAATTGAGAAACAGAAAATTTATAAATATGAAAATTTGTAAATTGGGAAATTGAGAGCCTGCACAATTGGGTTTCGGAGAACATTAGAACATCAAAGACTTTTAAAATGGGACATCAAGAGACCTTGGAGTTTTTAAAACTAAGAAAACGAGACCCTCAGAAATTGAGAAACTGGGAACCTCAAAAAGTAAGGAACTAGGAAGTTGAGACACTAAGAACGCGATAAATCAAAAAAGTGAAAAACTGAAAACCTGACAAAGTGAATAAAGGAAATTGCGACATTGAAAACTTTAGGAAATGAGAATCACAAGAATTGAGAAATTAATAAACAGAATCTGTGAAATTGAGAAACATAAAATTTATAAAAATGAAAATTTTGAAACTGGGAACTTGAGAAACTGAGAACCTGCACATTTGGGTTTCGAAGAATATTAGAACATCAAAGACTTTTAAAATGGGACATCAAGAGACCTTGGAGTTTTTAAAAATAAGAAAACGAGACCCTCAGAAATTGAGAAACTGGGAACCTCAAAAAGTAAGGAACTAGGAAGTTGAGACACTAAGAACGCGATAAATCAAAAAAGTGAAAAACTGAAAACCTGACAAAGTGAATAAAGGAAATTGCGACATTGAAAACTTTAGGAAATGAGAATCACAAGAATTGAGAAATTAATAAACAGAATCTGTGAAATTGAGAAACATAAAATTTATAAAAATGAAAATTTTGAAACTGGGAACTTGAGAAACTGAGAACCTGCACATTTGGGTTTCGAAGAATATTAGAACATCAAAGACTTTTAAAATGGGACATCAAGAGACCTTGGAGTTTTTAAAAATAAGAAAACGAGACCCTCAGAAATTGAGAAACTGGGAACCTCAAAAAGTGAGGAACTAGGAAGTTGAGACACTAAGAACGCGATAAATCAAAAAAGTGAAAAACTGAAAACCTGACAAAGTGAATAAAGGAAATTGCGACATTGAAAACTTTAGGAAATGAGAATCACAAGAATTGAGAAATTAATAAACAGAATCTGTGAAATTGAGAAACATAAAATTTATAAAAATGAAAATTTTGAAACTGGGAACTTGAGAAACTGAGAACCTGCACATTTGGGTTTCGAAGAATATTAGAACATCAAAGACTTTTAAAATGGGACATCAAGAGACCTTGGAGTTTTTAAAACTAAGAAAACGAGACCCTCAGAAATTGAGAAACTGGGAACCTCAAAAAGTGAGGAACTAGGAAGTTGAGAAACTAAGAACGCGATAAATCAAAAAAGTGAGAAACTGAAAACCTGACAAAGTGAATAAAGGAAATTGAGACATTGAAAACTTTAGGAAATGAGAATCACAAGAATTGAGAAATTAATAAACAGAATCTGTGAAATTGAGAAACAGAAAATTTATAAATATGAAAATTTGGAAATTGGGAAATTGAGAAACTGAGAGCCTGCACAATTGGGTTTCGGAGAACATTAGAACATCAAAGACTTTTAAAATGGGACATCAAGAAACCTTGGAGTTTTTAAAACTAAGAAAACGAGACCCTCAGAAATTGAGAAACTGGGAACCTCAAAAAGTGAGGAACTAGGAAGTTGAGACACTAAGAACGCGATAAATCAAAAAAGTGAGAAACTGAAAACCTGACAAAGTGAATAAAGGAAATTGAGACATTGAAAACTTTAGGAAATGAGAATCACAAGAATTGAGAAATTAATAAACAGAATCTGTGAAATTGAGAATCTGAAAAATTATAAAAATGAAAATTTGAAAATTGAGAACTTGATAAACTGAGAACCTGCACATTTGCGTTAGAACATTAGAACCTCAAAACCTTTTAAAATGGGACATCAAGAACCTTCGAGTCTTTAAAACTGAAAAACTGAGACCCTCAGAAATGGAGAAACTGGGAACCTCAAAAAGCGAGGAACTAGGAAGTTGAGAAACTAAAAGCATAATAAATCAAAAAAGATAGAAACTGTGAACCTGAAAGACTGGATAAAGGAATTTGAGAAATTGAAACTTGAGGAAATGAGAATCTCAAAAATTGAGAAATTAATAAACAGAATCTGTGAAATTGAGAATCTGAAAAATTATAAAAATGAAAATTTGAAAATTGAGAACTTGAGAAACTGAGAACCTGCACATTTGCGTTAGAACATTAGAACCTCAAAAACTTTTAAAATGGGACATCAAGAGCCTTCGAGTCTTTAAAACTGAGAAACTGAGACCCTCAGAAATGGAGAATCTGGGAACCTCAAAAAGCGAGGAACTAGGAAGTTGAGAAACTAAAAGCGTAATAAATCAAAAGAGATAGAAACTGTGAACCTGAAAGACTGGATAAAGGAATTTGAGAAATTGAAAACTTGAGAAAATGAGAATCTCAAAAATTGAGAAATTAATAAACAGAATCTGTGAAATTGAGAAATTAAAAATTTATAAAAATAAAAATTTGAAAATTGGAAAATTGGAAACTTGAGAAACTAAGAACCTGAACACTTGGGTTTCGAAGAACATTAGAACCTCAAGAACTTTTAAAATTGGACATCAAGAACCTTCGAGTCTTTAAAACTGAGAAAATGAGACTCTCAGAAATTGAGAACCTGGGAACTTCAAAAAGTGAAGAACTAGGAGGTTGAGAAACTAAGAACGTGATAAATTATAAAAGTGGGAAACTGGGAACCTGACAATGTGAGTAAAGGAAGGTGAGAAATTGAAAACTTGAGGAAATGAGAATCTCAAAAATTGAGAAATTAATGAACAGAATTTGTGAAATCTGTTAAAGAACCTCAAAAAGTTTAAAACTGAGAAAGCCAAATTCAGAAATTGAAATCTCAGTGAGGAACTAAAAAATTAAGACCCTTTAACTTCCAAAAAACTGGCGTTGTTTTTTTAATTAATGTAAAGAATTTCAGAACAGCTAACATAGAACAATGATAATGACACTCATGTGACTCGAGATTGAAAAAAAAAACAAACAAACTGATAATTCGGACATCCTGTTTGAAGACAATTGCAATCAAGTAGTCCAATGAACTCCAACCGCAACAGATGATGCAACGGATTTGCAAGGATTTTAAATCACAAACTCTAGTTTGTAAAGTAATTGATTAATCGGATTTGTGTTCAAGGACATAAAATGAAATGACGTTTTTTTGCCACAATAGTAAGAAGCAACACAGTTACAACGGGTAAGTCATAAACTTAACCGTGAATTCTTATACGCCTCTACAATTAAAGTTTCCTTATCAACGATTTTGTCATCACATTTTAGTGGTAATTTCAAGTTTGAAACTCTCTTTTTATGACCCCTGACAACTAAAACATACTTTACTCACTTATGGGATATTGCTGTGTAACAGCAAGTAACATTGTAACTATAAAGATAATTATTATATTGCGAAACGTAATTTGCTGGAGATTAAATGAATATAAAGTATAGATTCGCGTTAACGTAGACGTAAGTATGATTGATGCTCTCAAAAATGGTGGATGCGCACCAAGAATACTCTCATACAGGATCTTCATAAACGATTCATACATCATGTTGGCTCTGGTGCATGAAATTTTGTGTTCCAGAGGCAACATGATGTATGAATCATTTATGAAGATGCGATATATCTAATAAATAATTTTTTAATCAGTCGAATATGAGTCAAAGTTAACAGTATTAATTTGACACTTAATAAAACAAGCCGTTTTTCGTGCATCACCAACTTTGACTAATTTCTTTTCGATCGAAAAAATAGAAAATATGTGGAAACTATACAGGATGTTTCACAAAACCGGACAGTGTTGTATATTTCTTAGTTATCTGAAAAATCATAAACTGAGATGTGCTTGAATATTTTTATAAATTGTAATTATATATCGGCAATTGATAAATGATTTAAAATTTACATGTCATAACATTCAAAGCCTACTTGTAAACACTCCTACATATAGCGAAAAATATTTCATATTATTTACCTTATTTCAAATGAATTCCTATATACATATTCTGAATCTACATTTTAAAATAATTATACGAAGTTGTGACATTCCCCAAGACAATGTTTGCTTATTTATAATTTGTGAAATTATCTTTCTGATCATTATTAGATATTTATTCTCGGAAACATTTTTATCGGTTAATTACCATGAACGATTCTGACGGTTTGCGATAAATTGCAGTCAGCGAAAAATGCGGTTGTAATTGTTGCAATTAATATGATTAAACTGTGTAAATTAAGCGTTTGAATTATCAAATAACTCGCCAGCAATCTTAAAGCCATTAAAATTATCATTATTACTGTTACTCATGAAATCTTTGAATTTTAGTTTACGCGCCTAAACACAAAGGTTGTGACTCCTATGACGTTTCTAAACAAACATAAAAAGAAAATAGTGGTTCAAGAATGCAAAAACTGGGAAGGAAGAGTAAAATTGAAGATAAAACTGTGAGGGAAAAAAATGTCGGAGAAATACAAAGCGTGAAATGTTTTTTTAATTTTTTTATTTTGATTTTCACGGATTTCTATAACGGGAAAAAATTATTTTGACAGGTTCTTGACTGAAATTTCAAAATTATTGTTGGCAATTTTTTTTTTTTTTTTAAGAAAATATTTCATAGGCATCCTAGTTATTGAAAAAAAATATACTTAAGAGCTTGAAATACATTTAAGTTTTGTTTTTACAAACTACAACCCTGTCGGTTGTTTATAAAACATCCTGTATGTTATGGAGTGTTTCCTCCAGGCACATGCTCATCCTCGACCCACCCTTATCTACGGCACTGCTCGTCAATGTTTACTTGCGAATTTGAACGACTCCAAAGAATGTTCCTGACGCGAATAACTCATTAACACCGGCGTATTAATTGATCGGCACCGAAAAGTCGGTATTTATGCACTGTCACACACCACACTCGGGAGAACTCAAGCACTTTTATCGATCAAATATTGGAGCACTGACGCACTCGGTGCCACAGACGCAAATGCATAACTAAATAGATAAGATACCGTTCTGCGGGGTTTGTCTTGCGATTAGCAGGCACCTCCAACAGGAGACGCAACACTTCGCGGACTGGTCGAGAAAGCATTCGGCGAGTTTTTGCTCTGCCTCCTTGGAACGTTCTTTACTTGGCTGTTGAGGTTGAGTGTGTGGCAATTCGACGGACGGGTGGAAGTCACGCAGCGGTCTTCTAGGAGGTTCATGTGTACATTGTCACAAGGAGACCTTGGATCGTCGTGCAGGTAAAAATGTAACTCTAGTTCGTCTTAACGAGGGTTCGTCTTGCTGCTGCCGCCGACAAGACATTCGAGGAATATCAAATGAGTTATGTGATTCACGTAATGGGCACGCTCGGGTTCGTTGGAATTGCAGCACCTGGAATTGGCTTCTTCGCCAAATTGAGACACCATTTGTCTGTGTTTTTGTTCGGACGGTGTTATTGTTGACTGCAAGACGCAGTCGAAAAAACATTACTGCTACACCTTTTTAGGTTCGCGGATAAATTGTTTATTTACGCAGAAATAAAAAAAATAGCATAAAAATCCTACATCTTTTTTTCTTTTTTCTTCATTGAATCATCGAAAAGAATGAAAATGAGAACTAGGAACCTAAAAACTTAAAAATCTTATGGAAACGGGGTTTCAAGACTTCAGCATTGAATCTGGTCACAGCACAGGTTACGACACCTCTCCTAATGCGGGTTCCGTAACACCTTCGAAAATCAGATTTCCATTCAGAATGTTTTGAATATTAATAGAGACATAGTAAAGAATACATTGTAGTGAATATAAAAATGTTTTACTTCCCAACACAAACATTCTGCTGCTCGAAACCCGCGAACTATTTATTCTGCGTCAGTGAAAAATTATCGGTCTGGTAAATTCTTTCTCTGTAAAGAATTGCTGACCTAAGCGATTTGACTCTGGCATTTATTAGTTTTGTAAATTAGATATTTAATCGGTATCTTTTTTACCGTACATATATCACACATGTCTTTTTTATCTACATTATAAATAACAAGTTCGATAGACTATATTTTGCAACTAATGGACATCGAAAGCACCTGTTATTATAACTACCACAATAAAGTTTTGACATTTTCAGATAACTGATACTAGAGCAGAAACGTTTTTATGTCCTTGGTAAAGCAGAAACTCATTTGCTCCTATTTCGTAAAATGGAACCGATAATAACATCCACATATCAATCAAAAAATTTACGATTATGTCAACCTTTCATTAAAGTTAAACATTAAAATTTAACGACGCATTCCGGGAGCGGCGTATCGCAACTCCATCGATAAATTGGATAACTTTCTGTACGTTATTTGAATTTGAACTCTAATCAGATCAAAACCGATCTGATTGTAATAGAATGGTAAAACATATTTTATTTCCTTCCTTCTGTCGAGACAGTTACCGCAGCTAACGCCAAATAGGGATTAATAAACGCATTTGAAAGTGTCGACAACCAACTTAATGGAATTTAATTCGACAACCTTAAAACATTAATGATCAGGTCTTTAAAATAAGGTTGCACCACTGTAAGCAAACGACTCAATTAAGAACCAATACGATTATCTCAACGGTTTTGATCAGCAAACTGGTTGTTTTTCATAATAAGTTACGTGATTTTACAAATATTAATTAAACTCGTCGTTTTAGGTATGGACAAGGTTTTGCCGATAGTGAGAAGCATTAGATTTTACTGATTTTATTACACGTGAACGTTTAACATTTTATAGGCATTGATGTAATTTTATACTTCGAAGTGAAATCGGTTGCTGTTGACGTAAGGACAAATTCATCTCGATAAATGAAAATGTTCCAAAAACGTAACCCGAGGTCGGTGAGGTACAGTCCCTTAGCGACTTTATTGCCAAACTATTTATTAAAATACAAGAAAACTCAATCATAATCGTGATTAATGAATCGAATTGAGTTCACAGAGATACCATTTGCCTATCTAAATTGACCATTTAAATGACAATAAATTACATAAAATTTCAAATCGTGATGTAATTCCGTGATAACTAGTTTTTAATGCGATGTTTCTAGTTTTCGTTTATTAGCACACTACTTTATGGTGTTGTTTTGAGATCTTTTTAATGTGGTTTCAGATGAGCAAATAGCAAGATTATCAATTAGAATATAATTACGGCATTTTAATTTTAGGTCGAGGTCGAAATCTTTTAATTTTTTATAAATTAAAGACTTAAAACCTCTTTGTTGCCGCAGCTCGTATAGATAAAGTATTTCCCCCATTCGAAAGTTTTTGTTGTGCCGCGAAATTAATTAGCCGCAACGAGATTATGCAACACTCAAAAGTTGATCTTCCGCATAGGAATTTAATTTTATGCGCCAAAGTGGATTTGTGTTTGAATTTGTATTTCAATTTGCCGTTTCAATGCTCCAACCTGAAACATGCACTAGTGTTTTATAAATTCATACGTTAATAGCTTTAGGGCGTGCGTTATGTATTGACAACTTTAACGCAACATTTCATCACGTGTAAATTAATTGTGGGCTGTTTGCATCAGGCAGGTGTACATGGCAGGAGCAAATTTTATTTTGATTTTCATTTTTTGTAGCAAATCTAGGGACGGTTTATCTCATTTTCAATTTCAGTCTGAAAACGAACCAAATCATGCTAAATCAATTCCTGTAAATATTTAAAGTGAAATTGCGCATCCACCATTTTTGCTCATAAAATGAAATGACGCATCCACCATTTTTGCAATACATACTTTTAAATTTCATTAATGTCATTTTTGAGTGCTTCTACTTATTTGGATTTAACTATTTCATGCCCTGAATTATTCTAAATCAATTCCTAGAAATATCTTTCAAATTTCAAAATACATATTTAAATTGAAACAGCGCAGCCACCATTTGGCAACATCTACGATTATCATTTATACTGCTGTGTGTTTAAATAAATCTATTGATTTCAATTTGAAAACGACTCAAATTATTAAACGCCATAATATCTCGAAATCGGTTGAGATGTCGTGATGAGAATTGCACTGTTGGATTTAGGAGTTCTGTCAGAAAATTTTAGCAATTTTAGGAAAAACCTTCCATAACTCGAAAACGGTCCCATTTAGGACAAAGGCGGCTTCCATCACGCGTCAATTTACATAAGATAGATGATGATTTGGAACTATTTTGAGACAAAAAGTTGTTTTTTTGAATTTTTGAATTCTAATTTTACCCCCTTGAAGTTCAAAAATTCTCTTTAGTCCTCTGCCACTCCTAAACTATTCGACTTATCGCGACGTAGTAAATCAAAAGTAAATTTTGAGCCCCTCTTTCGATTGCCGTCCTCGGAAACGTCCTACATATATGTATGTAAAAATTTTAACTGGTGCATCATAAGGTCCAGTATAACATGTCAAAAATTTTAATAGAGCATAAATTCTTTAAAACAGCCTAGTTGTGACGTTCATGAAGCTATTAGAAGTCGACATGACAAAAAAGTGATCTCAAGAACGCATACCCTCGAGCCCGATCGATAAAGTTTAAATTGGCACTTGACATGGAACTTGACTTACCTCCCTCAATAACATTATAATAAATGCTCAAAATGACGTCACTCATTGGGAAACACAGCACGTAACACATAACACATCCTACACGTCATATTACATCACACATCCTATCAGTCAGTCTTTTGTACATTTTTTGGGAAAGGGAAGCTCGCACAGTCTCGGAAACACGCACGGAACTGAGGTGATTCTCCAAAAAGAGGAAGACACAGTTTTTGTCTATTATTTAGGAACTAGACATATGTCGCAAAAAATTCCTTGTTTTCATTGCACCGGGTTATTTTCATTTCCATAGCGGTGCACACATTTTATAGCCAAACTTTTGAAAATAATTTTACATCGATACAGGGGCGGAGTGGAAGACGCAAACCAAGGGGGTTGCACTGTACTCATCCCAAGGTGATAGCGATGGAAGCATTTTGAGACAAAAAGTTGTAATTATGATTTAATCTTCTTCTGCTCCTAATGTATTTGACTTGTCGCGACGTAGCCCTGAACATGTTTAAATTTTTTGTCGAAGATGAAAGTAAATTGAAATAGTACCTACATGAATAGCACAATAATAGTAATATGGTGCTAAATTATTTAAACACTATGTACAATGTATTTCCACTTCTTATATTACACTATTTACACTATTTACAATTTACTTCACGTATTATTTATTTACACATCGCGCGGCACTCCGGATAGATAAAAGCAACTGTCGGACTCGACCCACTCATCTTCGACTTCGATGCGACTGGTTCGACTGACTGATGCGACTAGACTCGCTTTTGAATATGTACATAAGTTAGGATTTCTCAGCGCTTCCACCAATTTTGTTAAAATTTTGAAATAGCGCAAAGGCACTCTCTAGAGTCTATATAGAGTTAAATTTCATTATATAACGTCAAAAACTGCTGGAATAAAGAAGTGAGAAAGTTCCAGTTGGCTTTTGAGTATATCGGGAAATTTTAATTGCTCAGCGCCGCCACCATATTTGATGAAATTTTGTAATAGCGCAAGGACACTCTTTGGAGTCTACACGGAGTTGAATCTCATTAAATAATGCCAAAAACAGCTTGATTAAGCAAGTGAGAAAGTCCCAGTTGGTTTTTGAATGTATTGGGAATTTAAAATTGCTTAGCGCCTCCACCATTTTTGATGATATCTTGCAATAGCTCAAAGACACTTTTAGAAGTTTCTATTGGACATAAAACTCATCGAATAATGCCAAAAACAGCTCGTATAAGGAAATAAAAACTCCCAGTTGCCTTTTGAGAATGTATACATATTGGGAATTTAGAATTTCTCAGCGCTTCCACCAATTTTGTTAAAATTTTGAAATAGCGGAAAGGCACTCTCTAGAGTCTAAATAAAGTTAAATTTCATTGAATAATGCCAAAAACAGCTCGAATAAGCAAGTGAGAAAGTATCAGTTGGCTTTTGAATGTATGAGGGAATTTAAAATTGCTTAGCGCCTCCACCATTTTTGATGATATTTTGCAATAGCGCAAAGACACTCTTAGGAGTTTCTATTGGAGATAAAACTCATCGAATAATGCCAAAAACAGCTCGAATAAGGAAATAAAAACTCCCAGTTGCCTTTTGAGAATGTATACATATTGGAAAGTTAGGATTTCTCAGCGCTTCCACCAATTTTGTTCAAATTTTGAAATAGCGGAAAGGCACTCTTTAGAGTCTATATAAAGTTAAATTTCATTTAATAATCTCAAAAACTGCTGGAATAAGAAAGTGAGAAAGTTCCAGTTGGCTTTTGAATATATCGGGAAATTTTAATTGCTCAGCGCGGCTACCATATTTGATGAAATTTTGTAATAGCGCAAGGACACTCATTGGAGTCTACACGGAGTTGAATCTCATTAAATAATGCCAAAAACAGCTTGAATAAGCAAGTGAGAAAGTATCAGTTGGTTTTTGAATGTATTGGGAATTTAAAATTGCTTAGCGCCTCCACCATTTTTGATGATATCTTGCAATAGCTCAAAGACACTCTTAGAAGTTTCTATTGGAGATAAAAGTCATCGAATAATGCCAAAGACAGCTCGAATAAGGAAATAAAAATTCCCAGTTTGCTTTTGAATATGTGTACATATTAGAAAATTAGGATTTCTCAGCGCTTCCACCAATTTTGTTAAAATTTTGAAATAGCGGAAAGGCACTCTCTAGAGTCTATATAAAGTTAAATTTCATTGAATAATGTCAAAAAAAGCTGGAATAAGAAAGTGAGAAAGTTCCAGTTGGCTTTTGAATATATCGGGAAATTTTAATTGCTCAGCGCGGCTACCATATTTGATGAAATTTTGTAATAGCGCAAGGACACTCATTGGAGTCTACACGGAGTTGAATCTCATTAAATAATGCCAAAAACAGCTTGAATAAGCAAGTGAGAAAGTATCAGTTGGTTTTTGAATGTATTGGGAATTTAAAATTGCTTAGCGCCTCCACCATTTTTGATGATATCTTGCAATAGCTCAAAGACACTCTTAGAAGTTTCTATTGGAGATAAAAGTCATCGAATAATGCCAAAGACAGCTCGAATAAGGAAATAAAAATTCCCAGTTTGCTTTTGAATATGTGTACATATTAGAAAATTAGGATTTCTCAGCGCTTCCACCAATTTTGTTAAAATTTTGAAATAGCGGAAAGGCACTCTCTAGAGTCTATATAAAGTTAAATTTCATTGAATAATGTCAAAAAAAGCTGGAATAAGAAAGTGAGAAAGTTCCAGTTGGCTTTTGAATATATCGGGAAATTTTAATTGCTCAGCGCGGCTACCATATTTGATGAAATTTTGTAATAGCGCAAGGACACTCATTGGAGTCTACACGGAGTTGAATCTCATTAAATAATGCCAAAAACAGCTTGAATAAGCAAGTGAGAAAGTATCAGTTGGTTTTTGAATGTATTGGGAATTTAAAATTGCTTAGCGCCTCCACCATTTTTGATGATATCTTGCAATAGCTCAAAGACACTCTTAGAAGTTTCTATTGGAGATAAAAGTCATCGAATAATGCCAAAGACAGCTCGAATAAGGAAATAAAAACTCCCATTTGGCTTTTGAGTTTGTATACACATTGGGAATTTAGAATTTCTCAGCGCTTCCAGCAATTTTGTTCAAATTTTGAAATAGCGGAAAGGCACTCTCTAGAGTCTATATAAAGTTAAATTTTATTGAATAATCTCAAAAACTGCTGGAATAAGGAAGTGAGAAAGTTCCAGTTGGCTTTTGAATATATCGGGAAATTGTAATTGCTCAGCGCCAGTACCATATTTGATGAAATTTTGTAATAGCGCAAGGACACTCTTTGGAGTCTACGCGGAGTTGAATCTCATTAAATAATGCCAAAAACAGCTCGAATAAGCAAGTGAGAAAGTCCCAGTTGGTTTTTGAATGTATTGGGAATTTCAAATTGCTTAGCGCCTCCACCATTTTTAATGATATCTTGCAATAGCTCAAAGACACTCTTAGAAGTTTCTATTGGACATAAAACTCATCGAATAATGCCAAAAACAGCTCGAATAAGGAAATAAAAATTCCCAGTTTGCTTTTGAATATGTGTACATATTAGAAAATTAGGATTTCTCAGCGCTTCCACCAATTTTGTTAAAATTTTGAAATAGCGGAAAGGCACTCTCTAGAGTCTATATAAAGTTAAATTTCATTGAATAATCTCAAAAACTGCTGGAATAAGAAAGTGAGAAAGTTCCAGTTGGCTTTTGAATATATCGGGAAATTGTAATTGCTCAGCGCCACCGTCACATTTGATGAAATTTTGTAATAGCGCAAGGACACACTTTGGAGTCTACACGGAGTTGAATCTCATTAAATAATGCCAAAAACAGCTCGAATAAGCAAGTGAGAAAGTCCCAGTTGGCTTTTGAATGTATTGGGAATTTAAAATTGCTTAGCGCCTCCACCATTTTTGATGATATTTTACAATATCTCATCGAATAATGCCAAAAACAGCTCGTATAAGGAAATAAAATCTCCCAGTTGCCTTTTGAGAATGTATACATATTGGGAATTTAGAATTTCTCAGAGCTTCCACCAATTTTGTAAAAATTTTGAAATAGCGGAAAGGCACTCTCTAGAGTCTATATAAAGTTAAATTTCATTGAATAATCTCAAAAACTGCTGGAATAAGGAAGTGAGAAAGTTCCAGTTGGCTTTTGAATATATCGGGAAATTGTAATTGCTCAGCGCCATCACCATATTTGATGAAATTTTGTAATAGCGCAAGGACACTCTTTGGAGTCTATACGGAGTTGAATCTCATTAAATAATGCCAAAAGCAGCTCGAATAAGCAAGTGAGAAAGTCCCAGTTGGCTTTTGAATGTATTGGGAATTAAAAATAGCTTAGCGCCTCCACCATTTTTGATGATATTTTGCAATAGCGCAAAGACGCTCTTATGAGTTTCTATTGGAGATAAAGCTCATCGAATAATGCCAAAAACAGCTCGAATAAGGAAATAAAAACTCCCATTTGGCTTTTGCGTTTGAATACACATTGGGAATTTAGAATTTCTCAGGGCTTCCACCAATTTTGTTAAAATTTTCAAATGGCGGAAAAACACTCTCCCGGGATTCTATTAATGGAAACCAAATAAAAACTTTCATACAGGTCCCCAAACATCGTCGACATCCCCCAGGTGTCCACCAGGTAGGTACTCCCTCATGGACTTCCCGAATTCTAACCGTCTTCCACATCCATGGAATCCCATTGGGCCCAGCACGATTTTATTCAGGGTCATTACCGTGTAACTTACACTCACTTCCGCCTTCGGTCTTCATGTTTCTATCTAACAATAAGTACCAATCACAACTCCGGCTCGTCTTGTTGTGTTATTTATTTCTTACTAATCTTCCTAACCCCACTTCTGACGCCAATGTTACAATTGTGGGTTGCATTATTTATTTAAACACTATGTACAATTTATTTATACTTCTAATGTTACACTATTTACATTATTTACAATTTGCTACTTTACGTATTATTTATTTACACATCGCGCGGCACTCCGGATAGATAAAATCCACTGTCCGATTCGACCCACTGATCTTCGATTGGATGCGACTGGTCAACTGACTGATGCGACTAGACTCGATGATACGACTAGACTTGTTTTCGCTGGAACGTCCTCTAATAAATATACCGGCACCTTAATGCCTCTAGGCGCCCCCAGAGAGTTCCATGGATGACATCATCGCGTGCTCGATCTGTACCGGATATTCCAAAAGAAGATGTCATACTCGAGTACGTTGTAGTATAAATCCAGCACATTCTAGACATTGATGACGTCATAATCTCAAGCAGGTCATCTCGGGTCTACGGCCGTTACATATTAATCCTTGTAAACGTTGTTATCGTAGATTTCGGATATAGTTGAATTTGCCGGAAGAAAAGGAAACACACAATGCTTTGATTAAACTGTAACTTTTGCTGATTGATTTGTAAAATGGGTATGGGATGCTGTTGCAACTTCACATCTCTTTCACTTGTGATTTTGGGAACTCTCTCATCAAGTACAATATTTCAAATTAATATTTGTCATGAATTACCCAAATATTGTATTTACTTAAATGAATTGTTATTGCATGAATTAACGAGTTAAATTATTCAAATTGTTACTAGATAAATGTTCAATCAAATCTAATTATTAATCCAAAAGTTCGATCATAACAATTTGCTATATCCCTTGCATTCAAAGAACCTGTTTCTGTATCTGGGTAGACTTGGTTTGAATTTCCCGCCGCTGTTGCCTTGTCAAAAAAAAAACACAACGTAGGTATGTTCTTCCGTCTTTATTTTCTGGACGATCACGATTCATTGGCCAAATTCAAATTTCGCGCGAATCATGTTTGTTAATTTGACATTTCATTGACATTAGTGACGTTTAATTTCAAATTGTTGGCGGGAAGAGCTTAGGCTCATCACAACACATCAAATATAATTCATTAATGTCACTACATTTACAAAAATAATCTTGTGGTATTACTTATTTAATTTATAGCGTGTTTCAATTTGGTGTGCGGTCTAAAATACTCATTCGTTTAAAATGTGACAATTGAGACAAGTTTTATATTAAAATTCCCCAGACATTAATTCGGGCGCGGCGCATCAACAACAAAGAATACAAAAAGTTTTATCGTGTTAACAACGCTCACGCCATAAACAAACCACTGTCGCAATATTTAAATCCACCCGAATATCTGCCTCTTGTTAGAAGTCGAATCCAGACGATAAATTACTAAAAGACTTGACATTTAATATGTTAGCAATAAAGAATAATTAGACATAAATCATAGCGCACACGAATGAGGACAAGAAAAATGCACACACCGCCGCCGCTAATGGGCGTTCTTCGACGTGTAATTATCAGCATCTGTTGCTGTAATCATGCAGAATAATCAAAAAAGAATAAATTCATTTTGGCAATTAAATTAATAAAAGTAGCATTTATCTAACGGTAATTTATGGGCATTTTTCTGTAATGGCATTCAATTATTACCCGCTTTCTGCGAATAATGTCATTATATTACACTTGGAGGTAAGAAATGTGCAACCACAGTAATTACAGCAGCACATTTCCAAATACAGCGAAATATTTCGCTAATTAACCCGTTTAATTTTAATCATATAGTAATCCGGTCCTTTAGTCCATGTTTGGTAATAGCTTCAGTTGCTAGACGTAACTACTGCCTAACAACGTGGAACATAATTATGATCAGCATTTATGGCTAACTGATACACGGTTCGTACACTCGTGACATGTTGCTGCTTTCAGTCGGTCGAAGATCAAAAATAAAAGATTAACAATGACAGTGTAAAATAATAATGAGTTATTTCATAATATCATTAATAATAACGCGTCCGACGGTATTATTCAAACTTATCAATGTGTGGTCCGGTGCTCCCGCGGCGGTTATTTATTGGTAATTAACGTACCTTTATGGCGTCACATTTTGTGACCACACCTCTATCACTTGAAACTTGTTATTCATTATGCGGACAAATTGTCGTCTTGAAAAATTGGGGCGTTTTTGGGGCGAGTCGAACAATACCGTTTACGATTTTTTTTTCTCATTCTTCTTTTCGCTTTTCCTTTTCTCATGTGTTTTCTTCTAAACTCATGCTTCAGTCATCTCCCCCAACTACTGTAGTTTTCGTAGACTTTTTTTGAATACTGCTTTAAGTGAAATGAAAAAAAAAAAAACATTACACTATAAATACAGGAACGGAATTAGTGGAAAATGAAAATTGATTTCTACACAAAAGTACTTCATATCGTGTACATCAGTGGCGGCTCGTTCATGGTCGGCGAAAGAAAAAAGTGAAAAACACAGTATCAAGGCTCTTTGTTTTGTGGAATATAATAATATAATTATTTGCAATTAAATTATGATGTTTGAATTTTCGTATAAGTTATCTATTGAGTTTAGCTCTGTGGTTGTCGCGAATAATTTCATCTACCGTGAAGCGCGGAGATTGTCGAGTTCGCCCGGGTCATAGCCGACTCATTCCCTTGATAAACGAATGCTGGTAGCCAATTGTAACGAGTGCGACAAAAACAAAGTTATTACATCTCTACATTGTACTAAACAAGGAAACAAGACCCCCATCTCCGCTCTTACGGTCAACAACCCAAGAGTGTCTCAATGTAGAATCGAATCATGCGCTTTCTTGTAATGTATGCTTGAGATAAAGACAAGAAGTCGGACGTCCGACTAACAGATTGTTACTGGTAGGAGGTACGATGTGTTCCTTTTTAGTTCACTGCACTCAGCTGACTAGTTACTAGTGTTTCAAATTTCATCATGTATGTGGTTTAATTTAAGTTTTGAGAAACGGTTGGAGCTTAAAACAAATGGTCGTCCACTCCCAGAAATACAAATTAGACAGACAAGCAAGGACAAAAATGAAGAAGTTCACCGTAAATTTCGTAAGGGCATGTATGATTTGTCGTTTTGAATTTGTGGATGTAAAGTGACAAATGCCTTTATTGTTTCGTGTGTTTGATTTTTTCAAATGGAGATGATTCGCTGTGGTGTAAGGACGGTGTCACAGACTTGAAACATTTAAAAGAAAAAAGAAAAAAACACTCATTATCGGCAGAGCAGTGTTGATATTGGTTCACAAATGGACGGTGCGTATAAAAAATCCATAACAGATTTCAACGAAAATGTAACAAAAAATCGATATGTTTTAAGTAAAATAATAGACTTAAATTTATATTTTTTAAACGCATCATTTTTTTCACGTATCCACAGCTAAAATCCGAAATGACCACGAGCCGCCACTGGTGTACACCCTCTCCGTATTTGCCTTACGGCTTGCAAACGTTGAGGCATACTTTTTATTCAATTGTAAATTTAAACTTGAGATAAGTTTCCCGATTTCTCTACTAGCGCATTTTCTAGTGGATCTAGCTGCGATTTTGCGATGCCAAATTTGGGACCGGTAGTGGTTCCAAATATATATAATATATTCGAACTTCAATCAGGGTTTCTTGCTGGCCAATTGAGAGCCGAAAACAAGGTCTATTTGACAGGTATAAAAATATTTGGATTCATCAGATAATAAAACCTTCAATGTTCCTAGACTCTTTCATTGAACGGTTGTAGCAAATTGTAGTCTGGCAACTCGATGTTTCCTGGTGAGAAGTAAGGTATGAGCAGGAACTTTGATGGAACTTTCTCTAAGACAACTTCTAATTGCTTGTACAGGTCTTGTCCGGAGTGCAGTATGCAAAACGAAGAAAATGATCACCAAAGCTTTCGACTGCGTGTCGCATAACATCTTGTTACGTAAACTTTATTTTTATAATTTCCACCCTACAACCATTAATCTCGTAATGAGCTACTTAAATAACCGGACTCAACAAGTAACTTTTAATAGCACTAAATCAAATGTTTCTGACATCAATTTTGGGGTGCCCCAGGGATCTATACTCGGGTCAGTGCTTTTCTTACTTTATATAAATGATCTGTCATGTTATCTATTCAATGTGGACATAACTCTTTACGCAAATGACACAACGGTAGGTGCTGTTGATTCAACCTATAACATAGGGAAAAATAATATGACTCAAATTATGTCAGCGGAATCATGGTTTCTTTCGAACAGATTATGTCTACACAACGATAAAACTACCGCTATGTTGTTTACTCGTCTGACAAATCTCAGCATGTAAAATAAATTGGTGTTTATATCGACTCTAAACTAAGTTGTAATAACCATGGCGATTGTACAGCAACTAAAGTCTCAAAGAATATGTTTACTCAGGAATTTGTCTAACAACCTCTGTTTGAAATATTTGCGCACTATTTATTTTGCAATGTTAAATTGTCATTTTGAGTACGCTATCCTTGCTTGGGGTCATTCTTCCTTCCTGCAACGATTATTTATATTGCAAAGAAGGGCCATTAGAATTATTTCTATAATGATGGATTGCAGAATTTTTTTTATCGAACTAAAAATTTTAACGTTACCATCTCTTATCTATATGTTAGCGCGGTTGATATATCGCGCATGCCTGAGGTGATCAAGAGTGGGGAACTGAGCGGAGAGCAATATTCCCCCGGGCCAGAGCGAGAACGATCTGTCTTGAGCACTAGTTGGGTTAATTATGTTGTTGCCTATTCATAGTTTGTTAATGGTGTTTAAGATAAATTAGTATTATGAAGTCATAGAAGCTGTTATATATGTATGTTAGCGTGGTTGATATATCGCGCATGCCAGAGGTGGTCAAGAGTGGGGAACTAAGCGGAGAGCAATATTCCCCCGGACAGAGCGGGAACGATCTGTCTTGAGCACTAGTCGGGTTAATTTATTATGTTGTTGCCTATTCATAGTTTGTTAATGGTGTTTAAGATAAATTACTATTTTGAAGTCTTAGAATCTGTTACGTATATACAGGGTTAGTCAAAAGTATGGAATGGGCGGTTTATCTCTGTAAATATGAATTTTATGACAAAATGTCTTTGGTAAAAGTTTTTTTACTAATTATTCTCTATTTCTTAACCTGCTCGTTGTTTTCATATGTCAATGCATTTCCATGGAAACCTAACGGATTTTTGTTTTTTGAATGGCAACCTAGTAAATTTTTGCAGATTTTTGTTTCTTTTTTTATTGAAATGACCTGGTATTTTTTTGTGGTTTATAAAATTTTTTTAGAGAAAATGGCCATAATAAATAAATAAATAAAAGACCCCCTGCAGCTTAACAGTAACCTAATCTGTCATAAAAATTGCGTAACGAATTTTGTAGTCAGTTAGGTGGTATTTCTGCGATTCCATGTCTGATTTTGACTTCTAAATCTTTCAAATTTTGGGGTTTCTCTTTGTAAACTTTAGTTTTTAAATGACCCCAGAGGAAGAAATCTAAGGGGTTTAAATCGGGGGATCTAGCAGGCCATTCAATAGGCCCCCAACGTCCTATCCAACGACCTGAAAAAATGTTATCCAGAAATAGGCAAACATCAACCCCACAATGGGGTGGAGCGCCGTCTTGCTGAAACCAAATATCTCGGTTTGGCATTCCTTGTCGATCTGCATCCGGAAATAATTGTACAATATCGAGTACAGGATGTACGTTGTTAAATAAATGACAAACATCTTGGTGTGAACGTTGTCGATCTCCATAACTAACCATCATGAGGATTTCAATTCTTTCAGTTTCACTAAGTTTCACCATGTTTACAAATTAAAATAAAACTATCCTTATTAAACTGATTTGTTAACTTATTGAAAGGTACTTCACAATGACATGAAAAATACCATTAAAAGAATAGAGGTCACTATAATTCTTTGTAGAATTAGCATTACATGAATAAAAAGCATCACTAAAAATTGGAGAATCTGATTTGATACCAATTTTGTCTGTTTATTAGAAATTATGATTTTACACAGAAATTTTGTTATAAAAGGATATTAAAAAAATACCAGGTCGTTTCAAATAAAAAAAGGGAATCAAAAATCAGCAAAAAATTACTAGGTTGCCAATCAAAAAACAAAAATTATTTACATTTCCATGGAAATGCGTTGACATATAAAAACAACGAGCAGATTAAGAAATAGAGAATAATTAGCTTTTATTATAAACATTTTGTAATAAAATTCATATTTACGGAGATAAACCAACTATTCCATACTTTTAACTAACCCTGTATAAAAATGAATCTCTATTTCTCTTGGTCACGCCATAACTTGAGAACGACTTAACCTAATTCATTCATCTTTTTCTTTTAATATTCCTTGAAGTTCGAGGAAGGTTCTTATGAACTATTAAAACATGGACAGGGGGGCCCAGAGGAGCCCCAACTCTAGAACGGCTGGACCGATTTTTATGATCTTTAATTTGTTAGATTTGTCTCCGCCCCGAATAGCAGGATAACTATTAAAACATGGACAGGGGGGCTCAGGCTGCCCCCTTAGGTTTATAACTCAAAAACGGCTGGATCGCCCCGAATAGCAGGATAACTATTAAAACATGGACAGGGGGGCTCAGGCTGCCCCCTTAGGTTTATAACTCAGAAACGGCTGGATCGATTTTTATTATCTTTAATTTGTTAGATTTGTCTCCGCCCCGAATAGCAATATAACTACCAAGGGGACCCCTATGGTACAGGGCAACGACAATAACCACCAAAATTTGTCGTAGCGGGTTTTAAAAATGAAAATCGATTCTTAAGGAGTAGATTTCAAAGTTTCAATTTTGTTGTGCGTGAATTCTACACACAAATTTTTTCGGGGGCGAATAACTATTAAAACATAGGAATTTTTTTTTAAGGGGGTGGCTCCCCTGGCCCCTTGATAACAAAATTGACCAAATTTTAGTTGAGTATTTTATGTAGATTTGGAAAATATCGAATTCATGAATTTTTTTGTAGAAAGGAATCGATAAATGCAGGTTTAAATACAGAATTGAATAAGCTTTAAAATGATGTATCACACGACCCCCCATGCTGTTTAAATTTTTTAAGGGGGTGGCTCCCCTGGCTCAAGGGGTGGGATCTAAGACTTGAAAGTTTGGTAGAATTTGGTCCCCCTAGATAACAAAATTGACCTGTTCGAGCGTTTTCTTCTGAGTCTTTCGAAATTGAAATTTTAGTTGGGACACCCGATATAACGCCATCTCTGATACATGACAGAAACAAAAATGAACATGGCGTTGTGTGCAACATCCTTTGATAAAAAACTTAATTCAGCTAATATGTTAACGCAACATTTATTGAGGCGGTACGAAGTTCGTCGGGTCAGCTAGTTATTATTATATTTATTTCTGTAAAATACATTATTAGGAATCTGGATCAGTATCCAGCATTAAGTTATTTTCATTCTTACAATACCAGAACTCAAAGAAACATCAGGGTTTTTAAAAACTGTGAAAAGCTTTTTAATCTTTTGACGATTTCCTTACTTGCAATTTTGTAGACATTGAATAAATCATTGTTTTCTAAGGACATTTTCTATTTTCTTTTTGTTTTCTTAAAAAAAAAATGTGTACGAAAATTATTCGCTAACTTGTTACATACATTTCTTGTCTTTGCTAATTTTCAAATTTTAATAAATTTTATGTTAATTGTACTCTTTATTGTATTTTTGACGTGTGTATTTACATTTTTGTAAACTTTACATAAATAAATTTCAATTTCAGTTTCATATTCTAAAACGTTACAGAACCATTCTTGTTGGGTATTGTTACCCTCTTGGAGTATTGTTATCGCTCTGACAGCCTCATCGTGACATACATTGTCAGAAAATAATTTATAACTTCCATTTCGTTAATTAAATTGTCTATTTTTAAACACACTAATTTAGGTCTGAATTGAAATTTTTCTGAAAGATCAAAAAAAAAGTAACAAACCTGAAACCTTTTTTTTATTGGTAAATATAACAGTCTACAGTTTATGAAGAAGAGATTTTTTAAAACCAAAATTATTTCATTAATTGCAGAAATTTTACGACGTCACTATTAAAAGCATGTATAACTTGATTTATATTTTGGAATACAATTTCATGCGTTTCTACAATGGATATGGACAACGAGACCAGCCCATCAAACTCGACTTTTTATTTATTCAACTGGAATGCTAAGATTTGCGTGTAGAGGTAAACACAACATTTTTATGCTGCTATTAAAACAAATATATTAATAAAAATACAGCAGCTACTTGAAAACAGGTTCTGAAAGTATAATCTCAGCTTGTTGTAGACGTATTTTTGGTATTAGAATCAAGGAGCAAGTGTTTTCTAATCTGCTTATCCACCATAAAAGCTTCCCACACATTACTCCATGAGAAATCACCGGTTTTAAAAAGTGAATGGTGGCATAAATGTAGTGACCAGTTTGCATAATTGAATTACAAACTTTATGCAAAGTACACCTTGATAGCACCATAAAAGTTTGACCATGGTCGTGTCAAGGTCCCCATTGCCTATTCCTCTCATCACGGTTCATTTGTAACGAAAGACAACAGAATTTAGCAATAACAAAGGGGTAATTAATCATTTCAGCCGTGTCGTAAATTCTGTATTTTCCACCTTAGATTTTTCAAGTATAGACTTTCGAACTAACAACGATTATTTATATCGTCCGCTAATTTAAACGAATGTTATCTTTGTGACTCAACATGATGTATGATAATATCAGATGAATATCCATCATGTTTCTCTAATGTATTCTCACGTTGATTGCCTTCAAGACAGCGCGCGGTTTAAATACGATCAGATAAAGGAGAAAAACACAGAGTTTCCACCAACCCTTCCATGTAATTTAAAATTTTAAATTGGAAGCGTCCGTTTCAACGGTGCGATATTTGTTCCCAAAACCTATTTCTGCCAATCGATTAATTATGGGAGCAACTTGTAGATGCCAGTGACAAAGTAGAGCGAGTTTGCAGAAATATTTTGACTGTCTATTATTGTATTTTCCTCACTTAATTCTTTCCTACATTATGATTACCTCCTTCAGGCAGTTCTAGATTTAAAACAACAAGCTTGCATCAGCCCTTAAAGAATATTTAAAATTATAATTTATTTATAATTTTATTTATACATATTATTAATTTTATTTATAGTTATAAAATTGTAATTTAAAATAATTTTAAATATTCTTTAAGAGCTGATGATGGGAGTAGTGTTCTCCCGAAACATGTTCCAATTGTAATTTTGCGTTTATTAAAATTTGTGAAGTTCGACTTAAATATATTCAAATTTTAATTTAAATGTACTCCACTTTGATTCATAGACATTCTTCTTTTTGTATTCTACTCACATTGTATTGTACATTTGTCATTTTTTCCCATTGTGAGTCTCTTCTTTACTATTCCCCAGTGATTATATTTTTCATGCTTTACTTAGTTTTTTTTTTGTATATTCTCAATCGGTTTTAAATTATCCGTTCTCTGGAGCACTACCATGTGTTCAGTTTCAATTTACAAGGAAATAAAATGTAACAGTTGCAGTAATTTGTCTGCAGAAACCGAACAGGTGCTCTCGAGAAAATAGTTTTATCTATCTCATAAAGTATTAAAACAATAAACGTGGCTGCTACGATGAATTCCTTTCTGTACATTGCCATAGTAAATATTTTACACTACAGCCCTGTGGTATGATGCATGTTTAGGACCTCTAAATAAATCAATAATGTGAAGAGAGCGCTCTCAAGTTAGGGTCCTGTGGGCTGGAGCCTAAAAGGGACTGGGGCAAGAGAAAATTTAAATTCCCGAAGTCTTACATTAAGTAGGTTTTGATTTAAATAAATGTTTCTTAAATCAAGTAGGTTTTGGTTTTAAATGTCAAAATTCTCCTTCTAACTACAGAAATCGTCTTATGTACAGGCAACTCGATGTAAGATCTACTGTTCTCTAATTCTGACATCGGAGAACAAGATATGTAAATTCTGTTGTTGGCTATTTTTAGCTAGTGTGAATGGCACACATGTAAAATATGTAAAATTAAGTCTGCTTCCACGATAAAATCTCAAGAATTTGTACGCCACTCTGCTTAATTATTAATTTAGATCCGGGCAATCAGATTTCGGCCCTCGTTAAATATTAAACGTGCATTAAATTTTTACTGCGCTTTTTGCCATCTGACCCACAATCCGCAACGTTATTAAGATCTCCAAAATCGTTTTTCATACAAAGTGGAATGCGAAAACCACTTTGCAACTAGCTGAACAAATACCTGCACACAAATTAAATACATAATTATCTATATTAATCATAATAACTCGCAACGTAGTGACAGATGTGATTAGGTATGAATTCCGTATACGATACGAGGTTATTAATTCCTCTCAGATGTTCGGTTACACGGCCGAATCTGCGCGCGTTGGATTGAAGAAAAAAAAATGTTTCTAGAATTTATTGAATTTTCACACGGCGAACAACCTCTTGAAGAAAAAAATATTTGCCTCTAAATACTGTGCCGACGAGCGCTTCCCGTGGTGTGTCAATCTTTCATAACAATAAATCTTTCATAACAACAATAAATGTGTGTTTTCTTTTAAATTGTTTACAGAAACAATTGTCTGGATCACTTCTGGTGGTAGACAACTACTTTTAATTAGTAATTTCCCCTAAAACATTAAAAAATCAATGTTGGCTTCATCAGGACAAAAAAAAAAGATCATTTCATGACACGAATGGGTGCGAAAAAATATGACATTTCAGTCATGGCCTACACGGGCAATCAAAAACACAACTTTTGGTTTGTTACACTGTGTAAAAATTGAGCGCTTTTATCTCGCAAATTTTGCTAAATCCGCGAGCACCAGAGAATGAAATAATTACATTTCACTCGTACAATTGCGTCCATTGTCGGCGACAGTTTTTTTTTTTTCAATTTTATTTAATTGATTTTTTTTTGTTTTCCTAATATACATATTATGAGAATACGTTTCCACTCACAGAAAGATTTTCCAAGAATTTTTCAGTGTGTACGTTATCTGGGATGACGTGAGACACTTTGTGGAGAAACACTATTTTCACTAACAATAAAAACCAACATCTCTGCTTGAACTTTGACTTCTTTCAACGAAGAATCTTCTGAAAAAAATTTGCTTTTAAAAAAAAGAGAACCGACTTCAAAAAGTGAAAAATAATTGAATACATGTATTATTACATGTACTACCCAATGATCTGTCTGAAGTCGGTGCCAAGCCAAATAGGTTACAAATTTGTAACATATTGTAATTATACAAAAATATCAACAACGTTATAACGCATACAAAATTCGATATCATTCGAGACGACCGTCAACGAAGTCTGCCGTTTGGGATGTTTTGCTCAGCACGAGCCCCCCACCCATTACGCATTCCGGTGCGTTCGGCTGGAGCAGGCAGCTTATCTATCTACTACCTATTTGGCTTAGCACCGACTTCAGACAGATCATTGGGTAGTACATGTAATAATACATGTATTCAATTATTTTTCACTTTTTGAAGTCGGTTCTCTTTTTTTTAAAGCAAATTTTTTTACAATTTTAAGTGATAAGTTAGTGATACCTAGTAAAGACGCTTCTCCAATATTGAGGTGCTCAATAAAGTTGACGAAGAAATCGGTATGAACATAATTATATACATAAAATGAAGAAAGAATATGGGGATTTTTCTCGATTTCCATAGGATTCCCTGATCAGATCCTGGATTTTTTAACAGTGTAACCACCTTTAGAGTATACTCTATCAAATAAAAGAAGAATTTTGTAAATTGGTCCACAATTGACGAAGAAATCGGTGTACATACATGAAGTCGGTTAATAAAAGGGAGCGAAAATTTGACGATTTTTCTCGATTTCCATGGGATTCCCTGATCAGATCCTGATTTTTTAACAATTTAACCATCTTTAGAATATACCCTTTCAAATAAAAGAAGAATTTTGTAAATCGGTCCACAATTGACGAAGAAATCGGTGAACATAATACATGAAGTCGGTTAATTAAAGGGAGCGAAATTTTGAGGATTTTTCTCGATTTCTATGAGATCCCCTCATCAGATCCTGAAATGGTGACAATGGGACCAATCTGTAAATATACTCTTTCAAATAAACGAAGAATTTTACAAATCGGTTTATAAATGACGGAGTTCTGCGGTAACAAACATTAAAAAAAAACATACAACCGAATTGATAACCTCCTCCTTTTTTGAAGTCGGTTAAAAATTCACCACTTGCAACGCAACACAAGTGTGACATTTTAGTGCATGGCCTACTAATGAGACTTTTGACCTATTGGCTTCTAATTTGAACTTTTGTAAAGGGTCTGCGTACACTTTGTAGTCATCACTAACCGATTTTTCACTAATTTTCCGGAAAAATCACAACGGTTGTAATATGTAATATGTGACAATATGTGGTGGTACTACAAAAATCATATAGGTCGTCATTAAAAAAAAGTCGATGACGTCATAACATAAGAAACAAATGACGTAAAAATTAAAGTGCGAGCCACAGTAATCCGATAGCCATAAACCGGGGCCTCAAATTAGATGCACAATGAGAAAGGTTCAGCGTTGTAAATCAACAGGAAGTGGCCACGTCTTTGAGATGCTTGTTTATTGGTGGATGAATTATTTATTAGTCCTCCATTGTTAAGATAATTGTGGGCAACGGGCCCCGGTTTATAGGTGTCGGATTACTGTGGCTCGCACTTGCTGAATTTATCCGTTACTTAGCTTCCACGCGGTGTGTATCTATATAAGGATCTTATATTTACTAAATACATATATTTTTAACACGAATGAACTAAAGTACAAACTGCACGTTATATCTTACCTTTCTTATTGCATTGCGTGGTGATCTTCTTGATGGTCTTTCCTTGGTTAGCCGTGCTGTCCCTGTGGATGTGCTCCAGCAGCACACTAGGGGAGCAGCCCATGCCACCTGAACGCCCGACACTATTTACAGCATTTTCTGCGGGTTTCTTTTCTGAAAATAACAGTTGAAATCATTATTTAACACCTTTATATTACAAATTACGTTCACTGCTTGTTACAGGCTGTTCTTAATTAACTTACTGTGATGATACAACTACAAAGACCCAAAATCGATGTTTCGTTAGCACAAGACCGTTTATGCACGTAATTTACAGAACCCTTTATCTAATGTGTACTTTAGATATTACATTACAGCGGTGTGATAATACATTTGCAAAATCTAATCGTGTAAATTACAATCAAAAACACCAAAAACGGAAAAGATCCAAGTCAGATTTAATACCTAATTATAATTTAAATTTCTCTGGTGAAATTTCCTTTCCAATTATTACAAGCGACATCAAAGCTATAAAACTGTTTACAGGACGAACAAGTAGCGTGAAAGCCATCTGAATAATGAATAAGCACCGTGAAGTCACCTTTTATTTTCTTCGGCTTTAATTTTAATGATTCGTCATTATCCGTTTGTATTAGCAGCTCTAATATAAATTTCAACCATTAAATTTATATTTGCATCGCTCTCAAATGGGTTTTAATTGTTGCAAGTCACTCCGTCCAATTTATGTTTGGTGCAATATTAATAGTATTTATGACATGCAATCCTACTAATTACGTTCTAAAACAGTGTGATACAATTGCGTAAAGGCCTGGTGATGAAAGAAAAGAAGAGGTCTAATGAGGAAAGAAAGACAAAAAGAAAAAAAACAGTATTAGATTTCCATCTATGGATCAGTCTGTTATGCAGAGATGGTACGATAACTTTTAACATCCACCTCTAAGTCGATCAGTTTCCCGTAATGGGATTAAAGGGGGCTGCTCAATTCCCCGGTAATTAAATGGATACCCACCCAGGTAGTCAGATATGATATGGAGAGATTGAAAATTTTAAATCAATTTGTGGGAGATAATATCTTGAAGTCTGCGAGAACTCGAGGAACATTTGTTGTCCTGTAAATTCAGAAGTCCGGAAAGTGTTTATTTACCGGGGATTGCTTGTCAGGAATGAGGAACGACGTGGATTTGCATTCTTCGGCGTCGATTAAATTACGAAACTTTCTCCATGAGCGATGGGACATGCGGGAAGTGGCAAAAGGTTTATCACTGTTTCACTGCCAGAGTGGCTTAGTCGTGTCTTAATTTAACACATCTACCGTTTTTTGGAGTTACTTAACCGTAAGCGTAAACGTAACCGTAAAAGTAGTCATGTGTCATCTTCGATGTTTTTTGTCGATAAACATGGATACCGTAAAGGTGGACATGTTCATATTTCATGTTTTATCGGCGACGTTAAATAATAGTAGATTATATTACAAGTGACAGAAATGCTTAAATGTCTGCGAGCGAGATTTCTGAATCACGAGTGCGATAACACGTTGCATATACATAAAAATATAAACGTAGACTTAAACATAAACGGTTGTCATCTTTTATGCTTCATCTTCGATTATTCATGAGTCAATAAGCATGATGGATCTGAAGATACACTTAAAAAACATAAGCAAACCTGTAACCGTAAACGCAGAAGTAAGCCTTTTTCATTTTTTGTGTTTTATCTTTGAGGGTAAATTCATATTTTTGAAGTAAAACTTCTTTACGGACACTTGACTTGCGTGACGAGATCGTTACGAAAAGTGTGATCGGGCGAAGCGAACGGAAGTTTTCTTTAATGCACGACTTTAAAATAATTAATTCATAGAAGAAAATTTTGCCTTAACGGGATTCGAACCCGCGTCTTATCCGTTGTGAATTCGCACTTCTCACAATACACTGATGTCAGTTTTGTATGCAATTGCGCTACTTATCTTAATCGCTACACTGATTGCCGACTTTTCGCTGACGACAAACTGAAACATGCATTATCCAATACTGCAGACGGTATTAATTCAGGATTTTCTAGCTACATTTATAAACTTACATAAATTAAGAGCACTTTCACAATGGCGAACTGAAGTTTTACTTCAGTAGTGTGGTCTACTTAGATTTAGACTTGACAACGTCTCCTCAGAGAGTAACTTTCTTCCTTTTTGCTTTGACAACACCCTCTTTGAATGTGTCTTTTTGACTCGTGCGTTTGACTACCTTTCTTTCAAGAATGTATTTCTTCTTGTTTGCTTTGAAGGCACCCCGTTAAAAAGTAACATTTTTAATTTCTATTTGGCAACGTCCAATTAGGGAATGTCTTTCTTCCCTTTTGCTTTGACAACACCCTCTTAGTAGGTGTCTTTTATCTTTCTTCCCTTTTGCTTTGAGAATCGCCCCTAGAAACTGCCCTTTTATTGTTGGATTTGACAACACCCTCTTAGAAAGTGTCTTTTTGACTCTTGAGATTGACATACCTTGCTTTCAAAAGTGTCTTTCTTCCTGTTTGCTTTGAGGACACCCCCCCAGACAGTAACTTTTCTATGTTTCGATTTGGCAACGTCCAATTAGGGAGTGTCTTTCTTTCCTTTTGCTTTGACAACACCTTCTTAGAAGGTGTGTTTTATTTTTCTTCCCTTTTGCTTTGACAACACCGTCTTAGAAGGTGTTCTTTCATCTTTCTTCCCGTTTGCTTTGACAACCGCCCCTGGAAACTGTCGATTTATTGTTGGATTTGACAACATCCCCTCTGAAAGTGTCTCTTTGATTCTTTCGTTTTGCAATCCTCCTTTCTTCCTGTTTGCTTTGAAAACGCCCCTTTAAAAACTAACTTTTTTGCATTTCGAGTGGGAAATGGCTCCTTAGATATTGTCTTTCTTCCGTTTTACTTTGACAACATCCTTCCTGTTAGCAAGTGTCCTTTTTACCTTTCTTCCCGTTTGCTTTGACAACACCTCCTAGAAACCGTAATTTCATTCGTGGATTTGACAACATTCCCTTAGAAAGTGTCTTTTTGACTCGTGCGTTTAACAACCTTTCTTTCAAAAGTGTCTTTCTTCCTGTTTGCTTTGAGGACACCCTTCTAGAAAGTAACTTTTTTATATTTCGATTTGGCAACGTCCAATTATTAGGAAGTGCCGTTATTCCCTTTTGATTTGACAACACCCTCTTACAAAGTGTTCCTTTTATCTTTCTTCCTGTTTGATTTGACAACACCCTCTAGAAGCTGTCCTTCTATTGCTGGTCTTGACAACAACCAATTAGAAAGTGTCTTTTTGACTCTTGCGTTTTACAACCTTTCTTTCAAAAGTGTCTTTTTTCCTGTTTGCTTTAAGGACACCCCTCTAGAAAGTAACTTTTTTATATTTCGATTTGGAAACGTCCAATTATTATTAGGAAGTGCAGTTCTTTCCTTTTGATTTGACAACACCCTCTTACAAAGTGTTCCTTTTATCTTTCTTCCCGTTAGATTTGACAACACCCCCTAGAAGCTGTCCTTCTATTGCTGGATTTGACAACAACCAATTAGAAAGTGTTTTTTTGACTCTTGCGTTTTACAACCTTTCTTTCAGAAGTGTCTGTCTTCCTGTTTGCTTTGAGGACACCCCTCTAGAAAGTAACTTTTTTATATTTCGATTTGGAAACGTCCAATTATTATTAGGAAGTGCAGTTCTTTCCTTTTGATTTGACAACACCCTCTTACAAAGTGTTCCTTTTATCTTTCTTCCCGTTTGATTTGACAACACCCCCTAGAAGCTGTCCTTCTATTGCTGGATTTGACAACAACCAATTAGAAAGTGTTTTTTTGACTCTTGCGTTTTACAATCTTTCTTTCAGAAGTGTCTGTCTTCCTGTTTGCTTTGAGGACACCCCTCTAGAAAGTAACTTTTTTATATTTCGATTTGGCAACGTCCAATTATTATTAGGAAGTGCAGTTCTTCCCTTTTGATTTGACAACACCCTCTTAGAAAGTGTTTCTTTTATCTTTATTCCCGTTTGATTTGACCACACCCCCTAGAAGCTGTCCTTCTATTGCTGGACTTGACAACAACCAATTAGAATGTGTTTTTTTGACTCTTGCGTTTTACAACCTTTTTCTCAAAAATGTCTTTCTTCCTGTTTGATTTGACAATACCGTCTTAGAAGGTGTCCTTTGATCTTCCCGTTTGCTCTGACAAACCCCCCCTAGAAACTGTTCTTTTATTGCTGAATTTGACAACATCCGCTTAGAAATTGTCTTTTTAAAGTAAAACTTTTTTACGGACACTTGACTTGGGGAGTAAACTGGTGAATGCGTGACGAGAGCGTTACGCAAAGCGTGATCGGGGAAGTTTTCTTTAATGCAAGATTTTACAATAATTTATTCATAGATATATTTTTTTTTGCCTTAACGGATTTCGAAACCCGCGTCTTATCCGTTGTGCATCCGCACTTCTCACAATACACCTATTTGCGTGTGTCAGTTTTGTATGCAATTGCGCTACTTATCTTAATCGCTACACATGATTGCCGACTTTCCGCTGACGACAAACTGAAACATTCATTATCCAATACTGCAGACGGTATTAATTCAGGATTCTCTAGCTCCATTTATAAACTTTTTGTTTATTAACACTTTATTATAGAAACTACATATTTCTATTTGAAATAATAATCTATTTTGGTATAAACTTAAAATACTACTTAAAATGCCTAAGGGTCTCCCATCGGATCTGCTTAGTCGTTTGTTGATGTCAGCTCGAACGGTTTGATACGTTTGAGTCTTCGGAAAATGAATTTAGCCATCAGGAGCCTGGACGCCTCCTCATTGATGTGTTGTTCTAGCCTTTTCTTATGGGAGTTTGCATGCTTCTTAACTATGTCTGCGACCATCTCGACGCCAAGGTCTCGGTGGAGATCGGTCACTCTTACGTATTTTGGAGCATTAGCAATGCTCCTCAAAACTTTGTTTTGGAATGGTTGGATCTTTTTGATGTGGGTCTTTTTTGCACATCCCCATATCTGGATTCCGTATGTTCATATTGGTCTGAGCACCTGCTTGTACAAGAGGATCTTGGAGTCTATTGCCAGCTCGGAGTGTCTTCCGAGAAGCCAATACATCTTTCTGAGCTTTATATTGAGTTCCTCGGCTTTTTCTTGACGTGCTCACTCCAACGGAGCTTGACGTCAAAATTCATGCCTAGGTACTTTGCTGTGTTGGCCGGTTGTAATCGCACGCCATTGATTGAGATCGGAATTGGGTCGATTCTCTTGTTTGTGAAGTTAATATATGTCGACTTGGTTTCGTTTAACTTGACCCGCCACTTCTTAGTCCAGGTGACGACGTTATCTAATGCCTGTTGTAGTCTTTCCTGCGACTCTTCAAGGGTATTTCCAACTGCTAGCAATGCGGTATCATCTGCAAAGGTCGCGATCGTGGTGTTGAAAGTTTTGGGCATATCATTGATATATAATAGAGTACTGGACCTAATACACTACTTTGTGGAACTCCGGCGCAGATATCTTTGAGCTCGGAATAAGCGTCTTCTTGGTGGATCCAAAATTTACGATCCGTCAGGTAAGATTTTAGAAGTAAGTAAAACTCGAGGAAAAACTGGCTCGGAAGAATTGATTCCAATTTGTGTAGCAGGCCTTTGTGCCAGACACGGTCAAAAGCTTGCAAAATGTCTAGGAAAACTGCTCCGCAGATACCTCTTTTTTCTAACGATTTCTCAATGATGTTGGTGATGCGTTGCACCTGATCTATGGTCGAATGTTTATTTCGGAACCCAAATTGGTGTGATGGGATCAGCTGGTATTTTTCGATAACTATCTTAAGTCGTTTAAGGAATAGTTTTTCAAACCGTTTAGACATGATTGGTAATAATGCAATAGGCCGATATGATTCAACTTCTCGCTGATCTTTTCCAGGTTTTGGCAGCATTATTATCTCGGATACCTTCCATGCCTTAGGAATATAATTAAGGCGGATTGATGCATTTATCAACGTAGTTAGTTTTACCAAACCCTTTCTTTGTAATTTCTTTAGGATTATGCTTGTGATTATATCAAAGCCTGGTGCCTTTTTCGAGTTTAGGTAGCGGATTTCTTTGGCTACCTCGGTTACTGTGACCAGAATGATGTTGTCATCATAGTCATTTGCTTGAAGTACCGGAAGGGTTTCGGAACCAGGATTGGGATGGAATCGAGTCGCTAGATGTTCTGCGAAAACATTGGCTCTTTCTTGATTGTTTCTGGCCCAATCATTGTTATCTTTCCTTAATGCATTTTCGGTCGTTTTAGATATTTGGTTGCCTTCCACAGTGAATATTCCGTGGAGCTGTCTGCTGTCAATTTATTCAGAAAGTTAGTAATGGAAAGCTTCTTGATTTCCTTAATTTCTTTTGCTAATTGATTTGTTGCTCTGTTCAGGACAGCTTTATCTTGCGGCGATCTGGTTTGTTGCCACCGTCTTCTTAGCTTGCGTTTTTGGCAATTTTGTCACATATTTCTTTCGGAAAGTTAAGGCCTTTTAGCTTTCTCTTAACTGTCGGAGTACTCTTCCAAGCTGCTTCTTGGATGGCTGTGGTGAAGTTGTGTATTTCTTTTTCTAACTCATCAGCTGTTTTTAGCGAGACTCTCAGGTTGATGGTGTTCTCTAATAGATGGTTAAAATAGTCCCAATCTGTTCGATTGTTCACTAAAGTAGGGTTTTGGGGCCTTTCAATGATTCGGTCACTAATCGTAAGTAGGATTGGAGAGTGGTCTGAGTTGAGGTCGTAACCTTCTTCAATCTTCATGTAATTGGGCGAGATACTTTTTGTGACAAAGAAGTTAAGTTTTATTTAGGTCAGTTGGCCAATAAGTTGGTTTGCCTGTAGATACAAATTCACATCCGAAGCTGCTGGCTGCACTGAAGAGTTCTCTCCCAGTTGTTTGAGTCATTCTTGAACCCCAATGGATGTGCTTTGCATTGAAGTCTCCTCCAATGATGAACCGATTATTTAGTCTATCGAACAACTCTGTATATTGATCTGCGCTGACAGGGTGGCCAGGTGGGCGATATATTGCACTCACTGTGGTTGTTTGATTGAGTGATGCAATGGTTACTGATGTAACTTGCATATTTTCCTCTGCTATCTTTTCTTGTATAAGCTTACAGAAATTAAGAGCACTTTCACAATGGCGAACTGAAGTTTTACTTCAGTCGTGTGATCTAAAGCACACTCGTTTTTTTTGTGGCTGGCTTATATAAATCTGGATTTTTACAGTATCCTGACAATATGTAGTATGTATTATATGTCAACAAATTTCATTCACACAGAAATTCAAATTTGATTCAATTTGTTGCAAGCTGTCCACTATTTTTAAACGTAACCGTAAACGTAACCATAAACGTAACCGTAAACATAAACGTAACCCTAATGTAACAAAAGGGAATATTTTTCATATGTCGGATTTCAATTTCGATGTTTCATTTGTCGACACACATGAATACGAAGAAACAAACATAAAGATATAAACAAACCTGCCCATAAACCCAATCGTAAACGTGACCGGACCGGACCGTAAACACAGAAAGAACCTTTTTTTATATTTTGTGTTTTATTTTTGAAGTTAAAATTAATATTTTTTGTTTATTGTTTCATGAATGTCATCTTTTATGCTTCATCTTCAATATTTCATTTATCTATTAACATAAAACATGTTAACGTAACACTGTAAACGTAACTGACAACGTGATAATAAATATCTAAGAGTAAACGTAGATGTTTCATCTTCATTTTTATCTTCGACGCTATACATATGTCTATGTACAACCAGATCACTATATTTTAAGCGGACTATTTTTTTTCTTCCCACCATTTAGATAAATTCCCTAAAATGGCAGTGCTGATAACCGTAACCGTAAACGTAACCGCAAACAAAGCTGAATTTTTAGTAAATGTGACCACCATTTCCTGAACATGTCGGTGCATGGCCTACTAACGAAATTGAAATTATCCTGCATTCTGACTTATCGTCATGAAAGTCGCCCAAAAGTTTGCCCGGAAAAACATTGTTTAGACAAATAAAACTACATCACTATTATATTAACAACGACTTCTTTGAACCCATTTACTTCTTGTATAATAATAAGAATTTTCAGAAAAATTCATCATTAATTTCATCACACGGACGGGAGAGAAAGAAATATGACATTTTAGTCATGGCCTACTCGCGCAATCAAAAACGCAATTTTTAGTCTATTGGGTCTAATTTTACATTGTGTAAAAATTCAACGCTTTTATCGGATAGCTGCATTGTTACTTATCTGCAGACAATATCTCGCAAATTTTGCTAAATCCGTGAACACCATCAGAGAATGAAATAATGACATTTCACTCGCACAATTGTGTCCATTGTCGGTGAACGTTTTTTTTTTTTCAATTTTATTTAATTGATTTTCGTTGTTTTCCTAATACATACTATGAGAATACGTTTCCACTCACCGCAAGAAGATTTTCCAAGAATTTTCCAGTGTACGTTATCTGGGATGACGTGAGACAGTTTGTGGATAAACACGATTTTCACGAACAATAAAAACCAACATCTCTGCTTGAACTTTGACTTCTTTCAACGAAGAATCTTCTGAAAAAATCACCACTTGCAACGCAACGCAAGTGTGACATTTTAGTGCATGGCCTACTAATGAGACTTTACCTATTGGCTTCTAATTTGAAGTTTTGTAATGGGTCTGCGTTTATACCATAAGACACTTTTTAGTCATCACTGAACGATTTTTCACAAGTTTTCCGGAAAAGTCACAACGTTTGCAGCACCCGCCAGACGCGACAAATATGTGACATTTATGCACAGCCTCCTGAAATAAGAGTTTTCCGGGACGTTTGTATTTTGTGTTGCCTAATAAACTACGTGCCAAATAAATTCCACCACCCTGGAGAGTAAAGCGACAGTTGAAATCTTTACAAAATATTTGTCTCCCAGCACAGAGTGATTAGTAAAAACCTTTAATTTTCAAAATAACCAAATAACCGGTGTTTTCTCAGACAGCGTCACGTTAACAAGAAGTGCATAATTTTCATTTCGAGAAATTGCACGTCGACTAGATCCAAATTAATCTTCCGTGATTAGGACATGGAGGGCCTGGTATGAAGAAGTTGTTCAACATCGTCGTGTTGAAACCGGACGTCCCTGGAGACTAACGAACGAGATTGGCGCCTCCCCAATTTGCGGTAAGAGGTAGGTTTCGTCCTTCAGCTGCAAATAGACAAATAGAATGGACTGGGTGAGAAATTTAAGACGTATAGTGTCCCTCCAAACAATTTACAGGCATCATTTGGACTACACTCTCACCGACCGACCATGAAGACGCCTTTTTTTAATTACGCGGTTTTTTCAAATTGAATTTGACGTTTTGTTGACATTTCATTTCATCTTCAAAAAGTGGCGGGAGCATTTGGGGGCTTTAGTTCGGTTTTTATATTCTTCATATTTCGACAGACCACGGAAATCCACCCTGAAGAAGACAGGGGTAGACCACATTCACTAAGAGCAGCTTTTGACGAACGTGCAAACCTCATAACTTCCGACTTGTTTTCCCGATATTTCTACTTCTTGAAGACCATGGTTAAAAAGATCAATTATTATGTGACCAAGTAAATAGAAAAAAGCGCTACACCCTTCGCCATATTGCAAGAACACGATAGTGTGCACTGAGGAAAAATCAGACCTAAATTCGTCAGTAAAAAGTTCTGAATAAATATTTTGTTCCAACCAAAAGATATCCATTGATAAGTAAATGTATATGAACCAATTAATACCAAGTTGAATTTACTCATTGTTATAGGAAAAAATACGAGGGAAATTTAAATGTTCCAACCGTTATGGAGAATACTGTACCTACATGTTTGTCGATTCACCCAGACGAGCACGACTACTAAATTGATATCACATATAGTTGAACGTCATTATCATAAAAGGGATATTTGCCGAAGCAATTTTCGTTCTTTGTCATAACAGATTCATGGCACGAAAATAATAAATGCGCCAATGCCTGTTTTTAAAATCACTTTGTCACATCAACGCCTTTATTACCAGTACTTACGTTATTCCATGTCCGGACGGTAATCACCACTTTTCGCTTAACTGCTTTTCACCACTATAGTCTAGAAAGAGTTACGCAAGAACGCCTTGTTACACCTGTTTACTCGCCATGTCATCGTTGATTTTTAATATTTATTCTCCAATTTAAATACGGTACACATGCGAGATGAGACGAGGTGTTGACGCGCGCGACTCGCACCTCACATCGCGGTTCCGGTGAAGTCCACCAAGTGGAGCGGTGCGTCTTCGCGACCCGCTCAAACCGAAACTTGGAGTTTGCGCCGCGACGGAGGTGAGCAGATGACGATCCACACTTGTTGAATTCTGTGCGAATATCATATTTCCGCCTGGAAAAGCGCGGGGATCAAATGTGACGCAGTGGAGGAGACGCGGGGGAGAATGGGGGTGTGTTCGTCGAAAAAGTAACAGGTGGAACAAACAGTGCCAGCATCGGTTAGAGAGGGGTGCTTGAAGGAGATCGTGCTGTAAACTGCTACATACAGGATGTATAAATAAATAGAATAAGAAAGACAGTAACTATAATACTAGTCAAAGGCGAGGTGATTTTACTTATTATGAAAGTGCAAAGAAAGCTTCGTATAAATGGCGCATCCACCATTTCTATTTCAATTACACCAAGGGGTTTGCGAAACCTTTTAAATAATTTAGAATGCAATATAAATAATGAAAAACATTTTCAATTCATATTTCAACTCAACAAAAAATATTTACTAATGATTTTTTTGGGAATAATTAGATTAGATCAGTGACATTCCCAAGTTGAGTTAAAAATATTCCAATGAATAAGTAAATTAGAAGAAAAAGAATATGGATCGGTAAATCTGTAGAAAAATGGACAAAAAGTTAGTTAGATATAAAAAATAATACATATTCATTTGTTGAATTGATTTATTACATAGTGCGCGTCATCTATGAGTTGGATATTGAAATTTGACAGATTCCTGTAATCATCGAGTATTATGCAATTTTACTAGATGGCTATGTTCAATATACTAAAGTTAAGGTCACTAGATGAAAAATTCTAATTTTAGAAAAAGAATTTTTCATCTAGTGACAATATTTTATTTTTTGCAGTAATTAGAAAAATTGTCTTCAGGTGATATAGTTATAAACAGTGATATTTCTAATACATTTAAAAACATCCCTCAATGGTCACTTATATTTTTTTTATTCCATAGGTTTATAAACATAAAATACATCCAAGATCAAATTAAAAAAAAAAAATGTAGACCGATAAAATACTGTACAGATTTGAACTTTACAGAGTCATGCAAAATGCGAGGCAACATAGTACCTACACAATCATATGTTTACAGTACAAACACGTTAGTCATTACAGTTCCTAATTGGGATGTTCCACCTTGGGCTGCGTCTCCGTCGCTGCAGTCACAGTGGTCTTGGCCGGCCCGGTCTGGGTAATCGTTACAACCCTCTCTCCGGTAGGAGCCTTAAGAACCCTCTTCGGCGCGGTCACAGTCAGAATCCCATCAGAAGACAACGAGGAAACAACATCGTTGATATCGTGCTCCTGGGGCAAGACGTATCTCCGAACGAAATGCCTCGAAATGAATCCGTGTTCGTCTTGTTTCTCTTCGTGTTTCCCTTCGACCACGATGCTGTTTCCGCTGGTTTTCACTGTGAGTTCGCTGGGAGCGAACTGCTGGACGTCGAGGATGACTTGGAATTTGTCTTGGTCCTGCTGGATGGTCGATCCGGAGTCTTGTCTTTGTAGGGCTGTGGTGTTCCATGGTCGGACGTAGTTTTTGAAAATTGAGCTTCTGGGGAAGGTGCGGATGGTGTTGAGGAGGTCGTCTCTTCGGAGTCCCAGGCCGAACTGTTGATCGAACAGGCGAGATGGACGGGAGAAGTCTTCTTCGTCCCACCAGTCGCGGAAAAGTAGAGGTACTACAGACATCTGAAAAAATCAGATCAAGGATTAAGATGGTTATTACAATAATTATTGTTACACTTTCTACTTACTTTGTGATTTTTCTTTCACAGACCACTTTAAGCTCAACTGCCTGAATTTAGACTGAACATTCCTTGAATTTGCCCGAATATATATCCCGGCCGATCGCGACTGCACATTCTAGAATAGAGGAAACACCGTTGAAAAATGTGGGAAAGCGATAACACCTCTGTTCGCCTCGTCGGGAGAAGGACGGATAGTCCACAGGAAAGTTTGGACGTGTTGAAAATAGCTTCATGAGTAGTCGCTATCGGTAACTTTTGGATTTTTATGTTATTTTGTATTATAGGGGGTATAAATAGATGCGTGATGCACCTCTCCGGGTGGTGCCTAATTTAGCTCTAGATCGATGTGTAATGGTAGAATAGAGATGAGTCAGAAAAAATGTTTGAAATTTGCCCTTACATCTTTGTTCCACTTATACGGTCGTAATCTACACGTAACGTCTCAAAATATCAAAACAGAGGATGGTATTTTACAAATAATAAATTATTATTATAGACTCAACGATGTTGTAATATTTTTAGCATTGGTCAGATCTGGGCCCCTACTTGCACTTAATGTCTTAATATTAACGTTTTACAAGATAAAACATTTATTTTACCCATGGTTGCAGATATGACGTAACGCGAGGATTTCTTTGTTTTGGCATTTTGCCACGTAAATATTTTGATTTTAGTTATTTTACTCCAAGGAAAGTTCGAAACGAACGTCTTGCAAAAAGAGAAAACAAATAACAAGTTGTGGTTATTAAAAGAACTAGAAGTAAAATTATAACGGTGTTTATTATTTACTACTTATAAAGAACAACATAAATGTTTTAAAGATAGACTAGACGGTATCCAAAAATAAATAGTAAGGGGTTCCCTCATGGTAATTCAAACAGAAATGGATTTTATGTGTATAATTGGTTGCCTAGCATGGCAACAGCATCTAAAGGATATAAAATTCTTTACCTAAAATCGTCCCGTAGTGGCATCATTACATGATAATTTTGTTTCTTGCAATAACTATATTACTGTCCTCATTTTTGTTATTACAGTACTTATTTTTGTAAAGTAGTAAATTGTTTCAAAATGAGTCAATACTGCGTGCGGTTTCAGGTAAAACGTTATAAAGCGTTATTACGCGCCATGCAAGTTACTTAACTCTTATGATGGTAACTCTTGATAACTTTTGAGATAACTTTCATGATTATGATGTAATATCCTATTATTATTATTTATTTCATACTGTATCATACTTGCCATATTTACGTTAATGATATATTTATTATAAACAAAGTGAAAATTAATTTGATAAATCTAAGCATTTATAGTAACATTAATAGTGCAATCTGTGTACCCACTAAATTTCAAATTCCAAGGAAGACGGTCATGAACCAGGGAAGTCGTAGAACAACCTCCTTTGATTTTTCTGATAATACTTCCACGTAAGTCTCGCCGCTTTTATGAGCTACTTTAATTTTCTTTCAATGGACTCCTCAACGTATTTTTCCGTAACTGAAGAGCTCTTCCAACCCCCGAGTTTTTTTCAATACCGCAAGTTCAACTCCAGTATTTGCCAGCAGCGTAGCCGATGTACGACGAAAAGTATGTCCGGTATACATCGGATTTTCTAAACCGAAATACTGGGCAATTTTCTTCGGAACCCCTCCGATGGTATGAATCCCTACTGGCTGCGAAATACATTTTTCGTTTACCCTATGAAAATCTTATTATTAACTAAGCTTTTTGATTGGGTTCAGTTATTTATTAATTTATTTAAACACTATGTACAATTTATTTACACTTCTTATATTACAATATTTACATTATTTACACTATTTACAATTTACTACTTCACCGTTTCGTATTATTTATTTACACATCGCGCGGCACTCCGAATAGACCCACTAACTGGTTGATGCGAAAAGTTGGTGAGAAATTCATATGTACATTGAGGTTAGTAAACTGTCAGATTTGTATTTCGTGGGAGATTTTCGGCGTTTGGAGAAAAAATAGCATGTTCTATTCGGAGAAAAGTGACTTGAAGCAATTTGAAAGCACTTGAAATGTCTTGAAGCGACTTGAATAAACTAACTTGAATCGGCTTTGAAAAAACTTGGAATGTCTTGAAACGACTTCAAAAACTTGAGGCAACTTGAAACGAGATGACATGTTTTAATGGGACTTGAGAAGACAATAAGTTAATGTTTTTAAAGAAATTGAAGCTATTTGAAAAGACTTCAAATGACTTGGAAACATTTTGAAGGGACTGAAACCGAGTTGAAGAAACTTGAATCGACTTGAAAGGACTTTGAATCGACTTGAAATGTCTTGAAGAGTCTTGAAGCGACCTGGGAAGATTTGAAATATCTTGAAGAGATTGAAAGCATTGGAAGCGACTTAAAAAGACTGGAAATGTCTTGAAGAGACCTGAAGAGTCTTGAAGCAACCTGGGAAGACTTCAAATGTCTTGAAGGGACTGAAAACGACTTGAAAAAACTTAAAATGTCCTGAAGCAACTTGAGGAAACTTGAAACGACTTATAGGAACTTGGAATATTTTGAAACTACTTGAAAGACTTGAAGCGACTTGAAATGAAATAAAATGTTTCGAAGGGACTTGAGGCGACTTGAAATGTTTGAAGAAATACTTGAAGAATTTTGTAGCGATCTGCGAAGACTTCAAATAATATCTTGAAGGGACTGGAAGCCACTTGAAAACACTTGAAATACTTTGAAGCGACTTGAAAGTATTTGAAATGTCTTGAAACGACTTGAAAGACTTGAAGCGAATTGACAAGACTTGAGATGTTTTGAATGGACTTGAGGTTACTTGAAATGTTTTGAAGAAAAATTGAAGCGACTTGAAATGTCTTGAAGAGCCTTGAAGCGATTTGGAGAGATGTGATAAATTGAAGAAACTTGAATGGACTTGAAAGAACTTCGAAGTGACTTGAAAAGATTTGAAATATTTTGAAGGAACTTGAGGCGATATAAAATAGTTTGAAAGGTCTTGAAGCGACTTGAAGAAACTTGAATCGGCTTTGAAAAGACTTGGATTGTCTTGAAACGACTTCAAAAACTTGTGGCAACTTGAAACGAGATGAAATGTTTTAAAGGGACTTGAGAAGACTCTAAATTAAAGTTTTGAAAGCAATTGAAGCGATTTGAAAAGACTTCAAATGACTTGAAAATATTTTGAAGGGACTGAAAGCGACTTGAAGAAACTTGAATCGACTTGAATAAGGACTTTGAATCGACTTGAAATGTCTTGAAGAGTCTTGAAGCGACCTGGGAAGATTTTAAATATCTTGAAAAGATTGGAAGCATTGGAAGCGACTTGAAAAGACTGGAAATGTCTTGAAGAGACTTGAAGAGTCTTGAAGCAACCTGGGAATACTTCAAATGTCTTGAAGGGACTGAAAACGACTTGAAAAAAAAACTTAAAATGTTCTGAAGCAACTTGAGGAAACTTGAAACGACTTAAAGGAACTTGGAATATTTTGAAACTACTTCAAAGACTTGAAAATGAAAATTAAAAGCCTTGAAATGAAATGAAATGTTTCGAAAGGACTTGAGGCGACTTGAAATGTTTGAAGAAACTTGAATCGGCTTTGAAAAGACTTGGAATGTCTTGAAACGACTTCAAAAACTTGTGGCAACTTGAAACGACTTCAAAAACTTGTGGCAACTTGAAACGAGATGAAATGTTTTAAAGGGAGTTGAGAAGACTAAATTAATGTTTTGAAAGCAATTGAAGCGATTTGAAAAGACTTCAAATGACTTGAAAATATTTTGAAGGGACTGAAAGCGACTTGAAAAAACTTGAATCGACTTGAAAGGACTTTGAATCGACTTGAAATGTCCTGAAGAGTCTTGAAGCGACCTGGGAAGATTTGAAATATCTTGAAGAGATTGGAAGCATTGGAAGCGACTTGAAAAGACTGGAAATATCTTGAAGAGACTTGAAGAGTCTTGAAGCAACCTGGGAAGACTTCAAATGTCTTGAAGGGACTGAAAACGACTTGAAAAAACTTAAAATGTCCTGAAGCAACTTGAGGAAGCTTAAAACGACTTAGAGGAACTTGGAATATTTTGAAACTACTTGAAATACTTTGAAGCGACTTGAAAGTATTTGAAATGTTTTGAAACGACTTGAAAGACTTGAACCGAATTGACAAGACTTGAGATGTTTTGAAGGAAGTTGAAGCGACTTGAAAAATATTGAAATGTCTTGAAGAGTCTTGAAGTGACTTGAAGAGAGATGAAGCGACTTGAAGAAACTTGAAACGACTTGAAAGACTTGAAACGAATTTAAAATGTTTTGAAGAGACTTGGGGCGACTTGAAAAGTTTTGAAAAGAATTGAAGAGACTTGAAATATCTTGAAGAGTCTTCAAGCCACCTGGGAACACTTCAAATATTTTGAAATGACTGGAAGCGATTTAAAAAGACTTGAAGAGTCTTGAAGCGACCTGAGAAGATTTGAAATGTTTTGGATGAAATTGAAGCGACTTGAAAAGACTTGAGATATCTTGAAGAATCTTGAAGTGACCTGGAGAGGTTTGATATATCTTGAAGGGATTGGAAGCGATTGCAATAGACTTGAAATGTCTGCTGGAAAATACTTGAAGAGTCTTGGGCGATTTGGGAAATAATATATTGAAGGTACTGCGGAAGCCACTTGAAAAGCGATTTAAAAAGACTTGAAATACCTTGAAGCGACTTGAAAAGTATTGAAATGTCTCGAAGAGTCTTGAAGCGACTTGAAGAGAGATGAAGCGACTTGAAGAAACTTGAAACGACTTGAAAGACTTGAAAAGACTTGAACTATTTTGAAGGAACTTAAGGAGATATAAAATATTTTGAAAGGTCTTGAAGCAATTTGAAGAAACTTGAAGCGATTCAAAAGGACTTGAAATGTCTTGAAGCGACTTGAAATACGTTAAAAGGACTTGAAGCGACGTGAAAAGATTTGGAGCGCATTGAAACCACATGAAATGTTTTGAAGAGACTTGGGTCGACTTGAAAAGTTTTGAAAGGAACTGAAGAGACTTAAAATGTCTTGAAGCAACCTGGGAAGACTTCAAATGTCAAATGAAGGGACTGGAAACGACTTGAAAAAACTTAACATGTCCTGAAGGAAATTGAGGAAACTTGAAACGACTTAAAGGAACTTGGAATATTTTGAAACTATACTTAAATGACTTGAAGCGACTTGAAACGAAATGAAATGTTTCGAAGGGACTTAAGGCGACTTGAAATGTTTAAAGAAATACTTGAAGAGCCTTGGAGCGAATATTGTTACTTAAACATTAAAATTGAGAAGTCACTATTAAAATATTCCTCAAAAGAGTAAAAACCTTTGGAAAACAAAAGGTTTTTAATAGTTTTTTTAAAGGCGTTTAAATTTTGGCTTTGTACTCTTAGAGACAACACATTAAAAAATTTTACTCCATAGTATCCAGTGGCTGTTTGAGAACTTGTTAATCTGCAATAGTTTGAATAAAGGTTCATTCTGTCATATCGGGTGTTATAATCATGAATGTCTGAGTGTAAGTCATACGAAGTCAATGAACGACTTGAAAGACTTGAAGGGAATTGACAAGACTTGAGATGTTTTGAAAGGACTTGAGGTGACTTGAAATGTTTTGAAGAAAATTGAAGCGACTTGAAAAGTATTGAAATGTCTTGAAGAATCTTGAAGCGACTTGAAGAGAGATGAACCGACTTGAAAAGACTTGAACTATTTTGAAGGAACTTAAGGCGATATAAAATATTTTGAAAGATCTTGAAGCAACTTGAAGAAACTTGAAGCTATTCAAAAGGACTTGAAATGTCTTGAAGCGACGTGAAATATGTTAAAAGGACTTGAAGCGACTTGGGGCGACTTGAAAAGTTTTGAAAGGAAATGAAGAGACTTGAAATGTCTTGAAGAGTCTTAATGCGGCTTGGGAACACTTCAAATATTTTCAAAGGACTGGAAGCGACTTGAAGAGTCTTAAAGTGACCTGGAAAGGTTTGATATATCTTGAAGGGATTGGAAGCGATTGCAAAAGACTTGAAATGTCTGGAAAATACTTGAAGAGTCTTGGAGCGATCTGAGAAATAATATATTCAAAGAACTGGAAACTACTTGAAAAGACTTGAAATACCTTGAAGCGACTTGAAAGGATTTGAAATGTCTTGAAAGACCTGAAGCGAATTGAAAAAAACTTGAGATGTTTCGAAGAAACTTGAGGTGAATTGTTTTGGATATTTTATTCGATTATTCAGTTTAAAATGGATAAAATTTAGGTGCCTCAAGATATTCTAGATGAAGAAGATCGCGTGAAGAACAATTTGATGCCACAGAAATTTCGGGAACAGTATGAGAAATTATTGACGGATAATTTTAAACTACCAGGACTTTAAAATTTTGCCTTAAAGTACTAGAACGTTAATGTTTCACTTTTGGTATCATAAATAATTCGAAAAATATCAGTTTACAATCAGGTATGAAATAAAGATTTGAATGTTTCCCAAAGATACCAATGGATCTCATACACTTGGAATATATCAAAATAACAAATCAACTAAATACCAAAATATCAGTGAGACGAAAGAGAAAAATATCAAATCAAGGAAAGCTCAAATGTAATATTAAATTAGGGCTCATGATGGCAGTAGTGTTCTGCCGAAACATGTTCCCATTGTAATTTTGCGCTTATTATAAGTTTGTGTTCGACTTAAATATATTTAAATTTTAATTTAAATTTACTCCACTTGGATTCATCGACATTCTTCTTTTTTAACCGACTTCAAAAAAGGAGGAGGTTATCAATTCGGTTGTATGTTTTTTTTTTTTTAATGTTTGTTACCGCAGAACTCCGTCATTTATAAACCGATTTGTAAAATTCTTCTTTTATTTGAAAGAGTATACTTACAGATTGGTCCCATTGTCACCATTTCTGGATCTGATGAGGGGATCTCATGGAAATCGAGAAAATCCTCAAATTTTCGCTCCCTTTAATTAACCGACTTCATGTATGTTCACCGATTTCTTCGTCAATTGTGAACCGATTTACAAAATTCTTCTTTTATTTGAAAGGGTATACTCTAAAGATGGTTACATTGTTAAAAAATCAGGATCTGATCAGGGAATCCCATGGAAATCGAGAAAAATACTCAAATTTTCGCTCCCTCTTTAACAGACTTATCATGTATGTTCACCGATTTCTTCGTCAATTGTGGACCGATTTACAAAATCCTTCTTTTATCTGAAAGGGCATACTCTAAAGGTGGTTACACTGCTAAAAAATCCAGGATCTGATTAGGGAATCTCATGGAAATCGAGAAAAATCCTCAAATTCTCGCTCCCTTTTTAACCGACTTATCATGTATGTTCACCGATTTCTTTGACAGTTGTGGACCGATTTACAAAATTCATCTTTATTTTGAAAGGGTATACTCTTGACGTGGTTTCATTGTCAAAAAATCAGGATCTGATCAGGGAATCCCATGGAAATCGAGAAAAATCCCCATATTTTTTCTTCATTTTATGTATATAATTATGTTCATACGGATTTCTTCAACTTTATTGAGGACCTCAATATTGGAGAAGCGTCTTTACTAGGTATCACTAACTTATCACTTAAAATTGTAAAAAAATTTGCTTTTAAAAAAAAAGAGAACCGACTTCAAAAAGTGAAAAATAATTGAATACATGAATTATTACATGTACTACCCAATGATCTGTCTGAAGTCGGTGCTAAGCCAAATAGGTAGTAGAGGCTGCCTGCTCCAGCCACATCGAAGGTCTCCCGGCGAACGCACCGGAATGCGTAAGCGTGGGTGGGGGGCTCGTGCTGAGCAAAACATCCAAAACGGCTGACTTCGTTGACGGTCGGTTCTCTTTTTTTTTAAAGCAAATTTTGTAATATTATGTATTACATACAATTTATAACTATCTAAAATAACAATGTCTAAATATCAAAGTAACGAAATACCAAAACAACAAATTATTGAAACATCAAAAATTCAGTTTAATTAGAGAAATATCAAATTAGCGAAACGAATTTCATTAGTTCGTAATTCCATATTTTATGAAGTCAAGATTTCAGTCATAAATTGATTTCGTATCTTTATAATTTTGCTGTTTCGTAATTAGGTAATTTATTCACTTTCTGTTTTGTTGTTTGGCTATTCCTTAATTTGATATGAATTCATTTGCTATTTCCTAGTATAAAGTATGACAAATAAGTATCAGAAATCAGCATTTCAAAAATCTAATGAAGCAGGTTTAATATCCTGGCGACATTGGATGAATTATGGAAGGATGACATTCCCCTATCGATTTTATTAAGATACTAAATAATCCATCATGATCTATGACGCAGGACGATGAGTTTGTCATACCTTTAACGATAAACATTGTGGACTGAATTGTCAAGCGTTTCTGCATAAATGGAACAACAAGAAACCCAACGTGGTACTGAATAATATTACATATTCTCTAATTTACAATGATAACATTCGTTAATTATCTGCAATTAGTCCATTACTGATATTGAACACATTAAGTTTCTGTCAACGTTTACCTTATTAAAACCCTTTCTCAGCTCGCCCATGTTTGTTTGAAAGGTAAATTTATCGCAAATTCTGGGTGCGTTAGTTATTGATATTACAGTAAGAATTATATAGCTAAAATTACATAGGTTCTTGATATGCTTAGTGAATTCATAATTAATTAATCCACCCAAGTTCTCGGACATTCGAAATCGATAGAAATGAGTAGAGAAACTGTGTCAAGAAGTCAGGAACACTGACGTGGCAACATCATTTTCTGAGTGAGGTCCAGTACTAGTTTTGAGAAGAAAAGAAATGCAATTAAGAATTTTTCTAACCTAGTTAAATGAAGATTTTGAAAAAAAATCCCATTTTATTAATTTTTGTAATTCCTCAATTTTGGCACGTGTCTCACCTAATAAGTTTTTCGCCCAAATTTACTAATTCTTTAACATTTAGTACATTCTTTTTATATGGCACAGTGGCGCTACGTATAAGGCGGAAAAGAACCTTTATGGACCTCATCCTTTCTCAATATGTCCGTAATTTCCGTTTTAGTTTAGGATATTCGAAGAGGACCAGAAGAGGCAAAGAGTAAATCAACATAAATCAAAAATCAAGAAATTAAGTGCCAGTGATATGAGAAGAATCAGAGGAATCAAAGAAATAAAATAAAACAAAGAAATCGTAAGACCCGTAAGAAGGCAGTACAATTTAAAAAAATAAAAGAAAAAAGACAGAAAGGAGTCGGAGTAAATTTAAAACATAACAGGGTCAGTTTTGTGCCTCATGAATTTCAATCCGGCACTGCCCCCCCTCATTCCAAACCACCAGATTCGATCCGCTTGTTTAGGGGCTGCAATCTCCGCACCGTTCGAATGGCGCAACTCACGTAACAGCAGCCCACAGTTCTTGAACACATTCAAGTCATTGCATTGTTCGACAAACAATAAACCGTCCGCATACCAGTTGCCTGTCGCTTTCGCAGTTGAGCACCGCACCTGGTGCCAGTGAAAGTTCGTTAGAGACTTGTTGAGAAAAAATCGTTGATGTGAGTAAAATGGGCAGATTGTGGGTGTTTGCTGTGATCTTCTTGCAAGCGGCGTTTTTGGTTGTTTGTCAAGAGAATGATACCGCAACGGAGCAAGCCGCTCCGATGACCACAACGACCACTACCAGCAGTACAACAACCACCACGACAACGACAACGGCGGCACCGACTACGACAACAGCTTCGACGACTGTTGCACCAGTTGCACCGCTCGTGAACAACAGCAGCAGCATGATGATGAAGGCTGACAACAGCACGGGGAAGAGCGGCGCTTTGGCGAAGACTTGTAATGCCATCGTGATGTTTTCTCTGGTTGGGGTGGTTTATTATAATACCGTTTAAGTTGTAATGTAGCTTTTGTTGGTGTTACTTCAACTGTAAATTTCACTAAATTACACCAAAGAGCGCATTGTATACATACAATTAAATTTAATTAGCCGTTATTTGAATCATATCAAACGCTAGCCTTTATGTAATACGCTTAAAGACTTTTTCGTAATATACATGATTGAATAATTGAAAGTGGTCTTTGTTTTTGCTCGCCAGTCACTGTTATAAGCACCAATTAGTCTGTGACGCGGTGATAAATTATTTGCCACAAATGCACAAAGTTTGGCAGTAATTTTATAAGGTAAGTTGTCGTGCTGATAGCCACAGGTGTGAATGGGTCGCCGTTAGAAGAAGAGAAGTGCAAAAGTGTAAAGTATTAACTTTTGAATGGTATTTGGGACAGTGAAATGAGAATCATTATTCCAATACAATATACTCAATTATTATTTGTTTCTTTTATAAAAGTTATATAATGCTTTGTTCGTTTTATTGACTGCTAACGATTTCAAAAGAGTTATTATGCGTTATTATTTATTTACCACAATTTACATTTTTGAACAATAAATTAAGTTATGTAATGCATAAGTCCGAGAAAAGCTTTAAGTATGTAAAATCATAAATAAATTTATAGACAGTTATACCTACATATACACAGTGACGCAATAAAAATCTTCCCACTTGATGGCTTCAAATTGCAAGTGGATCGATAAAAATGATTAAGACATACAGATGTTCCGCTAACGAGAAATTCTTCATTTATATTTCAACGCCAGCATTAACATCAATACATCAGTTTGTAAAATTGATATTTCCATTAGCAATGACAATGAAAGGGAAATGAAACTGTAAATAGGTGTGGTTCGTTTTCTTTGAGCCCTTTTAAACCCATTCAAAACAATATTTTAATCAAATATGAAATGTAAATCCTTAAAAAAAATAGTAATTGATGAAATGTTTAATATGTTGCCTACTTCTGAATCTTCAGGCGTGAACAGATAAAATGGGCACTGTATTATTTCTTTGCTTTGCTTGTTTTTTCGTTCTCTCTTAATTTGTTATATCGTTATTTAGTTCCTGATTCGTTATGTTGCCAATTCCTTACTTTATCATTATTTCGCTCTTTTCATTATTTCATTACTTCTCATAACGGATTTCTTCCCTTTTTCGTTCTATGTATTGCTCTTTACTTTATTTCGTTATATCATAATTTCGCTATTTGAGTACTCAAGCACAAGGACCCTAAAAAGGCTAGAGCCTGGACCAAATAATTAATTACATGAAACTTAAATCTAATTCAATAGCCAAAAGGGTCTTCCAAATCTTTACTTTCCACTTCCAATGGGGCCGCCCCGCAATTTTCTAAAACAGGTTTTCTAGAAACTAGACGAAAAAATATTATACCCCATTCTAGGACTTCATGTTACATAGTCTACGAGATGCTAAAGGCGAATTCGTCAAATTCAATTGAGGGGGACGACCCCATTCATTCTGTAACAACAATCACAACACTGAATAATAAAATACTTTAATTCAAACGCATGGCTACAACAATTGTTCAAGTTTACTGATAACACTCCTGATGTCAGTCTTCTGGTTCACAGTGAGCCCCCCTCTAGCAGCCCCACACAACTTCTCGACGTCCAATTTTAACACGTTGATAGCCCCATCTGTGTCACTCCCAAGTTTGATCTTTTTGCAAACCGATTGATAACCACTACCCCAATCATAACAAGAGTGTTTGCTTTCAAAACTACAAATCCTTTCTAAGTATTTACGATCATAGTTGCTTTCTGAAGCACGCTTCTCCAAGAAGTTAACAATGTTAGTTTTAACTTCTGGCGTGGTGTTCATCACTTGTTTGACAACACTGTCGTGATTACTGCTGTTATGAAACCTCAGAAAACTTTCTAGCGCTAATTGGACCACAATGGAATTTGTATCAGCTAGTAGAGCTTTTAATAAATTGGCAACAGCGGTAAACAGGGCGTGTTTCTGCACAAAGGTGTTGAAATTTCGTCTGGGTATTTCCCCCAGTATGGTACAAACTAACAGTTTATGCAACATGTGATGTTGGAGGGAAGCAAGTTGGGAAAGCACCTGGAAGGAAGAATCAGAATTTGCATGAAATAGAAGTAATTGCTCTTACAACCAGAAGGTCCTCATTACCGAATTCTAGAGTGAGAGTGGCCGTTATTTTCAACAATTTAGTTAGAAAATGTTGGGTGAAGTTGCTGCTCCTGGAATCACTCACACCAAAACTCCACAGCTGCACTGCAAACTGAGTCAAACGAGTTGTAGGTACTTCTAACTTGTTAAAGTTGGTGTAGGAAATTATGTCCAGGACTTCCATCTGAGGAGCAGAAACATAAATTGTTAGTGATACAACTACTAAGTGTGATACTGACCAGGTTTAGGAAGTCACTCATCGAACAGTCCGTCTTGAGCAGCTCCATTTTTTCGGCGATATCGCACATTAAAAATTCCACGTAGTATCTATGAGAGAGGGGACAGTTCCGGATGTTTAAAATTTTCCAGGCAAACAAATCGGATGTCGGATTATATTGTGATATTTCTTCACTCAAAGCATTACTTGGTAGCACTTTTAAGAGGCGCTGAGTGAGAATTTTAAGTCGTAGAATGGCTGGGGTCTGATGGAAGAGTCCTATATTAAGACTCCCGAGATGCTTAATGAGGGACCTTACAGTTGATCCGCACGTATGGTCTGGGGAATATCTAAAAGACACAAAAACTCAACGAGGCTCCTAATTTCTGGCATAATTTTTTGTTCAAATTTAAATCTCGCGGGTTTTCAATTTTGACATTTATAACGTGTTCATTTCAAATGTTCGCGGGATAAGCCAAAGCACGACCATGATTATGCAACCAACACGTCAGTTAATGTCACTCATCGTGTTCAGACAAAATCTGTCTGATACACTTACTTCAAAACCAAACACCAAACATCAATTCCTATTAGAGCCAACCATATATCCCCGTCTATAACGCATTCCAAAAACAGCTTTTCCACTTCTGAGAACTGACTGGGAGACAGCAGAATCATCACTGCAAGATTAGTAACCAAATCCTCATAAAACTTTGAATTGTAATCATAAAAGAAATTTACAAAACCTGAAGAAGAGAATCAGTAAAGGAAAACAACCTACACACAAGCTCACAGCTTTTTGACAATGAAAAAATTAATTGCAATAATGAGATGAGATCGACATCCTGTTGGGGCAGCTCTTCAATCACAGCCAGTATAAATTTAAGAAGTCCAATGCTTTTCTGTGGTGACACAGACTCAATGGAGAGTGCCTGTAACATCTAAATTACAGGCTTTTGTAGACAAGTTTGGAAATCTACCTTTAGGAATTTACCACTCTGGCACAGAAGACTCGGCTTTGATTCTGCACACAAATGTGTTATCACTTCTATTGATTTATTTGTTTGAAAATAGCCGTTGTCCCAGCTGAAAACTAACAGGATAAATTTATACAAACATGTTTCAATAGGTACCTGTAGATCATGATCCAGAAGTTGAAAACATTTTCATAATCTTCCAAAGGGATGCCACCACATTCCATTAATTTTAAAGCCACTTTTACTAGAAATCCTGTAACTTTGAGATCCTGACAAGGTTTGTTTGGATCCAAGTCACACACAATCAATAAGTTATCATTAATCTCCTTTGTTAGATACTGGATTGCTGTAGATATACTAAAAGGTACACCCTGGGATGAAGGCTTCTGCACCAATGTAATGAAAGCTTTCCAATTGTCTACCATAGACTTCATGTTGACCCCTGACAATGAAATGCTTATTTTTACAAGAATGTCTAGAACTAAATTACAATAAAAACATGTTGGCAAGTTTGAGTGGGGTTACTTTGTTCATACTCCTGGTTCTCATTTGTATTGGAGAAATCTACTGTTAATTGTGAATCTAAAAAGGTTAAATACTGGGTGTGCATCTGTTGTGAAGCTTTGAATAAATCCAATATTCTGGAGGCAGATTTGTGATGATGGTTGTAGGTGTTCTGGCTGAAATGGATAAGTTAAAATTAATTATTTGAGAATGTGGCATCTTTACCTGTTCTTACAGTGATTGAATGTTGACAACAGAACTCGGGCAATGCTGATGGGAAAGCTTTGAATATCATGTAAAGACACCACCCCTGAGTTTATCAAAAATTGCAGAATTTTGTTTGAAATGTCCATTAATCTTAATGCCACCTAAAATCACACTTTTGGTTGCAATACCAGCAGAGAGATATTTACCTGAAAATTGCTTTGTATCAACTGTAACACGTCACCTTCATTGGCCCTTACAATATTATCATTTCTGGCGTATATCTAAGAATTGAAAATACAATACATTATTCAGGACTGTAAGACAAGCGGTACCGTTTCCAACGTTTGGGTGATCGCGGGGCCCACATACTCAAATGTGGGCCCCAATTCCAAGATATCACAAAACTCGAGAGCATCAATCGCTTCTAGGATTTTTTCTACCACTACGTGGGGCTCTTCATAACTGTTTTCCATCATTTTTGATTATCGACAAGTTTCAAAATTATAACCTCACATTTCTGTTTGCCGCCAAGGAGATGTGGAAGGTAGGGGACCAACTATACAGCGCACCAGTATTTATAATAGACTTTATTGAATTGTACAAGAGAATTTATATAATAACAACATTAAATAAAATGGAATCTTATGGTTGTGCCACAGTTACGTTGCGTTTCTTTGATTTGGACATTTATCTCCTCTTCTTTTGTTGCTTCTGCTTCCGCTTTTCCTCTTTCCTCTTCTCGCGTTCGGCCAGTGATTGGTACAGTCGGTAGCCGAAAAATACTGGAAGGAAGTAAGAATGTTAGAATAGATAGAGGAGACACATAGGTTTGAAGAATAGAATAAACGTACTGATAAAAATGGACCCAACTCTGCCGATAGGGCGAAAACAAGAATATGAAAATTTAAAAATAAATAATAAAAAAATAGAATGATTAAAAATAATAGTAAACACACGCAAACATTACTTCGGTAAAATCCTTGAAAACTTCTTACCAAGCACTGACAAAACTATAAGAATACATATGATATAACCATAAGCATAATGAGTGACTCTCCTTTTAACCATTTTGTAAAAATCTTGTATAAAGTCATCTCCTAATTCGTCCTTCAGACTAGAAACAAGATTTCTAAATTTTTCTTTTAGTTCTTCCCTATTTAATTCACTTTTAGTGTTCTCCATATTTCTAAATGCAAAAGTGTATTCTGTAAACCCACTTGTAACTCTGCCAGGTAACAAATAACTTATCGGTAAACACTTTAGATTTTGAAATCTAGAGAAGCAAACAAGGATTATCTGCAGATAAGAGGGAAGTCACAAAAAGTTGACCAGTTGGGAAAAATAATAATTGATAGTACAAAAAATCCCTTTTTTTAATGTAATTAACAGAAAAACTCAGCTCCAGGATAGTGAACAACTTTACTGAGACACAAGACTCTTGAGAAACATGACATTATTAATTTGAAATACTTCGGAATCTTGAAATGTCTGAGACGCCTAGAGAAACTTAAGATTTAAAAAAAAACTTAGACAGCTAAAAAATTAAGAAACCTGAGAAACCGAGTAAATTTGAAGTTGGGACACCTGAGAAACTTGAGAATTATAAAGAAATTGGGAACTTTTAGAAATCTGAGAAATTTGAAAAGTTGAGACACACGACAAACCCAAAGAAATTTTGAAAATGTTGAAACACAAAGAATTTGAGATGCATTGAAAGTCAAGTACAGTGAGAAGATCACTTGTGCGCTTTACAACTCCATACATATGGCTTTCGTGAATGTTTTATCCCTCATTCGTATCTTACATTATCATTTCTAATCTCATTGTTTTTCAAAATCACAAAAAAGGGGAGAACTAAAACTAGTACAGAAATCTACAGAATTTAAAAATATAAAGAACACAGAACAAAACGCAAGGATACGACTATCATACACTTGTTTCTGTTACATAAATTATTACTTTTAAGTGTTGATAAGACATCCGTTGCACGACAGTACCTGTGAATGTGTTACACGTCAACAACCGCACGTCTCCTTACCAAAAATTAAAGCAACGACTGTAAGCATCGACAACAAAATGATCAAGTCCGGCGGCGTTCCCGAACTAGCCACCGCCTCCGGGTCCCCTAATATGTTAGGGCCCCCTTGTTCCGCCCGGGACAACAAGCTCTCGCGCAACTCGCGCTTGTTCTCTTCCGTGAGCCCCTCCATGCCTTCCAAAGCGGCAAGCAGATCCTCCACGTTGGGCATTTGGAAGTCTCCCAAATTCGGGAGATCTGCGGGGTCTGGGAGCTCGTTGTCGCCACTCATTTTAACGAACCGATATCGATAATAACAGCGGGTGCACTAGTCGTAAAAAAAGTAAACGTAAACTTTACAACTCATCAGTTTGTTACGAAAAATGTTATCGAAGGTATGTTGCGTAAGACATGTGTAATTCAAGTATTGGCGGATTTGAATGACAGCGATTAGCCTTTTAAAGCTGGTAATTGATTTAGATAACAGTTTTACAGGTAGGTAATGTACAGGGTGATTTTGAATAAGTGTCATCCTTTTAAGCCGTAGCTGCAGTCGCGGATAGAAAATCTTGAAGTTGAAATACATATATTATTGATACATATTTATTTATTGTTATTTTTATATAAAACCTATTTTAATATTTCCATCATTCTGATATTTTGATAATTTAGTATTTTTTTGTTCAGTCTTCATATTTTATGTTAAATTTAAAACTTCATTAATTTGACTTTTTATGCATGTCCAACTTTGACTAATTTAGTTTTCGATCTCCTGTATTTGAACGCTCCTGAGAACACATGTAAGTGTAATGTTGGTTGCATATCACACTGCATTTATTTTTAATTTATATTTTGCCATTCTTTCTCTTGCTATTATTTACTTACTTAGTTCATTTTTGTTCTTCAAACCACAAGTATCTTCTACTTCAAAACAGTCACAACTTTCCCAAAAAAAAGCCCATGTGTTACATACACAATATGGAATTTATTTCAAACTATTTACAACAAAGTTACCAAAAACTAACACATAAATGAAGAAGCAAGACCTCGCCGCTCCTGCATGCATTACCACTGTCCATCAACAGGTAAATTCAAGCATGTGCTATAAGAAAGAGACCTACCAAAAAAGGGGCAAACTAAAGGAAATCGTGTTCAAGCATAGAGAGCAAGAAGAGACATTGATTTCCAATAATTTACTTACTCGATAAGGTCACGAAGATTATACCGGGTAAGATAAACACCGAATTAGAGAAACCATGTTCGATTGGACCATCTTGCCCGCCTCGCAGATCAACCATAGTATTCAACTACGCTCTATTGACTACAGCTAGGAATTATAACCCTTTTTATTGCAAATGTACGTTTTTATTTATTATTTCTTCTGGTTGTATCACGAAAGTGCCATCAGCAACCTGTTATTGTTGTTGTTTTGACGGTTGACAGTGGGTTGACAGTAGTAACCCTGGTAGTAACATTGGGGAAACGACAAAATCCCTAAGAAGAAACTGGAATTTGAAATTTAAAATGTGGAATTAAACGTAATGGCTTTTATCTGTAGAGTAATAATTGCAACTACAGAAAAGACACAAATTGGGAAATCATTTAAAATGTATTTACCACTTCAGGGTGCCTAAAAATTTCCGTTCACGAAATTTCTAATCTATAGGCAACTAGTAATACCGCCACTTTGATGATAATAATAATAATTGTAACTTAAAAATATGTTAATATCGCATTGTAAGCAAACAATTACATAAGAAGATAAGTTGCATACAATAGACAAGCACTTTTATTTCAGTTATAGGCGCAGTTACAATTTTGCAATATCTTGCAAAAGTGCTGCCTGTCGCGCTTCCTCTCCATGGCTTCAATCTCAAGTCTCGTGGTCAGAGCTTTGATGTTTTCCTCCGCCAGTTCCAGTTTGTCTTTGATGTCGTATTCACCGAGGCCGGAAATGCTAGTTTTGCTGCTGTACGGTGAACGAGAGACGTCACGATCGAGCTGTAGACGAGCCAAGTTCGCCTCGAGCTTGGCGCACTTCTGCTTTTCAGCGCGCAAGAAATGTTTTGTTTTGAAATGGGAATTTCGTTCTTCTTGCAGATGTGCGTTTTGGATTTCGGTCAGTTCTAGGAGGCGTATACGTTCCACCTCGAGTTTGCTGATAGTTTTGGTGTCAGGCTGAAACAATTGTTATCAAATTTACAGTTTCTGTCACCGATGTTGTCACATTTTCTCGTCTGTGGAGATAAGAGCTAGGGGGGCGTGAGCCCCTGATCCTTTTATTCAAGATTTGGATGTCGTCGTTTTTTTCCAAGAGTTCCTTTGACATGTTCGCGGAGACGAATTTCTCCTTAACCAGTTCCACCCTAAGCTCCTCATTTTCGTGTTCCAATGTTTTGATGATGTGTTCCATTTGCTTGATGCTTTCATTCTTCAGTTCGTTATGGCGTGTCAATTGCGACTGAAATAGAACAGATGCAAATGGGACTTTTAATAAAGCCTATACCGTTAATTTAGCAATGGTCTGCTGGTCCGCGTCGTAAACTTCACTCATCTTCGATATTTTACTTTTCAACGTTACATGTTCGTTTTCCAGCACCTTGCACCTGGCTTTAAGAGCTTCGAATTTTCGCTTCAGGTCGTTGTAATTACTCTTCAATTCCAAATTTTCGTTAGTGAGTCCTTCTAACTTCTTGTCGTTCTTTCCCAAAGTGGTTTCAGTGTTGCAGGAAGAAGCACCTGAAACATATTCAACTTTACACACACTAAAACGCCACCAAGACACTACCCAAGTCTTTGTTGCCTTCTTTGCAACATTTAAGCTTCTCTTTCAGCTCCTGATTCTTCTGCTGCAAGTCACAGATAATCTGCGCCCTGCCCCTCCAACTCGACCCCGAATTGTTAATATTTAACAGGGTCTCGAATTTGTCCCCCACTTCTTGGACCAGCCATTTATTGGCTCTCTTAAGGTCGTTTTTCAACTGTAAATTGTGGTTCTTCTCCTCCGTCCACTTGTTGGTTATATGGGTCAGTTTATCTTGTAACTTTTTCAGTTCATCCGGCTCGACAGTCTTTTCAATTTTGTCTGAGATCAGTAATCTAAATACAGTGACAAAATAGGCACAATTTTACCCTTTTCCTGTGTTTGATCTTTTGCTTTCAACTCTGTCAACACCGCTTCTTGCTTAGCACACTTCGTCTTGTAAACCTCAATTTCGGCAGTCTTCTCCCTTAATTTCTTATTCAGTTCGACTATTTTAGTGCTCGCCAGATGTGTCGGAGAGCCTTCATAATTTGTGACCTTGTCTTTTAATTCCCCAATCGTGTGCCGATCTTCCTGGAGCTGCCCATTCTTTTGCAGCAACTCTCTATTCAGAGCCTCGTTTTCTTGTTTCATTTGCTGGAATAAACAAACTTAAGTTCAGGCCTTTTGATGTTCGTCTTACTTCGAGCTGCGCTCGTAGATACTCATTTAATTCTTCAGCTGTGGTGCTAGGTTTTGGGAAACTTATCGAGGAAAGGCGCAAATCGTTGGGGACTTCTAAAGTCGAGTCTTCCAATTTATTATCCATGTTTTTGAAGAGTTTAATGACAAGTGTGTTATAATTTGTCAAAAAATGTAGGGGCGTTTCCTTGGTTGTTAATTGAAGGGTGCAATGCATAAACCAGTCAAGTCCACTTTTTGCCCGAAATTAGTTAATGGTATATTCTTGCACAGTTTTAAATTCTGAATCGTCTGCAAGAACCGGTCATGTCCAGGACTTGACTGGTTCTTGCAGAGTACTGATAAAAGTGTCAAATGTCGCAAAGTTAAATCTGCGATAATTTTTAAGCGACTTTCTTTAATAATATGTGTGTGTGGCACCTAATAAAAATTATGTGCCACAGTAGTTTTACGAAGATATTGATGGTATCAGATCAGATATCAATGGTTTTACGAAGATAATGAAAATTAGCATAGAACCTTTTTATCAGATAACAATCAATCTTCTGCGTCAGAATTTAGTGATAATGAATAATCGAAAATATAAAAATATAATACAAAATATTTAGTTTTAGTTTTTACTATTGTCCTCCATTCTTAAAATTCAATAAAAATATAATTTTTTATGTTTGATTAATTTTTGTTTCGTTTACTTCTAATTTTTTTTTTTTTTAAATACTTAAGATACACCAGTCAAGTCCATTAGTTTTTTTGTTATTCTTAATCTACTTTTTGCCTTCCAACTTTTTAGTAGTTACAAATTAATGATAAATATACATTCAAATAGGATGAGATACCAAAAAAATTTAAAAAAAAAAACACTTTGACCGCAAAACGTTTTTTGTCTCTCCTCAACATTTTACCAAAATGGACATGACGGGTTTATGCATTGGACCCCTCAATTGCAGTCAAAGGAAGAGAAGTTTTTGTCTAATCTATAAAAACTTTCGTTTTAGTTTTTGTTTCCCTTTGCTTCTTTTAATTTCTTTCATTTCTTTGATTCCGACAATTTTAAAATTTACTTGATTCTGGTTCTTTTCTTTGATACTGAAAAAGACGGTGTAACGTCGTAAAATAAGTCGGTAAGAGTAAAAAAAAAAATTGAGAAAAGGCAGAATAAGGAAAGAAAATATGTACTACAGAAAAACAATCTGAAATAAAAAAAAACACTTATGTGTGTACTTTTATTTAACATGTTCAGTAACTTGTTCAAAAATAATTAAAGCATAAATTTGTCAACTAATCTAATGATGTATTAATATACACGTTTTACACAAAAATGTGAAATTATTTTTACAGTTGAAAAGTAAAAACGCCCTAATTTGAATTAACAATATTTTAAGCACCAGTGGTTTATTAACAAGGTTAACTTTGTATAAACTTTACATACAAAACCGGCTGTATAAAAGTATCTTGTAAACAATTTCAAAAATATAAGGCACAGATCTGTTGGTATTAACTGATAAGTCTTACAAGGACCGTATCTGACGATCGATAAATGCGTGCATGGAATGCAATATTACCTTTGCACAAATGCAGGAATGATAAAATTTTCGTCCAGTTTTGTTAAAAATGTACATAACAGTCGTGGGCAAAGTTTAAATATTACAAATTTGTATAAATACTATATAATTATTATAATGGTAGATTTTATTGTGGCAAGTTGCAGTTACTATTTTAAATAGGTTGCTTAGAACAAGCTGAAACTCACAACGTGTTAATTAATTTTGTTCCGTGGTAAAGCTAAAGATAATACATGCAGTATTATCGTTAAGTCCACTCAATAATTTGAAAAAATAAGATGTTATGGTAGATATGCCACCGTTGAAATTAAATATTGACCAGTTGCACATAGTTGGCTGGTAACATCCCCACTTTACCAGTACGTTGCACCTCCCCCGTCATCCAGCCCCCATCGATACTACTCACATTGATGATCAAATCTCCATCTAAAAAGCTAACTTCGTCGTCATCCTGCGCCTCGTAGTCGTACATGGCCCGATACACCCGCCCCAACGACCCGTAATTGTGGTTCACCGGATCCATATCGTGAACGGACCCTATATGACGCTGTGGAGGATTACTAACAGTCCCAACTTCTGAAGAATAAATCAGGGTCTGAGAGTTCCTCGCCGAGTACGGACTGGTGAACTGACCGCTTCCGGGCTCGTAGTCGCTGATCTTGCCGATGTTGTGGTTGACGACGGGGGTTTGTTGCTGTGGGGGTGGTGGTTGGAGTGGAAGATTTGGTGGATTAGCATTCTTTACGTCTATTGGTTCTTTGTCACCGTTCTCGTTCAGTTGCCGTCTTTGTTCCATTTCGGCTTTGCGTTGGTACTCGCCGTGGTAGGCCACGTTGCTGATGATTTTGGTGTTCTGTTTGATGCGGAGGGTCTCGGGGTCGTCGGCCACTTGGGTGAACTTGCCCTTGCTCTTCTCGAAGTCTGCGTGGTATTTCACGTTCGATTGGATCTTGGTGTTTTCGGCGATCCGCTTCAGTTCGGGGGTTTCAGCCATCGTGGTGGCTTTGGCTTTCGGTATGTGCCTGAGGGAAAAAGTCTTGTTTCAAATTGGGCGCCAACTGCTAGTTGCGCGGCGGTTCACCAGAGGCGATGATGATTTTTTAAATGCCACAGAAGCAAAGGATCAAGTGGGTTACGATTTCGAAAATTAATCATGCAAATGTGTCAAATAATAGGGATGTTTTCACTGGTTTCAGACAAGGGACGCATGCGCGAAAAACGTCGGACAACTACAGAGTTATGACAGGTACAAGCGTCAAAGTTGTCAAGAGGCTTGTGTTTAGGTACCATTACACTAGCGTTCTATCGTACGTGTTTGGAGCGTCCCGTTCTAATCACACAGTCTTTCGACGCGCTAAGGGTGCGTCGTTCGTTGAATGTGCTTAGGGACTCCTCTGAAAACTGTGTGACCACATGGAACATGTTCACACGCTTTCGCAAGTGTTTGTAACGGGACACAACAAACACGTACGATAGAACGCTAGTGTAAAGGCACCTTTTGTCTGTCCGACCGTTGGAAATTGTCATGGTGATACGCATGCGCAATAGTACGTAGGGGTCAAAGAGGGGATAGTGAAAACATCCCTATTAACATTAACTTTTTTCGGTGTTTTTTTGAACGAAAAATAATGATTGATCCCTAAAAATAACATGTATCTAATTAATGAAGGCAATGGTCAAATACGGTAAGTGTGTAGTTATCAGTATTTACAATAGCCCCCTTAAAATTACGACGATCAAAAGCTGTAACTTGAAAATTACATTACTACGAGATTCCGAAATCTTCAAAAATAACTGCGGCGTAAGACACTTTTTTTCTACAAAGTCAAGATGGATTGTCAGGTGAGGTAAAACCACTGATCATCAAGGTACATATAACTACACAGGTTGACTCACTCATAATATAGTACGAATGAATAAATTAATTAAATCAGACAATTAGAGGATCGTAAGTGTGCTTGAGTTAAATTATGACTTTACTTTCTGTGATTTTGATCTTCGCCTTGAGAATGTCAGCCTGAAACATGCAACGAACATAAAAGCGCCAAAGACAAATTAGGTATCTGCAGATTTCCTTGACATGACAAACAATCTGCCCCTTACATTATGACATGTCAAGCTCAATATCGCTGGTATTTGTTCACGCCCTACTATTTATGATTGCAACATCTAACTTTCGTCGCCAATGACGATGGAGAATTTAATATTTTAAATACGGGCGATCGAATAAAAATATACATATTTATATAATAAATAATTAAGTGAGGTTATGATGTAGCTGTCACATGAATGACCAAAATAGTGACGTCGCAACAACGGAGTTTGACGTATCGAGAAGTTGCACCACAGTGAAGCGACAGTAATATTTACGTGAACGCTATAAATCAACTTCATGTCAATTATCATAGATGACAATTTTTACTCGATCGCACGGTACTTTAATAAATTACAGCAAAACAAGCAACTAAGAATAATAGGCAAGTCACATTTTTATTGTAATTTCATCGTTTTCAGTATAATTATGTCATATGTAATTTTATAGTCGGTAACTGGACCGACGCATTCAGAAAGAAAAACCCACGACGTTCCACCCGTTTTTGCAAGGACCCATATTTAGGAACAAAATGTAAAATTTGTCGATCCCGAGAATACAAGAACCAACAGATGCACAAATAAATATGTATGTGCACGTCTACTTTGTTTTAATTTGCAAGGTGCGTCTAATTTTATCTCTATACAATTAAAATATAAATTAAATTGCACTATAATCAGCACTTGTGCAAACAAAGTGTAAATATTTATAGAACGCTGAACACTAAACGAATTTCCGGTAAATATTGAAAACGAAACTAATCTGAATTGGCATAGTTGTGAAAGCTGAAATATTTCGATAAATGGAGCCGCATCATCAAAGTACCGTGCGATCGAAAAAAAAAAAAGGAATTAAAAATTACACGGTAAGTCTGATACTTTATTTTTGCAGTGTCATCATCAAAAGTTGCTGATGTATTTTTGGGATGAACCCGCATCTCAATGAATGATTATGATTAATAACCAACTCGTTGCACTCGAGTGCAAAGATTAAACAATTGTATTTGGGAGATAATGACGTCGTCTCTTTCACCTTTCCTTTTGTCAGCTTCAGCATGAACGGTTGTTGTGTCAAGGCAGTTAACACAAATTTTTTAGTTTATGATTTGGACATGAGCCATAAAACATCAACGTCAAAATAATTATTACTTTTTTACTGATTTATATTCCGTTCACTCTCAATGTCAACACGATAAGGAAACTTCCTTTTATTAATTTTGCAGAACGGAAGTGGCCCATTGTTAAGAGAGCTGTAAGATGACTTGGCTGGACTACTTGTTAGAAATGGTAATTTTGTAAAATCAGTCATTATTAAAGATATTTTAACCTTTTTTGACCTCGTTTACTCGACTATCGAAAACGTACTTTCTAGTCGGTACCTTTTCGTGTCACTGACATTGTAGTGAGCTATTCTTTTATATTTCAGGTTTTACCAAATTGATAATTATAATGTACTTCCTTACTGGCGATACTGGTGGTTTTCAGAGATAACGTTGGGTTTCTGGTTTTGTTTCTTATTTAACATTTTGCATTTGATCGTTCATATTTTATATTTCACGTTCCATATTCCATATTGACTTTCGTAGTTTACTACCGAGAGATAACCCTTCAGGATTTCTAGAATACTTCCAAGATTTCTCTGGAAATACTGTCCGTTTTCCGTCACTCTAGTCTCGTTTCCATAATAACGTAATGCTTTTAATGTAGGGAATTAAATTTAATTTAGGGTGTTACCCTTTGCCCCCATAATGGTTTAAAAAACGGACTGTACATGATAAGAGCCTTCAATCCGGATTACCGCGGCTCCACTGTATTTTGAAAAATTCATGTATAGTATACCCAATGATACAAGCAAAATAAAGGAAATGACATAATGAAAGTTATATTATGTAGAACTGGCTTAGTAGACATCCCTCTGTTATTCATCAATAGTTGCCACTTTTGACAGCAGTCAAAAGAACAAATTAATCCGCCGAAAATTTCGTTGAGCCAGGACTTTTTTTTGTGGTAACTACTGTTGATATTTAAAAAAAAGAAAAAAAGTTTTGAAATAGTCTTGTAATGGTATTTTATTAAAAAAAAAATCAATTCAAAGATGGATGTTTTCGATTTTGAATTTCTCTAGAATAGAATAGAATAATCTAATCTAATCTAATCTAATCTAATCTAGTGTTAAGTAGCCTATGCATGTCAAAATTTATAAACTGCAGAAGTTAGTTGCAACTCATTGACATTTCATTATTGTTGAAAATTCTTTTCCAGATTACCGCAAAATGACAATCCCAATCAACATGCATCCTACAAAATGTAAAATGATGTCTTACGCTTCGCAATAGGGCTCCTTGTTGAACCCCTTGTAATTCCTCATGTTGAGGGCCATCCCACACTCTTTGCACTTGAAGCATGGTTTGTGCCAAATCTGAAACCAAACATGTTACAAATAAAATGGTAATTTTTCGGTTCCAGGAACGAGTTGTGGTTTATAACTGAATAATGGACACTCATTAATGCTATTAAGGGAAGTGGTTAGACTTTAGTGAGTCATTTTCTTCTATTAACAGCCTTGACTGAATTATTTTAATGAGGCCAACATTTTTATAAATGGTAATATTTTTCATCTCGGCGGAAGGGCGTATTTTGGAAGCGATCGGTTAATCGGGGGTTTGTATATTAATTGCTCACCTTGTCTAGACATTTAAGTTCTTCAGTCGGATAAACAGTCTTTTCGCACCTAGCGCACTTTTTACTCATTGTTGTCGTCTTATGTAACCTATTTGCATTTAAACACGGCACTCAGCACTCTTTGGAATTGACAATGAACGCATTCATCCGGATGTGGATTGCAAAATAATTCTAGTTACATTTACACACCCAACCACCAGCACTTTATAGTCAATCTCTTCCAGCGATGTATGGATGTAATCATATGCATCTATCCCAGATGGCAGTGAAATTTTGGTGCATTTTATGTCTTGCGACAACGTGGAGGAAACAAAATCCCTACCACAAACGATTAAAAAGAAAAGACGGTTAGGACAACGATAAAAAGAGGCCAACACGAACGAACGATGGCAGCGCGGCGCGAGAAGCAGGGTGAACTAGAGTTGAAGCGGCGGGAAAATTTAAACATCCTGTATGGGCCTTAAATTATATAACATGTGCCCATCATCTTCCTCACAATTTCTATTGTAGCTTTTATGAAATATTAAATTGTTTTAGACACTAGATTTCAATGCAATTGCGATTTGATGGTAGTTGGTTTTAAAAGTGTCGGTAATGTTTTATAATGTAATGCCTTTATACCGTAGTTCATACCAGCGCTCACCGCAGCGCTGCAACTCACGTGTTTCCTTTTTTGCTATCCGTTCTAACCGTCTTTTCTTCGTTCGTGATCCCTACTGCTTTTGAAAGGAGCTGTCTCCCGCGCTTTTGGCGTTAACGTCCAGAAGCGAGATTACAATAAAATTGTTCTTTTCTTCCAATATTTCAAAACTCAAAAAGTAAACAAAAATATTTAACTTTCAATCACGATGTCTTGTGCAGAAATAACAAAATTATTTATTACCTACATTTTTGTGTGTTACAAGTAAAATAGATTACCATAAAACTGTTGGGGAATTCTGACAAAAACCTCAATGTAAGCATGGGAAAAATTTTCATGATTCACACCATAAATATGATGATTTAATCGGTAAAGATAAAGGTCGGATTTTTCATTTCCCTTTTCGAGGCGGGCCGTTGTGACTTGTATGTAACACATAAAACACCTAGAGTTGGACTGCACCAACTGCAACAATTTTTGGCCACACGGTCCTCGTTTATTTTGTAACAAATTATGTCTACCAAAAATTCCCTCTTTATTACACCATACAGACATATTGCTAATGAAATATAATACTTCATACAGGTACACCACATTTCAACATCCTTTTACAAAACAAATAAATAAATAATAAATTAACGTTTCATGTAAAAAAAATACAAATACTTCGATGTTTTACCAAAAACTGGTTTTTAAGTAAAGCTTTAGGAATGCACTGTTACGGTAAATGGGCAAGTCCAATTTAGTAAACTATGTAACAAAGTGTAAGCTGTCATAAGCCTTGACTTTATCAGGGATGGCAGCAGCCTCCAAAGGAACGCGTACCATGAGTTCTTTGAGTGTGGCAACGTAAGTGATCTTGCGGTAGAACTTTGAACTAGAATAAAGTGTGTAGTGCTCAAATCTGTATTTGGGGTTGCATACTGTACCTAATAAACGGCTTAGCCATAAACAGCATTGTTTTGATCCACAGCGTCGGATGGACGAGGTACAAGTGACTTAAATTTTTACGTAACTTTCTACCAACCATCTGGTAACACTTTTTAAGCCAACTGAAAGCGGGCAATTTCGTGGCACCACCGTGTAAATATACAAGGACATAATCTTCAGTGACCAGGCGCTCTAAGGTCCACAATATGTACCTAAAAAAAACAGTTAGTGTTTGAAGATGCAATTCAGTCTCTATACAAGAAGAGATTGTCCATGACGTAAACATAATCGACCCTGGATCGATCAGGCAAGAAACAAGCCGAGAAAATCACTATTGCCGTGTGGCCCCCAGCCCTCAGATACCCTCCATGTGAAAGAACCCTCTTGTACGGCTCAATCACCCGCATATCGATTGTTCTTTGCTCCCCTCCTGGTAGCACCATTCTTTGCCAATGTCTCGCATGGCGACGCTCATCGGCAGCACTTAGCGGTTCGATTGGTTCCGGCGAATTGTCGTCGTCTTGTTCTTCGCTGATCTCCAACTGCCCAGTGAAGACATGCTCCGATTTTAGACTCTCGGAAATGCTGTCCAGGGAGGAAATGTCGCTCTCTTCGCTCGCTTCTCTTTCCATCACTTTTACTCGCCGTAGTTTGTTGCTGCGTTTCTTGTGGGCCAGGAAGTTCAGGTTTCCTGCAATTGTGGTGTGTTTTTCATTGACAGTGTTAATAGTTGTGTTAAGGACAATGGTATGGCCACAACTCAAATATCTAATACACTTCTAATCAATTCTGATAAGACTTCTCTTATCATCAGTCTAATCTTACCTTCCTTCTCATTCATAGTAAGAGACACATTCTGCAAGTTTGAACTAAGGTGGGCTTCATACACAGACTTATCATTTTCAGTATCACTCAAATCAGTATTTGTGACTTCAAGGGGTAGATCGTACATCAAGGACTTTTTCAGCGCCGACGGACTTTCAGGAAAGTCTGAAATCACAGATTGTGGCAACAGAAAGTATACTTTTCCAACAAACCTGGTAACTCATTGTACTCATTTGAGTGAGTCAACTCAAAATGGAGTTGCTTCTCAAAATTACCACCCTCTGGGATCTTTTCCAGGCCCGAGGTCTGTCTATAGGTGAAATTTGTATGTTTATTTTTCGGCTTTTCAGGTATCAAGTCTGGGAAATCCGGCGATATGGGCGGGGAGCAAGAGTACATTAAAGGGTGCGAGTCTGTGGCGTTTTGGGTCGATGAGACACCCCTGCAGGAATAATCAATATCTGAATCTTTTTGATCCCCATTACTGCTGAACATTAAGGCTTGACTAGAGTTGGTAATTTCATGACTAGATGTATCAGAGGCTTCTGAAATGTCCATCTTTTCAGGCGAGGGGCTTTGTTCGTCACTAGAAATCCAAGGGAGACTTAACCTAAGTTGGGTTAAGAAAAGGTTGCAAACCTCATTTAGAGTCGTTTTATGTGGAGCCTGCTGTATTTTTGTACTGAAACTAAATTATTTTAGCTTTTTTATGCATTCTATAACCACAACACGGTCGCAGTTGTCAAAAGCAAACGGTGTCAATGTCAAAATTTAAATTAAGGCGGGAACTAATCCATATAAATTGACCGATCATTAATTTGCCTTTATTTATTGTAAACGTATACGTTCCGAATTTGGAACATTTTAACCCTTTAAGACAAACCCCTAGATAGATGCAACGGCAGGCTGAACACTACACCGATTTAATACCTAGTTTGTTAACCACAGCGATTATTATTGAAACACTCAAATATTTAGTGTAAACGAAATCCATGAACCGGTGCCGACGAACGCTCGATATAAACTGAGCAAATTTGATCTAATGAAAGTAATAGCAAAAAATTAGTAGATTATAAAAGCGTATTTACAAAAACGGCCTGACTATAAAAAGTGGTTATAACAACGACGCAACTAAATGTTTGTGGATAACCACATTTTTACAGAATTAGGTCGAATATATGTATATACGGGACACTTATAATTAATAATTTGACTAGTATCATAAACCAGGTATGTTCCAGAAATTATAAGCTTTATTGAGAAATGTATAAAATGCGGAAAGGCACCTAACTGTAAACAAAAACAATCCAATATCACAATCCTTCACCGGTTATTCTTGTGCAGAATAGTGGCGAAATTCCTCTGCAAAGTTAATTACTTACACATAACAAATAACTTAAGACAGTTCGTCGCTACCAACAACAATAAATACAAGTATGACCCAACAATTTCAAGTTCAGTAGATATAAAGATATTAGCAAATTTCGTTTATCAAATACGATGATATTTATTTGTCAGTCTTCTTTTTTTGTTTCTGTGGAGATGACAGGCTCATCATCAACGCTGGGGCCTTCGTGAGTATCGACATCCATGGCCGTGGTCTCTTCAAGATCCGGCAGTTTATCGACCTCCGCCTTGTCTTCGTTGCAAGACTCCTCTGGCGAGTCGCTCGGGAGTTCCGTGATCACGGGGCGGTCCCTCTGCTCACTCTCGGAATCTGAATCACTTTTTGAGTCTGAATCTGACACGTCCACGGACTTTCCTGTGATGGAAAGAGGTGTGTCCAATTTGGGGGCAGCCGGTCGTTTCTTGCGGGCCGGGTTGAACGAGGAACAGTAACAACATCTAAATGAAAGATAGTCGAATTCTTCCTTTAGAGCCATACCTTTAAAATCTCAAATGAGCTAACTTGAGAAAAAGTCACGTCAAAGTTACCGTTGTGACTAGAACAGTTTCTGCAGATCAATGCGTATCTGTTGGAGGGGCCATCGCCGATGAGATAGTCCACCATTTTATCCAGAACCGAGCGATCTTTTGGTAAAATTGCTCGTGGTAACAACATGGGGGTGCCGGGGCGCATCGGGGGGCCTACACTGGGGGGAATGTTTCGGTTTTGCGGCTGGGTCACTTTTGCGTGGAGCGGGGTGTAGCTGGATGGTAGAATTGACAGTCGGGGGGTTGCTGGAGGCAATTGGGTTGTTGTAGAGAATTGACTTCTATATCTTAGACCTGAAAATGAGTGTCAGTAGAGGTGTGCAAAGTTAGCTGTTTCGTGTGATTATTTTCCAAATGAGGCACATGTCACGTTGGTTGCATACACATGACGGTCATATATCCAGGAGGCATTGAACGTCAAAATTCTCAGTATAACTACAATTTCTACTGACAACATGATGTATAAATCATTAAGTAAGTCACAGTTTACACATTGTGGTAAAATTTAATAACTATTGGCGTTAATTGTGATTACTATTTTAATTAAAGATCATTTTCAGATTAGTAACTTTAGCAGAAGCCAACTATCAGTTGAACACCCAAATGATAATTCAAGTTTTTAAAACTTTCCCTCAATTAATTACAACATAAACATCACTAATAAATCACACTTTTATCAGCAGAAACACTTAGCATTCCAAAAGCTAAATTCATCAAAAATACCAACCTCTCTGACTTTGCTCCCTCATAACCGGCGTTAAAACCTGACTTTGAACAGGAGTGGCTTCAACATTTGTAACTGGATTCTTTTTAATTTGCTCAGGAGCAAACTTCTCTAAAATAGTTTTGGCAACTTTGTAAGTCTCTTTGTCCATGACCTCCTCCAGGATCTTCTTCTTTTCATCTTTCAACCCAGACAGTTTCTTCTGGTTCTTAACAATTTTCCTATTGTAATACCATGATAAAAATCTTTTTATTAGAATCAACCTGAAATGTTATTTATAAGCAACCACTTGTGGGTCTAAAAATAGCCAAACTCACAACATTGGTAGTATAATTAGTGGTATTATATAAATAATTCTTTCATAAGCAGAAGCTGGGAAAAAGTAGAAGTAAAAAATAAGTGCTATGATGCAGTAGACACAGATGGAGATAAATATGAACCGCCCCACCATTTTCTTCTGGGTCTGTTCTGTATTCCGTCTGAACTCTTCAATCGATTGAATTTCATTTTCAAGCTTTTCTAGTACTTCGTAAGTGGTCTTCTTTTTCTACAATTGTTACAATAGACATGGACATGAGCCCCCATTGTTACTTACTCTGAACTTTGTGATAATGATACCCATTTTAATACTTGTTACACAAATGAATTAACTGGAAACACAAAACAAGGGTTTGCACCATCTACTGTCTACACCATCGAGTTTGGCCCCCAGGTTTCCTAAGTTAACCTAAAAATAAAATTCGATGTCATTTAAATTTGATAGTCATGCAGGAAGTTCCGCGAAATATGTTACAATAAGAGCGTAAATACCTAAAAGGAATGTGCGAAGAGGCGATTAGAACATTTTCCACGATTAAGAATAACGAAAATTTGTGGGGCCTATTTTGAGAGACCGCACTACCGACATATTCACAGGTTTTGCACCAAAAAACTCAGTAGGCGCAAAAAATTTAACGTAGCACAAATCTGAATCGTAATGAATGAGAGAGACAAGGCGCACACTATTGGTATTCTTTCTAAAACAGATGATCTGGGGACAACTGGTGATACGGATATGTATTGTGAGTTGCATATCACTATTATCTTTTGTAGACTAACTTGAGTTATAGGAGTTATCTTGTAATTATCTCAAAATTAAACACTTAGAATTGTGCTCCAATTTTAATGAAATTTATACAGAAGTTGTATTACAAGGAACCACTGAAACGATTAACATTTCATTAAAAAATAATAATAATAATTTGGGGGGCCTCCACAATTTCTTATGCATTCGTTTACACTGTTGGGCATGCCTTCAATGAGATGGTAGTTTCTCATCCCAAGTTTCTTGAATGTGAATTGGAGGATGAGATAAATTATTTAGTCTGAATCCGATCATGTCCAATACATGTTCGATGGGCAACAAGTGACCTTGAGGGCCTATGAAGAATCCACGTTAGCTTCTTCAGGGAAGTCTCTGGTTACCCTTGTCGTGTGACGACGTGCTTTATCTTGCTGGAAGATAGGGTTTTGCAGGTTTTGCTTAACTTAAAGAATGTACAGAAACGACAAAAAGTCCCCGGAAGAAGCTTCTGGAAAGATCATAAATAATGAACACAAATAACTATTAAAACACTGTAATCTCCCTTCAGTCATTTTGTTTTTCTCTCTCAACGTCAATCAAAAATGAAACAGTCAAATTCGTTGTCGTGACATGATCCGGGATCCCGAGTCATGTCCACTCCCCACACAGAACGCAGCGACAGCGTGACCGCCCAAGTGGTAGCAGGCCAGCAACTCCTCAAAGAAGGTAAAAAACAGACCGTTTTAGAGTCGCACGGCTATGTCTTGGGAAAGACGATCGGGTCGGGCTCCTACGCCACAGTGCGGGTGCGTATTCCCTGAGCTTGAGGTCACGTTCCCTTTAATGTCTTTTTTGCCGGGACCAGATGGCGCACAGCGACAGGCATAACATGGACGTGGCGGTCAAAATCGTCAGCAAGTTCTCGGCTCCTTCGGACTACCTGAAGAAGTTCCTGCCGCGGGAGATCGAGGTGGTCAAGGGGTTGAAGCATGAGAATTTGATCCGGTTTCTGCAGGCCATTGAAACCACTCACAGGTGGGTATGGATATCGAGCGAGCTGTATGTATCTCCTTTGTCTTCCTAGAGTCTACATCATCATGGAGTACGCCGCCAACGGCAGCCTCCTGGAGATCATCCGCAAAGACTCCTGCATCGACGAGAACCGAGCCAGAAAGTGGTTCAGACAGCTGGTGGAAGCCGTGGACTACTGCCACGAGCGAGGAGTCGTCCACAGGGACATCAAGTGCGAGAACCTTCTCCTCAACAGCGACAACGAAATCAAGCTCTCAGATTTCGGCTTCGCCAGAGGTCACATGAAAGTGAAAAATGGTCAAATTCCTCTCAGCGAGACCTTCTGTGGGAGCTACGCTTACGCCTCCCCGGAGATCCTCAAAGGCATTCCCTATCAGCCCCAGTACTCCGATATTTGGTCTATGGGGGTGGTGCTGTTCGCTATGGTCTTCGGAAGGCTGCCTTTCGACGACACCAACTACAGGGATCTAGTGAAGGTAAATTCTCCACATTATTGCCATTATATATCATCATATACCCAATTTAGCAAGTCTCGAATAAAGTCGTCTTTCCGAAAGAGCCCAGGATATCGCTGATGTGCAAATCTATAATCAACAAGATTCTGGCCCCTCTCAAATCCAGGGTGAGGATTCCGGGCATCAAGACCGACCCCTGGTACTTGTACAACAGTAACGACGTCGCTCACGGGAGCAAGGAAAGAAACGTATTTGGCCACCACGGTGATGTGTCTTTGCTAACTAAGTATTTTTGACGGTAGGACACTGATCGCGCTAGTAAGGCTTCGACCGACAGCTCCGCGACGCTGCCTTAGTGGGAAGACATGGGTATGACATTATGTTTTTTACGAATAAAATATTTATTTTCTGTGGTACTTGTTGTCTCTCAATATACCCAAAAACGTCTTAGATCTTTCAGATTATTCGTTTTATTGATGAAATTTGTAAAAATGGTGGATGCGCCTCATATGAAAAACTAGTAAAAAATAAAGTAGTTTGATCTCGTAGAATTTAAATTATTTAGTACTTTTCTTACTACTAATCAACTCTCGAAAGAGTGTCGGCTCGTCTTTTTACAATCTTTAGACGAAAATAGAGATCATGAACGCGCGTGCTATTCTATATAGTTACCTATTTTTTTCTTAACTTCGAAACAGCCAAAAATAGCAACTATTCGAAAAATTTGAACGTTGAATTTTACGTTTTTGATCCAGTCAGGTACTCAAACTATAATTACTTCAAAAAACATAAATCATAAATAATAATCCCAATAGAGCATTAACCTCATTACGATTAATTTCTTTGTACAGTTTGACGATTTCGTAATCTTCCAATTGAATGCCGGCGTACTCATATATGCACACATGTTGCTACAAACAATACGCACGATACATCGCCCTTATCTATCGTTACAGCGGCGCTTCCAGTGGCGGCTCGTGCCAACCTCAAATGACGTGTTCTTTGTTTATCAGTCTGGATGCGGGAGGGTAATGTACTCTAAGAACGCCATGCAAATCAACTTTCCAATACATGCCACTTCAACTTGGACCTACCGTACCCGAAATTGCCACCCATCCTGGTTGCATTCCGCGCGCCACTGTCCCAACCTTGCCGAACAGGCTCCGCAGGGTCGTGCAGCCAAAGACTTCTAAGAATAACGTCACAAACGCGACTCGAGACATCTGAGCCGCATATCATGCGTCGCCGTTATGCTCTTTTTGTCCAGGCACTTAACTATTATTCATCCTGCGTTCTCCCTTGCCACTTGCGACAACCGCGACCAGTCTTTCAGTTTTCGTCATGACCTAGCGTTGTGAAGTACGCGTGAGATGGACAACGAAACGGACGTCCAAAACGAGAACAATGGGACGACGCACGTCCGGGGAAACACCGTCGGAACGCCGGAGGAGTCCCAATGGGCGGTCTTGGTCTATTTGGCGCTACTGGGTTGCGGAGGTGCGGCGAATGTGGTGCATGCGTTGGCGCTGCTGAGGACGAGAAGGAGTGGTGAGTGTGGAGGTGGTCCAGAAATATTTAACAAAATCTCGTAATACAATGAAGATATAAGAGTAAATTTGGTATTTAACCATGACATCAACACTGTTAAAATTACTTGTTGTTGAGGTTTTTTGGTAGGTAGTGATCGCCCAGTGCAGTGGTCAAAATTTGACCATGATGAAATGATGCAATAAATTTATTTTTATTTTATTCAATCATTTTTATTTAAAAGTAGAAAAAGAAACAATTGGCATTTGACATTAATTGATATTATTAAGGCCCCTTCAGAACACTTGTGTAAATTTTTAAGAAATTTACCGTTTTTCCAAAGGTACCCTTTTAAAAATGTCAACATTTTAAAGAAAATACCCCCATTTTTTCCAAAAATAAATACGGTTTCGTCTAAACAAATTCGCACAAGGTCCTTATGAGCGGCCAGTGTCTCTGTGATATTGATGTAAAAACTGTATTTATAATTATATTGCTTCTCAAATTCTTTAAGTTCGTAGAAAATTTTCAAATTCCTAAATTTTTTAATTCTTCAGATCCATAGGTTCCTAAAGTTCTCAATTTACTAACGGCCTGGACATGGTTGCCTATAGTTCAGGGCAAAAAAAAACATGGGACGCAAGACCATTCTGTAAACTAACTATGCCAATGTGAAATTGGCAAGATATACAACATTAAACTTATTTCTTAACGAACATTCCAGGGGCTCTCTCTCTGATCCTCCAAATCGCCCTCGTCGACACCCTTCTCCTCTACGTGGCAGTCAGCGAGGTGCTCCTACTAAACCGCAACAATTGGTACTTCTCCCCGGAACTCTGTCCCGTGTTTAAAGGAACGGAGGTGTTTATCAATTCGCTGACCATCTACCTCCTGGTGTGCTTCAACTTCCACGTCATCTCGGTGTGGAACCTCCACCAGAACCAAGTCCACAAGAGCGGAAAGAACCCCTTGACCTCCTGCAACAGCAGCGACGACGACTCCAACGAGTGCCTCGTGACGAAGCCAGAAAATCGCATTGTGACTATAGACTACAGGAAACGGAAAGACGACGTCTCTGTTGTGATCCCTACGATTTTCATTTGGATTGTTGCACTGTCTCTTAGTGTGCCGAATTTCGCGTTGTCTACCACTCTTAGGTTGAAAGAGAACTACGCTTTGTGTGCCGTTATCGACATGTTCTACGGACAGGTGTTGCAGTACTCCCTGCTTAGTTTTAAGGTTGTCTTGCCGGTGCTGCTCCTGCTCATCAGTCTCCTCATATTGAGTGTCAAACTGAGCAAGACGTCGAGGAGCGACATCGACAACATTGTTACCAGAAAAACGAACGACATCAGAAGACTGTTAATTTTTGGAATAGCTTTAACCCTGCTGTACTTCCTAACGTCGTTGCAGCGCCACCTGCTGCACTTCATCCACGTTTTCACCCACCCCTTCACCAGAAACACCATCAACAACTTCAAAATGCCCCCGCTGTATAACGACAGCCTGAGCACGTCCAATATGATGTATCTATCGATGCTACATTACAGCGGGGCTACACTTAGAGGTGTGTTGTGTCTCATACTCCTTCCCAAGTTCCCCCAACTGGTCAGGACAAAGATGTGTCCTTGTTGTAAAGTTGCAAAATAAAACAATAAAAATTAAGAACTGTTGTAATTGGTGGGAAAAGGCACAACGACGTATTTGATGTCGCGATTCTGCGACTTGCGGAGAACATCAGCGGCGTGCTGGAGCTGCACGGCGCAGTCTGGGTGGGCGGTACCCGGCAGCTGCATGCATTCCTGGTCGAAGATATAGGCTAGGCCGTTTAGCAGGTCTAGGAAGCCGAGGGAAATCGCGGCTTTCCTAAGACGGTTCAATTCCTGGAACATTTTTCATTACAAAACCGCAGACAATCCGTCCAAACTTACTTTATAAAACTGCTGCGTCTTCTCCGGCAACTTCCTCGCATGCCTCAGTATCTTCTGAATATCGCTCTGCAACCCAGCCTGCCTGATCCACACCACCCCATTCTGCGAATAACTCCTCTTCTCTTGGGGCCGCACCGGAAACGTCCCCATCTGTTCGGACGGTGAATCCAGCGACCCCAAGTTGTTCAGATCGCCCAACCAGGGCACTACGTCGGATCCTGGGGTCAGAATCGTCAACATCAAATTCGACTTCTTCTTGGAGTCGGCCCAGGAGTAGACAAATCCGAACCAGTTGTCCGCTAAGCTCACCAGGGCCGCCATGTTTTCGACCTTGAGGGCCCCGTGTAGGAGGACGCAGAACGAAGGGACTTTCCCCTCGTCCGTGGCGTCATCGTCTGTTAGGTCTATTTCGGCAGACAATGGCAAATGGTCTTTGTTGGTACTGGCCGGAAGGACCAAGTGCCGACTCACGGCCATGGGGGAGCCGACATCAGAGACGGAGATGAAACCGCAAACTTCGATGAGGTCCGAGAGGGTGAAAGTTTGGTAGTCGAAGTCGGTTATCTTGGTGTAGGGCTGAAATGGGGCGTTTTTAGGTGTTCCTCATGACTACTTTTACTAGAATAGTCAAATTAATTCTATTTATTCTGAATCTTAATAAATGTGACAAAAACAAAAGGAAAAGTTTGGACTCACAACAGGCGCTGGCGAAAGTATGACTTTCGACTCCAAATTGCCGCACTTCAACGTCCCCTTGAAAGACGTGTACATGTCTTCGGCCAGCTTCTGGAACATACTAATCACCGTGGCCTCATTTAGAGACCCATCGGGGGTAGAAATGGACCCATCGTACCCTGTCAAATCCACCAGCCGCTGATACAAAGGCTTGGCTAAAAGCATATTGATCAAAAGCAGAACTCAGTAGTCAGAACCGTACAAATACATTTGACCAAATTCGCATCATTTGAAGGCGCGATGCAGACCACGTGGAGTTTCGCAGGGAAGGCGAATGGCAAAGGAAACGCGTTCGTTGTAGAGCGCTGATTGATTGTTGCGAATGACTCTTTAAGAGACATAGGGCCCAGACCTGTACTTCCGTCAGTTATAAGAATGATCTGAAAGTGTAAATTTCACACGAGTGAAATTAAGTAATCTTGAGAGTGAACCTGGCAAGCGGTGTTGTTGCCCCATTCGGTCAGGACCATCTGGTTGACCCCGTGGAGGGCGGTCTCGATGCACGTTTTGTCGTAGTCGTCCAGGTTCTGAAGTTCGGTCTTGATGAGGCTGTAGTCTCTGGTGAAGGGGCATTTCTCTTCGTAGAGGGAAGAGAAAGCCATCTGGAAACATACACTGGTGCTCCTGTATCGTTTGATCAAGAAGAGTGATGTATATATTATAAGGTAGGCAACACATAATACTCCTAGTAGAGCAATAAACTTCCTTTTTATTATACCTGCATCAGAATCGCCGTTTAAAGCACGCCTGAGCGTGCGAATACAGGCGATTAAAGCACGGCGAGCTTTAAAGGTTGTCAAGGAAATATAGGTATCATTATAACTTCATCAAATTTGAAAACTTTTCATATTCCTTCAGATATGGGTCTTTTGACTTCGATGGTAGTATTTTGGATTCCGCTTGTTCGGCCAATGCTTCTATATCGGGTGAAATCTCGTTTTAACTCATTTTTCCTCGATTTTTGCTGACACGACTAAATGCAATGACAGACGTGGACGCGAGAAAAACGTAAACAATAATTGTCGTAACTAATGGCAATATTATTGCGCCATTTCGATTCATCACGACAAAAAATATAAGTTTTTAGTGCTTAATTTGTTTCCAGTATTGCTGGTATAATAAAAAATAGCGTAAAGTATTCGTGGATAACTGGTCTTTAAAACACTTGCTCTATTTCGAGCACTCCCGGCTACGCCGTCGTGCTCCAAAACTCGCGCGTGTTTTAAAGACCTTGTTATCCACTCATACTTTAATATACTATTTCCTATGTTCAAAAAAAAGTGGATACGAGGTGTTGCATGGACACCGTCCAAATACCATACGCTTACCTTGTAACAAGCAAACCTCCTAAAAATATATAGCAAATCTGACCTCTGAGTTTGGAAAATACGTTAAAATTTTGTGCGGTTTCACGGTGAAACCACGTCACCAAAAAGGGACAAAGAAAATAAAATCCACTCATATAAAGCCGCAACTTTATTAATCACTTAGAGGCTCTCCTATCAGATGTACAATTCACATTACAAGTAAATAAATAACTAACTACAATCATTTAGCTCCGACGGCCGCTTGCGCCGCCTTCTTCGCCTTAACAGTCTCCACCAGCTCCTTGTATCTCTTCATGCACTCTTTCTTGCTCCTGTTCGGAATACACTCGGCGATACGGTCCCACCTCTCGGCCGTCGACGCCGGATACGTCTTCAGGGCCTGTTCCAGCAACTGCTGCTCGGTTGTCGTCCAGGGCGTCTCCGCCTTCGCCTTGGCTTCTCCGTTGACCAGAGTCAACCCGTCGAGCTTCTTCGAGATCCCCGACTCGTCGACGCTTAAAACGTTCCGCTTGTCCTTCTTGAAGTTGTCGAAGGCTTGTTTGTTGGCCACCTCCTTCAGGTTGTTCTTGGAGAAGTCGGTGTTCTGCAAGTCTTTCGCTTTCGCCAGCACCGATTTGGCGTTGAATCGGGCCGTATTGTCGAAGCTTCCGTGTTGGTTGATGAAGTTGGCGACCACGTCCCATCTCTGGTTGGTACCAGCGGGGAAGAGGTTCACGGCTTTGACTAAGAGTTGGATGTGATCTTGGTTCCAGTCTGGGACTGCCTTGGCGACGGCTTCTTTATTGGAGTCGGTGGTTTTTTGTTTGGCCGCTTCTATGACTTGTTGTTTCTCTTTTTCCATGCGGTCGTTGATGTCTTTGATGGCTTTCTCGAAGGCGGCTTTGGGGTTGGTCGACATGCGTTTGTTGAGGGCCTCGAGGTCTTCCAGGGAGAACATTTCGCATATGGTTTCTAGTCCGGTCATGTTGACGAGGTTTTGTTCGGTGTTGTCGGTAAAGTAGTTGTTGGCTTTGCAACAGTCTCTCAATGCTTTGCGTTCCTTTTTCAGGGCTCTCTTCTGGACCTCTCGCTCCTGTCTTTTGGCTTCAATTCTCGCCCTTTCTGCTGCTTCGGCCTGTTCCTTTCGTAGCAAAGCCTCCTTGAGTATTCTCTCTTCCTCTTCCTTTTTGGCTTGTGCGGCTGTCTGTTTCGCCCTCTTTGCCGCTAGTTTTCGGTCTTTCTCCTCCTGTTTAATTCTGGCGATTCTTGGGTCGTTATTGTAGGACAGATCGACCAAAGAGCGTATCCTCGACATTTCTTCTTTCTTTTTTCGTAGCCGTTCGGCTTTGTTCAACTTATCGACGTATCGTCGTTCATCCCTATCCTGACACTTTTCCTTGTCTTCTTCGTCCTCATAGGAATACTCCCGCCACGACTTGAAATCGTACCAAAACGAGTAGAATCTTTCTACTTCTTCTCGGCTAGAATCGGGGCCTCCCAGCTTCGGTACTCGTGGTTTTTCGGACCAGCGCGAGTTCAAATCGAAATAATACTGGAATACTTCGTAGAAGTCTTTTTTCAAGTCCGTGCCGCTGGGGATGTTATTGTCAAACTCGGGGTCTACCGAGTCGTACGATCTCCTCCTGGTCGGATTTCCAAGGGTCTCGTACGCCATGGTGATACACGTAAAGTAGTCATCATCGGGCTTCACTTCTTCCCCCGTCGCTTTCCGTTTGTCAGGGTGGTGTTTGAGCACTTTCTTCCGGTACGCCGTTTTGATAATCTCTTCCGTCGCTCTAAACCTGAGGGTTGGTATCCCAAGCACTTTGTAGTGGTCCTGGCTCTTCCAGTCTTTGGGATCCAAACTCCTTAAGTATTCCATGTCGTCCTCATAGACGACAGTGTCTGGCGTCAACTCTTCCTGCACATCGTCCTTTGGGGGGTCGACTTTCAGCTTCTTCACTTTGTGAGGGACAAACTTCACCTGCTGCTGGTCCCCCACGTTTTGTAGCACGAAGCGGTAGCGAATAGCCACAGTCATGCACCGGTTCCCAGTTTTCGGCAGTTTTACTTCACCCATGGCGATGTAACCTCAAAGTGCGTTATCACATACAATTATCACTGAGCGGAATATTGAATTGTTGTGGTCACGACAGACCTCTATACTAATTTTCAACCAAAGAACCTCTTTCAAATGTCTGTTGCTCGAAAGACACAAAACGGCCAGAGGCCTTCCCGCATGGTGTGTGTCAAAAGAATTTGACAGAAACCAGTGCTACCAACCACGACAACGTAAAAGTCCGGGTCCGGCAAGATTATTTACTTACCAATGAAATAAACTCCAGTTTCGAGTGGACACTCAGGTGATCCAAGAAGGCCCCAATTCCGAGGACGGCTAAATTCTTCCTCGTGGTTTCGGTGGAGTCGTTGACTTGGACCGGTCGGGTCATTGAGAGGGACACGTCTAGAAGTAGCACCGTGGGCATCTTGTAACCCGTTAATCTAGTAACTCACAAGTCGAAATAAATTTATCTAAAATAACAAAATTAAAAAAAATTGCATTGTTTACAAGTGGTATTTACTTTTACATTTCAACTGTCAAAATGTCAAATTTCATGTGTGGTGGCAGAGGCGAAAGTCCCTAGGTAAATTAAAAATTGGAATGCATTCCCCTCCCCCGCCGATTGTAACATATGATCTGACAACATTCAAAGTAACCCCAATCTTGAAATGGTAAAGCTACTATTATCGGCCTTGGAGTACCCCCAGTGCGATTCTGTAAATCTAAATGGTGAGAATTGTCATTGTGCCGGCAAAATTGATCACAACCTCACTTTCAGACGAAGCAATTTTTAGGAAGCTGGTAACGTGGGTGGAACTTAATAAAATTAACAAGGCCAGTCCCGCAGTGGCAGACGGCCTCAAGAATGTAAATTCCAAAGATTGGCCTGCGAGTTTCGCGAAATACAGCCAAGAACTTGGGGCACCAAACTTGAAGACCCCACAGGAGCAGATGCAGTGGCTGCTGGGATATGCTGTCCAAATTGAAACTCACAAAAACAGTTAATTTCTGGATATATTTCTGACTTGCTACTAATAGTTTCTGTTCCAGGGGACTTGTACATCAAACATGCTGTTGAAAACCTAAAAGTCTCCACTGTCCCCTGTGTTGTGGCAGAAAACCCCCTTGACAAACTAGACTGTAAATGCTCTTCACACCCTTGTGTCATGTCACTAACAAGTATTTTTTAGTCCTTGGTAAAGACTTTGCTGAAGGAATTGCAAATGTGGCCAAGCTCCTCAATATCACCCCACACCCAGACCCACTGATCACTTTACAGGCAGTGGCCAAACTGGTCACCACCAGACTGTCCCCACAGGCACAGGCAAATCCTAGTGAAGTGATAATCCAGGTGTGTATACATTATGTATTGTTTACACTAGTTAAAAATTTTTCTAGGGGACACCTTTTCCATTCCAAGATGCTGATCTAGGCTTTGATTTGAATGACCCAGTATTGAACCAAGCTGCCAAAGTTTTGAGGATGTTGTACATCCACGATTTACGAGATTTACAGACAAAAGCCAATGAGCTGATTGTGGCTGTTCAGAACATCACTGCTAATCCTAAGACAGATACCAAGTTGGGAAAAGTCGGGAAATGAATGACTTATACACCACACTTATTTATTTTCGTGAAATTGTTCTGATTTGCTGTGTTTATGGCCACGGAAGGGTGACTTATCAAAGACCTCTCCGATGGCCAGACTTATACAACCTACAATAAAATTGTTAGACGCTGATTTTGATCGCTAATGTGCAAACTACCCATTCCTAAGAAAATTAGAGACTTCTTGTGGGTTTGAAGGGGTTGTTTAGCGTGGTAGATAAGATAACTTCCAATTCCAGTAAGACAACAAATAGAGGTTATCTTGCACGAATGGCAGCTGTCGTCGTTGTTTTGCATCGCCTTGGGGTTGTCTATGTACTCATCCTTTGATTAAATCAGTAAATTAAAATGAGACTTGTTTTAATAACAATCAATTGACATTAGTAGTTTATTTTTAAGGTGGGATTTTATCTACCGATAAGCAAAGAGCGGTTGCCGTTTGAGCTTGTTTTGGATGTAATTACTTCAATATCGTAATTATTTGTCTTTTAAAGATCAAAACTAATTAAGTTGCTGGTAGGTTAAATGCACCTGCCACATAGACAGGAGCTCTTACACCCTAACCTAAAAATGTCTTAAAAAATTAATAAAAGTTTCCAGAGAATCACAGAATGACGGCCATAGATCGGGTCCGCATCATGGTCCTGGGTGACTCGGGCGTCGGCAAAACCTCCTTTGTCCAGCTGGCTGCAAACAACGAGCCCATACGCTCCCCCAGTTGGACCGTAGGCTGTTCAGTTGAAGTGAAGTTACACGAATACAAAGAGGGCACCAAAGAACAAAAGACATACTTCATAGAGTTCTGGGATGTGGGAGGCAGCAACAACCACCGCAACACGCGCCCCGTATTCTACAACCCTTGCCATGGGGCCATCTTAGTCCATGACCTAACCAACAGAAAATCTGAGCTGAATCTCCACAAGTGGCTCCAGGAGCTGCTCAACCGCGATACGAATTCTACATCTGCCTTGATGGATGAGTATGACTCTGAGAACTTTTTGGGGTCCACCCAGATACCGATTCTAGTGATAGGGACCAAGCTGGACCAGATTGATGAGAGGAAATCTGCGACGGGGACGTTGGCGAGCCAGTTTGGGGCCGAAGAGATCTTGTTGGACTCGCGACAGGCGAGGTACCTCGCCGCGGGGTCCTCGAATGCCGTGAAGCTGGCCCGATTTTACGACAAGGTGATTGAGACGCGGTACCACTCCCAAAACAGTTCGTTTAGCGAGCGGTTCGGAAGTAACGCTGTGTCACCGGTTCTGCCCTCGAAGTTTTACTCACCGCATCAAGATTAAGACTTTTAACACAATAAGAAGTTTATTTATAATATGTATTTAACATTTTTATGAAAAATCAGTTCAAAGGAAATCCAGGGCTCTGATTCCATCTATTATTTCCTGAATTTGGTTTGGGGTGATATAAAGTAGTGATTCACGGGCTTTCCCCACTTTGATTGGTGTATACAGTTGCATCGCGACCTTCATGGTGGGCACCCAGGGTCCGTTTTTCGTGATGACCTTATAGACTTCAGTCAGGAGCTCCAGAGTTTGTCTGGCTTTGCCCACTTGGGACTTCTCGATGGACTCCAGGATTTCCACCCCCAACTGCGGGAAGATATTGAAGATGGTAGCGACCGCAGAATCGTTAGTGACCTTGATTCCGTGGAACGTGAGGATCTTCCCTACGATCTCGTTCATTAACTGGCCCATGTGCAATAAAAAACTTTAACTTAGACTCAGAAATGATTACAAATGCATCTGGATTGTTTCCTCAGTGAACACCCACCTGAATCGCTTTTAAATTAATCTTAAAGCAAAACTCTATAAGAAACACTTGTTCGAAGAACAAAGCAAGACTGGCTGAATGCTGGTATTACAAACTACGCGAGACGTACGCGAGTCAACCATCGTAGGATGGCAGTTGGCGGCGCAGAGAGAGAAAAAGTTTCGTCTCACATGCCATGCTAAGTTTGCCGAGTAATACTCATTACGCGTTCAGTGTAGGACACAAATTAGTAAATATACAGGGTAGAAAGTTTAACTGGAATAAATTCAGTATCTTCACTGCAATTGATTTTGCGAAAAATTCCTGAAACTCGTCGATTTTTGTTTTTGAATTGCCATTTTTTAGCATGATCAGCTTTCTTTTGTTTTTACTCAGGGGACTGTAAAGTTTTTTTTCAAATGGGAAGATATGTCAACCGACACAAAAGAACCTTTTCGTATTTAAGTTTTGTAAAGTAGTTCTTAATACATAATACTTTTATTACACGTTTAAAAAATAATAATAATAGTTTTAATGAGAATAATGTTACATAAATAAAATATTAGTAATATAAAGAAATAAAGTTATTTTGTTAATAAAGTAAAAAACATCTTACATTTCTAGAACAAAACATCTATTCTAATTGCAGCACTGACAACTCTTACATTGTTTTAGTATGGCGTTTTTTCCTTCTAAAATAGCATTTTTGCGTTGTTTTTAATTTTTTTTTTCTTCAATTTCTAATAGTCTCTTGTAGAACTCTTTCCTGTCCTGTCGTATCTCCCTTAAAACATCAACTCTTAATTTTTTGCGATGTAATCACAGGCGGTGTTTGTTGCTTCTCTGTACTAGTTTTAACAGCGGGCGCGCTAGAAACATGCACAAGCAACAAAACTCTAATACCGATAGTTGGCTTCCCCGGTGTCGAATAATCGCTAGATGTCAGTTACAAGCGAACGACGAGAAATCGCAAGGGGGCGCAAAACAACGATAAGGCACCTTTCAGAACCTCGACATTCGGCGTGGCGCTTTGCCGTTTAGGGTCGTCCATTAATTACGTGAGCTCAAAGTGGGGGGGAGGAGGGGTCCAGTAAAATCTCATCAAATCTCATCTAAGGGGAGCAGGGGGTCATTGAAAATCTCACGTCAACTTTTTACATTAATACATTTAATATAAAAAAAAACTTATTTAATTTTTTTTAAATTCTTTAAGGGCCGATGATGGCAGTAGTGTTCTGCCGAAACATGTTCCATTTGTAATTTTACGCTCGTTAAAGTTTGTGGAGTTACATATTAGATATATTTGGATTTTAAATTTTAATAAAACTTATTATTTTACTTTTTTAAAGGTTTTCTATGTATTTTGTCCGCAAACAATTATTTTATTACAATAGCAATCTCGAGTATAGACAGTATTAAATATCTTCTATGTATGGGATTCCCCGAATTGAGACAATTGCGGCACAATTTATTTACCAGACTCTTTTCGTGGAAATCCCCGCCGCGTTAAAAAATCTTTCAATGAACAATACAGAACGCCCACGCCCATGGAGTAAGTAAACAATTAGGAAATGTAGTCTATTTTTATTGTTATGTAATTTAAATAAATTTGTTATTGTGTCCCTAAACGCGCTTAGGTATTTAGTGGTATTTAGCAAAATACATGAACATACAAGAAAATTCATTATTTAAAAATTGCAATGGATAAATCTCATGTGAGGGGGAGTGGGGGTTTCACCAAATCTCACCAAGCCTCATCAAGGGGGAGGGAGGGGTCCAAATTAACAGAAAAACACCTCACGTCATTAATGGACGGCCCCTTTGTGCCTTGGTTTTCAGTTCTTACTAAGCGTTGGTTAATTCAAGCCAACAGAGACAAAATAGCGTTTTAAACGATCGCAAGCTGCTGTCGGCCTCATACCGACAGACAAGTAGTTATTCAAGGATCTATCTGAGTGACAATCTAGTTATGTTAAGTCATCACTTTGTTTCAAATTGAACGCGCCTGTGGTTCGGGCTCTGTAACTAGAAGATCACAACACATTTGAACTTTCTAAAATTGACAACAATATCTAAAAACGAATCACAACAACGACTTTAGCAAGTTATTCGCGGTGCCTGTGACTCATAAGTTTGGTAATTTATGCTACTGCAGAGAAAAGTAGGGCTGAATGCAACTGATACGAAATTCTTGGGTTCACGCGAGATCCACGGAATACTTCCAGTAGCAATAGTGAACATTATTTGGAACAAAGGCTAGAATTCTTAACAAGACATGTAGATACAAAGGCACGACTTTGTTTTCATCATGGCGCGTTTTATGACGTCCCTATCAGACAAAATGGCCGAATAACGGTGAAATATGAAATGGCTTTTATCTAGGAGTTTCTGGTATGCACGTGGAACAAACGCCGGTCAATTTCATGGCATCCTCATTATGTAAAGTAAATTTGGAGTGATTGTAAACTCAAAAATCAGTTTAATTTTAGTAATTTCTTTTTTTCTATAGCAGATGTTAAAGTCTCCTTTGATCTATTCAAATCAAAAGGTCAAGGAGCACTTTAACCGCAAGGATAGATAAAGTAATACTTTAACAGCAAGGATAGATAAAGTAATTTATTTTTTTATTTTACAATTTTTGATTAACATTTTGATCTAAAACAACATTAATTGTACAATTTACATTTCCAGCAATATTAACTCGTGGAACAGATATTTTTTCCTGTGCTAACTGAATAGAGGAAGAAAAGGAAGAAGAAGAAGAACTAGAACTGCAAGAATTTTCATTTCCACCTCGATTTCCACAGAGTATTTTCTTCGATACCTCAACTTTTGTTTCTACTGAATTTTCAATGTAAGATTCAGCAACTGAAGATGATTTCCACCCTCCTGCACGTTTGACTGTTACCAGATCGGCGCCAGAATTTGCTAACATTGTGGCTGCAGAGCGTCGGAAACAATGGCCTGTGTAACTTTCTGCATTCGTTAAACCCAAAAAAATAGCAATTTTCTGCGGAACATTATAAAAAGTATTTATCCCCACAGGTTGGATGGTGCATTTTCTTTGTCGGTAGTTAATAAAAAACTTCTGGTGAGGTACGTTTTGAGGACGTAATGAGACGTATTTTCTCACAATACTCAAAACACTCAAACCACTGTTACTGTCAGTAATGCAGAATGATCGATCTTCTTTATTTTTGGTGTCCATTAGCGAAACGATTATGACTGATTTTCGATCATCAACATGAGATGTTTCTAACTTGTATAATTCATTAGATCGACACGCTCCATATAAGCCCATTATCGCAACAACCTTTAGAAACAGGTACTCGTCATCTCCAGCTTCTTGTAAAAATTTTGTTATATTCTCTTGCTCAAACACTTTAGATTTCTTAGGTTTGTAACCATCCGTCAATTTCTTCAGCAAAGTTATCAGTTTGCTGTATCTGTAAACATTTATATTTTATTTAACATTGCATTCAATAGACTAAACGTATTCTTTACTTTGAAATATCACAATTTTCATTGACAAGTAGCGTAGATTTCAACATGCTGTAATAAGACCATAATGTTGAGGGCTGTACTTTCTTAGACTTCTCCGAAAAGTATGCCAGAAGTACCTTTTCGCTAGCACCAGAGAGTAGGTAAACAATAGAGGAACCATACAATGATGAAAGTCGTGTCACGAAAATGATTTTCACTCCCAGATGGCGTAACGAATTTTATCCGATTTTGTCGCCTCCTGCCATCTGTTAATCACAATTATAACTGTTTTTTACTCAGCGCCTTCTGGTGGTCGGAAACATAAGCTTAGCGGTTATAATGTTTGTGTTCAGATATATGTAAACACAAGAGTTCCGATAACAAAACGATTGTTACCACAAAAGAACGAATGGCTTTCTAGAATTACGTTGCGCTGCAGGTCCAGATATAAACAATAACAAAAATTATACGACCACAACTAAGCAACTGAACTTTTAAAACACTTGGAGCTGCATTTTTTAAGGTACTTTTAGACGGTCAGTTCAGTTTTCCGTTCAGTTTCAGCGCACTAGTATCGAAATATATTATGTATTATTGAACATTTACTACTTTTACCGAACGTTTATTTTTTTGTCGAGCGTTTATTCCTTTTTTATTGCTCATGCAGAAAAATAGTATCTTTGCAACCTTTATTCCGGTTGAAAATGTACAAATAAATTGTTAGATTATATTAAAAACAATAAGTATAATTAATAGTACAACGTGACCCGACAAATCAAATATCAATCGAAATGCTCCGTTGGGCGTCAGTGTCGTATATACTGCTCCTGCAGCAGCGGAACGAGTCGACCCGTGGGCGTACTGCTGACCAAGCTTTCCAGGATCTGGATTGCGTACAAAAAGTAACTGTTTGTCCATTTTATAACAAATTCAGATAAACAAACTGCTGAAATTAAATATAGTATATTGTGCAACTACAATCGACAACGCCGCACGAGTTGCACATACTATTTTTATTGTGAATGCGGAATAAATGCCAGTATAAAATTGGGGTTCAGGAGCGAAGACCCGTTAGGGTCCATGGGCAAATTCAGTTTTAATATTTCGATTGTGTTTTTTTTTGTCTAATTTCTTTCAACGTTATTTCTTATTTAATTTCAGCAGTTTGTTTATCTGAATCTGCGTGTGCAAGAAGTAAACTTGTCGCACCCAAACAACCGTTTGGTGTCAAATGGGCAAACAGTTACTTTTCAACCGTAACAAAGGTTGCACAGATACTATTTTTCCGCCTGAGTAATAAAAAACAAATACGTTGTTGAAATTAAACAAAAAACTATCGAAATATTAAAACTGAATTTGCACCTGGACCCTACCGACGCTTCACCCCTGGACCCCATTTTATACTGGGATTTATTCCGCATTCGTAATAAAAAATAGTATGTGCAACTAGTATAAATAATAGTATAATAAATACGTATAAAGAAAAACACCAAAAACAGTTTCACAAAAAGTTTCTTTGTGACACTACTTTTAGTTTCACAAAAACTCAATTATGACACCAAAGTAGAAAACGATACTTTTAAGAAACTGTATTGTCGTCACTCTATTCGGGCCAGGACATTTGTGCCATAATTAGTAATTAATAATGCTTTTAATATTTTAACACGTTTAAGAGTCACGCCATGCAAACTTTTAATTTTTGTCCCGTTTTAAACGTTTTCTTCGCTTAGAAACGTTGGTAACAACAATAAGGGATTGTAAATATGTATATATCTAGTCGCGTCAATGAAGTCTTTTTCTCGGAAGTCCTCAGAAACAGCTCCGATTTTGTTTTTTTTTTTATTATTTATAATCAGAAACCTTTTGGAGCGGGGACATAACTATTAATATTATTTAAACAATATGTATGCGTTTTTTTTTTAACAGACTTCAAAAAGGGAGGAAGTTATCAATTCGGTTGTGTTTTTTTTTTAATGCTTGTTACCTCAGAACATTTATATATTTATATTTCATTTATGTTCACCGATTTCTTGGTCAATTGTGGACCGATTTACAAAATTCTTCTTTTATTTGAAAGGGTATACTCTTAAGGTGATTCCATTATCAAAAAATCAGGATCGGACCCGGGAATCCCATGGAAATCGAGAAAAATACTCAAATTTTGTCCATCAATTTCTTCGTCAATTGTGTACCGATTTACAAAATTCTTCTTTTTATTGAAAGGGTATACTCTTGCGGAAGTTCCTTTGTCAAGAAGTCAAGATCTGATCAGGGAATCCCATGGAAATCGAGAAAGATCCTCAAATTTTCGCTCCCTTTTATTAACCGACTTCATGTAGGTTCACCGATTTCTTCGTCAATTGTGGACCGATTTACAAAATTCTTCTTTTATTTGAAAGGGTATACTCTTGAGGTGGTTCCATTGTCAAAAAGTCAGGATCTGATCAGGGACTCCCATGGAAATCGAGGAAAATTCTCAAATTTTTCCTTCCTACAAGTATTGATGAACAATTTTTAATTAATTTATTTATAAATGTCTAAAATAAATAATCCACAATTCATAATAATTTTATAATTTACTTTCGTATATTATTTGTAGAATAAGTATTGAAAAACTAATTTTTTTATATAAATATAATAAATAGTGTTTAAACAATATAAATAATTACTTCCCCACTTCAAAAGGTTTCTGGTTTTGAATAATATATAAAAACAAACATTCACAAAAAAAATCATTAAAATCGTCGAAGCTGTTTTTGAGGACTTCCGAAGATTGCCTGTTTTATGTATTTATTGACGCGACTAATCTTGCTCACCTTTAGATCTCAAACTCGTATAAAAGTTTTTACGGTAAATTTAAATATGTACATCCAAGATCGGTAATTCAAAAAGGAACCAAGTCGAGCGACTTAGATCTTTTTAAAAATAAATGTTACATTCCATCCAACATTATAAAATATTATTGCGGTAGGCATTTAGTTCATTTTATCACCATTTTAGTAGATAGCAATATGTAACTCAAAATGTCAAAAATGTGACTTAGTCCTTTTTAATAATAAGCGATTCAATTGAAAACTCCAAATTCGGCTTCGGTGGTAAAACTCACCCGGTATGTATATTCATAATGTATTAAGTACAAACACTACGATAAAATAGTCATCGAGTAATATTTTGTAACTAGCTGACCCGACACGTTGCCCTTTCCAAATTTTAATAAATTTGTTTTTGGGCAGAGCGCAAAACAATACAAAAGTAAACACAAATATGTAATTTTATTTTAATTAGGCTAGAATACGACTTTCCAGATTTTTCTGCAGATCTTACCGAATTTTTTTCAATGTGGTCGTCCCCCTCAATTAAATTTGACTAATTCAACTATATAGCACCTCATAGACTATGTAACATGAAGCCCTAAAACGTGTTCTGTTGTTTCATAAAGTTGTTTGATAAGATAACAGAGCGTATCAAAAATCGCAATTTGGGATAGCAGTTTCAAACGCTGTACATTTACCGCCTCTTGTGACGTCATTTCGGGGTGCATTCACATTGGTTCATGCGCTTCTCATTAGTCGGCACGTCTACATAGTAACTTGATTTTTGTCTGGTGAATTTTGTCCCGTGTTGACGGTCCAAAAAGGCGCGAGTTTCAAATAAGACAAATGATTTTTTTTACCTTGTAAATGCGTGATTTCGTAGAAACAAAAAAATGGGCGTATAATATTTTTTCGTTTAGTTTCTAGAAATGCTTTTTTTGAAAATTGTGAGACGACCCCATTGAAAACATACTGCCGTACTAAGCGAAAATAACGTAACTAAATTTTTTACAAAAAGTGAAAAAACAGTACTATTCGCTTGCAGACATGATAAATGATAATATTTTATGTATTTAAGTACAGCTACAAAAAGCAAACCATTTAAAAAATAATAATAAAATTTAACGTATCTACATTTCTCTTCATTATACTAAGCAGAAATAACGTATCTACATTGCTCTTTATAAATAAAAAATAAAAAATGAATAACGCAAGTTAAAATTCATAATCTATTGTATCATCTAAAGTATCAATTCCACTAGAATTAACAGATAAATGTTCCCAAAAAGTAAGACGGGTCGGCGACAAAAAATTTTTTTTTTTTCCTTCCGGATCAATACCTCTTGAAAACATTTTTGGTTGGGGTTCCGGCAGATTTGTACTTTCTTCATGTTATTTGGCCATTAAAAAATTCAAAACTTTAAATTGAAAAACTTGAACAGGTCGATTTTTGTTTTTAAATTGCCATCTTCTGACATAAAAATTTGGTTGATGACGTCATTAATTTTTGAACTATGACACCGTCATCAATTTTTTTAAATGGCAACCCCCAACTTTTCTTGGGTTTTGGATGCACTTTTCAATTCTCTATTCAACAAGAGCAAAAAATTGATGGTTTGCATAACTTTTTTTGTTGAAAAAATTATTTTACATCAAAAATAGAATTTGTATTCCTTGAAAAAAATTGAAAAATAACAATAAATTTGGAAAGAAAAATAAAAAACCATTTAATAAAATTTAACGCAAGTGTTTAAAATGCCACCAGCCAACTATTGACACATTCCCAGACATGTTTTAACGCTTTGAACACTTCGTTCAATCACTTCTGGACTAATCTGCGCCATTTCACCACGGATTCGTATTGAAATAGTTTTTTTCAACGAATAAAAAAATAATTTTTTCAAGTAAAACTTGTAATTAAAAAAAAAAGTTATGCAAGGTAGCACTTTTTTACTCTTGTTGAATAAACAATTGAAAAGTGCATCTAAAACCCAACAAAAAAGTTGGGGGTTGTTGATATTTAAAAAAATTAATGACGGTGTCATAGTTCAGAAACAGATGACGTCATCATCAAATTTTTTATGTCAAAAAATGGCAATTTGAAAACAAAAATCGACCTGTTCGAGCGTTTTTCGCAAAAACATTCCATAACTAAATTATGAATTTTGTGCGGAACTTTTTGATCACACTGTATATCAGAAATGAAAAGAAACCCCAATTTTTGTTTTGCGCCGCGCAATTATTAAGCCAAAACGTAATGTTTTGAGTGTCGCGAATTTCAGAAGTTCTCAAAAATACATAAAATGTAGAAGTTATATCGTCCATCTTTGGTCCACTTACAGCTTCGTTCCACACGCATGATATATTTTTTTTAATTTTTACAAACAGAAACAAAGGACTCGATAAAACCAATTATTCGTGGGGTAAAAATAATCTTTTTAAACATGTCGCATCGTGGTAGCATTATTACCGGAATAAAATTATAATTAATTATTTAAAAAAGCGTATCTGCTTTTTAGTCAATAAAGGCAAAAAATACAGTAAAACGATCTATGTAAATTATATTATATTATATAAATATTATATTAAAACGTTTTCTTTAAAACTTGGTAAATTTATATTTAACAAATTAAAATTGAAAATGGTTGGCAGAAGTGGAAATGCAAAATTGCAATTTTCTCATTTGTAATCCACATGTAGATACGTATGTTTTCGCTTAGTACGGCAGCATACCTACATCCATCCCCGGAGCATAACGAACAAGACAAAAAAACAACCAAATATGTATGGCATGTCGTTAATATCGCCAATTATGATCAAAAATGCATGCAAATATGTATTATGATTTTCGCAGTTTGTCCTAATTTTCCGACTTTCCATGGTAATTGCCTCGAATTTTATTTTTTCTAACTAAGAACTTTTCCAGGACCGTAATGAACAAAACAGAAAACGAGTTACGTAAATCCATCGTTCGAATCGTGAGTTTTATGGTCTTAAGCTCATACGAAAAACCCATAGAAGAAAAGCAAAACAATAAATTATTTTTAGAGGAAATAATACCGTCAACTTAACACTTTGAGCCCCGGTATGAGAAACAAAAATTCGTTCCATTGGATATTCAAAAGAGTTTTATAATAACAAAATTAATTAAGATTGTATTTTTCCATTGAATGTATTTGTTTGATCTCCCACTAATGGCCAATGAAAATTTTGCTCGGGCAAATTGTACATTTTACTGTAGATTCGTCGTATTTATGTGGAAGTATCAAAAAAAGAAATTCTTTTTTTAAGATTGTCATTTAGTGAGAGACAAATTTCTTCCTACGTTTAAGTGAGATCAAATCTTGAATGTTGGCTGCGAGATGCTGCAGCCTCGTTCAGAATAGAAGAACTAAAATGTCTGGGTCGGATTTGGTTTGTGGTATTAGAGTGTCCTTTTGCTTTTGGGGACAAACGAACAACCCATGTTATTTGGAAAATTTAAAAATGAATATTGATGTGTCCATATTTCTTTACAATAAAGGGGTCCCCCTCGTGATTTACTCATAGGTCTCTGACAGAAGGTTCTCTTGCGGCATGTACATTCCTGTCGGTCTTTTTTGTTTCTGAACATTGTCGCTTGAAATTTTGATAGATCTTTGCCGCTAGAGAGCGATTTTTTGAAATTTGTAAATTTGAAAAAAATATTGCGGAAAAATGTATTGCATTGACCGCACGGAGAACGGGGTACAGTTAATTAAAACTTCTCGTCCACTGGAATCAAAATTGTTCTGATTTTTGACATGTGCAATTAAAACAGCGTGGGGATAATTCACTGTGTGTGGAGACAAGTCGTTGCAGATTTCATTCCGATTCATTAGCGACGTGTTCAATATTAACATTATTAACAATAATAACAACAATTATTAATAATTAACAAATTCATAATTAACAATTATGTCTGATTTGAGGAATATGTCCTGTGAATTTTTAGCAAAATTGATTGAATTGTATTATAGATTATTTCATTCGTCATCGTTTACAACCGATCTGGGACTTTTAAATTTTTGGATTATAGTGATAATTCGATAATCCTCAATGTTCCTTTTTCAAATATGTTTTTATTGTTTATTTCATCAAAACTAAACCGGTGAAATTCAATAAAAGTCAAGTCCGCAATCAAAACTAAATTGGTTTTTGGCGTGTGCAAGTAAAACCGCGCGGGGATAATTTACTGTGTGTGCAGGCAAGTCGTTGCAGATTTCATTTTGATTCATTAGCGGCGTGTTCAATATTAATTATTAACAACAATAATTTATTATTAATAATTATAAATTAATGAACTTTATTGAATTATTTTCAGTGCGGATTACAAGGAAGATCAACTTCAACTTTCGTTGCATATTACAAAAGAAATATTTTTTTAAGTGTGCCTCTCCCTACTCCAAAATAGGTTCAAAGTCGAAAAATTCTAACTTTTATCGGTTCTTCGTTTATTACTATAAAACTATGTGTCCTCCGTAAAAAATTAAAGCTGATAAAATTTCCTACAAAAATAACCCCTTAAAAAGTACTGGGTTGAATCGTTCTCGAGATATGTGCCGATGAAAATCTAGTCCAAGCAAATTAAACTTTTTAGAAGAGATAATTTATAAAGTTTAGAAAATTTGTTTGTGAACTCCCAGTAGGCATCCAAATAAAAATCCGAAGAGTTCCCACTCCAGCGGGGGAGGTTCATCCACTTTTGCCCAAAAAACCGCTACCGAACGTGACGTCATGAAGCCTTTCTGCGTTTTTCTCGTAAACGGTAACTCCGATTAGAAAATGTTATAGGACTTATGTTCTACATTAAATTCTGCATAAAATTGGTCTCATGAAGTTTTTGCCTCCCACCCACCATCCCACCAAATTTTATTTCTGTCCGACCTTTTGCGATCAAAAACACAAAAACCCCCCATTGCCTGGACTAATATGAAACTAAGTGAAGTAACTTTTTATGTAATTAAATAAAGTGGCGGATAAATTTTCAAGGAACTGTTGTTGAACTCTTGTATCGAACATAAATGCGAAACTGGCGAAAATGAGAGAGCTCAACTAAACACACAAAACAAAATTTATGATTACTTAGCACTCTGCGTTCCGAGAAATGAATGAGCGTCTCAAATTAGGTACGGCCATGCCTATATGCGTTTGATCCTTGCTAGTAGAAACGAAACAGATCGAAGATGCCTGCCGAAAAATTAAAGACCCAAAGAAAAAGGAGTACAGGTAGTACATTCAAATAAAAGGGAAGTACATTTGCAGTACATTTCCTCCGGAGTACAGGTCATAAAATAAAAGTACAAAACTTCTAAAAGGAGTACGTGTGGTCAGCTTTATTTGTTATTAAAACTGCTGTAAAAATTAGACTGTACAAAAAATTATCGTACCACGAGCATATTTATGTTAGTCCCCCGGACGGCTACCTTCCGTTCTCCATTGAAATAGCATGAAAGCAATGGCATATACTCGCCCTCCTACACTGCCCGAAAACCGTGGCATCGCGTTGATGCAACCCGGGGCTCAATGTGTTAACAAAAAAAATTTCAACAACGTAATAAAATCAAGATACATTTTGGAATTAAGCAGTAATTGAGAAGTAGGTACACATTTTTCGGCTACAACTGACAACATTAAAAGTTATCGAAATGCATATCAGATTACTTTCTTTGCGTAGACCACGTAATCAATTGTATTGTATCTCTGTATTGTATTACAAATTGCGATAGGTTAGTAATCGGAAAAAAGTATTACAGAACGCTGTATAACTGCTCAATCTAAATCATCGCTTATGTTTCTCACTCACAGAGAGCAGCATGTGCTGAACGACTTTTACATTACACGCTTAAAGGTGGCTGATGGTTCCTCTATTCTATTAAATCCTCTTGGCTAGCACTATTAATATTCTTTGCAGTTTTCCACTTTTGGAAGCATGTATATTCTTTTTCGTAGACGAGGCGAGATTTTTGGGGCAGTAGCTTTCCCACGGCCTCTAATGCCTCTTCTTCCACGTCTGGTGGTAGATTTTCTTCATTTTCGCTCATCTCGACAAACTTTTCAACTGAACGCTCACAAATTGCTCAAAACAAAATGACATAAACAAACTTTTGCTAAACCATAACAACGCTCATACTAATTAGACTTTAAAACCTTACACGATTCGTAATATTTTTTCATTAATAAAATACACAAAAATACACAATTGCTATAGAAAAAAATAGAATATTATACACGACGATAAATTTAATTATCTTCTCGAGCTTAATTAGCGTCTCGACTGACGTCTCGACGCTAAACAAAACTCTCAAAGATAAACTAATATTTTATCGTCTTGTATAATAAATTACTATTTTTTATTTTGAATGTTGGTTTTCTTTTCTGCAATTTTGAAATTTTGAATATTGCAAAAAATTTTTATCACAGGGGGAATTAAATTATCTAAAACTTTACAACAAACAATTGTAAAGTGAGAAGCACAACAAAAAATGGGGTTATTCCTAAGGTATGAAAACAAAATTAATTTCAAAATAAAGTCCACATTTTCTTTCGCCAGACATGGCAAAATTTCCATAATTATTTGTACCGTAAATTGTACTAGTGCTGCAAATCCTTCGTTAGGGTAGATTAATCTTCCTCGGTCTTGATTATATATCGATTCCAAAAGTGGAGATGCTCTTTCTGGAAAGGGATTTCTGAAGGGTGCCAAACATAATTCGCAAGTCACAGAGTCCTGATTTTTTTTATAAAATAGCCACAAAGAAAAGCTGTGGCTGCTGATTCTAAGTGACATGAACTTGATACCGTGCTTTCAAATGTACTTAAGTTTTCCAACTTTCCAATTATTGCATCACTATAAGGGCCGATTTCACCAACCTCAGTTAAACTTAATCGTCTGTTAGAAACAATTGTTGCTATAGTTTTAACAAACGTATCTATGCAGTTATTTGTCAGTTAAGAGGGTTCTCCAGTGGCAGGTACATTTCTGCCGGTCGAAGTACATTTTTCCGCAATATCTTTTTTTTAATCTAAAAATTTCAAAAAATCGCTTTGTAGCTGCAAAGATCTATATTTTATCAACACGCCCACAAAATTTCAACAAAAAATCTTCAAAAATAAAAAAGTTACATTCAATGCCGCACATTTTTGTACATTTTTGCGCGCCGTTGAATATACTTCGACCGGCAGAAATGTACCTGCCACTGGAGAACCCTCTTAAAGTTATTCGATGTTGGTGAAACCGGCCCTTAGAGTAACACTTATTTCATTTGTATTAATTTTTAATGCTCCAAGGTTTGCATGACTTATATAGTCAATCCGAGACATAGCGTTTTTTTATTAAGCCACTTCTCAAAATTTGCCTAATTAGGTTTTTGAAAAAAAAAAAATATCGATCGATGTATTTTAAAACTTTAGAATAAATTATATTGATAGCCGATGCGAAAAACTTTCAAAATTAATTATAAACAATTTAAAATTGACAAGATTTTAAAAAAAGTCACGTGACTACGAACGCGCCATGATTGGTAAAAACCATTTGAATCACGAGAGTTAAAATTTGTAACACAACAGCTTCTATTTCTAGGCATTTCTCACAGAATTTTAAACTTCCGAGTGTAAAACTCTAAATTTGTTAACAACTTTGACTGACGTCTTGGACGCTTTATTGGATTTAAATTTAAAAAGAAAAAAGGTTATGCAACCAATAATACAAGAGCATTGCAAATTTTCAATAGATGGCACACTTGCATACTCCCCCAACGGGATGGGCCGGAGGACTGAAAGTCATACCTCTTATCTTCTTATCATGGAGATCGTGATTTTACCACTAAAAATGCCAGAAAGGTCGTTGGAGGGGCTGTAAAACGCGCGGAATTTAAAATGTGCACACCGCCTATTGAAATGTACTTTTTAAGACTTTTAACACAATAAGAAGTTTATTTATAATATGTATTTAACATTTTTATGAAAAATCAGTTCAAAGGAAATTCAGGGCTTTGATTCCATCCCTTATTTCCTTAATTTGGCTTGGGGTGATATTAAGTAGTGGTTCACGGGCTCTCCCCACTTTGATTGGTGTAAACAGGTCCATCGCGACCTTCATGGTGGGCACCCAGGCTCCGTTTTTCGTGATGACGTCACAGACTTCAGTCAGGAGCTCCTGGGTTTGTCTCGCTTTGCCCACTTGGGACTTCTGGATGGACTCCAGGATTTCCACCCCCAACTGCGGGAAGATATTCAAGGTGGTGGCGATAGCAGAATCCACTCCTAGAGTGTAAGCCCCAGCCATGAGCTGATCAGATCCCAAAAACACAGAGTATTTGCCGTCGTTGGCCTTGACTGCTGTTACGGCTTCGTCCAACGCGTTGGAAGTGAACTTGATTCCGTGGAACGTGGGGATCTTCCCTACGGACTCGTTCAGGAACTGGCCCATGTGAACTGAAAACCGCTACTAGTAACAGGACTTGCTGCTTAGTGATAAGTACACTTACTGGTGACGTTGGTGTAGCTGGGGATATGGTAGTATAACAGCGGCGTGTTGGGGGCGGCCGCGCCCACGACTTGCAGGTACCTGATGAGCTCTGCGGAGGTTTTGGGTTTGTTGTAGAGGTCCGGGAGGACGAGGAGGGAGTGCACACCTACGGCTTCTGCATGTTTGGCCTGCAACAAGACGATGCAAATTTGGGGAGAGTTGGTGAGAAGAGTCTTACTAGTTCTAGGACGTCAGGCAAAGGGGCGCCTCCGACTTGCACCATCAAGTGTTGGTTGGTCTTTTTGACTGCTTTTACCCATTCTTCTGTTACTTGTTTCCTCTCGGTTACGTTCATCGACATTCCTTCTCCGCTCGTTCCGTTAACTGCAATTACGTGTCATATCTTTAGTTTTAATACAAGATATAGTACAATCAAGACCCCTTAAAATGAGTGATTTTTGAGTTTGGATTGATTTATACTTTTCAGAACCTGGCAAGTTCATTTTCAATGTAAAATTTTGAATTCTTGTAGATCAATCAAAACAAAGAATCTGTAGTGTCTCAAAATATTATTAACAGACGTCAGTCTGGACGGTAAAAGATGATTATAATTTTATCAAGGTTAAAAAATAAACAAATACATCGTCAACTAAGACCTGACTGATAACATCTCTGTGTCCAAATATCATGACTTAAAACACATTAAAAGAAAACAGACAAGATTCTTTCAAAATCTGATCAATCAGTGTGTAAATGATAACAGATAATAATTGATATGAATGCGTAAATAAATAATGTCGGTCCCGCCTAGATAGTAGACACGTGCATAAGACAACACCACCCCTTTCTTACCTAGCACCCCCAATATTTTCGAGTCCGCGAGGAACTTGGCGTAGTCCTGGATCACCTTGAGATTGACCGACCTGAGAGAAACATCATAATAACAACAATAGTAACACCATCAAAGACACTTACAAATCATCATTGAATGCGGTGAGAGTAGGCGCCATAAGCCCCCGAAACGTGAAGTTTACCTTAAAGATTACATTAGAAGAGTTTGTGTCAATATGCTATTACGAACCATGATTGATGGGGTGGATGTCTAGCCGCAAACAAACCCAATCTGAAAACGATAGTGTTTAGCTCCTCATTAAGTAGGTACTACTATCATATACTTATAGATAAGGAATGTTATTGAAATGTACTTTTTAACATAGTTTCTACAAGAGATAACAATGTCAAATAGTCGAATAGATTAACATTGTTGTGTAATAAGTCTCAAATAAACAGTAAAAAGTTTCTAACACTCACAGTGCATCTGGTATCTTCGTATTCGGGAGTGTGGCGACGGCATGCTGGCTACAGGCCCGCAATTAGCGCGGCACGAATGACGTCGGTAAACATCCATCCAATGTCCAGAGAGTTCAGGTTATCGATTAAAATTTCATATTTGTAAATATGTAAAAATAGGTGACGTGCAGAAGTGACAGCTCGACGAGACTGGAGGACCAACATAACCCTGCTTCATAAGATTTACACTGTTGTGCAGTAAGTTTGGATGAGTTGTTTAGTGATAAAGAGAAGATATATTTGAGAACTTTGTATTGAGACATTTAGTAGTAGTAGTGAATTATCTAATTCTGAAGTCAAAACAGTCTATATCGCATTTAGTTTAAAATTTGAAAATCCATGGAAATGGTCCAATTGGTGATTAATTATACTCATAATGTGTTTCATTTACTGATGCAATAAAAAAAATTTGGTATAACCCCTTAGAAAATTATTTTAATCGACTTTGAAAACACGCATTTTATATGGAGAATGGTTGTGTTGGTCCTCCAGTCTCGTCGAACTGTCACTTATGCACGTCACCTATAACTTCGGGGGCAGGCATTGAGGTTAGCACCTTTGCCGAATTGATTATAGTTGACATTGACGTTATTCGAATCCTGCTGAAACGTTTTGCGTCACAGGTGCACTCAAAATACTCGTGCAAGTGGAAAAGCCCCCTAAAGTTAATCATTCTAATTCTTCGAGTAAACAATGAGGTTAACACTTGTTGTCAATTTTTGACAGGTGAATTTGAGGTTATCTCCATCCACGTATGAATCAACGCCACTGCCGAAAATGGTTCTGGGTCGTTCGAAGGGCTATCAGGACATCGATGGCAACACCTCCACTGCCCCCAGGAACGACCTGCCGGACGTCGACAATGGACTTCCCCAAGACATTGAGATGGCCTCAGTGTCTGTGGTACCTGATGGTAAACATTCAAATTATCGTAGTTAGGGCTCGAATTTGTTTTTGCAGACACGTTCACGGTGACCCAGGCGGTCAACGCGTTAGGTTTCGGGTGGTTCCAAGTGAAGCTGTCTCTCTGGACCGGGTTGTGCTGGATGGCTGACAGCATGGAGATGACCATCCTGTCCATTTTATCGCCAGCTTTGCATTGCGACTGGCACATTTCTAGATACCAGCAGGCACTTACAACCACCGTTGTGTTCTTGGGGATGATGTTGTCTTCCACGTTTTGGGGTAACTTGAGCGACAGATACGGGCGAAAACATGTATAACGCTAGATTGTGGCCATTTAGGATTTGTTATTTTTGTACACGTTTTTAGGCCCTAACACTGTGTGCCGTTTTGTTGTTTTACTATGGTTTGTTGAGCGCAATCGCGCCTAGTTTTATGTGGATTCTGTTGCTTCGTGGCTTGGTGGGGTTCGCGATCGGTTGCACGCCTCAGTCGTAAGTACTCTCTGTTGGCTTCGTTTCGTTTTTGCATTTTGTTTGTTGTTTTTAGAGTGACGCTTTACGCCGAGTTTCTGCCCACAAAGCAGAGGGCAAAGTGTGTTGTTTTGCTTGATGTAAGTTGTAGACTCGTTGGTTTTTTGTTTTCATTTTTAGTTGCAGTGTTTTTGGGCGTTGGGTGCATGTTTTGAGGTGGCTCTAGCGTTGGTTGTAATGCCCACCTTGGGGTGGCAGTGGCTGTTAGCGTTGTCGACCGGCCCCTTGATAGCTTTTGCTGCAGTCTGTCCTGTAAGAAACTGTATCTACCTTAAAATTTGTGCAACTAAAGATTGGTTATAGTGGCTGCCTGAATCAGCCAGATTCCACGTGGCTAGTGGTCAGACTGACAAGGCGTTGGAGACTTTAGAGAAGATTGCCAAGGACAACGGAAAGCCTATGCTCCTGGGACGTTTAGTGGTGGACGATGCAACGACCTCTTCGCCACACAGGGGGCGCTTTAGAGATTTGTTGGTTCCGTCCCTGAGGAGAACGTCTCTTTTATTGTGGTTTATTTGGTACAATTCTTTATTATATTTTGTAGTTTGTTTATTGTGGGGTTACAGGATGGCGTGCGCATTTTGCTACTATGGCCTGGTCCTTATGACTACAGAGCTCTTTGAGACTTCAACCATTTTGTGTTCAAGTACACCTCTGCCTTCCCAGACTCTTGACACTTGTGCTGCTGACTGCAAGCAGTTACAAACTACAGACTACATGGACTTGTTGTGGACAACACTGGCGGAATTTCCTGGTTAGTCACGACTAAGTTGTAACAATTCCATTGTCACTTGCTCCCCAGGTATCTTTATTACCATTTTCACCATTGAAAGATTTGGGCGTAAAAAGACGATGGCTGTGCAGTTTGTGGTCTATGCAGTGTCCTGCTGCTTCCTCGTGGTTTGCTCTGAGAAGTAAGTTTTAAATTGCCGTAATTGTCCTTGAATCATTCCAATTTCAGACGTGTCTTCTTGACGATAATGCTGTTTTTGGCGCGTGGCATCATTGCTGGCGTCTTTCAAGCCGCCTACGTGTACACCCCTGAGGTGTACCCAACGTCCTTGAGAGCCGTAGGGGTCGGTTCTTGCAGTGCAATGGCCAGGTTGGGCGCAATGGTCACTCCCTATGTGGCGCAGGTACATACAACTTCACAATTTCGTTATGTAATGATTAAATGATTCCAGGTCCTCTTAAAGAGCTCCATCGCGTTTGCCACCAGCATTTACACAGTCGCCGCTCTTTTGGCGGCAATAGCCTGCTTGATGCTGCCCTTTGAAACAACCGGAAAAGAATTGACAGACAACGTGCAACAGCACGCCAATGCGAACGTTAGGACGAATAATAGTACAAATGCAAACTAAGCTGTTAACCTGTAAGACTGCCCAGTATTACATTGTGGTATTTTCTAATGATATTAAACCAAAGTACTTAAGCTTTTGCACATTACCATATACATAATACGTAGATCTAATTGTTGATATTTATTTATTTATTCAGTTTGTTAAATTACTTTATTTTAGTCATATGTTTAAGATCCAACATGGTGCTGGTATTTTTGTACTTTTTAACAATGAATAAAAGCTTTTAATGAAGGATGTGTTTTTACATTACTGGCTTCCAAAATTGTAAACTGAAAAATTGATTACCCCGGCACATCCACCATTTTTAATTGAATTTAGTAAGGGAGTATATAGTATAGCAATTTTCGATTATTTATATTTTGTAGATATCTTCATACCTAGCATCAGGCAACCCAAAATACAATCGCACACATATAACCTAACCTACAATATGAATGGAAACTGCCAAAATTTGAAATCAATATAGTGTGATAAAACACGAGTAACTTTATTGCCGTGTATCTCCCATAATCTTAAACTAATATAGATCCTCGTTATATCTAAATAATCTTTTTAGAAACATTACAGTAACAGCAACAGCGCCCTCTGTCGCCCCCCTCAAAGTTTCTAACCTCCCTGTCACCAAAACGTCAGATATCAAAGTCAAAGCGAATTAATATAAACATGCTGGTTTTGTTTATAAAAGCAACAATTCCGATTTAACGTATTCGCAACCTTGAAGAGGTCGCAGCGCTGCAGCGGACTGGACAGCGGCTAATAATAAGGTAATTACCTCCGTCCGTACCGAGCATGTGTATCGATTCCGCTGCAAGGCCCCGCGAGTTCCGAGCGATTTAAGTGTTCCTCGCGTGCAGGATGTCAGTCAACCAGAACACTTCGAACAGCAAGGGCCAGTCCAAGGGGAAGAGGGGCTCCATGAATAGGCCGCAGAGTGGGATCATCGACGGGGACGTCTTCTACGGGTTTCGGTCGGATGCGGAGAACGACTGCCCCCTCACTCCTGCCTACAAGAGTAAGTTGTTCAATCTGTTCAGGCTCATCGAGAAGGAGTTTGACGTGTTGTACCAAGAGAATCAAACATGTAAGTTGTTGTTTGCACTGGTGGGGCTGTCTTTTGAGCTCCGGTTGTTGCAGTACAAGATAAGATAGAGGTGCTGAATGAGAAGATAGAGAGGGACACGTTCGACAAGCCTGACTGCATCGACTTTGAGAACAACATATCAAAAGTTCTGACAAAGAAATGTAAGCAGTATTGTGTTTATGGTCTGCAAGGTGACACTAAACCTGTGATTACAGTAAGCTCATCATCTCAGAAGTCCAAAACTGCTCACAAGCTGAAGGCCCAAACCAGTAAGATAGTGTCCAGCTTCAAGGCCCCCCAGTACAACTGCAGCCTGATTAAGGACTACTGTGGGCACAAGGATGGAGTGTGGGAGGTCTCCGTGGCAAGACCAGGAGTGCCTGTCATTGGGACTGCCTCTGCAGGTAATCAACACTAACGTCCTTGACCCCCAAAAATCAATTAACATGTGCCCCATTATTGATTCCATAACTACATCCCATCATCAATCAATAATCATATAAAATATGCAATTACAAACAGCAGTATTGAATTGCTAAGAAACCAAAGGTCATGGTCAGATGTGATTTCATGAACAAATCCGTGCAGAATACATTGTATTTGGGGTATCTCACAACATGACAATACATTTCGCTTCTATTCAGTCCCGTTTTCAATTGATATTACACCGCCGTTTTGTGTAAATGGATGAATGCGCCGAATTAAAACTTTGTTGGGTTTTCGGCCGGTTTTTTTCGGTTCGTGTTGGTTACAACGACGGGAAATATTTTTCCCGCATTACGGTAATTGTTTGCACAAGTTTGAGACGTGTCAACACGGTATGGACAGCCCAGGAATTTTTTTCCCGGTCATTATACCTTATCGTTTCATCGGCGATAATACTTGGGGGGCACGACTATTTTGTAAACCAGATTCCTTATCTGCTCTACTATTGCAGCGCGGAAGTTTACTTACACTAATAAAATAATAATGTTTGTATAAATTTATACGGAAAAAAATCAAAGCGTGTTATACAGGGTCTTCCTAAATGGTTTATGCATTGAGTAGGCTTGAACGTCAAAATTCTTCGTCTGACTGCATGTAAATTTTGTTTTCCAGGAGTAACATGATCAATGATTCATTTATTTAAGAGCCAGTATAAAAACACGTTTAAAAAGATACAGCTCGGTCCTTAACAATATTCGTAAAAAATATATTATGGTTTCTGTTCTTCTTGTTCTTTTACTTCTATTTTCAGTGTTTTCGCTTTAGTGTTAACTTTTCGTATAAATTCGCTAATTAGCGTCATCAACGTGAAATTCCAGTTTTTCTCATTACATAACCTAATGATTGTAAACGATGTTTTTCATGTGCTAAAAAGTAAGTGGTGATTTTATTGCTTGCTCCAGGCTTACGTATTTGCATTTTGCATACAGACGAATAAAAATTGTTTCTTTTGTTGAAATTCCAATCACCTTGATCCGTTTAACATTAAAATAGACTTCAGAAAAATAGAACCAGAACGTCATCAAAATTAAAATATTGAAAAAGAAGATATTTATAATTCGAAAGTCGAGAAAAATGTTTTTGGGGCGAAAGCAAGAGGTTTATTCGTTTTTAATTGCAGTCCTTACCGTACGTTGCTTTTCCCACACTTAGACATAACAATCATTGTAATAGTTCCGTAATGAGAACATGTCGCACCAAAGCCGCGCTAATTCTTATCGACTTCTAATGAGCTTAGTGCATGTCCCCCTAAGTTAAATCCATTCTAATCATTTATTAACGCATTTCTACGGTTTCGTGTCGTCCTTGGGATTGTTTTTACTGTACACTGTTTTGGTAAATAATATTAATTATTTCGTTCTTTTTAATAATCGTTTTTCAGATCATAGTGCATGCATCTGGAGCATAGACACAACTAGATGCTTGCTACAATATCAAGGACACACAGGGTCTGTTAATTCCATCCGGTTTCATCCTTCTAAGGATCTGGTGCTCACCGGCAGCGGGGACTGCACCGCTCACATCTGGCAGGCCGCCTTGAATTGGGACCTACCGGTAAATTACTGATCAATCATTTCGACAATCGCTAGTAACAAAACGAATAAACAAATTGTACACAGTCGATTGAACGCCAAGGACATCGTTAACTAAGAATCACATTAGTACTGGTAATGAGAGTACTATCAGTGACATTCATTCAAGCTGCTGTTTTATTTATTACTACTATTATTGCCATGACGGTGCAAAGACAAACAACATCAAATGGGCATTGCATGTACAAAGTCGCTGTATAATTAAGCCAGACGTAATATTTTTTTAATTTTCTGCCACGTGAATATCTGCCATGATAAGTATTTAATTGTTTTGCTAATTCATAGAAATTCGCGCCGGCAATCTAAAACGACGTTAGTGGAAATATTTTTCCTCTTCTGTTATTACAACAACAGTGAACGAGGTTAATGGCAAACCATTATTTATAAATCTTTTGGACCAATATTTATGCGGCCGGCGGTAAAAGTTTTTATTGGACTTTGTCCAGACCGTAAATGTGCACTTTTATTTATCTAATTTTATTTAAAGGTTATTAGTCATTCGGTTGTTTCGTTTTAAATTTACTTTTCGAGATTTTAGTGTTCTCGATTTTTTGTGTTTGTATATTTAACGGGTCAATTTTTGCGTCAGTCGGTTATCTGCAGAACTTTCGATTAAAGTTACGAAACCTCGTGACCCGAAGTTGACATTTTGTGGAGGAGGGCGATATTAGATATTAATTTAGTTGTGTGGACTTCAGTCACCACGTAATGCTTCCGGGAAATTTCTGACCTAGAAATGAATTAATTAAATGTAAATGTATTGTTGGTTGCATGTAGTTACGAAACTGTGTTAGTAAATTGCCCATTCATAATGCATCAATAAGAGAGATAGGCATGGGAGAAATGGATAAGGTCTTCTGTACAATAATAAAAGTGTGCGATTTTTCAATTATACAAATTTTTTTGGTTCATCCATAATCTGGGCGAACCATTAGAATTTAGTCTTGTATTTTTTTGGACCAGAAAACCACATCCAAACCAATTAAAACCTAAATGTGGATTTTATGTGCCCGTGGTTGTAACAACCGTTTCTGACTCACAGGTGCTATTTTTACGTTCAGAAAACGGAAACAAGTTAGTAAATTTACGTCACCTTTACCTGTTTCCAGAAGGGCCACTCTTCTGAAGAAGAACTGGAAGGCGACGAATTGGACGACAAACTAGACGCTAAAATCTCGGCCCTTCGTACCCCGTTCCGGGAGTTGTTCGGACACAGCGGTGCAGTTTCGGCGGCCGAATGGTTGGTGGGGGCCGACCAAGTGATAACGGCTTCGTGGGACCGCTCGGCAATCTTACACGATGTTGAGACGGGAGCTTCGCTGACGTCTCTTTCAGGTAAGTTTGAGCATGTGGATTTCAATTAAGAGGCTCATCTCTATTAACTTCCGAACAATTTTGAGGTTAAGGTGACTTTTGAGCCGTTTTATAGATTCTTCGTTTTGAGCTAGTGGTGAGAAGGTAGACATTTTCCACGTTTATTACATAGTCTTCATAAGTCGTTATCACTGTTGAAGCCATAATTAGTGAAACTTTTCTGAAAATAAAAGTTGTGATAATAATATTTACAAAAATCGAGTGGACTGTAAAATCATGTAAAATTTTCAAACATACTGCCAACTTATAATTCAAATGAACCCAATAATCACGATAAGGAAGTTAGTAACTAGAATGTCATTCTGTTGGTAACAAGAAAAAAAAACATAACCTAACATATTCAAATTTTGGATTTTTGCAGGGCACGACCAAGAACTGACCCACACCGCCACCCACCCCAGCCAGAGACTAGCAGTGACCTCCTCCAGGGACGCCACCTTCAGATTATGGGACTTCAGGGAGAGCCTCCATGCCGTCTCCGTTTTCCAAGGTCACACAGAGTGAGCCTCCTAAACTAAGCTCCACAAGCAATTACATTTCTGCTTCCAGGAGCGTGACGTCGGCCGTGTTCACCCGCGAAGACAAAGTTGTCTCTGGTTCTGACGACCGCAGCGTCAAAGTCTGGGATTTGAAGAACATGAGGTACCCGGTGGCAACAATCAGAGTCGATTCTGCGGTGAACAGATTGAGCGTCTCCGCCAACGGGATAATAGCCATCCCACATGATAACAGACACGTTAGGTTGTTCGATTTAGCAGGACAGAGACTGGCGAGACTCCCGCGTTCCAGTCGGCAGGGCCACAACAGAATGGTAGCTAGTGCGGCCTGGACCGACGACAGCCTCGGTGGCGTCAGTCTGTTTACGTCCGGTTTCGATAGGCGGGTTCTCGGTTGGAGCGTGGTTTCGTTGAAAGATCAGTAAATTTAGTTTTGTTGTCTATGTGATAAGTATTTATTGTAATTATTTTAAATATAAATATTTTTTTAGAATTTTTTTTCAATCGGACATCGTGAAAGACAAGAAAGACAAATAATTGTTGATATTAAATTGTTTTAATTGCTGTACTTCCAGAGGAAATCAAACTGTTGAATGTGAATATAGCTCAAACTAACGATCATGTTTAGGCTCATTACGTAATTCGGAGTTTTTATTAGGCACTAAGTATTTCTAGTCACGTTTAAATATTTTTCCAGACACCCTTTTACAAGTTTTCTATGGGAATGTGCGCATTGGAGAAAATGTCAATTTTATTGTTATAGCGATAAACTTGCCGTTTCGTTTACGATCTTAATGTATCCTAACTGTTGTATCTCTTAATTGTTGTATTAGTTGATTAAACAATAAAATGGAGTTCACGAAGTTTGTGTCTATACTTGTTAAGATACCGACTATTGGATCCACGAAATTGTTCTTCAAGTATACATCTGAAAATCAGAACGTGTGTCGTTTCTTATTACATGTGCGCGTGCGAATCTGTAATTTTGAGGTTATAACAGTCTAAAAAAACGACTTACTTAATAGCTAATAAAAAACCTAACTAAAAATTTAGGAAGATTATACTCTACTCCAAATTTTATTTACAATTCCAACTTACAAATCGGACACAACAGCGAGGTCTTAAGACACTCCTTCAGACAATTCGGGTGGAAAAAGTGATTACAAGGCGTTATTTTCGCCCGACTCATCTTATTCAAGCAAACGGCACAAATATCGTCGTACTCCTCCAACTCCTTCTGGTTGGCGGTCCGGAAGCTCTCGAATGTCGTCTGGGCCACCCTCAAAACCGTCCAGTAATTATAATAACAGTCCTTCAAACGTATATACACGGTGAAGTAAAAACACCCGAAACTAAACGTCGAAAACGACTTCTGGTACAGTAGAACCCCTTGGACGAAGACACTCGCAGCTGCGGTGATGATGTTCAGAATCAGCGGCACGTATAAGTGCTCCAGGTCGTCGAGACTCTCGAAAGAGAAGCACTGGATTGCTTTGAGAAGGATGTCCACGAAGATTTTCTCCGTGCACAGGTAGTAGAGGAATGTGAGGGCCGCGTAGGGGACGCTGGGTTGGAACTGGATGCCTTGTTCTCTGAGACAGACGACGACGATTATGGCTTTTGCCCACTCGATAACGATTCTGCAGATGCCCTCGGTGAGACTCCAGTCGCGTAATAGGGAAGTACGGCCGGTGGTGACGATGTCTCGGGTTTTGGTGGTAAAGTAGGCGAAGACGGAGTAGAAGAGGAGGGTTTTCAGGCCTATGAGGACGAATACGGGGTCTTTTTCGTTCGGGTTAACCTCGTTGAAGACAAGGGAGCAGGCGAGGAAGAAGAATACCTGAAAAAAATATTTTGTGGTTTAGAGTGGATTTTTCAATCTTGAATTATTTCTATTAGATCTTTCTTTAGTCTTTTGAACACTCTTTAGATGCCTTCGAGCATTGCATGCTTTGCTGTCTTTAGTTTCTCTTTGTTTTTCTTTTAATTCTTAATTCTTTCGATTATTTGTTTGAACACTTTCCACTCCCCAAACCATGGGGTGAGTATAACTACGAAATCATGTGGCCTCAGGAAGAGAGAAGAACAGAGTGAAACTATTCAAAAGTACTAAAACTGTGTAAAGGAAGATATGATTCACGTAAAAGGAGCTAAAGAAAACTAAAAGAAATTAGAATATCTTTCTTGTCTTACCTGAGAGACCAAAGCATAAATATTGTAAAGTTTGATGTAGAACTGCTCCAAGAAGTGAATTTCAGTAATAATTTTACTCATCACTAGTGTAAATGGGTACGAGACAATCCGGATAAAACCTGAAAGTAACAAGGATCAGTTAACCAGTAGCTCGTTTGGGAATAAAAATACGTGTGACGAAATTTTGATTTTCGCTGGAGGACGTGGCCATACGGCTTGCAATTTACACAAACAATTTTTGTTACATTTTACTTCCATTTTATTGTTCTGACATACTTTAATGACATTTGTCATAAATTTAGAGTTGGGGTCGTGGTGGTCGTGGAGTGCATCAACGTCTTACTGTTAAAACGTCTATTCACATACAAAATATAAATTACATAAATAAATAGTATATAAATGTAGCAAAACTACTCTAACTTGCCTATCTACCGTCTCGTACAAAAGTCCGCTATCTAACTAATATCAATGGACAAACGTATACTCTCGTTTACACATGGGACAGTTTCTCGAGGCGCTCAAACACTGCCGAAGACAACTTGCGTGGAACAAATGGTGACAAGGAGTAACCCTAGCTCTGTCCATAGTACTCAAACAAACAGCACAAACATCGTCACAGTTCTCGATCTCTTCGTAGGTGGCTTGCCGAAACTGTCCCAGAACGGCCTGCTCACTCCTCAAGGTCTTCAGACAATTCGACACCGTGTCTTTGATCCTCAAGTAGACCGTTAAATAAAATGCTATGAAGGTGAATCTGACTTGCCCGCTGAAGCACAAGAACACCACCAGGACGGTCGCCACGCTGATGGTGTAGTATCTTAGTAGGACGGGAGCATATAGGGCCTCTAGAGCCTCTAGGTGCTTGAACCGAAGAAAGACCAGAAGCGGCGGGAAGAGCTCAATGAAGACCTTTTCCGTGCACATGTAGTAACTCCATGTTATGAAGGTGTACAGAGCTGTGGGTTGGTAGTGCTCCAGGCCTTGCTCCAAACCGAACACCAGCAACATGAAGGTCACTGTGATAATGAAAGTGATGGCTTTGGTCCACTCCAAAACGATCTTGGTTGCCGACATGGCCACGTGCTTGATGTTGCTGTGATGTGTCATGTTAACGGTGACCGACCAATCTTCTTTTTCTATCAGCTCTTTGATGTAGGAGACGCAGTAGGCGATGACGTTGTAGAACATCAAAGAGTAGAGACCTGTGACCTTCTTTTGAGGGCAGTTGCCGCCCCCGAGAGAACACAGTAGTACGCGGTCGCACATCATGAAGAACACCAGCTGGACAATGAGAGAATTGGTAAAGCGTTCGGAAGAACAGAGTTTGCTTACCTGCGTTGCCAAGTTGGACAAGTTCGTCATTTTCATGAACATCTTTTCACATTTGTCCAGGGGGGAATAGACGCGAGCGAGGAAGGACCAGACCGGGCCCGACCATCGACCCAGAACATCTGGAAACAATAAAGTTATACAAGAAAAAATCAGAAGTGGGGTGGTAACTACCTTGTGATACGGATTTACAAACCCTTACAAGAATTTAAAAATATAAAATAGATACTGCTATGTTAAACATAAATTACATCAGGGCCTTTGGCTCAGTCAAGCGACTCCTATTTTTGGCACTCCCTTCTCGCAATTTTACAACCGCAATGATGAATGACTTCCTCGTGTACATAATTATTACATCATTACGAAAGGAAAAAAAAATATGTGATGCAACTGGATTTATCTAGCTCGAGACCGAATAACCAATATTTTTGTTGATTACTGTTCGGTCGGATTAAACAAGCTGTGGAAAAATGTGGATCCAAATAGTGTCTGTGGCATTTGATACATTTGATAATGAGCGTTTTATATATAGAAAGTCATAGAACTTTAACTTAACAACAATGTAGATAAGGTCTAAACGGGTCGCCCCGTGAATGAAGATTGGCTGGAAAAGGCAGTTTTGGGTTTGTGAAGCTCGCCAAAGATGTGTGAATTTGATGGAGGTGTTTTTTGAATTTCATAAATTTCAATATTATTAGGACACTCATTATTTAGAAGGTACTGATAATATCCATAAAATATAAAAGAAGCAGAAGATTTAAAATCTAGAAGAGCCAGAAAATTGTGCAATTACAGAAAATATATGAGATACAAAAAAAGATCTGAAGAATCAAAACCAACAGGAACGTAGAAGGTACATAATAGAATATCCATAAAATACAAAAGAAGCAGACGATCTAGTGGACCTAGAAGATCTAGAAAGCACGACAATCTAGGAAGGCTGTTTTGTACTATCTTTACTATTTTGTTTTGTACGCGATGTTAAACAACAGGACCCAGTTAAAATTATGTCGTGATATTTTTGGTAACTTTCCATGCATGCGACCTTTACACACTATTTTTATCATACATTGTTACTAATTAAGACAAACGATTGCAAAATTACGACAAAAAATCATACAAATTCCTCAGATAGCAAACTCATCTCTTACATGAGTGTAAATATATCAGCGGATGCAACATTACAAAATCGAAAACATAAACAAAAAGATCTTTGCACAGTAAATTAATTACTAATCACCTCTGATAACTTCAACGAATTCAGCAAGTTCTTAACGAGCTGATAACGTATTTTCCAATCAACGAAGAAAACACCCCATCCGACGCTCCATTAATAGCAAGTGGTGACATTTTTAATTTACTTTCTGCCAGCACTGATAGTTTCTTGGCCAACCCCTAATTTGCAAATCACCCCAGTTTTAATTTTTCCATCAATTTGCCCTAACGCACAGTGACGGCTCAAGAGCCAGTGGCGTATCCGAACACCAGTACTTTTGTTTATAAAACAACAATAATAAGAGATGTGAATTTGCCGGTTCACGAGGAGGTCGCGAACTTGCTAACCCAAGATTTCGTCCGGAAGCTTCGCGGACCAAAGATAACCGATGCATTATTGCCAGTCAAACTTGTAATAACAGTTGTTGTTCACACAATGGCGCTGATAACTTGGATAATGATTTATGGGACTGTTTTGGCTTTGTCTGAAGAGACCAGATAAGAGATGGACCATGTGTCCAGGGGCCGATTTGTGCCGCCACTGGCCTGTCGATACTTTTTTAAACAGCCTGAGGAATATGCGAAGGATGCAATGAGGGCGACCTGTAGGTATATATGGTCCATCGAGTCTTGGTCTTGGCACATCCGTTCCAGTCCCTTTGAGCAGCACTTCGAACAGGGTAAGTGACTTAGTGGATTCAGATGTGTTTGCGTGCAGATCTTTGGCCACGGGCCACGGAAAAATGGCCGAAAATTGGCGGATTTGTAAACATTACGTCGTGTTTACCGGGTTAAATATACGCGAACATGACTTATTTACACTCGGTGTTGTTCTGGCGATTTGTTTTTCACGAATTCAGACGTGGTTTTGATCTTGACATCGTTTTTGGGTTTTGGAACAAAAATTGCACGATTATTCAGCGTTAAAATTTGTCGTACGCACTTCTTCGAATCTTGTTTAAATTTAGTAGTAGTGGGTTCCAACGGACCTTTCTCCATGTTTCTCCAACTTATTGGATACTTCCCAAAATTGTGGGTGTTGGATCATTTTACACTGTTTTGACTTTTCATGGATATTGTCGAAGACGCGTGGTCATTAGAATACCAATATTCGGCCTAGACTGTCTAAATTTTTCTAAAATTCTTACAATTGATTGATCCAATTTCTAAAGTCTAGTTGTGAGCTGTCGTTTCTACTTAAAAGTTGTTAGATCATATATTTCTCTAAATTCTATTAGAATTCTTTTGTAATGTTAGCGGTATTCAGATTATTTCAGCCCTCAAAATTGTCAATAGTAATAGCACGAGAGGTCAAAATATTATTTTCTGAAGCAACAGAAACGAGTCAATCTGAAGAGCAAAAATTGGCGGCAATATTTGGACCTCAAGTCCTATTTGGCTTGACAATTTAACTTGTAAATTGTAATGGCAAATAGTTACGAAAAAAATTGCCGAAAAATTACCACTAAAATAATTGTCCCATTGGTTTTTTATTTTGAAATTTAAACATCTAATTGGTTGACAAAACCACAAGTTAAATTGTCTCAAAAAAATGTCTCCTTGTAGAAAACAAATTTACAACTTTCAATCAAAATTTATTTTGTACGCTCTTGCTGTATATTTGTAGCATATTTGTTAAAAATGATAACTTATTATCAAGGTGAAAGTCTCCTCGTATTTCCGACAAGTGATGTGACAAAATCACTTTCGCTGGATAAAAATAACCGTCCATTCAATACCGTAGCAAGTAAACAAGTCTAAAAATAGACCCAAATTTAACAATTGACGCAAAATTATACCAATAACAAAAAATGTTTAGCAGTCTAGTTGATAAATCGGGCAATACCCCCGATATGAAGATTATATTTTACACCAGCTTACCCGGTAGTTTGTAAAATAATTTCTTCAACCACCTCATCGGGTACTTGTAATTCGCGGAGATCAGTACCGGTAGGACCAGACAGGAGTAGGTAGCGACGCACCATCCTCCCAGACTGACTAGAAGAGGGGCGTGGCCTCTGGAGCAGTACGGTAGCAGGAATAGGACGGAGAGCAGACATACTGAAATCACGGGAAAAATTAGACATATTTATATAGTTTTGATCCTTCCGAAAGTAGACAACAAAGAAAACAACAAAATTGTTTACAATATTTAGTTCGATGTGTCATATCGAAATCGACGATCCAATTATTTCTTTGTTCTGATTTGTATACCCATGATTATCTGGAATCAGTTTTTATACGAGCATTGGTGTTCTATATAGTTATAGACTTGGATTTTTAATTTGATTTAATGATAATGTACAAAGCTCGAAGGATATAAACGTAAAAATATGTGGAAGTGAATAAAATTAGAGAAATTTGGAAATGTAAACTCGAAATTTTGTAAATTCTAAAATCTGGAAAGCTCATCATATCGTACGTTTGCGGACCTCCTGAACCCAAATCTGAAGCAATCTCGGACATACGAGCTTTCTTTAAAGTTATCATTTTGCAACTCTGGACCAAAGAGAATCTTTTTTTACTTTGAAGTCAACATAACTGAAAAGTTTAGTACAATATCGAGATTTGGTTTACATCTCTCCAAATTACAGAGCTCTACAAGCGTAAAGGAGTAGAGACTTTCTTTAAAAGTTAACGTTTTGGAGCTTCTCAAAATCAAAGAGGAGTAAATTTTTTAATATAACAGCTCGTGACTCGAAAGTTGAAATTCGGTTTGTGGGCATCATTTCTGAACTGTTCTATTACGAAGCTCTAGAAGGACGAACGGTATTTTTACCATTTCTGAAACCCTTAAGGAGTGCCCGAAATGTATAAAAAAATCTTCCAAGGGGATTTCTCGGGAATTTTGTACGTTTTGGCTAATCGTGAATCCAAATCTGCTGCGATCTCCGGTGTACGACTTAGAGCATAACTCAAAAATTGGGAACTTTTTAACATCGGTGCCAAGAGAATGTTGAAAAGGAAGTAACGAAATTGATATATAAAACAAAATAAGTATGAGTTTTTCAACATTCTTTTCTTGCCAACATTCAAAATTACGCTTCTTATGAGTTATGACTCTTAATAGCTGACTAATTGATTTCTTGGAAATAGTTATACATTCGTGACGTACCAAATACCTAGAACTTATTTCTGAGTGGTGAGTTTGAGAGGCACTCTAATTTTTGAAAACCGCTTTACTCCTGTCCGTGAACCTGAAATCGGTGATCCCTAAATAAACCACTATATTTATGACCACAACACTCGCAGCAGCAATTTGTTGCGTCGAAACTTCCCGAAAATAGCCTTCCGACAAATTTAGTGAAAATCTTACCCGTTTCGGCAATCTTCTCGTCCCGCACCTCAGGATCGAGCTTCTGTATCGTGTGGAGACTCCTCAACCGCCCCCGGACCCTCGTGATCATCCCCATCTCGAACCTTCTAGAACACCACTCGAACTAAAATAGAACTGTTCCTGGCTGTTCCTGTTGCGAACTGGCGAATTTGTTTATCCTCGCCGCCGAAGTTTGTTCATGTTTTTGTTTCTAGATCTCCTCCCCACCAATTTTTTCGCGTCCCACTTTTACTCGCGTGCGTCAGGACGGCGAGCCTTTTGGCAAGGCGTCGCGGCCGCGCTCCCCTCACGCGGGGGCTTATTTTCGTACGTAAACATATTTTCGCGAAACGTTTTGTTTTGGTTTTCGTTCGAAATTTTTCGCAGCCGTCCCCATGAACCGGCGCGGGTCACTCGTTGCGAGATAGTTTTGAGGACGACTGGGAATGCGCGTTTTGTATTTGGGACAAAGAGTCTGGAAATGCCTTTGTGCAAGAGCGGCCTTGGCGGGGTTTCAAGTGGCTCTGCGTCCGTCCGTCGCGAAAAAAATTCAGACCGGCGTTGTCGAGGCATTGTGTTTCTGGATCTATTTATAGGGGTTTTAGTTTTGCGTCTGTGGGGGCTTTTAAAGTGTCGATTTCTTCAATGCTGTCAGTTGATTTGAAAAGTGGCATCAGACGCGTTCGAAATTATTACAATCTTCTAAATTTTGAAACCCTGAAATCCTGTAACTGATTGGTAGCCGACCTAACTTGAATGGTTGGGACTTTCAAGATCATGAGAACTGGAGATTTTGGAGCGGCGCATCCACCAATTTTAAAACTCGATTCGTGTTTGTACAGAAAATTCAGGTGGACACGACTGTAATATTCGCACCCGAAAGAAGTAGTTTTTCTAGTTTGGTGACGTAATTTGATACAGAGTGTTTACTCTGACGCCTCGCCGAAAATATTTGAGCGGCCACCCCCTCAATGGTTGTTGACCAGCTTTAGGCTTTTGGCCGCGACGACAAACCGCAATTTTATCAATGAATTTCAACGCTAATTTTAACCGGGTGACACAACCGAGCTCGCTCTCCCACAAACAAAACACGACCAGGATTTATCTAGGATTTTTCCCGTTTGTGCACTTTTTGGACTCTTGTACTGTTTACTTTGCCGGAGGATAAACAAGATGTGTTTACTACAGTAGTAGTGTTCCAGATACTCCGACGTTCTTTCTTTCGGAGACCTCAGGGAAAGCAGTTCGAGGGGGGTGTCAGAAAGCACGAATAATATCCTGAACCATATTCGAGATAACGGATTATGTAATCAACTGGTCACCACAATAATTAAATTCCAATTTTTACGATAAGTCTCGGTAAGTGTTATTCGAACTTCGACACCCGTATCTCGACGACCTTGCGATGAGCGGAGAGCTTGGGGTCACCGAATGAAAAATCTCCGGGTTTTATTGTTAATTCCCAAAATATTTGACCCAATTCTCGGAGCGCAAATGGCATTGCGTATTTCAGCTTTCAGGACGTTCGGACGTAGATAATGGTATTTGTTTTGGGTTCGATTCTGAAAAACAAACTGAAAATTCGAAACTTCCGAAATTATCGTGGCAATGATCCAATTTCGGCGGACACTATTTCATTGACTCGAGAGTTAAATTTGTATCTGGCGTTAGCGGTTTGATTTTCACGGATGAAGTGATTGGGGCAGATGCGATAAGAAAGATCCATGTGTGTTCACAGAGATACAGAAAGCATCCAATAATACAGTGGTCGGTTGATGCTACTGGTGATAAGTAACTAACAATAAACAACTTATTTCCGTAAAAAGTGGCAGAGCGATCTTCTCTTTTTCTTTAATCTCAGACATATTTCTCAACTAAAAATTTCAGTGATTTGATTATTTTTTCCACTTTCTATGTCACTGTCAGGTTTTTTCTTTGTTCTCTATATTTTTTAATCTTATCTTCTTTCTTTATGTCTGATTTCACGATAATTGTTTGTTAATTGTTTCTTAATTCTTTGACAATATTTTATGTTTCCGGTTCACATTTATCCTTCGACTGTCATGTTCTCATCATCAGTTTCTCAAACTCATATTCCCAGGTTTCTCAAATTGTCAACGTCTCAAAATTATTAAGAAGCACTTAGTTGGTTGTCGTTTCAATATCGTTAAGGCTTATTTCCTAAATCCCCAATTTGTTAGTCTCCCAGACTTTCAGTGCAAGACTAAGTGTTTTATTTCTTGAGTTTGAAACTCACTTTATGAATAGCGCCAGTTCACACTTTCGTATTGAGGATTCTCAGGATCTCAGTTAGTTTCTCAAATTCTGAGATTCTTAGGATGTGAGTTGTTCCGTTTTGTAATATTCTCCGTGTTTAAGTTTCTCAGGTTGGCCTAATTTCAGGTGCTCAATTTCTCAGATTCATCAGACTCAGATCATCACCTGAGATCCCAAGCAATATAAGAACTTGATGAGCTTAAGAACCTGATAATTTGAGAAATCCAACTTGAGAACTAGAGAATTCTAAGAACTTGAGCAACCTGCAAATTTAAGGATTTTAAGAACCAAGAAATGACTGAATCTGTGAAGAGGTAGAAACCTGAAAAGCTTGAGAAACCTATTTCGAGAACAGAAGCCAGAAAATTTGAGGACTAAAAAATATGAGAACCTGAGTAACCTGGAACTTCTGAGGAGTAAGTTCCACAACTTGACGATATTCCCGAATCTATAAGAAACCTGAGAATTTAAAAAACTTTTTCATTCCTTTTACAGATTTATTCCAATTTTTTAAATCCAATTCTCAAATCTGCCACAAGCTTTTGGTTATCAAACCAATGTTTGTGAAACCTGAAAATTTACAGAACCTGAAATCCTGGGAATTTTAGGAAATCTGCAGCTTTTAGGACAATCTAAGGAACCTGAGAAATTGCAGAACCAGTAGTCTTTGTAATATTTTTCATTCTTCGTTCATTTTTCGTTCCGTTATTACTATTATCTTTCATTTCATTTCCAAAATATTTATTTCAAAGGTATGTCAGAAATACGACGGCAACGAATCCTGAATCACAATTTGCATATTTTAAGTACCCACTCTGGAAATAATTAGTGACGTACCTGTCGCCAAATAGAAAGTAAGGGCTTTTGTTGTCGAATCCCCTTTGGTTTCTCGGAAGAGCTTATGGTCTATTCCAAGCAGTGACATAATAACGATAAATCGCAATTCTTTGTCCAAGTGACACCAATCAAATCTGAAAAACTATTTTGTACTAATCATGAAACAAAATTCGGTCCCGAATCTTATCGAATTAAGAAACTGATTAATTAGAAAGTTTGTTTTCACTAGCCCCGTTTATCGGTTTTCCCTAAATCACGTTTGTTTTTAGTGACAGTCTAAAAAACAAGCGATAAGCGGCCCGAAGAAGTGTAGGTATTATTTGGTGAAGAGCGGAAAAAATAAATATTAGTTGCAGTCGGTCAGATCGAATATATCTATTATTAGACACAATAGATTATTTACAATTTTTATTTATATCAGTGTCGCTCGTTATGGTGACTTAAGTAAGATAAGCAAGTCTTGATGGGAAAGCCAGCAAGAAGCAGATAGATGTTCAGTGCCCGGTCGAACCCCGGCCCATCCTGAACGCGCGTTCGGGTTGCAAGTTCCAAGTGCGCGCCGAAACTCCACCGGACTTTTTGTTTAGATGTATTGCAAAAGCTTGTCTGTGTTTTGCCAGTTTGTCTCTCTGGATCGAGAGGTTTACAAATTGCAGCCGTATCGGAGCGACAAACAGGTAACTGGTGCCCAGAGGTGTCCCAACGACCGGCACGGTGCTGACCCAAAAATTCTTTTTTTCAGGACAGTATTTTTAGAGCATTCCAGAAGCTACAGCACCGCTTGGAGTTATGGTTTCCTTGCACAACTTCGTCCCCGTAGTCTTCGCCCTCACCATCGCAGTTCTTATTTTTAGTGACACGTAAGTACCTCGTAAATCAAAATTTTTGCGCGCTTAACGCCCGGCTATAACCCGCAGAGGCTCTGCCATGAAACTCCCCTGCAAACGGTGTCTCACGTCCGAAGAGTGCAACGACGACCCTCCACAGCTCTGCGTCTACGGGGAGAACAGGAACTACTGCGGCAGGAGAGTGTGTTCAAAGGTAGAAATTCGCGCAATTGTGGCCGCACACGAACAAGTTGTGTTTTGCAGGGACCCGGCGAGAAGTGCGGCGAAAAATTCGACATCTTGGGGGTCTGCGGCGAGGGCCTGTGGTGCTCGAACAAGGATAACCGATGCCACGGATGCTACATTCCCACCATGGCGTGCTACCCCGACGAATAATGTGATCTCAACCCGAAAAACAGTATTACTTAATTTTTAAAAGCGACTAAGTTAGCTTAATTAATATTTATAACTACCTGATGTATTGCCATTACGTGCTTATATTTATTTCCTTGAAATACAGATCTCAAACTGAAGCGCAGTGTCGATTCTTAGTAAAATATACCATATGAAGCGAAGCAGCTATTTTTGTAATTGTTATGACTGATATAATTGCGTGTAGATGCGACATCTAGTAATTATCCAATTGCCACAAAGGAAAAAGTCGACCAAACAACAAAATATGTGGAATCCTCGACATAAAAGACACCTTTGGACAAAAACAAGTGGACAAGACGATGTGTCAATATTTTTATCAAGTCCGAGCACTAATAAATCATTATCTATGTTAGTGGATTGAACATACAGTACGGGCATGTCAAACATACGTAGTAAAAATATTGTTGTTGACTGCCGTAAGAAATTGCCATGCACTTACGTACCCACAAAGGTAATTATTTTCTCCACCCATTAACACGCATTTCAATAAAGAAAAAGACAAGGTGTGAGCCTTGTGTTTACATAATTGGAAAATTATATAAAATTGATTAACTTGTATCAATGGTGTTGACTATTCACAGTAAAGAATTAAAATGCTTGGAATTAATTAAGAGGAATATGAGCCATTTACAGCCAAAGAAATCGCAAAAAGTGTTTCCAAACTATGGTACAAGCGCTGATATGTTTACTCTAGAATCACTTTGATGTTAAACAATCCTCCTATAAGAGATATATTTTTTTAAACTCACCACCTGTTGCATCTAGTTGGTAGACCAAAAAGCCCTATACATTTTTATTCAAAAAATCCTAGGCGCTTGCTTGTTGACAGTTTTGACATCAGCGCATGATCAACGTGTCAGTAAATAATTTCAAAGTTTTCAAAAATGAATGGAAACAGCGCTTATCGACTGTTATCAGCTGCTATTAACACTCCAGCCAACCGTTACTGGACAAAAAATACAGGAACACTTGAAGGACTTTCGGTATGTAGTAAATTACATAATTATATCTGTCGTAGGCATATACTAAAACTCGGCTTTTTGTAAAACGCTTAAGCTTTTCCAAATTGTAAAACAATAATAGCTTTGCAATTAGACTAGATATTTCAGGCGTTTTATAAAACGCCGTCATAATTGTAGGCACAATGATTTTACAATATGCCTAGCTTAAGTCAGGCTTATTAGAAAACCATTAGTAATTTTACAGTTATTAAAGTTTGTGGAGTTCGACTTAGATATATTTAAATTTTAATTTATTAGAAAACGCCTACTTGTTGTTTAGGCATATTCCAAAGTTCTAAAAATCTACCATTCAGGCTTATTCAATTTAATATATAAAAATCTCGTGTCACGGTGTTTGTCGTCGAACTCCTCCGAAACGGCTCGACTGATACTTATGATTTTTTTTTGTATATTTGGTAGGTATGAGAATAGGTGGTAAACTATTCTTCACATGGACATGGGGGCCCAGGGGACCCCTTGGGCTGGACAGATTTTCGGCTTGACCGATTTTTATGATTTCTTTTTGATATATTTGGTAGGTATGAGAATAGATCGTAAAGTAGACATGGACAGATGGGCTCAGGCCCCCCCTTGGGTTTCTAACTCAAGAACGGTTGGATTTTTATGATCTTTGATTTGTTGGATCTGTATCCGCCCCGAATAGCAGAATAACTATTAAAACATCGGAAAAAATTACAGGAGGCGGGGAGCTTGGTACAGGGCAACGACAATAACAAATGACGCCGGCCAGCAAAATTAGTCGTACCGGGATGTAAAAATGAAAATCGATTCTTAAGGAGTAAACTCCAAAGTTTCATTTCTGTTGCGCGTGGACTCCACACACAAATTTTTTGATGATATCTCGAGAACGGATTGACTGAATTTTTGCGGAGGCGAATAACTATTATAGGAAGAATTAACAAAAAAAGATTCCTCATACATTTTGTATGGCATCCATATGTAACGCCATCTCAGATACATGAAATAAAAATGAACATGGCGTTGTATATTGGTTCCGGTAATCGCAGTAGATAGCGTTGTGTGCATTATCCTTTGATAAAAAAAACTGAATTTAATTTAGCTAATAGGTTAAAACAACATTTATTGATTCTGAGGCGGTTCAAACTTCGCTTGGTCAGCTAGTATAATAATATTATTAAGTATTGGCAGTAATATTATATATTATGATAAATTATTAAATTTTGTTTTTTTTTTTTATAACAAAAAATAACATAGATATTTAATAAGTCCTTATTTAAAGGAATAATATGGAAGTTCATAAGTTTATGCTTAATTAGTAATTATAGGGGAATAACAAAATAAAAGAATGCAAACCACCCTCTTTACAAAAAAAATGTAAAATTAATCAAATAAAATAAATATACTTAACAGAAATACAATGTGTCCCTGGATGAGGTGCCCATGAAGTGATTTTTTCCAGTAAGTTGTTAGGGGAAGAATATTTTTGGTCTTGACTGGTTTTGCTTGTTATAAAATTATAAAAAAAAGATAAAACATTGCAAATCATAGTTGATATGTTTTAATTGGGGGCTTTTTTCTTCGAATAGGATCGAATTTTTGTCTAAGTTCCAATATTTTTGATAAATTTAGTATTTAAAGCCGAACACTGCCTAGCAATGCCTAAAAAATGCCATTGAAACTTTATGAAACTTCATTGTTGTCAAAAAAAATCGGAATACTGTCTTCAGCAAAGATTTTTTTTAATTTAGTGTTACGGTTTTGGCGACCTATCACATCAACACGTAATAATAATTTCAAGAAAAAATTCCTGGGGTTCATTTGAGCCGCAATGGATTGTTCAAATTGTTTTGTTGATTAGTTTACTCGAAATAAGGTATCAGCCGTGACTGCCACTGTGTTCAGGTTGCTAGTCAACTTTGCCTTCAGTTTATGGACTTAGAAAAAAAATCTTCAAAATTAAAGAAAAAATCGCTTAATTTAAAATGGGGTGATTAAAATGTTTGACTGTTTTAGTTTTCTACAGTTGTAAGATAAGCAAAACCAGTCTAGACCAAAAATATTCCTCTCCAAACAACTTAATAATGAAAATCACCTCATGGGCACCCCATCCAGGGACACACTGTATAAGTATACATAATAAGCATACATAAAAAAAACGCAAATTGAAAAAAAATATGGCCAAAATATTAGAATACCTTATTTACTTATTTCCGCAGGGGCCGCTGGAATGACATTTGCTAATACACTTGATGTGCACCTTGCAACAATAACATCTGTTTCTTCTGTTTTAATTTTTGCCTGAAGTTTCGAGCATTTTGTCAGCGGTATAATTAACCTCTGTTTTAACTCCATACCCTAATCTTATTTGGAGAGATTTGGATTTTAGAATAAGGCTAAACAACAAGTAGGCCTGATTTAAGCTAGGCATATTGTAAAATCATTGTGTTTTTACAATAAGCTTAAAATTATGACGGCGTTTATAAAACGCCTGAAATATCTAGTGTAATTGCAAAGTTATTATTTTTACAATTTGCCAAGTCATTTTGAAAAAGCCTAGGCGTTTTACAAAAAGCCTGGTTTTAGTATATGCCGACGACATAATTATCTACTCACAAAACGAAAATGTTCATTATCTTCTTTAAACTAGGTTTCTGAGTCTACAAGGACAATTTTAAAGTGTCGTGTTACAGAATGAGGAAACCGATATTCCACTAGCCATAATTTCTCTGCCAGACTGACACCGACGTAACCAATGAGGACGAAACTGAAGATGTTCATGAAATATACAATGCCGAAAAAATATAGTTGGCGCTGACTATGAGTTTATGTGAACAGGCCACAATTTTTTGCCTGGTGTCATTTAGACGGTTATGTGAATTCACAAAACATGCGGATGTATAGTTCAGAAAAACCTAATTTTATTTCATATTTGTATCTAAAGTGACATTTTTCGGATTATTTTTGATACCAAAAGTGGAACATTAACGTCCCAGTACTTTAAAGAAAAATTTTAAAGTCCTAGTACTTTAAAATTATACGTCAATCATTTCTTACATTGTTCCCGAGATTTTTGTGGCATCAAATTGTTCTTCACGTGATCTGCTTCATCTACAATGTCTTGAGGCACCTCAATTTTCTCCATTTTAAACGGAATAATCGCATAAAATATCCAAAACCATTCACCGTGACCCAGTTTTTTCGTTGTCATTTTTGACAAACGTTTGTTACTATGGGAATATTAACTATTACGAATAATTTGTGCGAGATAAACACACATTTCATTTATTTTGACTTAGTTCATTAAACTTGCAGTATGAAATAAAACGTTGTATTTACCTCGAACGAAGAAGTGTTTTTAAAGGTACTCACAAGTAATTCCAGCCTCGGCTAGGCGCCTCGGCCGTAAACAACTTGCTCGTACTTTAAACTTCACTTCTCGTTCTAGATAAATAATATACTATTATCGAAGGGTACCCCGAAATTAGTATGAGGGTGTTGAACTGTCGCTTAATTAAATTAAAAGTGAGATTAAATATAGATTCAGATGTCAAATTAATAATTGTCAGTTCGATGGCATGTTCACAGTTAAACATTCATGGCCAACTTCGACGTCAAATTTAAAAAAAAAACACCTTTTATAAACTTCTTATGGTATGAGATGAGACCATTTAAATTATAAATTAGAGTAGGCGGGTTATTTCTTATGCAATGGCCCAGCCTACAAATTGAATGACGTTTAGGTATGTTTCTCATGTTAAATTGTTTTAATTTAAAGAAAATAAAACACAAAGAATGTAGGTTTATTGAGAATTACAGCAAATGTTCAAAGTGTTCTCTCCCAGCTTCAATGCAGCTCGTAACTCTCCATTTCATATTTTCAAATGCATTTTCCAACATCTGAAAGGTAATACCGTTGCATGCATTAAAAATTGCCTCTTGCAGTTCTTCAAGATTGTGTGGGTTATTTTTAAATACGGTGTTTTTGATATACGGGAAAATGAAATAATCTAGAATTGTCAGGTCCGAAGTTCGAGGCGGAAATTGAATGACACGATCATCATAAAACCATAAAATTAACACTCGCTCCGCTACACCACACTAACATCACGAAATGTTGCCACACATTTATAAATTTAAAAAATTTACGAAATCTTTTAAAAATCATGCAACCCTTTAAAAACGTCAAAATTACGTCAACGTCATATTTTTTTTATATTCTTTAAGGTAAGAACCCCTCTTGTAATTCATCAATTGTATCATTAATCTCTTGTTAAATTAGGGCTGATGATGGCAGAAGTGTTCGGCCGAAACATGTTCCATTTGTAATTTTACGCTCCTTAAAGTTTGTGGAGTTCGACTTAGATATATTTAAATTTTTAATTTAAATTTACTCCACCTGGATTTAAGAACATTCTTCTGGTTTATTTATAAATTTGTTGGACAAGAACGTATTTCGAAAAACCTTTAACACAGCGTTCTATAGAATACTTCCATTCACCATTCTGTTGCCGTTTTTTTACACCTGTGACATTCAAATATTAAACCAAATTGTTAGTAGTGTCAACCTAATTTAAATTTCACAGTCTACTCTAATTTATAATTTAAATGATCGCACGGTTCTCCCCGAGTTACAGATATTATGTATATTAGGTTGCATAACCTGGACCAAAGTTTACAAGATATAATTTAGAGGGCCAGATTTACAGCCTCGAGTACAGAATTGTATAATGCAGTTATTTTCAGCAGAAAAGACAAGGAAAGGACTAAACAAAATTGTGATTTACTAGTATCACCGTACTACTATAGTTTAGTAGAAATATCAACGCAAGGTATTAATATTCAGATATGAAACTATAAAACAAATCAAGGTCTACTTGAAATCGTTTGAAACCATGGGTTGAAAAGAAGAAACTTGAATGAGCAAGCAAGATAAACAACCTGGGAGGCTATGCAACACACAAAACACCAGAAGAAATTACATGACAAATCGGGGGCAACTAAATTGTGAGCTATTGCTCAAGTCTATATCGATTGAGCACCATCAATTGTCTGGGAATTTTAAATTTATCTTTAATTTTTTTTTCAAGGTAATAGAAAAGTGTCAATAATTTTTCCTTCCTTTTAATTTAATTGAACAATATAAGAGAAACAAAAATATTGATAACGTGTTCGATGACAAAACTAAAAAAAGATACGTAGAGGCGCAGTTCGGGTCCGCGTAGCAGATTTTGACGCGAAAACGTCGTCGGGATAAAATCTCACTTTGGGTAAAGCTTCGGAAGCTCTTCACAATGGCACCTGAATCAACGTCCTAGCTAAACGCGTTTTCACGCTACACTAATTTATAATTTTATATATTGCTAATTTCCATCAATCACAAACATGCATCTACACTAGTCCGATGACGTCACATGCAAAACAAATACAGCACGACTCAGCCGTTGTTAACGCATTATTAGTCTCGTAGTTATTAATTATTCAAATCTGACAATATTTGCAACGCAAGAAAGTGACGTTTTCACGTCAAAATGCCAATCTCTTCTTTCTTCTTTTTGGACCCACCTCTGGATCACGGCAACTCGGGTAGGCAATCCGCATTTCTCTTTGGTGACTTACAGGTTCCGTACTTTAACGGCGAATTAAAAAAATGGCCAAAGTTAGGATCTCTCAATGCTAAAAATTGTAGAAATTCCTTTCATAATAAATGATCTTGCAACCTATTTCTGTTACACTCTGTATATGCCCCAAAGTTATACTAAGTGTTAATACCGTTAAGCTGTCAAACCAAACCTCCACCAAACTGTTCTTGAGGATCCAAAATTTAATAGATCCTTCAGTTGGTCATCCATAAAAAGGGGCACGTCTATCTGACGAGTATAAAATAAATCTGGACTTCCGCTGGAAAATTGAACTGTTATGAGCACTTGGTGAGCAGAAGATGATTGAGGAGGAGGAGGACTATGAAAAGAAGAGGAGGAAAAGGATAGAAGATATATACCTAATAAGTGGAAGAAGTGGGCAAAAGAAGTACTGGAACTCCAGAATCCCACCCCCACCTCTGAAAGGAATTTTTATTCACTACTATACTATTTCGTCTTTGGATGGGACCCATGGTAGCATAATCAAGTCTTGCAAATTAAATTAAATTAAAGAACAATGGCCAGTACTCATTCAAATGTTTTTTTACAATGACAACCTCCTGACCTGCCCTGACCTCACACCTCGAAGACACATGTCCGCCACAGGTGCGAACGCACCCCCACGTCTCGGATCGATATTCGTCGTCGTCGGCGGCGGCGGCGGCGCTGGCTTCGTGTCCGTCGACCTCTGGCGGTGGCAGTCTCGCCGTCCCGCGATCTCCTTGTTTTTGTTTTGATCCGGCCGATGGTGGGGGTCATAAACAAATCGGCGGATCCTCATTCGTCCGCCAGTGCCAAGGACGCGCGCCTGTGGTGTATTAGTAGATTAGTGGCAAATCCGCAACAGTGCAGCTCCAGTGCCACAGTCCAGTGCGGTCCGTGAGTGCTTGCTCGGCCGGGGCCACACTTTCGCCCCCTTTTCGCTGGAATATGATTTATGCGGGTAGGAACAAGCTCGAGGTATGGCCCCCTTGCGACCCGGTTCTCTACGCGGACCTGCTTTGTTTTTATTGACGTTCATTGTTTGATGTAAATCAGCTGATTTGTGTAAACGTCAGATTAGGTATTGAAATTTCGGTTTTTACGACACTGCATGCTGTTTTATGTTTGTGGTTTGGGAGATTCCGGTGCATTTGGGGGTGGATGGGGGAGACGACCTCCGTTGTTTTTCGGGTCTTTGTTCGCGGATCGGTGCGGTACTACTCGTCGCAAACATGTCCGCCGTTTAATGACACCGCTCGAATTCTGCGTCTTAAAATTTATAACTGTTCTTGATGTCGACGATGGGGTTCGGCATTTTTCTTGGGTGCACGCTGCCAGTGGATACCAACAAATTTTTCGACGCCGCGACGGCGATGCGTCTTATTTTTGGCAATGCAAGACATAATTAGATAATATTTATAACTACCTGATGTATTGCCATTACGTGCTTATATTTATTTCCTTGAAATACAGATCTCAAACTGAAGCGCAGTGTCGATTCTTAGTAAAATATACCATATGAAGCGAAGCAGCTATTTTTGTAATTGTTATGACTGATATAATTGCGTGTAGATGCGACATCTAGTAATTATCCAATTGCCACAAAGGAAAAAGTCGACCAAACAACAAAATATGTGGAATCCTCGACATAAAAGACACCTTTGGACAAAAACAAGTGGACAAGACGATGTGTCAATATTTTTATCAAGTCCGAGCACTAATAAATCATTATCTATGTTAGTGGATTGAACATACAGTACGGGCATGTCAAACATACGTAGTAAAAATATTGTTGTTGACTGCCGTAAGAAATTGCCATGCACTTACGTACCCACAAAGGTAATTATTTTCTCCACCCATTAACACGCATTTCAATAAAGAAAAAGACAAGGTGTGAGCCTTGTGTTTACATAATTGGAAAATTATATAAAATTGATTAACTTGTATCAATGGTGTTGACTATTCACAGTAAAGAATTAAAATGCTTGGAATTAATTAAGAGGAATATGAGCCATTTACAGCCAAAGAAATCGCAAAAAGTGTTTCCAAACTATGGTACAAGCGCTGATATGTTTACTCTAGAATCACTTTGATGTTAAACAATCCTCCTATAAGAGATATATTTTTTTAAACTCACCACCTGTTGCATCTAGTTGGTAGACCAAAAAGCCCTATACATTTTTATTCAAAAAATCCTAGGCGCTTGCTTGTTGACAGTTTTGACATCAGCGCATGATCAACGTGTCAGTAAATAATTTCAAAGTTTTCAAAAATGAATGGAAACAGCGCTTATCGACTGTTATCAGCTGCTATTAACACTCCAGCCAACCGTTACTGGACAAAAAATACAGGAACACTTGAAGGACTTTCGGTATGTAGTAAATTACATAATTATATCTGTCGTAGGCATATACTAAAACTCGGCTTTTTGTAAAACGCTTAAGCTTTTCCAAATTGTAAAACAATAATAGCTTTGCAATTAGACTAGATATTTCAGGCGTTTTATAAAACGCCGTCATAATTGTAGGCACAATGATTTTACAATATGCCTAGCTTAAGTCAGGCTTATTAGAAAACCATTAGTAATTTTACAGTTATTAAAGTTTGTGGAGTTCGACTTAGATATATTTAAATTTTAATTTATTAGAAAACGCCTACTTGTTGTTTAGGCATATTCCAAAGTTCTAAAAATCTACCATTCAGGCTTATTCAATTTAATATATAAAAATCTCGTGTCACGGTGTTTGTCGTCGAACTCCTCCGAAACGGCTCGACTGATACTTATGATTTTTTTTTGTATATTTGGTAGGTATGAGAATAGGTGGTAAACTATTCTTCACATGGACATGGGGGCCCAGGGGACCCCTTGGGCTGGACAGATTTTCGGCTTGACCGATTTTTATGATTTCTTTTTGATATATTTGGTAGGTATGAGAATAGATCGTAAAGTAGACATGGACAGATGGGCTCAGGCCCCCCCTTGGGTTTCTAACTCAAGAACGGTTGGATTTTTATGATCTTTGATTTGTTGGATCTGTATCCGCCCCGAATAGCAGAATAACTATTAAAACATCGGAAAAAATTACAGGAGGCGGGGAGCTTGGTACAGGGCAACGACAATAACAAATGACGCCGGCCAGCAAAATTAGTCGTACCGGGATGTAAAAATGAAAATCGATTCTTAAGGAGTAAACTCCAAAGTTTCATTTCTGTTGCGCGTGGACTCCACACACAAATTTTTTGATGATATCTCGAGAACGGATTGACTGAATTTTTGCGGAGGCGAATAACTATTATAGGAAGAATTAACAAAAAAAGATTCCTCATACATTTTGTATGGCATCCATATGTAACGCCATCTCAGATACATGAAATAAAAATGAACATGGCGTTGTATATTGGTTCCGGTAATCGCAGTAGATAGCGTTGTGTGCATTATCCTTTGATAAAAAAAACTGAATTTAATTTAGCTAATAGGTTAAAACAACATTTATTGATTCTGAGGCGGTTCAAACTTCGCTTGGTCAGCTAGTATAATAATATTATTAAGTATTGGCAGTAATATTATATATTATGATAAATTATTAAATTTTGTTTTTTTTTTTTATAACAAAAAATAACATAGATATTTAATAAGTCCTTATTTAAAGGAATAATATGGAAGTTCATAAGTTTATGCTTAATTAGTAATTATAGGGGAATAACAAAATAAAAGAATGCAAACCACCCTCTTTACAAAAAAAATGTAAAATTAATCAAATAAAATAAATATACTTAACAGAAATACAATGTGTCCCTGGATGAGGTGCCCATGAAGTGATTTTTTCCAGTAAGTTGTTAGGGGAAGAATATTTTTGGTCTTGACTGGTTTTGCTTGTTATAAAATTATAAAAAAAAGATAAAACATTGCAAATCATAGTTGATATGTTTTAATTGGGGGCTTTTTTCTTCGAATAGGATCGAATTTTTGTCTAAGTTCCAATATTTTTGATAAATTTAGTATTTAAAGCCGAACACTGCCTAGCAATGCCTAAAAAATGCCATTGAAACTTTATGAAACTTCATTGTTGTCAAAAAAAATCGGAATACTGTCTTCAGCAAAGATTTTTTTTAATTTAGTGTTACGGTTTTGGCGACCTATCACATCAACACGTAATAATAATTTCAAGAAAAAATTCCTGGGGTTCATTTGAGCCGCAATGGATTGTTCAAATTGTTTTGTTGATTAGTTTACTCGAAATAAGGTATCAGCCGTGACTGCCACTGTGTTCAGGTTGCTAGTCAACTTTGCCTTCAGTTTATGGACTTAGAAAAAAAATCTTCAAAATTAAAGAAAAAATCGCTTAATTTAAAATGGGGTGATTAAAATGTTTGACTGTTTTAGTTTTCTACAGTTGTAAGATAAGCAAAACCAGTCTAGACCAAAAATATTCCTCTCCAAACAACTTAATAATGAAAATCACCTCATGGGCACCCCATCCAGGGACACACTGTATAAGTATACATAATAAGCATACATAAAAAAAACGCAAATTGAAAAAAAATATGGCCAAAATATTAGAATACCTTATTTACTTATTTCCGCAGGGGCCGCTGGAATGACATTTGCTAATACACTTGATGTGCACCTTGCAACAATAACATCTGTTTCTTCTGTTTTAATTTTTGCCTGAAGTTTCGAGCATTTTGTCAGCGGTATAATTAACCTCTGTTTTAACTCCATACCCTAATCTTATTTGGAGAGATTTGGATTTTAGAATAAGGCTAAACAACAAGTAGGCCTGATTTAAGCTAGGCATATTGTAAAATCATTGTGTTTTTACAATAAGCTTAAAATTATGACGGCGTTTATAAAACGCCTGAAATATCTAGTGTAATTGCAAAGTTATTATTTTTACAATTTGCCAAGTCATTTTGAAAAAGCCTAGGCGTTTTACAAAAAGCCTGGTTTTAGTATATGCCGACGACATAATTATCTACTCACAAAACGAAAATGTTCATTATCTTCTTTAAACTAGGTTTCTGAGTCTACAAGGACAATTTTAAAGTGTCGTGTTACAGAATGAGGAAACCGATATTCCACTAGCCATAATTTCTCTGCCAGACTGACACCGACGTAACCAATGAGGACGAAACTGAAGATGTTCATGAAATATACAATGCCGAAAAAATATAGTTGGCGCTGACTATGAGTTTATGTGAACAGGCCACAATTTTTTGCCTGGTGTCATTTAGACGGTTATGTGAATTCACAAAACATGCGGATGTATAGTTCAGAAAAACCTAATTTTATTTCATATTTGTATCTAAAGTGACATTTTTCGGATTATTTTTGATACCAAAAGTGGAACATTAACGTCCCAGTACTTTAAAGAAAAATTTTAAAGTCCTAGTACTTTAAAATTATACGTCAATCATTTCTTACATTGTTCCCGAGATTTTTGTGGCATCAAATTGTTCTTCACGTGATCTGCTTCATCTACAATGTCTTGAGGCACCTCAATTTTCTCCATTTTAAACGGAATAATCGCATAAAATATCCAAAACCATTCACCGTGACCCAGTTTTTTCGTTGTCATTTTTGACAAACGTTTGTTACTATGGGAATATTAACTATTACGAATAATTTGTGCGAGATAAACACACATTTCATTTATTTTGACTTAGTTCATTAAACTTGCAGTATGAAATAAAACGTTGTATTTACCTCGAACGAAGAAGTGTTTTTAAAGGTACTCACAAGTAATTCCAGCCTCGGCTAGGCGCCTCGGCCGTAAACAACTTGCTCGTACTTTAAACTTCACTTCTCGTTCTAGATAAATAATATACTATTATCGAAGGGTACCCCGAAATTAGTATGAGGGTGTTGAACTGTCGCTTAATTAAATTAAAAGTGAGATTAAATATAGATTCAGATGTCAAATTAATAATTGTCAGTTCGATGGCATGTTCACAGTTAAACATTCATGGCCAACTTCGACGTCAAATTTAAAAAAAAAACACCTTTTATAAACTTCTTATGGTATGAGATGAGACCATTTAAATTATAAATTAGAGTAGGCGGGTTATTTCTTATGCAATGGCCCAGCCTACAAATTGAATGACGTTTAGGTATGTTTCTCATGTTAAATTGTTTTAATTTAAAGAAAATAAAACACAAAGAATGTAGGTTTATTGAGAATTACAGCAAATGTTCAAAGTGTTCTCTCCCAGCTTCAATGCAGCTCGTAACTCTCCATTTCATATTTTCAAATGCATTTTCCAACATCTGAAAGGTAATACCGTTGCATGCATTAAAAATTGCCTCTTGCAGTTCTTCAAGATTGTGTGGGTTATTTTTAAATACGGTGTTTTTGATATACGGGAAAATGAAATAATCTAGAATTGTCAGGTCCGAAGTTCGAGGCGGAAATTGAATGACACGATCATCATAAAACCATAAAATTAACACTCGCTCCGCTACACCACACTAACATCACGAAATGTTGCCACACATTTATAAATTTAAAAAATTTACGAAATCTTTTAAAAATCATGCAACCCTTTAAAAACGTCAAAATTACGTCAACGTCATATTTTTTTTATATTCTTTAAGGTAAGAACCCCTCTTGTAATTCATCAATTGTATCATTAATCTCTTGTTAAATTAGGGCTGATGATGGCAGAAGTGTTCGGCCGAAACATGTTCCATTTGTAATTTTACGCTCCTTAAAGTTTGTGGAGTTCGACTTAGATATATTTAAATTTTTAATTTAAATTTACTCCACCTGGATTTAAGAACATTCTTCTGGTTTATTTATAAATTTGTTGGACAAGAACGTATTTCGAAAAACCTTTAACACAGCGTTCTATAGAATACTTCCATTCACCATTCTGTTGCCGTTTTTTTACACCTGTGACATTCAAATATTAAACCAAATTGTTAGTAGTGTCAACCTAATTTAAATTTCACAGTCTACTCTAATTTATAATTTAAATGATCGCACGGTTCTCCCCGAGTTACAGATATTATGTATATTAGGTTGCATAACCTGGACCAAAGTTTACAAGATATAATTTAGAGGGCCAGATTTACAGCCTCGAGTACAGAATTGTATAATGCAGTTATTTTCAGCAGAAAAGACAAGGAAAGGACTAAACAAAATTGTGATTTACTAGTATCACCGTACTACTATAGTTTAGTAGAAATATCAACGCAAGGTATTAATATTCAGATATGAAACTATAAAACAAATCAAGGTCTACTTGAAATCGTTTGAAACCATGGGTTGAAAAGAAGAAACTTGAATGAGCAAGCAAGATAAACAACCTGGGAGGCTATGCAACACACAAAACACCAGAAGAAATTACATGACAAATCGGGGGCAACTAAATTGTGAGCTATTGCTCAAGTCTATATCGATTGAGCACCATCAATTGTCTGGGAATTTTAAATTTATCTTTAATTTTTTTTTCAAGGTAATAGAAAAGTGTCAATAATTTTTCCTTCCTTTTAATTTAATTGAACAATATAAGAGAAACAAAAATATTGATAACGTGTTCGATGACAAAACTAAAAAAAGATACGTAGAGGCGCAGTTCGGGTCCGCGTAGCAGATTTTGACGCGAAAACGTCGTCGGGATAAAATCTCACTTTGGGTAAAGCTTCGGAAGCTCTTCACAATGGCACCTGAATCAACGTCCTAGCTAAACGCGTTTTCACGCTACACTAATTTATAATTTTATATATTGCTAATTTCCATCAATCACAAACATGCATCTACACTAGTCCGATGACGTCACATGCAAAACAAATACAGCACGACTCAGCCGTTGTTAACGCATTATTAGTCTCGTAGTTATTAATTATTCAAATCTGACAATATTTGCAACGCAAGAAAGTGACGTTTTCACGTCAAAATGCCAATCTCTTCTTTCTTCTTTTTGGACCCACCTCTGGATCACGGCAACTCGGGTAGGCAATCCGCATTTCTCTTTGGTGACTTACAGGTTCCGTACTTTAACGGCGAATTAAAAAAATGGCCAAAGTTAGGATCTCTCAATGCTAAAAATTGTAGAAATTCCTTTCATAATAAATGATCTTGCAACCTATTTCTGTTACACTCTGTATATGCCCCAAAGTTATACTAAGTGTTAATACCGTTAAGCTGTCAAACCAAACCTCCACCAAACTGTTCTTGAGGATCCAAAATTTAATAGATCCTTCAGTTGGTCATCCATAAAAAGGGGCACGTCTATCTGACGAGTATAAAATAAATCTGGACTTCCGCTGGAAAATTGAACTGTTATGAGCACTTGGTGAGCAGAAGATGATTGAGGAGGAGGAGGACTATGAAAAGAAGAGGAGGAAAAGGATAGAAGATATATACCTAATAAGTGGAAGAAGTGGGCAAAAGAAGTACTGGAACTCCAGAATCCCACCCCCACCTCTGAAAGGAATTTTTATTCACTACTATACTATTTCGTCTTTGGATGGGACCCATGGTAGCATAATCAAGTCTTGCAAATTAAATTAAATTAAAGAACAATGGCCAGTACTCATTCAAATGTTTTTTTACAATGACAACCTCCTGACCTGCCCTGACCTCACACCTCGAAGACACATGTCCGCCACAGGTGCGAACGCACCCCCACGTCTCGGATCGATATTCGTCGTCGTCGGCGGCGGCGGCGGCGCTGGCTTCGTGTCCGTCGACCTCTGGCGGTGGCAGTCTCGCCGTCCCGCGATCTCCTTGTTTTTGTTTTGATCCGGCCGATGGTGGGGGTCATAAACAAATCGGCGGATCCTCATTCGTCCGCCAGTGCCAAGGACGCGCGCCTGTGGTGTATTAGTAGATTAGTGGCAAATCCGCAACAGTGCAGCTCCAGTGCCACAGTCCAGTGCGGTCCGTGAGTGCTTGCTCGGCCGGGGCCACACTTTCGCCCCCTTTTCGCTGGAATATGATTTATGCGGGTAGGAACAAGCTCGAGGTATGGCCCCCTTGCGACCCGGTTCTCTACGCGGACCTGCTTTGTTTTTATTGACGTTCATTGTTTGATGTAAATCAGCTGATTTGTGTAAACGTCAGATTAGGTATTGAAATTTCGGTTTTTACGACACTGCATGCTGTTTTATGTTTGTGGTTTGGGAGATTCCGGTGCATTTGGGGGTGGATGGGGGAGACGACCTCCGTTGTTTTTCGGGTCTTTGTTCGCGGATCGGTGCGGTACTACTCGTCGCAAACATGTCCGCCGTTTAATGACACCGCTCGAATTCTGCGTCTTAAAATTTATAACTGTTCTTGATGTCGACGATGGGGTTCGGCATTTTTCTTGGGTGCACGCTGCCAGTGGATACCAACAAATTTTTCGACGCCGCGACGGCGATGCGTCTTATTTTTGGCAATGCAAGACATAATTAGATGCGCTTATTTACAACTCGGTTTGCACGGTGGTGCATGCCTTCAAGGCCCAAATCAAAATTTCTGCTTTGTATTACTTTTATGAAGCGCACCAATTTTGCCTGTCCTGACGTAACAATGCCGACTTAAATTAATATAAATGTTTTTCATTACAGACATTTTTTCCCAAGATTTAACTCGTGTTATTTTATTTACCTGTAAGCAACAAATATAGCCCCAACAAGTATCGGCAAGTAAGCAGGTATAGGAAACAGGGTTCTTTGAACTTACAATTTGGACTAGTCCGGACCACGCAATAAAGACTACAAATCTGAGAATAAAATTACCGTAATAGGAGACTCACCTCACTCAAATATTCTTTGGTCCATGTACATAGCCGTAGATTAGAGGGGGGTTCGTGGGTGTTTTTTCACTATGTTAATATTTAAAGAAATACAGGGTCTGAAACTGAAAAATTAGAAATGCAAAACAAATAAAAACACACCGAGAAACTTGGAAGAGGGAAAACACTAAACTTAACTTAAAAAAAAAGAAACCAACTTCAAAAAACACAAAAATAACATAAGTTAACTAAAGAGTAAAAAATATAATTTTTCAATTTCCTACTTATTTGTTGTATCTCATTACACTGGTCTGCAAAAAAATTAACAAAAATGTCCTATTTATTATGCATGATTTTTATAGATTTGATACTTCTGAAACCAGATACGGCATAAAAAGTTATGTACCACGCAAACAAAATTAAATTTGCTATATCATCATGTGATTTTATTTCTCTCCATAGTTGGGAATACATACACATAAATTTTCGCAACATGTAACAATAAAACTTACCAAAATATACCCTTTAAAGTAAAAACAATCACTGGACAACTTTTTTACGTTGAGCGCCACAAAGTCACAGCGAGAACTGCGCAGGCGCTTACAATGGTGTAAAAACAACTTCAGTCAATATCGTTTCCTATCTTTCTATCAATTCGAACCGTTTTTGTAGATAAATACAAATACGAAATAAATGGAATAAAGTAGCGTTGATTTAAAAAAATATTTATGCGTAATAGAAAAAAAATAAATAAATAAAAGCAGTTTTTTTTTCGAAGGATGATTTCATTGCAGACCAGTGTTATTAATTGTTTTATAATTTTGAAGTCGTTGAATTATTGTTAGATCTGAAATAAATAAATTATTGTTGCGTTTCTGCGTTCGATTTATTTATTAATTTATTTAAACACTATGTACAATTTATTTACACTTCTTATATTGCACTATTTACACATCGCCCGGCACTCCGGATAGATAAAAGCAACTGTCCGACTCGACCCACTGATCTTCGACTTCGATGCGACTGGTTCGACTGACTGATGCGACGAGACTCGATGATACGATAAGACTGGTTTTCCGCTTGAACGTCCTCCAATAAATATCCGGCGCCTAAATCTTTCTAGGCGCCTCCAGATGTTCCATTAATGAGATGATCGCGCTCTCGATCTGTACCGGATATTCCAAAAAATGATGTCATATTCGAGTACGTTGTAGTATAAATCCAGCATGTTCTAATAATTAATGACGCCGCTACTGCTATCAGTAATGTCGGGTCCACGTCCGTTACATTATTATGAATTGTTTTTATAATTTTTTCCTAGTATCTATTTTGTTATTGTAGAAAGGTATATAATTTGTTTTTATGTTTTTATGGCATCAACTTCAAAATTATAAAACAATTAATAATTAGATAATAAACAATAATTTCTTAATTTCATTAAACGGAACAACAAGAAAGTATGTATGAAATTGAAGAAAAATATTTTTTAGTTAACTTATGTTAGTTTAGTTAACTTGTTTTTTGAAGTCGGTTAATTATTAAGTTAATTATTTTACAATTTTAAACTCTAAAAAATAGAACCAGAAATATTAAAACAGTCCACAGGAGCGCGAAAAGAGATTGCTGGGTATAAGGGCATAATTGTTAAATAAATTAAGAAATTAATGTCAAATGATCGAAACCATCAATCCAAATTCAAGATTGGATATTCGGGATTCGATATTCGAGGATTCAAAATTCGAGATTATATTCACAAATTCCAAAACAGAAAAAGAATCATTGAAATCGGTTGATAAACAGAGAAATTATGTTTGAAGTCGGTTTCAGTTCACACACAATAAATCAATTATTCAACGAATTTATGATGTTATCGCCAGCTAATCACGTCCTTGACCACAGTTTGGTACCTACTTTATTCTGGGGTTGTCATAAAACTAACAATGCAGCCTCCGTCTGGTGTCAGTCGATCACATTTCCATTTGATTTTAAGGAGTTTTCTGCTATATCTTCGAAATTTTATGTCCAATATGAATGAAATTAAAATGGGACCACCTTGAAGCTGTACTGAACAGAACGCAAAAAGAATCATTGAAATCGGTTCATAAACAAAGAAGTTGTGCCCGATCATACATATTCAGTCACCACATTTCCATTTGATTTTGAGGAGTTTCCTTCTATATCTTTGAAATTTTATGTCCAATATGGATGAATTAAAACCTCGAAGCTGTACTGAACAGAACGCAAAAAGAATCATTGAAATCGGTTCATAAACAAAGAAGTTATGCTCGAACATACATATTCAGTCACCACATTTCCATTTGATTTTGAGGAGTTTCCTTCTATATCTTCGAACTCTTACGCCCAATATGAATGAAATTAAAATGGGACCACTTTGAAGCTGTACTGAATCCAACGCAAAAAGAATCATTGAAATCGGTTCATAAACAAAGAAGTTATGCCCGAACATACATATTCAGTCACCACATTTCCATTTGATTTTGAGCAGTTTCCTTCTATATCTTCGAAATTTTATGTCCAATATGAATGAAATTAAAGTAGGACCACCTTGAAGCTGTACTGAACCCAACGCAAAAAGAATCATTGAAATCGGTTCATAAACAAAGAAGTTATGCCCGAACATACATGTTCAGTCACCACATTTCCATTTGATTTTGAGGAGTTTCCTTCTATATCTTCGAAATTTTATGTCCAATATGAATGAAATTAAAATAGGACCACCTTGAAGCTGTACTGAACCCAACGCAAAAAGAATCATTGAAATCGGTTCATAAACAAAGAAGTTATGCCCGTCTATATCTTCGAAATTTTATGTCCAATATGAATGAAATTAAAGTAGGACCACCTTGAAGCTGTACTGAACCCAACGCAAAAAGAATCATTGAAATCGGTAAATAAACAAAGAAGTTATGCCCGAACATACATATTAAGTCACCACATTTCCATTTGATTTTGAACAGTTTCCTTCTATATCTTCGAAATTTTATGTCCAATATGAATGAAATTTTATGTCCAATATGAGTGAAATTAAAATAGAACCACCTTGAAGCTGTACTGAACCCAACGCAAAAAGAATCATTGAAATCGGTTCATAAACAAAGAACTTATGCCCGAACATACATATTCAGTCACCACATTTCCAATTGATTTTGAGGAGTTTCCTTCTATATCTTCGAAATTTTATGTCCAATATGAATGAAATTAAAATAGAACCACCTTGAAGCTCAGTGGCGGATTTAGGGGGGGGGCAGTGGAGATTCCATCACAGTGCATACTTAGAAGCAAATCAAATCAGAGTTGTAAAATATATGAATAAAATAACAAAAAGAACATGAGTAAAACTCTTTTTTCTAACAGTTATTGTTGATTTTTTTGCCCGTCCACCCCTTGTGCCCCCCCCAGAAAAAAAATCTTGGATCCGCCGAAGTTGAAGCTGTACTGAAGCCAACGCAAAAAGAATCATTGAAATCGTTTCATAAATAAAGAAGTTATGCCCGATGATATTCAGTCAGTTTTCAGGAGTTTCCTTCTATATCTTCGAAGTCTTACGTCCAATATGAATGAAATTAAAATGGGACCACCTTGAAGCTATACTCATAAAGAAAGAAGTTATTCCCGAACATTTATAAAAAAATATATACATACACCATTTGGCTTTTGCATCTCCGATTTTTTTCATTTTTTGTTATGTTGTAGTATCGGTTGAGAGAGGCCTCCCTGATTTTTTTCAATATTTTTGTCGAGCAGTTTCCGAGATACCGATTTTTCAAAAAAAAAAAAAAACGTTATTTTGTTTAAATGCCCATAACTTTGTGAAAAATGGGCCGATTGGGACGTTCTTTTTTTTTAATTTTCTTCTTAAACACACTTTTTAAAAAATATATCTAAAAAAATTTCCAAACCGTATTTCTATAAGATTTTCAATTTTTTAATAAAATGTTGATTTCCAGAAAACACGTACTGATCAATTTTCTTGATTTTTTTTTTTAAAAACTCACTGACAGCCCGATTTCATGTTGACTTGCGACTGGTCGCAAGTGCCGGTTGCTATAGAAACGTCGTAACTGATTACCAGTCAGTAAGGATCAATTTCAAGTGAAATGAAACAGGAAATTGAGCCTTACTGCCTAATCCATTGCACCTAATCGCAAATTACGACCCAGAACATGAAATCGGGCTTTCAGTCCGCAACTTTTAGGCCTAGACCGATAATGGGATCCCATCCATTTTTTTTTATTTTTTATTTTCTTTGATTGGATATGTTTGTTCGGGCAATAATTTCTTTGTTTATGAACCGATTTCAGTGATTCTTTTTGCGTTGTGTTCAGTATATCTTAAAGGTGGTCCCATTTTAATTTCATTCATATTGGACGTAGGATTTCGAAGTTATAGAAGGAAATTCCTCAAAATCAAATGGAAATGTGATCGACAGGGTACACCATACGGATAGTTTTATGACAACCCGACAATTTCCAACGTAGGTACCAAACTGTGGTCAAGGACGTGACAATTTCTTTTTGCGTTTTGTTCAGTATTACTTTCATGATATTGGACCTAGTATTCTGTAGAATCGGGAATGGAAAATTTGAAATTTGTGAATCTCGAATCCTCGAATATCCAATCTTGAATCTCGAATATCCAATCTTGAATTTGGATTGATGTTCTGGATCTTTTTGACATTAACTTCTTAATTTATTTAACACTTATATGCTCTTATACTCGCCAATCTATTTTAAAATTATAAAACAATTAATAATTAGATACTAAACAATAATTTCTTAATTTCATTAAACGGAACAATAAATAATTACATTAAGAGGAACAACAAATAACTCCGAAATTGAAAATTTGTGTATTTCAGGACTGTTTTAGAACCAAAATTTTTCAGGACATCTTAGTGTACCTCCTGGTTTTATTAAATTCTGATTAGCAAATCTTCAATGTGGATTATGAGACCATCTGTATTACCGCAGGTTCGGATTATCGCGACACCCCCTGTAGATATTACATGGATAGTCAGACTCATAAATCGGAAAGAACATAATCAATCTGAGAAAGAATATCCGGTGATAGAATAATCTAATTTTATTGATATTATATCAGTCACTCTCAGACAATGTTTGGACCATGAATTGATCAAGGATTTTTTATTTGGCCGATTAAACGATCAACTACGGATGTTTTTATCTATACTTTGATGGCTATCTTCTAGTTCCTTTTGTCTTCGTTATCAGGTGTGTACGTACGAAAATATTGATTGTTTACTTAATAAAATATATAATTTCAAAACCTCTTAATGTAGAGACATCCTTCAAATCCAAAAAAAGGTGGTGGTTTCTGTGTGCGTGTCCATTAAGACGTTTATCGTATCTGGTTTGAACTCATTGCGTTCGGTAAGTTTGGTGAACTCTCGTTTGCGACCTTCCGGTCAAGTCGTGTCGTGCATATTTATGAGAAAAAAAGACATTCGTGAACACCATAAATATTTAGGAAACGTTAACAGTTTGATTAAATTAAATTACCAGTATTGATTTTGGTCGGAATTATCAACAGTCTTAAAGTTAACCCACGATACGTCTATTCCAAACAGTCGGTGCTATCAAAACAAACAAAACACAAGGTATTTCTGCAACGTTTACCACCTTATTTATCACTTCCTGTTATGCAATAGTCGGTTAGTCGAGCCACGAACTTCGCGGGCCTTTTTCGAAAACTGGGGCACATGTTCGTTGTTTGCGGATTGGTTGAGTGGCTGTGACGCAAATTGGAGCGTTTGAGTTTTGAACAAAGAGATAACAAAACGTGGTAATTTCGAATTTGATCTTTGCAATTATCAGGAAAGTGTTGAAATTTACCATGTTTACTAATCTAATTTGAAAATCATCTGTTTCATTCTTCATCCATCATCGTCTCAATTGGCTGTGACTACATCCAGACGTTATTTCAGGGATTTAACAGAGACTTTATCTCAATTTGGCAGGGAAGGCGGAAATACACTTGTAGCTTATTGTAACAAATCCATGGCTCTCTGTGCTGTAAGGTAAAATCTTAATTAAGTAATTTTACACGGAAACTGGGGGGGTCAATTACGGGAGATCAGTTACGATTCAGTTCCACATTGAGCACAATTATGATTAAGTTGTAGACACTCTTCGTTTAAGTTCTTTTTGAATGTTTTTATTTTGCATGTTAGTCTGCTCGCACAACACCTGAGGAAGGAAATAATGAACTAAGTGCAACTGTTTCTAATCTAGCACGCCGTTGGTGGCGAAGTAAAAAACTTTCTAAAGGCTCTAATAAAGAAACCAATTCACTAATGGCTGTAGATACGATGAAACAACAGGTTTGTACAGTCTATGTATGTATTTGCATGTTTCGATTTAGTGTGTAGTTTTTTTTTTGTGTAGAGTAGTGTAGTTGGAGCGTTTTTGGATTGGTGTTTCTACATGTTGATTATGCTTCTGGAAGTGTAAGAAATCACTTGCCTCTCTGCTATTAATTTCTCACATTTCCAGCAGTCGAACACACCAAGATGAAACACTTCAATGTCGTTTAATGTTACACCCCTCCCCACACCTCTTCCACGCATCTGACTCATCAATCTTGTAGCTAACAAAGGCGCTATCCGACGATGAGGCCCTCATTAACAAGAAGTTGCCCAAAGAGCTCATCCTCAGGATATTTTCCTACATAGACGTGGTGTCCCTGTGTCGCTGTGCCCAGGTGTCGAAAGCATGGAACATTTTGGCCCTCGACGGGTCCAACTGGCAACGCATCGACCTCTTCGACTTCCAGAAAGACGTCGAAGTAAGTTATCGGTACTCTCGTTCGACGTTGCTCAGTCTTTCCACAGGGACCCATCATCGAGAACATCTCGCGCAGATGTGGGGGCTTCTTGCGGCAACTCTCTCTAAGAGGCTGCCAGTCCATCGCGGACGGTTCGATGAAGACGTTGGCGCAGTTGTGTCCCAACGTGGAGGATCTGAACCTCAACGGGTGCAAGAAGTTGACCGATTCCTCTTGCATAGCTTTTTCCAAACACTGTTCCAAGCTCCAGAAGCTGAACCTGGATAGTTGTTCGGCTATTACCGACAACTCCCTCAAGGCTCTGAGCGACGGATGCCCCAACCTGACCCACATCAACATCAGTTGGTGTAGCAACATCACCGAGAACGGCGTGGAGGCGTTGGCGAGAGGGTGCCGAAAATTGAAGAGTTTTATCAGCAAGGGTTGTAAACAGATAACGTCTAGGGCTGTTATATGCCTGGCCCGGTTTTGTGATCAGCTCGAAGTTGTGAACTTGTTGGGGTGCAGCGTAAGTACAGGTATTTTTTACTGGGGGTGGTAACAGAGTGTTCTAGAACATACGTGATGAGGCCGTACTGGCTCTAGCCGAGAAGTGCCCCAAGTTGCATTACCTGTGTCTCTCAGGGTGCTCGTACCTATCGGACTGTTCTCTGATCGCTCTGGCCCAAAAGTGCTCCTTCTTGTCGACCCTGGAGGTCGCAGGGTGCTCCCAATTCACGGATGCAGCTTTCCAGGCTCTGGCCAGAGTAAGATTGCCCCTGACTTGTCTTACTGTCATGACGAGTTTTTCACAGAGCTGCAGATATCTAGAGAAGATGGACTTGGATGAGTGTGTACTGATTACGGACAACACGTTGATCCATCTGGCCATGGGGTGCCCCCGGATTGAGTATTTGGTAAGTCCTACTTACTTCATGTCTAGGATCTAACCAAAATTGCAGACTCTCTCCCATTGTGAACTTATAACCGACGAGGGCATCAGACACTTGTCAATGTCGCCCTGTGCGGCCGAAAATCTCACCGTTTTGGAATTGGATAACTGCCCTTTGGTCACCGACGCTTCTCTGGAACACCTAATATCATGCCATAACTTACAACGAGTAGAATTATACGATTGCCAGCTCATTACCAGGGTCGGGATCAGAAGACTAAGGGTTGGTTGAAACCTCCAGACATGGGCAAGTTGTATTCGCGTGATTTTGTGATTCCAGAACCACTTGCCCAACATCAAGGTCCACGCGTACTTCGCCCCGGTGACGCCACCACCATCTGCCGGGGGATCCCGACAGAGGTACTGCAGGTGCTGCGTGATTCTATGAGAAGATGACCCCCTTGGCTCCCATGATATGCCACCGTCATAATGCTATGTGTTCAGCACGCGCTTCACGTGAAATAATCAATACGTATTAACACCGCAAGAAATCTTAAAGGCGATTGCGACTGTTACTTTTTATTCATCTACAGAAAAAGTTGTAACCCTATTTCAGAAATTCCAAGGATCTTGAGGTACTCTCCCTGTCCGCATTTGCCTCTAAGACTTCGTCAAGACACTGTTCAAAAACGTTGAAAAGTAGCTGGATGTACAAGTATGTAGGTATGTGCTCAAACTCTGTTCTTGCAACGTTTTTTAACAACATTCAAAATTAGTGCATTTTATCTCTTGGTGTATTGGGGCCATTGGGGCGATCTGGTAAGAACTCATCGTTTGTTCGTTTCGGGTTAACTGTAAGTTCGTTCTATGTTATGTTTAAAGTATATTATTCATATACAGGGTGAATCACCCTGTGTAATTCTGGGTGCTATTAGTATAATGTTGCGTTACGTAAATCTTAGATGTGATAAGGGCGTCTGCGCGTGCGCAGCTCGCATCGGTGAGACTAGAGTATATTAATTGTTGAGGTTATGCAGGAATATCTGTTTGCTTTAGCGTTCGGTTTCGTAATTTGTATATAACGGTAATGGAAAATTGCAAATGTAGTCAAAAGTATTTCTAAATGAAACTATAATAATTATGTAGACTTGTTTAGTACCGTCGCCCAGAAAAAGACTCACTTGGATGAGTTTTGTTCTGGGCGAGTCTAACTGTAATTATCCATGTAATAACCACTTAGAACCGTTTTGTTGTACTTAATTTATGCAAAGTAACAACAGCAATTAAGTTCAAATCCAACGATTTTGTGTTGAATTGGTACGCCTCAAATTGCCTGTGATAAAAACATGTCCCGAATGTTATCTTTCGATTAACCGGTCCCGCCTTGGTTTCGTTTCTCGAAATTGTCGTCTCGACCACAACTGCAGAAAAACTTTTATTTTAGTTGACTGATTTGTTCTTTCAGACAATTGATAGAGAATGTTTACCATATTTTTGTATTTAACTATATAGATGTTATATGTTGTGTTATACACAGAATAGTATGTAAAGGGTGTTCAACTGAAACTATATTTGGAGGAGACTTTAGGTCATTAGGTGCACTGAACAATATTTTTTGACCTAAAGTTCTGTTATGGTAAAATAATGTGCATCATAGCCTCCTCCAAATATATTTTCAGTCGAACACCCGTTATATTATGTCACTTACTATGTAACATAACATTAAGAATGAAGTAACGTAGGTTTTTATTAGCCCTGGCGGCATTTAAGTATAGGATATTTATTTTACAAAAGACTGAGCACGTGCTATTAGTAAATTTATTAATTGTATTGTATGTGCATTTTTAATAAACACTTATGTATTACGTAGCGGTACTTTCTGTCCCAGAATTTTTTGTGTTGTGCAGTGTTTGTGGGATGGTTTTTGGATATGTGAGCGGTTACAGTTAAATAGTGTAAATTAAATACTCATACAGATTTAAAAATAATGTGCATACTTCCTAAATATGAAGTTGCCTGTGTTACATCAAAATTATCACGGGGTTTATTTTTTTTTTGCTAACGCCTGCCAAATTTTAAATAGGCAACACACTTGGTTAGACTTCGATAGCTACGAGCCGCCACTGCCTTAGTTACATTTTGATTTTGGTAACATTTAATTCTGTTTGCCTAAAGTTGGCAAGTGACATAACCTCCCTTATTCTGTGAAAATAATCGTAAAAATAGTTGCAAATTAATGTTAAATTATCAAAGTTTGCAGATAAAATGCTGCAACTAAAGGTAAATGATCACAACTCAATGTGAACTGACTAAATTTACAAACTTTTTTTAGGTTAGTTTTATTAACATTTTGAAAAAGACCCCCTACGTATCATTAAATCGTTGCCTGTCGTCGCTCCCAAACCACATTCTAGAGCCCCTAACCAATAGAACCCTAATCCGGGTAGCAGGCCCAGATGTCTCAACTTACCTCCAAGGGTTGATAACGAATGACATTGAACACCTCAGTTCCAGCCCTGGTAGCATGTACACTGCCTTTTTAAACACGGCGGGAAGAATGTTATACGACGCCATCGTCTACCGCAATTTAGAAAACAGCACTTTTTTGATCGAATGTGATGACAAAATCTCAGAACAGTTACAAAAATATCTAAAAGTGTACAGAGTTAGACGAAAAATCGATATCGCAAACGTAGGGGATGAACTGAAACTCTATACTTTATTTAATGTCCCCCAAAGTGGTTTAGATAGTGACAATGTGCACGTTTCAGATGACCGGCCGACAGCCCCCTTTAAGGCTCACAAAGACCTGTTGATCTACCGCGATCCCCGCATTGGCGATCTGGGACACCGGATCATCGCGAAGACCGACATTGATGTAAAAACTGCTCTGGGCGATATAGTCAGCATAGGGGGCCCCAGTGATAGAAACTACCGGTGGTTGCGTTACAGCCTTGGTGTGGGCGAGGGCGTCGAGGACTTACCCCCCGGGGAGTGCTTCCCGCTGGAGTGCAACTGTGACTACCTGCATGGAGTTAGTTTCCAGAAGGGATGTTACATTGGACAGGAACTGACTGCTAGAGTGCATCACACGGGGGTGGTGCGGAAGAGATTGATGCCCATATTTTTCAGCAAGGTCCCCTCTAAGTTCCCAGATGTGAAAATTACACAAAATAAAGTGAGTCTGGGTAAATTGAGGGGGATAGAAAAGAATGTGGGTTTGGCGTCATTGAGAATAGCAAATGCTCTAGCTTTTACAGAGATTACAGTGGGGGACGGTGTGTGTACGACTTCTAGACCGCGGTGGTGGCCTGTGGAGGCCCCAAAAGAGAAAGCCAATATTAGCAAACAGTAATTATTAATAGTGTAAAAATGGAGTCTGCCACTAAGCCAGTTGAAGAAACCAAAGACATTAAGCCTGAGATTAAATACTTCCACTGTGAAATATGCAGCCTACATGAACCCTACGACTATTTTGGACTAGAACCATCTTTTGTAAAACACTACAAAATTACGGAAAACGTGTACGTGATTGAAGACCCATTTGTGCCTCCCAAACAGAATGAGTTCATAGTATTGGGATCTCACTGCATCAAGTGTGGGAAGAGTGTGTGCAAGGACAGCAACTGTAGTCTTTACTATGAGGGTACCTACTGCATTTATTGCGCAAAAAACTGTAGCAGTGTGTTTCCACAAAATGTCCAAGAGAAATTAAATAGAGTTGTTGTGTAAACCTGATGCTCATTTGGGGGCTATCTGCTTAGCTTTTACTCTTTTCTGAATGAGCCCCTTGTTGAATTTCTTTTGCTGTAAAATAAATGTAGTTATGGGGAAGTCACACTTGTGGGTACAAACCTTTTTGGCTACAAACTTGGCACCTTGGAATGACTTATCACCAACTTTCTTTTCAGTGTTTCCAGACTCATCATCACCAGTTGGTTTGTTGCGATTTCTGGGCTTCTTTGCTTTTTTCGGCTTAGTAACCTTTTTGTTTTTCTTTGCGGCGTTGATATTGCAAATATTAATTCTCAGCTCCCTGTCTTTTAGTTTTACAGTCTCCATTTCCATGGCCAAAGTAACTGAGTCAGAGTTCTCAAAGTTCACATAGCCGAAGCCCTTGCCCATGCCCGTCTTGGAGTCCCTTACTATTCGGACTGAAGAGATGGAGCCACACGGTTCGAAGATCTTCCAGAGATCGTTTTCCTCTGCATCTATAATTAGGACACACTTCAGATTGTGCAACAATTAACGTGGTGGACTTACAGAAGCTCAAGTTTCCAACAAAAATTGCTTTGTTTTCGTCAGGCTTCTCATTGGAGTCACACATGTGGATCCGCAAGTGATGCTCCTTGAACAACATCCCATTGGCTTCAGCGGCCTTCTGTGCACCTTCTCGCTCCTCAAACCTGAAGCCCCAAAATTAGTCACATGGTCAATTCATGGTGTAGCTCTTACCTCACAAAAGCATAGAAGCTTTTCCTCTCTGGATGGAACTCCTTTTTGATAAAAGCGACCTTCTTGGGGGTTTTTGGGTTGGCGACTGGGACCCCCCTAATTCGTAGCGAGTCCACCTTGCCGTACTGCGAGAACAACTTTTTCAGTTTTGATGTGTCCGAGGTGATGGGGAGGTTGCCCACATAAACAGTCCTGGCAACGAGTTCAGGGTCTTCATCTTCCTTGACTGGTTTCTCTTTGTTTGTGACCCTTCTTTCTGCATTCTCGGCATTCTTGCTCTTTTTGGGGGACGAAGCCCCAGTTTCTGCTTTGATTTTTCTCTTCTTGGGGGGCGAAGCTCCAGTATCTTCGTTCTCTTCTAACTTAACTGTGCCCTTTTTTGAGGGCTTAGCCCCGGTTTCTTCTGTCTCTGTTTTGGCTGCAAATTTGCGTTTCTTTACTGCCTTCGGGAAGGTGACCCCTTTGGATTTCTTGGTAAAACCCTTGGTCTTTTCCTTTTTGACCACAGGTTCTTCTGCGGGGGGTTTTGAGATGACTTTCTTCTTGATTACCTTTTTTTTGTTTGCGGTGTTAGAACCAGTGATTAGGTCTGACAAGCTTCCAACTGTGTAGTCCATGGTGAATGCTTGGTCTAATTAGTTAAACGAGAAATAATCGATAAACAACAACACATGGAGCTGTGAAAATTGAGGTTAGAAACACATGTTGGGGATGTTGGGACTTTGCATGGTTGCCAACACAAAATCGACTTGCCAACTGTTACAGTTGGTATTAGATTGAGATAAAAGTGTAGATTTATTCTTGCTTTTAAGTTGGCGGAGTGTCATTTGTAGTAAATAAATGTGAGGTTATGTGTGTTCGCAAAGCAGCTGATAAAGAAAGTGTTGTTTTTTTTGTCAAGATGAGGCTCACGGAGAATACATAAATTTATTAGTCTCTATAATTAATACAATCAGCTGTTAATTTACCAGGTGAGAGTAAACCAAATAAATTTTGGGCGAACAGATGCACTCTAAACACTTCTGCATTGCTGGTTGCGTGACGCCTGTTTTTGTGGTCAGTAATAATCCATACCAATATACTAATACTAATATACTCATACTAATATACTAATACTAATGATATGAGCACTTTTACGTCCGGACACATAACATGCAGGATACTGAGTTCTTTCTTTTTTGGATTTTTTAGATCTTTTGAGATCTTTGGTTTTTGAACTGATTGGAGTTTCTTTTTATTGTTTTAATCCCTTGGTTTACTTGACCTTTTAGGTTTCTTGACAGAATTCTGAAGAATAAAAAATTATAATTGCGAAGTCAGAAAAAGGAATTAAGGCTGTATTCGCAGGCCGCAAAACTTTGTTATAGTTTTTCTCGCTTAATAATAAATATAATTGCTTAAAATATATACGCTATATTTCAAATATTTAAAATATGATTACAGAGAGTTTTTTAAGTTTTATTAAAATTAAAAAAAAAAATTACATCAATTATCAAAGTTAAGGAAAAAAACTAATTATTCTATAAATCTCGAAATGGTGTAGCATTTTTTATTTTATTATTTTTTTATACAAAAATTCACTAGAAAAATTATAAAAACTTTTCGAATAAATTTCTTACGCTTCTACGGCGCAGTTCAAACTGGTAAATTTTTAAGGTTGTGATGTCGGAAAATTTTTAAACGAAGTTCATAGAAATTTACCGAGAGCATCCGGCTTTATGGAAAATCAAAAGCAAAGAATACACAAACAGAAATTTGAAGAACAAGGGCTACCTACAATGCACTTATATATAAGGTGTTTATTTAAAAAAGTCATCAAGTTGCTTGTGATTTTTTGAGTGACGAAGACGAATTGAAAAACGCATGTTATTTATTGCTTCATCTACAAGCTGAAAGTCTGCAACCAGCAATACACAGTAGATTATTAATTTGGCAACAGACGTACGTTAAAATGTTATGTCAAATTCATAGACGACTCGATGACTTTTTTAAATGAACACATGATAGAATACAGTACTTCAGTACAGTATATCACTTATAGTATATAACGGTATTAGGCAGATATAATTATGATATATGGCGAGGACAGGCAGGCGGAAATATTATCGAATACAAAGTATCGAACACAATTTGTTGAAAGTACAAAATATCCAAAGTACAAAATATGGCAAAACAAATGATCGAAACTACAAAATATTGAAAAATAAAATATCGAAATACACAATTTCAATGATCCACGGAAAAACTATTTTCACTCAATCTGCCCTGTCCACATTTCGAGTTTTACGTACAGGGAAATGTGACCTTCTTGGAGTATGCTTCTTTAAGGGGTCGAGCGCAAAGCGCGAGGCACCAATTTCAATGATCCACGGAAAAACAAATTTGTGAAATTTTCGATACTTTGTACTTTCGATATTTTGTTGTTCGACAAATTGTGTCCAATATTTTGTAATTCGATAATATTTTGGCCTCCCGCGAGGATAACGTTTGTTTGCCGAATGGTAAGTCGAGGCAAATAAATATCCGAGCCAGTTATAATGTTATATCGGCCGTATGTTGTTTTATAGTTTTTGTGATACAAGGGGGCCCCTTGTAAGTCCAAGAAATTCTCGACTCGACGAAACGATTTGGACAAGGACGCAGAAAACAATGCCGCGAATAATGCAGAGGTATCTGCATATAAATCATTGTACCCGCGAGAGCCTGATTTTTTTTCTATGGCTGAACATTTTTATGTTACTACTGCACAAAACTTCCATCAAGTGGAAATTACCTGTGGTGCATCAATCTGTAAGATTTAACCGAGGATTAGTTAGTGGTTTAAATAACACGGCAGACTTCTCTGTGGAGGTTAAAACCGGCGGATAAACCGCTCTGTGTATGGCCAGCTAATATGTTATGAAATCTTGCAATCTACTGACAGTTTTTGGATATTTAAAAAGACTGAATTGCATCCAAACTATTTCCTGCATAACATCACACTCCAAGACTGCTCGAACGCGTTCTAGCCTTGCCATATGGAGGCAATATCGGCGTCGCAGTGAACAGCTAGGAAAAGCGAGCAGGAAATTACCCTTCGCCGTTCGCAATATGTCAGACAGGACAAACATTGACGTCAGCTTGGGTAAACAATGTACTCACTCATTATTACATGTGTCGCGCCTCTGAAACATTGACCGTAAAGAAATTGAAGAGAAAATTGTAAATCATTAACTAGTTAACGACCCCGAGACAAAGCGCCTGGAAAGTTTCGCGATTTTGTCTAAAATAGCGCCGCAGTGGCAGGCTGAAATTAATTATTTCTTTCATTAGTAGAAGTTTATTAATTAAGGAAGCGCTTCAGATTCGTCTTGTTGTTTGTTCAGCGTCATCTCAACCCTTTTGCCTCCACTCGGATGAGACCAACTTTAAAATGGAAACTTATAAGAACGGCTCGCTCGCACAACAAAATTAATTATGTATCTCTAAATGGAATATTCATCTACTTGTGTCAATACGACGGTTATTAAAAATTATGGCGTTCCTCACAATGCGACTGATAGGTAATCTTGATTTAAAAGCCCGAGCGAACACGCATGTGTATTAAGCACATATTTGATGTTTGCCCTGGAATCGCGGCAATAAAGAGTGAACTAATACGAAATAATCGCATTATTGGCGTCGCGACGCTCCCCCTGTCTCTTTTCGACGTGTGTGGTGAGACGAAGACGAGGTGAAGCCTCTGGTTGTTGATTACATCGTCGAACAGGTAACAGTCAACAGGCTCAAATATTTGCAAATCCGTCTCGAATGTAAATATCCCCGTCTAAACCGGGCGGATCTGTTGTTACAATGTCAGACAATGCAGCTAATCTACCTTTAATTTGATAGATGCACAGATTATGCGTTCTTTCGTTGGTAATGACGCGATCCTGCGAAGTGTTTAGTTTATGTGATGGAGATCAACAATTTCCCAAGCTATCTATACAGGTTCGTTTTCAGTTTAACCCCCCTCTTATGTACAGAATTGCTCTCTATAAAAAATAAATGAATAAATTCTTCAGATTACGTAGTTACAGCATCGTTTATGAATAAGCAAAAACAGGAAATTATGATGCTGTCAAGGTTGTTTAGTGTGGTCTGCGTATCCGATAATGTAGAGTGTAAAATACTGGCTCGAGCTCCGTTTGTCTCACGTCCTCGATAAGTTATCTTTTATAACCGTTGCCACAACCTAAAACACGAGAAAGTTTCATTTGATACGTGTGATTATGGAAATTCGAAGGAAAACTTGTTTTGAACAACAACGAATTTAAAACGAATCGTTATCGTGTAGTGGCCACACCGATTTAGCAGAATGGATGATTCAGTCCAGGTTGATTTAATTGATGCAGGTATTTATTATCATCATTAATCACTTAATCAGATTAAATTGCCAATCTTTACAGATCAGAAGACACCATTTCCGGAAATTTACAACACTATCCGCATCTTCAGCAACACCTGTGAGCAGAAAAATGTTGAAGATATTAAGAAAGTGTGCAAGAATCTCACCAAAAGCACAGCCTACCTTGCCAATATCCTTCCAGAGATTGAAGCTGCGATAGACAAACTAGATGCTCCTTTGGATTATCAAACGAGAAACTCATTGAGAATCGAAGTCATTGACTTAATAGTGAAAAGTGTGTATCATCAGGCCCCCAAGGACGAACTTCTATTTCTAGCCGCGATACGGTTAGATTTGGACAAACTCCAAGAAGTAATTCAGCAACAACCAGAAAGCATCAACAAGACGAACTTCTCCGACTCTGTCATTCTCTTCATTTTGAAGTATGGAAACATTGCTCATGAAAATTTCTTTCGATGTATGAGTACCCTAGTTGGAGCTGGAGTGGATGTCAACACGTTTGATTTCAAAGGCAAATCGGGGATTGACTACATTGCCAGTTTATACCAAATCAATAAGAATGCTACTGTGCTGGAAACATTAGAAGGAGTGGCTACCCTGTTGTTGGAAAAGAAAATTTATAAACCTGACAATGAAAGGACACTACAATTCCTCAAGGACCATCCACAGTTTGATATTGATAACTACGAGTTTCTGGAAATGGATGTCAAGACCCAATTGTTCTTCTCGATGATGAAGAACAATATTGATGCACTCTTAAAGTCTCACGATGTTAAGAAGTACGTCAATTCAGACAACGGTGAAAGCACGTTGCTGCAGATTGCAAGTAAAAAGATGGACAACATGCTACCGGTTGTAAAACTTCTCTTAAAGAACGGAGCTGATCCAAACAAAACAACAATACACAACAGTTTGTCCCCGTTAGAAGTAGCAGCTGTAAACAACAACTCCAAGATATTCGAAGAATTGTTACACAACAAGAAGACTAAAATTACAGAGACTCAGTACCAAAACTTCGTACGTTGGCGATCCCAACCCATGAAAGTGAAGCTGTTTGAACTTCTTTTGGAAGCAGATAAAGTTGATCCGTCCTTCATCTATACCAAGACCGGAAACACACCTCTTCATTACGCCATCATATTTTCGCACAAGAAAGCCATTCAGAATTTGTTGAGACGTGATGCAAGCCTCACCAAGAAAAACAATTTTGGTAAGAGTGCCCTAGACATAATTGATTGCCAAGATTTGAAGAAGTATTTCGATTACTGTCTGGCTTTGGACAACTACACTCCTTATTTCACAGACGTGTATTATAAAATGCAATTTCGTTTTGCATGTCTGGTTGACAACAATATCGCAAGAGAGGCCAGAGTGGTGTCAAAAATCGGTCATCATCCCAATTTAGAACACCTTCTGACGCATCCTTTTATTCACACCTTCATCACGTTAAAGTGGTTTAAAATCAAGAAGTTCTTCTGCTTTTTCCTGTTACTACAACTTTTTATCTTCTCAGGATTGTCTGTAATGTTCTACTGCCTTTCTAGTTGTTGGCCCATCACACTTTGCTTTACTCTTGTCGATATTGCCATCAAAGCTCCAATCTTCTTCAGATTCAAGTTAAAAGAAGGCTGCCGCGTCAATTTCTTCGCATTAAATCGAGCTTTCCTTCACGGATCTTTAGAAATCCTGCTGATGTTCACAATGATCGGGGCCTTTTTTGAAAACCAATTTCGCGCGTTCGTCTTCGTGGAAATGGCAATTTCGTTCTTGTTCACCGCCGGTTACCACCCGCAGCTGTCCAAGTGGTCCGTTATGTTGCAACAAGTTTTCAAGACTTTCTCAATCTTGCTGGTATTTTTCTCCATCATTGTTGTGGCTTTCGGTATGGGCTTCCACATCCTGTTCCCTCAAGACGGGTTCTTTGGCAACGTCTTTACTTCACTCTTTAGAACGTACATTATGACCACCGGTGAATTCAATCTTGAACAAAATGACATCTTCGACGGTTCCGGTGTTGGCGGGTACATCTTGTTCTTGCTTTTCGCCATGAGTATGGCTCTGGTTATAGTCAACTTCTGGACGGGTGTGGCTGTCACGGACATCGAACGAATCGAAAAGAACTCAGAAGTGAACGCTTGGAAAAACGTCATCATTTTCATGTTGTTTGTCGATTTCGTCTACACCGAAGAGTGGTTAAAAATATTCCGACCTCTTTTACCAAACCCGTTACTGTTCTTGAGGTTCGACAAACATTCCAATAGCTACCGGGATCCCAACAAATGCAAAGTAGATTTCTTCGTCAACAAAGAGGAACAATTTGAAAATAAAACACATTTTCCGAAGAAAGTGGACGAAGAATGTTTCAACAAGATAAAGTCTCATTACTACAATATGAAGAAAGTGTCTACCGAACAGGAAATACTGAATAAATTAGATGAGCTGTCGAAAATGCTGGCAGAGATTAAAGCTAGCAGCTGCAGGAGTGGCCAAAGTGAGGGTGACAATGAGGGTAAAAAGAAGGAGCAGAAAGGGTGGCAAAAAACGAAAGGGAAGAAGTGAACATGGAAGGAGTTGATCACGGAAATTAAGTTAAATGCACATAAAATATACTTTATTGCAAGACTGAAATTATAGTTTCTCCGCTCTAGAGTCGTATACAATTTTATAATTTTACACTTTTTTGTTTATATGTTTTTTTATTTTATTATTTGATACGAAGAATATATTATATTTTTCCAATTTGTCTATAGTTAGTACTACCTCAATGCCTCCAGTTCCTTTAGTTCCTTTACTTCATGTAATAAGTAGTTCAATGAGCACTCTTCGACTTCAAAAATAAAAAATAGAGAAAATAAGTTTAATTCCTTAAAACTCCAAACAATTCATAGAAAACAGAGACAAATTAGTTTTTGATAAAAATTGTTGAAAATTGGTGAAGAAAATAGCGCACGCCTATGAAACCGACATTGGGTTTTTCATCACTTAAAAAATGTTAATCTTTATAAAGTTGAAAATATTTGTGAAGGAAGTGAAAATTAAAATAAACAAAGGAAATTTGTATTAAAAGTCCAAAATATCAAGAATCTGTACAAATATAATGACAGAATTGTTTTTTATTTACGTTTCATCTCGTTTTACGTTTCACGGCCCCTTCTTCTCCGACTTCTTTTCCTTGTTGTCACCATTCTTGCAGCACCCACCTTTTATCTCTGCGACCATTTTCGACATCATTTCTTCCAACTTATTCATCATCATTTCTTCTTCGGCAGGAACCTTCTGCATATTGTAGTAGTGCGACTTTATCTTCTCGAAACATTCCTCGTCGACGTTCTTAGGAAAATCAGTTTCGTTATCAAACTGATTATCTTTGTTAACGAAAAAGTTCACGTTACACCTGTTGGAATCCCGGTAAATTTTCCCGTCATTGTCCAACCTTAAGAAAAACAAAGAATCCGGCAAGAAGTTTCTGACTCGTTTGATCCATCCGACTGTGTAAATAAAATCCACAAATGTCATGAAAAGCACGACGTTTTTGGTAGCATTCACTTCTGAATTCTTCTCGATACGTTCTATGTCTGTAACCGCCACACCGGTCGTGAAGTTGACAATGACCAAAGACATACTCATGGCAAAGAGTACGAAGAAGATGTAACCACCGACACTGGACGTTTCGAAGTCTTTTTTATCGATGTTGAACTCACCGGTGGTCATAATGTAGGTTCTGAAGAGTGAAGTGAAGACGTTTCCGAAGAATTCGTCCTGAGGAAACAGAATGTGGAATCCCATACCGAAAGCTGCAACAATGATGGAAAAGAATATCAGTAAGATGGAAAAAGTCTTGAAAACTTGTTGCAACATGATCGACCATTTGGATAGCTTCGGGTGGTAACCAGCGGTTAACAACAACAAAATGGCCATTTCCACGAAGACGAAGGCGCGAAACTGGTTTTGATAAAAGGCCCCGATCGTGGTGACCATCAGCATGATTTCTAGAGATCCGTGAAGAAAAGCTTGATTAAGTACAAAGAAATCGAAAGAATTATTTTCTTTTCTCTGGAATCTGAGGAAGATTGGAGCCTTGATAACAATGTTGAGAACAGTGAACAGAACGCAAAAAAATGTGATGGGCCAAGAGGTGTAAAGAAAGGAGAATGTCACAGACAGCATGGCAAATATAACAAGTTGTAGTAACAAAAAGAAGTAAAGAAACTTTTTGATTTTAAACCACTTCAACGTGACGAAAGTATCGATAAAAGGGTGAGTTAGAAGATGTTCCAAATTGGGATGTTGGCCTATTTTAGACACAACTCTGAGTTCCTTTTTGACGTTTTCGTCGACTAAACAGGCAAACCGAAACTGCATTTTATAATACATATCTGTAAAATTAGGCTTATGGTTATCCCAAACCAAACATTGGTCGAAGTACTCTTTCAGATCTTGACAATTAATGATGTCTAGAGCACTTTTGCCAAGTTTGTTTTTGTTGGTGAGACTTGCATCACGTCGCAACAAATTCTGAATGGCTTTCTTGTGCGAAAATAGGATGGCGTAATGGAGGGGTGTGTTCTCAGTGTTGGCGTAGATGAAGGAGGGATCAACTTTATCTGATTCCAAGAGGAGCTGGAATAGTTTTGGCCTCATTGGATTGGATCTCCAACGTACGAATTTCTCGAACTGAGCCTTTGTAATTTTCGTCTCCTTGTAGTTTAGCAGTTCTTCGAATATCTTAGAGTTGTTGTTTTTAGCCGCTAGTTCTATAGGGGAAATCGTGTTAAATTCTGTTGTTTTGTTAGGATCAGCTCCGTTCTTTAAGAGAAGTTTTACAACTGGTACCATGTTGTCCGTCTTCTTACTGGCAATCTGCAGCAATGTGTTCTCTCCATTGTCTAAATTGACGTACTTCTTAACATCGTTACACTTTAAGAGTGCATCAATGTTGTTCTTCATCATCCAGAAGAACAACTGGGTCTTGATATCCATTTCCAGAAACTCGTAGTTATCAATATCAATATGTAGACGATCCTTGAGAAATTGTAGTGTCCTTTCATTGTCAGGTTTATAAATTTTCTTTTCCAACAATAGTGTAGCCACTCCTATCAGTTTTTCCAGCACATCAGGAGCATACTTATTGCTTTGGTATAAACTTGCAATGTAGTCAATCCCAAATTTGCCTTTGAAATCGAACGTATTGACATCCACTCCAGCTCCAACTAGGGTACTCATACATCGAAAGAAATTTTCATGAGCAATGTTTCCATACTTCAAAATGAAGAGAATGACAGAGTCAGAGAAGTTCGTCTTGTTGATGCTTTCTGGTTGCTGCTGAATGACTTCTTGGAGTTTGTCCAAATCTACCTGTCTCGCGGCTAGAAATAGAAGTTCCGACTTGGGAGCCTGATGATACACACTTTCCACTATTAAGTCAATGACTTTGATTCTCAATGACTCTCTAGTTTGGTGATCTGGAGGCGAATCTAGTTTGTCTATCACAGCTTCAATCTCTGGAAGGATATTGGCAAGGTAGGCTGTGCTTTTGGTAAGATTTTTGCACACTTTCTTAATATCTTCAACGTTTTTCTGCTCACAGGTGTTGCTGAAGATGCGGATAGTGTTGTAGGTTTCTGGAAATTGTGTCTTCTGATCTGTAAAGATTGACAAGTTAATTTGAACTTGATAGTAAATGCTTCAACAAATAGTGATTGAGAAGGTAATGTTAATAGTGATTCAAGAATTTTGGAAATATTGGTATTATTTTTTGCAAAAATTCTTCACTGTTATTTGGTCTCTTCGATGTTTCTTAATCCACAAATGTTGCTAATGATGCTAATGGTGTTATAGATTTTTATAGGTATAAGGAGTTCTGGTGCTTACCAGTTAGTTGCTTAGTTGCTTAACTAGGGAAACCAAATTATTTATTTTTACAAAAATGGGGTGAAAATAGGAATGTAAATACCTGCAGTATCTTGATCAACCTGTACGTGTATGATGGAATCGGCATCTCCCATTTTGCAAATAATTCGTTTTTGTATTCCCACAAATTAATTACACCGGTATTCTCGCGTGAAATTGCAACGTTTAGTCAAAATTTCAGTTAGCCGATATCTATTGATAACAAACTGGCTTTTCTAAAAGATACGTTATCTCCATTATTTACTCCTAATTTTTAGTACGTTTACCATTTTTATTTGAATTACAAAACAGCCTTGACATCATCAACATTTCTTTTTCTAGGTATTAATCCACGTTTGTGTAAATCTGACGATCTGAGGAGTCTCCGCTATACCAAGTGAAAGTGCATTGTATCTTTTACAATGGAGAGTGGAGCCTGCTTGCCACTCCAGTGATAAGACATTTTATTGTATCAGAAATTTCGATTATTTTGGTTTCGGTGATGTATAACGGTGATGCAGGAAGCAGTACGTAGTATTTTTATATTTTTGTTTGGCATACATTGGATCCCATATTATTCTGTTTCGGAAGAAAACTCCATAAGGGGGTCATCCATTAATCACGTGATGCTTTTTAGCAAGTTTTTAATCCCCTCCCCTCCCCCCTGGTGATACGTGGAGAGCATTTAAACGACCTCCTCCCCCTACCCAAAATCATGTGTATTTTTTTGGTACAAGGTAAATTCAGAAAATATTCGAAGAATTGTTATACAACAAGCAGACTAAAATTACAGAGACTCAGTACCAAAACTTCGTATTGGCGATTTGAACTACTGTTGGAAGCAGATAAAGTTGATCCGTCCTTCATCTATACCAAGACCGGAAACACACCTCTTCATTACCCCATTATATTTTCGCACAAGAAAGTCATTCAGAATTTGTTGAGACGTGATGCAAGCCTCATCAAGAAAAACAATTTTGGTAAGAGTGCCCTAGACATAATTGATTGCCAAGATTTGAAGAAGTATTTCGATTACTGTCTGTGGCTTTGGACAACTACACTCCTTATTTCACAGACGTGTATTATAAAATGCAATTTCGTTTTGCATGTCTGGTTGACAACAATATCGCAAGAGAGGCCAGAGTGATGTCAAAAATCGGTCATCATCCGAATTTGGAACACCTTCTGACGCATCCTTTTATTCACACCTTCATCACGTTAAAGTGGTTTAAAATCAAGAAGTTCTTCTGCTTTTTCCTGTTACTACAACTTTTTATCTTCTCAGCATTGTCTGTAATGTTCTACAGTCTTTCTAGTTGTTGGCCCATCACACTTTGCTTCACACTTGTCGATATTGCCATCAAAGCTCCAATCTTCTTCAGATTCAAGTTAAAAGAAGGCTGCCGCGTCAATTTCTTCGCATTAAATCGAGCTTTCCGTCACGGATCTTTAGAAATCCTGCTGATGTTCACAATGATCGGAGCCTTTTTTGAAAATCAATTTCGCGCATTCGTCTTCGTGGAAATGGCAATTTCGTTCTTGTTCACCGCCGGTTACCACCCGCAGCTGTCCAAGTGGTCCGTCATGTTGCAACAAGTTTTCAAGACTTTCTCAATCTTGCTGGTATTTTTCTCCATCATTGTTGTGGCTTTCGGTATGGGCTTCCACATCCTGTTCCCTCAAGACGGGTTCTTTGGCAACGTTTTTACTTCACTCTTTAGAACGTACATTATGACCACCGGTGAGTTCAATCTTGAACAAAATGACATCTTCGACGGTTCCGGTGTTGGCGGGTATATCTTGTTCTTGCTTTTCGCCATGAGTATGGCTCTGGTTATAGTCAACTTCTGGACCGGTGTGGCTGTCACGGACATCGAACGAATCGAAAAGAACTCGGAAGTGAACGCTTGGAAAAACGTCATCATTTTCATGTTGTTTGTCGATTTCATCTACACCGAAGAGTGGTTAAAAATATTCCGACCTCTTTTACCAAACCCGTTACTGTTCTTGAGGTTCGACAAACATTCCAACAGCTACCGGGATCCCAACAAATGCAAAGTAGATTTCTTCGTCAACAAAGAGGAACAATTTGAAAATAAAACACATTTTCCGAAGAAAGTGGACGAAGAATGTTTCAACAAGATAAAGTCTCATTACTACAATATGAAGAAAGTGTCTACCGAACAGGAAATACTGAATAAATTAGATGAGCTGTCGAAAATGCTGGCAGAGATTAAAGCTAGCAGCTGCAGGAGTGGCCAAAGTGAGGGTGACAATGAGGGTAAAAAGAAGGAGCAGAAAGGGTGGCAAAAAACGAAAGGGAAGAAGTGAACATGGAAGGAGTTGATCACGGAAATTAAGTTAAATGCACATAAAATATACTTTATTGCAAGACTGAAATTATAGTTTCTCCGCTCTAGAGTCGTATACAATTTTATAATTTTCCACTTTTTTGTTTATATGTTTTTTTATTTTATTATTTGATACGAAGAATATATTATATTTTTCCAATTTGTCTATACTTAGTACTACCTCAATGCCTCCAGTTCCTTTAGTTCCTTTACTTCATGTAATAAGTAGTTCAATGAGCACTCTTCGACTTCAAAAAAAAAAAAATAGAGAAAATAAGTTTAATTCCTTAAAACTCCAAACAATTCATAGAAAACAGAGACAAATTAGTTTTTGATAAAAATTGTTGAAAATTGGTGAAGAAAATAGCGCACGCCTATGAAACCGACATTGGGTTTTTCATCACTTAAAAAATGTTAATCTTTATAAAGTTGAAAATATTTGTGAAGGAAGTGAAAATTAAAATAAACAAAGGAAATTTGTACTAAAAGTCCAAAATATCAAGAATCTGTACAAATATAATGACAGAATTGTTTTTTATTTACGTTTCATCTTGTTTTACGTTTCACGGCCCCTTCTTCTCCGACTTCTTTTCCTTGTTGTCACCATTCTTGCAGCACCCACCTTTTATCTCTGCGACCATTTTCGACATCATTTCTTCCAACTTATTCATCATCATTTCTTCTTCGGCAGGAACCTTCTGCATATTGTAGTAGTGCGACTTTATCTTCTCGAAACATTCCTCGTCGACGTTCTTAGGGAAATCAGTTTCGTTATCAAACTGATTATCTTTGTTAACGAAAAAGTTCACGTTACACCTGTTGGAATCCCGGTAAATTTTCCCGTCATTGTCGAACCTTAAGAAAAACAACGGATCCGGCAAGAAGTTTCTGACTCGTTTGATCCATCCGACTGTGTAAATAAAATCCACAAATATCATGAAAAGCACGACGTTTTTGGTAGCATTCACTTCTGAATTCTTCTCGATACGTTCTATGTCTGTAACCGCCACACCGGTCGTGAAGTTGACAATGACCAAAGACATACTCATGGCAAAGAGTACGAAGAAGATGTAACCACCGACACTGGAAGTTTCGAAGGCGTTTTTATCGATGTTGAACTCACCGGTGGTCATAATGTAGGTTCTGAAGAGTGAAGTGAAGACGTTTTCGAAGAATCAGTCCTGAGGAAACAGAATGTGGAATCCCATACCGAAAGCTGCAATAATGATGGAAAAGAATATCAGTAAGATGGAAAAAGTCTTGAAAACTTGTTGCAACATGATCGACCATTTGGATAGCTTCGGGTGGTAACCAGTGGTTAACAACAACAAAATGGCCATTTCCACCAAGACGAAGGCGCGAATCTGGTTTTGATAAAAGGCCCCGATCGTTGTGACCATCAGCATGATTTCTAGAGATCCGTGAAGAAAAGCTTGATTAAGTACAAAGAAATCGAAAGAATTATTTTCTTTTCTCTGGAATCTGAGGAAGATTGGAGCCTTGATAACAATGTTGAGAACAGTGAACAGAACGCAAAAAAATGTGATGGGCCAAGAGGTGTAAAGAAAGGAGAATGTCACAGACAGCATGGCAAATATAACAAGTTGTAGTAACAAAAAGAAGTAAAAAAACTTTTTGATTTTAAACCACTTCAACGTGACGAAAGTATCGATAAAAGGGTGAGTTAGAAGATGTTCCAAATTGGGATGTTGGCCTATTTTAGACACAACTCTGGCTTCCCTTTTGACGTTTTCGTCGACTAAACAGGCAAACCGAAACTGCATTTTATAATACATATCTGTAAAATTAGGCTTATGGTTATCCCAAACCAAACATTGGTCGAAGTATTCTTTCAGATCTTGACAATCAATAATGTCTAGAGCACTTTTGCCAAGTTTGTTTTTGTTGGTGAGACTTGCATCACATCGCAACAAATTCTGAATAGCTTTCTTGTGCGAAAATAGGATGGCGTAATGGAGGGGTGTGTTCTCAGTGTTGGCGTGGATGAACGAGGGATCAACTTTATCTGATTCCAAGAGGAGCTTGAATAGTTTTGGCCTCATTGGATGGGATCTCCAACGTACGAAGTTCACGAACTGAGGCTCTGTAATTTTCGTCTCCTTGTAGTTTAGAAGTTCTTCGAATATCTTAGAGTTGTTGTTTTTAGCTGCTAGTTCTATAGGGGAAATCTTGTTAAATTTTGTTGTTTTGTTAGGATCAGCTCGATTCTTTAAGAGAAGTTTTACAACCGGTAGCATGTTGTCCGTCTTCTTACTGGCAATCTGCAGCCATGTGTTCTCTCCATTGTCTAAATTGACGTACTTCTTAACTTCGTTACACTTTAAGAGTGCATCAATGTTGTTCTTCATCATCCAGAAGAACAACTGGTTCTTGATATCCATTTCCAGAAACTCATAGCTATCAATATCAATATGTAGACGATTCTTGAGAAATTGTAGTGTCCTTTCATTGTCAGGTTTATAAATTTTCTTTTGCAACAATAGTGTAGTCACTCCTATCGATTTTTCCAGCACATCAGGAGCATACTTATTGCTTTGGTATAAACTTGCAATGTAGTCAATCCCAAATTTGCCTTTGAAATCGAACGTATTGAGACGACGGCGCGACGGCCCGGAAGCGGATGATGTCATGATGATCTCACCACGTATGGTAACGTAATTAATCTGGAATAGTCTACATGAGAACGTCTGGGAATAATTATTCACATGGGATGCTCTAGAAGACTCTGTGGCGGTGATCTCATGCTATACCACGCTCGTACAAGAGACTGATCTCATTCTTCTGGAATAATTCTTTGCGTTGGAAACATGATCTCATGATTCCGGGAATAGAAGAATTCGGGAACGAAGGGAGCGGTATAAGAAGGGATCAAACAACGGAGCAAGTCAGTCTATTGGAAGCATCGTGGGCAAGTGATCAGCGCGTGATATTGTGAAAGTCTGTACATTGTGAAAAGTTAGTCTTAGTAGTCTTTTTAATAAAAGTTTGTAAATACGGTGTGTGCCAGAAAATTTCTTTAAATCCTCGAATCCGCCCGGCTCATTACGTTACAGTATTGACATCCACGCCAGCTTCAACTAGAGTGCTCATACATTGAAAGAAATTTTCATGGGCAATGTTTCCATATTTCAAAATGAAGAGAATGACAGAGTCGGAGAAGTTCGTCTTGTTGATGCTTTCTGGTTGTTGCTGAATGACTTCTTGGAGTTTGTCCAAATCTAACTGTATTGCGGATAGAAATAGAAGTTCGGACTTGGGGGCCTGATGATACACACTTTTCACTATTAAGTCAATGACTTCGATTCTCAATGAGGTTCTCGATTGATGATCTAAAGGAGCATCTAATTTGTCTATCGCAGCTTCAATCTCTGGAAGGATATTGGCAAGGTAGACTGTGATTTTGGTGAGATTCTTGCACACTTTCTTAATATCTTCAACGTTTTTCTGCTCACAGGTGTTGCTGAAGATGCGGATAGTGTTGTAGATTTCTGGAAATTGTGTCTTCTGATCTGTAAAGATTGACCATTTAATTTCAACTGGTAGTGAATACTTCAACAAAGAGTGATTAAGAAGATAATGTTAATAGTTTGTTTATTTAGGCTTCAAGAATTTTGGAAATGTTGGTATTATTTTTTGCAAGATTTCTTCACTGTTTTTTGATCGCTTCGATGTTTCTTAATCCACAAATGTTGCTAATGATGCTAATGGTGTTATAGATTTTTATAGGTATAAGGAGTTCTGGTGCTTACCAGTTAGTTGCTTAGTTGCTTAACTAGGGACACCAAAAACAAAACAAATGTCTGTATCACTTTTGGTGGTAGATAACTACTCTTAATCAGTTTTTCCCTAAAACACCAAAAACAATTTTATTATAACTGCCAACGCACGTTTCGCCAACAATGTTGGCATCATCAGGGCGATGAGTAAACTCAGTTTAAACTCAGTTTACTCATCGCCCTGATGATGCCAACATTGTTGGCGAAACGTGCGTTGGCAGTTATAATAAAATTGTTTTTGGTGTTTTAGGGAAAAACTGATTAAAAGTAGTTAGGGACACCAAAGTATTTATTTTTACAAAAATGGGGTGAAAATAGGAATGTAAATACCTGCAGTATCTTGATATAACAAACTGGTTTTTCTAAAAGATACGTTATCTCCATTATTTACTGCTAATTTTTAGTACATTTACCATTTTTATTTGAATTACAAAACAGCCTCGACATCATAAACATTTCTTTTTTTAGGTATCGCATATCTACCAAGGTATCAAACTTTATAATAAATATTTGACGATAAGTAATGAATCTACAACAACATTTACTAAATTTAAATCTGAACTTTATAAGTTTTTGGCAATGCAAGTTTTTTACAGCGTTGATGAGTTTTTATTGTTATAGTGTCTTTTGTGTATGTCATTATATTACTATTTTTCTCGTATTTTTGTATTGACGTGTCCTATATAAAACAGAAGTTTTCTTTGTTACTTCTGTATTTATTTGTGATAAATAAATTATTTATTTATTTATTTATTTATTTAATCCACATTTGTGTAGATCTGAGGAGTCTCCGCTATACCAAGTGAAAGTGCATTCTATTTTTTACAATGGAGAGGCCACTCCAGTGATAAGATATTTTTTTCACTACTAGATGTAGAATGTACGATTATATAGTTTGTAGAGGAGGTGTGAAGTTGTTTTTCTTTCCTAGTAGTTAATAATTTTTTCATTATTGACCAGTAGTTAATAATGGGCAGAGACCGGATTTGATGCAAAATGCATATCGTTTATTATTATTTTATCTAGGTCCCTACTTAACAACAGCGCCCTTCGATTTTCACAAATTGCACCAGTTGCAAATATTAGACATTAATTAAAAACAAAAAACGAAGATAAATTATTACAAAAGCACAGGTATGCATTGTGCTGGTTTTCACGAAAATCCGGTCTCTGACGGAGAAATGTCAGAGAAAAAATACATAACCTCGGGTGCCAGTCACAGTTGATCCTGTCCAAATTTCGAGTTTCACGTACAGGAAAATATGACCTTCTTGGAGTAGGTTTCTTTAAGGGGTTGAGCGCGAAGCGCGAGCCAAAATTTGCAATGATCCACGGAAAAAACAAATGTTCACAGACGGCAACGTCTATTCAGGATTAACTGTGACCTGGCACCCGATAGACGATTGTATTTTTGATGCTTTATTTATTTAACGATTTAAGCTGCTAGTAGTGAAAAAAATAAAATATAAACCAATGTAGAGAAGCCCTTTCTCAGCTTCGCAACTTAATTCCCTCGATGCTTCGCATCTCGGGAATTAATAATGCTTAGCTGAGAAAAATTACTTCTCTACCTTGGTTTATAATATACTATTATTGTATCAGAAATTTCGATTATTTTGGTTTAGGTGACGTATAACGGTGATGCAGAAAGCAGTAACCAGTATTTTTATATTTTTGTTTTGCATACAGTGGATCCCATATTATTCTGTTTCGGAAGAAAACTCCATAAGGGGTCGTCCATTAATCACGTGATGCATTTTAGCAACTTTTTAATTCTACCTCTAAGCTACCTCCTCCCCCTACCCAAAATCAGGTGTATTTTTTTGGTACAAAGTAAATTCAGAAAATATTCGAAGAATTGTTATACAACAAGAAGACTAAAATTACAGAGACTCAGTACCAAAACTTCGTACGTTGGCGATCCCAACCGATGAAAGTGAAGCTGTTTGAAATTCTTTTGGAAGCAGATAAAGTTGATCCGTCCTTCATCTATACCAAAACCGGAAACACACCTCTCCATTACGCCATCGTATTTTCGCACAAGAAAGCCATTCAGAATTTGTTGAGACGTGATGCAAGCCTCACCAAGAAAAACAATTTTGGTAAGAGTGCCCTAGACATAATTGATTGCCAAGATTTGAAGAAGTATTTCGATTACTGTCTGGCTTTGGACAACTACACTCCTTATTTCACAGACGTGTATTATAAAATGCAGTTTCGTTTTGCATGTCTGGTTGACAACAATATCGCGAGAGAGGCCAGAGTGGTGTCAAAAATCGGTCATCATCCCAATTTGGAATACCTTCTGACGCATCCTTTTATTCACACCTTCATCACGTTAAAGTGGTTTAAAATCAAGAAGTTCTTCTGCTTTTTTTTGTTACTACAACTTTTTATCTTCTCAGCATTGTCTGTAATGTTCTACTGTCTTTCTAGTTGTTGGCCCATCACACTTTGCTTCACTCTTGTCGATATTGCCATCAAAGCTCCAATCTTCTTCAGATTCAAGTTAAAAGAAGGTTGCCGTGTCAACTTCTTCGCATTAAATCGAGCTTTCCGTCACGGATCTTTAGAAATCCTGCTGATGTTCACAATGATCGGAGCCTTTTTTGAAAATCAATTTCGCGCATTCGTCTTCGTGGAAATGGCAATTTCGTTCTTGTTCACCGCCGGTTACCACCCACAGCTGTCCAAGTGGTCCGTCATGTTGCAACAAGTTTTCAAGACTTTCTCAATCTTGCTGGTATTTTTCTCCATCATTGTTGTGGCTTTCGGTATGGGCTTCCACATCCTGTTCCCTCAAGACGGGTTCTTTGGCAACGTCTTTACTTCACTCTTTAGAACGTACATTATGACCACCGGTGAGTTCAATCTTGAACAAAATGACATCTTCGACGGTTCCGGTGTTGGCGGGTACATCTTGTTCTTGCTTTTCGCCATGAGTATGGCTCTGGTTATAGTCAACTTCTGGACCGGTGTGGCTGTCACGGACATCGAACGAATCGAAAAGAACTCGGAAGTGAACGCTTGGAAAAACGTCATCATTTTCATGTTGTTTGTCGATTTCATCTACACCGAAGAGTGGTTAAAAATATTCCGACCTCTTTTACCAAACCCGTTACTGTTCTTGAGGTTCGACAAACATTCCAACAGCTACCGGGATCCCAACAAATGCAAAGTAGATTTCTTCGTCAACAAAGAGGAACAATTTGAAAATAAAACACATTTTCCGAAGAAAGTGGACGAAGAATGTTTCAACAAGATAAAGTCTCATTACTACAATATGAAGAAAGTGTCTACCGAACAGGAAATACTGAATAAATTAGATGAGCTGTCGAAAATGCTGGCAGAGATTAAAGCTAGCAGCTGCAGGAGTGGCCAAAGTGAGGGTGACAATGAGGGTAAAAAGAAGGAGCAGAAAGGGTGGCAAAAAACGAAAGGGAAGAAGTGAACATGGAAGGAGTTGATCACGGAAATTAAGTTAAATGCACATAAAATATACTTTATTGCAAGACTGAAATTATAGTTTCTCCGCTCTAGAGTCGTATACAATTTTATAATTTTACACTTTTTTGTTTATATGTTTTTTTATTTTATTATTTGATACCAAGAATATATTATATTTTTCCAATTTGTCTATACTTAGTACTACCTCAATGCCTCCAGTTCCTTTAGTTCCTTTACTTCATGTAATAAGTAGTTCAATGAGCACTCTTCGACTTCAAAAATAAAAAATAGAGAAAATAAGTTTAATTCCTTAAAACTCCAAACAATTCATAGAAAACAGAGACAAATTAGTTTTTGATAAAAATTGTTGAAAATTGGTGAAGAAAATAGCGCACGCCTATGAAACCGACATTGGGTTTTTCATCACTTAAAAAATGTTAATCTTTATAAAGTTGAAAATATTTGTGAAGGAAGTGAAAATTAAAATAAACAAAGGAAATTTGTATTAAAAGTCCAAAATATCAAGAATCTGTACAAATATAATGACAGAATTGTTTTTTATTTACGTTTCATCTTGTTTTACGTTTCACGGCCCCTTCTTCTCCGACTTCTTTTCCTTGTTGTCACCATTCTTGCAGCACCCACCTTTTATCTCTGCGACCATTTTCGACATCATTTCTTCCAACTTATTCATCATCATTTCTTCTTCGGCAGGAACCTTCTGCATATTGTAGTAGTGCGACTTTATCTTCTCGAAACATTCCTCGTCGACGTTCTTAGGGAAATCAGTTTCGTTATCAAACTGATTATCTTTGTTAACGAAAAAGTTCACGTTACACCTGTTGGAATCCCGGTAAATTTTCCCGTCATTGTCGAACCTTAAGAAAAACAACGGATCCGGCAAGAAGTTTCTGACTCGTTTGATCCATCCGACTGTGTAAATAAAATCCACAAATATCATGAAAAGCACGACGTTTTTGGTAGCATTCACTTCTGAATTCTTCTCGATACGTTCTATGTCTGTAACCGCCACACCGGTCGTGAAGTTGACAATGACCAAAGACATACTCATGGCAAAGAGTACGAAGAAGATGTAACCACCGACACTGGACGTTTCGAAGTCTTTTTTATCGATGTTGAACTCACCGGTGGTCATAATGTAGGTTCTGAAGAGTGAAGTGAAGACGTTTCCGAAGAATCCGTCCTGAGGAAACAGAATGTGGAATCCCATACCGAAAGCTGCAACAATGATGGAAAAGAATATCAGTAAGATGGAAAAAGTCTTGAAAACTTGTTGCAACATGATCGACCATTTGGATAGCTTCGGGTGGTAACCAGCGGTTAACAACAACAAAATGGCCATTTCCACGAAGACGAAGGCGCGAATCTGGTTTTGATAAAAGGCCCCGATCGTTGTGACCATCAGCATGATTTCTAGAGATCCGTGAAGAAAAGCTTGATTAAGTACAAAGAAATCGAAAGAATTATTTTCTTTTCTCTGGAATCTGAGGAAGATTGGAGCCTTGATAACAATGTTGAGAACAGTGAACAGAACGCAAAAAAATGTGATGGGCCAAGAGGTGTAAAGAAAGGAGAATGTCACAGACAGCATAGCAAATATAACAAGTTGTAGTAACAAAAAGAAGTAAAGAAACTTTTTGATTTTAAACCACTTCAACGTGACGAAAGTATCGATAAAAGGGTGAGTTAGAAGATGTTCCAAATTCGGATGTTGGCCTATTTTAGACACAATTCTGAGTTCCCTTTTGACGTTTTCGTCGACTAAACAGGCAAACCGAAACTGCATTTTATAATACATATCTGTAAAATTAGGCTTATGGTTATCCCAAACCAAACATTGGTCGAAGTACTCTTTCAGATCTTGACAATCAATGATGTCTAGAGCACTTTTGCCAAGTTTGTTTTTGTTGGTGAGACTTGCATCACGTCGCAACAAATTCTGAATGGCTTTCTTGTGCGAAAATAGGATGGCGTAATGGAGGGGTGTGTTCTCAGTGTTGGCGTAGATGAAGGAGGGATCAACTTTATCTGATTCCAAGAGGAGCTGGAATAGTTTTGGCCTCATTGGATTGGATCTCCAACGTACGAATTTCTCGAACTGAGCCTTTGTAATTTTCGTCTCCTTGTAGTTTAGCAGTTCTTCGAATATCTTAGAGTTGTTGTTTTTAGCCGCTAGTTCTATAGGGGAAATCGTGTTAAATTCTGTTGTTTTGTTAGGATCAGCTCCGTTCTTTAAGAGAAGTTTTACAACTGGTACCATGTTGTCCGTCTTCTTACTGGCAATCTGCAGCAATGTGTTCTCTCCATTGTCTAAATTGACGTACTTCTTAACATCGTTACACTTTAAGAGTGCATCAATGTTGTTCTTCATCATCCAGAAGAACAACTGGGTCTTGATATCCATTTCCAGAAACTCGTAGTTATCAATATCAATATGTAGACGATCCTTGAGAAATTGTAGTGTCCTTTCATTGTCAGGTTTATAAATTTTCTTTTCCAACAATAGTGTAGCCACTCCTATCAGTTTTTCCAGCACATCAGGAGCATACTTATTGCTTTGGTATAAACTTGCAATGTAGTCAATCCCAAATTTGCCTTTGAAATCGAACGTATTGACATCCACTCCAGCTCCAACTAGGGTACTCATACATCGAAAGAAATTTTCATGAGCAATGTTTCCATACTTCAAAATGAAGAGAATGACAGAGTCAGAGAAGTTCGTCTTGTTGATGCTTTCTGGTTGCTGCTGAATGACTTCTTGGAGTTTGTCCAAATCTACCTGTCTCGCGGCTAGAAATAGAAGTTCCGACTTGGGAGCCTGATGATACACACTTTCCACTATTAAGTCAATGACTTTGATTCTCAATGACTCTCTAGTTTGGTGATCTGGAGGCGAATCTAGTTTGTCTATCACAGCTTCAATCTCTGGAAGGATATTGGCAAGGTAGGCTGTGCTTTTGGTAAGATTTTTGCACACTTTCTTAATATCTTCAACGTTTTTCTGCTCACAGGTGTTGCTGAAGATGCGGATAGTGTTGTAGGTTTCTGGAAATTGTGTCTTCTGATCTGTAAAGATTGACAAGTTAATTTGAACTTGATAGTAAATGCTTCAACAAATAGTGATTGAGAAGGTAATGTTAATAGTGATTCAAGAATTTTGGAAATATTGGTATTATTTTTTGCAAAAATTCTTCACTGTTATTTGGTCTCTTCGATGTTTCTTAATCCACAAATGTTGCTAATGATGCTAATGGTGTTATAGATTTTTATAGGTATAAGGAGTTCTGTTGCTTACCAGTTAGTTGCTTAGTTGCTTAACTAGGGAAACCAAATTATTTATTTTTACAAAAATGGGGTGAAAATAGGAATGTAAATACCTGCAGTATCTTGATCAACCTGTACGTGTATGATGGAATCGGCATCTCCCATTTTGCAAATAATTCGTTTTTGTATTCCCACAAATTAATTACACCGGTATTCTCGCGTGAAATTGCAACGTTTAGTCAAAATTTCAGTTAGCCGATATCTATTGATAACAAACTGGCTTTTCTAAAAGATACGTTATCTCCATTATTTACTCCTAATTTTTAGTACGTTTACCATTTTTATTTGAATTACAAAACAGCCTTGACATCATCAACATTTCTTTTTCTAGGTATTAATCCACGTTTGTGTAAATCTGACGATCTGAGGAGTCTCCGCTATACCAAGTGAAAGTGCATTGTATCTTTTACAATGGAGAGTGGAGCCTGCTTGCCACTCCAGTGATAAGACATTTTATTGTATCAGAAATTTCGATTATTTTGGTTTAGGTGATGTATAACGGTGATGCAGGAAGCAGTACGTAGTATTTTTATATTTTTGTTTGGCATACATTGGATCCCATATTATTCTGTTTCGGAAGAAAACTCCATAAGGGGGTCATCCATTAATCACGTGATGCTTTTTAGCAAGTTTTTAATCCCCTCCCCTCCCCCCTGGTGATACGTGGAGAGCATTTAAACGACCTCCTCCCCCTACCCAAAATCATGTGTATTTTTTTGGTACAAGGTAAATTCAGAAAATATTCGAAGAATTGTTATACAACAAGCAGACTAAAATTACAGAGACTCAGTACCAAAACTTCGTATTGGCGATTTGAACTACTGTTGGAAGCAGATAAAGTTGATCCGTCCTTCATCTATACCAAGACCGGAAACACACCTCTTCATTACCCCATTATATTTTCGCACAAGAAAGTCATTCAGAATTTGTTGAGACGTGATGCAAGCCTCATCAAGAAAAACAATTTTGGTAAGAGTGCCCTAGACATAATTGATTGCCAAGATTTGAAGAAGTATTTCGATTACTGTCTGTGGCTTTGGACAACTACACTCCTTATTTCACAGACGTGTATTATAAAATGCAATTTCGTTTTGCATGTCTGGTTGACAACAATATCGCGAGAGAGGCCAGAGTGATGTCAAAAATCGGTCATCATCCGAATTTGGAATACCTTCTGACGCATCCTTTTATTCACACCTTCATCACGTTAAAGTGGTTTAAAATCAAGAAGTTCTTCTGCTTTTTTTTGTTACTACAACTTTTTATCTTCTCAGCATTGTCTGTAATGTTCTACTGTCTTTCTAGTTGTTGGCCCATCACACTTTGCTTCACTCTTGTCGATATTGCCATCAAAGCTCCAATCTTCTTCAGATTCAAGTTAAAAGAAGGTTGCCGTGTCAACTTCTTCGCATTAAATCGAGCTTTCCGTCACGGATCTTTAGAAATCCTGCTGATGTTCACAATGATCGGAGCCTTTTTTGAAAATCAATTTCGCGCATTCGTCTTCGTGGAAATGGCAATTTCGTTCTTGTTCACCGCCGGTTACCACCCGCAGCTGTCCAAGTGGTCCGTCATGTTGCAACAAGTTTTCAAGACTTTCTCAATCTTGCTGGTATTTTTCTCCATCATTGTTGTGGCTTTCGGTATGGGCTTCCACATCCTGTTCCCTCAAGACGGGTTCTTTGGCAACGTCTTTACTTCACTCTTTAGAACGTACATTATGACCACCGGTGAGTTCAATCTTGAACAAAATGACATCTTCGACGGTTCCGGTGTTGGCGGGTACATCTTGTTCTTGCTTTTCGCCATGAGTATGGCTCTGGTTATAGTCAACTTCTGGACCGGTGTGGCTGTCACGGACATCGAACGAATCGAAAAGAACTCGGAAGTGAACGCTTGGAAAAACGTCATCATTTTCATGTTGTTTGTCGATTTCATCTACACCGAAGAGTGGTTAAAAATATTCCGACCTCTTTTACCAAACCCGTTACTGTTCTTGAGGTTCGACAAACATTCCAACAGCTACCGGGATCCCAACAAATGCAAAGTAGATTTCTTCGTCAACAAAGAGGAACAATTTGAAAATAAAACACATTTTCCGAAGAAAGTGGACGAAGAATGTTTCAACAAGATAAAGTCTCATTACTACAATATGAAGAAAGTGTCTACCGAACAGGAAATACTGAATAAATTAGATGAGCTGTCGAAAATGCTGGCAGAGATTAAAGCTAGCAGCTGCAGGAGTGGCCAAAGTGAGGGTGACAATGAGGGTAAAAAGAAGGAGCAGAAAGGGTGGCAAAAAACGAAAGGGAAGAAGTGAACATGGAAGGAGTTGATCACGGAAATTAAGTTAAATGCACATAAAATATACTTTATTGCAAGACTGAAATTATAGTTTCTCCGCTCTAGAGTCGTATACAATTTTATAATTTTACACTTTTTTGTTTATATGTTTTTTTATTTTATTATTTGATACGAAGAATATATTATATTTTTCCAATTTGTCTATACTTAGTACTACCTCAATGCCTCCAGTTCCTTTAGTTCCTTTACTTCATGTAATAAGTAGTTCAATGAGCACTCTTCGACTTCAAAAATAAAAAATAGAGAAAATAAGTTTAATTCCTTAAAACTCCAAACAATTCATAGAAAACAGAGACAAATTAGTTTTTGATAAAAATTGTTGAAAATTGGTGAAGAAAATAGCGCACGCCTATGAAACCGACATTGGGTTTTTCATCACTTAAAAAATGTTAATCTTTATAAAGTTGAAAATATTTGTGAAGGAAGTGAAAATTAAAATAAACAAAGGAAATTTGTATTAAAAGTCCAAAATATCAAGAATCTGTACAAATATAATGACAGAATTGTTTTTTATTTACGTTTCATCTTGTTTTACGTTTCACGGCCCCTTCTTCTCCGACTTCTTTTCCTTGTTGTCACCATTCTTGCAGCACCCACCTTTTATCTCTGCGACCATTTTCGACATCATTTCTTCCAACTTATTCATCATCATTTCTTCTTCGGCAGGAACCTTCTGCATATTGTAGTAGTGCGACTTTATCTTCTCGAAACATTCCTCGTCGACGTTCTTAGGGAAATCAGTTTCGTTATCAAACTGATTATCTTTGTTAACGAAAAAGTTCACGTTACACCTGTTGGAATCCCGGTAAATTTTCCCGTCATTGTCGAACCTTAAGAAAAACAACGGATCCGGCAAGAAGTTTCTGACTCGTTTGATCCATCCGACTGTGTAAATAAAATCCACAAATATCATGAAAAGCACGACGTTTTTGGTAGCATTCACTTCTGAATTCTTCTCGATACGTTCTATGTCTGTAACCGCCACACCGGTCGTGAAGTTGACAATGACCAAAGACATACTCATGGCAAAGAGTACGAAGAAGATGTAACCACCGACACTGGACGTTTCGAAGTCTTTTTTATCGATGTTGAACTCACCGGTGGTCATAATGTAGGTTCTGAAGAGTGAAGTGAAGACGTTTCCGAAGAATCCGTCCTGAGGAAACAGAATGTGGAATCCCATACCGAAAGCTGCAACAATGATGGAAAAGAATATCAGTAAGATGGAAAAAGTCTTGAAAACTTGTTGCAACATGATCGACCATTTGGATAGCTTCGGGTGGTAACCAGCGGTTAACAACAACAAAATGGCCATTTCCACGAAGACGAAGGCGCGAATCTGGTTTTGATAAAAGGCCCCGATCGTTGTGACCATCAGCATGATTTCTAGAGATCCGTGAAGAAAAGCTTGATTAAGTACAAAGAAATCGAAAGAATTATTTTCTTTTCTCTGGAATCTGAGGAAGATTGGAGCCTTGATAACAATGTTGAGAACAGTGAACAGAACGCAAAAAAATGTGATGGGCCAAGAGGTGTAAAGAAAGGAGAATGTCACAGACAGCATGGCAAATATAACAAGTTGTAGTAACAAAAAGAAGTAAAGAAACTTTTTGATTTTAAACCACTTCAACGTGACGAAAGTATCGATAAAAGGGTGAGTTAGAAGATGTTCCAAATTCGGATGTTGGCCTATTTTAGACACAACTCTGAGTTCCCTTTTGACGTTTTCGTCGACTAAACAGGCAAACCGAAACTGCATTTTATAATACATATCTGTAAAATTAGGCTTATGGTTATCCCAAACCAAACATTGGTCGAAGTACTCTTTCAGATCTTGACAATCAATGATGTCTAGAGCACTTTTGCCAAGTTTGTTTTTGTTGGTGAGACTTGCATCACGTCGCAACAAATTCTGAATGGCTTTCTTGTGCGAAAATAGGATGGCGTAATGGAGGGGTGTGTTCTCAGTGTTGGCGTAGATGAAGGAGGGATCAACTTTATCTGATTCCAAGAGGAGCTGGAATAGTTTTGGCCTCATTGGATTGGATCTCCAACGTACGAATTTCTCGAACTGAGCCTTTGTAATTTTCGTCTCCTTGTAGTTTAGCAGTTCTTCGAATATCTTAGGGTTGTTGTTTTTAGCCGCTAGTTCTAACGGGGACAAACTGTTGTGTATTGTTGTTTTGTTAGGATCAGCTCCGTTCTTTAAGAGAAGTTTTACAACTGGTAGCATGTTGTCCGTCTTATTACTGGCAATCTGCAGCAATGTGTGCTCTCCATTGTCTAAATTGACGTTCTCCTTAACATCGTTACACTTTAAGAGCGCATGAATGTTGTTCGTCATCATCCAGAAGAACAACTTAATCTCGATATCCATTTTCCGAAACTCGTAGTTATCAATATCAATATGTAGACGATCCTTGAGAAATTGTAGTGTCGTTTTATTGTCAGGTTTGTAAATTTCCTTTTCCAACAATAGTTTAGCCACTCCTATCAATGTTTTCTGCAGCTCAGTATAATCTTTATAGCTTTGATAAGAACTTGCAATGTAGTCAATCCCAAATTTGCCTTTGAAATCGAACGTATTGACATCCACTCCAGCATCAACTAGGGTCCTCATGCATTCAAAGAAATTTTCATGGGCAATGTTTCCATACTTCAAAATGAAGAGAATGACAGAGTCGGAGAAGTTCGTCTTGTTGATGTTTTCTGGTTGTTGTTGAATGACTTCTTGGAGTTTGTCCAAATTTAACTGTATCGCGGTTAGAAATAGACGTGTATCATCATCAGCCCCCAAAGGACGAACTTCTGTCACTATTAAGTCAATGAGTTTGATTCTCAATGATTCTCTGGTTTGGCGATCTGGAGGAGTGTTCATATCTATTTTGTTTATCTCGGCTTCAAGGATTTCGGCCATGTTGGTATTATTTTTTGTGAGATTTTCACACTGTTTTTTAATCTGTTCGATGTTTCTTTGTCGACAATTGTTGCTAATGATGCGGATGGTGTTACAGATTTCTGGCCATAAGGGGTTCGGCTCTCCAACTAGGGACATCAAATTATTTATTTTTACCGAAATCGGGTGAAAACAGGAATGTAAATACCTGGAGCATCTTGATCAACTTGTACTTGTACGGAATCGGGATCTCCCATTTTGCAAATAATTCGTTTTTGGATTTCAACAAATTGCAACGGGATTTTCAAGTGATTTTGTAACGTTCGAGTTAACCGATATATATCTATTGATAACAAAATGGTTTTTCCAGAAGATACGTTATCGGTATTACTGCAAATAGATCGTAATTTTAGCATCGGGTGGAAAGAACGCACCTCGAGGCAATAAATTTACATTTTTATTTGAATTACGTAACAACCTTGATATCATCAACATTTCTTTTTCTAGGTATTAATCCACGTTTGTGTAGATCTGACGATCTGAGGAGTCTGTTATACGAAGTGAAAGTGCATTTTTTACAATTGAGAACGAAGCCTTATCGCCACTCCTGTGATAAGATATTTTGTTGTGATACAGAAATTCTGATTATTTTGGTTTGGGTGACGTGTAACGGTTATGCAGAAAGCGTAAGTGGTATTTTTATAGTTATTTTTGTTTTGCATACAGTGTTTCGGAAGAAAACGCCATGAAGTAAAACTTTGAGATATTTTAAGTTAAAGTGAACAAAATAAATGACATTGATTGTAACATACGGGGAAAATAAAATATTTTGAAAACGTATCGTTTATTATCAAGTAGGCACGTACTTGTCAGGTTTTGAGATTAGTCCGTACTATATTGATCATATTAAAATATTAAAAATATCAAATTAACGAAATGGTATGATATCCAATCAATATCAATGAAATTGACAAAGTTTAACCAATTAAACATTCAATTTTGTTGGAAGAAAGTTTACATATCTTATATGACATAATTTGAACTCATTCCTGTTCCTACTGCGTGAACCCTAGTGGCCAAGTTGGCACTCCTGCTATACGACCTATCCCTAATATAGATCTAGACCGTGGACCTGCTTGTCAGTGTTATCAATTTTCGTCGTAGTAGAAGTTGCACGAAAGCAATGGAAAGATAAAAAATACGATATTAGATAATCCTAAAATTACAAGAAATTTCAGAATTTAGAGAATTTGTAGTGCGTCATTGATCATTGAAGATCATTGTGAAAATCATTCATTTGTAGAAAATAGATTTTTTTATGATTCCAATTACTTCTTGAAACCTTTATAGAGTTGGTATAAAATATACAAGCCTTCCTTAATCAAACAGTAATAGAGCTATAACCGTTTATTAACTTTGTAACTAATTGATTTTCTCGTTTACAAAGGTAATCATCCCTTTATTAACTTCATTTCCATTTATAATAATTTCCATCTCTTCCAGATGTCCACAAAAGCCTCAGAAATCCACATCCGTCAACAAACCAAAGCAGTACTGAAACACCTCGAAGATCAAAACCTCGAAGAAGCCCGCCAAATCATCCTGAACAACAAAGACATCCTTAAGTACAACTTCGGCCTGATCAACTTTCTGCCACTGTTACCTCGGATAAGGTTCTCGAAACGCATACCCAAATCTTTCGATGCCCTACGAATGGTAATTGAGACAGGTATTGAAATATATTCCAAAGAAGACAATGTGGAGGAACTGTTGTTCTTCGCTGCTGCCAGTTGCGATATAGAGAAGTTGCGGTACTGTATTGACAGAATTGTAGATGGTATCAATCAAGTTAGAGAGGGAGACACAGCTTTGATGTTCCTCATCAAATATGGCAACATCATGAATGAGAGGTACGTGGAATGTTTGGAGACGTTGATTAAAGCTGGTATTGATGTTAATAGAAGCGACTATTATTCTCACAGCCCCATAGGCTTTCTTGCAATTTCCTACGAAAGGTTTGTCAATAGCGCAGTAAAGGACAAGGTCGAGAAATGCATACAGTTGCTTCTGGCCACAAACCAAGTCGATGTCACAAATCTGAAAGTTGAAGCTCAAGAGACGCTTAAAAAATTAGTTGGGAGTCTTCCTGACATTGTGACCTCACAACCAAAAGTTGAGGACGTACTGTTCAAGCTCTTGGTGACTCAAAACGAAGACGCTTTCATCGCTAACAAAGAACTAGGACAACACCTTGATGTAGACGATGGTAACAACACCTTGCTACAATTATGTTCCGAGAAGAACTTAAAGAAGGCTGCTGAGTTCCTAATTGCCCAAGGAGCTGACGTCAACAAGGTCACAGAACGAAACCAGCAGACACCTCTGGAATTGGCAGCTAGACGCAACAACCAGAAAATTTTCACCCACCTCTTGAGCTCGAATAGAGTAACGATTGATCAGGAACTTTTTCTGACTTTCCTACGTGGTCGTCCCAAGCATATCAAAGCCAGCTACTTTGATGAAATCTTGAAGTATGAGCTTTTAGATGTTAATATCAAGTCTGCAAATGGAAACACTCCTTTGCACTACGCCATTATATTTTCAAGTAGTGATGCCATCAAGATTTTGTTGAAACGAGGTGCTTCTCTTACTGTAGAAAACGACTCCAAGAAGTGTCCTTTAGACTATATTTCGCCGGAAGACTTGGAAAATCACTTGAATAGGTGTGTAATTCCGGATCGGCACAACGACGTCAGTAGCGGGAAATACGAAGTGGCTTTGAATTTTCGAAATTTAGTGGAAGAGGATGAGTCTAGAATCAGGTCCGAATTGACTATAGTGGAGAAAGTATGCAGTTCTAGCAAGCTGTGTCATCTGTTACAGCATCCACTCATCTCTTCGTTTATTGACATTAAATGGCAACTAGTGCAGCCACTCTATCAGAAGCTCTTCATCTTCCACGTGCTGTTCTACATGGTGACAACTCTAGCTTTCATCAATTTGGACGTTCTGACTTACATCTCCTTGCCTCTGGCTTGTATCTACGGACTGAGGAGCGGAATACTTTTCAGTTGGAAGAACAATAAGCTCCACAACGTTGTAGACTCCTCCGTAGCACTAATCCTTTTAACGTCATTCTTCATTTCGAGCAACGTCTTGAGATACCAACTCGGAATAGCCGCAACTATGTTGATGGCCTTCTCCTTCCACTTATTCTGGCGCTTCAGTCCGAACTTCGCCCAGTTTCACGCTTTTCTGGTCCACATCACAACTCAGCTGTTTTCCTTCGTCTTCTACATTTCAAGCTTGATCCTCTTCTTTGGTGCCGCCTTCTACATATTCTTTTTAGTTGGAAATGAAAGCCCGGACGACCAGACGAAGAGTCCGCAGTACTACTTGATGTGTGTCTTTGGAGTCTTCGTCTGTGTTACGTCGCTCATGACTGTGGTTAGATCAGTTACGTATCTTTACGAGAACACTGAAAACATCAAGCAGAACTTTGGGGTGTTGGCCAACAAGAATACTTTGATTTTCTTGGATACAGCCGAGAAGTTTTATCTGAAGAACGCCTTTATACCGAATCCTTTCGTTTTTAGTGAAGTTTGTGAAGAGAGTGGGCAGGGTTCGAAGAAGGAGAAGAAAGGTGGCCGGGGCAGAAATAGGTACTTTATTAATTTCTTTGTTAATACGAATAAGTTCTCGTTTGAGAGGCTCGTTGAGATGAAGCTTGCTGATTCCAATGTGCACAGAATCAAAAAGGCAGTTCACGTGTGACTTTAAACACTTGTACCTGAAGAATTTGTAATAATTTGGTTGGGTGATTTTGTTTTTGTATTCACATAATATTCGAAATAAATTTCGGTTGGTCTATTTGTGTATTTGCGACGATGATAATAATAATAATAACCCATTTTACTTCGACTGCCCTCCCCGTGGTTAGCTTTAAAAGCTTCTCGTGCGTATTACGGGCTGCCTACACTCGCAACACTTTCCCACACAAAATCCCTTAAAACTTAAAAAACCCGACCGCAAGCAATAAATTGTGAACACACATCCATCACTAAATATCGACCACCGCACCACCGCCAGGTTGAGTTCACACATACGCAAGACCAGTGGGTGGTGTTTGATTGATGAGTACATTGTTTGGACAAGTTCCATGGGGCATTTGCTAGCTGGGCCGACTGGTGGAGTGTTTGCACAGAGCGAGGGTGAAAACGGGGATCTCCCTATCAGCCCTGTTCCTGCTGATAGCGCGAATGCACTTCGACAGATAGCGAAACGTTTCAGGAATACACCATGAATATTTCAGCATGATTTATTGAGCGGTGGAGCAATTACATGCGTTTTGTGTGGTGGTTTAGTGTTCTATTTATTTTATTCATATATTTAAATATGCTGGTGCTTTGGGGGTGGAAATTATTATGTTGACTTATAAAACTATATATTCCGCAAGTATGGTTTATTATCTTTATCGGTTCTTTGGTTTTCAGATCTTACGTATTTATTGACTTCTTTTATATCTACTTCTTCTGTACCTTCAATAAAATGTTTCAACCACAATGCTAGTAACTTATATATTTCTGGGTTCTAAATCCAAACATCCAGACAATTGTGGAAAATAAGAAAATTGGAGCCAAAAAGGAGTAATACAAGACATAAATATTATTATTGAGACAAGAAATTTTGTTAATAAGTAGCACCCTCAGCCCACCCGTTACCACAACCACTTCCCCGGCTTGTTTTCTGAAAACTTCCTCGAATTGCGATGCTCCACGTCAGCCACACCATCCCCTGTCACACAATTTCTCTTCATGCTGGACAAATGCATTCCAGACTTTGCAGCAATTTCAGCAGTCAATTCTTCATCGATCCTAGGCGTTTCTTCTCCATCTCGTCCCTCTTCAGGCACCTCCGCTTCGTCCGGCACAGGCACCTCTTGCTTGTGATCCTGAAGACCGTTTTCCTGAGACGTCGATGTCGTCGGAACTTCATCGGCATTCTCGCCGACTGTGGGACAGCCGAACTGAAAAACGTTGCTGGTCGTCATGTTGCGTCGATTTATTCTTGAGAAGCTGGAGCCATTGACTGAGAAGATCTGGCTGCCGTCGTTTTCACCCATTTTTGGTTCTTTGAGGCAAAAAATATCGCTAGAATTGCGCATTTTCTTCAGATGTCAAACGGTTTGATTGACTCTAGGTAACTTGATGATTCGTAAAGAGAACTTGTTGACCTTCTAATGGTTTGTTTTATTAACATAACAGGTTAGTTTCTTGGCTGCAGTGCGCATGGCCGATAATCCGTTGTGGCGGGAAGTTTGAAACTTCCCTCCAAACTGGTTATTTTGTTAGAGTTCACTTGTAAAAAATGCTAGTTATTGTGATGAATGTAAGAACAGAGGGTGTTGTTTAGCACCAATAACAAAAAACGGTTCGTTAATGGCAGAGATGCCGATTTGCTGAAGGAATTACTTTTGCTAGCCTTTAGTGGAATGTGGCGATCGATGTGGAGGGCAACAACGTGCGATTGGCGTTTAAATGACGCTTGACGTCTGGAGTCGCACGTGTTCAGTCTTTATGTTTACCTTTTGCACACAATTCTTCATTAGCCTTTGCAAAAGTCGTTGTAATTTTCGTTAATAAAATTTTGGATTGTTTATTAATTTTGTTCTTGGATATTTGAACACATGTGCTTATACCCGGGTATTGCACATGTGCAAGAATATTCGATGAAATTCTCACTTGATTGGATAAATTTTAAATAATTCTGTCTCTGGATTGGTTGAAATTTTCTGAGGGCAATAGTCATTTATATAATAAGACTTCATAAAAATGGGTGAGGGACGACCTCCCTTCGGATCCTGTACTATATGCAGAATATACGAAATGACGGGAAACTTTAAATTTACCGCCCAAACTGGACCATGCGCAAACATTATGCGCACCTGCGATAGGAAACACTACTATTTGTTCTGAGTGTATGTTGTGCAAGTGGCGGTGGTTTTGATGGTTATCCCAAGATTTTGATTTTTATGTCGGGGCGGAATTTCCTTGTGACGCAAATTCCTGCAAGTGTAATCTCTTGTCTTCAAGTCAATAGTTTTTATAGCGGAAATGGAAACATTCTAAAAACTTGATGCATCATTCGGTACAGAATAAAAATGACAAATGTGTGTGCCCCAATTTTTTCCCGAACATTGTATTTACGATCTTGTAAGACACTCTCTGTTGAAAATATTGTGCTGACCTATACAATAGCAAACACCTACACGCCGCGTTACAAAAGACACGAGGGACAAACATTTTTAAATCTATTTTACACGATTACGGTGTGTTTCCTATTTTGACTTTTGTGAAAACAGCCACAATGGATTTAGTTGTATACAAACAAACTTCTTTTGCTGTTGCGTCGGATGTTCCGGTCATTTGTGTCCTACAATGCCTTTATGCACGGTCATCTATCTATGAGATTTTGAAAGAAGGAAATCATTACCATATAAGTAGGTAATCTATCCGATAGCTAATATTATTCTGAATAAATAGTTACACAAACGTGTAAACAAGCATTAAACGGCGCTATTCTTCCCATCTTGCATCTGCATTGTTTATCCGTAATTATCATCTCATAATGTAGACATAAATCAAGCGAATAAAAGACGCACGTCGTTCTTTCTCTTCCATATAAAAGATTCTAAGCATACATACGAAATCACATATAAATTGGCATCGGAAACGTTGTAAAAGTCAACAGAACATGAATGGAACAAGCGGCATACAGGACATTCAGAAGGTTAAAAGGCTGGGAAGGCCAGGTGTCAACTGACAAAGCCCCATGAAATTCACCCCACGCCCCCTAAATTTTGCCACAATATCAATTACGGGGTGGAATGGCACAGAATAGGTTTTTAGATTTACAAATTGGTTTAAAACGGCCAGTGTATAGCTAAGAAGGCATCGCACAGTCGATAATCATAATAAATTATGTAATTGTGATGTTATAATGGTTAAAACAAATTTTAATATATGTTTACTGAATGACACTGAAACTGTAACTTATAAAGAATGTATGATAAAAATAGGTTATAGTTTTTCTTACAGCTGGTTTATTGTTACTTTTTTTTCCTTTATTGATCTAGCTATCTATCGATATATTACCTACTTACTTTGTTAGCTAAGACCCAACTAAGACTCTCAAATGATGTTTCGTGTGTAATTCGAAGTCATCCAATCCCAACTGATTACAACGTTGCAGAAACTCACTGTAATAAGAACACAACATTAAAAATACTAAATCTATATACAGGGTGTCATCGATGAGTTGTCAGAAATTTTAAACACATGTTCACAAAAGGCCTATAAATCAATTGTCACACAAAAAAAAGTAAAAAAAAATAAATTAAAAACATATTAAATTTAAAACACAAACGATGTTCAATGTGTTCACGTCCCTCAGCGATAACATGTTGAGCCTTGTTTAACAGCACCCCCGGAAAATCATTGTAAACAGCGGCTTTCATATGTCCCCAAAAATAAAAATCCAAGGAGTTGATGTCCAGGGATCGAGCTGGCCATACAACAGGTGCACGTCGATAGATCCAATGATTTGCAAACCTTTTCATTTAAAAATTCGCGAACATTTATTTGGAAGTGGGGTGTCGTGCATTCTTACGGTGAAATGTCAAATAAGTGTCAGGGAAAACAAACTGACATATTAAAAAATTGTTCACTATCCCCGCCCACTGTCTTTGAAAATGACTCTCACGATATGCTTGTGGATTGCATCGCTCGAAATGTGACCTGGAAAAAAATACCAAAGCGAGTGAAAAATGCCTCGTCAGTGAAGAGAATTGTATGATCAAGTAGCCACTGGCATTATCATATTCATATCAAAGCACTCGGATGCCGTAAACGAATACTGAAATGCCATTATTAATTGTTCAATAATAAGTAATTAATAATTATAACGAGCCGGAACTCACAACTGCAAACAAGTAACTGACGTATTCGGCTCGGTGAGTTTATCTTATCAGTTTTTACTGTTGTGAACTTTCGGATCAATGGCAAACCTTGGAGTAAAAAGAAAAGCCAATGACACTCAAACTGTTTCTGGTGTTAAATTAATTTCCGATTATCTATGAAACCATTAAACATTTTTTCCATGGCCGATCCGTGGGTGAAATTTCTGACAACTTCTGTATAAAACCTAAATACCACTGACTGACTCACTCATCACGAAATCGAAATAAAATTGAAATGCTGTTCGTTGGTAAGCGCATCACTTGAGAACGGCTAGACCGATGTGGCTATATTTTTTTTAATGTTCGTAGTAGTTCAAATAAGGTTTTTACGGAAATAAAAATAGCAAAAGTTGCCCGGAACATTGGAAAATTCTGGAAAGACTGAAAGTGCTTTTTTTTCTATGGGACTTTTGTATGAACTCAAGACCATAACTCATGATTCGAACGATGCATTTGCGTAATTCTCTTTTTGTTTTGGTCGTTGTGGCCCTGGAAATGCTTTCAGGAAAATAAAATTTGAGACAATTAGAAAGGAAAGTTGGAAAATTCGGACAAACTATAAATCTATACAGCGATCATAAAGTTCCGCACAAAATTCATAATTTAGTTATGTAGTTTTTTTGCGAAAAACGCTCGAACAAGGCGATTTTTGTTTTTAAATTGCCATCTTTTGACATAAACATTTTGTTGATGACGTCATCTGTTTTTGAACTATGACACGGTCATCAATTTTTTAAATGGCAACCCCCAACTTTTTTTTAGTTTTAAATACACTTTTCTATTCTCTATTAAAATTGATACTTTGCGTAACATTTTTTTGAAAAACATACGTTTTACATCAAAAATAAAAATGTTATTCCTTGAAAAAAATTGAAAAATAACAATAAATAAAATTGAAAAGCAAACAACGAAAAAATGAAAAACCATTTAATAAAATTTAACGCAAGTGGTCAAATTGGCACCCGCCAACTATATGACACATTCCCAGGCGTGTTTTAACGCTTTGAACAGTTTGTCCAATCACTCCGGGACTAATCTGCGCCATTTCACCACGGATTCGTAGTGAAATAGTATTTTTTTCAAAGAATAAAAATTAATTTTTTTGAAGCAAAACTAAAATTAAAAAAAAAAAAGTTATGCAAGAGATCACTTTTTTACTCTTGTTGAATAGAGAATTGAAAAGTGCATCTAAAACCCAAATAAAAGTTGGGGGTTGCCATTTAAAAAAAAATGATGACGATGTCATAGTTCAAAAACAGATGACGTCATAATCAAAGTTTATATTATGTCAAAAGATGGCAATTTGCAATCAAAAATCGACCTGTTCGAGCGTTTTTCCCAAAAACATTGCATAACTACATCATGAATTTTGTGCGGAACTTTATGATCACTCTGTATATGTATATAAAATCCAAATACCACTCACTGACTGACTCGAAATCTCTGCATCCATTGAAGCGATTGCAATGAAACTTTGCATTTATTTATTTTACCACGTCTCTAAGAAACGGTTTTTCAAAATTCCATTCCAAAGGGAGGTAAGCGGATGGGGGGTTTAATCTCTGGATCTACTAAACCCATTGCAAAATTTTACGGTGCCATCTTTGACACTTTTTGAAATACACAGTCGCAAAGCAGTGAGAGAAGACACAAATTCGCTGCAAATTGTAAAAGTAAATTTGACACTTCGGAATTTATAAAAGATAACTGTCTTTGATATATAACAGAAATTGCAGTGTACTATAGATAAGGTTCTAATTGATGAGTGTGTCAAATTCTACGATGCCATCTTTGACACTTTTTGAAATACACAGTAGTAAAGTAGTAAGAGAAGACACAAATTCGGTGCAAATTGTAAAAGTAAATTTGACACTTCGGAATTTATAAAAGGTAAACTGTCTTTGACATATAACAGAAATTGCAGGGTACTATAGATAAGGTTCTACTTGATGAGTGTGTCAAATTTTACGGTGCCATCTTTGACACTTTTTGAAATACACAGACGTAAGGCAGTGAGAAAAGACACAAATTCGTTGCAAATTGTAAAAGTAAATTTGACACTTCGGAATTTATAAAATGTAAACTGTCTTTGATATTTAACAGAAATTGCAGTGTACTATAGATAAGGTTCTACTTGATGAGTGTGTCAAATTTTACGGTGCCATCTTTGACACTTTTTGAAATACACAGTCGTAAAGCAGTGAGAGAAGACACAAATTCGCTGCAAATTGTAAAAGTAAATTTGACACTTCGGAATTTCTAAAAGGTAAACTGTCTTTGAAGTACAACATAAATTGCAGTGTACTGTAGATAAGGTTCTACTTTATGAGTGTGTCAAATTTTACGGTGCCATCTTTGACACTTTTTGAAATACACACTCTTAAAGCAGTGAGAGAAGACACAAATTTGCTGCAAATTGTAAAAGTAGATTTGACACTTCGGAATTTATTAAAGGTAAACTGTCTTTGATATTTAACAGAAATTGCAGTGTACTATAGATAAGGTTCTACTTGATGAGTGTGTCAAATTTTACGGTGCCATCTTTGACACTTTTTGAAATACACAGTCGTAAAGCAGTGAAAGAAGACACAAATTCGTTGCAAATTGTAAAAGTAAATTTGACACTTCGGAATTTATAAAAGGTAAACTGTCTTTGACATATAACAGAAATTGCAGTGTACTATAGATAAGGTTCTACTTGATGAGTGTGTCAAATTTTACGGTGCCATCATTGACACTTTTTGAAATACACAGACGTAAAGCAGTGAGAGAAGACACAAATTCGCTGCAAATTGTAAAAGTAAATTTGACACTTCGGAATTTATAAAAGGTAAACTGTCTTTGACATATAACAGAAATTGCAGTGTACTATAGATAAAGTTCCACTTGATGAGTGTGTCAAATTTTGCGGTGCCATCTTTGACACTTTCTGAAATACACAGTCGTAAAGCAGTGAGAGAAGACACAAATTCGGTGCAAATTGTAAAAGTAAATTTGACACTTCGGAATTTATAAAAGGTAAACTGTCTTTGATATACAACAGAAATTGCAGTGTACTATAGATAAAGTTCCACTTGATGAGTGTGTCAAATTTTGCGGTGCCATCTTTGACACTTTTTGAAATACACAGTCGTAAAGCAGTGAAAGAAGACACAAATTCGTAGCAAATTGTAAAAGTAAACTTGACACTTCGGAATTTATAAAATGTAAACTGTCTTTGATATTTAACAGAAATTGCAGTGTACTATAGATAATGTTCTACTTGATTAGTGTGTCAAATTTTGCGGTGCCATCTTTGACACTTTTTGAAATACACAGTCGTAAAGCAGTGAGAGAAGACACAAATTCGCTGCAAATTGTAAAAGTAAATTTGACACTTCGGAATTTATAAAAGGTAAACTGTGTTTGACATATAACAGAAATTGCAGTGTACTATAGATAAGGTTCTACTTGATGAGTGTGTCAGATTTTACGGTGCCATATTTGACACTTTTTGAAATACACAGTCGTAAAGCAGTGAAAGAAGACACAAATTCGTAGCAAATTGTAAAAGTAAATTTGACACTTCGGAATTTATAAAATGTAAACTGTCTTTGATATTTAAGAGATATTGCTGTGTACTATAGATAAGGTTCTACTTGATTAGTGTGTCAAATTTTACGGTGCCATCTTTGACACTTTTTGAAATACACAGTCGTAAAGCAGTGAAAGAAGACACAAATTCGTTGCAAATTGTAAAAGTAAATTTGACACTTCAGAATTTATAAAAGGTAAACTGTCTTTGATATACAACAGAAATTGCAGTGTACTATAGATTAGGTTCTAATTGATGAGTGTGTCAAATTTTACGTTGCCATCTTTGACACTTTTTGAAATACACAGTCGTAAAGCAGTGAGAGAAGACACAAATTCGCTGCAAATTGTAAAAGTAAATTTGACACTTCGGAATTTATAAAAGGTAAACTGTGTTTGACATATAACAGAAATTGCAGTGTACTATAGATAAGGTTCTACTTGATGAGTGTGTCAGATTTTACGGTGCCATATTTGACACTTTTTGAAATACACAGTCGTAAAGCAGTGAAAGAAGACACAAATTCGTAGCAAATTGTAAAAGTAAATTTGACACTTCGGAATTTATAAAATGTAAACTGTCTTTGATATTTAAGAGATATTGCTGTGTACTATAGATAAGGTTCTACTTGATTAGTGTGTCAAATTTTACGGTGCCATCTTTGACACTTTTTGAAATACACAGTCGTAAAGCAGTGAAAGAAGACACAAATTCGTTGCAAATTGTAAAAGTAAATTTGACACTTCAGAATTTATAAAAGGTAAACTGTCTTTGATATACAACAGAAATTGCAGTGTACTATAGATTAGGTTCTAATTGATGAGTGTGTCAAATTTTACGGTGTCATCTTTGACACTTTTTGAAATACACAGTCGTAAAGTAGTGAGAGAAGACACAAATTCGGTGCAAATTGTAAAAGTAAATTTGACACTTCGGAATTTATAAAATGTAAACTGTCCTTGATATTTAACAGAAATTGCGGTGTACTATAGATAAAGTTCCACTTGATGAGTGTGTCAAATTTTGCGGTGCCATCTTTGACACTTTTTGAAATACACAGTCGTAAAGCAGTGAGAGAAGACACAATTTCGCTGCAAATTGTAGATGGAGGGGTTAATCTCTGGATCCACTGAACCGATTGCAATGAAATTTTGCACACATTTTTATTTTACCACATTGGCGCTCACTAAGAAACGATTTTTCAAGATTATGATTAAAGTATTAAATAAAATAAAATCACAGTGCGAAGCCGGGACGGGTGAGTAGTCGATTTTTATGATTTTTTTTGTATATTTGGCAGGTATGAGAATAGGTAGTAAACTTTTTTTCACATTGTTATGAGGGCCCAGGGGGGGCCCGTGGGCTGGACCGATTTTTATGATCTTTGATTTGTTGGATTTGTCTCCGCCCCGAATAGCAGAAACATGAATATGGGCCCCTGTGTTATTGATTCTGAGGCGGTACAAAGTTTGCCGGGTCAGCTAGTAATTATATAAAATTCCGGTATGTTCATAATTCTTCACCTCCTAAACAGCTTGACCGATTTTGATGAAATTTTTTTGTGTGTTTGAGTGGATCCCTGGATGCTTCTTAGCTACAATTGGAACCGGTAGGTGGTGCTGTTGTCGCTACCCAGAATATATATTTTTTATTTTCTGACCGATTTTGATAAGATTACCTGTATGGTTCTTAGCCACAGTTGGACCCGATAGGTGGTGCTGCTGTCGAGATCCAGATTTTTGTTTTTAATTTTTATGTAAAAAAAGACCAAATCAGTCCAGCCGTTCTCAAGTGATGCGCTTACTAACGAATCTATATAATAAAAATGAAATAAATATAATAAATTTGTCCAAAAACAAACTGATTGAAATTTGGACAGGACAACGTCCGTCGGGTCAGCTAGTCTAATATATAAAAATCTCGTGTCACGGTGTTTGTGGTCGAATTCCTCCGAAACGGCTAGACCGATTTTTATGATTTTTTTTGTATAATGTGATAGGTATGAGAATAGGTGGTAAAGTATTTTTAACATGGACATGAGGGCCCAGGGGGTCCCCTTGGGCTGGACCGATTTTTCGATTTTTATTTTTGTGACTGAACGGTTGGTAAATTATTGGCATACCATTATATAATATAAATAAAATGTGTTCGTTGGTAAGCGGCTGGACCGATCTGGATAGATTTTTTTATTCGCCATGATACAAATATTAAGGTTTTTAGGGAAATAACAACTGAAAGTGCTTTTTTTATGGAATTTTTGTGACCTATTTGGTTGATTTTTTTTAAATTTTGTCTCCCGGGATAAAAATAACGCATTGAATGTTTTCAACTGAAAATAAAAATCAGGAAGATCTTTAGAAAAATCCACAAATACGCATTCCAGCCTATAAAAAAATAAAATTACATTTGTTTTTACATTTATGTTTTTCGCGATGTGTTCACAAATTTACTGAAATTTGGACAGGACAGCGTCTGCCGGGTCAGCTAGTAAATATAATAATATTTGTACGCACTCTCGATCATACCTGACGATAGGAACGAGATAATATTTTTTTGTTTTGTTTGTTATGCTCCCGGGATGGAAATAACTCGATTGAATGTTTTCAATTGAAAATAAAAATCGGGAAGATCTTGAGAAAAATCTGGAGAAACGCATTCCCGTCTAAGTTAAAATAGAATTACATTTGTTTTAAATTTTGTGTTGTTTCGCGATCTGTCCAAAAACAAATGTATTGAAATTTGGACATCAGGATGACGTCTATCGGGTCAGCTAGTACTTACATATAAGAGTACCCTTTAATCCGAATCCTCGGCTTTAACGTGGGGGCTTCCGCGACGACATCTTCTTATTGCGCTGTTTGTTCCAATCAAAAATAGTTAATTTCTAAATTAAAATAGTCACCCTTTTAATCCAAATTCCATGATGTAGCGTCACGATATCTGCCTTCCGAAGAATGGTTCTGCTGCAACAAAAGACAGAGCAACTTTTGCAGATTTGCAATTTGGAATAACGTTATTAAAATTTATCTCCTTTTTTTTTCTCACAGTAAGACACTACCAATAAAAAGAATATTATATCAATGGTCTTACGGACACACATCTCAGAGTTTTGAGAAAGAGTTATTTGTAGTATTGTAGCCCTAAAAGCTGCCTTTGAATGGATAGATAAAATTTCAGTTTGTACTGATTTTATGTTTCTGATCTTGGACAGTAGTGCTAACTGGTGAAATTGTCGCTTCTGTCCCCCATTTCTAGAAAGAGAACAAAACAAACCTGTAAAAATATTGACAAAATCGAGTAGTGACTGAATTAGCACCTCGGCATTTGCGTCAATAACATAAATATTTAGCATTTTTAAACGGTATTTGCATAATATCTCGTTGCTCGGGGTCGCAAGTTTTGAAGAAAGTAGCGACTTTTATCGGAACTTAATTAAAGTGAGTTTTCAGCCTGTTTGTCAGAGAGCGTTGTCGCAGCCGCGACGGAAGCACATTAAACGAAAAGTCAAACATGAGTAATTTTTCAGCACATTAATATCGCGTGCTTGAAATTAATCCGCTTATAGTAAATTTATATAAAAAAGGAAACAATGCTTCCCTGTATTTACGCAGTCAACAAGTTGTGTGCTCGGGCAAATAACTAAATATTGGCCCATCGCGCACTGCGTTTGATCTGTTCAAATTTGAATTTAAGATTAAATTTGTTAGACCTACAACCCACCTGTCAACATTATGCTCAAATATTGTTATTTTTACAAGTTATGTTGATGTTTGCTCAATATAGTTGTTACATTTGTATGCTCTCCCTGTTTGTGTTCGATGCAGCTTTAATCATCATTTTCGCTTGCTTTTCGCCTCGTTCCGCACTTTTTTTCTCCCTCGTAAACACTCGATGATTTATTTGGCGAGTTATTAACGAATATTTTAGCGATTCGATTCGTCGTCTTTACGATTCGGTTTGCGGATTATCGGTTCTATGGGTCGACAATGGGCCATTGTGCACGGGTAACTTCCTCTGGGTTCCTTTTGGGATGATGGGACGGTAGGGCATGTCATCGAGGTAAACGTTGTACCACTATTCTAACCATATACATACTTTCACTCATGTCATGATTATAAAATTTTGGTAATCCCTGGATTCTAATATCAAAATAATTTGATAAGGGAGTTTTCATCAGAAAAATAATTGATAATAATTAAAAATACTGCACGTCCAATATTCTAAGCAAACTATTAACAAAAAACTCTTGTTCACCTTCACACAACATAATAGTGAAGTAATAGTTATTTTAGATGCAAGTGAGACACATTTCAGGGGCGGTTGTACTTGCAAATGCGTCCGGGCCCCTGAAAAGTGACAGCACACGGAAACACGAATTAACATCAAATTTTGGGGTTAGATTTGATAGCTGTCAAATTAAATACCTAAGCTGAAAAGTTTATATATTTAGTTATGTACCACCGCGTGGATTATGTATTTTACAAAAATCATTCAGTTACATTTTTAACATGGATCTAAGTACCTAGTTTAATCAAATTTTTTGTAGCAAATTTACAATTTCTCTACCCATGTGAACCGGATAAAAATCGCAATCTGTAGCGAATGTACTTAGCCTTTTACGTGTAATCGGTAACATCGAATATCCTGACATAAATCCCGTAGCACACATAATCCCAAATATCCTGTATATTGAGGAGGATAAATAAATTACCGGTTTAGCCTGCGGGACCGATCGTTCTTTCCCGGATCGGTCACGCTAAACTGGATTACAGCATCTTTTGCGAGATGCTTTTACCTTTTACATCTATTCATCCCCTTCCTAACATGCAAAATGATAAATAATATTATGTACAAATGATATTAGTGAATACTATCAAGATGTTAAAATAGTGACAAAACAGTGTCAATTTATTTATCATGCAAGAAGTTAGTTATTGTGCGGTTCCTGTTTATGAATGAATACACCAGTTACGGATGAGTGGAGATACCCTGTGGCTAAAACTCAAACAGGCATACCAACTGTTTGTAATCATTACATTCAAGCAATAAAATGCTTCATTGCACCCACAGAATCGAAGCACAATGGGTTCGTTGAGCTAAAAACCTCACGGAGTGGATGGATAGTCAGAATCGATATCTCATGGTGGTTGCTGGTGCTTCTGCTTTAACCGACAATTATATGTTAGAAATGTAATCAGAACAAGAAGAAATATTTTGTCAATGTTTAACGTCAATGTCACATTTATGTCCCTCTAAACAAAAAGAAATATTTTTTGACTCCCTTTAGACGTTTTGCTTTTCGTTGAATTTGTAATTTCGTTAAATTGACATTTTGTCAATATAATATGTATTATTTTACTATGTATATCGTAATTCATATTTTGTAATTTTGTAATTTTTATTTCCTTGAAGAGATTTTTCATTAATTTGTAATTTTCTTAATTTTGGCATATTTTTAATTGACCATTTCGTTTTGATATTTATCAATATCTCAGGCTACATTTTTTCTTTTTTTAAGTGTTTTAATTAAGTAATCTATTAAATATACAGTGAGCGGCAAAAGTATGAAATAAATTTATTAAAAATTAAACATTAAATTAGTAGAATTTCGTAATTTTGACCAATCAAAATCAGTTGCGGTGACTATTAAGTTCACCTGTCAAACTGTGACATTCGACCAATAGCAGCCGTAGAATTTCAAAATTTTGGCCAATCAAAATTGCGGTGATAATTGTATTAGTATAAATTGTCGCCGACAATTGTACTAGTACTTTTAAGAAAAATCGTCGCACTCGTCGCATTTTAAGCAATTGCAATGACATTCGTGACATCTTAGCAATTGTCGACATAACTTTGACTACTTATTGTATTTAATTAGGTAATTTTTTTTTACACAAACAGTGTAAAATTGCGAGAAAACGGTAAAATTATGTAAGTAAAACATGTTTCTCCATAAAATATGGCTAAATCCTACACAATAATATTTTTCTTCAAACGTCAAAAAATAGGCAATGACAACTGACCATACTTGTCGCCTAGGCACACAAAGTTTTTTCTGCCGCTCAGTTGACTATTTTTGCTGCATAGACAAAATATTTTGTCTGCCGCTCAATTTACCAATTGTGTGCTTTGAAAAATTCGAGAGGCCTGTCAAATCGGCAGCGTATACAATTTAGATTTTTTTAAATTTAAATTATTTCATTCTTTTAAGAATTTAGCGCTGAAGAAACTTAAAGAGAATTGAAGAAACTTAAAGAGAATTGAAGAAACTTGAATCGGTTTTGAAAACAACTTGAAAGTATTTGAAATGTCTTGAAACGACTTGAAAGACTTGAAGCAAATTGGCATGACTTGAGATGTTTTGCAAGCAATTGAAGCGATTTGAAAAGACTTTAAATGACTTGAAAATATTTTGAAGGGACTGAAAGCAACTTGAATCGACTTGAAATGACCTTGAAGCGACTTGAAAATACTTGAAATGTCTTGAAAAGTCTTGAAGGGACCTGGGAAAATTTGAAATATCTTGAAGAGATTGGAAGCATTGAAAGCGACTTGATAAAACTGGAAATGTCTTAAAGAGACTTGAAGAGTCTTGAAGCAACCTGGGAAGACTTCAAATGTCCTGAAGGGACTGGAAACGACTTGAAAAAACTTAAAATGTCCTGAAGCAACTTGAGGAAACTTATAAAGGAACTTGGAATATTTTGAAACTACTTGAAAGACTTGAAGCGACTTGAAACGAAATGAAATGTTATGAAGAGGCTTGAGGCGACTGTAAACGTTTTGAAAGCAATTGAAGCGATTTGAAAAGACTTTAAATGACTTTAAAATATTTTAAACAGACTGAAAGCGACTTGAAGAAACTTGAAAGGACCTTGAAGCGACTTGAAAATACTTGAAAAGTCTTGAAGCGACCTGGGAAGATTTGAAATATCTTGAAGGGATTGGAAGCATTAGAAGCGACTTAAAAAGACTGGAAATGTCTTGAAGAGACTTGAAGAGTCTTGAAGCAACCTGGGAAGACATCAAATGTCCTGAATGGACTGGAAACGACTTAAAAAACTTAAAATGTCCTTCAAGCAACTTGAGGAAACTTGAAACGACTTTTAAAGGATCTTGAATATTTTGAAACGACTTCAAAGACTTGAGGCGACTTGAAACGAGATTAAATGTTTTGAAGGGACTTGAGGTGACTCTAAACGTTTTGAAAGCAATTGAAGCGATTTGAAAAGACTTTAAATGAGTTTAAAATATTTTTAAGGGACTGAAAGCGACTTGAAGAAACTTGAATCGACTTGAAAGGATCTTGAAGCGACTTGAAAATACTTGAAAAATCTTGAAGGGACCTGGGAAGATTTGAAATATTTTTAAGGGATTGGAAGCATTGGAAGCGACTTGAATAGACTGGAAATGTCTTGGAGAGACTTGAAGAGTCTTGAAGCAACCTGGCAAGACTTCAAATGTCTTGAAGGGACTGGAAACGACCTGAAAAAACTGAAGCAACTTGAGGAAACTTGAAATTTGAAAGGACTTGAAGCTACTTGAAAAGATTTGGAGCGATTTGAAACGACATGAAATGTTTTGAAGAGACTTAAAGCGACCTGGGAACACTTCAAATATTTTGAAGGGACTGGAAGCGACTTGAATCGACTTGAAATGACCTTGAAGCGACTTGAAAATACTTGAAATGTCTTGAAAAGTCTTGAAGCGACCTGGAAAGATTTGAAATATCTTGAAGGGATTGGAAGCATTGGAAGCGACTTGATAAGACTGGAAATATCTTGAAGAGACTTGAAGAGTCTTGAAACAACCTGGGAAGACTTCAAATGTCCTGAAGGGACTGGAAACGACTTGAAGAAACTTAAAATGTCCTGAAGCAACTTGAGGAAACTTGAAACGACTTAAAGGAACTTGGAATATTTTGAAACTACTTCAAAGACTTGAAGCGACTTGAAACGAAATGATGTTTTGAAGGGGCTTGAGCCGACTCTAAACATTTTGAAAGCAATTGAAGCCATTTGAAAAGACTTCAAATGACTTGAAAATATTTTGAAGGGACTCAAAGCAACTTGAAGAAACTTGAATCGACTTGAAAAGACCTTGAAGCGACATGAAAATACCTTGAAGCGACTTGAAAATACTTGAAAAGTCTTGAAGCAACCTGGGAAGATTTGAAATATCTTGAAGGGATTGGAAGCATTGGAAGCGACTTGATAAGACTGGAAATATCTTGAAGAGACTTGAAGAGTCTTGAAACAACCTGGGAAGACTTCAAATGTCTGAAGGGACTGGAAACGACTTGAAGAAACTTAAAATGTCCTGAAGCAACTTGAGGAAACTTGAAACGACTTAATGGAACTTGGAATATTTTGAAACTACTTCAAAGACTTGAAGCGACTTGAAACGAAATGATGTTTTGAAGGGGCTTGAGCCGACTCTAAACATTTTGAAAGCAATTGAAGCCATTTGAAAAGACTTCAAATGACTTGAAAATATTTTGAAGGGACTCAAAGCAACTTGAAGAAACTTGAATCGACTTGAAAAGACCTTGAAGCGACATGAAAATACCTTGAAGCGACTTGAAAATACTTGAAAAGTCTTGAAGCAACCTGGGAAGATTTGAAATATCTTGAAGGGATTGGAAGCATTGGAAGCGACTTGAAAAGACTGGAAATGTCTTGAAGAGACTTGAAGAATCTTGAAGCAACCTGGGAAGACTTCAAATGTCCTGAAGGGACTGGAAACGACTTAAAAAAACTTAAAATGTCCTGAAGCAACTTGAGGAAACTTGAAACGACTTAAAGGAACTTGGATATTTTGAAACTACTTGAAAAACTTGAAACGAAAAGAAATGTTTTGAAGGGGCTTGAGGCGACTCTAAACGTTTTGAAGGCAATAGAAGCGATTTGAAAAGACTTCAAATGACTTGAAAATATTTTGAAGGGACTGAAAGCGACTTGAAGAAACTTGAATCGACTTGAAAGGACCTTGAAGCGACTTGAAAATACTTGAAAAGTCTTGTAGCGACCTGGGAAGTTATGAAATATCTTGAAGAGATTGGAAGCATTGGAAGCGACTTGAAAAGACTGGAAATGTCTTGAAGAGACTTGAAGAGTCTTGAAGCAACCTGGGAACACTTCAAATGTCTTGAAGGGACTGGTAACGACTTAAAAAAAAACTTAAAATGTCCTGAAGCAATTTGAGGAAACTTGAAACGACTTAAAGGAACTTGGATATTTTGAAACTACTTGAAGAAACTTAAATCGACTTGAAAAGACCTTGAAGCGACTGAAAATACTTGAAAAGTCTTGAAGCGACCTGGGAAGATTTGAAATATCTTGGAGGGATTGGAAGCATTGGAAGCGAGTTGAAAAGACTGGAAATGTCTTGAAGAGACTTGAAGGGTCTTGAAGAGACTTGAAGAATCTTGAAGCAACCTGGGAAAACTTTAAATGTCCTGAAGACTTGATAGACTTGAAGCGACTTGAAACGAAATGGAATGTTTCGAGGGGACTTGAGGCGACTTGAAATGTTTGAAGAAATACTTGAAGAGTCTTGGAGCGATGTGGGAAGACTTCAAATAATATCTTGAAGGGACTGGAAGCCACTTGAAAAGACTTGAAATACCTTGAAGTGACTTGAAAGTATCTGAAATGTCTTGAAAACGACTTGAAAAACTTGAAGCAAATTGACAAAACTTGAGATGTTTTGAAAGGACTTGAGGTGACTTGAAATGTTTTGAAGGAAATTGAAGCGACTTGAAAAGTATTGAAATATCTTGAAGAGTCTTGAAATGACTTGCAGAGAGATGAAGCGACTTGAAGAAACTTGAAACGACTTGAAAGACTTGAAGCGAATTGAAAAGACGTGAAATATTTGGAAGGAACTTGAGGCGATATAAAATATTTTTAAATTCTTGAAGCGACTTGAAGAAACTTGAAGCGATTCAAAAGGACTTGAAATGTCTGAAAGCGACGTGGAATATGTTAAAAGAACTTGAAGCTACTTGAAAAGATTTAATTGGAGCGAAATGAAACGACATGAAATGTTTTGAAGAGACTTGGGGCGACTTGAAAAGTTTTGAAAGGAATTGAAGAGACTTGAAGAGTCTTAAAGCCACCTGGGAACACTTCAAATATTTTGAAGGGACTGGAAGCGACTTGAAAAGACTTGAAGAGTCTTGAAGCGACCTGGGAAGATTTGATATATCTTGAAGGGATTGGAAGAGATTGCAAAAGACTTGAAATGTCTGGAAAATACTTCAAGAGTCTTGGAGCGATCTGGGAAATAATATATTGAAGGGACTGCGGAAGCCACTTAAAAAGACTTGAAATCCCTTGAAGCGACTTGAAAGGATTTGAAATGTCTTGAAACGACTTAAAAGACTTGAAGCGAATTGAAAGATCTTGAGATGTTTTGAAGAGATTTGAGGTGACTTGAAATGTTTTGAACGGGATTGAAGCGACCTGGGAAGACTTCAAATATTTTGAAGGGAGGGGAAGCTACTTGAAAAGACTTGAAATGTCGTTTAGCGACTTGAAGAGAGATGAAGTGGCATGAAGAAACTTGAAACGACTGGAAATGTTTTGAAACGACTGGAAAGACTTTTAGCGAGTTTAAAAGACTTGAAATATTTTGAAAGGACTTCAGGCGACTTGAAATATTTTGAAGGGACTTGAAGCGACTTGAAGAAACTTAAAGCGTTTAAAAGTACTTGAAGTGTCGTAAAGCGACGTGAAATATTCGCGTTCGCATAACCGCGATAATAGTAGATTGTTTCATTATTAGTAAAAGTGGTACTTTTCATGGCTCGTCTGTAGTTGCCGGCCTTGCGCGCTTAGCATTAGATTTTCTCACTGTGATAGTCTTAAATAAAAATAATGAAGCAAATAAATAAAAAATACGCATTTTGAAAAATCTCACGTGAGATGTCTTGAAGTCTTGAAGCGACCTGGAAAGATTTGAAATATCTTGAAGGGATTGGAAGCATTGGAAGCGACTTGAAAAGACTGGAAATGTGTTGAATAGACTTGAAGAGTCCTGGGGAAACTTCAAATGTCTTGAAGGAACTGGAAACAACTTGAAAAAACTTAAAATGTCCTGAAGCAACTTGAGGAAACTTGAAACAACTTAAAGGAACTTGGAATATTTTGAAACTACTTGAAAGACTTGAAGCGACTTGAAACGACATGAAATGATTCGAAGGAACTTGAGGCGACTTGAAATTTTTGAAGAAATACTGGAAGAGTCTTGGAGCGATTCGGGAAGACTTCAAATAATGTGTTGAAGGGACTGGAAGCCATTTGAAAAGACTTGAAATACCTTGAAGCGACTTAAAGCGAATTGACAGGACTTGAGATGTTTTGAAAGGACTTGAGGTGACTTGAAATGTTTTGAAGGAAATTGAAGCGACTTGAAAATTATTGAAATGTCTTGAAGAGTCTTGAAGCGACTTGAAGAGAGATGAAGCGACTTGAAGAAACTTAAAACGACTTGAAAAGACTTGAAATATTTGGAAGGAACTTGAGGCAATAAAAATATTTTTAAAGGTCTTGAAGCGACTTGAAGAAACTTGAAGCAATTCAAAAGGACTTGGAATGTCTTGAAGCGACGTGAAATATGTTAAAAGGACTTGAATCTACCTGAAAAGATTTGGAGCAAATTGAAACGACATGAAATGTTTTGAAAGGAATTGAAGAGACTTTAAGAGTCTTAAAGCGACCTGGGATCACTTCAAATATTTTGAAGGGACTGAAAGCGACTTGAAAACACTTGAAGAGTCTTGAAGTGACCTGGGAAGATTTGATATATCTTGAAGGGAGTGGAAGAGATTCCAAATGACTTGAAATGTCTGGAAAATACTTGAAGAGTGTTGGAGCGATCTGGAAAATAATATATTGAAGGGACTGCGGAAGCCACTTGAAAAGACTTGAAATACCTTGAGGCGACTTGAAAGGATTTCAAATATCTTGTAACGAGTTGAAAGACTTGAAGCTAATTGAAAAAACTTGAGATGTTTTGAAGAGATTTGAGGTGACTTGAAATGTTTTGAACGGGATGAAGCGACCTAGGAAGACTTGAAATATTTTGAAGGGAGGGGAAGCTACTTGAAAAGACTTGAAAGACTTGAAGCGACTTGAAGCGTTTGAAACGTCGTAAAGCGACGTGAAATATTCGCGTTCGCATAACCGCAATAATAGTAGATTGTTTAATTAGGAGTAAAAGTGGGACTTTTCATGGCTCGTCTGCAGTTGCCGGCCTTGCGCGCTTAGCCGTCAAACCTCCCTCCTAATCTCACGTGAGATTAGGGGGGAGGGAGGGAGGGGGCCGATCCAAATCTCACGACGTCTCACCAAGGGGGGAGGGGTGGTGTCAAAAAATCGCCAAAATCGACTCTCGTAATTAATGGACGCTCCCTAACAGAAACACAACGTATAGAAATTTTACTTTTGATTGGGTGCGGGGATAAAACTAGACCCCAACAAGAAGTTCGCAATTTCTTCAATGCGAAGTATCCAGATAGACTCATCAGCCAATCTACATTCAGTAAAATTGAAAATAAATTTAGAACAACCGGGCATGTTAAAGCGATTCCAAAAACGGGTCGTCCAAAAATTAACGAAGATACGATAATCGACATTTTGGTAAATATGGAAGAAAATCCTCATAGTACTTATCGATCAGTTGCAGCATAAAATGGTGTGAGTCAGCGTTCAGTATTACGTTTACTTAAAAAAAAAGTACCATCCATTCAAAATTCAACTAGTGCAGGAACTAAACGAGGATGACCGCGATCGCCGAATACTTTTCTCGGATGAAGCACAGAAAATCCTCATTGTATGACTGATGCACATACTCAACATCGTCAGAAAGTAAATGTGTGGGCTGGCATAGTCAACAATAAGATCATAGGTCCTTTTTTTAGGGGACAGATATTTGAAATTTTTGCAAAATGACTTTCGACCCCCCGTACTTGTAGAAAATTTTCCAAATGACAATGACCAGACCTTACTAAATGATGATTTGTGCTTCCAGCAAGACGGTGCACCCCCACACTTTGCACTTCCTGTTCGCCATTACTTGAACAATTGGGTTCCTAGGTGGATTTGGAGACGAGGACCGATAGAGTGGCCTGCAAGGTCTCCAGATCTCACACGCCTTGATTATTTTTTATGGGTTTTTTTAAAGCCTAAGATTTATGTTAACAGACCATAAAAACTAGAAGATCTAAAAATTAGGATTCGATACGAAATAAGTATAATTAGTGAAGAAGTAATTCATAAGGTCCAAGAGGAATTTCTTCATAGACTTGTCAACAAGCTGGGGGATGGCAATTCGAACATTTAATTCGATAATTTTAAGTACTTAGGGCCGAAAATACAGTTTTTGAGATGATTTTTTTTTCTCAAAACTTTCCTTTTCGTCGTTAAAACTCGAAATTTGTGTACTTCCATTCTGACTAGTTTTACAGGATCAGCAAAAAACTGTTTTCCTTCGCGTTGTGAGTCAATATATTTCAAAACTTTCATTATCAATACATTCAAAACTTTGATACGAATATTTTTTTTTTAATATTTAATGAATTTATTCTATACTTTAGCCGCTCACTGTATATTCCTTGTCTAGACCGTTTGATTCCAATTTTTCGTAAATTATGAACCGAAACATGCCGCCCCCCTCAAAAATCTTTTTCAAAAACCCACCACCAGAAGAAAATTATTTAGCACGGATTTAACGATCGTATCTGGCGTAACTGATGAGTTATCCAAACAGTGACAATTACATGAATTATAACTTAAACGCAGAGCCTCAATTAGAAGTCGGACGCCAACGAACCGTAATCATTAACGCCATCGTACTAACTGAAGAAATATGAACGAGGTTTCGTACGGAGCTAATTCGAAAAATTATCGGAATTATACACGAGTTGTGAAACGAATTTTTGACTCGTAACGTCGCATCGGCACAATTGCCGAAAGAAAGTAAGCTGGTAAACAGTGAGGAAAGCGAGTTGTTGACGTCTGTATTGAACACATTCTGGATTTCTTGTTGGTTTTGATGTTAGCGGTTATGGCTAGTGCGTCACTGATGAATTTCGTTTTGATACTTGTGGGTGAGGTCTTGAGTTGATGGGCACGGGAGTTAGCTAAGAGTAAGGATTCCCGAGATTTCAGTGGAAAAATTCTCCAAGGCCTCTTGCGAACTTAAAAATATTTAACAATCCCGATCGTCCATAAATTTCCCGGCTGTTTGCTCCCCCACCTTATAATATTGTTATCAAGTCTGGCTCGCTGATCCCCACGGTTTTCCACACTTAAATATTGAAATTGTGATAAATAATTCCGAGACTTTGACCGTGAGATAGGCGGTCATTACAACACGTGAACTAGAAATTAGGACTGTTTGAACAAACTCACTGCTTTTATATATTTCGATAAACATGTACATATTTATGTTTAATAGTATAAATAAATTAAACGGGATGAAAATTTAATATTTATTGTTTGACTTTTTACGGTTTACCGTGCAAATTTACAAAACGATTACAATTGAGTCAATTGAGTTGAGTTCTTTTTGTGCCGTTTGTATACAAATTAAACTAGTAAGTGTGGCTGTGTCCATATAAATAAGAATTGGTCAACAACGCGTACAAACAAGAGGATTACAAGTTGAACTTTGTAATCGTTCTTTGTGCACATTATTGACTATTGATTTTGTCTATTTGGACATAATTGAGTCGATAATTGTTGCTGCTTGTTTATTTACTTTCATGTCTTCATTTTTCGGGGGACGTGACAGGTTTCTATTTTTTTTTTCAAAAGAGCCGCGACCGATATTTGTCGAAAGCCTTTTTAATTGCTTCGGCAAAAGTCTAACGGCTGAATTTCTATTTATATAGCATAAAGTTAACCGCGGCGCAGATAATAAAATTTCCTCGGCTTATTCAAATAGTGTTTTTTTCGGTGCGTAGATGTGGCAGAGGAATTGTTTGCGGGAGAGTTTCCTTTCAACTTGCAAAGAAAAGCAAAATAATTCTGCCGAGTTTTGAACGGGCAAACATTTTAAAACATTCCTCCATCACTCATACCAAACATTGACTTTCGCTCCCTCCTTGGTGTATAATGCCGACATTTACTAAAATAATTTATTTAGCAGGAAAATGTATAACTGTCGGTAAATATTTCCAGACCAAACTGAGGCATACTTTCGTTTTGTATACTCTCCAAATACGGTTTGTACAAAATTCCGTTCCTCACGTACAACGGGCAAAGATTTCAGTGTACATAGTACATATTTAATCTTGTGAGCTCGGGAACACTACTTTATTATTTGACACTCTTATAATGTGCACATCGGCCGTTTCGATTTCCATCGATGTGGCCCAGGAGTGTTTGCTCAGTTATCTGGCCTTTATTTGTACTAAAGAACCGTGGATTTCGGGCTAAGAGATAAATAATTCCCAAACAATGCCCATGAATCACCCTGGATATTTACATTAATTTACTGTGCACTTTTATCTGTGTAAATTACGAGCACAAGAAAATTATTATTTATGGCCGTGACGTGAGGTTTAGGTAAAAATAGAGCAATAAACACATCACAGAGCAACCGGATGAAGAACACAACTGTAAATAATTCACCATATTGCAACATTGTAAATTGTCACGTGAGCACGTTTTTGGCCGTATTTGCCAGACGGAGCACATGATTTTAAAAATATATTACTGTGTACTCAAATATGATTGCTGAAACCATGCCACAACTTCCTGTCAACAACAAAAACTTCCAAGATTGAATTATTGCGATTTTCCCCACTTTCGAGAGTAGAAATTGTACATTACTTGAAATTGAGAAATTCTGAAGAATTCGACATTACAATTTTATAAAATTTCCAGAAATCTCAGATTTCCAATCCAAGATTTTAACACTACAAGAGTCAATGAGTGAAACTAAAACTCCAAAAACAAATTTTGCAGGTTCATAAATTCCTATAAGATTGAAACATCTAAATAGGTACATACAACAGAGCGGAGAACAGAGCAAAAAAAAAAATCAAAAAAATGTATTTAATCAAATGGCCTTAAAAATTGTTGTAAAATTATTATGTAAGAGCTTTTCCATTCCATAACAGTAATATCAACTATTTTTATTAAAAAAAACCTGGCCGCTGCAAATATTTCTGAACAGAAAGCATTGTTTCACAGAATGTACTTTTTCTGTGTCTCGCGTGGATTTTTGTTTACGTCCTACTACTTATGTCACACTTCGAACTTTTTGATCACTCTCACCTAGTAGTTAAGATTACAGTTCGGATTGGTATAAATTCATATAATCAGCAAATGGTATAATTATGACATTAAAATCCTTGACGAATCAATAAAAATCCCTAGATTCTTGTATCTTTTTCTGACAATCCAACTCATTATTAAATCACCAATGAAAATAGTCTAATTTATAATACAGAACCAATCAAATACTGATTACACTGACAAGAGAAGCTGCTTCCTTTTCTTTTCACTACAATCACGCTCTTCACTTGTTCACCGCATTTGCTCTCTACTTTTTTTTTAATTTTTAATGATTTTAATTTAATGATAACTTTGTAACATTCAAAGAAATTGACTCCTCTGTGATGGTGCAAGTAGCTAGGGATGCCGCCGAAGCAGTGTTTGAAGTTGAAAAAGTATTGGTAGTTCCTTCTGTTCATTGATTCCTAAGCTTCTCAATTATATTTGCGTGATGTTGATGGTATATCTGTAGATATGGATGAATCGATGCGGCGTTGCTGTGGACAGCTATCTTAATCAGTTCTTGTTCCGATACGCCGGCCTTTGCTAATTTAGTAACCGCAGTTGACCTTGTTGAATGATTTGTAACCTTAATCCGTTTCAGTCCTGCTTTCTCGGCACTTTGTTTTGTCCATTTGTCGATTTCACTGATGCCTACGCTATACGGGGCAATTCTTAAACCACCCATTCCCATTAGGTTTATTCCAAAAAGGATTTTCAGTCAAGAACAATCTGTCAGTTTTGATATTAACGGAAAGAAATTAAGTAACAGATTAATGCAATTCTAAGACAAACTAAGCTCACTGGACAAATATTCGGATCCTCGACATTGGGTATTAACCATTTGCTGTCAGCAAGACGGTGAGCTCCTGCCTGACACGTTTTACTAAATATGGAATTATATTCGAAACGACCAGTTGGCATTCCACTGTTGTCTAATTCTTTCTTGAAATGATGGGTTAAACAAGCAGCTCCCTCTCCTCCTCTCCATGCAAGCTCTCTTGCAGCTACTAGAAAAAATCTGAGTTGCAGTCCAGAAGGAGTATTCTCGTTCCAGGCATTAATCATTTTGACATATTCGAAATCTGTCAATGCAACTGAGCTTACTTTTTTTTTCTTCCTGTGCTTGATGTTCTTTTCTTTTATTGTCTTTGGAAGCTCTCGCGTCCTTAAAATCTGTTCCAGCAAACGGATCTATTTTGATTTTAAATTCTTTAAAACACTTTTCTGTTAACAGCTTAGGGGTGGTGTTCCAAATAGTCTTCACAACGCGTTCTTTATAATCGCTTAGGTCCAATGTCTTCATATTGTGTCCACAGTCTTTCAATATTAGATTTAGCGCCTGGTGCTACAAGAAATTGACGATTCTACAGATTGTTCGATTTCTGCAATGGTTTTTACGCCAAATCTATTTTTGTTTTCAAATTTATTCTTGTTTTTCATTCTTCTTTATTGACGACCACTTCACGTAGTTGTTACGTAAATCGATCAAAACTCACGATTCAAAAACAAATTAAATAGAAATTCTTTGGATTGTCTTAAAAAAAACTCGTGGTTTGAATCTTTTGGTAATTTTTGTCAGTCAAATTGACTCGTGGCCGTTGCTTTTAGACAATCGCCATCATTCGTGTTTGCACTCATGACGATTGTCGTTGCAACAGCTACTCGTAATCCGACGGACAAAATTGCCGTCAAATAGTCAAATGGCCCTAAAAATGGGGTCGTCCCCCTCAATTGAATTTAACGAATTTGCCTATAGCATCTCGTAGACTATATAACATGAAGTTCTAAAACGCGTTCTGTTGTTTAATAAAGTTGTTTTCTGACATAACAGAGCGTATCAAAAATCGCAGTTTTGGCTAGCATTTTCAAACGCTGTACATTTACCGCCTCTTGTGACGTCATTTCGGGGAGCCTTCTCATTGGTTCGTGCGCTTCTCATAAGACCGCTCATCTACTAAATTTGGATTTTGTCTGGTGAATTTTTTTCCGTGTTGACGTCACAGAGAGGCGCGCGTTTCAAATAAGGCAAATGTTTCGATTTTTTTTTACCTAATAAACGCGTGATTTCGAATAAACCAAAAAATACGGTATAATATTTTTACGTCTAGTTTCTAGAAAAACTCTTTTTGAAAATTGTGGGACGACCCCATTGTTGTAAAATTGTTATGTAATAGCTTTTCTCCACGACCATTAGAGAATGTAATAATTCCGAAATCATTTTTAATATGTAACAGAAAGTAAGCATTCTGACTCTAGAGATAGAATATCTATTCTGAAACACCTACTTATGTGTTTTGCATGCATTTTCATTCTACAACAATAAGTGATAATGATATGCTCAATGAAGTACATAGATTGTAGACAGTAATTGTATAAACACTGAAAATATTGTAACGTAACCTGAGCCGGGCGGGTTCGAGGATTTAAAAAAATTCTGGTGCACACCGTATAGCTACTAACTTTTATTAAAAAGACTAACTTTTCACTATATATGTACAAACTTCCACGATACCACGCTGACCACTTGCTCACGATGCTACCAGTAGACTGTCTTGCTCCGTCGTTTGATCCCTTCTTATACCCCTCCTGGCGTCCTCGATTCCTTCTATTCCTGGAATAATGAGATCATTCTTTCGGCGCAATCGATTATTCCCGAAGAATGAGATCATCTACTTCGTACGAGCGTCGTATAGTATGAGATCAGCGCGACAGAATCTTCTAGGCTCATGAGAGCATTCTATGTGAACAATTATTCCCAGACGTTCTCATGTGGACTGTTCATCCGCTTCCGGTGTCGTCGCGCCGTCGTCTCAATATTAATATTAATACAATGTTGCAATGTATTGATTAAAATTTTCTTCATATTTTCTGGTCGTGGAGAAAATACGGTCTGTTACTCGGTTAAAATAAAAATTCAATCTACTCGTGGTTCCATTCGTATCACAGAATATACGGGGTCTTACAAAATGATGTTCATCTAGTTAATTTTTGTAATTTTTTTACATGTAAATTTTTTTATGCCGCTCTATTCTTTTTGCAGTTGCTAAATGTCAATAACGCATTGTTTGTCAAATGATAAACGTCATTTAATTAAATTAATACAAGTAAGATATGGGACTCGTCCGAGGCCCCGTAATCGAAATGAGTACACTTCATTGTCATGGGAAACCTGACCTGGTAGGCCCGGAAAATACGGCTGTAGGGGATTCTTCCTCGGATTGTTCCTCGTTAAAAGTATAACTATTTTAATAAAGCGGTATTTTTTTATTTTACATGGAAAATGCACAGGCGACCAGATGAAAATCATTTTGTAACACTTTATACTATAAACCAGAAGAATGTCGATAAATCCAAGTGGAGTAAGTTTAAATTAAAATTTAAATATATCGAATAAGTCGAACTCTACAAACTTTAATAAGTGTAAAATTACAAAATTACAACAACAATTACACTTATTAAAGTTTGTATTTATATTTAAATTTTACTTTATACTATTATAAAAAAAAAACTAGCTGGGATCCGGGGCGCGTTGCTACGCCCCAAAAATAAAGTAAAACATCTCATCCGATTTGACCGGTGCAACGACAAGGTAAACCACGATGGGTAAACACTGAACCGATCCGGGTGGCATTACGCTCATGTTACACACTTCTCTTAACAAATCTTATTTGATTTGTGGTCAAAATTTCATATCGATTCGTTGACCGGTGTAGGAGCCTATTCGGAACAGACAAATAATAAAAAACATTCCTTTTTAATGAACAGTATCTTGGAATATGTATTTTATTTTTATTTTTTCCTTATTCTAGAGCAGTCAGGTAAACAATATATATTTTTGGTTTTCTCATTTGGCGCATACATTAATAAGTTTTTCGGCGTTCCCTATCTGTAGCAAGCAACATATTATATATGTGAGAAACATAATGGACTTCCCAAATTGACACCAGCAACACTCAGTGACTTCTGCTGTGTTGATGGTAATTGCGAAAGCAATGCGAAATTGAAGCCGTTTGAAATCGAAAGGCAAATCGAACCATTGGTATGCGTGGGATGCGCACATCTTCCCCTTACATTTTCCATTGAGGATGGTCGTTTCAATGGATGCTATGTTGTTCTGATTCGATCGCTTTCGAGTCGTGCGCTATGTTGGTCAGGTGTTTCAGCAGCTCTTAAAATTGAAGCTCTGATTCGAAAGTTTTCAAGTCGTATGCTATGTTGTTTAGATGTTTCAGCAGCTTTTGATCTGAAACCCCTTAACCGCATTTCCTCGCTTTTTTGGCATCTCTAAGTATTTTCTGAAATAGTAAAAGTAAAGCATTCAAAATACTCGGCGCGAGTGGCTGCGCCCCAAAAATGAAGTAAGTATTTTTTTAGTAAACAGCAAATTAGCGTTGCTAGGTTAGGTTGCCGACTGCACGCCCTATCCAAGACAGACTTAAAGTTGCGCCCACTTCGAAAGCAAACCTGCACAAATAAATTTTGGCACTTCTCCCCCGACTTCCCCACACTATTCCTACCTTTGTGAAATGATTTTGACGAAAACTGTGACATTTTTATCTGACAGAAAACCGACCCAATTTCGCCCGGCTTGAACATTAAATACTTAAAATAAAAGGGATGATACATTGGGGTCGTCAACCCCTCTATGTTACTCCAAATTGTGAATATTATTTGTGGTCAAAATTTCATAACGATCGTTTGACCGGTGTGGGTATTGTGTGCATAGCATACGAACAAACAAACAAATATTGATTTTTATTATATTAGATTTAGATTTAAAGGCAGTCTTTTATATTTTTTTAGTTTTTTGTTGTTTAAATAAATCAGAATTACAAAATTGTGATAATTAAAATTACCGCAAGATAATACTCTTATTAAGTATTGTTGTTAAATTTAATACGGAGGCGCTGAACGAACATGAGTGGAAAAATAACTGACAACGATTTTTTTTCTAGCAATTCCGACTTTTTCTTGGCAATTCTGACTTTATTCTGACATTTCCGACTATTTTCTGGCAATTCTGACTTTATTCTGGCAATTGCGACTTTTTTTCTGGCAATTCCGACTTTTTTCTGGCAATTCTGACTTTATTCTGACAATTGCGACTTTTTTCTGGCAATCGCGACAGGGGTAGGTTTCACGTACAGGGAAATATGACCTTTTTGGAGTATGTTTCTTTAAGTGGTCGAGCGCGTAGCGCGAGGCACCAATTTCAGTGATACACAGAACTTACCGTCTGTGAAAATTTGTTTTTCCGTGGATCACCGAAATTGGTAAAATTAAAGAAACATACTCCAAAAAGGTCATGTTTGCCTGTATGTGAAACTCAAAATGTGAACAGTATTTTATATTTTAAGTTTGGGCAACAAAACAGTAGGTAGGTACCATTGTCCTATCCAGAATTGCCAGAAAGAAGTCGTATTTGACAGAAAAAAGTCTAAATTGCCAGAAAAAAATCTGAATTGTCAGAAAAAAGTCGGATTTGACAGAAAAAAGTCTAAATTGCCAGAAAAAAGTCGGAATTGCCAGAAAAAAAAAGTTTTCACTTATTTTTCCGCCTTCATCGTCTCCACGAATCGTAATAATTTTAGGAGCTTTATTTTAACAATTATCCGAGTTAGAATGTAAACAAGAACTAAAAAAAAAATACTTAATTAACTCATTTTATGAAAAATCAGTTAATATTTTTTTTTAGTTTTTTCCTAGCTCGTATCCGGCGCGCGTTGCTACGCCTCAAAAATAAAAAAAAAAATAAAACACATCTCATCTGATTTGACCGGTGCAACGACAAGGTAAACCACGATGGGTAAACACTGAACCGATGCGGGTGGCATTACGCTCATGTTACACACTGTTCTTGACGAATATTATTTGATTTGTGATAAAAATTTCATATCGATCAACACTCAGTTTCAATGTATGCTATATTATTCTGATTCAATCGCTTTCGAGTCGTGCGCTATGTTGGTCAGGTGTTTCAGCAGCTCTTAAAATTGAAGCTCTGATTCGAAAGTTTTCAAGTCGTATGCTATGTTGTTCAGGTGTTTCAGAAGCTTTTGATCTGAAATCTCTTAACCGCATTTCTTCATTTTTTTTGGCATTTTTAGTATTTTCTGAAATAGTAAAACGTAAGGCATTCAAAGTACTCGGCGCGAGTGGCTGCGCCCTAAAAATGAAGTAAAATTATTTTTTTAGTGAACAGCAAATTAGCGTTACTTGCCGATTGCACGTCCGACCCAAGAAGGAATTAAATTGGGCCCACTTCCAAAGCAATCCTGGACAAATAAATTTTGGTACTTCTCCCTCGACTTCACCACACTATTCCTACCTTGTGAAATGATTTTGACGAAAATTGTGACATTTTTATCTGACAGAGCACCTACTCAATTTCGCCCGATTTGAACATATTTTTTTAAGAAAAAGGGATGATACATTGGGGTCGTCAACCCCTCTATGTTACTCCAAATTGTAAATATTATTTGTGGGAGTGCATAACATACGAACAAACAAACATTGATTTTTATTAGATTTAGACCCCTTTTGTAATTTTTTAATTTTTTGTTGTTTAAATAAATCAGAATTACAAAATTGTAATAATTAAAAATAAGTTAATAATCTCATTAACTACATATTGTTGTTAAAAGGTCTCCACGAAGCGTAATAATTTTAGGAGCTTTATTTTAACAATTATCCAACTTAGAATGTAAACAAGAACTAAAAAAATTAATTAATTAACAATAGTCTCATTTTATGAAAAATCAGTGAATATTTTTTTTTTACTTTTTTCCTTCAAGTGTCTACCTATATACAGGGTGTTTCATAAGTACACGGCAATCTCCGAGATTATGAATATCAACGATAAGAGAAATGTCTTGGGAAGTTTTTTTATTTTCTAAATAATCGTCTGGTTTAAAAATGTAAATGGTTTTAAATCGACCAGCAGAAAGATAGAAAATAAGTTTGCACTAAATAATGTATAAATTTTTCGATGTTAGACCATAGCGAGAAATTTGTCAAATGTGACGTTCACTCAGTGGCGTTCTATTATTATTACAAATTTGTCTTGTCGTGTTTTACGAAAAAATTGCAAAAAAATATAAATTTGAAATTTTTCAAAAAAGAACTGCAGAATAACGTTTCTTTAGCTCCTACGAGTTTGTGTATTAAGTATTGCCGTTTACTTACGAAACACCCCGTAGATAGTACCACAATTTTTCCAGATTTTGAAATTAATATTTTGTAGGTTAAAAGAAAAAAATTATGTGCAACGGTTGGTTTCAAGGCATTTTTTTTTTTTCGAAATCTTTAAGAATTTTTTTTTTTTATTTCTCTAACATTAATTGTTTTACAAAAAAATAGACTCCCTTTTTTGGGATTCTTAAATTGTTAAGAACTTTTGCAATTGTTTATGTGCGGGTTTGCAACTTTTGCACATTTTTCTAGAGGTGATTAAAAATACAATGAGCTATCACACGTATAGTAGCCTCAAGCTTAAATTGTCACGGGGTTGGGGGGGGGGGAAATGATGCACGACCAACTTATCTATGTAACAAATTAATATTTTACTGTTCAACTTTAGAATACATTAAAAGTGCAAGCCTTAGAAAAACATATTCTGGACCAAATATTAAAAACAAACTCCTCACTTTAGCCAGTAATAATTCATAACAAAATATTAAATACCCCTCTGCTGCAATGACGCGTGCCGGGAGAGAAACCGCGTCTTGCAATCGAGTCGACCAGTTGCAACAAGACAATCAAAACCGGTAAGAATCCATATGATATCGGTTACGACTTACTTGTCTCGATTCCGACAAAAAAATGGACAAAAAATTCGTGACAATTTAAGGTTGAGGCTACTATACTTTAACTCGTAGTAGCAAGAATTAACACGTTTTTCAACTTGTGAACCAAACTATACAAGATACTATCAATATATTATAATATTCTCATTTTCAGTATTATTAACTGAGAAACTGTAAATCTGGAGACTCAGAAATTAAGGAATTGAGAAACCAAGAAATTGACATATTGACAGAGTGAGAGATTCTGAAACTGAAAGATTAACCGAATGAGAAATTCGCGAACTGAGAAACTAAAAGTTTAAGGATCTGAAATATTTAAGAAACTGAGAACTAATAAACTGAGAAACCGAAACGGTGAGACTGAAAAACTGATGTATTGGGAATTGTTAGAATTGTGAATTTCGGTATCTCCCAATTTTTCTTAGCGTCTTGGAATCTGTAAATTTTGTAAAGCAAAACAAATTAAATTTTAGGGGTATATAGACGGTCAGCAAGCACAGATAATTTGAATTGTTGAATAACAATGGTCCTAGACCTGATCCCTGCTCTACCTATACATATACCTACTCCACCCATCACCGACAACACAAACACTAATAAATACCAAGAAAATGACATCCTAATAATAATTGCCTCGTCGCAAACAACAGCAAAGTGTTTAATGATTGCCCTTTTGACACGTGACCTTAACTGACGTCAGCGCCACGTGACCGCGCGTCGGCCGGAAGTAGATTCGGTTTTATTGCTCCCCCATCCGTCTTGTCGCTGACACTAATTAATAATGAGCCTGTATCATGTTCGGCTCACAAATTACATGCGATCCGACTCAAGTACGTAGCTCTAACTGCTTGATAATTCTATAATTTACAGTTTACATATGTACTCGTGCAATTACCGCGTGTTTGAACAAATGCATTTATATAAAGCATTAACACAGTCGGTCAGCTAAGGTAATTATTTGCGTTGTACGAACCGTTTCGAAATTGTCTTGGAATGCGCTCGGGGTGTCAGCGTGGACGTTACCCACTCTCCCCTAGTGCGCTCATTGTTGCCAAATTATTTTCCTTGTTCATTGTTTCAGACAGGTACCTGCTTGTTACGGAATAACCGCTGAGGTGGAAATTAGCAGATCGGCAAACACAGGTAAACGGCGAAGGACATTCTGTATAATCAGGGACGCTTATTCGGAATTCTGTTTCGTGTTTGCACATATCTAGCTCGCGATGTGTGATTCCCCACATTAGTGTTTGTTACGAACAGTGCTCAGCCATTAGAGGTTTAAATAAGACGCTTTCTGCCATTAATGGGTATATGTTCGTCACAGGAGACTTCGCCACAGCCAAATTACCATACCGTAAATAAATTTTCAGCAGTGGGTAGGAAGGAATAAAACCATATTGTTTGTCTGACGATGGCCAAGACTGGATAGAGCAAGAACTTAATTGGCGCCGTTAGAATAGAGCTACCCTATTTTACCTCTTAATTTTATCTTACCCCATCGCATCCCGCTCTGAACTGAGTCAACATTAATTAAACTTCCCTGAAAAATGTAATTATAGGCTAACAACGGGAGTGGCGCAATTAGTGGTTTCAATGTGAAAAATGAAAATATTGATATAAATTGTATGACACAACAATATCGCTGTGGTGTTCGAATTTTAAATTTGCATGTAATGAAATAGGTATTGGCATCTCGAAAACATCTCACATTTTGAATAATTTGATTTTAATTTTAATTTTGAATCATTAAACCGTATACATTTATAGCATTGCAAAGTTTGAACTATAGGTACCTACTATATACTTGTATAATTAAAATCTTAATATTTAGATTTTTTGAATCGTTGAAATCTTTAATTTTGAATCGTACTTATAGAACATTTTTGAAGTTTGGAAATTCTTAATCCCTGAATTGTTTATACGTTAACCGTTTTGAACTTTTGGGAAAAAGCTGTGGATATCTAATTTGCAAACATTAATTTCGGAACAGTCAAATACGTAATTCATTGCATAATTTTGTAGAACTATTGCGTTTATGTGATTTTGAAATAGTTTAAATTATGAATTCTTGAAAAATGAAATTCGTTGTATTTCAAATTGTTGGATTCTTATCTACAAATGTTATAATTTGGAATCGTTCTAAAATATCAATCTCTTAATCTTGGAATTGTGAGTGTTAGAATCTTTCGAATCTTCAAATCTCATTTATTTATCAGAATGACAGAATTTTGAAGTTCTGGGATTATTGAACTGTTAGAATATTGAAATCGAAATCTTTAAATATTAGAATTTTCAAACCTTTAATCTGAAATTCTCTAATGTTAAACTCGTAGTGTTACAATTTAATTTCGCCGCGCATTGGCCATCAAAGATTCAGGAACGAATCAGCGTTTAGAGATAACCCGCACGCACAAAAAGCACGAAAAATTTCTTGCATACCACGCGACGAACTTGCGGCCTTCTTTTCGAACGACATCTTAACGAAGTAACATTAATTTAATAATTTCAATGTAATTTAACGTTTTAAGAGTAGTACAATAGTCATTATTTAATTTATAAACCAGAAGAATGTCGGTAAATCCAAGTGGAGTAAATTTAAATTAAAATTTAAATATATCTAAGTCGGATAAAATTCTTAGACAACATTTAGATTTCAATAACAAATTTGCAATAAAAAACTCAATAGATCTTTGCTCCAAAATTAGAAATTTCCAAATTCCATCAGACACTAGACTTGTTTCATTTGACGTAGTTAATTTATTCCCCAGCATCACACCCAAATCTTGCTTATTAATTTTAAAAAAGCTACTATTTAATTCTAATATGCCAACCATACATGCACTAAATTTACATTCACTTTGTGAGACTGTCCTAGATCAAAATTTCTTTCAATTTAATAATATTTTTTATTCACAAGACTCAGGCTTAGCAATGGGCTCTAATTTGTCACCTCTTTTAGCAGAAATATTCATGAATAACTTAGAAGATCAGTTTTTAAGTTCTTCTCCCTTTAAAGATCATTTTCTCTTTTGGTACAGATATGTAGATGACAATTGTTTTATTCAAAGGATCTGATTCTGAACTGGATAACGCACTAGGCAACTTAAATTCTTTAAACCAATCCATTAAATTCACTGTTGAAATTGAAATCAATTCCCTTTTTAGACTTGTTAATCACTAGAAATAATAATACTTTTAAATTTGACATTTATAGAAAACCTAGTATCACAGATTGCGTAATACCTTTTGACTCTTGTCACCCTGTTTCCCATAAATTTGCAGCTTTTCATTCCTTTTTCCACCGATTATTTTCTATACCACTATCAAATTCATCTTTTCAAACAGAACTTAATAACATTAAACAAATTGCTTCAAATAATGGATATTCTTTAAAAACTATAAATAAATTGTACTATAGATACTATAACAAATTCAAATACACACACCACTTGGTTAAAAATCCTTCAGAAACAATTTCCTTTTCAAATTCATTAACATACTTTGGTGTCGTCTCAGAGAAATGTTCTAAAATACTTAAGAAAAACGGTTTTAAAGTTTCATTTAAAACAGATAACAACTTATCCAGATTTTTTATTAAAAATAAAGATCCATTAGATTACAAATCGTCATCAGGTGTATACAAATTAAACTGCTCTTCTTGTGAGTCATTCTACATAGGTCAAACATGTCTCAAAATATCAGACCGTATTAAAGAACATTTCAGGCACATCTATAACAACACAGATCTTGATCCTCCACCATCAACACCTTCTTCTTTCGCCAATCATATATTAATAACGAAACATAGTTTTTCACCATCAAATTCCAAATTGATTCATAAATGCAATAAAGGCCGGAAATTAGATTTTCTTGAGACTTTGGAAATAAGGAAAGCCTTGAAACTGGAAAACAGATCTTGTTTAAATGAACAGAATAACTTCAATAATCCCATTATTAATTCACTATTTTAATTTTTCACCACTCAAACAAACTTACCAGATTCTCTTTGATCCATTTTTAATTTTTGCATTTTATAAAATGTTGTTTTTACGAAACCTTTAAAAATCATGTAACCCTTTGAAAACGTCAAATTTAATTCAAAATTACGTCAATGTCATAATTTTTTATATTATTTAAGGTAAGAACCTCTGTAATTCAATTGTATCATTAATCTCTTGTTAAATAAGGGCTGATGATGGCAGTAGTGTTCTGCCGAAACATGTTCCATTTGTAATTTTACACTTATTAAAGTTTGTGGAGTTCGACTTAGATATATTTAAATTTTAATAATTTAATTTGATCATTTGATAATTTTATTACCTAGTCTTTCGAATTTAGAAATTTTCAAAAATTAAAATTGTGTATCTTGGGGTGTTATAATTTTTTTTTAAATTTTGAGATCTTTGAGTTTTGAAACTCTTGGATCTTTAGAATCGTGAAATTATTTCATATTGAAGTGTTGGAATTTTGATATCTTAGAATATTATAGTTTTAAATATTGGAATCTTGATAACATTTCAAAACATTGATAGAAAATTTAAATTTTCGTGTCTTTTAAATTTAAAAATTTTGTTAGAATCAATGTTTTGATAACAACATATTTTTAAAATATGTATGTATCAAATCTTATAGGTTTTTAATATTGGATATGTCATAAATGTTAAATATGACATATTTCACGTGGTCTAACCTCAAAAATCTGACAAAATTCGCCCATCAGGTGTAATAGTGAATGATACACTTTTTTGAAGTGAAACTTCTTATATGGGGAAAGGGCGCCGCAACCCGACACGAACCAGACACAAAAATTCAATATACAGTGTGAAAATTAAGTAAGGAATAAATTCAGTAACTCCGTTAGTATTTACATTAGAATAAATAGAAAGCATGTGGTAGGGTTAATTATAGCGCATCCGAGGAACGTATACTTTTTTTTCATTCGTTTTTTGACAGTTATGACGTAATCAATATTTTTTAATGACAAGTAATTTTTTTTTTATTTTACATTCGCATAGAGTTTTTTATTCTGATTTCAAGGGGTTATCAAATACTTAATAGGTTACATAAGAAAAAATGAATAAAAACAGCGCTAAAATTAAAATTAGTAAATTTTCAAAAAAATAACACAGCTGTTTAATGTTATTATTTAATGAATATTTAAATTCTAACGGAGTTACTAAATTTATTATTTACTTAGTTTCCACACTGTATAACTAACGACCGTCGAACGGTGTAAGCGGGCCAGTAGTAAGAGGGGTACTTTTTAACCCCGGCACTTTTGGCCCCGGCACTTTTGATCCCGGCACTTTCGATCCCGGTACTTTCGATCCCGGTACTTTCGATCCCGGCACTTTTGATCCCGGTACTTTCCATCCCGGTACTTTCGATCCCGGCACTTTTGATCCCGGCACTTTCGATCCCGGCACTTTCGATCCCGGCACTTTTGATCCCGGCACTTTCGATCCCGGTACTTTCGATCCCGGTACTTTCGATCCCGGTACTTTATGCAACGGCACTTTAGACCCCGGCACTTTAGATCCCGGTACTTTTTGTCCCCGGTACTTTTTTATCCCCGGTACTTTCGATCCCGGTACTTTTTAACTCCCGGTATTTTTAGACCCCGGCACAACTTGATTTTAAATACTTATGAGAAATCATTAATTTAAGCTCCTATTTACATAAAGGCGGATAATTTGGATGTTTGGTTGGTTGCATAATTTATCTGTAAATTTATAAATATAAATATAAACTATTTAGAAAAATCACTGTGGACACATTACAAAGTTTTTAAACGTCTTGACAATAGGTCAAAAATAGAAAAAGACACAGAAAAATTTGACATTTTTTAATTGAGCAAATACGTTAAGGTTTTTTGTGACTTTCATAAGATAAGGATGTTTTGATGGTTGCATAATTCATTTTAAATACATTGTTAACAACAATAAATATTAAATAGCAATTACATGTGAGGGGTTTTTATAAAGAGTTTTAAGCTACACAAAATTCAAGAAAAAAATTTAAAATATCAAAATAAATTTATTGTGAAATTAAAAACTATTGAGCATAATTCATCTGTAGTCCATTAGTTGCATTTTAAATAATAACAATAAGTGACGGCTTCTCGCGAAGAACTCAATGTAGCCAACTTAAGAACAAAAAAAAAACGAACTTCACATGTTTTCTTACAAATTGAGAAAAATTTCCAAAAAAAAAAAGAAATTACATAAGCTACACAAAATTCAAGAAAAATTAAAAATATCAAAGTAAATTTATTGTAAAATATAAACTATTCAGAAAATCACTGTGGACACATTGCAAAGTTTTAAACGTCTTGACAATAGGTGAAAAAATAGAAAAAGATACAGAAAAATTTGAAACTTTTTTAATTGAGTAAATACGGTAAATGTTAAGGGTTTTGTGAATTTCATAAGATAAGGATGTTTTGATGGTTGCATAATTCATTTAAATACATTGTTAACAGTAATAAATATACAAAGTTTTAAACGTCTTGACAATAGGTAAAAAAGAGAAAAAGATACAGAAAATTTGAAACTTTTTAATTGAGCAATTAATATTTAACTAAATAGTTAGATATTCACTTTTTGAAAATTATTATTATTCTGATGTGGTAATTTTTGGATTAAGTAAAATTAATATTTTGAAATTATTATTATTCGTCGGTCCCATTCCCATATAGCAACGAAGTAAAATTAAAAGATTAAATCGCCGTAAAAAGAAGAAGCCAATATTTAGAAAGTGTAACAAATGTAGATAATTGTAATAAAATAATAATAATGATATATAAAAATATACATTTATTTACATATATATTTATTCACAGCTTATTTCAAATGATTATCAAGAAGTCGATAGTAACAAACGATAGACAGATGTAACGTATAAAAGGGGTTAGTCCCAACTCTCCTCCACCTCAATGTTAGTCTCCAGTTGCTTGAGGTAGCTTAAGTCCTCCCACTGTGGTCTAGGACCTTGTTGTTGTTGCTGTTCTTTTAATTGTTCACGTTGTGCCTGGTACATATGATCTAGCCTTAGTCTATGTTCGGCACGGTGACAACGAATTATATGATTTGATAGCCTATGGGCTAGCATAACGTGGTTATTGTTGTAGGGGCACACCCTAATGTCCTCTAAAAACAAAAGAAACAAAAAACTAATAGATTAAACTAGAAAGATGTAGCTTTATATGTCACTTACCTTCCACCGGATCGTAGTAGAAGTTAACTTTTCTTTTATTTTGTTTTGCAGCCATCTTGTGTGTTACGTATATCTTCTAATGGTCGAACAAGAGTGTATTTGGAACTGAATATCTGTACAGGCTAGTGGCTGGCTTTTATACAACGCTGAGTTCTCCTATGAACATAAAATTCCCACGCATAGAAATAACCATTTCCCATGATAGGGATGTCAATAAATTCTCGAGATATATTATTATTTAATCTCAAGTTTTGGAAAGGACCCCTCAACTCTTATCACAGGATGACCGGATGACGACTATTGATAAATGTATAAGCCATCTGGTAACAACTTGCTAAGTGGAGCATATCAGCTTAAGACGAAAATAATTTGTTTTTTCATAATTTACTATGAATTTACTATGACCTTTTAGCAATTTTTTCATTTCGCAATATAAATTTATAGTTGACAGACAATTTTGTCCGTGCTAACATCGCGCCAGATGTAATTTTAGTAAAAATTGAGTTCTTCACGAGAAGCCGTCACTTATTGTTATTATTTAAAATGCATACAATGGACTTACAGATGAATATGGACACATTGCAAAGTTTAAATGTCTGGGCATAAAGCGTTTTAAGTTGCACAAAATTCAAGAAAAATAAAAAAAAATGTATGAAAGTAAATTTATTGTAAAATATAAACTATTCAGAAAAATTACTGTGGACACATTGCAAAGTTTAAATGTCTTGGCATAAAGCGTTTTAAGCTGCACAAAATTCAAGAAAAATTAAAAAATGTATCAAAGTAAATTTATTGTAAAATATAAACTATTCAGAAAAATCATTGTGGACACACTGTAAAGTTTTAAAACGTCTTGACATAAACCGTTTAAGCTACACAAAATTCAAGAAAAATTTAAAAAATTTCAAACAAATTTTGCGTAAAATATACCATGCAGATTCCCACGCTAAAAACAACCGCATTTATGTAAATATGGACTGAAATTTATGATTTCTCATCAGATATTTAAAAATCAAAGTTTGATATCTTATAAATCCCTACAGGTTACAACTTGATAAAACCTTGCAGGTTAACAGTGTTTTGGTAATTATTCGTTTCAAGTTCTAAGTTTTAACTTTTAGGTTCCAACTTTTTTCAACATTTCATTTTCTCATTTTAGAGGTTTAAAGTTTCATAGATTTAGTTTACTCATGTCCTGAAGATTATTTTACGGTATGTAACTATTCGTATCAAGTTCTTAGTTTTTAGTTTTTAGGTTCTAAGTTTTCTCAACATTTCAATTTCTTAAAATATGATAAATTCTTATTTTACTCAAGTCCTGAAGGTCTTATAACGGTGTGTAACTATCCGTCTCCAGCTCTTAGTTTTTAGTTTTTAGGTTCTAAGTTTTCACAGCATTTCATTTCACAACTTAAAGGTTTAAAGTTTCATAAATTTTTATTTTACTCAGGTCCTGAAGATCTTTTTTCGGATATTTTATCAATTTCAAATTATAACTGCATTGAAATCACCTAATCTGGGACACATTGCAAAGTTTAAATAATAACAATAAGTGACGGCTTCTCGCGAAGAAGCTTTAACTTTTTCTCAACACTTCAATTTCTCAACCTAAAGGTTTAAAGTTTCATAGACTTACTTTACTCAAGTCATGAAGATCTTATTACGGTGTTTAACTCTTCGTCTACAAAATTTTGGACTTGGAAGTCTCGTCAGGAACAATCACAAAAAATGGGATAGTTAATTAATTTCAAAATATACTAAATTAGACCATTAACTGACTACTAGAATTCATCACATTTGAAAGAAAATTTATTTATTTATTTATTTATTACAGACCAATTAAATATCGTGGTGCTCCAAAAAACAATTTTTTTCTCATTAGAGCACAAAAAAAAACTCCACAGGTTGAACATTTGCTGTGTGGTCTGGATTGCACACTTTTTGAACTGCATAGTTCGCATCTGACCGTGCTTTTTCATAAACGACCCAATGACTACCCATGTTGCCAAGACAGATTCTTGTTTACTCAGGTAAGGTCGTGCGTCCGTCTTTTTAATCCGCAGTAGCAAATTTTCATTGAGAATATTTATTTTATTTTATTTCCTTTTGATGTTACTAAGGCAACTTGAAAAGTAGTTTAAATTCCTCACAGATAAATATTACCAAGTCGCGGTTCTTCAACTTTAATATTTCTTTATCGATTTGCGTAAACGAAAATTCTAGGTGGAACGTCAATTCACCGTTAGTTACGTCGATACGGTAACACAGGATGATAGAGATTCTGAGGTGATAAGAAGAAGTTTGCCAGTTTATCTTGAGCGTTTAAAATTAATGTCGGGTTCCACCCTGCAACGCCGGGTTCCGCGGCGCGTCCGAGCGCCGCGACACCCGCCACCACGATGCCCCGCCGCGCTTAATTTTTACTGGCAAACTTCTTCTTATCACCTCAGAATCTCTATCATCCTGTGTTACCGTATCGACGTAACTAACGGTGAATTGACGTTCCACCTAGAATTTTCGTTTACGCAAATCGATAAAGAAATATTAAAGTTGAAGAACCGCGACTTGGTAATATTTATCTGTGAGGAATTTAAACTACTTTTCAAGTTGCCTTAGTAACATCAAAAGGAAATAAAATAAAATAAATATTCTCAATGAAAATTTGCTACTGCGGATTAAAAAGACGGACGCACGACCTTACCTGAGTAAACAAGAATCTGTCTTGGCAACATGGGTAGTCATTGGGTCGTTTATGAAAAAGCACGGTCAGATGCGAACTATGCAGTTCAAAAAGTGTGCAATCCAGACCACACAGCAAATGTTCAACCTGTGGAGTTTTTTTTTGTGCTCTAATGAGAAAAAAATTGTTTTTTGGAGCACCACGATATTTAATTGGTCTGTAATAAATAAATAAATAAATAAATTTTCTTTCAAATGTGATGAATTCTAGTAGTCAGTTAATGGTCTAATTTAGTATATTTTGAAATTAATTAACTATCCCATTTTTTGTGATTGTTCCTGACGAGACTTCCAAGTCCAAAATTTTGTAGACGAAGAGTTAAACACCGTAATAAGATCTTCATGACTTGAGTAAAGTAAGTCTATGAAACTTTAAACCTTTAGGTTGAGAAATTGAAGTGTTGAGAAAAAGTTAAAGCTTCTTCGCGAGAAGCCGTCACTTATTGTTATTATTTAAACTTTGCAATGTGTCCCAGATTAGGTGATTTCAATGCAGTTATAATTTGAAATTGATAAAATATCCGAAAAAAGATCTTCAGGACCTGAGTAAAATAAAAATTTATGAAACTTTAAACCTTTAAGTTGTGAAATGAAATGCTGTGAAAACTTAGAACCTAAAAACTAAAAACTAAGAGCTGGAGACGGATAGTTACACACCGTTATAAGACCTTCAGGACTTGAGTAAAATAAGAATTTATCATATTTTAAGAAATTGAAATGTTGAGAAAACTTAGAACCTAAAAACTAAAAACTAAGAACTTGATACGAATAGTTACATACCGTAAAATAATCTTCAGGACATGAGTAAACTAAATCTATGAAACTTTAAACCTCTAAAATGAGAAAATGAAATGTTGAAAAAAGTTGGAACCTAAAAGTTAAAACTTAGAACTTGAAACGAATAATTACCAAAACACTGTTAACCTGCAAGGTTTTATCAAGTTGTAACCTGTAGGGATTTATAAGATATCAAACTTTGATTTTTAAATATCTGATGAGAAATCATAAATTTCAGTCCATATTTACATAAATGCGGTTGTTTTTAGCGTGGGAATCTGCATGGTATATTTTACGCAAAATTTGTTTGAAATTTTTTAAATTTTTCTTGAATTTTGTGTAGCTTAAACGGTTTATGTCAAGACGTTTTAAAACTTTACAGTGTGTCCACAATGATTTTTCTGAATAGTTTATATTTTACAATAAATTTACTTTGATACATTTTTTAATTTTTCTTGAATTTTGTGCAGCTTAAAACGCTTTATGCCAAGACATTTAAACTTTGCAATGTGTCCACAGTAATTTTTCTGAATAGTTTATATTTTACAATAAATTTACTTTCATACATTTTTTTTTATTTTTCTTGAATTTTGTGCAACTTAAAACGCTTTATGCCCAGACATTTAAACTTTGCAATGTGTCCATATTCATCTGTAAGTCCATTGTATGCATTTTAAATAATAACAATAAGTGACGGCTTCTCGTGAAGAACTCAATTTTTACTAAAATTACATCTGGCGCGATGTTAGCAGGGACAAAATTGTCTGTCAACTATAAATTTATATTGCGAAATGAAAAAATTGCTAAAAGGTCATAGTAAATTCATAGTAAATTATGAAAAAACAAATTATTTTCGTCTTAAGCTGATATGCTCCACTTAGCAAGTTGTTACCAGATGGCTTATACATTTATCAATAGTCGTCATCCGGTCATCCTGTGATAAGAGTTGAGGGGTCCTTTCCAAAACTTGAGATTAAATAATAATATATCTCGAGAATTTATTGACATCCCTATCATGGGAAATGGTTATTTCTATGCGTGGGAATTTTATGTTCATAGGAGAACTCAGCGTTGTATAAAAGCCAGCCACTAGCCTGTACAGATATTCAGTTCCAAATACACTCTTGTTCGACCATTAGAAGATATACGTAACACACAAGATGGCTGCAAAACAAAATAAAAGAAAAGTTAACTTCTACTACGATCCGGTGGAAGGTAAGTGACATATAAAGCTACATCTTTCTAGTTTAATCTATTAGTTTTTTGTTTCTTTTGTTTTTAGAGGACATTAGGGTGTGCCCCTACAACAATAACCACGTTATGCTAGCCCATAGGCTATCAAATCATATAATTCGTTGTCACCGTGCCGAACATAGACTAAGGCTAGATCATATGTACCAGGCACAACGTGAACAATTAAAAGAACAGCAACAACAACAAGGTCCTAGACCACAGTGGGAGGACTTAAGCTACCTCAAGCAACTGGAGACTAACATTGAGGTGGAGGAGAGTTGGGACTAACCCCTTTTATACGTTACATCTGTCTATCGTTTGTTACTATCGACTTCTTGATAATCATTTGAAATAAGCTGTGAATAAATATATATGTAAATAAATGTATATTTTTATATATCATTATTATTATTTTATTACAATTATCTACATTTGTTACACTTTCTAAATATTGGCTTCTTCTTTTTACGGCGATTTAATCTTTTAATTTTACTTCGTTGCTATATGGGAATGGGACCGACGAATAATAATAATTTCAAAATATTAATTTTACTTAATCCAAAAATTACCACATCAGAATAATAATAATTTTCAAAAAGTGAATATCTAACTATTTAGTTAAATATTAATTGCTCAATTAAAAAGTTTCAAATTTTCTGTATCTTTTTCTCTTTTTTACCTATTGTCAAGACGTTTAAAACTTTGTATATTTATTACTGTTAACAATGTATTTAAATGAATTATGCAACCATCAAAACATCCTTATCTTATGAAATTCACAAAACCCTTAACATTTACCGTATTTACTCAATTAAAAAAGTTTCAAATTTTTCTGTATCTTTTTCTATTTTTTCACCTATTGTCAAGACGTTTAAAACTTTGCAATGTGTCCACAGTGATTTTCTGAATAGTTTATATTTTACAATAAATTTACTTTGATATTTTTAATTTTTCTTGAATTTTGTGTAGCTTATGTAATTTCTTTTTTTTTTGGAAATTTTTCTCAATTTGTAAGAAAACATGTGAAGTTCGTTTTTTTTTTTGTTCTTAAGTTGGCTACATTGAGTTCTTCGCGAGAAGCCGTCACTTATTGTTATTATTTAAAATGCAACTAATGGACTACAGATGAATTATGCTCAATAGTTTTTAATTTCACAATAAATTTATTTTGATATTTTAAATTTTTTTCTTGAATTTTGTGTAGCTTAAAACTCTTTATAAAAACCCCTCACATGTAATTGCTATTTAATATTTATTGTTGTTAACAATGTATTTAAAATGAATTATGCAACCATCAAAACATCCTTATCTTATGAAAGTCACAAAAAACCTTAACGTATTTGCTCAATTAAAAAATGTCAAATTTTTCTGTGTCTTTTTCTATTTTTGACCTATTGTCAAGACGTTTAAAAACTTTGTAATGTGTCCACAGTGATTTTTCTAAATAGTTTATATTTATATTTATAAATTTACAGATAAATTATGCAACCAACCAAACATCCAAATTATCCGCCTTTATGTAAATAGGAGCTTAAATTAATGATTTCTCATAAGTATTTAAAATCAAGTTGTGCCGGGGTCTAAAAATACCGGGAGTTAAAAAGTACCGGGATCGAAAGTACCGGGGATAAAAAAGTACCGGGGACAAAAAGTACCGGGATCTAAAGTGCCGGGGTCTAAAGTGCCGTTGCATAAAGTACCGGGATCGAAAGTACCGGGATCGAAAGTACCGGGATCGAAAGTGCCGGGATCAAAAGTGCCGGGATCGAAAGTGCCGGGATCGAAAGTGCCGGGATCAAAAGTGCCGGGATCGAAAGTACCGGGATGGAAAGTACCGGGATCAAAAGTGCCGGGATCGAAAGTACCGGGATCGAAAGTACCGGGATCGAAAGTGCCGGGATCAAAAGTGCCGGGGCCAAAAGTGCCGGGGTTAAAAAGTACCCCTCTTACTACTCGGGCCCTATCCCAAAGGGGCTCTCTTGGTACAGGGAGGCCCTTGATAACGGTACAAGGTAACAACAGTAACCGGGCATTAAAAATGAAAATAAATTCTTAAGGAGTAAACTCCAAAAGTTTCACTTTTGCCGTGCGTGGCTCCACACACAATTTTTTTTTTAAATTTAATGTAATTTAATTCAATTTGGGAATTTAAAATGAAGGATACTTTTGACTGTTAAAATTCTATTGTTTAAACTACAACAAATTGTCTGCAAATATAATTGTCTCAAATAATGAAGAAATTATACCTATACAGACTTTACGTAATCTGCCAGGTGAAGTTTAAAAAATATCCATTGATGCTGGCGGAAATTACGAAATGATATATTTTTTATTATTGTACATATCTTCTTTGTTTTAACAAGAATCACAATGAATATGTAAATATAAAATGCGAGCCGCACTCCTATACATGCAGGTATAATAATTGAGACAGTTTTGTAAATTAGGTCTCCGCTGCCGGCGGGTATGCAATTATTTTGATGGTATATTAATAAGGTAGCATATTTAATATCTTTATGACTGTTTGGTTTAGAAAATTTAATAGAATAGCAGTTTCCTTTAAATTGTTGAAACAATCTTAAGCTGTAACTCAAACAGGATAGCAAACGCTATAAGGAGTCGCAATGTCTTAGATCCTACGGATATATCACAACTAATCGGCTTATTAACGGTCATACGTAACATTAAAATCGGAGGGGTCGCATGTTTGCCTTCGGCAAAGATAAACTGCAGGGCTTCCTCTTAGCACGCCTAAGCAATATTAGTACATTTGAAACAATGCAAAACGTATGTTACAGCACTCGCCTACGAAATCCGTATCTAGACTGCATGCAAGACCCATCAAGATGGCTTGGATCGCCCCGCCGCGTCGCCCTCCCCACTCCCCAAAAACAATCGAATCCAGCATCCATATCATATGACCCAAACACGGCCGGGGACCAGCGGCCCTCCCCTTTAAGTAAACAACCAATCAGAGACCGGCCTGATAAAATCATGGGACCATAAAGCTATGCATGTACATGCTACATGCGTGTTTGTTGTTTCCGAGAGTGGAACGTCTTCACGTCGGCCGAGGCGATGGAAACGGGTGCGAGGAAGTGAGACGCCGGTGCCGTGAAGGAGGAAAATATGCAGATTCGATGGCTGCGTGCCGGTCGCATTAATGCACCTCCTGAATTTTTTATGTTTGGGGGGACGAGGGAAGGGGTTTTCATAGAGTGTTTAGCAGGGGATTTAGATGGGTTTATACAATTTCAATCAGACTTTCTTGAATTTGCTCTTATAAATGTGGATACTAACAATAAGACCACAAATCCTTGAAATTGCAGATAATCACTTAGTAAATAATTCGATACATTGGCATTTGAATTAGCAATTAGTTATATTGATACAAAATATTAGATATAAGTAGTATACCATAAATGTCAAAAAATCAGATGAAACATAGGTACATGTAAGTACCTATGGAAATCAAACGACGTGTGTCGTTTACTATAACATGTGTTTTTAGTATGAATTAATAATCCGATCTATTTCTTTTAAAAAACATATTTCCATAGACGCCCTTGATGAACAATTAATTTTGTTACCTGTGACAAAATGCTCCTTATAAAACTGGGATCTTGAGAACCCAAGAACCTGAAATTTTGAGATCGTGAAAATCTAACAATCTAAAATTTGAAATACTGAGAATTCAACGACTTGAAAATTTGGGATCCCAAGAATCAACAATGTGAAAATTTAAGGTCTTGAGAACCTACAATAACCTGAAAATTTGAGAACCAAAGAGCTTGAAAACCTGACCACTTCGAGATCTTAGAATCTAACAATCTGAAAATTTGAGAACAACCTGAAAATGAAAGATCCCAAGGACTTGAAAATGTGAGATTGAGAATCTCACAACCTGAAAATTTTAGATCCTGAGAGCCCGACAACCTGAAACACAGGGATCCTATAAGAACTAACAATGTGAAGATTTAAGATTTTGACAACCTAATTAACCTGAAAATTTGAGAACCAACGAGCTTGAAAGCTTCAGAATTTCACTGAAAATTTGAGATCTTGAGAACCCAAGAACCTTAAAACCGTAGAAAATAAAGGAGCTTGAAAACCTGAAAATTTGAGAAACTGAAAGCCTGAGAATTTCACCACCTCGAAATAAAGGATTCTTCAGAATCTAATAACTTGAAAATTTGAGATCCTGAAGACGGAAAAACCTGAAAGTTTGAGATCCTAAAGAGTTAAAAACCTGAAAGTTTGAGATCTTGAGAACCTGAAGACCTTGGAAATTAAAAGCATGACAATCTAACCATCTCGAAATTTGAGAACCTTGCGACACTAACAAGCTGAAAATTTGAAATCCTGACAATCTAACAACAGGAACATTTTGAGTTCCTCAGGACCCAAAAACATAAAAATTTTAGATCCTGAGAATCCAACGACGTCAAACTTTCGGATCCTAAGAACCAACAATGCGAAAATTTTACAATCTGAAAATGCGAAATCTTGAGAACCTATAAGAACCTCCTGAAAACTTTAGGAATTAAACGTCTTGAGAATCTGACCACTTCGAGATGTTACAATCTAACAATCTGAAAATTTTACAATAACCTGAAAGTGAGAGATCCTAAGGACTTGAAAATGTGAGAATGATAATCTAACAACCTGAAAATTTTAGATATTGAGAGCCCAACAACCTGAAAGTCAGGCATCTTATAAAAACCAACAATGTGAAGATTTAAGATTTTGAGAACCTAATTATCCTAAAAATTTGAGAACCAAAGAGCTGAAAACCTCCGAATTTCACTGAAAATTTGAGATCTTAAGAACCTAAGAACCTTAAAACCTTAGAAAATAAAGGAGCTTGAAAACCTGAAAATTTGGGAACCAAAGAACTTGAAAACCTTAGTAAATTTCACCACCCCGAATTCAAGGATTTTTCAGAATTTAATAACCTGAAAATTTGAGATCCTGAGAATCGAAAAACCTGAAAGTTTGAGATCTTGAGAACCTGAAGACCTTGAAAATTTAAAGCCTGAAAATCTAACCATCTCAAAATTTGAAAATCTTGCGAAACTAACAATCTGAAAATTTGAAATCCTGACAATCTAACAACATGGAAATTTTTAGTTCCTCAGACCCCAAAAACCTGAAAATTTTAGATCATGAGAATCCAATGACCTGAAACTTTCAGATCCTAAGAGCAACAATGCGAAAATTTAACATTCTGAAAATGCGAGATCTTGAGAACCTGTAAGAACCTCCTGAAAACCTTAGGAATTAAACGTCTTGAGAATCTGACAAGTTCGAGATCTTAGAATCTAACAATCTGAAAATTTGACAACAACCTGAAAGTGAGAAAACCTAATTAACCTGGAAATTTGAGAACCAAAGAGCTTGAAAGCCTCCGAATTTCACTGAAGATTTGAGATCTTAAGAACCTAAGAACCTTAAAACCTTAGAAAATAAAGGAGCTTAAAAACCTGAAAATTTGGGAACCAACGAACTTGAAAACCTCAGTAGAAATTGAAAGCCTGAGAATTTCACCACCACGAATTCAAGGATTTTTCAGAATCTAATAACCTGAAAATTTGAGATCCTGAGGACCGATAAACCTGAAAGTTAAAGACCTTGAGAACCTGAAGACCTTGGAAATTAAAAGCCTGAGAATATAACCATCTCGAAATTTGAGAATCTTGCGAAACTAATAATCTGAAAATTTGAAATCCTGACAATCTAACAACAGGAAAATTTGAGATCTTGAGAACCTAAGAACCTTAAGACTTTAGAAGATAAAGGAGCTTGTAAACCTAAAAATTTGGGAACCAAAAAGCTTGAAAACCTTAGTAGAAATTGAAAGCCTGAGAATTTCACCACCTTGAAATAAAGGATTTTTCAGAATCTAATAACTTGAAAATTTGAGATCCTGAAGACGGAAAAACCTGAAAGTTTGAGATCCTGAAGAGGGAAAAACCTGAAAGTTTGAGATCTTGAGAACCTGAAGACCTTGGAAATTAAAAGCCTGAGAATCTATAACCATCTCGAAATTTGAGAATCTTGCAAAGCTAACAAGCTGAAAATTTGAAATCCTGACAATCTAACAACATCAAAATTTTGAGTTCCTCAGAACCCAAAAACCTGAAAATCTGAGATCCTGAGAATCCAACGATCTCAAACTTTCGGATCCTAAGAACCAACAATGCGAAAATTTAACATTCTGAAAATGCGAGATCTTGAGAACCTATAAGAACCTCCTGAAAACCTCAGGAATTAAACGTTTTGAGAATCTGACCACTTCGAGATCTTAGAATCTAACAATCTGAAAATTTGACAACAGCCTGAAAATGAGAGATCCCAAGAACTTGAAAATGTGAGATTGAGAATCTCACAACCTGAAAATTTTAGATCCTGGGACCCTGACAACCTGAAAGTCAGGGATCCTATATAAGAACCAACAATGTGAAGATGTAAGATTTTGAGAATCTAATTAACCTGAAAATTCGAGAACCAAAGAATTTCACTGAAAATTTGAGATCATGAGAACCTTAAAATTTGAGAACCAAAGAACTTGAAAACCTTAGTAGAAACTGAAAACCTGAGAATTTCACAACGAAGGATTTTTCAGAATCTAATAACCTGAAAATTTGAGATCCTGAGAACCGAAAAACCTGAAAGTTTGAGAAGTTGAGAACCTGAAGACCTTGGCATGAGTCTGATAATCTAAATATCTCGAAATTTGAGAACCTTGCGAAACTAACAATCTGAAAATTTAAAATCCTGACAATTTAAAAACAGGAAAACAACCTGATAATAACCTGAAATTGAAAGGTCCTAAGACTTGAAAATGTGAGATTGAGAATCTCACAACCTGAAAATTTTAGATCCTGGGACCCCGACAACCTGAAAACCAGGGATCCTATATAAGAACCAACAATGTGAAGATGTAAGATTTTGAGAATCTAATTAACCTGAAAATTCGAGAACCAAAGAGCTTGAAAGCCTCCGAATTTCACTGAAAATTTTAGATACTGAGAACCTAAGAACCTTAAAATCTTATAAAATAAAGGAGCTTGAAAACCTGAAAATTTGGGAACCAAAGAACTTGAAAACCTTAGTAGAAATTGAAAGCCTGAGAATTTCGCCACCCCGAATTCAAGGATTTTTCAGAATCTAATAAATTGAAAACCTTGGAAATTAAAAGCCTGAGAATCTAACCATCTCGAAATCTGAGAATCTTGCGAAACTAACACTCTGAAAATTTGAAATCCTGACAATCTAACAACATAAAAATTTTCAGTTCCTCAGAACCCGAAAACCTGAAAATTTTAGATCCTGAGAATCCAACGACCTAAAACTTTCGGATCCTAAGAACCAACAATCATAATATACTATTAAATGTTTTTTTCTACATTGCGTTCGTACCTATACTGAGGCTATAGTATCAACTATTTTTTCAGGGATTTTTCTCTGCTATTAGACAGCCTGATTTCCCGTTATTCTTCGGTTTCATCATGTAGGTACACGTAAACGATTTCTGGTTGGATCTCTGGTAAACTACCATCTATACTCTGGTACTGCGTCCTATATTTGGAAGACTTCTTCGCGGCATAATTGAAAATAAAAATTTATTAAAGAGAATAATAAAAGAGACAATACTCGAAATATTTACAACACAATAACGTTAAAATTAGAAAAAATCATTAAAATTATGTTTCCTAAAAAATATGAACTTGACAATTATTTGACAAATACACTAACTGTCAATATTTTTCTTAAGGACAATCCATACGAAAAAACCGTCAAACCGTCAAGAAGTAAGCGGAGTGACAGACAGAAGGGGACAGCGACGTGTGTACTACCACGCGAGCGAAGCCGCTGGCAAAAATTATTCTATGTCTTTCCTCGAGGTTCAAGCTATCCCCGTACTAAATTTCAATCAAAATCGGTTCAGCGGTTTAACCGTGAAAGCGTAACAGACAGACGGAGTTACTCGCATTTATATAATAAGTATTATATTTCTTTAATTCATTTTTTTCTGTCCACATTATAAGTGTTAAAATATTTTTAGTTTTTAGTTATTTAGAAAAAAGATGACCGCAAGGATGAAATCAAAACTGTTAACCTCACAAACTGCATATCACATCACCAAATAACGAAACTCTCCCGACTCACTATACACCGAAATATCTCATCTTTAAACAGTTAAAAGCTTAAAAGCAGACGCGCTTTAGAAATTCCCTTTTAACGAAAATTCCTCTTTTTCATCCATTTCGCTCTTGTGCAAGTTGCATCTTAGCGAAGCGCGTCAGCACCAACTGGTATTAAAGATCTTTGACGGCGAGATCCCGCTGACACTAAAACTGCGATCTCTTAAGTAAACAAGGGAGAGTTGCCCTTGCAAGGCTTATAGAACTACTACAAACTATATGCACTTTAATCCATCATTCGAGCATCTACTTCAGTTTTAATTTAATACTCGAGCTGGATGTTTCTTGTACTTATCTCGACGGGTAAATATTGAGTGCGGAAGTTTCTTGGGAGAGCGAAAAAGGACTGCTCGCAGTCGTGACATAGTCAAATTATTTAAATGTTTCACAATCAGTTTAGGCTCTTTTTTGCGCGCAATAAATTTCGATGATGCTTCCACCCCGAGCGATTACCTTTCATGCAACCAACTAGCGCTCCGGAGAGGTACCGGGAGAGCAGATGTCTAGTAAATACGATATCGGTGAGTCCGGACAAAGGATGTGTACATAGGACAGAAAAGCAAACACATTTTAGTCGCGCGGATTTCATACGACTGTTGCGCCCTCCTTATCTCCAATTAAAGGCCTTCGCTGGATGCGACAAAGAGGGAATTTCGTGGGGAGTGGGTGCTTTAGCGCTGGACCGATTTGATCGAATGCTGATGGAAATTGCAAAAAAGTTGGCGATATACCGTTCAAATTATAGATAGTTTTTCCAATTGTGGCAGTTACTATTAATAACTACTAATCTTGGTAATTTTTATAGCGATAAATAGAAATTTTAACAATGCGATAGATTACCTATCGATTTAGGATAAGGAAAAATTGTTTGTCTCAATCTTGAATTCGTTTTTTTAAGAGCGCGGATTTTCCCAGATCGTCACCTCAAGGCTAGAAGGCCACGTAAGTTTATCTTGCCATTAGGTGACAAGATTAAGAGGAAAACGTAATAAAAGACATCCGGAGAACTATTGGAAATCTGAATAAATCCGGTTTTGTTTCCGTGAAACACTGTTTTATCTTCTTCTAAGAAGCACAAAAGTTTAAACATGAAAAAACAATAATTTAGGATGGAACCAAGAATTTGTGAAATCTGCGAAAAGTGAAATTTCACTCGGAAGAATTATACAGAGTGACATCACGATAATCTGAGGTTTAAATATCACCCTGTATATAAACAGCAGTTTCGCAACATTTGAATTTTGTAAAACATCAAGGATATTTTTTTGATTTTGATGCATTGAGCTTTCGACATTTAGATTTCTAGATTTTAAGATTTCCAAACTTTGACACTTGAGAAGAGCTAAAGTGTAGCCCCAGTTGCGTCCTGCATAGCTCCACACCAGTCCTATCTGACTACGCGAAACATACATAATAAATTTCCTGAAAAGACGACAGTGGAGAATTGATATTAGAAATAATAAAAATCATAAGTAAAAATAGAAAATCATGTGTAACAAAATGTACACAAACAATTTCTCAGAATTCTCAATCTGTAATCTAAAATTGAATTTCTGAAAATAAAAAAAATATATACAGATTAAAAACGCTTAATTTATAACGGGGAACTGAGAACGGAAAATTCAGATTTGGTGGCCAAGAAATCGTAATTTTTATATTGAAAATCGACATTTAAAAGTCAAAAGTTAATATGTCGAAAACTAAACGAATAGGTATTATTATGAAAAATGTTGAACGACATTCGGTATCGCTGTAACAGATTCGGATAATTTATACACCGCTAGTGAACGTCATTGCAAGCAGGCAAAATGCGCGTAAATACCCGATAAAAAAAAACACCTGTGTGTGAATGACTTCGATTATAACGAGTGAGCAACAAAATTCGTGATCATAGGAGCCTCTGAATCCAAAATTTTGAGTCGATTCTTGATCGATACATTTGTATAAAAAGTCATCGAGCAATGTGAATTGACGATTAATGTAAACAGTAAAGTAAAAAAAACCGATATACGTTTAGCCAACTGCGATCACGAATTTTGTTGCTCACTCGTTAAATTAAAAACGAACACAATTAAAGACGTTCATAAACGTGCGGGGCTATGTAATTGCACCATTCCAACATGTCCAACTGTTTATTAAGCGTCACATTGCAAAATCCGCCATTTTATCAAATGGCTAGCCACTTTATTAAACGTGGTCACTTTCGAACATCGTCGTTCACATTCCCAAATAGCAGTATTTTATAATCCGACTATAGTGTTTTCAGCCAGTTTATAAACTCTCCGTTCAAGTATCTATAAGAGCCAATTCCGAAAGAACAATATTTTGTCATTGGAATGGTATGAAATAGACTAAATTATTCATACATGTTTTGTTAGGTAAAAACTATAGAAAATTATACATTTTTTATTACCATCATGTATGTTTGAAACTATCAATTTATTGCAGCTGTAGTGTCTTTTCCACACTTATTTTTGCTTGGTTTACATAGACAATTTTTGACCGCCAAATTGTGAAACTTTACTTAGGCACTCTCTTAAAAATATTGGAGTTGTATCAGGAACATTCAAAGTAGAATTTTGGATCACTTTCCAGCAACATTTTTTTGATTTTTTTTTGGCTCCCCTATTTCAATTACGTCATTTTACTGAGTTTATTTGGTCCTTTTTCGAGAATGTTGGGCAGCTAGCCTGCTTTCCATTAAAATTTTCTTCATGCGTTCTATGTTCCAAGGATTCTTTTTTAGATTCTTTTTTCTACAATAAAGAGGAAGGAGTATTATACTACTATTTAAGAATGTGACTTTATAGGCCAATAGGCCAGTTTATAAAATAACTGAAAACACCAGCCGAATTGTAAAATAATGCAAGATGAACGACAATTTTAGAATCTGGTCGCGTTTTATAAAGTGGCTAGCCATTTGATAAAACCGCGGAATAAAACCAAGCTTTTATGGCACTAACGCGAATGAACTGGCTGCAATAACGCTGTAATGAGTTTTTTTGTGAAATGAGTGACTACTGCCCTGTTAGGTAAACAGTGTTATATTTCAAGTATATTTTTTCTCGAAAATGGAAACATACTGATGCTACATAAAAATTACAGGAATGGATTCACCCTATTTGCACTGTTAACCCATAAATTTCTTGCAGGTATATGCACCCTGTATTATTTTTAAATTTTCAAATTCCCCAATTATTTTCCAAATAATAATAACCGCGATAATAAGATATAACATATCTATATACATATAAATGATAATTATATTTTGATTATCAATGTATTTTGCTTTTAATTTGTTTGACTTTTCGACTATTGTATACTTGATATTTTCAATTGTTGAATTATGGGTTTCAACTTTCCATTTTTGAATTTTGACGTTTATTAGGTACATCTAGAGTTTCAATTCTAAACGCTAGAACCCAAATTCCATATTCATTGTTTCTGATTTTCCAATTTTTGAGTAGTTTTTGGGTTTTAGTATTTTGATTTTCGAATTCTCCAATTCGTCAATAACCATTTTCGACTTTAAATTTTACTTTGAATTTTCGACTTTAGATTTTGGAACATTTTGGGTTTCAGTTTTCTAATTCACAAGTTTCTTGGTGCTAAATTTATTTTGACTTTCTATGTATAATCGAAAATTTCCAGATCTCAACTGTTAAGTTTTTATTTCCGATTTTAAGTTCTAGTCTAAATTGTTTATTTGATCCTGCAGGGTGTAGAATGGATTTTGAAACATCGGAATTTTACATGTAAAAATAAAAATCTGAGAATAGATTGGCTCCCTACGAAGACGCAATTTTTTCTGGCAATTCCGACCTTTTTCTGGCAATTGCGACAGGGGTAGGACGATGGTGCTGTTTTGTTGCCCAAACTTAAAATATGAAATTCTGTCCATATTCCGATTTCCACGTACAGGGAAATATGACCTTTGTGGAGTATGTTTCTTTAAGGGGTCGTTCGCGTAGCGCGAGGCACCAATTTCAATGATCCACGAAAAAACAAATTTTCACAAACGTTAATTTTTGTGGATCACTGAAATTGGTGCCTCGCGCTACGCGAACGACCACTTAAGAGGGCTCTCCAGTGGCAGGTACATTTCTGCCGGTCGAAGTACATTTTCCCGCAATATATTTTTTTTTAATTTACAAATTTCAAAAAACCGCTCTGTAGCTGCAAAGATCTATATTTTATCAACACGCCCACAAAATTTCAACGAAAAATCTTCAAAAATAAAAAAATTACATTCAACACCGCACATTGTTGTACATTTTTGCCCGCCGTTGATGGGGTTAGATCTTGGGAACACTTCATCCAATTAACGCCGCACCGGGCGTAGTGTGGTGGAGCACCATTCTGTTGCAATCAGATATTATTATTTAGAAGTTCATTTATTATTTAATCAGAGAAAAACAGTTTAGACACAACTATTTTGTACCAATTCAGAACTTGTCAACATTGTATTGGTATCTCTATGGTTTTTTCTTAAATTCCGGGAACATTATTAGAGAGCTCTGTTAATTTTTTGAAATTTTATTAATTTGAACTTTAGCGCCGTTTCAATTTTTTCTTTCTTATGTACCCTATTAAGTATTTGATAACTTTGATAACAGAATAAAAATCTCTATGTGAATGAGCACTAAAAAAATATTGATGACGTCATAACTGTCAAAAAAGTAAGAGTATCTAGATAATGGGAAATTAAACCAAAAGAGTTGTCTCCCAGTAAAGTGGAATGGCATCCTATTTGATTCGACAATCAAAAATCAATCAATTTCCTGAAAATCTACAATCAAGAGTTCAAATTTTAATGTCATTTGTTTAGTTTTTTTTTCTAATTCTTGATTTTTCTGCTCCTAACTTTCTTAGAATTTGACCTCGGACTTTATGCCAAATTCTAAACTGGAGTCAATTTTTTGCATGAGGCATGAAGCCCGAAGACACATCTATATTATTCGGACAGGAGAGCCAAATTTCACTTTTAGAATAGTAGGGCGTCTCGAGACCTATAAATTTGAAGATTTTTGTAAAAATTTGTAAAGTTAAAGTTTTAAAAATATGTATACGCGGTGATTTTTTCAAAAGTGAACACCTTTAGTAACTTTAAATATAGAAGCCAAATTTGAAAATTTCCAAAAACACGTTTTAAACAGACGGGGACATTTTAAGATAGGTTTTTAGTTGACAAGTCTCACCCTCCTATCGGGGTGGACAACCCCTTAAAAATTTTAAATGGGACGACCCATTTTGTGATACATCATTTCAAAGCTTATTTCACGAGGAGTCTTTCCATCTAATTGTTTTTACTGTTTGCTACTTATTTACGGGATACCAGGTCAATAAATGCCATGGTTCAAAGAGTTGGATATTACAGACTTTTTGGCACTAAATCAACCAGAAAAACACAAAGAAATTGTAACAAATGAAAAATGGGACAGTCAAAAGAGGTCCAAGAATAATTTAAACTTCTTGCTTTTTGTTTGCAAATTGTTATCAACTTTTTAGGCCGCTTCTATAATTAGGTTTTGCCATATATGTACACGTATTTTAATAAAATTGAAGATTTGTCTGCTTTTAAAGAGGAGTCTCATCGCCATGGACCCGAGAAGACTCATCGCTGTAGCGGCGTCATCATTTTCTAGAATGTTCTGGATTTATACTACAACGTACTCGAGTGTGACTCATCTTTTGGAATATCCGGTACAGATCGAGAGCACCATGAAACATCTGGAGCCGACTAGAAAGATTTAGCCGGTATATTTATTAGAGGACATTCCAGCGGGAGTCAATCTAGTCAAGTGAGTCAGTGGTCTCATCGAGGTCAAAGATTAGTGGGTCGAGTCGGACAGTTGCTTTTATCTATCCAGAGTGCCGCGTGATGTGTAAATAAATAATATAAGACGTGCCGGTGAAGCAATAAATTGTAAATAGTGTAAATAATGTCAAATAGTGTAATATTAGAAGTATAAATAAATTGTACATATTGTTAAAATAAATAAATAAATGGAACCCAGAAACGCTACCAATAACAACGTCGTAGTCTCATTAGTGAAAATGGTATATTCGATTGCCGAGAGGGTGGAATTAATTTTCATTTACGGAGCTAAACATAGTTGTGCTCGTGCTACTACAAGGGAGTTTAACGCAAGACATCCTAATAAAAATGTCGACGCAAATTACGTTATTATATTGGTACAAAAATTCTGGATCTGTGTCAAACAAAAAAAGAGAATTAAACAGAGTGCTTGATCAAATGGTCCAGATTGAGGTACTTGGTCATTTTGCTATGGATCCAACTACCTCCTTGCGTCGCGTTTCTGGAGCTTTGGGTCTTTCTTATTCATCTGTAGGTATGTATAAAGTTACAAAACTGTACAAATTTCATCCTTATAAGATGAAGACTCTTCAGGAACTAGGCAAGGACGACAGAAGAACCCAAATTTCGTCAAAAAGTGACGAGTGCATACTACTTTTTTTGAATGGCAATGTGAATAAACACAAAGTACGATACTCCCTCAGAAACGAAATGTATGGGCTGGAATACTTGGCGACGCAATTATAGGTCCAGTTTTCATTGAGGGGACGTTGAATGGCACTTGGATATACTAGAAAACGTAATTGATCCTCTAATCACAGAAGAATTAGAAAACCAGCGCGACTTATTTTTCCAACAGGATGGAGCACCACCACATTGTGCCGTCAACAACATTGGATTGGTAGGCGTGGAACTATTGAATGGCCGGCACGATCACCTGATTTGACTCCCTTGGATTTCTTTCTGTGGGGTTATTTAAGATTGGTGGTTTACAAGACACAACCTGCTAACAACCTGCGCCAAGAGTTCGAAAATGGAAAGGGATGCTGGACAACCTTATGACCTATCCATAACTTTTTGCATAGTTACGATTAAATGTTTCTGTTTTTTAACGAGAAATTAATTTGTTCAATAATTGTTGTAATAGTCCAAGCGAATTAGAGTTTTTAGAAGAACTAATTTATAAAGTTTTAAAATTTTGGTTATGAACTTCCAGCAGGCACCCAAATAAAGATTCCAAGAAACCGCCCTCGAGCGTCACGTCATGAAGCTATTCTGCATTTTTCTCGTAAACGATAACTCCGATTAGAAAATGTTACAGGAGCTGTTAAATTCTGCATAAAATTGGTCTCATAAAAAGTTCTTCGGATTTTTCATAACCAAAATTTTAAAATTTTATAAATTACTAGCTGACCCGGCGCACTTTGTACCGCCTCAGAATCAGTAGAACAGGGACCCTCCTGGGCCCCCATATCCACGTTTTAATAGTTATTCTGCTATTCGGGACGGAAACAAATCCAACAAATCAAAGATGATAAAAGCGGTTCTTGAGTTATAAACACAAGGAAGCTCCCTGGACCCCCATATCCATGTTTTAATAGTTATTCTGCTATTCGGGGTGGAAACAAATTCAACAAATCAAAGATCAGCCCAAGGGGGCCCCCTATACCCTAATGTCCATGTCAAAAATAGTTTACCACCTATTCTCATACCTGCCTAATAAACAAAAAAAAAATCATAAAAATTGGTCGAGCTGTTTCGGAGGAGTTCGACCACAAACACCGTGACACGAGATTTTTATATATTAGATTATTTCTTCTAAAAAATCTAATTTGGGAATAGATGGTCGTTACCCCTCTTACACCTCTCTCCTCCCGCCTTTACCGATGTTTGACAACTAGGTCTTACACAGAAGAAATTGCTATACAATTTTGTTTCTATACATTTTTTGCTCCCACTAATGGTTTTCGAGATAATCGCCGCAAAAAACGGGGGGTGGACTAATTTTTGCCTTCGCGCTGAAACCTAACGGGTGTCTAAATAAAAATCTGGTCAAGATTGCCATAAAACAAATTAAATTAAGAAGCAGAGGAAGGGCGTTTTGAAAATAAAAAGTTCTTCGTTTGTGTTTCATTTTTGATGATTTGATGTTTGTAATTTTTACCAAAGCAAACTTGACCAGATTTTTATTTAGACACATGATATATTCTTTTTCCAACCTCATTTATGAACGTCAAATCTGTACCATTATGGCAAATATTGATATGTCAAAATTTCAAAATTTTACAGGAGGCTAAGTTAAAGTTTTGAAATCTCATAAACGCACGTGCTAATTTATTTGGAACTAAATTTATATAACAGCTTTCCAATTATTGGAGACCTATAATCTTTTGCTAACTTATTCTGAATGTTCTAACTGACACATCAAGTATGAAACCTCTTTTTATAAAAATACGGACATATCAACATTTGCTATAATGGTAAGGACATAATAACTCCTGTAACATTTTCTAGTCGAAGTTACCGTTTACGAGAAAATGCAGAAAAGCTTCATGAGGTCACACTCGGGGGCGCTTTTTTGGGCAAAAGGAGAGGAAGGGAACTCTTCGGATTTTTAGTTGGGTCATAACCAAAATTTCAAAACTTTATAAATTAGTTCGACTTTTTTTCGTCTAATTTGCTTGGACTATAATACCGTGAAAAAAAACACATTATTTTAGGTACCTCTTTGGACTATCAGATTTTTAATTTTCTACATTTTAGAAGACAATGTCTTTGTATTTTTAACCGACTTCAAAAAAGGAGGAGGTTATCAATTCGGTTGTATGTTTTTTTTTTTTAATGTTTGTTACCGCAGAACTCCGTCATTTATAAACCGATTTGTAAAATTCTTCTTTTATTTGAAAGAAGAAATACAGATTGGAAGAAATTACAGATTGGTCCCATTGTCACCATTTCAGGATCTGATGAGGGGATCTCATGGAAATCGAGAAAAATCCTCAAATTTTCGCTCCCTTTAATTAACCGACTTCATGTATGTTCACCGATTTCTTCGTCAATTGTGGACAGATTTACAAAATTTCGCTCCCTCTTTAACAGACTTATCATGTATGTTCACCGATATCTTCGTCAATTATGGACCGATTTACAAAATTCTTTTTTTATTTGAAAGGGTATACTCTAAAGGTGGTTACGTTGTTAAAAAATCAAGGATCTGATCAGGGAATCCCATGGAAATCGAGAAAAATTGTCAAATTTTCGCTCCCTTTTATTAACCGACTTCATGTATGTTCACCGATATCTTCGTCAATTGTGGACCGATTTACAAAATTCTTTTTTTATTTGAAAGGGTATACTCTAAAGGTGGTTACGTTGTTAAAAAATCAAGGATCTGATCAGGGAATCCCATGGAAATTGAGAAAAATTGTCAAATTTTTGCTCCCTTTTATTAACCGACTTCATGTATGTTCACCGATATCTTCGTCAATTGTGGACCGATTTACAAAATTGTTCTTTTATTTGAAAGGGTATACTCTTGAGGTGGTTCCATTGTCAAAAAATCAGGATCTGATCAGGGAATCCCATGGAAATTGAGAAAAATCCTCAAATTTTTTCTTCATTTTATGTATATTTATGTTCACCGATTTCTTCGTCAACTTTATTGAGGACCTCATTATTGGAGAAGCGTCTTTACTAGGTATCACTAACTTATCACTAAAAATTGTAAAAAAATTTGCTTTTAAAAAAAAGAGAACCGACTTCAAAAAGTGAAAAATAATTGAATACATGTATTATTACATGTACTACCCAATGATCTGTCTGAAGTCGGTGCTAAGCCAAATAGGCTGCCTGCTCCAGCCACATCGAAGGTCTCCCGGCGAACGCACCGGAATGCGTGAGCGTGGGTGGGGGGCTCGTGCTGAGCAAAACATCCCAAACGGCAGACGTCGTTGACGGTCGTCTCGAATGATATCGAATTTTGTATGCGTTATAACGTTGTTGATATTTTTGTATAATTACAATATGTTACAAATTTGTAACCTATTTGGCTTGGCACCGACTTCAGACAGATCATTGGGTAGTACATGTAATAATACATGTATTCAATTATTTTTCACTTTTTGAAGTCGGTTCTCTTTTTTTTAAAAGCAAATTTTTGTTTATTTGGTTGTTCCGTGATGGTTAGTTTTAGCGCCAAAGAGTCTGAAATATCCAACTCATTGCACCATATTATGCATTTATGTATTGCTATTCCGTAAATAAGTAGCAAATATAGTAAAAACAATTACAAAGATGGAAAGACTTCTCGTGAAATAAGCTTTCAAATGATGTACAAGATGGGTCGTTCCATTTAAATTTTTTAAGGGGTTGTCCACCCCGCTATGAGCGTGGTCTAACCTGTCAGTTAAACACCTATCTCAAAATATGTCCCCTCTGCATAAATCTGAAGGTGTTTTTGGATATTTTCAAATTTCGCTTATGTTTAAAGTTATTGAGGGTAATAATAATGTATAGCGTTTACGGGTTCACCATTTGTTTAAACAAAATATTTTATAAATTGAATTCAACAACACTAACCTCTATGTACAGATTTCAGTTATAACTGCACGGTTATTTATTTAAACCGTCCGCACGAATCACACGGATTGTGTCGCTCAGTAGTTTCGACTTCTGACTAACTCAGACGGAGGTTTCGCGTCGTATTTGTAGGGAAGCGGCGTCTCGAAGTACTCGGTCCAATGAAATTATCACGAGTTTCTTCCAGAACGTAACAATAACTTGAAAAGGAAGAATCAGGATTACAGAACAGTGTAAATATCTGTTACTGAATCGAAATCAGTACGGTAAAGTACCAAAACATGAATTGTCTCAATCACTTGAACCTCTCCCGAACGCGTTAATATCAAAAATAGACATTGTTAAGTCCCACGAGCAACAATAAAGCTCGATAAGCAGCTGGGAAGCGGGACAAAGAAGGGGTGGCCGCAAGCCAAGCACGCGTCGCTTCGAGTGCTTCCGCCCCCTCAATCATATTTTTACAGGACATATCTCCGAGGAATGCCCCGAATTAATAAAATTAATTTAATTGCGTGTGCACGAGCCCGCGTTATTCTCTCGTCGTTTCGTAAGAGATAAGGCGGCGGTATAATTCCCGGAACATTGCCCAACCTGCAACAAGACATCCTATGTGACCATAAACCAGTCTCGCTGTTTGTATAAGATGGCGGTTTGTGTTATCTCTGGCACGATAAGGCCAGGTATGCCGTGTACTCAATAAATTACAGCATCTCTCTCATCTCGTGTTTGCTTTGAACACATTCGTTTCCCCGACTCACGTCTCTCCTCCTCTCCACGGTCCCCGATGTTCCCGTTTCGTTTTTCTTGTTGCTACATTCAAGGATGATTTTGTTTAACGCTGGCCTGGAGCTCTGTTTGTCTGTAATCATTCCTCGAATTATCTTGGCACGATTTTTTCTACGTCTGTTTGAAAATAGCTGGGGGCTCTTAATTTACAAACTTGTGCCATCACCTAGACTGATTAACATTTCGAGGGTATATCAAATCGGTTTGTGAAAACTCCACTATTACATCAAATAAACTAATTTAGATGCCACCACAAACACCGTTTATTCCCCGCAGCTTGAACCAACATTTTTTGCTAGATTTGTGCATAAACAAACAGCCGCATTAAAAAATCAAGCCGCAATTTAGCAATCGATAAACTCCCACAAAAGTGTGATGAATAAAACAGCAGCTAATTAAAAATTAGAGATATAGTGGATAAAGTGCAGCGAGGCGTTCCGGCCGCGATTTTTATATCGAAATTTATGTTTGCAGTGTATTAAACGGTGGTTATTAGAACAGCTCAAAACTGAAAGTAAACAATGTATTAAGCAGTGTGTACAGAATTTTTTAAAAATCCTGGCCCCCAGTAATGAAACAGCAGTAAAATTCATAATACAAACTTTACTCAATCAACAGGCCGCGAGGTTCGAGCGCATTTTTAATAACTAAGTTGCATTTGAAAGCACTTTTGTAATGTGATTATTTCAATGTTTGCGCTGAATTTGATGCATGGGTTTCGAGAAAAATTTTCGGTTTTCGTTTGTTCGAGCAATTAGCGTGTCTGGAGCTTTCTGTTTTCGAAGGCATATTGTGCATGACGACATCGACAGTTATTACAGTGTTCCATATGCCTAATTAATTTATTCAGTGCCACACTGTTCTATGTACCTATCTAAATCTTTTATAAACAGGCTTTATTCGTTCTTTTTTCTATTAATGTTTGCGTTTGCGATTAAAACAAGTATTTACATGACGTTTTGGCGAGTCTGTTTGTTGTGCTGGATATTTTAATTATTGCTGTAAACTAATTGATTTTTTTATTGGTGCATGCACGTTTTATTTAATGTGTGGATACCTATTGATAAACATTGTCGGTAAATAGCTAAACAACTTTCAACGCATTTGGAAAATTGTGGGGTTCGACGTTTTATGAAATTGCAGGGCGTACTCATTATTCATTAATATCGTTAATAAATTGTTTTTAAATTCGCGGAACAAATTAATTTCGTTATTGGTTTTGTTGCATACATTAAACATTGTTGCAAAAATTAATGAAAGCTCAATAGATCCATGAATAGAGACGAAGTTTACAATGAAAAGTTTGAAGTGGGAATTTCCATTTCAATGATATATAATAATTTTTAAATTAGATTTTTAACTAAATAGGGTTATTGAAATAAACACTACGACACTTACAACTTCTGAGATACGAAAAGCTTTTTGTTTGAAGTCAACGAAATTCTTAAAATTTAAATTTACCGGTGTTTTGACGTCACAAGAATTTCTGGTGCCAGTTTGAGCGTTAAGAAACATCAGTGAATACAAACATAACCAAAAATCATAAATAATAAACGTAGTGACTGTCCCACCAACTATAATTCTTTTCGAAAAAAAAAAATAAATCATCAAAATCATTTTTCCAACCTTTTTAGATTTAAATAAATTAGACTTTTTAGAAGAAATAATTTATAAAGTTTTGAAATTTTAGTTATGAACTCCCAACAGGGACCCAAATAAAAATCCGAAAAGTTCGCATCTGCCCGGGGGGAGCTTCATCCTGTTTTGCCCAAAAAATCGCCCCTAACGTCCCGTCACATAAAGCTATTCTGCCTTTTTCTTGTAAATGATCACTCTGACGAGAAAATGTTATAGGACTTATTATATTCTCAATTAAATTCTGCATAAAATTGGTCTCATGAAGTTTTTGCCTCTCCCACCCAACGCTCATAAATGACGTTGGAAAATGAATAGTTTCCAGCGCGAAGGCAAAAATTAGTCCACCCCCGTGTTTTGCAGCGATTATCTCGAAAACCATTAGTGGGAGCAAAAAATGTATAGAAACAAAATTGTAAAGCAGTTTTTTCTGTACAAGATCCATATTGAATAAAGTATTTGCAATAAATTGGTATTGGTAAAAAAATGTTTATACCTGTGCATTTTCTTTCTTGATCCTTAATGAATTAAACTTAATAAATATGCATTAATTATTATTATTATTATCATGTCATTGAAGAGGTTGTTTGCGCATATTTCATTGAGAGAAATCATCCTTAGTCATTAAACATCGGTAAAGGCGGGAGGGGAAAGGTGTAAGATGGGTATGGCCCATCTGTCCCCAAATTAGACTTTTTAGAAGAAATAATTTATAAACTTTTGAAATTTTGGTTATGAACTCCCAGTAGAGACCCAAATAAAGATCCGAAGAGTTCGGGGGGAGCTTCATCCCCTTTTGACGAAAAACCGCTCCCAAACGTGACCTCATCAAGCTTTTCCCCATTTTTTTCCTAAACGGTAAATCCGACGAGAAAATGTTATTGGGCTTATGTTTTCCATTAAATTCTGCATGACATTGATCTCATGAAATTTTTGCATATCTCCCACCCAACGCTCATAAAAGACGTTGGAAAATGAGAATAGTTTTCAGCGCAAAGACAACCCCCCTTTTTTGCGGCAATTATCGCGAAAACCATTAGTGCCAGCAAAAAATGTATAGAAACAAAATTGTAGAGCAAACAACGGGGGAGGACTACTTTTTTGCCTTCGCTCTGAAAACTATACTCATTTTCTAACGTCATTTATGAGAGTTGGGTGGAAGATACACAAAAACTTCATGAAATTAATTTTATGCAGAGTTGAATGGAGAACCATAAGACCCATAATATTTTCTCGTCGGAGTTACCGTCTACGAGAAAAATGCAAAAAATCTTCATGCGGTCACGCTCGGTGGCGGTATTTTGGGCAAAAGGGATGAATTTTCCCCCGGGGGGGGTGGGCACTCTTTGGATCTTTATTTGGGTCCTTCCTGGGAGTTCATAACCAAAATTTCAAAATTTTATTAATTATTTGCAGTAAAAAATCTAATTTGGGGACAGATGGGCGTCACCCTTCTTACACCTTTTTCCTTCAGTCTTTACCAATCCGCCGCATCCACAACTGACTGATTGACTAATAGTATTGGAATGACAACCATTTTTTGACTTCAAAATTTTAAAATTGGATTGAACACGAGAATAAGTTCTAGTTTTTAAAGGAAAAAAAAATCAATAAATGGTTATTTCTCATCCATTTAGTCAGTCGATGAGTATAGTGGACAGGGCGGCCCACCCGCCCACTGCACTCACAAACGGTGTCAGAACCATATGCTTTTTATTCACAAACAGACCATATACCAGCAAAGAAAATCAATGCAGATTGAGATTTACACCAAAATATTTTCTCAAATTTACATTTTTGACTGAATGGTTGACAAACTGGTTCGGAATGACAACCATTTTCCTATTGTATCCAATTTCCGGTTCTTGTATTTCACAATTGTTCTTTGTGACAAAAAATCATTTCGTTCATGGCACCACATGTGAATGCGGTGGACGGGTGGGCCGCCGCATCCACAACTGACTGATTGACTAATGGTATTGGAATGACAACCATTTTTTGACTTCAAAATTTTGAATTTGGATTGAACACGAGAGTGAGTTCTAGTTTTTAAAGGAAAAAATAATCAATAAATGGTTGTTATTTCTCAAGCATTTAGTCAGTCGATAAATATATAGTGGACAGGTTCAAGTTGGGAGTACATAACAAAAATTTTAAAAATTTCTTCTATTCGTCGTTTTTTCGTCTAATCATTTTCTCTCTGATTCCCGGATCTTTAAGTTTTTAACTTCTCAGGCATGACGCAATTTGTTAACCTTAAATTCCTCAAGTTTTCATCAGGCTCTCGAGTTCTTGTATTGTTAAGTTCTGGAAGAAATTCGTGATGATTTCATAGCTAACTCATACGACCGGAGTAATTCTACGAGCGCACGTTCGAGAAGGCGCTTCCCAACAAATACGACGCGAAGGCTCCGTCTGAGTCAGAAGTAGAAACTACTGAGCGACACAATCCATGTAATTCGTTCGAACGTTCGAAATCAAAAACCGTGTCGTTAAAACTGAAATCTGTACATAGACAAGTGTTGTTGAAATAAATTGTAAATACTTTGTTTAAATAAATAGTTTGCGAACCCGTAAACGCTACATTGGTGTCAGAAGTGGGATTATAGGTATTAATATAACGAGAGTATTATGCGATTTATAATAGTCGAGGACGTTGCTAAGTTCTCTCTTTCAATGTTTGAGTTTTTATTGTATCGTCCTCGCTGGGAATGGCGAAATTCATCAAATTTTTTTTTGTCAATGAAAAGCCGAAAGTCAAAATTTGCAAGTTGACACAGTCTATCACTACCTAACTAACATATTATGAGTTAGTAGCTAATGTATTTTGAGTAACTAACATATTATGAAATTGAATATTATGACGCCCATAATTATCGCCAAATGTGTAGCATTATAAGGACATAATAGTTGACGATACGATGGTATCGAAGAAAAAGTTACGTTGAAAGAGCTGAAGGTTGCAAAGATGAGAGGGAGCTGGAGGAATGTGAATTAAAAACATCTGGAACAAAATCGCTGTTACAGAAAAGGCTGACTGTGAACCTTGAAAAGGCTATAGGCTATATAGAAAAAAAAAACATCCAGTAATCTAATATATAAAAATCAATGTTTGTTCGTACGTTATAGGCGCCTAAACCGGTAAACAGATCCTCATGAAATTTTGACCACAAGTAATATTCACAATGGGGAGTAAAATAGGGGGGGGTCACGACCCCAATGTGTCACCCCTTTTTGGTAAAAAAAAATATTTAAAGTTCAAACCAGGCGAAATTGAAAACTGTTAGATAAAAATGTCACAGTGACAGTTTTAGATATAAAATGTGGCACGCATCAGTTTTCTTCAAAAGCAGGGAGGAACAGTGTGGTGAAATCGAGGGAAAAGTGCCAAAATTGATTGTGGATGTGTCCAGGATTGCTTTCGAAGTGGGCACAACTTTAAGTCCTTCTTGAAAAGGACGTGCAATCGGCATGTAACGCTAACCAAATAATTTTATAACACTAATTTGCTGTTCACTAAAAACATAGTTTTACTTCATTTTTGGGGTGCAGCCACTTGCGCCGGGTATTTTGGATGTCTTACGTTTGCTTACTACTTCAGAAAATACTTTAAAATGCCAAAAAAGGAAAACCATCTGTTGGAAAATCAACCAAAAAATGTAGACAAATGAAAGGCAATAGGACAGGTGAGACACCCGACCAACGTGAAACTCATGTAGAAAAAATGCGGTTAAGGGATTTCAGATCAAAAGCTGCTGAAAGACTTACATACATACATGCATACAAATGTACATGCTATGCATACAAATGATTCGATTTGCCTTTCGGTTTCAAACGGCTTCAATTTCCAGTACGCCTTGCTTTCGCAATTATTGTTAACTCAAGAGATATATCGTACGAAGGTGGCGTTTCGAGGTACGTAAAAAAGGTGCTCAAAGGTAGCCGCACCGGTTTCGTCGCGTGTCTGCATTGGGTCGACAGAGACGAACTCCAGAATTTAAGGTTTCGGTAAAAGACATGCTCGATTCTACTAATAACACTTTCGATTTATGCAGTGCCATTGAACGTTGTTTGATTAAGTCTTAATTTGGGCGATACTTAACTTAAAGTGTAGGTGTAAGTGCATATTCGATCAAAATTGTAATAAAGCAAAAAATCGAAGACGGGCCTGTACACCATCTGCACACGTTCGACAAGTTTTTTAAATTTAATTTAAAATTTGTTTTATTATTTGTACGTTTGGCTGTTTCTATGTTCCAAATAGGATCCTACATCGGTGAACGGTTCGATATGAAATTTTTACCACAAATAAAATAATATTCGGATCGGTTCAGTCTTTATCCATCGTGGTTTACCTGTTCGTTGCACCGGTCAAATCGACTGAGATGTGTTTTACTTGATTTTTTGGGCGTAGCAACGCGCGCCGGGTACCAGCTGGTAATTAATATTTTACAGCAATTTTGGGTAAACATGATGTGCATTTGGGTTAGCTAAGTAATCGATCAATATTTAAGAAAAATCAAACAGTTAGATCAAGAAAAAATTTAATAATGTGTTGTGCCTCCACGATTTCTTATGCACTCATTAACACGTCTGGAGGCATACTCCTAATGTGGTGATGAATTTCCTCCTGAGGTATCTTATCCCAGGCTACCTGTAACTCATGCTTGCCGCCAAAGTTTGTGGAGGATGAGGTAAACGGACTAATATTCTTCCCATAGTATCCCAGACGTGTTCAATAGGTGAATCAACTTCCCATGTAACACAGGTACATTTAATATATGTACGTATTTTTTACGAAAGTGTGGAATATTTTTGGTCACGGTATATTTTAGACTTAAAATATACGTATAATTTTTCCTCTTTATATCCATTATTCTAAATTTATCCTAAATATATACGTGTTTTATAAACGTACAATATGTGTTAATAGATAGTCATTGAATACACGTTTAATGTAAATTTAATTTATCCTACTGTTCAACTCTTATTAATAAAAAAGTCACAAAACAGTACCCTTTGCAAATTAATAATCTATGATCTATATTTAGGTTGACATCTAATTATAATATGGAGTAATAATTATTTTTATAATTGTGTAAATGCATATGAGTGCTCCTTTGTTTTTCACGAAACCAGATTGTGAGGTTATATCCGTTCTTGTTCTCGTGGTATCGTGGTTGCCGTTTAACCGTTCCGTTACCTTTGAACCCTTTGAAAACTTCAAATTTAATTCAAAATTACGTCAACGTCATAATTTTTTATATTCTTTAAGGGCTGATGATGGCAGAAGTGTTCTGCCGAAACATGTTCCATTAGTAATTTTACAGTTATTAAAGTTTGTGGAGTTCGACTTAGATATATTTAAATTTTAATTTAAATTTACTCCACCTGGATTTAAGAACATTCTTCTGGTTTAATAAAATATATATTTATCAGATATTTTACGTGTTTTTATCTCCCTGATAGTCGGATAATATACGTGAACAATTCATTAAATGTATTCTATTAAAATACGTCATATGAATACGTTCATATCGTGTCTACATTATCCCGTATATCAACAAGTTGTACTACGTGTTTTATACATTTTATAGATGACTTGGTGTTACATGGGTTGGTTGTCTTCGAAATGATTCAACGTAACTCTGGTTACATGGGGTCGCGCATTATCTTGTTGAAAAAGGGGGTTGGGACGGTTAGAATAAATTCAAGTACAGTCTTCAAGACATTGAGAATAAATTTGATGATAACGATTGAAGAGAGAAGCAGACAGAACTTGAGACTAAGCTCGCGAATTTAGGACAGATTGACCATTGTGAACAACAGACGACAAGTGGTTTAATGGAAATTCCCGGAATACGGATGCAACTCCCAAGCTTTGATGGAAAATCTCCATGGTTCAAGTACATCCTGGAGTTCGAAGCAGCAGCCGCAGCCAAGACCTGGACTAATGCCGAGAAAGTCTAGTGAAGTACTTGGAGATGCTCTATAGATAGGCACATCTTGTAGTTATGTACCATTTTCAGCTGCGAAACCGTTTCCGAAGCCAACGGAATTTTTACAAGAGAAAAGTACTTGTAGTCGTGATCAGGACAACGTCCATACCGGGGAGGGTATAAAACAGGCAGAACCGATGTTATCAAGCATCCGGGATCAACAGTGGGGATGCGCCACCGCTTCACAGTCTGTTGGAAGATTACCTCTTGTCAAGAACGAAGAGAACTATAAGATAATTCAGAAAATGAAGAAAGAAGGAGTCATTGAACCGTGGAGTACTCCATGGGCCCCGCCGATTGTTTTAGTAAAGAAAAAGTATGGAGCAACTGGATTCTGTGTTGACTATCGTCAACTGAACAACGTGACAAAAAAGACAGCTACCCACTCCATCAAATTTATGATACCCTCGATATATTGGCTGGATCGAAGATCTTCTCGACTTTGGATTTTGGAGAAAACAGCATTTACCACAGGTTTGTGGCAGTTTACTATAATGGCATTGAGCATGTAGTCTCAACTCTTGGTGTGGCCGTCAAGGCTGTGAAAGAATGGCCAACGCCTACAAACAAGTATGATTTGCGCAGTTTTCTCGGTTTATGCACTCACTATCGATGGTATGTGCTAGGATTCGACAACATTGCTAAACCATTGCCTAGACTAACGAAAGAAGGCTCTGATGGGACGAAGATTGCAAAAAATATTTTGGCCTTTTGAAGAACGCACTGAAAGGAAAATGAAAGGTGCAATGTTTCATTCCCCTAAGCGGGGCGGGCCGCTATAAGCTTAGGCGCCTTTTCAGCCAGTAACAGGATGGGAGTGACGGGAAATTGTAGAAGGATTCGGAAGATGTTACATCTCCCACCATTCGGTGAATTGTAAAGGAAAATCTCAGAAAAAAACCTCCTCCAGAAGTGCGGCCGCAGACCGTTGGGCCACTGTCTCGGTGAACGCACTGAGAGTTATCCGTTGCCACAAGAAGAGTTTGTGGTAGACACATGTTAGCAACGTGGGAAATAGCGCTTTGTTGTCCCAGATACAAGAGGGGCGAGAGTATATCAGCAAAACTTTGTGCAACCCAAAACGAAATTATTGTGTTATACTAGATGAGAACTGTTGGCAGTCTTGTAGTCCGTGGAGCACTATAAATACCGGAAGAAACTTCTTTTTGAGAACGGATCATGCAGCATTGAAGTGGCTTCTAAACTTCAAGAATCCCAAAGGACGAGTAGCTAGATGGATCGAAAGACTATATTTTTTTGAAGAAACGTTATCAGCGTTCGTACGTTTTGAGTGTGTTGCCGCTCTTGGAGCTATATGTTTAAAAACCACGATGTGCCTAACAATCAATTTCTGTACCCCACAGTTAAACTGTATTAAGTCACAAAAATGAAATTTTACAGGAGAGCAGTTTAAAGATTTTAATTTCAGTGAATCATTTGATAACTTCTAATTTTAGCTTCTCCGCGACTTGGAAACTATATTAAGTAGGAGTTAGTATTGTATAACAGTCGAAATAGCAAAACAAGCTGTATTGAGAAGTGCATATAACCCATTTTCGGAAAAAAGTTAATACAGTTTAGCTCTGGGGTACAAATTTGGTTCCAACAATATGGAGCACCTCCGTATTTTGGCTTGGAAGTCGAGGGAAGATCGATAGAGCGACGTGGACTGTTTGAATGGTCGGCTCGTTCGCCAGATTTAACGTCTCTTGGTTTTCTTATGAGGGTATTTAAAAACACTTTGGACGATCTCAAGAATCGAATTCGAATCTGTTGGTATGTGCCAAATGGTTGGTGGATGGCAGTTTGAACATTTACGGTAGTTTTTTATTAGAAGTTTTTCCAGGAAAATGCTTTTGTAAGGTGGGACCTACTTTTTTCTGTGACCATTTAACTAATACTACTAGAATTGGAAAAAAAAGTTGGCGTTGCCATTTAAAAAAATCATTTATGACATCACTGTGCAAAAACGTCTGGGTACAAAAAAATTATTGTTACATAAAACAAAAACTAAAATTGACCTGTCCGAGAATCTTGTGCGGAACACTTTAAAAAAAACTATCGCCCGTCACTCAAAATTCGAGTGGTATGTATTGTGTTGGTAAGCAAAACAATGTAAAAAAAGTGAATACTTACGCAAATAAAAAAAAATAAGACGGAATAATTTCTTTATATAAAATATTTTGCGTAAACAGTACTTGTTCATTATTGTGCGGTCTAAGATGCCCCTGATTAAATTGCTCGGCCATGTAGACAATGAAGACAGGCCTTAAGGAAAATGGCATGTTTTCTTTCAACACCAATTTATGTGGAGGCAATCCAGTGAGAGAAAAAATCAATCGGAAACCGAATCACAACTGTTCTAAACGTGTTCTACACCGGGCAGTTGTAGAAGAATTTTTTTTTACTAAATGAGCGATCTTCATTCTTGGGAGCCAAGAAAACGCACCGAAAAATTGCTGAAGGCATAATGTGGAAGTTCAATTGTGTGCTAGTGATAGTTCAAATTGGGTTGGTGCCCGTAAAGTTATAAATCTTTTTTCGGTAATTTATTTTTATGCTAATTATTTATTACTGTCAAGTAATCAACCGGTGTATCTTATGTTTTATTTGCTTCACTAGTTCAAATAAAGTTAAAAATATAGCAAGAAATCCAAGAAAGTTTTCTACAATCATGTCATTCAAGCACTATATATCATTGTCCCATTATTATCATTCCGCACCTGCTGCCTCAACGATCCTCCACACCCGCAGCAAACGTCGGGGGTGGCTGTCTCAATATTCGAAGGGGTGATCATCAGATGGATATAATTTGTATTGGCCAGATTTACGCCCAGGGCAGTGTAATGAACACACAATTGTCAGCTTAAGTTTGATTGCGCCCCCCGGCGTGCGTGTCTCCCCCGATTCGGAACTTCAGACCAGGACTTATACAATATTAAACGCTCGGTTAGTAAGGGCTTAGTTTCTGACGAAAGCGTGAACACGACCGAGGGGAGGAATCGCCGAATATAATTAAAGCCACCTACCTTCCGGACTCCGGAGATGGAAAATGAAAATTCGGCGCTGGAGGAGAGATTTCTGTTTTTCCGAAAGTTGGTAGTGTTGGTTTTGAGTTTTGGCGTGGCAGGGGCAGGGGCCGGAGCTGGATTAATTCAATCTCGCTCGATTGTTATTCTATTAGTACAAAGCCCTGTCAGTGTGCTACTTATTCTATTTACACGTTTTATTCAAAAGGGTGGACGCTTTTGTCGCGGAGGGATAATGAAACGCTGCATGGGCAAGTGCAGGAAAGCGTGAATCGAAAATGACAAACATGTTTTAAAAATCACGTTTTACATATAAAAGTCAAAATTAGGTTAAGATCTCCGGTGATCTTATTAGCCTTCGTCATTACATTACATCCTAAGGCAACTTGACACGGAATACATTTCACGTTGAAGCCATCCATCAATTCTAAAGACCTCAAACGCCAAGGGTTCCGCCAAATCCTCCGCAACTACACACATGAAAGCAACTTGAAAGCTCTTCCTCATTGGTCGCCGTTAATTAATTCAGTCTAGTCACTGGGGATTCCCCGCAAACATCGTCTCTGTCGTCGGAAACGGGGATGGATTAAGGACACAAAGAAGCGGCGCGAGTGCATCTCGTTGCAGTTTTTCATCTCAAGCCGCGCCGAGCGTTTGACGCCGAATACGATTTCAATTAAAGACATTAGACGGGGATTTGATTTAGCCAGGACGAAATCGCGTCCTTACAAAGGGGCTCTATTTCATGGCACGTGGATACGGAAAACAGCAGCGCGTGTCTGCCGAACGCAATCAGGAGCTTATCCCACGGTCCCTAGGACGTTGCAGCTTGTCGATGCGGAATTATTTGTTGCAATTTCCTCCACGATGTTTTGTATGGAATCAATTTCGACAAATGCGAGTCGATTCAAGAAAAAAAATCAATGATTTGCTGCAGAGAGAGGCGCTTAAGTAGTTTGGCCACCCAACTGCTAGTCTTAGTACATAGAAAAATATTCACCATTGTGGCGATGTTCGATATCTTATATACGATGTGTCTTCTTTCTTGATACCATTCTAAAAAATCACTTTTTGTCCATTCGTTTCACGTATAGGTTACTAACAATTTTAAATTTACCAACTTACTAATGGCACTATAGCGGTGATCCAACAACTACATAATACAACAGAACAAGAAATCATAAAAAATAAGGATATTTTAAAATATTACAAGAAAGAATATACATACTTAAATAATGAATTAAAAAAGAATGAGAAGTTCGAAAAAAAAAACTAAAGAAAATAACGAAACTAACACAAAATTAAGAGGAACCTAAATACGTAGGATAATCATGAATGATTCAAACATCTAGTAGGCACTGAATGTCAAAATTCTCATGTCAGGAAACTGTCTGATTGAGAAATTAACACAATGCGAGACACTAAAATAGTTCGGCACTTATAGAAAGTAAGAATAAAATTTAAAAATTGAGCGCCGAAAAAGAGGCTAGAAAAATTAAAAATTGAGAACCTATACAATAGTATGTATTTAAAATATGTAGTTGAACAAAAAATGACGAGGTTAGTTTTCACTGCTCGAGTAGTATACGTTACGATTACATAACCAAAAAATGCGAAATTTTGACGGAATTGTTTTTCTGACGTTTATAAAAAAATCTATGACAAAGTTCATTGTTGGAGCCAGCCGAAACACCGAAATGAATATACCCCGTCGTCAAGGGGTTATTGGCTCAATTTATTATGTGTTATATAGTCAGTTGGAGTTGCTTAAAAAGTAGCAAGAAAAATAAAGGAAAACTAAGCCTGGAACAAGTTATCACAAAATATTGAATAGAGGACAAATTTATATCGGAAATTCTATACCATACAGAGTTTATTCAAGTAGATTTAAAACATAAAATAAACAAATGCTACATATTTAGTGTAACCAAGGGAGCACATTATTTACTTATCTCGCTGATAACGTGATTTCTAAGGTCACAATTGAGGAAAATCAAGGCGTGAGTCGCAGGTTTCGTGATATAATATGTGCATAAGACAATTTTATTATAGCTACCAGAAGTAAGGGATTAATGAGTAAAAACATTTTGTCTTGGCACTCGAATTTAAACCGGGTCATAAAAGTTTATCTTGTGAACATCGAAAATCTGTTTGTGTTGTCAACAAATAAGCAATTTAAGCACTATTTTTGTGCGACGTGCTGTGAGCTGTTTTGTAATGTGTTTACAAAATTTGAAGCTAATTTCTTTTTGATTGAACAATAAGTCTCCAGGTATCCGAAATGGTGGTGAAAAATAAGATGAGTCACCCGTCCACTGAGTTTGTAACATAAATAAGGTCATAAAAGTTTTGTACGTCACTCGTCATGAAATTAAAATTGTAGATCTCATTTGAAATCTACTAACACTAAACTAAGCAGAAATTGCAGTCCACTTGTAGCTTTTCCATGCGTTTGATTGACGCAAAACGCCCGTGACAGCCTCTGTTGCCAAACGTCTTTTGTGTCCGAGCTTCTAATTCTCTCCCTTCGAAATTCCTCGCGATTATGAATGACGTTTGTAGCAAATACGTGTCTGTCTATATAGCGACGCTCGCTTGATGGAGTACCCGCAACGACAGCCCCACAATGGGACTCGTTCTTAATCTAGTGCACTTCGTCACCACCATAGCCTACTACAAACAATAACAATCGCTGTTGCCACAATAACGACGCATACGACACCAGAAACTTTGCAGTTTGTGATTTTTAGATGTTTGCGCGTGTAAAACAGGTCGCCGGGCCGATACATAATAAACAGATGTGAATGGCAATTATACAAACACTAATATTAGCGCACAATAACATGGATTTTGTTAATCTTTTCACTTATAGAGGTATATCCCTCTGTCAATGTTTTCTATGCTAATGTTTGATTATCAGATTATACGACAAGTGAGTTGAATTTCCGGCGGATATTGCACAAATACCGTCTAATTCGTCTGTTTTATTAAAATGCTAGGTGTTACAGGAGATTTGCGTTAATCGATGCGAACAAATTAAGACAACGTTGGTTATTTTCCGACCCCATCCAATTGAGCCGCCAGCCTCCCAGAGGACTCGAAGGACCATGCGCCGATGTTTTGATTTTTATGGGAGAGTTACCTCGGCGGGTTCGCAATGCAGCCGGGGGTATGTTAATTGAAAAGTTTTTGTTAGATATTGGGATTAATAGAAACGTGGCCCTGTTTAATTTGATGCGGTGAATGGAAATCAAATGCACCAGGGAAATTATTCGTTTAACCAATAGTTTAGACATTATCTTTTCAGATAAGGACAATGTGTGGCCGATAAGGAAAATCAATAGTCTAATAATACAATTATTGAATATCAGCGCGCTTTGGTCTCAAATCGGACAGCTTTGAGGATTATGCAGCATTCAGGTTGGTAAATAATCTTTCAGGAACGGATTGTAATTCGTGTTAATTAGTGTGCATATAGTGTTTGTACGGCAAAATTTGGTCGTACATAATTAATTATGCGCGATTGTAAGGGCTAATTAGAGATTATTGCTTGGTTTTTATTGTAATGGGAGTTTAGCTCAACAGGCAATATTTCGGTGCAAAGTCAGCGTTGAATACGTAATTGTTGTTTCTGTTTATTATAGTTCAATATTTCTTAATTAAAAACTTTTATTCATAATCGGTCAGTAATATACTTCAAAAAAGGTTGGTGACTCACCTGATGTTGCCAGACAACCCGAATTTAAATTATTAAACATGAGATGATTGGTAATAAAGGCAATCACGTAACTGCAGCTTAGCGGCAACTCGTGAGCAGTTGACACATACAAAATTACGATTACAAATTACTCTTAGTGTGCTTTAATAATTTGTGTAATAGTACAAATTCTAAAAAAATCCTTTGACATTTATCTGACAAATAGGTAATATCAATTGTTGCAGTGCTTACTAAGTGTAAACATTTGACTGAAATTAAACGTTGCAGTAATAGTTCACTTAATGAGATTTGATTATTAAATTTCGAATACCTGATTGTGAACAAAATAGTGTACAAACTTCGGCAAATGTGCCATTTCTGTATGTCTCGGTGAACTATAGTTCTCTCGACAGGAATGGAATACTTTCCGCCTCAGTATGTAATATGCTATTATTCATACAATCGGTTAGTAATATACTGCCTTCTAACTCCAAAGGAGGTTGGAAAGTGATGAATTCCCGACCTCCAACTCCAATACTCACCTGATGTTGTCAGGCAACCCGAACTAAAATTATTAAACGTCAAATGATTGGTAATAAAGACAATTACGTAACTGTTTCTGCAGCCTAGCGTCAACTCCTGAGCAGTTGACACATACAAAATTACGATTACAAATTGCTCCTGGTGTGATTTAATAATTTGTGTAATAGTACAAGTTCTAAACAAATCGTATGTAATATACTATCATTTATCTGTTGAGAAGTACTATAATTTTCTATACCTAGTAGGGATTATCTAAAAGGCGTTTTGATTTTTTTTGCTCGTTTTCCTATTACATATATTGTACATTATCAGTTTACCATAATTCATAACCGATATTGATATTGAATTGTAAACAACCTTAAAATATTTTAAGATTATAAAAATTGATATTTACTCACTATACCCTGCTATCATAAAGCAAATTTGCAAACTTATCTGTCAGGGAATATCCAGGTCTTGTGATTGATTTGAATATAGTCACGAATAAAGAAGAACGAGATAGCAACGTGAATATGAGGAAAAAATGAAAAACATATACCTACAGAAAAGTGAAAGGTGTCAATTCAAGGAAAACGTGGTTATTAAGGGTCCAATCGTTCGAAAATGGCACTAATTAGAAAAAATTTCAAGCCAATGACGACGATAGCCGCTTCCAGCCCCCAATATTGATATTCCGCAGCAATAATTGCAATTCCGTCCGCCTGAAAGAAAGAATTAAAAACGGTTCGTTAGCCGAGCGGAAATTAGCGTCTTTTTTACATTTCATTAGCAAATTCAACAGCGTTTAAATACTTTGACAACTTCTTAAATTACTCATAATCGAACTCCGACTTCCCGATCTCTAATTCGATGATCTTCTTTTAACTCGCTTTGCGTGCAATTAAATTTTCCAATAAAAGTGTCTCCCCGCCCGCCTCTAGCATCCTCCATATTGCCCCGAAATCCTCTAAGTAGTCTTTTAAACAAAAACTCAATAAGCGGTTTATTATACCGAGGAAATCGCTCGATAGCTCGCATGTTTTCATCGAACAAAGGAATAACGTTCAAGTTCACCCTCGCTTGTTATTCGCGTCAAAGCTGCTCTGTTTTTATGATTGGCAGATGATCAAGAGGTCGAAAGAAAGAGCGGAGGAGGGCTTTATTGGATTTTTGCGGCCGTTCGTTGCCGACACGAAGAAGTAACGATTTGCTGTTATACTGCCGCTCATGAACATATGTGGAAACGATGTTGGTGTTTGATTAAGGCCGGACAACCGACATGAATCAGAACGCCATCTTTGTCACGTGACTTCCGACCGAACCGTGTCTGATGTAAAATCAATCTTGACCGTTGAATTTTTTATACCACGTTGTGACAAACAGCATTCGTGTCAACTGCGATGGAAAAAGTCCGGGAGTTTACAGAACGATTTATTTCGTGTTACTAACGTCGTGGTGGCGGTGAATAGTCACATTCTTCTGCTCATTCTAAAATTTTGGCATCATCATCCAATGTTCCATTTGGGTTTCAGTTTATATCTCTGTTTAGTTATTATTAAGTATCATCATTATTTGGCTTTCCATGCGTTTTCTTCCATCTTCCTATTCTAGAATATCCAAGAATAACTTTAAACTGCTACATCAACTTTTTTTGTAAAAATTTCCATTTTTCGAAATGTCGTCCCCCGGGCCGGGCGCGACGTATCCACGACTCATGCACTCGCTTAAAAAAATGTGACATTCCGCGAATAAATATAATTTTTCTTGTCGCGTTTTCAATCCGCATTTGATCCACAAGTTCCGCGTACACAAGATGTAGTAGTATGTATATTTATTACCTTTACAGGTTTATAAAGTATCCGATACATTTCCCATATCTCATATAAAATAAAATATAATATAATAAATAAAACTAAATAAATCAATAATTCAACACACTAACTAGCAGCTTTTTATACCTCCCCACATATTGTCCCTCTTCTCCACTCAACCTTCCTCGTCCATTCGATCCCTCTTCCGTCCTCATTCAAAATTTCTTCTCTACTCTTATCTCTCCCTCTCAATTCTACGCATTCCCTCAACAAATGCTCTATCGTCTCCTCTTTTTCTCCACACATCCTGCATACTCTATTATTATCCTCACTGCAATATGTATTCTCTCTCTCCTCATTTCCACATCTAAATCTTGCTATTATCACTCTCTTTTCTCTACTCTCTCTTCCTACATACTTTGGCATTTCTTCCTATTTCTTTCCTTTTTTCTTTCAAACACTCTTGCAAAATTCTGCACTCTCCTCTCTCTATCACTCTTTCCTCAAATCTTATTGCTCTTTTTCCTGCTTCTATTCTTATTCCATCTCTCTTTGTTTCCTCCATCACTATTTACCCCGGTGTCTCTCTCTCTACCCCTTGCACCCCTTCCAATCCATCCCCATATTTCCGCTCCATACATCATCACGCTTTTCACCAAACTATCAAACATCATTACTCTCCTTCTAAAATCATGTCCAAATTTTCTCTCTAATATCACCCCCCCCCCCCATACAGCTCCTATTATCTTATTTGCTTTTTTCACTAACTCTCTCACATGTGCTGTTGCTGTGTTTCTTTCATTCATCACATAACCTAAATACTTAAATTCTTTCACTTCTTCAATTTTCTCTTTCTCCCATCTCCACTCATTTACTTTTCTCCTACCACCCCCTTTTCTGAACACCATCATCTTGGATTTCTCTACATTCACAGTCAAATTTTTCCTCCTCATATATTTCTCCTCTCTCGCTAGCACCACCAAATCATCCATATGCTAAAGACCACACTTTTTCTTTGCCCACCACAACCTCCCCTGCCTGCCCCTTAATGAACATCTCCTCTATATCTCCAATAAAAACTGCAAACAGGCTGGGGCTTAGTGGGCAACCTTGTCTTACTCCCTTATAATTTTTGAAACATTCACTCACTCTCACTCTACTTATCGTCTCTTCATATATCTCTTCTATTTTTGTTACCAGATGCTTATTTATCCCTCTCTTTCTCAAGAATTCCCACAGTAAATCTCTTTCCACATTATCAAAAGCCGCCTTCAGGTCCATAAAGAATGCATATATCTTGCCACCCCGCTTTTTTATCTCATTTCCTGCTATGTGATTCAAGATATAATATAAATTATCCATGGTCCCTCTACCTTTCCTAAATCCCGCCTGTCCGTCTGGTAACACCCCCCTCTCATTCATTTCCTTCATCAGCCTCTCTTCCACAATCATCGCGTATACCTAATATGCTGTATTTAGGAGAGTGATCCCCCTATAATTACTGACTGTATCCTTTTCTCTTTTCTTATATATGGGGCATATTATCCCCCTCCTTCCACTCTTGGGGGAATTCCTCTTCCTTCCACACTCCATTCATTATCTCTAACAACCTGTCAACTTCCCTTTCCGTTCCATATCCACGCTTCATTCTGTATACCATCCCTCCCCGCTGTCTTTTTTCTTTTCAGTTTTCTTAGTTGTTGCTCTAGTTCTTCTCTTGTTATCTCTTCTATTTCTTCCACTCTTTGTTGTCTCTTTTCCTTTTCTTGTCTGTTTTCATCAACCCCCAGCAGCTCACTGAAGTACTCTCTCCAGGCCTCCATAGTAATTCCACCACTCACTCTCTCTCTCTTTTTCTTTCTTTCCTTATTTATATATCTCCATACCTCTTCTTCCGTCTTTATACCCTTCATCTGTAGCTCTTCTTCCATCCGGTTCTTTGGTACTCTTCCTTGGTTGCTTTTTCTTTGTTCCAATATATTAGTTTCCTTCTTGCTTCCTGCTTCCTTTCCCTGCATTCTTTATCCCACCACTCGTTCTTCCACAGCCCCATCTCCTCTCTTATCTCTACCTCTTTTTTTTCTGTTACGTTTCTTATGTTATCGCTCAGTTCCCTCACCCTTTCGTTTATTTCTGTTTCTTCGTATTTTGCCTCCCTAAGTCTTGCTCTATAATTTTCTTTTTCTTCTTCCGTCCAAATATTCTTCACAATTTTTCTTCTAAACTCATTCACACTTCCTCTATCTTCTTCTCTTCCTTTTGTCTTCACTTCTACAGGCATATGGTCCGACTCCATTCCAACATAATCAATAACTGTCTCCCCTCTTGATCCAATATACGTGTACTTACTCTCCTTTCTCATCTCCTGTGCAGTTCCCATTAAGTATGTCCCACCCTCTTTCTTCTACTAAGCTAATCAGTACTCTCCCTTCTGCGTTTTCTGTTCCTTTTCTATCCGTCTTCCTTTTCCCCCAATTCTTGCATTAAATTCCCCCCCAATCACCAAAGTTCCTTCTTCTTGCTCTTTTACTCGCTCTTCTATTATTCTCTTCGTTTCCTTCATACTTCTGCTGTACACTGTTACAATTCTCCATTTTTTCTGTTTACTTTTCACCGTTCTTTCCATAATCCCTCTTTCTTCTTTTGCTTCAGTTCCATTTTCTCCTTCCAGTCCCTCTTTCACATTATTATCCCACCTTTAGCTCTCCCTTTCTTGCTTTCCCTCTCTGCATATTGATACGTCCACTTAAACTCTTTCGGCATTTTCTTTTCCAATTCTTCCCACCTCTTTTCTTCCACCCACATTTTTACCATTCCCACTACGTCAAATTCTCTTAAATACTCCCAAAATTCATTCTCTTTGTTTTTTATTCCCGCTACGTTCCAGAATACTATTCTTATTTGTTCCTTTTCTCCTTTATTCCTCTCCGTATTCGTTTTCCCTTTTCTGCCCTGTCGTGTTTTTCTTGTGCTCTTATTCAAAAATTTTCTTTATCTAACTCCCCCTTTTCTTCGTCCCACCTAAGCCCTTTTATTCCCTCTATCCATATCTTTTTATAACCCACTTTCACCCGCTGTCCTTTTTGTCGCTCTTCTTTGGCTATCGCTCTTAATTCATTCTGTATATCTCTTTCCTTCTTTGTCAGATCATCTTCTATGTATACTCTCTTTCCTTTTTTTCTCTTAGTTTTCTTTTATTTTCCATAACTTTCCTCTTTTCCCCCCAGCTCCCAAGTTCCGCCACAATCATTTTTCCTCCATTTATTTTATACATCTCTCTCACAGTCACTTCTACCTCTAATTCAACCTGCATTCATTTTTCCAGTTTCTCCTCGCTCTCGCATTCCTCTTCGTTCAATCCCGTTACTACAATATTCTTTTTTCTCACTCTTTTTCCCTGCTCTTTTGGAGCAGTTAAATGGTTAGTAGATCAGTTGAAGCAGATTGATGGGGATACTCGAAAAATGATGCATCTACAGCGCAGTTTGCATGCAAAATCGTCCGTTCCGACAAAACCAGGGAGGCCATATCCATCGCCACAATGCGGCATTGAGAGTGTTATACTTTCATTTAAGACACCATTATGCGATAGACCAGACACCAGTGCTGCCCTATGTCCCGAACGATATTGAGTCCGTTGTGGAGAACGAAAGGTGCCGAATCTAATGGAACTTCTCGTTCTCCACCGTCAGGCAGATAACAGCGAACAAGCCTGACGTGGTTCTATTGGACCACTCCTCCAAGCAGATGTTTGTTATTGAATTTTTTGTTATTGAAAAGCGGACAAACTATACAAGACCTGCTCTTTGAATTTAGGAGGCTGTACTCAAGTTACTCAGTGAAGCTCGTCGTTTTGGTAATTGGGTGTATGGGAGGCATCAAGGACTCGCTCGTCTCCAATCTGAAAATCATTCCTGCCTGCCGTAAACCGGCAGAGAACCTTGCGGCTGGAATGCAGAAAGCGGTCATCTTGGGGTCGTTGCGTCTGCTCAGGGCACATGATTTACGGGGTTCATAGTTGCTGACCTCAGAAAGAGAGACTAGGATCGGGGTAACGAATTAAGAACTAAGAAATTAGGAAACTAGGAACGGATGAATTAGGAAATGGGAAACTTGGTAACTGATGAATTGGGAATTAGGAACTGGGGAATATAAAGTGATGGAACAGAACTGGGAACTGTGAAAAATAAAACTAGGAAAGTGATGAACTGGGAAACTAGAAACTAAAGGGAAATACGATCCGAGAAACCGAAAACTAGGAAATAAAAACTGCGCAACTATAGGCAATGGAAACTGGGAGCTGGAGGAATTGAGAACTAGAAATTAGGAACTACTATAATCATGGACTGAAAAGGGGAAAACGGAGAACTGATGAATTGGGAACCGAAAATACGCCATTCGTGGATTTGGGAACTGGAAATAGGAATTGATAAACTAAAACCTAGCATTGGGACAATTAGCAACTTAAACTTGGGAATTGAGGGCCTTGGGAACCGGGAATTAGAACTATGAAATGGAAAAAACTAGGAACTAGGACATTTTGGTGTTGAGATACTAGGAACTGTGTGGAACTGAGGAATTAGTAAATCAAAACATGGCACTGCAGAACTGGGGACTGGAGAGCTAAGATTCGGGGAAATGAGAACCGGGAAAATACGAAATGGGAAATTGCAACTGAGAACCGGGACATTTGGGACTGGGAAATTGAAAATTGGAGAACCGGAAAAAGGAAAACTAGGAACTGAGAACATTAGAAACAACTAGAAACTAAGGAAAACGACAAATGAGAACTGAAGGACTAGGAACTGGAGAAACTAGGAACGGGGTAACGAATTAGGAACTAAGAAATTAGGAAACTAGGAACGGATGAATTAGAAAATGGGAAACTAATAAAATGGGAAACAAGATGTTTCATGGATTCAAATCTGAAGAACGCCACCTTTCCTGGAAATTATTATCTGACCATTCTGACACTATGCGTGCACTATGATAAGGATAGCTCCCTCTCGTAAGAGCCACATTCAGAGGAACGTTCTCTAATAATTCCTGCAACAGATCGCACACTGTACAACTCCCGAGCCGCAAGAGCGTTCCCACGGGTTTCACCAATTGCCAATGATATCGGCAATGTCACTATTTGAAAATAAAGGCATTTAAAAAAAAATGCACGGTCAAGCCGTCAACTGAAGTCGGTCGTTGACTCAATGCAACAAAAAGTCCTATTTTATTTATGCCAAACAGATAAGGTTCCCAATCGGTTTTCACGCAATTTTTAAAGGCTTGTTCTTTTTACAGTTAGAATTTTTTTATTTCTCTATCTGAAAGTGATAGGGATAACACTGATAATTTAATTTTTGTTTAAATTTTTTGTCCGCCTTAATCAGCGATTTTTCACCACTGCTATAAAAGGTGTTCTTTATTTTTTCGTTTTCTAACCGGCATAGTCTGTTCTCCATTTCATTCTTTATTTTCTTCAGTATGTCATTTTCTTCCTGCAGCTTATTTAGTTTTTTACTTTCATTTCTATTTGTTCTCGTGTCGTATTCTTCTTCTCTTCTATGTTTTTTTTTTATTTACCACTGTGCCATTTTCTGCCGAATAACAAAAATGAGGGGATAGTGATTCATGTCATTTTCTTCCTGCAGCTTATTTAGTTTTTTACTTTCATTTCTATTTGTTCTCGTGTCGTATTCTTCTTCTCTTCTATGTTTTTTTTTTATTTACCACTGTGCCATTTTCTGCCGAATAACAAAAATGAGGGGATAGTGATTCAGATTTTGGTAGGACCACATGACACATAACTATGTCACCACAACTAGGTTTTTCCGGTTCTGCCCCAGATTAGATTAGATATAGTCTCGGCTTTCTCACAACTTTCTTTCGATTTATCTGTTCTTTATTGCTTCACAAGAAAATCGATCCTTTTCATCGCGAAATCGGCGAGCAGCTCTCAGAAAAACCACCCGAGTCAATTTATCCATCCGATACGTGCCATCCAAAATTGCACCAACAACGAAACCGAAAAGATTTCCTCCCGGTTTTTCTACATAACAACTCGACAGAAAGCAAACACGTACACGGCCGGCGACCGGGTCATAAAATAAAACAGCGTTCTCGGAAAATCATACGAGAAAGCGGGGCGGAAACGCGGGCCGAAAAAAACAGAGTCGAACGAGCAAATACCTAAACGATTGTCAATAGAGAATTGTGACAAGTAAATGTTTACTCTGCAGCAGATTTCCGAACCTGCCTCGCCTAGTCCCATCCGACTCATATCTGCATCTAGTCGCCTGAGATAACTGGGTTAACGCGGCAGTTGTCTTTTTGATTCGCAAATTTGCGAACGAAGGAGAAGCTACTCCGGATTTACTTTCGAAGAGTAAATTTCTTGACGGAATTGTGGAATATAAAGGAAGACCAGGCGCTGTTGCGGTTCTGGATCTTGGGAAGTGATTATCGATTTCATTAGGACTTCTCAGTTTAGGTTTGCCAATAGGGTCTGTTTTTAAAAACTCTACTTTATTAATAGCTCAATGAGTGCGTTTGTGCAAACACCTGTTCTCCCTAATTATCAGACTTTATCGTCGCCTCCAATCTTCACCACTCCATATGTTACCTTTTAAACATTCATCGAGTCAAGTTGTACCTTTCCGCCGAACATTGAACAATAAATCGCCTTCCGTCCAATAAAATATCGCCCTTTATGCCCCGTCAAAAAGCTTACGAAACACGAAACGGAATTATGCAATTAATTATTTAGGCCCTGTTGCATTTTATACAAGGGTTAAATGTTGCCAACACGAGTCACGCAATTTCGCGTTTGCTACACCTGAACATATTTTGTAGCCTTAGTTTCGGTTTCACCCTTAAACAAATTTACAGAAAACATGTTGAGTAAACTCGGAGCTGCTCTGATTTGGTGTACTTGCTGCAAAAAACGTAATGTATAGGGTGTTATTTAACTTGGCCACAATTAAAACATTTATTTAGTGAGTCGTAAATATCAACTTTTACTGTAACGTCTGAGAAGTCTATATATTTCACAAACGTGCACCCGATGGCCACAAATGCAGAGGATGCGTTGCGATAGGGGGACGAAATCTGTCGAGATTGGAATATTCTAATATCGGAACAGTGTTTGTCGAGAGAGCGCGCTGAAATATTAAAAGTTGGAGTCGGGCTGAGCCCGGGGCTGGAGGACCGACCGACGGTCTTGATGGCGGCGGCGGCGGCGGGGCCGCCCCTTTGTACTCGACTTTCTATATTACTTTTCAATTTTGTTACTATCTGAGGACGACGGCTGCTCTTTCATTACGTAAAGCTACTTGCAGTCGGCTGGGCAGATCTCGTGCTGCTTGCTCAAATAAGAAAAGATTTTTGTCTGCGACTATTAAATTAGATCGTTTGTTGTTTGTTGTTCTTTGCAGTTGCATGGAGGTTGGAAGGCGGGCTCGAGGTCCGAAAGTTATAAGCTAGATTTTATTTTTCCACCAAAGGCGATCTGATGTTACATAATTCATCTTTTTCTATTATTATTCATGACTAAACCTGCATACCTAAGGTGACATCAGCAAGTCATGTTCTCCACGAAAAATAGCTTATCACTCCATATTTTAACAATTCGTCTCATTATCCAACAGCCTTCAGTTTGCACAAGTGATTATTAGAAAACCTCGCAAAGCAAAGTGAGACATTCTGCATAAATTGAACCAGTAAACATTTATTAATCTGTATACAAAAATCAACAGTTTGTACACACATAAAAACAAACGACTGTACAAATATATTTAAAAAAATGCGGTAATTATTATCTAACTACACAGTTTTTACGCTGTTCAAACAGTAAATGTGCATTTATTTACAAACACACATAAGTGGGAACAATATTTAATCAGCAATTATTCGACGGATCGTACGAGGAGCGATCAAAATCGTAAGTTTTATCCGGACCTGCCTCAATAACCGGAGCAATAATTTACCGCCGTCAAAATATTCTAATCGCATTTACGGCGATAGGCAAATTAATGTGTACTAATATTTGATGGCACAAACATCGACGTCTGTTTACATCTAACCCGATCACTCCGTATATGCCGCGCGAGAGTGAGAGGAGCGATTGGTTGTTTTATAGTTAAATACACTCTCCTTATTTATTGTACTTTGTTTGTCGAGTACTTATTTAATGTTTATGTTTGGGAAAACTATAAGTATATTTAACTATTTATCTTGTTAATAATTGGGTATTAATTATATTGGCTTAGTAGTTAGATGTTATCATTTACAAATTTGTTTGTTGTGAACACATATTTGCAGTGAATCGCTTAATTAATATATCGCTTTATTAAGCGGTTACTTTTATGGAGATTGCGCCAATTCGGTCATGTGGATACGAGCGGGTTGGTGGGTTTCTCATCCCTCAAAACATTTGCATATATACTTACGATGACCTGATTGGTCTTTAAATATAGTATATTTCTGTCATATATTTTTCGGAAAACTGTAAAACTGCGAAACAAGTAAAATAATATATAACTAGAAAAGTAAAACGCTAAAAGAAATATCAAATCATCAAACCTACTTTGGGGTTTTCTTCTTTTCATTTATTGGCTGCTCGTCTTCATCTTGTACATCTTTCTCTGATACTTCTATTTCTTTAAAATCAGAAATTTAATCCAGAACGAAAATCAAGTCGCCACAATTCCTGAAACAGAAAATACCTAATTGAGAATCCAATCCATTATACCGTGCGATCATATTTAAATTATAAATTAGAATGGAGGGCTTTTTTATTATGCATAATGGCCCAGCCTGCTTAGACTGACAGTAAAATTTGAGGTTATCGTAAACATTGTGACGTCGTTTATGTCTCTCATAAAAATAAAAGACTAACAAAGTGTTCTCCCGCATTTTCAATTCAGCTGTTCAAAACTCCATCCATCACCATTCTGTTGCCGTTTTTTTGAAAAGTCACTTTGACATTCGAATTTTAAATGAAATTGTCAAAAGTTAAATTTCACAGCCTACTCTAATTTATAATTTAAATGATCGCACGGTATCTAATCAAATCAATCCTGATCAAATCAGAATACAAAATCCTTGGTCAAAATAAATACAGAATCGAACTAGATCCAGGTTAGAATTCAAAAATAAATATGATTTAAGAATTTAATAAATTATAAACTGATTGTCCCAGTTCAAAATCTTTTGGTCTCCCACTCAAGTCGTTGGGTCTTCCTGGCGCTGCTCTCAGAGAACCAAAATGTCAAAATCCGATTAAACCGGTCGACGAGATGTTTGAGTTTAAATATGTATCAAATTTGTTTTTTTTTTCTAACGAAATTAATAAAAGAATTTTTTTTGTAGAAATGCCAGCGATATTTCGAATTAAAAAAAAATGCCTGCAAATTACTATTAAACAAAATTTTACTATACATCTTCACTTTTATTCTAGAATTACATATAACTAATAAGACTAAACACAAGACTAAAAAGGTGTTGCACAACGTTCATTAAAATTGAAAAACAAGTTCAAAAATCAATATTTTTTCTATTTTTTTTTGCAAATATTTGGAATTAATTGTTACTTAAAAATATCATTAAAATCTGATGATTCTTCCGTATAATAACATTAAATTATAAGAAGGCGCAGAGAGGACATACAGGGTAGCGCAAAAGTATGGAAACACCTGGATATCTCAAAAACTGGTAGTGCGATCTAAATCAAGTTTGGCAGATATATAGGGGTCTATAATATCTACTTGGTGTAATTTTTTCATAGCTGCACTGTGATTTGTTTCCGAGATACAAAACCAACTTTCTTTTTAATAGCAACATAGGGTGAAAATAACCTTTTTGAAAAGAGCATTTTTTTCTGAATTTAACGATGTGCTATAATAATTCTACTTTTTGGTCTTTGTCTCCAGAAAAAATATAATAATTTTTTTATAAAGTATTATTATTAAACTCACGGCTGCCAAAATTATTATTTGTGCTGTAAGAAAATAATATGCCATCAAACCTAACAGCATTACTAAAAAAATCTGTTTAATTAATTTCTTGACAAAAATGAATTCTTATAACAAAACTGCTCATTTAAGATTGTTCCTGGTCTTACACAGCTTTTTCCAAATTATGATATGTACCTGCCGTAGCAACCTGGTTCCAGCAAGATGGACCTCCACCCCATTTTAGTCAACAAGTCCGACGTCACTTAGATGAGGTGTTTCCTGGCAGGTGGATCGGCAGGAGAGGGGCAATTAAATGGCTGGCCAGATCTGCCTCCTGATTTGTCACCTCTCGTTTTTTTTTTTTGGGGGGTCATGTAAAAAGTAGAGATTATGCCAGAAGACCACTTGATTTTGAAGATTTAAAGCAACGAATAAGAGAAGAGATTGCTAGCATCACTTCCAACATGTTACGCAATTTGTTACAAAGTTTTGTTAATAGAATTAACTTGTGTCAAGAAATTAATGGTCAACATTTTGAACATTTATTGTAAAAGACAGATTTTTTAGTAATACTGTTAGGTTTGATAGCATATTATTTTCTTACAACACAAATAATAATATTTATACCCGACTAATATCTAGATGACTATTTTTGCCACGCAAAAGGTAGGTATAATGGAGTATTTCTCTCACAAGTGATATAATGATAAAAAGGGGTGAATTACTATGGTTACACAATGGTAAGACATAAATAATTTTTTGAAACGTCATTTTGACACTCGTGAGATGTGTATCACTCGTGCTATCGCACTCGTGATTCAAAGATCTCACTCGCTGACAATGAAGCATTTCTGTCACTTGTAATATAATCTACTATTTCAGTCGTGAGTTTAATAATAATAATAATTTATAAAAAAAATATATTTTTTTTGCAGACAAATGCCAAAAAGTAGAATTATTATAGCACATCGTTAAATTCAGAAAAAAAAAGCTTTTTCCAAAAAGATTATATTCACCCTATGTTGCTATTTAAAAAAATATAAGTTGGTTATATTATTATATAATATCTCGAAAACAAATGACAGTGCAACTATGAAAAAATTACACCAAGTAGATATTATAGACCCCTATATACCTTTAAAATTTGGTTTAGATGGAACTTACAGTTTTTGAGATATTCAGGTGTTTCCATACTTTTGCGCTACCCTGTATAACTTTTTTTTTAATTATTCCGACTTTAATCTCAAATTTCGACTTTAATTTCGAAATTTCGACTTTAAACTCAAAATTTGGACTTTAATCTTAGAATTTCGACTGTAATCTCGAAATTATGCGCGCGCACACACATTGTTGGAATTGGAGTATGTTTCTTTTGGGGTGGAGCGCATAATTTTGTGATCCGCATGAATGAACATTTAAATAATTTTTTTCTCAAATTTCTTCTTCATCCGCTTTTTTAATTCATTTTAACTCATAAAAAGCCTCTGAGTAGAAATTCGTATTGAAAATTTGTCGATGGGGTAGTTATAGTAACCGTAATCAGAAAATAAACTCGATTTCTACCATCGTCCTACCCCTGTCCCAAGGGGGCTCCCTTGACCATAAGCCACTTGAAGTCGAAATTTCGAGTTTAAAGTCGAAATTATGCGCGCGCACACCCATTAACAACGGCAACGAATTAAATCCTTTTGTTTATGTCTCTTCCTGTTCTGACTAACGTCTAGCCCCTGAACGGTCACTCAATCTGCCCTGTGCCCGCGCATCTCCATTTAGTCTTGGGGTTTTGAAAATTAAAAATATTCAAAACAAATCTGATACAAATGTTAACTTCAAGTGGCTTATGGTAACTAAAACAAGGGGGCCCCTTTGTGCTAGGCGTAGGACGATGGTAGGAATCGAGTTTATTTCATTATTTTCTGATACAAATGTTAACTTCAAGTGGCTTATGGTCAAAGGGGCCCCCTTGGAGCCTGTTTTAGAGTTGCCAATTGTGAAAATTTGCTTTTCCGTGTATCATTGAAATTAAAGAAACATACTCCCTGTACGTGAACCTCGAAATGTGTCAGTGGGTGTGCGAGCGAATAATTTTAAAATTAAGTCGAAATTTTGAGATTAATCCAAATAATGAAAAAAAAAGTTATATGTTTACTGTCCAAGTTATGAAAATCTATATGTTTAATCGTTGAACATGAATCAATTTGAACCAAATAAAACAATCTGTACTGCACCGATTTTGATAAATGTTTTTTTTTAATGAAAGACATTGACAAGTTCTATGTGAAGATTACTTTCCCTTTTCAAAAATTTCACAGGTTCATTAATTATTTGCAAATCATTTTAGGGGAAAAGCGGTCCATTACAGTCATCGATTTAAATGAACGTGAATCGTTTTAAGTGAGAAGTTGGACAACTGTAGCTAAATATATCTTAGCCCCTCCCCTGAGGTTTGGTGAGCAAGTTGTGTAGGGAACTTATGACATGCTTATTAAGACATTTATACCTCTGGATGGATGTTTGGGTGCGGGGTGTGAAGAGTGTGAAATAGAGGACGAATGAAGCTGTGCAAAATACAATTCTTTTATCGCATAATTTTTCTTGCCAAAAAATTGGTTTACCAATTCCACAATATTTTCGTTTAACTGACCTGCGACTTTCTCACAAAATCAATCGAGAAGCAGAAGATTTATTGTTTAATCAAATGTATGAAACGGCTAATAATGATTTATTGATATTTTTCAAGAGGTTTTTCAACACAATACTGGTAATAACGCGAAACATTGTATATATAAAGAAATTATTCCGTCTTATTTTTTTTTTTAATTATTCAGACAAAGCAAATTAAAAATTGTAATATGTAATATGGTAAACAGTCTTTATATTCAACACTATTTACCTAAGTATTCACTTTTTTTTAATTTTTACATTCATTCGATTACCAATTCAAAACATACCACTCGAATTTCGAGTGACGGGCGAACACTAGTAAATAGTAAATTACCTTCCAAAGTATTTTTACAATTAATACAGGAGAAATGAGCCGCGCATTTTTTATCCTGATTTCGATTTCGTAAGTTAAAATACGCTTCATAAGCTTCAAAAAGCTTTAAATTTGTTACCAAAGAAAATTTTGTGCTTCTTACTTTGATAAATTCACCACAAATATAATATCATTATTACATTGTTTGGACGCCATTTTTTGATTCAGTGACACTCAAAAACGGTTTTTACAGCTGTGATAGACGAGTAAAAACTCATTACTGTGCACTACGCAAATGATATGCAATTTGCCGCCATTTTATTTCAATGTGCTTGTTGTTCGTAAAATCAATTAAAATCTTGAAAACTTATCGACGTAAAACTGACAAAAGCAGAGTTTATAAGTCGAAAATGGATATTTTGGTTCTATTTTATGCATAGAAACCCAAAAAAATATATTTTTTTGTCGACCTGTGTTATAGAAGTGTATGGTATGGTTGCAAAGATGTAAGGAGTTGAACTGTAACATGTGTCTTTAAGGCTCTAAGATTTTCAGGCTCTCAATTTTTGAGTTTCTAAAGTTCTTGTGTTTGAATTCGAAAAAATTCCAGAAAATAAAAAAACTTACATTCGAGTAAAATTACAAACCTGAGAGCCTTTAAAAATCCATAAGTTTTGTACTCATGGCACCATTTTTTATTCCAGTTTATTGTAGACCGATAATTTGATGTTTTAATGCCAAACCACTATGACTCCTCCAAGAGCACATATCCATTAGCACAAGCATCCTTGGAGTTGATTATAATTCAAGCCGTGTAAAAAAGTTAATTACTCTTAAAAGCCCGCCGCTTGACCTTCCTCTTCACTCATTACGAAATTATATTTTGCGCGGAGACACCGTAAGGTCCGTCGAGAGCCTACGGAGAAAATAAAAATAACATACACACTAATGGAAAGGTAAAATACAAGATGTTTTGACTGCACTGCACTCCATCCTGAACAAACTTCAGCTCTTTGAGACCGCCGACTCTTGTGCGCTCCAGTTGGACAGGGAGGTGCAAATAAACGATGATGATAATTCCAAAATTTTAGGAAAGCGGTGACGATTTCACAACGTTTCGTGAAATTCGACTCGCGGTTTGTTATGTAAGTTCAGGTGTTGTGTTGGGATTTGTCACATACGCAATCGGTGGGAAACGGACGAGGTTTTCTAGAGACGAGTCAAGGCGGCGCAGGGGGCCTTGAATTGATAAGTGATAAGTTGTTTTTGTCCGGGAGCCAAGGATTGAGGCGGGTCTGTTTGCAGAAAAGAGCTCTTGCTGATCGAGAAACGATATTATATGGATTTTGAAATGTCGGTGTTTACATCAAGTTGGCTGTGTTAAATGGAGAATTTTTGACATTCAACGCCTACTTGATGTAAAATGAATTTTAAAAACATTTTAACAAATAAAACATAGAATGCATTTGTTAATTATTACCGATATACAGAAGATGAAAAAATTGTAGAGAAATCCTAAAAAAGCAAATCCGAGAAATGGACAGAAGAAACGTATGAATCATTTATGACAACCCTGTAGAAGAAATCAATACTAAATCTGTGACAAAGGATATATTTTTTTTTTTACATAAATTTATAGAAAGTATAGATTCTTTTTGCCTTCACGGCCTACCAAATTTAGTCTAGAAAACCCAGCCTTACTCCGGCCCTGCTGTTATCGGTGGGTCGTTACATAACACGGCGTTATCGACCCGATGGAATGGATGTGGAATACAAGCTCGTGTTCCACATCGTCTGATTGGGAATGTGTCGGCGTTGTATTGAATATGCGTCCGCTAATTACTGTCTGTTTCATAATGCTCTAGGATGTGTGCCCGCACTTAATATCGGATGGTTCAAATTATAAATTAAGTTTTTATCTTATCGACGCGCCCTATCGGCAGCACAGGTGCTTTATTTTCCTATTAGAGATGAACGCGGGATATTAGCCAGGGTTTAGGTTACCGCGATCCCGGGATAACGGTCTAGACGGTGATTATTTGGTACAAAGTTTAGTTTGGTGAGTGGATATTGGTTTTGAGTTCATGTTCTAAAAGCCGGCTGATTTTTTATGGGTGGTAATGAGAGCGCTAGACAAGCTCTTGCCGTTGTTGGCAGTTGGGTGCCCGGCCTTCTCAACAATCACTGTTCTAGATCTATGTAGTTATGCCCAAATAAACAAGATCATTAAGAAATTTCTAGATAAAAATAACTAGTACTAATTTCCATGTATGTAATCAAAAATTATCAGAAATATCTGAGATAAATAATTGATCGGTGACTAATTTAAAATTTTCTCAACGTAATATTGTCTATATAAAAGTGTGATTCAATGCCATCAAGCATCAAAATTTATTAGGGAATTCCAAGATAAACTTAATCTACGATGGATTGCAAAAACTAAGTTAAAAAATCAATTAAAGATAGTCACTGTCTTTTTTTAACTGAACTTCTATGTTTTTATGTGTTATGTTTTATTTTGATTTGTGATAGGTATTGGAAAGCTGTATTCTAAGCCTTATGATTTTATGTTGTTTTCCAATAATTTTCTATCTAGACCGCTCAAGAACACCCAGCCGCCTATTCAAATTCCCGTCTACAAAAATAGCCCTCTTTCGTCAGATCTCCGACAACCACAAACGCGTACGTACAAGATAACGTTATCTTTAGTGTTGTCGGCTTGCCATTGTAAACCCCGATTACATGTGTGCGCCTACGATATTTTTTAATTAGCACACACAGTGCCGTATAAACGATGCAAATCCGTCCGGCAATTCGTCTAATAACACAACAATGCTTCCGCTAATAGCTGTTGCGACAAAACATAACCGAGGGCGTAAATCCACCCCTTACAAGATAAAGATACAATCAATCTGTCCGACCGAACCCCCGACGCGTTCTGGTCCCGATTGCTGCCTGCGTGGCGAATTCAACATATGGACGCTTAAACGCTCCTTTTATGCACGTCACAACGGTGGTAATAGCCCTGTTTGTGCACGATTATTATTAGGGGCGATTTTTAAATCGGGCATTGTTCATTTCGGCAATAAATACGGAGATTTGGAGGAGAGGTTGTTGAACAGGTTGGGCTTCCAACTGCTAGCGGCGATGCGGCTCCCGGTTTCTTTAACTAAAAAGGACGTATTTTTAATGGTTGTGGTGAAAATTTAAACACATTTTCATCAGATATTTTTATTCATCTATTTGTGCTTTTGTAATAATTATTTTTTCTAAATTCAAAAACTTCCAAATTTAAAATTCCAGATTTGACGATATCATTCCAAGACCAAGAGTTCGAAATTCTACAACACTTTAACAATTCACAAAATTTAAGCTTTTAATTTTTTAATTTCGATTCCCCGCTCTTGGACAAAAAATAATTATTTCCAAGATATTGACATTCCTTTAATTCGAATTTGCAAGGATTTCAACATTTAATATTTTCAAAATTCGGGACTTACGAGATCCGAAAATCTCAACTTCACCGTTTTAGATCTTCAGATTGTACAATGAGAAAATTTAAGAAAATTCTACATGAAGGTTCTAAGATTTTTCAATGGTCAACTATAGCATCTCGTAGACCGTATAATATGAAGCCCTAAAACTGTTCTGTTGTTTTGTGGAATAACAGAGCGTATGAAAAATCGCAATTTCGGCTAGCACTTTCAACGCTGTACATTTACCGTCTCTTGTGACATCATTTCGGTGGAGCATTCTCATTGGATCGTGCATCTAGTAACTTTTAATTATTATTCAGCTTCAGAATTAGAAATTGAACCAGTTGCTGGATCAGGCAAAAAATTAAATACACAAAGAGTTGAATAAGAAAGATTCGGAACAAAAAAAGTCCAATTACAGATGAGCAGATTAAACAAAAGAATCCAAGAAACTTAATGGTTTCGGACATTCAGGGATTAGAAACTATTTAGGTATCGATTTCAAATTTCGAAATGCCAAGATTCTAAGTTTAAGGTTCTTTCAAGTCGTTTTAAAACATTTCAAGTTCTTTCCAGTAGTTGCAGGTTTTTTCAAGCCACTTCATCTCTCTTCAAGTCGCTAAAGGACATTTTACGTTTCTCGTCCCTTCAAAATATCTGTCTTCCCAGGTCGCTTCAAGACTCTTCAAGACATTTCAAGACTTTTTAAGTCGCTTCAATTCCCTTCAAAACATTTCAAGGCACTTCAAGTTCCTTCAAAACATCTCAAGTTTCTTCAATTCGCTTCAAGTCGTCTCAAGACATTTCAAATCCTTTCAAGTCGCTTCAAGGTATTTCAAGTCCTTTCAAGTGGCTTCCAGTCCTTTCAAGATATTATTTGAAGTGTTGCCAGATCGCTCCAAGACTCTTCAAGACATTTCAAGAATTTTCAAGTTGCTTCAATTCCATCCAAAACATTTCAAATCTTCCCAGGTCGCTTCAAAACTCTTCAATTTCTTTCAAAACTTTTCAAGTCCCTTTAAATCGCTTTAAGTTTCTTCAAGTCGTTGCAAGACCTTTCAAAATATTTCATATCGCCTCATAAGTCCCTTCAAAATATTTCAAGTCTTTTCAATTCACATCAAGTCTTTCAAGTCGTTTCAAAACATTTCAAGTCCTTTTCATTCGTTTCAAGTTTCTCAAAGTCGCTTCTTCTCTCTTCAAGTCGTTTCAAGACTCTTCAAGACATTTCAAGGCTTTTCAAGTCACTTCAAGTCTTTCAAATCGTTTCAATACATTTCAAATCCTTTCAACTCGCTTCAAGGTATTTGAAGTCTCCCCAGATCGCTCCAAGACCCTTCAAGTATTTTCCAGGTATTTCAAGTCTTTTCAAGTCGCTTCAATTCCATTAAAAACATTTTAGATCTTCCTAGGTAGCTTCAAGACTCATCAAGTCTTTGCAAGTCGCTTCCAGTCCCTTCAAAATATTTCACGTGTTCCCAGGTTGCTTTAAGTTTCTTCAAGACATTTCAAGTCTTTTCAATTCTCTTCAATTCCTTTCAAAACTTTATAAGTCGCTCCAAGTCTCTTCAAAACATTTCATGTCGTTTCAATTCGCTCTAAATCTTTTCAAGTCGCTTCAAGTCTTTTTAACATATTTCACGTCTCTTCAAGGCATTTCAAGTCCTTTTAAATCGCTTCAAGTTCCTTCACGTCGCTTCAAGGCCTTTCAAAATATTTCATAGCGCCTCAAGTCCCTTCAAAATATTTCAAGTTTTTTCAATTCGCTTCAAGTCTTTGAAGTCGTTTCAAAACATTTCAAGTCCTTTTCATTCGTTTCAAGTTTCTCAAAGTCGCTTCTTCTCTCTTCAAGTCGTTTCAAGACTCTTCAAGACATTTCAAGACTTTTCAAGTCACTTCAAGTCTTTCAAATCGTTTCAATACATTTCAAATCCTTTCAACTCGCTTCAAGGTATTTGAAGTCTCCCCAGATCGCTCCAAGACCCTTCAAGTATTTTCCAGGTATTTCAAGTCTTTTCAAGTCGCTTCAATTCCATCCAAAACATTTTAGATCTTCCCAGGTCGCTTCACGACTCTTCAAGTCGCTTCCAGTCCTTTCAAAATATTTCAAGTGTTCTCAGGTCGCTTTAAGATTCTTCAAGACGTTTCAAGTCTCTTCAATTCCTTTCAAAACTTTCCAAGTCGCTTCAAGTCTCTTCAAAACAGTTCATGTCGTTTCAATTCCCTCAAAATATTTTCAAGTCGCTTCAAGTCCTTTAAACATATTTCACGTCGCTTCAAGACATTTCAAGTCCTTTTAAATCGTTTCAAGTTTCTTCAAGTCGCTTCAAGACCTTTCAAAATATTTCATATCGCCTCAAGTCCCTTCAAAATATTTCAAGTCTTTTCAATTCGCTTCAAGTCGTTTCAAAAGATTTCATGTCCTTTCCAGTCATTTCAAGTTTCTCAAAATCGTTTCATCTCTTTTCAAGTCGTTTCAAGACTCTTCAAGATATTTCAATAATTTTCAAGTCGCTTCAATTTCCTTCAAAACATTTCAAGTCACCTCAAGTCCTTTCAAAACATCTCAAGTCTTTTCAATTCGCTTCAAGTCTTTCAAGTCGTTTCAAGACATTTCAAATTCTTTCAACTCGCTTCAAGGTATTTCAAGTCTTTTCAAGTCGCTTCCAGTCCCTTCAAAATATTTCAATTGTTCCCAGGTTGCTTCAACACTCTTCAAGTCTTTTCAAGTCGCTTCCAGTCCCTTCAAAATATTTCAAGTGTTCCCAGGTCGCTTTAAGATTCTTCAAGACATTTAAAGTATTTTCAAGTCTCTTCAAAACATTTCATGTCGTTTCAATTCGCTCTAAATCTTTTCAAGTCGCTTCAAGTCCTTTCAAAATATTTCATAGCGCCTCAAGTCCCTTCAAAATATTTTCAAGTAATTTCAAGTCTTTTCAAATCTTCAATTGCTTTCAAAACATTTCAAGTCGCCTCAAGTCGCTTCCAATCTTTGAAGTCGTTTCAAGTTGCTTCAAGATATTTTAAGTGCTAAAAAAATTGCTTCAAGTCACTTTTCTTTAAATAGAACATACAATTTTTTCTTCAGACGCCGAAAATCGTCCACGACATACAAATTTGACAGTTTACGAACTTCAATGTACACATGAATTTCTGTCTAAAAGTGAACATCTTAATTAATTATCTTATATATTTTTAAATAATTATTAACAATGTAAGTTTCAGCGCTAAATCCCTAAAAGAATGAAATAATTTAAATTATATACACTGCCGATTTGACTGGCTTCTCGAATTTTTCAAAGCACACGATTGGTAAATTGAGCGCCAGATAAAATATTTTGTCTACGCAGCAAAAATGGTCAATTGAGCGGCAGACAAAACACTTTGTCTGCCTAGGCAACAAGTATGGTCTTTTGGGCGCCAGACAAATACTTTGTCTGTCTAGGCAGAGAAATGGACATTTGTCATTGCCTATTGACGTATACAATGTCACGTTCTTCTGACGTTTGAAGAAAAATATTATTGTGTAGGATTTAGCCATATTTTACAGTGTTTCTTGTTGGAAAAATTACGTGTTTTTTGCCCAGACCCCCCCTCTCCCCCACGTCAGATTCTGTGAGATTTGGCTCGACCCCCTCCTCTCCCTCTAAACGCCTCACGTAATTAATGGACGCTCCTTTACATGATTTCTAGATACCATGAGATCATTTAAATTATAAATTAGAGTAGGCTGTGAAATTTAATTAGGTTGGCACTACTAACATTTGACAATTTGATTTCAAATTGTTTAAAACAGAAGGGTAATGTATGTATTCTATAGAACGCTGTGTTAAAGGTTTTCCGAAATGCCTACCCTAATTTTGCTGCAGATTATTAAAAATTAGTCCAAAAAATGTATAAATGTGTGGAAAGATTTCGTGATGTTAGTGTGGTGTAGCGGAGCGAGAGTTTAATGATGATCATGTCATTCAATTTCCGCCACGAAGTCCGGACCTGACAATTCTAGATTATTTTATTTTCCCGTATCTCGTATTTAAAAATAACCCGCACAATCTTGAAGAACTGCAAGAGGCAATTTTTAATGCATACAAGGCTATAATCTTCCAGATGTTGGAAAATGCATTTGAAAATATGAAACGGACATCAGTTACGAGCTGCATTGAAGCTGGGGGAGAACACTTTGAACATTTGCTGTAAATCTAAATAAACTTACATTATTTGTTAGTTTTATTTTCTTTAAATTAAATTGAAATTTAACATGAGAAGCATAAACGTCACAATCTTTACAACAACCTCAAATTTTACTCTGTCAGTCAATTTGCTAGCTGAGCCATTGCATAAAAGAAACCGCCTACTCTAATTTATAATTTTAATGATCTCATGGTACTATAACGTTCAGAGGATTTTTTTCAAAAATCAACTTTTGTCATCTTCCAAATGGTCCAACGCGTGAATTTAAATTTGAGTTTTCGGGGTTGCTATTCGGCCCCCATTTGCAAAAAAGGGTGTAATTCATTTCTTTAGTTTATGTTGACTACAACTTCTAAATATTTATAATTTTGGTTCTAGTTAGTTGTTGCCATAAATTGGAGTAGCTAACCTATCCCAAAATTCGTGTAAATAATTATGTTGATTTTAATATAGTGCTTTTAAGTTTTACAAAATGAGTTTTTCATGTAATTTTTTCTATTATTTGCATATTAATTTTTGATTTTGTTACATTTTGATTTTTCTGTAATTATACGTAGGTATACTTGACATAACCATAACCCCAAAAATCACACTGACATTTCATTCAGTGCAGGTGTTACCAGCGGAAAAAATGTAGATTATGAGTGCGTTAATGCCTTATTAATGCTTTGTTACAAATCAGCAAATTAGAAAAATAAAATTTTTGAACTTATTTTAAGCAGTCTTGCAAGAAGTTCAAGAAGTAGAAAAACAAAAATTCTTCAGTTCAAAACACGTCATGAGTTATTTGTTTACCTGGATAGTATCGATGATTCATCAACTATCCCAAAATCTGTTTTTCTCCCAAAACGCAGATAACACTAAACACAAAATAATTCAGCTTCAAAGATTAACCGAATGCGTCCAAAGTCCAAAGTGTGCATGGTGTGGTTGCCAAAACCAAACACTAATTGCTTTTCCAACATCCATAAATTACATTGGCGCATGAAGCTAATTTGGGTTGTTTGGTTTATCGGCTGATCTTAAAAGGATATCTCGGCCATAATTGGTGCCATGCAACTTTTTATTGCTTGCTTTGATGTTTCCGGGTTGCGATTACATTACTTCCGAGATAGGTACTTGAGATTGGTCTACTGACTTATCCTAAACTTAATTGTGCGGTTAAGCAATAGTTAAGTATAGTTAAGTCCTGTCACACCAAATTGGAAGTGGTTCCAATATCTTATCTTGCTGAGAGATAATTTCTTTATTTACTTTAATACATATATTATAAGTTTTTTTCAATTCTTGTTTCATGTTTTCCTTACTTTCTTATCTCTCTTGTTAACCCTCGTTCTTTAATTCATAGCGATTCGAGTGGATTTGCTCGCTCCGGTCCTGGCCCCGATGTCCAGGACGAAATTCGTGTCCTGGTCCTAGCTGTCCGGGATTAGAGTGACCACTCGTCGATGATTCATGAGGGAAACAATGGCACGACGACGTCGTGATGATGAATCGAATTAGGTATATGATGTTATGTGTTTGCTGGGCTTTGACCTTTTCGAGCTGGAGCCGTCGAGTAGAGCAGATAAGCAAAATTAGGTTATTCAGTGTTGTTGCCTTGTTACGACAGAAAGAGCTTATTGCTTAGGTGATTATCGATCACCGTGCGTGTGCTACATCTTTCTTTGGGGAGAATTGACTTATGAACATCGAAATATTGATGAAGAACAAGAAGTTATAAGAAAAATATTTGAAAACAGTAGATTCGTAGAAACTCTTTGCAAACATTTATTAGTTATACAAAGTTTTCCTCACGGGTAACTATGGAAATCAACTGTACGTTTGTCGTTTGTTATATTACTTCACTATAACCTCAAATCATTCGCAAGAAACCGCACACAATTTTCATGGATATCCTTGACGAACAACTCGTCTGAAAGATCCAATCCAAGGAAGGTTGATTGATATAAATGTCTTTATGAGTTACCTACGTCCTGGTATAGAGCAAACACGTGCGCAAATACGAAGTTATCTTCCAATTTTGAAAAATGCTGCATCGCAAAATAATAACCGATAAGCTTAAACTGATACGTCTTCGCATTGATATTTACCTTTGTTAAATACCAAACAAAACAAAATCTAAATTTACCCAATTCTCTAATAAAATCAGTCGGGAATCCTGGAGGCCGTCGAGTAATCTGCAAAAAGGACCTTGAATCGCCCATTTTGTATAAGTAAACAGATGCCCGGAGGCGGCGATCCGTCGCATGGAATTCCGTAGATATAGATAGGAAGCGGCTATATCAAGTTAGTCGGGTTTTATCGTACAGCGGCCAACTCTTCAAGCACGGATTGGTGCCGGTATTGACGGAATGGGGGGCGCAGGCGCGCCGCCCTCGCCGCCCCCCGATCCGCCGCGGACCATCCGAGACGACTCTCCGCTCCGCAGGATGAATTATTCCGCCATAAATGCGACGGAAGCGCACGTTTGCGCCGCCAAAGAGACGAAAGAAAAAGGTGCAGGCACTGAGTCATTGAAATATAATTATGAATGTGATTGGTCTATGAAATGCCTACTTAGTTGCTGTATCGGCTTCGGGTGATTAATTCCGGCATAACCTCCACAAAAGACAACTATTTGTTCAGTAATAATAATTTTACAATACGGTATGGCATTATGCGAATCCTTAGGTTCTCAGATTCCTATATGTTCTCAGTATTCTCATTTTCACAATTTATCAGCGTACAGGTTCAGATTTTCAGGCCTGAAAATTTTCAGACTCTCAATTTTCTAGATTCTCAGATTTTATGTTTGAGATTCTCGAGTTTTCCGTTTCTAAAAATCTTTCTTTTTCCGATTTCAGGTTCTCAAGATGCTCAAATTCTCAGATTTTTGGATTGTTAGAATCCAGGTTTCGAGAATCTTAAATTCTCAATTTCAGGTTCTGAGATTCTTAATACCTACTTTGATTTTTAAGTTTTCATATTCATAGTTTCTTGGGATTTCAGATTCTCATGATAGAGATTATCATTTTATAGCATGCTTTTCACAATTTTCAGTAATAGATTCTCATATTCCATGAATCCAAAATTTTCAGGTTCTCAGACTATCAACTTTCAGGTTCTGGGGGTCTCTAATTCTCTAATTCTCAGATTCTATTTTTGCAAATTTTTAGATTCCAGCTTCTGAGTTTCTCAATTTTCAGATTTTCGGACAACCAAAACGATTTTTTTAATTCACACTAGACGAAACTTTTTTTTTTTTTCATAAAATTACTTTTTTACAGGCACCAAAAGTGGTATTCAATTTGATGTGAAATGAAACATGAAATTGGTCCTTACTGACTGGCGTTTAAGACCCGTCGCAACTCAACATGAAATCGGGCTGTTAGGTACGAATGAAGAGCCACAAGAAATGGATAAAAATATTTCGGATAACAAACCTATAATGTACGTATTATCGAACCGTGTGTCTTGTACGCAAAAGGACTTTATCTTTTAATTCCCCGCGGCTTTGCGAAGGACTTTATAACAGCGAACGCCGTAATTAGCCTTGTTTACACGATCACGTTTATGGCTCCGTTCGTGTGACGACCTCGCATGATAATAGATCGATTTCGCGGGTCTTTTTGTCTTTGGGCGTCGGAAAAATCACGGAGATAAATATGTAGGTGTAGTTTTCGGAGCGGATAAGAGTGCAAGATAATGCCTAATTTCAGGGAGAAAAAACCTACACGTTCGGCAAACTCGGCCGGTAATTGTGTTGGTTTTAAATTAACTGCATTTAGATATCGTTTTTTGTTTAATCTCGTGCGAGATAACAGGGGGAAGGGGTCCGACGAGGTTGGAGCGGTTGCGAAATGGAAATCTACAGGGTGATTTTGAACTTTTGAACGAAGTATTTGTTGTTAAAAAAAGAGTAATTACAAGGTAGAACGGTAACATTCGTATCACCTAGAAACCCAACGAAATGAAAACATGGATAGGTGAAAATAGCAGTAAAAATATCCAATGGATAAAAATGTGTTTGTTTACTCACTTATTACAACCAACACAACTGACATTGCTTACAATGAAAACGTCTGTAAATAAAAACTATTGTACCACACGTCGTAATTTCTGTTTTCAAACACCTCACGCTTTTTTATTGACCCGAAAGCACCACAACTGTATACATGTCCGATTTGGTATTTACAAACTAGAACTTAGTAAAATTTACAGCCAATCTATCAACTTTACACGCTTCCTACTTTGGCGACCTAATACAAGCCTAGACCACAAAATAAAGGGTCTTTATCCCGGTTTTGCGGCATTTCCATCCCGTTTTATTGTGTCCGATATTGTATATCCTCTTGCGGTCCCGTCCTTAGGTATTCCTTTTGAGTCAAAGCGTGGAATTGCGGGAGCAAACGTTTTACGCTTTATTATTTTTATCTCTTTATCCTCCGCCAAAACTTCCCTGTTTGCCGGCTCTTTATATTTTTAATGATTTGCTCATCGTTCTGCAAACAGGGTAATTTGCGTGGCGTCGGTCTTGGAGAACAGGAATGTGGAAATAATTGGGCAGTTTCTGGATTCAATACAATCGCAATTATAGAGGGTGTACTTGTAGTTGAGATCCCAACATTTGCGATGAGTCAGGTGATCTTAGCGGTGGGTACTTATAAATTAGTTTCAAGGAGGTTTCAACAAGAAGAGATAACAGAAATATGGAAAATGAAATCTGGGTCAACATCCTGATAAGAGCGATAAATAAGTGTATAGAATGTCGTGTGTGGTTGAAGGAAAGTGAAAGAACAAAGAACAAAATGTGGAAGAATTTCTGACTTAATGATAACACAGATTTTCACTTAGATGGCGTGGACAATAAGATGGATGGAGTATTTCCTTTTGGAAAAAAATAATGTAGGTAACTATAGTATATATAAATATACCTACTTGAACTTGTCAGTGAAGTGCGTTAATGCAACAGAAACAATGAGATCATGTCGCCATATGGGTGATAAAAATTTCGGCCTTCTATACGGGTTATTGTTTTTCTTGTCTGTCTGGTTTCTTTTAATTTTTTTCCTTTTATTCTATCGATATGAAAAGTGTTGATAAAGTTTCGCAAAAAAATAATAATTTCCTTAATTGACGTTAGTTGCATTTTCAATGGCATTCAGTATATTTGAAAGCCGAAATTGAGTTTCAAAAATTCGAGAATTCTGAAATTGACACTACTTAGATTGCTTCTGGCATTAAATTGCTCCGTAATTATTGTGAAACAGTTTTTGAGATTAAAATTTGATCGAAAACCCAAAATTTCATGATTTCACAATTTAGTGACAAAAATTTTGAATATTGCAACAGAGTTTGCAAAATTTAAATTTCTCAGACCTATTGAGATTTAGAGATGTCAAAAGTCCAAATATTTGAAAGACTCTTCGAACACGCTAAAAGAAGTTAAAATGCGAACGACGATAATCCGACACCCACAAACCTGAGCCCATTGCCCACAATTATCTTAACAATGTAGGACTAAATGTGTATTGCGATAAAAATAAATTGTGGCCAGAAATTTCGAGTCCGGTCCGTTTCATCCACCAATAAACAAGCGGCTCAAAGACGTTGCCGCTTCCTGTTGATTTACAACGCTGAACCTTTTTCATTGTGTATCTAATTTGAGGCAATAGGCCCCGGTTTATGGGTGTCGGATTATCGTGTCTCGCACTTTATAATGTATAATCTAATTCTATTCAAAGATTTTAAGTTAAGAAATTCGGAGCTCCTCACTTTCAAGACTCTAACTTCAACTTCAACTTCGATTGCGAAACATGGACAACCTAAAAAAGGAGAACCAAAACACCTGGGTTATATGATGTGGGTGGCCTAAGAAACCTGGGAATAGTAGAAAACGATGAAAAACTAAAAATCCTGGAAAGTATTGAAAATTCTGAAAATATGGGAATTCAGGAAACTTGAGGAATCCGATAAACCTGAAATCCCTGTAAAATCTAGAGCGTTTGAGAAATTAAGAAATGCTATGATCGGGAGACTTGGGGAACCCGAAAAAATAGGTACCTACCTGACGTCTGGAAATCCTGAATAAACTTGAACATAAAGTTGAGAAATTTGGAAGAACTGTAAAACCTCAAACATCTCAAAAATATCGTAGTCTCAAAAACCTGGGTATTTAGAAATTAAAAAACCTGAAAAACTACGAAACACGGAAACTCTGATAGAACTCAAAAGCCAAAGGAATCTGAGGATTAAATGGAGAAAACTAGGTAAACCTGGGAAACTAAGGAACTAAGGAAAACTTGTGAAATGTTAGAATACTGGACACTTGATAAATCTGAGAAATCTAATAAATATGATGAAAATATTATAGAATCCTGGGGAGAAGCCTGGAAAACTAAAAACTCTTGGAAATATGTATAGGAAAATTTGAGCCCTAGTAAACCTATAGAAATCCAGAAAAACCGAGAAAATCTGAAAACACAGAGCAAAACCTAATAAACGTGAGAAATTCAAGTAGTCAGAAATAATAAATTTATTTAGTCAGGGTTTGGACCGCGCTTATTTTGATGATAAATTTATAGTATAATTTATAGATAGCATTTTCACCAGAGAGACGCACACAGTAGCAAGATTGAAAATTTTCTATCAATATTTAAAGAAGACACGATTCAAACCTAGGCGAAATAATTTTATTATTAAGTCCGCCGTGAAAACCTTAGTTCTTTCAATTTGAATTGTAAGTTCGTCAAGATTATAAGAAACATGGAAAACCTGGGATATATGGGAAACCTGGTAATCTAGAACACCTGGGTTACATGGGAAGTCTGGGCATATGGGCATATTAAAAATCTCTGAAATCTTGGAGGCGTGAGAAACCTAGGAAACCTGGGTATCCGGGGAAACTTGAAAAGCTTGATGGGAACTCCAAAATACCTGGGCAACCTGCAATACTCGCAGCAAACCTGATAAAGTGAAAAAACTAGGACATCCACGTCCTGAGTAACATGAGGAACGTGTTATATGTTTCTCAAAAACTCGGTAAAGCTGATGGGAAATCTGGTAAAACTGCAGAACCTAAAACATATGTCAAATGTACAGAAATTCAATGAAACCTGAGAAATTAAGAAACATGGAAAATCTGAGAATTTAGTGAGAAAACCTAGGAATCCAAAATAAGCTACTAAACGTAAGGAACTTGGACAACAACGTGAGAGAGAAGAAACCTGGGGAATTTGGGAAACCTCGGAAAGCTGATAAATGTAAGAAATATCGAAGAATGAGAAAGCTGGAGAATCAGAACACCTGGGTATCATGGGAAGCCTGGAAAATATGAAAAGCCAGGAATTAAATCTGAGAAACCAGTAAAACTTGAGATTGGTATATAAAACCTGGGAAAGCAAGCAACAATGGAAACCTAAGAAATGAGGGAAACCTGGGAAAGGTAACTTGGAAAGCCTAGATGAAACCTAGATATCCTGGAACAGTTATATGATTTATGTCAGATTTATGAGAGTCTTTATAATGTTCTTTAAACAGCCGATGTCCATCATAGGTATCCTCGATGATCTCAAATTTCATGTTAAGAAACTTTTCATATTCCATGTTTTCGCAATTCGTGTGTTCCAATACATTTTGGAAGGACCTAAAGATCTTATTTTTTTTTAAATTGTCAAGAACTTTGGAATATATCGTGCGATCATTTAAATTATAACTGACAGCTTAGACTGACAGTAAAATTTGAGGTTATCGTAAACATTGTTACGTTTATGTTTCTCATGTTGAACTGTTTTAATTTAAAGTAAATAAAAGATTAACAAATAATGTAGAATAATTGAGAATGTTCAAAGTGTTCTCCCGCAGTTGTTAACTCCACATTCACCATTCTGTTACCGTTTTTTTGAAAAGTCACTCAAATTTTAAATGAAATTGTCAAAAAAATTATTGCCGGAATTCTGAAACTTATGATTTCAACAACTTAAAATTTCCGATCATGATTTCGTCCTTAAGAGTTTATACAAATTCCCGCTATAGGTACCCAAATCAGGTTTTCCATGATTCAAAATTTCAAATTCTGCATAGTTTCAAAATTTCCCTATTCAGAGAACCAATATTATACATCAAAGATTCAAATTTATAAGATTTGAACGATTTAAAATTTCGTATTTCATCCATCCAAATTTTTGAAAATCGTCTTTTTCCAATACTAAAAATTTTGCAATTGAAATTTCTAAAGTTTCTAAATTTAAAGATGTCAGATTCAAAATTTAGAATTTCTATACTAAAAAAAATGCGAATTCAGAATTACATTATGTCGATTCAGATTCATCAAGTATTAAAAATTTCAGTGATTTGTGATCTCAAACATTTAAAAATTTAAAGAAGTAAAATTCAAAATTCCATCGATTTAACATTAATTTACAAAACCTTAAATACAGGAATAAAGATTAAAAAAAAATTCAAAGGTTTGAAGTTAGCTAAGTTAGTAATTCAAGATTCCAACGATTCAAATTTTTCAAAAGATTCCCAAACTGAGAATATTTAACAATTTAAATAAATCCAATATAATGATTTTATGAATTAAAAATTTCCTAATTAGGTAATTTAACACTTCAATGATTCCAATTTTATACATTCAAGATTTCAAATAATAAATTGCAAATTTAGGGATTCACGATTCAAGTTTTTCAAAATGATGACTTTCACAACTCAAAATTTGCAACTCTCAAATTTCTGAATTTATAAGATGTCAAAATTCACAGATTCACAATTACAATCGATTCAATATGTACCTACCTACCTATCTAGAAAGAAAATTTCCAAATTCACGAATTCAAAATTTCAAAATTTAAAATTTCCAAATTCACGAATTCAAAATTGGTGGCTGGTGGCTGGTTGAAATTTCAACTAATGAAATTGGATTATAGGTACCTATGATTTCAGAATTCAAGATTTCAAAAATTTAAAATTAAAATTTTGAAATTTGAGAGAGATCTCAGAAGTAAAAATTATCGAACTGGAAATCTCAAATGATGAAATCATCTTTGATAATCCTAGAACTTTGGAATTTTTGTACATTCATATCTCGACAATTTGTCATCTAGTTATTTCCGAATTGTCTTTTGAAATCGCGTGATCTATGAATTGGAAACACACAGTGGCGATTTATTAGTTAAATGAACTTACTTCGTTTTCTTTTGTAGAATTCCACTTTTTTTTTTTTAGATCTAGACAAATTTATTATACCTATACATATAAAACCTGTAATTTTCTTAGATAAAAAATGCCCTAATAAGTCGCTATCTAAGCACCCAATTGTATTTTTTCCAGACTTGAAATTTATGTTAATAAAATATAATAAATCATGACTACTTTTCAACACTTATGGTGTTTTATTTTCCTAATGTCTTACCTCAGTTTTTATTTTTAACCGACAACAACAACACCCTATCATATGAACTACAGCAACTTTAAACGATGGATGGAAAGTTTCACGGCCGAGATCAATAAGAAAACTACTTAGAACAATTATTGTATTATACTAGTGTTTGAGATGCAAAAATGATCAAGGCCACACTTGTGGAACCTGTAATATTCCAACACGACATGAATAGTGTTCTCTGTTTCATTAAAGTTAAAGTTAAAAAAGAAGTAATTAGGTATAAAACTGATCGAAATGTTAATAAAGCAAAGTACTTATACTCATTAGAAAATACAAAACATACATAATATGGATAATATGTTAGTATCGCAACGGCATATCATTTCAAGTATTTTTTTCTCGAAGATACATATTAAATCAAAATTTCAGGAATGGGTTTACCCTATTTTTCTCTATTACCCCTTTTTTTTTGCAGATATCCATCTAATTTAAATCATAACATTGATTATAAATCAAATCCAATCGAAGGTAATTAAGTACGGGATCATCGATAAAACATAGTAGTGCACTCACATCATGTCGTATCATATGCTATTACACAACGAGTTGCATTGTTTTATTTCACAGAGTGGATGAATTGAAAGGCTGTAGTAAAGAGATTTGAACATTTATTATGACAAAAAGTCAATATAATACATGTACATCATATACATTCTCTATGTTTTATATACAAATTTGGTTCTCAGTTGCACATTCTTATAAATCTTTAAAATATTCTAAGTACCCGAGACGGTGCCCTAAATCATATTCGACCATCACAAATCTTCGAAGAAATTTATACATTTATTACAGAGATTTTGTACAGTAACGAAATTTACAAAAGTCAGCGATAAAAAAGGATGGTATAGCCTCTAATAAATACGAATAAAAAATTCAGCAGATCGAACGAAAGCATGATGAGATTTCACTCGCGCAACATTAATAACACCTAGTGCTGAAGACGTTAACCACAGAGTGATCAATTGCGTTTTTACACCCACGATTCAATTGCTCACACTGTAAATCTATTTACAATGTACATTCGAGTTTAGGCCAGGGGATACTGTCACAAACTGGTCGTCCCCGCTGAGGTGTGGTACAAAGGGCTGTTGTAGTAGTCGTTACCGATGGAAGAGTGCGTGTGCACCGAGTTGGGCAGCGGACTCAGCGTGTTGTAGCCGGCGTAGTGCTGCATCTCGGTGTACATCTTGATGTCGGGCTTACTCTCCGTGGGCAGCAGCCTGTTGATCGAAAACGGGTGGTTCGAGGAGGTGAAGCCGGAGGGCTCCTGCTTGAGGTGGTGGGTCATGGAGTTGTGGTGCAGCATGGCCTGGTGCTCGCTGGAGAGGCTCAGCGGGTGGCAGCGATTCACCATCGCCGTCAACTCTTCTTGCGACATGTTTTGCTGGTGGTGATGCGGGTGCATGTTCAGATCGTTGGGGTGCAGGAGGTTCATCTGCTCGACGTCGAGCTTCGAGGAGTGGATGCCCAACATGGAGCCGAGGGCGGTGTCGGGCGTCTTGTCCAGGTGGTGCGATTTGTGGGCGTCATCGGCGTGCTTTTTCTCCGAGCCGTTGCTGATTGTGTCGACGGAATGCGAGGGACTCTTGTGAGTCTGTCGTATCACCTCCTTCTTCTCGTCTTTGAAGCGCTTCTGCCGTCGGAGGTAGCAGCCGTTTTCAAACATGTTGCCCGAGTCGGGGTGCAGACTCCAGAAGGAGCCCTTGCCGGGCTTGTCGGGGGTGCGAGGGACCTTCACGAAGCAGTCGTTGAAGGAGAGCGAATGCCGGATGGAGTTCTGCCAGCGCTGCTGGTTTTGCCGGTAAAATGGAAAAAGGTCCATGATGAACTGATAGATCTCGGACAAGGTTAGCATCTTCTGGGGGCTGTTTTGGATGGCCATCGTGATCAGCGAGATGTACGAGTAGGGCGGCTTGGCGTGGGTGTAGCTGCGGCGGTAAGTTTTGTCGGCGCGGGCTCGCTGGAGCGCCGAGTTCGGGGAGTCGTCGCCGCCGCCGAGGTCGCCGCGGCCCAGAGAGCCGACGGCCGAATAACTGTTCATGGAGGCCATGGGGGCGGCCATGCAAGCGTTCATGTTGGAGATGGGGGAGCCGATGGTGGTGTAGCCCATCGACGAGGACGACATCCCGTTGCCGTTTATCATGCCCCCGGGCATACCTGAATTGAGCATGCTGGAGCCAAAGGAGGCCTGCGGCGAGCAGTTCATCGGCGGCATCGACACACAGGACATGGAGTTCATCGAGTACGTGGGTGTCATCGGCGACATGGCGTTGGATGACGTCGCCATCGGCGTCGAGTCGGTGTATAGCTTCTGGGTCAACATTATCGCATTGCACACTGTTATGTTTATTGCACACGATCGATTCGATCTTAACTCGTCATCGGCGGTTTTGTTTCATTGTTTACATCACGAGCGGATCCACAAACAAGTTAACACTTTAGGTATTCCAAACCAGCACTGATTGGAAAAACAAATACTCCTTGCTGCCTGTTTACTTAGATACTACAAGCTGATGTGAAGTACCCTGAGCTTTAGGTAGTCAAATACAGAATCGTCAGGAGAGGGTGATCTCCATGGCGACGCACTCACCAATCGGATCGCAGCAACGCAGTCGCCATGACGACGACCAGCCAATAACACTCCGTGATTGGTCCACCGCCGTATAACCGTGAGGGGAAGCGCTATATCCCGCCCATATATCTATGTCACGCCGCGCTCCGACCGATCGGCGAACTAAAACTCCGAATCGACCATTGCTGACGGTCAACTGTTCTTCACTTCGGTTTCAGCGATTTTTTATGTAATAAATATTGAGTTGCATCGGTGGTTTTTTTTTGGTTGGTGATAGTGGTAACTTTCGGTATACGAAACGCATATAAAAGTTTTGTGATTTCTTATTGCCCCGCTAAAACTGTTTGCCGTCGTAAACTTCCAGGCTGTTGTAAATAAATTTGGTAAACAAATATTTACTTGATCGAGGAAATTTTACTCTTAAGGTGTCGTCTGATGAGAGCCACTGTTATGCCATCGATCATTTGTATAAACAAGCGCGCGGTAAATTGTCAGATGTAAGGTAAGAATTAATCACACACACTCGTGGAAAACCAATCCGTTATAGATAAGTGTTACCGGCTTAATCTAGATAAGTATTTCCGCATTCATGATGATTCTGGGTCATCACATTATTCGATGACTAAAAAGTTCTGAAACTCATCATGATATAATATGTAGGTACTTATTATAAGTTTCCGTCGCTTATCACTGTATTTCCCGCAAGTGATGTATACAGGATTGACAATGAATTTATGCAATTTATTTTCTTCTAGATATGAGCTGAACTGATAGAAAAAAGTTGTGGATAGGGTCAATTCACGTTCTTGTGCTGTTTTAATAAAGTATTTTTTATATTAAACTTAACAAGAATAAAGATAGTATCTACATAACAAAATTAAAACATTTTTTTGACATTTTTTATCGCAAGTCTTGCGGGTGAGGTAAAACAGCAAGAAATTGACCATCAAACCTTCGATTTTAGAGAATTCGCCACTTCCAGACCCTTAGAAAGTTTAAAATAAATCGAGATGATCCGACGGTACCCCCAGCTGGAAGATTAAAAAAACTACAGTAGTAGACTCCCTGACATTATTTCTTCATGTAAAAAAAACTACCCGATGAGCGACTTGTGAACACCACTGACTTCTAAATTTCAAATAAATTTGTTCAAAAAAGACCTAAAGACGTAAATATTGTGTCTAGTCATCGAATGACAAGTATCTTTCGTTCTTTTTGAGGGTTCATGAGGTGAAATTGGCTTTAAGGAAAAATAATATGATGTGTTCACTAACAAGAAATGTAGGTTTATTGAGAATTACAGCAAATGTTCAAAGTGTTCTTCCCCAGGTTCAATGCAGCTCTTAACTCTCATTTCAAATGCACTTTCCAACATCTGAAAGATTATAGCGTTGCATCCATTAAAAATTGCCTCTTGCAGTTCTTCAAGATTGTGCGGGTTATTTTTAAATGGTGTTTTTGAGATAATGAAATAATCTAGAATTGTCAGGTCCGGACTTCGAGGGGGAAATTGAATGAAACGATTACCATAAAACTAGCACTAATTTTTGATAATTAGGGTAGAGATTTTAAACACAGCGTTCTATAGAATACTTCCAGTCACCATTCTGTTGCCGTTTTTTTGAAGTCACTTTAACATTCAAATTTGGAATCAAATTGTCAAAAGTTAGTAGTGCCAACCTAATTTAAATTTCACAACCTACTCTAATTTATAATTTTATCCAACGCCTGTTTATTATGAAGTCATAATAATGCCGATTTTGAATGTATTATGAGGTCTATAAAATACATGTGACTTATGAACCCATAATTCAACGGTTTTCTAATTTGTTATAGCAACCAGTTCATAAGCCAACAGTTTTAAACGTCAAATAAACGTTAAAATTTTTTGGGTTTTGATGAATATTTTAAGAACTGTTAGAGAATAAGGATAAGCGTTTGTGTCTTAACAGCGAATAAGTCACTTTTATAATAAACAGCTATAAATGATCTCATGGTACCTATAAACTACAAACGTTACATAATTAACTACACTTTACCAAATTTTCATGCAAATGTGTCTGTAGATTTTGTGTTTTGAACGACAATGTCCAACCGCAACCTTTGTGCTAAAACTAGAAACCGTGAAGAAGAAGAAGTTCTCAGAGTCTGCAACCATCACCGATTAAAATAAACTTACTACAAGTTAAGATTATATAGTAGTGTGATTGCTAGCATGACGAGGGGCTGTTAACTATGAAATTAGTTGTACATCTTGCCAGAATTAATTCCGAGTACTATCGGAATTGCCGGAATTAGTTTGGAATTACATGGAATTATTTCAAGTATTCAAAATTATGGAAGTACTCGTGATTACAGGAAGTACTCGTGAATTACTGGAATTACCGGAATTACCCTAGAATTACTGGAATTACCTTCAAATAATATGGAATTATTCTGGAATTACTTGAATTACTTCCAGGTTTTATTTCTACTACTGGTCGTCCAGTGATCAGAATCCGACCGTAATCAATTAAATTTGTAAGCCTGAACGTAATTGGGGTTCTTTTTTTAAATAGTAGACACATCTATAATTACGTCAGCTGTGAGCGCGTCTAAATGTCATTAACGTGTGCTGTTTGCCCTAATTCCCTGCAATACATATGAAAAAGGAACATTTGAAATCACACAACATTCACAACTCGAAACTCTTTCAGTGCTCTGTGCGACTGTTTGACCACAGACTATTTATTATTTAATGTATTTGTAACACATATTAAATACATTATACACGGTGTCGTAAAATTAGCGTATTCCGAGTTCGGAACGTTGTAGCGCATCATCCCAGAAGTAAGAAGAAAATTAATAAAAAATATATAGGAGCCCCCTTACCAAAATATATAGGACTCAAGGTCTAAACTTTGGATAATGTTTTCTTCAAATAAAAGCAATGAATGTTAGCGTATATTTCTACTTATGGTTAGGCTACTCATATAAAATAAAAATTCAAGCACTATGACCCACCTTCCGCCGCGACCTCACACTTGCGCAGTCAATTACAGCAAATGTTCAAAGTGTTCTCCCCCAGCTTCAATGCAGCTGTTAACTCTCGCTTTCATATTTTCAAATGCATTTTCCAACATCTGATACAATACGGTGTTTTTGAGATACGAGAATATGAAATAATTTAGAACTGCCAGGTCCGGACTTTGAATGACTCGATCATCATAAAACTCGTGAATTCGGTCCATAGTTTCCCTTGTCCTGTAAGCTGGTGCATTATCCTGCTGCAAGTACCCATGTAGAGGTTCGCCATCATGAAGGTTTTGGAAAAAAGGTTCGAGTAAATTATTGCGATATCTCTCAGCAATTACCGTTCCTTCAAAAAAATAACAAAAAAAAAAACAAAAACAGGTCCAACTATACGTCTTCGAGTATACCGCCAGCTAAACACCAAACAGTTTTTGGAAAATGGATGAGTGGGTCTTCTTGGTTCCGAACACGTGGCTTTAACAGTTTCCCGATATTTAATGATGTTGCACAAATGACACTTTGGTTCGCTGAATTATCTTGTAGAAAACGCTTGTATACGTTGTACCAAAACAAATTAGTTTAAACTATTTTTACTATCTCCACTTTTACATTAATATTAAGAAACAATTTTGTCATTAACGTGAAGTTAATGCATTTGTATTTCCAGATCATTTAACCAACCGGCATAGAGATACATTGCCATATTTTCTAAAGAGATGGGTCGCTATTTCATTGATAATTTTGGAAATTGGATGAGTGGGTCTTCTTGGTTACGAACACGTGGCCTTAACAGTTTTCCAATATTTAATGATGTTGCACAAATGATACTTTGGTTGGCTGAATTATCTTGTAGAAAACGCTTGTATACGTTGTACCAAAACAAATTAGTTTGAAGTATTTTTACTATCTCCACTTTACATTAATATTAAGAAACATTTTTGTTATTAACGTAAAGTTAAAGCATTTGTAATTCCAGATCATTTAACCCAACGGGATCGAGATACATTGCCATATTTTCTAAAGAGATGGGTCGCTATTTCATTGATAATTTTGGAAATTGGATGAGTGGGTCTTCTTGGTTCCGAACATGTAGCCTTAACAGTTTTTCAATATTTAATTATGTTGCACAAATGACACTTTGGTTGGCTGAATTATCTTGTAGAAAACGCTTGTATACGTTGTACCAAAACAAATTAGTTTGAACTATTTTTACTATCTCCACTTTTACATTAATATTAAGAAACAATTTTGTCATTAACGTGAATTTAATGCATTTGTATTTCCAGATCATTTGACCAACCGGCATAGAGATACATTGCCATATTTTCTAAAGAGATGGGTCGCTATTTCATTGATAATTTTGGAAAATGGATGAGTGAGTCTTCTTGGTTCCGAACACGTGGCCTTAACAGTTTTCCAATATTTAATGATGTTGCACAAATGACACTTTGGTTGGCTGAATTATCTTGTAGAAAACGTTTGTATACGTTGTACATTTATTTCATGAAAACGGTTATGATTTGAGCAAAACCAAAAAATAGGAGTACTCTATTTTAAGCGGTTTTATTTATAAAAAAGTTTCAAAATTTTTGTATACTACTCCATTGAATGAAGTGCTTCATCTTTTGTTGGAATTACCGGAATTACCTGTTGATTACCGGAATTAGTTACTTTTTGTGGGAATTATTTCCTGATTATTGGAATTACCTACGAATTACTGCGATTACCACGATTACATGCGAATTAATTCCTCGAATCGGAATTACCGGAATTGTTCGTGATTACCTTTAATTAATTCCATGTGGAATTAGTTGTACAATTTTTTTCCAAGTTAACAGCCCCTCGTAGCATGATAAACTTGTTCGGAATTTGTCGTAGTATAGTGAGAAAATCCCAAAAAGTTACCGAAATAAAAAGAAAATATATAATTTATATAATCTATGTCATGTCTATTTCATCGTGTCCCGGAGCTAAATGGCTCAACGAATATAAAATACATAAGTCAAGCTACTTTAAATTGGAGAAATCTGCATCCACCATTTATTCCAAAACTATATTGCCAATTAAGCTTGATTCATACTGTCGGTTCGGTGACGCTCCGGTCACGCTCCAGTCACGGTCTTCCAAAATTTGTTTCCGTGGCTTATGCTGGCATTTTAAAATCTTATAAACACGTATCAATAGATCAATCACATTTAAAAAATATGTATTTGTTGGGTAGTGTTATTGTCGGCAATATTTTGATCTTTCGTCTTAATTACCACTGAAAACTTTTCGATAACCACAATGAACAAAACAAAAAAAGAATTACGCATATCCATTCAGTTTACACAAAAATCCCATAGAAAAAAGCATAGTATAGCATAAAAGGACTGCTCACTGTTCAGACTAACAGTGTTACATCGGGATGGTCCGCTCACGGTTCGCTATCGGTCCGGAAAAGTATTGTGGCGAAGAATCACCGCGGTCAATTTTACGAACCGTTGCTGGAGCGTACCGGGTAGTCTGTATGGTCTAATACAAAATACATTGAACAATATTTTACTGGACCGTGACCGAAGCGTCACCGAACCGATAGTATGAATCAAGCTTTATTAATTTGTCCAGATTGTTCATCAAAATTTATTTTAAAGGCACACAAATCTTGACTAATCTGCTTATTAATATCTAAAATTGTCATCTCAGTCAAACCTGATAATACCTCCGATATCACCCGAATAAGACTGCATTATCCAAAGCATGATACAACTGATGATATAACATTGATTCGAATTTTGAAATTTACATTTTAGATACCATGAGAGCATTTAAATTATAAATTAGAGTAGGTAGATTATTTTGTATGGAATGGCCCAGCCTGCAAATTGACTGACAGTAAAATTTGAGGTTATGGTCTAAACTTTGTGACGTTTATATTTCTCATGTTAAATTGTTTTAATTTACAGAAAATAAAACACTAACAAAGAATGTAGGTTTATTGAGAATTACAGCAAATGTTCAAAGTGTTCTCCCCAGATTCAATGCAGCTGTTAACCCTCCGTTTCATATTTTTAAATGCATTTTTCAACATATAGCGGTTATAGCGTTGCATGCATTAAAAACGAAAAATGAAATAATCTAGAATTGTCAGGTCCGGACTTCGAGGCGGAAAATGAATGACAGGATCATCATAAAACCATAAAACACTCGCTCCGCTACAACACCCTAACATCACGAAATCTTGCCACACATTTATAATAATTTTTGATAATCTCCAGGAAAATTAGGGTTTCTGTTTTAAACAATTTTAAACCAAATTGTCAACCGTTAGTGGTGCCAACCTAATTTAAATTTCACAGCCTACTCTAATTTATAATTTAAATGATCCCACGGTAGGTATGTCTCTATTTGTGTTACATATACCTACCTAACAACAACATACATATAACAATAGTTTTTAATCAAGAAAACAGAAAACTGTCATATTTGTCAACGAACATTACGAGCCCTGTTTCTTCAAGAATTTATTATGTTATTGTAAACGAATATACATCATGTTGCCTATGGAAACCAAAATTTATTTGTGGTTATTTTTGACGTAGACTACTAGATGTATGATTCATTTACGAAGACCCGGTATACCTATATATGTAATAAAACCGTCACTTAGATCTATAATTAAATTTATATTACCTACTACGGTAAGTCAAATTGAGAGAATTAAGAGGGACTAAAGGACTAAAGGAATTACAGAATGAAAGAATCAATAAGTCTGGAAATGTGAAGCCAAAATGAAGTCGTAGAATGAATTAAAAGAATCAAGGCTTGAGAGAACAAGGAAATAAAAAATTGAAGCATTTGTTCATCAAGAAGAAACTAGAGATTTAAGAAAAACGGAAGAATGACAAACTCAGGAAAATATCAGGAATAATAGACGAAGCAGAATAACAAAGAAAAAAAGCTTTAAGAGTATTAAAACAGCTTCATCCGTAAGTTGTTGAAATCATATTAAAAGTTCCATTCTTTAACGTATTACACGTGGAAATTTCTTGAATATAAGAATTTAAGAGTTTGCAGCAAGTTTTGAGTCGTGGGAGTCGTGATTTTAACAAATAATTGAATTTTCAAATTACATATAGCAAATTTTGAATTTATGAAATCTTGATTTCCTGGATTTGTAAGTTTTGAACTTTTAAAGTTTTGAATGAAAGAATTATTTGAGAATTTGGACAAGAATTTACGAATCAATGTAATTTTGGATTTTGTTTTTTATTCGTCATCAGGGAATTTGGAAATTGTGAATCGTGGACGTGCTTATGTTTTGGAAAATTTAAATCGTTGAAATCTTATTGAAACGTGCTGAATTTGCAAATTTCAAGCCTTTGTAATGTTATATAAAGTCGTAAATCCTTTGGAGTTTTGAATCAATTAAATTAAGACTTCCTGTTTACATACATTGTAGGTGTCGTTAGAAACCAAAGAAAACTCCATCCAACACAATTATCGCTCTACTTTTCATGGTACAAGATCTCGTTACTCCTCCTTCCAGCAAATTAACGATCCTCGACAAATTAAGTTTAATTATGTTTGTGTATCGTGTGTAACCATTAGTACAACATAAACACGAGTATATTTTAACAAGATGTTAATAGCATCATGTCCAGAACAATAGATAATTGAATGGCTTTTGGAGTATGTACAGTTGAGCAAGGTGTCGGGATAATTATAAACATTAGTACGAATTAAAGGGTGTGCGTGTATCGATAGGTATAGTGGCATTCTAATTCTCGAACAGTGTGGATGTTCGCAGAAAAAAGCAAATATTGTTGTTTGGCAAACACTCAGATTGTATACTGACTTAATAAATAATTTAACTGTCATTAGGATAGACTATAGTTGGTGATACGAGGAAATCGATCAGGCAGAAAGGTTATTAGTGACGGAAGAACGCAAACTGTAAACAAGCCTACTGTTTATTATCAATAATAACTTTAAGTGAATAAGTAAGTAGGTTTGTAACCAAATAATCATGAAATAATGTTTCATTTGGTGATTTTGCACCCTCAAATGGATCGTTGATAAAGGGTAATTCTAACTACAAAGAGACCTATTAATCTGTCGATTGCGGTGGCAATTCGTTACCTCAAACGACGCAATATCCAAGTCCCAAATTTATCTCCATCTAGACAAATTTAGGCGCGGCCCGATAAAGAAGGAATGCATGTCCCACGCACCGCACTCGAAGCAATAAATGGTCGTTAATTCGCGCCCATTATCTAAACCAAATATCGCAATTACGTATACCTATAATTCCACGAATAAAACAGCTCTTCCAGAGTCACACGAGTCCCTCGTTAAAAGCCAACTTGCACACAACAACCGGGATCATATTCCGCTTAATGGATAAAACCGCTAAAACCGAGCCTCCATACGGCATATGCCCCCTAATCCCCCCGCGATGAATTAAAAACCGAAATTCGCTCTTATCGTTATCGCGTTTAGGTGCGACATATTGCCGGGATAAAACAATTTTCCGATGACACGAAATTGCCGAGATATCGGGCCGGAGCATCACTAGGGATGAGATCTTGGATTAGGGGGGTGGACGGGGCGGCGCGTGATTTTTAGCCGGATCTGCAGATTGTCCGACGGACTGCAAGCCGGAGATACCGGCTAACTAGGTTTTAATAGCCCAGGCTGGATGCAGCGACGATGATGTATGGGGTGGTTCATGAATATGCACGGGGTGGTTTCCGGAGGCCTGGGAATTAACTATTATAATATCTGCCAATAATACAGTTCCGCACAAAATTCATAATTCCGTTAATTGACGTTTTCTTGAAAAATCCTCGGACAGGTCAATGTTAGTTTTCCAGCCATTATTGCACAGTGACGTCATCAACGATTTTTTTAATGGCAATGGCAAATTTTTCTTTCAGATTCCGATGAGATCACCTGGTCGTAGAAAAAAGTTTGTACGTTACATAAGCATTTTCCTAAAAACACTTCTAATAAAGTATAAGAACAACAATTCGATCTACTAATAATTTGAACCAAAATTTTACAGCAAAATAACAACGAAACCAGCACGTGCGTGTAGAAACTTTGAATTCGATTCTTGAGATCGTCCAATTTGTTTGGTCTATTAAGGAGTGTTAACGGTCCACGTCGCCCTATTCATCTTCCCCCGAAAATGTTGTCAAGAAACGCTCTGGCTTCCACGCCAAAATGCGGAGGTGCTCCATCATGTTGCATTTTAAAATCCACGCGCCATCGGCATATACGAGTAAAAGGTGGTCAGGTGCTATTCACAAAAACCGCCCGAAACGGGGTTCGTTTCTGACTGCAGCGGTCCGATCTTTTTTCGATTCCAACCTGTGAGCGACACGGTAAAGATATCGCCGTCTATTTTGGGTTCTAATTACCCGAGAGTTTAGAAACGAAACGTGTTGTAAGAGGCGGCAGATATCGCCATTTGTAGTAAATTGTAATCGGTAATTAGGCCGGATTGAGTACCGTGTAACGTGCATGAAACTAGGAAAGAGGGTAAGGTTATAATGCTTTATATCGAGGGTATCGAGCGAAAACCCAATAAATGCAAAAAAGATAGTTTCTCAATAAAATTCGTACAAACTTCCCAATTTGTAAAAACTAAAATATTTTTGCTTTCGTGAGTTTTTACAAAAGTTTGAATTTTTCTAAACTTTAAACTGATTTATTCGGAAACTATCTTTCTTGCATTTATCGATATACAGTGCAGATTTAACTGTTCCCCAATCAATTTAGGCGGCACCATCACCAGTTCATAAGGACTGCTTTTCTTCGTTTTTCCTCGTCATTCTTCAAGTTTTCTTTTCATCCGCTGTTATTGGACTTCCATCAGCGGCGGATACCTCAAGTGTCCCGTTGTTTGTAGAGTAAAGGGGACCCAGGTGGTTTGGTGATTTGAAAAACACACAGCTCCACAGACAGCGAGAGGCGTCGCAAACGGCATAAAAATAAGATAAGTGAATAGTACCAATTTCTTTATCAACGTTGAAAATGAATATTTTTTTCCCAAATAAAATTCCAAGCAGTCATTTGTTTTCGACTAATGACGTCATCGATATTTTATTTTTAAATAGAAACCCCCTATTTTTGTTCTTGATTCAGATAGCCCTTTTAATTGTCTACACGACAGTATAACAATGTTGGTATCTTACATAATCAGTTTTGAGAAAAAAAATGGATTTTTATGACAAAAAAAAAACAAGTCAAAAAATCAAGTAGGTAAATCATTCAGTCGAATGGTACTGTCAGTTTCATTTGTATGTGTAAATTGTTTTACAAAACGTTTTCGAAAATGGTTGATTTAACAGAAACACAACAGAAATTTTAATTTTGATTGGGTGCGGGGATAAAACTAGAACCCAACAAGAAGTTTGCAATTTGTTCAATGCAAAGTATCCAGATAGACTCATCAGCCCATCTACAGCCAGTAAAATTGAAAATAAATTTAGAAGAACCAGTCATGTTAAAGCGATTTTAAAAACGAGTCGTCCAAAAATTAACGAAGATACGTCCGTAAAAAAATTTCCAAATGAAAACGATCAAACCTTAGTGAATGATGATTTGATTATTTAAACAATTGGTTTCCTAGGAGGTGGATTGGGAAACGAGGACTGATAGAGTGGCCTGCAAGACCTCCAGATCTCATACCCCTTGATTATTTTTATGGCGTTATTTATTTATGTTAGACTACAAAATCTAGAAGATTTAAAAATTAGGATTCGATACGAAATAAGTAGAACTAGTGAAGAAGTAATTCATAATGTCCAAAAGAAATGTCTTCATACTTGCTTATTAATTGTCAGCAAGGTTTCGTTATAAAATTTATTTTTTCCATCTTTCTTTTTCTCAAAACTGTAAGATAACAAAATTTTTACACTATCGTGTAGACAATTAAAGGCGCTATCAAAATCAAGAAAAAAAATTTTGGATTTCTATTTTAAAAAATATCGATGACGTCATCACTCGAAAACAAATGACTGCTTGGAATTGTATTCGGTATAAAAATATGTATTTTTATAACCTAAAATTGACCCGTCTAAAGATTTCTTTGAAAAAATTGTTGTTTAATTTTTAATGAGTTTATTCCATACTTTTGCCGCTCAGTGTATATTGTACAATCAATACGTTAAATTTGGTCATCATTTAAATTTAAATATTGTCCAATTTTTTTCCATTGTTAAATTGATACCTTGATAGGGACGTTACGTCAAATTCGATCGTAACGGTACCGGCCCACTTTTTTCGAAGACTATCTAACTATTAAAAAGATCTACCAGAATCCGAAAGAAAAAGTTGGCCATTAAAAAAAAAACTTGATGTCACTGTGCAAAAACGGATGGTTACAAAAAACACATTGTTAAGTCAAAAAATGTCATTTTAAAAACTAAAATTGACCTGTTTTCAAGAAAACGTCAATTAACGGAATTATGAATGCGGAACTTTATCAAACACTCTGTATAGTTGTGTCTAAATGACAAACGAAAAGGTGAAATTACAAACGAACGGAAAACAGAGATACCTATACATCTCAAAAATAATCAAAACGTGTGAACGTGACTATTATACAGAGTGATCATAAAGTTCCACACAAAATTCATAATTTAGTTATGTACAGTTATACGGCCACGGAGTTTTGGCCGTCACTTATCATTTATTGTCATAAGATGTAAGGCGACCCTTAGGTATTCGTAACCTAACATTCTACTATTTCAAGGACTTGTCATTTTGACACTGACTCACTCGCATGAAAACACTAACAGTGACACATTTTTAGATTTCAATTTCAAAAAGTCAATCATAATGACAATAAAGCATGGACTACATCCATTTTCTTTTAATTGACATTATAGTGACGGCTAAAATTCCATGACCGTGACTGTACCTAATGTTTTTGCGAAAAACGCTCGCACAGGTCGATTTTTGTTTTTAAATTGCCATATTTTGACATAAAAATTTTAATGATGACGTCATCTGTTTTTGAACTGACAATGTCAGAATTTTTTTTAAATGGCAACCCCCAACTTTTTTTTGGTTTTTAGATAAACTTTCAATTCTCAAGAGTAAAAAAGTAATACATTGCATAACTTTTTTTAAATACAAGTTTTACTTCAAAAAATAAAATTCTTATTCCCTGAAAAAAATACTACATATTTCAGTCCCTCTTGAAATGGCGCAGATTAGTCCCGAAGTGATTGAACGCGTTAATACACGTTTGGGAATGTGTCAAATAGTAGACGGGTCACAATTTGAGCACTTGCGTTAAATTTTATTAAATGGTTTTTCATTTTTCGTTGTTTGCTTTCCAAATTTATTGTTTTCAATTTTTTTCAAGGAAAAAACGTAAACGTAGTTTTTAAAAAAAGTTATGCAAAATATGGCTTTTTTACTCTTTTTGAATAAAGAATAAGTTGGGTGTTGCCATTAAAAAAAATTATGACGGTGTCATAGTTCAAAAACAGATGACGTTATCAACAAAATCTTTATGTCAAAAGATGCCAATTTAAAAACAAAAATCGAACTGTTCTAGCGTTTTTCGCAAAGAAGTACATAACCAAATTGTGAATTTTGTGCGGAACTTTATGATCACTCTGTATATTGTTTTTTTTTTGTAAAGTTTGTTATATTTTAATAATCTTGCACATATGATTTCAGATTCCAATACATACAAACCGAACATTCAATGCTGTCAAAACACTAATCATCAATCACTATACCCTAACCTGAAATAATTAAAAGCTGTCAAGGTATCAACGGCGAGGGGTTCCAATCTATGTATGTTTTTTAGGTGATAAAATTTTATATTTAGGCTTCTCAGGTTATAAATTCTCTTTCAGGTTTTCAAGTTCTCACAATATTAAAAGTTTCTCAAGTTTTCACTTTATTTACCTTTCTAAATTTTCAGGTTCTTCAGGTGTTAAGCTTTTCATATGTCTGTTCTTCAGGTTTTCAGTTTCTTCGTTCAGTCTTTAGGTTGACAGAACTGCTTCATATTTTTAGGTTTCTGAGTTTTCAGGTTGTCCAATTTTCTGGTTCTCACACTCTGTCTTTTAGGTAAAACATTCACTTCAAAACATCCATAACTTGAAAACGATCCTATTTAGGGAGAAACTGAGGGCACAGACGGATTCCTCGTGCCAATTCACATGAGATATTAGTGATAGCTGAGACAAAAAGTTTATTTTATGAATTTTCAAAAATTACCCTTGAGACTCAATTTTTTTTTAATTTTCTTTAATCTTCTCCTATTCTCCTAAACTTATCGCGACATACGAACATTCCGATTTTTTATGATTCCTCAGACTTTCTTAGGATTGCTGAAGATTTCTTTTGGTTCTTCAGTATTGATTTAGCATTTTTATGGTCTCTTCAGGTTATTTAGGGTCTTGAAAATTCATTTAAAATTGTTTAGTAGTCTTCATTATTTTAGGGATATTTCAGGACCATTCAGCGCAGGGTTCTCTCAGATTTCTTAGAATTTCTCATCACTTCAGAATTCTTCAAGATTTCTCAGGATTGCTAAAGATTCATGAGGACTGTTAAAAAAAATTCGGGACTCTTCATCAGGTTCATTTATTTATCTCAACAACTGTGGATTATTAAAATTAGGAATATAGGGATTGAGAAAAGTATAGGAACAAAGAGACAAACCTTGGTGAAGTTATTGTAATTAAAGTCATAACCTACTTTAGAACATTTAAATCCTTCCACTGAACCAAATTAAGCCACCTTCCGCGCCGAAAAGCTCGAAAATATTTGATATGCAATTACAAGCAATTCATCGTTCCTTTGTCGTCCCGACCGCAAAGCAAACAAAGCAATAAACCCGATACAAACAAATCCGACAACAACGTTAGTCGTAATTTAAACAAATGTTATAAAACCCGCGATGATGGAAACAAACAACAAGAAGACATCAGTCGAGAGCGAGGCTCCCGTATTTTCGAGATGCGTCAGGTGTGTTCATTAAAAAACATGTTATTCTTTATCAATTCACACATTCAGCCTGCATCATCTCGGTCAACAAAGACTGCTACTGTTCGACCATTATAAAAAACCACTCAAAGCGTTCCCACTATAGGTGTCGATAAAAAATCGTGTTTTACAGTTCGGGATTAATGGGAATGTGTGGGTTTGGAGGTTTTATAACCGCATGGTCATACTGTGAGAGCCGTGACGTCCGTAGTCTGCGATTTAATTTAATTAGTTGGAGGGGACCTTCGACGTGTACTTGTACCAAATGAGTTGTGATGTGTGTCATCGTGGAAAGAAAGAGGCTTGAGACAACAGAGCTGATCGATACATATATCATACGGCTATGTGTTGAAGGGGTGCACTCACCGAGCCGTACTGTCACAGTTTGTTTCTATGCTTCTTCGTACATAAATTACAATTTCACACATCAAAGCTTCGAAAGTAATGAAACTCCAATAAATAACTAATGTACTTTTTAGATTTGTTATTCACGAATCCCCTGTCTTCGAAGCGTGCCCATAACAAAACCGTAAACCAGGTGTGCACGTCAGTGAATAATAAAATAATTGGTCAATGACTTAACAGAATCAAACCGAGTTATCAGTCGATATCAGACGAGCTGTCAACGATCGTTGCGATGAGTCGGTAATTGGCTGATATTTCAGCTAGGTTTTGCTAGGGGATGGGGTCCCACGTGCTGAACTGAACAGTGACTAAGCTTGTACAAACAGGGGAACTCCGGAGACAGATTGGCACTGCTCACGGCGACCAGACCGTTTTCATCTCCGTCAAATTGAAATGGTTATTGTTATTAGATAGGCGAGGTGAGATTTTTCGGTTCTTCGTCGATATCTGTATGTGTTATATCTTGCATCTTCAAGGTTTTAGGGCTGATGTTTGGATTTATAATCTCAAATACGTGTAATCACCACATGTGTAGAAAAGGTGTAGAGACTATATTTATGATGCTGCGCGGACACTGTCGTAGTGTTTTTCCTTGGGTTTATTTAGGTTTATTTTATCGGCTTACATTTCTTGATGTTGATTGTCAACAAGATGAATCTGCAAATAGAGAATTATAACGAAGAACTTTCCATACCACCCTTTCCATTTTTTTACTTCAGAACAGCTTCTAGATTCTATTTTTCGGATATAACCAAGTCTCCCAGACGAAAAAAACTATACACAAAGAACCAAAATAACCCCAAAAATAAATATTTTTTATAAATACAGGGTGTTTAAAAATTGCCGCACCAAACTAATGGTACAGTGATCAGAAGCAAAGAGTCCGCAATAGAAAAATATTTAAAAAATTGGTGTTAGATTCGCATGTGGCTGAAGGTTTCTTTTATAGTAAATCTGGCAACTGATGAGGAAATTGCAATGAACAATTAAAGTACTGGCATGTTTTAAGTAAGGCAATGTTTTTCTCAGGTACTGGAATTAATTGTAACAATAATTGTTGAGAATTGTCAATTATTTTGAAGTTTGTAATTTTTTATAATAATAATTGAAGGAACAATTTATTATTTAACAGAACATTAAAACACAATTCACAGCAAATGTTCAAATTGTCGACCATTGCCCGTAAGACTAGCGATTGCCTGTCTCTCAATATTGGCCTGTACTCGTTCGAGTATTTGTTTGGTTAGAGTTTCAGTGGGTCCAAAAATTCTTGCGAGAAGGTCTTCACGACTCACGAAAGATTGAAATAGCTGAACAGAGAAACAAAAAAGCGAAAGTCTAAAACAGTGAATAACAGAACAGCAGAATAGTGAGAGGTTTTGAAAAGATAAAAGTTAAATATTCCAACCTGAGCTACCTACCAGGCACGTCTCCAGGTGGAAGATATGAGAACGGCCGGAGCCTTCACGGGCTCTGGCTAGTGCGGGGTTAGTAAGGAGGACCGAGGTTAAAACCCTTGCTGCCCCGAACAAACGCCTCTCGCCGCGTACCAGCTCACCTCAGGGCACCAGGAGAACCCTGTTGTATGTAGCCCTATGTAGCGACCAACCTTTCTCCCTCACTTTTCCTCCATTGGGCCCTGGGAAGAGGATCCGAAAGGATGGATCCATCCAGGAGATTGTCCGGTGCTGCTGAAATAATAGCAGAAGGGCTTGACACCTACTGGAGGGCAGAAGGCCGCGAGGACCCCTGGAACTACAATAGGCCGGGCAAACCCAACTGCCAGAAAGTCGGAACCGGAAGCAAGGAATGCTCCGACAGTCGGAGAGTACGTATTCCCAGCGATAAGGCGCGTCCGCCAAAAAAAAAGGGAGTAGGGCCACCAGGCCCACTGTATCATTTGCGTCCTCAGCTAGGATCAGGTGAATCTGATCAAGACCACTCTGTACAGGGTAAAGGAGAGGAAGCCTGCACAGGGAGGTGGCAGAAAGCGCACCCTGGGAAGAGGCGAAACTTAGCGCTGTCAACGCTAAGGACGTCCCCAATTTGACGTTCCTGGACAGAGGCATTCGCAGATGTTCATGGAAGGCCCGTCGAAAAAAGGGGCAGAGGAAATCCTACAATTGAGTAGGAAACAACTGAGAAAGGCAGTTGGACTCTTCACGGGACGCTGATGCTGTCTCATGAAACATCTCACCACAATTGGGGTGAAGCAAGATCCTGATTGCAAGATGTGTAGGGAGGAGGAAGACTACATACAATACTGTGCGAGTGTCCAGCGCTTGAGACAATTCGGGTTGACGTAGGTTGACGTAGAACCCAATGACATAAAACATATGCCCATAGAGCCACGTCGGTAAAGCTAGCAGAACCAAAGCCGAAAAAACAAAAATTACTACTTAAAAGCCAATTTAATGCCAAAGGTTAAGTGGAAATTCCTTTTTTCGTGGATCATTGAAATTGGTGCCTCGCTCTTCGCGGTCGTTCCCTTAATAACGCATACTCCAAGAAGGCCATATTTCCCTATACGTGAAACCCGAAATGTGGACAAGGCAGATTGAGGGAAAATTTGTTTTTTTTTTTCGTGGATCATTGAAATTAGTGCCGCGCGCTTCGCGCTTGACCCCTCAAAGAAGCATTCTCCAAGAAGTTTATATTTCCCTGTACGTGAAACTCGAAATATCGACAGGCCAGATTGAGTGAAAATTTGTTTTTCCGTGGATCATTGAAATTGTGTATTTCGATATTTTAAAGCTTCATTAATTTGTATTTTCGATATTTTGTTTTTCGAAAAATTGCGTTCGGTATTGTGTATTCAATAATATCTCCGCCTACATACAAAGATTTCAATTTATTGCTCTTCCGGTTTTCAAGGAAACGATGGCTTTGCTAGCTTGACGTCAAGCTAGCAGGACCATGACTCTAAAAGAAAATAAAAAATTAATTCCCATAGACAATTCGGTAATTCGACAATTCGACAATTTAACAAAGTGAAAACGTGACAATTTGACAATCTGAAAACTTGACATTTTGACGAGTTGCCAATTTGGGAATTTGATAATTTGACATATTATAAACTTGACAACCTGACAATCTGACAGTATCAAAATATCACAGTTTGATATTTTAATAATTAGAGTATTTCACAATTTAACGACTCAACAATTCAACAATTCGACAATTCGAAAATTCGACAATTCAACAATGCAACAATTTAACAAAATGAAAACGTGACAATTTGACAATTGACAATTTGGGAATTTGATAATTTGACATATTATAAACTTAACAACCTGACAATCTGACAAGATCAAAATATCACAGTTAGATATTTTTATAATTTGAGTATTTGACAATTTAACGGCTCAACAATTCGAGAATTTAAAAATTCGACAATTCGACAATTCAACAAGAGATCGCCCCAAACCACTGCGTTACCGGCCGGTGTGAAACTGGCAAAACAAAAATACAAATAGCCCATAAGCAGAAGTGTAATGAAATGTGAAATTTAACGAAATGGAAAAATGTATAAATATCAGATTAACGAAATTAAATTGTTAGTTTAAAAATTTTATAATTTAATAATTTGAATACTTGAAATATTGAAAACTTAATAACTTAAAAATAATTATGTAATTAAGTAAATTGTTAATTTGACAAATTTGAGAATTTGTAAATTTGATCATTTGGTAGTGATAGTTAATATTGATGTCAAATTAATTTCCCAGGAAAGTAGCTAAGATAGATGGAGACTAAAATGAAAAAGGCGAAAAAAGAAATAAGAGTAATAACAGGGCGGAGCCTTAAGGAGACGGGACAAAATATGAGCAAAAAGGTCGAGAAGTGGGTGGAAGTGGAGGTGAAAAGAAAAGTGAAGATAACAGAAGCATAACGTCATCAGAAGCAAAGAAAAACTGAAAAATAGAGAATGATAAAAAAACGGTTTAACGAGGAAAGAAAAAGAGATACAGAGAATGATAAGAGCGATAACGAAAAGTGAAGGGGAAGAAGAAAATACGATAAGAATAAGCTATAAGTAACTTCAGGTAGAGAGAAATTGAAGGAACTAAAAGAAAAGGAAGAAGGAAAAAACCGCGAAAGAAAAAAGACGGAATGCAAAACGAAATAAAGTATACGTTTAATGGTAGAAACCTGGGTAGATGAAAAGGAATGGAAGACTATAGAAGAGAGAATGCCGAGAGATTACATATGTAGCAGAAAGGAGAAACATGAAAAGAAGAGCGGAAGGAGGCATCATTACAGGAGCAAAGAAATTGTGGAAGAAGTAATGAGGAAACAAGAACTACAGAGAATTGGAATACCAGCAAGGAATCTGAAACTAGAAACAAAGGAAAAGTCAAAATAGTCACAGTACAGATTAAAAAGATGACCAAGAAACAGAGTGGAATCAGACCACCAATCGTTAGAAATATAAATAGTTATAGAAGAAATAAAAACCACGAGAAGGAAATAACAATAAAAACAATATGAAAAGAAGGAAGTGTACAAAAGTACAGAAATGTGCTACAGCAAGGAAGCGATGTCAACAAAGAAAAGTGAAGAAAAATTAGAGGAAACAGATGGTGGAACAAAGAAAAAAAATGAGGAAACAGAAAAATGGAAAGGAATCGAGAGAAGAATACCGAGCGCAACTAAAGATATACAAAGAACTTGTGAGAAGAAAAAGGAAGAAAAGAAAAAAGAAGAAGAAGAGGAAAATAGATCAATCACCACAGAAGAAGAAGTCTGGAAATTCATAAACAGAGAACGAAAGGTGAAAAAGAAGGCAAATGATAGTGAAAGCAGGAAAAAGAACAGTAAGAGTAATCGCAAGGTTTAGATGTGGGAACGAAGAAAGGGAAAACAACTACTGGAAAGGGAGAGACGAGAGAGTGTGCTGAGCAGGAGCAGAAACGATAAAGCACATAAAAGAATATGAGGAGGTTCTATAAAGTCAATATTTTGCCAAAATGCGTCAAAAAAGGTAAAGGTGCTCTCTGAAGTTGCAAATTTCAAATTTGAAATTCTGAATTTTAAAATTATTTTCTTTGAAGTTTTGAATTGTGGTGGTAGGTGGTTAAAATTATGAATTGCTTGATTTCAAAATTTTGACTTTGAGTAGTAAATTTTTTTTTTTTTTTGAAATGTCGAAATTGGGGTTTTGCGAATTTCTAAAATCCGCAATAGAATTAAATTTGGGAATTTGTACATTTTGAATTTCTAGATTTCAAAGGTTTGAAATTTCTGAATTCAAAATTACATTTACTCAAAATCTGGAAAATTCCAAACTCAAATTTTAAAAAATCAAAATATATGTATTGGCAGGTGTTAGCAAATAAAATGAAAGCCCTGTATTTAATTTTTAACTTTATTTTATTTCTATTATTTGTTGTTAATAGGGCAATAGTAGTACACATTCTGTGAAAATTTCAGCCTATTATTGCGGTTCAAAAGATACAGCCCTCTGACAGACGGATGGACGGACATCGGAGAAAATTACTTCAAAGATTGTCAAATTCCGAACTTCAAGATTTTGAATTTTCCAAATTTTAGGATTTAAGGGGTATCAAAATTAATTCACAAGTTCAAAATTACGTCGAAATTCATCGGAATTCAAAAATTCAACGATTTAGCAATTCAAAATTGCAAAACTCCGAACACAAGATTTCAAAGATGAGAATTTTGAAATTAACAAATTTAAGGGGTTTGAAATTCCTAATTTCGGGAATGCAAGATTCTAAGGTTCAACATGTTTTAATTCAGCAATTCAAAATTCTTATATTTTGTTTTGAAATTGGAGAGACCCTCTCTTCGTTCTTTTTTCTTCTTCCCTAATATCTGCATTTTTTTGCTGGCTCCTTAGGTACTGTTTCTCAAATTGCATTTTTATTTTTCCATTTCTGTGGCCCTCTTCATTCTTCCAAATTCCACCGATTTCCTTCCCAATTTCTTTTGTTCTTTACTCGTAATTCTGAGTAATTCTGATTCTGTTTTTTTTTTTCTTCACACCGGATTTCCGCAATTTTTTTTGGTCTTTCTTGTTTTCTGTCAGTTATCGCTTGCCATTTCCACTTGCCATTTTTGCACTTTTATTTTCCCACAATTCTTCCTAAATCCAACCGATGCCATTGACACAATTATTTTCATATTTTTTCGAATTCTTTTTTATACAGCGTGAGTGCTGCTGATTAATTCTGATTCTTTACTGTTCTTTTGTTCTGCACTCTGGATTTCTGTTTTTTCGAAATTCCAAGTTCATCAGACCATGGGATTTTGAGATTTTAACAATCTACGATTTCAAGATTCGAAAATTCTAAATTCTAAAATTGCAAATTCAAGAATGCCAGGTTACCAAATTCCTATGTGATAGTAATCAATGTAAGATTGTAGACTCACAGATACCCTAGAAGGAACTCGTGTCACAAAACAAAAATTGAATATATCTATATGTATTAAGTGTAAAACTGTTGACAAGAAATTCTATTTCGAAAACCGATTTTTTTTATAATTTTGCGCGCCATTCTTGATGGGCATAAAATAATCAAAGTAGGTACCATGGAACTGTACCGCAAATTTTGGGACATTGGTGTAAAGCAATATTGCTACTAAATAGTAATATCTAACAATATCGCGTGGAAATCGTGTGAAAACGGTCTACAATGTCTATTTCGGTTTATAATGGGATTTTCTAAGGAATATCGCTACAAATATTTTATCAAAAATACGAAAATTGTATTACATACAAAAAACGTTTTCTTCGTAAGCAGTATGTTATCTTAATCAGAAATTGGCGGTCAATGCAGTTTTCGGCTGGTTTGATGGTTCTGGTTTTCTACTCGTAAATCAAAGAACACGCCACATTTGTCTCATAAAAATTAATTTTACCATCCGTCATTCATACTTTCAATCTATACCTACTTGATTAAACCGTAATTTATCGATTACAAAAGTCCGACTGTAATTTCAGAAATTACCCGTTACAAGGACGCAGTGAGCTTGGACCCGCGTTAAATTAATAATTCAAAAATAGACCCTTAAAAAGGAAGAAATTATTTTTATATTTCGTTTGTGGGAACAGGTACTCACAGAGGCACTAATATTCATTTTTAAATGTGACGGAGAAGCAGTAAAATCTCCACGAAATTCACCCGCCTTGATCTGAAATAATGTCAACAACTTTCAAATGGGACTTACCAGACCACAATGAGACTTGTCACATGCACCCAGCATCGATGGTACCGGTTTTCCACCAATAAATCACAAAAAGAGGCCACTTTTTGCCATCACACAAAAATCAATTTCACCCATCTGTCATTGACACTGTGAACCGACCTACTTGATCGCGTGCGAAAAAAAGTCCCCGTCCCGTCTGAGAAAATTCACGTATTTTATCTCATCTTGCAATTTCGTTATTGTGGGTAAAAACCCATGTGTAGAAATACCGCACCGCGTTAATGTTAAATAATATCTACAACTTTTTAATAGTATAGGACTGTTCTTGCATCCAACATCCATCAACAATTGAAAAAATCACATTGCGCCATATAAAAATTAATCCAACCCACTTGATTTTATCGTGCAATCTATGATTATATTGAGAAATTTTATTTATCCCATCGTTTAAATGTCTCACATTTGAAAGACCTCTCTGAACACTTAAAACAAAACAAAAAAACCGCCAAGAAGTCGAAAATACAGTATGTTGTAAAAAACTGAACAAATAAATTTATATCATCGAAATCTGATTGTGTGTGTGACACAAATTGTCATTTTGAATTTCAAATTAAATGACTGATATGGAGTCGAAATTGTAGATAAGACAAACCCGTTATAACGGTTGATGTTGGAAGGGTCTTACCGATCCCAACCGCCTCACGAATTTTTCTGTTCAAATAATTTGGTAACTTGGAAATTATTTTCTAATTATCGGATAAACATTTTTGAATATGTATATCCATAGAAAAAATTAGTATTACGAATTTATGATATTGTTACTGTTTATACAAAAGAGGTATTTGGCTATTGGATACTCTCCTAGAATAAGCGATACTGTTAGTAAGAAGTTTAGATTTGGCACGAGTTGCATACTTTATTTTTCCAAATCCGTCAATTTTTACATAATTACCACTTACCGCATCAAAACCGGAATTTCAACCCGGAACTGCATCAATTAAATTTCAATCTGCAAATGGCCGCACCCCTCCCCCTCCTCCTCCTCCGGTAATCCATCGCCGTCTACACGAAGGTATCGACGATCTTGTGCAATTCGTCCATTTCCTGACGAGCATTAATAATGAACAGGTTTCGTCTTCCGGCAATTTCCGTTATCATCAGGTCAGCTCGATAATAACCCTTTACCACAAAGGGTTATCTGCCCGGGCCACCCACCCCTTAACCTGGGAAACAATAACGCAATTATGTAAATTATTTGAGGAGTATAGAATGACGCCGGCACTTCCTGCGTCCACCGGAAGTGGGTAGTTCTGACCGCGTGGCCCACACGTGACAATAACACGCTCCTGCTGTAATGCGGTGGACCCCATTCATAATTTAATATTCGGATATTATTTCCACTAATTGGAACGAAAATGCCCGTTCCTGGTGTCGGTCTAGATGGGCGTAAATTGATAGAATTTGGTGTGGAAGATATAGTTGAATAGAAGAGAGCAACAAGTATTTAGCACATCTTTCGTTAGTATCAGTGATGTATTTATAATACAGCATGGACACTGCCAAGTTGAATATATTGACAAGAGATTTTGATTCGTGATGTCCGCGAGGAGCCTCTAATTTCTTTGATGACCACTCAAGGATAGGTCATCTACCCGCATAAAGTCCTCGTTGCGACACACATATCAGACGTCCGAGGCTATTTCAGAATGTGATTGTTATTCCTGCGAGCTCTTTAGCATGTGTTGTGATAGGACCGCTAGGTGCGGCCTCAGGGACACGGCACGTACGCAAATAGCCGCCGAGGACCCTCTAGTCCATCGCCATTTTCGATCAAGAACAATATTACTAATAATGGCACAAGAAGGACGAAAAAATCTAGGCGAAGCGCTAAAGCGGAGTGACGACGATGATGACATAAAATCTCGTGTTTCGTGCCGTCACGAGATGTTGAAAGCTTTTGTATGTGTGTGGTCCGTAAAAGGAGTGCTGAAGAGTCTTCAGCGCGGCGATTGTCTCGACTGAATATGCTCAAGTGCTACTTTATTTCTGCTGGAATCGAACAGCGAGGAACGTTTTCAGAGACTTCTTCACGAGTTATCAGATTTGTGTTACCGTGACATTTAAGTCCTCCCACTTGTGGTGTGAACCTCTTGCGATGGACATGTGTGGTAAAAATTGGAAGGTGTCGGAGGAATTTACTTCATACTCTTTTCCAACTGTCAAGTGGTCAAGTTTTGAAAATTTTTAGATGTTACTTCAGTTCTTCTAAAAGGTTCAACATTTTTTAGACCTTCTTGAAAGGAAGCAATAATTATTTCGGCATACGTCTTTTAAGTGCCTAAAACATTTCTGGTCTTTCTAATAAAATTGGTCCACAAGTGCAAGAAGTGATTGTTATTCCACGCGGAATTGGCGACTGGCTTTCATCCTCTTGGGGTTTAATACCACTTTTGTACGTGTTGCATACCATTTTTTCCAAGACCCTCCTTCGACAACCGACGCAAACACACCACACAATATTTTTGCATAACGATTGGTCCAAAAAGCAATTGGGAGCTGATTTCGTCTACATCTTGGATCAATGCAGACACATTAATGACACTGATATAATTATTTTTATGGCCCTGTCGAAATTCCGGCGCAATTTTCGCACCGCCATAAACGTCTTTGGCAATGTGTTACGACACGAAGACTTTTTAAGCAAACATAGGCCGGGCCCGAAAAAACTTCCAGCAAAATGAGTAATTACATTAAGTGGTGTTGACTGTAGCGAGAGCCGATCGTTCGGTCTTTTAATTGAAATCTCATTGCAAACTCGATTTGTCTCTTTATTTCTAAACTCATTTTCCCGCTTACAAAAACAAGTGTAAATATTTAAAGTCGATAGTCAGTGATCTCCTCTCTATATTTTGATCGGCAATCTCTCTGTCTATAGACATTTCCGGCAGTGTTTGCTTTAATATTTTTCATAAAATTGAGATTATAAGGCTTTTGTACATACTCCGTTTGTAAATATTTTTTCGGTGCACTTTTATCGAATTATTCTTTGGCAAATTGCTCGCTAATTGACTGCCGTTTCGGTTCGACATCAAACCGATTTTTAGAGTCGTAAACGCGGGCTTAATTCACAAGACAATTCGAATTTAGTCGTAATAAAAGTTCATAAAAACGTGTTAATGCAACCCGAGATTTTTTCCGTTGGGAGTCGGGACCGTGCATAAAAATGCCGGAGAGCTTGTTAACACCTCGATGAAACCTCCATGGGTGGTCCACAAATATTTGATATTTAAATACATCATCCCTTAAAACAATATGACCAACAGGTAAACTTGTTTGGCTTGGGTATATATGCCCAAAAATTTAGGAACTAACGATTTGGCAGGATTTTTTGTTGCGTGGACGTTTCCTTAGATTATGATAGCTGTATCAGTTATTTTTACAATCTTTGAATGTCGTAAAATTTACTTACCTTTATTTTTCCAGTTCTTCCCTCCACTTCTTATTAATGTGCTCTTATTCTCACCCGCTGAAACAAACATAACATATCCGCGTATCAATAACCCAAGTGTTGCTGCAAGTGCGCACGTTCGCACCGCCCTGTTATTTTTAGGGAAAAGCAGGAAAACAAAGACGTCTATGTTAGAAAAATATAAGTTTTATTATGTTTGGATTAAACAAGTCTACAAATTATATCGTTCCTCTACAGTCATCTCAGATCATCGCAATCATATCACAATCGAAAAAGAGCAAGCAAGTTCCGTCGACCTTATCAAAAGTCCAAAATGACTGAAACTAAGTCTATTGGAATGTGACCGTTATTAAGTCAACAAACAGTTCTACAGATTACAGATGAGTAAGTACTTGATAGTAGTCGGCAGTGATAATGCATTTTGAAAAATGGAAACGTATCCGTTTCAATTATGGCGAATTAATGCATCCACTGAGTGCAGTCGTGGGATCAGTAACATAACGATTAAGTATTAGTGATAATTGACAATGAGGATAATAAAATGAGGAGGAGGTTGATGACTGATAGTAGATATTTTGTTTGGTTCCTTATTGTTCCAACTGATAGCAATGTATTGTTTTTGACGAAAAAAATTCTCAACTATAGAATAACAATCCGACCAAAGAGATGAGAATAAGTAAGGCACTGAAGTAACTGCTTTTTTTTGCTTGGATGGAATGTTTCCACAACCACAGTTTACTCGAAAGACATAAAGTTGTACACTTGTGTTCTGTCTAAAATCTAGAAGGCTGGACAAGTGTTGTGAAAATCAACACAACACTGGATTCCACAAATTTGGTACTTTTGCACAGAACACAAGACGACATCACTTTACTTCATCCTTTGTAGTATTTTCAATATAGCTACTTACAACTAAGTATGTATGCATCAGCAAACCTCTACCTACACTCCCTACAAAATGATATAAATGATATAATGATATGGCAGCTGCTGCTACGTAGTTACAAAAGCTGTTATTGCTGTTACAAATTGAAAAACATCTCGAAAGATCATAAATCGGTGACCGGCCCCGACAAAGTCACCCGCGGAATCGTCTGCGAAATCGGAGACGACATCGTTACCGAAATGGAATCCCCCGAATTGGTCTTTCCGTCTTCGGAAACGTCTGAAGAGAGGTCGTTCCGTCTCAGAATGTTCGTCAGTTTCTTATCCAACCTGACCACAAATTCAAAGACTTTAGAGTGTTTAAATTAAAGCTACATAGATGTTAAGCTCGACTAGCGACACACCCGGTTACTAAGGTTAGTTTTTGAAGAGAAATCTTACCATGAGATTATCTCAAAATCTGCCTCGAGACTATTGAAATAATGTTAATAGGGGAAGTGACAGAATGTGGGTGTGGTACTTACTGCAAAAGCTTTTGGTCAGCTTCTTCTTTTTTAGCGCGGGTTTCTTGCAGTTCTTTTCGCAGGACTAGAGCTTCTCGTTCTAGTTCTAGAACCTGGCGAGCTGAGTTTGGACCGTCTTCGGCTGCTGGTTCTGCGGAGTCCTCAGATCTGTAAACAAATGGAAAGTTACAAAGGTTTTTGTGGAAATTAAATTCGGGTTCACTCAGCGTGAAACAAGAACACTGGAACACTAAAAAATGCAGCAGTCACAGCTTCATTACAATTTTATAATAGTAGAGATAACTAACCGGTTGCGTAAAAGTAATTAATAACAAGTCCCTGCACCGCAGCTCGAGCTGAACACACACATAAGAAAGTTGTAGAACATGAAAATGCAAACGAATCCTGAATACATTCTCTTTCAGATTTCAGGCGCTGTCGAATCCGGCTCGAAGGACCATATTTACCGACTCTTATCAGCGCCCATCCAGATAACCGAACCCGAATCTGGATGATCCCGACAAAAAAGTGCTTCCCGATGACCGCGGCGCGCTTACAGGGACGTCCGTCGGGCGGAGATAGCGACCGAACATGCCTTATCGCTCGCCATATTTCCTCGTCCTCGCCAGTGCAAACAGCACACGACGAGGCGCCCCCGAGAAAATTACACCGCACTGAATTATGTGCTCAGAACGGCGAGTGTTGTTCCGCCCCGGGGATAGTAATTCAACGGCCTAGCATCGGACGGGCGACGTTTATTAACGGGGCGTGAACCCTCCTCCGCCGCCACCGGTGAGAATTTTTATTGCCGCTCGTTATCGACGACGATAATTGTTGTTGTCGCGATGGGGGTGGATAAACTTGCACTTAAAAAATGGTTTAGGACGTCTCTCGACACGAACCGAAGGCGAGTGGAATAATTCATTACGAGTGGAAATGGCTGGTTCTTCATGAAAATTTGTACAGATTTGAGGAAAAAAATGCAACACGATTTCTTATGCATTCGTTTACTCTGTTGAGCATGCAGTCAATAAGTTGGTCTATGGCCGGTTGTAGTATTTCATCATGTCCCGATTATACATGTTCGATCCGGAGACTCTGAGGACCAAGGAAGAATTTCCACGTTAGCTTCAAGGAAGTTTATAGTTACCCTTGCCGTATGAGTACGCGCGTTATCTTGCTGGAAGATAGGGTTTTGCACTTGCTCGAAAACCGAGAATGTTAAAAACGTGAAAATTGGGATTTTGACTCTCTTTTAAAAATAACTAGAACCGTGTTTGACAATTTTGCAAACATTCATTTACAAACCGCGAAAAGGGGGCCGTAAATGTGAGGGGATAGTTTTCCTGAGATTTCTCATAACTGGAAAACAAACAGTAAGTGAAAATTGGGATCAACATAATTTATAAATAGCCGGCCGGTAGCGCATTGGGTTGGAGCTGTACCTGTTGTGTTGACGGTCCTGGGATTTAATCCCGACGGCTGTGCAGAATAAATTTTTCTGAGGGTTAGGTGGCCGTACGGTAGTGAGAGAAATAAAATACTAGCGGAGTGGTAATGCGGATACCGTAGCCCTATTTAGAGAACAAAAAAAGAAAATGTGTTACTCTTCACTACGGCTCGGTGATCCCACCCTCTCGACACTTAAAAGAAAGCCATAGATTATTATTATTTCTGTATGTATAATTCACTAAATTAATGTGACATTCTCCGCACATGAATAAGACCGGTATGATGTCTATCACTAGGATCAATATTTAGTCGTCCTGATAGTGGCAACATTGTTATAGAAACATCGTTGCGTGATAATCTATAAATATAAAATTTAAATACAACTCACTGACTGACTCATCACAAAATCTCCGGATCCACTGAACCGATTGCTATGAAATTTCGTACACCACGTACCTATGCGCTCACTAAGAAACGTTTTTTCAAATTTCCATTCCTAAGGGGAGTAACGGGGCGGGGGAGTTAATCTCTAGATCCACTGAACCAATTGGAATGAAATTCTGCACACTTACTTATTTTACCACGTGGGCGCTCACTAGGAAACGGTTTTTCAAAATCCCATTCCTATAAGGGGGTAACGGGGCGGGGGAGTTAATCTCTAGATCCACTGAACCGATTGCAATGAAATTTTACACACTTACTTATTTTAGCACGTAGGCGCTTACTAAGAAACGGTTTTTCCATTCCAAATGGGTGTAGGGGGGAGGGGAAATCTCTGGATCCACTGAACCAATCACAATGAAATTTTGATACTTACTTATTCTAACACGTAGGCGCACATTAAAAAAAAAGTTTTTCGAAATTCCATTCCTAAGGGGGGGTAACAGGGTGGGGGTTGATCTCTGGATCCACTGAACCAATTAGAATGAAATTTGTTTACCACGTAGGTGCTAACTAAGAAACAGTTTTTCAAAATTCCACTCTTAAGGGGGGTAACGGGGTGGGGGGTTAATCTCTGGATCCACTGAACCGATTGGAATGAAATTTTGCACAGACTTATTCTTCCACGTAGGCGCTCATTAAGAAACGGTTTTTCAAAATTCCATTTCTTATTGAATATTATAATATATTTTTAAATAATAAAATAAAAACACAGTGTGAAGGATTAAATAAAATAATAAAATAAAATCACCGTGCGAAGCCATCTAGTGACCCTATAAAAGTCGAACCTGGAACCAGAAAGCAACCACTCACCTTGAATTGTTTACGCTGAGGGTTTTTAGCTGCTCTTCTAATTTGGTAATGCGGTCATTGTTGCGATTCTTCTCGCTCACCAGGTGAAGATGATTCTGAAATAATGGTTTCCAATTTAGTTATTTGTCATCAGAATTTATCCAGGCTAATGTTCAGCAATGTGACAAACATTAAAGCAATATAGCAATCAACGTTATTTTTAGGCCATCGACGCAAAACTCAAATGAAACACCACTAACTTTTGAAACTCTTCTATTACAACTACAACACAAAAAACTAATTCCCCAGCTTCTTGTACAACGTGGGGACATAATCGTCCCACTCGGCCTGAAAAAAGTTCCCCGAAACCGGCTCCCCCAAATCGTACTTCTTCGCGAATTCCTTGATGGAAAACTTCGCCCTTCCATCCCCCGAATTACTGGGCAACTTCTTCTCGTCGCACTTAATCTTCCCGTTCTGCTTGTACACCACCAAGACGTACCGATGCAAGCCCGTTCCCTGGGGAGGTCCCGCTCCGATGTACCCAGACAAGACCTCCCCTTGGTCCACGTTGTTCCCGGGGATGTTGACCACCAGCCAATGATGCCACTCCCTGGCCTTAGGGGTTTTCCGACTCGGGGCATCCGGGTCGGTCATGCAGAGGGTGTAGAAGGCGTCGTTTTCGGCCTGCCACTTGACGGTGGGAGGGTCCTTGACCTTGGTGGGAGTGAGCGTGTTGCCCAGCTGGACTTTACTCCCCTGGGCGTAGGTCACTTCGAGGACTTGTTTGGGGACGACGGGCAGGACGTCCGGGACCACTTGGTGCTTTTCCATTTTCTCTGCTGTTGAAGTTTATGACTGCGTTGTTTGACAGGGTTGTCATGGTGAAGACAATCGTTAGAGAGCCAGCGATCTCACGCTGCTGCACAGACTCAAAGATTATTAACTGAAACAGTACCCGCTGGGAACGCCATCATCTAGCGTAATTACTTGTCAAGTTTTCTCTTCTTCTTCAAAATTTATTTTTCTTTTTTAATACTTCTTTTTGGTTTGTTTAGTGTTTCACGTACAATTGTGGACACCCAACATTAGACATCATTTTTTGACATTCCTTCAAAAAATCATTGTAATCGATACTTTATTGTCAACTGATGCTGATGACGTTACGTGTAATTTAAGATGTGCTTAGATTTGTGACTGACACACTGACAATGGCCAAAAATAAGGTTATAATATAAAGACTGCTTTACATATTAAATGTCAATGTCAGAAATGATGTATAATGTTGATTGTCCCCAACTGTACGTATTTAGGTTTATCAGGTTCCACAGGCTCTGCTTTCTTCAGGTTTTTAAAGTCCTTTAGGTTTTATATAACTATAAGCTACTTTTAAAAATTTCAAAATATTGGGAACCAAAAAATTACAAAAAACGTGCAAAATAAATTGTACCACCGAGAAGGAGTAAAGTTACTGAGTTTAAAATTTGTATAAAATATTCAACTGGTAAAAAGTGATGTTCGATTCATTCCGATCCATTCCGCGCTGTTCCGATCCACGGTAGTGCGCGGACAGCTTTACAGTGGCTTAACACCGAGTATTATGGTATGGGCGCTACAGGTTATAGATACAGGTTATATCCAGTTTTCGTTAGAGGACGGTAAAATTCCGATCGATATATTGATACAATTTTAAGACCGATTTTTATAACCACCCTGAATGAAAACGATGGTTTCATTTTTCAGCACAGCCCACATTTGCAACAACTATAATTATGCAACAAGACATTTCAGCTATGCAGCTTTACCCCTTCTGGGTGGTGCAATTTATTTGGCACGTAGTTTATTTACGTTAATTTTCAAAGCAATGAAAAAATCATGCCTAGGTAATTTTATGTTCTTCCTTTCTATTTCAATTTCTTGCATTTAGTGAATTGAGGTTTTTTTTTTTTAAATAAGATTAACGATAAACTAGGAACATTAAGTAACAAAAATGTTGTTTACGTATCTGATAAAGAAAAAATCATATGTTGTGCACCTAACAGTAATGTTTATTTGCTAAGACGTAAAACATTTATCGCTTATCGGTGATTGAAATAAAAAATTACCAACACTCAACCGCAGTTTTATTTCGACGGCAAGACCGATGACGACAGAGCGGAACACTCCTCCTGCTCGACATCCGATATGGGCTGCATGGCTGCGCAAACACCAAGATTGCCCTAATGGAGGCTCCGGTCGCAATTCGAGGGTTAGCCGTTCGCGCCCGTCCACGATTACCATCCAGCCCATTAGGGCAATTAAGCGGTCGACGCCATTGGCCGCGCCGAAATTGGATCAACTCCGAAGAAAACATCTCTTCGGTCCGACCTGCAGGTGTATGTGTCTCTCTATTTTTGTTTCGGGATTCAGCATTCGTGCTCGGAAATCCGATACGGCCATCTAAGCGACCATCCATCTATCCACTATAGTTGATGAGAACATCTACTTCTCCGAGCAAATATTGACAGAGTGCTGTCCACGTACTCTCGGCCTGGGAAATCTTAATAAAATCAATAACGGCCATGATTGTGCCGCGGAAATGATAGCAAAGTTGGTGTTGGTGTGCGGAAATCCGGTTTGAATCCTACAATAAAATTGTTGGCAAGGATAAGATACGACAGTGTTTCTTTCATTGCAAAACACATTTGCACTATTTGAAGCAATGGCAGTTTTAAATCTCAAAAACAACAATATACTGTTCAGCCAATGTCGGCGGTTTCCATCCGCCATGTCATTAAATGCGGTTATATGGCTATAAGAACTGTGTGTCCAGGTAAGTTTTAGCACTCAGAAAGGAGACTACTTTTCCGGGATCTTAAAAAGTCGACCACCATAATCCTTATAAACAATTTAACGGAAGAAGTGGGACAGTTATACAGGGTGATTGACGGAGTTACGCAAATATTTAAACCTAATAAAATAAAATAAAAATTCTAACTTAAAAAAAAAGATGTGTATGGCTTTAAAATTTTGCGAAAACCGATTGTAAATAAATAACCATTAGTAAATAAACCATTATCTTTTGGCCTAAACAAAAATGACTTTTTTGCTGCATTGAGTGCGGTGAACGACTGCCAATTAATTACTTTCAGTAATTGTTGACTGTTGACGGTGTACTATATTCCCTCAAAATGCCTTTATTCTCAAATAGTGACATGACCGATGTGACTATGAGCTACGGTAGGAACGCTCTTGTGACTAAGGAGTTGTACAGTGTGCGATTTATTAGAACTTTGAACACAAAAGAACAAACTAAAATGCGGACGAAAGGAAAAGCGCAATTGTTCTCATGCGGCGATATATTGTTATTATCGTTATGAGGCGACCTTTTTCAGAAAAAAAACCACAAAATTTGCTTGTTCCATTTTATTGGCGGGAAATTGAAAAAAAAAAATTATTGATTTAAACGTGATGTGAATTTAGGGCCATGATAGGGCTACTACATTTAGTGACCATGAAGGCGGGAAAGGAAGTATTTTGCATTTTTGAATAACTGCAAGAAAAATATTACACTACACCAGAATACAGAAAATCGGGAAAACCGAAATAAAAGTGATCTAAGTACATAATTTTAAAAAACCCAAATGCACCTGAACAAACATAAGTAATCTTACGTAAATCGCAAAGAACAAGCAAAGAAAATGACTTATTATAAAGCTGATAAAGCTCGGAAAATCCTTGAAACTAGAATAATCTTAAAAAAATCTTTCTGACGCACAAAGCTAAAGTAAACTAGAATCACCTTGAAAAGTTTCTGTAATGTTAGAAAAAAAAAACATGAGAAAAAAAACTCCATCATGCAAAAGAAAATGGGAGAATACAACTTCGAAAACTTAGCCGTACCAACAAGCGTGTCCAATTCAAAAATTTGTCGACAACCTCAAGGGAAAGTCTTTGGAAAGGATTAGAAAACTGTTGTCCTCAACCCTTGGTAATTTTTCCCTTAGTTCCCCTTTAGCCACCAGCTTCAAGTGCTGCTAGAGTAATCTTCGTCGGGACGTCGAAAAAAGACAGACGCATTGTTCCTCGCCGAGTGTTTGTTTTGAGCTCGTGTTCGCAGACGCGATCATTTGATCCATCTGGGCGTAATGATCTTTTTTAACCCGTAAATGCTTGATTTATCTCGCTGTTTGACCGGCGGTTGCTCTGAATCCGGATTTATCGGTCTTCGAGGCTGAAATGTGGGGGATGCTTAATTCGGGTGTGAGGTGGAGTGAAATGTTGAAAATATTTGCAGTTCTAAAGGTTTTAATCTCTTAAATTTATTGACGGATGTTTAATTTGAGTGATAATATCATAAAAAAATCATACAAAAATGGTGGATCCGCCGCTTTGAACATTTTAAATTTCTATTAAATTAAAAAGCTGCTTTTCGGACCTGGCCAACACTAACTAAATTGGTTTTCGATCTCTCTACAGTGTGTAGCACCAAAGTAACCACCACCCTCTTCCAACCACTTGTCATCCAATCAATAAACCACAAACAGTTTGTTATTAAATCATCAGTTCGTCGCCAATTCATCGCCGTTGCATTCGAATTCATTTACGGTGGCGGCGGCGGCGCGACTGGGCGTCCACACAGGTAAACTATGTGGGTGGGCGAGTACTAAAAGCGCGAAACCGCACTAAACACCGGTTAAATGGTGTTACTTCCGTAGGTTTATTTGACGTGATGTCGAGAGGACCACCACTTAACGATTTCTACCTGGAGTCAGCCCCTCGACGACCTTTTGTACGCGTACCTTTTATTTGCCACAATAAACGGATATGCTAATGTGATCTCGCTTTTACGTGTCCTCGCACATTCGCTCGCCAGAATTTCGGCATAAAAATAAAATGCCGTCGGGAATTAATTAGGAGATGAGGTGAGACAGTTATTGTACTTAGGCAACCGCCCGTACAAGCTGAAGGAAACACCAGACAATAAAAACGATGGGAAGGCATTAGAACTCATAAAATAAGAAATAATGTCTCGTAAACCCAAGAAGAAGGTCTAGAATATATAGAAGGTGGCAAATCGTGGGCTAGACGTTTGCTAAATAAATAATTATAATTCAGTTAACATGTGAAAATTACGTAAATTGCAATACTTTTAGGCATACCTACTAGCGGGACTTACGGACCAATTAGCAACTTTTTTCATTTGAGCAAACCCACACAAACCGTAGGTACCTCCATATATTGACATTGTAAAAGGAACAAATGTTCGAAATCACCCTGTACAAAAAATCGTACACGAAAAACAGGTTATCAAACGTTAAGTAGTACAATGTCATGACATGCTACAAATTAATTTGTTGTGTTACGTAATTCGGTTAAGTTGCTGCGTTCTACTTAATATGTTTATACAATAAAAACCAAATACAGTGCAATTTCCGCTTTATTTTGAAACGGTGGCATCGCTCCGGAAAAGTGGATCGTCAAAATTTTGTTGAAATACCTGACCCTACAACGAGTATAAAACGCAACCCAAAATACACCTACCCCTGTAATGGATGTCTGATTAAATTTATACAATGCCACTGACACTCATCACCATAACATATATTGTAAATAAAATATGTCCCAATTAAAAACATCGCGGTGTTCGCTCTCTAGACCGTCGATGACGTTCCGGATTACACCGACATTAGTGCGTAATCCCCGCGCTAGATGGCTCTCGCGGCTCTTCCGACCAAAGCACTGTGCAAATTTATATTTCCCTCATGTATGCTCTGCACATAATATAAAGTACACTGTTTATATTTACCGAGCAATATCGGCATGTGGACGCGGTGCATGCATTCAATTTTGCCGCTTTTTCGACGCCACGACCGCCTTTGATTGGATCGTTTATTAACGTTCGATGTAACGGGTGTTTTTTTTTAAATTTGGCTATGATTTTATGTGAACACGCCACAATTCTTTGCCTGATGTGAATTTACAAAACATGCGGATGTAGATGGCCAACTTCGACGCCGAATTTTAAAAAACACCCGTTACATATCAGGCCGACGTGGGACGGATTGTAATTGTACTCATTCGAGTGGTTCTACTGTATGCGTATGCAAGGTGTTTAAAAAAACGGACAGGGACAATTTCTAATTGCAGCCTTTTATTGTTACCGGTGTTTTATGTATTATTCTTATTTTTATTATTATGGTATAACAAGAAGCATCTTACACACGACCGGAAAGGTCACGCACTAGGCGCGAAGCGCCGACTGTGTAACTTACTTTACAACTCTTTTATGTACAACACTCTTTTTCTACAATCACAATGTAGAAAAAATTGATAAATTGTATAAAATTTTATCAATGAAAATTTATTAATAACTACCATTTTCATAATTATTAGAATGACTTTTAATTATCGCTTAAGAATTTTTATCTACAACTGATTAATAATTGACGTATTATACTTGTAACTGTGAATACTTAACTGGGTCTATTAAACACAGACAGCCAGGCTCGGTTTTTAAGAATTATTATTAACTAGCTATGAAATAATGAATATTGACAACTGTTGACATTTCTTCTCTACATCAAGTTTTTCGTAGGGTTTGTTTTATTCTTTCTTTATTTCTTTATCTAGAACCCATTTAATTGACGTATTATACATGTAACCTATGAATATTTAACTAGGTCTATTGAACACAGACAGTCAGGCTAAGTTTTTAAGAATTATTATTAACTGGCCATGAAATAATGAATATTGACATTTTTTCTCAACGTCAAGTTTTTAACAAGGTTTAATTTCTAGTTTTAAATCTAAAGTGCAGTTGTAGATAAAACGTCGTATTAAACTCGCATATAATGGTGGCTACTATACACTCGAATTGTTAAAATCCTCGCCTGCGGCTCGTATTTTAATTTCCATTCTCGTGTATAATAACCACCATTATATGCTCATTTAATAATCTACTATTAAATACACTGAAATAAAATGTACCACCTTAAAGGAGTAGACCCAGAATGCTGAAACTTTGTGGATTTAGTTAGTGTATATAGAGAAACAAATGATTAAAATTTGAAACAAAAAACAAAACTTTTAATGTTGGAAGTTTTAATATGACATCGCCACCTACATCAAGAGAAAAATATACGTTTCTTTCAACTCGGTCAGAATAATGAAGTTTTAATTACAGATTTGCTGGTTTCAGGACAAGCAAAAAATCTTTTTCCTTTGAGGTTTTGGCGTAAAGTCAAAAATAAAAAATATTTTCCTCTTGTAAACTCAATCCGGGGACATACTGTATATTTTTTCAATTTTGTTTTATTACGTTAGCTGTGAGCGTGTCCCAATAAGTCAGTAACGTGTGTTGTTTGCCCTAATTCCCTGCAATACATATGAAAAAGGAAGATTTGCAATCACACAAAATTCACAAATCGAAACTCATTCAGTGCTCTGTGCGACTTTTTGACCACAGACTATTTATTATTTAATGTATCGGGTGTCCCAACTAAAATTTGTACCCCCCAATGATTCCAATTTCGAAAGACTCGGAAGAAAACGCTCGAACAGGTCAATTTTGTTATCAAGGGGGACCTAATTGTACCAAACTCTCAAGTCTAAGATCTCACCCCTTGAGCCAGGGGAGCCACCCCCTTAAAAAATTTAAATGGCATGGGCGGTCGTGTGATACATCATTTTAAAGCCTATTCAATTCTCTATCCAAACCTACATTTATCGATTCCCTTCTACAAAAAAAAGCATGAATTCGATATTTTCCAAATCTACATAAAATACTCAACTAAAATTTGTGCCCCCCAACAATTCCAATTTCTAAAGACTCAGAAGAAAACGCTCGAACAGGTCAATTTTGTTATCAAGGGGGACCTAATTGTACCAAACTCTCAAGTCTAAGATCTCACTCCTTGAGCCAGGGGAGCCACCCCCTTAAAAAATTTAAATGGCATGGGCGGTCGTGTGATACATCATTTTAAAGCCTATTCAATTCTCTATCCAAACCTACATTTATCGATTCCCTTCTACAAAAAAAAGCATGAATTCGATATTTTCCAAATCTACATAAAATACTCAACTAAAATTTGTGCCCCCCAACAATTCCAATTTCGAAAGACTCAGAAGAAAACACTCGAACAGGTCAATTTTGTTATCAAGGGGAACCAAATTCTACCAAACATTCAACTCTTAGATCTCACCCCTTTAGCCAGGGGAGCCACCCCCTTAAAAAATTTAAATGGCATGGGTGGTCGTGTGATACATCATTTTAAAGCTTATTCAATTCTCTATCTAAATCTAGTTTTATCGATTTGTTGGACTCGATCATCATAAAACTCGTGAATTCGGTCCATAGTTTCCCTTGTCCTGTAAGCTGATTCATTATCCTGCTGGAAGTACCCATGTAGAGGTTCGTCATAATGAAGGTTTTGGAAAAAGGTTCGAGTAAATTATCTCTCGGCATTTACCGTTCTTAAAAAAAAAACAGGTCCAACTATACTATACGTCTTCGAGAGACCGCCAGCCAAACACCAATTTTCTGCGGATATAGAGGGGCCTTTGGACGAATTCATGGGGATTAATAAATTGCGGACTAAATTCGCATATTTTGTTTATTCACAGTATACTATTCGTGTGGGAAAATCTCGTGGAAACAACTCTTGCACGAAGGTAATTTTATAGGGATGAAGATTTAAATCTTGTATTAGTATTTTTTGACAAGTTCCATATGAGAGGTCCATCGCTTGTGCTAACCTGAGGAGAGGTTTCTTGGAAAACGCTTCCATTACATCTGCCAATCTCAGGAGTTCTCCGCTACCCGCTTTTCGACCAACAGTCCCAACATCACGAAATCTTGCCACGCATTTATAAATTTGTTGGACTAATTTTTGATAATCTGCTGAACAATTGGAGTAGGCATTTCGAAAATCTTTAACACAGCGTTATATAAAAGTCACTTTGACATTAAAATTATAAATCAAATTGTCAAAAGTTGGTAGTGCAACCTAATTTATTATTTTATTACGAGTTTTATTTATTATTTATGCCTTTTTTATTCAAAAACAGTGCCTGAATAATGTAAACGAAGATAGATGCAATGAATTAAATAGTTTTCGTTTTTAATACTTGTCGTAATTCCAAAATGGGAATTGAATTAAGTGCTTCATCTTTTGTTGGAATTACCGGAATTACCTTTTGATTACTGGAATTAGTTACTTTTAGTAGGAGTTATGTCCTGATTATTGGAATTACCTACGAATTACTGCGATTACAACGATTACATGCGAGTTAATTCCTCGAATCGGAATTACCGGAATTGTTCGTGATTATTGTACAATTTTTTTCCAAGTTCACAGCCCCTCCCGTTCTTTTCTCATGATTTATTATATTTTAAATTTCATATTGTATGTTCCATATTTATTTTGAATTATCTACAATTCTATATTGCTTCATATTTCATGATTCGCTTAATTTATTCAATTAATTAATTAATTAATGTTAATTGTTAATTGTTATTCATATTTTATGTTTTCCATATTTCATTATTCACGTTTCAAGATTCACATATATTCCATATCATTATTTCCCTTTTATATTTCATGTTTCCTCATATAATTTTGGATTTCGTGATTTACAATCCATAAGTATTTCATGTTTATATTTTCATCTAGTCAGGTTGGCCCAACAGTCGGGTTAGCAGATCAAAATCGAGTTGACTGCTGGCACTCAAGCCGCAGATAACGGTCAAATCGACAGTTGAAAATAAGGTTAACATAATTATGACAGATTTGCAGATAACGGTTGAATTAATCAATCAATCAATCAATCGATGAATCTATCAATGCATTTGCATTGCATCAACAAATGATAGTGGGATAAACAAGTGACAGTCTCAGTTTTTAGACTATCGCCATATTACTATATGTATATACTACACAGGGCTTCATAAATGCAACCAGTAGGCTTTGAAGATCAAAATTCTCTATCTAACTTTTATTTTCCAGAGACAACATGATCTACGAATCATTTATGAACACCCGATATAAGTATAGGTATGTGGAAGATATTTCAATATTATTCTAAATTTTGTATACATATTCGTATAAGACTGGATGTAAGGTATTTGGGTGATTCTGTTGTCACATTTTTGATTAAAAATTATTCGATTCTATAATTGTTTTTTTTTGACTTTTTGATGCATATTATTTCTATTTTATTGTAAAAATCGAAGTTCGATTCGAAAGAAAGGATTTTGCTACAACTTTAAAATATGGAAGAAGGGAGTGGGCTCCTATTGTAATTTACGTTTATTAAAGTTTGCGGAGTTTGACTAGAATATATTTAAATTTTAATTTAAATTTACTCGACTTTGATTCATCGACATTCTTCCCGTTTTTAAGATATCGAGAATGATAATCAAATTTCAAATTTTTCCTGCCACGGTACTGACTCATTTAAACTACACTACCGCTCAAAAGTATTTGCCCACCAACATTTTTTAGACTCCAAAATATTTTTTTTCTTCGGCTTTTGTTTTCATGTTTATAAACCTCATTGCCGGTGACCTCAATTTTTTTTTGTGTCTTTGAAAATATCAGTTTATTTAACATTCAACGTTCTTTTGGAAATTATGAAAAAAAAATTGTTTCACATTTTTTTAAAACCCATCAGCCTATCAAGGCAAAAACAAAAGATTGTTTAACGTAAGTGTTGCCCAACCTAAGGAACATTTTAGAGCAAGAATAGCAGAAACTCGGACAGACAGCATTGAAAAAGTTAATGGCTAGATTACCAAGAATTTGTTGAGCTGTTGTTAAAAACAACCAGGTGGTCACATTGAGGAAAAGGCATTTCAAATTGGTTATTGTTTAGCAACTAATAAAACATGGCATATACTGTAGTTTTAACTAACCAAAACTTTGATTTATTTATATTTTTTGAAGTGGGCAAATACAAATATAAAGTGATCGGTAGTGGAAATGGTACTGAAAGCCACGGTACTGACATTTTAAATTTAATTAGCAACTGTAATTATTTGGTCATGAATTTGATAATATCCAATTATTACAATATTATTTAGGTTTGTAATAAGTATAAAAATCTACTACTTATGATAAAAAAAAAAAACAATAATTAATTAAGTTATCTAATACCACGGTAGTGACAAGTAAATTTATGACATACCTTATATTATATTATATTAATAGAAAATTTTTATGAGTACAATGTTATGGTATGACCAGTGAGAGTAAACAGTACAGGACATTAATAATCACTGTTAGAATACAATCACCCATTTATTATCCATTTTTTTATAAACAATTGTCAAAATGTGGTCATGTTGGTATAAACAACAGTAATTTTTGGTCGGTCAAATTTAATGTCACATTCTGATCACACTCGTCAGATTTAGAAGGATTTATGTCAATTTATTCCGTCGTCATGCACTATGCAATCATGATTAACCGTCAACTTTTACATCTATGAACATAACCTCAATAGGGTCTGCTATACAGCTCCGTCCGAAAGGGCATATTTTGAGATGATACAGCCTGCTCTTTAATTGCATTTTGACATTGACAATTGTTTATAAAAAAAATAATAGAATGCTTCATACATTAAGTATGCTTTGAACATAAAAATTATTAATATAAACAGCCGATAATATTTGTTCATTTTGATTTGATTGATGTATTGTCAAAATAATGACAGTACATATGTAATTTTGATTTGATTTATAGAATATATATAAGAAAAAATCACTTACCTTACTTTGGAAAATGCTATAAAAAACAAAACGATTACGAAATCCTTTTGGAAAAAATGGTTCCGTGCCGCTAAGGGCAAAGCCGACAACATTTAATATAAATCATTCTTTAAGGGCTGATGATGGGAGTAGTGTTCTCCCGAAACATGTTAAAATTGTAATTTTGCGTTTATTAAAGTTTGTGGAGTTCGACTTAAATATATTTAAATTTTAACATATACAGATGAACTCGGTTATAACGAACCCGGCTTATAACGAACTCTCGCTTATAACGTACAGTTTTTGAAGTCCCGTTTTAAACGCCATAAGGACAATGTAAATTCTGATCGGTTATAACGAACCTCGTTTATAACGATCGATCGGTTATAGAGTCCAAGATTTCGGCGTATGCTCGGTTATAACGAACTGCATGCACGTGTTCACTGCTCAGATTTCTTGGAATAATTAACATGATTTAAACCCCATTTTTCTCAAAAAATATTCGTGTTGTGAGAGCAATCGAACGAAATGTAAACATTAGTATTTCAGTTTTATTTCTTACTAGAACAAGTAAAAAGGCTGTAGTGCGAAAGAAACGTGGCCCAGTAACTGTGGCCGATAAATTAAAAATAATGGATTTATTAAAAAGCGACCAATGCAACTCTAAATTATGCAAAAAAATTGGACTAGCAAAATTTACAATTTCCTCAATTTTCCTCAAAAGAACGTGACTAAAGCGTCTTCGAAGTTCTGTTAGAGAGGATGTTGACAATGCTATCACAAAATGGTTTAGAGAAGTCAAAATGTACCAATTAGTGGCGAAGTTCTTCGTGCTGCTGGCAATTTTAGACATTGAGAATTAAGAAATAGGTCGCAAAGAAAAGTACAGCAGAAATTGATCACCCAGTATTTTACATAGTGCATTATTATTATGATTTCACGTATAAAAGCTGTATTTTCAATAAAGAATTATGTTTTAGTGCATATATTTTCAACCTTGTTTATAACGTACGCCTGCTTATAACGAACACATTCGGTGGTCCGTTGACTGTTCGCTATAACCGAGTTCAACTGTAATATGATTCAAAATCAATGTATGGAGGGCCAAAAAGACCAAAAGTTTTCGTGATTTAGAAAAGTTTCCCTTGCTGGTTTTTCAATTTGAAAAAATTTTTTTTTTTTAATTTTAATTTTTCAATTTTTTAAAATACTTTTCTTGTATTTTCAGTATTTTTTTCTTTTATTAATAACCAAAATATGAAAAACTAGCTCCCTGCAAAACTGAAATTGAGGAAAACTTTGGAAACATTGTTTCCATGGAAATTTATAGCGATTTGAAAATGTAAAGCATGCCAATGGAAATTTTACCGTAGACGAAAAGTTCCACAAAAAATTACCGAATTAACTGTGTTTAAAAACAACGAATTTTCATCCATTAACTCAATTACTCTCTGACAGCTGTCTTGTTATTTAGCTGTTAACTCAACAATCAAACAGTACACGGAGTTCCCCGTTACCGAACAATATTTACGAGTGCCTGTTTATGGAACCACTTTACCACTATTAGCGAATTTTCCCTTATCATTGTGATAACGAGACGAATAAATTCGATGAAAAACATCTCTGATTTTTTGCGATCGGATCGGAAATACGAAAAGATCGGTTTACACAAAAATGACGTAACTGAATTAGTGGATTTAATTATTGGAGGTTTGCATTGTGTACGTGATGCTCGAAGTGTCTGCATCACTGCATCGCACGTGGTTAGTGGTGTGTTTGTTGTCGAGTGGTGAGAACGACACCGCCTGATGTAAATGTAAGTAAAATAAAAATAAATAGATTGCGTAGACACGGTATCATATCTCGGTAATTTTGATTAAGTAAATTAATTATTTTGCTAATTAGAGTAACGACACTCACCATGCTTAACTGCTTCTCTTCGATCATGTGCTTCACCTTGGCCAACAAGGCGTCCTCTCTAACCCTGGCCGCATCCCTGACCTCCCTTATGATGTCCGCCAGCATTCCAGGCTCATACTCCCTGTCGAAGTGCCTCAAAGTGCTCTGCTGCTGTTTCAACATGTTCAACTCTATTCGCATCTCTGTGACCTCCCTGTTGAGCTTCCTGTTGCTCTCCTTTAAAACATTTACTTGTTGGGTCAACTTCTCTATTATCTTCCCTTGGATCGAGCTTCCACTGTCATCACTGTCGTTCAGCAGCCCCGGGTCCGAATACCTCCTCTTGCTCAAATCGTCGCCTTGATCCACATTAACCACCGGCAGACTCAGGTACTCGTCTCCGTTGACTGAAGGCACGGTCGGCTGTTTCGGGGGGCCCATGAAGTTCGACGGGAAATAGTTGGGGTAGTTGACGGGGTAGATGGGTAACGACATGGGCTCCGAGGGGTTCGAATAGTTGAAATACGAATAGTAGGCACTGATATCGGGAATACTTATGTTGTGGTAGTTGCCAGGGTTGGTGGGAAAGTAGCTGCAGTTCGACATGTTGAAATCGAGCGGGTTCGACGGCTGGGGCTTCTTCTCGCGGTTCTTCTTCCTTTTTGTCACACTTGGCGGGTTTCCATTGATTTCCGGGGACATTTTCACGTTCAGGGTGACATTTAGGTTAGGAACTCGAACAAGTGGGGTGACCGCACGGGGCTTTCCGGGGGCGGTGAGGGAAAGTCGCGGTGGGAATCGGAAAATCGGCGGTTTTCTGGTGTTGCAATTGGAAAATAAAAACAGTTGGGGCAGAACGTCACTATGAATTTTGTTTTGATGGGGGGAAATATTTTGACGAATGACAGATCACGTTCGTCGGTTAATCGTCGCGCCACCTGCCACAATTAGGTCAAAACTTTTAAGGACACGAACAGAAACCTCCAACTTCTTACGTTCTTACGGTTCAGAAATAATTATCCACTGTTGGAAAAATAAATGACACCGTTTTGCTAATAGAATACTGTTTTTATGGCGAGTTAAAAATGAAATGCTCTCGTAATTCTGGTCGTGTTACAGTTTACTCAGAGTCGGGTAGATGGCGCCACCACTGACAAATAGTCAGATATTTTTTTTATTGCCTAATCTCCGGTAGGGTAAAAAACTGTTTATCTACATCACTAATTTTTTACTTGATCAAATGCACGTGGTCGGTGCACCGTAGTGCCGAGGAGTAAGAGCAAGTGAGAGCCGCGATCTGCATGACGGCTACAGGATGTCCATTTTCTCTGTTCACGCCTGAAGATTCAGATATAGGCAACATATTAAACATTTTACAAATCACTTTGCGTAACTATTTATTTTTTAAAGAAAGAATCATAGTGGGTCTAAAATTAAACTCAAAACGTCAATTCGAAACAAAATTTTAATCAAATATGAAGTCTAAATCCTTATGAAAAGTTTAATATGTTGCTTCCTTCTGAATCTTCAGGCGTGAACAGATAAAATGGACACACTGTATGTATGGTCATACTGGTACAGGCAACCCACAGCACACCAACGTGTTAGGCTTGTTTTAGAAAATTCCTGCACTACCCAACCTACTAATAACAACGAAAAACGTCCCTTAATTGTTGATATATTTTATTTACCCGAGTACATTCCCGTTAACACTTTACATCTTGCTATACATTTTCATATCACTTAAGACTTAACTAAGATACACTTCCTAGAGTAATTGCTGTTTTTGAAACCAATAAAATTTAAAAACCCCCGGGCAAAGTTTTCCAACGCGATTCGAATTTAATATTGCAACTCATACAGCCTACCTAAAGAAAAAGTATAAAATCCGCGAGACTTCAAGTCACCGGAATTTCATACAATAAAAATGTCTTTGAACTTTGTACCCTGTCTCTGCCCATTGAAATTGATGCCACAAAGATAAAAAATACAATCTATATAATTATGTATTGCGTTTATGCACACTTGCAATTTCTTAATCTAGGATCTAGTCTAGGTTGAAATGCTTCATAAAAACTATCACTACTGATCAGTATGGCAGTATTGCAATGTATCAAAAAGTTCTCTTGAAATTATTTGGCTCTGTTTTAGGTACTTGGATTGAATTGAGTGAGTGAATGGAACTTAAATAAAACTTAACACAATGTGGGTTAACTAAAATCAACAGCATACTATTAGTAAAACTAATAAAACAATAATATTTTCATCCATATTTAATTGTGTATCACTAAAAGCAGTAAAGAGAGCTTGAAATTAATGCTGTAATGCTGAGACTCAGCACAATGAGAATCATACAAATCAACTTTGGAATCAACAAACAACATAATTTGAATGAAATGGGTTACTATTCGCGAGTGATGATGGTTTCAACTATACAAGCCAAAAAACGAGTGGAATGTATTTTGGGTTGCACAGTCTCCAGAATCATGATTGTTTACACATTTTACGATATCTCTTCAACACCTATAAAATTACAAAAATAGCTATAACGCACCTCCCCAAATTACTTTGTTAGTCATCCCCTGACAATCTGAACAGTGTCCCCTTTAACAACAACAAGCGGTATGGTTTCAAACTCTCGTAGAACTGCCGGTGTCCCCCTAGCTAAATGGCGCCGCTGATGTCGAGCGCGGTGAGCAAATCAGCGCCGTGGAGCAGCAGACTGTTTACGGGAGCGTTCACTTCGAAGTCCTGCTGAGTGAGGTCCAGCAGCGACGGTATGGCGGCCCCCTCGGGATCCAGCAGGGAAAGGGAGTTCTTCCTCATCCTGCTCAAGCGGGACTCGAGCCGGTCTGGGGGCTCAGACGAAAGTCGCTGGTCTCCCCTTTTTATGGATGTTCGCACCATCGGATCATCCTGCATAGAAAGAAGAATAATTAGGGGCGGTGAACTACATCGGTTTGGGGGAGCGCGGAGTGAAGTGAAATGTCCAAAATTATATAATAAAAATAAATATCTTGTGATTTTTTGAAGCGAAGCTTCTGTCGGGTTTCCGCACGCTCTATTTTATATTTTTGTATCATTACACTAGTTTTTCTGTTTTCTGTCTTCCTTATTTATTCCTTTCAACATTGGTATTCTGCTGCTGTATCTGCGTCTCCCATTTTGTCTTCTTTTGAGATTTTAGATCTGAGATTTTATGTTATGCATAAAATTTAAACTTGGCATATGAAACATGATTGACAGAAACATAACCCCCATTTCTGTGCAATCTACGTTTTGTTTGTCAAAAATGTGAGGTTATGCTCCTGCCAAAAAAATCCATGGCACTCTAGAGTTAATTTTCATTACCTATAAAACGTTTTAAAATAAAGCACTGATCGTAAATTTTCTTATTGTTAGAACAATGGGTCGTCACAAACGAGGTACGTCTATTTTGTCGTCATAACAGCTTTTTTTTCTTGATTTTTATCATTCTCGACGAACACGCAGATTGAGAGCCAAACCTTCCACATAAACACTTCCTTTTTAAAACCCGTCGAAAATCCAGTCATAACAAGAAAGCTTTGACGTGAAAATAAATTGGGGTCAGCAAAAAGATGTGCTCCTTTCCCGGGTCAGGGATCTCGGGAATTTCCTCTTCTGGTGAACTTTGTGCTTCTGAAATTTCTAGCTCGTGCTCTTACCACACTAATCTATTATTTCGAAATAAATAATTCACAAATTTATTACGGAAATTTTTGCTATGTCTAGGCTAGACAATATTGGTAGATCGATCAACCGTGGCAGCGACACAATGGAAGCTATTCGGATTTTTCGACGCATTCAATTAGGATGGGAAAAATTGGCACAATTGCATTCCAGTGCAGGCAGTCCAAGGACGTTTTAGCGGCGAAAAGTTGAAAACGATTAATTAGAGACACGTCTTGAAAATAATATTTACAACTTCATATGTTCTCAAGTCGGTGATTGCCGGAAGCATACAAAGCTAGTTACAATACGACCACAAATAAGATTTATATCTATTTGTTCCTTGTTTATATCTTCCAGCAGTACCAATCGACCGAAGTATGACGTAACGGTAACAATGAAAAGACAACATCTCCACTGGAAAATATTTGCGTCTTTTTGTCCCAATTATCGATACGGCGTTATCGTCGGCACAACTTAATAAGGTCACACGACAGTTGACAACTGGCTAAATAGTTATTAATTAATTTAATAACGAAGATGTCCTAGCCAATAAATAATCGAAACCGAGATAAATTTATCGCATGAAGGCCGATAGCGAATCGCGGCAAAAACCGACTTGTTTTTCCAAGATTGAGTGACCTTATATTTTGAAAAAACCGTGTTGCTAGGGGCGGTAAGCCCAACCACTCTTCTGCACATCTTTGCGGAGCGGAACAAATCTTAAAATGCCACAATTAAAACCCACGTGTTGCAAATACAAACAATTAATATGTTTTCCATTTGCATTTATTACGGCGTTGGAATGGATCTCGATCACAATGTCTAAAGCTGGTTTGCAGTTACGTAAAAAATGAGAGAGTGCAAAACGTAAAAATAATTCTGGTATGAATCACGGCGAGCATTTCCGCCAAAAGCAAGCTAATTATTATCTTGCGTAAGGTGCTGTAACGTTTCCACAAATTAACTGCTAGTTATGGTCTTCAAGCGATACGTGTGTATCAATTAGGTGGAATTAATGGCACAAGATATGGCAAGGTCGGCGGTTTGTTGAACTATTTTAATTTTGCGAAGGTAGGTGGGAATGGTATCTGACAAAAAATATCAACAATAGCAAAATCAAATTTAAAAATGATAAATGACTCCCCTGAGAAACGCCGGAGCAACGATATAAATTCAAATTTACACAGTCCAAACCCGGACGAATTTTTAATTTTTAATGCAACTTACGCAACAACAAATTCCTGGGAGGATAGGAGAAAGAATGTTGTATGCAACACGTGACAAAAAGTGGTGGTACACTAGTTTAGAGAAATCCAGGATTTTCATCATACTTCGAGTTATCAGAAGGATATTATGACTTTTAAGTTTTTGAAATAAAGTTTTTAAAATTCGGATTTTTTGCACAATTTTGGATTTTTATATATTTTAGATCTAGTGTTCCATTTTTTTAATTCTTCAGAACTAAACGGATTTATATTATATTCTCTACTTATTTTAACTTAATTTAGGTCTTACATTGTTTCTAATTCTGAAACATTTGGAACGACTGCTTTCCTAGGAATCAGTAGGATTTCAATTGTAATTTAATTTTCCTCCCTTTTCAAATTTTATAATGTTGCATATTTTTCGTTTTGTTTCCATAAACTCTTGGACTAATTTTTAGTTATTGGTGCTCTAGTGTAAAAAATTATGTGGACAACACGGCAAGGGCAATACCACTTTTGACAAGTGTTGTATACAACATCTCTTCTACGATCGTCCCAGATCTGACTTCACATGTTGTTTTTGGGGTAATCAAAATTTTTGTCCTTTAAGTATTTGACTTTCTTGTGTATTCTATCCCTTTACTTTTTTGTTTGAATTATTCTGAACCCGATTGGTATTATTATTTATAGTCCGGCGTATAGACTTTCAATGGACAAGATACAATTCTGTATGTGTCTTAAAGTATAGACTGAGACCTTAGTTGCATCCAACTCAGCCGCAACCCCGTGGGTCAAGTGTTTAAAAAGAAAAATTTATAATATCATTTAAACGACCGCCACGGGGTGCGGCTGAGTTGGACGCAGCACCCTATATTATTTTATTTTAGAAATTAAAACCTACATTTTGACGTCAGTTTCATTGATGTACGCACTGCATAACTTCAAAATAAATGATATATGAAAGGTGGTTCCTTTTAGGTCTATGTTTATATTTTATGACAGAAAATTTTCCGTGTTATTAAGAACTTACAAAATGGAATGGTCTAGTAATTTCACCTTTAAAGGAGTTTTGGGACTATTTTATGTCTATTGGATACAGGAAACACCTAGGGCCCCCCCAATGCGGCCCTGCCGTTATTACAAGTGCGCCCCTGGCCAGAACCGACGCATAAATAAATCAAACGCCTTCTAGTCGTCGGGAATGTTAAATTAAAACGGCAGAACTGGTTGGTCCGAGTTCTGATATATCAACACGTATGACCTGTAGACAAAAAAGTCTGTGTGTGCATACGTTGCGTTGAGTAATTGCCGTAATGGTGGTTGCAGGCGTGGGCACAATCTTAAGAATTAAACGTGATTAGCGGCTTTGTTTACACCTGCTGCCTATTTTTTGGACTCATTTTGACGCCGCACATCGATTTTTTTAAAATATTACCGTACCGTTACCACAATAAAAATTACTTAATTGGGTTATACAAATACGGCCGTTCAAAAATTTAATGAAGCTGTGATTAAAGCAATTGTTTTGAAAAAAGAATTGTAATTGCATTGGTCGTTAATTAACAAAACGTTGTAATTTTTATGCCTGGCAGAAATGCCCGCTTTACTATGCTCTTTCATGGTCGGAAATAAACGACCTTTTGAACGATAGTAAATAATTGGGATTTCTTTCACGCGCGGATTGTTGCTAAGTGCTGCCAATTTTTCAGAACAACATGTTGACGGTCGGCACGAGGATCACAGGATCGGTCAGATTCTTGCCATTGGGTTTGCGGCAATAAATTTTAAATTATGTGATTAAAAATTCCCCAGTATTTTTTTTCTTGTAAGAAATTTTCGAAATTAATAAGACCATCAAGGTCATATATGGAATTCGTTTGTTTAAAAAACGCAGGTCAATTATTGATCCTGTGACCTAACCTCAAAAATCTGACAAGCACACGCACATGTCATAGGATAAAGTTTTCAAACATTTGAATTTCATAGGTACCCTTGAAAACGAATTTTTGTATTGTTCTTTTATCGACTTAAAAATTCACGTTAAAACAGATAACGAATATGCAAATTTAACATTATAGGGAAATTTCTACTTTCTTGAGTTTTCGTTTCTATTCGTATTCTTTTTAAATCAATTACAGAATTAAAAATTTAAAGTATTCCCGCTTCTGCGACTACTCTTTCTCAATCGGTTGAGGAATTACGGAGTGAAGATTCTTTTCTGTATTTACTACTATCTGAATCTAGGAAAAAATAAAAATTACCACACGTGTATTTGTCCCAATGGAATTTGTAATATACAGAGTGATTCACGAAGTGTGGTAGGTATTTAAATCTCAAATTATATGGCCCCTAAAGGGTAAAAATGCTTAATGTAAAGTTGAAATATTAATGGCAACCAGCGATATGCACTGAAAACATTTTGATAGTCGCTGGATTTATTTTGGACAAAAAACTTAGTACTTATGATACAAACTACTGTAAACATCTTGGTTTTTATTGACTAACCTTTTCCGACTGACAAAAACCACTCTTGCCTTCAATTGAAAAAGAAACTCACTTAGGCCAACGTACCATTTATAAAAATTGTTCAAAATGACGACCGGCCTGGACTCACACGTCGGGCATTTCGCGGATGCATACTCCAGTATCTTTCGCGTACCTAATTGCACGGTGTTGGTGGGACTCGCTTAAACAAGCTCTTTTATTTATTTTTATTCCGATCCACCTTTAAATTATTATTTAACCAGTCTGACACTACGCGTGCACTACGGGGAGGAGCTCCGTCTTATAAGAACCACATTTGTTGTCTTATGTTCAGACGATCGTCCGCTAAATCACGACAGTTCCCACGGGTTTCAGGTCATAATCATATCGGTCACTATTTGAAAAAAAGGCCTTTTTAAAATATTTACTGCACCGTCAACAGTCAAAGTAAAACTGAAAGTAATAATATAGAAAAAAAGTCCATTTTTGTTTAGACCAAGAAATAAGGGTTCTTCAATGATGCCAGCGGTTCTCAATCGGTTTCCGCGTAATTTTTTTTTCTAGATTTAAATAACTACCATACTTCGTGAATCACCCTGCGTATATTTTTTAGAAAACAGGAGGGATTAGAAATGGCTGATCTTTCAGCTATTTCGAAAAAGTCCCAGTGGTACCCCTGCAATTCAGCGCAACTACCGTATCGTGCCAGGTTGATCGACCTTTACAAAAGCGCAAATGAACACACTCCTACTTAGAAATACACTTTATTGACGGCAGCACATTGACAAACATGCCCAAAATAAATACACAAGAATGGATATAATCTAAAAATAATCTTTATAAAAGATTATACATATCACTGCGTATTATTGCCTCAACAATAACAACTGGACTAACAGATAAAATTTGCGGGGCGCCGGCGACCCGGTAGTAACAGCGCGACCGCCGGCGCCCACCACTACCAACACTAAATAGTTACATGGTGTTTCGTTGCGTTCTACAAGTTTTTGTCGTTTTTTCGATACTTATGATATGCGACCACGATACAGAGTCGAAGCTTTGAAGTGGAATGTGAAGATAGAGAGCTTTCGGATAGCATTCCTATCACAGTCAAAACCAGTACGCTTGTCTCTTTTTTGGCAGTAACTCCCTGACTTCTTGTACTCGAAAGTTTGGCAACTGAATCAAGGCGTCTGTTACGTGGAATCGTAAAAAAATAAAATTCTGTTCTTTCTCTTTACGCCCTCGGCTGGATTTTGGCGGCGGCGCGGACACGGCGCGCCCCGCTGACTCTTGGACATTTCACTTCATCTTTTTGACTTGGTGGGAGCCAGACAGATGTACCCGGCTCGGATATCGAACCCGCTTACCAAAAGGTTCATGAGGACGCTGTCGCTGGGCTGACTGATGCAGGCGGCCTTCTGACCGCCGGAATCGAGCAGCCAGTTGCTCTTGCCCTTGGGGCGGCCGCGGTGGTGGTTGTTGGACATCAGCTGCTGCAGCAGCTCGGAGGACATCTTCTCCTTGGGCTCGTGACGTGAGCGCTTCGTGCTGCTCTCGTACGAGGAAGTGGTGGAGGAACGCTTGTTGCTCCTGGAAGGCGACGACGACTCGACGACGGACCTGCTCTTCTTCTCGTAGAAGTCGTCGATGTCGAGCATATGCTCGGAGATGAGCCCCCCACCGTGGTCGTTGGAGCGAGAGTGTTTGTTTATGGAAGAGCACAGTAGTTGGGCCAAGCTGGAGCTCCGATCGGGGGAGCCCCGTCCCTTCTCGCTGCTGTTCCACATTAAGTCTTCTGACATCAAAAGTGGGAGATCCTCGGTCATCATGTTGATGTACGGCCTGGAGCCAAGATCGGAGTCGTCCTCCGTGTGCAAATTCATGAAGGTGGACAGGCGATCCTCGTCGCTTAAAGAATCGCTAGGACTGTTCAAGGAGGGCAAACTGCAGTCCGAACTCTGCAACAACCCGGATTTATAACACTCCACAACTGCACCATACGGCCCATTGGCTGACTGGATGTTTGGAGATGTCTGCAAAAATCCAGCTTAATGGGTCATCAATCGAACCAATACCTTCGAGAGATTGGGAGACAGCAGTTGCGGAGAGTTATCGTACGAATCCCTATACGAGATAAACGGATCTGTCGGTTCGTCCGTCAACAGCGGCTCGAAACTGTCTCTCATCAAGAAGTCGTCCAACATCTTGTCGGTCAAAAATGGGTGGTCATCCAATGGCACACAAACGTCACCCGCTACTGGAGCCAAGTGCGTCAAGTCGTCCGGCTCGTCCTTCAACACTGAAAACAGAAAAGCGAAAATGAGGCGAGTTGGCCAACGGCAACAGCCGGAAACACTATGAAGTTGCATGATCCGGGTTTGGACCGTGTCTGGGTCGCTCCAAATCCGCATTACCAACTTCACAAATGTCCCTGATTCTTCCAGATAGAAACATTACTGCGCGTCACGGCAGTACTAATGTCAAGGTCCCACCGCTGTTTATCGACTTAATTACAGATTGAAACCGCGGCGGCTAATTTTAGATCGCAACAAAGCCAGGAACTTCCACGCACATTGATGGGCTAGCGTCAGGCGAATTGGGCTCAATTATGTAATGTTCACATTTCGAGAGCGATCATTCTCGTTTTCCTGGTGTCACGGGGGCGTCAGATTGCACCACCAACACCGAAAAATTCGGTCGGACATTCCACAAAGGCCAAATTGCAAACGGAAGGCATAAATCTCAACCTTCGCAAGCGGGTAAACGTAAGCACGCAAATGCATAAGCTAATTGCACCTGTTTTTTTAGACATAAAAGTTAATTACGGCTCGGAATTATAAACGGCTATCAAGCGAGTTTTATTGTTCTTTTTAGTCGTTTGTGCATGGATGGAGCGCCATTGACACAGTTTTGGGGGACGAGGTTGACAGCAGAAAAGACAATATTTCTTGTATGAGAAAAAAAGTACGATGTGACTTACACTGTGTTTACAGGTAACGTAATTGCAATCCACTACCGTTCGCAACACATGCAGCAAGTTATATATTTTCCTAGAGGTGTAATTAGATCCTCAAGCTGTTATTACACCTGATAATTAGTTGTTTACAAAATCTCAGAATACTTTTTAAAACTGATTTTTTTATAGGTCCGTTTAACTTGTTTCAGTCTCGAATCATTATGTAATTTACTTTCTTACTTCAGTTGGTAGTAACGATGTGTTCAATTTTGTATTTTAATTCCAAACGTAGTTTGTAACAACTTCCAATTTATTTTCTCTGGTCCTTACGTGGACAACTTTTTAAATCTCAATTCAAAATTTATTTTCTCTTTTCTATATTTCTTATCATTTGGTATCTGAATTCCTAACGTGAATGCAATTTCAATTTTTCATTTCAGCTTTCAGGATCATATAAATCTGAAGTCAAGCGGTCTCGATTTTTCTCGGGTTCTTAACCTATGATTTCGCAACCTGTTAATATCTCGATTACAAAGTATTTTTCTTAGATCTCAATTCCAAATTTATAAAATTAATGTTAGTGTCTCAATTCGAAATCTGTTTCTGTTTACAATTTTTTTAACTTGCAAATATTTTTTCATCTGCCACTATTTAATGTTTTTAATGTTAAGTTCTAACGTAAATGTTTCTAAAGTACAGAAGATGAACAGAGAAACAGAGGGAAACAAATAAAAATGAGAATTCAATGCTAAATTTTTTATATTCTTTAAGGGCCGATGATGGCAGAAGTGTTCTGCCGAAACATGTTCCATTTGTAATTTTACGCTCATTAAAGTTTGTGGAGTTCGACTTAGATATATTAAAATATTTAATTTTAAATGCTGAATTATTGGAAATTTGAAACTGCAATCATGAATAAACAATTTGTAAACCCACAACAAAAATGGAATAATTAAAATAAAATTTGAACCAGCACAGGAAAAAAGACGTAAGTGGTAAATTTAATTTAGAAAATGATCAGTGTATTAAAAAAACGATCTAGCATAAAAATCGGAGAGATAAACGCGTCGTCGTCGTCTTGAATTTTATTTTAGGACCTCTAAAAACCCTTCTCTTTGGAAGTGCATTTGTATTCAAACGACACCACCTTAACAAACGATAACCGTCAGTAAGAATTCAATAAAACTTTTTTATTGCTTCTTTACATTCTCAGATGCACGTTTCCTCTATTTCTGCTTTTCCCACATTCTTTGAATTTGAATAATCAAAAACCATTTTCTGACAAATGTAGATGGCATTTAGTGGTAATAATTTTGAAAAATCGTATAGAAGGTCCAAATTGATAATAATAGATATCATGGTGATGGAATTTACATGAAACTCAGTGTAGATTTGATTTTATGACTGGTGTGTGTTGATAATGTTTTAGTAAATAAATAGCTTTTTGATGATAAATTTGGAAATAACATCTCAATTTGCAAATTGAAGACGTTTGTGGATGGTGAAGTGGAAATGTTACTCTTTGTGTTTCATTCTAGGAAGTTTGTCAACTTGAGATGAAAACACATGATGCAGTGAAGTTTGAAGATGAAACACTCTCTGGGAGAGTACACTCTTTAAAGAACATGCGCCAATGCTTGAATTACATAATTTCAACTTGGAGCCTTCGAGTTATCAACACCAAATGCACAACAACTTTTTGGAAGGCCGAACCTCACCATATCCCAATTACATAACCCCAACTAGCCATCGAGTTATCAACACCGGCCGCGATAACCTCCATCCCAAACAACAATCCAAGTAAACACTATCGGCCGATAAGCCTCGAAGACACCACCATCACCAACCATCACCTCAACCGTTTCCATAACACGAAATTAAACCTCTAAATATTTGCCGACGTCTTTATCTTTATTAGCCAAACGAAGGTACTCAAGGCTATCGCACCACTCTCAAAAACTTTTCCTAGATCCCAATCTTATCGACACGTACCAGCCATCGCTAAGTAACGTTTCTATCATCATCGTCATCGTCGACTTACTCGTAATGCCGGGCTCATCCTCGGAGAACGTCAGGTATCCCTTGTTCATCTCTTCCGTTCTCGGGGCGAATATCTTGCTGGTGGCAGTCAACGGGGGCCTCGCTGGCGTCTTCTCCACCGCCGGTTCTTCTTCCTTGTCGTCGACGGTCTTCTCTTCGACCACCACCGGCACCACTGAATCTTCGCTCTTGCAGGAGGCGTCGGCAGCGTCTAGGGAAGCCAGCTGCGACGACGAGTAGATCTCATCCTTGCACTCGACGCCGCTGGAAAACAAGAGCGACTTGCTGGGAGGGAGGGTTCGACGGTCTCCAAGCAAGAATAGCGACACACGCGAAACGAAGGCTTTCGAGGGCGCACTGACGTATCTGTGAGGTGTGCGCGTACTGCGATTCGATCGTGTTATCACAGCGGTACGTTCGGAAGGCTCGATGCCGACTGACTCGGGGGAGCGCACTAGGTGTATGTGCAAGTCGCGTGGTCGTCCCCACCAATGGCAGGCTATATCTGGAACGCGATGGGTTGACAAGTGAATGTGGACGGAGCATCATTGTTGCTGAACATGACAGGACTCACGTGACTGAGCCGACGCGTACGCTGAATTAAAAAGGAAACGTTGATGGGGACACGTGATGAAGGTGGTGCGACCGCCTAGGGGAGAGCGGGAAAGTTAGAAAGCTACTTATTACGTAACACTGTGACTACAGGGCGATAAACACATTTTTGGCAAGTATGCATAAAACTCTTATTGTCCAACTTCAATGTAATTATCAGGGCTTTGCATAACAACAGTGGTTGGATGCCCAAATTCGAGACACTCATGGAAAAAAGTGGTGGTGGTGGTTCATTAAATTAGGGTTAAAATGGGGTGTGAACAAGGTTGGTGTGTCATTTCTGAACCATTTAGTCAAAATTTCAGTTAAGAACCAGAAACAAAATTAAATTTAAAAATGTACTTAAAATGGTGGATGCGCCGGTTCTGCAAATGTGAAAAATAGTTCTTTGCGGCTTATTTGACTTGTGTCATTTTTTATTAGTAAACTGCTACAAGATTTTCAAATTTAGAAATTCTGGTATTCAAAGATTCATCAAGGACTCCGAGATCCCACATCGCAGTTTTGAGACTTCAATATTCTACAATTTCATGATTAATATTTTATGATTCTTGTACATACATAATTCCAAAAATATGTCGAAATTCCGGTATTCACTGGAAATTATGATATTACGTCTAAAAATAAAAGTTTCTTACTAGGGAAGGGGAGGATGATTGGCAAAGTAATATAAGAAATGCAAAGGCAGAAAGACAACTAAATCAAGAATCATTAAATTTTAAGAAAAAATTGTTCCACTAAGGTGATTAAACCACTGCAGTTTTATAAAATGGGTTCAAAATTATTTCAATAAAATGGAACAAAAAAGTAACGATGTTACACCACTCACAACATCAACTTTCCATTAAAAAATGTTGCCCTGCATGAACGAAGCATTCAAAACTGGACCGAAACGACCCTTCCATTATCCCCAACAAGAATGGTTCCTGTTAGCATAGGAATGGGATATTAAACCCGTTTTGGAATGTGGTTCCTTTAAGAGGCTATACAGACAAATGCTTAGATCCACGATGACAAATGATATATCTAAATCATCGGTCTGAACAAGACGGTTTACTTGAATAGGCGATTAATTATTTCTGATGGAAATAAATGACGACATGCGTATGCAATTATTTCGGACTATTTCGGGAGGTACGTATAGAAGAGTTTTGAAAATAGCGACAAACAGAGAAGAGTAATATACGGGGTGTTACAATTTTTAAGGCCAATTCTTTGCCAGTCTCCCCTACTAGTTCGACACTCAGACTGTACCCGCGTGATTGGCCGTTTTATCAAGATCAACGCCTCAAAACTACTTCTAACGTTATCTAAATCATTATATTATTATTACGCTCCCCATACTCGTATCACAACCTATACAACTGTAACTGGTGTTACCAAGTCAAATTTTTAATGGCCATCGAAATCATGTTACAAAAATCGTTGGAAACTTTCCGGTGCAATTTAAATAAATTCTACGCAAAAAAATGTCGAAACAATTAGAGCCGTGGTGTTAATAGGACGGTTAAATTGAGGCTGGTAATGAAATGCATTAACGCCATTCGGCAAGTATCGTGTTCATCGAGGACAAAAGCACGCTATTGAATTGGTCCTCGGACGAAAGAACTGAATTAAGTAGTTCAAAGGGAAACCGAAAGGCAATACTTTGATATGTCTGGTCTTCCTGATCTTCGTTTTAAATTTAGACAGACCCCGAGTTATTTGTTTGAAGTGCTGACGTTTCAACAGTAAAGCTGTCTCTAGGAGACTGAGCTAAATTGGATTTTTATGCAATAATGATTAAGGACAGATTTTGGCGAACGATAACGAGAGAGCACTCTATTTTTAACCCATCAGCTGAGCCGATAAGCTGCAAAATGTTTTTTTATGAACTTCTAATTATTGTCCCAACGTTTCTATTGCACCAATCGAATGTGACATGACTGTAATTGCCTTAATTACAATTGCGAAACAGATGAATTTACACATTAATTGTAAAAAAAACATTCTTAACACAGGAAGGATTTACATTTACATTTATACTAATCCTGCCTATTCATTATGATCGGTGAAGCGCGCGTGACAACATCTGGTCGACTTATTTGTCGATTGATACATAGGCATTACCTATGAAAAATAAAGAAATTTTGACATATTGCTGACAGACTGAAGGTTTTTGTAGAAAAAGAGTTTGGTCTCAAATTTATCCTGTTTTTTCTTTTCCGAAATCGAAAGCCTCAACGCAGGACCTCGTAAGCTCCATTTGATGGAAACTGAGTTTTCACATAATTATTACTGTCAATAACAAATTGTTGCCTCCATTTTATTACAGAAATAACTGACCTCCTAAATTTTACCTCGCTTAATAATAATAATATTCCATATTGGGAAAAGAGACAAATTGAAATGGTGTACATATAAGCATTTACAATGTGAAAAGAATATTGCGGATGGTGCTGACAACTTGAAAATTAATTAAAATTTGATCAACAATCAATTATCTAAAATGATATGTACATTGAAATTCAGTCAAAAACACTGCAAATCTGACGGAGACAAACCTTACAGACTGTAAACAGAATGACGTCTGTATGCCTAAAAATTATCTCGAGATAATACTAATTGCGTAAATGCAGCTTTGTAATTAAAGTTTGCAGGGATTTTTGCTTTAAAGGAGCTAAGGTTAGATCAAGTGGGATCTGAAAGTATTAGTAACGATAACATCGGTTTTATTGATAATGAATGTTTTTCAAATTAAAATCCAGTCGGCAATAATTTGATGAAATTAAACTTAATATAAATTGAAACACCATTGTAGCGTGTCAGTTGATTATTGAGAAAAAATTTGGTCCTTCGAGTAAATCAGCATCACCCCACCGGACGTTACCAAATTCAAAAACAATTCATCACCCCGATTTCCGACAACCCGGGCCCACAATTGACGCTGATTGTACCCTACAGCAAGTGACGATACTATAATATCTGTTCGGCCCGTCACATGAATTTATTAACCCACGACGCATCTGTCTCAATTAAGCCACTTGAGAGGGCCTCTGGAAATCTGCGCGGGAATTTTTCATCGAGATAGATAGTAAAGCAATTTTATCGCAGTCGTTAAGCTCACGCGATCGAAAAGGATAATTAATATTCAGCAAAAAGTTGTTGCCTGGATCTCATTGGTGGGAAACGATGACGTCGGGGACCGCCCAAATTGGCTGCGTTTGAAAACGATCAAGCGCCCTTATCTAAAGTCAACAATGTTGTCTCTATTATTGAGTAACTTTCGTGTTTACTTGTTGTTTAAAAGATTAGAATCCTAAACGTTTTTGTTATGTAGGAATGCACTTTTTACCCATACGTGATTATCACAATGTCTCCACCATCACGAAGATGATCGTGTTGTATATCACTCGTCGCGATTAGGAATGACCTCGCTGCTCTAACCATATCTTAATTGCTAATCTAAATACTATGTCACTACGGTTTAAATTATAGTTTTCAAGCAAGTCGAGTGGAAAACAACCTGTAAAATAATAACAGAATGTGGAAAACCGCGTAATTCAGTGGTCCCAGATTAGGAAATTTAATGAGACTGGTGATCGCCAGTCACTCGAAATTCGAGTGGTATGTATTGTGGATTGTAGACCGGGAGGTACTGTTGCATTTGAACAAGTCATTTATGATGATAAGTTTTCAGATCATTTTTAACTAAAAAATTATAATCAGTTGTATTGAAGATAGGGTTATATTAATTTTTTTAAAGTATAAAGTCATTTTACAACTTATGAAATTGATGCAGCAGAATTTTTATACTTTTAATGTAATAAAAAAAATCGTCAGTCGTATTCTTAACGGGGGTAAGGGAGTCCATCATTGTCATAAACATGCTGCGCGCTCAGTGCATCGACTTTATTTATTATCCGATTTTACTGATTTTTTCGTTGTACTAATGATATAAACGCTACATCACATTTACGGATTGAAATACTACGTACTACTCATCAGACGTAATAGCGCAATGGGGAAAAAGTCACGACGCGCTCAACGTAACGGTTGAGTTCAAAGATGAAAGCAATGAATCTGCCACAAATTTCGCAACAAAAATGACATCAATTAACATCATTAATTAATTGCACTGTGGAGGTCGCACTGTTGGAGTTATACGAAGTCACGTCATGAATGTTGAAAAATTCCAATAGATGCAGTGCCGTTATTGATAACAAACAATGTAACAGCTGATTGCCTCTTCAATTCCGACACAACACCCCAATCGAACATCCCCCTGACACCCCGATTTCCCTTTCTCTCGTAGTATCGATCCGACTGGGAGCTGCGCGGATCCCGACCTTGAACTTCTGCCATTCTAAACCCACCCCCGCCGGATCAGCTGTGTTTGGGTTCGCTACCAACTTCTTCGCTTGCAAAACCCCAAATTCTGACCACAAACGTCCCGAAGAAGCTGACCTGCCCCAATTTTAATTTTGGCGGATGCGCCAACTAATGGACGTGATTTTGGTGGATGCGCCGTGATTTCCTAGACAAATAGCGGTGTTTACACCCGTTCGATCACATGGTGGAGAGCCACCTTCTCGAAATAACCTGTGCTCATCGCGATCGACGTAAACCGTTAAGTTGCGTGCCAAATGACGCATTTCTAGAGGAAATTTGGGCAAAAACAAAACGAGCAGCGAAAATGTTATATAAGTCGTTATCTTCGCCAAGGTCAGGGACCAACGAAAATTGGTGTTGTTTATCAGCGACCAACTAGTTTAACGGTTAACAAACTAATTATGTAGAGAGTAGCAACAAGTGACGCACGACAATAAATTTGCGCGGGACAACGGCAAACATTTTAGATAATTGCATATTTGGATTTTTTACTTTTGAGTAATCGGTCGGATGGAACGCGACATTCAAAGTAGTCATTAAGTATTAAACAAATATTATTGAATTTATCCGAGTATTATCTGGGCTTCAAGGCTGATTTTAATGCTCAATTATAGCTATTTCTGAAAATGTCACTATTTTCATTGGTTTAAATAATCCACTGGCAAACGAAATTGACTTAAAGGATCATCCCGGTGAAGGGCTTACAAGAGAAACAATTATTGTGTTGACGATTTCAAAATTCATTGAAATTTGCGCAGTTATGACATGCCCTTGCTGTCTCTCTCTCTCTTGATGATTAGCTCAATCATTTTTAACTTTACAAATATATTATGTAAATCACCGATCTCATTCTCAGATAAACGAATTCATAATGAAGATATACTTGGCTGTATAAAAAAAATGTGCGGTCGTAGGACGCTTTTCTTCAACTCCGAATGCAATTCGATATGGAGATTTAGATCGGTTATATTTGTATATTTTGGCATTGAGCGTTTGTTTTTGGGTCTTTTTACTATTGTCTCTCTGTAACGTATGTAAAGAGTAAACACTTGAATCACATGAACATTAAACGTATGTAAACAAAAATACTTGTATTAAGTTATACAATTTTATTAACTTAATGTCAGTTTCACCAACACGAAACGGAAAAACACAGGTACCGAAGAAGGAAGAAAGACGGGATCTTTTCGGATCGACGACTAAGAGAACGCGGTTCATCATTTTTATAATATTTAGTATGCACCGACAACAGTCAAAGTAAAAGTAATTGATTGGCAGCCGTTCACCGCACTCGTTCCAGCAAAACGTCGTTTCTTGTTTGGGCCAAGAGATAAGTGTTTATTTACTAATGGTTCTTCAATCATGCTAGCGGTTCTCAATCGGTTTTCGCGTAAATTTTAAAACCATATATCTTGTTTTTTTTTTCAGTTTTTATATTTTTCTAGGTCTCCTCATATTAGGGACTGTCGCAGGTTTAAATAACTACTATACTTCGTGAATCACCCTGCATAATTATCACAGATTACGATACATGAAAACGAATTTTTAAATAAAATGGAACACATATCAGTCACTCAACAGATTTTACTAAATTAATTGCAACAGCTTTTGAATCTACAGTTTCCATTTTTTTACCTTTTTGTTAGTTATAAAATCGCCTTTGTGGATCAATTTTCTTATAGGGATATTTTTAACTGCACATTAAAAAACTTATGACGCATATTTTTTGCCCAACCAACTACCCCATAGTCAGTAGCCGGCTAAAGACAAAATCTTATAGAAACACGTTGCTCATAATCGAATGGAGGGGGAAGCGTTGCGCGATGATTTCTGGCAAGTCAGTCACACTGCCGAAACCGCATAAGCCGCTAAGGGAAGTTTGAAAGATGTAGAAAAATTTAGTAAGATCCACAAGCACTCAAAAGTTTTTTATTCACGCTGAGCCTTTTGTGGCAATCGTAGACTTACAATAACTTTTCATTCTAGTCTGACATGTGGAACGATAATAATCGCGATGCATTTCCTTGAATACTAAATATTAAAACATCACAATTAGTAACAATAACAAGGCAATAAATTTGCCGACAACGAAGAAACCATACAGGTTGTCTAAAAGATGTGTGGAAAACTAATTTGTTGTTGTTTTTAGTTCCGTACAGACCTGTTAATTTCATATAGAAGTGTTCCAAAAGGACTCGACAAAGTTGATGGTACACTGAAGTGAATAAATCAACTTCGCAAACTTTACACCCATCAGCGTTGTTTCGTGTTTCGGGACCACCCCTACAAGATCTCCAAAGAGTGCCTCTAGCACACCCTGTACGTGACATCCACCACGGATCCGCGCAATTTTCGTCTAGTCATGCAATTCAAGAATAGTCATCGCACACTTAACATAAACGTAGCGTTCTCGCCGCAATGACAGCAATAAATTTTCAACAATGTTCGTTACATAATCGTGACTTTTCAATGCTTGGAAACCGTCGGCCGGTCGATCAATCAAAATAAGGGCACTTACTTCAGCGGGCACATTAACACCGTCTATTGCACTTGGAAACCCATCGAAAAAATCATGAATGGACCACGACGTCGACGTCAATGGCTGAAGCACGACAACTAGAGCGAGGGTTGAAAGTGAAACTCGTACAATAAGGGATGGAGACGTCCTGCGGACCGGCGCGATATCGAACGTCCTTTTGGAGGGGATGACAGGACAATAACAGTTGTGCAACCAGGAATCAGGATGTGATGATGCAAATGTGACGTAACAGACAGCATGAAAATTTATGCAAATTGCGGCGGTGCGGTGATGAGTCGGGAGAATTTTTAACAAGATGCAGAGCCATATATTAACAATTGGTGTGATGTGACTTTTATGGGGTTTATTTCTGGGTATTTTTCTCCTGTCTTAACGGGGTCAGTGGCTCCGGCCGAAAATTCCGCGGCGGAAATAAAAATGTCACAATGTTTGCGAATTGGATGGCTTTGGGAAATAAATAAAATGGTTTATGTGTGGGCTAGTTTCTACAGGTCAGATTAAATTAAATTAAAATAAAGATAGCTGAAATTTATGGTCCTTCGAACCAATAAGCCGAATGAGATAAAGTGATATGGTTTTCGAATACCGCAGATCATAAAATAACTCAATTTTTTTATCACTTTTATCACCATGGCATCGAAATTGCTATTACAGTTATTAAAAAAATTTAACTAATTTATCAGAGAAAGTTGTTGGCAATTCCAGTTCAATGAAAGCATAAATGTCGCAATTATTAAAGAAGCACTAAATCATGGATAGTATTTAGTTAATCGTGATTATCGCTACGATTCAATTACGGCACTGGCTGCATGAGCTTTATATTCAGATTTATTATTAATTTGCCGCAATTGAATGAACCGTCTTGAATTTCAGTTACACGATTTTGTTCAGTTTTTGGTACAGTGAGCAAGAACTATGTATTTATCGACTGAACGGATTCACGTATCCATGAGCTTTCATTTCAACACAGTTTAATATTAAATGGGTGCTGGTAGTAATACGTGGTGATAAAAAAATATTTAGTAAAATGAAAACTACGGCACCCTAAGAGAGCATTTATGTGAAAAATTACATATGAAAAATTCAAGTCACACCCAATTCGAAAATATTTATAGATAGCTTTGTGAATATAAATATTACAAATCATTAGAAATGTTTTTTTAACATCCCAAGGCCCCTTTAAGAACCTTTGGGGGCCTCAACTCTTTCACAACCAAAACACTGAATTCTTTGAACTTCTCAGAGCAGTTAAAAAAAATACGGCTCAACAGAACCAAATCCGACACTTCTTAAATCTGACTATTTTTAAACCCATTTACAAAAAGACACGTTAACTGCCTCCCTGACACCGAATGGATCAAAACCTAAAAATGGAACATCTCCACTCGAAGCACAATTCTGAACACCGCCGAACATAAATACGATTTCTGTTTCCTATAAATAACACGAACTTGTTTATCTGGTTCATTTTTTGCGTGCCAAAACGTAAAGATACACCCCTGGTATTTTTGGGCAAAATCGCCCAACAGCCTCACATCAAAGATTCCATTCATTAACGCCCTCAGCTGACGACGATAAAATGCAATTTAATTGTCCCAAGAATTTGGAAGGGTTCCATGACATAATTCATATCGTCGAAAACGTTTTCAGCTGTGTTAAGTGTCCTCTTTCGCAAGAATTTCGGGGAAAGCGTGGACATGGTTGTGTATTATTACTGTTAGATAATGTGAGGCAACATGATGGCCATTATCGGAGATTCTTTAAATATATCGGTTATCTAAAAGTAAATAAAAAACATCATTTGTTTGCTAAAGTTGCATTTATTGTACGATATGAACCTAAAAAAACAACTAGAAACAGCCAGAAATAAATATAAAATTGAAGGTGAAACAAGAAAAACAACAAGCAAAAAAAAAACGTGGAGATCAGAAACGAAACTAAGAAATTTCCTAAAACGAGTATGAATAGCCTCTTTGCTCTGCAGCAACCTAGACCTTGCTCATCGCACCAAAATTAGCCCGCCATAAGCCTTTCAACTGGAGACAGCTAGCGCTATAATTCGCTGTTGAAAAAATCTGAGACACACCTCGTGTCCTAAGTTTAACGACCCGTGCAAGAAGTGAGTCTGACTGTTGGTCTGCAGCGTCAACTTTCACGAATCTTAGCCCATATACGCGACGCAAGTCAGGTGCTCACAGATCGAAGGTGTGTCTTCAAACCATGACCTCGGACTATCCGCAACAGTACGCGATCGTTGCGAAATATTATTTCGGGATACAGTTTCGTAATGAATTATTCAGTTACAGTGAGTCATTCGAGCAATTTGTGAAATTGGATTTGTTGCAAATGATTTCCTAAGGTGACGTTCTCGCACTTGCCATCTAGTAATTGTAAAAATTTTATGGAAGCTGAGGGTCCAAAAGAATTCAACAATCGAATAGTTGTCAAAATTAGAATAACGAAGAAGTCAATATTTTTTCTATAGTAAAAGGGCCATCTTGGCAGACCTAATCAAGGGTATCTACGGAAATGAGACGTTTGGAAATTGTATTTACGTGAACCAGGGTAATTTTATTACTGGTTTAGGCCTTTGGAATTATGCAATAAACAAAGCACAGAAAAAGAAATCATAAGAGACTAAAAGTTAAATTTTATCACAACGGAGTAATTGTGCAACATCACATGAGACATTCCACAAGTGAGCTATTTTTTCCCTCGCGGTATTGTCCCACTATAATAGAATTATTACTCAACTGTCAGGTTCTATGACACATTACCTTGTGTTACAAATCCTTTTCAACGCAAGGCTAGCAGCAGCTCCAGTTGTATTTAGATGTTAATCCCTACCCAGCCCCTTTTCTGGATCAAATCAATACCAGAGCCTCGACTCTCCGAATTTTAATCACTCTTATCAAAACTCGATTTTAAGAGTCTCTCACCGGTCCGCTCCGAACCGTGAAAGTATGTAAATTATTATTAAACCGGTTGCACTATCTTCGCCTGCGTCAATGGACGAAACAGAAAAAGTTCGATAAAACGTTCGCGATTTTGGCACGATGCTATTTCTATTTCGTAACTTGCACGGGGAACACTGACCCAATCGGTTTTATTTCGCGAGCCGGTTGTCAAGGACGGAGGGAAGTGTGGCGGTTCGGGGGTCTCGGAAAAATGTTTCCTCAAAAAGTTCACTCGGCTCGTAAAATAAAATTTAACAATTTGTCCAAAAAAAAAATTGCTCTCTTACAAATACCCCCATAATCTGTTTAGCCCTTACGTAAACATCGCAAGTAAACATCTGTTGGAGTAGTTTTCTTGGCGCTTTATTTTTATATTCGGTATTTCGGGCACGACTTAGTGACATTGAGCACTATTTTGGACAGGGCATGTTTACGAAAACCATTATAAGTTTTCCTCAATTATGTAATTCGTTACACCAAGCGGAAAAAATTCCACGAGCTGCAACCAACCAAATTTCAACACCTGGTGGAAAATCGGGAGTAAGCCATCATGGGGGTATTTCTGTGTCGCTCCTATTTTTAACGACTTCTGATGTATTTGCCAAAGTTACAAAAGAGCTGCGCGATAAATAAATTCTATACTTTTAAGAAACCCAACTGCTAGCGAGTGTTTGCGGTGTATAGCTGCCCCGTCCACCAAAACTGCGTTGTGTCAATTCCCATGACGCGTTCTTCCTTTCATATAAAAATCAATTTAAACCGGCAAACATCCAACCTATCATTATCCAATTTCGTCATAAAGCCCGATGTAATTACCGCTTTTACGATTTACCGAGCCAACACCCAATCAGCGCGCCCTAGTTTAGCATCATCTTGACAAGATTGACCTCACAAGAATTATTTTTCATTGCATCAGTACACCCTCTGACAAGTCTCAAATGAGCTTGTCGTCCCGGTTTCCATTCAGTGACGTTCCATAAACATTTTAAATTAGTTTGTTTGTTCACTTCTAAAACGCATCGAGTGCGGAAATCCTCGAAAGCCTTGCCGTAGTTTCAAAGAGACGCGCCGCGACTGCGTGGAGACTTAAAAAGGGGACAACTTTTATTCACTCATCGTGAATAAAAGCTCGAATCTCCTGGGTGGTATGCAACCAAAATTACATTACCAATTTATTTCATCGCACTTACCTGCATAAAGTAGACGAATTAACCGGCTCGAATTCAAATAACACCCGATAAACGAAAGAAAAACCGAAATTAAAGTTCTAAGGACTTACCTTATGACGTAGTTAACGCACACGACGCTCTGGGGCTTCATGGTTTTGGTGTCGTTGATCAAAGTGGCCTGTGTGAGAACCCACACGTACCCACCGGTTTTCGCCAGGAATCTGTAGCGGTTTGTCTCGCATTGACCTTTGGAAAACACTGCAAAAAAAGTTTCGTGTAATTTAATTGGAAAACGTCGGATTTGGATTCGGGTGTAATATTTAATATTACCATTACCACACTCTCCTGTGTCTAAAATAGCCGGCAATAAAAAATCATTTCCAAACACCATACCGTTCCAATTTTTCCATCCATCAACTCAAACGCGAATTGCGAACTTTGCCAAAGTGCTCATTACCAATTTTATTCCGCGTCGCTAGAACACTGCCCCCGGATAACATCCGAAGAAAGTGCCAACAAATTTTCCGTTTTACGGGCGTTTTATTACATGTAATAAAAACGAAAAGTCGGGATTTTCAGACAAAGTTTCTGGAATCGGGTGATCGCAAATCCTCTCCTGTTTAGTGCCCCGAGTCAGCAGCTTTTCCGAAAAGGTCAGCGCTCTGTCGTTTTTGGCCGCGATGGATTTTACGAGGGCGCGAAGGAAAGTGAAAGTCGAGATTGCGGTTTGGTAGGCGTACACGAGGGAACGATAGATAGAAAAATCTGAAATGGTGGATGCGCCCGTTCAAGATGCGTGCAAAAGAATTAAATTAGTTTGACAATGTAAAATTTAAACCAATAAAAATCGAAAGTTGAACTAAAACAAATTTAACTTCAAACACGGAGCCAATGAGAACGCAGGAATTACATTTCTATTGTCGGAACCGTTGAACAGTAAATAGCTGTTACTTTCTGATTGTTCAAACGTTTAAAATGACGCGAATTTAAAGTTACTATTCTGAATCAATAATGTAATGAAAGAAACATAACAAATCGAGGCGAACAAAAAGACACAAAGAATCCAATACAGTTGATAAAAGAAAATTCTGACCTGGACAACACGATTCAAACCTCGATCGACGTGGCACAGAACTTACGATCCCTACTGTACACCATCCGCAACTGCTTTACGATCTGCGAAGTACGACTTGATAATCAACCATAAACTTTACACGAAATTTCGCAGAGAAATCCACTAAGTCGAAGAGGACAAAGGGCCATTTCCCGGAGATTCACCCCGGATTGCTCCGGGGTCATCGGCGAACCCAAGACAATTTTCCAACGCGAGAATTACAAGCTATCCAACAACATCTTGATGCCAAACTGTCTAGCAATTTGCGCCCTTAGATGAGGGGTGGTCGTATTTTGATTAAAATACATGCATGCCTCCGTGCGCTCTTGGATAGTTCTTTTAAAACCAATTCTCAGCAAGAAATAATACCACGTTATTCATGACAATTTGGACAATTACATCATAACCTCGATCAATTATTGATAGATTAATAAATGTTTCAATCGCACGATCCAGTCTATTTAAAGATTAATAAGAAATGATTTCCGAGACAATCAAAAAATTAAAAACAGCAACACCTTGAGGTGCGCCCATCAGCAATAATCACTTCAGGTGTCGGCGATTGATTTAGACGGCATCTGGGAGGTGGTGCACGGAGCAGTTAATCGTACCTGTCATCTTATTTTGCTGCCTAACAGAAGAGGAATAATTGCATCTGTGGCGAGCATTGTGCTCGCGTAAATAACCATTAATTTTAATGCGCCAATGCATGAATCGGACACTGGTTGTGCTCGGAAGAAACCAGACAGAACACTCGCTATCTGGATTCTGCATCCGGCACTCCTCTATCGCTCTAATATGTACTAGATTAATTATGCGGCGCATAATGGAATTACGGAATCACCTTGACAAGACGACTGCATGTGCTGCTGCTGGCGTACAGGAAGGTGCGCTTATTTTTAGTCTCGCTACTCACAATCGCAGACGCCTCGGATTATAGATTTATTTGCGCTTGTTTACTGTGTCCGTCTGATGTCTTTCTATTAATCAGTATTTTATTAATAATTACTTAAACCAAATATCCCGGTTGCTTTTGTCTTAATTAAAATCCTCAAACTTAATCCCTGCGTGGGGAGCAATTTCGTCAAAACTGCGGCGTTCTGAACACGAATCTCTTTAAGAAAATGGCATTTCCCATTTCCCCGTCTAACGAACCTCTTAAAATGCTGTAAAAAGACCATGAAACATTGATTGATGCGGCTCACTCTAAAATAGCGAAAATGCTAATAAAGTGACACATCTAACTAAGTAAGGTTTTATTAGCCATTAGCGAGACCTTGAAAACCGTTATTTATCGCACGGTGAAAATTATCACAAAATTTTCCACAATTCGCAACAAGAAGTAGTGAGCAACTTGAGCAAATACAAGTGTTTACACTTTACTATGTTAATATTGCTGATGTGAGCAATTAAACTTGCAGACAAATACAGACCACCTTGAGTTATTAATTAATGTTTTTTTTTTCTATAAAAGTTAAATATTGAGAAGCCATTGAAAATTGGACAGATTACAGCGACCACTCTAGAGGTCCTCTTGGGGGAAATAATCGAGTGAAACTAGACCAGATAAAATGACATCATTTTATGATTGTGCTTTAGATAAGGGCGGAAAAAATACCGCACAATGAGACATAAAATGGATCACAGTATCGCTTGCGGAAAAATATGATTGTAGTTACATAATTGTTTCTTTGGGGTAATAATGAACTTGATTTTAGAGATATTCATGAAGTCCTTTGTACACACAAACCCGCAAAAATTTTGCCCAACATAATAACACTCCATTTATGAGCTAATTTGGTAGATGCTCCATACAGCTCTTGCATTAAAGCCATTAGCGACTTTACGTAATTTCGCGTACACAAATATAAAGCCCTTAAGAACACCATTCCACTCTGCATGCAAATAATACAGTATTTTCCTTTGCGCCACTCCCCAATTTGCATTTTTACCACTCAGAACGTCGTATCGTACAAAAAGAGCAGACCGATTTAAAAATGTTGCACAATGTCGAGGAAAGTTTCAGATAATGCCGGATTTTATATCATGTTTTAAACAGTGAGTAATCCCGTAAACACAAATCTGTTTGATATCGTAAAGTTGTAAAGAAAGCGGCCACGAAATTTCATTATAAACGATTTATCATAATTCCGAGAGACGAGGCTAAAGCGGATGCGGTGAGCATGAACTTGGGCCGGCCCAGCAGGCAATAAAAAATTCCAGGGTAAACCTGTGCCACGTAGATTTTACTTAAATAACAATAAGTAGGAGCCGATGTAATTATTATTTATGACAACTTCCCGGAAGTTTTAGAGGTTTCCTTGTGCAACTGCATGAGAACGTTTTATTTATTGCAATTATACAACCAACATTACATCGCATCAATAATAAACCTTTAATGTGTTCTAATTAGGTCATTTGAAGTCAAAAGTTATAATGTAGGTAATTGGTCAATAAAGCAAGTTCCATCAGCCAGATCAAGTTGTATCCATGCCGCATCATAAATCTGAAATACACTGTAGCTATTGTGTTTGAGTTAATGTTTCAGCAAGCTCCATTGTTTGAAGTAAGATTGGTAAAATAGAAAAACAGGAACCTGTCTATCACACCCAAATTAAATAAACATTCCTTTATTCAGTTATTTATAAAAATGACTAAAATGACAAATACTTGCTTTGGCTGAAGTAATAAATGACACATAAAAACTTATTAAAACATGTGCAGGGAATTTAACGATCTTATTTTACAATCATTTCAAAGCCCGCTAAAACTAAACACAGGTCCATTGCAACAAAAAAAGAGATCAATGTTGACAAAGTTAATCGTGTCACAAAGAAACTATGCACACTTATATCAACAAACAAGATAAGTCTTGTATAAAACCGGAGCAACACCTGCTTCTGTTGCAACAAACAAGATGAAGTTCCTTTTGTTAACTGCACTACTTGTGTGCATTTCTCTAGTTCTGACCCAAGAAATCTCGTTAAACCATTTGGTTTGTGGAGACTACAACACGACAAACGCTGCAAACAGCACCGATGATGTCGGTGAATCTTTAGTCTCTTTACTGTGTTAATCTGAGTGTGTATTTTCAGCTGAAAGGCCAGTGGTATGTTCGAAGTTCGTATGGACCACAGGAAAATTGCAGCGAATACGTCATCGATCCGGCCAATCACACAATACAATACAGTTCACAATACCAGAATGGAACGATACACAACGAAACGATAATAAATGACACCAGTAACAAAACCGTAAAAGTATTTAAGGCCGAAGATGCGACGTATGTGATATGGACGTGCGTAGACATAATACCGCCGAATACGAATCGTAAGTACAAATCTTTCAACATCAACGATCAATATTGTACTGACTGGTGGTTTCAGAATCCTTGGTGGTTTTGTCCAAAAATACCACCACGAACGTAACTGAAAGTGTGAACAAGGCCTTAGAAGGGACATCGATAAACACAACTCTTTTGCAACCTCACTACCACCCGGCTAATATCTGCCAGAACCAGAAATCGGCAGCAACCACATTTGTGTCATTCAGTTGGCTATCACTACTCCTTGTGTCTACATTTACAGTTTTGTAACAAACAATATTGTATGCAACCTGTGTAATATATCTGCTACAAAGCTAATTATCTCGTTCATCGTCTTCAAAACAACACGTTGCTGCGAAAATAAAATAACCTCCTTGCCAAGAATTTGGCACACCTCGTTAGTTTACTTACAACCAGGAATTCGTGATTAATGACCGACAGAAAAAAATCGCTTATGTAATACGAGAAATTTTTGTCCTGATTCTTTCCAGGACTGGTACAATAACATTGCAACATGTTGCTTGCTCGTTCCATATCATAATGCTAATATTTTCTTTGTGTTATAAATACCTATGTGCGTCGGTGTACTAATGAAGGATTAATGAGTTTGTCGGGGCGCAGAAAGGAGGGATTCGAATGGCTGAAAAGTTTAGTTTGTTTTTCAAAAACAAATAAAATTCGAGTATCTCTGGTTGTTTATGGACGTGAAACGTTTTGTGATTTTATGTGTTGGCAGCACCCCGCACAGGTCGCTGCAATTTTTCCCTCCGAATTTTTACATCGGTCCGTTTTAGCACCTGTCTATTTTTTGCTTTTCTCGTTTACCCTTTTCTAACGATTTTTCACCTTCTTCGGTTTCTTTTCTCTTTGGTTCTGTCTATTTTTGTTTATGACATTTTATATTTGCCTTTGATCGATCTGTTATTATTTTGTTGTGACAGTTATAATGTCCGTTTGTCTTTATTTCTTTCATTTTTTTTTATATATTTGTACACACATTATACTCATAAATTGACAATGTTGTTTACGTAAAAATAACTAATCATAATGTAATAATAAAAATAACAATTCAACAAGGCCGAAGATCGAGTAGAACAACACATCAAGTGTCTTCACAGATGTTGCATACAACATTTTTCTACAATCAACCCAGAACTCGCTTTTCTGGAGAATATACCTACATTTCTGTTACTTACGCTGCATTGGGCTGAAGCAGTCTAAAAAAGCGAAATTGCTACATAAAAATTTGGCATCAAGATGCAAAATTCCGCAGGCAATGTTAAAAACAAAATTTACATCTTCGTATGTATACAGGGTGTATGGAAGTCCTAGCAAAAAATTTAACCACAAGTTAAAGATGAGAAAGTTTTTGTGCAATCGAGGTGATCCTTCTAGCTCTTTTGTGACAAAAAAATTGTCGTTGATAGTAAATTTTAGTTATTCCTCTGCTCGAAATTTCAACTTCAGGTGCTTTTGTGAGAACAGGACAACGTTTGAGAAATTTGCCAAATTTGAATATTGGAAGACTCGCTTCACGTTTCGGTGTCAACTTTTATTGCTTACCGCACATTACACGAACAATCAGGACTTCGTTGAAGACCCCGCTTGAAGGATTGCCTTTTACAAATGGCTTATTCAGAGAATTCATGAGGTATCAAATTTTTTGAGGCGTTTATTGAGGAATGATCGGAGATCATTTAATTGGGTCTTATATTTTACCCCCGGTTTTGACCGGTGCAGCGTATTTAATTTTTGTTGTGATTAAAGAAGGTAAACTAGAGAATTTATTATTACTAACCTACTTTAACATATGCCTGTTATGGCATGTTAGTACATGATTACATTTATTGTATTGGTTTTAAGGGTCAAGCTATTTTTAATTGCAAGAAGCGTTTGCGACAAAATGTTTCGTTTGACGAGTTCTATTGTGGTTATTTTTTGCATAACACCCTGTATACACTTACAGAGAACTACTTATATTAGAGCAAAAATAAACTTTCTCTCTTTCGGATTTTTTTATATGTACTTGCAAACGTTTGTGTACAATTTGTCTATATTTAGTTTGTTTAAAGGGTGCTTCCAATCCTTTAACAAATCTACGGTTTTTATATAATCAAACATAATTTAAAATTTCAGTTATTTTGTCGAGTCAACTGCGCCACCTGCTGGAATCGCTTAACTCACTAATAGTAGTTTCGTGAATCTTCGTTTATGATTTATGTTTTTTATTTCAATTTATTATTACTAGTCACACAACACACACACAATTTAATTTTATCATTCTTACAGACCAAATATGTACTCAGATTCTGTGAAGTGTTTTTCAGAGCACAAATAAAGTTGCAAGACATAAGATACATATTCATGACATTAGACACAATTTGATAACTTCTACATTCTTAGAATTCTAAAACAGTATACAATAATTTTATCTATAATTTATTATAATTTTAGTACTGTTCCAAGTAATATGGAATCCTTTTAGTTTTTTTAATTTACAAACAAAGTTTAGTTGGTGATTTAGTTTAAATTCTTCACTTTAAGATTTGTAGAGGTATCATCTCTATAGTCAATAAAAATTGAGGCAAGTCATTTATTTAAATGAGAAACAGCCCCAAAATAGCACCTGAAGCATCTTCATCCCATACAGTAGCTGTCTTAGAAAGATATATGAAACTGTTAATTTGGTTCAACTTGTTTTGAAATTATTATTATAAAGAGTTGAGGTGGTTGAAAATTAATTAGAACTTAAGATTAACCCAATTCTAGCGTATTCTAAATTATTCGCTCTGGAACGCCCATGTGCGCAGAAGAGAAAAACACGATCATCCAGTTGCGCTAGTGCCGTTCATTGGTTCGTTCATCGCTTCTGCGCAGCCAGTCATAACAAAACTCCAACTGTCATCTGAAGATCTACTTTGTTTGTGGAAAAATGGGGGCAGATTCATATTAAATGAAAAGCTTTTATCCCAGATTGTTTGCCAATGACTTCTTTGGTCAGAACATGCCAAAATAACTGCTGACACCCTTCTACCAGTAAAATATCTCATCCACTTTTACATTACCATATTGAACAAAACAGCTCTCAATACTTACAACACTTGTATGCAGCACAAATCGAATCGCTGTCCATCGCGTGATGGTAATCATACGCCGATTTGCCTACCAAATCGTTCGCGTCGTACCCCAAAACATCCATCATTCTACAACAAACACGTAAACAAACCGTAAATCTCTTAAACATTATACAAACATCTTGTCGTCGGCATGCGTAAATTTCATGTCCAAACTGTGCTTCGTCAAGAAAGTCTGCCTGGGTAAGGGGGCCTCTATGTTGGAGGGGTGAGGTATGGGCTGGCCCACGGCTATCAAGCACCGACGTAAAGAATTCTTGTTTTCCTCGGTGGACTCGTCGTCGCTTTGCACCATGTGACCGGTGCAATGAATGACCTGCAACGAAAATGTTTTAAAACGGAAGAGATAAGCGGTTGGGGAGATGGTACCTTGTAAGTGGCAGACTTGAGATTGACGGATCTGCCTTTGCTGGTGAGGGTGCATTTGAGTCTGATGAAGAAGGATTTGGGTGCTTCGGATTCTTCCCGGGTTTTGGTGGAAAGGATGTCTTTGATTTCGTCGTGGTCGCACGGGTGGCTGTAGTCGTAGATGTTCTGGCCCATGAGGTCGATCTGCAAAGATAAATAAATAATAAATAAAAGGTTAACTTTTTTTGAAGGCTAACATTAAGACCCTGGCGAAAACCACATGTTTTTTAAGTTGGCCATGAATGTTGAACTGTCAACGTGCCATTGAACTGACAATTATTAATTTGACATCTGGATCTATATCTAACCTCACTTTTAATTTAATTAAGCGACAGTTCAACACGCCCATACAGTGCAGTGGAACCTCTTCGATAAAATTAGGTTTTTCTGAACCCCACAATCGCATGTTTTGTGCATTCACATAACCGTCTAAATGAAACCAGAGAAAACATTGTGGCCTGTTCACATAAACTCATAGTCAGCGCCAACTATGACGCCAGATTTAAAAAAACACCCGTTATGTACATACCGTGTTTTTTACTGTATATTAATTAATAGTCTTAATTTTGTTGCTTTTGTTTCACTACATTTCGTTCGTTACCAGTTTACAAAGAGTTTTTCGTTTAGATAAAAAAATCCTACATAAATTATATGTTAATTTAATTGCGATTTACCATCCAAAAGTTATATAAATTATCGCTGTTGCTATTATAACGTCAGTGGTTTTGAAACGATTGGCTGTTTGTTCATTATCACTATTAGATTTGATTGCGATTAAATACACCATCGATTAAAATATTATGACCTTGGTGATAAATTGTACAATTGAAATTTGATTTGTTTAGAAACAAATAGTTGAAACTGATAAAATTTAATCTGTCTTAGACATTGAGACGTAAAAATCAATAAATAAATTAAACCGATTTTTCACATAGTTCACCATTCTTTTAAATTAAAAAATTTAAATATATCTAAGTCGAACTCCACAAACTTTAATCAGCGTAAAATTATAAATGGAACATGTTTCGGCAGAACACTTCTGCCATCATCAGCCCTTAAAGAATATAAAAAAATTATAATAATAATAATAATTAATTTAAATTTACTCCACTTGGACTTAAGAACATTCTTCTAGTTTATTCTTTTAAATGGGTTATTGAGAACAGCAATCAGGATAATACATTCTATGGGCTATTATTAACTATTATGATATAATATAATATAATATTGACTATTATGTAATGTCTGGTTGTTGATTTCATGGTGGGCATTTCTTTTTTCTAAGCGGAAAAGTTACGTGATTTTTTATTTCCATTTTTGTAGCCAATTTTGGAGTAGATTTAGGTGATCTTGGAAGTAGGCAGAGGCTCTTTCGGGGGTTTCGTGTTGAGCAAGCATCACAGTGTCATCAATGATTGTATGCTTTGTAGTTGGGAGAAGTGTAAAGGAGAGGACCAAGGACGCTTCCCTGTGGGACTCCGAAATGGATACAGCAAAAATCTGATGTTTCATTGGCTACTCTTATTCTGAATGATCTATCGGTTTAATATGATTTGAATAGATGGCAGTAGAAAAAGCCAAGCAACTGTTTAATATTGAAAAAGTTGCGGGACAATATTGCTTTTTGTGGAAGGGTTCGTTTATTGCGTTTACTATACGGCGACTATACGGAGCTTTTTCTGCATTTTGTTGGTAATAAATTAGATCATTTAAATTATAAATTGAGTAGGCGTTTTTTTTATGCAATGGCCCAGCCTGCAAATTAGTGTTAGACAGAGTAAAATTTGAGGTTATGGTTATATTGTGACGTTTATGTTTCTCAAAATTGTTTTAATTTAAAGAAAATAAAACACTAACAAATATTGTAGGTTTATTGAGAATTACAGCAAATGTTCAAAGTGTTCTCCCCCAGCTTCAATTCAGCTCTGAACTGTCCGTTCCACTTTGCATGCATTAAAAATTGCCTCTTACAGTTCTTCAAGATTGTGCGGGTTATTTTTAAATACGGGGTTTTGAGATACGGGAATACGAAATTGTCAGGTCCGGACTTCGAGGCGGAAATTGAATGACACGAGCTCTCACTCGCTCCGCTGCATCAGATAACATCACGAAATCTTGCCACACATTTATAAATTTGTCGGACTAATTTTTGATAATCTACAAGAAAATTAGGGTAGGCATTTCGAAAAACCTTTAACACGGCGTTCTATAGAATACTTCCATTCACCATTCTTTGCCGTCACTTTGACATTCAAATTTTTATCAAATTGTCAAAAATAAGTAGTGCCAACCTAAATTAAATTTCACAGCCTACTCAAAGTTATAATTTAAATGATCTCATGGTATTCCGGGTGCCCCTTTTTTGTTTAAGAGTATTATTTCTTTTCTGATCTCTTTAAGGGTTACTGGTCTGATTTTTTCAGTTTCCTCAATATTTCAATTATGTCAACTATAGCCTGGTTTATGCTCAATTAACCACTAACCATTGAAGTGAACTTTAGTTACTTTGTGCCACGTCAAAAGCTATCAAGCGTCAACGCCACCAGCTGTTTCACGTTGTTTTGACGAGGAAAAATAAATTACCAAAGTCCGCGCATGCATTTTGGCAACCTCTAGAGCAAAATTGACAGCAGTATAAACGGGCCATTTGGCAGTTAATGCTTAGTGGTTACTTGAGCATAAACTAGACTTAAATCTTGCGAAATAGTGTTGTCGTCAAGAGTAAAGACAGTGTTCTACAAAAATGTAGGGTTTTTCCTGGTTGCTGACGGCCGACCCTCTCTGTGGACTTTCTTTGCGAATAGGGAATCGATTTAAGTTTGTCACATAATTGAGTGGGATGCAGCATCCTAGTATTCTTTTAGACATAAAAAATTTTGACGTCAATTTCATTGATGTACTGAATAACTACCACTGGAACTGACGTCAGAGGTCTATGACGCCAAAATAAAGATAAAGACGGATCCTTTTAGGTCTATGTTTACACTTCATACATACATAATTTTCCCGCTCTTCCCGTGTTTCCTAAGATAATTTAGCACTAACCCATATGACTTCAAAACAAAATAAAAAACATGTTATGCTTATCTGCGGTAAGCTAGCAACCAAATTATCTTGAGGGTCCGAACCTTATCAAATTAATCTCCAGAAACAACTGGGAACACTTAAACACTTAAAAATATATTTATGTTACACCTACGTAATAATATTCAGGTCTGGAAAGTTTCATTAGTAATAAATTAAAGTAGTTAAGTCTTAAAAGATCTTCAACAAAGAACACTGCCTGGGGTTACTACAATCAATACGAGTCACGATTCTTTCACCCTGTTGACGATCACCCAAACCCCACACTAACCTGCGTGATTCCCAGATAATCGCTGACGTTCTCGGACATATACACTATATCTCCTTCCGAGGACATGACCAGCAAAAATCCCTCCAGAGCTTTCAGAAAAATCGACTCATCTGTCAGGATCTTGTGGTCGTCTGGTTCCGAGGGTTCCGGTACTGAAACACCGGTTAATTACTCTGCGTGGAATTGGGGAAACACGGCTTACCCAAAGTCACCATGTCCCTGACGCGAAGATACGCGATGGCCAGCCTCATGACGGACGCCTTGTCCAGCTGAGAGACTTGCTCGTGAGACACCGGGAGAGCTGCGGCCAGATCGGTGAAGACTTCCGTCTCTTTGGACCTCCTGGAGCGGGCGGCATCGCGGGATTTTTCTTTTCGTTTTTCGTTGTTCCTGGAAGAAGATGACAGATTGGTATAAAGAGAGGACGAACACTCACATGTCGGAAAAATTTCGCACACTGAGTGTTTTGCGGATCGCGGGCGATTATTAATCGAAATTAGTGGGTCAGCTGCAACCGCTTATTTGTGGGAATTCTTCTCGAGAAACCATATGACAAACCTCGTGGCTGGAGACGGTCCAAGGAAGTTATGTCACGTGCTCGTCGAGATAAATATACGCGATTGGTGGCGAGATACTTCTGCAGGTTTGGACGTTAATAAATGGTGACATTAACGGGTTGTGAAACACGGAATTCCTTTCTGGGGTTTATATTTTGGTACAAAATAGAATGTGACAGAACGTCTCGTTCTCTATTCTCTTTTATTTTTCATATTTTTAGTGATAGTGTGTCTTTCGTTTGTACATATCGACTCGAGGTTAACTGACAGTAATGTGGGGATAAATTTTTTTAAGAAATGTATGTATAAGGTATGGCATTTGGTATTATACCATTTGACGTGTTGTCCACTCAGCCTTCGGCCTCGTAGGATAATTCTCATGGCGCGAGCAATAAACACTTGTTGCATGAATTATATTTTATTTTCTCTCCAAATTTATTTAATTAGTTTTGTAATTTCCTTTATATGTTTTCTTGGTAATCATCATTATTTTTAAATAGAAATAAAACAACTATGTATTGTTGTATCTTGTATCCCCATATTTTTTTATTTTTTTCCTTTATTTTTAAGTTGAAGTCTGAGTTCTTTCTATTACTTTTTTTTTTTCAATTTCGTCATCTATTTTATTTTCGTATCCTTTTTGAATGCTTCTGATTCTTTCAAAAAATTATTACTGGTTTGAACGTGACCATAAATAACCAGTATAAATTCTCAAATCGGCGAAGCCGTTGGTCGGTACATCGGGTTTAGGCAGACCAAAATGAGAGAAAACAGGCCGTCACAAGGGGGTTGGCACCCGCTGCCTGATGACCTCAAAACGATAATTTTTACATTTCGAAATTTTAAGTACATATAAGACATTGATACTTCGAGAAGAGAAGACCTCAATAGTTTATTTAGTAAGTGTACAAAAAAAATCTTGTGGTTTTAGTACATATTTTATTTTAATTTTTTAATACCGGAAACAAAAAAAAAAAAGATTTTTATTACTGATATCGGAACAAATTTTATTAAATTATTACAATATAATAATAATTCTGATAAATATGTGGCGTCATCTTTAGTTAAGTGTCTCTTTGTGTTCAAAAAATGTTTTCAAGGGAAAATGCCGATTAATAAAATTATTACCGAATTAATAAAACAGATAATAAATGTGATAATACTACCTTTGATAAAGTAGACAAATTATTGCTAAGTTAAGATGTGGTACAATTTTCGGAATGTTACTTTTTTTAATCGACAACTCCACAAAATTGGGCAAAATCTTTTCACATAACAATGTATTTTTTTTTAAAGCCAACTTTTTCTTTCGGATTCTGGCACGTCTTTTTATTAGTTAAATGGTCGTAAAAAAGTTGGGAGCTTAGATAAAGATGTTTCTGAAAAAAAAATAATAATGAAATGAATGAAACAAACTATTGAATCCATGATATGTAATAATAGTTTTTGTCTGTCAAATAAAAAAAGTACCCACGTTGCAACAACGCCAAAAGAAGACCTCAAGACACTAAATTGAATTCCCAATTTTCTAAATAATATTCTGATGTAAAGGTAAGGTACCAATTTTTTTCTACGACAATTTAACTAATAAAAAGATGTCTTGTTAAAAAATGAAATTCACCTGTCAAAAAAACGTCAATTAACGAAATTATCAATTCTGTATACATGCTTCATTTTTATCTTAATATTCGAACACCAATATGTACTAGAACTAGGAAATGCGTTGAAAAAAAGAAGCAGCAGAACTTACATAAAGTCCTCAATATCACCAAACTCCACAAACTGACACGTGTTGTAGCACCCATCGGCGTAATAACTGTAGCACTCCTGGTAGTCCCAACTCGACGCGGCCTGACAGGGCAAGGCCACTCGCGCCAAAAGACCGTTGGGTCTTATACGATTCTGAGGCCTGTTGTTCATGCCATAATCGTCGCTGGAGGGCGAAAAAATCCCGGCGTACCCGGCGTAAGTACCGCCACTGTTTTGTTGACTCGGTCGGTAACCGGCCGCACCACCGTGCTGTGGAAAAGTGCTGCACTCCATGCCACAATTTCAGCGAATTTTCAAATTTTTACACCGTAAAATCTACATAATCTCGGGGCTAACACGATGCGACTTGTCGTACACTTTGCTTGGTTTTACTGTCTTCGACCTTATCTAATCTTTTGTACTTGAAAACGGATCACGTTGCTCCGGTTTGTATAAAGGCGGCAGCACTCGTTCAGCCGATTTTTTTTTTTTACAGGCGTTCTGTCGATTTTGAGATGCCAAAATAGGAGGTAACCATGAACTGATAAACATCGTTGCTAATTAACATTGTCGACAGACATGATCAACTGGCAAAAACACACTTATTATCTAATTGAGAGTCTCAGAGTCTAGACTGAGTGTGGACTTTGGTCCTTCGAGAATTTCCCAACATGAAAACAGTGGAATCTCGAGTTGCGTCAGCTCGACTGTACCCGCCGTTACATAACCGCCCTTGTTCTCTTAGGAACCATTGAAAAATCACCTACTCGAACTGTGATTATGTTGTACTGAAACACCAACAGGCCGATAAATTATATCGGGAGTATAATAATAGACAAGCTGCGGATCTCATGACTTGCTAGAAATAAAAACTCCCGCTGGCTTAACACGAATCCGCGAGCATTTCCGCGAAAATTATAACTGGGAGAAACATGCCCCCGATTATTCAGATATTATACGTGCGTTTCGCAACGTTTCAGAGAAAAAAAAAAAAACAACTTCTTCATGCAAATTGTGTTAATGATATGATGATCAGTGTAATTATCTGGGAGGTTGATAAGCGGTTCGTGGAAACAACGAGATTGTCGCGAAACAGAATGATTATTTATATTTTTTCTTAAACAGGATCGTTTAAATCAAACAACAATATTATTGCGACAGAAATGAGCCCGAAGGGAACATCGCCTTGTGTAATTTTAGTTGGGAGTTTAGGAGTGACGTGACGACTATTAATTATGTAAGGTGAAATAATTCCATTCTAGGTTTTTGTACGCAACAGATTCACATCCTGGAGCAATCAGATGTTAACAAAACGCCATCTAAGATTCAATAGCATGTTGAGCCTTTCAACAAGACGGCGCTACAGCCTATACTTATCTTCGACAATATTTCGAAGAACGCTAACTAGATTTAAATTATCTTCTATAGGTCATAAAAATACCGTTTTTAGGAACGACATTAATGACGTCGATGGATTAAAGAATGCTGCTCCTTAACTTTTAACAACCTATTTCACCTCGGTGTCATAAAATCAGAAAATGTCTTCAGTTTCTTTGATTATCATGGCTGAAATGTTATAATTGAATTATAAGAAGAAATCGTCCGCATTCGAATCAAAATCTGTAAACAACCGTTATTATCGTTATCTTGAAAACAATGTACAAACAACTTTATTGCCACAATATCTTTAATTGAGTAAAACTGGCTTCTCATTAAAATCAGAAAAATTATTACATAAAAAAAACACAAAGTAGATAACGATGAAATTAGAAAGTTCGAGGCAACCACAAACATAAAATTTTTATTAATACTTCACTATTGGAAAATTTCTGTAAATCTGAAATATCTGAACGAATAAGTTCCGTAATCACGAGTTGCAATTTTTGGGTAATAAATAAACACGCGAGTGGGAGTGAGTTGGCATTTTTTTGTGTGCTACAAGTCAGGTATAAATAGAAAACAAAAATAAGTTTCATTGCCTTGTTACATTGAATATTGTCGTGATGGATGATGTGTACGAAATTGTATGAGATGCAAAGATATATTATCTGTTCCCAAAAATCTTATACACACTGATTTGAATTATGGTGGTTGGAAGTTGTGTGACATGGTAGAAATTCAGTCGCAAAATATTGGAAACTTCGAATATTAAAATCTCCAAAATCCTCGAAATTTCAGTTTGAACTTTCTTCTAAGACTAAGAAATTTTTCGAACGTTTGAGATCTTGTGATCTTGGAATCTTAAAATATTAACTGTATTCTTTTTTTATTATTACTTTGGAATCGTTGAAATGTTGAAAAACCTGTAAATGTTGAACATTATTTGAATTCGGAATCTTAAAATCATTGAATTTTGAAATACATATAAATATTTTTTAAATCTGAGAAGTTAGAAATTTTCTGTTTTTTTTTTAATTTAATATCTTAAAATCCCACATTTCGCGGATTACTTTAAAACCTCCAAATATAATATTGTTCCGTATAGGAGACTAGCAAACGATTATTAAAAGTGGACTGTATAAAACGATAACAAATTTGTGTTCCGCTCGGCAAAGAGATCCTACCTGTTGGAGACCTGGGCGATCTTCATCTTCTTTTCCCCGGGGAACGTTGGGCTGTAGATTGGCTTCTATTTCGGCCCATTGCACCTTTTCATTGTTACGAAAATGCACCAATATGCACAACAAAAAGTTTACACTAATAGACCAAGAGTCGTTGCTCTCGACAACTCCGAGTCCCAACAACGACCATCTTAAGACTCACTAAAACTCTCTTCGAACGGGGAAACACTACCCCGGATAGTCGAATATTACCGAATCTCACTTGCACGGGCGGGAACAATTTAAAAACACTATACAAGTAAAATTACCGCGAAAACGGAACAAATATCTTTAAATGTTTTAATCATATTTGTAGAAATTATACCTGGACCGGCGCATCCACCTTTTAAATCTGTCTTTTTTTTAATTAATATTTTGATGATTAGAACAGTCGTCTAAAAAATAAAAATTATGAGAGATGATAAAGAAAAGGATGGCCGAATAAAGGATAAAGTGAAGAAACAGATATAGGAAAAAAAGGAACACACAACACAATAAGGTATGAACATAAGTTGTTTCGTAAAGACATAGTTCTATAAACATTGTCAGAACCAAATTCAAAAATTGGTCCTTCAAGCCAAATTAATCAAATGGAAATACCATTAAATTGAACTTTGAAAATATAGTTCATTCTCACCACTCACTACATTTCTGAACAATATTTCCATGGCCCACTCTAACCCGACCGCGTTCAAAGCCAAAATCTGAACGCAAGGAACGGTTTCGTCAATAGTGCTGAAAACGAAACCTTTCTCCTTTTGGCGAAACCGCCGCCAATCACGCAAGGTTATCGAAACGCTGCCGTATTTATTATTTTCGGTATCGGTAATCTCCCCGAAAGATACCAAACACGAAAAGTACATAATTCTTTTTTAACGGCCGTGATTCGAAAATCGTTAAGGCGTACAGAACCCACCGATGTGCACCTGTTTGAATGCAGTTTCCTTATTTTCGCCCCACAAGGCTGCAACACCTCTTTCCATTATCGGCAGACCGCGAATGACGTCGGCGAAATGACCACCGGATGCAGAAAATACAAATTGAAGACGATAGTTCCTGTAAGAAAAATGAGGGATAAACTGTCCGGCATATCTCAAATGAGATCAAAAGGTTAGAGATGGATATAACTTTTTTCTCTTTCGAGCAACAGTGGCGATTATGAATTTCCACAGGCGTTGAGACCGTAACTATGTATGTCTTTGTAATCAGAATTCACAACTCGCAGATGCAGCAGAGCAATTCAGCAACAGGAAGAGTGCGGTTTCCATTCATTCGTCGAATCACCTGATACAATCAATCGCACCAAGGTTTCGCGTTGCGAATAATTTGCCCTATTAATGAGGTGAACTCACTTGGCCTTGAGTTAGAAAAAACTTCTGGTCAAACGCTTAGAACTTGTACCTTGCTGATGTCGATATCAAAAAACAAAGCCGTTGCACAGATGTATTAAAAACCCATAAAATTTACAAAATAGCTATTTATTATACAAGTGTCTTAAGGCAAATAAGTCACGAAAAAATTTACTGTTAAGACACGTATGTAATACATAGTTTTATCCAACACCTCTTTCTGTAACAGTTCTTAAAACCAAAACAAAGTCGTACCAATAGAGGTAAAATTGCCACCAGAGGGACTTGGATCGCGACTTAATGGAAACTGTAATAAGGAGGCATGAAACTCAAATAACTGTCAACCGTTGTCAAAATAACGTAAATAAAATAAGAACTTCAATCAAATTATCGGCTCTTTGATAAAATTTAGTAAAACCAATGTTCTATATTCCTTCTGGGTGCTCTTTTCCTTTTAGACTGCCGCTCATCAGATGACAGCAAAAATAAATAAATAAAACTAGCGACAAAAAATGTTTAATAAAGATGAGGTAGATATTCTAAAAATTCTTTAAAAGCCCCGATGGGTCTTAGAAATATTAATGCACTCTTGAACGTCGTTAAAATTCCCGAAGAAAATGTTTTCAGTCCTTCTGAAGATTCTTAAAAGTCTTGAGGTATCCTTTAAGAATGTCATGAAGAGTTTTGAATAGTCCTGAGGAATCTTGAAGGATGCTGACGACTCCTAAAGATTCCTGAGAAATTCTAAATGATCCTTAACACTCCCGAAAAATCGTAAAAAAATCTTTGGCTAGGATCTTAAGATCTCAATATCCGTAAGAAATTCTGCACAGCACTGGAAAGTTCTAAAAAGATCTAAACAGCTCTAAGGCATTCGGAAGACGAACGCAGAGTTCTAAAGAGTGCAGGAAAGTCCCATAAAACTTTTAATACATATTTTAGCTATCTCTCTCACGCAACCATCGAATTAGTTGCCGTACTCATCTAACTCATGTAAACAAATTTTTGTCCTAAAATTATTTCAAAATTCACAATTTTTACCTATACAAAAGGGATACGTAGTAGAGGTAAACGCACCCGCCCCACGTGCCAGACCTATCCCATCGCTACCTAACATCGGTAAGAAAGGAAATATCAAAAAACCAGCCGACCTAAAATAAACTAAAAAAGCCGATGTCGCTAGCTCTTATACTTATAAGAACTCATAAATCTATTATGATGTCACGACATATTAATTTATGATGTGATGTAGCAACCACCTTTAGAATAAAAACAGCAAAAAGCGAATAATGAGACATTGTGGAGAATAGCTCTAGGAGTTCTAGAAAAATTCAATCTAGGAATAGGAAAAACGATAGGGCAATAGAAAATGAAGAGAAAGGCAAAGCGAGAGACAAATAAAGACATATACATATGTACACAGAAACTACAAATGCCATTCTGCAGCATTACACAACTTCCGACCACCAGTACAAGGAAATCATTAACTTAGAATGTCGACTAATCTATAGATCAATCGTAGCAATCACTTAGTTACAAGTGATGTCATTTATAGTATTGCGATAACATAATTAAAACTGATGATGAAGGTCAATCAACCATTAATAACTACAACAAAAGGGTAAAGTGCGAATTCTCTTTGCTCCCCCAACTTTTGACCAATTCGAACCCAACTCTTGACCTCCAATTACTGCTATCAACACATCCGAACGAATGGCATGTGGAGCATTCATCATCTGCTTGTCGCATGATTTCACACTAAATATATCATCTCTCTGGCGATAAGGAAAACCTCACACCTTTTTATTTGACAATCAAAATACGACGGTAAACAAGCATTTACATATTAAATGATACATAACGGAGGCCATCATTGCCATTTGCGCCGCGCACCGCTTGCTAAAATAATTCAACCATGAAACTGTTGATTCGCCAAAGCCTTCATAAACACACCGCTATCAAAAACAAAAGCAGCAGCAATTAGAACAACCTTGGCATATATGACATAAATAAAGGCATTACACAATTTGGGTTCATCGACTCGGATGCCGAGCATAAATATATCATCCATCCTTTATTCAACGTAGGAGGCGATCCACTCGATGCAGTTATCATTAGAGTATCGCGATATCAGTGTTATGCAACTCGAAACGACATGTGTCATTCATGTCGTGGTTAATTAATAATAATCCGTCTAATCCGGGAATGAGTGACAGTATTGGAACAGAATATCAAAACTGTTTGTTGAACAAAAAGCAAAGCTTGGAGCCTAAAGCACACGTGGAGTTCCAGTTGTGTGGACTGTCACCAGAAGTGGTATCACAACAGCCAAAAATTACCCCAATAACACTCCAAAACAGTTACCGTTATTAAATTACTATGAACATATGGGTCAACACACATTGTTTTCACTAGCTAAACATAAATATGTATCATATTACGTCTAAAGACGTCAAAACACCAGATAGGAATTCTCCATCATGGCAACCGAAAAGGATATCCACACACAATGAATACAAAACAGATAGGAATTACCGACCGTTTTAGATTTAATCACCGATCAACAATGAAATCGAAAAGAAATGGATCGGGTGACGAAGAACGGACAATTAAGTCAAATATTAAACGAGTCTGACCTTCGGTGACACTCATGGCAATGAGCAGTGTCGTCTCGACCTTCATGATAGAAAAGAAGTTACAGCGAACAGTTACGACCATTTGAGTTTTTTTTTGTGAAATTTTGCTTGATCTGTCAACACACTGATGAGCAAAAAATCCCAATTTGACAATGATTTAATAATGACAAACATTTACAATACCAACATTTTTAAGGACTAAAATGGTGGATGCGCAAAAGAATCACAAGAAATAATCTGTCAACCATTTATTTTCTTTTTGCAAAACTACAGGACGTTCTAAATCTAAGCAAGCCTCTAAATGAGTTCTTGTTAAATTACAATATAATTTCGAACCAATGAACCCCACTTCTGATGTTACGTTCTTGACTGCCTAATTTACTAAAACAGTTTAGAAAGTGGTGCTCAAATATAAGTGAAATTGCAGGTAAATTTTCGGCTAAAGAATTTCATATGTATTGATCCTAACTGATTTATTGTTTATTTTTACCGACTACAAAAATAGGAGATTCTATCTTCGGCTGAATGTATGTTTTTTTTTCCATTTTATGTATGTTCACCGATTTCATCGTCAATTGTGGACCAATTTTGATTTTTTTTTTTTTTTTTATTTGAAAGGGTATACTCTTAAGGTGGTCCAATCGTCACGAAATCAGGACCTACTGAGGGGATCCCATGGAAATCGAAGGAAATCCTCAAATTTTTGACTTTACGTACATTCAACGATTTCTTCGTCAATTGTGGACCGATTTTGAAAATTCTTTTTTTTATTTGACAGGGTATACTCCTGAGGTAGTCCAATTGTCACCTAGTCCAGAATCTGATGATGGGATCCTATGCAAATCGAGGGAAATCCTCAAATTTTTCCTTCCTTCTATCTATATTCACCGATTTCTTCGTCAATAAATTGTGGACCAATTTTGAAAATTCTTTTTTTATTTGAAAGGGTATACTCCTGAGGTAGTCCAATTGTCACCTAGTCCAGAAACTGATCATGGGATCCTATGCAAATCGAGGGAAATCCTCAAATTTTTCCTTCCTTCTATCTGTATTCACCGATTTCTTCGTCAATAAATTGTGGACCAATTTTGAAAATTCTTTTTGTATTTGAAAGGGTATACTCCTGAGGTGGTCCAATTGTCAACAAGTCAGGTTCTGATGAGGGGATCAAATGAAAAATCGAGGGAAATCCTCAAATTTTTCCTTGCTTCTATCTATATTCACCGATTTCTTCGTCAATAGATTGTGGACCGATTTTGAAAATTCTTTTTTTTATTTGACAGGGTATACTCCTGAGGTAGTCCAATTGTCACCTAGTCCAGAATCTGATGATGGGATCCTATGCAAATCTAGGGAAATCCTCAAATTTTTCCTTCCTTCTAATTATTCACCGATTTCTTCGTCAATAAATTGTGGACCAATTTTGAAAATTCTTTTTTTACTTGAAACGGTATACTCCTGAGGTAGTCCAATTGTCACCTAGTCCAAAATCTGATGATGGGATCCTATGCAAATCGAGGGAAATCCTAAAATCTTTCCTTCCTTTTATGTATTTCACCGATTTCTTCGTCAATCGTAGACCGATTTTGATTTTTTTTTTATTTGAAAGGGTATACTCCTGAGGTGGTCCAATTGTCAACAAGTCAGGTTCTGATGAGGGGATCTAATGAAAAAACGAGGGAGGTCCTCAAATTTTTCCTTCCTTTTATCTATATTCACCGATTTCTTCGTCAATAAATTGTGGACCAATTTTGAAAATTCTTTTTTTATTTGAAAAGGTATACTCCTGAGGTAGTCCAATTGTCATCTAGTCCAAAATCTGATGATGGGATCCTATGCAAATCGAAGGGAATCCTAAAAATTTTCCTTCCTTTTATGTATTTCACCGATTTCTTCGTCAATCGTAGACCGATTTTGATTTTTTTTTTATTTGAAAGGGTATACTCCTGAGGTGGTCCAATTGTCACCTAGTCCAGAAACTGATCATGGGATCCTATGCAAATCGAGGGAAATCCTCAAAATTTTCCTTCCTTTTATGTATATTCACCGATTTCTTCGTCAATCGTAGACCGATTTTGATTATTTTTTTTATTTGAAAGGGTATACTCCTGAGTTGGTCCAATTGTCATCTAGTCCAAAATCTGATGATGGGATCCTATGCAAATCGAAGGGAATCCTAAAAATTTTCCTTCCTTTTATGTATTTCACCGATTTCTTCGTCAATCGTAGACCGATTTTGATATTTTTTTTTATTTGAAAGGGTATACTCCTGAGGTGGTCCAATTGTCAACAAGTCAGGTTCTGCTGAGGGGATCAAATGAAAAATCGAGGGAAATCCAGGGAAATTTTTGATTGCTTCTATCTATATTCACCAATTTCTTCCTCAATAAATTGTCAATAAATTTTTCCTTGCTTCTATCTATATTCACCGATTTCTTCGTCAATAAATTGTGGACCAATTTTGAAAATTCTTTTTTATTTGAAAGGGTATACTCCTATGCAAATCGAGGTAAATCCTCTAATTTTTCCTTCCTTCTATCTATATTCACCGATTTCTTCGTCAATAAATTGTGTGCCAATCTTGAAAATTGTTTTTTTATTTGAAAGGGTATACTCCTGAAGTAGCCCAATTGTTACCTAGTCCAAAATCTGATGATGGGATCCTATGCAAATCGAAGGGAATCCTAAAAATTTTCCTTCCTTTTATGTATTTCACCGATTTCTTCGTCAATTGTGGACCAATTTTGATTTTTTTTTATTTGAAAGGTATACTCATGAGGTGGTCCAATTGTCAACAAGTCAGGTTCTGATAAAGGGATCAAATGAAAAAAAAAAGAAGGAAATCCTCAAATTTTTCCCTGCTTCTATCTATATTCACCGATTTCTTCGTCAATAAATTGTGGACCAATTTTGAAAATTCTTTTTTTTATTTGAAAGGGTATACTCCTGAGGTAGTCTAATTGTCACCTAGTCCAGAATCTGATGATGGGATCCTATGCAAATCGAGGGAAATCCTCAAATTTTGCCTTCCTTCTATCTATATTCACCGATTTCTTCGTCAATAAATTGTGGACCAATTATGAAAATTCTTTTTTTATTTGAAAGGGTATACTCCTGAGGTAGTCCAATTGTCACCTAGTCCAGAAACTGATCATGGGATCCTATGCAAATCGAGGGAAATCCTCAAATTTTTCCTTCCTTCTATCTGTATTCACCGATTTCTTCGTCAATAAATTGTGGACCAATTTTGAAAATTCTTTTTGTATTTGAAAGGGTATACTCCTGAGGTAGTCCAATTGTCACCTAGTCCAGAATCTGATGATGGGATCCTATGCAAATCGAGGGAAATCCTCAAATTTTTCCTTCCTTCTAATTATTCACCGATTTCTTCGTCAATAAATTGTGGACCAATTTTGAAAATTCTTTTTTTATTTGAAACGGTATACTCCTGAGGTAGTCCAATTGTCACCTAGTCCAAAATCTGATGATGGGATCCTATGCAAATCGAGGGAAATCCTAAAATCTTTCCTTCCTTTTATGTATTTCACCGATTTCTTCGTCAATCGTAGACCGATTTTGATTTTTTTTTTATTTGAAAGGGTATACTCCTGAGGTGGTCCAATTGTCAACAAGTCAGGTTCTGATGAGGGGATCAAATGAAAAAAAAAGAGGGAAATCCTCAAATTTTTCCTTCCTTTTATGTATATTCACCGATTTCTTCGTTAATAAATGAGGTAGTATACAAAATTTTGAAACTTTTTTTATAAATGAAACTGCTTAAAATAGAGGACTCCTATTTTTTCGTTTTGCTTAAATCATAACCGTTTTCATGAAATAAATTAAAAACTATTTCGCGGGCGAATAACTACGTCATTAGTTTCCGAGCATAGAGGGAGTAAGAGCGAAAAGGAAAGAATTTCTAATAAAATGAGTGAGAGTGAGAAATAGAAACGCGTAGGTCCTCACTTAATTCAAATGCCGACCACTAGTGACGTATTTTAAACTAGTACAGTTCTCTCATAAAAAAATTAACGAATTTCAATTCAATTTTTTTTGCATTTTCAGTAAGTATAATTTCACCATAATAGTGCTAAACCATACACTTTTCAATAAAGTTTTTGACTATTGTATTTTCCAAAAACATTATTTTTTAGTATACTACCTCATTGTGGACCAATTTTGAAAATTCTTTTTTTATTTGAAAGGGTATACTCCTGAGGTAGTCCAATTGTCACCTAGTCCAAAATCTGATGATGGGATCCTATGCAAATCGAAGAGAATCCTAAAAATTTTCCTTCCTTTTATGTATTTCACCGATTTCTTCGTCAATTGTGGACCGATTTTGATTTTTTTTTATTTGAAAGGGTATACTCATGAGGTGGTCCAATTGTCAACAAGTCAGGTTCTGATGAGGGGATCAAATGAAAAATCGAGGAAAATCCTCAAATTTTTCCTTCCTTCTATCTGTATTCACCGATTTCTTCGTCAATAAATTGTGGACCAATTTTGAAAATTCTTTTTTTTATTTGAAAGGGTATACTCCTGAGGTGGTCCAATTGTCAACAAGTCAGGTTCTGATGAGGGGATCAAATGAAAAAACGAGGGAAATCCTCAAATTTTTCCTTCCTTTTATGTATATTCACCGATTTCTTCGTCAATAAATTGTTGACCAATTTTGAAAATTCTTTTTTTATTTGAAAGGGTATACTCCTGTAGTAGTCCAATTGTCACCTAGTCCAGAATCTGATGATGGGATCCTATACAAATCGAGGGGAATCCTAAATTTTTTCCTTCCTTTTATGTATTTCACCGATTTCTTCGTCAATTGTGGACCGATCTTAAAAATTCTTTTTTTTTTTATTTGAAAGGGTATACTCCTGAGGTGGTCCAATTGTCACCAAGTCCGGATTTGATAAGGGGATTCATGGGAATCGAGGAAAATCATAAAAATTCTCCTTCCTTTTATGCATGTTCACCGCTGCCTTAGATATTTCTGGTTCTATTTTTTAGCGTTTCCGGCTTTCATCTTCATTTTCAACAAGCCGTCGTTTCCTCATTCGAGAAGCGTCCTTATTAGGCCTACCCATCACTTAAACACGCAATCTGGTGCGTGTGCGGTGAGACTTGCGATATGACGGGAGCGGACAGCCTATCTATCTACTACCTATTTATTTGGCTTGGCACCGACTTCAAACATATCAGTAAGTAGCACATCGTCGGTGAAATGTGTTAACCTGCTAACTCCATTTGACAAAATTTTAGTGGAGTCTGTTAAAACGCTTGTATTTCCGGGTTTATATTAAACCAATCGGAGATATGAGGTATTATTGAGATAAAATATTTTATGTTTTTCCTTAATAATACCTGATATCTCCAAATTGTTTAATATAAACCCGGAAATACAAGCTATTAAAACGTCTCCTCTAAAATTTTGCCAAATGGAGTTAGCAGGTTAACACATTTCACCGACGACATGTAATAATACATACGTTTTCTTTTTTTTAAGCTAATAATTAAATGAGATATTTGTGTTTTTTTTTGTGAGTTGTTATTAGTAGATATGCCAAACCTAGAAAGAGGGCTGGGACATCTGCAACAATCAAAACTGAGACACACTTATGCAGTTCAAAAAATCTTTACAATCCAGAGAACCAGATGAGTTAGCAAAATTAAGAAACCTAAACTGGAGAAAATTGTCAATTTTTTTTTTATGTTTTTAAATTACAAATAAAAAAATACAAATAGTACGAACTATAGTAGTTATTTAAACCTGTGATAGTGAGTCCCTAATATAAGGCGACCTAGAAAAATATAAAAAAAAGTTCTAACAAAAAAAAAACATATATTATGGTTCTAAGATTTACGCGAAAACCGATTTAGAACCGCTAGCATGATTAAAGAACCATTAATAAATAAACTCGTATCTTTTGGCCTACACAAAAAAGATCTTTTTTGCTGGAACGAGTACGGTGAACGGCTGCCAATTAATTACTTTCAGTTTTACTTTGACTGTTAACGGTGCACACTAAATATTTTAAAATGCCTTTATGTATTTTCAAATAGTGACCGATATAATTATGTCCATTATCAGATTATGTGAAACCCGTGTGGACACATGAAACATCTTGTTTATGCCATTAACACCGAAAGATAGTGGGGTATGCATCTGCGAAAGGCCCAGGGCTGTCGTCATTTCGAACATTTTTTATAAATGGTACGCTGACCTAGGTGAGGTTTTACAATAGTTTGTATCGTAAGTACAAATTAATGTATCCAAATATTTTGAGTGCATCGCTGGTTGCCATTAATTTTTCAACTTTACATTAAACCATAGGGGCCATATAATTTGAGGTTTAAATATCTACTATACTTCGTGAATCACCCTGTATTTTCGATCAAAATCAAGACCTTCTGTTTCTAAAAAGCCGATTCCGATGCATTTGCTCTGTTCGTGAACAAGTCCACGAGATAAGCAAGATCGTAAAAGAGCTCCATAGGAAAAAATATCTGCTATAAAAGAGGTTAATGGAAGGGTGTCAAGGAGAAGAAAAATTGAAAACAAATCGATAATGGCCTATCAATAATAGAAACAATAAGCAGACATAAAGGACCTTCCACAAAAAGATGTGTGAATTTCGGCAGTGATCCTAGATTTCCACTCTCCATGTGTTAATAGACACTGCCATCCAGAAGCTTTACGTTTCATTTAATTATTAACACTTAGGTAATATTCTGGCATTTAACAGTATACCGTTTGATCCAAAGTTCATCTCCGAGTCCGGATTTCTTTATTTTGTCGTGAAAATTATTGCATCAAATTGCATCACATGTTTATCTTTACAAGGTGTTTAATTAGGATTGGTGCTAATTTCGGGCGGATTAGCGAGGTACATAGTAATATTGCTTTTTCGGAATAAATAGAACAGTTATGATAAATCAAGACTTATCGGCGAATTGTTGTAAACATTATGGCGATCTTGGCCAAATTAGTCGTACCATTGTTTGTTATTGTGATTTACTGACAACACGATTCGAAAAAATAATAAAATGTACATAGATTACATGATTAATGTAAACACAAATATGCTTTTTCCCTTTTAACTGTACTTACAATAGAAAGATTGTAAATATAATTAAGTACTCGCTGTGGAGACACTATTTACTGACTAAAAGCTTTTATTGCATCTATACAAATTCCAACCAATATCAGGTACCTATCGCAGGTAGGACGACTATCCACTTTCACCTGAGTTCAATGGCGCCCGTAAATTTCACGGTAATTTATAATCCTCGGAGGCTTTAAGCTTTTGGATGTAATTTATTTTCTGATGCAATTCCGTTATTAATTCATATTGCATTTATTAAGGAAAATTAGGTACTGGTGCTTAATCCAGAAGGTGTACAAACATGTTTTTTAAATGTCAAGTTGTGAGTAAAAGACGATAAATATTTATAATATACTACGTGGGACTACTACTTGTCCGCACAATGGCTTCAATGCATATCATTATAGAATTTCTTTCGTGTTTGAAAAAATTGATTTCATAACACAAAGCCACAATAAATTAAATTACATCTAATTAAAGTTTCAGAAGTGGGTTTTTTGTAATTTAATTTTACAAAAATAAGCCACTTCCTGGACCACTGACGGCAATTTATCCATTTAATTTCTCTAATAAACTACAATGTATAATTGACGCAGATAACATGTTTGTTTTCAAATAGGAATACTTGTGTCTATTCGATTAATTATTCCGACATGGACTGATAACAGTTTCTGGAGACAAATTTGTTTTTAATTGCCTCCGTTTAAGAGTGAATGCCATCGACGGTATTCCATTCAGTGGGGGACTAATCGTTGGGATTTTTGTGGTTTAACAACGTCAGGTTTTTATAACTGCTTTATGGTGGCACAATGTGGTGTAATTACGTAATTAAGAGCCTCTGAAACTTTAAACTGAAGGGACCCAAAGTCGCAGCTAATATTAAGTTTGGGGTTATAAAACCACACATGTACAGGGTGACTGACAAAAACCTAACTCATACATTTAGGTAATTTGATTTGAGCAAATTATAATTTTTATTTAAATTCTGTCATTTTTTAACGTCCGACTATAGTAAGTTGTTCCATTTCCTGAATCCCAAAATATATATATATATATATATATATATATATATATATATATATATATATATATCTACAGCGCAATTTGAAAAAATCAAAAACAAAATCGAAACTGTCAACTTAAATGCCAAACCTAGAAAGAGGGCTGGGAAATATGAAACATTTTAGAAATCAAAACTGAGACATTTACGCACTTCAAAAAATCTTTACAATCCAAAGAGCTAAGAAAGCTGAAAAGGTTGGAAAATCTACGTTGAGAAACCTAAAAAGTAAGAAACCTGAAAAATTGAGAAACTTAGACCCAAGAGTATTTAAAAAAGAAGGCTGAGATATCTGAAACATTTGAGAAACCTGAGCACTTTTAAGAAATTGTTCGAACCTAAAAAAACTGAGTAACCTTTGAAATCTACAGTTCAAAACAACAAAGAGCAATGGAGAAGTTGAAAAACCTAAAACCTTTTAGAACCAAAAAAACTAGACTGAGCATGAGAAACTTAAAACTGAGAAATTTTTAAAAGACCACAAACATGAGAAACATTTTATTATTTTATGTTTATTTGAAACTGGTCGCAAGTGCCGAAAAGTCTTAACTAAAAACCAGGCAGTAGGGATCAATTTCATGTGAAATGAAACATTAAATTGAGCCTTACTGCCTGGTCTTTAGTTAAGACGTTTCCATAGCAACTGGCACTTGCGACCAGTCCAAAGTCAACATGAAATCAGGCTGTTAAACCGTAACATAATTATGCACTAATGTGTGACTGCTACCTGAAACCACTTAGATAGTACTTAAGATACAAAGTGGTACATTTAAGGTCCTTGTTAGAAACCAATTACTTGGACTATATAAGGTCGCGACCACAAAATTTTTGGCGTGATTTTGAAAAATAATTAAGTAGTCTAAACCTTTCAGATTTATAAAATTTCGTTTTCGTCCCAGTGCCACAAAGAACCATAATCCCAACATTTTCCCAACAATGCTGATTGCGAGTACACAAACCGAAATCCAATGGAGCAATTAGTCGAGCTAATTGTTCCACTAGAGTCGACTTTCGTTATCAACGACGACTTATCTTTGTGAAGCCAAAAATGCAGCACCGACCGAAGAAGTGTTGGTCAACAGTCTGTGGCCCCTGGCGATGGAAAGCCACAGCGACCAAATTTCGATACGTTATCACATGATGACAAGGAAAAGTGCATTTGGAACGGCGCGTCGGGGCCCCAGAATTGTTACCTAAGAGTTGTTTGTCTCTTCGTGCACCGATTGCAACAGACCCGACTAAATTTAAACCCAAAAACTGGAATCATCACTGGGGAAAGTGGGAAAGTAGGTTGCACGGTCCCACCACGATAGCCCCCCCCGGGACAATGTCACGACGTCGCCACCCTCGGCCCAACTCTACACAGTATATCGTATCGGGCCGTCATCCCCAAAATCACCACTAACCTGCGCTTGTCTTTGGGGGCTGCCTTCTGCTTGGCTTCCATGACGGGGGTGTACTTCTTAGTCACTGCTAAGGAAGGACACTGAGGGTCAATCTGTCTGTTCTATTATCAAAACACACTCATCAAACGGCACTAAGAACAATTTCCGAAGAGAACATTTGCTTTCTGTTTGTGACGTTCGTTCCACAACATGAACTGCATTTCCTGACAGCTTGCGGTGCAAGGGCGAACTAGACGCGAGCGCGGGAGGTTTGAAATTTCACTGGTTCCAACCTTGGGCGGAAGATTGGCTTCTAAATGCTTGTTTTATCACTGTTTGTGCTATTTATATTTGTATGTTCGTTGGAGTGGTAGGAGGGTTTGGCGTCAGCCGAAGACGTCGTTATCGGAAGAACGGAACACTTCAGTTTATTGTTGTAAAGTTAAATAAATTACTACTTTTAGATTTGCGGGACACATCTTATATATGAACCCTCGGATGATTTCACAATTGCAGTCCAGATGAAATATTTGGAAAAGACAAAACCACTACCAGATTTGTGTTCACACAAGTTGGACTTGGGGATTTCCTAAACCCAACTCTAATTTTCTTTTAATATCAGGAGGTTCGCTTCTGGGTAAAGCGTCTACCACAACACTCCTGAAGCTTGTCAGGAAACATTGTTCTTACAGTTAATTAGAAAGTAAATTACATTTATGACTTTTTATATCTTCCAAGACAAAATAAAAGAAATCGGTGGTCAGTACGTGTGAATTTTAGGCCATATATAATAAAATAACGTAAACTATTGTATTCTTCCAACAACAGTACAATTCAAAGTATATATTTTGGTCTAACTATGATTGTTTACCGATTACTAACTATATAAACAATAAATGGGAGTTCTAGATGGTTCTAGTATTGGTGTTATACTGTATATCTGGTTGCCTGTTTTTTTATCCTTAAATAATTTATACAATATTAATTTTATAGAAATTATATAGAAACGCAGAACAAGTCAAGTCTAAATTCAAAATCTTTTTGTTATGATGGTATATGTTATAAATTTTTTTTTAATAATAATAGCTTATACCTTTATACCCATACTTTTAGTCAGTAGCATTTTATATTTATGTCTCCCCATATGTACCTTTACAGGATGTTGATATTGTTTCCTCCGTTTATGTTTAGTTTTAAATTAAACTTTCTTTCTATATTTATTTTATATTTCAAATTCTTTGCTTTCCTGCAAAGTATGTAAGTTTTATATTTAGGAAATGGTATGGCAAATGTGGAGTATGGAATTTTTAGTCCCTTCTTCTAGAAATTTGTGGTTAGGTCCCAAGTCGCCGAACCAACACTTTTCCACTTAAAAAGTACGAAATGTTAGCTGTTAACGTACATTTCTAGCTAGAATGTCAAAGTACTATTACCTAGACGTTTCATTGTTAGTACGCTGACTCCGTGCAACCCTCTCCTAACCTCAATTCGTTTTTCCAGGATCCTGCACGATGACACCAAATTCCAAGTAACGCCCGAATACTTCAAACAAAACATCGTCTTGGCAGTCACGCAGCTCTTCGGGGAGGTCGCTTCCTGTGTGGACATCGACCTGCTGAAATACAACCCTGGGACTCGACGGGCGATTCTTCGAGTGCCTTCAGACTACTACGTCAAGATCAGGAGCAGCTTGACTCTTTGCGGCTCTTACCACGACATCAGCGCTTCCTACGTGGTCCACAAAGCCAGTCCTTTGTTGCTGAATTTGCAAGGTGACAGCAGAGATCACATTTTCTAAAATGTCACACTGTAAGAAGTTGGGGCCAGGAGGCAAGGATATTGTCATTTTTGCCACGCCAGAGGACCACAAAGTGCCGAGCAGCGTGACCTTGCCCGAGGCCGACCCCCAGCCGGGGCTGATCCTGCCCAATGGGGACATTAACTGGAACTGCCCCTGCTTGGGAGGGATGGCTACAGGGCCATGTGGGGTGGAGTTTAGGAATGCCTTCAGTTGTTTTCACTACTCGGAGACAGAGCCCAAAGGTGATTGCATGTGTGTAGGAGTTCTTTTACACTATTGTTTTTATTATAGGTAGTGACTGCTATGAGTTGTTCAAAACCATGCAGAGCTGCATGCAGAAATACCCAACTTTGTACAATAAGGATCTGGCTGATGATGACGACTTCACCTCTGTGGATACAGAGAAGACAGAAGGGGCTGCCGCTAATAAAACGACGCCTCAGGCTCAAACCAAACCATCATAGGAGATTTTTTAAAGATAATCTAGTTGTTGTTGTAGTTTAAGGAGACAGTTAATTATTTTCTCTAACTCTTTTTTTACTTGTTGCATAAATGTTACTACCAAGTATGTAACATCTTTCCCAGGTGTCAGATTTTGAACTACATGTGGTTTTTTGGTAGTCTGAGCATGGGGAGCAAGAAGTGTAGGTTTTGCGAAATTAGGGATTTCAACTTTGATTAAAGAAGTTTCAAGTATTTTCTGTGTTACTGTGTCTTTGAAAACCCAATTTTAAATTGTCCGAAATCAATAAGATTGAAGACGGGTCATGCAACCAGTTATACTCTCGAATGGGGTCCCATACAGATGCGCATAGGATAAAAAAGATTCTAGGGAATCTGCATTGTTATTAACAAATTTTATTATTTATTGCTCACACCATAATATCGGGTCTGTCAGAAATCGCGGACAGGAAGAAAATGGTAGGTTCTACTGCATTCAAGAAGCAATTTTTTCATTTTGGGTTTACAGCTTCTTCAAAACTAATAACTTAACACTTTAAAAACAGCTATCTGCTTCAGAATTAATTCAAAAATGTGATATAATAGCAAATTGGAGTAAATTTTAATATCCCAATTATTATTTAACAAAGGTTTAGAGCGTTGCCTATCTGAACTTTTTCTTTCATGTCTTTTTTTAAAAACAAAGGATGCCTAAGCAATTATTTTTTCAGATTTGGGAACCGATAAAAATTTCGCAGATAAAGATTCTTTGTTTTAGTTGGCAGCAATGTTCGCTTTTGGTTGATGATCTAAAGAGTTTTTTGGTATCTTTTTCACTCTACGGCTCTTGAAAAATTTTCTTTTTGCTTTGTTTTCCATCGCTTTTTCACACATGTACAATACCGTGCGATCATTTAAATTATAAATTAGAGTAGTCACCTATTTGATTTTAAATGAAATTGTCAAATGTTAGTAGTGCCAACCTAATTTAAATTTCACAGCCTACTCAAATTTATAATTTAAATGATCGCACGGTATTTCATTCGTTACAGTTTGATTGTGTTTAATTTAATTCGTTTTTTTACTGTTTTTAATGGTGTAAATATTTGTGTCTGCAGAACCAATCATCGTGTTGTAAGGTAAGGTTTTATATAATATGTAATTTTATTGAGATTTTTTTCTGGACGTCAAGCGATATTTGATCCAAAGTAATTACATAGTTTCTTATTGCACAATTTAGGTCAGAAATTGCAATAGCGGAATTTTAATTAATCCAACAAAATCTACATGCAACTAAAAATGTTTTTTAAGACGTCTAGGTATTTGATGTGAAATGAAATGAATGGACTTTAGCCTATCCGGTACCTACAAATTTATATTTTCAATTTTGGTGTAAAAATATTGGTGTTTTAGTATTAATAAGAATTATAATTTTGAAAGGTATTGAAGGGTGATGAGAGTGTCTGGTTTATAGAAAAAAAGAAGCGAACACAAATAAACTTCTAGACAAAATTAACGCACCACTTTATTAAACTATATTGTTGGACAATTATAAATATAATATTAAATATGAACAAGATTACATAAAATCTCACCTAATGGGCCTAGTGAACGTTTACCAATGAAACCAACAAATTGTTACCATATTTTAAAACTTATTTTTATTTTTTTCTCTTTTTGTTTGAAAATGGGCGAAATATGAAAACCAAAAAAAACAACAATAAAATTGTTTGTCATATAATCTGTGACATCTTCTTTTACACCACCAATGCCTACGTTCATATGTTTTTGAATTATTCCTGGATTCTTACCGAGAAGGATCATTCGAATTCTATAAATTGTATTGAGTGGTGATGGGTGATTGTGAAGGCCGCCCCTTGTCCTTACCTAAAAAGTGACTCTTATTACTAAAAAATGCCTAGGTATTTGTTATTTACCTGAGAAAAAAACCTCTAAACAATATTGATTCAATCTGTTAAAATGCAATTAATCCAATGCACACTCTATATAAATAATAAACAAACATAACCTCACTCTTTCTTAACGACCTCAAGGCGGGGAATAAACACTAAATTAAATATTTATTCCTTTTTTAAACTCAATATTAAATTTTTAGTTTATTTACAACATTCAATTTGAGTAATTTGATATTGAACTTTTCAACTCAGGCGAAATGTCAAAAATCTCACGTACAAATTGCCACTCGAGAAAAATCATCGATTATTATTAAGCGAAATGTATGTATGTGTTTGTTTACGATGAGAAATGTCAATAAAATGACGTCACTAGATTTTTTGAGTGTTATTACGGCTTGAAATTGATGTGAATAGTGTGGGAGAACGTTGTTACTTGAAAGACGTTCAAATTTAGACCATTTACAGTTTAGGCCTGGGTTTATGCCCTTTAGACTAAGTTATAAGTTTATTTACAATAATGTACAAAGTACGGTAATGTAGACAACCAACAATACTATCTCATTAACTCGATCGATGTCGGTGGTAGACCCCCCGGTTTAACACTTCTCAACAAGACGTTTATGCCACTTGTTTTAGCTTTTATAGCACTACTTTTGCATACGGCTACTGCACAAATTACTCATGGCATCTACAAATTGTCTAAGTGCAAAGAATTTGAGAAAATACGTATTATTAAGGAACGCAACAACTTACGATTGAAAAGCCGTTTTATAACGTCAAGATGCAACGAAAACGGTACACGGTACTATGGTAAACGACACAAGAACACAATACATTAAATGCACAGTTTTACATAAGATTACATTAGAAAACCGCATTACCGTTTTCACCAGACCTATCGTGTTAATACCGTGCTGCTACCATGTCATAACCGTCTGACAACCAGAGCACGACAAGAGCATGGTAACAACACGGTCTCTATAATGAAAGCGGCAATCAGGGCGCCCACGAGGCGCCTTACGACCGAAAGCAGCCAAAGAATGAACACATGGATCGTGAAAATCGTGACCCTTCCCACCGTGAGTTTTTTGGAGCTTACGGTTTGAACACGATAGTATAGTGAGATATCCCCAAAATAGACCATGCAATGCATAGGAGAACTCTGAAGTTGGCAACATCCAGCAGTGGTTGGCAGCGCGATGAAGTTGGCGTAGCAAAAAGGACGGTTGGCGTCCCTTCTAGATGGTGGAAGGAAACCGGAGGCCCTTTTTTACATTCATTCAAACTTTAACGTTAGAAGTAACTAACGCTTAATTCTTTTATCTGATTTTATTCCACTATGAGTTCTCCTGTTTTTCAAAGTTGAATGTGCTCTATGTTTAAATGGCATTGTCGAAATTTCACGTTACCAGAAGGATCGGTTGAATTTCAATTAACAATCGTGTGTGTGGTGCCGCCCGACGTATTTACAGGTAAACTTTTTGTCATACTCAACATAATGAGGTGGCCCTGAAATTGACCGGCGTTTGTTCCATACTAGAAACTCCTACATAACGAGCTTTTCGGTTTTTACCGTTGTCCGGCAACCTTTTTGTCAGCGTTACTAGTAAAATAGCCGCCAGGGGAAAAAACTATTAGTCACGCTTTTGTTGTTCGGTCTTGTTTAAATAATGTCCACTACTGCAATTCAAACCTGGATAAATCATTGAAAACTAACTACCTGTCTTTCGTTATAAGGCCGACAGTAGCTTGCGGTCATTTAAAAGGCATGTAATTAACTGTTCGGTATTTTAATGCATTTTTGCACAGTAAATAATTGTCATTGTAAGTATAGTAACCAGTTGCACGGTAGGTTACACCAGTATTTAAATATATGTTTACATAGTAAAATATAGCATAACTGCTATGTATTTTATTGCTTTATGCACAGTATAAAAAATGTTTGCTCGGTATAAAATATAACATCATTTAATACGTATTTAATTGCGTCACGCACAGTATAAAAAATGTATGTATGTCCGGTTCAATTCAATAAGAATAATTATTACAGATTGCACACTATATTTTATCTTCTAATATACAGTGAGCGGCAAAAGTATGGAATAAATTCATTAAAAATTAAACAAATTTTTCTTCAAAATTTTTTTTGGATTTTTATACCAAATTATATTTCAAGCAGTCATTTGTTTTCGAGTGATGACGTCATCGATATTTTTTTTAAATAGAAGCCCCCTATTTTTTTTTCTTGATTCAGATAGCCCTTTTAATTGTCTAAACGTCAGCATAAAAATTTTGTTATCTTAGATAATGAAAGTTTTGAGCAAAAAATTAAAATGGGATTTTTTTATGACAAACAAGAACAAGTCAAAAAATCAAGTAGGTAAATAAGCAGGAAAGTGTTGTTTCCAAGACGATTTCCGGAAAAACAATTTACACATACAAATGAAACTGACTACCATTTGACTGTTTGATTTACCTACTTGATTTTTTGACTTCTTTTTGTTTGTCATAAAAAATCCAATTTATTTTTTTTCTCAAAACTTTTATTATTATCTAAGATAACAACATTTTTATACTGTCGTTTAGACAATTAAAAGGGCTATCTGAATCAAGAATAAAACATGGGTGGTTTCTATTTAACTCGAAAACTTACATGGGGGCTCAGGGGGCCCTCTTGGGCTGGACCGATTTTTATGAAATTTGTTTTGTATATTTGGTAGGTATGAGAATTTGTCGTAAAGTATTTTTCACATGGACGTTGGGGCCTAGGGGGGCCCTTTGGGCTGGACCGATTTTTATGATCTTTGATTTGTTGAATATGTTTCCGCCCGAATAGCAGAATAACTATTAAAACATGGATGTGGGGGCCCAGAGGGGCGCCTGTGTTATTGTTACTGAGGCGGTACAAAGTTTGCTGGGTCGTAGTAAATATATATAACATGATTTTTCCAATGCGAATAACATTTTACTCGAAAAATAATTAACATTAAGATTTTTATACCGAGCGTCCATGATTTTTACTACGCGGATAACATATTATACTTGGCAGTGTGGGTTTTAAACATGGGGCAGGATTTTTTTACCGAGGAATTGAGTAGATAGCCATAGATTCTGTTACTAATATTATACATTAGAATGATATAATTTGCAATATCAAGTTTTACCTAAAAATGTAACCAGGCAAACGAATTAAATACTATGTGAATAATTTGTTGCGCATTTAAAAGCTATTTTGTCTCTGTTGACTTGAATTACCCAACACTGAGTAAGAACTGAAGACTAAAGGGCACAAAACGGCAAAGCGCCACGCCGTATGTTGGGGTTCTGAAAAGTGTCTTATCTTTATGTTGTTTTGCGCCCCCTTGCGATTTCCGATCTTGTCGTTCGCTTGTAACGGACATCCAGCTATTTTCGACACCGAGAAGCCAAATTTCGGTATTTAGTGTTTTTTGCTTGTGCATGTTGGTAACTTCGTTGCGCCTCGTTGCGTTTTGCGCCCGCTGGATGTCCTCTCATCGCGATCGTTCCAAAGGGGCTTCCAAATAAAACGTTGCGTTACTGTATGTTTTATTATTTTATTGTTTGTCCATATATGTTTCGAATCAACAAATATACCAAATAGCATTTATTTTTGTAGTTCTTGTTGCAATACTGCTTTAGAGATTTTATACGGTCCCAAGCGTGCGAACCTGCTCTCTGGGGTCATTTGTTAAACGGGTGTCTTTTCGAACTCGCTCAGCTGTTTCCCCCGCTCCTTCAAATTACGAGGCAACTTACAATATACAAACCTCGGTCCGGAACTGCTTAATTGGGAAGAAGGCACCGTGTCGACAAGCGATAAGACCTTGAGTCTCCCACTCTGCGCTACGCTCCACGCATGAGGCCGATGTCACCATCTCCCCTCCAACTTGTCTATAAAAGGCGTTGCGCTTCCCAGAATTGTCAGATATTGGGCCGACCAGTCCTGGAAGAAGATTGTGAGCAGTGAACCGACCTATCCTGGGAGAAGAAGAAGCAAGCAAGGTAGGGGCGCCGACCACCCACCCCACTTCCCAGTTACCAACAGGACGCGACCGGCCCTGGTATTTGGGGGCCGACTGACGGCACGGAAGGGTGATCTCGGCTGACTGGGGGGGCTTGGTTCCCCAGCTGTTCAACCGACTGGAAGCATTCGGACCGGTCTTTCCTGCCGGTACCCTGCCCATACCATCCAGGATCCTAATTACCCGTGCGCCGTGTAAATATCCGGGTGACTAACTGTAAATATTGTAAATATAATAAAGACCGCAAAGTAACACCCCTGGCTTACCGGACTCTTACTTAGCTACCCGTGGTCCAGTGGAGCATGCCACGTAAAAACTGGCGTTCGAGGCAACCCGTCCGAAGCAAGCGTCCAAAATTAAAGATTTAAATCTCATTAATTAATAATAATTATTTAATATCGTATAATACGCCTTCCTCTACTCCTAATTACTGTATTCCTAGGCCTGGGCGTGCTTGAAATTAAATTTAGAATAATATCCTTTTCTCCTTTTCTACAATTCTACAAGATTCTGTGCAGTTTGGTCGTGGTCGGATTAAAACCAAAAAAAAAAAAGAGTTTTTGAAGTAAAACTTCTTTACGGACACTTGAATGCGTGACGAGAGGGCGTTACGAAAAGTGTGATCGGGCGAAGCGAACGGAAGTTTTCTTTAAGAGGGTTGTACATTTCTGCCGGTCGAAGTACATTTTCCCGCAATATCTTTTTTATAATTTACAAATTTCAAAAAATCGCTCTGTAGCTGCAAAAATCTATATTTTATCAACACGACCACAAAATTTCAACGAAAAATCTTCAAAAATAAAAAAGTTAAATTCAACGGCGGGGAAAAATGTACAGCAATGTGCGGCCTTATGTAACTTTTTTATTTTTGAAGATTTTTCATTGAAATTTTGTGGGCGTGTTGATAAGATATAGATCTTTGCAGCTATAGAGCGATTTTTTGAAATTTGTAAATTAAAAAAACAAGATATTGCTGAAAAATGTACTTCGACCGACATAAATGTAAATGCCACTGGAGAACCCTCTTAATGTACGATTTTGCTATAATTAATTTATAGAAAAAAAATGCCTTAACGGGATTCGAACCCGCGTCTTATCCGTTGTGAATCCGCACTTTTCTCAATATACCTATTTGCGTGTGTCAGTTTTCTATGCAATTCCACTACTTATCTTAATCGCTACACATGATGTTTCAGTTTTTGCTAGGACTTCCATAACACCCTGTATATGTGTATACACATATGCATTATTTAATATAAATGCAGAAAACAAACATATACTACAAGTTATAAAAATTTCCTTTTTCTTAACATTTATCAATAAAACAACATAATAATAATAATTAAAAAATCTGGACCTGATGAGTATTAAAAGGGCCAATCTCCATTTTCAATCATTGTAGATTTATAATTGTGATTTATTTTATGCCACAAGGGTTTTATTTATTTTAAAGATGTAAATATGGTTCGATTAAAATGAAAGTATGGATAACACTTTATAACATACCAATGGACCCATGTATGTACTGAATAGAAAATGCGGGACATTTGAAATTTTTTACAGGCTCAGTACTAAACAGATCTTCTGCACATGTCAAAAAGTGACAGCAACGTCAGTTGTTGTTTAATTCTTCGGTATGCTTTAGATTTGAACAAAAGGGAACGAAGCAGTCATACACCATTTTGTTTTATTTATATATCTGATGCTTTCACATTTGACGAAATTATTATTATTTACCAAATTAAATTTAGAAATGTCACTTGCCGTTCAGATGCGCGCAGCCTAGGTAAAAATACATGGGTTCATAACGAGTGAGCAACAAAATTCGTGATCGCAGTTGGCTAAACGTATATCGGTTCTTTTACTTTACTGTTTACACTAATCGTCAATTGACATTACTCGATGACTTTTTACACAATCGTATCGATCAAGAATCGACTCAAAATTTTTGATTCAGAGGCTCCTACGATCACGAATTTTGTTGCTCACTCGTTAGATTGGTCTTTCTAACTGAGATACCTTTAACATAGGAAATTCGAATTTGAATCTATCTCCAATGTGGTAAAAATGGAGATTGGCCCTTTTAATACTCAGGTCCAGAAATATGGGGTGTTGCAAAATAACATAGTTATGGATCTCCAAATATTGCATAAATTAATGTTTAATTTTTCTTACATTACAATTTTTCTTTTTTTATTTACCTTTTGAAAGATTGAAATTTTTAATAGAAAATAACGAAATATTTTTTTGCATTACATTTTTCCTAAAAGAAGTCTCATTTGATCAGTGTCGTTTGTAAATACTGCTTCATTGGGACCGGCTATTAAATAAGTCGCTTCGCACAATAGGTAAATGTAATAACCCATTTGTGTCTATTTCTAATTAAAATCTCTAGTCCACGTGGACTTGATTTACAGCTGCTGTCAACGTCGCATTCACAAAGAACGCTTGAACTCTGGGTTATGTTTGGCTAGGCTGTTATTATTCTGTCTCTTTCTATTCCACAATCGTTGAATATTTCATGTTAAGAACGTATTTCTGTACCTTTATCGGTTTGAAAAACAGTGACTCGCCCACTTCAAAACTGTAGATTGTCCGAGGGCGAAAACAGTCTACGTTACATTAGTTTTGATTTTTGTGATCGCTTTGGGTGAGATTACAGATTCGGTTGTGAACCAAGGGACGATGCTCTTGTAAAAATGACGCCTAAGAACTCGCATTGCCCCATCCAAACATTAAATTTTGTTGGAAGATTATCTCCATAACGAGGTAATTCCATGTTATGCGTTTCTGTACTAAGTTACAATAAAAACATTAAACCAGAGTATAACATATCTTATATTGGTCACAAATGTTAGATGTAACAAAACATTGTTTTATGTTTTTAATTTAATTCATTTAAATTTGTTGTCAAATATAAAAATAAAAATAGCTCAGACCTTAGTTCAAACTCATTACCATACTTCTCTAAAACAGTTTTACGATTGATTAACAAATATGTGAGAGATAACCTTCCCACAAAATTTGGCCTTCTTTTTGTATGCGCCCTCTTAACGAGTTGGCTCCGGTTGATAGGTGGGGGTGTACGACTTCGAATTTTATTTGATATTCCTGATGATATTTCAAGATTTCGAGAAGTTTTTTTAAGATACAACTCGTGATCCTTGAAGTTTGTTTCTTGAAGCTAATTGTTTCAGAAAACGTTCATCCCTTAGAGTGGTAAGACTATAAACCAAATGACCCCAACAATTAGAAAATTGTGGAGAGAAAAAGCAAGAACAACGTTTTCTACCTTGCCCCTATCTGTGAGTGAGATCCTGTCTTGTTGAATCGTCTGATGCTCTTGCTGCTCCTCTAATAGTAAATTTCTTGGGCGATCATCTTTGAGTTTTAAAACACTCATAACTCGCACAATTTTATTGATAATAGAAAATCTTGGTCGTGAAAGATAACTTGCCTAAGCAATTTTCGACCGAAGTTCAAATCAATTTTGGTAACAGATAACATAATTTGCAAAGCATTCGCTTCAGATGACAGAAGAGGCCCACAGCCTACTTACCAGGCAGTAAAATAAATCAGAATTTTGCGTTAATTTAAAATCAAAGTACATACATTATGTAGTGCTGCGTTCATTTTGTATAGAAGTTTATAATGGAGTTTCACAGATTCATGTTAAAATAATGCATCTATCAAAAATCGGAAAATCCAGAGAAAAGTTCCGAGGTTCTTTATTAAATTTGGTTTCTACCTAAGATGATAAAAACTTTTGTTACTCTCACACAGATAGCGCTAAACAGCATCGATGTATTTGCTTCACCTACGATTCGATAGAACTACACCAGGTGGCGATAACAGTAATGTACTTTCTATATTTTGTGCACTCTTTATCTTTTTATTTTTGAAGTTATATATTCTCAGCTTCTCCTACAGAAAGATGGAAAACTAAATAAGTCAAAGTTGGCCATACACAAAAAGCCGCTTGAAAACAAGGACCAATCAAAACACGAGGTGAGGCATAAAACTGAACTCGAGACCGACATTATTATAAAAAAAAATAATTATTTATCAATACATTATGAAAACAGAAAAATTAAGAACAACAGAGATTTTTATCAAACAACACTTAACCGTTCTTCAAAACGAGTGATATTTAAAAAGCGCAGAAATTTCAAAGCCATTGTGCAAAAAATCACATGTTGATAACGCCACATAAAGGACGAGTTTTTTTCAAAGAAGTTATCAGTGCATGAACATCTGATAGGCATTGAGAGATCAATAAAATGTGGATGTAACAATGGTGATTGAACAATGCATTCGATTGAACTAAAAACTTGTCTAATCTGAAGTAGCACATTCAGTCTGTTATCGACATTGGCGCTAATGCCCTTTCGTGATTATATGACAAAAGCTGCCACAATAGCTTTTTAAGATGTTTATTAAAAACTCCGCTTTTGTCACCTACCGTCGCATAACGAAATGAAACAAAGACACAGCTCTCTTTTTTGTCACGTTCATTACAAAAATTTATTTGCCCGTGTTTATCGGTACCAGAGTGCCACATGTCCCTCCGTACCCCCAACGAGCAGGTAATGAATGCTGCATTAAACAGCGAACGTCGATAAAAGATAATTTTGTCGATAAGTCGGGAAAAATCGCGTCGTGATTTAAATCTCCAACGACAGGCCATGTTTAGAGGGAGACAGCCATCGCTCCTCAATCAGATAAAAAGAAACAGACATGTAATAACGACCTGCCTTGTTCCGAACTCCTTAATTATCTTTCTTTTATCTGGCATCTCATAATAGAGTTTAAAGTTCTTTTAATATTTCGCTCGGACGGTGAGTTGTAGATTTTAATTACGGGACGGATGGCGAATTTCTTCGCATTCTCTCAGGACTCGGAGGAGTGAAAATAAAAATTCGTAAAATCATTGCAGCACAAAATATGTTTAGTAATATTTGCAGATGCTGGCCAGAGCGGCATCTACACAATCCCTCATCTCCGACCGGAATTAATCCCTGCCCTCTTCAACCCCCAGAGAAGATAATATCTTCGACGGCGTCCTTTGTAACTGGCATTCGTTATAATTGGGTTATTTTGCAGCATAATACCGTACGTTCTTAAAATATAAACTAGGCGCAATTCAGCTGATGCCTGCAATAAACGAAGACAATAGCCAGGTAGATAACAAAGACTCCCAAAGTAGATCTGGCCTTTGTTGAAACTTCTGCCGTAATTAATGAGTTTTCACCGTCCACAATTAAACTCATTTATGTATAAAGATTCATCATGTTTAAGTGCTCTAAGCCATCGCACAATGAACAATAATGTGTGTTTTCGCGATTTATTTTTAGTGGCACTCTTACAAAGTAATGCGGGTATTGTTCCGCGGTTTAGAATTGTAAAAAAATAGGTCGTGTCAGGGGGAAATCATATTTCAATCACCTCGTTATCGAGATTGATTTGCGGGCACAGTAATGAAACACAAAGTTGAAATCCTCTGGTCTGAAATCGTTAAAAATACTTTTTCGACGAGCATGAATAATAGACAGTGTAATTTCTGAAAACTGCACCTATCCATCTTTGGTGCTACACGCCATGAAAGCTGGTCTAACAAGTACACCGAGAGAAGTATTTATTTAAAACAATATCAAATCTATTTGTCCCAAATAAATGCCAGACCTGGATTTGGCGAAATAAATATAGCAGTTGAATCAAAGAAATCATAGAATTGAAGCATTTATTTGCTCGAAATAAATATATATTTCACCCAAGTATATCCAATTATTTGACCTAAATTAGTATTATTTGAGGTAAATAAACTGTATATTTCTCTTAAACATGTAGCTTAATTCATGCTAGTAAACTAACATTTGCCGCAAACAACTTTATATATTGAGAAGAAGAATAATTTATTTATCTACAGTATACATATATGTTGATCTAGGAATATATTTATTTCACATAAATATATCATTTATTTCTTCTAAATTCATTGATATTGTTGGTAGCAAAATATCGTGCGTTCAACCAAAAAACGACGTCAAGTGAGCCATGGATTGCATCTTATCTCTGTCGGTCAGGTGCGTGGTCCTCATTGACCGACAGAGATGTAATGCAATCCATGACCCACTTCACGTCGTTTTTTGTTGTACTCACGATATTTATTTGCTGTGAAAATAAAATGGGAAGACAATATCGACTCAAAAAGTAAATAAATTTATTTAAAAAGGACTTAAAACATAACACATGAAACATAACATTACTCATAACATTATTCCTGAAATGTATATATAAACATTAACAAGTTGTATGTCTTGATTTGGAGTGGAGGAAGAAGCCACTTCTGAGGTAAAATGAGATGTAGAAGCCACCGAGTTCGTGCACTGGGTAATATAGACTGGTATATCGTTTCTTTAGCTTTAATTTTCTGAAACAACAAATAATATAAACACAAAATATATAACAAGATTAAACATAAGCATTGGAAATACAGTAAGAAACTAATGTCTATTTTTTTGTAAATGGTGAATTTTTCCTAATGTTTTAATTTTAATGAAATTTATGACTATACTTTTTGGGGATCCCACACCTCCGATAGCCCTCATATAAAAAATGTCAAATAGAAATATGGAAACGTATAGGTAATTTGAAACGGAATTAGAAAAGCTTTCAAAGGTGCAGAAATAAGTTTTTCTACCGTCATGAGCTGTAGTGTTGGAAGGGCTCGTGCGTTTTGACACACATCACGGCCCTTTTAGATTAGTTGTTAAGTAATTATCTACTACATATTACTACATCTAGTTGAATAAAGCGTCTTATTACAATACGTACCTTTCTTTCTGCGTAGATAATAATAATTTCGCCTGGACCCCAGTTTTAAAATTTAGTTGCGCCAACAGATTGTGGTCGAATTTAAAAAAAAAGCCTCCAAATCTATTTCTTCCTCTACAAGTAATTACATGCCACTATTATAAATTGTAATGAAAGAACCAAGACTCACCTATGAATTTATCTATTAGACTCTCCAGCCCCCATTCGGTTAACTCTTGTTAACACACTTAACTAACACTTCTCACCATCAGAGCACAAACGACAATGGAAAACCGCAGGAAAATCGTATGATGTTGCAAAACTGCATAGTCTAAACAAACCTATAAATACCGAACACGCAGATTCGAGGAACCGTTGTGAATTATAGAAAGAAAAAGACTGTGTATTTGATAAAAGCATAGGTATATTTGTGACAACTAAATTTTATTTCTTTTAAAGAAATGTTGAATTATTGAGAGTATACTATCTATTTATGTGAATTATACAATTCCTGTTCGTTTAAACTGTTATTTGTTTGCAACAAATAAATTATATTTCTTTCAAATGAAGTTAAGCAATTCGACCATTCACTTGAAAGAACTAAATTTATAATATGGTGGCAAGCAAAGTAACTGCTAGACAATTAAACTAGATTTTGGACAATGTTTTGATATTCTGGGACACCATTTACTTGCCTCAAAATACCATTTTCTCTCAGTGTATGAATTTCAAAGCACTCTTTTTGTGCACGTTTCTTTGTGTTGGCTCAAAGAATTTCTCCAAGATGTAATATTTGGGTGGTCGACCCTGCTTAAAAAAAGTTTTCACTAATTATAATTGATTCTGATTCTTGTGACAACATAATGGCCGCCAAGAATTATTAATTAACAGCATTTCAACTCCCTTCTTTCTTTGAAATGGTCCCCTATCCGCTTTTACATCTTTGTATATTTTTTATACCTGTCTATCAGATGTACCTATCAGATAATAAGTTCTTTGATAAACCCGCTGGAGTTGTTTGTCCATAATGTACCGTTTTCGCCAATAATAGAGTAAAATAAACAGCAACATTAGGAATGATGGAAACAATTTAAATAAAATACCGGGTGTCCCAGAGGCGCCCAGAGGTGTGTGAACCATCATTTAATACGTCCTTATTATGAAAGATATCAAAACGGGGTTTTCGGGAGATGATAGCCACATGATACCTTCAGAATTTAAAATTATTATAAATCATAATATACATAGTGTCCTAATATTAGTAATATTCCAAATAATTTAATAATGTTTTTTTTTAATGGAATGTCCTGTGTATTAGTTGATGAATTGAAAGAGCAATTAATGCTGAGCAAAATGATATAAGGTACTACAGGTTTATTCTGGATGGTTCTTGAGTTATGAAGAATTTTAGTTCAAAATTAGTACTTAAAAAAAATGCAGGGACCATTACAATACAGGTAACTGAATACTGTTCTGTCAATAATTTTTTATAGATCCAAACTTTAACACACACTGATTGAAAGTCACCTAAATTGATGTTTCTATACAGGGTGTACGGTTTCGCAAAATGTATATGTAATAACTTTTATTTTCAAATGAAACACCCTATATTCCATTATAACGAGTGAGCAACAAAATTCGTGATTGCAGTTGGCTAAACGTATATCGGTTGTTTTACTTTACTGTTTACATTAATCGCCAATTCACATTACTCCATGACTTTTTACACAATCGTATCGATCAAGAATCGACTCAAAATTTTGAATTCAAAGCCTCCTACGATCACGAATTTTGTTGCTCACTCGTTACCACCAAAATAGCATTTTTAATAAGCTTTTTTGAAAACCTAAAAAGTTTCCCGAAATAGCTAAAACGGCGTATTAAGATAAGATCGCCTTGGACTTGTTGCCATGGAGATAGTCGTTTATTGTATAATTTATTAAATTACTTCTTACAGTAATGTACAGGAGCTCCATCCTGTTGCAACCACATTAAGGACCACTGATTCTGATAATAAATCGTCCGCATCCAGTGGGGTTTTCAGTGGCATAATAGTGCATGTTATGCCTCTTGATATGCCCGTTACTCTTAAACGTTGCCTCATCACTGAACAAAATTCTGTTTCTTGAAGACAGAATTCATTATTTTGCAGAATTCCACTCTTTTTGCAAAATAAGCTATGGATGAAACCGATGGATAACTGTCAACAAGAACAAAGCGGCTCCATGGGAACCAGTCTAAGATGATATGATCTCAATACAGGATTTTATCAATTTGGGAAAATTTTCTACGTTTTTGGTAAAAACATTTGCCGAGGCAAACCATATATTGACAAAAAGATTATTAAAAATTCTATTTGGTGGTATAATGGAATATAGGGTGTTCCATTTGAAAAAAAGGAAGTTATATATTTTGCAAAACCGTACACCCTCTATAGAAATATCGATTTAGATGACTTTCAATCAGTGTGTATTAAAGTTTGGGTCTATAAAAAATTATTTACAGAAAAATATTCAGTTATCTCTGTTGGAATGGTCTCTGCAAAATTTTAGAAAAGCGCTAATTTTGACTTAAAATTCTTTATAACTCAAGAACCTGTAGTACCTTATTATTTTGCTCAGCATTAATTGCTCTTTCAATTCACCCACTAATATACAGGGACATTCCATTAAAAAAAAAACATAACTTTGGTATATTACTAATATGTATTAGAACACTCTGTATATGATTTCTAATAATTTTAAATTGTAAAGGTATCATGTGGCTATCGTCCCTCAAAAACCCCGTTTTGATATCTTTCAAAATAAGGGCGTAAATTATGGTTCACACACCCCTGGTACAAAAAATTAAAGAGCAACGATCGCACACAACAGATATGAAATAGTATATTATTCAACTATCATTTAATGATCGCCATTAAGACACGTGTATGAGAATTTAATAGCCATTAAATGAGAGTTTATACACAATTTTTTCTACGACCAATTATTACAATAATAAAAGAACTTTATTTCAACAATTTACAACTGGAAATACTAAAGGAACTAAAAGAAATAAACTGAAATATTATAATTTGTAGAAAGAACAGTAACAAAGAAATGTATGTTATTGTTTTTGGAGTGTGCAATTTTATGATGATGTTGATAGCATGACATGATGTTGACAGTGTTATGGTAGCTTCGTTGTTTCATTTGAGTTCAAAATTTTATTTCCCATGTTAACTTTATTTTGAACTGATTCATCAATGTCTGTTTCGCCGACTGCTATGGATTTCCATCCACCGTGACGTTTCAACTTCAATTAATATTGTGGCAGAACTACGGCGAAATTAGTGTCCTACGCCGAAGGCGCAGAGAGGACATAATTATAACTTTATTTTTCATGATTTCGACTTTAATCTCGAAATTTCTACTTTGAACTCGAAATTATGCGCGCGCACACCCATTAACACATTTCGAGTTTTACGTACAGGGAAATATGACCTTCTTGGAGTATGTTTCTTCTAGGGGTCGAGCGCGTAGCCCGAGACACCAATTTTAATGATCTACGGAAAAGCAATTTTTCACAAACGGCAACTTCACTGCATAATGAACACTTAAATAAACTTTTTCTCAAATTTCTTCTTCATCCGCTTTTTTATTTCATTTTAACTTATAAAAAGCCTCTCTCAGTAGGAATTCGTATCGAAAATTTGTCGCTTCGATGGGGTAGTTATCGTAACCGTCGCCTAGCATTTGCATCAGAAAATAATAAAATAAACTCGATTCCTACCATCGTACTACCCCTGTTCCAAGGAGGCTCCATGGACCATAAGCCACTTGAAGTCGAAATTTCGAGTTTAAAGTCGAAATTATGCGCGCGCACACCCATTAACAATGGCAACGAATTAAATCATTTATTTCATGTCTCTTCCTGTTCTGACTAACGTCTAGCCCTTGAACGGTCACTCAATCTATCCTGTGCGCGCGCATCTCCATTTAGTCTCGGGGTTTTGAAAATTACAAATGTTAACTTCAAGTGGCTTATGGCAACTAAAACAAGGGGGCCCCCTTGGGACAGGCGTAGGACGATGGTAGGAATCGAGTTTATTTCATTATTTTCTGATACAAATGTTAACCTCAAGTGGCTTATGGTCAAGGGAGCCCCCTTGGAGCCTGTTTTGAAGTTGCCATTTGTGAAAATTTGCTTTTCCGTGGATCATTGAAATTGGTGCCTCGCGCTACTCGCTCGACCCCTAAAAGAAACATACTCCAAGAAATGTCCAAGAAGGTCATATTTCCCTGTACGTAAAACTCGAAATGTGTCAATGGGTGCGCGCGCATAATTTCGAGATAAAAGTAGAAATTTTAGATTAAAGTCGAAATTTCGAGATTAAAGTCAAAATTTTGACTCTAAAAGTCGAAATTTCGAAATTAAAGTCGAAATAATGAAAAATAACGTAATAGGTCCTCTCTGCGCCTTCGTAGTGTCCAGTGTCAAGGGATTCTCCAATAAATTGTTTTATCTCATTTGTTGAAATTTTTTTAGCCTTTTTGGCTACATACCCCTCAGATCTTATTTTTAATAAGTCATGTAATTTGGGATATTTCGTCAAGTCCACTTTATGTAGTGTCCAGTGTCAGGGGATTCTCCAATAAATTGTTTTATCTCATTTGTTGAAATTTTTTTAGCCTTTTTGGCTACATACCCCTCAGATCTTATTTTTAATAAGGCATGTAATTTGGGATATTTCGTCAAGTCCACTTTATGTTTAATTGATGAAGTAGATTTTAGAATTGAGTAATGAGTCCATAAGCTTGTTGACTAATTTTTTGGATAATACATCCAAATACACAATTAAAATGTTTTCTGAAAAGTTGCTAACCTTGTTTTTCTTTCTCCAATCCAAAAATTGGGAATAAAACTTTTCATACGTTTTTCTGAGGTGGTTTTCTCAGGTGGTGTTAAATTTTCACTATCGCTTTCATCAAGACATTTTCACTGATTTTAATTATTTTAATAGAACAAATTAGGAGAAATGTTGCGAAAATATTATCGAAACTGTCAAGATTGACAAATTTTTTGTTTCTCGAATGTGCATGGCAACCTTTGATATTATATTATTATGGACGCAAGCTGCATTTCTGTTGGTTATGGAGTTGTATCTTAATGATCCTTCTTAAAGTGCAGGTAGTGCACATGTAATGCGTCAATTAAAATATGGTCGTAGAAAAAAACTTTTTTTCATTACCAGCTTCAGAAAACATCATTATATGTATAACGTGTTTGATGCTTCAGAAATTGATTTTCTGCACCTTACCCAATAATGGATTTTTCTCTCCTACTAGTAGATAATAAAAACAATTGACATTTGCTGTCATTATTAATGATAGCTGATGATAGCTCAACAATGTAGAACTGGGGAGTTGGAATTTCTTGCGAAATGTTAAATTTGCCAGCTGGACCACACTAGCAACATCGCAAGAGAAAACAGAAATTACAATTTCATATGCTACTTGGTTTTCATGGATATCTTAGTTAAATTCGTTCCGACAATTTTACATGTTTCCTTAACAATTATGTAAAAACTGTTCACCATTTGAGGGATCATGGAACTTGTAATTGTATGAAGTCTAAAAAAAGGCCAGAAAGATTATTTATTACTCCGAGAACGAGAAAAAAAAAACAATAATAATAACAGGACGAGAGGTCAAAATATTGCCGACAATAATAATTTTTGCGTTTCAGATTCGAGTTTCTGTTGCGACGAAAATAATGAATATATAGAGTTTATCACAAAAGTGTATTGAGAAAAATTGTTGCTCTGGTCAAGTTCTGTTACGGGTTAAAATTTTGATACCTATTTCTGTTACACTCTATATCTGTACCCCAGAGCTAAACTGTATTAACTCCACTTTTTTTTCCAAAAATGGGTTTTATGCACCTATCAATACAGCTTGTTTTGCTTTTTCGGCAGGTATAAAACACAGTGGCGGCTCGTGATCCTCGTGGTTCATTTTACAATTTACATGGTGGTCATTTCGTATTTTAACTGTATGCTAGGATACGTGAAAAAAAATTCGTTTAAAAAATAAAAATTTAATAGTCTATTATTTTACTTAAAATGTATAGATTTTTGATGTGAAACATCTATACGCACGTTATACTGGGGTAAAACCGAGACGTCTCAAAATTTAGGAGACGCTTGGTTTTGGCCTAGGCCGTCTGCACCTACCGCTGTACAACGAACACTCAATTTTGATGTTTCACATCTGCCGGGTGTCCCGTGACGGCTTAATCTTTTTTACCTTTTCGTTAAAATCTGTTATAGATTTCCCACACGATCGAATATCAGCACGTCCTATTGTAGCATAATTAATGGAACCAATGTTCATGTGCTCTGCCGATAAGGGATATATTTTTATTTTTTCTTTCAAATGTTTCAAGTCTGTGAGACTGTTCTTCATCAAACAGACAAAACAGTAAAAAGCATTTGTCACTTCACATCCACAAATCCAATCTGACAAATTACGGTAATTTTTTTTATTTTTGTCCTTGCTTGGACGACAATTTGTTTTAAGCTCCAGCCGTTTCTCAAAACTTAAATTGTAAACACTAGTAGCTGCTGACTGAACTAAAGAGAAATAATAACAATTTGTTAGTCGGACGTCCGACTTTCTATCTTTATTCCAAACATGCATTACGTCGCTTTAGATAAAGTACATGGCTCGATACTGCAATCACAGTGTTAGGCTGCTGACCGTAAGAGTGGAGATTGTTTCCTTGTTTAGTACAATGTATAAATGCAATAGCTTTGTTTTTGTCGCACCCGTTACAATTGGCTACCAGCAAGAGTCGGGTTTGACCCGGGCGAGTTCGACGCTCCGCCGTGTATAAAATTCTTTGCTACAACCACAGAGCTAAACTCAATAGATAACTTATACGAAAACTCAAACCAGTTCTCAAATCATTTTTCGCAAGTCTTCAGATTCTTAAGTTCCTCAATATCTAAAAACTTCCTTACATCTCATGTTTCCGAAAATCTTAGGTTTCTCCTGTTCTAAGAATCACTAAGTACTCAGGTTTTTCAAGATCTCAGGATCTCCCACTTCTCTATTTAGACCTTTCAAGGTCCAAGGATCCCTAAGTTCTCAAGTTTTCCCAGGTTTTTAAAATTTCAGGTTTTTCCAAATCTCAGGCTCTTCAAAATGTCAAGTCCTCCAGTACTCAATTTATGTTTTTCAAGGTCTAAGAATCAATAGGTCCTCAGGTTTTTCAAAATTTGAGATTTCTCCAGTTCTCCAGTCTTCAACTTCTTAAGTTCCTTAATAGTATCTCAAACTTTCTTACATCTCAGGTTTCGAAAATTTTAGAATTCTCTAGTTCTTAGGTTTTTGAGATGTCAGGGTTCTCCTGTTTTCAATTTATGTTTTAGAAGGTGTAAGAATCACTAAGTACTCAAGTTTTTCAAAATTTCACATTTCTTCAGTTCTCAAATCTTCAGATTCTTGTCATCCTCAATATTTCATATTGCCTTACATCTCGCGTTCATGATAATTTCAGGTTTCTCAGGTTTTTCAAGACCTCAGGTTCTCAATTTGCGTTTTTCAAGATCTAACAACACTAAGTAGCTACTCAAGTTTTTGAAAACTCCTGTCCTAATTATGTTTCTCCAATTTTCATATTCTTAAGATCCCCAATATCTCATATTTCCTTACATCTCAGGTTTCTGAAAATTTTAGGTTTCTCAAAATCTCAGGTTTCCACCGCTCAATTTACGTTTTTCAAGGTCTAAGAATCCATAAGATCTGAAGTTCTCCAATCAAGTTCCTCCAGTTCTCAATGTATGTTTTCCATGGTCCAAAAGGATCCCTAAATTCTCAAGTTTTCTCAGGTTTTTCAAGATCTCAGGTTCTACCAGGTACCTCCACTACTCAATTTATGTTTTTCAAGGTCTAACAATACTAAGAACTCAAATCTTTCAAAATCCCTGTTTTCTCCAACTCTCAAATTGGGTTTCTGAAATTTTCAGGCTCTTAAGATCCTCAATATGTCATATTTCCTTACATATCAGGTTTCTCAAGTTTTTGAAAATTTCAGGTTTCTCAAGATCTCAGGTTCTGCAAGATCTCAGGATCCTTCACTTCTTTATTTAGACCTTTCAAGTTCGAAAGATCCCAAAGTTCAAGATCTCAGGTTCCACCAGGTACCTCCACTACTCAATTTATGTTTTTCAAGGTCTAACAGTACTAAGAACTCAAGTTTTTCAAAATCCCTGTTTTCTCCACCTCTCAAATTTTCAGGCTCTTAAGATCCTCAATATGTCATATTTCCGTACATATCAGGTTTCTCAAGTATTTGAAAATTTCAGGTTTCTCAAGATCTCAAGTTCTACAAGATCTCAGGATCCTCGTCTTCTCTATTTAGACCTTTCAAGTTCCAAAGATCCCTAAGTTCAAGATCTCAGGTTCTACCAGGTACCTCCACTAATGAATTTATGTTTTTCAAGGTCTAACAGTACTAAGAACTCAAGTTTTTCAAAGTTCCTGTTTTCTCCAACTTTCAAATTGGGTTTCTCAAATTTTCAGGCTCTTAAGATCCTCAATATGTAATATTTTCTTACATATCAGGTTTCCCAAGTTTTTGAAAATTTCAGGTTTTTTCAAGATCTCAGGTTCTACAAGATCTCAGGATCCTCCACTTCTCTATTTAGACCTTTCAAGTTCCAAGGATCCCTAAGTTCTCAAGTTTTCTCAGGTTTTTCCAAATCTCAGGCTCTCCAAAATCTCGAGTTTCTCCAGTACTCAATTTATGTTTCTCAAGGTCTAAGAATCAACAGGATTTCAGGTTTTTCAAAATTTGAGATTCCTCAAGTTCTCAAATCATGTTCCCCTTCAAATTTATGTAATGATTTTTAAAATCTCAGGTTTTGGAAGATTTCATATTCTCCAAATTCTCAGGTTCTTCCAGTTCTCAATTTATGTTTTTCAGAATCCCAGATTTCTCCGGTTCTCAAATTAGATCTCAGATTCCCACACATTTCCAGTTTTCAAGAATCTGAAATTATTCCGATTTGTTTTTATGATCCTAAGGAACCTGAAAACTTAAAAACTGAAATTAGAGAACATCAGAAACCTAATAATACCTAATAATTTGTTAAATCTGACTTGAATACCAGTGAAATTTGAGAAATTGGGCAACCTGAGCAATTGATGAGTCTGAAATCCTGGATAACTCAAGAACTTGAGGAATCTAATCTGATCTGAATAAAGTAAGAACTTGAGGAGTCGAAGAACCTGAGATCTTGGAATGAAAATCTGAATTGCAATGCGATCTAAAATATTCAGGAACTTAAGAACCTGGAAACTTGAAAAACCTATAATTTGACAAGTGGAGAGATTCAGAAAATCTTGAGACCTTGAAAATAAGAATAAATTGAGGACTGGATGAACCTGAAAACTTTAGGAACCTAATAACCTCAAGACCTGAGACATCTATCTTGAAGATTAGAGGCTTGAGAAATTGAGCATCCTGAGAAACTGATGAACTTTAAGAACTTGAGAATTTGAATAATAAGATCTTGGAAAACCTGAGATCCTAAGGAACTTGAGACTTTACGGAAACTAAGAACTTGACGAACCTGAGATTAAATTGAGATATTGTGAAACTTAAAATCCTTAAAATTTGAAAAATGGAAACATTTGAGATTTCTTCTGAAGAGTTGTAAGAGTATAACTTTGGTATGTATTAAAATGTTCATAAACAAGCAACAGTTTTCGAGTAAAGAGTCTTGATACTGCCTTTTGACTTTATTCTTTTGGCTGGTCATTGACCAAATGACCTCATGAAGGAGTCGCCACTGTTAAACACACCAACTCCTACCTTAATATAGTTTCCAAGTCGCGGAAAATTTAAAATTAGTGGTACAGATATATACGATGGTAGAAAATGTGTTGTCTGCTATACGTGTAAAAACGTAAAACGCAGGAACAAAAATATAATTTGATGACAGTGTCATTGTTCAAAAACAAATGACGTCAACAACAAAATTTTTATGTCAAAAGATGAAATTATGAATTTTGTGCGGAACTTTATGATCAGTCTGTATGTAATTAATCCTACAGTCGGGGTTGATAAGCTGGAAAAAATTCAAAAAATAGTATATTATGCTACGAGTTTTATAAGAAGCATTTTGTCGCACGTGGAGACATCAGGCACTAAATGAGTAAATTTGGCGCTTGTTTAAAAATTGCGTCGTTCGTAAGCAAGTTTTTTTGATACTTTTTGCGATTCTTCCAGCTTATCGGCCGCCACTTTATAATTTCCGCAGTTGTTGTCCGAGCCTCCGCGTTGTCGCTTTCATATAATATTTATTTATTATTTTATTATTTATCTATAAATAATTCAGTGATAAATAATATAGTTTGCAAATGTTTAAATTAAAAGTGAGTGCTGGTGTAATGTGCTAAGGACAGCTCCAACGCGGCTACAGTCTACTGGATTAAAAGGTTAGTTGAAAATTCTTTCTGTTCCATTTAAGACATTTTGATTGTTTATAAATTGATGAATTATCGCTTATATAGGAAATAGAAATACAAATAATTTGTTTGGCTTTTGCAATCACGGAGTTTATAGGTAAATGGGAACATTTTAGTTTTTTTTTTCTCTCAGACACTTCATGCACACTGATATTATCGCTGTTAATAATAATTATAATCGGAGTTCCATATGATTGTGTTTCTAGGAGTGCTCTGTTGAGACCGGACGGTAATAATTTATCGTCCTGTTTTTGAAAGCAATACAAAACAGTTCTTTCCATTTTCATAAACTTTTTTCCATTAGTCAGCAAGAATCGATCTGGACTAAAAGGGTAATTAATCTAATTTACAAATATTTAGTATTTTCACTTATTTCGTCTTTTTATTACAGTTAGTCCGTATAAGAAGATGATGGAAACGTTGGAACTGCATCGGTGAGTCTGGGCTAAATTTTTACGACACATTTGTTATTTTTTAAATTTGTCTCGCATGAAAATATTCAGTTTTAAGCTGTGAATTATGCTAGGAATTATAGTGTCCTGGTTGAGTTTTCAAATATTCCAATATGCAAGGTATGTATATAGAATATTGTTCATATTTCTTCTTTGTGTCGATTTATTCTCCATTTTCTGCCTGTTTATTATAGATTTCAAAATAATTACTTAAATTTTTTCTTTGTTTTTATTTTGACCTCTTTCCCTTATTCATTTATAGTTTTCTTGTCTTGTTCGTCTTCAGTTTCATTCATGTATTTAAATTTTTTGTTGACCGATTAGTAAGAGCCAATTTAAGGTTTAATTTTGCACCTCATTAATGCAAGATCTTACATTAATGCATGATTTTTTGAAAAAAAACTTTTGCATTTACGGGATTCGAATCCGCATCCTGCCGATTTTGAATCGGCGCCTCTCACCACGCACCCACTTGCGTGTTGCAGTTTTGTATGCAATCTCGCTACTTATCTTAGTCGCTCCACATGTTTTGACATAATGAACAGATTTATTATTTATTTATTTTTATGTTTTCGCCGGCAACACACTCAAATATGCCTTATTTGCATTTGTAATTCAGGATTTTCTAGCTCCATTTATAAGATTACACAAATTAATAGCACTTTCAGAAAATGGCGAACTGTTGTTTATATGGCGACTTCAATTGTTTTCAGAAACAACTATGTTTATCGGTATACGTGACAATTATTATTTCATGAATTGAAATAATCAATGTCAATGACTGAATTGAATTGAAATTACAGGAGGATTTTTGTCCGAGGTTAAAAAGGTTTCGGTCAACGAAAAAATATTGTAATTAACTCGTATGTTAATGGGCGATTAATAATCTCGAAAACAGCCTCGATTAATTATTAATTATTTATTAAATAACTATTATTTATCTTGTGATGTTTTGGGTTCAATTTAGAATGTTTGGTAATTTTTTCTTTCTTTCTTATTAGACCATTCATTATGGAATTTGTTAGTTTTTCGCTTTAATATTTTTCCTCATATTTTATTATTTCTTTTCGATTTCTTTAGACCCATACCACTCTTTAACTCTCCGACTTATTGGAATAGCTCTGAACACAAGAGATATCGGGGTGAGAGTTGATCCGTTGGATTCGGGAGTTCTATCAGAAAACATTTCAGAGGTTTTTCAGAAAAACGTACATAACTGAAACGGGGAAACCTCTTCGCGTCGATTTACATCAGATAGTGACGATTTAGAGGCTTTTTGAGGCAAAAAGTATTTTTTTGTAATTTTGAGGTTCACAAATTTTTAAATTTTCTTTTGTGTCTCTATTATTCTTTACAATTCACGTTTCAAATTAAAATAACACTTTAATCACCCCAAACCGTAGCCCCTCCTCTAAACTACCTGCCCCAAGCCGACCTATGTTCGGCGCTTCCACAAAGTAATTCAACTTTATAGTCAATTTAAACCGAGTCCAATAGCCATTAAACATTCACCTACCTTTTCGGACCGTTTTACAACATCGTCCGCCTCGGCTGTCATAAAATCTCTTATAAAAACATAAAATTAAAAGTCATTCCGTGCCGCCCATGAATTCAATCGTACCCCCATTGTAGTGTGAATTTCCATTTTTGTCGTATTAGCGCATCCAAAAGGAAGTTTTCGGGGATGTAATATACCCCCGACGATGCTTTTCGAGAAATTTTTGACGGCCGTTCTTACGTTTCGAGGGTCTTGAAGGTTTTACGATTGCTCCCCTAATGCAAAAGGTCCGTAATCTGACAGGCGAGGCGCTGAAAAAGAGAGTGAGTGGATGTGTACTTTGGTAAATTAATCTGTCGTGCTTTTCAGACACATCTGCGTCTGTCTGCTATCACTGAAATATTAATAAAGATTTTTGTTTTAGGACGACCGTAGTTTTATAAGGGGTGTTCTAAATAAAAGGAATATTTGAGTTAATGTGACAACGGAAGTGATGAAAGGCAATAACTAAAAAATGATAATGTAGGGTACCAACTTTTTACTACAACCTTTTAACTAATAAAATGATTTACAACATTGATTTAAAAAAATCGTTGATGTCACTGTGCAAAAACGGCTGTTACGTTGTTACGTCAAAAAAATTCATTTTAAAAACGTCAATTAAGGGAAATTATGTGTGGAACTTCATCGACACTATATTCTATAAATTTTATTAAATTTACAGCTAATGCATAGGTCAGTACAGTGGAATGTAATTATTATAAAATAAACAACTGTACAATATAAAGTAATAAAAACAAATTAAAACCCTACAATTAAGTTAATTAAAAATCTACCTTGGAGAAGAAAATATTTACAGATAGCTTTCACCTACAATTTGTTTTATAGTGGTTAAGCTCTTTAAATCATCATAAATCAACAGTTGTCAATTAAAAATGTCCTTAGTATTTTCCGAGGTATTTTCTTAATTTTTTTTTAGTCTTAGTGAAATAGGTTCTCTTTTTCCTATAATTGATTTGTTGAAGAATGTTCTATAATGATCTTTATTTCTGTTGTTCAACGTGTGTACTTCACAATTTTTTGTCAATTCATTATTTTTTGAAAAAATCAATAGACAGCGTCATAAATTAAGATGCCTAATGTCAGTGATTTATATTTTTTGAATAGTTCTCTATTACATTACATTTACATTTTTTAACATTAACCATTTTACCCTTTTTCGTGGTTTGTAAATAAATTTTTGCAAAATTGTCAAACAAAGGTCTAGTTATTTTTTTTAAAGTAGAGTTCAAGTGCCAATTCTCATGCCAGTAACATTGTCGATCAGGTTATAAGAATTTTGAGAAAAATTACTCTCAAATCCAACCTCCCCTCTTTTGGAAGTTTTTTTTTTGGAAAATTATCAAACACGCGTCCAGTCTTCTTTAAAGGGGAGTCTAGATCCCAATTTTTATTTTTGTAACACTATTTGTTTTCCAGTTATGAGAATTTTTATTAAAACTACCCTCCCCATGTAAATAATTTCTTGCAAAATCGTTAAACTCGGGTCTAGTTATTTTAAATGATAGTCCAAGTGTAAATTCACATGCCTGTAACATTGTCGATCTTCAGGTTATGAGAATTTTGAGAAATATCACTACCAAATCCACCCCCCCTTTTTTACAGTTGGTAATTTTTTTTTGCAAAATCATCAAACACGGGTCTAGTTTTTTCAAAGCAGAGTCTAAATCCCAATTTTCACGTTTTTAGCATGCTGATTGTATACAGTAGAGAGACTGTATACAATCAGACAAAAATAACACAACAACTAACATTAACAACACAAGCGGCAACATACTGAGATTTGAGGTTAAGTTAATTCTTCAAATTCATTTGACATTTGATGGCAGTGGTTCAGGTTGCACCGAACTGGGATTTCATTTATACAAAAAAACCTGCGAAAAATTGAAATTAGCAATAAAAAGATAGGTTGTGGAGGCTACATTTTTTTCGCATCTGTCTAAAAATTTATTTCCTAAATTTTTTGAAACCTCAAAATTCTTTTTTAAACTTCTTGAATGACGTAATTCCAGATGCAACAGTTAAGCATATCAATCGCGAAAGATACACTGATTTGAATTCATGGATGTCTGGATTACAAATTATCTTGATCGCTCGATATACAGGGTGTTGAATTGATTTTGAGACAGAGATTTAACATGGGAAATCAAAGATTTGCGAATATTGGCTCCCCTAATTATTTTACAGTAAAATGCTCAATACAAAAGTTTTAGAGTAATAAAAATCCTATCCAAATCCATTGTTCTTTATTTCATTCCAAGTCTTAGGGTGTTGAAATAAAAGAAGAAAAAGAATTAAAATAGAAAGAGTGAAAATAGCAGTAGCTATGAAATGTCACAATGAAAGTAAACAAAATTTGCCAAGAAAAATTGTTAAAGTTTTTTTTAGAAGAAAAAGAAAAAAAGATGCAGTTTTGCGAAACTATGATGGAAAAAGCAAACAATGACAGAAACTTTTATATCTACTATTATTCAGTGACGAATGTAAAGTGCGAGGCACGATCATTTAACACCTATAAAACCGGGGCCCATTGCCTCATATTAGATGCACAATGAGAAAAATTCAGGGTTGTAAATCAACAGGAAGCGGCAACGTCTTTGCGTTGCTTGTTTATTGGTGGATGAAATGGACCGGACCCGAAATTTCTGGGCACAATTTATTTTTATAGCAATACGCATTTAACTGAAATTTGACATGTGCATGTTATAAATTGAATAGTTTTACAAATAAATAATACATACATATTTTTACGATGGGTTGGGATATTGCTTAGTTGCCGGCGGGGATTTTTTAAACACCTAATTTAAATTTTTTAAAGTTAAAATAAATAAAACTATGTAGTTACAAACCAATTTATTAATTTTCTTTTATTGCATTTAGAATAACTAAGAGGGTTTTATTAGAACCAATTCTAACTGTCAAATTAATTAATTTAGTTTACTGTTGTGACATTTCATGGCTATTGCTATTTGCACTATTTTTTGTTTTAATTCTTTTTCCTGTTTTATTTCAACACCTGAAGACTTTATGAAATAAAGAAAAAGCAATTTGGATAGGATTTTTATTAATCTAAAACTTTTGTATTGAATATTTTACTGTAAAATAATTAGGGATATAGGGAATTAGATATTATATACTATGTAGGACGCTATTGTGATTGGAGTGAACAGATTTTTGTGAGCAGTTACCTGTTATGTTTAGATTTTTTACTACACTCACATAGTATTGGTTGAAGCAATCGCTGATTTCTTTTATATCCTCAATTATTTTGCCAGACTAATGAAATAAAGTTTTGGGATGATTTTGACTTGTTGGTATTATTTAATGAGTGAATTACAGACCAAGCTGCTTTCATGGCTAACACAATTTTGTTTTTTTTTTCGTTGTAGTACTACTTGTACTAGAATGTGCTGGATTTATACTACGATGTACTCGAGTATGACATCATCTTTTGGAATATCCGGTACAGATCGAGAGCGCGATGGAACTATCTGGAGGCGCTTAGAAAGATTTAGGCGCCGGAATATTTATTGGACGACGTTCCAGCGGAAGTCAGTCTAGTGAGTAAGTCGTATCATCGAGTCTAGTCAGTCGAACCAGTCGCATCGAAGTCGAAGATCAGTGAGTCGAGTCGGACAGTTGCTTTTATCTTACCCGGAGTACCGGGTGAATAAATAATACGAGACGTACCGGTGAAGTAGTAAATTTTAAATAGTATACAATATAAATAATTTGGACATAGTGTTCAAATAAATAAATAAATAAATGGAACCCAGAAACGCTACAATATGTTTGAGATTTTCTTTTCTATAAATATCCGACAATTCTGAATAATGTTTAGTTTTTTTTTTATTTTTTACTAGAATGTTTAAATTCATCATTTGCCCATTTTTTGGTGGTTATTTAAAAAAATTCTAAAAATTGTGGGACGACCCCATTGGGCTGCTTGCATTTACTGATGTACCGGATGGGTTCGAATTTTCCTTTGCTGTTACAATTTATTATATTATTGTTATCCACTTCTTTGACACCTTTAGCCCTAGTCTATTTACACAACCAGGGTGCAGAATGCGATCACATTTTACACATTTAGGGTCTTTTGCAGCTTTGGCCTTCCAGTATAGATGTCGCAGCCTTCTGGCGGAATTGGCCTTTACATGAAAAGTCTAGACGTTACATGAAACGCTACCAGCATATAGTGAAATAAACTGAAATTTCATTAGAAGGCTAAAATTTCTAGCCGGTACATAAAATGAAGAATGATTTGTAGCACTTACTGAAATCAAAGTGTCTTACACCATGTGGCTGGTTCTTCTAAACTTTTTATGTAACGCTGCAAAATGGAGGTAGAAATTAGATAATGGTGGAATAGGATAATGTAAAACTAAGAGAATAAAGAAACGAGGTTTAACGTTTATCAAATAAATTTATAATAATTATTATTAGGTATATTTGACAACAAAACAGAACAAAAATAAAAAACAATAAACAATTAAACGAGAATTAATAAAAAAAAACAAAACTGGAAAAATAGCAATGATAATTTAACTTGTGTTTTTGTCAACCAATGAGATTAAAATTTAAATATATCTAAGTCGAACTCCACAAACTTTAATAACTGTAAAATTACTAATGAAACATGTTTCGGCAGAACACTTCTGCCATCATCAGCCCTAATTTAACAAAAGATTAATGATACAATTGATGAATTACAAGAGGGGTTCTTACCTTAAAGAATATTAAAAATTATGACGTTGACGTAATTTTGAATTAAATTTGACGTTTTCAAAGGGTTACATGATTTTTAAAAGATTTCGTAAAAACAACATTTTAAAAAATGTAAAAATTAAAAATGGATCAAAGAGAATCTGGTAAGCTTGTTTGAGTGGTGAAAAATTAAAATAGTGAATTAATAATGGGATTATTGAAGTTATTCTGTTCATTTAAACAAGATCTGTTTTCCAGTTTCAAGGCTTTCCTTATTTCCAAAGTCTCAAGAAAATCTAATTTCCGGCCTTTATTGCATTTATGAATCAATTTGGAATTTGATGGTGAAAAACTATGTTTCGTTATTAATATATGATTGGCGAAAGAAGAAGGTGTTGATGGTGGAGGATCAAGATCTGTGTTGTTATAGCTTAGCAATGGGCTCTAATTTGTCACCTCTTTTAGCAGAAATATTCATGAATAACTTAGAAGATCAGTTTTTAACTTCTTCACCTTTTAAAGATCATTTTCTCTTTTGGTACAGATATGTAGATGACATAATTGTTTTATTCAAAGGATCTGATTCTGAACTTGATAACGCACTCAGCAACTTAAATTCTTTAAACCAATCCATTAAATTATTTTATTACCGAGCTGAAGGTAAACACATGGTAGAGAGGTTACGTAGCGAAAAATAGAGAAATAGAAGGTGATATAAAGAAAAAAATTAGATAAGATATTGAGAAAAGCGAGAAGAGGTATTAGAGAAAGGTAGGAAGAAAGAAGTGGGCAGGGAAGAGGAGATATAGTCAGGAAAAAGAATAAATCGGCGAAGCCGGAAGATAACGACATCTAGGAGGCGCCACAGGAAGCGGATGAACAAAGACGATAGAAACCGCTCGCTCAGTCAGGGAAGCCTGGACTCTTACCTGGAGTAAAGGAAAAGAAAGAGAAAAGGGGAGGGTGAGAAGAGGGAAACAAGGGGGATATACTTAGACAACGACCTCACAAAGAAAGAAAGAGATTTACAGAAGAAACTAAGAAGTATGGCAAAGGAAAAAAGAGAAGAAGGGAAAGAAGTAAGAGTGGGATACAGGAAATTAATAGTGGACGGCGAGCAATGGAGATGGAATTAAAAGAGAGAGATACTAGTTTTCCAATAAGAAGAAGAAGGGAAGGAGGGAAAAAGGGGGACAACGGCAAAGTAAAAAGGACAATAAAACGGGAAAAAAGAAACAAAGAAGGAAGTAGGAGGGAAACTAAGGAAGGAAGGGGGAAATCAAAGAAGGTAACGAGAAAAACAGGGGTGAGGGCACTATTTTGGAATGTAGCGGGACTAGGGAAAAAGAAGAAGATTTTTGGGACTATGTGAAGGAGTTCGATATTGTTGGATTAACAGAAACATGGTCAGAAAGCTGGGAAAAAATAGAAAAACTGTTACCAAAGGAGTTCAAGTGGGAATGGCAAAGGGCGAGGAAAGGAAAGAAAAAAGGAAGAGCAGCAGGGGGAATAATAACAGGGCTAAAAAAAGGAATAAAAGAGAATACTAAAAAGAAGGGAGAAGAGGAAGGTCACATGGTGAGAAACGTTAAAATAGACAGTAAATGGTGGAAAATAGTGACAGTGTACAGCAAAGAAATGAAAGAAACAATAAACAAGATATAAGAAACATTAAAAGACAACAGGGAAGAATGTCTGCTTCTGGGAGGGGATTTTAACGGGAGAATTGGGGAAAGAGGAGCCAGGGATTGGGAAGAAGAGAGAGGAGAGGGAAAAAGAAAATCCAAAGACAAGAAAGAAAACGCGGAAGGGAAGAAGTTGATAGAATGGATAGAAGAAAAAGGATGGGAAGTGCTGAATGGAAATTAAACAAAGAGACGAAGAAGGAGAATGGACCTACATAGGCGGTAGAGGAGAGACGGTGATAGACTACGGAATAGTAAACGAAGAAGCATGGGAAAAAGTCGAAGAATTCAGAATAGGGGAAAGAGTAGAGTCAGACCATCTGCCTATAGAGATAAGTATAGGAAGGGGGAGAGAGAAGAGAGGAGGAGAAGAAAAAATAGAGGAAATCCGGAAGGTGATAATTAAAGTATGGGACGAGCAAGGGGTGGAAGAGTATAAGAAAAGACTGGAAAAAGCAAGATTTAAAGAACAAGAAGTAGGGAAAATGGAGAAAGAATTGGTAGAAATATTGGAAAAAGCAGCGACAAAAAGAGAAATAACAGTAAGAGGTGGAGGAACAAAAAGAAAGAATAAATGGTGGGACAAAGAATGTGAGCAACGTAAAAAGGAAGCAATAAAAGAACTAAGAAAGTGGAGAAAGACTAAAGAGAACAGAAGTGGCTTTTTAGAAGCGAAAAGAAGATACAGAGAGACATGCAGGGAGAAGAAGAGGCAGAAGAAGGAGAGAGAGGAGGAAGAGATAAAAGCAATAAGAACAGAGAAGGAGGTATGGAACTATATTAATAGAGAGAGAAAGAAAAAAGAAAAGGGGAGCGAGGAGATAACGATGAATGAGTGGGAGGAGTACTTCATGAGGCTGCTGGAGGGAGAAAAAGAAAAAAAGAAAACGGAAATAGAAACGAAGAGAAACCGAGTAGAACCTGAAGGAGAAGAAATTACAATGGTAGAGGTGGAGAGGCATGTGAAGAAACTGAGGAAAGGGAAGGCACCAGGGAGGGATAGAATACAGAATGAGTCGTGGATGTATGGGACGAGAAGAGTGCTAGAGAGGCTGGTGGAGGTAGTGAATGGGGTGTGGAGAGGAGAAGGATTCCCGGTAGGGTGGAGAGAGGGGGTAATTTACCCCATTTACAAAAAAGGGGAGAAATGTAAAGTAGGGATAACTCTCCTAAACACAGGGTACAAGTTGTATGCATCAATTCTGAATGAAAGGATGAGCAGAGAGATAGAGGAAAAGGGAGCATTACCAGACAGCCAAGCAGGATTTAGAGAGGGGAGGGGAACTATGGATAATGTATACATCCTGGATCATTTGACGAAGAGTGAGTTAAAAAAGAAAGGGGGGAGGGTGTATGCATTATTCGTAGACTTCAAGGCGGCTTTTGACAAGGTGGACAGAGAGAGGATGTTTGAGTGCCTGAGGGAGAAAGGGGTAAATGAATGGCTGGTAAGAAAGGTGGAGGAGATATATGAGAAGACAAAAAGTAAAGTGAAGGTAGGGGAGAGGGAAAGTGAATGGTTTGTGACAACAAAGGGAGTGAGGCAAGATTGCCCGCTCAGCCCCTTGTTGTCCACGATGTATGTGGCAGATATGGACGGAATGTTAGAGAGAGCACAAGCGGGGGGGTGTGTGGTAGTTAGAAAAAAAGTGTGGAGCCTGGCGTTTGCGGATGGTGTGGTAATGGTGGCAAAGAGTGAAAGAGAAATGAAGGAAATGATAAAGAGTTTAGGAAAATATGTGAAGAAGAAAAGACTAGAAGTGAATGTAGAGAAAACAAAAATGCTGGTGTTCAATAAGAGAAAGGGGAAGAACGAAGAGAGTGATTGGAGGTGGGAGGGAGAAGTAATAGAACAAGTAAAAGAATTCAAATACTTGGGGTATGTGTTCAATGAAAGAGCCACAGATAAGGCACATATTAGAGAACTGGCAAGAAAAGCGAACAAGGTGATAGGAGGTGTATGGGGAATAGGAGAGAGAAGGTGGGGAGGCGATCTTAAGAGGAGAATGATGATGTTTGAAAGTCTTATTGAAAGCGTGTTGTTGTACGGAGCAGAGGTCTGGGGATGGAAAGAACAAGAGGAGATAGAGAGGGTGCAAGAGAAATATCTGAGGTGGGTGCTAGGGGTGGAGAGAGAAACGCCAGGGTACATAGTGAGAGAAGAATGCAAGAGGAATAGGTTGAGAGTGAAAGCGGGAAAAAGAGCGGTCAAGTTCGAAGACAGGATGGAAGGGAGGAAAGAATGTAGGATACTAAAGGAGTGCTGGAGAGAAAAAAAGAAGAATTCAGAGGAGAATGATAGGGAGAATTACTACAGGAGGAATGGGTATGCAAGCAAAGAAATAGAGAGACTGAGAGAAAGAGGCGTGTGGATGAATGTAGAACTAAGTGAAAGAGATAAGGATAGGGATAGACAAGAGAGGAGAGAAAGAATTAGAGTATCCAGATACAACGGGAAGTACGGAAGATGCATGATCGAGGAAGTACCGAAGTATTTGGGTAGGGAGAGCGAGAAAGAAAGAAAGATGATGGCGAGGTTTAGGTGCGGAAATGAAGAGAGGGAAGATAGGTATTGGGCAGAAGATGGAGGAAGAATGTGTAGAATGTGCTATGAAGAAAGAGAGACGATTGAGCATATATGGAACGAGTGCAGTGAGATGAAACAAAGAGAGAGGAAAGAAAGAGTGGAAATACTGAATGTAGATGGAAGGGAAATTAAATGGATGAAAGAGGTAGGGAAGAGGAGGGAGAAGGGAGAAGAGGAAAGGGGAGGGGAGAAGAAATAGAGAATTTTATTTAGTTTTTTTTTATTATTATAATTGTTAAGTTTACTTGTATATGTATAGGAATCAGAAAGCCCGTAGGGCAAATAAAGATTTATAACTAATAATAAAATTATATGGATATAAAGGGTCTTAATAAATATTTCATTCATAATTTAAATTTGAATTTATTTCATGATATGGTAGCGTTTCATGTAACGTCTAGACTTTTCATGTAAAGGCCAATTACGCCAGAATGCTGTGACATAGACACAGCGAATCAGCGGATGACATGCAGCCTTGACAGCTTTGTATAGATTTCTCAATCCTTTTAACAATAAGGACTTCAATTCAAAAGGGATGACCACATCCTTTTTTTTTCAAATTTGACACCTCATTACTCCTTATATGGGTCGATGGAGATCATCAGAAGTTATCTGTCTGTTTCTACATCGAGAAACTGATAATAATTATTATGACTGTTTCAATCTGATTAATTATTATTGGTATGGATATAAAAATCTGCCAATCATCGTATTGTAATAAATGGAAATTATTATTGTTAGATTTTAAACGAGAGCAAAGTTTACATAAACTTTTTCATAATTCAGAATTTCGAAGAACCGAATAATGCTGGGAAATTTGATGAAATCTAAACATTGTAGAAATTAATTGCCGGTTCATAAATAAGTTCTTTGACGTCTGCTGTTAATAAGGTCACAAGGCCCATACATAATTGCTAACTAACACACCTTTCGCTGAATTATTTGCAAAGCACAATCGCAATGCAACTAATGTTATTGAAAACAAACCTCGATAAACTTGACGAATTCGTCGCGGTTAATTCCTGCAGGCTGTCGTAAGTAATATTTTAAAATTTCCCAATGTATAAACAAGCTAGAGATACACGTACATTCCTTACGTAAGCGGCTTTATAAACAGTTTTTAATTTTGTTGCAATCGACCTGATTTTCTCGGAAATTAAGGACTTAATTGTTGTTATTGTTGGAAATGGCAATCTCTTGCCAACCTTGTGCAAAAAGCGTTCGATTATCTATAATTGCGCCGTTGATGCGATGCGTTCGCCAAGCATGATTAATTGTGGTCGCTTTGAGATTTTATCTATTATAAAAAGATTTATTATGTTTCCTTCGTTTTGTAAGCCGCGATAACACGCGAGTTAATTAATATGGAATTATTGTGGGTTTGTGCTTTTTATAAATAAGGTGTAATAAATCAGGCTTAATTTAGTTGAATTATCTGCGAAATTTATGTGCGTTCGGATGACGGACAACATCGTTCTAATGAATTATTGTGTTGGAGTTTCGCCCCAAAACTAATGAAATATTTCCTACCATCGGTAATGTTAAAATAATGTCGGCTGGAATTACACGTTTCCAGATGGGGTAATGGATTTTTTAGTAATACCTCGGGCTAATAGCCTTTGTCGTTAGCAGCCTGACGATTAAAGGCCATCAGCCCAAAAGTGATAACTACAATCCGAACAAGTTTCAATAAAACCTACTTATATCTTGTTTGATTCAAGTCTCGGAGATAAATGTGTTTCCTTTTCTTACACCTTCAGCGTTTCCGCATCGATGAATTATTAATTTCAAATTGCAATTCTCGCTTCCAAACTTGAATTTAACGGACCGTATTTTGATTCGCTCCAACTAGCAGCTCGGATAAAACGAAAAAGAGGAGTTCGGTAGATAAAACGGCCGCGACGAAGCCCGAAAAAGTCGGCAATTTAATAAGATTGAAATTTTTATAACGTTTGAAAATTGTTGTTTATAGAGGCATACACTATTAATTAAATGCAAATCCGTCGCTTTACGGCTTCAAGGATGTTAAGACGAATGAACAATGTGGTCGGTGCAAAAACAAGAAAAAGTGTAGATTGCGGCAACCGTGGCCAATGCCTTAATGACGTTAAATATGGTTATTAATGACGATCTTGAGCGAAATGAATCACCAGTTGGATAGCTATTTCTGATGGTCCCTCCATTCTTTGGTGTTTTCTTCGGCTTTTACGTTTTCGTCTTTTCAATCAAGTTTCTGTAAGTTTTACTGTAATCAAGTCGAAACTGTCTACTTCCGTTTGAAAATTATTATTATTATCAAATTAATAACAAAAAAAAAATACATTCTAGACAAGATATAATATGTACTTTTGGACTAAACTACAGATGCTCAAACACCTGAAAAATTGATTCAAAAGCCACAAAACTTCAAAAAATTTTAATATACATAGTTTGGGAACGTCTATGTTTTTTTTAAATTTGTCAGTTTCGTTTTGAAGCATTTTCGAAAAAAAAATTTTTCGCTTATATTGAAATTTACACTAAAAATGGCGCTTCAAGAAAAGACTTCCACACAAATCTGATAATTTAATGTTAGATGTGTGATAAAATAGTCGAAAATAAATTACCTGAAATGATGGACATAATGAGAAATTTAGCCAGCGGCATAAAAGAGATAAAAAGGACCAGAATGCAAACAACGAAAAAACAAAAATACTCCAGGACTAAATAAGGAAATTAAGGGAAGAGCAAAAAGAATTCAAGAATGAGATAAAACAACTAAAAGATATTAACAAAGAGTGATTGCATCGAATGAAAAAATAGAAAAGCTATAGAAGGAGAGAACAGAAGAAAGAACTTTATACTACAAGGTATCACAATGAAATAACACAACCCTACAGAACTAAAAAAGGAAATGCAAGACTTCTTAGAAAGGAAACTGGACGTAAAAATAGAATCAGCAAGAAAGTTAGGAGAAAAAACATGCTGGGTCGAGCTAAATAGCAAAGGAGATAAGAACATAGCAAACTACGAAATTGTGGAGAAGAACTGTACATAAAAAACGACCTGACAAATGAGGAAAGAACAGTGCAAACAACAATTAGGAAAATCGGCAAAGAGTGGATCACTAAAGACAAAACAGTAAAAATGGGCAAACTAATAATAATCCATGGGGAAACTTGAACCTGGAATGAAGGAGAAAAATAAACCAATTCAAAGAACATAAAAAAAACTGACAAAATAGCAAAATGTAACGGACGTCATCCCCTTGGATCTGCGCCGGCAAATATAGGTATTGTATTTCACATAGAATTCTAGTAGTACAATTTAAGATAAACTGACCACATTTTCATACTAAGTTTATGGCCCAAGTGAAGACGACGCAGCGTAAAAGAAGGATGAATTCTGGGAAGAAGTAACAGAGGTGGTAGACGACATAACAGGAAAAATAATTATCCTTGGAGACCTAAATGGCAGAGTGGGCTTGCAAGACGAAAGGTCAAGAGATGTCATAGGAAACTATGGAGAAGTGGTCAGAAATAATAATGGAATGAGAATTATAGATTTCTGCATCCAGAACAACTTACTAGCTATGAATTAATTAAAAGTAGAGGGGAACATCTATCATACCTATTAATTCAGAGAAATTATAAGAACAATGTAAAAGACGTGAGGACAAGAAGAGGTGCAGAAATAGTGAGCGACCATTACCCAGTGGAATGCAAAATAAGTATCACTATAAATATACAAAGAAGCAACAAAGCAAACATAACAAGCGAAAAAAGTAACACACAAGAAGCAATAAAATTATACATGTTAGCCGACAAAAACATAGCACGAAACTATAGAGAAAAAGTAGAAACAATACTGGAAATGATATAGAACATAGATGGAGCTGTTATAGAAAGGTATAGAAGGTTTTCACTTTCTCAGATTTTTAAGTTCTCAATTTTTCAGGTTCTCAGGTTTTCAGGTTCTCAATTTTTCAGGTTTTCAGGTTCTTAGATTTTTAGGTTTTCAGGCAGAAAAATATTTTGTCAAGGTTGTAGCAAATAAGGTGGGAAAAAATGAAAACATGGAAAAATTCACATTGAGGACTCACAGCGTCGTTACGACATCTAGGGACAATAAAAAAAAAACTGAATCCGTTGGTATCGTTAAACATTATTTGATCTAATTTTGCAAGTTGAAGTGAAAAAGCTCTATTTAGTTCTCAGTTGGCTGTCAGGACCTGATTACGCAAAACCTGAAAACCTGAAAAACATGAGAACTTTAAAACCTGAGAATTGGCATACCTAAGAACCTGAAGACCTGCTGAGAACCTGAGAACCTGAAAACCCAAACAATTGAGAGCCTGAACATTTAAGGTCCTGAGAACCTGGAATTTTGAGAACCCGAAAACCTGCGAACCTGAAAACATGAAAATCTGAAAACATTGAACTTGAAAACCTGAGAACCTGAAAACCCAAGAGCCTGAAAATTTGAAAACTTGCGAACCTGAAAGGAACAAAAATTTGCAAAATTACAGTTATTTTTTTTAATTTTGCAAATCGAATTGAAAAAGCTCTATTTTTTTTAGGTTAGCAAGTTTCTTAACTTTTCAAGTCCTCAGGTTTTCAGGCTTTCAAGTTCTTCAAGTTCAATGGGGTTCTAAGGTTTTCACTTTCTCAGATTTTTAAGTTCTCAATTTTTCAGGTTCTCAGGTTTTCAGGTTTTAAGGTTTTCAGGTTTTCAGGTTCTCAAGTTTTCATGTTCTCAGTTCTTCAGGTTCTCAGGTTTTCACTTTCTCAGATTTTTAAGTTCTCAATTTTCCAGGTTCTCAGGTTTTCAGGTTCTTGGGTTTTCAGGTTCTTAGATTTTAAGGCTTTCACGTTTTCAGGTTCTCAGCTGGAAAAATGTTTTGTCAAGGTTGTCCAATTAATGGCAACAATAATTACCGCGAGAAAAAATGAAAATTAATTTTAGAAAGAATTACAGAGACGGGAGTGAACGGCCAAGGTAGAATCTATAGGTGTCAATACAGTGGAAGTCGGCCATAACGAATCCTTAATAAAATAAATATTAAGAACTCTTTACTATTATCATCAATTCATTTTGATCCATCTTCATCCTCATTTCCATGTTATAGTAGAAAGAAACATAAAACACGGATATTGGGGAAGAACAACACAACTAGCAATTATAATAAAACATCCCTAAGATGCATTCTTATCGTTAAATGTTTGATCTGATTTTGCAAGTCGAATGGAAAAAGCTCTATTGCGTTTTCAGGTTCGTATGTGTCTGGTTCTCAAGATTTGAGAATTGAGATTGTCTTTTCTTTAAATTCTCAAAAAGTTCTCTTTTGATTCTTTTGACTGTAAAACGATCAAATAACTTTCAGAAACGTTATCTTTTGACGATCCTTACCCTAAAGCTTTCAAGAAGAGTGTTAAAAGCTTTTCAACTGACTTCAACTGTTTGTTCAAAAATTGCGAAATGTGACAATAAAAAAATCCCAACATATTCTGATGTAGAAGCTGGCTTTTGATTCTCCCACATTTAAATAGACTCTTCTTTAAGATAAAACTTAATGACCTAAAAATCCAAAAACCTGGCCAACTGAGAAAATGAGAATCTGACATCCTCAAAATTTTGATAAATCGAAATCTTGCGAACCTAAAATCGCGAAACCGTGAAAACATGAGAATCGGAAAACCTAAGAACCTGAAAACCTGAACACTTGAGAGCCTGAACATTTGAGGTCCTCAGTACCTGGAATGTTGAGAACCCGAAAACCTGTGAACCTGAAAACATAGAACCTGAAAAAATTACAACCTCTTCTAATCCCTGAGAACCTGAAATCCCAAGAACCTGAAAATTTAAAAACTTGCGGAAAATGTGAGATTTTAATTTGAGCGCGGACAGCGTCATTAGACATCTAGGAACAATAAAAAAATAACTGTGAATCCGTTGTTATCGTTAAACATTTGATCTAATTTTCCAAGTCGAACTGAAAAAGCTCTGTTTAGTTTTCAAGTTAGCAGGTTTCTTAGGTTTTCAAGTTCTCAGGTTTTCAAGTTCTGAAGATTTCAGGTTTTCAGGTGCTCAGGTTTTCAGTTTGTCAAGTTTTCAGGTTCTCAGTTCTTTAAGTTCAATGGGGTTCTAAGGTTTTCACTTTCTCAGATTTTTAAGTTCTCAATTTTTCAGGTTCTCAGGTTTTCAGGTTCTCAATTTTTCAGGTTTTCAGGCAGAAATATTTTTTGTCAAGGTTGTGCAAATAATGGGAACAATTAAGGTGGGAAAAAATGAAAACATGGGAAAATCACATTGAGCCGCTGACAGCGTCGTTAGACATCTAGAGACAATAAAAAAATAACTGAATAATCCGTTCTTATCGTTAAACATTATCTGATCTAATTTTGCAAGTTGAAGTGAAAAAGCTCTATTTAGTTCTCAGGTAGGCAGGTTTCTTAAGTTTTCAAGTTCTCAGGTTTTCAGCTTTTCAGGTTCTCAAGTTTTCAGGTTCTCAGTTCTTCAGGTTCTCAGGTTCTCACTTCTTCAGGTTCTCAGGTTCTCACTTTCTCAGACTTTTAGGTTCTCAATTTTTCAGGTTTTCAGGTTTTCAGGTTTTCAAGTCTTCAGGTTCTTGAAAAAGCTTCATTGCGATTTGAGAGCTGAGATTGTCGTTTTTTCAGATTCTCAAAAAGTTCTTTTTTGATTCTTTTGACAGTAAAACGTTCAAAAACTGTCAGTAAAGTTCTGTTTTGACGCTCCTTACTCTGAAGCTTTAAAAAAGAGTGTTGAAAGCTCTTCAACTGACTGTTCAAAAATCGCGAAATCTGAAAATAAAAAATCTCAACATATTGTGATTTTAGAAGCTGGCTTGTGATTCTCCTAACTGTAAATGGACTTTTATTTAAGACAAAACTTAAAGTCCTTGAAACCCAAAAACCTGACCAATAGAGATAATGAGAATGGACATTCTCAAATCTTGAGAAACCGAAATCTTCAGAACCTGAAAACGCGAAACTGTGAAAACGTGAGAACTTTAAAACCTTAGAATCGGAAAAGCTAAGAATCTGAAAACCTGAGGACCTGAGAACTTGAAAACATGAAAAGAACCTGAAACCCTGAGAACCAGAGAACCTGAAAACCCGAACACTTTCTCAGATTTTAGGTCCTCAATTTTTCAGGTTGTCAGATTTTTAGGTTCTCAATTTTTCAGGTTCTAAGGTTTTCAGGTTCTTGGGCTTTCAGGTTCTTAAATTTTCAGGTTTTCAGGGTCGCATGTTGGTTCGCATGTTTTCTGGTTCTTAAGGCTTGATATTGTCAGTTTTTCAGATTCTCAAAAAGTTTTCTATTTTTTTTTAATGTATAACGTGCAAAAACTCTCAGCAAAATTCTCTTTTGACGCTCCTTACTCTAAAGCTTTCAAAAAGAGTGTGAAAGCTCTTGAATTGACAAAGAACTGTCTGTTCAAAAATCGCGAAATGATTTTAGAAGCTGGATTTTGATTCTCATAACTGTAAAGAAACTCTTTAAGTTAAAACTTAAAGACCTTAAAACCCAAAAAGCTGACCAACTGAGAAACTAGGAACCTGACATCCTCAAATCTTAAGAAACCGAAATCTTGAGAACCTGTTTACGCGAAACCGTAAGAACCTAAAAACATGAGAACTTTAAAACCTGAGAACTGGAAAACCTAAAAACCTGAAGACCTGCTGAGAACCTGAGAAGCTGAAAACCCGAACAATTGAGAGCCTGAACATTTAAGGTTCCGAGTACCTGGAATTTTGAGAACCCGAAAACTTGCGAACCTGAAAACCCAAGAGCCTGAAAATTTTAAAACTTGCGAACCTGAAAGGAACAATAAAAAAATAACTGTAAATCCGTTCTTATTGTTAAACATTTGATCTAATTTTGCAAGTCGAACTGAAAAAGCTCATTTTTTTTTCAGATTAGCAGGTTTCTTAGGTTTTCAAGTTCTCAGGTTTTCAGGTTCGCAGCTTTTCAGGTGTTCAGGTTCTCAGGTTTTCAGGTTCGCAGGTTTTCAGGTTCTCCAGTTTCCAGGTTCTCAGGTCTTCAGATTCTCAGGTCTTCAGGTTCTCAGGTTTTCACTTTCTCAGATTTTTAGGTTCTCAATTTTTCAGGTTCTAAGGTTTTCAGGTTCTTAGATTTTCAGGTTCGCATAATGGTTCGCATGTTTTCTGGTTCTTAAGACTTGATATTGTCAGTTTTTCAGATTCTCAAAAAGTTCTCTATTTCTTTTTTAATGTATAACGTTTAAAAACTCTCAGCAAAATTCTCTTTTGACGCTCCGTACTCTAAAGCTTTCAAAAAGAGTGTGAAAGCTCTTGAACTGACAAAGAACTGTCTGTTCAAAAATCGCGAAATGATTTTAGAAGCTGGCTTTTGATTCTCATAACTGTAAAGAAACTCTTTAAGTTAAAACTTAGAACTGGAAAACCTAAGAACCTGAAGACCTGCTGATAACCTGAGAACCTGAAGACCGGCTGATAACCTGAGAACCTTAAAACCCGAACAATTGAGAGCCTGATGAACATTTAAGGTTCCGAGTACCTGGAATTTTGAGAACCCGAAAACCTGCAAACCTGAAAGCATAGAACTTGAAAACTTGAGAACCTGAAAACCCAAAAGCTTGAAAATTTGAAAACTTGCGAACAATAAAAAAATAACTGTGAATCTGTTCTTATCGTTAAACATTTGATCTAATTTTGCAAGTCGAACTGAAAAAGCTCTATTTTTTAGGTTCTCAGGTTTTCAGGTTCTCAAGTTTCCAGGTTCTTAGGTTTTCACTTTCTCAGATTTTTAGGTTCTCAATTTTTCAGGTTTTCAAATTTTCAGGTTCTTAGATTTTCAGGTTTTCACGTTTTCAAGTTCTCAGGTTTTCAGGTGGAAAAATATTTTGTCAGGGTTGTCCAAATAATGGGAACATTTTAGAAGCAGTTATAGAGACGGGAGTGGACCGCCATGGTAGACACATCTAATGTGCACTTTTCCCGACCGCTGCGAGAATAAATCTTGATGGCTCGATCGCATTTGCGATTTCTCTAAAGTCACTTTGACACCTTTGACATTCAAATATTATACCAAATTGTCAACAGTTAGTAGTGCCAACCTAATTTAAATTTCACAGCCTCCTTTAATTTATAAATTAAATGATCGCACGGTATGATCTCAATACACGATTTCATCAATTTGGGAATGTTTTTTAAATTCTTTGTAAAATTTATCTAAAGTACTAACATTTGCGTAGACAAACGATATTTCGACAGAAAGCTTATTAAAAATGCTATTTGGTGGCATAATAGAATATTATACAAATTGAAAAAGAACAGTTATACATTTTGCGCAACCGTACACCCTGTATAGAAATGTCCATTTAGATGACTTTCAATCAGTGTGTATTAAAGCTTGGGTCTATAAAAATTATTTACAGAAAACTATTCAGTTATCTCTTTTGGAATGGTTTCTTTATAACTCAAGAAACATACATGTATATTACTAATATTAGAACACTGTACATGATTTCTAATAATTTCAAATTGGGAAGGTATCGTGTGGCAATCGTCCCCTGAAAACCCTGTTTTGATATCTTTCAAAATAAGGGCGTAAATGATCCACACACCTCTGGGATACCCGGTATTATATATAAACATCTTTTAGTGGCGCATCCACAATTTTCAAAGTTATTTTATATTGTTATGTTCATATGAAAATATGAAATAAAAATGGTGGATGCGCTGTTTGCAAATTTAATGCAAATTTAATGATGATGTAATTTTGGAGAAGAGATAATTCAAGAAGAATTCAATCAAAAGCAATTCTGGCAAAATCTAAATATAGTGAACATTAATTGCTGTTTGCTATTGGTGGTGGTGGTGTCGCAACAAGCTTCATAAGATTGCAAAGAAATTATTGTGGCCTTTACTTTACTTTATCACTCATTATCGTTTACCCGCATTCACGTCAAAAGCAATTATAAAAATGTCAAATTTGTAGAATCGAGAAGACGGTACACATAGCCGAGGGCAATACCCCGGCTGTTCTTATATGGTCGGCAAATATACGACTAGCAGTGAAATAGAGGCTATAAACGGGCTTTAGCTATGTTATTACCCCATCTTCCATCTTCCTGGTTATAACTAATAATTCATAGAAATTTTACCCTTGACGTTTAATACTAATAATTATTATTAGTAATTTTTGCTCCGACACCCAACACGATGAGCATAACTTACAATTATTAATAAATCATAAAACGTTTCCGTCGTAAAACTTTGTAACAATCATTTATTCACGACTCGTGCACTTTTATCATTTATTTACACAAATGCGGACACACCACATCGGAGCGTAAATGCCTTCATCAACATCCATAATGCATCCCAATAAATAATAAAATAATTACATCGACTTTCTACAGCCTTACCTGTATTAACGGCATAATGAACTTCGTTGTGTGCCCATAGAAAGAGTAATTTTAATTATCGACTATTGTCAGCGGTATCATTATAAAAATATTGCTATTTTGAGCCACTTATTTAACATAATGGAACGCGCATTAAACAAAAACACCATTAGATAGATCTATTTACTTTGTGCTTATTAAGTATTATACTGGATACTATTTATACACTAATGAACTCTTAATTATGATAGTTTGTTGTCGATGCTGGTCATTATTAGAGGAAGTTTTGCTACGCGGCCGGTCGTTGACGTAGGCTCGACGTAATGCGTAATTAATAACAATGCTAACACAAAAATGTTAGTGATAATTAACAAATAGTAAAAAGTAATAGGACCTGGGATCATAACTATCATCAGCTGTCTAAAAAGTTACGATATCGAAAGCCAGCGTACATTATCTCACGAACAACAAAGAATATAACTCCTAATAAAATAATTATTATTACATTAATCACCACAGCATTTCGTACCATAAATAACAAACCATCCGGTGTAATAATACGCTGTACTACTTTCGCAATTAAAATTTACAACCCCCGCAGGCCCAGAGACGGTTTATTAACTTGAAAAATTCCTGTAATACACTTTTAATAACCTTTGATGTGCCACCGTAAAAAAACAGGAAGCACACGCCACTGCTGCAAAGACAATTTTAAAAGTTGCGTGGTGTGCGGTTTTTACATAAAAGACGAGCCGTAATTGCGGAATTACGAGAGGATTGTTATAATAAACTTATGAAAAATGGATCGATCTGGACACAAAAAACGAAATGTTTTCGTCACGCGATCCATAACATGTTGGGTATTTAATTAATTCATCCAGTTCTTTTAAGGCCGGAGACCATTAAAGTGTCGTTAGGTAAGTGGTTTGTCTGGAGGGTTGAGTGGATGTAATCGTGGGTAGTGAAAAGTTCTCGGGGCTGATCACGTCATGGCGAATAGCTGATGTAAATATGTATGATAAGAAACTATTAATTAATATCAAAATTAGATCACGGGTGGTATTAGTAAATTAAGCGGAGGAGGCGCCATGTACTTACTTATATTAAGTAAAATTATTTTGTTTAATCTTGCCGGATTGTAGAAATTCTTAGCAAAGTATTTACCTCAATTTATTTTTGTATTGTACCCTTCATAGCACATGGATCAAATTATCATTACGACCACCTATCACAATATTCCTGTGATTACCTTAATGACACTACTCCTTTCTTCTCTAATGCCACATTATCCACCATAATATCGTCTTAAAACCACTCGAAAACATATTTTTTACGCAAGGACAAATCCCGCTTTGCGCAATTGATTTATGAATGTATATGTTTATTACTTCCCCTGAAATTTTATATAAGTAAAGTACACACAACCATGTAATTATCAGTGCTCTAGATCTGAAGATTATGATCAAATAATTGTGTCGGCCACATTTAGAGATAATTCATAATAATACCTGTTTAAATTCAGTTACAACACCGGCATTATGTTATTTATTTTTATGTTTGCTGGAAGTTCCAGCCACAATGTATGTGGTTCGTTAATTTGGACAGCGGTAAATAAGATAAGAAGTGGAGGAATTGCAGTGTGTAATAAAACACTTTACGATAAGTGGGAATTAAAAATGTAATTAAAAATGTAAGTATTTACTCGGCTTTATCTGTTGATACAAAAATAGACGCACTTTCTAGAAAAATTGTCAATAGACACGTCAAGTGGAAAACGGTAATCTTGATTAACTCACTCCGAATTCTATTTGTGGCTAGATTAAGTAATTAACTAAAAATACTGTTGCTGCTTTTAACTTTTTCTCGGGTTTCGATTAAAATCGTTGCCAAATTGGACATTTTGTGTTCGTTCTTTCATTATGTCGAAGGATTAGGTAATTAGGTAATTCTACCAATTACTTCAAAGTTCCGGTAATTGTTTACAATTTTTCCTCAGCTGTCGTATCCACCAGCTCTTTTATTGTTTTCCATCGACTTCTGACTGTCTTTTCTTTTCAAATATCACGTCGTAATTATAACTGCCAAATTCGTCTAATAAGCCTTTTAATTTTCCTCTTCGAGTGGCGCTTCCACCATTTTTCAGTCCTTCGGTTGCCTTTCATAGGCATTTTTTATTTTTGAATATCACATCGCGGTGATAAAAAGAATTTCTAAATTCGTGCAATTTTGATTTCAAATCTGTTCAATTTTTATTCGCGCTCTAACATTTATGACATCATTCACCCTTTTTATTTCACATTTTATGTGAAGGTTCTATGGCTTTTGAGGAATTTCTGGCGCTTTTTAGCCAAGACTATATTAAATTTAATTCCTTTAATTATTTTTAGTCTCACACAGCAATTAAAAAAATGTCCCCTTCACGTAGGTTTTGACAGTCTTATACATTACCATTATTATTTATAATTTAGTACTGTGCGATCATTTAAATTATGAATTAGAGTCGGCTGTGAAATTTAAATTAGGTTGGCACTACTAACTGTTGACAATTTGGTTTAATATTTGAATGTCACAGGTGTCAAAGTGACTTTAAAAAACGGCAACAGAATGGTGAATGGAAGTATTTTATATATCGCTGTGTTACAGGTTTTTCGAAATACCTACCCTAACACTTTGAACATTTGCTGTAATTTTCAATAAGCCTACATTCTTTTTTCGTGTTTTATTTTATTTAAACTAAAACAATTTAACATGAAAAACATAAATGTCATAATTTTTAGACCATAACCTCAAATTTTACTGTCAGTCATTGCATAAAAAATAACCCGCCTACTCTAATTTATAATTTAAATGATCTCACTGGCGAGCATAAAATACGGGTCATCAGCATATTTTCAAAAGTGTGAATTGTGTCTTATCGATTTTTCTACTGTTGCTACTGGAATTTAGATTCTGCTTTTGAACGCTATCTGATAATCTTTACCGTGCTCTTTTTGTAATTTTATAAAAAAAAATGTCAGTTCTGCACACATACATATCCTGTGACATCGGCTAGAATTGTGGCGACTTTAGAAAACGGTGAACAACCGCCAAAAAATTTCATGTGAGTACTGTCGAAAAAATCTTCCAACGGTATCAAGAAACAGGTCTGGACGTGCAACAACATCAAGAAAAGCCATCAAGAGATGATCGGTTTGTTGTCTTAACTGTTATATCAATATTAGCGACTATTCCATCCAACTGTCATTTATAAAAAATGTTTCAAAGAATTCAACCGAATATTCCACTACTGATCCCAGCGAATATTTTTAAAATAAACACCAATCTATTTATTAAAAAAAAATCACAATATTGAGAAGTTCAGTTTTTGTTAGAGCTGCTGCGCTTTTCTTTCGTTTTTCTGGGCATGCATGCAATTTTTTCTCTGTAATCACTAAAAGTTGGTTCATGGGATAGTTCTCCGAATACTACTCGTAGTCCAAGTTATGTAGACTATTTTTCAAACTGGTTTCACTCATTCAATTGTGCTTGAGAATCTAACTCGTGGATTCATTCGCAAGCACAATTGACATTCGTGATCAGTTTGAAAAACATTGGACAAACTTGGACGACTCGTGGTATTAGGGTTAATTCAAAATCTCATGGACCGCGAGGAAATGTTGCGCACAAACCCAAACCACTGGAGGGGGGTCGTTCGTCGCAGGTCTACTAGATAATTTACAAAATATATTATTCAAAATATTTCATGGTCGGTTCAGTCGAGCGTTGCCGATTTCCAAACGTCTCGCTCGATAGACTCCGCTCTCACGCATCTCGCGGTTCATAGGGTTTTGAACATATGAAGATTCGCAGAAGACCTTATTCTGCTGAATTATCTTGTCGCACTAGTGCTACAGGACCGCCTCTCACTCGTGCCCTTCGACCACAAAATTTCTAGAGAAGCTACTTATTCCGATTGTTTGAAGCCAACATCCAACTGAAGAAACCACAAGAAGTTGGAATTTCGACCTTAAAAATCCCTCTGGGCTGATTGATTCATTTTAGTTGTTTGTTTAGAGTCAGTGGCGTATCAAACTTAGGGAGCTTTCAAATAAATTTAAATAAATCAAAAACAATGGTTTTATTGAAATTAGGTTCCATGTTCAAACATTTGAAACACTTCTCGCGCTGTTCTGTATCTCGTGGAAAGGTAAAACTTTGCTCACGTACTTACGCTCGGCGTTGGACGGAATTTCCCGAAAATAAACGAACAATTGTGAAGATAATTTTATCTTTTCATTACCCTTACGTATTTCTTTACTTTTTTTCGGTTGTTTGATAAATTCTTTTTGGTATGAAACACCTCGCTGTGAAGGGATTGCTGGGTTGGGACATCCTACAGCATTTTACCACCAAAGGGACCATTTTACCACCACGCTCTTGAGTTTAAGCCGCTGTTTTCTTCGTAGATTTTTACTCTATTTTTATTAATAATTGTAAACCGTAATTGTGCTCGATATTAGGGATTGTTACTCTCAATGCTATCGTCTTTCTTCTTCATTCTTCGCTGTGCTGGTGTTATCTGGTTGGATCGCTTGTTCTGGAAGTATGCGACACTTTTCCCATTCCCTAAAACGCAAGGGGGCTAAATTAATGGAACCTACCCATAATACTTTCTTTGTGTTCGGTCGAAAAATATTGAAGAACTTCTTTTGTTTACATCTACATAATCTCACACCTGTCAGTACTGTCAAGCAGCGGTACGTCTATCGTCACCCCTACGCTTCCGCAGGTTTGAGAGGCCTTCTGCCGGCCGGCGTTTTCCGTCAAAAAGAAACATTATTATTCGGTGGTTATTTCAATTATCCGCAAGGGATTAAGTCATCCGTTTTATCGAAGTGAGTGATTTTCGTCTCATTGGAAACAATTGTGAATCGACGAAATCATTTTCGACCTACCGACTAGTCGTTCACGTGGTTCCGTACCATGTCTCGTTGTCTCGTCAGAATCATCCACGTCCCTCATTGGAGGTAAGGGCCTTTCTTTTCGTTAAACGGGGTACTTAAAAGAGAATCTTCTTCATTAGGGTGCTGGCTCGGGGTGAACCCTATAATATTCACCAACTAACTAAAGATCTGGATCCTTAAGTTCCATCGTGGACGATTGAGGAGGATTTTATTTGTGCCAGGGGCTGGAGAATCATCGTCGTCTCCCTCTGGAAGACATCACATCACCCCAAACCAAAGTTCCAAGGCCAGATAAGACATCTTGTGTTTTGACCACCGCAATAATTTAAAGTAATAATAACTTAACGTATCAACTTCAGAGTGTAACGTAAAACTAATTAGATCATCAAATCGTCGTTGACTGATAAATAAATTGTTTACACTATATTTATGCGGCGACTTATAGCTATAAATCGGGCGTATTTAATTTCAATTCGGTCTGTTTAATTTCAGATATTAGTTTTATGAGTAAATTCTGAAAACGAGTTAGAATGAAAAAAAGTGTTAGTGAGAGCGAGAGAGACGAAGACTATAAAAGAAAAAGAGAAGAAGGACGAGAAAAAAAGGAAAGATCACCGGTTAAAAAGGCAATGGGTGAGGAAATAAAAGAGATGGTGAAAAAAATTATGGAGGATGTAGGGGAGATAAAGGAAGAGAATCGGAAGATGAGTCGGGAACTGGAACAATTGAAAATTATAAACCAGAAGAATGTTCTTAAATCCAGGTGGAGTAAATTTAAATTAAAAATTTAAATATATCTAAGTCTAACTCCACAAACTTAAATGAGCGTAAAATTATTTTTTATATTATTTAAGGGCTGATGATGGCAGAACTGTTCTGCCGAAACATGTTCCGTTTGTAATTTTACGCTCATTAAAGTTTGTGGAGTTCGAATTAGATATATTTAAATTTTTAATTGAAAATTATGTTGTGTGAAAAGGAAAAAAAATGGGAAACAGAAAAGATGGAACTAAAAGAAAAAAATTAAGGAGAAATTGGAAGAGCAGGACTGGACGACGAGGAAATAGGTTCATTTGATTCCTCATGTTCTCAGATTTCTCCAAGATCTCAGCTTCTTCCAATTTTCAAATTCCCCAAGTTCTTAATTAGATTTCGCCAGTTCTTAAGTTTGTTTTCTCAAGTCCCCACCTTTCTTGAACATTCAGATCCCTTAACATCTCAGATTCTCAAGATCTCAAATCCTTCAAGTTCTTGGGTTCTTCAAACCAATATCAAATTATTAAGATCTCCAAGGTTTCATTTTCCCTAAAATCTCAGGGATTTTAACATCTGAAACTTTTTCAGTTCTCAAATTAGGTTTTTTTGGTTCCTCATGTTCTCAGATTTTTCAAGTTCTTAAATTTGGTTTCTCAAGTAGGGAGTTGAGTTTCTTCAACATTGAAATCCCCTTCATATCTCAGGTTCTCCTTGATCTCAAATTCTTAAAATTTTTTGGTTCTTCAAATCAAGCTGTCAAATTCTTAAGATCTTCGAGGTTTAAATTTTTTAAGGTTTTATATTCCCTAAGATCTTAGAAGTTTTTTCAGTTGACAAATTAGGCTTCTCAGGTTTTAAGCTTCGTACGGTCTACAAGTGCTCAGATTTCATAAGGTTCCAGGTTCTTCTAATTTTTCTAAACGCAGATTCTCAAACTTTTTAATTCTTAAATTCATCAGGTTCATCAATTAGATTTCGCAAGTTCTCAAGCCCTCTATTATTACGAGTTTTTCAAAAATATAGATTCTTCTAATTCTTACAGTTCTCAAGTTAGGTTTCTCGTATTCTCAATTTAGGTATCTCATATTCTCACGTTTCTTGAGCATTCAGATCCCTTAATATCTCAGGTTCCCCAAGAACTCTAATGCTTCAAGTTCTTGAGCTCCTCATATTAAGTTGTCCCATTCTTAAAATCTCCAAGATTTCAAATTTTTTAACGTTTCATATTTTAAGATCTCAGATTTTTAACCTGTGATTTGTTTTCAATTGTCAAATTAGGTTTCTTAATTTCTAAATGTGTGAGGTTTTCCAAGATCTTAGGTTCTTCCAATTTTCAAATGCCTCAAGCTCTTAAATTAGATAAGCAAGTTCTCAAGCTCCCTAATATCACGAGTTTTCCAAAAAGATAGATTCTTCTAATTCTTACAGTTCTCAAGCTAGGTTTCTCAAATTCTCACGTTTCTTGAACATTCAGATTTCTAAATATTTCAGGTTCTTCAGGACCTCAAATCCTTCAAGTTTTTGGGTTCCTCATATCAAGTTGTCCCATTCTTAAGATCCACAAGGTTTCCAATTTTTTAAGGATTCATGTTCAGGTTTTTTAACATCTAAAATTTGTTCAGTTGTCGAGAGTACTTCAATGAGCTGCTGGGGGGTGATGAAAACATACAAGAAAGGCAAAAGAGACAACAAAGAGTGGAAGAAATAGAAGAGATAACAACAGAAGAATTAGAGCAACAACTAAGAAAACTGAAAAGGAAAGAAAAAGTTTGGTCTTTAGCATATGCGGATGATTTGGTGGTGCTAGCGAGAGAGGGGGAAGGTATGAAAGAAATGATAGGAAGCATTGAGAAATATATGAGGAGGAAAAAGTTGACGGTGAATGTAGAGAAATCCAAGAGGATGGTGTTTAGAAAAGGGAGTGGTAGAAGAAAAGTAAATGAATGGAATAAGAATAGAAACAGGAAAGGAAGCAATAAGATTTGTGGAGAGAGTGATAGAGAGAGGAGAGTGCAGACTTTTGTGTTTGAAAGAAAAAAAAACGGAAGGAATAGGAAAGGGGGTATGGAAAGAGAGGGAGGCATATTTCGAAAGAAGCGGGTAGAAAGAGTCAGAGTAATGACACATGAATTAGTGCAGAGATATAGAGATTAGGTACAATGGAAAGTATGAAGAAATAATAACGGAAGAAATGCCAAAGTACCAAAGAGAAAGTGATAATAGCAAGATTTAGATGTGGAAGTGAGGAGAGAGAGAATAATTATTGGAGTGAGGATAGGAATATAGTATGCAGGATGTGTGGAGAAAAAAAGGAGACGATAGAGCATTTGTTGAAGGAATGCGTAGAATTGAGAGGGAGAGATGAGAGTAGAGAAGAAATTTTGAATGGGGACGGAAGAGGGATCGAATGGATGAAGAAGGTTGAATGGAGAAGAGGGACAATATGTGGGGAGGGATAAAAAGCTGCTAGAATTATTGATTTATTTAGTTTTTATTTATTATATTATATTTTATTTTGATTACCGAGCTGAAGGTAAACACGCGGTAGAGAGGTTAAGTAGCGAAAAATTGAGAAATAGAAGGTGATATAAAGAAAAAATTAGAGAAGATACTGAGAAAAGCGAGAAGAGATATTAGAGAAAGGTAGGAAGAAAGAATTGGGCAGGGAAGAGGAGATATAGTCAGGAAAAAGAATAAATCGGCGAAGCCGGAAGACATCTAGGAGACGCCACAGAAAGCGGATGAACAAAGACGATAGAAACCGCTCGCTCAGTCAGGGAAGCCTGGACTCTTACCTGGAGGAAAGGAAAAGAAAGAGAAAAGGGGAGGGTAGAACAGAAAAACAAGAAGAGGAGGAAGAGAATTTTTTTCAAAAAAGCAAAAAGACGGCGAGGTCTCCTGGAGTAAAGAAAACACAGAAGACATCAGAGAAAGAGAAGGAAACGGACACAGAGATGGAGAAAAAAAAATGGAGCTGTTGCAAGAGTTGAAGGAGGAGATGAAAGAAATAAGACGAGAAAACAAGGAACTCAAGAGAGAGATAGAAAGGCAGAGAGAAGAGTTTAAAGAGAAGGAGACGAGATGGGAAGGAGAGAGAGACTGGTGGAAGGAGAGAGTGGAAAAGCTGGAAGAGAGAATGGAAATCTAAGAGAGAAGAAAGAGGAAGAACAATATCGTGATAACAGGATGGGACGAGGAAAGAAAAAGTCATGTAAAAAAAGAGGATGTAGAGAAGTTTTTGAAGGAAAATGTAGAGGATAGTAAAGTAAAAGACTGTTACAGTATTAACAAGGATCAAGTATTGGTGGAGATGGAGGGATGGGGTGAGAAGGAAATAATAATGAAGCACAAAGGAAAATTTAGGGAGAAAAGGGAAACAAGGGGGATATACATAGACAACGACCTCACAAAGAAAGAAAGAGATTACAGAAGAAACTAAGAAGTATGGCGAAGGAAAAAAGGGAAGAAGGGAAAGAAGTAAGAGTGGGATACAGGAAATTAATAGTGGACGGGGAGCAATGGAGATGGAATGAAAGGGGAGAGAGACTAGAGGTTTTCCATTAAGAAGAAGAAGGGGAGGAGGGAAAAAGGGGGACAACGGCAAAGTAAAAAGGACAATAAAACGGGAAAAAAGAAACAAAGAAGGAAGTAGGAGGGAAACTAAGGAAGGAAGGGGGAAATCAAAGAAGGTAACGAGAAAAACAGGGATGAGGGCACTATTTTGGAATGTAGCGGGACTAGGAAAAAAAGAAGAAGATTTTTGGGACTATGTGAAGGAGTTCGATATTGTTGGATTAACAGAAACGTGGTCAGAAATCTGGGAAAAAATAGAAAAACTGTTACCAAAGGAGTTCAAGTGGGAATGGCAAGGGGCGAGAAGGGGAAAGAAAAAAGGAAGAGCAGCAGGGGGAATAATAACAGGGGTAAAAAAAGGAATAAATAAGAATACTAAAAAGAAGGGAGAAGAGGAAGGTCACATGGTGAGAAACGTTAAAATAGACAGTAAATGGTGGAAAATAGTGACAGTGTACAGCAAAGAGATTAAAGAAACAATAAGCAAGATAGAAGAAACATTAAAAGACAACAGGGAAGAATGTCTGCTTCTGGGAGGGGATTTTAACGGGAGAATTGGGGAAAGAGGAGCCAGGGATTGGGAAGAAGAGAGAGGAAAGGGAAAAAGAAAATCCAAAGACAAGAAAGAAAACGCGGAAGGGAAGAAGTTGATGGAATGGATAGAAGAAAAAGGATGGGAAGTGCTGAATGGAAACAAACAAGAGGATGAAGAAGGAGAATGGACCTACATAAGCGGTAGAGGAGAGACGGTGACTACGGAATAGTAAACGAAGAAGCATGGGAAAAAGTCGAAGAATTCAGAATAGGGGAAAGAGTAGAATCAGACCATCTGCCTATAGAGATAAGTATAGGAAGGAGAAGAGAGAAGAGAGGAGGAGAAGAAAAAATAGAGGAAATGCGGAAGGTGATAAGTAAAGTATGAGACGAGCAAGCGGTGGAAGAGTATAAGAGAAGACTGGAAAAAGCAAGATTTAAAGAACAAGAAGTAGGGAAAATGGAGAAAGAATTGGTAGAAATATTGGAAAAAGCAGCGACAAAAAGAGAAATAACATTAAGAGGTGGAGGAACAAAAAGAAAGAATAAATGGTGGAACAAAGAAGGTGAGCAACGTAAAAAGGAAGCAATAAAAGAACTAAGAAAGTGGAGAAAGACTAAGGGGAACAGAAGTGGCTTTTTAGAAGCGAAAAGAAGATACAGAGAAACATGCAGGGAGAAGAAGAGGCAGAAGAAGGAGAGAGAGGAGGAAGAGATAAAAGCAATAAGAACAGAGTAGGAGGTATGGAACTATATTAATAGAGAGAGAAAGAAAAAAGAAAATGGGAGCGAGGAGATAACGATGAATGAGTGGGAGGAGTACTTCATGAGGCTGCTGGAGGGAGAAAAGGAAAAAAAGAAAACGGAAATAGAGACGAAGATAAACCGAGTAGAAACTGAAGGAGAAGAAATTACAATGGAAGAGGTGGAGAGGCATGTGAAGAAACTGAGGAAAGGGACGGCACCAGGGAGGGATAGAATACAGAATGAGTCGTGGATGTATGGGACGAGAAGAGTGCTAGAGAGGCTGGTGGAGGTAATGAATGGGGTGTGGAGAGGAGAAGAATTCCCGGTAGGGTGGAGCGAGGGGGTAATTTACCTCATTTACAAAAAAGGGGAGAAAAATAAAGTAGAAAATTACCGAGGGATAACTCTCCTAAACACAGGGTACAAGTTGTATGCATCAATTCTGAATGAAAGAATGAGCAGAGAGATAGAGGAAAAGGGAGCATTACCAGACAGCCAAGCAGGATTTAGAGAGGGGAGGGGAACTATGGATAATGAATACATCCTGGACCATTTGACGAAGAGTGAGTTAAAGAAGAAAGGGGGGAGGGTGTATGCATTATTCGTAGACTTCAAGGCGGCTTTTGACGAGGTGGACAGAGAGAGGATGTTTGAGTGCCTGAGGGAGAAAGGGGTAAATGAATGGCTGGTAAGAAAGGTGGAGGAGATATATGAGAAGACAAAAAGTAAAGTGAAGGTAGGGGAGAGGGAAAGTGAATGGTTTGTGACAACAAAGGGAGTGAGGCAAGGTTGCCCGATCAGCCCCTAGTTGTTCACGATGTATGTGGCAGATATGGACGGAATGTTAGAGAAAGCACAAGCGGGGGGGGGGGGGGGTGTGGTAGGTAGAAAAAGAGTGTGGAACCTGGCGTTTGCGGATGATGTGGTAATGGTGGCAAAGAGTGAAAGAGAAATGAAGGAAATGATAAAGAGTTTAGGAAAATATGTGAAGAAGAAAAGACTAGAAGTGAATGTAGAGAAAACAAAAATGCTGGTGTTCAATAAGAGAAAGAGGAAGAACGAAGAGAGTGATTGGAGGTGGGTGGGAGAAGTAATAGAACAAGTTAAAGAATTCAAATACTTGGGGTATGTGTTCAATGAAAGAGCCACAGATAAGGCACATATTAGAGAACTGACAAGAAAAGCGAACAAGGTGATAGGATGTGTATGGGGAATAGGAGAGAGAAGGTGGGGAGGCGATTTTAAGAGGAGAATGATGATGTTTGAAAGTCTTATTGAAAGCGTGTTGTTATACGGAGCAGAGGTCTGGGGATGGAAAGAACAAGAGGAGATAGAGAGGGTGCAAGAGAAATACCTGAGGTGGGTGCTAGGGGTGGAGAGAGAAACGCCAGGGTACATAGTGAGAGAAGAATGCAAGAGGAATAGGTTGAGAGTGAAAGCGGGAAAGAGAGCGGTCAAGTTCGAAGACAGGATGGAAGGGAGGAAAGAATGTAGGATACTAAAGCAGTGCTGGAGAAAAAAAAAGAAGAATTCAGAGGAGAATGATAGGGAGAATTACTACAGGAGGAATGGGTATGCAAGCAAAGAAATAGAGAAACTGAGAGAAAGAGGCGTGTGGATGAATGTAGAACTAAGTGAAAGAGATAAGGATAGGGATAGACAAGAGAGGAGAGAAAGAATTAGAGAATCCAGATACAACGGGAAGTACGGAAGATGCATGATCGAGGAAGTACCGAAGTATTTGGGGAGGGAGAGCGAGAAAGAAAGAAAGATGATGGCGAGGTTTAGGTGCGGAAATGTAGAGAGGGAAAATAGGTATTGGGCAGAAGATGGAGGAAGAATGTGTAGAATGTGCTATGAGGAAAGAGAGACGATTGAGCATATGTGGAACGAGTGCAGTGAGATGAAACAAAGAGAGAGGATATGTATAGGAAACAGAAAGCCCGTAGGGCAAATAAAGATTTATATATATTATATTTTATTTTATTGAGTTTGGGAAATGCATTAATCGGATACTTTATAAACCTGTGAAGGTTATATAATAATACTATTATACATACTACTACTGCATATGGGCCAGGGGCAAAAGGATTCAACTTGACCATTATCAAAAAAATTGTATAAATCCCAGTGACCCGTATTTTATGCTCACCAGTGTGTTTCTTATCGACAATGTATTAATTCCTTATCGACAACTTTTTCACTTTTTTTTGTAAATTCTTATCATTTTTAATGTAGGTACTTGGATGTCCTTCAACATTTTAGTCATTGTGTATGTAATGTAATGTAATGAATTGTGGCGAAGAGAAATAAAGACAAACAGTGAGGGTGAACAAAAACTTAAAAAAATTTAAAATGAGCACAAAAACCGGGAAAACAAAGAAACATTGACAGAATAATTGAACTAAAAATCTAGGATAAGTCTAGAGCATAAGAATAAAAATAGAAGAATGAATGAAGCCAGCCTTTTTGGGTAATATTCTTATCACGAAAAAATTACCGCGACATACATCACTAAATGAATCATTGTTTTAAACTATCGTGAAGAGCACTTCACACGAATGAGATCCAATTGAAGATTTACGATGTCACCGAGATAAAATTGTCAATTATTACGTCCGTGTGTTCTTTTAATGACTGCTATTTGTTAGATTTACAATCTAAAGTTTTAGTGTGACAGTAAAGTTTTAAGTGAGTATTGTTCGAAAATGAGTAAGCTTATAAATGGGGCCTGCGAATGAAATGATCTTCCGAGAAGAGTCTTTTCTTCGAGTGTTCCATTGTTGATAGGTGTCGAAAATGACTAATGACGGAGCTCAAGCTACTTAAGTTTGCGTTTTTACAATAAGCTTTGGCTTACTGGGTTTAAGAAGGAAATTTGGAAAGTTTTTTTTTTGTCTTGTTGGTCTACAAGGGAAACCAGAATCGAAAATATCGAGTGTTCAAATGAGAAAGTCATCAAGTTACATATCGAAAATTACGAGGAGATAGCGATAAAATGTATGTGCGAAACAAATGTCATGTCATTTGCATTGGTCTGTGATTTCTGAAAAATTTCAGAAAATATTGCATGATACACGTGAATAAAGAAATTTTGTCCACTCAATAGTAATCTTTAAACTATTTTTTCGTGGATAGAATTCGTCTTTATTCACTTATAGCTATTATTATAATTGAATAATATAAAATTAATACTACTCTGCATATTATACTTCTCTGGGAAAACTCCCTTGTTATAAATTTATGGAATTTGTAGGTTGTTCAGTTGCACAATTCTTTTCGTAGCCTGTAATACTTCAATTGTAATGGCTTCTAGTTATTTATTTATTTATTTAGGTCTACTTATCGAATTCTATAGTTGTCGTTTCATACTTTCTTTTTTAAATTTCTCAATATTTCAGTTTCTCTTCCAGTTTGTTCATTCTCACAATTTCTCAGTTTTTTGTTTTAAAATTTTAGAATTTTAAAAAATCTTTCAACTTCTTTTTCAAGCGAATTTGACTCATTGATGACCGTCAAATTAAGAGATTGTTTTTGACTTATTCGTTTGGAACGGTTTACATATCCACCACCTGCGTCACCCCTCTGAACAGCGGCAGCAATCGCATGTAGTAAATTGCGGCGACAAAGCCCCGAAAAATGTTGTGCACAAAATGCAAATAGACACACAACACAGAAAGCATGTGGTATCTGTACGTGCGTTGCATCGCATGGGTTTTTAGGGTCGAGAACGTTGCTTGCCTTTGAGTGATAAACACGAAAACAAAGCCGCGGAACGTTTCAAATAACAGTTATTTAGACTGAGGAAAATAACGAGTTGTTTGTTGTATTATACAGTACTCGCACGCGATTTTCTTAATGACTTTTGGATAACAACTGGTTCTTTTCCATACTTGTACGTAAGATACACATTAACCTCCGGCCGCCATTATCTGTGGCTAGTGGCTTTTCGGACGGAGGGTAAAATTAGAAGTTTAAATTCTTCAAAACCTGGAAACCTATTTTTCTATTTATTCTCAACCAAGAAATTAATATAAATTTTATGGAAATTGTACTTTTTTGCGTTGGGTTTTTTCTTGACAACGTATTGTTTCATGAGTAGGTATTGTATTATCAACGACATTTCACGTGTCGTTAAAATTGTTTTGAACAAAGTAAGTCTCTGGCAAATTACCAGAAAAATTTGACGTCGATAAGAACGTGTAAAAATATTATGTTTTTACGGCATGACTAAAAGGAAAAACGGAAAATTGAGTGAAATATGACTCGAAACTATTACCCATAAAACGTGCTGTCAAAAGTAATAAACCAAATGATATGTTTACAACTTGTCTGACTTCGATAAATGTTAATACAAAAGTCGCCTGATTGCTATCAATAAACGTGGATCAGTACGACTGAACTCGAGAGATGTGACCTATTCTTCAGAAGGAGCCAGTCTGCATAATTCATCATAACAACCCCTATCGATAGTGCGTCTCCCAGACAATAAGATCCGAAGTTGGAAACTTTCGGCCGTAATTACCGAAATAATTTACGACTTGCCCGGCCGGATATTATCCATCAAAAGTAGAAACATTTAAAACCCATTACCTACATGCAACTCCCATATAATTTCCTCGACGAAATTCATCGCAAGTGTTGGCTCGAAATCACTTATTTCGCGTTAATGGTGGGACACATTTCGTCGTCGTTCCGGTTAAATGAGGCGGTGTCCCCGAGGCCCGCATGGCTCCCCCGGCGCGATTTTTGTCACACATGCGGCATGTGGAGAGTGCATGCCATTAACCTTTTATCTGTAGCACGAATCTCGCATATAAGTCCTTACCATCAGTCCCTATTCACCGCATTTACTTGCACCGGGCTAAAATGCGCTCCGACGAGATAACGGGGCAGAGATGGACTGAGGGGAGGGAAATTCGGGTCCGCGTTGCTTAGTTTGGGCTCATATGAAGATTGTGCATGTTAAAATTATAAAAATACAAAATGGAGTATATACCAAATTTTGAAAGTAGTAAACAAAACCGTTTTGCTCAAATCATAACCGTTTTCGCGGACGAATAACTACGTCATTAGTTTCCGAGTATGGAAGGAGTCGGAGCGAAAAGCAAATAATTACTTATAAAATGAGTGAGAGTGAGAAATCACTTAATTCATATGCCGGCCACTAATGACGTATTTTAAACTAGTACAGTTCTCTCATAAAAAAAAAATGAAACGAATTTCAATTCAATTTCTTTTGCATTTTCAGTTAGTATAATTTCACCATAATAGCGCTAAACCATACACTTTTCAAAGAGGTTTATGATTATTGTATTTTCCAAAAACTTTATTTTTTAGTATATGTACTACCTCATTCAAATAGTTCTGGAGTACTTGTTCTTCGTTTTCCAAACATCTCATTTTTAATGTGGAATACATCTATAGCGGTGATATGGTATGTAGTAAAATCGATCAAATGTCGTCACGAAAACGGCGTCACGCCACCTCTCACCCATGTGTGTGCGAGAAGCTCTTGTCTAAGTAATCTCCAAAACTTCTACTTTTCTGACGATCAAGCGACCATCATTTAATTAATACTGTCTAATACACCTTCAACAGCTACTATTACTATTACGGAAAAAATCACAGAAGCTACATCAAATAATATTCCGTAACTCGATTGTAAAAAAGTCTATTATAGTAGATTATATTATTAAGAACTAAGTGAGTCGGTTAAGTCCAGGCGAAGCACATAAAACGACTTAATATACTGTGAATAATATATATCGAGCGATGAAAATAATAATTTCTAATCAAGTCATCCATGAATCCGAAAACGCATGTCGTGCACTTAAACTGCACTTATAAATGTCGAATAATGTGTCAATTGAAAGATAAAATGGTGGAAATTCTCCAACACGACTTTATTGTCAAAAATACCTGAAATTTTAAGGAAAATACATTTATTTCATTCAACTGTTATAATAAATGCTGAAAATGTTCTCCGTTTTGGTCTAAGCACAAATGAGCCCTTCGTCTAACACCTTGAATAACATTTCGTAACATATCTGGATTATTATTTATTTCATTAATTTTTTCGGTGATTCTGAGGCTTAATTCTTGTAAATTATGAAGAGGCGTTCGGTAATCGATTTTTTTAAATAAGGCCACAAAAAAAAGTCCACAGGTTCCGACTAATAAGTCTGTTATCAAAGAACTCTCGTAACATAGCTATTGTGGTCCTTGCGAATGTGCTGTAGCCCCATCTTGTTGAAAATAGCCAAGTACCAATTCGTCATCATAAAGTTCGTTAATAAAGGTTTTCAAAATCACTTGTTAATATGCAAGTGCAGTTAGGTTACCTGAACGAGGATTAAATTTTTTTTAAGTTTAAATAACTAATAATGAATGATTTACCTTCATAAAATATTTTGCCTATTATACGTCGTCGGCTAATTGCTGCCTAAACACCAATTTTTTGTGGATGTAATGGGGCCTCTACATAAACATGAGGCTTTTCACTGCTCCAAATTCTCATATTTTGTGCATTAACGTATCCACTTAGATGAAACCATAATGGAAAATCATCTTGATGCAGTTCTTGTACACATGTTAATCGATATGGATATAAAACTAAATCTTTTTGCTTGACATGTGCCATATGATAAGTCCGCTTGCTGTGCCAATTGCCGAATGGATGTTCTAGGGGCTTCTTCCATTACGTGCTGGACAATCTCAACGTTTTGTGGTGTTCTTTTATCCTTTAATCGACCACTTCCTGGTTTTCTTTCTAAAGTGGATGTTTCTCGAAACTGGGTATCACAACGCTTTAATGTATGTAGTGGAGAAATGAGCATAATCGACGATATTATCGGGAAACTGCTCACGAAATTCTGTCCATGCATCTTAAACAGAAGATTGCCACACGCCGTCTACTTTCTGCCCATTTCGAAAATACGACTCAACCATAAACGCTTTGTGTTCTAATGAAAATGCTATTTTTAAGCAGTGAACAAATGTAGTTCTTAAAAGAACTGATTTTATAGAGTAGAGAGACTGTTTCACTATACAAAAATAACACAACAACCAACATCAACAACGCAAGCGACAAGATACTGAGATTTGAGGTTAAGTTAATTCTTCAAATTCATTTGACATTTAATGGCAGTGTTTCAGGTTTCACCGAACTGGGATTTCATTTATACACAAGATCTGGCAAAAAATTGAAATTAACAATAAAGAAATAGGTTGTGGAGGCTAAATTTTTTTCGCATCTGTTTAAAAATGTATTTGCTAAATTTTTTGAAACCTCAAAATTATTTTTTAAACTTCTTGAATGACGTAACTTTAGATGCCACAATTAAGCATATCAATCGCGAATTCATGGATGACTCGATTACAAATTATCTTGATCGCTCGATACTATTTTATCCGGAAATATAAGCACATGGCTGAAAGTGAAACTTGCCAGGAAGATGATAGGAATCGAGTTTATTTCATTATTTTCTGCTGCAAATGTTATGGTAAATAAAACAGGGAGGCCCCCAAGGGGCCCCCTCGGCAATAAGAGGTCCCCTTGAGCCTCCCTGCAACTATGTTTTTATTTATTTTACTCCATATTTATATCTTGGTTTTCTTTAATTATAAATTCTTTTAATAACCATTATTTTCTTAATTTTTTTAATGTCATCGTCTTCTATTCTCTTCTTTCTTTTCATTTTTCTTTCATCTTTACCATCCATGATGATACGAATCGAAAATAAAAAGACTATTCAGTTCAACTGTAATTTTTGAAATTGAATTAACCAATAAAATAGCAGCATTTACTTTCGTATCCAACAACAGCAAATACCAGCCACTATTGCCTTCAGAAAACAATCCAGAGACAGCATTATTTAAAATTTATTCAATCAAGTGAGAATATCATCGAATACTCATGCCCATGTGCAATACCCGGGTACAAGCACAAAATTACAATCATAACAATTATAACGCAGTATAATGAGGTGGTGCTCCATCCTGTTGAAAGATCAATGTGCTCACTAGCTCTAGCAAAAAAAAAACGATAAGATAATAAATACGCAAATAATTGTACAAAAACACAGATTGTCTAACATTGTTGATTGCGAGCTTTTTATTGTTAATAATTGCAAGCATGTCTAAATACAAAACAAATCCGTTAAAAAATTGTTTTTTTTTACTAAGTTATAGACTATGTAAATAAAAAATACTTATGTGGCTGAAAAGACAATTAAAAGACCTTTCAAACGACATGTTACTCGACCCCTATTCCCTATTTAAAAAATCGAGGTTGCTCCTGTTGCATCAAAACATGTCCCCCTCGAGACAAAAATTGACCTGTTTTTAGATTTTTCTTAAATCTCTTTTCCTAAAAAGTTATTGAGGGTGGCTCGTTTCGATTGAAACGGCCTGTATATTTGGCGATATAATAGTTGATTATATAACACAAAATAAATTGACCCAATAACAATTACAGATTTTTCATAGTTACGATGTATATCAGCGAGTATCCCCTTGACGACGGGGTATATTCATTTCGGTGTTTCGGCTGGCTCCAACAATGAACTTTGCCATAGGAACGATTTTTTATGATTGTTAATAACCGTCAGAAAAAAAGTTCCGTCAAAATTTCCCATTCTTTCGTTATATAATCGTAATGAATACCACTCGAACATTGAAAATAATCTGATTAAACTATCCTCGTCATTCGACGTATTCCGCGAAATACGTCTCATGACTCAGAAGTTTAATCGATATTTTCTATGCTCTTGTGATATTATTACTGAGTATTTCACTAGTGAAAATATAAATGGGCATTCCATTAGTGGTTACAGTGAATATTTTAAACGAACTTGATTATTATTTTTATTTAAGAAAGGTTTAATTTTTTTACAAACTTAAGGAGGTTGAGGTGGATAGTCCCAACCAAAACTTAATTGAATTCTCAGTCAGAACTGTTTTGTAATTACTTATTACAAATAATTGTAACATTTGCAGGATATTGTAATAAATGCATATCTGAATAATTTTTTATTATAAATCAACTATTTTATTTCATGTACATAATTATTTTCAGTTGATGGATTAACTTTTGGATATTTTGTCCGAACATAAAGAAAAAAAATTGAAAAAGAAAAATGTATTCCAATTTACGATTTTATGGTAAATTATTGAAATAAATAATAATAAAAAAATGAAACATCCAAACTTTTTAGTTCAGTGATTAAAAAATCATAAAATTGATTATAAATCGTATTTTAGAATGAGGGAATTGAAGTGTCCAAGCGGCAACGTTGCTTAGAATTGAATAGTTGGTAGTACAGACTCTCTATATTATTGGAAATTGACATTTTATTTGTGCGACCCATAAAATTAACCAAAAATGTCATTTAGTAATGATAATTGTTGCGTATTCAATTGCCAATCCGTGAGAAAAAAATCCTGAGCTGAAAAATATGAGCGTTCAGGTAAGGAGTTAAAAAAAAAAACAAGGAAACATAATCTAAAATACGATTTTTTTAAATGAAGGTTGAGCAACGAAAAAGCAATCAAAACCTAATTCCGTTCCAACACAGAACCTACCACAATAATCATTTAGATGCAGTAATCTCAAGAAAATTTCGAAATCAACTGTCAAGTGATTTTGTGAAAACCAAAACACTTGACCAGCTTGACAGGAATTAATTGGTTTGTATTTTTCTCAACGATTGTAAATTTTGTTTTTCTTTTGACGTCAAGTTCATCGTTTATTAGTGTACAATCGAGTTCTTTTAAGTTTATTGAAAAAAATAAGTTAAATTTATCTGTGTGTTTATCTCATATTTAATTATTGTATTATTATATTCAAAAATTAGAAAATAAATTACATTGATAGTTAACTCGACTTATTTCATTCATCTAAATAAAAAATTAATACAATAATAATAATATAAGACATAAGGCTTGATATTTAGATATAGTGTAAGATATAAAATATTTGAATTTACCGCCACTTATTTCTAAATACAACGTTGCCACTTCGCTAAAAGTCAATAATTCAAAAGTAGTCATGTTTAATAATTTTGTTTGTTAACTAAAAGCTTTCTAACCGTATTGAAAAAAAACATTAAAATCATAGCGGAATATCAGTGTCTAACATAGTTAATTTTTGTACTGCTGGCATTATTTGTTCATTAATTAGAAAAAAAAAGTGCCATTCATAAAATATGTAGAGTTCACAGATTTTCCATAAGACGACATGTAACAGTTTTATTGCATTTAATATTTAATGATCTTGAATTTACACAGAAAATTTTGTAATGACATAATCTATTGAAAAAAATATATTTTTAGAATTTTTTAATTATTTTTGTCTAACGCCTCAACCTCCTTAACTGAACAATGTGGAAAATAAACAGTAATTCTGAAAAATTCCTCCTTCAAAAATCTTCAAAAATTGCGTTACGTAATACTTGAAGTGGGTCTAATCGAATAATTGGATATTTTTCTTTTTTAGTGTCCAACAATATTTTTTCTGCTGTTGTTTTCACCACTTTCCATTTTCATTTACTCCCACAGGGGAATTTCTGTACCAATAATTCTTTCCATTGGGATTCCAAAATGCGTTAAAAACATTCTCTCGGTTTTGACATTGCTGCCTCTCTTCGACGTACAGTCTATTATCTGATATTTATAAATCAATTATAAAAGGAACTGGACTTACCTTACAGGACGAAGTTTACTTTTACTTTTAGTTAAAAGTTTTGCACCGAATTGAGCAATTTCTATATGTTTTGGAACCTCCTAAAGACAAATATGCAGTAATATCTGACATACAAGGTCTATTTCAAAATTAGTATTTCGATATTTAGGAAAAATATCAACTTAATTTTTTTTTTAATTTGAAAGCTTATAACTCAAAAACAACATAAAATATCGGGATCGGGTGTGAAGTAGTCGATTTAGACATCCTTATTGTATGCCTGTTCAACATCACGAACATCTAAAAAAACGGACTAATTTTTTACGGTTTTTGAACTACCAAGAATAACTCAAAAAGCTAAAGCTCAAGAAACCTCAAAAGCTTTTTTTTGCGTTCCTTTTCCTAAAACTTTGCAACATTTTTATATATTTTGGAACCTCTTGAAGACAAATAATATGCAGTAATATCTGACATACAAATTCTATTTCAAAATTAGCATTTCGATATTGAGGAAAAATATAAACTTAAAATTTTTTGACTTTTAAAGCTCATAACTCAAAAACAACATAAGATATCGGAATCGGGTGTGAAGTAGTCGATTTAGACATCCTTCTTGTGTGTCTGTTCAACATCACAAACATCTAGAAAAAAGGACTGATTTTTTACGATTTTTGAACTACCAGGAATGCCTGAAAAAGCTAAAGCTCAAGAAACCTCAAAAGCTTTTTTCACGATGCTTTTTCCAATAACTTTGCAATATTTCGATGTTTTTGAACGTCCTGAAGACAAATATGCAGTAATAATCTGACATATAAGGTCTATTTCAAAATTAGCATTTCGATATTGGGGAGAAATACCAACTCAAAATTTTTTGACTTTGAAAGCTCATAACCCAAAAACAACATAAAAAATCGGAGTCAGGTGTGAAGTAGAAGATTTACGACATCCTTCTTGTGTGTCTGTTCAACATCACAAACATCTAGAAAAAAGGACTGATTTTTTACGATTTTTGAACTACCAGGAATGCCTCAAAAAGCTAAAGCTCAAGAAACCTCAAAAGCTTTTTTCACGATGCTTTTTCCAATAACTTTGCAATATTTCGATGTTTTTGAACGTCCTGAAGACAAATATGCAGTAATAATCTGACATATAAGGTCTATTTCAAAATTAGCATTTCGATATTGGGGAGAAATACCAACTCAAAATTTTTTGACTTTGAAAGCTCATAACCCAAAAACAATATAAAAAATCGGAGTCAGGTGTGAAGTAGAAGATTTACGGCATCCTTCTTGTGTGTCTGTTCAACATCACGAACATCTAGAAAAGCGGAGGGTTTTTACGGTTTTTGAACCACCAGAAATGCCTCAAAAAGCTAAAGCCGAAGAAACCTCAAAGGCTTTTTTCGCGTTGCTTTTCCTAAAACTTTGGAACACTTCTACACGTTTTAGAACCTCCTAAAGACAAATAATATGCAGTAATATCTGGCATACAAATTCTATTTCAAAATTAGCATTTCGATATTGAGGAAAAATATAAATTTAAAATATTTTGACTTTCAAAGTTTATAACTCAAAAACAACATAAAATATAGGGATCGGGTGTCAAGTAGTCGATTTAGACATCCTTCTTGTGTGTCTGTTTAATATCACGAACATCTAGAAAAACGGACTGAATTTTGACGGTTTTTGTGCTACCAGGAATGCCTCAAAAAGCTGGAGCTCAAGAAACCTCAAAAGCTTTTTTCACGATGCTGTTTCCTATAACTTTGCAATAGTTCTATGTTTTGGAACCTGCTGAAGACAAATATGAAGTAATAATCTGATATAAAAGGTCTACATATTTCAAAATTAGCATTTCGATATTTAGGAAGAATATCAACTCAGAATTTTTTGACTTTGAAAGTTCATAACTCACAAACAACATAAAAAATCGGAATCAGGTGTGAAGTGGTCGATTTAGACATCCTTCTTGTGTGTCTGTTCAACATCACGAACATCTAGAAAAACGGACGGGTTTTTTACGGTTTTTGAACCAACAGAAATGCCTCAAAAAGCTAAAGCCCAAGAAACCTCAAAAGCTTTTTTCGCGTTGCTTTTCCTAAAACTTTGGAACATTTCTATATGTTTTGGAACCTCTTGAAGACAAATATGCAGTAATAATCTGACATAAAAGATCTATTTCAAAATTAGCATTTCGATATTGAGGAAAAATATAAAATGAACATTTTTAGACTTTGAATGTTCATAACTCAAAAACAACATCAAATATCGGGATCGGGTGTGAAGAAGTCGATTTAGACATTCTTCTTGTGTGTCTGTTCAACATCACGAACATCTAGAAAAACGGACTGATTCTTTACGGTTTTTGAACTACCAGGGATGCCTCAAAAAGCTAAAGCTCAAGAAACTTCAAAAGCCTGCCTCTTGGAAGAAACATAATTTCAACTTGGACAAATGATGCTGCAGAAAAAATAGAAATTGATACAAAACGTGATTGGAATGATGTGGTGTGAAGAACAGCAAGTTGAAGCACAGCAAAGGGAAGAACCAAAAAACGAAGAAAAGGTTTCATTTGTAAATTGTAATTTTAGTTAATAAAATGTTGACTACTTTTAATCAGTTTTTCCCTAAAACACCAAAAACAATTTTTATTACAACTGCCAACGCACGTTTCGCCAACAATGTTGGCATCATCAGGGCGATGAGTAAACTGTTTGTTTTTAATAAAATTTTGGATTGTTTATTAATTTTGTTGTTGGATATTTGCACACATGTGCTTATACCCGGATATTGCACATGTGCATGAATATTCGAAGATATTCTCATTTGATTGGATAAATTTTAAATAATGCTGGATTGGTTGAAATTTTCTGAGGGCAATAATCAACAATATTTGACCACTCGTTGTATAACTGATAATTTATTATGAAGGTAAGAGATAAAATGTTTAACAGAAAAAAAATTCTACCTACTTAAAACTTTTGACGTGACTAAAGTCTCTCCGCCAAAAAAAAAAAATTTTTCTACAATCATAAAATAATAAACAGACTAGTGACTTATTAATTGCGGAGTGATATGTCGGTAAAGATGACAGTTCAGTTATTGCATATCTTTTTTACAACTAACCAATGAGTGAGCAATAAAAACCATAATTAAATGTATTACGAAGAGAGAGGTCGATAGAAACGTCTCTAGAAAATACATAAATGACATTCAAGCCATACTTCTCAGCCAAACAGGATATTATGTAAGATAAGATGACTAAAATAACTTAAAAAAATTGGAGAAACTGAGAAAGCTAAAAAACTACAAAAATCAGACCCTGAGAACGGAAGAAACTAAACGGATTAAAAATTGAAGAATCTGAGACTGAGAATTTGAGTGTTTGAGAATCTCAGAATCTGCAATCTGAGCATCTGAACACATGAGCATTTAAAATCTGAGAATTTGAATATCTAACAACGAGAAAGTAAAAATTTAAAATTTTGAGAATCTGGGCTTTTGAGAATCTCAGCATGTGGGAATCTGTACCAATACGAAAATTTGAGAATCTCAAAACTCGGATTCTGACAATCTGAGCATATGAAAATTAGAAATGCTGAAGCAGAATGAACTGAGGAAACTAAAGGAACTGAAAAACTGACACTATAAGCATCAAAACACAAGTAAAAATTTAAGGAGCTGAGATTGACAATATTGAGAATTTGTTCATTTGAAGAGAATTTCAGAAGGCGAAGATGGTGATGAGCCCAATGAACGAATTTGGTTCCAACAAGACGGAGCACATCCGCATTTTAGCTTGGAAGTCGTTTCTTGACAACATTTTTGAGGGAAGATGAATAGAGGTATTATTTTAAAAACTGAAATTGACCTGCCCGAGGATTTTTCACGAAAACGTCAATTATTATTATTATTATTAATTGAATCGTAATTATTATGATTTAATAAAACTTATCAACAAGTAAAAACAATCTTATTAAAGATAAAAATAAAACATTGCGCTTCTTTCAAATAAATTTGATTCACATCAACCTCGCTGAATTATTTCATTGAATCACATATGGAATCGCAATGAACACTAAAGATGGTAAGCGATCATTTTCTACATTTGGTCAAACATGTTGGATCGATTCGTAACGTTGTTGGAATGAGCAGGGAACATTATGTTGGAAGGATAACACATGCGGGTAAGCTCTAAATCAATTAGAAGCCCATTTTTTGTTGGAGGTAATTGATGAAGTGGAGATGTTGCGACCATAAAAATGTAAAAAGAAGATTTTTTATTTACTTTATATGGTTTGGAATAAATTTTGTATGAAATAGTCCTTGAAAAAAACTAGTCTCCTATCAGATTACAATTTTAGTTTGAATTTAAAAAAGCCTTTACAGGAGGGAGAGTCGGCCGCGCTGGGAAAAGTGCGTTGCGTTGGTTGAGCCACTGTTAAAAATTGGGTTGAAAAATCATTATCATACAATAGCTACTACTAGATTGTAGATATCATAAACGTTAATAAACTAATCGACAAACTGACTTTGTGGGATTCAATAAAGCAATGAATCAGAGACAAATTGATAAGATATGATGACAAATAGGTCCCCCAATTAGTTCTATCATTTTACTTATGATCTAATATTCTGTCCATCGTGTTCTTTATTTTTCGTTTTTACTCCAACCAGAACCTTTCTCTCCAGTTGTCATTTCGTCACTAGTCACTTCTTGTTTACTCTGTAACATGAATTAAAAATTATAATAAGACTGCATAACTTAAATTTTATGTTCCTTCCGCTACAAAACTGCTTGTAATCACATGCGGTCGTTAGCATTTTTAAGTCGAAGGGTCCAACAACCCTTCATTTATCCGATCCGCTCTAATAATTTTATGGGACTTTTATCGCGGAAATAATCGAATGTTCTATGACTGCACCAGTCGTCTGGCTTCGCAGACAAGAACAAATTGATAATAAACGTCAATATTCGTCGTAATGACAAATTTGTGGTACGAAAATACAAAGATGGAAGGCCAGACCATGGCCGGCGATAATTTCATGCTTATTTACGCACAGAATGAATTCTTGAGTTCGATCAGACTCAAGGCAAGCCAATTTTGATTACTCATTTATGACTGCACAGCAATTTGCATGTGTTTTCGAATTAAGTTCTTATTGTCGTGCCTCTTACTTAATCGTCCGTGTTGTAAACATCGCAGGAAAATTTCCTGCATCATTAACGGCTTATTTATAGCGAGAAATATGTAAATTTTGAAATAATAGTGGTCCGTCGATGCATGACCTCCCCTTGTTTGTCTTGTTAGCAAAATAAAGCTTCGTCCTGTTCGTGCAATCGAAATTGTAGGTGTTCGCCGGAAATCTGCCCGATTGGCGTAGAAAGCAATCTCGAAACGGTTGAGAATAAGTGGAATGACACGTGTGACCAAGAAGTGGAAGACCATATGTCGGGTGTGTGGCGATGCCGGAAACAAGAGCTTATTAAAATCCATAAATTAGCATTCAGGAGTTCGAACTCTGAATGTTCCAGCCTGCGGTATTTAGTTTTCCTCTTTGTAATTGCTTTACAAAGCTGACGCTCTCAACTGCTTGCAATAGGGCTCCCGTCCACCAGTCACAGATTTGCCGAAAACCGCTGAATTAGATCAAAGAGACAATGTTAGATTAATATTAACATTACGGCACTCGCATTGTCTTCGTGTGCAACACTGGCTACCATTACTCAAATACTCGCATGAAATTCCTAAAATTTCGTGCTCGACTCCCGTCACATAATTACAACAAAGATATCGTGCATGCATGTGCGCCATCCTCTCCGGTCGGTGGTTTCCGCCGCCGCCACGCCGCCCCGGCGTTATCTATGCGGCGTGTCCTCACAACTTCGGTAATGTCCGACTATTATCTTGTTTAATGTTTAATTGCTTCGGCAAGTCTCACTATTTCTGTTCGAACGAGTCGAGCGACTTCCGGCCACTAATTACCTCGATAGTTAGGCTGAAATGTCACTTCTGTCCGTCCGTGTACTTGGGTACTGTTTGTTTAAGTGGGGTAATTACAGGAGGACTGTAGGAGTGGGGAGATGTCTTGTAATTTTCTTCCAGGTATTTCTGACGGGAAGACGAAATAAAAATAAGGAAATGTGATGTAACCGCCACTGGGTGGGTAGAAAACAAAAACGTTATGTGTAAAATGCTGAAACCGGTCAATTTTTTTGTGAGGGGGACACTTAATTAGTGTAGTTTTAGACCTAAAGAGGTTAAATGGACCTTTCAAAAAATAAACTTTTTAACCCTCTGTTCCATTTAAGATTTTTGAGGGGGCTGCTGCTCCTACCAGGGGGGTGCACCTGCAGGTCTACAACTACACTAATTAAGTGTCCCCCTCACAACCAGAACCCAAATACTCAAAAAAGACCTTAGACCACTTCATCTCAAATTTGCAAAGATTTCAAATTGTCCAAATTGTCAGTTTTCGCAATTTCGGGTTCCCCAAATTCTTAGGTTTTTCAAGATCTCAAATTCTCAAAATCTGAGGTTCCTGATGTTTCCTTGTTCCCTAAGGTATCAGGTCTTCAAGCTTTTTTAAGTTTCTGAAGATCTAATGTTCGCGTAGTTCTCAGGTTTTCCAACATTTGAAGTAGTACAATTCTCAAATTTGGTTGTTCAAGTTGTTAGGTTCAACAAGATCTCTAAGATTTCAGGTTTTCTGAGATTTCAGGTTCCTCATGTTGTTCAAAATCTCATAATCTCAAGTTTTTCAATCTCTCAGATTCTTTGGTTAGTCAAGGTCTCAACAGCGCTAAAATAGAAATATTCCAGAGAGTTCTCAGTTTTCGTTAGTTCTTAATTTGTGTTTTTCAATTTTTCAACATATTTACAGTTGTACATTCTAAGTTGCTCATAAGTCTTTGTTTTCTAGATATTTAGAGTGAATCGTTTTCAAAAAATCACCCTGAATATAAAACATAAAACTCGATCCTGCCCAAGGGGGCCCCCTGGGCCCCCATGTCCATATAAAAAATAGTTTTAAACCATCCGTGTATTATGACGAACAAAACAAAAAATATATATTCAAATCGGTATATATATGTCACGCTAAAAAAACTCAAAAACGGCTTTACCGATTTGAATATATATTTTTTGTTTTGTTCGTCATAATACACGGATGGTTTAAAACTATTTTTTATATGGACATGGGGGCCCAGGGGGCCCCCTTGGGCAGGATCGAGTTTTATGTTCTTTGATTTCTTGGATTTGTCTCTGCCCGAATAGCAGAATAACTATTAACACATACATATGGCGGCCCAGGGGCGCCCTCTTGGGTTTCAACCCTAAAGTTCAGCTGAAAAATTAAAAATAGGTTGTTCTGTCTGGAAATCGCTATTTCAGATTACTTCTAATAGATGGCGTTCGTGGTGGAAATATCAGACGATATACAAAACTGTTTTTGTAATTTCTTCTTGAATCACTTTTTCCAAATATCGGGTCCCTCAAGTTCTTAACTTATGTCTCTCAAGTTCTTAGATGGATAGATTATTCAAGATCTCAAGCTCCCTAGGTTTCCAAAATCTCAAACTCCTCCAAATTCTTTTTCTCAAAATGTTAGCTTCCCAAAGATCTCAGATTTTTTTCAAATATTGGGTTGCTCCAGTTCTTAATTTACGTTTCTAAAGTTTTCAGATGCATAGATTATTCAGGATCTCAAGTTCCCTAGGTTTCCAAAATCTCAAGCTGCTTCAAATTCTTTTTCTCTCAAAATGCTAGCTTCCCAAATATCTCATGCTTTTCAAAATCTCAAGTTTCTCCAGTGCTCTAGATATTTTTTTTATATTTCTTCAGATTTCACGTTTTTCCAAATATCGGGTTCCTCAAGTTCTTAACTTATGTTTCTCAAGTTCTCAGATGGATAGATTATTCAAGATCTCAAGCTCCCTAGGTTTCCAAAATCTCAAGCTCCTCCAAATATTTTTTCTCAAAATGTTAGCTTCCCAAAGATCTCAGATTTTTTTCAAATATTGGGTTGCTCCAGTTCTTAATTTACGTTTCTAAAGTTTTCAGATGCATAGATTATTCAAGATCTCAAGGTCCCTAGGTTTCCAAAATCTCAAGCTCCTCCAAATTCTTTTTCTCAAAATGTTAGCTTCTAAATGTCTCAGGTTTTTCAAAATCTCAAATTTCTCCGGTGCTCTAGATATTATTTTACATTCCTTCAGGTTTCAAATTTTTCCAAATATCGGGTTTCTCAAGTTCTTAACTTATGTCTCTCAAGTTCTCAGATGGATAGATTATTCAAGATCTCAAGCTCCATAGGTTTCCAAAATCTCAAGCTCCTCCAAATAATTTTTCTCAAAATGTCAACTTTCCAAAGATCTCAGTTTTTTTTCAAATATTGGGTTGCTCCAGTTCTTAATTTACGTTTCTCAAGTTCTCAGATGCATAGATTATTCAAGATCTCAAGTTCCCTAGGTTTCCAAAATCTCAAGCTCCTCCAAATTCTTTTTCTCAAAATGTTAGCTTCTAAATGTCTCAGGTTTTTCAAAATCTCAAATTTCTCCGGTGCTCTAGATATTATTTTACATTCCTTCAGGTTTCAAATTTTTCCAAATATCGGGTTTCTCAAGTTCTTAACTTATGTCTCTCAAGTTCTCAGATGGATAGATTATTCAAGATCTCAAGCTCCATAGGTTTCCAAAATCTCAAGCTCCTCCAAATAATTTTTCTCAAAATGTCAACTTTCCAAAGATCTCAGTTTTTTTTCAAATATTGGGTTGCTCCAGTTCTTAATTTACGTTTCTCAAGTTCTCAGATGCATAGATTATTCAAGATCTCAAGTTCCCTAGGTTTCCAAAATCTCAAGCTCCTCCAAATAATTTTTCTCAAAATGTCACCTTTCCAAAGATCTCAGGTTTTTCCAAATATCGGTTTCCTCCAGTTCTTAACTTACATTTCTAAAGTTCTCAGATGCATAGATTATTCAAGATCTCAAGTTCCCTAGTTTTCCAAAATCTCAAGCTCCTCCAAATTCTTTTTCTCAAAATGTTAGCTTCCCAAATATCTCCGGTTTTTCAAAATCTCAAGTTTCTCCAGTGCTCTTGATATTTTATTACATTTCTTCAAATTTTACGTTTTTCCAAATATCGGGTTCCTCAAGTTCTTCACTTATGTCTCTCAAGTTCTCAGATGGATAGATTATTCAAGATCTCAAGCTCCCTAGGTTTCCAAAATCTCAAGCTCCTCCAAATTCTTTTTCTCAAAATGTTAGCTTCTAAATGTCTCAGGTTTTTCAAAATCTCAAGTTTCTCCAGTGCTCTAGATATTTTTTTCCATTTCTTCAGATTTCAGGTTTTTCCAAATATCGGGTTCCTCAAGTTCTTCAGTTATGTCTCTCAAGTTCTCAGATGGATAGATTATTCAAGATCTCAAGCTCCCTAGGTTTCCAAAATCTCAAGCTCCTCCAAATTCTTTTTCTCAAAATGTTAGCTTCTAAATGTCTCAGGTTTTTCAAAATCTCAAGTTTCTCCAGTGCTCTAGATATTTTTTTACATTTCTTCAGATTTCAGGTTTTTCCAAATATCGGGTTCCTCAAGTTCTTAACTAATGTCTCTCAAGTTCTCAGATGGATAGATTATTCAAGATCTCAAGCTCCCTAGGTTTCCAAAATCTCAAGCTCCTCCAAATATTTTTTCTCAAAATGTTAGCTTCCCAAAGATCTCAGCTTTTTTTCAAATATTGGGTTGCTCCAGTTCTTAATTTACGTTTCTAAAGTTTTCAGATGCATAGATTATTCAAGATCTCAAGTTCCCTAGGTTTCCAAAATCTCAAGCTGCTTCAAATTCTTTTTCTCTCAAAATGCTAGCTTCCCAAATATCTCATGCTTTTCAAAATCTCAAGTTTCTCCAGTGCTCTAGATATTTTTTTTATATTTCTTCAGATTTCAGGTTTTTCCAAATATCGGGTTCCTCAAGTTCTTAACTTATGTTTCTCAAGTTCTCAGATGGATAGATTATTCAAGATCTGATGCTCCCTAGGTTTCCAAAATCTCAAGCTCCTCCAAATAATTTTTCTCAAAATGTCAGCTCTCCAAAGATCTCAGTTTTTTTTTTCAAATATTGGGTTGCTCCAGTTCTTAATTTACGTTTCTCAAGTTCTCAGATGTAGAGGTTATTCAAGATCTCAAGCTCCCTAGGTTTCCAAAATCTCAAGCTCCTCCAAATAATTTTTCTCAAAATGTCAGCTTTCCAAAGATCTCAGTTTTTTTTTCAAATATTGTATTGCTCCAGTTCTTAATTTACGTTTCTCAAGTTCTCAGATGCATAGATTATTCAAGATCTCAAGTTCCCTAGGTTTCCAAAATCTCAAGCTCCTCCAAATAATTTTTCTCAAAATGTCACCTTTCCAAAGATCTCAGGTTTTTCCAAATATCGGTTTCCTCCAGTTCTTAACTTACATTTCTAAAGTTCTCAGATGCATAGATTATTCAAGATCTCAAGTTCCCTAGTTTTCCAAAATCTCAAGCTCCTCCAAATTCTTTTTCTCAAAATGTTAGCTTCCCAAATATCTCCGGTTTTTCAAAATCTCAAGTTTCTCCAGTGCTCTTGATATTTTATTACATTTCTTCAAATTTTACGTTTTTCCAAATATCGGGTTCCTCAAGTTCTTAACTTATGTATCTCAAGTTCTCAGATGCATATATTATTCAAGATCTCAAGTTCCCTAGGTTTCCAAAATCTCAAGCTCCTCCAAATTATTTTTCTCAAAATGTCAGCTTCCCAAATATCTCATGTTTTTCAAAATCTCAAGTTTCTCTATTGCTCTAGATATTTTTTTACATTTCTTCAGATTTCAGGTTTTTCCAAATATCGGGTTCCTCAAGTTCTTCACTTATGTCTCTCAAGTTCTCAGATGGATAGATTATTCAAGATCTCAAGCTCCCTAGGTTTCCAAAATCTCAAGCTCCTCCAAATTCTTTTTCTCAAAATGTTAGCTTCTAAATGTCTCAGGTTTTTCAAAATCTCAAGTTTCTCCAGTGCTCTAGATATTTTTTTCCATTTCTTCAGATTTCAGGTTTTTCCAAATATCGGGTTCCTCAAGTTCTTCACTTATGTCTCTCAAGTTCTCAGATGGATAGATTATTCAAGATCTCAAGCTCCCTAGGTTTCCAAAATCTCAAGCTCCTCCAAATTCTTTTTCTCAAAATGTTAGCTTCTAAATGTCTCAGGTTTTTCAAAATCTCAAGTTTCTCCAGTGCTCTAGATATTTTTTTACATTTCTTCAGATTTCAGGTTTTTCCAAATATCGGGTTCCTCAAGTTCTTAACTAATGTCTCTCAAGTTCTCAGATGGATAGATTATTCAAGATCTCAAGTTCCCTAGGTTTCCAAAATCTCAAGCTGCTTCAAATTCTTTTTCTCTCAAAATGCTAGCTTCCCAAATATCTCATGCTTTTCAAAATCTCAAGTTTCTCCAGTGCTCTAGATATTTTTTTTATATTTCTTCAGATTTCAGGTTTTTCCAAATATCGGGTTCCTCAAGTTCTTAACTTATGTTTCTCAAGTTCTCAGATGGATAGATTATTCAAGATCTCAAGCTCCCTAGGTTTCCAAAATCTCAAGCTCCTCCAAATTCTTTTTCTCAAAATGTTAGCTTCTAAATGTCTCAGGTTTTTCAAAATCTCAAGTTTCTCCAGTGCTCTAGATATTATTTTACATTCCTTCAGGTTTCAAGTTTTTCCAAATATCGGGTTTCTCAAGTTCTTAACTTATGTCTCACAAGTTCTCAGATGGATAGATTATTCAAGATCTCATGCTCCCTAGGTTTCCAAAATCTCAAGCTCCTCCAAATAATTTTTCTCAAAATGTCAGCTTTCCAAAGATCTCAGTTTTTTTTTCAAATATTGTATTGCTCCAGTTCTTAATTTACGTTTCTCAAGTTCTCAGATGTAGAGATTATTCAAGATCTGAAGCTCCCTAGGTTTCCAAAATCTCAAGCTCCTCCAAATAGTTTTTCTCAAAATGTCACCTTTCCAAAGATCTCAGGTTTTTCCAAATATCGATTTAATCCAGTTCTTAACTTACGTTTCTAAAGTTCTCAGATGCATATATTATTCAAGATCTCAAGTTCCCTAGGTTTCCAAAATCTCAAGCTCCTCCAAATTATTTTTCTCAAAATGTCAGCTTCCCAAATATCTCATGTTTTTCAAAATCTCAAGTTTCTCCATTGCTCTAGATATTTTTTTACATTTCTTCAGATTTCAGGTTTTTCCAAATATCGGGTTCCTCAAGTTCTTCACTTATGTCTCTCAAGTTCTCAGATGGATAGATTATTCAAGATCTCAAGCTCCCTAGGTTTCCAAAATCTCAAGCTCCTCCAAATTCTTTTTCTCAAAATGTTAGCTTCTAAATGTCTCAGGTTTTTCAAAATCTCAAGTTTCTCCAGTGCTCTAGATATTATTTTACATTCCTTCAGGTTTCAAATTTTTCCAAATATCGGGTTTCTCAAGTTCTTAACTTATGTCTCACAAGTTCTCAGATGGATAGATTATTCAAGATCTGATGCTCCCTAGGTTTCCAAAATCTCAAGCTCCTCCAAATAATTTTTCTCAAAATGTCAGCTTTCCAAAGATCTCAGTTTTTTTTTTTCAAATATTGGGTTGCTCCAGTTCTTAATTTACGTTTCTCAAGTTCTCAGATGTAGAGGTTATTCAAGATCTCAAGCTCCCTAGGTTTCCAAAATCTCAAGCTCCTCCAAATAATTTTTCTCAAAATGTCACCTTTCCAAAGATCTCAGGTTTTTCCAAATATCGGTTTCCTCCAGTTCTTAACTTACGTTTCTAAAGTTCTCAGATGCATATATTATTCAAGATCTCAAGTTCCCTAGGTTTCCAAAATCTCAAGCTCCTCCAAATTATTTTTCTCAAAATGTCAGCTTCCCAAATATCTCATGTTTTTCAAAATCTCAAGTTTCTCCATTGCTCTAGATATTTTTTTACATTTCTTCAGATTTCAGGTTTTTCCAAATATCGGGTTCCTCAAGTTCTTAACTTATGTCTCTCAAGTTCTCAGATGGATAGATTATTCAAGATCTCAAGCTTCCTAAGTTTCCAAAATCTCAAGCTCCTCCAAATAATTTTTCTCAAAATGTTAGCTTCCCAAAGATCTCAGATTTTTTTCAAATATTGGGTTGCTCCAGTTCTTAATTTACGTTTCTAAAGTTCTCAGATGCATAGATTATTCAAGATCTCAAGTTCCCTAGGTTTCCAAAATCTCAAGCTCCTCCAAATTATATTTCTCAAAATGTCAGCTTCCCAAATATCTCATGTTTTTCAAAATCTCAAGTTTCTCCATTGCTCTAGATATTTTTTTACATTTCTTCAGATTTCAGGTTTTTCCAAATATCGGGTTCCTCAAGTTCTTCACTTATGTCTCTCAAGTTCTCAGATGGATAGATTCTTCAAGATCTCAAGCTCCCTAGGTTTCCAAAATCTCAAGCTCCTCCAAATATTTTTTCTCAAAATGTTAGCTTCCCAAAGATCTCAGCTTTTTTTCAAATATTGGGTTGCTCCAGTTCTTAATTTACGTTTCTAAAGTTTTCAGATGCATAGATTATTCAAGATTTCAAGTTCCCTAGGTTTCCAAAATCTCAAGCTGCTTCAAATTCTTTTTCTCTCAAAATGCTAGCTTCCCAAATATCTCATGCTTTTCAAAATCTCAAGTTTCTCCAGTGCTCTAGATATTTTTTTTATATTTCTTCAGATTTCAGGTTTTTCCAAATATCGGGTTCCTCAAGTTCTTAACTTATGTTTCTCAAGTTCTCAGATGGATAGATTATTCAAGATCTCAAGCTCCCTAGGTTTCCAAAATCTCAAGCTCCTCCAAATTCTTTTTCTCAAAATGTTAGCTTCTAAATGTCTCAGGTTTTTCAAAATCTCAAGTTTCTCCAGTGCTCTAGATATTATTTTACATTCCTTCAGGTTTCAAGTTTTTCCAAATATCGGGTTTCTCAAGTTCTTAACTTATGTCTCACAAGTTCTCAGATGGATAGATTATTCAAGATCTCATGCTCCCTAGGTTTCCAAAATCTCAAGCTCCTCCAAATAATTTTTCTCAAAATGTCAGCTTTCCAAAGATCTCAGTTTTTTTTTTCAAATATTGTATTGCTCCAGTTCTTAATTTACGTTTCTCAAGTTCTCAGATGTAGAGATTATTCAAGATCTGAAGCTCCCTAGGTTTCCAAAATCTCAAGCTCCTCCAAATAGTTTTTCTCAAAATGTCACCTTTCCAAAGATCTCAGGTTTTTAAAAATATCGATTTAATCCAGTTCTTAACTTACGTTTCTAAAGTTCTCAGATGCATATATTATTCAAGATCTCAAGTTCCCTAGGTTTCCAAAATCTCAAGCTCCTCCAAATTCTTTTTCTCAAAATGTTAGCTTCTAAATGTCTCAGGTTTTTCAAAATCTCAAATTTCTCCAGTGCTCTAGATATTATTTTACATTCCTTCAGGTTTCAAATTTTTCCAAATATCGGGTTTCTCAAGTTCTTAAATTATGTCTCACAAGTTCTCAGATGGATAGATTATTCAAGATCTCATGCTCCCTAGATTTCCAAAATCTCAAGCTCCTCCAAATAATTTTTCTCAAAATGTCAGCTTCCCAAATATCTCAGGTTTTTCAAAATCTCAAGTTTCTCCAGTGCTCTAGATATTTTTTACATTTCTTCAGATTTCAGGTTTTTCCAAATATCGGGTTCCTCAAGTTCTTAACTTATGTCTCTCAAGTTCTCAGATGGATAGATTATTCAAGATCTCAAGCTCCCTAGGTTTCCAAAATCTCAAGCTCCTCCAAATATTTTTTCTCAAAATGTTAGCTTCCCAAAGATCTCAGATTTTTTCAAATATTGGGTTGCTCCAGTTCTTAATTTACGTTTCTAAAGTTTTCAGATGCATAGATTATTCAAGATCTCAAGTTCCCTAGGTTTCCAAAATCTCAAGCTGCTTCAAATTCTTTTTCTCTCAAAATGCTAGCTTCCCAAATATCTCATGCTTTTCAAAATCTCAAGTTTCTCCAGTGCTCTAGATATTTTTTTATATTTCTTCAGATTTCAGGTTTTTCCAAATATCGGGTTCCTCAAGTTCTTAACTTATGTTTCTCAAGTTCTCAGATGGATAGATTATTCAAGATCTCAAGCTCCCTAGGTTTCCAAAATCTCAAGCTCCTCCAAATTCTTTTTCTCAAAATGTTAGCTTCTAAATGTCTCAGGTTTTTCAAAATCTCAAGTTTCTCCAGTGCTCTAGATATTATTTTACATTCCTTCAGGTTTCAAATTTTTCCAAATATCGGGTTTCTCAAGTTCTTAAATTATGTCTCACAAGTTCTCAGATGGATAGATTATTCAAGATCTCATGCTCCCTAGATTTCCAAAATCTCAAGCTCCTCCAAATAATTTTTCTCAAAATGTCAGCTTCCCAAATATCTCAGGTTTTTCAAAATCTCAAGTTTCTCCAGTGCTCTAGATATTTTTTACATTTCTTCAGATTTCAGGTTTTTCCAAATATCGGGTTCCTCAAGTTCTTAACTTATGTCTCTCAAGTTCTCAGATGGATAGATTATTCAAGATCTCAAGCTCCCTAGGTTTCCAAAATCTCAAACTCCTCCAAATATTTTTTCTCAAAATGTTAGCTTCCCAAAGATCTCAGATTTTTTTCAAATATTGGGTTGCTCCAGTTCTTAATTTACGTTTCTAAAGTTTTCAGATGCATAGATTATTCAAGATCTCAAGTTCCCTAGGTTTCCAAAATCTCAAGCTGCTTCAAATTCTTTTTCTCTCAAAATGCTAGCTTCCCAAATATCTCATGCTTTTCAAAATCTCAAGTTTCTCCAGTGCTCTAGATATTTTTTTTATATTTCTTCAGATTTCAGGTTTTTCCAAATATCGGGTTCCTCAAGTTCTTAACTTATGTTTCTCAAGTTCTCAGATGGATAGATTATTCAAGATCTCAAGCTCCCTAGGTTTCCAAAATCTCAAGCTCCTCCAAATTCTTTTTCTCAAAATGTTAGCTTCTAAATGTCTCAGGTTTTTCAAAATCTCAAGTTTCTCCAGTGCTCTAGATATTATTTTACATTCCTTCAGGTTTCAAGTTTTTCCAAATATCGGGTTTCTCAAGTTCTTAACTTATGTCTCACAAGTTCTCAGATGGATAGATTATTCAAGATCTCATGCTCCCTAGATTTCCAAAATCTCAAGCTCCTCCAAATAATTTTTCTCAAAATGTCAGCTTTCCAAAGATCTCAGTTTTTTTTTTCAAATATTGTATTGCTCCAGTTCTTAATATACGTTTCTCAAGTTCTCAGATGTAGAGATTATTCAAGATCTGAAGCTCCCTAGGTTTCCAAAATCTCAAGCTCCTCCAAATAGTTTTTCTCAAAATGTCACCTTTCCAAAGATCTCAGGTTTTTCCAAATATCGATTGAATCCAGTTCTTAACTTACGTTTCTAAAGTTCTCAGATGCATATATTATTCAAGATCTCAAGTTCCCTAGGTTTCCAAAATCTCAAGCTCCTCCAAATTATTTTTCTCAAAATGTCAGCTTCCCAAATATCTCATGTTTTTCAAAATCTCAAGTTTCTCCATTGCTCTAGATATTTTTTTACATTTCTTCAGATTTCAGGTTTTTCCAAATATCGGGTTCCTCAAGTTCTTCACTTATGTCTCTCAAGTTCTCAGATGGATAGATTATTCAAGATCTCAAGCTCCCTAGGTTTCCAAAATCTCAAGCTCCTCCAAATTCTTTTTCTCAAAATGTTAGCTTCTAAATGTCTCAGGTTTTTCAAAATCTCAAGTTTCTCCAGTGCTCTAGATATTATTTTACATTCCTTCAGGTTTCAAATTTTTCCAAATATCGGGTTTCTCAAGTTCTTAACTTATGTCTCACAAGTTCTCAGATGGATAGATTATTCAAGATCTCATGCTCCGTAGGTTTCCAAAATCTCAAGCTTCTCCAAATAATTTTTCTCAAAATGTCAGCTTTCCAAAGATCTCAGTTTTTTTTTTTTCAAATATTGGGTTGCTCCAGTTCTTAATTTACGTTTCTCAAGTTCTCAGATGTAGAGATTATTCAAGATCTCAAGCTCCCTAGGTTTCCAAAATCTCAAGCTCCTCCAAATAATTTTTCTCAAAATGTCACCTTTCCAAAGATCTCAGGTTTTTCCAAATATCGGTTTCCTCCAGTTCTTAACTTACGTTTCTAAAGTTCTCAGATGCATAGATTATTCAAGATCTCAAGTTCCCTAGGTTTCCAAAATCTCAAGCTCCTCCAAATTCTTTTTCTCAAAATGTTAGCTTCCCAAATATCTCAGGTTTTTCAAAATCTCAAGTTTCTCCAGTGCTCTAGATATTTTTTTACATTTCTTCAGATTTCAGGTTTTTCCAAATATTGGGTTCCTCAAGTTCTTAACTTATGTCTCTCAAGTTCTCAGATGCATAGATTATTCAAGATCTCAAGTTCCCTAGGTTTCCAAAATCTCAAGCTCCTCCAAATAATTTTTCTCAAAATGTCAGCTTTCCAAAAATCTCAGGTTTTTCCAAATATCGGGTTCTTCAAGTTCTTAACTTATGTCTCTCAAGTTCTCAGATGGATAGATTATTCAAGATCTCAAGCTCCCTAAGTTTCCAAAATCTCAAGATCCTCCAAATAATTTTTCTCAAAATGTCAGCTTCCCAAAGATCTCAGGTTTTTTTCAAGTATCGGTTTCCTCCAGTTTTTAACTTACGTTTCTCAATTTCTCAGATGCATAGATTATTCAAGATCTCAAGTTTCCTAGGTTTCCAAAATCTCAAGCTCCTCCAAATTCTTTTTGTTAAAATGTTAGCTTCCCAAATATCTCGGGGCCAATTTGTTGGCGAATGTTAGTAGATAGGTACCGCAGTTGTCCAAAGAGTCCGTAAATGCCTTGAAGTCCATGGAGCACATTTTAATTATTTGTTATAAACCTTATTTCCCAATTAAAGTTTATTTTTTCGTTTGTTATAACACTACTTTTAATCGCATTAACGTTTTGAACTGTCGATTAATCAAATTAAAAGTGAGATTAGATATAGGTTCAGATGTCAAATTAATAATAATAATTGTCACTTCGATGGTACGTTCATGGCCAACTTCGACACCAAATTTAAAAAAACACCCGTTACTATTATTAAATTTAAAGGATATAAAGTGAATTTTATCGAGAAAACGCTGCAAAGGGAGAAAGTGTAAATGGAATATAAATCCCGAAGTACTAATGCTTCTGGATAAAACAGAGACAAAAAGAAGGTGAAAAAAAAAGCAAAGCAATGTACAAAACAGAACCAGAGGCCTTATCATAGCATAAGTGCTTTGTTAATTTTTAACGTAGAAAAATAAGTTAAAAACATCACCACCTGGCTTATTTGTGTATTCGGTTAGATTGCCATGATAAAGGGATCAGTGGTTCAAAAGAAAAAAAACACGATTGCATATTGTAATAATATACTGTTCCCCACTTTGAAGAAAGTATACTTCTTCCATCCCATTCCAATATTTGCCATTAATTTAAAATCCGAAATGCCACATAAATTTTCCACATAAAAGTCTGCTAAAGTTAATGGCAGGCACTTACGTGGCCCGCATCGACATTAATAAACCAAAATGCAAAAATGTTTCAAAATAATCCAACGCGTCACAAGTTATTTTAAATTTTTAAACAGAACTTTTAGCGTCAATATGTGTGGTTAAGATCTAAATTGTTTAAAGACACAGACCTTTCCAAATTGGAATGAGCACTTTCCGATCATCTCCAGAGGCATCCGTCTCCGATTACCGATTAGTTCGTGACGTCACAGGCGCCTCCTTCATTTTCAGCTCTTTCCGAGTTTGTCTCATCAACGACCATTTTATTGCATCTCGTAAACACCGACTTACACTCAACGTTATCTTATCAACGGCTCCGTGCGTTGTTTAGAATACGATTTTGTGTGGTTAATGGATCTTTGGATTCTGAGACTCGCCAAATTGAATTGATCAAATAAGTAGGGTAACAATTTCCAAAACAAGCAAGATTTGATCAAGTTGCACAAGCCGGCATCGATAAAAAAGTGACAAACAAAATAAATGATGTTAGAGTAATAAAAAATTACATGGGCTGAAATTGGCTTTTCACAAAACTCATTGTGTTATCGTAAAAATATCACAACATATTTATTAAAGCAATATGACCCAGAAAGATATTCATAAATCAAAGTAAACATAACCACTCTGATTGATTTTCAGGTTTTAGACAAATTTGATATTCTTATTACAAAAAAAAAGAGGAAGATAATGGGACAAACAGCACTGAAATGAATTTATTAAAGAAAGGAGGTGTACAAAGACTTTGCTTGAACATTTAAGACACCCTGCAGATTGTTTTTTTCTTAGCTGAAAATTTATGCGCCAAAGATTAATTAAATTTATCGACTTGATAAGAATTAAGAGTGACGTCATTAATGACTATCTCTCCGCCACCGCTGGACGCCTCCACCTCGTCTCCCACGCATTCCCCATCGTCGTCGATCAATAAAAATATTTATAAGCAATTAATTTTGATGATGATCCCGAAGTCAGTCAGCAACCTTCTCTCGGCTCTCTTCCGGCGCGATCTCATCAGTCCGGATCGACAAGAGTCGTAATTATCGACACAGCCAGCGTTCCTCTCCGAAAGCAATAATTAAGGCAGGGCACCCCGGGCAGGACAGGGTAGGGCAGGGCAGGGCCGGGCAGCTGCGGACTCCTGGTGCAATAATCCATAACCGCAAGCATGCAAGGCACGGGAAACTCTCCGCTCGACTCCACGTAATCTACCTTCGTCATCCGCTGGTCTAATGACTGGCATTCTGAGCCGTGCCACGACAGAAGCCGCCCCTGTAATTACGCCGTTCTTGGACGCGATTTTTGCGACCCAGGCCGGCGATGCGCACCTACGCTGCCTTTCGCGTAATTACTGCAAGGTTTGGACGAGGAGATGCTGCCTGCTATTGTAATGATAGGCGAAGAAAAGTGTTGAGAATAACATTCGATTTCAGTAAAGTCAGTATGTTCGATTAAATATTAAAACCCGTTTGCTTTTCCCACAGGTACCTGCCGATAAGCCCATCACGTTGACCGATAAGTGCCCCCGCTTGTACAAACAGAAGAAAGATAAATGCGTCCCGCCATCGGCGACGACAAAAAATTATCCCAGCAAACTGCTTTTCGAGTATTCCCCTCGTAACGCAAAGTTTTTTCCATCTGACATCTCGCTAAGCTAATAGCGCCATTGAAAAAGAGCTTTACCACTCCGTTTGGCACCCTTTGACGGCGAGCGAAAACGAAACAGAAGGAACAACAGCTGGGTGGAAACGAGAAGACATTCTATTCCTGTCAGGTCGGATGCCGCCCGTGTGCGATAAATATTCAAAGGGATCTTTCCTCCGCGTCACAGACAAAAGACTTTCTTCGGAGTTGCTTGTGTAAATTATTTCTCATACCAAGTCTGCCTCGCCGTACCTGGATAAATTAGTTCTTTTTGGGGCATTTCTGGGGTGCCTAACGACCATTTGAAACGTGGTATCAATTGTCTGCTTTTCCAATAGATTTCACAATTACAGAGCGCCAACCATTGAGAAGTGTAACAACAGCCCTTAGGGCGGCTCCGTATCGACCGGCTTCCAATGATTTGTCTTCCGAAATGACGTCTGTTATTCAAATCACTCCGGCTTCAAACTTTACAACTAATGATACTGGAGATTGGGGTTTCATTATGCTAATAAATTAATGTTGAAGACGATCCGTCGGAGTGAATTGATTGCTGGGGCTGACCTTTGTAGACCTCCCCCTCCCGAGACGTTACTAATTTTTGTTCATTGTAAGAGAAGGAAAGGTGTGTTCGGTTCCGATACGCCTCATTAAGGGTTATTTCTTAGAAGAGATTTTTTTGGAAGGTCGAAATTTATCACTGATTTTCTACCTGGCAAAAAAGGGCGTCAATACGTGTTGGCATACGCCCATATTTCAAAATTTTCAACCCGAATTAAATGTAAAAGAAGTGCATTGACTATGTTACAGAAGTACACCTGAAGAAGGCTTGGGATCAATTTTTGACCTATTAGAATAGGACCCAAATTCGCCAAAATAAGCACATATAAAATTATATGCACAATTATGCAGTTTTCAGCAAATGAAATCGGTTTGAAATGAAATGGACAGATGACAGTCGACTTAGCACCGTATATATTTTTCTATTCATTCTTATAGAGAATATTTTTTGAAATTATAAGAAAAGAAGAAAAATATTTCATTTGAACAAAAACCACTTCACCCAAGAAAAGAATAATACTAGATTATACCGTGCGTCCAACAAAAAACGACGTCAAGTGGGCGATGGATTGCATCTCATCTATGTCGGTCAGGTGCGTGGTTCTGACTGACCGACAGAGATGAAATGCAATCCATGACCCACTTGACGTTTTTGTTGCACGCACGATATTACAAATGACAAAAACGCTTCATTGTCAGCGAGTGATTCACATCTCACGAACTTACAATCGCATTTCGGTCACGTGTAAGATACGATGCTTTATGCCCGAGGTGTAATTTCTTGTAAAACGTTAAAAATTTAAAAAAATTGTCAAAATGATATTTCAAAAAATGTCACCAATGTGTAACCATAGTAATTCACCCTCTTTTAACATTGTACCACTTGTGAGTAAAATGCTACATTATACCTTCCATTTGCGTGGAATAATAAGTCATCTAGACGTTGGTAGGGCATAATAGTAAATTATATATAAGTGACAGAAATACTTCACTGTCAGCGAGTGAGATTTTTATATCACGAGAGCGATAGCAGGAGCTTACAATGACATTTCGATCACGTGTAAGATATGACGTTTTATGCCCGACGTCTAATTTTTTGTAAAACGTTAAAAATAAAAAAAAAACGTCAAAATGACGTTTAAAAAAATTTTCATGTCTTACACATAAAATGCAGTTTTATGCACATACCTACATGTGACTAATAAAAAACCTTTGATGCTGTATCTTGTTTTGATCTTTGTGATACATCAAATGAAATCGGTTTAGAACAATTTTTAAATAATTGTTGGACGTTTAAATGGACAGATGACAGTCGACTTAGCACCGTATATATTTTTCTATTCATTCTTATAGAGAATATTTCTTTTGAAATTATAAGAAAAGAAGAAAAATATTTCTTTTGAACAAAACACAAATCCACCCAAGAAAAGAATAATACTAGATTATATCGTGCGTCCAACAAAAAACGACATCAAGTGGGCGATGGATTGCATCTCATCTCTGTCGGTCAGGTGCGTGGTTCTAACTGACCGACAGAGATGAAATGCAATCCATGACTCACTTGACGTCGTTTTTTTGTAGTACGCACGATATTACTAATGACAGAAACGCGTCATTGCCAGCGAGTGATTCACATCTCCCGAAATTACAATGCCATTTCGGTCACGTGTAAGATATGATGTTTTATGCCCGACGTCTAATTTTTTGTAAAACGTTAAAAATAAAATAAGTAATTAAATTGTCACAATTACGTTTGAAAAAATTTTTCGTGTCTTACACATAAAATGCAGTTTTATGCACATACCTATATGTGACTAATAAAAAAACTTTGATGCCGTATTTTGCTTTGATCTTTGTGATACATCAAATGAATTCGGTTTAGATCAATTTTTAAATAATTGTTGGACGTTTAAATGGACAGATGACAGTCGACTTAGCACCGTATATATTTTTCTATTCATTCTTATAGAGAATATTTCTTTTGAAATTATAAGAAAAGAAGAAAAATATTTCTTTTGAACAAAACACAAATCCACCCAAGAAAAGAATAATACTAGATTATATCGTGCGTCCAACAAAAAACGACATCAAGTGGGCGATGGATTGCATCTCATCTCTGTCGGTCAGGTGCGTGGTTCTAACTGACCGACAGAGATGAAATGCAATCCATGACCCACTTGACGTTTTTTGTTGTACGCACGATATTACAAATAACAGAAACGCTTCATTGCCAGCGAGTGATGCACATCTCACGAACTTACAATGACATTTCGGTCACGTGTTAGATACGACGTTTTATGCCCGAGGTGTAATTTCTTGTAAAACGTTAAAAATAAAAAAAAAAATTGTCAAAATTATATTTCAAAAAATTTCACCATTGTGTAATCATAGCAATTCACCCCCTTTTAACACTATGTCACTTGTGAGTAAAGTGCTACATTACACCTTCCATTTGCGTGGAATAATAAGTCATCTAGACGTTGTTAGGGCATAATAGTAAATTATATATGTGACAGAAATACTTCATTGTCAGCGAGTGAGATTTTTATATCACGAGTGCAATAGCACGACCTTACAATGGCATTTCGATCACGTGTAAGATAAGACGTTTTATGCCCGACGTCTAATTTTTTGTAAAACGTTAAAAATAAAATAAATAATTAAATTGTCAAAATGACGTTTTAAAAAATTTTTCGTGTCTTGCACATAAAATGCAGTTTTATGCACATACCTATATGTGACTAATAAAAAAACTTTGATGCTGTATCTTGCTTTGATCTTTGTGATACATCAAATGAAATCGGTTTAGATCAATTTTTAAATAATTGTTGGACGTTTAAATGGACAGATGACAGTCGACTTAGCACCGTATATATTTTTCTATTCATTCTTATAGAGAATATTTTTTGAAATTATAAGAAAAGAAGAAAAATATTTCATTTGAAGAAAAACCACTTCACCCAAGAAAAGAATAATACGAGATTATATCGTGCGTTCAACACAAAACGACGTCAAGTGGGCAATGGATTGCATCTCATCTCTGTCGGTCAGGTGCGCGGTTCTGACTGACCGACAGAGATGAAATGCAATCCATGACCCACTTGACGTTTTTGTTGTACGCACGATATTACAAATGACAAAAACGCTTCATTGCCAGCGAGTGATTCACATCTCACGAACTTACAATCGCATTTCGGTCACGTGGAAGATACGATGTTTTATGCCCTAGGTGTAATTTCTTGTAAAACGTTAAAAATAAAAAAAAATTGTTAAAATTATATTTCAAAAAATGTCACCATTGTGTAACCATAGTAATTCACCCCCTTTTAACATTATATCACTTGTGAGTAAAATGCCACATTACACCTTCCATTTGCGTGGAATAATAAGTGATCTAGACGTTGGCAGGGCATAATAGTAAATTATATATGTGACAGAAATACTTCATTGTCAGCGAGTGAGATTTTTATATCACGAGTGCAATAGCACGACCTTACAATGGCATTTCGATCACGTGTAAGATAAGACGTTTTATGCCCAACGTCTAATTTTTTGTAAAACGTTAAAAATAAAATAAATAATTAAATTATTGTCAGAATGACGTTTCAAAAAAATTTTCATGTCTTACACATAAAATGCAGTTTTATGCACATACCTACATGTGACTAATAAAAAACCTTTGATGCTGTATCTTGTTTTGATCTTTGTAATACATCAAATGAAATCGGTTTAGAACAATTTTTAAATCATTGTTGGACGTTTAAATGGACAGATGACAGTCGACTTAGCACCGTATATATTTTTCTATTCATTCTTATAGAGAATATTTTTTGAAATTATAAGAAAAGAAGAAAAATATTTCATTTGAACAAAAACTACTTCACTCAAGAGATGAATAATAATACTAGATTATATCGTGCGTTCAACAAAAAACGACGTCAAGTAGGCAATGGATTGCATCTCATCTCAGTCGGTCAGGTGCGTGGTTCTGACTGACCGACAGAGAGATGAAATGCAATCCATGACCCACTTGACGTCGTTTTTTGTAGTACGCACGATATTACAAATGACAGAAACCCTTCATTGCCAGCGAGTGATTCTAATCTCACGAACTTACAATCGCATTTCGGTCACGTGTAAGATACGATGTTTTATGTCCGAGGTGTAATTTCTTGTAAAACGTTAAAAATAAAAAAAAATGTTAAAATTATATTTCAAAAAATGTCACCATTGTGTAACCATAGTAATTCACCCCCTTTTAACATTATATCACTTGTGAGTAAAATGCCACATTACACCTTCCATTTGCGTGGAATAATAAGTGATCTAGACGTTGGCAGGGCATAATAGTAAATTATATATGTGACAGAAATACTTCATTGTCAGCGAGTGAGATTTTTATATCTCGAGTGCAATAGCACGACCTTACAATGGCATTTCGATCACGTGTAAGATAAGACGTTTTATGCCCAACGTCTAATTTTTTGTAAAACGTTAAAAATAAAATAAATAATTAAATTATTGTCAGAATGACGTTTCAAAAAAATTTTCATGTCTTACACATAAAATGCAGTTTTATGCACATACCTACATGTGACTAATAAAAAACCTTTGATGCTGTATCTTGTTTTGATCTTTGTAATACATCAAATGAAATCGGTTTAGAACAATTTTTAAATCATTGTTGGACGTTTAAATGGACAGATGACAGTCGACTTAGCACCGTATATATTTTTCTATTCATTCTTATAGAGAATATTTTTTGAAATTATAAGAAAAGAAGAAAAATATTTCATTTGAACAAAAACTACTTCACTCAAGAGATGAATAATAATACTAGATTATATCGTGCGTTCAACAAAAAACGACGTCAAGTAGGCAATGGATTGCATCTCATCTCAGTCGGTCAGGTGCGTGGTTCTGACTGACCGACAGAGAGATGAAATGCAATCCATGACCCACTTGACGTCGTTTTTTGTAGTACGCACGATATTACAAATGACAGAAACCCTTCATTGCCAGCGAGTGATTCTAATCTCACGAACTTACAATCGCATTTCGGTCACGTGTAAGATACGATGTTTTATGCCCGAGGTGTAATTTCTTGTAAAATGTTAAAAATAAAAAAAATTGTCAAGATGAAATTTCAAAAAATGTCACCATTGTGTAACCATAGTAATTCACCCCCTTTTAACATTATATCACTTGTGAGTAAAATGCTACATTACACCTTCCATTTGCGTGGAATAATAAGTCATCTAGACGTTGGTAGGGCATAATAGTAAATTACATATAAGTGACAGAAATACTTCACTGTCAGCGAGTGAGATTTTTATATCACGAGTCCGATAGCACGAGCTTACAATGGCATTTCGATCACGTGTAAAATACGACGTTTTATGCCCGACGTCTAATTTTTTGTAAAACGTTAAAAAAATAAATTAAATTGTCAAAATGACGTTTCAAAAAAATTTTCATGTCTTACACATAAAATGCAGTTTTATGCACATACCTACATGTGACTAATAAAAAACCTTTGATGCTGTATCTTGTTTTGATCTTTGTAATACATCAAATGAAATCGGTTTAGAACAATTTTTAAATCATTGTTGGACGTTTAAATGGACAGATGACAGTCGACTTAGCACCGTATATATTTTTCTAATCATTCTTATAGAGAATATTTTTTGAAATTATAAGAAAAGAAGAAAAATATTTCATTTGAACAAAAACTACTTCACTCAAGAGATGAATAATAATACTAGATTATATCGTGCGTTCAACAAAAAACGACGTCAAGTAGGCAATGGATTGCATCTCATCTCAGTCGGTCAGGTGCGTGGTTCTGACTGACCGACAGAGATGAAATGCAATCCATGACCCACTTGACGTTTTTTGTTGAACGCACGATATTACAAATGACAGAAATGCTTCATTGCCAGCGAGTGATTCACATCTCACGAACTTACAATCGCATTTCGGTCACGTGTAAGATACGATGTTTTATGCCCTAGGTGTAATTTCTTGTAAAACGTTAAAAATAAAAAAAAATTGTTAAAATTATATTTCAAAAAATGTCACCATTGTGTAACCATAGTAATCCACCCCCTTTTAACATTATATCACTTGTGAGTAAAATGCCACAATACACCTTCCATTTGCGTGGAATAATAAGTCATCTAGACGTTGGTAGGGCATAATAGTAAATTACATATAAGTGACAGAAATACTTCACTGTCAGCGAGTGAGATTTTTATATCACGAGTCCGATAGCACGAGCTTACAATGGCATTTCGATCACGTGTAAAATACGACGTTTTATGCCCGACGTCTAATTTTTTGTAAAACGTTAAAAAAATAAATTAAATTGTCAAAATGACGTTTCAAAAAAATTTTCATGCCTTACAATTGTGTAACCATAGTAATTCACCCCTTTTAACATTAAGTATCACTTGTGAGTAAACTGCTACATTATACGTTCCATTTGCGTGGAATAATAAGTCATCTAGACGTTGGTAGGACATAAAATATTTATTGTGGTTCGAAAATGTATGTAGTCCCACAATCATTATAGACGCCTTCTGTAAAAACAATTTTCGTTGTGTCCAACAAAATATTTGTGGGTATAATATTTTTTTCTTCAAACGTCAGAAAAGCGTGGCATTATATACGTCAATAGGCAATGACAAATTTGTACTTCGTGGACGATTTTCGGCGTTTAAAGAAAAAATAGCATGTTTTATTCGTAGAAAAGTGGCTTTTCGTGGCGCGTCTGTATTTGCTCCTAATAAAACAATCTACTATTATATCAAATCCACGCATTCATAGTTATTCGTGTCAATGCTGGGATCTTCAAAAGCGATACAAGTTTTCTCATGAAAACATTATTTTTTGATAAACTGCATAATTGACAACTATTCATGGCTTACTTGATGATTATTTCTGATCGGTAACTTGATTTAACAATATGCCTGTGTTCGTAATTCTTCTCCTTCTAAACGGCTTGACTGATTTTAATGAAATTTGTTGTGTGTTTGAGTGGATCCCTGGATGGTTCTTAGCTGCAGTTGGACCCGGTAAGTGGCGCTGCTGTCAACATCCAGGATATATATTTTTTAATTTTCTGACAGAATCTTGATGATTTTTTAATATTAGTTTACTGGATCACCTGGATGGTTTTTAGCTACAGGTAGGTAGGTGGCGCTGTTGTCGACATACAGATTTTTTTTTCATTTTCTGATCGATTTTGATACATATATTTCTTTTTGTATTTATTAGGTCACCTGGATTGTTCTTAGCTATAGTTGGACCCGGTAGGTGGCGCTGTTGTAGAAATCCAGATTTTTTTATTAATTTTCTGATATATAAAATTCAGGTGTGCGTGTGTTCGAATTCTTCTCCTCCTAAACGGCTCGACTGATTTTGATTAAATTTTTTGTGTGTGTTTGAGAGGATGCCTGGATAGTTATTAGCTACAGTTGGACCCGGTAGGTGGCGCTGTTGCCGAGATCCAGTTTTTTTTAATTTTCTGACAGAATCCTGATGATTTTTTTAATATTAATTTATTGGGTCACCTGGATGGTTTTTAGCTACAGTTGGACATGGTAGGTGGTGCTGTTGTCGAGATTCAGATTTCTTTTAATTTTCTGACCGATTCTGATATTTTTTTTTTGTATTTATTGGGTCACCTAGATGGTTCTTAGCTACAGTTGGACTCCGTAGGTGGCGCTGTTGTAGAGATCCAGATTTTTTTAAATTTTCTGATATACAGGGTCGAGTACAGGGTGTTATGGAAGTCCTAGCAGAAAATTGAACCACAAGTAGAACTCGTCAAAATAAACATTTGGTTTATTTATCATTTTTTTCGCAAACGCTCCCTTACGGAGTTAAAATTAAAAATAGTTTGACCCCAAAAAGCAACACCGCCCATGGATCGACGTTCATTGACTGTCAGGAAGGCACAAAAACCCGATAAACTAATCGAAATAAAAACTGTTTAAATGGCAACTCACCTATAAACTCTCTAATTTTGATCGGGGATAAATGTTGACACACCGACAGTTCGAATACACTTCGAAGCACATCTTGGACTACTTAAAAATTTCCAAAACGAAATTACATCTGGGACGTCCAAAATCATAATAAAATAATCAGAGAGCACAAGCGGCGCGACACTCAACTGATGACTAAAATTTACTATCAATAACAATTTTTTTGTCCCTAAAAACTTAGAAGGTGTTTACCTCGTTCGGCAAAAACGTTCTGACGCGTTCAAGTTCAAGTCGGCAAAGGCGGAGGGTGAAATAAGGGGCCAGAAAAATGTTCAAAAAAATTGCGGATTTCAGCAGTGGTAAATAGAAAAAATATTTATTTTGTCGAGTTCTACTTTTCTAAACCTTAAACTTCCATAACACCCTGTATAAAATTCAGGCGTGCGTGTGTTCGTAATTCTTCTCCTTCTGTTGTGTGTGTTTGAGTGGATCCCTGGATGGTTCTTATCTACAGTTAAACCCGGTAGGTGGCGCTGTTATTGAGATCCAAGATTTTTTTAAATTTTCTGACAGTCTTGATGATTTTTTTTAATATTAATTTATTGGGTCACCTGGATAATTTTTACCTACAGTTGGACACAGTAGGTGGCGCTGTTGTCGACATCCAGATTTTTTTTTTAATTTTCTGACCGATTTTAATATACATATACATGTGACGCTGTTGTAGACATCCAGATTTTTTTTTAATTTTCTGATATATAAAATTCCGGTGTGCGTGTGTTCGTGTGTTCGTAATTATTCTCCTCCTAAACTGTTTGACTGATTTTGATGAAATTTGTTCTGTGTGTTTGAGTAGATCCCTGGATGGTTCTTAGCTACAGTTAGACCCGGTAGGTGGTGCTGTTGTCGAAATCCAGTTTTTTTTTCTGACAGAATCTTGATGATTTTTTTTACTGGCGCGGTTGTGGAGATCCAGAAATTTTTGTTATCTTTATAATTTATTATTATATACTTATAATTTTTAAAAAATTCCGGTGTGTGTGTCTGTTCATAATAATTCTTCTCCTCCTATTTTTTACATATTCATAATTCCGAGTAGGGAAAATGTCATCCGGAAGATTGGCAAATTCCTTAAAAAACTGTTTTCCGGACAACTTTTCCAATCTTTCTTTCCGTAAAAACTTACCTGGACCACTACAAAAATTCTAAAAAGATTGCCAAATTGGTCCATCCGCTCTCAAGTGATGGGGATTTCAACGAATCTATACATATGTATATGTATGTAATAAAAATGAAATCCGGTTGTTGGGTAAGCGCATCACTTGAGAACGGCTAGACCGATTTCGACGACAATATAAATTGGAAAATCTGCCCGGAACATTGGAAAATGCGGGAAAAACTGAGTGTTTTTTTCACGATTCAAACGATGGCTATTATGTGTAATTCTTTTTGGTTTGTTCGTATGGTAATGGAAAAGTTTTCAGGGAAATAAAATTCGATAGAATTTGTATGCACTCTCGATCATAACTCATGATAGGAACGACATAATTATTTCGTGGATTCTTTTTTCTTTTATTCGTTATGCTCCCGGGATAGAAACAATTCAATTGAATGTTTTCATTGTAAAATTATTGGGAGAAAAATCTGGGAAACGCATTAAGGCATAAATTAAAATAAAATTACAGTTGTTTGCGCTGTTTCGCAATCTGTCCAAAAACAAATTTAATGAAATTTGGACAGAACAACGTCTGTCGGGTCAGCTAGTATAACTATATAATTGTAGTTGTAACATTTTTGTTTTCAGGAAAAAATCTTTCATGCCAAAAATTGATATTAAGAAAAAATATAAAAATTCTCCTTTTAAAGTTTTTTTAAAATTATTTTATTGGTCAGTCACCCTGTATATTGTCGGGTTCCATTATAGTTCCCAATCTGTATTTTTTAATCAAATTCGCACCAGTTTTTCCAACTGATGTCAGATCGTTGACGTCGGTTTTAAAATTCCTAATTTTCCACTTTATGGGATTCCCACCTGCTCACTTTTCAAGATCTCAAATTTTCACCTTGTGAATTCGTCAAGTATCTCAGTTTCACAATGCGTGATTATAGTTTCTCATTGTCATAGTTTTCCATTTTCTTATTTAGATTTTCGTTTTCCTACCTTCTAGTTTTCTCAAATTTGCAGTTGCTCAGATCTTATTTTTTCAACGATGCAGTTTCTCAGTTTTTCAACGTCGTAAGTGAGCACCAAACGGGAAAAATATAATAAATATACAATAAGAATTAAGATACCTAATAAATTTAAAAAATACATATACATATTATGCAAATTTCAACAAATCTACTCTTCTCTAAAACATAACGACCTAGTTAGTTACTTAGTTTTGGAAGTGAAACAGAAATTTCCTGAATACCACGTGACTATTTATTATTGGGATTTTTTAATAGCAGGTTATCTGTATTTTATTGATGTCACACTGGCACATCTGATTTTAAGTTCAAATATGGCAAAATACACGTAAAAAATTAAAGCTAATGGATTGGCAAGAAGAAGAAGCAAGAAATTAACAGTCTGAATTCATATTGATTTGCAATTGGTCGCAAGTGCCGGTTGCCGCAAGACAGTCTGGGCTTTAGTTAAGACGTTTCCATAGCAACCAGCACTTGCGACCAGTCGCAAATAACATGAAATCAGGCTATAAGACTGGATACGTTGGAAACGGTATGTCACGTGGTACAAGACCAATGAGGCTGCAAAGACCCCTACTCTACCGTCTATATTTTCCCTCTTTTTCTACACTCGCACGATGGCGTACCAGCTTGAGAGAGAGAGAGAGAGAGAAGTGGTCAGTACTTTGCGGCCTCAGGATTCATCCCCCCACCACCGGCAGTTGGATCTACATCAAAACTTTACCCTCACCTAGAAGATTAATCAAGATCTGACTACTTTTGTTCATATAATTTATTATTGTTCTTCTTAAAAATTACCGTGTATCTCTGTTATGCTGTGAGAGGAGATAAATACATTACAAAGACTAAGTTCTGGAGAAGAAAAAACATTACCCTGCAGTCCGTTTATATCAAACTTCAGCCGTTTGTATTTTTAAGTCTACAGACAAATGCAAATTAAGTTTGTCGTCGTCAGCACCGCTGAAACGTTCTCAAAGAACAAAAAAGGAATCCAATCCGCCCTTCGGGATCAGCATGATGCATTGTAATAAGTACTCACGTAAAGCCATAATAACCGCCCGACCTGAAAGCATATACCCAGTAGATGGTCCGATAAAAATCTACATTGTTAGTCCTGGATATTAGATTACATCTAGCCTGAGCCCCTATTGTCTTATTAAAAGAACACCGTGCAGAAATTAGACTCTTGTTTTCTGATTTAAACAGAATCGCTTTGCCATCACCCGAAGCGCTCGACTCTCTTCTTATTTTCTGCATGCTCGTACGGCTCAGATGGGTTCTGCTATCTCCGCTCGCGAGGACCTCGAAAACTACAATTTCGAGTCGTTAGTTCATCACTTAAAGATGTAAAAGAGCTCTCGTTCTTAACAATAGTCCGTACAGTGTTGAATGATATTCAAATTGAATAAAAATGTGTTCTGTGGGAGCCCGAGGGCCGTTGTCGCCACCAGACAGCATGCAGAACACGTATCTGACATCCTAGCCTGGCTTAGTAATTACAGTTTTTAACTTCCAATTCGGAATGGTAATCACCTAGACGGAGGACCGTTCTCACGCACCAGCTCTTTTCCTTCCTAGAGGGGCCCTTATCGACATCCGCCGGACCTGTTAAATGCCGCTTATCGCGTCTCTGCTTCTTGCCTTATGGGGACACGATGTGTATTTGCAGGCAAGCAGGGGCGTATTTACGGGTGCTTTATTTGGGGCTTGAATGCTAACGAGTAGTAGTAATTATTTATTTCGTTGGCATTCAGTTTCCAGAAACTGCCATACAATTAGTTCCTTCTTCCATCATCTATTCCCCGAATTACATTCTTACAAAGAATTCGCTAACCTCCATTGTAGAGCCGGTGTAGTTTATGTCCACACCAAATCCGTCCTCCATTTCCATTTCACACAGGACTTGTCACGGTGAAAAGAGAATGTATAAAAGTAACAACAATCGGCTTTAGCGGTGCAAGGTCCATTTACGCTGAGAATTCCGTTAGGGCCGCATTGATTTTTTGTTGGAAACGTCCCAAACGCTCCAACAAGATTTATACCTTTGATAACAATTTCAATGGGGGATGAACGTTCCGCTTAATCCCTCATCGCCCTTGCCGATCGAATATCAGAATTCCGAAACAATACACGGCCGACCCTTTTGTGCCACCCCGTCCCTACGCCCTAACCTACATTTCGTGAAGAGTAAAGTAAGTGACGTGTCGTGATTAGCCCCGGGGGTGCAGACGCCATCCGAGCTCGGCGGGGTGCGTTGTTTACTGTATCCGGGTCCCCATAAAATTCCCTTCTTTAGAATTTTATCTTTAGAAATGTCAACAATATACGATTTGAAATTAAATTAAGTTATTCGTCTAGACGTAAATGCCAGTGGATCTAGCGAACAGCTATGAATTTGCTAGTTTGTTCTATGTACTCTACTAATTAAGGGCATTATCGGTGATATTTTCTTCCCAAAGCGACCTATAAAATTACAACCAAAGGCAAACAAAAACAGAATCATAATTTATCCAATAAAAATTTACAGCGGCCACACCCTCTATCCACCGAAATAAATACTCAGTTCGCCAAATGATCAGTTGCCGAAAATATTCTTCGGTTTTATGATTGCGAGACCAGTAATCTCTGTTTTATTGTTTTTATTACAATTTTTACAAAATGTGCTCCACCAACTTCCTGACAAACAACCAAACTGTTTTTAAATACGTTTAGAAGATTACGAATCATAAATCACTTACTATGGTTTGACAATGACGAATCACTCACTATGGTACCAACAAGATGGAGCGCCCCCTCCTATGCCGGGCTTGTACGAAATTTTTGAAACAAAAGTTCTGCTTTTTCAATAATCGGATTGGACGGAGAGGGCCTCTGGAATGGTCCCCGGATTTAAGGGTTAACACCCTGCGATTATTTTTTTATGGGAATACCTAAAAATGACTTAAAGGCAAGAATTAGAGAAAAAATGCTACATTTGACCCCCTCTTGCGATTTCAATATTTTGAGTTGCCCTCTGTTACGCCGCCACTGGCTAAGACAGATAAGTGTATTTTATCAGACGTCAAAAGATGGAGATTTACAAATAAAAATTGACCTGTCAGAGGAACGAAAATGAATTTTATGCTATATTTTACGCTCGCACTGTACTAATGAAAATAAAAAGCTGCATCGACTGAAATTATTTTTAGTAATAATATCACAAGAGCATAGAAAATATCGATTAAACTTCCAAGTCATGAGACGTATTTCGCGGTATACGTCGAATGACGAGGTTTGTTTAATCGGATTATTCTCACTGCTCGAGTGGTATTCATTACGATTATATAACGAGAAAATGCGAAATTTTGACGGAACTTTTTTTCTGACGTTTATTAACAATCATAAAAAAATCGTTCCTATGGCAAAGTTCATTGTTGGAGCCAGCCGAAACACCGAAATGTATATACCCCGTCGTCAAGGGTATACTCACTTATATACATCGTAACTATGAAAAATCTGTAATTGCTATTGGCTCCATTTATTTTGTGTTATATAATCAGCTATATTTGGTGTTTCACTATTCCAGGGCCGTACTCAACTTTTTTGTATCATACAATTGTATTAGCAGCGTCCAAAAAAAACCAAGCTTTGTTTATGGACATGCCAAATTTCAATATTCAATATTTTAAATGATCACATAACTTAAAAAAAAATAACTTGGCAACCTTGTATTCCAAATTTAGAAAAAAGATATGCAGTTGTAGCATTTAGAACAGCAAATCAGAAAATGAAAAAAAAATGTATAGGGTTCCATTAAAAAAAAAATTGAGTACGGCCCTGGAATAGTGGAACAGAACACCAAATATAGCTGAAATTAATTTTAGTCAATGCAACTTTGGTGGTAATGTATGATGACATCAAATTTACATTATCATCAAAAAGTTTGTGTGTGGGGTCCACGTGCAACAGAAGTGACACTTTGGAGTTCCCTCCTTAAGAATTGATTTTTATTTTTAAAGCTCGGTACGACAGATTTGGGTGGCCGGCGTCATTTATTATTGTCGTTGTCCTGTACCATAGAGATCCCCCTGGGCCCCCCTGTCCCCAGGGGGGCCTGTACCAGGAGGACTTTGTTATTGTCGTTGCCCTGTATCAAGCTCCCCGCCCCCTGTAATTTTTCCGATGCTTTAATAGTTATTAGAAACAAATCCAACAAATCAAAGATCATAAAAATCGGTCCAGCTGTTCTTGAGTTATGAACCCAAGGGGGGGCCCTGGGCCCCTATGTTTCTTCATAAGAACTTTTCTCGAATTTCAACAAAAAAAAAATTGCTAAATTAGTCCAGCCGTTCTCAAGTGATACCGTGACCAAAGGAAATAGGGATTAATTTTTATATAAATACTAGCTGGCCGGACGAACCTCGTACCGCCTCAGAATCAATAAATGTTGTGTTAACTTATTAGCTGAATTCAGTTTTTTATCAAAGGATAATGCACACAACGCCATATATGTACTGGCATTACCGGAACCAGCATACAACGCCATGTTCATTTTTGTTTCTGTCATGTATCAAAGATGGCGTTATATACGGATTCCATACAAAATATATGAGATATATTTTAATATATTTTTTTTTCGTTTTTTCCGCTCCTGGGCCCCTTTGGGTTTATAACTCTAGAACGGCTGGACCGATTTTTATGATCTTTATCGAACTATGAACTATGAAAACATGGAAAAAATTACAGGGGACGGGGAGCTTGGTACAGGGCAACGACAATAGCAAAGCCCCCCTGGAAAAGGGCAACAATAACAAAATCACCAAAATGTGTCGTACCGAGCTTTAAAAATGAAAATCGATTTTTAAGGAGTAAACTCCAAAGTTTCACTTCTGTTGCGCGTGGACTCCACACATAATATTTTTATGGTTTCCCTTGGTCACGCCATAACTTGAGAACGGCTGTACCACTTTAACTATTTTTTTTACATATTCCTTGAAGTTTGAGGAAGGTTCTTATGAAGAGACATAGGGGCCCAGGGCCCCCCCCTTGGGTTGTAACTCAAGAAAAGCTGAACCGATTTTTATAATCTTTGATTTGTTGGATTTGTTTCGAATAACTATTAAAACATCGGAAAACCGAGCTTTAAAAATAAAAATCGATTCTTAAGGAGTAAACTCCAAAGTTTCACTTGTGTTGCGCGTGGACTCCACACACAAACTTTTTGATGATAATGTAAATTTAATGTCATCATACATTACCATCAAAGTTGCATTCACTAAAATTAATTTCAGCTATATTTGGTGTTCCACTATTCCAGGGCCGTACTCAACTTTTTTTTTTTAATGTAACCCTATACATTTCTTTTTTCATTTTCTGATTTGCTGTTCTAAATGCTACAACTGCATTCTAAATTTGAAATACAAGGTTGCCAAATTATTAATTTTTTTGTGAAAATTTTCTAAAAGTCATGTGATGATTTAAAATTCTGTATTAGCATTATTATTAAATATTGAATATAGAAATTTGGCATGTCCACAAACAAAGCTTCGGTTTTTCGGACGCTGCTAATACAATTGGATGTTATTGGATGTTATAGAGTTATAAACACAAAGGGGCTCCTGGGCCCCTATGTCCATGTTTTAATAGTTACTCTGCTATTCGGAGCGGAAACAAATCCAACAAATCGAATGTCATAAAAATTGGTCCAGCCGTTCTTGTGTTATAAACCCAAGGAACGTTCCTCGAACTTAAAGGAATATTAAAAAATAAATCAGCTAAATTAGTCCAGCCGTTCTGAAGTTATGTTAAAACAGGGATAACGTATCCTTTCAATCATTTCAAGCGCAGCAGCAAAAAAGATATATCGCCCGATAACCACGTCAAAGAATTTTGTCACTTCTTTGTCCACACTTTTTTGAACCTAATATCAGTTTTTACCTTCTTTGGTCACATTTCTTCTGCTTCTGCTCTGATTCAAGATTCAAGGTCAGTTGCAATACTACGCCGCACGAGTTTTTGGTGTTTCCAGATATAGTGTCCAAAAGACTCTAGAACTGTTTCCAGAAACTGGGGACTACGCAAGATGTGTTTAGATTAATATTTTTACAAAAAAATTAACTTGTTACTTAAATTTTGAAAGCGAAATTGCACTTTATTTTGTTTTTGGGACAATTGTAGAATTGTTTAATACCTCTTTTAAATTAACTATGTAAGCACGTATTAAAATCGTTACTTGGTAAGACCAAAGTTAAATTTATGTAAGGTACAATAAGGCTTTTGGATCGAATTTTGTGCCGCTGCGTGTATAATAGATAAATTATATAGATTGAACAATTTTCTACAACCAAGGGCAATATAGATACTTATTAAGGATTTTTGAGTTTATAATTACAATTATTATTTTTATAATTTGTATAATACGTACATATTTCCTATTACAATCAAATTTATTTATGTCTGTTACAAAGTATTCAAAACATTGTTTAATTTGAAGGACAGAAACATTATAATAAAAGGAATAAATTCTTATAAAAATCCAAACTGTTCAAAATTATTTTAAAGTATACAGTTTTTAAAAAAATATTGTTATGACCAAAAAATGTGTCATATAATAGGTTCAGATTCGTTCTTAACATTTGGGTTCTACATATTTGGGGATGAGCAATTTCACGATCATTATAGTGTTTAAAAATACGTGACTCACAATCATGTTATAGATCCTTCAAAAATATTATTTAATCTGATTACGAAAGTAAGTGCATTCTTTCGTAACATACAATTTCCTTAAGTTCATTTCTAAAATTGTGCTCTTACAAAGAAATACTTCCTAAGCGTAAATATATATTTTTTGTTTTGCAAAATTGACAGCTGCCTTATTATCAAAAATATATCAATCCTTGTCCATCAATTTATTACAATATTTATTGTCTCTGTAAACATGTTCTTTGAATGAGGATCAACTTCAGTAATTATTTTTTAATTGTCTTTTAAACCGGTTTATCTCATTAGCCTAATTGGTACCAACAAAGACGCCCCCAATTATTGATAGTGGCGAACAGCTGGACACCCATAAACTTTAAAATTATAACGACACTAAAATCCTGAAACTTTTTTTATATACATACTTGCAGGTACTCCGTCGCCGGAATTGCAGTTTGACAATACTCCTCATAAAATTACATTCTACAACCCTAGTTCCATGGAAGTGATAAAATGGGGCTGCTATCGCAAATCGTGTCATCTCACAGAAAGAATGTTGATTCGTCAACTTAAGACGGACATATCGATGTTCTTACTCGAAAACAAAACATAATTGTCCGCTAAATTACAATGATTAAATTTCACTCCGTGTAAAGTGACGCTTAATGGTTTTTTCGAGGTCGGTATACCAAACAAAAGGCAATTTCCCCCTTTCGGTGGAATAACAAAAATAATTGACACGTTTGTTGTTGAAATTCCAGTAGACACATAATGGACGCATTTAAAGAATAAAATGTTCCTGCGTCATTTACTCTAATTATCATTTTACGATTAATGAATATGCAAGCGGAATGAATCACTAACATTCCCAAAAATCCCCCGAAATGGAGTTGCGTGTCTATAAATTGGCGACAATTAACCGCAAAATGATACTCGTTAAAATTTCAGCAGTAATAAGGCATTAATTAATTAGAGATCGAAATGGGGGAGCCCTTGCCCTATCCTTCGCGACGACTTTCCCATCCAAGAGGTAATTATTTTTTCCGTATTAATTACAACTGCATTATATAAATTAATTGCTTGTTTACACAGAAGCAGGAACGAAATTTGGCCCATTATGCCGCCCGAGTTTCTGCAATTAGTTCGGCGGAAGGAGAAAATATTTTCATATTCTCATACCTGTTCTCCTTTTTACTTTTCTGGACGGATCATTTGTTTCACCAGTCCAGATTGATGTAATTAATGACCGGTTACATCCATAGATCAATCAAAGAATCCTCGGGATACCATTAATAATTACTTTATGCTTGAAGAAATTTATTAATAATTGCCTACATGGAAAAGTCGATCGTAACTGTTCGGAGCAGCAAAAATGTTGTATAATTTACAAGTTTGAGCAAACAACTTAATTAAATGCGGATTGATCGAAGTGACATAGTTCTTCGGTTTAGAAAATACGGTTGTCCGGAGAAAAACCGGGTCTGACTACATATATAGTTTGTGGATGTTTTTAAAACTCGGGAATACCAGGACAATTATTGTTATCTTAGTTATTGGTGGTTATTACGTAAAAAGCATTACTCATTTACAAAACTTTCCTTTCAGACATTACAGAGATAATTTTTCCGGTTTTTAATATTCATAATTACAGAATAGAAAATTCCAAAGAAACATGATGTAAATGCAATTTGTCAAATAATGACTAGATAGTAATGCAAAAGTTGTGGCTCGGTTTAAAAAAAATGTGGAACGCTTCACGATTTTGCGTGTCATCCTTGCGCAGGGGCCATGCTAATCTTCTCTGTATCGTTCCAATTTTAGTATATGTACCGCCGAAGCGAGTACGAAGGGTGTGCGCCACCCCTCTGTATATATACTTAACGTAGGACGACATCCAATGGTGAGATGTAACGACTACAGGAGTACAGGAGGGTTCGGGATAAATTAAAAAACATTAAAACAATGTATGTTTGTACGAGAACCATTTCAAAAAAATTCAAAGAAATGATAGATTAGTAATTTTTTTTTTAACTTTTGATGCCCCTCCCTCCCTCAGATTTGGTTGGAGTTTACCCAGACTCCTCCTAACAGAAGGGACAAATAAAACACACAAATGTTTCTGAAACGCATTTAATCTGATATTACAGTTCCTGAAAATCTAATTAAGACTTAATTTAAAGACCTTGAAATCTGAGAACATGAGAAACTGAAAAATGTAAAGGCGAAATTCCATTGAGGCAACACTTTTCAAGGTTGTTCCATAGGTAATCATTACTATTAATTAATATTTAAACAATTATGTATTTGAAAAAGTTGTTCAAATTTACGAGTTCCACCATCCCCTAAAATATTTGTATTCATTTCCATAAGTAGCTTGATTTTACTTTCCTAAAGGCGCTAGCAGCTAAAGGCAGTAACTAAATTTAGCTATTGGCGTCCTGTGAACGTTTGATTTAGTATAATCGCCAGTAAAAAAATTGTAAATAACTTAGTCCCTTTCTATTAAATGAACCATTTCTTCACACAAAACAATTACACATTGTTTTACTCCCGATCTAATACGCAATTTGAAATGATTACATTAACTTACTATGTACTAATATGCGAACTAAGATATGTGTATTAGACAGGGCCAATAAATGGTTTTAGTGACTGTATTTAGCTACTATCCCTGTGTAAATTCGCCTTAACATCGATAAATTGTTAAACTAGATACATGAGATAAAAACTGATAATTTAATATTAAGTTTTCTCGGTCAAATTCGCAGTTATTTAAATGACGCATAAAAGTAATTGGCGGAGCTTTGACGTGCCGAAGGATAATAATTAAGAAATAGGCGATCGGCAAGCAGGAAAAGAAGTCGGGCAATCCTCCGTGTGACGTAACGGCGGAGTTAATCAGAATCTCCGGCGGTGGGTAAATAAACAATTAGAGCAGGTCGGGCGCACATACGCATGTTGGGCCCGCGGCCGTAGAGAGCCACTACTGCTGCCATGCCCATGACGTAGTCTCGACACAGACGTACTCGCAGACGGTCCTCCGAGCCATGTCTCGAGCATCGATTTCCTACCCCCACCCGGCGGACTGCGCTTCGGCCCCCGAGCTGGCGGCGTTCGGGTGTCAGTCGAGGACCGACCGTCGGTCAGAGAACAGTTGTTCCAACGCCATGGCGACGTGCTACCCTCCAGCCGCGTACGAGCCGCCCCCGAGGCCGGTGCAAGTGCCTGTGCAACAAAAGGATTACTCGCGGCCGCTGCACGTCGACTGCAGCGTCGAGTACGAGCTGCCGAACGCCGCCAAGCCGCCCCAGGGCGTCCGCAACGAGCCGCTCCTGATGATCCACCCCTGCTACTTCCGCAAGATCGAGAGCCAACGGCGCAGCCCCTTCGTCAATAACCTGCCCGCCGCCGCCGCAGCCACGGCGGCCGCCACCGTCGCCAAACGCCGCCCCCGCGCCCAGCAGCCTCAGCCGGCGCACCCGGCGCCCTACGCCCACTACCACCACCCCGCCGCCGAGCAGCGCTGGGAAATGGCCGCCCCCGGACACTGGACGGACCCGGACCGCAGCCCGGATCGGCCCGAGGACAAGCACATCCTCTCCGGGAAGTACAGGCAGTATCTGCGAGCACACAGGCTGCACCCCTACGTCACCTCCGCCATCCCCATCGCCTCCACCTTCCCGCAGATCCAGCAGGTGTGCTACAACGTGTGATCGCTGTGATACGACTACTTCGACTTTGAAGACGACTTTCCTCCGGCGGCGGCGTCCGTGCTGTTGGCCGCGACCCTTCTTGTGATAATAGTGTGTAATTCCCTTCGCGCGGAGGCCCGGGGACGGCGCAAGCGTCGCGCTCCGGGCGTGGTAGTGATTCCGCCGCCTCTGCGTCAGCTGTGTTTGTGCGACTGCGACCTCGCCGCCGCCACCGACGACGACGACGGCCGCCGGATTCTGCCCCTGGATTTGCCCCTTATAGTTGCGTTACTGTTGCCCAGGAACGACGAGCGTGTGCGACACCGACGGCCCGGGGGCAGCTCTTTCCCGGATTGCGAACTGTAAGTTCTCCGATCGCGGAAAAAATCGTGTACGTGTTCCGGTCGCAAAACCACCTTCCCTCACACAGTGCTTTCCACGAACGCCGTGCTGTCTAGAACATACCTCGATGGAGGGTACGAAAATCCATCATAACTTATACTGTAAAATTGAAACTATCGCTAAAATTATTATAAGATACAAAAATGTCCGTTTGATCTGAATACTTTAAACATGTCAATGTCTCAAACAGCAAGAATGGCAATTTTGCTGCATCATGTATGAAATTACTCCAAATATTTTGCTCCATCTTTCATAATCCATAAAATTATTACTAAACCGAGGGATTAGAACAGGTACTTTGGTACTGAATGGCTATGACCTTCCAAATTTCTTTTTTGTGTACCCAGAAAGGGATTTAGTTTCTCCCTCTTTTTGTTCAGTTGAGTATTTACAAAATGGATTCAAATAAGACTTGCTATACAAAACATACAATTCTAGATGTGCAGAAATAATAGTATAATAATATCTTGTTATTTTATTTAGTTCGTTAATAAAATGTTTTATAACTTCATTTAGCAAATCTGGAGAATTATTACGTGCAATTATGAAAAATATAACAAAATATCTTCCATCAGTAACACACCTGTTAGTCCATTTTGGTGCACACTTTGAGAATTGGTACAAGAATTTCTGAATGCTTTAAACACTTCAGTCATTAGCAGCTGTGAGTAATTACGTTTCATTCAACTGGCCCATTTTTACCGAACCACGCGGTATCCTTCAATAATTTTGCTCCACTTTGAAACAATAATAATAAATTAGAAACAGCCTACACACAATGACTTGGACAATATCACCAAAAGAATTTTGATGCATGATGTAAACATCTAATGATCCAGAACTTGAACAAATTTATCTGGTACACTTAGATCGATTTGTATTCTGCGAAAATACATTCTAGTTCATTTCCAAAAAATTAATTCCAAGTTTTGACCGACTTAACATGTGCATAAATATTCGTCAATTTACATGTCTGACCATTTTCTTGCACAACTGTTATTATAGATATAGTGCTGAATATTTATTTCAATTTTATTATATAAAGTTTATTTGAAATATGTCATTTATCTGGGATCAATTTGTTTTGGTTTTATTGTTGTATTTTTGGAAGTAGGATAAAAAGGGATTTGGCGTAGAAATTATTTGTTAAATTACAGTCGAGATTATGGATAAGATTACTTTCAATTGATGACAAAATTTATTATTGCAATAATACACCTGTCCATATGGCTGTAAGAATTTTGTTGTTGCAATATTAGATAAAGTCCAGTGCACTCATTTTTTCCTTCAAAATTTGCTTAATTCTTTAAATACAGTATAATAAATGGTCTATTTTTCCAACAAGATTTGTACAAGAAATTAGCTAATAGCTACTGAGATAACAATTACTCAGGTGTGATTTTTCCAACGCAGCAGCTGCGAATTGATTTTCACCCAAATTTTGGAAATTTGAGCAGACATACATTTAATGACCGCTTCACACTAGAATATTTTCACATTCTCTTATAAATTTATATGGCATCAATATTTTTTATAAATACATATTGTTACAATTTGTACCATTTGTCGATAACAAATTTTGTTTGGTCATTTGATAGTGTTCTTTCATGCCGGACATTGTAGTTGTTATCAGACACAGTCTAAAATAACATGTACATGTGTTTAAATAACATAACCTAGTTTTGCTGATCCAAAGGTTTTACGTCAAAGCCGATTTAATTATTCAAGGTTAAAGTTCACGACGACACATAAACCACGATTTGCATCAAAGCTTTTAATATTCTATCGTTAGTGTCACAATTTCTTCGAGTAAAACGTTTAAAGAGTGAGCAAAATTATGAACTTTTCAGAATGAAACTAATTTTAGCCATTAATGTCACCACAGCAGTTTTTATTTGCAGGTTTTTTTTTATAATTTGGACTGACAATTTATTATTAATCAATACACTGACTGGTACAAGAGTTTGGTCGTATTTGATTGTTAGATACTACACAACTACAACATGACACATAAAGCAAAATTTATTTGACAGGCATCTGGCACCACAGCAAGTTCATTTGCTAATTTAAAATTCACATCTTATTTATTTTGAAGACTGCGTGGTTCAGTAAAGAAGTCCATTCGATGTGTAGAATTTGTGTGGGAGTAGAATATCTTGATGAACCCAAATTAAGTGCCTGGATAATTTGATCAGAGTTTACTCCAATAATGGGATAAATTCAGATGTACAATTTTACAAATTTACAAAGTACATGAGAATTATTATATTTTTCCGTCATTGTAGAATTTTCTTACACCAAATTTTGGGCGTATAAACACTGCTGTAACAAAACAAAGTGCACCATTCTAGAAAATATTTTGAGTGAAAATTGGATATCTCCGCAGAATTGAAAAATTAGTGTGAACCTATTCAACGTACTAAAAGTCACATTTGTATTATACGATGTGATTAAAAAAAGTTACTGAAGGGCATCTATGGAAGTCATATATTCAAAGAAGGTTCTGAAGTCGTACGTTTTTTAAACACGTGATTTCCATAGACATCCTTGATGGATAATGGAACTTTTACTTTGGTTTTTCACTAGGCTATATTTACATCTTAAACAAGGACTAACTAATTGCCCTGTACATTGCATTGTCTTTTGCATCAATTTCCTTGTATGTACCACTTTTGATCTTTGCTCCAATAGAAAAAATACTATGTGAAACATGTAGCAAAATATTTATTACTGTAGAATAATCAAAAAGGAGCAAAAATGTTCAACAATGTTATGGAGATAAAAAGCATAAATGATGACAACAAAACCGCCAGAACGTGAACGTACTCTTACATCCTATATTAGTTAGAGTGTTAGATCAAACAAGGAGTATCATCTCTTTTCAGTTATTTTATTAGTTTCAGTTTTGTACCCGTTTTAACTCATTTTCGAGAACCCCAGCGCGCGATTCTCGTGAAAAGACACATGTGGTTATTTGTGAATCAAATTTGGTCGGAAGGTGTGTTGCAATTGATAGATACCGGTGACCATTGATGGGTCCAAATTCGGAGAGCTTCACTGGAGCGAGAGCTGCCGCCACCACGCGCATATGTACCAGTGAACTAATAACGTTAGCATTTCTTTGTATGATTGTAAAGAAGCCAATTCTAAAGAGATAACAGCCGAGCGCAGCGTTAATATCGCTGTTATCACATGAAATATTTACGTTCTACGTCGGTTATTTAGATAGGAAGTTAAATATTATTTCCTGTGCATACAGCTGTTACATGTAAATTTAGACGAGACTAGCGTAACCTCCTGTCTTTCACTAGTTTTAGGCTTAGTGTTTGTAACGTACACCACGGCAGAAGAATATTTACGGGTTTCATCGGTGTTATAGCATAGACAATACTTTTTCTAATCGTTTTTGTAATGCCAACCAACCACAGACGCACTGGGAAGAGACAGTGTCGCAGACGCTCGGCTCCAGAGACGACTAGTGATCCAGGGTGTTCGCCCCACGACTGATTTTTGACTCGTTCGTTTCGTAATTAGTTCGGAGGGAGTGTAGATAATTTTGTTACCGAATTGTACATTTGCGTATGTTAAGTTGAGCATTCCGTTGAACAAAACGCCGATTGTGAGGTCGCAAACCGACGACGATGCCATATTGGAAAGTGTAATCACCGGCCACCCTCTTCGTATTTATCACAGTATACCAAATAACCTAACTAACTTATTATATGTACAAAATTCGGCGGCAGGACCTCCCGGCTCGGAGCAATTCAGGGTACTATCCTCGGAAAAGAACTGAAAAAAAACTATTTGAGAATATTTTTCACTCGTAGACTTTATTTTTTTAGCTCGAACTCGTATCAAATCGTTCGACTAGACGACTCATTTCGGGGGACGTTCTGAGCCGGCACGCCCTCTCGCGGTCGATAGTATGGAGATCTGATTTCAACTATTCGTTCTATGGCTAATACTAGACCAAAGAAATATCTATCAGTTGTATATATAAAATCCAAAAAAACCGATCCGACGCAGGAATGTATCGCTGCGCCGGTGCGAAAAAAATTGTGAATATGTATAAAATATTGCTATATATATTGTACAGCTAGTCATAGTGAAAATACGCTTATAAAATATGAATAAAACGTGTTACTGTTTTTATAGAATCAACTCTAGTTTTATTGACCTTCATCAGTGTAGTGTTAATTGTACAAGTGCAGGCTGGTAAGTACTCGAGCTTACTTAATTATGGTAATGTTTATGGCAACTTTGTTTCAACAATGATAGTTCGAAAAGAACAAAAGATAATATCAAGAAAAGAAATTAGAGAAAAACAAAACTACTAGAATAAGAAAAAGCAATTCGTTGTCACACTAACTTTGGGATTTGAGAAGAGCTATTCTTCAACTACTCGAATTCATGTTCGTGAAAGTGTGAGTAGCGATGGAGGTATACAGGAAAAAGAAATGAGAAAAAAAAACATGAACTGTTTATGCTATTAGGTACATATCAGAAAAAAATGCATAAAGAGACAAAAACTTCATGTAAGCCAACCACCAATAAATTATAAGATTCAATAGCACATCCGAGGTTCACTTACTTATTTATGAACTTAAATAATCGTAAGAAATTGTTCGTCCTCATAAAGTTTCGTAACTACCCAAAAATGAATATTAGATTTTTTTTAACAGATTTAATTAATTTAATTGAAGTCCTAGCAGAAAATTTAACCACAAGTAGAACTCGTCAAAATAATGTTTTTTTTATTTACCACTTTGCTGAAATCCGCATTTTTTTTTAAAAGCGTACGACTCTAATTAAGAACCAATAAAAAAATTAATTTTAGTATGGTTTCCGAGTCAACAAAAAATTTCTTAATAATCTTTTTGAAGTTGACTAACCTAACTGAAATTATTCGCCGATAATTTTTTGACATTCACTGCCATCATAGTGAACGTCATAGTTATTTACGTATAGAGGGCCGAAAGAAAGAGTTTACGCCAGAGGAGGGCGTTTAAGTCGTCCAAGGGCGTAAACAAGTATAAAAGATGCATTTGTGCGTAAAAATATAAAATGTTTCAGAAATTACAATTTTATTTTTTAAATCACTACAATAGATATTAGTTAAAATTAAACACAAGTGTTATATACGTTTCCTCTGTAACAATAATCAGATGAAGTGGTAGCAGTAGAAGATACATTGATACCATCAGATAAGGATCCCTTTTCACACCTCATGTTTTGGATGATTTTTTTATGATGATCTGCATCCATTCTAATCGAATGAAAAATACTATGCACTGTAATTTTAATCAGTTGCTCCTCTCCTACTCCTTTCGCCAGATTTGAGAGGGCGCCCTGCCTTGGAATTTTTATCTTCTTCGTATCAATTTCAATCTTCTGAGCCGACTCCGACATCCAGGATGAAACACTATTTCGTGCAATTGCCATATTTTGATATTCTGCCAATTAGGATTTGTCAAAAATAATTTGTCTCAAGAAGTTTCCTCAGCAATCTATAAAAATATTATTTTAATAAAGTGCATGCTATTTTCCTACATTGTGATGTTCTAACTTGCCGCACTGTGCAAATGTCGGACTAGTTGTATTAACAGTCAACCATTTACTGTCCGCTGTCCTTTTAGCCCCCCCTTGAGTGGTGGTTTTCGTAAAAATTGGGTTGTATTCCACCCGTCCCGTACCTTCATTGTTTTTTTCTTCTGAGAAATGGTGAACCCAGCACGTGCTGGCTTCTCCTCCGCGCCATGCCAATTCATACCCAGCAATAAGAAAGAACTTTCTTTGCAAACCTGTTGGAGTGTTTTCCTCCCACATTTTTACCATTTTTTAACTTCATTAGTTAAAGCTGCTCAACCCGCTTGTAACTTCCGACTCTTTGCATCTCTGGCAGCTCTAGCAGAACTAAATTCTATATCTACGAAAGGATCGAATTTGACGTTGAATTCTTTGAAATATCTTTCTTGTAGTTGTTGGGCTGTCGAATTCCACATTAATTTCGCTACAGTTTCACCATTTATTGTTTTCATATTATAACCCCAATCTTTCAAATTTCCGCTAATTAATCTTTCGATGTAGATCTGAATAGACCCCAAAGGCAGGCAGAATTTTTTACAATTTTTTTTTTTAAACGACGCATCCACCATTTTTCACCCTTTCTTAAATATTCCCCTATAGACTTCTGGGTGTCTATATCTGTTCAAATGTGACATTGTAATGACGAAAACAATGCCCAAATTCGACAAATTTCAGCCCTCAAAGGAAGGCTGAATTTTTACAATTTTTTTTTTCAAGTGGCGCATCCACCATTTTTCACCTTTTCGTCAATCTTCCTCTATAGACTTCCGGGTGTCTATATCTGTTCAAATGTGACATTGTAATGATGAAAAAAATGCCAGAATTTGACAGAATACACCTTCAAAGGCAGGCAAAATTTATATAAAAAATTATAAACTGTTGAGCATGGATCCACGGACTTGGGATCTCGAAAAATTTTAGAAAATGTTATCTTGCCGTCAGTAAGACAACACTTTTTCGGAAATAATTTTATATTTCCGCATGATAATTGCCCTATTCATACCACAGAGCTAAGTAATCAATGGCTTGTTGATAATAATATTGAGGTACTGGTTTGGCCTCCCAAAAGTCCAGATATGTATAAACATTATTGAAAATGTGTGGGGATGGTTAATGGTTAATGGTTAACAAAATGAATCACCGAAATTTCCGACCACAAAATAGAAACGAGTTGTTAAATGAAATTAATGAAATTTTGGAAAAAAAATGGGGCTATGACCAAATATTAACTAAAAGGTTGTTTTATTATATTGGTTTATTTATGTTATGTATTAATCTCTATTTAAATGTTTTTGTTCTGTAATTTTGAGAATATATCATTTAGATAGAGCATTATTGGCATTAAGATCATTGCTATGCAACAACACTTTTTTGAACTAACTAAAACAAATAACTGTACATGTTTGCATTTAAACAGTTTTTATTTCAATTCGTTTATCGGTTAAAGTTTTTGTGCATTCCTCACAATCAATGAACGTGGGTCCATAGGCGGCTATTAACTCCGTAAGGGAACGTTTGCGAAAAAAAAATGATAAAGGAATGTTTATTTTGACGAGTTCTACTTCTGGTTAAAATTTCTGCTAGGACTGTCATAACATCCTGTATTTTCTCACACTATAAATAAATTAAAAGATCCACGTCGTTTGTGGACAATTCGTTTTATAAACGCCTCTTCTGAGTGGTAAAAATTTCAGCAGTCTTTTATGGTCATCTCATCCAAATTAACAAATCTGTTTTACGATTTTGTGTCAAAATTTTAAAATTTTGTGCTCACACGTCTGTTATTTTTGACACTTTTCAGGAACAATGGAACGATTTGAAAGAATGTTAGAAAGTCAAAATAGCAAAAAGAGTCAAAAAATGTAACTGAATGGAAATAAAAATAATCGAATAAATTTAAGAAATCGCAAAAGTAAAATATTTAGATACAAAATATCAAAGCATCCAAAGATAACGAGTGAGCAACAAAATTCGTGATCGTAGGAGGCTCCGAATCCAAAATTTTGAGTCGATTCTTGATCGATACGATTGTGTAAAAAGTCATCGAGCTGTCAAATCTGATTCAAATTGTCAAATGACAGTCAGAGAAAATAGGTTAAAAGTAAAGTAAAAGAACCGATGTACGTTTAGCCAACTGCGATCACGAATTTTGTTGCTCACTCGTTAGGTTCTTAGTAGCTCCATCAAACCTTAATATTTACTCATGCCAATATCAACTTGAATTCACAAAAATTGCTCGAAATGTTGAATATCTGGCATTTCACGAATTTTTCTTGCCGCATTTTCAACCCGGATTTGAAGTTCTGCTGTATCCAACGTGAGGGCCACAATACCGGACCCTGTCTTCAGATCCATCTTTCCTGGAAATTATTATCTAACTACTCTGACAGTATGCGGAGGAGCTCCGTCTTGTGAGAACCACATTTGTTGTCTTAGGATCAAAGGGATGTCCTCGAATAATTCCTTTAATAAATCGCACACTGTACAACTCCCTACCCGCAAGAGCGTTTCCACGGGCGTCACCGTAGGTCATAATCATATCGGTCAGTCTACTATTTAAAAATAAAGGCATTTTAAAATAATTTGGTCAAAAGTCAGGGAATTGGAAATTGTTCAGGGAACACAGGGAAAAGTCAGGAAAATTATCATTTTGAGTTAATAGTCAGGGAATTTTTTAAATTAATATTGAGAACATTATCACAAATCTTCTATTATTGTGTTCAAAAGAACATTGTTTGAAGGGCTTAAAGATTTTAAATCAGTATTATTGAGTTTAAATATTTGTGACAGTGACGATCAACAGGCCAATCCTTTCATTGCAACACCTGCAACAGCTACTATTACAGAAATCACAGAAGATTGTCATCAGGTAATATTCTGTAACTCCATTGTAAAAAGTCTATATATTAAAAATATTTATTTGTCTTATATTTATGTTCTGTATATATTATTATAATAAGAATAATAAGAAATAGTAATTTATTTTATTAGTAGCAAAAGTGAGGCTTTTCGTGGCAAGTCCACCAGCGGTGCATGAAGTAATGTCAAGCTTACTTATGCGTCGCCAGACGACTCTATGCGCCGCTAGACTACTTTGTCTGCCATGGCAGAGAAATAGCCATTTGTCATTACCTATTGGCGTATACGATGTCACTTTTTTTTGACGTTTGAAAAAAAAATTAATTTATTTTATTAACGAAACTGTTTTTATTAATTGTACTCCATATTTATTTATTGGTTTTCTTTGATTATAATTTTTTTCAATAACTATCAATTTCGATGTTTCACATCTGCCGGGCGTCCTGTGACGGCTTATTTTTTTTTTTAGACCTGTATTAGAATATTTATTTTATTTTTTAATACATGAAATATTTTATTTAAAAGTGAGGTATTTTTTAATTAATAAAAGTTAACTTGACAAAAGGAATGTACATTGTATTTACACGTAGGCCTGGAAAAATCTGGAAAAGAGTCATGGAAAACAGAGAAAAGTCAGGGAATTTGAAATTATTATTATTTATTAGCTAAGAGTGTAATAAATCCAAATCTAAATGATCAAAAAACTCTTATATTAAAAGAATAATAATAATAAAAAATATAAAAAATGCAACCCAATCTAATAAACGAAAACAAAAAATCCAGGGCATCTAAACTATAAGAGTAAAAAGTGAAAACAGATCCGTCAAATGTAGAAAATGTAGAACAAATAGAATGAATCCAAAAATCAAAAAAATCTGTACTAGCTAAAAATACGAAGAATAGAAACTATAATTATTGCTCTGGTACAACGTTACTGGCAGATGGTTCCTGGAAATATAAAATTATGACAATTCTAAAATTTGACTCAACTTTCAAAGGATAATATTTTTATCGTTTCGACCACTCCTGAGCGTTAAGCGTTTTCTTCCGACAAATTTAAAGAATCGAAAGAATCATAAAAAAGATACGTAAAGGCGCAGTTCGGGTCCGCACCGTAGATTTTGACGTGAAAACGTGGTCGGGATAAAATCTCACTTTGGGTCCTAACAAAAGCTTCGCAAGTTGGCAGCATTGGAAAAAACTATTAAGCAGTGTCGTTCTTACGGAGCGTATTGTTGGACCTCCTAGAAGACGTTCCCCTAGCTCCACGGGGTCGTGGAGTACTCGGCGTGTGCGCAGGTGGTTAAATCATGACTTTCCTGGTCGGTGGATTGGTAGATATGGCCTGCCAGAGGTCCGGACTTATAAATGCTTTTTGTGGGGATACAGGAAACAATTAGTGTGCTCAACACCGTGTGGAACTATTGACATCAACGGGTGACAGATGCAGCAACAATTGTACGGAACACGTGTAAATGTGCCTTCAAAACTATGGGGGGCATTTTGAATATTTACTGTAATCCAGCAACTTGTAAGTTTTTTTTTACTTTTATTAAGATATTATTGCGTTTGTTTTTGTTAAATTTCCACAAATGATCTGTAAAATCCCGTTCCCCCAGATTTTGATCACAATAATAAACAACCTCCCGTTACGGTGATTGACCTTTGCTGATTGCTGATAAAGAAAAACTTTGGCTTGTTCCTACGCTACGCTTAATTGTTTTTGCGATGTTTACGCGCAAATATTCCTTTTTTGTTCATTAGATAAACGAGCCGAACCACCTGCAATTTTAATTCTACCACCATTGAGTGTATTGAGTAAAATTGTTGCTCTTGTCAAGTTCTATTACTGGTAAAAAATTTAGATTCCTATTTTTGTTACACGCTGTATATCGGAATTACTAAAAATTCCCAAAAGAGCTTTTACAAAAAAATGTTATTTGAGATTAATTTTTGTTTTGGAATAACAGCCCTAGTTGCGATGGTTGAAACGTCGGTTACGTCTTATCATTAAAGTCCAATTTTATGTTTCCTTTCATACGAAATTGGGTCTTACTGCCTGGTCTTTATAGTTAAGACGTCTCCATAGCAACCGACATTTAATACCGTCGCAACTCAACAAATCGGGCTGTAAAATCGTAAAAAAATTATTTCTCCTAGAGTTTTCTGATTAAACAATTCCCAATATTTTACAGAATATTTGAGTTACGAACTGAAAAAAAAAAATCTTTGCTCGGCTGGGCCCTTGAAATGAACTTTTGAAAGAAGTTTGTGACAAATTTGACGTGAAAAGTCACTTAAAATTTTCAAAATATCGATTAGCCTCTAGAAAAAAAAAACTGTTTTATGAGCGCAATGGTTTTGGGAGTTCAAAAATCGTAAAAATTTGTTCGTCCTGCTTGGGCTTTATATGCTGCGTTTTGTTGACAGATTCTAGAATTGGGGTAAGAATCTCCGTCACCTGATTGGTTGGTTTATTTCGTTGGCGTTGGAACGCTAGGTGTTTACACTTTTCTGCACCACCGATTTCAGCAGAATATGAAAGTTATTCTGGCGCCAAACTCTTCAGTTCAATGGTAATAAGGTTAGCGAGGGTTTTCAATTAGAGATTGTGGACATTTCATGCCCAAAGACAAATATTTTTAGTGGACACTACAAAAAGAAAACAAAGAGTACATATGAAGTTTTTTTGTGATTATTTTATCAACAATGAAATTAACAAAAGCCGAAAATACGTTTTAATACTTGTTCTATCACTAACATCTTATTCTTACTGTGGTCCATAACAACCATAACTTTAAGTTGTCTTATAGATAGAATACACCTAGGCATTTAAATAAACTTTTTTCAATAAAATTTACAATTATGAAAATAGAAATTGCCAGTTTCGAAGAGAGAATTTTTATTATTGCTGACTCGTACGGCCCCCTTGGCACAGGGAGGCCCCTTTGGTACAGGACAACGACAATAACAGAAAACGCTGGCAACCAAAATTTGTCGTACCGGGCATTAAAAATGAAAATCGATTCTTAAGGACTAAACTCCAAAAGTTTCACTTTCTGGACTATTGGACTCCACACACAATTTTTTTTCAATAGACAGACAAACGAAATTGAAACCGACTAAAATACTTTCAAAAAATATTTTAATAATATTCTACTGGTGTTAGAAAACATCTTGCAGACAACGCGAGTTTTATAGATTAAAAATCTCCGTCTATTAACTACGACCTTGAATTTTATTAAACTGTCTATAAAACGCTATTTGTCTTAATAGCTATAATGTAATTGTCAAAATGTGCCGAGTGTAGTTATTCTGACCGTTTTACTGACAGTTGGTTCTGCGCAGATCACGTAAGTATGAGATTTCAAAGAAGCATTTCTGGAGCCTTAAAATGCTAACTTTTCAAAAAGAACTCTCAAATTGTTACAGAAATTTTTCGATGAGATTTCATTTAAGAACTTTCTTAGGTAGTAGTGATAGATCCGTATATATTTATTTTTGGAACTATGATTTCTATTTCCAAATCCAAGAAGATGGAGATTTTTGTTACACTTACTTACTTTTATTAAGATATTATTGCGTTTGTTTTTGTTAAATTTCCACAAATGATCTGTAAAATCCCGTTCCCCCAGATTTTGATCACAATAATAAACAACCTCCCGTTACGGTGATTGACCTTTGCTGATTGCTGATAAAGAAAAACTTTGGCTTGTTCCTACGCTACGCTTAATTGTTTTTGCGATGTTTACGCGCAAATATTCCTTTTTTGTTCATTAGATAAACGAGCCGAACCACCTGCAATTTTAATTCTACCACCATTGAGTGTATTGAGTAAAATTGTTGCTCTTGTCAAGTTCTATTACTGGTAAAAAATTTAGATTCCTATTTTTGTTACACGCTGTATATCGGAATTACTAAAAATTCCCAAAAGAGCTTTTACAAAAAAATGTTATTTGAGATTAATTTTTGTTTTGGAATAACAGCCCTAGTTGCGATGGTTGAAACGTCGGTTACGTCTTATCATTAAAGTCCAATTTTATGTTTCCTTTCATACGAAATTGGGTCTTACTGCCTGGTCTTTATAGTTAAGACGTCTCCATAGCAACCGACATTTAATACCGTCGCAACTCAACAAATCGGGCTGTAAAATCGTAAAAAAATTATTTCTCCTAGAGTTTTCTGATTAAACAATTCCCAATATTTTACAGAATATTTGAGTTACGAACTGAAAAAAAAAAATCTTTGCTCGGCTGGGCCCTTGAAATGAACTTTTGAAAGAAGTTTGTGACAAATTTGACGTGAAAAGTCACTTAAAATTTTCAAAATATCGATTAGCCTCTAGAAAAAAAAAACTGTTTTATGAGCGCAATGGTTTTGGGAGTTCAAAAATCGTAAAAATTTGTTCGTCCTGCTTGGGCTTTATATGCTGCGTTTTGTTGACAGATTCTAGAATTGGGGTAAGAATCTCCGTCACCTGATTGGTTGGTTTATTTCGTTGGCGTTGGAACGCTAGGTGTTTACACTTTTCTGCACCACCGATTTCAGCAGAATATGAAAGTTATTCTGGCGCCAAACTCTTCAGTTCAATGGTAATAAGGTTAGCGAGGGTTTTCAATTAGAGATTGTGGACATTTCATGCCCAAAGACAAATATTTTTAGTGGACACTACAAAAAGAAAACAAAGAGTACATATGAAGTTTTTTTGTGATTATTTTATCAACAATGAAATTAACAAAAGCCGAAAATACGTTTTAATACTTGTTCTATCACTAACATCTTATTCTTACTGTGGTCCATAACAACCATAACTTTAAGTTGTCTTATAGATAGAATACACCTAGGCATTTAAATAAACTTTTTTCAATAAAATTTACAATTATGAAAATAGAAATTGCCAGTTTCGAAGAGAGAATTTTTATTATTGCTGACTCGTACGGCCCCCTTGGCACAGGGAGGCCCCTTTGGTACAGGACAACGACAATAACAGAAAACGCTGGCAACCAAAATTTGTCGTACCGGGCATTAAAAATGAAAATCGATTCTTAAGGACTAAACTCCAAAAGTTTCACTTTCTGGACTATTGGACTCCACACACAATTTTTTTTCAATAGACAGACAAACGAAATTGAAACCGACTAAAATACTTTCAAAAAATATTTTAATAATATTCTACTGGTGTTAGAAAACATCTTGCAGACAACGCGAGTTTTATAGATTAAAAATCTCCGTCTATTAACTACGACCTTGAATTTTATTAAACTGTCTATAAAACGCTATTTGTCTTAATAGCTATAATGTAATTGTCAAAATGTGCCGAGTGTAGTTATTCTGACCGTTTTACTGACAGTTGGTTCTGCGCAGATCACGTAAGTATGAGATTTCAAAGAAGCATTTCTGGAGCCTTAAAATGCTAACTTTTCAAAAAGAACTCTCAAATTGTTACAGAAATTTTTCGATGAGATTTCATTTAAGAACTTTCTTAGGTAGTAGAGATAGATCCGTATATATTTATTTTTGGAACTATGATTTCTATTTCCAAATCCAAGAAGATGGAGATTTTTGTTACACGCTGTATGTCGGAATTACTAAAAAATCCCAAAATAGCTTTTACAGAAAAATGTTATTTGAGATTTATTTTTGTTTTGGACTAACAGCCCGAGTTGCGACGGTTTAAACGTCGGTTACGTCTTATCTAAAGACCTGGCACTAAGGTCCAATTTTATGTTTCCTTTCATGCGAAATTGGGTCTTACAGCCTGGTCTTTATAGTTAAAACGGTTTTGGGAGTTCAAAAATCGTAAAAACTTGTTCGTTCTGCTTGGGCTTTATATGCTGCGTTTTGTTGACAGATTCTAAAATTGGGATAAGAATCTCCGTCACCTGATTGGTTGGTTTATTTCGTTGGCGTTGGAACGCGAGGCGTTTACACTTTTCTGCACCACCGATTTCAGCAGAATAGGAAAGCTATTCTGGCGCCAAACTCTTCAGTTCGATGGTAATAAGGTTAGCGAGAGTTAGAGATTGTGGACATTTCATGCCCAACGATAAATATTTTTAGCGGACAGTACAAAAAGAAAACAAAGAGTACATATTATGAAGTTTTTTTTCGTGATTATTATCAACACTGAAATTAACAAAAGCCGAAAATACGTTTTAATACTTTTTCTATCACTAACATCTTATTCTTACTGTGGTCCATAACAACCATAACTTTAAGTTGTCTTATAGATAGAATACACCTAGGCATTTAAATAAACTTTTTTCAATAAAATTTACAATTATGAAAATAGAAATTGCCAGTTTCGAAGAGAGAATTTTTATTATTGCTGACTCGTACGGCCCCCTTGGCACAGGGAGGCCCCTTTGGTACAGGACAACGACAATAACAGAAAACGCTGGCAACCAAATTTGTCGTACCGGGCATTAAAAATGAAAATCGATTCTTAAGGACTAAACTCCAAAAGTTTCACTTTCTGTTGTGTGTGGACTATGGGACTCCACACACAATTTTTTTTCAATAGACAGACAAACGAAATTGAAACCGACTAAAATACTTTCAAAAAATATTTTAATAATATTCTACTGGTGTTAGAAAACATCTTGCAGACAACGCGAGTTTTATAGATTAAAAATCTCTATTAACTCCGACCTTGAATTTTATTAAACTGTCTATAAAACGCTATTTGTCTTAATAGCTATAATGTAATTGTCAAAATGTGCCGAGTGTAGTTATTCTGACCGTTTTACTGACAGTTGGTTCTACGCAGATCACATAAGTATGAGATTTCAAAGAAGCATTTCTGGAGCCTTAAAATGCTAACTTTTCAAAAAGAACTCTCAAGTTGTTACAGAAATTTTTCGATGAGATTTCATTTAAGAACTTTGTTAGGTAGTAGTGATAGATCCGTATATATTTATTTTTGGAACTATGATTTCTATTTCCAAATCCAAGAAGATGGAGAGAAAATGGCGGATGCGCCAATGTTGAAAAAGAGAATCTTTGGAAATTTGAAGAAAAACTTGTGAGATGTGATTTCTACTTTATCTCAGTCGTTTTCACCCGCTCTAACAAGGTTTTTGGGCACTAAGACGCTGCCTGTAATTTGAGGAATTAGAGGGACGGAAATGTAAGCCTTATTCCTAATTCTGACAAGTTTTGCTCATTATTATTATGTAGATCCTTACAATCCTGCAGAAGACAATCTAGTAGAATCCAATCCATAAACGAATCCTGCAATCAATTAACGTCAAAATCACCCCTGACATGCAGAGCACCCGAAATAAAATCCTGCAATAAAGCAATAATCCCTTCCCAGGATAACCGAGTGTTCCCGACAGCCGAATCCTTCACCTGTCCCCGACAAAATTACCTCGTAAAAACCCATCCCGGCAAATATTTACTCCAATTTCCAAAACTGATCAGCGTTTTTTACCGCTTTCAATATTTATGCGATAAAATTGCCACTTGCTTTAATTACGTGTCGTAACGTAAATAAACAAACATCTATTATCTTAATCTGCGACCTTGTTTGGCCTTTCATTGAGCCGTGTTGTTTCAGATGCGCGATGAATTTATTGCTAATTTATTTTTATTCGACGTTGGCAAGGGTTCAGACAAATAATTAATTTACGACCGAATTTCGCTGCAAATTACGTCAAATCGTCGTTTATCTCGGTTTATCGATGATTTTGTTTATGTTTGGAATAGAATTGCCCCGGTGGCGATCATTGGAATGGATAAAATTCGTTTGTTGGGAAAATTATTTGCGTGCGGGGAAGTTTATGGATGGCCGGTTGGATAAACAATTTTATTTTTTACGCGGATATTTAATCATCTTCGAATTTTAAACAAACGCGGATGATGAGATGGTTGCGTAACGAAATTGTTGTGCGGATCGGATTAACACGTCCTTGCTGGTTTTCACGGAAGAGTTCATCGAAAAAAATTGAGGATGCTGAATTTAATGAGGGCAGTATTACGATACAATTTATAATTAATTATAACATTGTACAAATAATAAGTAAATGAGTAAATAATACTTTCTCATTTCTTAAGCGGCTACAACGTTCTAAAATCTCCGCCTAATGTCTTTCAACCTTTCTAAATGTAATCACTGTAAAATATGCTAGATATAATAGATTTTCAATTGCTCAAAGCCTCCAAAAAGGATACTAATCACTGTAAATTTTTCTACTTTCAAAATTTTAGCACGGGGAAGTTTATTATTGATCCAACCACTTTTTGAACTTGCCGACCACATCCCTAACTTATTCCGAGCAGTTTAAACTTTAACTTAAAGCGTGCATAAATCGAATCGAGTTTTTCGGGAAACATTCTGGGAGCCCTGTATTTTAATCCGGAATGATCGGCCAAGAACGAAAATACACCCGTCGAAAACAGTTAAAGCGGAAGACATTTAGAATTGTAATGTGTAATGAAACTATGCATTTCAAGTCAAATTAGTCGTCCTGTCTGTCTCTTCGGTAATCATCGGCGTGCTGGAGGTATTTCAAAGTTCAATAAAAAGTCCCCGGTTCATTCGTAGGCGAACGTCGGCTTCGCCAGCAATCAATAACAGTTTAGATGACTCAAGGGATAAAAAGGAAATATGACGTTTACATTAATGCCCGTACCGCATGGAATGCTTTTATGATGGATTCCGTCCATATTACTCCGGAAAGAACGAGATTCCCTTGAAAGTTTCGACCGTAAACGTCCGCAATAAAATTTCTGACAAAGTATTAGGCGACACCGTCGTATATATAAAAATTAATTACTGTTACTCCAGTGCCGTTCGGCGTCGTCCTTCTTCGTCTCTAACGCTTTTAATTTGTTCTTCATTACACCTCATTAATATTAATGACCGCTATTAACGGAAATGGGTTATAACTCGTGTTTCGCTCATGACATGTAAATTATTCGCGTTTACTTTAATTATGATCATTTGAAAGTTTGAAGGAACGCGGGGCTTTTTATGTAAACTAATGCGCTCGTATAATTCGAAATTTCTATTTATAGAGCCGCAGGTAAATGGCCAAATTTGAATGAACTGCGTATCGGTTAGAGGATGGACGTGAATAATTATCGTGTGGAACTGTGGGTGCATTAGATAAAAGTTCTGTGGGTTTGCTAATTGTACGTTCTTGTGATCTCGGGTTCGTCGACATGGTGGTTTTGTTGCTGGCTCTTTCTTATTCAAGCTTCTTGCAGTGGGTTCTTAATTCCTCTTCTAGAGCCAAAAACGAAGACTAAAAGAGAAATGATGAATCCAAGATAACGATTTAAAATTTACTAATATACGAATGGAAAATTTCAAAATTCACGAATTCAAGATTTGAAAGACTAAAAATTTGATAATTCAGAAATTCAAAATTTTAACTAGATACTTTACAGGATTCAAAATTCGCATCATTTGCATCATCGCAGGGTTCGTATCCCGAATTGAATAGCAGATTTTCCCACGTAAAGTCTGTCACTCGGTAACCATTCTGCGCCCCCAGTACCCCTACCTACGTAGCTACAGAGTGATCAAGAAGGACTGTTTGAGTTGGTATTACTTTTAAGATACTTTTTTTGTTCGGCTATTTGTAACACTGCAGCCGGATACACATATTTGACGTAACGTCAACTGAGAGAAAATTGTAGGTTAGGTGAATAGAAATTCTATTAATTAAAGCAGAAATTAAACTTGAAATACAGAACGATAATCACACTAAAAGTAATGCTCAAAATGCCCCCACAAACTGCTGCCCATTCCCTCTAATTTCACAACGTTTTAATTTCAAATTTAAAATGTCAGTAAGTTCTGAATGACGGTTTCAATGTCAAGACGCCAACAACCGGAAGTTGTTACAATTCTACCATTTAAAAATGAAATTCAGTATTACCAACTCAAACAGTCCTTCTTGATCACGCTGTATATTGGTAGGCCACGACCCTGGTTGCTACGCCACTGCATAGCTCTGGGAGACATGAAATCAGCTAGCCGTCTACTGCCCCTACGGCAATCTTTGGAGCACCTCAGTACCACTACCTACGTAGTTTTATTGGTACGCTAGGACCTCGTTTGCTCCACCACTGCCTAGAACTGGAAGACATGGAATCAGCTAGTTGCGGTTTCTCTGCCTCTGCTGTTCGCCGTCGCTGTGTAATCTTATATACTGATTTCACGGTATTTACTTACAAAAGCACGAATAAAAGCGAAATTTTAATTGTTTTTCTCTCGCTTTTGGATGATTCAGCAGATGCAGCTTTCAAACAGGAAGTGAATAGTACGTAAGCTCTGAACGGACATGAATGGAAAAATAAGTGTCAACGATTTTTTTCTAGCAATTCCGACTTTTTTCTGCCAATTCTGACTTTCTTCTGGCAATTCTGACTTTTGACATCCTTATACTATCGAAGTTTTTCATATAACCCAATAAAAATATTTTTCGTTGACCGATTATTAAGGCGAAACGCTCAGTCGCCTAATTTTTGGAACCGAATTACGGTTTTCATTGTTAGGCTATCTTAACGTATTGGGCATAAAAATTAGTAAAAAAAAACCTTCATCACGGCAAAACGTTGTTTGTTCAGAAAAAAAATTTATTGCCAAAATGAGAAGCCAAAATTTTTTTTTTTTTTTTTTAACAAACGTGTTGGTGCTTGATTTTTACTGATCTCTGTATTCGGTAAATGCAAGGTGTATTTATAAATATTGAAAAATAAATTTGCAAATTGTCCCCAAAGTTCGCTAGTTTCAAACAATGTTGGCGTGGTTCAAGGTAACACAGGGCCCGCCCCTCAGCGGCAGGCAGACGTGTCGACAGCTGACCGTATTATATTTCGTGTGTGCCGCAGCTCGTTCTTAAAACGATAACAAAAAAGTAAAGTAAACAAAAACGGGCCAGTCGCCTTAAGAGCCAATTTAACATTTGATTTTGACTAACAAATCGATCGTTAATGTACCTCATTAATGCACGATATTGCAATAATTAATTCATAGAATTTTTTTTGCCTTAGCGGGATTTGTCTTATAGGTTGTGAATTCGCACTTCTTTCCATACACCTATTTGCGTGTGTCAGTTTTGTATGCAATTGCGGTACTTATCTACACATGATTGCCGACTTTTCGCTGACAACAACATTATCCAATACTGCATCCAATAATTCAGGATTTTCTAGCTCCATTTATAAACTTTCACAATGGCGAACTGTTCTTTATATGGAGACTTCATTTGTTTTCAGAGACAACTATGTTTATGGCATAAGTGACAATTACTTCATGAATTGAATTTTTTTTTTCGGATTTTGATGCCCAGATTAAAAAGCTTTCGGTCAACGAAAAAATATTGTAATCAACTCGTATGTGAATGTGCGGTTAAAAATCTCGACAATTAAATTCACTCGCTCCCTACGGTCGCTCGTGCTTTAAACAGCCTCGATTATTATTATTATTAATCGCTTTCATTAACACACTTGTTTATTAAATTGTTCTTTAAATTAAATATACAACTTTTAACTCCCTGCCTAATCCACTAAAGAGTCAAACGCTTAATAACTTTAAGAAAAAAATTAAATTATATTTTTTTCATTTATGAAATCCAATAATATGTAATCCTATTTGTAACATTGTAACCGTATACTTTCTTTTTTATTATTTAGCTATTCTCACATTGTAATTTATTGTTTGGGTTATTAAGTTCAGTAGTATTGTGCTAGACTTCGCCTTTTAATAAAGTCATTATTTATTTATTTATTTAAATACTGTCTACATTTTGAGTTTCACGTACAGGGGAATATGACCCTCTTGGAATATGGTTTTTTAAGTGGTCGAGCGCGTAGCACTAGGCACCGATTTCAGCGATCCATGGAAGTTACCGTCTGTGAAAATTTGAAAAGAAATGAAAATCCGTGAAAGTTTCTCCGCGGATCATTGAAATTGGTGCCTCGCGCTACGCGCTCGACCAATTAAAGAAACATACTCCAAGAAGGTAATATTCCCTGCACGTGAAACTCGAGGCACCAATTTTAGTGATTCACGGAAGTTGCCGTCTGTAAAAATTTGTTTGTCTGTTCATCATTAATAAAATCAAAAAATATTAGAAACTATCCACATTATGAGTTTCACGGACATGAAATGCGACCTTCTTGGAGTATGTTTCTTTAAGTGGTTAATCGCGTAGCACGAGGCACCAATTTCAGTGATCTACGGAAGTTACCGTCTGTAAAAATTTGTATTTCCGTGGATCATTGAAATTGGTGCCTCGCGCATACTCCAAAAAGTATTTCATATTTTAAGTTTGGGCAACAAAACAGCGCCGTCGTCCTACCCCTGTCGCAATTGTGAGAAAAAAGTCGAAATTGCCAGAAAAAAGTCACAATTGCCCCAGGTGCAGTGTTTACAAACATCCTTTTTTTGCCAGACTTGGACTGTTCTTTAAAGGATTTTTTTTGAAAACTGCCCAATCGATTCCTTCTTTTTTTGGCAATCCCAACACACGCGTTACAAAAAGGAGGAGAGGGCGCCCTTAACAGCGGAGGACAGGAAGTCGCCAATAACTCAGCGCAAAAGATTATATGCTGGCCCTTGTGTCGCTATGTAGTCCACTGGGCTACTATTACCTATTGGTATTGCACAACCGTTTTATTATGGCTTAAGGGTTACAAATTACCTTTTATCAGAAAACCGAAACCAGCAACGGTGCAGAAATCAGAGCTAAGTCAACTTAACTTAAGTTATTTTGAACAGGCCTTAGCAAAACTTCAAAGTAGTCGGGCCATTAACAAGGTTTCTTGGAGTTAACAACTTCAAAAATATATTATATGAAAATACAATATTTTACTAGCCAAACGCGTGGGCTACGCTCCACGCAGACATGTTCCCTCCGTAAAGGTAAACAACAAAATGCGAGTTCTGTGTCGGCTACGCTTCCTATAATCGACCGAAGAAATGCTTTACTTTCTCAGTCGGCAACTTGACAGTGAAAACAAAGTTGTTCCACAATATACATTTCAACTGCTCTTCCTCATAGATGCTCTCACATGGCCCGCTATTGAACTGAATTGAATTCGGTTGTTGAATCTGGAGCGCATGGCTTTTAATAGACTAAAATATTTTATTAAAAAAAAAAAAATTCTTACATCTTTTTTTTTCAAGAACGGAAAAGAAATCTTGGCTACGTCACTGATTACCACACTTCAAAATAGAAGACTATGGACCCGTATTACACTTTATATACAAAGACTGTTTCTTCACGACCTTGGACTTAAAAAATGCGTTTTTTCTTAGTTCCAGTGAACAAGAATGATAAAAGTTTCGAATATAAAGGTCACTATAGCCCTTCTCATCCTGAGCCTGCGGTATAGTGCGCATGCCCCAAGCTGTACACACATTGACAATGATAGCTACTGACGGTCGATTCTGGCGCTGCCGGAGTCAACCTATAATGCCTGACCTATTTTAGGCATGGCATTTCAATCGTTCTTCAATGAGAAAGGCTATAATGTTTTTCATTCCCTCCCACTTAGTTTGTGCATTCCACTTTACTAAGCTAATGAGGCCGGTTTTTAAAATACCTTCGAAAAAGATGTATTACATGTCTTATTTTTTTTAGATGACATAATTCTCATTGATCAATTTTATTTAATTCTACTTAAACGATCGTTATCATAAACAAATTTCGATAAGAAAGTTGGCTCAATTAATAGGAAAATTGGTGACTATACGGGGGGTCCATTTGAAATTCTTAGAAAGGGAAAAATGTTTAAGTCTACTTAAGAATAATAGCATTTATCAAGGCATAATACAGCTTAGTAAGTCTATGAAAAAGGAATCGCAATACAATACTGTAACGGACGTGGACCCGAGATGACACAACGTACTAGAGTACTTTTTGAATATTCGGCACACATCTAGAGCGCGATGGAACTATCTGGAGGCGCATAGAAGCATTTAGGCGCCGGTATATTTATTAGGACGTTCCAGCGAAAACCGGTCAGTCGTATCATCGAAGATCAGTGGGTCGAGTCGGACAGTTGCTTTTATCTATCCGGAGTACCGCGTGATGTGTAAATAAATAATACGAAACGTGCCGGTGAAGTAGTAAATTGTAAATAGTGTAAATAATGTAAACAGCGTAATATTAGAAGTATAAATAAATTGTACATAGTGTTCAAATAAATAAATGGAACCCAGAACCGCTATGAAGGTTAAGGGGCATTTTGCATGGACGAGCAACTACTGGGTGAGAGTGATCAAAAAGTTCGAAGTGTGACATAAGTAGTAGGACGTAAACAAAAATCCAATCGAGACACAGAAAAAGTACATTCTGTGAAACAATGCTTTCTGTTCAGAAATATTTACAGCGGCCAGTTGGGGAACCCAAAGCACAGCCAAAGAGTCATAAACCTGTATAACGCCCGACCCAAATGTTAGCACAATACAAATACAATATTTTAAATTCAACCACCACCCGAGACCACATTCGGGATTATAAAAGTATTATTGACCGGAGTCCATAAAATTACTATAATTTTGGTCGTATGTACTTTGCTTCTGATGAAACAGTCGAATGAGAACGTGACATCGTAATAGAAGAAACAGTTCAACTATTTTTTAGTATTTCACAGGCCATTACATTTAAATATATATTTTTTAAATCTTGGCACAATGTTGTCCCAAAAGGACATAATTATCTTTTTCAATGTGCAAAAGAACATAAAAAATAAAATTGCTATGGAATAAATTTTTTGTACTTGTCGACAACAATTCCAATAGACACAATCCATACAACAAAGTAGCAATAATTGTTAGCACCAGTAATTGCCAATTATTGCCCCTGAACCTGAGAGTAATAATTATATTTTTGCCTTAGTTTAACGTCCCCATTTTGGTCTATTTTTAAGTAATTAATTTTTTCTTCATTGACCGGTTGTTTGGGATTTAAGTCTCGAATGGACCAAGGGCATTTTATTTCCACAATATGATCTTGATCAATAATTCCATCCGGACTGCCACCGAGAAAACAATTTTCTTTGTCAATAAACAGTCCGCACTCACGCACAAGTACCCCATAGTCTTTTTTGCTTCATCTTCTCTTCCCTACATCATTATAGCTGCGCTCTTTCAAAATTCAGAACAGACAATATTTCGAGCTAGCTTTGACGTATTCCTAATAAATTCGTTTTCATCTAGATGAATTTCTGTCAAACCGTAATTTTCATCGGGTGGAGCAGCAGTCTTTCTTTTTTTAATTCGTAGAAATAACTCTGCGAGTTTTATTGTACTCGCGTTTTCTTCTCAGTCCCGCGATATAGTTTTTAGCGAGTTTTCCTGGACTACAAAATTTTCCTGTGCAATCAAATATCTAAAATATTCTTCCTTTTTATTATATAAAATTGTCCCCTATAAATTTACAGACCATAGAATTATAAGTTTCTGCTGCATTATTTTTCATATACAAATTAGACTACACATTTTGAACAAGTCTTTCCACACGACTCAATATCGTCGAAAGGGCCAGCCTCGATCATGTTTGGAACTGTGTTCATTTCCCCTTCCTTGCTTCCTTGACAAAAATAGCCTCTCAATTTACTACAGTAGTTACGTAGTAAATGGTTTACTTACTGTATCTTTATTATAGGGAATTTATGGTCGTAGGGCTTCGCGATGCAAAGTTTTTTTTAACATACTGCTGCTTCTTTTGCCAGCGAAGTTTTGTTGCTCTGTTATTAGTGATGTAATTATCTATGTTAATTAAATCGAAAAGAATAGACTGAAAATTTTTAGAAAAATATCAATCAACGAATCAAGTAAGATACCAACCGATCTGTTAAAAAAATAGGTGTAATTGAAAGCGTAACACTAGGTAGGAATGAATATTTCGGGTTTGGGACATTTTCAATGCTCAACGTCGTGTGCACCTCGACTCACGCCTCGGCCACAAACAGCAGATGCATCCAAAAAAGCTAAGTTTTACGGCCGCGAAGTTCTAAGATAACAGGGCCTCTCGGTCCCGCATAATTTTGTTTAGGTATAGGTCTAAGATTTTACTCGGACTGTACACGGCGAATTTGTAGCATGGCTGTATAGGTAGAGCTACTTTCTTGGCGTAGAAATCAACAGAACAGGGTTTTATTTAAAACTTTATTACATAGTTGTATTTGCGCTTCCATCTTCAATAATGTAGCAAACAATAAGAAAAAACTATAGGCAAGGCGATACGCATGTCTCTTGGTGGGTTTTAAATTCGTAATTGTCAATAAAATGGTGACAAAAGTTACGTATGTTCAGTTCGACATTTTTGCATATTTAACAAAACAGTTTTGAAAAAATATATGCGTAGGTTCTAAAGCAATCCTTTTTCTACAGCTATTCAAAATTTGAAGATTATTATTCATCAAACATGGGGTGAGAGAAGCGCCTTAAGAAGAAAAGAATAAATACGAAGCTGGGGACGAATAAAGAAGAAAGAGTTTAAGGTTACTTGACAAAGAGCCGGAGCAACGTGAGTTATAGAAATTACTGGAATAAAATCGGAGCTCCAGAGAAGGCTGCTCAAGGACCTGGAAAGAAGATAGGAAGCTGGTGTCACTCACTGTCGGATTAGATAATAGTGCTGACTAAACTCGATTCACTGAGGCAGAAAAGAGGTTCCAATAGAATGAAAATTGGAGGTAAAGTTTTTTTTTTCGACGTAGAAATCATGCTGGTATGGAACTCTGAGACTGTGCCCGGAAGATCTTAACTAGAAGACTGAAGCCACTATCGTCATTCTGAAGGACGAGAATTGAACTGGAAGTTGGAGAGACCCGAGGAACGACCCGGACGGTAATGACCTTGAGGAAAATCCTGCTGGGCCCAATGGGACTATGGAGGACTATCCATGGGGATGTGGAGATGAAGTCTGGACACGTGTGCTAGAGTGAGCATCTGATGGCTCCCATAGTTAGAATTCCGGAAGTTCTGCAGGAACTCCATGAGGGAGTACCTGGTGGACGATGTTTGGGGACCTGTATGATGTTTTATTTGGTCCCCATGGTTAATGGATAGAATTCCGGAAGTTCTATAGGCACTGGATTGCGGAGTACTTGGTGGACACTTGGAAGTGTCGAAGAAGTTTGGGAAGCTGCGAGAGAAGTTTTCCTTAGAGAATTGGAGGAAACTGAGAAGTGGAGCAGGAAGTGTCCATCAAATTGTCGAGGGGCATCGATACGTCAACACAGTGTGGCAATCCATGTGGTAGTTGAAAGCGTACTCCTTCTGGCAGACACCCGACGACAGGAACTACGAAGACACTTGCTTGGGATACTTTATGGGAGTCGAAGTAGACTGTTTTGACCCAGGGTGAAGATCGCCTGAGAATTCGACTACATATTTGGTTTGGAATTATGCCGAGAACGGCAATACGAAATATAATTAAAAGATCAATTGACTTACCTTAAGGAAAATTGATCCAAATTATTGTATTGCCGTTCGAAGAATTACACACCCTCCCTTCCCTTCTTTCTTTGTCCTCACCCAAGTCGTTCTAGATCTTCTGCTTAGCTCCTGAAATTGTAATGGCTACAAACTGGAAGCGGGAGCGGGAGAGTGTGGCCATGGACGGAGTGGGGAAATTCGCTTTTAAACATGTGCATGCGGCGCCACAAAAATTGCTATCTATCAGGAATTATGTGTAATTCTTCGAACGGCAATACTCATTCTTTAAGGTAAGTCAATTGATCCTTTAATTATATACCAGTCCACTTGAAGTACTGATAAGGCCATTCTGCTGTAAATAAAACAAACTAAGGTGAGTTCCGTTGGAGCCCCATCGTCACGTCTGAAGGTTCAACGTGTGACTAACAATCATAAATTACTTTTTATATCAGATATCATTCTCGGAGATGAGCTAACAGCCATGAAATAAATTTGGTCTCAAGGTGGCTTCCTGACAATTTTAAATTTGATTGTTTGTACAATTAATGTATCATTTCCACGACCATCTGCGTTATAAATTTTGTGCAAAGATTAATGTCTAAAAGACGCACACGTGCAGAGAATTATTTTTAATCGGCAACAATTACATCGAATGGAATTTGAATTTTCAGTCCATAAAACATCTGAGGTGACTTTGACATCCACTGTTTGCTTCGGCGAATTCTATATCAAAAGCAAGTTGGATTAAATTTGGAAGAGCTCTGGCAAATATTATTTCGCAACTCGAATCAACAGTGTTGCGTAATAATTATTGCTTGTAATTATTGACTAATTAACATTTAAGCTAATCATACCGCCATTAGAAGTAACGTTTATTTTTAGCACTCTGCATTTTTGTGTCCAATTATAAATTCAACAACTTTCCAAACTAATTTCATGTTTAATAAGCTTCATCAATTTGCAATTAGCGTCGGTAAAAACGCGCGTCGCAGGCAAATAAAAAGCTTTTTTTTTGTCTCCAACGGCAACGCTTTAGTGTCTTCATCGCGTTTCTCAAAATCAATAATAATTTTGCATTCGTTGTATGCAAATATTGTTCAATTCGGCAAACCAATAAAGGTCGAAGAACTCGAGTCGACACTAATCTGGGCATTCTTTGGGAAAAATTAATTTGATAGATATAATTTATCACTTGAGTATTGATTATACTGTCAACTTTTCCTTATTTGAGTAAACAAAATGTTCCGGGTATTAGTATCGACTGTAGATAAGCCGGCACATTTGTTCGGTAAATAAAAGGTGCAGATGTCGGCAATGAATTTTCAATTTTTAGTCTTTAATTGATGGAAAGCCATTCCCAGTATGGGTTCGAAAAGGGACCATAAATTACCCGCTGGAGCTGAAGTAATAATGCAATTTAGCTTCTTTTGTCGAAAGGGAAGATAAGCCTCTCCAGTTCGGCCTCCTGGTTGTTTGAGATTTACAACTTTTGAAATCTGTGTAATAAAAACGGGCCAACGTTCATTGTTGGGAAATGAATAATGAAATGAATTACAACCTTTAAAAAGGTTGATCCTCGTTGGGTTCATTACTAGGAATCTTTTACCTTGTGTTATTTGTATATTACATAATAGGTATTTGTGATTTCTATTTCTGTCTTTTCTTGTGTCCAAGACTCACTCAAAACTCTTGGATTAAAAAATGATAAAGTTGCTTCATTTTTAGGAGTATAAATAAGTGAATGGCTTTGGATTTTTTTTCCTGAAAAACAACGCGCGCAAAATTCAATAATGTCGGAATTATTTCTGAACTAAGCTTAAAATATACAGAAAGCTGTATAATTGGGTAAGAAGTTGGGTAGAAAATTTAGAATTTGTTATAGCTTTAGGACGGAAGACGTCGTATTTTACAGTGGGCCATCGACCTGAGGTCAGGTAGGATCTTCTAGATGCTCTCTACAAAACCCATCATAAAATGATAAAATTGGGCAAGCACACACAGCAGATTTTTTTTATGATGCGTTCCAGCTTCCGGAATACCGAAATATCGGAAACTCCCAAAATACGGACCGACCAAGGCCAGTAACTTTGTAGTATTTATCAAAAAAAGTTGCTTGTCTTTGTATAAACGATGAGACCAAGCAAATACAAATAAACATGATTATCATACATACAAGTAAATTAAAATTAATACCTTAATAATTATATTGTAAACTGATTGTAAATTTTTAGATTCAAGGACAATTAGCAATTTGTTGAAAAATGTTTGTTTTTTCGTTGTTTATTCATTGAAAAAAATTATCGAAATGAAATTATTTGCCAAGAAAAATTAACGAAATTAAAAATGTTTTTCGAAAATTGCGCAGCACCTGAATTAAATTTTAAGAAGAGATCGAGGCTTACCGTGCAGGGATCCTCCCTATATTTTCAAAATAAAGAAGAATTAAGACTTGATAAAGAAACGAAACAGATGTAAAAAAAGAAGAAAAAAAAAATAAAAAATTAAAACGTAACAAAGTGACAAGAAATAAAAAGGTAATAAAGGTATAATAATAATATAAATAATTGGGAATAAAAATTAGGATAATAATAGGAACTACGTCAACGTATCAATTTTTTAGGTCACCGTTTAGGGAGGAAAAACAAAACAAAAAAGGTTGAGGGTTGTCATTTAATAGTAAATTATTTAATGAGCATATAATGGTGGTTATTATCCACGAGAACAGAAATTAAAATACGAGCCGCAGGCGAGTATTTTAACCAATCGAGTGTACAATAGCCACCATTATATGCGAGTGAAATACGACGTTTTATCTACAACTGTACATTGAGAAAATATTCATTATTTCATGGCCAGTTAATAATAATAATTCTTAAGCCTGACTGTGTTCAGTAGACCTAGTTAAGTATTCATTACAAATATACTACGTCAATTATTAATCGGTTGTAGATAAAGAAAAAAAGAAAGAATAATCCAAACCTTGTGAAATCTTGACGTTGAGAAGAAATGTCAACAGCTCTCAATATTCATGATTTCATGACCAGTTAATGATAATTCTTAAATACCGAGCCTGGCTGTCTGTGTTTAATAATAATAGACCTAGTTAAGTATTCATAGTTACAAGTATAATACGTCAATTATTATTAATCAGTTAAAAAAATTGATGATGACGTCATAGTGTAAAAACCAACAACCATTTTGTACCGTGCGATCATTTAAATTATAAATTAGAGTAGGCTGTAAAATTTAAATTAGGTTGGCACCACTAACTTTTGACAATTTCATTTAAAATTCGAATGTCAAAGTGACTTTTCAAAAAAACCGCAACAGAATGGTGAATTGAAGATGCGGGAGAACACTTTGAACATTTGCTGTAATTCTCAATTATTGTACATTATTTGTTAGTCTTTTATTTTTATTAAATTAAAGCAATTTAACATGAGAAAGATAAACGTCACAATGTTTACGATAACCTCAAATTTTACTGTCGGTCTAAGCTGTCAGTCAATTTGCAGGCTGGGCCATTGCATCATAAAAAGTCGCCTACTCTAATTTATAATTTTAATGATCGCACGGTATTGTATAGATTTTATGGCATCTAATTTTGGTTTTATAGCATTTAATTTTTGTTTTTGTTGCAGTGTTTACGGAATAAACTTTTTTGTATTGGAGTCAATTAGTTTTCCTTTTTAAATCCAGGTTGTCTCACATATAGGACACATCATCTATTGGTAAAAACTATTACTATAGACCATTGTCGTCTCACATACGAGCCATAGCACTATATATAAAAATAAATTAGGGAGGAAAGTAATTTTATAAAGGCAATGTATTTTATAAATCAAATACATAATATTATCAAGGGTAATGTATAGTGTGCGTCCCACGGTGACAATACCACAGTATTGTATTGTCACTTATTAATAACAAACGACAACAATGAATTTACACCATAAATATTGTTGTTTTATAATTATCATAATTTTTTTATTCAACAACGTTTAAAATAAATGAAGTACTTGTTAGATTTAACTTATTATTTTTTTGGCCCCACTGTATCATAAAGCAAATCACACCGAGACACTTTAGTTCCACTACTCTGCACGCGGTTACAGCATCTCAGAACCAACATACAAAATTTTATCTCACTTCAACATCGGAAGAAATTTGTCTCTCAGTAAATAGTCCTTGCACCTTTTGGACCTTTCTCGTGCGGTTTGGTCGAATAGTATTGTGCGGTTTTGTATTTTACTCTGCTTCCCGTGGTGGGTGGTAAGTACTACAGCTACCTATTTTTTCACCGGTTTATTTTAAAAATAGTCCTCTCCCGAAATATCAGATTGATGAAAGTTGCTTCATTTTTAGGAGTATAAATACGTGAATGGCTTTGGATTTTTTTTCCTGAAAAACAACGCGCGCAAAATTCAATAATGTCGGAAATATTATTTCTGAACTAAGCTTAAAATATACAGAAAGCTGTATAATTGGGTAAGAAGTTGGGTAGAAAATTTAGAATTTGTTATAGCTTTAGGACGGAAGACGTCGTATTTTACAGTGGGCCATCGACCTGAGGTCAGGTAGGATCTTCTAGATGCTCTCTACAAAACCCATCATAAAATGATAAAATTGGACAAGCACACACAGCAGATTTTTTTATGATGCGTTCCAGCTTCCGGAATACCGAAATATCGGAAACTCCCAAAATACGGACCGACCAAGGCCAGTAACTTTGTAGTATTTATCAAAAAAAGTTGCTTGTCTCTGTATAAACGATGAGACCAAGCAAATACAAATAAACATGATTATCATACATACAAGTAAATTAAAATTAATACCTTAATAATTATATTGTAAGCTGATTGTAAAAAATTTTGGATTCAAGGACAATTAGCAATTTGTTGAAAAATGTTTGTTTTTTCGTTGTTTATTCATTGAAAAAAATTATCGAAATGAAATTATTTGCTAAGAAAAATTAACGAAATTAAAAATGTTTTTCGAAAATTGCGCAGCACCTGAATTAAATTTTAAGAAGAGATCGAGGCTTACCGTGCAGGGATCCTCCCTATATTTTTTATAAGCAATTCACAATAAAGAAGAATTAAGACTTGATAAAGAAACGAAACAGATGTAAAAAAAGAAGAAAAAAAAATAAAAAATTAAAACGTAACAAAGTGACAAGAAATAAAAAGGTAATAAAGGTATAATAATAATATAAATAATTGGGAATAAAAATTAGGATAATAATAGGAACTACGTCAACGTATCAATTTTTTAGGTCACCGTTTAGGGAGGAAAAACAAAACAAAAAAGGTTGAGGGTTGTCATTTAATAGTAAATTATTTAATGAGCATATAATGGTGGTTATTATCCACGAGAACAGAAATTAAAATACGAGCCACAGGCGAGTATTTTAACCAATCGAGTGTACAATAGCCACCATTATATGCGAGTGAAATACGACGTTTTATCTACAACTGTACATTGAGAAAATATTCATTATTTCATGGCCAGTTAATAATAATAATTCTTAAGCCTGACTGTGTTCAGTAGACCTAGTTAAGTATTCATTACAAATATACTACGTCAATTATTAATCGGTTGTAGATAAAGAAATAAAGAAAGAATAATACAAACCTTGTGAAATCTTGACGTTGAGAAGAAATGTCAGCAGCTCAATATTCATGATTTCATGGCCAGTTAATGATAATTCTTAAATACCGAGCCTGGCTGTCTGTGTTTAATAATAATAGACCTAGTTAAGTATTCATAGTTACAAGTATAATAAGTCAATTATTATTAATCAGTTAAAAAAATTGATGATGACGTCATAGTGTAAAAACCAACAACCATTTTGTACCGTGCGATCATTTAAATTAAAAATTAGAGTAGGCTGTAAAATTTAAATTAGGTTGGCACCACTAACTTTTGACAATTTCATTTAAATTTCCAATGTCAAAGTGACTTTTCAAAAAAACCGCAACAGAATGGTGAATTGAAGATGCGGGAGAACACTTTGAACATTTGCTGTAATTCTCAATTATTGTACATTATTTGTTAGTTTTTTATTTTTATTAAATTAAAGCAATTTAACATGAGAAAGATAAACGTCACAATGTTTACGATAACCACAAATTTTACTGTCGGTCTAAGCTGTCAGTCAATTTGCAGGCTGGGCCATTGCATAATAAAAAAGTCGCCCTCTATTTTATAATTTTAATGATCGCACGGTATTGTATAGATTTTATGGCATCTAATTTTGGTTTTTATATAGATTTTATAGCATTTAATTTTTGTTTTTGTTGCAGTGTTTACGGAATAAACTTTTTTGTATTGGAGTCAATTAGTTTTCCTTTTTAAATCCAGGTTGTCTCACATATAGGACACATCATCTATTGGTAAAAATTATTACTATAGACCATTGTCGTCTCACATACGAGCCATAGCACTATAAATAAAAATAAATTAGGGAGGAAAGTAATTTTATAAAGGCAATGTATTTTATAAATCAAGTACATAATATTATCAAGGGTAATGTATAGTGTGCGTCCCACAGTCACAATACCACAGTATTGTATTGTCACTTATTAATAACAAACGACAACAATGAATTTACACCATAAATATTGTTGTTTTATAATTATCATAATTTTTTTATTCAACAACGTTTAAAATAAATGAAGTACTTGTTAGTTTTTACCTATTATTTTTTTGGCCCCACTGTATCACAAAGCAAATCACACCGAGACACTTTAGTTCCACTACTCTGCACGCGGTTACAGCATCTCAGAACCAACATACAAAATTTTATCTCACTTCAACATCGGAAGAAATTTGTCTTTCAGTAAATAGTCCTTGCACCTTTTGGACCTTTCTCGTGCGGTTTGGTCGAATAGTATTGTGCGGTTTTGTATTTTACCCTGCTTCCCGTGGTGGGTGGTAAGTACTACAGCTACCTATTTTTTCACTGGTTTATTTTAAAAAGAGTCCTCTCCCGAAATATCAGATTGATGAAAGTTGCTTCATTTTTAGGAGTATAAATAAGTGAATGGCTTTGGATTTTTTTCCTGAAAAACAACGCGCGCAAAATTCAATAATGTTGTCGGAAAAAGTATTTCTGAACTAAGCTTAAAATATACAGAAAGCTGTATAATTCGGTAAGAAGTTGGGTAGAAAATTTAGAATTTGTTATAGCTTTAGGACGGAAGACGTCGTATTTTACAGTGGGCCATCGACCTGAGGTCAGGTAGGATCTTCTAGATGCTCTCTACAAAACCCATCATAAAATGATAAAATTGGGCAAGCACACACAGCAGATTTTTTTTATGATGCGTTCCAGCTTCCGGAATACCGAAATATCGGAAACTCCCAAAATACGGACTGACCAAGGCCAGTAACTTTGTAGTATTTATCAAAAAAAGTTGCTTGTCTCTGTATAAACGATGAGACCAAGCAAATACAAATAAACATGATTATCATACATACAAGTAAATTAAAATTAATACCTTAATAATTATATTGTAAACTGATTGTAAATTTTTAGATTCAAGGACAATTAGCAATTTGTTGAAAAATGTTTGTTTTTTCGTTGTTTATTCATTGAAAAAAATTATCGAAATGAAATTATTTGCTAAGAAAAATTAACGAAATTAAAAATGTTTTTCGAAAATTGCGCAGCACCTGAATTAAATTTTAAGAAGAGATCGAGGCTTACCGTGCAGGGATCCTCCCTATATTTTTTATAAGCAATTCACAATAAAGAAGAATTAAGACTTGATAAAGAAACGAAACAGATGTAAAAAAAGAAGAAAAAAATATAAAAGATTAAAACGTAACAAAGTGACAAGAAATAAAAAGGTAATAAAGGTATAATAATAATATAAATAATTGGGAATAAAAATTAGGATAATAAATAGGAACTACGTCAACGTATCAATTTTTTAGGTCACCGTTTAGGGAGGAAAAAGTCTACCAAAAACAAAACGAAAAAGTTGAGGGTTGTCATTTAATAGTAGATTATTTAATGAGCATATAATGGTGGTTATTATCCACGAGAACAGAAATTAAAATACAATCCGCAGGCGAGTATTTTAACCAATCGAGTGTACAACAGCCACCATTATATGCGAGTGAAATACGACGTTTTATCTACAACTGTACATTGAGAAAATATTCATTATTTCATGGCCAGTTAATAATAATAATTCTTAAGCCTGACTGTGTTCAGTAGACCTAGTTAAGTATTCATTACAAATATACTACGTCAATTATTAATCGGTTGTAGATAAAGAAATAAAGAAAGAATAATACAAACCTTGTGAAATCTTGACGTTGAGAAGAAATGTCAGCAGCTCAATATTCATGATTTCATGGCCAGTTAATAATAATTCTTAAATACCGAGCCTGGCTGTCTGTGTTTAATAATAATAATAGACTTAGTTAAGTATTCATAGTTACAAATATAATACGTCAATTATTATTAATCAGTTAAAAAAATTGATGATGACGTCATAGTGTAAAAACCAACAACCATTTTGTACCGTGCGATCATTTAAATTATAAATTAGAGTAGGCTGTAAAATTTAAATTAGGTTGGCACCACTAACTTTTGATAATTTCATTTAAAATTCGAATGTCAAAGTGACTTTTCAAAAAAACCGCAACAGAATGGTGAATTGAAGATGCGGGAGAACACTTTGAACATTTGCTGTAATTCTCAATTATTGTACATTATTTGTTAGTCTTTTATTTTTATTAAATTAAAGCAATTTAACATGAGAAAGATAAACGTCACAATGTTTACGATAACCTCAAATTTTACTGTCGGTCTAAGCTGTCAGTCAATTTGCAGGCTGGGCCATTGCATCATAAAAAGTCGCCTACTCTAATTTATAATTTTAATGATCGCACGGTATTGTATAGATTTTATGGCGTCTAATTTTGGTTTTTATATAGATTTTATAGCATTTAATTTTTGTTTTTGTTGCAGTGTTGACGGAATAAATTTTATTTTGTATTGGAGTCAATTTGTTTTCCTTTCCAGGTTGTCTCACATATAGGACACATCATTTATTGGTAAAAATTATTACTATAGACCATTGTCGTCTCATATATGAGCCATAGCACTATAAATAAAAATTAACAATTTTTGACAAAATAATCTGCAAATAAGTTTGAATAATGCCTTGTTAACGTAATGCCTCCTTTATGTATTAAGGAGGAAAGTAATTTTATAAAGGCAATGTATTTTATAAATCAAGTACATAATTAATATTATCAAGGGTAATGTATAGTGAGCGTCCCACAGTGACAATACCACAGTATTGTATTGTCACTTATTAATAACAAACGACAACAATGAATTTACATCATAAAGATTGTTGTTTTATAATTATCATAATTTCTTTATTCAACAACGTTTAAAATAAATGAAGTACTTGTTAGTTTTTACTTATTATTTTTTTGGCCCCTAAAAGCAACAGGACACTGTATCACAAAGCAATCACACCGAGACACTTTAGTTCCACTACTCTGCACGCGATTACAGCATCTCAGAACCAGCATACAAAATTTTATCTCACTTCAACATCGGAAGAAATTTGTCTCTCAGTAAATAGTCCTTGCACCTTTTGGACCTTTCTCGTGCGGTTTGGTCGAATAGTATTGTGCGGTTTTGTATTTTACTCTGCTTCCCGTGGTGGGTGGTAAGTACTACAGCTACCTATTTTTTCACCGGTTTATTTTAAAAATAGTCAGTCCTTTCCCGAAATATCAGATTGATATTTCTCGAGTCCAATCGACGACTGTCCTGTACATGGACGAAGAAAAATGAGTGATCAGTACCACCGTCGTCCATAACAATTTTCTACAACTATCGTCCCTAAGAAAAAAATTTCTCCAACATCTCCCATGGGCTAAATGTCAGCCATTGTGGTATTCACGACCAAAAACGAAACATCACAATCCTTTTCGAAGACAATCCAGTCTCACTGTACATTCTGGTTCCCTCCATACCCTCACACGTCAGCTTTCACCTCTTAAGCCAAATCTAGGTTTGTCGGAAAAAAGTACTACGATTCTTCACTGCCGTAAAAGTCAATTTATGTGTTCTCGTGCTAACGTTAAACGGGCTGCTATATGTTCCCTAATAAGTCTAGACACTATTAAACGTTTTCTAGTTCTAAAATTGACAACAGAAGCCTAAATGTGTTTTTGTTATGTTGCGGTTGTCTCATACAACTTTTGGAGGTCCATCACTTGGTCTTCTATTCACATTTCCAGTCTCTTGGAATGATCGCACTGTTCTGATAACAGATGACCCGGTTATGACAAGTGTGATTATATTGATTGATAAATTATATTGACTATTCAATTCAACTGTAATTTTTAAAACAAATAAAATAGCAGATATTGACTTTCGGATCCTAGTAACAGCAAATTCCAGCGAGTATTTCACTAGTGAAAATATAAATGAGTACTCCAGTAGTGGTTGCAGTGAGTATTTTAAACGAACTTGATTTTATTTTTATTTAAGAAAATTAATATTTTTTTACAAAGTGTTTACAAATAATTGTTACAATTCTGAAAAATTCCTCCTTTGAACAAAAATTCAGCATCACAAATTTCACCCTCCCTGCTGTTGGTCAATCCAGTCGTCGTCGTTGTCGATGCAGTAGTTCTAATTTTTTCAACAATTATCCTGTGATGTTCCTTGACCATTTTCATTTGATCGAATTAATATTATTTTCGACAACACCTGCTTTGGCCAATGACGAAACGCTAGTGGATCTAATCGAATAATTTTCTTTTTTTTAGTGTCCAACCCTATTTTTCTGACGCTGCTTTCACCCATTTTCCAATTTCATTTATTCCCACAAGGGAATTTTTATACCAATGGTTCTTTCGATTAGAATTCTTGGCATTGCTGTCTCTCGAAAATATATTACAAGAAGCTAAGGACGACTAGTCACCAAGAAGGATTTAAGAGCAACACACCGAAAAGAAGGAGACGCCGCCGCCGTACTACCAGCCAATCGGTTGACGCTGACTTGAGTGACTTAAGTGATGCAATGGATGACAGACAGCGAGGTAGAAAGCAGTAGGAGCCGTTCAAGGACGGAAGAACCTTCGGACAGGGCCAAGAAGCGAAGGAAGCAGAGTACCGGGGGAAAAAAAAGAAGACGACGTCTAAGAAACTTTAAGAAAATTTCAAATGATGTGTACCTATAATTATCTAAATTAAATAAAAAGGAGAGTATAAAAGGAAGCAACTATGGACTTAACTTACAGGAGTAAGGTAAGTTCCGCATTTTCATTGGGCCTTGAGCAGTTTTAGAAAAAATAGAACTATATTCTACACGTCCTGTGGGAAGACCCTCATTGTTAATTTCGTCCTTGTAGAAGTAAGTTTGACATTGAGTCCCTTCTCCACTTCGCCAAGCCAATTCGTAGGAGGCAATCAAGAAACATTTCCCTCGGGGCTATCTTCGTCAAACTGAGCTGCTGCACTGCGGGTTCTTTTTGCTGGAAGCGACTGTAGTTTTCGTCTAGTAGCATCTGGCCTCTCTCGATGTTTTGAATACAACTTTCCGAATAACACGGATATAGCGAAATGGCAATAATCATTACCTATACAAATTAACTCGTGAAACTGCTTTCAGAAAAAAACTTCAGATAACAAAAATTTATTTATCGGTTGCTACAGAAATGAAATCATGTGTAACGCAAATTTGCGAGCCAGCTTTTTTTATTTTAATCATTGATTTGGTTCATTGAATACAATTCGTAGTCAAAAATTGTACAATGTGCTGCGCACTCATCATGGTGACAATTTTGACAATTTTTTACTATTATATAATTATTATAACTGATTATATTGATATTCCTATAATATTATTTACTGTTTTTCACCATCATAGAAAACGGCAATTTGTATTAAAAAAGTTATCTCGATAAAACGTCTTGCTTTTAGTTTACAAGAGGCGTCCAAGAGCTTTGACGCTGTGTGTGTTAGTGTAGATCCTGTCACCATTTCGATTACCTCTGCTTTCGCCGTTTTGGGACCTCCTAGTTTCCAAATTTGACTCGTTTGACTTGCGTGTTTGTGCCATGTTTCTCCATTTCCACGTCTAGTATCCGGGTTTATAATTTCCCCGACCATATAAAGCGCTATGTGCTAAAAATAAAAACTGTTTACAAAATTGCTATCTGCGTTTATCCTGCCACTTTACGGCGACAAACAAAGGCAGCGCAGCATATTGTAACTGAAGGCATACGATGTCATTAAGTCAATGTTATCTTGGCTAATAACACGCTGCGATGTGTTCATTATTTAGGCGTCCTTTTAGGTAATGCGCATAAATTGACCACTTAAAGGAAGGTTAAATATTATTTTTGCAATAACCGACAATCCCCCGAGCCGACACAATGTTCCAAAGACGTCCCCGCGTTCGAGTTGTTTTAGCCAAATTGGATAGCGTTTAATTAACTCACAACTAAAGGTTCCGATTTTACGACCCGCTTTAACAACCTATAAAACGGGGCATTTTCCGTTACGGCCCTGGAGTTTTTCGCTCAATAAATCCCGTGTTGTGTAGATAACGCGATGCCACGGACGCTCTAAACGACAGACCAAATATTTTTTCCGCAGCGGTCAATTATGGTAAATTCGCAGACTTTCTAAAATTGGAGCGGTAATTAAAATGTTACACAAAAATTGAGTTCTCGCGCGAATTTTGCGCTAATTAACGGATTAGCATTTGCGAAATATAAAAATGATTGGCGGCGGAAACTGCAATCATGAGTTTTATTATGGTTCGGGTTCGTTCGAAATTTCGCCCGAAAATATAATTTTGTGTGCGCAAACCATGCACGTAATTTGGGCGGAATTGATGTTGGGAATTAATCAGACACGGATTTCCTGGTGGTTTTTTATGTTCCACAGATATAGTGATTTAGAGAAAATAAACAAGTGTAAAATAAAAAACACGTGCTATACACAGTTCGGCCGACAACAAACAAAGAGTGCCGAAGCATTATTCTCGATAAGCAGGTTTTTTATTTTGCACTTGTTTATTTTCTCGTCTCACTATATCTGTGGCGCTTTCGTTACCACGTGGTCTCAGACTTTCATCCAATAAAATTAATCTACACCGCCCGGCAAAAAAAAGAAAGAGTTATTCAGTGGTATTGTGCATTTGTTTGGTTAAAAATAACACGAGTTACAAGTTTAGCTTTTTCCATAATTTTAACATCCCTGTTAAAATGATAAATTTTAACCAATGGTTAAAATACTGCACTGTTGCCAACATTAGGAAAATGCTCTTTCTCACTCTGCAACACTCGGGTAGAAAGAAACAGATCATAACCTTACAACTATAGTTTGTGGCTTGACGTTTACTGGAAGTGAGTACCGCTAAATTTCTTTTGAGTCACGAAAAAACAAATTAACCATTTGATTGCGTTTATTGAAAATAATGTTTGTGTGGCAAACAATGAAAAAACCTCCATTCACGACTCTAATGAAATTCACCAAAAATGGATTGAGCTGTCGACACAATTAAATGAAATGGGAACGTCGAAAAGCGTAAAGGACTGGAAACAAGAATCGAGCGATCAAGTCATCCATGAATCCGAAAACGTATGTCGTGCACTTAAACTGAACTTATAAATGTCAAATAATGTGTCAATTTAAAGATAAAATGGTGGAAATTCTCAAACAGGATTTTATTGTCAAAAATACGTTAAATTTTAAGGAAAATACATTAAATTTATGTTGAGGACCACTGTACGTATTGTAAGCATTCTTGGGTTGGCAGCTGCGCAGAAGAAACGAATAAGTGAAGCGAAGCCCATAGAGTGCAATGAAAATCCCATTCTTAAGCAATGAAGTTCTTAAAAGAACTGATTTTATAGAGTAGAGAGACTGTTTCAGTAGACAAAAATAACACAACAACCAACATCAACAACGCAAGCGGCAAGATACTGAGATTTGAGGTTAAGTTAATTCTTCAAATTCATTTCACATTTGATGGCAATGGTTCAGGTTACACCGAACTGGGATTTCATTTATACACAAGATCTGGCGAAAAATTTAAATTAACAATAAAAAAATAAGTTCTGGAGAAAACATTTTTTTCGCATCTGAGCCACCCCCTCAAAAAATTTAAATAGCATGGATGGTCTTGTGATACATCATTTTAAAGCTTATTCTATTCTCTATCCACACCTACATTTATCGATTCCCTTCTAATTCCAAACCTACTTTTATAGATTCGTTTCTACAAAAAAGAGCATGAATTTGTTATTTTCCAAATCTACATAAAATACTCCACTTTTAATCAGTTTTCCCCTAAAACACCAAAAACAATTTTATTATAACTGCCAACGCACGTTTCGCCAACAATGTTGGCATCATCAGGGCGATGAGTTTACTTTTATTTTCTTACTTTCGAATAATTTATTCCTCTTGTTCAACTATAAGATAACCAACAAAAATGCAGCCATGACCCATGACTACATTAACAGTTAAAATTTATGATTAAACAGGAAATTTATAACAGTTTCGGTTAAAATTTTAACCAAGTTAAGAAATGCAGAATAGTATTTGGAATTTTAACAGCAAGTTAAATTTTAACTACATTATATTCATACAGAATACAGCTGATTACAGCTTTAGTAAAAAACTAGTGATCGCCTGTCACTCGAAATTCGAGTGGTATGTATTGAATTGGTAACCAATGTAAAAATTAAAAAACAAAGTGAATACTTACGTAAATAGTGTTGAATAAAGACTGGTTACCATATTACATATTACAATTTTTAATTTGCCTTGTCTGAATAATTAAAAAAAATTAGGACGGAATAATTTCTTTATATACAATGTTTTGCGTAAACACTTCATTGTGCGGTATAAGATGCTTCTGATTGAATTGTTCGCTAATGTAGAAACGGAGACCATCGAATGTACAAAACAGAAGACATTACTACCAGTATTGTGTTGAAAAACCTCTTGAAGTATATGATCAATAACGGCACGTTGTTCATTATTAGCCGTTTCATACATTTGTTGAGAAAGTCACAGGTCAGTTAAAGGAAAATATTGTGGAATTAGTAAACCAATTTTTCGGCAAGAAAAATTATGCGATAGAAGCTTCATTCATCCTCTATTTCACACTCTTCACACCCCGAACCCAAACATCCATCTAGAGGTATAAATGTGTTAATAAGCATTTCTTAAGTTCCCCACACAACTTGCTCACCAAACCTTAGGGGAGGGGCTAAGATACCTATATTTAGCTACAGTTGTCCAACTCCTCAGTTAAAACGATTCACGCTCATTTGAATCGATGACTGTAATGGACCGCTTTTCCCCTAAAATGATTTGCAAATAATTAATGAACCTGTGAAATTTTTGAAAATGGAAAGTAATCTTCACATAGAATTTGTCAATGTCTTTTATTAAAAAAAAAACAATTATCAAAATCGGTGCAGTACAGACTGTTTTATTTGGTTGAAATTGATTCATGTTCAACGATTAAATATATAGAAGAATAGATGAGACGTTTTGGTAGATCTTCAGGGGTTTCCCCTCGGGTTTCCCAACTCACTATGCACAGAACTGTAAGTCAGTCTATTGAGACTTGGTCTTAGATAAGACGAGACGACCTGGAACTGGTCTTGGGAGGTCAACATTTGCCAGGAAGTATTTTGGTTTAAACGTTCTTTCACAGTAGGAATTGTCAGAGAAAAGTCGGAATTGTCAGAAAAAAGTCGGAATTGCCAGAAAAAAGTCCGGATTGTCAGAAAAAGGTCGAAATTGTCAGTTATAATATAATAAGAGTTGAGATTTCGTCGAAAAAATTTACCGATTGTTACGAGAGTTCGCCTAGCAATTTTGCGAATGACATTGTCATAAAAATCACGAAACGCAGTTGAGTGATTTTTGATCAATGTCATGAGCAAAATTGTAGAACTCGAGTCCACAATTGGTAATTTTTTCCACCAAAATCTCAACTCGAATTATATTCGCCAGACTATTTGACGAAAACGCACAAATTATTAATAATGTGGTGGAAGGTAATTGAGGTATTTGACATGCAGTATGCTGCCACAGTGACTGCAGCAATTGTTATTTTTTCGCTGAAAAATGAAGTACGTTGTGTAATAGCGACTGTTCATTGGTCCGTAACCCCCGATAAAATTTTGACAAGTTGATTTTTTCAATTTAAATTTTGATTCCATTGTTGAATGATCACATATGATTGGTTAAAATATATGTGAGTGAAATAGTCAGAAAAAAATCGTTATTCTTAGTACATATTGACTTGGTATTGGTGAACAGCTGAACAGCTCTTTTAAACTGTACAGAGTGATTTTAATCATGTGTAATTTTTTTAATCCACGTAATTATACGGCCATTCAAAATGATATTCCGAAATTTTAATTAATTTCTCTTGAAAAATAAGAATTCCCTAACTCCGGCCTCTAATCAGCGCCCATGAGACGTTAACACAATTCCAGTAGCAATAAAAAATTTCTGAATCGAGCACGTTGGCAAAAACCGTTTAAGTTCTTTGGAGAATTATCGATTTTTATTCCTTCAATTCGCTCGATTTGGGGGTCTTACTTAATATTAAATTCAATCTTCTTGATTTGTTTTCTTCCCCAATTTTCAACTATTTATATCTCGAAAACTAAAACTTTTGTTAAGAGGGTTCTCCAGCGGCATGTACATTTCTGCCGGTCGAAGTACATTTTCCCGCAATATATATTTTTTAATCTACAAATTTCAAAAAATCGCTCTGTAAAAATCTTCAAAAATAAAAAAGTTACATTCAACGGCGGGCAGAAATGTACAGCAATGTACCTTTCTACAAACTAGCTTTCATTTATGGGTACTGTTACAATTTGATTTTGCCGCGCATTTACTATCGAAGATTCAGGATCGAATCAGCATTTAGAGATAACCGGCACGCACAAAAAGCACAAATAATTTCTTGCATACCACGCGACGAACTTGGGGCCTTCTTTTCGATCGACGTAACATCTCCGCCGTAATTTTGTCCTAAACCAGGAGTAAGATTTGGGAAATATCGTCGAGTACGGAATAAACGATTGAGATGTCCAGTTAAGATAAAGATAAACTACTTTATTGCGTGCAGACATTGACTATTCTCTCTCAATCAAAAGGCAGCATTCACCGTAGGATTATTTTTTTGTCTCACTTTCATTTGGAATAGTTGCTGAGTATTTTCCACACCTGACTTTCCTGGACTGACGTAATCCACACGTTGTCTCCCAGGGTCGCAGGAAAAGTATTTGTAAGGACACGTCAGGTCTAAAGCCAGCAGAAAACCATTGAAAGGCTCAGAAGATAAGTAGTAACTCATTTTTTTTTGTTAAACATTTCATTTAGTTATTTTATTATCACGTCAGTTAAATTGTAAATCTTCATTAATCACTTCAATGTAATTTAACCTTTTAAGAGTAGTACAATAGTCATTAATTTAATTTGTTACATTTTCAATTTCTACATTCATATAGATGTAATTATTTAATCAACTTGTTACCAGTCAATTTAATTTTAACGTTATTTTAATATTGCTTAATTGTAGACATAACTGTATTTTTTGTGTCACCACCCAAACCTCAGATATTTGTCAGGACATATAGTATCTGCAAAAAAACAATTAAAAATGCGCTCCTTGCTGTCTGAATTTGACTCTTTCATGGGTATTGTACTTACTAATAATTTCGATATTATGTGTCTGTCTGAAACGTGGCTCTCTGATAACATGCTGGATATAAGATTTTTCGTAGGGATCGAGCTTCTAGACGGGGAGGTGTATAGGGGCGTATGTCCGTGAAATTTTTTCAGTCAATGTTGTTCCTCATGAGAAATTTTTGGAAAACTGCGACTCGCATGAATACTTGAGATAAAAATTAATCGATTTGGATTTTTGCTTTACGTGCGATATACAGATCCCCGGCTAATCATAACGTACGAGTTTTTAAAGACAACATTTTCTCTTAGGCGACTTTAATATGGATCATTTGCACTTACCTAATTTTGCATTTCCGTTCATCGCGGATTATTGCTTTAAGCAAATAATAAACGAACCTACTCGAATTACACAATTTTCGCAAACATTGATTGACCCAATATATTGCAATTTTGCTGACGTAGTTATTAGATCCGGTACAATTACTGCTTCGTTTACCGAACATCTAATCCCATTTTGCGAAATAGATATCGCGCTAACTAAACTAAATCAAGCGAAGATATTCCGCGCAGGGTTTTGGGAGGCCGGCATTAAAGCCATGAAATTCCACCTAAAAAGAATTGAAGGAAATGCTCACTGTATTGGTACAAATTGAGGCTTGCATAAACTTCAGACCAATAATACCCTTTTCCTCTGATGCAAACGACATTTATTTTCTAACCCCTGGACATCTCCTTATTGGACAAGTGACAAGTTAAGGAAAATACTTTGTCAGGGTGGCAAAGAGTCCAACAGCTTTGGAGCATCTTAACACTTTGGAACAACGGAACAACTGGCGTCAACTTGCCCCAACAATTTTACGGGCAGGAACTCCCGTCCTCCTAAAGGAAGAAAATCTACATCCACTTTGCTGGCGCATGGGTGTTATTCTGGACAAGATGGACTGATCCGGACCGCAACCATAAAAAACATCAAATGGAACCGTCATAAGAGCAACCAACAGGAGATGTCCATTTCTCCGGAACAGGGGAGTTCAACCGGGGCCAAGAATGTCCAGTACGGACCTGTACACACACCACCACCCTCCCTCTAGTGGAAGAGGGGGGAAGAAGCTGCCAGCTAGATCATTCACTTTTCATTCATTCAACTTTTCACTGCTCATTGAATCAATTCACAAGCACAGGCTTGAATTGAAGTTGTTTTAACATGTAATATTATTAGTCAGTAAAACGTTTGAGAAAGAAGCATTATTTTCTGTGGTTCAACACTTAGTACATCAAGCATCAAGCATTATTCGTGCGGTTCATCTCCTTCGAGAACAAGCATTACTCCAGCAGTTTAGTGCCGCAACAGCATCCTTCCATCAAGATCGCCAAGACATTGATTGGGATTCTATATATTGCATAAAAGACATAAATAGCAAAAAAACATTTTGAATCTTTTTGACAAGCATGCACAGCTTTGTATTTTCTGTCGGTATTTACCCCATCTCATTTCGTTTATCTACAGTTAAAGAAATTAGGACAATCGTTCTGCAAGTTAAATCAAATGCCACTGGTCTGGACGGAGTAAACGCCAAAATGTTAAAACTTTGCAGTCCAATTATATCTCCCGACATTACCCATATAGTAAACTCCTGTCTCGAAAGCGGATTCTTCCCGGATGCATGGCAAAGATCTCTAGTTACTCCCCAAGATTCCCAGTCCTCAGACTCACAATCATTAGGAACCACCACCCCCCATGACTAATCTCAAAACTATCGCACACTGGACTGGATACCAACGCGTAATTTTTTTCCGATCATACCTGTCACACAGGATGCAACTTTTGGAGTCTAATAGTTTACCTTCTAGTTATGGAAAGGTCACCTCGGGGGTCCCACAAATATCCATTCTCGGTCCCCTTTTGTTCTCAATTTATATTTTTGACATGTACAAATACGTCCGTTTCTCTATGCCTTGACTCACTACGCAGATGACTCACAACTTTACATAATATACTATACTTTCAATCCTAACAACATCACTCTTGATAACTTGCAAGTTAACGCAGATTTACGCCTGTTGCATCATGGTGTCCAATTAAACCACGTCATTTATTTTTGTAAGCGAAATTTTCATAATAACTTTTTTAACCGCATCAAGATTGCACCGGAAAACATCCGATTTCGAGAACACATTCCATACCTTATAAAGAAAACATTCACACCTCTGAAAGCTCTGAATAAGAATTTTTTTATCTTCAATTTAAGTTAAGAAAAAAATTATCCCAAGCTTTAGTACTTTCCATTTTAAATTACCTGTTTATCGTCTACTATCCATGATTAGATAATCTTGCCATTGCGTTTGGGGGCTTAAAAAATTCGATCACATCTCAGCCAAAATCAACGAAATGCGATGGTTAAAAATTGATAAACAGTTTCAGTGTAACCAACCTTATCTCAGTCAGAAGTTGATACCTAAATCTTCAGACATCCTTACAGTATCGAAGTTGTTCATATAACTGAATAAAAATATTGAACTCCATGCCTAATCCACTAAAGAGTCAAACACTTTAAGAAAAAAATAAAATTTTAATTGCTATCATTCTTTCCTACATTATATACGTATACTTTGTTTCTTTGTTTATTTAGCTTATTCTCACATTTTGTAATTTATTGTATTGTCTTTCTTTCTGGGTTAAGTTGAGTAGCATTGTGCTCAACTTCGCCTTTTAATAAGGTCATTATTATTATTATTAATTCCCGCAATACGTAAATCCAAAATAATTGTATGTTGATGTTTTACGCGTAGCTGCTTCTGCCAAAATGAAATTTTGCAAGAATTCGTTTACTTTTGAACTCCTAAGAAATTGCCCGGTCCTGGAAGCCATGCGTTAGCAGCTAATTAATATCATGGTTTACACATCAATCCAACAAAGCCCAGCTCCGAACCGGCCCCAACACAGAACACAGCCTTCCATCACGACGCTATCGCGGTCGTTTATCTCCCGGGATCTCGAAAATAAACACTCCCGAAGGAAATTCAATCATCAGCAGGAGACGAGCCGAGCCGTTCCCCAAAAGAAGAGTAGAAAACTTCATTCTCAGCAGTCGCAGCGACTCCAGCCGGCAGCTAATTAAGAACGAATTGAATGGTTTATTGTGGTGGAAGAGAACGTGTTCGAGATGGAATCTCTTGGATTCGATGCCAGCCACTATAATTTGCAACGCGTCCGCTTAATTCCACGCCTTTGGAAACTATAATTAAAGCGTGCTGAGGTCCGACGTAATTCTTCTGCGAGTTTCGTAAACAGCACTCGCGCATTTTTCCCTTTTCTCGACGGCCATTGTCATGGAAATTGCGTGGAATTGTATGACCAAGACGCTTTTAACTGGATAATGGAAGCAAATTGAAACTGTTGTCGAAAAAAATTCATACGCAATTGCTGCGCCCGACTCTTGAGGACGCCGAACAATGCCTTCGCGAGCGCGAGGACACGAAATCGATTTCGGATGCGCATAATTTTCGAGCTGAGCCTTTATTGATGCCTCGGATCGGGTTCGGCATGTTTGCTATAAAAAAATAACAAGAAAGTAAGAGTGCTTTCCTTTAGCCATTCCTCTAATACTTCTTCAGTCTTCTTTGCACTCCCCTTCACTTTCGATGCCTCTTTCACTTCTGTCTTGTTTTTTATTCATTATTAGTTATTCTTTGTGAATATACAATAGTCACAATAGCAGGTTTGGCTCTATGGCTCTATCAAAGGACTGTGTAGGATACATAATAATTATATTTCGTATTGCCGTTCTCGAATTACAATGACAACTTGTAATCGCAGTTTTTTGCGCTCCACCACGAATGTTTAAAATAAATAAAATTCACTTATCGCCTGCACCCAACACGCAGGCCCCAGTAGTTCTCGTCTCGCACGTATTATATTCTCATTGCAAATTTTTCGTGCTTCACCACGGACGTATTTAAAGTGCTCCGAAAATGGACAAAGTGAAAGTTCCCAGGGCTAACCTTTCCAACCGAAAAGCAAAATTCAAGCGGTTTTAAAGGAAACCCCGGAAAGCTCAAGTAAGTACCCACTGAATCTATTCCGTCGTCACTGCCCTGCGACCCAATGGCGGTGCGCCGACATTCCTCCTTGCGAGGTACTTGAACATGAACATAATTGATTACCTTTCGGACTTTGCATCGCGCCCTTATTTTTACAAAGATGCAGACCACTTCTCGGTCACTTGAGAACCCAGGGTGTCACCTGAGTCGCCTATTTAGACGACATTTTAATCATTAGTCCAAATCACTATAAAACATTCGAAAATGGTTATTGACGCATTAAACTTTTGGGATTATATTACATTTAAGAAAAGTGCTTTACAACCATCGCAGGCTTAGTTTTGGGTTTATCTTCGATTCGACCTAATTATTGCAAAACAGAAAGAACGTTGTGTTAAAAGATACTATATAACACAATGTAAACAGCCAGTAATTAATCCAAGTATCGGGTATTTCTACAATTATTGAGTCCGCTTCTTCTAGCGTCGCTATCTTGCTTCGAACCCATGCATCGAATAGCCCGGCCCGTCCCGTCAGCCGGGTCCAAGTACTTCCAGTCGACCAGTCAATCCAGTGGACCAGTTGGACTCCTTGAACATAGTTGTACCCTCTGGTCGCTATAGTTCAGGAGTCAGGGCGGCTTGGATATACAATCTCTGTTGTTGTCCATAACAGCCGCCCCCATCAGGAGTTGGATTCCATGAACCATACCAGCCCCATCAGCAGTTGGATTCCATGAACATAGTTGTATTCTCTGGTCGCTATAGTTCAGAACTCTGGATACAAAACAAATCCGTTAAAAAATTGTTTTATTTTAATTACTAACTTATAGACTATGTAAATAAAAAATACTTATGTGGCTGAAAAGACAATTAAGAGACCTTTCAAACGACATGTTGCTCGACCCCTATTCCCTATTTAAAAAATCGAGGTTGCTCCTGTCAGGGGTATGGGGTTGCACTAAGCCTGCTTACTATTGCATCAAAACATATCCCCCTCGAGATAAAGATTGACCTGTTTTTAGATTTTTCTTAAATCTCTTTTCCTAAAATGTTATTGAGGGTGGCTCGTTTCGATTGAAACGGTCTGTATGTACATACGAAACATAATTGTTCAAGCAGACAAAGAATCCCGTTTAAAAAAAAATTAAAAAACATGAGTTATGTAATTCAGCGTTTTAACAAATTTGTAGACATTTTGATGCCACTTCGATTGAACTGTTTGCAACCAAATTAAACGCCAAATGCGTTTAATGTATTTCGTGAAAACCGGACCCAGACTCGCAAATAACGCATTTATTTATATACGGCATCTTTTGAAAACAATTTCAGTTTCACAAATTTATATTTTCAGTATTCACAAATTCATAATTTCCAACATTCATATTTTCATTTTACAAATTTATAGTTTCACAATTTCTATATTATACAATTTCAAATTCAGTTTCACAATTTCAGCTTGACAAATTTATAGTTTCAGAAGTTCAGAATTTCGCTATTTTACAATTTGAGCGTTCATCCATTTACTCACTATTTCAGTTTCACAAATTCAATTTCTCATTCCCACATTTTCACAAATTCATAGTTTTCAAGTCCACATTTTCACTTTCACAATTTCATAGTTTCATAATGTCTGTCTCAAATTCATACTTTTCCAATTTCAAAGTGTCACGGTTGCATCATTTTATAATTTCAGTTTCACAAATTTATATTTTCAGTATTCACAAATTCATAATTTCGAACATACATATTTTTATTTGACAAATTTATAGTTTCACATTTTCTATATTTTACAATTTTAAATTCACAGTTTCACAAATTCAGCTTGACAAAGTTATAGTTTCAGAAGTTCAGAATTTCGCTATTTCACAATTTGAGCGTTCATCCATTTACTCACTATTTCAGTTTCACAAATTCAATTTTACATTCCCACATTTTCACAAATTCATAGTTTTCAAGTCCACATTTTCACTTTCACAATTTCATAGTTTCATAATGTCTGTCTCAAATTCATACTTTTCCAATTTCAAAGTGTCACGGTTGCATCTTTTTATAATTTCAGTTTCACAAATTTATATTTTCAGTATTCACAAATTCATAATTTCCAATTCATATTTTCATTTTACAAATTTATAGTTTCACAATTTCTATATTTTACAATTTCAAATTCAGTTTCACAATTTCAGCTTGACAAATTTATAGTTTCAGAAGTTCAGAATTTCGCTATTTCACAATTTGAGCGTTCATCCATTTACTCACTATTTCAGTTTCACAAATTCAATTTCTCATTCCCACATTTTCACAAATTCATAGTTTTCAAGTCCACATTTTCACTTTCACAATTTCATAGTTTCATAATGTCTGTCTCAAATTCATACTTTTCCAATTTCAAAGTGTCACGGTTGCATCATTTTATAATTTCAGTTTCACAAATTTATATTTTCAGTATTCACAAATTCATAATTTCGAACATACATATTTTCATTTGACAAATTTGTAGTTTCACAATTTCCCTATTTCACAAAATCCAATTAATGATTTCACAATTGAGTCTTAACGACTGATTAATTTAACGGTTATGTTAATATCTAAAAAAATTGCAATATCATCGCGTATTCGTTGAGTCCACAATAGATGGTTACGAAACCGTCATCGACCTGTTTTTAGTAAACATCTTTTGAAATGCCTTCCCACCATTTTCCTTAATTTAAAATTGTTTGAGGAAAATAATAGATTATAGGACGACGGGCATACTAGTCCTACCAACTTGGGTTACACAACCCTTGTACCCGGTTTATCGAAAGCTATTACTCAGCAACCCCTTCTTCAACCAACTAAGAATCCACTTTTAATTCCTTTTAGGAATCATCCCCTATGGAGAAAGATTATCCTAAAGGTTAGAATTTTATCAGGACCTCAATTATTGAAAAGGCACATGCAAAATCAGGCTTAACCGCCATAAAAAAAAAAATCTGTCTCCGCACAGACAGTGAACCAATACAGTGTATACCTTCACAAATGATGAATATTTTCTTAAAGATCTACACTGTAACTCGTATTCAGATTGCATAGACACATTCAACTGTGAATTCAGCGCAGTCAGCACTTTCCTTCGTTTTTGCAATTCCTGCAGAACATCAGAATTTTCTTAAAAGGTTTCGAAATCTTAGACCATCAAAACCCAAATACCAAATAATATGGGATACTTCATCAGTTCTCTCCTATTTATCAGAGTTCTATCCTCTAGAGACAGTCTCAATCTCTATAATCTTATAATCAAATTAGGACCTTATTATCTCTAATATCAGCACATCGACCACAGACTCTGTTCAAAGTTAGACTGCACAATATCATAAGGTGTGATGATAAAGCCTATGGAGATTACCATACCCGATATAATTAAAACCTCTTCGGTTAAGAACTCTTAATCAGTATTAATTATTTTGTTTTGCCCTGAAAAACCACATTTATGCCTCGTATCATTAATTGAATCATCCATATCTAGGGCTCAGGCCTTGCGAACCCAGAACTATACACGTCTTAATATTAACCTACAGGAAACTGATTTCTCCAGCCTCTCCCCAAAGAATTAGTAAATGCTTTAAATTTGCCCTATCCTCGGCGGGCGTTGATACTATTTGTTTTTCAAGCTACAGTATTAGGCATCCCGCTACTTTAGCCGCATGAAGAACCGAAGTTCCGATTGAAAAAATCGAAAGACTGGCTGGCTGGATCACTAACTTTGAAATGTCACCTTTGTCGTCAACTGCAAACAGTTTTGCTAGAGGCATAGTAGGCTAAAGCTATTCTATGATGTTCTGTTTTCTGTACCATGGAAATCAAACGTTATTACATTTGGGAGTTTCATCTTCCCTGTTACAACCCCTAGAGCGTTAACTTTGAACGTCTACAAGTTGTCATTGTAATTCGAGAACGGCAATACGAAATATAATTGATAGATCAAGTGACTTACCCTGTAAGGAAAGTTGATCAAAATTATATGAGTATTGCCGTTCGAAGAATTACAATCCCCCCCAAACATCTCCCTCCCGTGGGGTCCTTAACGCTCTAGAACTACCCTCAAATTCGCAATGAGAATATAATACGTGCGAGACGAGAACTACTGGGGCCAGCGTGTTGGGTGCAGGCGATAAGTGGATTTTATTTATTTTAAACATTTGTGGTGGAGCGCAAGAAACTGCGACTACAAGTTGTCATTGTCATTCTTTTGAGTCTTTTGATAGAGCCAAACTTGCTCTGATACATCTGATGGCTCCACCCTAAAATAAAGGAATAATCACGAGGGGGTAACCACTGATGAAAAGGGTGTACCACGGATTACAAATTTCACTTGATTACATAGTGAATACTTGTGATTTCATATGATTTCATGTGATTACATGTGACTACATATGACTACATGGTGATTACATATGATTACATGAGTGATTACATTATGATTTCACGGAGGATTTCATAGGATTTCATAGGATTTCATGCAATTTCAAGTATCTACATTCGCGTTACTAAATGATTACAAAAGATTTCACAATGATTACACGGGATTACCTTGACTATATGATGATTACATTAAAAAAATAATACGATCAAACATGCTTCTATAGCAAATTATTCTCCTTATCCCAAATTAATATTTTTAATTGAAAAAGCAATAAAGATATACTTGTGTCGCCCAACAGATAGAGTAATAAAGCCGCCCCTTTGCGGGCGGTGTTAATAGCTATTAACATATTGTAGGCTCAAGAGATATATCGTACGGAGGTGGAGTTTCGAGGGACATAAAAAACTTGTCGAACGTATGCAGGTGTAAGATGATGTACAGGCCCGTCTTCGATTTTTTGTGTTATTACAATTTTGATCAAATATGCAGTTTTACACCTACACTTTAAGTTAAGTATCGCCCAAATTAAGACTTAATAAAACAACGTTCAATCGCACTGCATAAATCGAAAGTGTTATTAGTAGAATCGAGCATGTCTTTTACCGAAACCTTAAATTCTGTAGTTCGTCTCTGTCGACCCAATTCTGACACGCGACGAAACCGGTGCGGCTACCTTTGAGCAACTTTTTTACGTACCTCGAAACTCCACCTTCGTACGATATATCTCTTGAGTTAACAATACCTAGAAATGTTATGACATTTATTACAGCCGCAGATGTCATTGAAATCCGAGCTCGTAGAGCGACATCTAAGGCTGTTATGGATCATAACATTCGTGGTTTGTGGAATATTTTATCTATTTCAGGTGATCATCTTCTCATTTATGTGAATTTGGTGAAAATTTTTGCAATTTTTTCCGTAAGATTAAGATGGCAAAAAGGATGTTTGGTAGTAAAAATTCAGCGGTTTCTGGTAGTTCTAGTTCAGTTGTTTCTGGTACTTCTAGTTCGGCGGTTTCAGCACTTTCAGCTGAAATTATTTACAATGACCATACAAGAGAAATAGTGCAATAAAATACATCTTCACACATGGAGTCTTCATCAGTTTCGAATTTGAATTTGCCAGGAATGGGGTCGTCCCACAATTTTCAAAAACAGCGTTTCTAGAAACTAGACGGAAAAATATTGTACCCCTATTTTTTTGTTTATTATTCTTTACTAGGTAAAAGAAAATTCGAAACATCTGTCTTATTTGAAACGCGCGCCTTTCTGTGACGTCAACACGGGAAAAAAATCTCCAAATAAAATTCAAAGTTACTAGATGGGCGGACAAATGAGAAGGCTCCCCCGAAATGACGTCACAAAAGGCGGTAAATGTACAGCGTTTGAAAATGCAAACCCAAATTGCGATTTTTGATACGCTGTTATCTCACAAAACAGCTTTATTAAACAACAGAACACGTTTTAGGGCTTCATGTTATATAGTCTACGAGATGCTATAGACGAAATCGTCAATTCAATTGATTCGGACGATCCCGTTACAATTTCTTTTTTGAAAGATTGCACCATAAATGTTTATTGTGATGGTGACAAAAAGCAGTTGTATTTTTTTTTCTCGTTATTTTCATTGTTATTTTTAAATTATAAGGTATAGTTCCGTCTTATCTTATGCTATTTTAATAAATAATGTTACATACATTTATTAGATTTCACATTAATTCGTTTTCACTTTCTTGACAAATGTTGACAATTGACATTTCGGTAAGGTAACATTACCTTACCAATTTTACATACAGGATACATTTATGGCTTACCTACCAGCCAACTTTTATTAGTGTAAACATCTGTTTAATATCCTGAAACCGATAAAAATAGTAATGTACCATTATTGGTGGAGTTTAAATACTCCAGCATTTTGGAAAGCCCGATGCACCCACCTTAAATTAACAGCTTATCTGAGCAAGTTCTTCGACTTTTTGGTACACGTATTTTTCTCTTTTCTCCGCTTTTTGTCATTGTTCTTCGATTATATCTATAAATCAAGCTTTTTAATACTACTCTTTATCAATTTATTACGAAAACGGCATGTAGGTATAAAGATTGCAGTTATAAAAAAAAGTTTAGATGGAATTTCTTCTTTATGAATATGACAGTTGCGTACAACGCTTTACGCAAGTGGTGTCCCACCCTTAAGTTTTATTACTCTATCGCTTGGGCGACACAAGTATATGCAGGGTGTTATGGAAGTCCTAGCAGAAAATTTAACCATAAGTAGAACTCGTCAAAATAAACATTTTTTTCTATTTACCACTTTGCTCAAATCCACAATTTTTTTCAAAATTTTTTGACCCTTTATTTCACCCTCCGCCTATGCCTACACGAACTTGAACGCATCAGAACGTTTTTGTCGTACGAGGTAAACACCAAAATTTTTTGGGAAAAAAAATTGTCTTTGATAGTAAGATTTACTTATCAGTTGAGTGTCGCGTCGCTATGTATTGTTGTGTGTGCTCGATTCTCGTGCTTCTCCAACTCCAGATTTCGGACGTCCCAGATGTAATCGTGTTTTGGAAATTGAACCTGAAATTTTAATTCGAAGATGTGCTTCGAAGAGTCGGTGTGTCAACATTTATCGTTTATCGCACGTACAACAACAAGGATTATCCCTGATGGAAGTTAGAGAGTTTATTATTACATGCTAACCTACTTCAATATTATGCATATTATGGTAGGTGAGTACATGTTTTCATTTAAACAGTTTTTATTTCGATTCATTTATCAGGTAAAGTTTTTGTGCACTCCTGCCAATCAATGAACGTGGGTCCATAGGCGGGTTTAGTTTTAGGTGTCAAACTATTCTTAATTTTAACTCCGGAAGGGAGCGTTTGCGAAGAAAAATGATATATTTTTTTATTTTGACGAGTTCTACTTGTGGTTAAATTTTCTGCTACTATTTTCATAACACCCTGTATACACTGGGTATAACACAAAGTCAAAAATTCTTATTATGTTAATAAAAATGAATTCAGGGATACCAAATTTAATTATTGAATTATGTACCTTTTATAAAACTGCTATCACGAGAAATTGGAAAAAATAGATTACGAAAAAAATATGTTGCAAACTATAAACTTATGACCCCTATGACCGCAAAGATAGGAAAAACCTAACATTAGGCCTAAAAGAAAAATGAAAACGACACAATTAGTTGAAAGAATGTAATCACGAGCACCGCACGAGACAGGCTGAATTGAAGGCGGGAATATAAGAAATGCCAAGTAGAAGTGCATAATTATCGGTGCATATTAACACACAGCATCAGACCACAGTAAATGACTGCGATTTTATTCGCAGAGGCCGATCTAGTCAAGCGAAAAGTAGTAATAAGAACAAAATACAAATCTAGTTACAACATGATAACATCATGATTACATGGATAAATACATGATATATGATGAGTACATCATGATTACATGATGACTACATGATGATTACATGATGAATACACCATGAATACAAGATTTCACGATTTCATTAAGTTCTATTTATGATTGCAAGAAGATTACATATGATTTCACAAAAATTATATTTGATTGCATTACGATTACAAAGTGATTACAATAGCGCCGTTCCACGATTACATGCAGTGGTTACCCCCTCGAATAATCAAGATCTATCGAAGTGTAATGGGAAGATATGCCAATTATTCAATGGTGTTCAAGATTACTTTGTAGTTCCATTTACAATAATTACAACATAAGCTCCTATACAAAGTTCTCGATTTCCCTAAGTGAAGTTGCGTTTCATACTGATATGTGGTCACATTTGCATAACCATAAATTAGATACGAACTATTTCTATATCTCATTACAACATATCATTAACCAGTCACAACGAAAACAAATTAAAAACCCTCCAGAGATACTTCCAGAGAGACTTTTTGCATTCATCCGGGCGGCTATCGCACATGCCTCCTCCTTATTAAACGTTAATTCTCAAAGATTTTTCCAAAGCCGGCAAGGGGCCCAGATGCTCATATTAGAATTTAATTGAATCAACACAATTATAAGCTTTCGAATCCATGAAATAAAACGCCTAGTTTATGTGCACCTGGCGCACGAAACATGACAGCCAGCATTTATTTTGCCTATTAATAACAATTACATTTACGTGTTTCCCAGACGTGTTTTATTTATTAATTTATTACCGACTCCAACGACCGGAGGAAAACAACAGATATGTATGCAGAAGAGAAAAACAAAACGGTCATCTATCATTCTGGTATAGATAAACGCATAGTAATAATAAAATACACTACGTTGCGACCGCTTTTGAATGTCGATTAATTTAAAATTCCTTGAAAGGAAGAAATCTAGCAGCTGCGACAACCTTGCACCGAAAACCACAATGCCGGAGGGAATTTCTCTTTTTGTGAGCGCGCTCGGACCTCCTGCTGCTTTAGACAATGCGAGGAATAAATCAATCTTCACGCCTGGAGGGTCGTTGCTAATTAACTTAACGCTGTGTGTGTGTCTGTTTATTTCTTGCAGAATATTGGGAAAAGCCAACAAAAAGCAGATGGTCAGAAAGACGATAGGTAATGCACAAGTCAGGCGATAGGAATCTTGGTGTTAATTTGGGTAGGCGGCGAATCAACAATTGTAATCCAGCAATGTTTAAATATTTAAATGTCGTCGACGATAAACAATGCCGGAGGCGAAAGTATAATTATGTGCTATCGTCACTATCGCTTAAATATTTAACCCGGCGGTTTATTGGCGGGGTCGACTGTATGTATTTCGAAGTGGAGGTCAATTGGGACCCGGCTTTGTACTTGTTATCTAGAGTGACGAACGAAAACGTGGAAGAATTATATTTCACCGAACTATATAATACAGTCCCAGGATATAAAGATGTAGGTAGGAATTCCTCAAAACCCACAGAATTCCAACAACTAGAAAGTAAACAATGCAGAAGGACCAAAGTGAAATAAAAATGCATAAACCGAAAGAAGCGTGAGTGGAATCTGAGAACTTGAGAATTGAGGAACCTAAAAAATTTAATAATCTGAGATTTGGGGCCTGAAGGAATCTGACATTTTAAAAAAACCTGATGAGCATTTTGAGAAACATCAAACAAATTGAGAACTGGAGGAATCTCACAATTTAAGGAACCTCTAACTCTCTGAATTTGATAAACGTGAAGAATGTCGATAAATCAAAGTGGAGTAAATTAAAATTTAGACTAGACTTCTTAAATACTAGAAATAATAATACTATAATAGCATTAAACAAATTGCTTTAACTAATAGATATTCTTTAAAAACTATAAACAAATTATACCATAGATAGGTTTCACGGTTTCATTTAAAACAGATAACAACTTATCCAGATTGTTTATTAAGAATAAAGATCCATTAAATTACAAAACGTCATCCGGTGTATACAAATTGCATTGTATATCAACATTTTGGAAAACGTTAGGTCTAGAGGAACATAACTTGAGAACTCGACTAACCTGAGGATCTTAAGAAACTGGAGACCCTGAAATCTTGGATGATCTTACATCTTAAGAATCTTGGGAACTTAAAAAAGTAAAACTTGAGAAATGCTAACCTGAGAATTTGAAAACCTGAGATCCTTGTGAATTTGAGAATTTGAGGAACCTAAGAACATGAGAACTTGAGAAACCTAATTTGAGAATTGTAGGAACCTGACATTTTGAAAAACCTGATAGTTTAAGAAAGCTTACCTCATGAGAAACATAACCTGAGAATTCGAGCAATGTATGAAATTGGATACCTCGAAATTTGGGAAGACCTGTGATCTTAAGAAACTTGGGATATTAGGTAACCTGAGAGCCTGAGAACTCGAGCAAATGCTACAATGTGAAGAACCTGAAATCTTTGTGAACCTGAGAACTTCAGAAACCTAATTTAGAACTGAGAGCTGGACGAATCTGTGAAACATGAGCAACTAAAGAAATTGGAGACCCTAAAATCTCAAGAAACTTGGGATATTTGGGAGTCTGTGAACTTAGAAAGTTAGAACTTTTGAAATATTAACTTGAGAACTTGACTAATCTGATAATTTGAAGAACCTGAGAATTTAGGAAATTTGAGGACTTGAGGAACTTAAGAACCTGAGAACTCGAGCAAAGTGAGATTTTGAAAAACCTGAGATCCTTGTAAACCTGAGAACTTGAGTAATCTAAGAACATGAGAACTTGAGAAACCTAATTTGAGAATTGTAGGAACCTGACACTTTGAAAAACCTGATAGCTTAATAAACCTTAGCTCATGAGAAACATAACCTGAGAATTGGACGAACCTGAGAATTTGAGCAACGTATGAAATTGGAGACCTCGAAATCTTGGAAGACCTGAGATCTTAAGAAACTTGGGATATTAGGGAACCTGAGAGCCTGAGAACTCGAGCAAATGCTACAATGTGAAGAACCTGAAATCTTTGTGAACCTGAGAACTTGAGAAACCTAATTTAGAACTGTAGGAACCTACAAACATTTTGGAAAACATTATGAAACCTTAGATCTTGAGAAACAGCCTGAGAGCTGAACGAATATGTGAAACATGAGCAACTAAAAAAATTGGAAACTTGGGATATTTGGGAGCCTGTGAACTTAGAAAGTAAGAACTTTTGAAATATTAACTTGAGAACTTGACTAATGTGATAATTTGAAGAACTTGAGAATTTAGGAAATCTGAGGACTTGAGGGACGTAAAGACCTGAGAACTCGAGCAAAGTGAGATTTTGAAAAACCTGAGATCCTTGTAAACCTGAGAACTTGAGTAATCTAAAAACATGAGAACTTGAGATACCTAATTTGAGAATTGTTGGAACCTGACATTTTGAAAAACCTGATAGCTTAAGAAACCTTAGTTCTTGAGAAACATAACCTGCGCACTGGACGAATCTGAAAATTTCAGCAACTCAAGAAATTGGAGACCTTGAAATCTTGGAAGATCTGAGATCTTAAGAAACTTGGAATATTAGGGAACCTGAGAAATTGAGGAACCCAAGAAAATGTGAACTTGAGTAATCTGAGATTTTCAAGCACCTGAGAACTCGAGCAAATTGACAATTTAAAGAACCTGAAATCTTTGTGAACCTGAGAACTTCAGAAACCTAATTTAGAACTGTAGGAACCTGACATTTTGGAAAACATTATGAAACTTTAATCTTGAGAAACAGTCTGAGAGCTGAACGAATCTGGAAAACATGAGTAACTAAAGAAATTGGAAACTTGGGATATTTGGGAGCCTGTGAACTTAGAAAGTAAGAACTTTTGAAATATTAACTTGAGAACTTGACTAATGTGATAATTTGAAGAACTTGAGAATTTAGGAAATCTGAGGACTTGAGGGACGTAAAGACCTGAGAACTCGAGCAAAGTGAGATTTTGAAAAACCTGAGATCCTTGTAAACCTGAGAACTTGAGTAATCTAAAAACATGAGAACTTGAGATACCTAATTTGAGAATTGTTGGAACCTGACATTTTGAAAAACCTGATAGCTTAAGAAACCTTAGTTCTTGAGAAACATAACCTGCGCACTGGACGAATCTGAAAATTTCAGCAACTCAAGAAATTGGAGACCTTGAAATCTTGGAAGATCTGAGATCTTAAGAAACTTGGAATATTAGGGAACCTGAGAAATTGAGGAACCCAAGAAAATGTGAACTTGAGTAATCTGAGATTTTCAAGCACCTGAGAACTCGAGCAAATTGACAATTTAAAGAACCTGAAATCTTTGTGAACCTGAGAACTTCAGAAACCTAATTTAGAACTGTAGGAACCTGACATTTTGGAAAACATTATGAAACTTTAATCTTGAGAAACAGTCTGAGAGCTGAACGAATCTGGAAAACATGAGTAACTAAAGAAATTGGAAACTTGGGATATTTGGGAGCCTGTGAACTTAGAAAGTAAGAACTCTTGAAATATTAACTTGAGAACTTGACTAATGTGATAATTTGAAGAACTTGAGAATTTAGGAAATCTGAGGACTTGAGGGACGTAAAGACCTGAGAACTCGAGCAAAGTGAGATTTTGAAAAACCTGAGATCCTTGTAAACCTGAGAACTTGAGTAATCTAAAAACATGAGAACTTGAGATACCTAATTTGAGAATTGTTGGAACCTGACATTTTGAAAAACCTGATAGCTTAAGAAACCTTAGTTCTTGAGAAACATAACCTGCGCACTGGACGAATCTGAAAATTTCAGCAACTCAAGAAATTGGAGACCTTGAAATCTTGGAAGATCTGAGATCTTAAGAAACTTGGAATATTAGCGAACCTGAGAAATTGAGGAACCCAAGAAAATGTGAACTTGAGTAATCTGAGATTTTCAAGCACCTGAGAACTCGAGCAAATTGACAATTTAAAGAACCTGAAATCTTTGTGAACCTGAGAACTTCAGAAACCTAATTTAGAACTGTAGGAACCTGACATTTTGGAAAACATTATGAAACTTTAATCTTGAGAAACAGTCTGAGAGTTGAACGAATCTGGAAAACATGAGTAACTAAAGAAATTGGAGACCCTGAAGCAAGTTATAGATCTGACTTTATGATTGTCGCATAAAAGAAATTATTGGGTTATAAGTACTACTAAATAAATAGCAAGTCAAGAGTCTTCTTCTGCTCTTCCTGCGAGTCATTCTAGATGCGTCAGACAGGTCAAATATTTCAGACCGTATTAATTCAGACACATGTATAACATGACACAGATCTTGAGCCTCCTCTATCAACACCTTCTGCGTTCGCCAATCATAACATGTATATTAATAACGAAACACCATCCAATTCCAAATTGATTCACAAATGCAATAAAAGCAGGAAATGAGATTTTCTTGAGACTGAAAATCACGTAATTTTTTCCCGAAAGAAATAGTGTAAAATTGCGAGAAACCGGTTAGATTATGTAAATAAAAAATAATATTTTTCTTCAAACGTCAGAAAGCGTGACATTGACAATGTCCATTTTTCTGCCTAGTCAAAAAAGTGTTTTGTCTGTCGCTCAATTGACCATTTTTGCTGCGTAGACAAAATAATTTCTCTGCCGCTCAATTTACCAATCGTGTGCTTTGAAAAATTAGAGACGCCTGTCAAATCGGCAGCGTATATAATTTAGATTTTTTTAAATTTAAATTATTTCATTCTTTTGGGGATTTAGCGCTGAAGCAGTAATTATTTTGAAGAAAATAAAATTTCATAATCTAAGAAAACAATCCGGAAGTTAGTGAGATGTTTCGTGACCGATTTTCGGCGTTTGAAGAAAAAATAGCATGTTCTATTCGGAGAAAAGTGACTTGAAGCAATTTGAAAGCACTTGAAATGTATTGAAGCGAACTGAAGAAACTTAAAGAGATTTGAAGAAAGTTGAATCGGCTTTGAAGGGACTTGAGGTAACTTGAAATGTTTTGAAAGCAATTGAAGATTTGAAAAGACTTGAAATGCCTTGAAAATATTTTGAAGGGACTGAAAGCGACTTGAAAAGAGATAAAGCGACTTGAAGAAACTTGAAACGACTTGAAAGGACTTTGAAGTGACTTGAAATGTCTTGAAGAGTCTTGAAGCGACCTGGGAAGATTTTAAATAACTTGAAGGGATTGGAAGCATTGGAAGTGACTTGAAAAGACTTGAAGCAATCTGGGAAGCGACTGGAAGCGACTTGAAAAAACTAAAAATGTCCTGAAGCAACGTGAGGAAACTTGAAACGAAAAGAAGCAACTTGGAATATTTTGAAACTACTTGAAAGACTTGAACCGACTTGAAACGACATGAAATGTTTGAAGAAATACTTGAAGAGTCTTGGAGCGATCTGGGAACACTTCAAGTAATATCTTGAAAGGACTGGAAGCCACTTGAAGCGACTTGAAAGAATTTGAAATGTCTTGAAGTGAATTGAAAAAAGTTGAGATGTTTTGAAGGGACTTGGGGCCAGTTAAAATGTTTTGGAGGGATTTGAAGACTTAAAAAGCCTTGAAAGGTCTTGAAGAGCCTTGAATAGACCTGGGAAGACTGCAAATATTTTGAAGGGACGGGAAGCTATTTGAGAATATTTGAAATGTCCTTTAGCGACTTGAGGAGAAATGAAGTGGTTTTGGAGCGATCTGGAAACACTTCAAATAATATCTTAAAAGGACTGGAAAGACTTGAAATACCTTGAAGCGACTTGAAAGGATTTAAAATGTCTTCAAAAGACTTGAAATATTTGAAGCGAATTGAAGCGACTTGAGATGTTTTGAAAGGATTTGAGGTGACTTGAAATGTTTTGAAGTTCAGTGACTTCAAGTGTCTGGAAGCGACTTGAAATATTTTGAAGGGACTTGAGGCGATATGAAATATTTTGAAAGGTCTTGCAGCGACTTGAAGCGATTTAAAAGAACTTGAAATGTCTTGAAGCGACCTGAAATATGTTAAAAGGACTTGAAGCGACTTGAAAAGATTTAGAGCGAATTGAAACTACATGAAATGTTTTGAAGAGACTGGAAGCGACTTGAAAAGACTTGAAGAGTCTTGAAGCGACCTGGGAAGATTTGAAATGTTTTGGATGAAATTGAAGCTACTTGAAAAGACTTGAAATGTCTGAAAATTATTGAAGTCTTGGAGCGATCTGGGAACACTTCAAATAATATCTTGAAAGGACTGAAAGCCACATGAAAAGACTTGACAGAACTTGAAGCGACTTGAAAGGCTTTGAAATGTCTTGAAGCGAATTGAAAAAACTTGAGATGTTTTGAAGGGACTTGAAGTGACTTAAAATGTTTTGGAGGGATTTGAAGCGACTTAAAAAGTCTTGAGAAGTCTTGAAGAGTCTTGAATAGACCTGAGAAGGCTGCGAATATTTTGAAGGGATGGGAAGCTACTTGAAAATACTTGGAATGTCCTTTAGCGACTTGAGGAGAAATGAAGTGGCTTGAAAACACTTGAAACGAATGGAAAGAACTTGAAATGTTTTTAAACGACTTGAAGCGAATTGAAAAGAGGATTTTAAATGTCTTGAAATGAAATATGTTAAAAAAAGAGACTTGGGGCGACTTGAAAAGTTTTAAAAGGAATGGAAAAGACTTGAAATGTCTTGAAGAATCTTAAAGCGCCTGGGAAGACTTCAAATGTTTTGAAGGAATTGGAAGCGACTTGAAAAGACTTGAAGAGTCTTGAAGCGACCTGGGAAGATTTGAAATGTTCGGATGGAATTAAAGCAACTTGCAAAGACTTGAAATGTTTTGAAGAGTCTTGAAGGGATCTGGGAAGATTTGATATATCATGAAGGGATTGGAAGCGACTTGAAAAGACTGAAATGTCAGGAAAATACTTGAAGAGTCTTGGAGTAATCTGGGAACACTTCAGATAATATGGACTTGAAAAGATTTAGAGCGAATTGAAACTACATGAAATGTTTTGAAGAGACTGGAAGCGACTTGAAAAGACTTGAAAAGTCTTGAAGCGACCTGGGAAGATTTGAAATGTTTTGGATGAAATTGAAGCGACTTGAAAAGACTTGAAATGTCTGAAAATTATTGAAGTCTTGGAGCGATCTGGGAACACTTCAAATAATATCTTGAAAGGACTGAAAGCCACATGAAAAGACTTGACAGAACTTGAAGCGACTTGAAAGGCTTTGAAATGTCTTGAAGCGAATTGAAAAAACTTGAGATGTTTTGAAGGGACTTGAAGTGACTTAAAATGTTTTGGAGGGATTTGAAGCGACTTAAAAAGTCTTGAGAAGTCTTGAAGAGTCTTGAATAGACCTGGGAAGGCTGGGAATATTTTGAAGGGATGGGAAGCTACTTGAAAATACTTGGAATGTCCTTTAGCGACTTGAGGAGAAATGAAGTGGCTTGAAAACACTTGAAACGAATGGAAAGAACTTGAAATGTTTTTAAACGACTTGAAGCGAATTGAAAAGAGGATTTTAAATGTCTTGAAATGAAATATGTTAAAAAAAGAGACTTGGGGCGACTTGAAAAGTTTTAAAAGGAATGGAAAAGACTTGAAATGTCTTGAAGAATCTTAAAGCGCCTGGGAAGACTTCAAATGTTTTGAAGGAATTGGAAGCGACTTGAAAAGACTTGAAGAGTCTTGAAGCGACCTGGGAAGATTTGAAATGTTCGGATGGAATTAAAGCAACTTGCAAAGACTTGAAATGTTTTGAAGAGTCTTGAAGGGATCTGGGAAGATTTGATATATCATGAAGGGATTGGAAGCGACTTGAAAAGACTGAAATGTCAGGAAAATACTTGAAGAGTCTTGGAGTAATCTGGGAACACTTCAGATAATATGGACTTGAAAAGATTTAGAGCGAATTGAAACGACATGAAATGTTTTGAAGAGACTTGGAGCGACTTGAAAAGACTTGAAATGCCTGGAAAATACTTGAAGGGTCTTGGAGCGATCTAGGAAGACTTCAAATACCCTGAACGGACTGGAAGTCACTTGAAAAGACTTGAAATACCTTGAAGCGAGTTGAAAGGATTTGAAATGTCTTGAAACGAGTTGAAAGACTTGAAGCGAATTGAAAAGACTTGAAATATTTTGAAGGGACTTGAGGCGATATGAAATATTTTGAAAGATCTTGAAGCGACTTGAAGAAACTTGAAGCGATTTAAAAGGACTTGAAATGTCTTGAAGCGACGTAAAATATGTTAAAAAACTTGAAACGACTTGAAAATATTTAGAGCGAACTGAAACGACATGAAATGTTTTGAAGAGACTTGGGGCGACTTGAAAAGTTTTGAAAGGAATTGAAGAGACTTGAAAAGACTTGAATTGTCTTGAAGAACCTTAAAGCGACCTGGGAAGACTTCAAATATTTTGAGGGGACTGGAAGCGACTTGAAAAGACTTAAAGAGTCTTGAAGCGACCTGGGAAAATTTGATATATCTTGAAGGGATTGGAAGCGACTTGAAAAGACTTGAAGCGAATTGAAAAAACTTGAAATGTCTTGAAAAGTCTTGAATAGACCTGGGAAGACTTCAAATATTTTGAAGGGACGGGAAGCTACTTGAAAAGACTTGAAATGTCCTTTAGCGACTTGAAGAGAGATGAAGTCGCTTGAAAGAACTTGAAATGTTTTGAAACGACTTGAAAACAGTTGAAATAATTTGAAGGGACTTGAAGCGACTTGAAATAATTTGAAAGGACTTGAAGCGACTTGAAGAAAGTTGAAGCTATTTGAAATGACTTAAAACGTCGTGAACCGACGTGAAATATTCGCGTTCGCATAACTGCGAATAGTAGATTGTTTTATTAGGAGTAAAAGTGGGACTTTTCGTAGCTCGTCTGCAGTTGCTGGCCTTGCGCGTTCGGCCGTCAAACCTACAGACTTGCTGTCTGTTCCTCTGAATTCTTGACCATATTCTACAGAAAGGTTCAACCTATTTTTCAAATCAGTGCTATAAATATTTGATATAAATTAATTTTGCTCACTGCAGTAATTTTTCTCGGTTCAGATAGTGACTTTTCTTTTTCTTTTCTTCTTTTTTCATTGTGCTCCCCCTCATAGTATCAGTACTCATGGTAAAATTCATAAAATCTGAACAAGCTCAGCGTTTTAAAAAAGTATTTATTCAACTTGACAGAAGCGTTACAGAAAATAAACGAACGTATATAAATGTGTATAATGTACTCGTCGTGCATACGCGTAGAGAGTGCCACAAATTTAACCCTGCGTATAAAAGTTTCACTTCAAACATTCAAGTGTCAATAACCGACAAACGTTTTGAATTCCATAACCACCCTTGAAGAACAGTGCTGCAGGCCATAATTTTTTAAACTACTGGGAAAATATTTTTACAACTCATTCGCCAATTTTTTCAAAACGTGAGCGTTACGAAATTTTGCTCATGTGTATTTTAGATTAAATGTCAAACCTTCGCATTTATGTCTCACGCAAAAGATTTTCGTTCTAAAGTCATCATACAGCGCTGGCAGCCCCCGTGTAAACCCCTCTTTTTTGTGGTTCGATATGCTGTAAACCTATGTAGCGACCAAATGGATTATCCGATGTGCAAAAAAAAACAGTAACTAGAAACATAACAAAAATCATAAATAATAATAAACATAAATAGTGACTTTCTAACCAATAATCTATCGTTTTGAAGACTAAGTGTCATAATATGGTGCTGAAAGAATGACTTCTCGTTCCATTGCGGAGTTATATACCTTACGACAGTCTAATTTTGTGTACAATTCGGGCATTCGAATACCAGCATACTTTGGTCCGCCAGTGTACTGCTCGTGCAGGAAACTGTAAAAAACTCGCCGGTGTACGTTCGCATTGACAAAACACGCTATTATAATGCTGCTTTCGAAGCAAACAATACTAAATAATGCATGGCCGTCTTCAAGAATGAATAGACAATTGTTTTGAGTTATACGGTGGAGTTGCGTCGCTTTCCATTTTAAATTCGTACACTAAGTACATACGTCTGAATTATTCTGGAAGGCTCGTTTTTTATTCCCGTCACTGACGTGCACATAATTTTACATAATTTAGAGCGCTTACGCAAAGTATTTTTGTTGATAAAAATTATTATACGAGTTTGCATGCTCTCGTGCCGTCACGATGGAAAAATGCTGCTCCGGTTTGCTTTATTGCTAATTTATGTGGGGAATCTGGGCTGAATTCGGTATCTCGGAAATTCTTGTCTGGCTGTAGGTTTCTACACGACTTCCTAGTCTTTGTATGAAGTATGCATCGCTCCTCATACATAAAAAATCAACTTTTTTAATCAGAAAATTGGATACACAAACAGCCGCTGTGTATAGAACACTTATCTTCCTCGTATAATATTTAACTTAAATTAGAACCAAATAACTTACAGTAGTTATGATAACGTATCTCACACTGTGCCGCAATAAGTGCAACTGTCATAGAAACTCGTTTAAAAATAAACACTGTAAAGTATTCCTGTTGAAAGAGTTTGGCCACTGAAAGTTTCCAATACAATGCACGCTGTTTGCTATTCAAAACGAGCGCTTTGTTCCATTACAAAATATTAATATTATGCCGGCGCAAATATGTATTCTATGCATTTCGATGAATTTTAACAACATTTTAACAAAGCCAAGCTTAAATTACTTTGGCTTCAAAAATGCATTAATGGAACGATAAGCAGATTGTAGATGTACTTTGTACTCTTTCAGCGTTACATAAATTACTTATGAATTGTCTGAATAAACACACATTACTGCATTAAGCACTTTCAAGCAAATTACTAAAGTAAAAGCGGATACGTTCGTATTTCATGTTGGGATCACGCAACGTTCTTTCAGGAAAATTGGAATGCCCGATTATGTAGACTCTGACGAGGGTATGGTGCGCATTTATTTGTAATTTGTTTCTTGCATTTGTTAAGATTAATACAGCCACCTTATTCAAAGGATCGGTGTCAACTGACTGCTTACAGGAAACAAAAAAAATTACATTACATTGAGTCTGGATGACGTGAGTGATATATGAGACCTAAATTTACGTCAAAGAAACGACAACAATATAACACAATGGTTTATTATGTTTAAGTAATTCTAACAGTTTGCAGGATTTTTTTAGTTCTTTTACTAGGACGTTTTACTCGAACTTTCCCACCCATGTGTGGTCATTTTTCGAATATAATGGTTTTGTTCTTATTAGAGAAAAAAAATCGAAAGGATAACCACACACCATACAATGTCATACCGACTAGTTGAAACAAAAAGCCGCAACATATTCCAGTGGGGTGGCATCAAATAGCGTTCCCCCATAGACCTGGAGAACCAAGACGTAGAAGTCCTCAGGTTAGCTCAGATCAAATTCTCAAAATTTCCCGCGAAAAACTCAAAACTCATCCCGCATTTGATGACTTTGAGAATTCATAAATGAAAACTGCACCAAAACAAATCCGCACCAATTCTTAATTCAAAATCTAAATGATATATCGGTATTTGGTTTCCAACTGTACATCTGATCCAAAATACGAAGTGCTAGAAGTGCTTCAAAAAGATAAAGCTGAAATAACTTTTTTGTTGATGCTGTTTTCTGGGGATTAACATTTCAAAACAACCGGAAACTAACCCTAGTAGCCACAAATATTTTAAATATATTTCAAAAAATATATTGGATAAATATTTTTAGTGAGAGGTTTTTGAATATATTGTTTATATTTTATTCAAATGTAGACAAAATTTACATTTGAAATATTTACTCAATATTAATAATAATCAATGTTGGTTCAATATTTAAAAAAAATATATTATAAATATTTTTAGTTAGAAGTTTTTGAATATATTGTTTATATTTTTATTCACAATCGGTTAGTAATATACTGCGTTCCAACTGGAAAGGGGGTTGGAAAGTGATCAATTACCCGACCTCTAATTCCATGATGTTGCGGGGCAACCCGAATTTAAATTATTATTAAAAGTATGATTGGTTAAAGGCAATCACAGAATTTTGCTGCAGCCTCGCGGCAACTCGTGACAAGTTGGCAAACACAACGATTACAAATTACCCTTAGTGTGATTTACTAATTTGTGTCATAGTACTAGTAATAAGTCCAAAAAATCCTTTGACATTTATCTGACAAATAATACGAATTGTTGCAGTGCTTACTAAGTGCAAACATTTGACTGAAATGAAACATTGCAATAATAGTTCATGTTAATGGAATTTAATTATGATTAAATTTCGAATATCAATAACTGTGAATAAAATAGTATACAAATTTCGGCAAAAATACCATTCCTATGTCTGAAAAATAACTGACGACGATTTTTTTTTATAGCAATTCTGACTTTTTTCTGGCAATTTTGACTTTTTTTCTGGCAATTGTCTGCACTGTTTTTTGTTCCAAAAAAGTTAGGTCCTTACTTCGTTCGGCAAAAACTCTCTGATGCGTTCAACCGTTGGTTCAAGTTCACTTAGTCATAGGCGGAGGGTGAAATAAGGGGTCAGAAAAATGTTCAAAAAAATTGTGGATTTCAGCAAAGTGGTAAATAAAAAAAATGTTTATTTTGACGAGTTCTACTTTAGGTTAAATTTTCTGCTTCCATAACACCCTATATAATAAAAATAAAAAACATAAAGACATAATATTACGAAGGCGCGGAACGGGCATGAATGGAAAATAACTGACAACGATTTTTTTTCTAGCAATTCCGACTTTTTCTGGCAATTGTCTGCACTGTTTTTTGTCCCAAAAAAGTTAGGTCTTTACCTCGTTTGGCAAAAGCTCTCTGATGCGTTCAAGCGTTGGTTCAAGTTCACTTAGTCATAGGCGGAGGGTGAAATAAGGGCTCAGAAAAATGTTCAAAAAAAATTGTGGATTTCAGCAAAGTGGTAAATAGAAAAAAAGTTTATTTTGACGAGTTCTACTTGTGGTTAAATTTTCTGCTTCCATAACACCCCGAATAATAAAAATAAAACACAGACATACATAATATTACGAAGGCGCTGAACGGACATGAATGGAAGAATAACTGACAACGATTTTTTTCTAGCAATTCCGACTTTTTCTGGCAATTGTCTGCACTGTTTTTTGTTCCAAAATGTTAGGTCTTTACCTCGTTCGGCAAAAACTCTCTGATGCGTTCAAGCGTTGGTTCAAGTTCACTTAGTCATAGGCGGAGGGTGAAATAAGGGGTCAGAAAAATGTTCAAAAACATTGTGGATTTCAGCAAAGTTTTTTTTCTAGCAATTTCGACTTCTTTCTGTCAATTTTGACGAGATCTACTTGTGGTTAAATTCTCTGCTTCCATAACACCCCGTATAATAAAAATAAAACACAGAAAGACATAATATTTCGAAGTCGCTGAACGGACATGAATAGAAAAATAACTGACAACGATTTTTTTTCTAGCAATTCCGACTCTTTCTGGCAATTGTCTGCACTGTTTTTTGTCCCAAAAAAGTTAGGCCTTTACCTCGTTCGGCAAAAACTCTCTGATGCGTTCAAGCGTTGGTTCAAGTTCACTTAGTCATAGGCGGAGAGTGAAATAAGGGGTCAGAAAAATGTTCAAAAAAATTGTGGATTTTAGCAAAGTTTTAAATAGAAAAAAAGTTTATTTTGACGAGTTCTACTTGTGGTTAAATTTTCTGCTTCCATAACACCCCGAATAATAAAAAAAGTTCGGTAAAAGCTCTCTGATGCGTTTAAGCGTTGGTTCAAATTCACTTAGTCATAGGCGGAGGGTGAAATAAGGGGTCAGAAAAATGTTCAAAAAAATTGTGGATTTCAGCAGTGGTAAATAGAAAAAAAAGTTTATTTTGACGAGTTCTACTTGTGGTTAAATTTTCTGCTTCCATAACACCCTGTATAATAAAAATAAAACACAGAAAGACATAATATAACGAAGGCGCTGAACGGACATGAATGGAAAAATAACTGACAACGATTTTTTTCTAGCAATTCCGACTTTTTCTGGCAACTGTCTGCACTGTTTTTTGTCCCAAAAAAGTTAGGTCTTTACCTCGTTCGGCAAAAGCTCTCTGATGCGTTTAAGCGTTGGTTCAAATTCACTTAGTCATAGGCGGAGGGTGAAATAAGGGGTCAGAAAAATGTTCAAAAAAATTGTGGATTTCAGCAGTGGTAAATAGAAAAAAAAGTTTATTTTGACGAGTTCTATTTGTGGTTAAATTTTCTGCTTCCATAACACCCTGTATAATAAAAATAAAACACAGAAAGACATAATATAACGAAGGCGCTGAACGGACATGAATGGAAAAATAACTGACAACGATTTTTTTCTAGCAATTCCGACTTTTTCTGGCAACTGTCTGCACTGTTTTTTGTCCCAAAAAAGTTAGGTCTTTACCTCGTTTGGCTAAAGCTCTCTGATGCGTTCAACCGTTGGTTCAAGTTCACTTAGTCATAGGCGGAGGGTGAAATAAGGGGTCAGAAAAATGTTCAAAAAAATTGTGGATTTCAGCAAAGTGGTAAATAAAAAAAAAGTTTATTTTGACGAGTTCTACTTGTGGTTAAATTTTCTGCTTCCATAACACCCTGTATAATAAAAATAAAACACAGAAAGACATAATATTACGAAGGCGCTGAACGGACATGAATGGAAAATAACTGACAACGATTTTTTTTCTAGCAATTCCGACTTTTTCTGGCAATTGTCTGCAGTTTTTTGTCCCAAAAAAGTTAGGTCTTTACCTCGTTCGGCAAAAACTCTCTGATGCGTTCAAGCGTTGGTTCAAGTTCACTTAGTCATAGGCGGAGGGTGAAATAAGGGGTCAGAAAAATGTTCAAAAAAATTGTGGATTTCAGCAAAGTGGTAAATAAAAAAAAAGTTTATTTTGACGAGTTCTACTTGTGGTTAAATTTTCTGCTTCCATAACACCCTGTATAATAAAAATAAAACACAGAAAGACATAATATTACGAAGGCGCTAAACGGACATGAATGGAAAAATAACTGACAACGATTTTTTTTCTAGCAATTCCGACTTTTTCTGGCAATTGTCTGCACTGTTTTTTGTCCCAAAAAAGTTAGGTCTTTACCTCGTTCGGCAAAAGCTCTCTGATGCGTTTAAGCGTTGGTTCAAGTTCACTTAGTCATAGGCGGAGGGTGAAATAAGGGGTCAGAAAAATGTTCAAAAAAATTGTGGATTTCAGCAGTGATAAATAGAAAAAAAAGTTTATTTTGACGAGTTCTAATTGTGGTTAAGTTTTGTGCTTCCATAGCACCCTGTATAATAAAAATAAAACACAGAAAAACATAATATTACGAAGGCGCTAAACGGACATGAATGGAAAAATAACTGACAACGATTTTTTTTCTAGCAATTCCGACTTTTTCTGGCAATTGTCTGCACTGTTTTTTGTCCCAAAAAAGTTAGGTCTTTACCTCGTTCGGCAAAAGCTCTCTGATGCGTTCAAGCGTTGGTTCAAGTTCACTTAGTCATAGGCGGAGGGTGAAATAAGGGGTCAGAAAAATGTTCAAAAAAATAGTGGATTTCAGCAGTTTTTTTTTTCTAGCAATTTCGACATTTTTCTGTCAATTTTGACTTTTTTTCTGGCAATTGTCATATATAAGGTCATATTTCCCTGCACGTGAAATGTGGAGATCATATATTTTATTTATGATTTTTAAATAATTAAAAACAGTTAAAAAGAAGAGCATGGGCAGTAAATAATAGATTTGACGAAAAAACCATTGCAGAAATCGAAAAATCTGTAGAATCGTCAATTTCGTGTAACACCAAGCGCTCCCAAAACTCTGGTTGCAATTTGAACGGTTTTGTCAAGAAAGAAGATTTAATTTAGAAGAGCCTGCAGACATCAGTCAGCTAAATTTAATATTGAAAGACTATGGACACAATATGAAGAAATTGGACGGAAACGATTATGAAGGAAGCGTTATGAAGACTGTGTCTAAGCTGTTAGACAGAAAGAAAAGAACATCAAGCACAGGCAGAAAAAAGAAAAGTAAGCTCAGTTGCATTGACAGATTTCGAATATGTCAAAATGATAATTCCTGGGACGAGAATACTCCTGGACTGCAACTCAGATTTTTTCTAGTAGCTGCAAGAGAACTTGCATGGAGAGGAGTAGAGGGAGCTGCTTGTTTAACCCATCATGTCAAAAAGGAATTAGACAACAGTGGGATGCCAACTGGTCGTTTCGAATATAATTCCGTATTTAGTAAAACGTGTCAGGGAGGAGCTCACCGTCTTGCTGACAGCAAATGATTGATACCCAATGTCGAAGATCCGAATATTTGTCCAGTGAGGTTAGCTTCTCTTGGAGTTGCATTAATCTGTTACTTAAGTTCTTTCCGTTAGGCTTTTAGAAAAAATGCTGAAAATTCTTTTTGTAATAAACCTAATGGGAATGGGTGGTTTAAGAATTGCCCCGTAGGCATCAATAAAATCGCCAAATGGAGGATACAAAGTGCCGAGAAATCAGGACTCGATATGAAACGGATTAAGGTCACAAATCATTCAACAAGGTCAACTGCGGTTACCAAATTAGCAAAAGCCGGCGTATGGGAACAAGAACTGATAGATAGCTGGCCACAGCAACGCCGCATCGATTCATCCATATTTACAGATAGACCATCAACATCACGCAAATATAATTGAAAAGAATCAAAGAACAGAAGGACCTACCAATACTTTTTCAACTTCAAACACGGCTTCGGCGGCCTCCCTAATACTTGCACCATCACAGTGAGTAAATGCGGTGAACGAGAGCGTGATTGTAGTGAAAAGAAAAGGAAGCAGCTTTTCTTGTCAGTGTAATCAGTATTTGATTGGTTCTGTATTATAAATTAGAGAGTTGGATTGTCCACAAAATATTTCATTCACATTCTTTTAATATAACCAATGTTTAAATATATTTACGTAAATAATGATATAACTGATATTAAAAAAAGATTTAATATTTTAAGTAAACTTGGCAACTGGGGAACGATCAGTTATTTTTTTAATATTGGTTTCCAGTCAATTTAACAAAGTGTAATGTGTGTTAATAAATAAATTTCACTTTGTCCTTAGTTCCTGGAGATACAAAACGAGTAACGAGAAGCCCCCTCGAGCCGGACCTGCCCGCATTTCCACCACATTTTTTCCCGTAAACACATCTTACCATTCCACATGATCCAATTTCTGGGAAGCATTTCAAACAGCTCGTACTTGATGCTTCCACATCACGTAACGCTCACCTCTTAAAATTACACTTCTGCGTTATCACGATAGCTTCCCGAGGACAATGCCCCCCATCGAGATGCCGACTTCTATTTGAAGAAATAACTATTTAAATATTTTCCTCCAAATTCTTTTGATAAAACCAGTCGAATATTTTTCCAGACTGCAGCTGTGCCGAATAAAACAAATTCTGTTTTTACTAGAGTTAATTAAAATTTAAGTTTTTTGCTCGCCGGCACTGACAAGACGACGTGACAATCAAATGCACAATTAGTGCCAAGGTGTGTCCTGTTTTTCGACAACGCTGTGTTATTTATTAATTTATTATTCATGGAACCCTGCAAAGTGTTTGATGATACATATTTATGTCGATATTTAGCACTGCGAAATTGTGCTAAACAGAATGACAACGAGTACATTATCTATTGCGACAATGAGTTTTTTTGCCTTGATAACACGTTTGGGCACGTCGTAGATTTATTGTTGTGATAAATGCGTAAGGCTGTTACTTTGACTCACATGACATAGCGTTCTTAATTACCGACATTTCCGTTAAAAAACCATCAAGTGGTCCAAATGTCTTTTTCGCCCCGTACAATTGGCAGCTAGGCCAAACAATGGAATTATTTAATAAATAAAAAACGCATTGTGTATTGAGGACAATGGAGGTTGATTGTGCAACTTCAATACACAATTACGCTGTGATTTTTTATAAAAGACATAAACGCAGCACCAATAAAATACGGATTGTGCAACAGCTTCCACACGCAATCAATTTTTTCCTCTTTCTGCTCATCTCTAATACCACAACAATAGACTTACCGCAATTTATGGTTCTCGGCCTTGACCACATAAAGAACCATAAATTGTTGTTGAGGATTTGAAAAGGCTCTGCCGAATATTTTCGATGTCATACACGGCAACATAACTACATTTTTTATGTATTGTTAGCACATGTTGGCACAATGCTGCTTTGAAATTTTAATATGCCGACTTGCGAAAAGCGGTTAACGAGTTCTGGGAAAACAAACAGCACTGTCTGCTCATAAAAGAGCTTTCATTGTTTGCACAGAACTTTGGAAGATCGCGTTTGGCGAAACGCGCAGCGCGGCGGCCCAATTTGAATCCGATTGCTTTTGAACTTGTAGAATATTTTCAAAACTTGCCCCACCAGGATGCTTTAAGTTCATAATCACTATAAATCAGTGAAACTTGTCTTTTTCTTCGAAACCCCGTAGGAGGGCGCCGACAACAGGCACATGGCCAGAAGCAACCACAACTGCCCGATTGCATCTCTAATTCCCCAACAAAGATTAAAATTCATCACAGAACAACAATCCCACGTTGCACAAACCGGGCCTTAGGCCCCGCATCCATAATTTATAATAGCCTCGAATGCGAAACATGCACGGACCGTGTATTCCACTCTGTGTGTTTTGCATGTAGGCAGTTTCCAACAAAGTAAACCGTTGTGTGCGCGAATTGCGTCACCGCCGAATTTCCTGGGCATTAATTACGGCCCGATTGTCTTCTATTCGATGGGACGGACCTTCAGAGCGAGCTTTCATCTCTTCTCTCCTCTCGCTTGGCAAACACGCACGTCAGAAAAGCTTTTGAAGTACAGGCTAAACCCATTAGGAGACCCCATCGCGTCTTGTAATATCAAGCAGCCGCTCAAACCATGAAAAATACACGGCATAAATTTCGGGTCGAGTGCGATTTCCCGGAAACTACAGCTCTATGTATAAAGCGTTTTCGGCTGGCGGGCCAGGGGCGGATCTGGCCCGCTATAAAATTTGAGAATTTACAATGCGTGGTGTTTTTCTTCAGATTTGACAACACAGCAGCTGCGCAAATAATTTTCAAACTGGGCCGTCCGTCCCCGTCCTAAAATTCAATTACATGAGCGACCTCGAGTTGACACCGCCGCTCTCGGTAATTTTTTCCGCGTTGCCCAATTCGCCGCCATTGTTCCGGCGCTCTTTATTCTCGACAATAAAATTTTACGGCGGAGAGCATAGAAAATTGTCCGTTCCAGATGAAATAAAATATTATCGCGGGCTGTATCATTAAAATCGTTGCGTTTTATGATTTCCTGAAACCAAAATGTTGCCGGATAAGGAACGGCGACGTTTATCGTCCGGATTTGCATTTTGACGTCGATTCTTTCCAATTACCGTACCTGACGTCGGCCACGTAACTAATTGCTTTCTATTATGTTTCATAATTAAAAGCGACGGTGATTGACGCGAACAAATTCGGAATTCGTAAATACAGGTTCGAATGCGGTGCCACGAAAATTGTTCGATTGGTTCAATGACGAATTAGGGGGGTATTGTGTAGATATGAAGGCCCTGCTTTTGTAATCAGTTTTATTGGTATTATGGTCGCAAATTTTTGTCTTCTTTGAGTAATTGTTGTTAGTTAATAATCGTATTGAATATAATTAACTTAAAAAAAAGAAACCGACTTCAAAAAAACAAAAGTTTAAAACTTTAATGAAATTAAGAAATTATTGTCACATTTTTATTTGATTTTTAGGAGTTTCATGTCCAATATCAATGAAATTAAAATGGGATCACCTTGAAGCTATACTGAACCCAACGCAAAAAGAATAATTGAAATCGGTTCATACTATGACAATTGCCGTTTTTCTCCCTAAACACTGCTTTTAATTCAATCACCCCACTGCTAACTAACCTTTCTGCCAATCAGATTTACACTTTTACAAATTTTAAACATACTGGTCTTTTGTATTGGAGACCACTTTCGTTCGTTATCCATAAACCTAAATCATACACTCAATCATATTCCATATTTTCTACTGCAACGTCAATTGGCGACAACCAACGGTCAAGTCACGACAAAATAATAACGGCTAAGTCGCGTCAAAATATTGTAAGAATTCGGCCTTTCCTGACCAAGGTCTCGTCCTCGAGGAAGTTCTACAAATAGGTAATTAAATGGACATCAACCTGACCCACACAATATTACTCTTATGAACTAGTTTTACAAAAATACAACATCCTTCACACTTCACGCTTAATAACAATACAATTCTAGACGCTACTCATAGAACAGACAAATATTTTCGATGATTAGTGAGATACACACAGGAACTTTGCAAATTTAACCGATCTACAGCTATGATCCCTTTGTACAAACGACTACTTGGTTGCTCACCTTCTATGCCTTGTACTGTACAATAATTAATGAATAAGAATTTAATACAACAATTGATACGGACAAGTTGTTTGTAAGTCAACCCTGTATGTCGGCGGTCAAGCGGACGTAATAAAATTGAGTAAGATTTTGCAGTTCTAAACTCAGGGCAATTTGGCCAATTAGTTTATAACGGTAGGGGTTGAACTGCAATTGGAAGCAGTTCGGTAGTTGCGAAAGCAGATAAAGAAGGTTTTGGGTATCAGGTAGAGCAAGCGATACGATTTCATCGTATCGTGTTTTTTCCTGGGGGATTTTGGAGCCACGATGGTGGTACTATACATCATTGCGTTTACATCACACACAATATTATATCTGAAAAGACATCATCTATAGCGAGTCAGAATTTAGTATTTACCCCATCTTATTTACATATTCCTTTTGTTAACACTTTCATTTAAAGTTCCTTTAGAAGAGTTTAATTTTTGTTTACTAGTGTTGCGGTGTGGCACTAGAAAAAGGCATGATTGTAACGCACTAAATTTCAGGTCGTCGTTTACCTTTGTTAAGCGGTAAATCGGTTGGCTACGATTTTCTTCCACTTTTCCCTCTCTGTTTTTCTCAGATACAAAGGATATCCTGTAAGAAATTCCCACTTTGACTTCCTCTTTTTTAGGTTTACAGAGGTATCCATTTTTGACTTTTCCTGGAATGGCTTCTTTTTCGTAAATTATTCAGTTTTAATTTTCTAATTTTCTTATTAGGTTTTGTTTCTTCAGAGTAAACAACGTGAACTTAGCTACTTACCTACGGTATACTACCAGCGCGTCATTTGAACTCGATAGTCCTATTTGGTCTGGAGTTATTTCAATATCATGTTTGGTCAATCTGCAGTGTTTCTGATTTTGGGTTTTCTCTTATCGAAGCTGTATCTATCATTTTTTTAGGGAACTAGGTTTCGTTAGAAACTCATCCAAGGTTCTGCTAGGAACACAGCTAGGGTTCAGCTACCTCAAGGTTCAGTTGGAACTGCAACTTTGGTTCCGCTGGAATAGCTCCCTATCTTTTCTGTAACTGTCTGCAGTTCCTGAAGGAGGGTACGACATCCAACCCTCCTGTCACTGTCAAACGGGGACAAAACAGATAAGTCGTCCATTTCTCTTTTATTTTGGCTTTGCTAATTATTGCAATAGTCTATTCAGTAATTGATGTACTTTTTTTTTGCCCTTCTGGCCTGGCGTAATCCGTACCATATTTTGTTTTAGTTCATTGTTTTGTTTCTTCGCCGATAGAAGTTTTTTTCCGGGTTTGCGTATTTACAAGCGCAGAGGGTAGCGAGGTAATGGGATAGATACGGGCTTGGGGAGAAGGTTGATATCAGACGCATCACGTTTCTTTTCTTTTTTTGTAATAAACTTTGCGGAATATCTGTGTGCTATTGGTTTAACTAAAAACATCTTGCGGAAATCGACATCGTAAGGGACTCCCTCCTTCCCGGCTTGAGCTAGACCGGCACAAAACCGCCTAACACAAGAAGAACTCCACGTGTTAGTTCTTCAAGGTCGCGAGCCAAGAGCGAGGAAAAACTCTCCTGCGAGCAAGGAAGGACAGACAACTCTTGAATAGCCACAGTCAGATCGTATTAGTAGTATTATCATATTATTCAGAAAAAATATTACAGAAAAAACCGCTCTACAATTTTGTTTCTATACATTTCTTGCTCCCACTAATGGTTGTCGAGATAATCGCCGCAGAAAACGGGGGTGGACTAATTTTTGCCTTCGCGCTGAAAACTACACTTGTTTCCAACGTCATTTATGAGCTTGAGGTGGGAGATAGCTCAAAACTTCATGACACCAATTTTACTCTGAACTCTTCTGATTTTTATTTGGGTCCCTGCTGAGACTGCATAACCAAAGTTTCAAAACTTTTTAAATTATTTCTTCTAAAAAGTCTGTCTGTTGTGCTCCATCTTGTTGCTGTCCCATTCCCAACAAGAACCTGGCGTCCTAAATGTCCTCCTGCGTGTATTCGCTCATCCATCAATTCGGACACGACGTGTCGATGCGATATTACTCAGGCACCTCGGGTAAAACACTTCCAAGACGACTCTTTCTCTTCATTGTAACTCACGTTCACACCCAAGTATTATTCAGGTACCCCACATTTTTGTCTTCTTTGATGACCAAGTAAAACACTACTTGTTAGCAGAGGCGGCTCGTTCATGAGGTCATTCAAGAAGTGAAAAAGGCAGTATCAAGACTCTTTGCTTTGTGGAATATAATATAATTATTGCAATTAAATTATGATGTTTGAATTTTCGCATAAGTTAGAATTTTATCCACCGCGGAGCGCGGAGATTGTCGAGTTCGCCCTGGGTCAAAGCCGACTCATGCCCTCGTTAAGCGAATGCTGGTAGCCAATTCTAACGAGTGCGACAGAAACAAAACTATTGCATTTCTACATTGTACCAAACAAGGAAACATGACGCCCTATCTCCGCTCTCACGGTCAACAGCCCAAGTGTGTTTCATTGTAGAATCGAATCTAATGCATGCTTGAGATAAAGATGGAAAGTCGGACGTCCGACTAACAGATTGTTACTGGTAGGAGGTACGATATGTAGGATGGTGTTCCTCTTTAGTTCACTGCAGTCAGCTGACTAGCTACTAGTGTTTCAAATTTTATGTCGGTACCTCAAATAATAAAAGAACTCCAAAATACATAATAGTAATCACAATTTAAGTTTTGGGAAACGGTTGGACGGTGCGTATAGAAAATCCATAACAGATTTCAACGAAAAGGTAACAAAAAATCGATGTTTTAAGTGAAATAATACTGTTAAATTTTTATTTTTTAAACGCATTGTTTTTTGACGTACCTATCCTTATACCTGAAGTTCCTTCGAATGCCAGATTTTCCAAGATCTTAGATTGTCCAAATTTTCAAATTTGGTCTCCGGTTCCTTTTAAGAGCTCAAGTTTTCCAGTTTTCCAAAATCTCAGGTTCTTCTAATTCTCAAGTTTGGTTTCTCAATTTGTCAAGTTCTTAAGTTACTTGTTTTCATCATCACAATGTCATATTTCAGGATATAGAGACACCCGGAAGTCTACAGGGCAAGCCTAAAGAAAGATTGAAAAATGATGGATGCGCCACTTGAAGAAAAACTAAAAAATAGAGATAGTGTTGGAGGGTGTAATTTGTCGAATTTAGGAGTTGTTTTCATCATCACAATGTCATATTAATTTGAGGAGATAGACACCCGGAAGACTACAGGGCAATACTAAAGAAATGTTGAAAAGTGGTGGATGCGCGACTTGAAGAAAAACTGTAAAAAATAGAGTGTTGGAGGGTGTAATTTGTCGAATTTGGGAGGTGTTTTCATCATCACAATGTCATATTTGAGGAGATAGAGACACCCGAAAGTCTACAGGGCAAGACTAAAGAAAGGTTGAAAAATGGTAGACGCGCCACTTCAGAAAATCTGAAAATCTGAAAATCTGAAAATCTGAAAATCTGAAAATCTGAAAATCTGAAAATCTGAAAATCTGAAAATCTGAAAATCTGAAAATCTGAAAATCTGAAAATCTGAAAATCTGAAAATCTGAAAATCTGAAAATCTGAAAATCTGAAAATCTGAAAATCTGAAAATCTGAAAATCTGAAAATCTGAAAATCTGAAAATCTGAAAACCTGAAAACCTGAAAACCTGAAAATCTTAAAATCTGAAAATCTGAAAATCTTAAAATCTGAAAATCTGAAAACCTGAAAACCTGAAAATCTTAAAATCTGAAAATCTTAAAATCTTAAAATCTTAAAATCTTAAAATCTTAAAATCTTAAAATCTTAAAATCTTAAAATCTTAAAATCTTAAAATCTTAAAATCTTAAAATCTTAAAATCTTAAAATCTTAAAATCTTAAAATCTTAAAATCTTAAAATCTTAAAATCTTAAAATCTTAAAATCTTAAAATCTTAAAATCTTAAAATCTTAAAATCTTAAAATCTTAAAATCTTAAAATCTTAAAATCTTAAAATCTTAAAATCTTAAAATCTTAAAATCTTAAAATCTTAAAATCTTAAAATCTTAAAATCTTAAAATCCGAAAATCCGAAAATCTGAAAATCCGAAAATCTGATAATCTCCGAATTCCCAAATTTCCAAATCTCCGAATCTTTAAATTTCAGATTTCTCCGCTTCACAATTTGTACTTCTGAAGTTCTGAGACTTTTAAATTCCTTAATTTCCATAATGCATTTAGCTCTCCCGTTTTCCAAAATCTCAAGTTTGATTTTCCGATTTTCAGATTTTCAGGTTTTCCAAAATATCAAATTCTTCCGGTGCTCAAGTTTGGTTTCTTAAGATTATTCTAGATCTCAAGTTTTCTCCAGGTTTGTCAATTTGAAGTTCGCAGGTTCCTCCAGCTCTCAACATTGATACCTCAAAATGTAAGATTCTTAAGTTACAAATTTCCTCGGTTTCTCCACTTCTCAATTTTGGTTTCTCAATTTCTGAAGTTCCTTCAAATGCCAGATTTTCCAAGATATCAGAATGTCTAAATTTTCAAATTCATTAGGTTCTCGTATTCTCTAATTAGGTTTTCCGAGGTTTCAGGTTTTTCGAAATTGCAAGTTCTTGAAACTCTCAGGTTCCTTAAGAGCTCAAGTTTTGATGAGTTCTCAGATTTTCCAAAATCTCAAGTTCCTCTAGTTCTCAAGTTTGATTTCTCAATTTGTTAAGCTACTCAAGGTCTCAAGTTTCCTAAAATCTATAGATTTCCAAAATTTTAGGTCCATCCAGGTCCATCCACTCCTGTGTTCTAGTTCCTATAGTTCTCTACTGTTTGTTGAGTCCTCAAGGTCTAAGGATCACTTAGTTCTTAGGATTTCCAAAATCTCAAGTTCTTTAAGTTTTCATGTTTGGTGTCTCAACTTGTAAGGTTCTTAGGTTATTTAAGTTTTTCAGTTTTTTATCTCTCAAGGTCTCAACTGCCCTCGAATCTCCAATTTCCAAAATCGTAAATTGTCCAATTTATCTAGTTTTTTTAGTTCTCATTGATCACCGCAATGTATTAGTGGGAGCTACTATAGTGCCAAAAATTTTAGCAAGGAGCCGCGTTAGAGCCCATTTGATTCAGTAGGCGTTTTAGTCTGGCATCAATACTATAACTTGTTAGGTCTTTCTAGAGGCCTGGAGCTTTACTCCAAGTTTCACGTACAGAGAAATATAACCTTTTCGGAGATGTTCCTTTAATGGGTCGAGCGCGTAGCGCGAGGCATCAGTTTCAGTGATCCACGGAAGTTGTCGTCAGTAAAAATTTGATTTTTTGTTTATCATTCCTAAAATAGGAGATACTCTCCACATTTCGATTTTCACGTACAGGGGAATATGACCTTCTTGGAGCATGTTTCTTTAAGGTGTCGAGCGTGTAGCACGAAGCACAAATTTCAGTGATCCACGGAAGTTACCGTCTGTAAAAATTGGTTTTTCTGTGGGTTATTAAACTGGTGCTTCGCGCATATTCCGAAAATGTGGGAATGTGGACAGCATTTCATATTTTAAGTTTGGGCATCAAAACAGCGCCATCGTCCTATCCCTGTCGCAATTGCCAGAAAAAATTCCGAATTGCCAGAAAAAAGTCAGAATTGCCAGAAGAAAGTCGGAATTGCCAGAAAAAAAATCTTTTTGAGTTATTTTTCCATTCATGTCCGTTCAGCGCCTTCGTAGCTTTCGCTTCCTCTATTCACAAAAATTCGCATATTCTTTTTCATACGAATGTTTTGATTTGGCTCGCACCATTGTGTTCAGAGCATCCAGTGCTTCATGTAGAACTGCCGCAGGTACAAAAACTTCCTTTTGGTCTTCATCTTCAGCGTCACAAGTGCCACAAGTTTGGAAAAATCTAAACAACTTGTTGTCACGGAAATGTTTTATTAATCTATTTATGATTGTTTGATTCCAGTGTTATTCTATTTTTTGTTCAAAATATCGTCAAAATTGAACGACTCGTGAATTAAACATTGTAATTCACTCAAAGATATGTTCAACATCTTTTCGTGAATAAACGTATGTTTAAATCACTTGATGTACAATATTTATTAGTTTTAGAGCGTCTCAAGTCAGATTTTTTGAACCTAGTCTTTCAATTGCAAATTAAATGAGTTCTTTACTTTGGATGACGATGGCCGTTGGTCTAGATCTGATTCTCCTTTATTGGTGGTGTCACTACTTTGTAACCAACTCTGACTTTCTTAAATTGTAATTTCTGCAAACAATAATAATCCTTGAAGACTTTTTTGGTGACCTTAACCGAATTGGAAAAACTGTTGGATATTCAGTATTTGATCCACTTTTGAATGCATTTCGACACAAATAAACCTTCATTGTTACTCGTCTTCCCCTAAGAATTTCGTGACACAATCGCGGCAAATTGCCATCCCTGCGTACCCCACACGAACTCGGATTAAAGCAGAAAAAAGGTCATGTCGGGCAGCGACGCATCGGACGGAAACGGGTTGCTTGTCTTTTATAGAAAAACGACATTCTGTGTGTCGACATTCAACTAGTCGCTTTTTGTGAAGAGATCACGTTGAATACAGATGGTTGATGGAGGTATGGCGGTCACCACTCAGATATGTCGAATATGCCGATCATTTTATTCGATACCTCGGAGACCATGGTATATTGTGTGCGACTCGATTTGCCTCACGACGAGAGAGGAATTTCTGGCTCTTATCTTCGCCATGTAAACCGCTCTTTAAATTACAAAGTCATATTTTACCGGCTCATTAGAAAATAAATCAAGCCGCGGCTACAAGTTTTTTCGCTCTGCGAGACGATTCTAAATGAATTAACACGAATTACTGGCGAGCTGACTAAGGTATTCATTAGGGAGATTGATGGCGACTTCTGTTTACGAGGGAATATCTGAATTGAGCCTTGTAATGGCTAATGGAACGATTGTAGCACTCAGTACTGGAGTCGTTTTGCGCTAATTAGCTGTGCCGGGTAGGCAATTGGAATGTGTTGCGCACTAGTTGGTCGGTCTCCCTGAGGAGTTTGGATAGGTAACGGTGTCACTTCCTCACTCCGACATTTAATCACTTTGTAATGTGTACTTTTCTGTTTTTTCTATTTCTATTTGTTTCTTCCTTCTCCCTTTTTGCTATCGCTCGACTTTTTGTTTTGTTTTGCTTCTTGTTCCCGCTCTAAAAATTTATTTATAGAACCAAGCGTCTCTAGTAATTTCATTCCATCCTCTCCCATCCATTGATTTATCACACCCAAAATTACCCAACTTGTTCCGCATAAATCACCTTTTCCCAGCACCGACCAAATAAAAACTCCTGACACTGCGCGCACTTACTTCCTCTAAAAACCGTCGCGTGTTTTTGAACTATTTAAATCCATCGGAGCCTTACTTTTCGCTCATGAAAATTTAAACCATGAGTTGCGATAAGTGTTATTGTTTTGTGTGGTATTCATGCTTTACGACTCGGTTTGTTTTTTGTCGTAAAATAACAAATCGAATTTGTATTTTTATTTGCTGTTGCACGTGCTACGTCAAGAAAACATGATTGTATGGCCGCAAATTTCGATTACGTTCTGTGGTATATTTAATACTGTGTATAAATGTGTAATTTAGAGAGCAAACGGTCTAATCTGATCGATACCAAAGTGGATTTCTTTGTCCCGTTCACCAGTTGGTGCTGCGATTATTATTATTATTATTATTATTAAACATAAATGACATCAAGGAAGTGGAACAATTTCATGCGTGTTGTTACACTGTCCTTCAGCTATAAACCAGACAATAATCTGAAACATAAAACGCATAGACGTGTCGTTCTTGCTAAAAAGAAATGCTTAGTAAGAATAGGTTTCACCAGGTAACGTACGTTTTAGACGTTATCAACGTAAATTACCCACTAGAAATTAATCCGCGTGCACACTTAAGAATAATAATTTTGATAAATATTCGCAGGGTTTGTGCAACTAGCAGTTACTAAGAACTGAGTTTGTCACGAGAGGAAACAACATTAAAGAGTAATAAATTGTCGTGCGCTCGTATGTACTTACACTGGGGCATTAAAATAGTCTTGCAATTAGTATACAAATAACAAACAGCTGCAGACGAAATTTACGCCCACCGGCAGGTAGGTATGTTATTAAGAAACTCAGCTTAAATGGGAGGTCCTACATTCTTTTGTTGGTCGATGTGATGTGTGACAGTTAGAGGTAGATTAGATTGTAAAGTATAGAATTTGGCCTCAAACTCGTGGAAATGCCTGATTTCTATTTTCTGGATTTTATGGTTATGATAACAATACGGGCTTTTCACATTCTGGATTTCGGATTTCGTGTCTTAGATTTTAGAATGATACTTTTCGACGTAACTACTTATCTACTTTTTGTAACCAACCGTTTTGGTACAGTGACCTCATCAACAATTTGTTTAAACGGCAACTTTTTCTTTCGGATTTTTTATTTGTTAGCAATCCCGAGTTTTGCGAACAGTTGATGTTATGTCCTGGTGGAACGCCCAATTTTCTAAATACTCTTTTCTCTTTTCTCTTTTCCGATGAAGCTACCTCCTTTACATTGAGGGGAATAGTAAATTGCCATAATTGTTGGTGCTGGTCGCGACATGAGCCTCATTGGACACAACAATCGCATACTCAGCATTGGAATGCTATTCGCGATTTCGACTACTGCGAGGGCGCTGCTGTTTTGTGACAATCAGCTGTTCGAAAATCTTCCTTGCGAAATTTTCCATTTATTTACGTGCTATGTTTTGTGTCGAAAACTCTTTTATTCGTAAATTGTGTACAGTGTATTTTTCAGTAAGGTAAGTGTAGTCTTTAAAGTAACATTTTTTAATGTAAGCATCAAAGATTAGGATGTAACTTCGTAAAACAAATGCAAAACAAGTGGAGGCGTAAAGATAGGTTAAGTGAATTTATTTTGTTTTCAAAACATTGAAAGTCTATTAAAAAGTGGAAAACACACTACACGTTGATATTTAAGTTACAGGAAAATGGCTTTTCTTCGGGAAAGCTGTTCTTATTGTGTGGAATTGATGGCGAGTTGCAACTAACAAGGAGTACGTTAGATGATCTGGAAAATGTGTGAAAGTCGCAAAACGTACTGACTACGTCCCTACTGAAATTAAAAAAAACTCGTCCTACATCAATTTTTGGTAAGAATCAAAAAACATTGTCGTAATTAATTGTTTTAATTGAAATTTGTCCTAGCAGTTTAGGAATTTGTGGAGGCAGTAATACACAAAGGAGAGATGAGGGAAAGTGCTATGTCCTGTATCAAAAGCCTATGACATCGAGCAGTTGAACAAAATGTTTCAACAAGTTCACAAATATCATTCAATAAAGTAAAACTTGATTGCCCTGCTAAAGCATTCAAATGTGTGTCAGTTGTAATGGTAAAGAAGAATAAAGTTATTAAATCACTTGCACTCCCTTTTCATCATACATTGCTTTTGCAGGTTCTACATTGATATCACTTAAATTTAAAAGTACATTCACTGTATCACGATCTGCTTTCCCTACAACCGCCGTCTTTTTCAAAATTTTACACATTTCTATAAAGCTGAACTGGATCTATATTTTCTTTCTGCAACTGGTTTTTGATCTGTCTTTGCTCGAGTCTACTTTGCTTGTCACTTCTGATGCAAACTTTCTTTGTGTTGTGTGTCCCTTTGGGTAAATTTTGAGAAGGAACAGCAATTTTCATCAATCGCAATTTTTGGGAAATGCTACTTGGAGCTGAAAAAAAGTAGAATACACTATGTACAAACTTTTAACCTCAAATTCGTAGAACTTACGATGTATAAAATCTTCACGTTTTCCACATACTCGCATAATTATGTCGTCTTGCAGGTTTTCTCAATAACAAAACCATTTCCCAAGCTTTTCTTCTATCTATACTTTCCTTGTCCCCAAAAATGTTTATGATTTGCACTTTACAACTATTTAGTAATGGAAAGTAGTTTTGTCCTTTGTAACACCACTTTTTGTCACTAATAACGCCCGTACACCGTGTTATTAGCCTTTTGCTAGGTCTAAGGATGATTTTCGGTGATTTGACTTTCTACCGCCAGAGGTCGTGTTGCTTATCCGAAAAAGCCAATAGGCGCTCATTTGAAGAAACGGCAAAATGAAATTTTTGTCCTGGACAAGAGTAGGTCTAGAGAATCGCGTAAAATACGGATAATACGACTGGAGTGTTCAGTTATTTCTATAACGAAATCGCGTTAGCGGATAAAATCGGTTAGGTGTCGATTCGGGGAAAAAGAGGTAAGAAAACCTACTTTATTGCGTGTAGACCTTGACTGTTCTCTTTCAATCAAATAGGCAGATTCACCAGCATTCACCAGAGGATCTTTCTTGTATCATTTACTTTGGAATAGTATTGCCACTGGAGATTCTTTTCCGGACTGACGTAATCTTCACGTGGAATCAGGGTTAATCTCCTAGGAATCGCAGAAATCGCAGGAAAGTAATTGTAAGGACAGCTCCAAAACCAGCAGGAAACCGTAGTATCGCTCAGAAGATCATTTTTTTAATATTTTTTGTGTTATGAATTCATCTAGTTCTTTTATTAGCGTGTCATTTAAAAATTGTAAACTTCAATCATCATTTTAATGTAATTTAACCTTTAAGAATAGTGCAATAGTTATAAATTAACTTGTCACATTTTTATTTCATCATTCATATAGTTTTTGTTTAACCAACTAGTTACCAGTCAATTTAATTTCAATCTTCACAACGTTGTTTTAATATTGTTTAATTGTAGAAAGTTCCTGTATTTATTTTATTTGTTCATTATATGACTTTTGGGGACATAACTGTATTTTTGTGTCACCACACTTCACAATTTTTGTCAGGGCGTTACAACTATTTAGGTTGTAATAGTACCCAACGAACAAATTTGGTTTCAACAGGATGGAGCTAAAGTTTCTGCAGAAATTCGTTATTATTTATTATTATATATTTAGCCGTTATTATTTTGTCGCGTCTTGACCGTTGCTTGTCGCTGTGTCAGGACAATACGATAATGTCATACATCTGGAATAGTCCACAGACCGTGGGAAATCGCCCTGTCTGGAAATGATTATTCACATAGGATACTCTCATCAGTCGAGAAGGTTCTGTCGCGTCTAAAGGATGATGTCATACTTCAATTTATATGAGGGTTACACAAAGAGGATGATGTCATCACTCGAGAATATTCGGTCGCGCCGAAAGGATGATCTGATTATTCCCGGAATTGAAGGAACCGAGAACACCAGTAGGGGTATAAGAAGGGAACGAATGACGAAACGAGAGTAGTGTGCTGGAAGCACAGTGAGCAAGTCGACCAGCAAAGAAAGTTATTGTGAATAAGTATTGTGTAAATTGTACATGAAAATGCATACGAATTCTTTAAATCCTCTGCCTAGGCAACGTTACAATATTCAATACAATTAATAATTAACAAGCAGTGGCAGCTTGTGCTTTACAGGAGGGTCATTTCGAATTGTAGCTGTATGTTACCTGAAGCACCTGAAGGAATTAAAGAAAGGTTTAAATGGACGGAATAATAAATAAAAAAGGTTGAATAAAAAAAGAAAAAGGTGAAGGGACGGAGAATGTGGGAAAAACGATGAATAAACCCTAGTTCTTAAAAACCTGAGAACTAAAAAAACTAGAGAAATTGGACAATTTACGATTTTGGAAATTGGAGATTCGAGGGCAGTTGACACCTTGAGAGATAAAAAACTGAGAAACTTAAATAACCTAAGAACCTTACAAGTTGAGACACCAAACATGAAAACTTGAAGAACTTGAGAAGTGATCCTTAGACCTTGAGGACTAACAGTGGAGAACTATAGGAACAAGAACACAGAAGTGGATGGACCTGAAATTTTGGATATCTGTAGATTTTAGGAAACTTGAGACCTTGAATAGCTTAACAAATTGAGAACTAGAGGAACTTGAGATTTTGGAAAACTTGGGCTCTTAAGGAACCTGAGAGTTTCAGGAACTTGCAATTTCGAAAAACCTGAAACCTCGGAAAACCTAATTAGAAAACACGAGAACCTAATGAATTTGAAAATTTAGACATTCTGATATTTTGGAAAATCTGGCATTTGAAGGAACTTCAGAAATTGAGAAACCAAAATTAAGAAGTGGAGAACCTCAAGTGGAGGAATCTGAAATTTAAAGATTTGGAGATTCGGAGATTATCAGATTTTCGGATTTTCAGATTTTCAGGTTTCTTCAAGCTCTGAGTCGGTGAAATCTTGAATTCCTGAATTTGAAAATTGTTATTCGGAAAATAACATGCATCTTGAGAATCCAAACAGTGGGAAACTATAGGAACTAGAACACAGAAGCGGAGGGACTTGAAATTTTGGAAAAATACAGATTTTAGGAATATTGAGGCTTTGAGTAACTTAAGAACTTAACAAATTGAGAAACCAAACTTGAGAACTAGAGGAACTTGAGATTTTGGAAAATATAAGAACTCAAAAAAACTTATCAACTGGTAATTGAGTTAATATTTTTAGATAACAGACACTTTATGATTTGTTTTTACACCTTTATTTCTTTAAAATGTAGAAATTAAAACACTCTTCCAAAGGATATGACCAACTGACAGTATCTAACCAAATTTCTACAAATGTTTGTCGAGAATTTTACAATCGCTTGGAAAGACACAAAACAGTTACAGCAAATTAAGGGTGAAAATGTTTTCGATGTTTTCGAGAGTTGTACTCTTTTTCTGATCCCAACAGTTTGCAAAAAATCTTCAGTTTCATATTCTTTCTTGCATCGGCTATGGGTGCTTTGTTCATGAAATTTTTAATATGCGGCCAAAGGAAGAAATCACAAGAACTAGGCAACCCATTGTTAAAAGTATGTAAAAATCACAATCAGAAGTGGTACAGATATACGTAAATCCTTTTTTGATGTCGTCTCAGATTCCAACAGAGATTCTAGTCTGTTCTCGGTACATTTATTTTCTCATTTAACTGTTGTATAATAATAATTTTTTATATTCTTTAAGGGCTGATGATGGCAGAAGTGTTCTGCCGAAACATGTTCCATTAGTAATTTTACAGTTATTAAAGTTTGTGGAGTTCGACTTAGATATATTTAAATTTTAATTTAAATTTACTCCACCTGGATTTAAAAACATTCTTCTGGTTTGTTGTATAATACATATATGGAAATATTGACAATGTGGTTTGTGTAGATTTACACTGATATCTTAAGGTTTCAGTTTGGCAGGCTTTATCTTCACTCTTGCACAAAATCATATGTTTATGATTGTCTACCAGCATCAACACAAAAGACTGGAATTGTTTGACATTCTCAAGACATGTTGGTGATCCAGCTTAACAGCTGGATTAACATTCAGGGAGTAGTTTTTTCTATTCTGCGTCAATATCCATAGGTTCACTAAATAACGTGCTGTCTACTGATGTTGACACTCCAGTTTCACTTGTTACTTTGCCATATTTTACACTCAAACTTATTCTCTTAAATGCGAAAATCTGAAAAGTACGGTTAGGTAGAAGTTTTTAACTCTTGCGTTTTAGAAGAAAAAGACAAACCTTTTCTTTTGCAGCTCTTATTGGATCAGGCTAGGTTTCGTTAAGAAAATCTAGGGAGCATAATATGTAAGTGTCTTTAGTGATATCTTCTATGCTTCGGAAATTCTTTCTTTGATGACACCGTTTCACCCACCGGTCAGCTTTGGCACAACTCACGCATTTTCTGATATGTTGGGAACGTCTTAAATTTTCGTACTTATATAAGAATATAAATTTCAATAACAGCAATAACACTTTGTCCGAATTTAGTGCTGGTTGCCTAACCCAAACGGAGTTAAATTACAAGTTAGTTTTTGTAACAATTGCAATGTACACAGTTATAAAAATGCCCAGCCTCCTCTAACCAGGTTTATTTTTGAACGCTCGTTAGTAATCCCCACTTTATAAGACTTACAAGATACCTTAAATATGTATAATAGGTATAATAGGGTCAAAAATTATATTATTATTGGACCATAGGGAATGTGAACGGGGGTCTATTTAAATTTTATTAGTAATCAATGAGGAGGACTGGACATGGATACATCCAACATTTTGGTTAATTGTCAATTTTTTGTTGATTGTTATTTTTGTTGTAATTTTATATTAAAAATGATTGAAATCATTATAATACATCCGAACAACAGTTGTCTTAATTATTATTATATTCTTCTTTGTCTTCTATATTGAGATTTTCAATTTCACATTCTATCAATGATGATACATAATTTTTCAATTAATTTTAAGAAAAGTTTTAATAACTTTAAATCCTGTAGGTTTAAGTATAGGTAATGCTTAATAAAAAAGAAAGAAGTGAATAAAAGTAACATATAGCGCAAGAAAATACAGGCTGTTCTATTTGAAAAAAAAAAGGTTTGGGCAATGGAAAGATATCAAAAATTGATTTTTTTCTCTGAAGTACGACATTGAAATTAAACAGTATGGGCCACACACGATTCTCTAGCCTTCTTTTACCTACGTACAAAATATTAGAATTTTATGGTTAATAGCAAAGCCTTTATAATTTTTTTAAGCTGTTTTTAACCATTTTTTGAAAAAAAAAAACATAGCTACATTGTTCTTCAATAAACATAAAAAAACATTACACACCTGTATACCATTTCCTACGGCAAACAATAATATAAAAAATATACAGGGGGTTCCTTTAAAAAAAAGTTGAATGCGGTCCTGGAAAATAGGTAACTAAATATTTTTAGGAAACGCAGTTTTCCTTGTATAATTTTGTTCCATTGATCAATTTTGTAAAAAATTAATAGTGAAGGCATAAGAGACCGATCACCCACTAATGACCCGCCCTGTATAATTTATTAAATCTAACTAATATTCTATTTATCATGGCTTTTTCTAACTGTTGAAAGTTGAAAAATTAATGGCAATCACCCTTGCACTCAAAACATTTTGATAGTCGCTGGATTTATTTTGGGCAAAAAACTTACGGCTTACGATACGAACTGTTGTAAACATCTCGGTTTTTATTGACTAACCTTTTAAGACCACTCTTGCTTTCAATTGAAATTCAATTCAAAAGATAAAGACATTATAAAAATTGTTCAAAATGACGACCAGCCTGGACTCGGATTGTAGCACACTGTTGATGGGAGTCGCATAAACAAGCTGTTTCACGTGGCCCCATACTAAAAAATCACATGGATTTAAATCTAGAAAACGTAGAGGCTACAATACGTGGCCACTTCCTCCGATCCACCTTTCGTGTAAATTATTATCCAACCAGTGTGACACTATGCGTGCACTATGGGAAGGACGGACCTTGTAAGAACCACATTTCTTGTCTTATGTTCAGACAAACGTCCGCTAATAATTCCTCTAATAAATCGCACACTGTACAACTCACGAGCCGAAGGGCATTTAAAAAATTTAGTGCACCGTCAACAGTCAAAGTAAAACTGAGAGTAATTAATTGGCAGTAGTTCACCGCCCTCATTCCAGCAAAAAAGTCTTTTTTTGTTTAGGCTAAGAGATAGGGTTTATTTACTAATGCCAGCGGTTCTCGGGTTTTAAAAAGCATATATTTTGTTTTTTTACAGTTAGAATTTTTTCTATTTTTCTAGGTCTCCTCCGATTTAGGACCGTCACTTCGTGAATCACCCTGTCTAAAGTATAATATTGACAACCAATAGTTTCAATTCCTAGAAACAAAATATACGAATTTGAAATAGGAAATGAAAGCTATTATTTCCCAGAGAATCCATTGTTACCTGTAACAACCATACTGGAAACAGTTACTCCGAGCCTGTGCAGGTAAATGTTTTGGACCACGAGTTTGAAACAATACTTTATCAACTACTCAGACGAACTTTTTTTAAGTAATTAAAAATAGCTCAAGATCTGCGTCACTGCAAAACCCGAAATCTCGCTTAATTAAGGTCGTAATTAGACCATCTCGACGATTTTTAGCCGCGGCTCCTCGAAACGGCTCTAATCTCTGGAGGACGCTCGTCGGCATGACGAAAACCACTCGACGAACGCCACAAAAGAAGTTTCCAGGAAGCGACTCTTATCGCGTCGCTCACAGAGGACTCTCACCACTGCGGTGACATAACCGCTTGACAGGATGCCATATCCTCGTACAAAAGATAAATGAGCCTTTTGTTTAGAACCGCCATTTAGAACGCGGGACACTCGATTAGCTTTCGGGACGACGACGACGACGGCGATTTTTTATCTCGCTTTCGGTCTTTTCCCTTCTGATGTCGTCATTTACGGGCATTTCTTAATTGATTGGACATTCCTTCACAACAAAATTTGTTCTACGAAGGAGTCTTTGAGGAGGGAATAATGCGTGTGTGTTTCGTTCGAGTTCTCAGTGAAAACGTTTGACTCATTATTGCCCTTGCTTCTTTCTATGAATTAAAATGGATGACGCGGAATCGAAGCTCCTGTTTCCAGAAATCGCTAGAAACTAGTAAACCCAATTCGGTACACCGATGTAGGTAACTTTCCGTTCCGGTATTTAATAAACGGCATATTTTCACTCGCCTCGTAAACATATAAAAATATTACCACACGATCAATTAAATATTCATCTAATGAATAACTTTGTGTTCGTTACGAAATTGCGTACACTCCAACGATTAAGCTTCAATAAATATTTAACAGGTAAATCAATCACTTGGAGTTATTACCGTCCGGCTCTGCCAACTGATTAATATTTCCTTGAGTGTTATTGATGGAATAACTGCGCAACCCTCGCGAGTGCATAAATCAATCACGCGCTTTTTGCGACGATGAAAAAATTAATGACTGTTGTTCCCAACTACGTAACGACAACTTGCAATTGTTGAAGAGGAAAGGCAAACAAAGAGCGGCGGGTGGGCAGTAGATCGAGTGGAGGTTTTCTATCAGGAGTTTTAAATTACGTACCGAACGAACATCTTTTACTCTTCCAGTTGTTTGTAAACGACAATAATTATTTCAGAACCTGTTGGTAAGTTTGTAACTATAGTCAAGTTCTTAGTAACTTATTATTAACATTTGGGTTATCCTATTTTACGTTCCACGGAATTTCTCAGACCCCCAGAAAAGTAATTGGCGGCAGGGAAAGAAGTAGCAAAATTTCTCAGACTCAAAGCAGTTTACTACCAATGTTTGGTAATGAGAAGCAAACTGTTAAGAGGCAATCGTACCGGATCAAACAATAGTAAAAGTTGACGATTGTCGTGCCTAATTGTTCATTTAATTTCTACGCAAACAAGATTTAAAAATGTTTTATAGGTTGACAATAACAATATCTAGGATTATATAGAAGATTTTTTCCTGTATTTTTGTTAGATAATGAAGAAAAAATTCTACAAATGTTTAAAAAATGACTAAATTTGTAAGACAATATACAAAATATTAATAAATAAATCGAAAAAGTAGTCCTATAGAATCGTAGAATGAAGTATGGCAATGAATATGAAGAAGATAAAAAGTCTCTGTAGTAATTTGTTTTTAAAAAAAGAGGCACGACCTAAGCGTCTGCAAATGCAGATTTGAGCATTGTAAGGTGCTGCTCTCTACAATGAAACAGAAAGGGGAGGAGCATACCCATAGACGAAACAAAATTAGAGAGCACATTAATTTAGCGTCTTAATACGGCATAACTTCCTGGTGTGTTTCGTGTGATTTTTGTGCCAGGTTGACTTTTATATAAAAAATATGAATAAACCCGAAAACAATGAACCGCCTTATCGACGTTGTAATAAAACTCGCCTTCGTCTGAGCACTAAAAGACGAAAACGTTCTAAATTTCCGCAGAAAAAACAACAAGCATTAGAAAACAATATTGAGGTAAGAAATATGCGAAATACCTGTAAATGTAGGTAGATAAAATTGCCTACAACAGTATTTTTATTTATTTTAGTGTACATCCGAAATAATTGAAAGCCCAAATTATTTTATTCAACAAACCTCAAATACTCCTCCAATAATAAGTAATATCGCAAGTGAAGAAAATACTGCAAATACTTCCAATGTATACTGTCAAGCACAAGCAATAAGTAACAGTAACGAGTTTACTTTAGTAGGAAGAAGAATTGTAGATATTCAATTTTTAATTGAATCTTTGATATCTGCAAGCTCACATTCTTCCCCTTTTGGATGCACGCTTGCAAACATGAAAATTACAGGGGAAACAAGAAAAGGACTTTTATCTATTATACATTTGGAATGCAACATGTGTAAAAAGACTGAAAATGTTATGACTGATCCCTCAGTACAGGACCTGAATAAATCTTCGGTTTATGGCATTATGAATGTTGGATTAGGTTATGAACATTTAAAAACTTTTACCAATACGCTTGATATTCCTTGCCTATGTGACAAGTCATATCAAAAAATTCATAACGAGGTTTGTGACGTTTGGGAGCAAGAAGCTTTGCTTTCAATGAAACAGGCAGGAGAAGACGAAGTATCCACAGCCACCGAATTTAGCGAAGATGGCATACCAATGATTTCAGTAGTATGCGATGGCAGTTGGCCAAAACGATCTTACGGAAAAAATTATAATTCTCTTTCTGGTTGCGCTGCTATAGTTGGCTTACAAACTAAAAAAGTTTTATACCTTGGGGTTAGAAATAAATATTGTATTGTATGCCAAAGCCAGAAGGGCAAAGACAATGAAGCTGACATTCCGCATACTTGTTGGAAAAACTGGAATGGGTCGTCCACTGCTATGGAAGCAGATATTATTTCCGAAGGCTTCTGCAATAGTGTTCAACACCATGGAATAATATACAATAAGATGATTGCAGATGGAGATAGCAACTGCTATAAAACTATTCTGGACAATAATCCCTATAAAGATCACAATGTAAGAGTGCAAAAAATTGAATGCAGGAATCACTTGCTAAGAAACTATGAACGTAAACTTAGAGAAATAGCAAGCGATACTCAAGCAGGGCCATTGATTTTGCGAAAAAATATTAGAGAAAATCTGCGAAGATTACGTTGGGCTGTGACTAAGGCAGTAGAATATAGAAAATCTGGTGATAAAAACATAGAAACCAAAATAATCCAGTTAAAAAAAGATATTTTAAATGGGCCTAGTCACGTGTTCGGTGAACATAAAGATTGCATTCAACTGGGATATTTTTGCAAAGAGGAATACAACTCCAAATCCATAATTAGTGATTTTAAACTGACTGAAATCTATAATAGATTATTTAAATCTGTGCAGTATTTAGCTAATAATGCCAGCAGCCTCATTTATGATGTGGATAGCAACTCCGTTGAGCAATTTAATGGGATTATTTCAAAATTTATAGCAGGAAAACGAATAAATTATACAAGAAGGCGTTCATATCAAGGAAGATGTTCTGGGGCTGTCCTTCATTACAACACTCACCAGTTACTGCGTAAAACCTATAAGGCACTAACAACAAAAAGTCCAGGCAAAATAACCAAAAAAAGTGAACAAAAGAAAAAGAGTGCTTATTTGCGAAGAAAATTAAGAAATAGCCGAATTAGGCGTAATATTATTAAAAATTTGGATGAGAACAAATTTTATGGACCAAATTGTGGTAAACCGGATATGACAGAAGATAATATGAAAGAGGCTATAAGTCACTACTTGGAAATTATGAAAAGGACACCTGATGAAATATGTTCCATTGAACGTTCCACTCAAGGGCAACGAAACTCCCGTTTATGGTTTACAGAACCTAAAAATCGACTTACAGCAAGTAGATTTGCCGAAGTGTGCAAAAAAAGATACAATTCAAATAGGAAGGCACTCACAAAATCGATAATGTATCCTAAAACCATCAATACCCCTAGTGTTAATTATGGCATTAAAAATGAAGAAAGAGCTATAGCTCAGCTGTCGCTTGTTATGAATCAGGATATACAGCCAAATGGGTTATTTATTGATGAAAATTTTCAATTTTTGGCGGCAACACCAGACGGTTTGATTAAGAATGATGGTATAGTTGAAGTTAAATGTCCTTGGGCCAGCCGACATATGACTCCAGAAGTAGCCATCAGGAAAAGAAAAATAACATTCTGGACGCCCAATGGAGAAATTAATCAAACCCATAAATGGTACTATCAAGTGCAAGGGCAATTGCATGTATGTAAAAGGAGATATTGTATTTTTGCGGTCTGGACTCCGCACGGCATTAAATACGAAATCATATTAAAAGATGATTTATTTTGGCAGGAGAAAATGTTTCCCTTTTTGAAAATATTTTATGAAAGATGCATGTTGCCAGAAATAGTGGACAGCCGAACAGCAGGAAGTTTAGAAATAAGAGATATTGTTTATTAAAGTTATTAAAAGTGTACATCTTTGTATGATTCAATTAATATAAGCTTTTTTAATCTAAATGTTTGTACTGGTTTTACTCTTAGTAATTATCCTTTCATCAGTAGGTATAAATTTGTAAAATATACAATGTTTCAAATATAAGTGCAATAATTCAAACCCGTGGTAGCACTCATTAAAAAACAACAACTTTACTATATACGACTTTTCCAAAAACAATATATTTTTTTTAAAGCATTTTTTCCCCCTACAAATTCACGAGCCGAATATAGATATTTATTTTAACTTAACCTACTTACAATCCATTGTTTTTGTCTCGGCCTACTTATTCAACATTTTTTTGTAAAGTCTCGTGCGGTTTATACCTGAAGTCAGTTTGTCGACACTTAATTATGAAACCATAAAATTCAATGGTTTTCTAGTTTGTCATAACAACCAGTTCACAAGCCAACAGTTTTGAACGTCAAATTTTTTTGGGTTTTTGTGAATATTACAGAAGGAGGTGTTTGATAAAACTATGTATTACACATATGGCTTAACAGCAAATAAGTCACACAAGAAAACTTCGCCATTCGAGCAAGCTCTCGTGGCTAAACATTTCTTTCGTGACTTATTTGCCTTATAAGACACTTATATAATAAATAGCTATTTTAAAACGTTATTTTGACAATTTCATATTTTTTTTATTTTTACGTTTTACAAGAAATTACACGTCGGGCATAAAACTTCGTATCTTACACGTGACCGAAATGTCATTGTAAACTTGTGAGATGTGTATTACTCGTGCTATCGCACTCGTGATTCAAGGCTCTCACTCGCTGACAATGAAGCATTTCTGTCACTTGTAATATAAATACGAGCTCATTGTATTCGTAATCACTCCTAGAAAAATGTGCAAACCCACACATAAACAATTGCAAAAGTTATTAATAATTAAAGAATCCCAAAAAGGGGTTCTCTTTTTTTGCAAATATGTAACTTGAAAACTATTAATGTTAAAGAATAAAAATATAGATTCTCAAAGAGGACATTTCCGAGAAAAATGTCGATTCTCGGAACTTCGCGTGGTCGACACTGTACGGTTACGTCTCGAAACCGGCCGTTGCAAATAAAAAAATATTTACCCTATAAAATATTAATTTAAAAATCTGAAAAAATTACGGTATTATCTACACTGGAAGGAAAGAAGTTCCTCAGTTAAAAAATTTATTCGTTGATTTTTCATGAAATAAGCCAATTGTTAATTAACTAATCTTTTTCGAGTTCTCATTTACAATGTAAGTCGGATAATTGTTAAACCATTTCTAAAAATATGATTACGGCTAGCGGAGACGGTTAGGAACAGAACCAACAGATCTATTTATTGTTAAGTTTATGATTATGCAGTTTTATTCCGAGAAACTGGACGAAGAACACATCCGCTGCCCCACCTATATTACGATTGTTTCCCTCGGCCCAAACCGCGACTCCCCTCAGAAACTTAAAGAAAGACACGATTGCCTCTTAACACACGTCGCTCGAATCTGAGGCTCCCATTGGCTCGGCCACAGCTTAATTGAATTAGCCCCATTATAGTTACGGATATATTTGTTAATTAGTTTAAAAAGCCGGTCGCTGGGGGGTTTCAGAGCCGGCTTAAGTCTCCCCGACACGAACAAAAAGGTAAATATTTCCGAGGATCATTGGATTAGGTCTTTATAAGGTCTCCGACATAATCGAGTTGGTTCGGTGACGCTGGAACTCACTTGTATAGAGGGAAATAAAAGAAAAGGATGGAACAAATATTCCCGTAGGGGGAGAGCCCGAGAAAGTGTCCACGTCACAATGGTTTGAAAGACGTCCAGGACAATTAGGTTTGCTTTCGACATGCATGGAAGTCGGTCTGAAAGCTTCACGGAGGAGGAAAAATATATACAGCAATAAAAACAACACAAAGCCAAACTAATCTCGCGCTTTAGCCGAAAACCATTTATAATTCAGGCGTTCGCTGCATTCAGCCTGCATGCTCGTAAAAAGCTAAATAATTCGCAAATTGCAGAATGCGAAGTAGAACTGTTACGTGATAACCGTATCGTGCGCAAAAATACCCGAAGAAACTGAATATCTTGTAACGGAATATGTTGCTCGCCCGACCATAAAGCGCTGTAATTTCAGAAAATGCAGAAACAAGACGGATCTCGCGCTGCTGTCGTATTAATTTTAATCGAAATTCTAGACGGAGAACGCATTTCCGCGAGGCTGGGAGCTCATAGGTGACCACAAGAAGTCGTGCAGTTGGTTTTTATGTGTGCTCGAGCAGCAATTAAAAATCGGATGTTGATATGTGCCTACCGTTCGTGGGAAGAGTTGCATGTTTTGTCATTTATTATTACTAAATGCCCCTACACACACGTATATTTTTTTGAGATATATACGCGCGTACATAGTGTAGGCAATATCTGTCTAAGATGTATACGGGCTATTATGACGTAGAACCTTGTGGTAGGTCAGTGCATTGAATCTAAACAAACCCGATTTTTCATGGGGAAATTCATCCCGATTGGGTATTCTTATAGCCTCTAGTTTCTGTACTCCGCGTGAAAATATCTGATTCATCCGGGTAAATTTAAAAAAATTTAAAAGATTTGTCGCTTTCGCGCCAACATTTGAACACACACAACTTTGACATATCCTCTAACCTCGAAACTAAACAAGAGATTATTTTATTCATAGTTCTATTTATGGGCGTGTGTTGGGCTCCGAATTGTAAGCCACTGTAATAAATATAATAAAATTTAATTTCACCACATTGCCAGGTTCTTTGGAGATAGCAAGAGATTCCTCGAAAGGTGAAAATGCCTATGGGAGTGTAAATTTTGATAAGAGGGGGCGGTAGCATGAAGACTCGCAAGTTTGATGTCGAGGTTTGTATTTTCTGTTACTCTAATGTAGTTTTATAATAGTAGTTTATTATACGAGTTCCTGTGTAAATTGGACGCTTTATGCCACAAGCACGAGTGAAACGAATCATTTTTACCATATCTGTTCTATTTTCTTCTTGTGACCTTCTCCTCATCCTCTTTTCTGCACGCACTTTACATGTCTCTCCCATTCTCTGTACATACATATTTACATCTGGCGAGTTTAATTTGTTATTTTGCAATAATTTATTATTACGTATTACATTTCTTCGCGCGGTAGCAAATAATAGTAAACAATGTCAATGGCTTTACACGCGTAATCGAAAGTGTTAAGGTTAAATTGTTTTGCTCGTTATTAACCAACTGCAGTGCTTGCGTTTGTTAAAATTAATTGCACAAGAAAATAGTCAACTCACTGCATATAAAAATAAATTTATTCAGTAGGTAGAAGCATAAAAGAAACCTAAATAATTCCTGAGGAGTTTTGTAGGATCTTTAAAAATTTTGTTTTAGCCTGAAGAACTGGCGAATCTTGAGTCTTGGTGGATCTAGCAGGTTTTCGAGTAGTTTTGAAGAAGCTTGAAAAATCCTGAAGAATACAAACGAAGGCTGAAGAGTTCTGAAAGGTCCTCAATAGTCTTGAAAGAGGTCAAAAAAAGCGTTTCTCCTTCAATTTCGACAGCAATCTTGCAGGATTTGTCAGTTTATGGTTACTATAGAAAATGTTATCAGTCTTCTCAAATTTTAAACAAGGTCTTCACGAATTACTACGCGTAAATTTTGTTTTCAAGGCAACATTATGTGAATCATTTTTGAAGACTTGATAGAAGTACTTTAGTCAATTAGCACTTAATCTTCGAAGGGTAAGGTACGGTCCCTAGACCAAGCCACTACATTTTGTACGGTATTTCACAAGTTATCCGTCACAACAAATTGAACGTTTAAATGTATATGAATTCCTACAGAACGGTCTCATAGACCGAGCGCACCCTTTGTGACATATTTTTTAATTTATCCCCAGTAGCTAAGTTTATTTATTTCATATACCTATTACATTCATTCATTTAGAAAATATTGAATCTTTTTTGAAAATTAGTTATATAAAAAATATTTGAAGTATGTATATATTTTAGTAATATAGAATTACTTATATTTTATTGGAGACATTATTTGCTTTTTTTTCTATGCTTGAAACTATTACAGATTTTGTGTTATTGTGTTGACTACGACCACGACGTAAGTAGGTAAAAGTTTTAATGTGATGTATAGTTTTATGTATACATATATGGTACTTTTGTTGCAAAAAAAATATTCAAAAAAATTTATTTAATCAAATGACCTTAAAAATTATTATGTTAGAGCTTTTCCATTTCATAACAGTAATATCAACTATTTTTATTAAAAAAAAACTAACATCTCATCCGATTTGACCGGTGCAACGAACAGATAAACCACGATGGGTAAACAATGAGCCGATCCGGGTGGCATTACGCTTATTTTTGATTTTCCCATTTGGCGCATACATAAATAAGTTTTTCGGCCAAAGCTCGACTAAGAATTAATAATTAATTCTTCCTCATAATATTATGTATTTCTATGTTTAATTAATTATAATAAAATCTATTTAATTATGGAGCACTCCAATTACAGAAATTTATCATTTATTTGATAGCCTATATATTTCAATATAATGCGTTTTGGTATTTTAGAAGACTCAAGGTAATAAGTTGTTTTTCATTTTCGATCATAGTTTCATGTTAGACATTCTAGACAGGACCAGGGATGAAGCGTTTTGAATAAATTATTTCAGCTGCTGCCAACAAATATTTTTATTTCATCTAAGCAAATTAAATTCGTCTGAATGACTATACAGTACTTTTTGTTTCGCTTCTCTCACCCCATGTAAGCAGTGGACATTTACAAAAATCGCTGTATTGTTAATTACTGATCAATAAGGATTGCTTTAGAACCTACGCATATTTTTTTCCAAAACTGTTTTGCTAAATATGCAAAAATGTCGAACTGAATGTACGTAACTTTTGTCACCATTTTATTGACACTTACGAATTTAAAACCTACCAAGAAGCTTGCGTATCGTTTTGCTAATAGTTTTTTCTTATTGTTTGCTACATGATTGAAGATGGAAGCTCAAACACAACTATGTAATAATGTTTTAAATAAAACCCTGTTCCGTTGATTTCTACGTCAAGAAAGTAGCTCTACCTATACAGCCATGCTACAGATTCGCCGTGTACAGTCCGAGTAAAATCTTAGACCTATACCTAAACAAAATTATGAGGGACGGTGAGCCGCTGTTATCTTAGAACTTCGCGGCCGTAAAAGTTAACTTTTTTGGACGCATCTGCTGTTTGTGGCCGAGGCGTGAGTCGAGGTGCACACGACAATAGTACAATACAATCCCAAACCCGAAATATTCATTCCTACATAGTATTACGCTTTCAATTACACCTATTTTTTTAACAGATCGGTTGCCCAAGTAGCACATTACATTGGCTAAATCTTGTTTTTATATTGGCCCATTATCGATTCATTTCCATTGGCATTTCGACGTATCACCGATATTGGGACAATATTTGATTTTACAATATTGTAAACCAACATTGTGCCAATATAAAAATACTTCCTTTAGCCATTGATGAAATTGTCTATATATTGGCCTTATATCTTCTTTTACAATATTGTAATACAATATGGGTCCAATACGTTTTTCTTGTCGCTTTTGGTATATTGTTTTTTTACGAGATTCAGCCAGTATTGTATTATGCCGACATTTTTCTTCAGGTGTGACTCATTTTCTTCAAATTTTGTGTTTTTAGTCTTTTGCAATTTTCATTGCAGTATTCGATGATTTATACTGATAAAATTTCATGACATTGTGCAAAGTTTCTTTAAAGGGATGTTTCTTTTTAAGTAAAAAATGACTCAGATATACATCAAAATTATTAATGAGAATTTTAATATAATAAGAAAACTTTCCTTTCGAATTAACTTCCCTAGTAGCCAAGGTTATTTATGTCATATATTACTAATATTTAGAAAATATTGAATGTTTTTTGAATATTAGTTATATTAAAAGAATGTGAAAGCATTACTTATATTTTATTGTAGATATTTGCTTATTATTTTTTTCTATGTTGGAAACAATATCTTGCGTTGTATAATGAATGGCCCTTTTTCCACGCTATAAGCGCCGAAACATTGCCCCCGGGTTAAAAAGCCGCGCATCTCTGTCATTTTTAGTGGTACGTAATTTACGGTACCAACCGAATTAACAGATTCGACAGATTTCTTCAATTCAACAAATGTCTGAAGTGCGAGAAAATGCTTAATCGAGAATCGGTTGTTGTGTTGTTGGCTGTCCTAATAAATACTATAATAATATTATAATATAACCGTCTGTAAAATTTTACACCGTTCCGAACAAATCGTATGAGAACGAAAGACAGCAGATTTGGATAAAATTTGCATTTAGATTTTGTGCAAACTTCTAATATATCACAATCAGAGATCAGCCTTTTATAGTTTGTTGCACAGCCATTTCTTTTTTATTAATGATACTTAAGAATTTAGACAAATTTAATGTTGCAAATATGACGTTTATTTGTTTTACCACTAAAAATGACAGAAAGGCCATTGAAGGCACTGTAAAACACGCGGAATTTAAAATGTGCACACCGCCTATACTGTAGTTTAATATTATAGTGAATACTGATTAGGGTAGTTTTAGGATTTACATATTTGTAACTGTTTATAATAAACATTCCTTCGACATGCGAGAAAGCCGGTCAGTTTCTTGTGACCTTGTAGCTTTTTCCGAGTACCTGCACAAGCCCTTGTCAGTCTTTTACGGTCCTTGACTCTCAGTCCGTTGACCGGGAGTGTGCAGAAAGTACGGTAATAATAGTTATTGATTTTATTTTTTGTACTATTGATTTTTTTACTTTTAGCTATATTTTCTACTTACTGAGTAGAGAGAATACTCGCAAAACCATTTATATAATTATGTCTAAATCGGAAATTCCCCATGAGGCCTTTCTATATTCTGGACAAGGTCGAACAAAATTAATTTTTCTCGTATGAAATTATATGAAGTGATTACGGGTAAGAGAATATCCTTTATTATATTATATATGGTTTAATATGGTTTGAATTGATTTAGAGGCGACAAGAAAACGTGAAAAGAATGCCACCAATGAGGAAATGAAAAAAAATCATAGGATTGTACATAATTAATTATTCATAATATGAATCTGTTTATTTATTAATTTTATTTACTATTAACTTTTGTCTTTAACTTTATCTATGGATTAACTCCTCTTATTTTTTGAGAAAATGGTGTTTGAAAAGAGAATTTGTAAACTTTAAGTTTATCAGTTGCATGGAATAAATGGACATAAAAGATTAATAAGTAAAATCTAGTAGTTCTTGCCGTATATATAATATTATTTATTGATACTTCAAATAAGTTACGTTACGTTACGTTAAATTTTATTTTTTAGAAGCAGTAAGACTAACTTCAAGTTGACTAACAATGAGTTGGAAATAACCGCTGGGGATCGCGACGGTGGAACTAAGAGAGTCTCAGGCTTGTATTGATTTATTATTATCAAACATTAACTAAACTTTTTTTACAGAAAGTAAATCACTAAATAATGAAGCAATATACATGAGTATGTACACAAGAGTATGTAATATAAAATTTTTATTAATTATAAGTTTACAATAAATTACGATCTTATTCTTATTTCTTGTTTAATTTTAAGTTTAAAGGTTTCATCTTAAATGGATCAATGTCAAGATTGGTTTTAGATAATATTGCCCTTGATTATATTATACCTTTTAGTATTTTTTTGGTATTTTCTAACTAGTTCGGACACTAGTCTATTGTAAAATATTTTAAATTGGTAGTAAATTAGAATTATGAATAATAATTATAGTAATACATAATTATATACAGTTGTATAACGATGATGAGCTAAATATACATTACATTTTCATTCAGTTTGCATCGGATTAGATTATTGTACAAATATTGAGTTATTGAATCAACATTAGCATACGTTGTTGGAAAAACATTGCTATATGTTGTTGGACCATGGTTGGTATACGTTGTTGGACCATGATTGATATACGTTGTTCGGCCATGATTGGTATACGTTGTTGGGCCATGATTGATATACGTCATTGGGCCGTGATTGAAATACGTTGTAGGACCAATATTGCGAAATGTCCACATTATATAATGGCCCAATGTAGAGAAACAAGTTTGGGCCAATATATCCTCGAGCATGGCCGAATATTGGCTCAATATTGTTGTGCTGCCTGGGTGGTATCTTACTTGATTCGTTGATTAATATTTTTATAAATTTTTGCAATGTGAGGAGTCTATTCTTTTCGATTTAATTAACATAGATAGTTACATCATTAATAACAGAGCAACAAAACTTCGCTGGCAAAAGAAGCAGCAGTGTGTTAAAAAAAACTGCATCGCGAAGCCCTACGACCTTAAATTCCCTATAAAAAAGATAGAGTGCGTAAACCATTTACTACGTAACTACTGTAGTAAATTGAGAGGCTACTTTTGTCAAGATATGATCGAGTCTGGCCTTTTTAACCGACTTCAAAAAAGGAGGAGGTTATCAATTCGGTTGTATGTTTTTTTTTTAATGTTTGTTACCTCGCAAAAACCTTACACTAAAAATATTTATCCAATATATATTTGAAATATATTTAAAATATTTGTGATTACTAGGGATCAACGAAATTTTGGGCAAAAACGAGTTAGAAAAAAATATAAAATCCAACTGAAACTCACGGAAGATGTGTTTACTGTAGCTCTAAGAAAAACAACAGAAAAACGAGATGCAGATGTCACTCTTGCAAATGTTTCGTTGGCCTTGAACATCTGAAAGGAGTGTGCGTCCGTTGGTCAAAATGTGGGTGAATAGTTCACTTTCCAGATGGGAACCACAAGATCCAATTTTTTCTCTTGTTGTTTCCGTTTGTTATAAAAAAAAAACATAATTTTAGTTTGCAGTTTTGTAATACAGTAATTAATAAAGTGCCGTTTCAAATATAAATTTTGCACAAAAAATACCTCTATTAATGCAAAATTTTATTCCCATAACTAAATAAAGAATTTCACACATAAGAATTTTAGTGATTTTTTATGTATTTTTAAAAATTGCGGTCTGGTGCACCAACCTCACCCAAAACGGGAAATTACCCACCTTCTCCATGAAGACCTCGTCAGAAGATTGTCTCCTTAGCTTGCAAATGCCCAATAAATCGGACTTATCCACCCGTATCGCCCATGCTAATCAGGCAATTTCAAAAATGCCACCTTCCAGTGTTCAGGAGATTTCCCCGGCTTTACCACCACGACTCACGAGGCGCCACTGCATTAGTGGAGTTACCTACCACACACGAAGTGACTCAGTTTCGGTCGGTGGCAGTAGTAGTATGTAGTGGTACCGGTGGAACGGCAGCCACCAGAGTAGAAAGAGTCTGTTCGTTCCACGACGGACGGGAAACAATCCACGCATTATGTCATGCCGTCACGACATCCAATGCGCTGCGCTCTAATGGGAAACGATGCAATAACTCAACGATGACAACGGGATAATTCCATCAGATGAGTTTTTCGATTCGATGGATAAGCTGCAGATGTTGCATTTGAATGCAGGAATTAAATTCGCTCGTCTACCTTCGAGGATCGCTGCGGCGCCCTGCTGGGCCGTGTGAATGAAGCCTGTTTGACGATGTACTAAAGATAGAATTTAATTGAAGATACAGTGCGATCAATTGAATTTTTTATCTGGTAGGCTAGTCATGATCTTTGTAAGAAAGAAGTATGTACATAGTTATCAACGACATGACAACACTTTTTATAGAAAAATTCTGGCTCTTAAGAATGTTAATTCAGTTCTATGCAAATCAGCTGTTACGATAACTACAGCACTGCTGCACCGTCTTAAATCCATCTGAAACGGATTACCACAAGCAGTGACGCGACAGCTGGCGCACCCGGGGCGTGGCCCCCTCTGCCCCTTCCTGACGCACGACACTGCGGCCCCGTCAAGCGCGCCTCCCACGCGGCTCAGCATGAATGAACGCCGCCTTTAATTGATTCACCAGTTCACACATGATTTTTTACGGACGAAATTCGGGTCACTCGCCTCGCTCACTTGCCAATATCGCTGTTTACTTCTTGGCGTTGCGAGGCGGCGGTGGGTGGGAAGGACACTGAATTGATGTGGACGTCTGCGAGAGGTTGACGGTCGTTAAGTGAAACACGGATATTGCAGAAAATTTTGCGATTTTCGTCGTGATTCACCAATAACGAGAATGCAGAGAGTCATTTGATTTTCCCGGTACATGTGAATTAGAATTCGAATTAGAAATTACGCCATACCTATTTTTTAGAATGGTAGGTATCCTCCAAGTTTCGGTGAAAAAAAATAATGGGACCTAAACGATGCTCCTTGTTTGCACCAAGGTTGCAACCAGACAACATAATACGCATCTCATGATTTACACCGGTGTACGTAAGTTCCGAAAATGGTACCAATTTAGCGGTATAATTTGGTTCGGGGCCCCAGATTTGCATAACGTAATGACCGAAATCGGTCTCATATTTTATGTATTGCCTATCGGGGTCGACCCTCCCATCGGGTTATTTATGCGAGCGGGAACGCAGTAAAAACCCCTGCAACATGCACAGAAAAAACAATGTTATCTGTAAACCTAATCACGGCTTTAATCCTTGTCTAAAAAATCATAAAAGCGTAAACGTATAATCAACGACGAAATTTAATACGTCGTAAAGCCGAGCCGTCCCTCCCATGATGGTCGAGGAATCTCGGAGGATCCTAAAAACCGGCAGACGCCCCCGAAGTAGAACTAATCAATGCTTTTTGAAAAATTACCAAATTACACAGCCGCGTTCTGCTTTGATCGTGATTTATCGGGTAATTCTGGGGCGAGCTGGTCAGATAAAGACGATTTTTTAAACTCAAAATGTTATTGTTGTTTATTGCGCGGGCTCTATCTCGACAAACCGCGTGTTTCTAATTCTTCTGCATCAAAATAAAACCGCGTCCGTGCCTCGTCATTGAAAAAAGGGGACAAACAATTACTTTAAATGTCACTTCGCTTAATCACTCCGCAAATTTGGTTCTAGAACAGCCGCAATTATCATCGACGACGGCCTTTCTCTTTCCGCTCATTAATACTCGGATGGAGCCGAAATCGTGGGACAACACTCGAATGCGTTATGACAACAATAAAACTTATCAATGGACGTTTTATTTGCTTGACCGTCTTTCTGTTAATCGCGACCACCGTTATAAACGCGACTCGAGTTTATTTAAATTTTATGACGGGTCGTAAAGAATTCGTCTTTACAATAATCTATATGAGGACTATAAAGCAACATTGTGACTACTTGATGATAAAGGCGTCCTAGAATGTTAAAAATTGTGGAGGACACAGTTACTTGGTGATTCGAATGAGTAATCATGTGGGGAATGTGTGCCGTAACTACAAAAATCAAAACAGTAATGATTAATGTGTTGGTGTGAAATGTTATTGCTTCCGGACTGCAGGCATTAAGGTGTTTGTGAAATACACACTTTTTTTTCGTTAATTTCAGTTTGTTTTTCCTCTTAGATGTAATAAATGTTTTCAGTGAAAATAAAACCTTCGTAACCACAGTCTAATTTTGATTTAAGGAATATACGGGAGATAAGGAACTTCCCGCATACAACGATAATATCTAGAAGTTTCCCATTTATATTTGGAAATTTTCAAATAACTAGAAATTTCCAGATAGGCGGAGGAAATGTCCAATTAATAACTGGAAATTTCCATATCAGATATGAACATTTTTTAAATTTTATGGAATTATATCTAGTACCAACCGTGTTTAGTACCAATATTACCAACCTATAATAGTTAGAGTGCAGACCAAGTGTTCAACAATGGAAGAACTAATTTGATCTTTCTGTCAAATTCAAACGTAATTTTTGTTATGATAAAATTTTAGTAGTAATAGTATGTATGTTTATTACATTTACAGGTTTATAAAGTATCCGATACATTTCCCATAACTCAAATAAAATATAACATAATAAATAAAACTAAATAAATCAATAATTCAACACAATAACTAGCAGCTTTTATCCCTTTCCACTTATTGTCCCTCTTCTCCACTCAACCTTTCTCATCCATTCGATCCCTCTTCCGTCCTCATTCAAAATTTCTTCTCTACTCTCATCTCTCCCTTTCAATTCTACGCATTCCTTCAACAAATGCTCTATCGTCTCCTTTTTTTCTCCACACATCCTGCATACTTTATTATTATCCTCACTCCAATATTTATTCTCTCTCTCCTCATTTCCACATCTAAATCTTGCTATTATCATTCTCTCTTTTCTACTCTCCCTTCCTAAGTACTTTGGCATTTCTTCCGTTATTATTTTTTTCCTTTTTTCTTTCAAACACTTGCAAAATTCTGCACTCTCCTCTCTCTATCACTCTCTCCTCAAATCTTATTGCTCTTTTTCCTGCTTTTATTCTTATTCCATCTCTTTTTGTTTCCTCCATCACTATATACCCCGGTGTCTCTCTCTCTCTCTCTACCATCTTGCTCTTTCCGTCCCCATATTTCTGCTCCATACATCATCACGCTTTTCACCAAACTATCAAACATCATTACTCTCCTTCTAAAATCATGTCCAAATTTTCTCTCCTATACCCCATATAGCTCCTATTATCTTATTTGCTTTTTTCACTAAATCTCGCACATGTGCTGTTGCTGTGTTTCTTTCATTCATCACATAACCTAAATACTTAAATTCATTCACTTCTTCAATTTTCTCTTTCTCCCATCTCCACTCATTCACTTTTCTCTCACCATTTCTTTCATACCTTTCTCCTCTCTCGCTAGCACCACCAAATCATTCGCATATGCTAAAGACCACACTTTTTCTTTGTCCACCACAACCCCCCCTGCCGCCCCTCCCTGAACATCTCCTCCATATCTCCAATAAAAGCTGCAAACAGGCTGGGGCTTAGTGGGCAACCTTGTCTTACTCCTTTATAAGTTTCGAAACATTCACTCACCCTTCCATCCACTCTCACTCTACATATCGTATCTTCATATATCTCTTCTATTTTTGTTACCAGATGCTCATTTATCCCTCTCTTTCTCAAGCATTCCCACAGTAAATCTCTTTCCACATTATCAAAAGCCGCCTTCAGGTCCACAAAGAATGCATATATCTTGCCACCCCTTTTTTTTATCTCATTTCCTGCTATGTGATTCAAGATATATACATTATCCATGGTCCCTCTACCTTTCCTAAATCCCGCCTGTCCGTCTGGTAACATTAATTTCCTTCATCAGCCTCTCTTCCACAATCATCGCGTATACCTTATATGCTGTATGTAGGAGAGTGATCCCCCTATATTTACTGACTGTATCCTTTTCTCCTTTTTTATATAATATGGGGCATATTATCCCCTCCTTCCACTCTTGGGGGAATCCCTCTCTCTTCCACACTCTATTCATTATCTCTAACAACCTGTCAACTTCCCTTTCCGTTCCATATATCCACGTTTCATTCTGTATACCATCCCTCCCCGGTGTCTTTTTTCTTTTCAGTTTTCTTAGTTGTGGCTCTAGTTATTCTCTTGTTATCCCTTCTATTTCTTCCACTCTTTGTTGTCTCTTTTCCTTTTCTTGTCTGTTTTCATCACCCCCAGCAGCTCACTGAAGTACTCTCTCCATTCCTCCATAGTAATTCCATTACTCACTCTCTTTCTCTTTTTCTTTCTTTCCGTATTTATGTATCTCCATACCTCTTCTTCCGTCTTTATACCATTCATCTTTAGCTCTTTTTCCATCCGTTTCTTTTGCTTCTTCTCTTTGCATACTAAATTGTACCTCTTGCGTGCTCTCTTGTACTCTTCCTTGGTTGCTTTTTCTTTTTTCCAATTTCTTAGTTTCTTTCTTGCTTCCTGCTTCCTTTCCCTGCATTCTTTATTTCACCACTCGTTCTTCCACAGCCCCATCTTCTCTCTTATCTCTATCTCTTTTTTTTCTGTTGCGTTTCTTATGTTATCGCTCAGTTCCCTCACCTTTTCGTTTATTTCTGTTTCTTTGTATTTTGCTTCCCTAAGTCTTGCTCTTCAATTTTCTTTTCCTTCTTCCGTCCAAATATTCTTGACAATTTTTCTTATAAACTCATTCACACTTCCTCTATCTTTCTCTCTTCCTTTTGTCTTCACTTCTAAAGGCATATGGTCCGACTGGTCCGACTCCATTCTTTCTCCCACCTTGAATTTCTCTATTTCATCCCATGCTTCTTCATTTACCATAACATAATCAATAACTGTCTGCCCTCTTAATCCAATATAATAATCCCTTTCTCATCTCCTGTGCAGTTCCCATTAAGTATGTCCTACCCTCTTTCTTCTACTAAGCTAATCAGTACTCTCCCTTCTGCGTTTTCTGTTCCATCTTTTGTTGATCTTCCTTCTATTGTTTCTTTTTCCTCTTCTATCCGTCTTCCTTTTCCCCCAATTCTTGCATTAAAATCACCCCCCCCCCAATCACCAAAGTTCCTTCTTCTTGCTCTTTTACTCGCTCTTCTATTATTTTCTTCGTTTCCTTCATATTTCTGCTGTACACTGTTACAATGCTCCATTTTCTCTGTTTACTTTTCACCGTTCTTTCCATAATCCCTCTTTCTTCTTTTGCTTTAGTTCCATTTTCTTCTTCCAGTCCCTCTTTCACCCCCATTATTATCCCATCTTTAGCTCCCCCTTTCTTGCTTTCCCTCTCTGCAAATTGACATTTCCACTTAAACTCTTTCGGCATTCTCTTTTCCAATTTTTACCACCCCTTTTCTTCCACCCACTTTTCTACCACTATTCCCACTGCGTCAAATTCTCTCAAATACTCAAATACTCCAAAATTTATTGTCTTTATTTTTATTTCCGCTACGTTCCAGAATACTATTCTTATTTGCTCATTTTCTCTTTTATTCCTCTCCGTATTAGTTTTCCCTTTTCTGCCCTGTGGTCTTTTTCTTGTGCTCTTATTCAAAAATTTTCTGTATCTAACTCCCCCTTTTCTTCGTCCCACCTATGCCCTTTTCCCTCTATCCATATCTTTTTATTACCCACTTTCACCCGTTGTCCTTTTTGTCGCTCTTCTTTGGCTATCGTTCTTAATTCCTTCTGTATATCCTCTTTCTTTTTTTTGTCTCTTAGTTTTCTTTTATTTTCCATAACTTTCCTATTTTCCCCCCAGCTCCCAAGTTCCGCTACAATCATTTTTGCTCCATTTATTTTATACATCTCTCTCACAGTCACTTCTACCTCTAATTCCACAATACAATATTCTTTTTTCTCACTCTTTTTCTTGTTGGAAGTCTCCTCCAATTTTTTCATTTTTTCTTTTAGTTACATCTTTTCTCTTTCCCATTTTTCTTCCTTTTCACGCATCATAATTTTCAACTGTTCCAGTTCCCGGCTCATCTTCCGATTCTCTTCCTTTATCTCCCCTACATCCTCCATAATTTTTTTCAGCATCTCTTTCATTTCCTCATCCATTGCCTTTTTAACCGGTGATCTTTCCAACTTCTTACTTTTTCTAAAGGGGTTAATCCTCTCTTCTGATTCTCGTCCTTCTTCTCTTTTTCTTTTGTAATCTTCTTCTCTCTCGCTCTCACTACCACTTATTTTCATTCTATTTCTTTTTCACTTTTTCACACTTTTTTATCCGCTTATCTTATCGAGCGCCGCAAAACACGTTCGCTCGGCTCAACTGCGCGAATCGGAATCTAATCCGATAAAATTTTAGTATGTACATACATATGTGCAAAAAACAAAATCTAATTAACGGTTTGTCTACAAAACTGCCAGTAAATTTTCCATCTTATTTCTTGAAATAAATTTATCCAAAATTGGGAGTTCTGTTTTCCAAAAATTGACCACCATGACTTTATTCGTTGATTGGCTTGAATTGTACCATAGATATTCAGGGTGAAATCGAAATACATGCATTAAAAAATCCGGTAATACCTTGGGGTGAACACAGTACAACCCTCTTGGTTTGCGTGTTTAACTTTGTATCGACATATAATTATTTAAAGTTTTGCGATAAAATCGAGGTACGCCACTGGAAGTTAACATATTTCGGTGCAATGAAATCAACGACTTTTCTTTGAATCGATAAATAGTAGATAAAAAACCATAATCGTTATTAGTGGTGGTGAGAATGGCAGATGCAAAAGTACCCGAATCGGCGTGTCCCTAATGTTCGCACAACGTCCTCAACGTCAAGATCGAGGTCGCAATCGCACCGATCGTGTCCTGCAGGCGGAAGAGCAAATTCTCGAGGGCGTAGTACAAAATAAGGAGATTAGTACCAGGAGAAACTTCGTGCACGTGTGGACAACGCTTCCAGAACAATACACCAGGTGTTTTTGTGCGAATTTTGCACACATGTATCGACACCGAGGGGCGTAATTTTGAAGATCTCTTGTAATGTAAAGTAAGAGATGTAAGCTTTTTTTGTGGGTTTATTTCAGTTCATGTTTATCTTCAGTTTTTGTGCGAACAGATTTTTTACCTTTTACCTGCATTTTTTAAATTATTCAACAGTAATATCCCAAGTGCATGAAAATAACCGATTAAATTTTGACGTTTTGTCAAAATGTTTTGCTTAGAAATATGTCGAGTAAATTTTCCACGTAACAAAATCCCGAATGCGGAGCATGAGGGATTTTGGGTGGAAAATTTACGAGAAATATTTCTTAAAGCAAAACGTTGCGACAAAAACGTCAAAATTTAATCAGGTTGTTTTCATGCACGCGGGGTATTCGGCATGATTATTTCCTGAATAAATAATAAATTTTGTGATTTTTCACATGTTGTAAGCCCAGTGACTAATAAATTCAGAAGCGATTAAATTTTGACACATATTTAACCGCGGCAAAATTTTGACATGCAATTAATCGCTGTAAAATGGGCAGAAACCATGTTAATTATAATTTTTTCGTTGCATGAAGGAAATAATCTATATCTATATATATATATATATATATATATATATATATATATATATATATATATATATATAAAAGAAAGTCGTGTTAGTTACACTATTTATAACTCAAGAACGGCTGAACCGATTTGGCTGAAAATTGGTGGGGAGGTAGCTTAGAACCAGGAGCAGGACATAGGATACTTTTTATCGACATGGGGGCCCAGGGGGCCCCTTAGGCTCGACCGATTTTTTGGGTCGACCGATTTTTATGATTTTTTTTGTGTGTATTTGGTAGGTATGAGAATAAGTGGTAAGCTATTTTCCACATGGACATGGGGGCCCAGGGGGGCCTCCTAGACTGGATATATTTTTCGGGTCGACCGCTTCTTATGAAATTTTTTTTGTATATTTGGTAGGTACGAGAATAGATGGTAAGCTATTTTTCACATAGACATGGGGGCGCAGGGGGCCCCTTTGGGCTGGACCGATTTGTCGGGTCGACCAATTTTTATGAAATTTTTTTTTGTATATTTGGTAGGTATGAGAATAGGTGGTAAGCAATTTTTCACATAGACATGGTGGCCCAGAGGGCCCCTTTGGGCTATACCGATTTGTCGGGTCGACTGATTATTGTGTTTTTTTTTTTGTATATGTATTTGGTAGGTATGAGAATTAGTAGTAAACTATTTTTCACATAGACATGGGGGCCCAGGGTGCCTCCTTGGGCTGGCCCAATTTTTCGGGTCGACCGATTCTTATGATTTTTTTTTGTATATTTGATTTGACAGGTATGGGAACAGGTCGTAAAGTATTTTTAACATAGACATGGGGGCCCAGTGGGACCTTTGGGTTAGACCGATTTTTTGGCTCGACCGACTTGATATGGGCTTTTATTATATTTGATTTGTTGGATTTGTCTCCGCCCCCAATAGCAGAATAACTGTTGAACCATGGACAGGGGCCTCAGGGGGAACCCTTGGGTTTATATCTCAAGAACGGCTGGATCGATTTTTATAATCTTCTCTTTGCCTACGCCCCGAATAGCAGAATTACTATTAAAACATTGGAAAAATTACAGGGAGCGGGGAGCTAAGTACAGGGCAACGACAATAACAAAGCCCCCCTGGTACAGGGCAACAATAAGAAATAACGCCGGCCACCAAAATTTGTCGTACCGGGCTTTAAAAATGAAAATCGATTTTTAAGGAGTAAACTCCAAAGTTTCACTTCTGTTGCGCGTGGACTCCACACACAAATTTTTTGATGATATTTCCAGAATGGATTGACTGACTTTTTTCGGGGGCGAATAACTATTAAAACATCAGAAACATTAACAAAAAAAATTTCTCATACATTTTGTATAGAATCCGTATATAACGCCATCTTTGATACATGACAGAAACAAAAATAAACATGGCGTTGTATGCTGGTTCCGGTAATGCCAATAGATGGCGTTGTGGGCATTATCCTTTTATAAAAAAAAATGAATTTAATTCAGCTAATAAGTTGCCACAACATTTATTGATTCTGAGGCGGTACAAAATTTGCCGGGTCAGCTAGTCTCTCATAAACGTCGGAACCGGGATAATTTAAGGGGGTTGTACCCCACTCTTACAACCGGCAAAAATCGAGAAATTGATACTACACGATCTCATCGTGTACCCATTTAAATATATGCATGTACATACTTCTATTTCAGCCTGTATTGGTGTCGTTGATGATTGTACTTTGCTGGCGAAGAAAAATCTGCAAATCTTCTCCATTTTGGGTTCTCCTATCAGATCTCAAACACAACGGAGATGCTCTTAATGATTGAACACTTTTCATATAAAAACCAGCTATAACTTTTGGATCGCTAAATGTAGGTGATGCTTTCAACCGCAAATAATCCACTAATTGAAATACCATAATGCTTTAATTTATCGTAACCATCCATATGGCACATAAAGTTAGGACCACGATTTGAGTATTGCCTTCTTTGTAACCTTTCGGGATCGATGACTTTAAGTAATTGTCGCACAGTTTTCTGTTTTATGCCCAGATGTATGAATTTGCTTGCGAATAAAATCAATGATATCATCAATATTGAAATATATTTATAGTATATAGTTCCAATTTATAAACGTCGTTTCAACTGTCTTCACTGATTTGAACGTGATAATTTGTTTTGGGTAGTAGAGATGCGTTATTCTTAGTTGATCCCCTCATAAAGATGATCAGTAGGAACGGTCGAGTCCAAGTGTGAAATAAGGGTAGTCAAGTTCATACTGTTCATGTTATGTCAAGAGCTTTCAGAGCGGACCGGTGGAGGCACGCCACTGGACGCGCAGGTTAACCACGCCCCCAGGCTCAACTTACAAAGATTCGTGGGTACGTATCGTTATGTTGCGAGTTATGTTCCGGTGGCTCCGATGGGATTTCGAACCTGGAAGGAGGTAGGGGCTGCTAGGGATGGCACAAGCCCGAAATCGGGGTTCCTGGTAGGACCGTGTCCTCGGCGGTACTGTCGAATCTGACAACATTAGTGGGACGTTGTGCACCGGCGCGACAACCATCTTACGCGACGCAGAACGTTCTCGTGGTCGCTTCCAGAAGGGGGACGAGATTGCCCGAGAGGTGATCACCGCAATGTTTTAGTAGGAGCTATAGTGCCAAAAATTTTAGCAAGGAGCCGCGATAAAGCCCATTTCATTCAGTTGGCGTTTTAGTCTGGCATCAGTAGGTACTATAACTTGCTAGGTCTCTCTAGAGGCTCCAAATATTTCTGGTTTGTTCTATTGCAAGGTCATCGCCAATTTAGGTTAAAAATAAAAATTCGTTGCACGTCTTTTTATTTTTCATTTTTGGGAGGGCCGGCCACACATTTTTAAAATCTGCGCGCCACCGCATATACGAAGAAAAGGTCGTCAGGTGATATTTACAACAACAAGGGTTTCGTTCTGAGAGTAAATTTGGCCGGATTGTGTCCCGTGTTGAGTGTTTGAAACTCAGAAGAGGGTATGGTCAGACTTTTTATACTGTGCAGATCTTAACTGTTCCCCCAATCAATTTAGGCAATTTTTTTCGTTTTTCCTCTCACGCGTCAAGTATCGATTTTTTCATCCGTTGTTATCTGACTTCAACTCGCCGATTCCATCAGCGACGGATACCTCAAGTGTCCCGTTGTTTGGTAGAGAAAAAAGAAAGCAAAGGTGGTTTGGTGATTTGAAAGTGAATTTTTTTGTCAACGTTCTTTTCTAGTTTTTTTGTTCAGACTATCTATTGTAAAATCAATACGTTAATTTGGTCATCTTTTACATCTAATAATTTTGTACAACTTATGACATTAAACTTTGTTATCGTTACATTAAAATAATTCGTTCAATTGTCACCTTTTACATGTATACATTGTTCAATCAACACAGTTGTCCAATCTCATTTTCCCATTGTTATAGGGTTTGTGAGATAAAAATGTTTTTGTATTGTAACCTTGATTTCACTCCAACCTTGACAGAGAAGTAACATTTTTTGTTTTTTAACTAGTTTAAAATACGTCATTAGTGGCCGGCATATGAATTAAGTGAGGACCTACGCCTTTCCATTTCTCACTTTCACTCATTTTAGAAGTAATTCTTTCCTTTTCGCTCTTACTCCCTCTATGCTCGGAAACCAATGACGTAGTTATTCGCCCGCGAAATAGTTTTTTATTTATTTGAAAGCGGTTATGATTTAAGCAAAACGGGAGTCCTCTATTTTAAGCAGTTTCAAACTTACCCTACCGTTTTACTTCAAAAAAGATTCAAAAAGCAAAATATGTTGCACAAGAGAGATGCGTAGTCGATGGTGGGTCTCTGTTTTTACTAAAGGTGGTTTTTATCTTTCGACGCTCGGAAATGATTGAAACCGATGCGATATCAATGAACCCCATCGATTGTACAGGAATACACCACAATGCAGCATTCGTATGATCGATGTTATCTGAGCTCGGAACGCAGCAGATGAAAAACGAACGGTTGAATATTAGAATCCGAGAGCCGATTAAACCTCCGGTAAAATAGTTCGCATGCATGATGGAAATAAAACCCGGCTCTATCTCGACACGTCCATCGCAACGACCACAAAAAAGCCTTCCTTTGGCAACGTAATCGAGCTCATTATTCGACGAACCCGAGCTAAACACATGGTGTCCGCGGTGCGTTATAAATGGATTATGATAATAATTGCGCTCTCCGCGTACACATAATACCGCCGTAAATATCCCCGATCATTTGTACGCGTCGTCTATTCCACTTCTGCTTACATTAATTACCAAACAAATCAAAACTAGTTACGCACGTCGCGTCCCGAGGACTTTCGGGAAGCAGTGGATTATAGAAAGTCCCGGAGGAATCGCGTCGGGGGCGACAGGATAACGGCCATAGTCCTTCCTGTTCCGGCCCCGCCTTAGTAGCGAGCAGGTGGCGTCGCGGAAAATTCTACTTGGGAAACGATTTTTGAATTTATCGTTCACGGATGTGTAAATGCCATGTTGGAGAACGATCTCTGCACACTGAAGGACTTAATTAACGAAAATTTTAAAAGATTAGAAAGGATTCAAAATCACAATTTCGCTCCACTCATTGTCTTACTTCATTACCAACTTGGTATTTCCGTCGCACAAATGTCAACCATATGCTTGCAAATACCAATAATTGTCCTCTAAAAATACTTTACACTCACCGACAGCAACGGGATTAAAGAACAAATTGAGGGACTCGCCCACATTCAAAAATTTTCTCGCCAGGCGCAGGGGTGTTTTTCATCCGGCCCGAATTAACGGGAATTATTTTTCATAATGGCACGAGTATTGATCCACCAGGGACAAAAGTCCTCCTCCTCTAACGGTCAGAGCTAATTTCGCCTCGTAATTATTTTTTTTACGCCTCGAATACTGTTAATTTCGCAAAAAAAAACACTCGACGGGAAACGAGGCCATCGGTGTTAAAATTCAATTTGAATGTAATGAATCGACAAACAAATTACAACAAACAAAAACGTCGCACTCGAAATTAATTAAAACCCACTTTTTCGCTGAAAGTAAGGCGGAATTAGCACTCCACCGAATCTAGTTAAAATTTTCTGCAGTCCGTATGTCGCAATTTTCGTGGACCATGGCTAAAACCACGTGGTTTTTAAACGACCACAATCGTTTCGAAACGGAACGGAATATAAAGTCGGAAAAGGCAATTACACCTCGCCGTTTGCGTGCATTATCTTGTCGTTTACGGTCAGGATTTTGAATTATAGATCGAAAACAACTTCGTAAAACGTGTCGCTCGAACGGTTTCGATACCGGGTGGACGATAAAAAAGCCATTAATTTACTCCGTGCGTATGGAAAACGGACGTTGTTAACGCCCTGATTCGCGGAAAATTAATTGGAGAAGGCGTCGAGTTGATATCGTTCGCCGATCGTCTCGGCTAACGGCAGAACTGACTGATTTATAACAGTTAAGGAGACACTGTATATATTCACATTATTTTAAAGTTCTGCACAGCAGGTTTTGAAATATAGCGTCTCCTTTGTTGTAATGTTACTAGTTTAAATTTAAATTTAGTCAGAATTGGGCCTGTTTATGTACTAATTAATTAGTTATTATTAAATCAGACTCGCGACCTTCTAATTTAGTCAGTCGTTTAGATTTAGAAAACTGCAGAAATCGGCAAACCATCGATCCCACAGGCTCGAAACTTTCCATCTCGTCGTTTCCAATTAAGCCAAATTAAATAAAGTTTGCGATGCCGATTGAAAGTCAAATGAGCTCTCGCCGAGTCGACGATTTAAAAACTAATTATAATTTACAGTTTACGCAAAATATAGACTTCTCGTCCAACATCAATTAATATAAAAACGTCCAAAGATTCCGAGGTTAAGTGGAAGATCGTCATAATTCAAAATCGCCGTTCGAAAAGTAATTACAACGCGGAAAGTCGTTAGCCGTCCCACTTGCAATAATAAGACGGTGAATTACATGTAATTGCGATCTTTGTAAGGCATGACAGGGGGCCCTATTGATTTCATCAAAGTTTCGTTCGAAGCCTAATTAGCGCAAAAATAGGCTTCTTAGCACAAAGAGAAACAATAATAAAATTTTCTTGCAATTTATTGACGTCAATGGGGATTTTGATTGGTTTTCAGAGGAATCGTTCGGGTGATGGTGAGGTTTCCCATCGATCCGACAGTTCACTGAGTGTCCTAATTGGAAAGTTACCCTTGTGATATTTAAAGTTCTTTTGCAGTACGAAGGACATCTTCGGGTTTCAGTTTAGAGGACAGAGAGGCACAAAAACACTATCAACGAAGTAATAAGTTTGATGTTTGATGGAAAATTAGATATCCTGATAGAAGAATACTGCATGACATGCGAATGTAAAAATTAAAATAAAATCAATAAGTTATTAACGAAAAGAGGCCCTGAAAAATTGGTAATACTAGAACTCTCTAGAGGAACGATGAGATCCATTACAACTATCTAGCAAGTTTTTATTACATAATATGCCACTTTTTGCAGTTAGATGCTAATACATGTTTTTTATGTGTAACATCTATATCCGCCATATGGGAGTAAAACCGAATCGAATGTCATCACCTAAAACAGCGTCAGGCCCCCTCGCCGCCCGCGCTCCCTTCTCCAATGTATGTGCGAAGAGCTCGTCTCTCAGTAATTTCCGAAACTTTTACTTATCCGATTTCAAAAATTCTTTCATCAGTATGTAGAATGGACCTTCAGGCTGTATACTACCCCGTTAAAATAAAAGGGCTTTTCGTGGAGAACGCTCCCTTAACGATAAGAGATATACGAATGCTTTCTATAGAAAAGTTGTAGAGCTTAAAAAGGCCGCGACCACATACCGGGTGTCCCAGAAGTCTGTGGACCATCATTTACGCCCTTCATTTGAAAGATATCAAAACGCACAATTTAAAATTATTAGAAATTATATACAGAGTGTTCTAATATTAGTAATATGTATACAAAAGTTATGTTTTTTTTTTTTAATGGAATGCCCTGTATATTACTGGGTGGATGACACAATGGGCCCGCGGTGTGGTCTAAGTGTCGGTGAGGGGAGCAAATTCCCTCACACCCCTCAACACCTAATATATTACTGGGTGGATTGAAAGAGCAATTAATGCTGAGCAAAATGATATAAGGTACTATAGGTTTATTGTGGATGGTTCTTGAGTTAGGAAGAATTTTAGGTCAAAATTAGCGCTTTGTTAAAAATTTGCAGGTATATCTGTAAATATGGATGAATCGATGCGGCGTTGCTCTGGCCAGTTATCTTAATCAGTTATTGTTCCGATACGCCGGCCTTTGCTAATTTAGTAACCGCAGTTGACCTTGTTGAATGATTTGTGACCTTAATCCGTTTCTATCGACTCCTGCTTTTTCGACACTTTGTTTTGTCCATTTGGCGATTTCATTGATGCCTACGGGGCAATTCTTCAACCACCCATTCTCATTAGTTTTATTCCAAAAAGGATTTTCAGTCAAAAACAATCAAAGTCAGTTTTGATATTAGGTCCCCTCTTCGAAAGCATTTTTTCTAAAAGCCTATCGGAACAGATTAATGCAATTCTAAGAGAAACTAATCTCACTGGACAAATATTCGGATTCTCGACATCACGCAAATATAATTGAGAATCTTAGAAATCAAAGAACAGAAGGACCTACCAATACTTTTTCAACTCCAAACACTGCCTCGGCGGCATCTCTAGCTACTTGCGCCATCACAGAGGAGTCAATTTCTTCGAATGTTATAAAGGAACAAATTGTGTACAATAACTGACAAATTTATCATTACCATAAAATTAAAATGTTTAAATTTTTTTGATTAGTAAGTTTTTTCTAATTAGTTTTTTTTATCGAAAAAGTAGAGAGTAAATGCGGTGAACAAGTGAAGAACAAGAGAGCGTGATTGTAGTGAAAAGAAAAGGAAGCAGCTTTTCTCGTCAATGTAATCAGTATTTGATTGATTCTGTATTATAAATTAGAGCATTTTCATTGGAGATTTAATAATGAGTTGGAGTGTCGACAAAATTTTGTAGCACATGGATTTTTTTCAAAAGCTTTTTAATTTAACTAATTAATTTCGTCAATAAAGAGTATTATCCATTTTTATCACAAATTTTGTAACAAACGACCACTTCTCTTAAATATTACTTGACAGTAATAATCTAGTGTCTTCTAGTTGACATTTCAACTTCACGGCCCACTTTTTTTGCAAAAAAATCATAACTCCATTGTTCTTCAGTAAAAATTTCAGCTGTGTAGAATTAACTACGACAAACAATCATTAGGTAACAGGTAAATATTTTTAGAAAATGCAGCACTAATGACTCACCCTGTATATTATCTTAAGCTACAGAATAGTCACACACAATATTTTTTCCTATCGAAATAATATTGTTGATTCATCTGAAAAGATCGCAGCTTTTAATCAGAAAATGGAAGCTCCCATTTTCCATACAATCCACACTGAGACAAAAACTACTTTAAAACAGACAATAAAAACTGCTATTCGCTATGCGCCAACGTATCTGCAGCTCATGAAAGTGAATTATTAAATCATGGCATGCAGCATGTGTGCACCTTCGCCTCCACTAGGAACATGTACCCCAAGTACACAGAATTTCCCACAAATTCGGAACGAACCGAGCGAAAAGTATCATGCATTTCAATTAGCTCCAGTTGTCGAAGCAAGTTTCTATAATATGTAATGCTACGAACTCCGTGCAACGCTCGCAGCTGCACCGGAATAGATCGGAAAAAAGGAAATTTATTTGATCGGCTCGGTTGGATATGCTGCATGAATGGCCGTTTGGGAGGTTTGAGTTATTGTAGTGTATCGGAGGAGGTTCGTTTTTGTTGGATGTTGAGGACGTGATGATACAATGGAAGGGAAAAAATCGCTGGATTTTGGAATAAGGTACGTATTTTTCATAAGTAGGGATGCAACGAGATTCGCCCTTCCTGGTAAGGGAACCCAAATCAGCGTGAGTAATCCCGTAATGAGTTTCAGACAATTTTGTTGCTCTACCCTTTTGGGTAGGATTTTGTCGATTTGTTGTACGTGACAGATGTTTGCAAGTTAATTGCTGGATTAAGCGGATTGTTCTTCACGCTGCGCTGGTTGATTTTCTTGAATTGACAGGTGGTGGAATCAGGTTAAAGAATTATCAAAGTAAGAAATTAAATACCAAGGATACAAACATGTAAAAGAAACCTTATGGAAGAGAAAAATAAAAGAAACAGGAGTCTACAGAATGCTCGTCTTTACAGCAAACAGTATAAAAATTGCTTAACAAATCAGTATCTAATAATTGTTGTAATTGTATTTTCTGGACACGACTAATCAATTCAAGTACAATCTCGATGTTATCAATTTTCTCAAATTCTCAGTTTCTCTGTTTCTCAAATTTCTGAGCATCTAAATTTTCGGGTTTCTCAACTTTTCAGCTTCTTAATTCTTCACGCTTATTGATTGTCAGCTCCCTCAGGTTTCTCAGATTTCTCAGATTTCTCAGTTTCTCATACTCTTTAGGTGTCTCAGGTCACGGTGCTATCTCAAAATCTCCGTTTCATGTTTCGTAATTTTTCAGTTTCTTACTTCTCAATTCTTCGATTTTTCATGAGTTTCAAGTATCTCGATTTTATCAATTTTTTCAAAATCTCAGTTTCTCTGTTTCTAAAATTTCTGAGCATCTAAATTTTCAGGTTTCTCAACTTTTCAACTTCTTAGTTCTTCACGCTTATTGATTGTCAGCTCCCTCAGGTTTCTCAGATTTCTCAGTTTCTCATACTCTTTAGGTGTCTCAGGTCACGGTGCTATCTCAAAATCTCCGTTTCATGTTTCGTAATTTTTCAGTTTCTTACTTCTCAATTCTTCGATTTTTCATGAGTTTCAAGTATCTCGATTTTATCAATTTTCTCAAATTTCTGAGCATCTAAATATTCAGGTTTTTCAACTTCTTAATTGTTCACTGTTATTGGTTGACAGCTCCCTCAGGCTTCTCAGATTTCTCAGTTTCTCATACTCTTTAGGTGTCTCAGGTCACGATGCTATCTCAAAATCCCCGTTTCATGTTTCGTAATTTTTCAGTTTCTTACTTCTCAATTCTTCGATTTTTCATGAGTTTCAAGTATCTCGATTTTATCAATTTTCTCAAATTTCTGAGCATCTAAATATTCAGGTTTTTCAACTTCTTAATTGTTCACTGTTATTGGTTGACAGCTCCCTCAGGCTTCTCAGATTTCTCAGTTTCTCATACTCTTTAGGTGTCTCAGGTCACGATGCTATCTCAAAATCTCCGTTTCATATTTCGTAATTTTTCAGTTTCTTATTTCTAAATTCTTCGATTTTTCATGAGTTTCCAGTATCTCGATTTTATCAATTTTCTCAATACTCAGTTTCTTTCTCAAATTTCTGAGCATCTAAATTTTCAGGTTTCTCAACTTTTCAACTTCTTGATTCTTCAGTCTCATTGGTTGTCAGCTCCCTCAGGTTTCTCAGATTTCTCAGTTTCTCATACTCTTTAGGTGTCTCAGGTCACGGTGCTATCTCAAAATCTCCGTTTCATGTTTCGTAATTTTTCAGTTTCTTACTTCTCAATTCTTCCATTTTTCATGAGTTTCAAGTATATCGATTTTATCAATTTTCTCAAATTCTCAGTTTCTCTGTTTCTCAAATTTCTGAGCATCTAAATTTTCGGGTTTCTCAACTTTTCAGCTTCTTAATTCTTCACGCTTATTGATTGTCAGCTCCCTCAGGTTTCTCAGATTTCTCAGTTTCTCATACTCTTTAGGTGTCTCAGGTCACGGTGCTATCTCAAAATCTCCGTTTCATGTTTCGTAATTTTTCAGTTTCTTACTTCTCAATTCTTCCATTTTTCATAAGTTTCAAGTATATCGATTTTATCAATTTTCTCAAATTCTCAGTTTCTCTGTTTCTCAAATTTCTGAGCATCTAAATTTTCGGGTTTCTCAACTTTTCAGCTTCTTAATTCTTCACGCTTATTGATTGTCAGCTCCCTCAGGTTTCTCAGATTTCTCAGATTTCTCAGTTTCTCATACTCTTTAGGTGTCTCAGGTCACGGTGCTATCTCAAAATCTCCGTTTCATGTTTCGTAATTTTTCAGTTTCTTACTTCTCAATTCTTCCATTTTTCATGAGTTTCAAGTATATCGATTTTATCAATTTTCTCAGATTCTCAGTTTCTCTGTTTCTCAAATTTCTGAGCATCTATATATTAAGGTTTTTCAACTTTTTAACTTCTTAGTTCTTCACGCTTATTGATTGTCAGCTCATTCAGGTTTCTCAGATTTCTCAGTTTCTCATACTCTTTATTTGTCTCAGGTCACGATGCTATCTCAAAATCTCCGTTTCATGTTTCGTAATTTTTCAGTTTCTTACTTCTCAATTCTTCGATTTTTCATGAGTTTAAAGTATCTCGATTTTATCAATTTTCTCAAATTTGTGAGCATCTAAATATTCAGGTTTCTCAACTTTTCAACTTTTTAATTCTTCACTGTTATTGATTGGCTCCCTCAGGTTTCTCAGATTTCTCAGTTTCTCATACTCATTAGGTGTCTCAGGTCACGATGCTATCTCAAAATCTCCGTTTCATGTTTCGTAATTTTTCAGTTTCTTACTTCTCAATTCTTCGATTTTTCATGAGTTTCAAGTATCTCGATTTTATCAATTTTCTCAAATTTGTGAGCATCTAAATATTCAGGTTTCTCAACTTTCCAACTTTTTAATTCTTCACTGTTATTGATTGGCTCCCTCAGGTTTCTCAGATTTCTCAGTTTCTCATACTCATTAGGTGTCTCAGGTCACGATGCTATCTCAAAATCTCCGTTTCATGTTTCGTAATTTTTCAGTTTCTTACTTCTCAATTCTTCGATTTTTCATGAGTTTCAAGTATCTCGATTTTATCAATTTTCTTAAATACTCAGTTTCTTTCTCAAATTTCTGAGCATCTAAATTTTCAGGTTTCTCAACTTTTCAACTTCTTGATTCTTCAGTCTCATTGGTTGTCAGCTCCCTCAGGTTTCTCAGATTTCTCAGTTTCTCATACTCTTTAGGTGTCTCAGGTCACGGTGCTATCTCAAAATCTCCGTTTCATGTTTCGTAATTTTTCAGTTTCTTACTTCTCAATTCTTCCATTTTTCATGAGTTTCAAGTATATCGATTTTATCAATTTTCTCAAATTCTCAGTTTCTCTGTTTCTCAAATTTCTGAGCATCTAAATTTTCGGGTTTCTCAACTTTTCAGCTTCTTAATTCTTCACGCTTATTGATTGTCAGCTCCCTCAGGTTTCTCAGATTTCTCAGTTTCTCATACTCTTTAGGTGTCTCAGGTCACGGTGCTATCTCAAAATCTCCGTTTCATGTTTCGTAATTTTTCAGTTTCTTACTTCTCAATTCTTCCATTTTTCATGAGTTTCAAGTATATCGATTTTATCAATTTTCTCAGATTCTCAGTTTCTCTGTTTCTCAAATTTCTGAGCATCTATATATTAAGGTTTCTCAACTTTTCAACTTCTTAGTTCTTCACGCTTATTGATTGTCAGCTCATTCAGGTTTCTCAGATTTCTCAGTTTCTCATACTCTTTATTTGTCTCAGGTCACGATGCTATCTCAAAATCTCCGTTTCATGTTTCGTAATTTTTCAGTTTCTTGCTTCTCAATTCTTCGATTTTTCATGAGTTTCAAGTATCTCGATTTTATAAATTTTCTCAAATTCTCGGTTTCTCTGTTTCTCAAATTTCTGAGCATCTTAATTTTCAGGTTTCTCAACTTTTCAACTTCTTAGTTCTTCACGCCTATTGATTATCAGCTCCCTCAGGTTTCTCAGATTTCTCAGTTTCCCATTCTCTTTAGGTGTCTCAGGTCACGAAGCTATCTCAAAATCTCCGTTTCATGTTTCGTAATTTTTCAGTTTCTTACTTCTCAATTCTTCGATTTTTCATGAGTTTAAAGTATCTCGATTTTATCAATTTTCTCAAATTTGTGAGCATCTAAATATTCAGGTTTCTCAACTTTTCAACTTTTTAATTCTTCACTGTTATTGATTGGCTCCCTCAGGTTTCTCAGATTTCTCATACTCATTAGGTGTCTCAGGTCACGATGCTATCTCAAAATCTCTGTTTCATGTTTCGTAATTTTTCAGTTTCTTACTTCTCAATTCTTCGATTTTTCATGAGTTTCAAGTACATACTTCGACATGAAGTTTCAACGAATAGACTTCAGAACAGAAAACCACCAACTGCAAAACTTGTTTAAAAAAGCTTTTCACCCGTCAAAACCTTGTTACATAAAGTACAGAAAATACTGATGTATAAAACTGCAAAACTTCTTGACAAGCAGAGACTCGTTCCCTCCCCGATTAACTTCCAACTTTCGAAGTGTAAGTAGGCAGGCAGACGCTGCATAAAATGTTGAGATTAAAATTATTCGCCCGCATCGATCGCCTCGAAATTAAGAAACTTCCTCGTGCAGTAAGCAATTTTTATCTAATTAGGCTTAGACAAGAGCGCCGCCGATATCGCCATCAATCAATTTTCGATAAGGGGGGTTCAGCCCGCATTAAATATTAACCACCGTATTGGCGTATGGAAAGTTTTATCAAATTGGGGCCTGTGTAAAAAAGTTTGAGATAACATACGGACAAATATTGACATTGTAGGTAGGACATCAAAATTTGACACGGACAGGAAAGCGATCGATTCGGAGGGGATGACTGCGTTCCAATTCAATTTTACATTAAGGTTCCTGAGAAAGGAGCAGATGTCGGTTTTGAGCTCATTTCTTTTGGGGTTGTGCATCGATGTGTCTGCATCGTGATGATGACCATCAACTCATCAGCTGAGTTTCAGCAATGGTGGATGCGCTGCTGCTTCTGTCACACACAAATTCTCTTCAAACCCCTTCAAACACCCCCCATCCTGAAATGCATAGACAAACAGCACAGGATTCCGAGCCGAACACATTATCTTGAATATTCAGCACGAATGACGCGTAGCATACATCCATCCAGCGAGCACGTCAAGCACGAGCGAATAGACAGAAAGATATACAACAAAGACAGAATCCGCTGATATCATAACTTCTGGTGAAGTTCACTCTCTGAATGTTGCTAACGCTTATATCAACGTTAACGATGCCGACTGACAGGAAACGGCGTGTTTATGTGTTCATCAGCTTCCACACCTGCTGAAATACATTGAAGCTTCGAGCTCGGGATATGCACATGCGATGTATGCAAAGAGATCCTGTCGAATTTGCCTCCTTCGAAGGACGCTGTTTTTGCGAGGGGCTGTTTATTGGACGTAAAGCGTTTTACGAGTGTTTTATTAAGCTGGACGAAGTGATAGAGAAGAGTGTTAATTTTAGACACAGCGCAGATGGGGCAGCAATTAGAAATGACAATTATTATCGTCCACAGGGAAGTGTCTTCTTTTCGAATTACAATAGCGGCTCTTCGTGAATTTTTCTCAAAAAATCAGGATCTTTTTTTATCTTCTTATATTTCTTTTCCAATGAATCTAATACCTACTGCCTTGTTTATTGTTTGATGTAAGATCTAGTTCTTTGCTACACTAGTTTTGACATGAAAATGTCTATTCGCTCCTCAAGTACATTAATTTTTTCAATCATTTTTTCCTTTTGTTAGGATGAAGATTTGGAATTAAAATCTTTACACAACTGCTTCTTTCAATCGCACTAAGATTTAAATGGATTTAAATTTAAATTAAATTGTTCACGGATTTTTTTCCCATTTCGCTATTATCCTACAATTATCTAACAGCAACAGTGTAACACAACGCAAATTAGAAATAATAACAAAAATAGTAACAATTATTACAAAACAACACAATATAGAACACACTTCAACATAAACTACAATCGGTGTTCAAAGTGCTGACCAAAAGCCGCCAAACAATGACCTAGTCGATCGTAAAATTCGCGCCTTACATATTCCAAATGCCGTGCTGTTATATTATCGCAGGCCTCAATAATTCGAAAATTTTCTGACCGATGTATCCCCACAAGGAAAAGTCCATAGGGCTGAAGTCAGGAGTTATTTAGGAATTCAACAACTGCTCTTGCTGTCTATGGAGGAGCCCCATCGTGTTGAAAAATGATCGGACCATTAGCTCTTTGCTCTAGCTAATGCCGGACCAATCACCATAATCAGCATATCTAAATATTTTTCAGCGTTGAGAGAATTTTAAATAATATTTAAAATATTATTACGTGCGTTAATTCGATTAATCCAATATTCACAAAACTCCATTCGTGTAAAAAAATCCGTTGGTAATAACTGCTTACCAAAATATCAGAGAAACCAAATGAGAGACGCATCAACGAAATGTATAAATAAATAAATAAATAAATAAATAAAAATGCCTTCATTTCCTAAAGAGGCAAAAACTAAACAGGGCGAAGTCTAGCTTAAAGCTACTCTACTTAACCCTGAAAAAAATACATTCTAACAAAAATAAATAAATAATCAATAAACTAAATAAATAAACCATAAATAAACAACCAGTAATAATAAAAATTAAAAGTACATAGCAATACAAAATTGAGATTATTGGTACCATAATTAAATGCAAAACTTAAAAATTTAAAATGTTCTAATTTGATCTATAGTAAGTATCGACAAGTTTACAAAATATTTTAATAGATTTACTTTTTAAATGAGATGGCAATGAATTGTAAATGGAAACAGCATTGAAAGTAAAACTTCGTTGTATCAAATCAGCGAAATGACAAAATGTGAAATTAACGAAATATCAAAATACCAAATTGATGAAATATCCAAAGGGAACGTAAGCATAATTAAGAACATGAAATTTTAATACAAATTTACCAAATTTTTAGTAAAATATCAAACTCACAAAATAGGTATATATGTTAAATAAACGTAATTATCAAATTAGTGAAAAAACCCAATAACAGTTGAAACAATATCGAATTAAGGCAATATAAAATTAACGAAACAGAAAAATATCATATTGCCGAAATATACAATGTATTAACGAATATCAAGTTGTCAAAAAATTAGAAATCATATGGACGAAATAACAGAATTGTCAGATTGACGGAACACTAAAATGTCATACATATGTATTTAAAAAAAAATCTAAGGAAACATTAAATTTAACGACACGGAAACATCAAAATATCACATTAACAAAAAATCAAATATTTAGATGAAATATCAAAATATTAAATATAAAATATATTATTATCAAATGATACCAAAGATTTTGATGAAAGATCACAATAACAAAAGAACTAAAAATCAAAATAGCAAAACGTTGAAAGAGAAAAACATCGAAATAGATTCAAAATTTAAAAATACTAAATTAACGAAATAACTGCTGATTATCAAAAATCATATCAGAGAAATATCAAATTAGGGAAACAGGAAAACATGAATTTAAAAAAGTAGAAAAAAAATTAGATTTATTTATTTATTAAAATATCAAATTAATTATCAAATTAATGAAATATGTATGACAATATCAAACTAATGAATTATCTAAATTTCAGATTCATGAAATATCAACTCAACGAAATGACAAACTGTCAAGTGGGCGAAGAACCAACATAATTATCATATTGACGAAATATCAAACGCGAAATTAACCAAATATCGAAATATCACAATAAAAAATTAAATTTTCTAAATTAATGTCAAATTATCAAGCAAAATGCTGAAAGAGAAAAACATCGAAATAGATTCAAAATTTAAAAATACTAAATGAACGAAATAACACACCATTTGATTATCAAAAGTCATATCAGAGAAATATCAAATTAGGGAAACAGGAAAGCATGAATTTAAAGAAGCAGAAAAAAAATAAGATTTATTAGATATTAAAACATCAAATTAATTATCAAATTAATGAAATATGTATGACAATATCAAACTAATGAAATATCGAAATTTCAGATTCATGCAATATCAACTCAACGAAAGGACAAACTGTCAAGTGGATGAAGATCCAACATAATTATCATATCGACGACATAGCAAACGCGAAGTTAACCAAATATAGAAATATCACAACGAAAAATTTAATTTTCTAAATTAATGTCAAATTAACGCAATATCAATTCAACGAAATTACAAATTTAGCTAAATAACAAAATACCAGGCTAACAACATACCAAAATATCAGAGAAACCAAATGAGAGACGCATCAACGAAATGTATCAAATCAACGAAATTCCAAAATGTGAAATGAACGAAATATCAAAATATCAAATTGATGAAATATCCAAAGGGATAATAAGCATAATTAAGAACATGAAATTTTATTACAAATTTAGCACAAAACAAACACAAAATAGGTTTATGTTCAATAAACGTAATATAAAATTAATGAAAAAACAGAAAAATATCATATTGGCGAAATATACAATATATTAAAGAATATCAATTTGTAAAAAAATTTGAAATCATATGAACGAAATAACAAAATTGTCAGGTTGGCGGAACATTAAAATGTCATACTTGTGTATTTAAAAAATAAACTACGGAAACATTAAATTTAACGACACGGAAACATCAAAATATCACATTAACAAAAAATCAAATAGATGAAATATCAAAATATTAAATATAAAATATGTAGGTATATCAAATGACGTAAGAAGAAAGCAAATTAAAACAATCGCACCAAATATAGCTACATTTTATTTTGATGAAAGATCACTATAACAAAAGAACTAAAAATCAAAATAGCAAAACATGGAAAGAGAAAAATATCGAATTAAATTCAAAATTTAAAAATACCTAATTAACGGAACACCATACCATCTGATTATCAAAAGTCACATAAGAGAAATATCAAATTAGCAAAACTGGAAAACATGAAATTAAAGAAGCAGAAAAATATAAGATTTATTAGATATTAAAATATCGAATTATCAAATTAATGAAACAATATCAAACTAATGAATTATCGAAATTTCAGATTCACGAAATATCAACTCAACGAAATGACAAACTGTCAAGTGGATAAATAAAATAAAACGATAAATAAAATTTTCTAAATTAATGTAGGCCGTCACCATTTCAACGGTGTAAAACGACATTGGAATATTGAAAATATCGGAGTGCAAAATAAAGCAATAATTTGAAAAACGTCAAAATATGTCAAATTTCCCATAACCACCTAAATAATACTGACGAATATCCATAAACAATTTAATTTTTTTTATGTTTTTCATTTTAAAGGCATAATTTTTAGTGTAACTCAATCAACCAACCACTCAGAGTGGAGTAATTCACCGCCAAGTTTGAAAGTTTGACACGCCCACCTATAACTTTCTTGCTTTACAAATATTGTCAGATTTGAATCGTTAATAACAGGAGACTATAATAATGCGTTAACAACGGGTAGGGCATGTCTGTACGTGTTTGTCAAGCTGCATTTATTTTGCCTGTGACGAAATTGGACTAGTGTAGATGCATGTTTGCGATTGGTGGAAATTAGCGCTGTATGAAGATATAAATGATTATATCGTGAAAACGCGTTTAGCTCGGACGTTGATTCTGGTGTCATTGTGAATAGCTTGCGAAGCTTTACTAGGACCCAAAGTGAGATTTTATCCCGACGACGTTTTCCCGTCAAGATCTACGGCGCGGACCCGAACTGCGCCTATACGTATCATAAACAGTGGCGGGCATAAGTTTTAATACTAAGCTGTATCTCGGAAACTAACAAATTTTGAAAAAAACTTTTTTTGCGTTATTCTATTAGCATCAGTTAAATGTTCTACATTAATTTTTATAACACTCTGTATATTGCTAAATACAAAATGCGACTGCTATAATCATTGTTCTTCAGTTCAAACCACTTCAAAATCTTAAAAAACCCTACTTCTAAAACTGTAGACGAAATTCTAGCTTTACCAATAAAAAAAGTTCCAGGTTTGTTGTATTTTTTGACAATTCAGAAAAAATTCAATTTATAGCTAAAGGTTCGTCGAATTTAAAACCCGTCAGACCGATAACCAAGATGTCGTAAATGCATTGAAGTGATTTCTGAAAGAACTCTGTACTCAAAAATGCTTCAGTATGTGAATGCCTATGACGAAACAATTTCTGTAAAAAAATAAAAATTGCCTTCATCAAGTTCCTGACCCTGTTTCACATCTCATCGGGGAACATCGAGTTGACAGACTACAATTTACTAGAACGTCCCCCTTTATGGACGACGAACTGAAGGGTTTTGGGCCCTCAAGTGCATTCAAGCCACCGTTATGGTTCGCAGCGGCATTTCATATAATGGGTACACAGAGACCTGCGAAGGTCGTCGAAGTTCATTTTCCTCGTTTGACAGCACTATAGAATGCTTCAGTATGTTCTCCTGAATGCCAGTGACGCAAAAATTAAAAATTGCGTTAGAGAGGTTCCTGCCTCACTTCTCACCAGGGAGCGTCGATTAGCAAGATTACGTTAATTGTTGGGCGGAGTGTAAAATATTTCAATCTGTTGAGTTCCCAATCTTTCAATATTGATATATTAAAGATTACATTATTAAATATTACATTAAAAATGACATCAATACGCATTCGAAAATTTGTTTAGAAATTTTGTAAACTTTTTCTTGGACCGGCGCATCCACCATTTATTAAACTTGGTTACAATGCGCTCAATTGCTCAATAAAGGTGACGTGAATTATAATTTTTCTTTCAAGTATCCAGAATTTCCGCTTTTTGTCTCATTAAAAGTTATTCTTGCATTGAAATGTGAGCTTCTAATAATCAGGAAATAAAAAAATTAAGACACGTGTAACGAAGTGAAGTCGCAAGAACGGAATGTTGAAATGGCTTATGACTTAACAAAACCCAAAGAAAGAATTTACAGAAGAGTAATACGAGCACAAAGAGGAGAGGAAATTTCTGGGGGATATTTATGGAGGAATTAATACGAAACATGGGTGAAGTGTGTAGAAGAAAAAATCAATATAAAAAAATAATTGTCAATACGTTCCAGCGAATCCCTATGAGTAAAAATTCTCCTAATTAATGATCCGTTAGGCAACAAAAAACCCAACATCACAAACAACTCCCCGAGGTCGAAGAAGCCCTACAAGTCCGTAAAAAACCCCCGTGACAAATCTAAATAGAAAACACTTAGTGGAGCTTATCTCTCAGCAGTTGTCGGGCAGGAATTCCGCTTGATGAACATGTGGTCGTGTCGAAAAGCTGAGGTTTTTCTGCGATTACTTTCCGTCCGTCCAACTCGTCGTTTTATTGAAACTCTGCCAAATCGGATTTTGTGCCGAACTCTGAACACCTCGTCTGCTCTATAATTTAAATTTCGGCATCCACCACTGGGTCACCAATTACAAAACAGGATCCTCACGCACACGGACGGAATTGATATTCAAAGGACGACGCGCGGCTCTCTTGCTAGGATATGCACCGTAAACGCCACGAATGTTAAGTGCATTCGGAACAAAAACTTTCCAACTTGAGACAAATAAACAATTTGTGGTTATAGCCCGAATTCTTGTCAAGTCATGGGTTATTACCTGGAGGAGGTGGCGCAGAAGTATTAAGGGTTCGACGTTCATTAATTCGACTTGTGCTGTGTCACGATTGGTAATTAAGCATATCTGGAGCAAAAATGACTGGGCCGAACATGTTTTAAGCACTTTTTGTATTCTCACGATTTTAGTTTGTGCAAAGTAACGCTTTATGTAAAGTAAACAATAAATTCGTACATTCTTTGCTCTCCTTGTTCAAGGACGAGCAACTACTGGGTGAGAGTGATCAAAAAGTTCGAAGTGTGACATAAGTCGTAGGACGTAAACAAAAATCCACGCGAGACACAGAAAAAGTACATTCTGTGAAACAATGCTTTCTGTTCAGAAATATTTGCAGCGGTTAGTTGTGAAACCCATAAGCCTCTACCTGTCTAACGACCCAAATGCTAGCACAATACAAATACAATATTCTAAATTCAACCACCACCCGAGACGACATTCGGGATTATAAAAGTATTATTGACCGGAGTCCATAAAATTATTATAAGTCTGGTCGTACTTTGCTTCTGATGAAACAGTCGAATGAGAACGTGACATCGTAATGGGAGAAACAGTTGAACTATTTTTTAGTATTTCACGGGCCATTATGTTTTTTAAATTTTGGCACAATGTTGTCCCAAAAGGACATAATTATCTTTTTCAATCTGCAAAAGAACATACAAAATAAAATTGCTATGGAATAAATTTTTTGTACTTGTCGACAACAATTCCAATAGATACAATCCATACAACAAAGTAGCAATAATTGTTAGCACCAGTAATTGCCAATTGCCCCTGAACCTGAAAGTAATAATAATAATCTTTTTGCTTTAGTTTTACGTCCCCATTTTGGTCTATTTTTAAGTAATTAATTTTTTCTTCATTGACCGCTTGTTGGGGGATTTAAGTCTCGAATGGACCAAGGGCATTTTATTTCCACAATATGATCTTGATCAATAATTCCATCCGGACTGGCACCGAGAAAAAATTTTCCTCGTCAATAAACAGTCCGCACTCACGCACAAGTACCCCATAGTCTTTTTCAAAGTGCTTTTGCTTCATCTTCTCTTCCCCACATCATTATAGCTCGAAATTCAGAACCGACAATATTTCGAGCTAGCTTTCACGTATTCCTAATAAATTCGTTTTCATCTAGATCCCAGTAAACACAACCACGTTAGAAAAACGTAAAAAAAATGACGAGTATCAACGGTTGTATAGACGTTACGATGTCGCTGACTTCAACGTTACTTTCGACGTGTAAATATGACGTGTTTATAACGTCTAGTAAAACACGTTTTTTTTACGTGATTTTACCACGTTGTTAAGACGTACTGATTTTCCGTAAACAAAACAACGTGAAAAAAACGTAAAACAAACTAGTACCTACCAACCGTTGAATAGACGTTACGATGTCGCCGAAATCAACGTTACTTTTGACGTGTAAAAATCACGTGTTACAAACGTCTGATAAAACACGTCTCTTTCAGGTGTTTTTACCAGGTTGAAAAGACGTGTTGATTTTCTGAATTAAACGTCATTTTCAATGTCTCAACAAAACGTTCTCTAAACGTATTTTAAAGATATTATAAAATACGTCGTTTAGGAAATAAGTATATTAAAAAAGTGTTGATTTTCATGACATATATTTATTATAAAACAAACAAAAAAAGTGTTTTACAAAAGTTCAGATCTATTATAATGTATAAAGTGAATAGAAAATATTAAAATAATTACTAAAAACTATAATATCAACTATGTACTACTAATATTATAAACTATATAACTATAACTATAATTATTATTATAAAAAAAACTAAAATAATTATTATGGGCTAATTGTCCTAATTAAATTAAATCATTTTTTTCATGACTCGGATTGTGTGTTGCTCGACGTGCTGGGTCAGTTTTGCCAATGTTTGCAGTACAGTTGCCTCAAAATCTATAAGAAATAACTATAAGTAACTATTGCAAAAATAAAAAAAATCCTTACTAGGTATATGATTGTCGTAAATGATATAAAATGACACAATTTACCAGGATATGTTGAAGCTGGAGAAAATGCTGACATTGGGATGTATAAGACGTCGTCGGGGTACAGCAAAAATCCTCTCCAAGGTTTACAGTTCGACGCCGCTTACTATCAAAAAGAGACTCATCACCAAAAACTTGCTTTCTTGAGAGACTTTCCACTGATGAGTTGTTTCCTCTGCAGTTTCCCCAATCTCCTTGATGAGGTTGTTGTCCTTTTTATCGTCTGTGTGATAATCCTCTGCAAAGAAGCTCAAAAGTTAAAAAATATTTAATTAGAAAAATCATAAATATAATATCATATTATATTATTTATATACCTGTCTTAAAATGAATCTTAAAAACCTTGTAAGAAGGCCAGGTCTTACATGGAGTACCACTTTTGACGAAAGTCATAAAATCGGTACACTTGCGGAATAAATTTAAATTCTGGTTAGTAATATGCATAAAAATGTATATTTAGTTACTACTTTTAAATAAAATACTGTACTACTTACCTTTAGGACTTTTGGAAGCTACACAAATCTCAAAACTTGGTAAGGCAAACGAAAACGAAACGAACTGCACGGTCTCAGACGAAAAATGAAAATGAACAAAATCGAACGAAGCAATAGCCAAGCACAGATGACACATCTGGAAAGAGTTCCTTGGTTTCGTTTCGTTCCGGGTGCAAGACGCAATAAAAAAAGCTGTAAATCACGTACATTTTGAAAGTTTTGTGTCTTGGAAGCAGCATGTTTGTTTGTCGCCAAAACAAATTCGATAAGGCAGAAATTTTTATTGATAGTACCATTGAATATCAATACTCTAACTAGAGTATTGATATTCAATGATGGTACTGATCTATACGTTTGGTTATTATTTATTTTCAACAATAAAATTACGCCCCTGTTATACCTGCTTTCAATTTCGTTCTTAAAAACTATTCATTCCCTGACCAACACTAAACTCTTCTCCGGTCAAAGACACTCTCAAAAGAGATTCGTTGTTTTATTTTTAATCTTTTCGCTGATCTTTTGTCACCTTCACTTACTTCACAGCGTTTCACATTACCAGACATTACCAATATTTATTAATTTCGTTGATTAACCGTAATAATTAAAGATCTTAATTTTTGTTTTCAACTTTAACAAACACATTTAAATTAATATTTGTAAGTACCCATCTACGTAAGTAAATATAGCTACCTACATTGAATTATTTCTTTGCCGTTGTGTTAAAGAGCTTTTGTAATTTTTTATAACACTAACACCATAATAGGATAGGGAATGCCAATTTTATTTTTAAATTTAAATTTAATAATAATTATATGACTACTTTTAATCAGTTTTCCCTAAAACACCAAAAACAATTATTATTATAAATACCGACGCACGTTTCGCCAACAATGTTGGCATCATCAGGGTGATGAGTGAATCGGAAAACTGATTAAAAGTAGCTATCTACCACCAAAAGTGATCCAGACAATAATTGTTTTAAACTAGAAGAATGTTCTTAAATCCAAGTGGAGTAAATTTAAATTAAAAAATTTAAATATATCTAAGTCGAACTCCACAAACTTTAATCAGCGTAAAATTATAAATGTTTCGGGAGAACACTTCTGCCATCATCAGCCCTTAAAGAATATAAAAAATTATGACGTTGACGTTTTTATATTCTTTAAGGGCTGATAATGGCAGAAGTGTTGTCCCGAAACAATTATAATTTTACGCTGATTAAAGTTTGTGGAGTTCGACTTAGATATATTTAAATTTTTTAATAATTGTTTTGTTTTGAATAATTATATGAATTCTCATAGAGCGATTGTTCATCTCTATTGCGAACTAGGCGGGTGAGATGATCCTAAAACATTTCAACCACGAGAAAACGTCAAACTTTCAAGGTTGTTTGGGTAAAATTTGGAGTGCCAAATGTTTACAAGAGCTAACTTAGTTGTTAAAATTATGAAAGAAATGCTAGCCTTGCTAAATATTTCTATTGTTTCTACTTTTAAATTCTGTAACCATTCAATTTTATTAACCGACTTCAAAAAAGGAAGAGGTTATCAATTCGGTTGTATGTTTTTTTTTTAATGTTTGTTACCGCAGAACTCCGTCATTTATAAACCGATTTGTAAAATTCTTCTTTTACTTGAAAGAGTATCATTTCAGGATCTGATGAGGGGATCTCATGGAAATAGAGAAAAATCCTCAAATTTTCGCTCCCTTTAATTAACCGACTTCATGTATGTTCACCGATTTCTTCGTCAGTTGTGGACCGATTTACAAAATTCTTCTTTTATTTGAAAGGGTATACTCTAAAGATGGTTACATTGTTAAAAAGTCAGGATCTGATCAGGAAACCCCATGGAAATCGAGAAAAATCGTCAAATTTTCGCTCCCTTTAATTAACCGACTTCATGTATGTACACTGATTTCTTCGTCAATTGTGGGCCAATTTACAAAATTCTTCTTTTATGTGAAAGAGTATACTCTAGAGGTGGTTACATTGTTAAAAAATCAGGATCTGATCAGGAAACCCCATGGAAATCGAGAAAAATCCTCAAATTTTCGCTCCCTCTTTAACAGACTTATCATGTATGTTCATCGATTTCTTCGTCAATTGTGGACCGATTTACAAAATTCTTCTTTTATTTGAAAGGGCATACTTTAGAGGTGGTTACACTGTTAAAGAATCCAGGATCTGATTAGGGAATCTCATGGAAATCGAGAAAAATCCTCAAATTTTCGCTTCCTTTTTAACCGACTTATCATGTAGGTTCACCGATTTCTTTGTCAGTTGTGGACCGATTTACAAAATTCTTCTTTTATTTGAAAGGGTATACTCTTGACGTGGTTCCATTGTCAAAAAATCAGGATCTGATCAGGGAATCCCATGGACATCGAGAAAAATCCCCATATTTTTTCTTTATTTTATGTATATAATTATGTTCATACCGATTTCTTCGTCAACTTTATTGAGGACCTCAATATTGGAGAAGCGTCTTTACTAGGTATCACTTATCACTTAAAATTGTAAAAAAATTTGCTTTAAAAAAAAGAGAACCGACTTCAAAAAGTGAAAAATAATTGAATACATGTATTATTACATATACTACCCAATGATCTGTCTGAAGTCGGTGCTAAGCCAAATAGGTAGTAGATAGATAGGCTGCCTGCTCCAGCCACATCGAAGGTCTCCCGGCGAACGCACCGGAATGCGTGAGCGTGGGTGGGGGGCTCGTGCTGAGCAAAACATCCCAAACGGCAGACGTCGTTGAATTGAAAAACCTCCTTTAAAACCCAAAAACCTATAGGGCTACACCATGATGATGATTTTTTATACCCTGCTGGAACTCTTTCACTCCTTAGGTATTTTTATTTTTTATTTGATTAGAAAAACACGTGTACTTAATGTAAGAATTTCACGAAACATAAACGGCGACAAACATGCCTATATGACACTAGAAAAACACGTGTATTTAATGTAAAAATTTCACGAGAAACAAGCGTCAGAACTGCACGTGGAAAATAACTTATATTTTATTAACATTATGTACCTTTCGTTGATTAACAATATTGATTAAACGTCTTTATTGCGCCATATATAATATTTAAAAATAACGTAATTTTTTAACGTTGAATTGTCGTAATTTATAGATACGTAGTCAATATTTTATTGTAAATCAACGTTGAATTTACGTTATATAAAATACGTTGAAATAACGTTGAAGGTATTACCAAAATATAACGTGATATTTTCAACCATAAACGTGTTATCAACCACATACACGGCTTTTCCACGTTAAAACAACGTGCATGTGTTTACTGGGATGAATTTCTGTCAGACCGTAATTTTCATCGGGTGGAGCAGCAGTCTTTCTTTTTTTAATTCGTAGAAATAACTCTGCGAGTTTTATTATACTGGCGTTTTCTTTTCAGTCCCGCGATATAGTTTTTAGCGAATTTTCCTGGACTACAAAATTTTCCTGTGTAATAGGACAAAATATTCTTCCTTTTTATTATATGAATTTGTCCTCTATAAATTTACAGACGATAGAATTATAAGTTTCTGCTGCATTATTTTTCATATTGAAAATTAGACTATGCACATTTCTTTTTCCACACGACTCAATGTCGTCAAAAAGGCCAGACTCGATATGCCTGGAACTGTGTTGATTTTGCCTTCCTTGCTTCCTTGACAAAAATAGCCTCTCAATTTACTACAGTAGTTACGTAGTAAATGGTTTACGCACTCTATCTTTATTATAGGGAATTTATGGTCGTAGGGCTTCGCGATGCATTTTTTTTTTAACACACTGCTGCTTCTTTTGCCAGCGAAGTTTTGTTGCTCTGTTATTAGTGATGTAATTATCTATGTTAATTAAATCTAGAATAGACTCCTCACATTGCAAAATTTTATAAAAATTTCAATCAACGAATTAAGTAAGATACCAACCGATCTGTTAAAAAAATTGGTGTAATTGAAAGCGTAATACTAGGTAGGAATGTATAATTCGGGTTTGGGACATTTTCAATGCTCATTTCTCGTTCTCAGTTCTCGTTTTGCGCATTTTATTCGGACACTGTCCAAATTCGTATATTGAGTATACACTGTATTGTACTATTGTGATGATCGCCTAAAAAACGTCTCACTTCTCGGCCACAAACAGCAGATGCGTCCAAAAAAGCTAACTTTTAGTGCCGCGAAGTTCTAAGATAACCGGGCTTCTCCGTCCCGCATAATTTTGTTTAGGTATAGGTCTAAGATTTTACTCGGACTGTACACGGCGAATTTGTAGCATGGCTGTATAGGTGGAGCTACTTTTTTGACGTAGAAATCAACAGAACAGGGTTTTATTTAAAACATTATTACATAGTTGTATTTGCGCTTCCATCTTCAATAATGTCGCAAACAATAAGAAAAAACTATAGACAAGGCGATACGCATGTTTCTTGGTAGGTTTTAAATTCGTAAGTGTCAATAAAATGGTGACAAAAGTTACGTATGTTCAGTTCGACATTTTTGCAAATTTAGCAGAACAGTTTTGAAAAAAATATGCTCAGGTTCTAAAGCAATATTTTTTCTACAACTATTCAAAATTTGAAGATTATTTATCAGTAATTAACAATACAGCGATTCTGTTCTGACCCTTTTGTTTGTGTCTGATAACCGCTATCTAGAAATTTATGATGCCCTTTCCTTCTATTTACATGGTTTAATTTATTGCTTTTCTCTTTGTTGCAGTTTCGAATAGAAAGGCTATCAGTCTTCCATCGGGTTCTCAGGTAGGTGTATCGGATTTAATCGTTTATATTATATTAACCCTCGGTGCTAGTTTTCTGTTTTTCGTTAATGTATGAATTTATTTTCTAAATCTGGAAGTGTCTTCTTACATTTTGTTGCCAGTGAAGAAGTCGCCACACCGGTGTTTTACAATACGATCGTGTGTATTTCCTTTGTCCCCGATCGCGAATCGTTACCGCCAGCTCACCTCATAAATCCAGCTATCGCCTGGGTGCGCCCAAAATTTGCATAAGCAAACCCGAGAAATGCACCATAAAAGCGAAATTAAACAATTATTGAAGGCCGTTCTAAATAGCACGACTCTACCCATTAGCCGGCTCCATTAACCGTACCGTCCGATAAATGTCAATAATTTTGCCACCGAAGAGAAATTTTTCGATTTCTCCAATTACACATAATGAATTATTATTTCGCTCATTTACCCAATTAAAGACACAATAAAAATGCCTGCCCGAATCATCATGAGGACACTTTGCAGGAAATAATAATTAACTGACCGTTACTTCTTGTTTTATTCACAGCACCATGTGTTCTTCGATGACGGAAATGTGTCGTCGGATTGTTAATTATATCGGCGCAACGCGAGTTTGTCAGTGCGTTTTTCCGTTCTGAGACGACATGACGCAAACAGATTGATAGTGACCTAGATAGTGACGGGAATGTCGACGTCGTGTTCTTGGGAAGAAAGAATCTTGTACAATATTTCAGACGTGACGTACGCAATTGTGCATTTTTAATTGAAATTAAACACTGTCTGTTTCGTGGTTTGTTGTCACTGTTCCTTCGAAAAATTTAAACCAACTGCAGTGATCTCGTGTTTCAGTTTGGATCGTTGCCACTGACATGACAGCAGTAATTCTGCACGGGTGTAATTATCGTTAACTTAACTGCTGTACTTTTTTAGAAAAAGATTCCAAATGTATTTGCAGTTCCTTGAGGTAGTTTCAAACTTTACTGATATGCGGAATTTATAAAAGTTATTCTTCAAAATCTTTTAGTATTTTCCAGTTTTCAAAGACCTTCAGGTTCTAGAACTCTTTACTTACAATTAGTGCGAAATACTTATATATTATATATCGAGCGATCAAGATAATTTGTAATCGAGTCATCCATGAATCCGAAAACGTATGACTGCGCTTATAAATGTCAAATAATGTGTCAATTATTTCATTCAACTATGTATTATAATAAATGCTGAAAATGGTCTAAGCACAAATGAGTCCTTCGTCTAACACCTTGAATAACATTTCGTAACATATATGAATTATTGTTTATTTCATTAATTTTTTCGGTGATTCTGAGCCTTAATTCTTGTAAATTATGAAGAGGCGTTCGGTAAATGGATTTTTTTAATAAGGCACAAAAAAAGTCCGCAGGTGTAAGGTCACAAGATCTTGGAGGCCAGATATTTTCTGTGTTCCGACTGATAAGTCTGTTATCAAAGAACTCTCGTAACATAGTTATTATGGTCCTTGTTGAATGTGCTGTAGCCCCATCTTGTTGAAAATAGCCAAGTACGAATTAGTCATCATGAAGTTCGCTAATAAAAGTTTCCAAAATCGCTTGTTGATATGCAAGTGCAGTTAGGTTACCTGAAGGAGGATTAAAAAAAAATAAGTTTAAATAACTAATAATGAATGATTTACCTTCAAAAAATATTGGTGCTATTATACGTCGTCCGCTAATTGCTGCCCAAACACCAACTTTTTTGTGGATGTATATTTCCTCCCGCGGTCCGTTCTAATTTCAGTGACTCTCTTTACTATTTTCTACTGCGACTCTCCCTATACTGGAAATGTGAAATATTTTTGAAAGTGAGAATTTGTAAAATAACATTTTAACTATTTCCTTCCGCGACCTATCTTCCCTTTAGTGACCCTCTAAATTATTTCCTTCCGCGGCCTATCCTCTCTTTGGTGACTCTCTAAATTATTTCACTCCCCGGTTCGTTCTCATTTTACTGATTCGCTTTGCTATTTCTTTCTGCTGTCTGTCTTCCTTTTAGTGACTCTCTTTCATAATTATTTCCTCCTGCGGTCCGTTCTTCATTTTGTGACTTTCTTTTCTATTTCCTTTAGTGATTCTTTTCACTATCTCCTTCCGCGGCCTATCCTCCCTCTTGGGGCTCTTTTTACTATTTTCTTCGGCGGCCTTATCTCCCTTTAGGGACTTTCTTCATTATTTCCTTCCGCGGCATGTCCTCCGTTTTAGTGACTCTCTTAAATATTTCCTTCCGCGGTCTGTTCTAATTTCAGTGACTCTCTTTGCTATTTTCTACTGCTACCCTCCCTATACCGGGAATGTGAAGTATTTTTGAAAGTGGGAATTTGTAAAATAAGATTTTAACTATTTCCTTCCGCGACCTATCTTCCCTTTGGTGACTCTCTAAATTATTTCCTTCCGCGGCCTATCCTCCCTTTGGTGACTCTCTAAATTATTTCACTCCCCGGCTCGTTCTCATTTTACTGATTCTTTTTGCTATTTCTTTCTGCTGTCTGTCTTAATTTTAGTGGCTCACTTTCATGATTATCTCCTCCTGCGGTCCGTTCTTCTTTTTGTGACTTTCTTTTCTATTTCCTTTAGTGATTCTTTTCACTATATCCTTCCGCGGCCTATCCTCCCTCTTGGGACTCTTTTTATTATTTTCTTCGCCCTTTAGGGACTTTCTTTATTATTTCCTTCCGCGGCATGTCCTCCGTTTTATTGACTCCCTTAAATATTTCCTTCCGCGGTCCGTTCTAATTTCAGTGACTCTTTGATATTTTTTACTTCGACCCTCCCTTTACTAGGAATGTGAAGTATTTTTGAAAATGAGAATTTGTAAAATAAGATTTTAACTATTTCCTTCCAGGGCCTATCTTCCCTTTAGTGACTCTCTAAATTCTTTCACTCCCCGGCTCGTTCTCATTTTACTGATTCTCTTTGCTATTTCCTTCTGCTGTCTGTCTTGCCTTTAGTGGCTCTATTTCATAATTATTTCCTTCTGCGGTCCATTCTTCTTTTTGTGGCTTTCTCTTCTATTTCCTTTAGTGATTCTTTTCACTATATCCTTCCGCGGCCTATCCTCCCTCTAGGGACTCTTTTTACTATTTTCTTCGTCAGCCTTATCTCCCTTTAGGGACTTTCTTCATTATTTCCTTCCGCGACATGTCCTCCGTTTTAGTGACTCTCTTAAATATTTCCTCCCGCGGTCCGTTCTAATTTCAGTGACTCTCTTTGTTATTTTCTACTACGACCCTCCCTATACTGGGAATGTGAAATATTTTTGGAAGTGGGAATTTGTAAAATAAGATTTTAACTATTTCCTTCCGCGGCCTATCTTCCTTTTAGTGACTCACTAAATTATTTCCTTCCGCGGCCTATCCTCCCTTTGGTGACTCTCTACATTATTTCACTCCCCGGCTCGTTCTCATTTTACTGATTCTCTTTGCTATTTCCTTCTGCTGTTTGTCTTCCTTTTAGCGGTTCTCTTTCATAATTATTTCCTTCTGCGGTCCGTTCTTCTTTTTGTGGCTTTCTTTTCTATTTCTTTAGTGATTCTTTTCACTATATCCTTCCGCGGCCTATCCTCCCTCTAGGGACTCTTTTTACTATTTACTTCGTCAGCCTTATCTCCCTTTAGGGACTTTTTTTATTATTTCCTTCCGCGGCAAGTCCTCCGTTTTAGTGACTCTCTTAAATATTTCTTCCCGCGGTTCGTTCAAATTTCAGTGACTCTCTTTGCTATTTTCTACTGCGACCCTCCGTATACCGGGAATGTGAAATATTTTTGAAAGTGCGAATTTGTATAATAAGATTTTAACTATTTCCTTCCGCGACCTATCTTCCCTTTGGTGACTCTCTAAATTATTTCCTTCCGCGGCCTATCCTCCCTTTGGTGACTCTCTAAATTATTTCACTCCCCGGCTCGTTCTCATTTTACTGATTCTTTTTGCTATTTCTTTCTGCTGTCTGTCTTAATTTTAGTGGCTCACTTTCATGATTATCTCCTCCTGCGGTCCGTTCTTCTTTTTGTGACTTTCTTTTCTATTTCCTTTAGTGATTCTTTTCACTATATCCTTCCGCGGCCTACCCTCCCTCTTTGGGCGCTTATTACTATTTTCTTCGGCGGCCTTATCTCCCTTTAGGGACTTTCTTCATTATTTCCTTCCGCGGCATGTCCTCCGTTTTAGCGACTCTCTTAAATATTTCCTTCCGCGGTCCGTTCTAATTTCAGTAACTCTCTTTGCTATTTTCTACTGATACCCTCTCTATACCGGGAATGTGAAGTATTTTTGAAAGTGGGAATTTGTAAAATAAGATTTTAACTATTTCCTTCCGCGACCTATCTTCCCTTTAGTGACTCTCTAAATTATTTCCTTCCGCGGCCTATCCTCCCTTTGGTGACTCTCTAAATTATTTCACTCCCCGGCTCGTTCTCATTTTACTGATTCTCTTTGCTATTTCTTTCTGCTGTCTGTCTTCCTTTTAGCGGATTTCTTTCATAATTATTTCCTCCTGCGGTCCGTTCTTCTTTTTGTGACTTTCTTTTCTATTTCCTTTAGTGATTCTTTTCACTATATCCTTCCGCGGCCTACCCTCCCTCTTGGGGCTCTTATTACTATTTTCTTCGGCGGCCTTATCTCCCTTTAGGGACTTTCTTCATTATTTCCTTCCGCGGCATGTCCTCCGTTTTAGCGACTCTCTTAAATATTTCCTTCCGCGGTCCGTTCTAATTTCAGTAACTCTCTTTGCTATTTTCTACTGATACCCTCTCTATACCGGGAATGTGAAGTATTTTTGAAAGTGGGAATTTGTAAAATAAGATTTTAACTATTTCCTTCCGCGACCTATCTTCCCTTTAGTGACTCTCTAAATTATTTCCTTCCGCGGCCTATCCTCCCTTTGGTGACTCTCTAAATTATTTCACTCCCCGGCTCGTTCTCATTTTACTGATTCTCTTTGCTATTTCTTTCTGCTGTCTGTCTTCCTTTTAGCGGATTTCTTTCATAATTATTTCCTCCTGCGGTCCGTTCTTCTTTTTGTGACTTTCTTTTCTATTTCCTTTAGTGATTCTTTTCACTATATCCTTCCGCGGCCTACCCTCCCTCTTGGGGCTCTTTTTACTATTTTCTTCGGCGGCCTTATCTCCCTTTAGGGACTTTCTTCATTATTTCCTTCCGCGGCATGTCCTCCGTTTTAGCGACTCTCTTAAATATTTCCTTCCGCGGTCCGTTCTAATTTCAGTAACTCTCTTTGCTATTTTCTACTGCGACCCTCCGTATACCGGGAATGTGAAATATTTTTGAAAGTGCGAATTTGTATAATAAGATTTTAACTATTTCCTTCCGCGACCTATCTTTCCTTTGGCGACTCTCTAAATTATTTCCTTCCGCGGCCTATCCTCCCTTTGGTGACTCTCTAAATTATTTCACTCCCCGGCTCGTTCTCATTTTACTGATTCTCTTTGCTATTTCCTTCTGCTGTCTGTCTTCCTTTTAGCGGCTCTCTTTCATAATTATTTCCTCCTGCGGTCCGTTCTTTTTTTGTGACTTTCTTTTCTATTTCCTTTAGTGATTCTTTTTACTATATCCTTCCGCGGTCTGTCCTCCCTCTAGGGACTCTTTTTACTACTTTCTTCGACTGCCTTAGCTCCCCTTAAGGACTTTCTTTATTATTTCCTTCCGCGGCATGTCCTCCGTTTGAGTGACTCTCTTAAATATTTCCTCCCGCGGTCCGTTCTAATTTCAGTGACTCTTTTTGCTAATTTCTACTGCGACCCTCCCTATACTGGGAATGTGAAATATTTTTGAAAGTGGGAATTTGTAAAATAAGATTTTAACTATTTCCTTCCGCGACTTATCTTCCCTTTAGTGACCCTGTAAATTACTTCCTTCCGCGGCCTATCCTCCCTTTGGTGATTCTCTAAATTATTTCACTCCCCGGCACGTTCTCATTTTACTGATTCTCTTTGCTATTTCCTTCTGCTGTCTGATTTCCCTTTAGTGGCTCTTTTTCATAACTATTTCCTCCTGCGGTCCGTTCTTCTTTTGTGACTTTCTTTTCTATTTCCTTTAGTGATTCTTTTTACTATATCCTTCCGCGGCCTACCCTCCCTCTTGGGGCTCTTATTACTATTTTCTTCGGCGGCCTTATCTCCCTTTAGGGACTTTCTTCATTATTTCCTTCCGCGGCATGTCCTCCGTTTTAGCGACTCTCTTAAATATTTCCTTCCGCGGTCCGTTCTAATTTCAGTAACTCTCTTTGCTATTTTCTACTGATACCCTCTCTATACCGGGAATGTGAAGTATTTTTGAAAGTGGGAATTTGTAAAATAAGATTTTAACTATTTCCTTCCGCGACTTATCTTCCCTTTAGTGACCCTGTAAATTACTTCCTTCCGCGGCCTATCCTCCCTTTGGTGATTCTCTAAATTATTTCACTCCCCGGCACGTTCTCATTTTACTGATTCTCTTTGCTATTTCCTTCTGCTGTCTGATTTCCCTTTAGTGGCTCTTTTTCATAACTATTTCCTCCTGCGGTCCGTTCTTCTTTTTGTGGCTTTCCTTTCTATTTCCTTTAGTGATTCTTTTCACTATATCCTTCCGCGGTTTATCCTCCCTCTAGGGACTCTTTTTACTATTTTCCTCGTCAGCCTTATCTCCCATTAGGGACTTTATTCATTATTTCCTTCCGCGGCATGTCCTCCGTTTTAATGACTTTCTTAAATATTTCCTTCCGCGGTCCGTTCTAATTTCAGTGACTCTCTTTGCTATTTTCTACTGCGATTCTCCCTATACTGGAAATGTGAAATATTTTTGAAAGTGGGAATTTGTAAAATAAGATTTTAACTATTTACTTCCGCGACCTATCTTCCCTTTAGTGACCCTGTAAATTACTTCCTTCCGCGGCCTATCCTCCCTTTGGTGATTCTCTAAATTATTTCACTCCCCGGCACGTTCTCATTTTACTGATTCTCTTTGCTATTTCCTTCTGCTGTCTGATTTCCCTTTAGTGGCTCTTTTTCATAACTATTTCCTCCTGCGGTCCGTTCTTCTTTTTGTGGCTTTCCTTTCTATTTCCTTTAGTGATTCTTTTCACTATATCCTTCCGCGGTTTATCCTCCCTCTAGGGACTCTTTTTACTATTTTCCTCGTCAGCCTTATCTCCCATTAGGGACTTTATTCATTATTTCCTTCCGCGGCATGTCCTCCGTTTTAGTGACTCTCTTAAATATTTCCTTCCGCGGTCCGTTCTAATTTCAGTGACTCTCTTTGCTATTTTCTACTGCGATTCTCCCTATACTGGAAATGTGAAATATTTTTGAAAGTGGGAATTTGTAAAATAAGATTTTAACTATTTCCTTCCGCGACCTATCTTCCTTTTGGTGACTCTCTAAATTATTTCCTTCCGCGGCTTATCCTCCCTTTGGTGACTCTCTAAATTATTTTACTCCCCGGCTCGTTCTCATCTTACTGATTCTCTTTGCTATTTCCTTCTGCTGTCTGTCTTCCTTTTAGCGGATCTCTTTCATAATTATTTCCTCCTGCGGTCCGTTCTTCTTTTTGTGACTTTCTTTTCTATTTCCTTTAGTGATTCTTTTCACTATATCCTTCCGCGGCCTACCCTCCCTCTAGGGACTCTTTTTATTATTTTCTTCGCCCTTTAGGGACTTTCTTTATTATTTCCTTCCGCGGCATGTCCTCCGTTTTACTGACTCTCTTAAATATTTCCTCCCGCGGTCCGTTCTAATTTCAGTGACTCTTTGATATTTTTTACTTCGACCCTCCCTTTACTAGGAATGTGAAGTATTTTTGAAAATGAGAATTTGTAAAATAAGATTTTAACTATTTCCTTCCAGGGCCTATCTTCCCTTTAGTGACTCTCTAAATTATTTCACTCCCCGGCTCGTTCTCATTTTACTGATTCTCTTTGCTATTTCCTTCTGCTGTCTGTCTTGCCTTTAGTGGCTCTATTTCATAATTATTTCCTTCTGCGGTCCATTCTTCTTTTTGTGGCTTTCTCTTCTATTTCCTTTAGTGATTCTTTTCACTATATCCTTCCGCGGCCTATCCTCCCTCTTGGGGCTCTTTTTACTATTTTCTTCGGCGGCCTTATCTCCCTTTAAGGACTTTCTTCATTGTTTCCTTCCGCGGCATGTCCTTCGTTTTAGTGACTCTCTTAAATATTTCCTTCCGCGGTCCGTTCTAATTTCAGTGACTCTCTTTGCTATTTTCTACTGCGACCCTCCCTATACCGGGAATGTGCAATACTTGTTCATTGTGCGGTATAAGATGCCCCTGATTGAATTGTTCGCTAATGTAGAAACGGAGGCCATCGAATGTACGAAACAGAAGACATTACTACCAGTACAGTGTTGAAAAGCCTCTTGATTAAACAATAAATCTTCCGCTTCTCGATTGATTTGTTGAGAAACTCGCAGGTCAGTTAAACGAAAATATTGTGGAATTGGTAAACCAATTTTCCGGCAAGAAAAATTATACGATAAAAGAATTGTATTTTGCACAGCTTCATTCGTCCTCTATTTCACACTCCGCACCCATACATCTATCCAGATGTATAAATGTTCCCTAGCCAACTTGCTCACCCAACGTCAGGGGAGGGGCTAAGATACCTATATTTAGCTACAGTTGTCCAACTTCTCACATTAAACGATTCACGCTCATTTAAATCGATGACTGTAATCGACCGCTTTTCCCCTAAAACTATTTGCAAAAAATTAATGAACCTGTGAAATTTTTGAAAATGGAAAGTAATCTTCAAGTAGAACTTGTCAATGTCTTCCAGATAAAAAAACAATTATCAAAATCGGTGCAGTACAGACTGTTTTATTTGGTTGAAATTGATTCATATTCAGCGATTAAATATATAGAAGATACCTCAATATTTTTCAATATTGTTACGGAAGAAAATTTACATTAATTACAGACAACAAGCCATTGATTTGTATTTTTCATCCAGACAAGACCAGCAACCTCTGCAGTAATTTTCAACATTAAGCAAGTCTTTTTATAAGGTTTTAATTATAAAATCCAATATAGAAGAACTGAGCATCACAGCAATGCTGATTATTTTTCAGGAAATCCACTAACAATAAGAGCAGAAAATATTGCGGATAGGGTAATTTTTGCAGGGAAAATTGTTCCAAATTACTCAGTTGGAGTTTCTACCAATTACACATATGGATATCAGGAAAGAAATATTGTAGCATTTCCGGGTTCACAAAACTATTTATTTAAACAGTTGTAATTTACAATTTATTTAAACAATAGACTATGTACAGATCACAGTTATAACGGCACAATTATTTATTTTAACAGTTCGCACGAGTCACACGGATTATGTCGCTCAGTATCTTATTCAGACCTCGACTGACTGGCGGTCGGTCTCGCGTTCTATTTAAAGCGGGAATGCGCTTTATGCATTCGCCGAGAACTGCAGAACTCTAGAATATTCACGATCGTACGAATTTACGATGAAATCATCACGCCGCGATTCTTCGATTCACAATATTAAAAGATCCAGAATTTTATTTTTAACTGTCGAAACAGGACTGGAACTAAACTACCTAAAGATTTCAAAGAAGAAGAAATTACAAAACAAGATGGTTGTTTATTTAGGGCCGGTCTTTTCAACTATCAGATATAGTTGCAGATACGTATCTTGCAGATAAACATATCTGCAGGTTGGTTCCCGATAAGTACCAAGAAGATAAATTTGTAGCGATAAGGAAAGATTTATATCGAAGTAGTGTGATAAAACGGGAACAATTTTTGCAACCTTCTTTGCAACAGTTTTGACAACATAACCTAAAATTTAATAGTGTGGCAGTTTTTGTTTGTTATTTTTTGACCAGCGAATTAAGCAATAATATTAATTATGGGCAAAGTGCAAAAGAACAAGTTGGAAGAGAAGCGAATGAGACTATTGATACCTAACACATTGCTATTCATACAAATAACCGCCCTGCTGATAAACCTGAAAATTAGAGGAACCTGAGAATTTGAACAACCTGAAAAAATGATTAACCTGAGAAGATGATGAACCTGAAAATCAGAGGATCCTTAGAAGATGAAGAAGCTAAAAATCAAAGGAACCTGAGAAGTTGATGGCCTAGAAAATCAAAGGAACCTGAAAAGATGATGAACCTGAAAATCATTGGAACTTGAGAAGATGAAGAACATAAAAATCAGAGAAACCTGTGAAGCGGATGAAACTAAAAATCAATGGAACCTGAGAATATGAAGTACCTGAAAATCAAAGGAAACTGAGAAGCTAATGAACCTGAAATTCAGAGCAATCTGAGAAAATCAAGAACCAGGAAACCTAAGAGTCTGAAGCACCTGAAAATCAGAGAAACCTGAGAAGCTGATGAACGAGAAAATCGAAGGAACCTGAGAATCTGAAGCACCTGAAAAATCAGAGAAACCTGAGAATCTGGTCAACCAAAAAGTCAGGGGAACCCGGAAAGCCGATGAACCCGAAAATCAGAGGAATCTTAGAAGATGAAGAACCTGGAAAGCAAAGGAATCTGACAATCTGAAAAATCCCATAAATCGGAAGAACCTAGAAATATGTGAATTTGACCAAAATGGAGAACATTTTCAGCATTTATTATAATAGTTTAATGAAATAAATGTATTTTCCTTAAAATTTAACGTATTTTTGACAATAAAATCCTGTTTGAGAATTTCCACTATTTTATCTTTCAATTGACACATTATTTGACATTTATAAGTGCAGTTTAAGTGCACGACATACGTTTTCGGATTCATAGATGACTTGATTACAAATTATCTTGATATTATAATAACCTCAACCTGATGTAGTTGACATTTCTAGGTTTGACATAAAGTGATTCACAGTTTTAGTGACTTTTTGCTAAAGCTGCAATCACATTGTCATGTCCACCTGAATAACATATATTTTTCTATTTTAAAACTGCCATCTGAACGAGTCTGTTTAAAAACGGTGCACGCACCATCGTCCGTAATAATTACATAGCGTTATTGACACAAGAAGAAAAAAAGCATTTCCAAAGCCGTGTCCTAAACACACATTTCCCCGCGTTGTTTATCCGGACACCTTTCGAGCCATCCGTCTCTGTCCCATCGCAGAAAAGCCTCTTTGCCCATTCGAACACGGCCCAACGAATAATACTTAGCAACCGGCTTACAGTGTTTTACCCAGGGGTCCGTCCGTCTCGAGCAGCCATCCAAGAACCTGATTTGTGTTTGTTCGTCGGAAAATATCGAACAGGACCTGGGATTGATGCATCTATTTACGTTTACAAATGAAATGTTTCGGTGCTATTGTGTGTTTTGTTAGAAGGGAATCGGATTTCTGGCATAAATCAAGCGAACCGCTACCAGCTCGCAACTTTTCGATGGTATTGTTGTCGGCGGAGGCCATAAAGTATCCACGTCCACCTGCATTACACGACGATATTTTATACGTGTTCTCCTATTTAACCGGGTACCCAGTTTCTAGCCTTTGCGATGCCAAGGAAGGCGATGAAGATGTGAGCTCGGTTTATGGTAATTTCAGCTTTCGACGGACAATTTTCCAGTACTGGAAGAGTTGCTTCGTGGAATCGAATCGTGGTTTCTAATTAACATACCTAATATACATCAACTTTATGTACATATAGAAAAATTATACTAAATATTTACCATATCATTTTATGCAAATTGCTCAACGATCTAAAATTAGTAAATTTCAAACACAGTTTCATTTCCGATCAAACAACCTCAACAGCCACAGCTTTTAGAATTCCAACAACAAACTTCGATTTCGCTTTCTGCCGATGAACCCCAAATTTAAATTTACAATACATGAAGGCCAAACATTTTCGGCTCTTCCATCAACTGTCAGCGCGTTGCCACGAGGTGAACCAATTTGAAATTTGACGAAGTAAACAGATATTTATTCATTCGCGTTGGGGTTCTTGTCCGACCGATGAACTTTAACCCACCGATACAAGCACAGGTAAAAATATTCCGGGAATAATGGCATGCACGCACCGATCAACGGCCGAAAGTGAAACTTGGTAAATACGCAGAAAATTACCGCTTTTTCGTTCTTTTGCCTGCTGTAATAACATGCATGAGACCCCCATTATGTTTTAGGGTTTTCTCTCCGCACACCATTAATATTCATAAATTATTCTGTCGGGGAGATATGGACAATAACTTCAAATTATAGATAGGGAACGTGATGTATGGGCCGAATTAACGGAAGGGATAATTATAACTACATAATACGCCGTGTTTTTGGTAATGGAATATGTTTGGCAAGGACGATGACTGCTTTTAGTGACTCGTGGAAATTCGAGTCTTTTTTTCCGCCCCTAACAGCGATGGAGTTAATTAAGGAGGAATTTCGACAATGTTGCCGAGACTCGTGGTGTCTTGGTTGGTCCTTGGGTAACGAATTCAATAACTATAAATTGTACATTATTATACGAGTTTAACAAGAGGCTTCATTGTGACATGAGAAGAATAGAACGAATGTAACAATGCCTCGTTAAACGAGTGTAATGTACTTTTTTTTTCTACTTTGCAGCACTTTTGAAAATCTTAAAATTCTTCTTTTTAAAATAATATCTTAGGGATTTCGGGATTAGGCATTGGTTGTGTTGGTATTTGTCATCTGTCATATGTGAACCAAAATTTCAAATTTAAAATCGCGACCTAACAACTGAAAATGTGCTTTTGGCGTATTATGGAGAATTTAGTTCAACAAAATAAGCGTCAGCCCTCTGGGCATCCTAATAGTATGCTTCGAGTGCTTATGAGAATCTTGATCACCTTGATTCAAAAATACAGTAGTGTTCGGCCAAGGCAAGCTCCTCCAGCACGTTTCTTTTTAACGTATCGTAATTGATTAATCAAAAGCCCAATTGGAATTAACAAAATTGGCCAGGTCCCAACAATAATGACAGCATACCTGAAATTATGCAATCCTGAGCAGTACACGGGACATTGCGGGTCGAGTGCGTCTTACCTTGCAAATCAGGGTAGCGATTTAGTTACAATAAAGAGACATGGGGGCTGGAAGAGCTCAACTGTAGCTGAAAGTTACATAGAACATTTCCTGCAGAAGAAAACTTTATTACAACCAACTACTTCCAGGTCAACTTCATCACAATGGAACTTTTTATCCTGCCAGGACAAGTAATAACCTGAATAGGGATGAGGTTGAGGTGAATGTTCGAGATGACACCTGTGGCAGTTTTAAGGCGCAGAACTTACCCGGTTTTTCTTTTAACGATTCTTCTCATGTTTCACCCAGTAAACACATGCACGTTGTTTTAACGTGGAAAAGCCGTGTATTTGGTTGATACCACGTTAATGGTTGAAAATATCACGTTATATTTTGGTAATACCTTCAACGTTATTTCAACGTATTTTACGTAACGCAAATTCAACGTTGATTTACAATAAAATAATGGCGTATAATACGTATCTACAAATTACGACAATTCAACGTTAAAAAATGACTTTATTTTTAAATATTATATATGACGCAATAAAGACGTTTAATCAATATTGTTAATCAACGAAAGGTACATTATGTTGATAAAATATAAATTATTTTCTACGTGTAGTTCTGACGTTTGTTTCTCGTGAAATTTTTATATTAAATACACGTGTTTTTCTAGTGTCATATAGGCGTGTTTGTCGTCGTTTATTTTTCGTGAAATTCTTACATTAAGTACACGTGTTTTTCTAATCAAATAAAAAATAAAAATACCTAAGGAGTGAAAGAGTTTCAGCAGAGTATAAAAAAATCATCATTGTGGTGTAGTCCTATAGGTTTTTGGGTTTAAAAGGAGGTTTTTCAATTTACTTCCCTTAATTTTTTATTATTGTGTTTTACTTTACCTCAATTTACTTTTTTTTTAATTATGTTAAAAAATATATATTTATTATTTAAATCATAACTTAAATCAAATTATATAAAATAGAAAAATTTTTGAGTATTATTTTTCGTAAAATTTTAACATTAAATACACGTGTTTTTCTAGTCATCTATACTACAAATAAAAACGCATTCGAGGCGTGTTTTGGCGCCGTTTACTTTTCGTGAAATTTTTATTCCATATCATATTATTAGGCGTGTTTTGTGGTCAAGTTTATAAGTCACTAAGGGGTTTCAAAGATAAAAATGATGATTTTAAAATACATAATGTATAATAATCCTACTTAATTTATATTTTTTATTTGAATTACGATTAAAATCAAATATAGAAGCATAGAAAGGAGTTAATGTGGGTAATATATAAGTAATTTTTGACATTCAGTTCTGACATAAATTTCTCGTGAAATTTTTACAATAAATTAACGTGTTTATATAGTACATTTATGTACTACAAAGGAACGCATTCCATTGGCGTCTTTTACAGATTCCATATGGGCGGTTTTTGTCCCAAGTTTAGAAGCCACTGTAAATTGTTTGTTGCGGGTTATAAAACATATCTACATTTTTTATTTGAATCACATTTTAAATAAAATAGAATGGTTATAGAATTTAAAAGTAGAAACAATAGAACTATTTAGTAAGGCTAGCATTTCTTTCATATTTTTTACGAAACATGGTAACAACTAAGTTAGCTCTTGTAAACATTTGGCACCCCGAATTTTACCCAAACAACCTTGAAAGTTTGACGTTTTCTCGTGGTTGAAATGTTTTAGGATCGTCTCGCCCGCCTAGTTCTAGATTAACAATCGCTCTTTGAGAATACATATAATTATTCAAAAACAAAACAATAATTGTCTGGATCACTTTTGGTGGTAGATACTTACTCTTAATCAGCTTTCCGATTCACTCATCACCCTGATGATGCCAACGTTGTTGGCGAAACGTGCGTCGGTATTTATAATAAAAATTGTTTTTGGTGTTTTAGGGAAAACGCGAAAAGTGCGCGGCACGATGCCGGGCGATAAACATAAGCCGACTGGAGCTCCCAGTTCAAATAGTGAAAAGTACTGTAAAAAGTGCAAAAAACAAGTTAAAAATGTGTCCATGCAGTGTATTAAGTGCTACGTAATCTATCATAAAAGTTGTGCACTTGCCTTGGATGACAATAAGAAGAAATTTAACTTTATAAGTGAATCTGAAATGATCTGTATTAATCATGGAAGCGATGATAACGACTTGCAACCTACTAGCTCACCTACTTCGAATGAAAACGTAATTACTGCAATGACAGCCGAAATTGCAAATCTCAAGAAAATAAATGAAATTCAAGCAAGGGAAATTCAAGAGCTCAAAGAAGAAATTAGGATTAGAAGTGTACGGAATAATCAGCACGGCGATGGCCATGAAACTATTTCTTGTGAAACGTTCAAAAAAGAGATAATCGACCTTATCAACGACTTTAAAAAAGAAGTAAATAAACAGCTGATTCCCTTGACTAATTATTGCAAACAAACAAAGGAATCTGTCCCATCTCCTTCATACACAGTTACAGTTAATAACGTTATTGCTGAGTCTAACGCGAAGAATGAAGAAACCCACAAACTTCTTCATGACAAACAACTAGAGATCATGAACGATATAATTAATTTGGACAAGCAGGAAACACAGGACTTTGAAACCACACCACCAATGGATGGTGTGTTTAAAACTGTAATTTACAAAAATAGCAAGAATATAAAATCTCGAGGTAGTCAAGCCTACGGCCCAGTAGACACCCGCAAAGAAGATTTCAAGTTCAAATCGGGCGCATCCAAGTCAAAACCAATTGTTGGTACCGGTAGTTCTTCAAGTAAAAATCTCATCAGCGTTCCGAAGCCTCTTACAAGAAATTATCACATCAGTCGTCTACATCCCGATACTACAACTGATGATATTATTCAGCATCTTACAGCTATCACCAGCCGTGTCAGCTGCCAAAAACTACAATCGAAAAAACCTGAAGTGTACTCGTCCTTTAAAATAACTGTTCCCTCGATGTTAGAAGGAAAAGTTTTGGACCCTACAATATGGCCAGAAGGAGTGACAATAAATCATTTTTTTCCGAAACGTACAACACTGAACGCACCACCCTAGGGTTAAGGCAAGAGCGACCTAATTTTTTAGTGGGTCACGTAAACGCAAGATCTTTGTGTAACAAGTTCCCTGAATTTCAGAGTTTTGTTCTTCAGAACAAATTCTCAGTTATTACTGTCAGCGAAACATGGCTCCAAGAAGAAATGCCCGATGAACATTTTAATATCCCAGGTTACCAGCTTGTACGTAAGGACAAGACCTCTCGTGGATGTGGTGTGGCTGCGTACATTCGTGAAGGCTTGAAGTATGAACTTTTAGAATTTCCGGTTGTTGAAATGGTTGATTTTGTCATGGTTCAGATCAAAATTGGTTCGAAGTACTTTGTGCTAGGAGTATTCTATAGACCTCCAAATAGCAATTATAAAAATATATCATTTATTTCTGACATTATTCACTCTCTGTCAGTGAGCGGCTTTAATAACTTCATCTTGTTAGGAGATTTTAATATAAATATGTTAACCGCCAATCTGGCCAGTGACTACCTTAACTCGATTTTATTTGAACTAGACTGTAAACAACTAATTAAAAATCCTACTAGGGTCACTAATGATCATGAATCCCTTCTTGATTTAATAATCACTAACTCCAACTTGCCTATTGTTAATTCATGGGTCTCAGAATTTACTTTTTCAGATCACAATTGTGTTAACTGTGTAATTGATTTTCATGTAGATGTCCAGTGTTCTGTCAAGAAAATTGTACGCTCTTTTAAACATTTTGACACAGAAAAATTCAGTTGCGACGCTGGAAATGTTGACTGGAATCGTATATATAAAATTGAAGACATAAATGAAAAGGTGAGTTATTTCAATGCCTCGTTAACAAAATTATTTGACGTTCACGCGCCCTTGGTTACTACCAGAGGGCAAGCTAAACTCAAAAGTCAGCCGTGGTTTACTGACACCCTTAAACGTTTAAAGTCTTTAAAACAAAAAGCATGGAATCGTTATTGTCATTCTGGACTTGAGACTCACAGGAGATACTACTGTGAACTTAGAAATATCTATAACGTTGCTCTCAAACAAGAGAAAAAACATTTTTTGCAATCTAAGTTTAATCCTCATTCTAAAACCGATGCGAAAAAACTTTGGTCAGATTTAAAATCCTGGAATATTATTGACTCCAAATCAAATGATGCACTACCAAATGAGCTTTGCGATGCTAACTTAGTAAATAACTATTTTATGGATTCCATCCCCAGAGTTTCATCTACCCCAAATTTTAAGCAATTTCTCCAAATTGCCAATTTTTCACGTGATAGTAAGTTTCGTTACACACCTGTAGATGTTGACACTGTTAAAGAGTTCATTCTTAAATTTAAACCCTCTATTGAAGGAATCGATGGAATTTCTGGACGAATGCTACAGCAAGCTCTACATTTTGTATGTGCTCCCCTCACTCATTTAATTAATATCTGTTTCGAATATGGCTATGTACCATCTCTTTGGAAAATTTCATCCGTTACACCAATTCCAAAAAAAACAAAAGTTTCTGGCCTAAGTGACTTGAGACCTATTAGTATTCAATCTGTTTGTCTACTAATTGCTGAGTCGATAATTTATAAACAATTGAATCAATATGTGTGTGGCTATAATATACTGCCCCCCATACAGTCCGGCTTCCGCAAAGGTTATAGCACAACATCTGCCTTAGTTTCTATAACAAATAACATCCTTCGGAACATGGATCTAGGTAACATTACATCTTTAACCCTGCTGGACCTATCTAAGGCTTTTGACTCAATCGACATTCACTGTTTGTTAGAAAAACTTAGTTACTACGGTATATGTGACTCTACTTACAAATGGTTTCAAAATTACTTACTTAATCGTAAACAAGTCTGCCGTATTAACTCCACTACATCTAGGCTAGTGTCTAATCTGCGTGACGTCAAGAGTGGCGTCCCGCAGGGTTCTGTTCTCGGACCCCTCTTATTCTCAATATTTATAGCCGATATCCAGTTTGTTCCAAAAAATTGCAAGTTGCACTTGTTCGCTGATGATATTCAACTCTACTACAGTTTTAGGCCGCATGATAACCTGCGAGCTCAGCAAGTAATTAATGATGATCTTAACAAAATCTTTAAATGGACTCTTAGCAACTCGCTAATAATAAATACCAAAAAAACCAAAAACATCGTGCTTGGCACAGCAAACAAATTGATAAATCTGGATCACTCACTATGTATCAACAATGACGTAATTGTCAGCGAACAGGCAGTTAGGAATCTTGGAGTAACTTTTGATAGCCGTTTAAATTTTTCGACTCATGTATCGAATCTCTGCAGACAAGGTTTTCTTAAACTCAAGCGATTATATCCTTTAAAAACGTTCCTAAATCAAGACATAAAGTTATTGCTGATCAACTCTTTGGTATTGTCAACGTTCAATTATTGTGATCAGGTGTACGGACCCTGTCTATCTAATGAGGATAAACTTAAGTTGCAAAAAATCCAAAACATGTGTATAAGGTTCGTTACATTCATACCTCGTTTTGACCACGTAACCCCTTATTTAAGGTCTCTAAACCAACTAAAATTAAATGAACGTCGTTTTGTCCACTATGTTGGATTTGTGAAAAGAATAATCAATAATTAATTTCCTGACTATTTGTTTACTGAGCTAATTAAGCGCTCTGATGCACATCCAAAAATATTGAGACACGTAGATCATCAATTTACGATCCCTCTGCATAAAACAGCTACATTCCAGTCATCATTTTCATACATTGTTCCATATATTCTAAATCGTCTCTCGGTCAGACTGGACCTTTCTAGCACCACAATAAAAAATCAGTTGAAGACTGATATATTGAACAATGTACCCTTCAAAGTGGATATTAACAAATTTTAAATTTTTTACTTGTGTTATGTATTTTGTAGGTATCATTGTTTTATTATGTGTACTAATTCTTATTTTTATTCTTATTAGGTTAGAGTTTTTATAAATCAGTTTTCTGTACTTTTAACCTTTTGTATGTGTACTGCACTACAATAAACGCTATTATTATTATTATTATTATTAAAACTGATTAAAAGTAGTCATATAATTATTACTAAATTAAAATTTAAAAATAAAATTGACATTCCCTATTCTATTATGGTGTTAATGTTATAAAAAATTACAAAAGCTTTTTAACCCAACGGCAAAGAAATAATTCAATGTAGGTAACTATATTTACTTACGTAGATAGGTACTTACAAATATTAATTTAAATGTGTTTGTTAAAGTTGAAAACAAAAATTAAGATCTTTAATTATTACAGTTAATCAACGAAATTAATAAATATTGGTAATGTCTGGTAATGTGAAACGCTGTGAAGTAAGTGAAGGTGTCAAAAGACCAGCGAAAAGATTAAAAATAAAACAACGAATCTCTTTTAAGTGTCGCGTCGCGAAGTTTGAGTGTGTCTTTGACCGGAGAAGAGTTCAGTTTTGGTCAGGGAATGAATAGTTTTTAAAAACGAAATGGAAAGCAGGTAGAATTAAGGGACAATTTGAAACATACGTTGAGAAGTTTTACCGTTTAGGCGCTGGAATTTTGAGAAGAACGGATATTGGTTTATGATGGGGGCTGAACGTTGAGGAACCGACGACGCGAGCGTAATTTTATTGTCGAAAATAAATAATAACCAAACGTCAGTAATATAATTGAATATCAATTCTCTAGTTAGAGTAGTTAGAGTATTGATATTCAATGGTACTATCAATGAAAATTTCTGCCTTATCGAATTTGTTTTGGCGACAAACAAACATGCTGCTTCCAACACAAAGCTTTCAAAATGTACGTGATTTACAGCTTTTTTTTATTGCGCCTTGCACCCCGAACGAAGCGAAACCAAGGAACTCTGTCAAGATGTATCATCTGTGCTTGGCCATTGCTTCGTTCGATTTTGTTCATTTTATTTTCATTTTTCGTCTGAGATCGTGCAGTTCGTTTCGTTTTCGTTTGCCTTACCAAGTTTTGAGATTTGTGTAGCGTCCAAAAGTCCTAAAGGTAAGTAGTACAGTATTTTATTTCAAAGTAGTAACTAAGTATACATTTTTTATGCATATTACTAACCAGAATTTAAATTTATTCCGCAAGTGTACCGATTTTATGACTTTCGTCAAAAGTGGTACTCCATATAAGACCTGGTCTTCTTACAAGGTTTTTAAGATTCATTTTAAGACAGGTATATACATATATGATATTATATTTATGATTTTTAACTTTTGAGCTTCTTTGCAGAGGATTATGACACAGACGATAAAAAGGCCAACAACCTCATCAAGGAGATTGGGCAAACTGCAGAGGAAACAACTCATCAGTGGAAAGTCTCTCAAGAAAGCAAGTTTTTGCTGATGAGTCCCTTTTTGATGGTAAGCGGCGTCGAACTGTAAACCTTGGAGAGGATTTTTGCTGTACCCCGACGACGTCTTATGCATCGCCAATGTCAGCATTTTCTCCAGCTTCAACATATCCTGGTAAATTGTGTAATTTTACGACAATCATATACCTAGTAAGAATTTTTTTATTTTTGCAATAGTTACTTATAGTTATTTCTTATAGATTTTGAGGCAATTGTACTGCAAACATTGGCAAAACTGACCCAGCACGTCGAGCAACACACAATCCGAGTCATGAAAAAAATGATTTAATTTAATTAGGACAATTAGCCCATAATAATTATTTTAGTTTTTTTTTATAATAATAATTATAGTTATAGTTATATAGTTTATAATATTAGTAGTACATAGTTGATATCATATTTTTAGTAATTATTTTCATATTTTCTATTCACCTTTATACATTATAATAGATTTGAACTTTTGTAAAACAATTTTTTTGTTTGTTTTATAATAAATATATGTCATGAAAATCAACATTTTTTTAATATACTTATTTCCTAAAATCACCTAAAAAAGACGTATTTTATAATATCTTTAAAATACGTTTACAGAACGTTTTGTTGAGACATTGAAAATGACGTTTAATTCAGAAAATCAACACGTCTTTCAACCTGGTAAAAACACCTGAGAGAGACGTGTTTTATCAGACGTTTGTCACACGTCATTTTTACACGTCAAAAGTACCGTTGATTTCGGCGATATCGTAACGGCTATTCAACGGTTGGTAGGTACTTGTTTTTTTCACATTGTTTTGTTTACGGAAAATCAGTACGTCTTAACAACGTGGTAAAGTCACGTAAAAAAAAACGTGTTTTACTAGACGTTATAAACACGTCATATTTACACGTCGAAAATAACGTTGAAGTCAGCGACATCGTAACGTCTATACAACCGTTGGTACTCGTCTTTTTTTTACGTTTTTCTCACGTGGTTGTGTTTACTGGGGCAATTAATGTTTACAACTGCACAATTTCAGGAAAAAAGGAACAGTTAAGTGAAATTCAGTTTATTGGTTACAAGATATTCAAAAAAAAGTTACAGACAGGAAAAGGATGTTGGTTTTGTTCTGAGTAGTTGAAGTGCTTTGTTATAAATTGTTTTAATTTCACCAAAATAGGAAATAAATGAGATAAATAATTGTGGTTATGTAATGTGCTGGATTTATACTACAACGTACTCCAGTATGACATCATCTTTTGGAATATTCGGCACTCATCGAGAGCGCGATGGAACTATCTGGAGGCGCATAGAGGCATTTAGGCGCCGGTATATTTATTAGAGCAGTTGCTTTTATCTATCCGGAGTGCCGCGTGATGTGTAAATAAATAAAACGAGACGTGCCGGTGAAGTAGTAAATTGTAAATAGTGTAAATAATGTAAAATAGTGTAATATTAGAAGTATAGATAAATTGTACATAGTGTCAAATAAATATGAAACTCAATTATGACACCAAAGTAAAAGAACTAATTTAATCTACCGATTTACATTGAAACAGCAAAACTGAGACTCTCTAAAAAAATAGTAGTAGTAATATTAATAACGCTCAACGAGCTTAAAGCTCCAACCAGAAAAACAACACTCTCATCTCCCCAAACCCGACTTACAGGCGGCAGCTTCACCTCCCAAGCTTCATTTAATTAATTCCGACTTAATCCGCAGTTGTGGGCGTCCGACTTCACTAAATTTCCCGGAATTACGTAGTTATTTCTTGTAAAATAATCCGAAACATCTACAAAGTACTCGAATTAGCCCGGTAAAGACGACGAGGGAGCAACCACATGTTAAATGCCTTCGTAGGGGAAGCAGTAAAGCGACACGGTCCGACGAACAAAGAGCCAAACAGTGCGTCCTGTTCCTGACACCGGCCTCTGGATAACTGCACGATCATCCTGTTTAATTTAAAACAAGAGGAGGCTCCGGGGGGTCGTTTATGAGAATATGGATCGGTTAACAATGACGCCAAGAACAATAACGCTAAGGCTGCGACGTTCACTTTTAATGTATTTCAGTGAGCGCGTTCGTTATTTCTGCACCCACTATTACCATAAGAATAGGAACAGCCCCGCTTTATTGGCAGTAATGATGACTTTGTATGGGCCCGGAGTTCTTGACTTTGGGCAGATAAAAATGAAATTGCACACTAAGAAGTTGAAAAAGCACTGCAGTCAGAGATTTTTAATCAGACAAATGAAATGTCGCTGTAATTCCAAAACGTGTCGACACGCTGGTAATTTACGAGCTCCGCAGCGGCGCCCCCTCAAATCCAAGAATCTGGAGCGCAACATTCAAAGCAGCAATTTTCCCATCCGCACAGCCAAAACGTCCATCCATGCTCTAACATAAAAGCAAACCCCATAAATATCGGCCGAGCAAAGCTCGTGGTAATAATCGGGCACATATCCCAAAGCCCCCAGACAATGGCGCCGTAAAATAAATTAGAAAATAAGCAGGCGTGCAAGGCAAATAGGCTCCATCCAGATTAAACGAGGAATAAGTTCTTTGAAAGAGAGTCCGTAAACCGTCCGAGAACTTTTGTGAAGTGCTCCACCACGGTCGAATATGTATTTTATGAAGGGGCCGCGCACAATGGCCTCCTCTGTGCTATGTAATCACTTATCTGGCACTCGCTATACACTGGAGGCATTCTCGTCGGACGACAGAGGATGAATTGTCGATTCAAAACCGTCTCCTGAAAGGACGTTCCCGAGAAAATACATAATTGCATTGGAGCGGCGGTTGTTGGCCGCAGTTTTTTCGGAACGCTGCTCCGAGTCTCGGGGGGCTGCGGCGAGTCGGGGGCTCCTGGGGGACTTTGCCGGATCAAGCTTTGAAAATTGATGAGGCCCCTGGAATTAACAGATGAAATGTCACTATGCATATATAATTCTGGGCTGCAAGGGGGAATTGCCAACCACCATGTACCTTTAGATATGGTTTTTCTTTTATTTAATTATTATTATCTGTTTCAAATTTGTTGCTTGTAAACAATTGTAGGTATCTGACGTCATTCACTGAATGAGTTAAGAGTTTTACAGACGGTATCAAATTGGAAAAAATAGCCGTGGTTTGAATACCAATTCTGATCTGATGAAAATTAGCATCTTTCTGATGGCATTGTTGCGTTACATCATTACTATCCTTTTTACCACACACTTTCTAATTTTCACAATATGATACGGCAATAAAGATGTGAATAATCACATATTTATCACGTTTGACACATTTTTACCCACTGATTCTTTATGCTCCAAAACCTTTGACGTCATAGCATCATTGTCGTGTGAACAAAACGCTGATCAGATAATTATGTATTTACAGTTTTAACAATGTGAATAATTTTCCTCGAAGATTAGCATCTGCGAGATTTGATACGAACTTAATGAGACATTTATTTCTGCATATAAAAGTATTATTACTAACAATAATTTATAACAGTTTTGCTATTTTAGTCCCCCCAAACGCTGGATGCCCCTTACACGCAAATGAACTTTTACGACCTGTTTATGCGCATGCATATTCCCAAACAGACGCGTTTATTTTATCCGTCGATACGGATTTACGACGTTCTCATCCGTACCATACGTTTAATTTTTAACACGAAGACTTTCTATTCTCCGTTTTCCGGTTATTGAACGTGAAAAGTAACAGGATTTGCGCGTTTTCTCGAAATTCCCAAATCTCCATTCTGTCCTCTCGACTCTTTGTGTAGCTCCACCATTCATCGCTTTCCCTCCGGGGCCTCCCCGTTTCATATATATATTATTGTTTGAATATCGCTCTTAATTTATTCTTTTTGTGCATTCTTCTCTTCAGTGGGTTCTTTGTGCCGTTTCATTTGCTGCCTTTCCCCGGAATTCGTGTCGAACGTAAATGGTTTTTAGAAGGGGAGGCTTAATGAAAACGTTTTTTGTTTTCTGTCCATTTCAAGGTCGTCCAGTTCTTGGTTTGGATGAGATTTACAGTGCACTTCTTGGACAGGTGTTACAAAGGCTTTTGCATTTATCGAGATTTTTACAAGTGTAAGTTTTGGTTTTAATAGTCTCCAGTTTTTGGAAATGAAAAAGCTGCAATTAAAAACGATGCATTATTTTTTACGTAAAATTATGTCCACTATAGCGTTAGTAGGCAATTTGTAAACTTATTCTCAACAATTTTATTTAAACAAGCAACACCTCATTTTACGAAAATATTCCCACATTACTGTATTACTGCATTGGGAATTTACAAACCGAACACCAATGAAAAAGAAAAATTCTCAGGTTACCTATAAATGTCCGGGTTTCTTTACTGATATAGGATATCTTAAATCATCATTTTAGATATTCTAATTTATTATCAATCATGACATCTTAAAAATGATAGTCGCTGTTAAAAGATATAATACAGTGTAAAATCTATATAGCGAAATTGAAGGCACCGGGTATTCTTTTACTTTATAAATAGTTTTCGTTATACAGAGAGCAAAAGAAAACAATATAATAACAATATAAACCAACCTTAGCAATTTAGCGTTTTAAGGAGTTTTTCGTTATATAGGAGTTCGCTATATGTAGATGTATAACCAACTCATTTTATGCAATAAAGTCTCGGGAAATTAATTTTTTCGTTTTAACCGTTTACAGCACCAAATTTATTAATTTTTTTTTGTTATCTCAAATAAATATATGCAATATACAGAGAATATATAAAAATATACAAAGCAAAATATTCTTCCCAGCACAGAAAAAAAAAAGCAAATGTCTCCAATAAAATATAAGTAGTACTATAATATAACACACATACATAATTATTACTAAAATATATTGCGACGACGGCGCGACGGCCCGGAAGCGGATGATGTCATGATGATCTCACCACGTATGGTAACTTAATTAATCTGGAATAGTCCACATGAGAACGTCTGGGAATAATTGTTTACATGGGATGCTCTAGAAGACTCTGTGGCGGTGATCTCATGCTATACCACGCTCGTACAAGAGACTGATCTCATTCTTCTGGAATAATTCTTTGCGTTGGAAACATGATCTCATGATTCCGGGAATAGAAGAATTCGAGAACGAAGGGAGCGGTATAAGAAGGGATCAAACAACGGAGCAAGTCAGTCTATTGGAAGCATCGTGAACAATATTGTGAAAGTCTGTACATTGTGAAAAGTTAGTCTTAGTAGTCTTTTTAATAAAAGCTAAAACCTCGAACCCGCCCGGCTCAGGCTACGTTACATTGGTGTGGGATTTAAAGAAGCGGACGTAAAAAAAAATTGAACCAACCGGTACGTGACGCATGTCAAAGCAACCTTCTGGAAGAGTCACAAAAAGTAAAACCATGGAGGCTCTACAAGGACTAATGGCCGCTTTTCTAGAACAATTAGAAAAGAGACGACAAGAAGAAAGAGAAGAACAAGAAAAAAGACGACAGGAAGAAAGGAAAGAACAAATGGCACTTCTAGAACAACTAGAGAAGCGACGACAAGAAGAAAAAGAAGAGCAAGAAAGGAGACGACAAGAAGAAAAAGAAGAGCAAGAAAGGAGACGACAAGAAGAAAGAAAAGAACAAATGGCACTTCTAGAACAACTAGAGAAGCGACGACAAGAAGAAAAAGAAGAGCAAGAAAAGAGACGACAAGAAGAAAAACAAGAACAAGAAAATCGACGACAAGAGGAACAGAAGAGAATTTTCGATCAGCTAGACATTTTGCAAAACACTTTTAAAAAAGACGTGGAAGAGAAGGTTCAAGTTGTGGAAAGGAAAGTTCTGGAAATTGAAGAAGTTGTAAAAGAAGAAGTTCTCGAAATGAAAGAGGAATTGGAAAAGAAAGTCAAGGAAATGGAAACAAAGCTGAAAAGGATAACAACGGGGCAGTCGGTCGTGACAGAACCGTCATCACAAAGGCTAAAACCTCCGACTTTTGATGGTCAGACCTCGTGGTTTATGTACAGGAGGCAATTCGAGGCAGCGGCCGAAATGAACAACTGGGGTGAAGACGAGAAAGCCACTGCACTGGTGTTATCCTTGCAAGGACAAGCTCTTCAGCTGCTGCAAACCGTCCCGGAGAGGGAACACTAGAACTACGTCGCCGTGGTCAACGCTCTCGAGCTGCGGTATGGAGACCTCCACTTGAACCAAGTGTAGCAGTCACAGCTGAAGTCACGAGGTCAGAAGAATGGCGAAAGCCTGCAGGAGTTTGCGGCGGACGTTGAGAGACTCGTACATCTGGCCTACCCAAGCGCCCCTAGCGAATTTCACCACCAACTTGGAACAAGCGCGTTTATTGATGGGGTCCGCGACGGTGAGTTGCAGCAAATGTTGAGACTAGGTAGACATCAAAAATGCGCCGATGCCCTCGTGCACGCCCTGGAGTTCAAGGCGGCTAAAAACGCTTGTCGTCCGGCGGCTCAACGTCTGCGAACAGTAACCATAGAGGAAGCCCCGAAAGACGGAAACGACCTGCTGCGAGAAATAAAGACGTTGCTTGAAGAAATGCGACACGGAAGCACGACAGGCAGGCCCAGATGCTTTAATCGTGGGAAAGTGGGCCACCTGAGAAGAGACTGCCGTTTAAGGAGGTCACCGGAGCAGACCCACAGGAATCCGGAGTCCAGTCCAGCTAGCGCTTTGGAGCGTGTGCTAGCTGGCCCGACAAAAGCCCCTAGGGTCATCTCCGTCTCGCAGCTACGAAGAAGGAACGACAGTCTGTTGCTGGAGGGTCGAATCAACGGAGCTGGCTGTTCTATGACCGTCGACACCGGAGCGACCGTCTCGATCGGAAGACCAGACATCTTCAAACCGCTGGGAGATTTCCAATTGGCAGAGAGCGACCTGGTGTTAAAAACAGCAACGGGAGAAGCAGCACGAGTATTCGGGGAAGTTGAGGCAAGACTCGAGTTGGGGAGGTTCGAGTTCATTCACAAGGTTATTGTAGCTGATATAGTAGACGATTTCATTTTGGGTCTTGACATCATGAACAAGTTCGGATTCGTGCTGGACATCAAGAATCGCATGCTGCTAGTTGGCAACGAAGAAATCTCCCTGCACTCTGCGATACCATCAGCCGACGAAGTGAAAGTGATAGTCTCCAAAACGGTCCGTGTACAGAAGAACTCGGAACAGATCGTGCTGGCAGAGTTGGAAGAAGACCCTGGGGGATACCGGACTGGAATAATAGAACCGAACGTGACCACCAACCCGGACGTGACACAGAAAACACAGATCATGGTAGCAAGAACACTCGTTGAGGCTAATGGACGAATTCCTATCCGTGTAACGAATTTAGGCGGAAGTCGTGTTACACTACAGAAAGGGCAGACGATTGGACTATACCATCCTGTACTACGGGTCGTCCGTTGCGAAGAACAACCTGTTGGGTGTAACAGAAAAGAGGCTCAGCGAACGAGTGTAGAGAAGCTCTTCCTAGAAGACGGGAAACACCTTACGAACCATCAATTAGAGAAGGCCATGGCATTTATCCGCAAGGAGACTGACATCTTTGCTACAGAAGACCGAAGCACCGGCAGAACCAACATGGTGCAGCACAGAATCAACACAGGAGATGTTGCTCCGGTTCGACAACCGCCAAGAAGACTTCCGTTCGGAAAACACCAAGAGGTGGCTCAGATGGTGGACAAAATGAAAGCAGACGGAATAATTGAAGACTCCTCAAGCCCGTGGTCGTCACTAGTTGTTTTGGTAACGAAGAAAGATGGCTCCACTCGCTTTTGCGTTGACTACAGACAGTTGAATGATGTAACTAAGAAGGACAGCTATCCGTTGCCACGTATCGATGACACTCTAAGCATGTTGTCGGGATCGCAGTGGTTTTCAACTCTGGACTTGAAGAGCGGCTACTGGCAAGTTGAGATCCACCCCGATGACAAAGAGAAGACGGCGTTCTCGACTGGAAGCGGTCTCTACTAGTTTAACGTCATGCCATTTGGACGCCCCAGCCACTTTTGAAAGGTTGATGGAACTGGTTCTGCTAGGGCTGACATGGAAAACCTGCTTGGTGTACCTCGATGACGTCATGGTAGTTGGAAGAACATTCGAACAACATTTGAAAAATTTGGAAGAGATCTTCAGCCGCCTGCGGAATGCCAACCTTCAGCTCAATCCCAAGAAATGCCGATTGTTCCAGACAGAAGTGAAGTTCTTGGGCCATGTGGTTTCGCCCAGCGGAGTACAAACAGATCCAGACAAGATTGCGGCCGTCCGCGAGTGGCCACGACCAAGGGACAAGCACCAGCTGAGAAGCTTCTTGGGCCTCTGTACCTACTATCGCAGATTTGTCAAAGGGTTTGCTGACATTGCCAAGCCTCTGCACAGACTCACGGAAGACAAAACTCCATTTATCTGGAATAACGAGAGCGAAGCAGCGTTTAGAACTTTGAAGATCTCGCTGTGCACGGGTCCTATTCTGTCATACCCGAGAGTAAAGGGGCGGTATGTCCTGGATACAGACGCCAGTAACAACGGTATCGGGGCAGTCCTTTCGCAGGTACAGGAAGGCGAAGAAAAAGTCAACGAATACTATAGCAAGGTGCTTTCTAAGCCGGAAAGAAACTACTGCGTTACGAGGAAGGAGTTATTGGCAATCGTAAATGCAGTAGGCCATTTTCACAAGTACCTGTACGGTCAACACTTCAAAATCCGAACGGATCATGCTGCGTTGAGGTGGCTGTTAAGCCTTAAGGATCCAGAAGGACAGACAGCCAGATGGTTGGAGAGGCTGCAGCAGTATGATTTTGAAATCGAACACCGACCAGGCAGATCACACCAGAATGCGGACGCACTTTCTAGGAGGCCGTGCCGGAGTGACTGCAAACATTGCAGTCGGAGAGAGGCATCCAAAGAATTCGAGGGCGTGAAGAGATTGGTTCTGCAACCTCAAGATGGGTGGACAACGGCGGAGATGAGGGCAGAACAACTTGGAGATAGCGAGATTATTGCAATTTTGGAAAGCAAAGAGAACGGAAATCAGAGACCACAATGGCAAGACATTTCGGACAAGAGTCCTGCTCTCAAAGCACTATGGGCCCAATGGGATTCACTGAAGGTGGAAAATGGCCTGCTGAAGCGAGCATGAGAGAGTGCAGACGGAAAGTCGGTGACGATGCAACTGGTTTTGCCCAAGTGTCGCGGAGGTCTTGCAAGAAATCCACGGTGGAGTGACCGGCGCACATCTGGGCGTGAATAAGACCATGGGGAAAGTCCGTGAACGCTTCTATTGGGTGAACGTTCGAAACGATGTCGAGAGCTGGTGTCGAAAATGTGACATTTGTGCGGCGAGCAACGGTCCACAGACGCGTAGTCGAGGAGCCATGAAGCAGTACAACGTCGGAGCACCATTCGAGAGAATAGCCTTCGACGTAGCAGGTCCGTTTCCTACCACTGATTCGGAAAACAAGTACATCATGGTGGTCATCGACTACTTTAGCAAGTGGCCGGAAGCCTATGCCCTACCCAATCAAGAAGCTGTGACGGTTGCCAGGGCGTTGGTAGAAAATTGGATTTGCCGCTACGGACTTCCACTGGAAATGCACTCGGACCAGGGGCGGAACTTTGAATCTGGAGTGTTCCAGGGCGTCTGCGAACTATTGGGCGTGCGGAAGACAAGGACGACACCCTTGCATCCACAGTGTGATGAAATGGTCGAGCGTTTCAACAAGACCATGGAACAACACTTGTCCAAGGTGGTCGATCAACATCAGCGGGACTGGGACCGGCGTCTACCTTTGTTTCTGCTGGCGTACAGAGCGGCAATTCACGAGACGACCCACCAGACACCGGCGAAGATCCTGTTTGGACGCGAAATGCGTCTACCATGCGATCTGGCTTTCGGATCACCGGGACAAGAGCGGAAGGACGTGGGAAACTACGTAGACGAACTACAGGAAGCCATGTCCAGTATACATGAACTAACGCGCAGTCACATTCGCGTGGCGAGCGATCGGATGAAGGCGCGTTACGATCTGAGGGTGAATTCGGCAGGATTCAGTGATGGAGACTTGGTATGGTTGTTCAACCCTCGGCGAAAGAAAGGTCGCTGCCCAAAGTTACAACCCAGTTGGGAAGGCCCGTACACGGTTGTAAAAAGGATCAACAACGTAGTGTACCGGATTCAACGCAATCCCCGAGCCAAGATGAAGGTGGTTCACCTGGATCGTTTGGCACCCTACTCCGGGACAAATCAACAGGATTGAAGTAGGTTGTTCGGGACGAACAATCTTTAAAAGGGGGGCAGTTGAGACGACGGCGCGACGGCCCGGAAGCGGATGATGTCATGATGATCTCACCACGTATGGTAACGTAATTAATCTGGAATAGTCCACATGAGAACGTCTGGGAATAATTGTTTACATGGGATGCTCTAGAAGACTCTGTGGCGGTGATCTCATGCTATACCACGCTCGTACAAGAGACTGATCTCATTCTTCTGGAATAATTCTTTGCGTTGGAAACATGATCTCATGATTCCGGGAATAGAAGAATTCGAGAACGAAGGGAGCGGTATAAGAAGGGATCAAACAACGGAGCAAGTCAGTCTATTGGAAGCATCGTGAACAAGTGATCAGCGCGTGATATTGTGAAAGTCTGTACATTGTGAAAAGTTAGTCTTAGTAGTCTTTTTAATAAAAGTTTGTAAATACGGTGTGCGCTAGAATATTTCTTTAAATCCTCGAACCCGCCCGGCTCAGGCTACGTTACAATATACTTCAAATATTTTCCACAACATATTTCATTCACATTCTTTTAATATAACTAATATTTAAAAAAGATTCAATATTTTCTAAATATTTATAATATAATTATGAAATAAATAAAATTGGCTACTGGGGATTTTTTTGCACTATTGTCTAGTACTGCAAAAATACAGCCAAAAATGTTTTGGCACAATCTAAGAAAAATATATTTACATTTCGCACTTCTCGATCCCCTTCCACCATCAGATTATTGAATTTGAGGAGTTTCAAAGTCCGAAAAGCTAACAATAATTGTTATTGTTCAAGTCTACAAGACCCAAAATCCTAAAATCCCAATTTTGAGAGTACATATTAATGTTTGAAATTATAAAAGGCTCCGAATTCATTACTGAATGTCGCAAAATCTTGTAATCGGAATTTCTGAGTCTCAAAGTTTTACAAGCTCAAACTCTCAAAGTCGTAAAACTTGATTTCTTAAGTTCCAAGAGTCTCAGAGCCCCAAATTTTTAATGTATCACCAAGTCCCAAAATCTTAAAATATAAATGTGTGAAAGTACCAAAAGCTCCGAGCTTCAAATTAAGAAAGTTTCGAAGTCTCAAAATGTAAGATCTCAAACTCACAAAGTCCCAAAATCTCTAAAATCGGAAATACTCAAAGTTTCACACTTGCACCTTAGGACTTTTATTTCTCAAAATCTCGACGATTCAAACTCTCGCGATCGAAACATTTCAAGGTTCCAAAGTGCTGCGATCTCAAAATATCAAAGACTTAAAACTTAATATACAAAAAATTCCAAGTTGATCTCAAAGTCTTATCATCTCAAAATCTAAACGCCGTAAAACTTAGGGCCTTACTTTCTAAGAGTCTCAGAGACTCAAATTTTTAATGTAAGTCCTAAACTATCAATGTGTGAAAGCACCAAAATCACCGAGCTTCAAATTAAGAAAGTTTCGAAGTCTCAAAATTTAAGATCCCAAACTCACAAAGTCCCAAAGTCTCAAAATCTCTAAAATCGGAAATACTCAAAGTTTCACACTTGCACCTTAGGACTTTTATTTTTCAAAATCTCAACGATTCAAATTCTCGCAATCTGAACTTTTTTTGGTGGAGGCGCCGGACCAAAATGTAACATAGACTTAAAACTAAACACTTTACACTGTTGCAATAAACCAAATTGAAATTTTTATTCATTCAGATTGATTCATTTTGATTTAATACATTAAAACTGTCCAAATTTCAGTAAAAACAAATTAATATAATTTTATTTTAATTCAGGCTGGGATGCGTTTTTCTAGAGCTTCCCGATTTGTTATTTTTTTTTCTTCAATTGAGTTATTTCCATCCCGGCAGCATGATGAACAAAACAAAGAAATAATCAACCAAATATGTCGTTCCTATCGTCAGTTATGATCGAGAGTACATATAAATATTATTATTATTAAATTTACACAGTTTTATTTGCCTATCTCTGACACATTTAGTAACTGTCTTTCTTATTCTATTTTATCCATTACATACCAAAAGGCCTAGGGACTGTCTTTCCTAATCAAATTCACCTATCGCTGACACATTTAGGGACTGTATTTCTTATTCTATTTCATCCATTACATACCAAAAGGCCTAGGGACTGTCTTTCCTAATCAAATTCACCTATCACTGACACATTTAGGGACTGTCTTTCTTATTCTATTTTGTCCATTACATACCAAAGGGCTTAGTAGAGGACTGTCTTTCCTAATCAATTTCATCTTATCACTGACACATTTACGGACTGTCTTTCTTATTCTATTTCGTCGATTACATACCAAAGAGCTTAGGGGACTGTCTTTCCTAAGCAATTTCATTTATGACTGACACATTTAGGGACGGTCTTTCTTATTTTATATCTTCCATTACATACCAAAGGGCTTAAAGAGTGTTTTTCCTAATCAATTTCACCTATCGCGAACACATTTAAGGACTGTATTTCTTATTCTATATCGTCCAATACATACCAAAGGGCTTAGAGGACTGTCTTTCCTAATCAATTTCACCTATGACTGACATATTTAGGGACTGTCTTTCTTATTCTATTTCGTCCAATACATACCAAAGGGCTTAGAGGACTGCCTTTCTTAATCAATTTCACCTATGACTGACATATTTAAGGACTGTCTTTCTTATTCTATTTCGTCGATAACATACCAAAGGACTTAGGGGACTGTCTTTCTTATTCTATTTCGTCCATTACCTACCAAAGGGCTTAGAGGACTGTCTTTCCTAATCAATTTCACCTATGACTGACACATTTAGGGACTGTCTTTGTTATTCTATATTGTCCATTACATACCAAAGGGCTTAAGGAGTGTCTTTCGTAATCAATTTCACCTATGACTGACACATTTAGGGACTGTCATTCTTATTCTATATCGTCCATTACATACCAAAGGGCTTAAGGAGTCTTTTTCCTAATCAATTTCACCTATCGTTGACACATTTAGGGACTGCCTTTCTTATTTTATTTCGTACATTATATACCAAAGCGCTAAGGGATTACAAATATAAAGAAAAAAATAGTCAAATCAGTCCAGCCGTTCTCCAGTGATGCGCTTACAAAGGGACATAATTTCAACATTTACGCAGTGCACTTTCAGTTTTTCTTGAATTTCCCAATTTTCCGGGAAACTTTTCCAATTTTACTTTCAGTATAAAAACTTTACTTAGATCATTATAAATATGTAACAAAAAATTGCCGAATCGGTCTAGCCGTTCTCAATCGAATATTAAATGTACGATTATGTAAAGTGATTACCAACGCCCAAAATTTCATTTTTAATCAAAATTTTAATAGGGCATAAACTCTTTAGACCATCCTAGTTGTGGCGTTCATGAAGCAGTTAGAAGTCGACATGACAAAATAGTGATCAGAAAAACGCATACGCTCGGGCCCGGCCGATAATGTTTAAATTGGCACTCGACATTGAACTTGACTTACCTGCCTCAATAACATTATAATAAATGCTCAAAATGACGTCCCTCATTTTGTCAGCCGATCGGGAAGCACGTGGGATTGGCACAGCCTACATGACATCGACATCTCGAAAATAACAAAAACCTAACGGAACGAGTCGCCAATAAATATCAGGCGAAAAACCTGCGTTGCGAAAGATATTCAGTGCAGTTCGTGTCAGATACAAGCAAATCACTTAATAGAAACAAAACTAATGCTGTAAATGACATAGCACCCAATGTCGGTAGTATTGTTTCAGTGTTAACATAAAATACAAAATAAATTAAAAAATCCTCAAACCAGTACGTTCTATTAAGCGAGAGCGATACTTCACACCACATCTCACATCCTATCAGTCGGTCTTTTGTATCTTTTTAGAGAAAAGGAAGCACGCACGGAACTGAGGTGATTCTCCAAAAAGAGGATGACATAGTTTTTGTCTATTATTTATGAACTATTATTTATGAACTATGGATATGTCGCAAAAAGAATCCTTTTTTTCATTGCACCGGGTTATTTTTATTTACATTGGCGTGCACAGATTTTATAGCCAAACTTTTTATCTCGATACAGGGGCGGAGTGGAAAACGTAAACCAAAGGGGTTGCACTGTACTTATCCCAAGGTGTTACCAGATTTTTTTAAATACATTTAGAAGTTATAGAATTTATTCCAGTTAAAGTTTCCACCCTGTATTTATGTTTCCTAATTCCTCATGAAGTGTCCTGTACAGATTAACCTGAAACATTTGATTATAGTTTGCAGTGAACGTCGAATAGAAGCCGGGATTTTAATTTTATTTTACAAGCTTTCATTTAAATTGCAACCTAAGTTAGAACCACTTCTTGACACCCGATTGAGCTGATATTTTGTATACGCTCTTAGTTCTGGTGACAATACAATAAACAATACTCAATATTGTAATATGTACTTTCAAAATGGCCGTCGCCACAAGATTGCGGATGATGTATTTTCAGTCAACCCCATTGCGATGGGTATCAAATGAAAGGGTAGAAAATGAGTTCAATATGGCCGCCACTCAATTATGGGTAACGAAAAGGGCTTGCAGAGTAGAAAACGATAAAGTTAGTGACATCACACTAAATTCAATATGGCCGTTGTCACAAGATGGCGGATGATGTGTTTTTAGTCAACCCCATTAATATGGGTATCAAATGAAAGGGCTTGAAAAGTAGAAAACGAGTTCAATATGGCCGCCGCTCTAAGATGGCGTATTACATTTTCTTTTCAACACCGTTAATATGGGTATCAAATGTAAGGTTTTGAATAGTAGAAAACGATAAAGTTAGTGACATCACGCTAAATTCAATATGGCCACAGCTCCAAGATGATGGACAAGATTTGAAAATGACGCATTAATTGAAATGAATAGACTTAGAAACATGTCCAGCAAAAACTAAAAAAAATTGAAATAAATTAATAGTGAAAAAATATTTTTAAAAACAAGCTTTCATTTAAATGCTCTAAAAAGAAGAAAATAAACTTTGAAATAAATCAAACCAAAGCAAACCCATAATTTTGTTACATCATACAATTGCATATGATATAAAAGCTTCTCGTTTGTAAATTTCTTTTAAAGAAAAATTTCTACTTAGAATTACTTTCGAGATATATAAATTCTCGCGACAAGCTTTTATATCATACGCGATTGTATGATGTAACAAAATTATGGGTTTGCTTTGGTTTGATTTATTTCAAAGTTTATTTTCTTCTTTTCAGATCATTTAAATAAAAGCTTGTTTTTAAAAATATTTTTTTACTATTATTTTTTTTAAAACTAAGTGTGTTTGCATTACACGAGTGTGGTGACAAATTCTCAGAATCATTCTAGTACAATGAAACATTTCCAATGATACAAAAAAAATTACAACTTATCCAAAGCGCCACAAATTAAACAAAACAGCAATATTTGCCTTCGTTATCCTATTTGGCCGACACCATTTCATTTCCTCCGACCTTTCACAGGTTTCCACTTGGCTTCTTAACGATGAAAATATCGAATTCCCTAAAAAACCGCATAAAATTTACTGGTCGTCTGGTTATTGGAACTCCTTTACTAAATCTCCCCTTTACTGCGACACAATATCTTTAACTGAGTGTAATCCGACCCTTGGAATTAAACCCGAATCTATATTATGTACACAAGCTTAAACTAGAAAGCTTGAAACTGAACGAATTATGAGGGAAACGAGCAGCTGCAACAGTGTAAAAGCAATATGTTCCGAAACGATAAAATAAAACCTGAGGAAGGATTTCGGTGTATTGCAAAAACTGGAAGCCGTTTCCGCGATTTCAGTGCAATTAATGGAGGGTAAACAGAAGGGGAAGTTGAAATTGAAATTGGAGAAACCATAAACAAACAGTGCAGTTGCAAGGTGTGCAGTCTCATTACTGCGTGTCCACCGAAAGGAGCTTTGGAATCAGTAAAATGCCAAAAATGTCTTCAACTAGACAGACGCTGACAGTTCGGCCTGCTATCCGGTTACATCCGTTACGTCTTCAATTACACCAAAGATAATACAAAATTTCAACCGGTTTGTAATAAGCCAGTCCGAACACGTACATAAACTCATATAGAATTACACGCAGCAAGAAAGGCTCGTAAGAGGTCTTAACTGCACATTTGCATAATTCCCAAAGTGTATTCAGTCTTTGAAATCGTCCCATTACCTCGACAATTCACCGTAAGTAAGATTGACAGAGTCGTTTCGTCTATGGTTTGTTTGTTAATCTACGAACTCCTCTTTACAACTTTGCCCTTTGATTAAACGTTACACGAGAAAATCTTGTAGCTATGAATCTTGTTATGTTCGCCGCGACTTTCGACAGGGAAGTTGTTGTATTTAAATGCATTAACTCAATACTTATGTGCTCCGGCTGGGTATGCTAATCAGAAGGTGGGGCATCGTGAATAACGAGAAACCCCACACGGAATCACTAAAGCTCGGACGTGAATTACTCTGTTTTGCTTCGAGAGGAAACACGAAAAAGTGTGTTGAAATTAATCAAATTCATTAATTAGTAGAGCTCTTGTGGTGTGATGTTGAGGACATGGAATAACTTTGGAAGGCTCTATTCAACTGCAATATTAATTAAAATGAAATTTTATTTCCGAACTTGTCTGATGCTTCCATCTGCGTGTGCAAATGAATTTAAGTTTCTTCCACGAACACTCAACATGTTTGCTCAAATCCTTCACACGCTGAGTAAATTCCACTTCGCATACCACACGCAACTGCTTTTGGATTTTTCAACAACCATAAAAAAGGCCGATGAACAATAGGAAAATGAGCGATTCGAATTTTCGGGGAGATTAATTGCGCCCAGATAATCGCCATCATCATTTGTTGCGTGATTCTTTGAACCCTTGTTTTCGTATTTGTACACGACCCTTTGTCATTTTTAATGCACACCGGAAACGGTTCGACAAAGAAGCCGCAGAGGTAAATGAATACTTATCTTATCCCTCGGGCCCTAAATTTTCCACACATAAAGACAGACATTAAGCGAAAATGTCATCTGGTGCAAAACTCGAAAACGTACTAGTGGTTTATTCTTTGTGGGGTGTATTGGGGCGTCGATAACACGACAAGCCTTGATGTGAAAAAACCATAAGAATGGGGATTAGTGACTCACTGCTCCAAGAAAATTGTACAAAACTACAATTAAGTCCATTTTCTCCATCTCTACGTCACGTATCGACTCCACCGAGCCCCATAAATCACCATGGGAACACAGCCCCATCTGCAAGTACGCATGTACTCGTATCTCGAATGATCATAGTTTTGAACGACGACCGGTTGGTACATGACGAGCTTAAGTGTATAATCTTGTATTTATGATTGTATTATTCATGAGTCAGCGGCATTCTTACATGATTTACAAAATTGTAAGATAGTGTTTTATGGCATCCCCGCCCGCCGCTACGTCACAAGCGAGAGTCTGTATTTCTGCGGTTAATTACGTGTCGGACGTACTTATCACGTAATAAACCAAATTACACATTTAGAGAGTACGTACGAGACCGTAATTAATTAATTCAACTGGGTTAATTGCGGTTATTGTATTTTATTAACTGCACAATGGCTGTGCGATATTAATTTGAATTGCCTGCTCATTCGTCCTGGCGATTTTTGTTGGATGCGTGGGTATCTAGGGGAAGTCTGTCCATTGTGCGATTGGAAATGGTTGTTCCCATGCCGAGCACGTAATACTCGGCGGATTCCTGAGCCAGTTTTTAAATTTTTCTCACAATTTTAAGTTGTTCCAATTCTTGCACTGGCTGATGACACTATCTCTTGTGTGTTTCAGGTTATTTGCGAAATGTATTTGCCAGACACGCCTGGCTGATTATAATGATTCCATTCTGTCTCTTCCGCTCGCGAATATGTTATAATATAATTATGTCGTAAGTTAAATGTCCCACATGAACCATCTATACAGGGTGAAATCGAAATGTATGTAAGAAAAAAATCTGGCAACACCTTGGGATGAGTACAGTGCAACCCCCTTGGTTTGCGTTTTCCACTCCGCCCCTGTATCGAGATAAAAAGTTTGGCTATAGAATCTGTGCACGCCTATGGAAATGAAAATAACCCGGTGCAATAACAACAAGGATTTTTTACGACATATCTTTAGTTCATAAATAATAGATAAAGACTATGTCATCCTCTTTCTGTTATTCCCCCTGTATTTAATTTTTATCTGTGCTTGTACACCTTCGGTTAAACCTTTCACCGAAAGATTCCTTTTTGCTCTTTTTACAGCCTTTTTTGCACTTTTCTAACTCTTTTTTTCTCTGATTTTTGTTCGCTGCTGATGCTCAGATTTATTTTTTATTTTTTATTTTTTAAGAATGTTCCACGCATTGAGGTGTTGAGATGTTCCAATCCTTCATTTCTCACTCTCTTCTACTCAACTAATCTTTAGATCAGCACGCCGGCCAAACGACATTAGAAAAAATCCACTCTAATCGCCTTAACAACTGCTCTCATCAGCTGCGAGTAAAAAACACAGACCTGAATTACACACGCTTTCATGCGCGATTTCGGGGCGGGGTGGCACCCCAATGCAATTCTCGGCGTTGCAAAACACGTCCTCATTAGCAAAACACCATTTACTGTGCTGACGATAGTCTGGATGTCACGAGCAGAACTGCGCGTGGTGTAATCAAGGCGGCGGCGGCGGCGGCGTGTCGTTGACAGCGGATATCACCAGCTGCCGCCGTCCAATCGATGATGGGAATGAGATGCACATAGTGAAACTTTCCGGTTCGGGGTTGAGGAGCTCGCCCGGATTTCTTCGGTTAAGATGGGAAATTAAGTTAAAGCGATACATACTAATGATACATGGAAGAATGTGGAAGAAGAAGAGGAAGAAAAAGAAAAGGAAAATAATAAATGTTTCCTTTCAATTCTACATCTCTTTCTTGGTTTATAAGTTGGAAATGTACGAGCCAATAGATTCTTCCCATTTGTATAAAATAGCTTTTTGATGTGCAACATCTATACCCGCCATATGGGAGTAAAACCAAATCGAATGTGACGCTCTCTTCTCCGCCGCCCACGCTCTCTTCCGATTTCAAAAATTCTTTCACCAGTATTTAGAATGGACCTTCAGGGTGGACATAGGCTGTATATTATGCCGTTACAATAAAAGGGCTTTTCGTGTAGATCACTTTTGCTAATTAAGTAATTAAATAAGAGATAATGCTTTCTATAGAAAAGTTGTAGAGCTGTTTTCAAAAGAACATTCTTTGAAGTGCCTAAACATTTTAAACCAGTGACAGTATTATTGAGTTTAAATATGAGTGACAGTTACGATCACGCGGCCATCATTTCATTAATACCGTCGAATACACCTTCAACAGCACTATTACAGAAATCTTCAAACTTCATTGTAAAGAAGCCTATATTAATAGTTAATTTCAAACCAAGGTAAGAAAGTGCTCTCTTGCAACCCGCGGGCAAAGTTTGTAATTGCCCAAGGTTTGCAAGAGAACTTTCTTAACAAAGTTTGAATACTATTTTTCCCTACCGGCAGAACTTCGTTGTAAAAAAGTACAAAATGGTTGTATTTCTGACAAACAAAGTAAGCGGCTAAAACGAACTTTTTAAGAATTGAATCTTAGGCTGGGTAATTTGTTTTATTAACTTGTCATCGCATTTGTGAAGTTTGTTCAAAAATGTTATGAAAACAGGGTAAAGTAATCTATCTAAAATGTATTTTTTATTCAAGTCGCTTCAAGGTATTTCGAGTCTTTTCAAGTTATTATTTGAATTGTTCCCATATCGCTCCAAAACTCTTCAAGTATTTTCCAGACATTTCAAGTGATTTTAAGTCGCGTCCAATCCCTTCAAAATATATCAAATATTGCCAGGTCGCTTCAAGACTTTTCAAGACATTTCAAGTCTTTTCAAGTCGCTTCAATTCCATCCAAAAAATTTCAAATCTTCCCAGGTCGCTTCAAGACTCTTCAAGTCTTTTCAAGTTGCTTCCTGTCCCTTCAAAATATTTGAAGTTTTCCCTTTAAGCTTTAAGATTCTTCAAGACATTTAAAGTATTTTCAAGTCTCTTCAATTCCTTTCAAAACTTTTCAAAACACTTCATGACGTTTCAATTCTTACTAAATCTTTTCAAGTCGCTTCAAGTTCTTTTATCATATTTCACGTCACTTCAAGACGCTTTTAAATCGCTTCAAGTTTTTTCAAGACCTTTCAAGATATTTAATATCGCCTCAAGTTCAACCAGCAACGAAGAAGCCAAGACAGAAAATAGTACCTTTAAGCCACAAACTATGGTCAGGCAGTAATGAAGGAAGGACGAAGCCCAAACATTGAGTCCACTCTACAGCAAATTTAAAAAAAAGTGAAACTAGAAAAGATGGAAGAACGCATAACTAAAATGGCTGGTCAACTCAGAATAATTAAATGGAATTCCAATGGATTGTTGCAACACCAGCAAGAGTTGCAAGTAATCCTTGATATATACAAAATTGTATACCTCATTTCTGAAACCCATTTCACCAAGGAGTCACACGTCAAATTCAGAGGATTTAAGGTGTACCATACTATCCACCCAAATAATACAGCAAGAGGTGGAAGTGCAGGCATCATAAAGGAATCCATATCTCATCCATACCACACGCTGACTTTGCAAAATATCTGGGAATGAATTTGGATGCTAGATTGTGCTGGAAAGTTCATGCGAAAAAGAAAAGAGAAGAACTAGGGTTAAAACGGAAAAAGTTTTGGTTACTAGGCAGAAATTCTCAGTTATCAACATATAATAAATTGCTTCTCTAGAAGCAGATTTTAAAACCTATTTGGACCTATGGCATCTAGCTATAGCAACATAGAAGTTATTCAAAGATTTCGGAACAAAATTCTTAGGGAAATTGTTGATGCACCATGATATTTCCAAAGAAAACATCTCCATAGAGGTCTTGATGTGGAAACTGTTGATCAGACAATCATCAAGTTCGCCAAGAGTCATGAGCTACATGTGAATATCGAAGCGACCCAGCCCCTTGATAACACTAACCAGACGAGAAGACTCAAAAGGACCAAACCTTATGAGTTAGTGAAGTGAAATTGAAAGCAGTAATATGCCAAAGTTACACGCCAATTCATGTGTAGATTAAATTTTAGAATCTAAGTACAACTACTGAGTAAATTCTTAGTTTAAGTTTTCTATTCTATAGTATTTTAAGTTAAATTAAATTTACTCATTGATCACAACTGATCAGATTGTAAAATCAACAAGATACTAAATACGGTGTTTTTATAATAAAAAAAAAGTTTCTTCAAGTCGCATCAAGACTTGAAAAGTACGACCACTAAAGAAACCTGGCAAGTCCGGAGAAATGCTGAAGCGAGTTCTGAAAATTTCTTAAGAATTCTAATTGACTTAAAAATACGTCCTGAATGATCCTGAGAAACTTTGAAAAACACTCTCCTTTAGCATTTTGAACACTTTGGAGAGTCCTAAAGAATCCTGAGAAACCCTGCGTTCCAGAAAAATTCTGTTCAATACCAGAAAAGTCCTGAAGAAACTTAAAGATCCTTATAAATTCTTAAGAATAATAAAAAATCCAAAGGAGACTTGAAGAGTTCTGAAAAAAATTTAAAACGTGTGAAACGTACAAAGGAGTTCCGATAAATTTTGCAAACTCCTGAACAGTTTGGAGTGGTTCTGAGGAATGCTGAGAAATGTTGATATAAACACTGAATAGTACCAAAAAGTACTAAAAAAAATACTGCAGTCCTGAAAAGCAATTAACGCTTCTGAATAGTGCTGAGCAAATCTTGAAGAGATCTGAAGAGTCCTACAGAACCCTAAAGATTTTTCAAGAGTCGTAAAATATCCTTCCGGCTTCTGCGAGAAGCTGAGGATTAAAAGCCTATAAGTAGTGCAAAAAAGTCCGGAAAGATCTTGAATAGTTCTGATGAATGTTGTGTCCTGAAGATTCTTGGCAGAGTTAATAATACACCCTGAAGGGTCCAAAGTAATCGAGGAATTCTGAAAAAACCTGCAGAATCCTAAAGCATTCTGAATTGTACTAAAGAATCCTGAGTATATACTAAAATCTTGAGATCCTGACCAAACAATAATTAATTATGAAGAATCATTAAGGATACTGGGGAGTACTCAAGGCTTCTCAAATATTCTGAAGAATGCTGACGAACAGTGAAAACTTTTGAAGGGACCAAGAAGGTCCCGAAGAGTCCCGAACAATTCTGAAAAGTTCTGACAAATTATGAGGCATTCGAAAGCGTTATAAGAGATCTTCCGGAAACCTGAGTCGTGAGTTTGGAGTGGTTCTGAGGAATGCTGAGAAATGTTGATATAAACACTGAATAGTACCAAAAAGTACTAAAAAAATACTGCAGTCCTGAAAAACAATTAACGCTTCTGAATGAATAGTGCTGAGCAAATCTTGAAGAGATCTGACGAGCGCAGAAGAGTCCTACAGAACCCTAAAGATTTTTCAAGAGTCGTAAAATATCCTTCCGGCTACTGCGAGAAGCTGAGGATTAAAAGCCTATAAGTAATGCAAAAAAGTCCGGAAAGATCTTGAATAGTGCTGATGAATGTCGTGTCCTGAAGATTCTTGGCAGAGTTAATAATACGCCCTGAAGGGTCCAAAGTAATCAAGGAATTCTGAAAAAACCTGAAGCATTCTGAATAGTACTAAAGAATCCTGAGGTTATACTAAAATCTTGAGATCCTGACCAAACAATAATTAATTAATTCTGAAGAATCATTAAGGATCCTGGGGAATACTCAAGGCTTGTCAAGTATTCTGAAGAATACTGATGAACAGTGAAAACTTTTGAAGGGACCAAGAAGGTCCCGAAGAGTCCCGAACAATTCTGAAAAGTTCTGACAAATTATGAGGCATTCGAAGGCGTTATAAAATATCTTCCGCAAACCTGAGCCGTGAATGAGGTTGGTAAGATATTGAAAAAATCTGAGAAATTTCAAAAAACTTTTAAGGATCTTGAAGAGTCGGATTTTTTTTTAATAATTCTTAGTACCTAATTCTGAAGAATCGCAAAGATGCGTAATGGATTCTGAAGAATATTCAAGAGCAAAATAATACACTGAGAGAGTCTGACATCCTAAGGTCCTGGACAACCCTCAAGAATCCTGAGGCATCATGACAAGAAATGTGAGCGAAATCTTGAAGAGTAATAAAGGATCCTGAATTGGGAATCTTGAAAAGAAAATAATTCTGAGAAATTCTGAAAAACTTTAAAATGTTGTTCAGGACCAGTTTCGAGAATTTCTGATTGGTCCTAAAGAATTATTAAGCCTGAATAATCCTAAATAATAGTTCTGATAAAGATTGAAAAGACCTGAAAACCCTTGAAAAAAGTTTCAAGAATGCTTACAAGTTCCCTAAATTATCAGAATAATTCTGAGAAATGCTTAGGGATCCCAAAAATTTTGATTGACTTTCTCCTTGACCATGTGATCCTAATAATAATAATTAGTATTATCTTTAACGAAATAAGCGGATCAAAAACATCAAAATAAAAAAAAGAGGAATTGAAGTACAAAACCCTAGAACCTGAAAATTTCAAAATCTGAAAAAACCTGAAATTTTAAAAATTAAAACAGAACCTGAAAACTGGACAACTTAGAACCCGACACTGTGAATATATGGGAAAATGACGTCCTGAGGACGTAGTCTTATAATTCGCAAGCCTGAAAACCATAATTTGAACGACAAGGAACCTGATAAACTGAAAGCTTGCAAACCTGAAAACTGAAAAAAAAAGGGGAATCTAAAAAGGGATCTGAAATCTAAAGAACAATCAGAAATCTAAAATCCTCAAAGATATTGAAGTACACCGAGAGGGTCTGACATCCTAAGGTCCTGGACAACCCTCAAGAATCCTGAGGCATCATGACAAGAAATGTGAGCGAAATCTTGAAGAGTGATAAGGATCCTGAATAAGGAATCTTGGAAAAACTTAAAGAATTCTGAGAAACTCTGAAAAACTCTAAAAGGTTGTTCAGGACCAGTTTCGAGAATTTTTGATTGGTCCTAAAGAATTATTCTGAACAACCATTAAGGAGCCTGAATAATCCTAAATAATAGTTCTGATAAAGCCGGAAAAGATCTGAAAACCCTTGAAAAAAATTTCAAGAATGCTTACAAGTTCCCTAAATTATCAGAATAATTCTGAGAAATGCTTAGGGATCCCAAAAATTTTGATTGGCTTTCTTCTTGACCATGTGATCCTAATAACAATAATTAGTATTATCTTTAACGAAATAAACTCTTGAAGAAGCGGATCAAAAACATCAAAATAAAAAAAAGGAATTGAAATACAAAACCCGACACTGTGAATATATGAGAAAATCACGTCCTGAGGACGTAGTCTTATAATTCGCAAGCCTGAAAACCATAATTTGAACGACAAGGAACCTGATAAACTGAAAGCTTGCAAACCTTACAACCTGAAAAAAGGGGAATCTCAAAAGGGATCTGAAATCTAAAGAACACCTAACTTGGAAAACTGAGAAATTACAGCTCAAAATTTTTCATATCGCCTCAAGTCCCTTCAAAATATTTCAAGTCTTTTCAATTCGCTTCAAGTCTTCCAAGTCGTTTCAAAACATTTCAAGTCCTTTCCAGTCGTTTCAAGTTTCTCACAGTCGTTTCATCTCCTTTCAAGTCGTTTCAAGACTCTTCAAACATTTTAAAAGACTTTTCAAGTCGCTTCAATTTCCTTCAAAACAGTTCAAGTCACCTCAAGTCCTTTCAAAACAGTCTTTTCAATTCCAAGTAGTTTCAAAACATTTCAAATTCTTCAAGGTATTTCAAGTCTTTTCAAGTGGCTTCCAGTCGCTTCAAGATATTATTTGAAATCTTCCCAGATCGCTTCAATACTCTTCAAGTATTTCTTCAAACATTTCAAGTCGCGTCAAGTCCATTCGAAGCTTTCATGTCGTTTCAAGTCGTTCAAGTCTTTCAAGTTGTTTTAAAATATTCCAAGTTCCTTGATTTCGTTTCAAGTTTCCTCAAGTTGGTTCAGGGCATTTTAAGTTTTTTTCAAGTCGCTTCCAGTCCCTTCAAGATATTTGAAGTCTTTCCAGGTTGATTCAAGTCTTTTCAAGTCGCTTCCAATGCTTCCAAGCCCTTCAAGATATTTCAAATCTTCCCAGGTCGCTTCAAGACTTTTCAAAACATTTCAAGTCGCTTCAAAGTATTTTCAAGTTTCTTCAAGTTGCTTTCAGTCCCTTCAAAATATTTTCAAGTCATTTCAACTGTTTTCAAATCTTTAATTGCTTTCAAAACATTTCAAGTCGCCTCAAGTTGTTATAACTCCATATTATTAATCTTCTTTCCGTTCAAAGATTCTTTCTAGATTTTTTCCCACATCTCCAATCTTTATTCTCTTTTTATCATTATCGACATGCACGCAACTTTATTCTTTGAAAACAAACCCCATAAAGCTCGCCGGGCCGACCAGACGCCAAGATAAACTCGAAAAATTATCGTGGGCGTTGAAGATTAGAAATTAACATCGACGGGATCTCTGTCTAATCGCGCAAAACGCTCTGTTTTATTGAACGAATCTCCCTCGGGACCTTATTGGGCTGGCCGCGTTGAAGGTGGGCGGGAATTTTATTTGTTCTGCAATAAATGTTTTAAAGGCAACATTACACGCTTTATGGATAGAACGAGATTTTGACGGTGTTCACGTTTGGGGGCTTGCATATCAGTATCAGGTTAATATTTACAATAACACATAAATGTCAGAGAGCGATAAATAACTAAATTAGATTAAAATCGGAATGGGAGCGGGAAAATGAATGTTTTAGTGCGTGAATTGGATTTGGAACAGCGACAGACCTTTTCGCATGCGTTATAATAAATTTTGGCCGGATAATACAAGTAGGATAAGGTTGGCGCAGCCTGTTTTTACAAAGTGTCAATGTCATTCGTTTTCATTGGCACATGTGAAGAACCGACATACGTTCGATTTTCATAGGCGACCTTAACAAAGAATTTTCTTCGCATTAATTACGTAAATAAACTGCGCCCGCTTTCTTGGCTTGTAAACATGTTTTTATTGGACAGCAGATTCTTTAGCACAACACAGAAAATTCTCGTCGCAATTTTTCGCCCGCCAACACTCCTCTAACTCCGTTTTAATCTCGAGTCGTTTGAAATTCAATTTCGCTCGAACCTAACGCGATTAGCATACGTCCGCATTGTTTTATGATGCAAGTAACAAGCGAAGGAACGACTTCACGAGATAACAATAACTTTCGATCGGAAATATTCCGGACAGACATTGTAAATAACGAATAATGTAGCGTTATCGCAACGTTGTACCGTTCCATAAAGACGTCGTAATAATAATAATAATGGACGTCCTAACCCTACCTTCCATTGTGAGTAGTGACTCGTATACACTCGCACATTTCCCTCGCGCCCATTAAAATGTTATTACGGAAATAAGGACGAAAATGTCTGTTATTCAGCTTTAATCATAGACCGAGTGCCGGTTTTTATCTGTCCCTCATCGTCGTTTCGTCTATTTCGGAAGTAATTTCGCTGAATTATTCAGTGCAGTTCGTTGTGTTGCCGCTGCGGCTGGCATTTTTTCATGAATAAGTCTTAGAATTCGATTTGGACGATATTGAAATGGCGCAGTTGCCTCAAGAAATTGATTTATTGTGACCAGTGTAGATTAGGTATTCTCAAACGGGATTACGAAAAAACACTGTACCCTACACCAAGATTGCATGCATAATAAAGGCACCTCGTCAACCTCCTGCGGGTATCGCGTATTGCCCAAGCGTGTACCCATTTAAATCACAATTTAAATACGGGTACCATCTGCGAGTCACTATGATTAAAATCGACGTCACCGTTGGTAATTTTTACCGATCATCTGTAAATGTGACTTTCCCAATCGTACAGATGATTCACTTTACGTTTGGTAAAAATTAATTGCTGCATGATGATCACCATTTAATGGAGTTGAATTCCGCTCGTTGGCATTACTGTAAATTGCTGCAATTTAACGATTGGAAATAATATAATACGTTGATCTGTAATATCCGAACATGTTACGTGGATAGTAAGTGGTTTAGTAATGAACCTGGGGAATTATTAACGTAATTGCAATATTAGATTAGCAAATGAAAAGTATTTATTTTAATGGAAGGCAGAATACGCACATAATGACTCACAAGGCTAATGTCTCATTCAATTATGGTTTAGGTTACTACACTGGACGTTATACAGGCTGTCTCGAATAACGTTAGCTTTTGTATTACATAATTGGAAAAAATAAATTGTGCTGAAAAAAGAACATATCTTTAACTGTTCTCAAATCCAATCTTTTCTGACGTCATTAATTAAATTCATCTGATTTACATACATACATACCTATTTCACAAATGAATGATTAATATTGACAGAATTTTGACGTTTCAAGCCTACTGGATGTATGAATCTTTTAAAGACTGTTGAACAAGTATACAAATTAATACTCCACCAGCACCTAGCTGCTCTCGGACGCTTTATTGTTTATCTATTTATAAACGTATCACAATTATTGTGGTTCATACACATAACTATTATGAATAGTTTTATGTAATAATAAATCTTTATTTGCCCTACAGGCTTTCTGATTCCTATACATATACACGTAAACTTAACAATTATAATAATAAAAAAAAACTAAATAAAATTCTCTATTTCCCAAGTAGCACACTACATTGGCCAGAGCTTGTTTTTATATTGGCCCGTTATCGATTCATTTCCATTGTTACGTACCACCAATATTGGTACAATACTGTTTTTCACAACATCGTAAACCAACATTGTACCAATATAAAAATACTTCATTTAGCCACTAAAGAAATTTGTCTATATTGGCCATATATCTTTTTTTACAATATTGTAACACAATATGGGTCCAATATGTTTTTTTCGTCGCTTTTAGTATATTGTTTTTACGAGATTCATCCAATATTGTATGCCAACATTTTTCTGTAGCTGTGGGTGCTCAATTTATTAAAAATTTGAGTTTTTAGTCTTTCGTAATTTTCATTGCTGTACTCGATGCTTTATCATTTGAAGAAATTCATGAAAATATTATTTTTATCATATTGATAAATAAAGTTAATTTTTCAACCATTTGGAAGTTTTTTCCTCTATGATAAAATATTTTTTGGGATTTACCACTATTGAGAAAATCGCCCATTTTTTGGATTGTTAAATTTCATAACATTGTGCAGTTTCTTCAGAGGGATGTTCTTTTTATATAAAAATGACTATTACATACCCATGTGTATCTATCTAAATAAACCGCTGAGAATCTCTCCAGTCGCTCAAAGCAAATCACCACTTTTACCTCTGTCGTTTTTCTTTTATAAAATAATCAACGTGATTCCTCTAACTTATCAATGAACCGTTACGGTCGAGCGTAAGGAACGAACCCAAGTAATGCCTAGCTACCTGATTTGTTTACAAATCTGCAGCAGATGCAGTGCAGTTCGAATCTTATTTTTAGATAATTTTTTTAATATCTTTATCTATGTATGAATTCCCCTTACTTTTTGAGAAAATGCTGCTTGAAAGCGAATTTGTTACAGTTACAGATATCTATAAAAAATCGATATAGTTTATTACTTACTTTATTCTATTAACCTTAAAATTCTACAGTGATTCTATGGTGTATAAGCTTTTTATATAAAAAAAGGTGATATGTACCTACTTTGTTACTATTTGAAAAAAATTACTCGTTGGTCTATAAATTTGACAGTTTTAATGATCCGTTCCCCGATGCGTTTTCTAAAAGGTCGGGTAGGGTGGGTACCTGCGGGTTCTATTTTTAGTTTAAAAACATGTTTTTATGCAGTAAGCGGTCATCTGTGTCTGTGAGTAGTGCAACAATAATATTCACCCCGAAAGCCGGAACAGAGTTCCAAATCTCATTTTGTTATGCAGTTGTTAAATGTGTGTTGATTAAATTATTAAGTGGACGACTGGAATTTTTTTACATCATCATCGTGATGCTGAAGAAGATCAATTCTCAAGAAAAGACAAGTTTTGTAACAGCGTTCATCATCAGAAGACCGCGAGTCTTGTAGTAAAGCCAAGACTCGAAAATTAAGTGGTTAGTACAGACTTGTTTTCTCATAGAAATAATGCCTTAAAAATACATTCCCTAGGTCCTCATCTGGATACAAATAGTAGTGTCGATACTCTCAAAGGAGTGAGTCTTGCAGTGCAGCAGTTTTTATCATGACGATTTCTCTACTCATGGATTAACTCCAAAAATAAATAGTAAGTATTTTTGGTTTCTGATACAAGTAAGGCATGCAAAATCTGTGTTTTCTAGGTACTCGTTTGTTTGCAAACCGCTCGACCAGGACAGTTAGTTCTCCTTCTACAACTAATAAATTAATACGCTTAATTAATAAATTAATTAATAGCTAATTTTGTTATTTAATTCGAGTAGTTTCAATTTTTTTTTAGATTCCGCAAAAGTTTAAGAATTAAAAAAGATAACAAAAGCTTTGACACTAATAGAATATGATATACCTGAAATAAAGAAGGATATTAGTGATATGAATGTCAAATTAAATTTTCTAAGTGAAAACGAAAAGCCAGATAGAATTAAATGGCCTGGAGGATAAAATTAAAGATGGTAATGAGGACTTTAACGATCTAGTAAGTACATAATTTAATTTTTGGACGTAAGTACAGTTTTATTTTCTTTTCTTTTTAATCTTTAGGTGGACGTACTTTCTCATGGAGGAGGGCCTACCGCCAAGAAAAATGTTCTCTTAATTATGAAACAACTTTTGAATCAAGAGCTAAATCATCAATTCTCTGCAATTCTCTGCACGAAAAAGCAAAAAGGGAAATTTTCGGCACTAAATTTATATAAAGCTGGTTCTAGGTATGTATATAATTAATAAATACATAATTATATTAATTTGTACCTTTTTTTTTCTAGAAGCAGTTAGGACTAACTTCAAGGTGACTGACTTGGAAATCACTCAGTACATTGGAATTATCTTAGCTATCGCTGGGTATAGGGGGTGGAAGATAGAAGAGAGTTCCAGGCTTGTATTTATTCATTTTTAAACAGTAACTTAACTTAATATTTTTAGCAGAAAATAAATCACTAATACATATAATCAAGCAATACAATCAGAGTGCATACGACAAACCTATTATATATTAATTATAATTTATAAAATTTTTATTAATAATAATAAGTTTACAATAACCTACTATGTATTTTATTTTTATTTGTTCTTTCATTTTAAGTTTAAAGGTTTCATCTGAAATTTATCGTTGTGAAGATTGGTTTTAGATAATATTACCCTTATGATGCCTTTTAGTGTTTTTGCTACTTTCTAACAATTTTCGGGTACTTTAGTCTATTGCAAAATATTTTAAATTGGTAGTAAATTTTAATTACAAATAATAATAAAAGTAATATATGTATAGAGGGTGTATTACATTGATGGCCTGAATATACCTGCATTACATTTTCATTCAGTTTAACATCGGATTCGATTTATTGCTGTACCAATATTGATACCTGTTATTGAATCAACAGTAGCATACATTGTTGGACCAAGACTTTTACATGTTAATGGACCATGATTGGTAAACGTTGTTGGACCATGGTTGGTATACATTGTTGGCCCATGGTTGGCAAACATCATTGGACCATGATTCATATACGTTGTTGGGCCATGATTGGTATATGTTCATTGGGCCATGATTGGTATACGTCATTGGGCCATGATTGAAAAACTTTGTAGGGCCAATATTGCGAAATGTCCACATTATATAATGGCCCAATGTAGAAAAACAAGTTTGGGCCAATATATTCTCAAGAATGGCCCAATATTGGCTGAATATTGTTGTGCTGCCTGGGTTTTTCTCCCCTCCCTTTTCCTCTTCTCCCTTCTCCCTCCTCTTCCATACCTCTTTCATCCATTTAATTTCCCTTCCATCTACACAGTATTTCCTCTCTTTCTTTCCTCTCTCTTTGTTTCATCTCACTGCACTCGTTCCACATAATGCTCAATCGTCTCTCTTTCCTCATAGCACATTTTACACATTCTTCCTCCATCTTCTGCCCAATACCTATTTTCCCTCTCTTCATTTCCGCACCTAAACCTCGCAATCACATTTCTTTCTTTCTCGCTCTCCCTCCCCAAATACTTCGGTACTTCCTCGATCATGCATCTTCCGTACTTCCCGTTGTATCTGGATTCTCTAATTCTTTCTCTCCTCTCTTGTCTATCCGTATCCTTATCTCTTTCACTTAGTTCTACATTCATCCACACGCCTCTTTCTCTCAGTCTCTCTATTTCTTTGCTTGCATACCCATTCCTCCTGTAGTAATTCTCCCTATCATTTTCCTCTGAATTCTTATTTTTTTCTCTCCAGCACTCCTTTAGTATCTTACATTCTTTCCTCCCTTCCATCCTGTCTTCGAACTTGACCGCTCTTTTCCCCGCTTTCACTCTCAACCTATTCCTCTTGCATTCTTCTCTCACTATGTACCCTGGCGTTTCTCTCTCCACCCCTAGCACCCACCTCAGATATGTCTCTTGCACCCTCTCTATCTCCTCTTGTTCTTTCCATCCCCAGACCTCTGCTCCGTACAACAACACGCTTTCAATAAGACTTTCAAACATCATCATTCTCCTCTTAAAATCGCCTCCCCACCTTCTCTTTCCTATTCCCCATACACATCCTATCACCTTGTTCGCTTTTCTTGCCAGTTCTCTAATATGTGCCTTATCTGTGGCTCTTTCATTGAACACATACCCGAAGTATTTGAATTCTTTTACTTGTTCTATTACTTCTCCCTTCCACCTCCAATCACTCTCTTCGTTCTTCCTCTTTCTCTTATTGAACACCAGCATTTTTGTTTTCTCTACATTCACTTCTAGTCTTTTCTTCTTCACATATTTTCCTAAACTCTTTATCATTTCCTTCATTTCTCTTTCACTCTTTGCCACCATTACCACATCATCCGCAAACGCCAGGCTCCACACTTTTTTTCTACCTACCACACACCCCCCCGCTTGTGCTCTCTCTAACATTCCGTCCATATCTGCCACATACATCGTGAACAACAAGGGGCTGAGCGGGCAACCTTGTCTCACTCCCTTTGTTGTCACAAACCATTCACTTTCCCTCTCCCCTACCTTCACTTTACTTTTTGTCTTTTCATATATCTCCTCCACCTTTCTTACCAGCCATTCATTTACCCCTTTCTCTCTCAGGCACTCAAACATCCTCTCTCTGTTCATCTTGTCGAAAGCCGCCTTGAAGTCTATACGAATAATGCCTACACCCTCCCCCCTTTCTTCTTTAACTCACTCTTCGTCAAATGGTCCAGGATGTATACATTATCCATAGTTCCCCTACCCTCTCTAAATCCTGTTTGGCTGTCTGGTAATGCTCCCTTTTTCTCTATCTCTCTGCTCATCCTTTCATTCAGAATTGATGCATACAACTTGTGCCCTGTGTTTAGGAGAGTTATCCCGCGGTAATTTTCTACTTTATTTTTCTCCCTTTTTTTGTAAATGGGGTAAATTACCCCCTCTCTCCACCCTACCGGGAATCCTTCTCCTCTCCACACCCCATTCATTACCTCCACCAGCCTCTCTAGCACTCTTCTCGTCCCATACATCTACGACTCATTCTGTATTCTATCCCTCCCTGGTGCCTTCCCTTTCCTCAGTTTCTTCACATGCCTTTCTACCTCTTCCATTGTAATTTCTTCTCCTTCAGATTCCACTCGGTTTCTCTTCGTCTCTATTTCCGTTTTCTTTTTTTCCTTTTCTCCTTCCAGCAGCCTCATGAAGTACTCCTCCCACTCATTCATCGTTATCTTCTCGCTCCCATTTTCTTTTTTCTTTCTCGCTCTATTAATATAGTTCCATACCTCCTTCTCTGTTCTTATTGCTTTTATCTCTTCCTCCTATCTCTCCTTCTTCTGCCTCTTCTTCTCCCTGCATGTCTCTCTGTATCTTCTTTTCGCTTCTAAAAAGCCACTTCTGTTCCCTTTAGTCTTTCTCCACTTTCTTAGTTCTTTTATTGCTTCCTTTTTACTTTGCTCACATTCTTTGTCCCACCATTTATTCTTTATTTTTGTTCCTCCAGCTCTTACTGTTATTTCTCTTTTTGTCGCTGCTTTTTCCAATATTTCTACCAATTCTTTCTCCATTTTCCCTACTTCTTGTTCTTTAAATCTTGCTTTTTCCAGTCTTCTCTTATACTCTTCCACCCCTTGCTCGTCCCATACTTTAATTATCACTTTCCGCATTTCCTCTATTTTTTCTTCTCCTCCTTTCTTCTCTCTCCCCCTTCCTATACTTATCTCTATAGGCAGATGGTCTGACTCTACTCTTTCCCCTATTCTGAATTCTTCGACTTCTTCCCATGCTTCTTCGTTTACTATTCCGTAGTCTATCACCGTCTATCCTCTACCGCCTATGTAGGTCCATTCTCCTTCTTCGTCCCCTTGTTTATTTCCATTCAGCACTTCCCATCTTTTTTCCTCTATCCGTTCCATCAACTTCTTCCCTTCCGCGTTTTCTTTCTTGTCTTTGGATTTTCTTTTTCTCTCTCCTCTCCCTTCTTCCCAATCCCTGGCTCCTCTTTCCCCAATTCTCCCGTTAAAATTCCCTCCCAGAAGCAAACATTCTTCCCTGTTGTCTTTTAATGTTTCTTCTATCTTGCTTATTGTTTCTTTCATCTCTTTGCTGTACACTGTCACTATTTTCCACCATTTACTGTCTATTTTAACGTTTCTCATCATGTGACCTTCCTCTTCACCCTTCTTTTTAGTATTCTCTTTTATTCCTTTTTTACCCCTGTTATTATTCCCCCTGCTGCTCTTCCTTTTTTCTTTCCCCATCTCGCCCCTTGCCATTCCCACTTGAACTCCTTTGGTAACAGTTTTTCTATTTTTTCCCAGCTTTCTGACCATGTTTCTGTTAATCCAACAATATCGAACTCCTTCACATAGCCCCAAAAATCTTCTTCTTTTTTCCCTAGTCCCGCTACATTCCAAAATAGTGCCCTCACCCCTGTTTTTCTCGTTACCTTCTTTGATTTTCCCCTTCCTTCATTAGTTTCCCTCCTACTTCCTTCTTTGTTTCTTTTTTCCCGTTTCATTGTCCTTTTTACTTTGCCGTTGTCCCCCTTTTTCCCTCCTCCCTTGGAAAACCTCTAGTCTCTCTCCCTTTTCATTCCATCTCCATTGCTCCCCGTCCACTATTAATTTCCTGTATCCCACTCTTACTTCTTTCCCTTCTTCCCTTTTTTCTTTCGCCATACTTCTTAGTTTCTTCTGTAAATCTTTCTTTCTTTGTGAGGTCGTTGTCTATGTATATCCCCCTTGTTTCCCTCTTCTCCCTCAATTTTCCTTTGTGCTTCATTATTCTTTCCTTCTCACCCCATCCCTCCATCTCCACCAATACTTGATCCTTGTTAATCCTGTAACAATCTTTTACTTTACTATCCTCTACATTTTCCTTCAAAAACTTCTCTACATCCTCTTTTTTTACATGACTTTTTCCTTCCCCGTCCCATCCTATTATCACGATGTTGTTCTTCCTCTTTCTTCTCTCTTCGATTTCCATTCTCTCTTATAGCTTTTCCACTCTCTCCTTCCACCAGTCTCTCTTTCTGAATAGTTTTAGTAATGTACATCATGTAGATCTTGAAACTCTAGGACTCGTCAATAAAGCCTAATTATGTACGAATTGCATTCAAAGCTTTATGTCCGACTGCGAAAATGAGTTATGTAATTTTTATATTTTAAAGAAAAAAATCATAAATTTAATGAAGTAAGTCAAGTAAGTGTGCATGTTGTCTCCTTGGTTATGAAGTTGTTTATTATACAGGATGTTCCCGAAATAACTACTTTAATTTTAACCAGTAGTTGAACACGCCGAGAGCAACAACATTTATATCTATCACTTTTTTTGCACTCTCGTGTGCATCAGTTATTTGCTGTTGAGAATCACTATCGGCGGGCGAACTCGACCTGTATTTTACTTTCGCTTTTAAAGTTATTATCGTAAAAGATGCCCCCTTTTTTTCGTGTGCCTAATTTCCATTAACGTTGTGCATTGTGTTTTGCAAAAAACCGCCAGTACCCAAAGGTTAGCAAATCGAATTGGAGAATTTTGAAAGAGCAACAATTAAATGCTATCACATATAGAAAGTCTAATTTTTACAGCCGGAGGATCCAATAATACATAATCATCGGAGAAGGTATTTTCAACTTAAATAATACGTAGGGGCAGACGAAAATCCGCATGTTATTTATTAGGTCTCACAATTTTCAAAAGCATTGGATGTTGAATCCGATTTTTTGTTTATTTACGCCGAGCGGTTTAAATTCATTTCGAGTGTTTTTGTCGTGTGTCGTTATCACCGCTCTGAGGTTCAGTGGCGTGGGGTGTACCAAAGGTTTAGGGCAAAATTTTATTAAGAAAAATTGTTAACACTGATGATACTACTGGTTAAATTTAATGTAGTTATTTCCGGGACACCCGGTATTGTTTGAGAAAATTTTGACCAATGCAAGATACAAGCGTGCAGTTGTAAGAGTTCTAATCAGGAAGAAATCACAAATATTGCTGCTGCTGCTGCTAAAGATTCACTATTACCATCAAGAGACAACAGTGCATATTATCATTCCCGATTTTCAAACGAAAGCTGATATTAGCCAAGAACCACACAGATGAATTTTTGATTAAAGCTGTCAATAAGGAACGTTTATTTAACAAGGTAAGAATGCTTTGGCATTTTGACACCTCATAAAGACATAATTTGTTCTAGGTCACCCTGATATTTGGAGCCGCCGGTGCTTGCAGACGGCAGGAATTAGTGACAATATTGACAACCTGTGTCCAAGATGTAAAACGCATTTTCTTGTCAAGCTAGAAGACACCAAAACCAAAACTAATCGATCATTGATAATTGTACCAGGAAATAAATAAAAATAGAGCACTGCTTACTTCAGCTAGCCTTTTGGCAAACGCAGGAACCAGCATATAAAGCGACACGGTGGTTGGCGCTCAAACTCAGTGGCAGAGGGTTCGAAGATCGTGAAAATACGAAAATTGCGAGTAACATCTTAGGGGAGATATCTCATGAGGAACCTCGTAAGGAATCCCTGACTTGGAAAAAGAGTGTATTTTGTAAATTTGAATAAATGAATACTTATTTTGACAGTATTGTACAAAGGCGCTGAACAGACATGAATGCAAAAATAACTGAAAACAATTTTTTTCTAGCAATTCCGACTTTTTTCTGGCAATTCTGACTTTTTTCTGGCAATTCCGAATTTTTTCTAGGAATTCCGACTTTTTTCTAGCAAGTCTGACTTTTTTCTGGCAATTCGGACTTTTTTCTGGCAATTCTGACTTTTTTCTGGCAATTCCGACAGGGGTAGGACAATGGTGCTGTTTTGTTGCCCAAACTTAAAAGATGAAATACTGTCTACATTTTGAGATGCACGTACAGGAAAATATGACCTTTTTGCAGATGTTCCCTTAAGGTGTCGAGCGCGTAGCGCGAAGCACCAATTTCAGTGATCCACTGAAGTTGCGTTTGTGAAAATTTGTTTTTTCGTGGATCATTGAAATTGGTGCCTCGCGCTACGCACTCGACACCTTAAAGGAACGTACTCCAAAAAGGTCATATTTCTCTGTACGTCAAACTCGAAATGTGGAAAGTATTTCGTATATTAAGTTTGGGCAATTACTACGAATTGGAAAATTCCGAAAGCGCGAGGCATGATCCACTGAAGTTGCCGTCTGTAAAAATTAGTTTTTCCGTTTGTCATTCATAAAATCATAAAATGAGATATTTCGAGTTTCACGTACCGGGAAATATGACTTTTTTGGAGTATGTTTTTTTAAGGGGTTGAGCGCGTAGCGCGAGGCATCAATTTCAGTGATCCACTGAAGTTGCCGTCTGTAAAAATTAGTTTTTCCGTTTGTCATTCATAAAATCATAAAATGAGATATTTCGAGTTTCACGTACAGGGAAATATGACCTTCTTGGAGTATGGTTATTTAAGTGGTCGAGAACGTAGCGCGAGGCACAAATTTCAGTAATCCACGGAAGTTATCGTCTGTGAAAATTTGTTTTTTCGTGGATCATTGAAATTGGTGCCCCGCGCTACGCGATCAACCCCTTAAAGAAACATCCTCCAAATATGTGGACAAAAATGTCGACAGTATTTCATATTTTAAGTTAGGGCAACAAAACAGTGCCATCGTCCTACCCCTGTCACAATTCCCAGAAAAGAGTCAGAATTGCCAGAAAAAAGTTGAAATTGCCAGTTATTTTTTCATTCATGTCCGTTCAGCGCCTTTGTAGTATAGAAAATAAAACAAATTTATTTTCTTAGCATGTACTATAAAGAGGTACTTTATGGCCGCAAAATTATAGATACCATAAGGCGGACTTTATCATTCAGTCGGACATAAATACTACGGAAGTTACATTTTTTGGATATTACAACAATACATGTGATTACATTATTACATAGGGGGGCTGCAAGTTACAAGCATAAATACTGTTACAATTTAAATTTTTGCCGCGCATTCACCATCCAGGTTCAGGAACGAATCAGCGTTTAGAAATAACCGGCACGTAAAAAGACATGAGATTTTTTGCAATGCCGCGCGACGAACTTACAGCCTTCTTTTTCGATCGACATCTGACCGAGGTAATATCTCCGCGTAATTTTTCTCCTGGACAAGTGGAGGTCTAGAGAATCGGGTAAAATACGGGTAATACGACTGGGTGTCCAGTTATTTCTATAACGAAATCGCGTTAGCGGATAAAATCGATTTGGTGTCGATTCGGGGAAAAAGAGGTAAGAAAAACTACTTTTTCTACTTTGCGTTCGTACTGAGGCTATTACGATACGCTTTTGCGTGTCATAATAGACAAAAGCGGTGTTATAATAATTATACTAAAAATAGTATAATTTATTTTTTAATATTGGTAATCTCTCTGTCTGATCTTGGCAATCCTAACCTATACTTCGATGTCAATGATGTATGAATGTGAATAGGCATTACTATTTTTGCCACTTGTATTGGAACTTCACGTGTATTTAGGGCACGCGATTTTGTTGGGGGAGGTGTCCAACAAGCTGGTAACACTTGTCGCCTTCTTGGCGCATTGGGGTAGGACGGCGTCTGTAGGTTTTACATGTCGTGGATGACTTCGCCTTGACTTTGTGTGTGAACCATGGAGGTATCTATCTTAGTTCCATGGTGTGGACGCAGTCGGGAAGGTTTTTAATAGTATAAGACAACATCGTGGCGTTGCAGCTCAAATTACATACGGTAGGAAAATGTTTTTGGAGATTGTAGAGAACGTGTTCTCCTTTTGCCAATTTTCAAATTGGGCGTATGTACGCCAAAACCCGTATTTCTGGGGGCGTACATTGAAGAACTTCACAACTCATTTTTGGAAGGACAAAAATACGAGTGTTGATGTTTCAAATTAATTCTTTTTCCGTGAATGCAGCTCGCAAGCGTGCAACCGCCGCGAAATTCTCTAGATTGTGAAATTTGATTATTTTGTATAAAAAGTGACAAAGTAGAAAAAATACTGTATGATAACTCGTTTATAAGGCATTTTGTCGCACCTACTCTTTTAGGGCACTCCTCGCTACGCTCGTCGTGCCCTAAACGCGTGCGTGCGACAAAATGCTTCTTATAAAACTCGTATCATAATATACTATTATTGCATGCAAACCTTGACTGTTCTCTTTCAATCAAATAGGCAGATTTACCAGCATTCACCAGAGGAACTTTCTTGTATCATTTACTTTGGAATAGCTGTAATATTCCCACTCGAGATTCTTTCCTGGACTCACGAAGTCTTCACGTGGAATCAGGGTTAATTTCCCACGAATCGCAAACTCGCAGGATCGCAGGAAAGCAGGAAAGTAATTGTAAGGACAGCTCCAAAACCAGCAGGAAAGCGTAATATCGCTCAGAAGATAAGTAATAGATAATTTTTTAAATATATTTTTTATTATACCTGCATCAGAATCGCCGTTTAAAGCACGCCTGAGCGTGCGATTACAGGCGATTAAAGCACGGCGAGCTTTAAAGGTTCTTAAGGAAATATAGGTATCATTATAACTTCATCAAATTTGAAAACTTTTCATATTCCTTCAGGTATGGGTCTTTTGACTTCGATGGTAGTATTTTGGATTCCGCTTGTTCGGCCAATGCTTCTATATCGGGTGAAATCTCGTTTTAATTCATTTTTCCTCGATTTTTGCTGACACGACTAAATGCAATGACAGACATGGACGCGAGAAAAACGTAAACAATAATTGCCGTAACTAATGGCAATATTATTACGCCATTTCGATTTATCACGCCAAAAAATATTTCTAAGTTTTTAGTGCTTAATTTGTTTCCAGTATTGCTGGTATAATAAAAAATAACGTAAAGTATTCGTGGATAACTGGTCTTTAACACACTTGCTCTATTTCGAGCACTCCCGGCTACGCCGTCGTGCTCGAAAACTCACGCGTGTTTTAAAGACCTTGTTATCCACTCATACTTTAATATACTATTTTGTGTTGTCAAATCAAATAGTTCTTTTATTACCGTGTCAATTAAAATTGTAAAAGTTCAGTAATCATATTAATGTAATTTAACCTTTAAGAGTAGTGCATTAGTCATAATTTAATTGTCATATTTCCATTTTCATCGTTCATATAGTTACTTATTTAACCAACTTGTCAGTATAATTTCAATCTTCACCACGTTATTTTAATATTGTTTAATTGTAGAATGTTCCTGTATTTACTTTATTTGTTCATTATATGACTTTTGGGGACATAACTGTATTTTTTTGTGTCACCATCCACACTTCACAATTTTGTCAGGGCGTTACAACATTTTGGGTTGCAGACCGACTTCGATTCGATCAGTTGGCGCTTGATAAGATATGCGGCTAAAAAAGCCTGAAAACGAGGTAGACTGAAAAAGAGAAAAAGCAAAAAATTCGAAAGATCACCGTTTAAAAAGGAAATGAAAAAAATTATGGAGGATGTAGGAGAGATAAAGGAAGAGAATAGGAAGATGAGCCGGGAACTGGAACAATTGAAGATTATGATGCGTGAAAAGGAAGAAAAATGGGAAAGAGAAAAGATGGAACTAAAAAAAACTAAAAAGAAAATTTGGACGAGAAAATGGAAGAGCAGGAAAAATTAATGAGGGCTGAATTAGAGGTAGAAGTGACGGTGAGAGAGATGTATAAAATAAATTGAGGAAAAATGATTGTGGCGGAATTTGGGAGCCGGGGGAAAAGAGGAAAGTTATGGAAAAATAAAAGAAAACGGAGAAAAAAAAAGAAAGAGTATACATAGAAGATGATCTGACAAAGAAGGAAAGAGATATACAGAAAGAATTAAGAGCGATAGCCAAAGAAGAGCGACAAAAGGGACAAAAGAGAATGAGTTGTGGGAGTATTTAGGAGAATTTGACGTAGTGGGAATGGTAGAATCGTGGATGTGGTAAAAATTGGAAAAGAGAATGCCGAAAGAGTTTAAGTGAAAGTGTCAATATGCAGAGAGGGAAAGCAAGAAAGGGAGAGCTAAAGGTGGGATAATAATGGGGGTGAAAGAGGGATTGGAAGAAGAAAATGGAACTGAAGCAAAAGAAGAAAGAGGGATTATGGAAAGAAGGAACTTTGGTGATTGGGGGGGATTTTCATGCAAGAATTGGGGGAAAAGAAAGACGGATAGAAGAGGAACAAGCAACAATAGAAAGAAGATCAACAAAAGATGAAACAGAAAACGCAGAAGGGAAAGTACTGATTATAGCTTAGTAGAAGAAGGAGGGTGAGACATACTTAATGGGAACTGCACAGGAGATGAGAAAGGCGAGTACACGTATATTGGACCAAGAGGGGAGACTAAAGCAAATAAGATAATAGGAGCGGTATATAGGAGAGAGAAAATGTGGACATGATTTTAAAAGGAGAGTAATTATGTTTGATAGTCTGGTAAAAAGCGTGATGATGTATGGAGCGGAAATATGGGAATGGAGAGAGCAAAAAAGGTTGGAAGGGGTGCAAGGAAAATATTTGAAATGAGTGCTAGGAGTAGAGAGAGGCACCGGGCTATATGTATAGTGTTGGAGGAAACAAAGAGAGATGGAATAAGAATAGAAGCAGGAAAGATAGCAATAAGATTTGAGGAGAGATTGATAGAGAGAGGAGAGTGTAGAATATTACAAAATTGTTTGAAAGTAAAAAGTAAAAGGGGTATGGAAAGAGAGGTAGGCATATTTCGAAAGAAACGGGTACGCAGGCGCGGAAATAGAAAGAATGCGAGAGAGAGGCAGAAGAATTAGTGCAGAGATATAGATATATGCAAGTGCAGGAAAGAAGAACGAGATAGGGAGTCTAGGTATAGTGGGAAGTATGAAAAAATAATAACGGAAGAGATGCCAAAGTACCTAGGAAGAGAGACTATAAAAGAGAGAGTGATAATAGCAAGATTTAGATGTGGAAATGAGGAGAGAGAGAATACATATTGGAGTGAAGATAGGAATAGAGTATGCAGAATGTGTGGAGAAAAAAAAAGGAGACAATAGAGCATTTGTTGAAGGAATGCGTAGAATTGAGAGTAGAGAAGAAATTTTGAACGAGAACGGAAGAGGGATCGAATGGATGAAGAAGGTTGAGTGGGGGGGGGGATATAAAGCTGCTGCTAGTTATTGTGTTGAATTATTTATTTATTTAGTTTTATTTATTATATTATATTTTATTTTATTCAGTTATGGGAAATCTATTAATCGGATACTTTATAAACCTGTAGAGGTAATAAATATACATACTACTACTACCACCTTAACGCCGACCTTTTGTGGAGTCAACATGTTCAAGGGGGCTGTCCATAACTACGAGAAATCGTATTGGTCTTTCTACGTAGATATGAAAACAAGGACTGTCGCCAGTTGATTAATTAGCATCTGGTGCTCTATTCACAGTACAGGTCCGTAGCTCAACGAAAATGAAAATTAAAGAAAGGACCGTGACATGAGTTGTGTTCAGTATACGAGTATAACAATAAAACTATTTTTCAGGCTTCCCGAAATCACGTCTTCCATAACACAATTACTCTCCATCCGCATCCAACGAAGTTCTCAAAAAGGCGCCCCCCAGCTCGGAGGTGGCCCCTTGCGACTTATTATTTATAGCCGCAAGCCAGAGCCGGATCAGTATTTATCGCGACTCGGCAGACATAAACAAGTTTCCCCATGCAGAGATGTTCCATTGTTGTTTTAGGACGAGCGAGTCTGGCTTCGCAGCTGCCCCTAAATAATAAATACATTAGAATTAACCCCCGAACAATCTGACTTGTTCAATCGCCGCGAACTCTTGAATATCTCGTTATGTGAAGCGGGGCTTGATTAATAACGGGGCGGAGGACGATCATGAGGAACTTTTTTTAAGCCGTCTGAACAAGAATAATTTGTATTGCTGGGCGGTAATTGATGAATTGTTGTTCGCACACGATTTCTTGTTTAGTTAACAGTTGCAGATTATTATTCTTTTTTATAAAAAATAGTGCATTTAATTTTGGTTTAAAAAAAAACTTTTCCGCAACTAGTGAATACCCGGGAAAGACGTAGAAGAATGATTTCTGAATGTCAAAATATTGTACTCAAAAATGCTTCTGTATGACGTAACAATGTCTGTAAAAAAAATTCAAAGGTCAAAATAGTGCCGCCTCATCTATGGGAAGTAAATAATGAAAGCGTGAACTGGCCAGCAAGGATCCCAGACCACTACTAGAACCACAACGGATCTCAAAATGGCCAATGCAAAATGACAACTAGAAGATGCGCTATACTTTATACAATTTTTTTGGTTTCTTCCAGTCTTTTTCTTTTTATTATGTTGCCTCTCTTACCCGTACTCTCTTGATTCTTGTTCCAAAGACATTATTTCTGACATTCTACAATCATTTTTTAATCAATCAGTGGTTTGTTCAAGGTGTATCCAAAACTCATAAAGCGGGTCCACTATCGTCCACCTGATGGAACTAGCGCTAGCGCAGTGTAAATCTCACTTGCGGTTCCGTCCGTGGGAACGTCATTTCCAGCAGTTTGAAGCGCCGGAATCGAATATCGAGGAGCTCTGTTATATCCATCAGGGCGGCCGACGGCCCCAGAGGTCACGGGACAGAAACTGCATAATTGCCTCATGCAGAGACATGTGAACGCGAGGGGTGGCGCTCGCCCCACAGCGCCGACCGGAATTTACGACGATCCGGAGGGATTTTTTCATCGGTTTGATGTATCCCCGACGAGAATTGGATTCTCGTCCGACAAGAGGACATAACGGAATTTGCATCATCTGCGTGTAATTTAATATACGAGGCCACTGGGTTTTGATGTTCTAATCAGCTCTCGTTTGATGATGGTGGGTGAAATGGAAAGCGATTATGAGAGAGAACGACTCTTTATGATGATGATGAATAGTAATTTCATTAATGAAATGTCAAAGAAAGATAACACTGTCAACTTGACATTTAATAAACAGTAGTATTAAACTAAGACAAGTGGCTTTTCGTGCCTGGCCATCTTTTACTAATTTAGTTTTCGATCTATCTGTACTTTTAGGAGTCTGTATAGAAATATACATATACAGGGTGATTCAGAAAGTTACGCAAATATTGAAAGTGAGGGGGGTGGGGGTGGTTAGTCCATACGTATACTACTAATAGATTGACTTGACACCAAAAGAAAAAGTCGCATGGATTTAAATCTGGAGAACGTGGGGGCCACATTACCGGGCCATTGTGGTACACGTGGGTATTATGGGCATTATGGATACCATCTTGCGTGAATCTTGTCTCATCAGTGTTCACAACACAATATATTTTGTTTTTTTTTACAGTTAAGTATTTGCATAACTTCCTAAATCACCCTGTATATTTTACTTTATTGAAAGCTCGTTAATTTCGCTATAGGTATTAATGACTTTTTTCAAATGTATTTAATAATAATTATGGATCGAATCATCTTTCAGCGAACTTATGTCATGTTTATCGGATGATCGTATCGTATTTGTTGTTTGATTAAGGGGGTTCTGATGGAGTCTTAAAAGTCGCGTATATTATGTCGTAGAATTTGTAAAATTGTGACTTTATCTTAAATCCGAAGAAGCTGAAATTTACCATATAAATACATCAAGGGTTGCTATAGGGTGCTAGCGAAGTATTTTTAAAAAATTTTGAAAATTAGATTTATTTGTTCTTTTCGAAACTTACCCATTTTAGAGCGCAAAGTAGAGCTTGCTACAACACCCGATCAAAAATATAAGCCTCTACCACTCTGCTACAATTAATTGTGAATCTACTGTCCCTAACAAAACTACCGCACGCAACGACTTTGTTAAAGTGCAGTTTCAGTTGATTTTTGTTTTTGTTGGGAAATACTGTGTAAATTATTTTTTTTCTAATGTTTGACTTTATTTAAATTTTTGAACTTTTCAGTTATTTGTCAAAAGTTGGGAAAAAGCGAATTTAGAAATAAAATGAAGTATCTGCTTTAAAAAAATATATGAAAAAAAAGGCATGTACAAAATTCTTTTGTCTACGTCTGTTGGATATAAATACAAAAAAAAATGTCAATAATCGCAAATTTATATGTGAACGCAAATAGCTGCTATTCAGCGTTGGGTGAACGAAAATTATTTGAAAATTTCTTAATAATTCTATATAAAACTAGCTGACCCGAAAGACGTTGTCCTGTTCAAATTTCAGTAATTTTTTAAATTTTTCTTTTCGTAAAAATCTTATCTGAACTATTACGAATATTTAAAAAGATTCAAATTGATACAGCTGTTCCTAAGTGATGCGCTTACCAACGAACAGAATTTCATTTTTAAACGCTTTTATTTAGCTTGCCTTGTTTGTTTCTTGTATCTTGTGTCTTGTGTAGTTTAAATCTAGTAATTGAAATTTTACCCTCTTCCTGAAAAGGGTTATCTAGTCGAATACAGTACACCATGAAAAAATTCCAAATCCAAGATGGCCGCCACCACAAAATGGCGCATTACATATTTTGTTCAATCCTCTCAATATCGGCATTAAATGAAAAGGCTTTATTAGTAGAATACACTACACCATAAAAAAAAGTCAAGTTCCACGATGACCGCCACCACAAAAAAAACCGGATTACTTTTTTTAGTTTTCAATCCCCTTAACATCGATATCAAATGAAAGGGCTTAACTAGTAGAATACAATACACCATGAAAAAATTCAACATCCAAAATGGCCACCACGACAAAATGGCGGATAACTTTTTTTAGTTTTCAATCCCCTCAATATAGGTATCAAATGAAAGGGCTTGACATGTAGAAAGCATTACATTTTAGAAAAAAAAAAAAACTTGAAAATAAAATAAGTAAAAAAATTTTTTAAGTTAGGTGGTTTTATTATAAAGAAACATAATAATGATGCAGATCATGTACTAAAAGCTTCAAAAAGTGAAAAATAATAATTGAATACATGTATTATTACATGTACTACCCAATGATCTGTCTGAAGTCGGTGCCAAGCCAAATAGGTTACAAATTTGTAACATATTGTAATTATACAAAAATATCAACAACGTTATAACGCATACAAAATTCGATATCATTCGAGACGACCGTCAACGACGTCTGCCGTTTGGGATGTTTTGCTCAGCACGAGCCCCCCACCCACGCTCACGCATTCCGGTGCGTTCGCCGGGAGACCTTCGATGTGGCTGGATCAGGCAGCCTATCTATCTACTACCTATTTGCAATACAATTTTTTTACAATTTTAAGTGATAAGTTAGTGATACCTAGTAAAGACGCTTCTCCAATAAAGTTGACGAAGAAATCGGTGAACATAATTATATGTATACATAAAATGAAGAAAAAATTCGAGGATTTTTCTCGATTTCCATGGGATTCCCTGATCGAAAGAAGAATTTTGTAAATCGGTCCACAATGAGGTAGTATACAGAATTTTGAAACTTTTTTTATAAATGAAACTGCCTAAAATATAGGACTCCTATTTTTTCGTTTTGCGTAAATCATAACCGTTTTCATGAAATAAATGAAAAACTATTTCGCGGGCGAATAACTACGTCATTAGTTTCCGAGTATAGAGGGAGTAAGAGCGAAAAGGAAAGAATTACTTATACAATGAGTAAGAGTGAGAAATGGAAAGGCGTAGGTCCTCGCTTAATTCATATGCCGGCCGCTAATGACGTATTTTAAACCAGTACAGTTCTCTCATAAAGAATTAAACGAATTTCAATTCATTTTTTTTGCATTTTCAGTAAGTGTAATTTCACCATAATAGCGCTAAACCATACAGTTTTCAATGAAGTTTATGATTATTGTATTTTCCAAAAACTTTATTTTTTAGTATACTATCTCATTGACGAAAAAATCGGTGAACATACATGAAGTCGGTTAATAAAAGGGGGCGAAAATTTGACGGTTTTTCTTGATTTCCATGGGATTCCCTGATCAGATCCTGTTTTTTTTAAAATGTAACCATTTTTGGAGTATACCCTTTCAAATAAAAAAAGAATTTTGTAAATCGGTCCACAATTGAAGAAGAAATCGGTGAACATACATGGAGTCGGTTAATTAAAGGAAGCGAAAATTTTAGGATTTTTCTCGATTTCCATGAGATTCCCTCATCAGATCCTGAAATGGTGACAATGGGACCAATCTGTAAGTATACTCTTTCAAATGAAAGGAATTCTGCGGTAACAAACATTAAAAAAAAAAACATACAACCGAATTGATAACGTCCTCTTTTTTGAAGTCGGTTAAAAAATCATTAAGTAGGTACCAGATACCAGTCATTACCCCACTATCCTCATCAATCTAGAGTATTCTAGAGCATTGATCAGACTAAAATAAAATCGTGGGGCGAGTCGAATTTCTATTATCTACAGTCAACCGCTCATATCATTATTCATTTACATATTTACTCAGGTTACGCTACGCCCCACGATTTTATTTTAGGGTGATCAATGCTCTAGGTTGATGAGGAGAGTGGTGTGATGACTGGTACCTGGTACCTACCTAATGGGGCTTTACAATAAAGCCGTTTAACTTAAACATGTTTTTTGCTTATTTTACTATTATATAGATTCGTTGGTAAGCGCAACACTTGAGAACGGCCGGACCGAGTTGGCAATTTTTTTTATAATATTCGTAGTGCTGCAGGTAAGGTTTATATACGAAAAGAAAAATTGGTAATGTTGCCCGGAGAACAATATTTCCGGAATTCCGGACGACTTTTCCAATTTTTCTTTCCGTAAGAACCTTACTTAGGCTATTCTGAATATGTAAAAAAAAACAAATCGGTCAAGTCGTTTAGGAGATTTATTACAAACACATGCACACTGGAATTTTATATTATGCATATAAAGATAAAAACAATAAATCTGCACCTCGACAACAGTGTTACCTACCGGGTATAACTATAGCTAAAAACCATCCAGGTGTCCTCATAAGTACCAAAAAAAATCATCAAAATCGGTCAAGCGTCATTTCGGGGGGCATTTTCATTGGTTCGTGTGTTTCTCATTAGTCCGCGTATCTAGTAACAGTATCTCAATTTTGTCCCGTTTTGAGGTCACTGAAAGCGGCCCGTTTCAAATAAGACAAACGTTTCGGATTTTTTTGCCTATTATAAACGGGTTATTTCGAATAAACAAAAAATTGGGTTATAATTAGTTTTTAGAAATGCTGTTTTTGAAAATTGTGGGACGACCTCATTGTGAAAAGGTGTCAAATAAAGATCACTTCAAATTTGGAATATCATCTTTTCATGGATGGATTAGGATTTTTATGTTTGATTCATATAACATAAATTGTCAAATAAATCTTGGCAGATTAAAAGTCCTGAAAACAAGCAGCTTTTGGAACAAGAACAGAAAAGAAACGAAAGCAGGGATTTCGATCCTAAAATGACGGCAACACCGATAGACGTTTTTTTGGCAACCCTGAAATGAGTGCCGAAATTCTCTCCACTGCCGTCTCCCCTTCCGGCCTTTACAACTAGCATATAGCATGCTAAACCCCGTACCTACCCCGTTTTAAAATGTTTACCACAAATTCTCGTTTATATTAAGAGTAATTTCTTTAATCTGCTCTATTTTCTCTCCCTCCCACCTCCATTCATTCTCTTCATTCCTTTTCTTTCTCTTGTTAAACACAGACATTTTTCTGTTTTGAGCATTCACTTCAAACTTTTTCTTCTCCATGTATTTTCTACGAAGGCGCTGAACGGACATGAATGGAAAAATAACTGACAACGATTTTTTTTCTACCAATTCCGACTTTTTTCTGGCAATTCTGACTTTTTTCTGGCAATTCCGAATTTTTTCTAGCAATTCCGACTTTTTTCTAGCAAGTCTGACTTTTTTCTGGAAATTCTGACTTTTTTCAAGCAATTCCGACTTTTTTTCTGGCAATTCAGACTTTTTTCTGGCAATTCTGAGTTTTTTCTGGAAATTCCGACTTTTTTCTGGCAATTCTGACTTTTTTCTGGCAATTCCGACTTTTTTCTGGCAATTCTGACTTTTTTGTGGCAATTCCGACTTTTTTCTGTTTTGTTACCCAAACTTAAAATATGAAATACTGTCCACATTTTTGTCCACATATAAATAAATAATGACTTTATTAAAGGGCGAAGTCTAGCATATTTGGAGTATGTTTCTTTAAAAGGTCAATCGCGTAGCGCGGGGCACCAATTTCAATGATCCACGGAAAAACAAATTTTCACAGACGATAATTTCCGTGGATCACTGAAATTGGTGCCTCGAGCTACGCGCTCGATAACTTAAAGAAACATACTCCAAGAAGGTCGTATTTCCCTTTACGTGAAACTCGAAATGTGAGGAGTATCTCTTATTTTATGATTTTACTAACTTACCCGGCGAACTTTGTACCGCCTCAGAATCAATAAATGTTGTGTTAACTTATTAGCTGAATCAAATTCATAATGCACACAACGTCATCTACTGGCATTACCGAAACCAGCATACAACGCTATGTTAGTTTTTGTTTTTGTCATGTATCAAAGATATCGTTATATAAGGTTTCCATACAAAATGTATGAAAAATTTTTTTTTCGTAATTTTTCCGATGTTTTAATGGTTATTCGCCCCCGAAAAAAGTTAGTCAACCGTTCTCGAGATATCATCAAAAGATTTTTGTGTGGACTCCACGCGCAACCGAAGTGAAATTTTAGAGTTTACTTCTCAAAAATCGATTATCATTTTTAAAGTCCGGTACGACAAATTTCGGTGGCCGGCGTTATTTGTTATTGTTGCCCTGTACCAAGGGGGCTTTCGTTATTGTCGTTGCCCTGTACCAAGCTCCCCGTAATGTTTTAATAGTTATTCTGCTATTCGGAGCGGAGACAAATCCAACAAATCAAAGATCATAAAAAACGGTCCAGCGGTTCTTGAGTAATAAATCCAAGGGGGCGCCTTGTCCCTCATGTCCATTTGAAAAAATCGGTCCAGCTCAAGGGGACCCCCTGGGCACCCATGTCCATTTAAAAAGTACCTTACGACCTATTCTCATACTTACCAAATATACCAAAAAAATTTTAAAAATTGGTCCAGCCGTTATCGAGTTATAAACCCAAAGGGCCCCCCTGGGGCCCCATGTCCAATAAAAAGTATCATATGTCCGTCTCCTGGTTCTAAGCGACCTCCCCACCAATTTTCAGCCAAATCGGTTCAGCCATTCTCGAGTTATAAACCCAAAGGCCCCCCCTGGGCCCCCATGTTCAATAAAAACTATCATATCTCCGTCTCCTGGTTATAAGCTACCTCCCCACCAATTTTCAGCCAAATCGGTTCAGCCGTTCTTGAGTAATAAACCTAAGGCGCCCCCCTGGGCCCCCATGTCCAATAAAAAGTATCATATCTCCGTCTCCTGGTTATAAGCTACCTCCCCACCAATTTTCAGCCAAATCGGTTCAGCCGTTCTCGAGTAATAAACCTAAGGGGCCCCCCGGGGCCCCCATGTTCAATAAACAATAAAAAGTATCCTATGTCCTTCTCCCGGTTCTAAGCTACCTCCCTGCCAATTTTCAGCTAAATCGGTTCAGCCGTTCTTGAGTTATAAGCGAAGTAACTAACACGACTTTCTTTTATATATATATAGATGAATGATAAACGGAAAAACAAATTTTCACAGACGGCAACTTCAGTGGATCACTGAAATTGATGGCTCGCGCTACGCGCTCTACCCTTCAACAAACATACTCCAAAAAAGTCATATTTCCTTGTACGTGAAACTGGAAATGTGGACAGTATTTCATCTTTTAAGGGGCAATAAAACAGCTCACCATTGTACGAAGGCGCTGAACGGAATGAATATAAAAATAACTGACAACGACGACGGCAACTTCCATGGATCACTGAAATTGGGGCCTTGAGTTTCACGTACAGGAAAATATGACCTTCTTGGAGTATGTTTCTTTAAGTGGTCGAGCGCGTAGCGCGAAGCACCAATTTCAATGATCCACAGAAAAACAAATTTTTACAGACGGTAACTTCAGTGGATCACTAAAATTGGTGCTTCGTGCTATGCGCTCGACCACAATAGACATTCTGTCTGTTGGAAATAAACTTCTACTGTTTTTTTTTCGTATTGACCAGAAGGAGCTCCCCGTGATTCCGACCTTCACGAGGTTCCTTGCTGGTCAGGTCCTGTTTGTACATCATAGCGACTCCTTAAAACCATGAGGTCAGTAGCTACGAATCCCGTAAATCATGTGCCCTTAGCAGACGCAACGACCCCAAGATGACTGCTTTCTGCATTCCAGCCGCAAGGGTCTCTGCCCGTTTACAGCAGGCAGGAATGATTTTTAGATTGGACAAACTTCTATTATTATTATTCTATTATTGTTATTATTAAAGAAAAATACTCCAAGAAGGTCATATTTCAATGTACGTGATAGTCAAAATGTAGACAATCTTTTAAGTTTGGGCGACAAAAAAGCACCATTGTCCTACCCTTGTCGCAATTGCCAGAAAAAAGTCAGAATTGCCAGAAAAAAGTCGGAATTGCCAGAAAAAAGTCGGAATTGCTAGAAAAAAGTCAGAATTGCCAGAAAAACGTCGGAATTGCCAGAAAAAAGTCGGAATTGCCAGAAAAAACTCAGAATTGCCAGAAAAAAGTCGGAATTGCCAGAAAAAAGTCAGAATTGCCAGAAAAAAGTCGGAATTGGTAGAAAAAAATCGTTGTCAGTTATTTTTCCATTCATGTCCGTTCAGCGCCTTCGTAATTTTCCTAGGTTCTTTATCATTTATTTCATCTCTCTTTCACTCTTTGCCATGTCATGCGCAAAAGCCATGCTCCACACTTTTACTCAACCTACTACGCACCTATTGATCTGTTTGAAGTCGGTGCCAAGCCAAAGAGGTGAACAAATTTGTAACCTATTGTCATTATACAAATATATCAACAACGTTATAAGGCATCAAAAATTTAATACACGTCAACGACGTCTCCCCGCACGTCCCCCCATCCACGCTCACACATTCCGGCGCGCGCGCGGTGGGACTTGCGATGCGGCGGGAGCGGACAGCCTATCTATCTACTACCTATTTATTTGGTTTGTCTTGGCTCCCCTTATGGTCAGAAACCATTTTTTTCTCTCTCAATCGATTTAGTTCCACACCCCCTTCTCTGTTATTGCAGCTTTTATCTCGCCCTCTTCTGTCTCCTTCTTCTGCCTATTCTTGCATCTACGTCTATGTTTCTTTTCAAATTTAAAAATCCGCTTTAGTTTGCTTATGTCTTCTTCCATTTTCTTAGTTCCTTTATTGCTTCCTTTTTATGTCGTTCATATTGTTTGTCCCACTATTCATTTTTCTTTTTTGCTCCTCTTTTCGTTTTTGTTATTTCTTTTTTTATGAGTAGCTGTTTTAATATGTCTTTTAATTATTTCTTTGTTTCTTGCTTTTTGTTCTTCGAATTTTGACTTCTCTAGTGTTCTTTTATACTGTTCCAATTTTTGACATGACAAAAAACTTGTAGACGCAAAAATGAAGGATGCTCTAGAGTTTAATCAAAAATGCATTTCTCCCGAATTATGATATCCACAGCACACATAATATATAATATTCCAGATATTCCTGGAAGAAATAAATAAGAAAGAAAAACGAACGCCAAAGTTTCAGAAAAACCTGCAACGGCAAAAAAAAGGCTAAAAATCAATAACAACAAACACTAACGAGCCTAAGTAATCTAAATGGTCAAAGAAAGGAAAAACCCAAGTAAAGCTATTTCACTTTAATGCTACTCTACTGTGATTGATCAACTTTGTCTTTTCTCGGTTATATACATAAAATGGGATATTTCTTTTGTACAATTTACATCGGTATTTTTAGAGATTTCTGCATTTCGCATTATTAGCATGTTTTATGCCGTAAAAGTATTATAACTACATATCTCAATAAAAAAAACACATAATACAGTTAATTATGTCCGACATACTCTCTTATCTGAAGAAGATAATGTGTGATTTTTTGATTTTTGAAATCGATGATTCGATCGGCTGATCGAACTGGCTGAAATCTGAAAATGTGTGCGTCCAGAGAATTTAGCTCCACCCCCGACGTGTTTTTGTCTGGGACAGCGTATTTCAGTTTACTTTTTGACGTTAATACCGCCTTAATTAATTATACTTATTTTTTGTTTTGTATTGCCCGTGGAATCGATCAACGAAGTTGAGATTGTTAAAGGACACAAATGAGCCCCATTCCAATTCTCTATACGTACTAACAGAAGAACATCCTAGTCCCCCGTTCTCCATACCCGCTAATCCGACCCCATCCTCGTCTCCCACGTATAATTCAGCAGTAAGTAACGCTCCGCAGTATTTTTCCACGGTATCGTGCATCCGCGGCCTAATCCTTGTCGAGATATGAATCCATATGAGGATATACGAGCAGTACGAGACATTGAGTCCCAATCCGTTTACGATGAAATGTCTGCGTTCTAGCTGCTGTGCCTCTTGTAGATCTTATCACTCAGATCCGAATGTGAGGTCTTAACGACGTCCCGACTTATGATTTGCATCTACTTTAAAGCTTAAGGCACATCATCAATGTTAACTTTTTTATTACAATTCATCAGATTAGATCCGATGCGGCCGGACGAGTTAATGCTCACGATCGAAGAGGAAGAGGAGGCATTCTTTCGCCGGCATTATTTTGAGCGTTCGCATGTGTGTGCTAAGTGACAGATGGGACGTTGTCGGCTGGTGCCAATTTTACAATTTACAGTTGTAATTAAGCACATGTTTGAATTGGCTACTATTTTTAGGAGCGATCCGTGTCGACGTGGTACTCATTAAAAAGTTTGCTGCATGGAGAGCACGGTGATGGATTGCACAAAGGACAGTGTTGTCAATTTAGAGGTTTGGGCATAAATGTGTCGTTTCCTTCTATTAGCATGACGATTCTCCTCTCAAAGCCTCGTGAAAAATAGCACGACGGTGCTAAAACCCCCAACCCCCGACTTCGAAACTCAACTTGCGCCTCGGTGTTAATTCCATTACAGGAAGGAGTGTTTGCCGTCGAACGACCGTCTTAATTACCATTTGTGGGACAAGATTTTGGCCTACTCGCTCGAGAGGAACACCTGTTATCTACGACGTCGTGGGCGTAGCCCCACTTAATTTATTTCTAACTTATTAAAATATCTCCTCGGGGGAAATTACAACGGAAATAAATTTGCTGCAGCGCGAACTTACGATGTGGGTAGGAATATATTAATTTTTTTCCAGCTGGAATGCGAGGAAATGGATACGAGCAATTTTGCCCGCATCATACAGTAACATGCATAATTGGTTTTGTTGCTTTGTGCGCTATGGGTCTGCACGAGGCGAACTGGTGCAAAATTGTCGTGGAGACACTCAATGACAAAATGTGCGTAATTTAATTACCTACACTTGGTGAATTACGCACAAATTATGTAACCCAATTAGGACACGCACAACAGCTGCAATTATGTGCCACAGAACTTTCCACGAGCAGATTACTCCGTCGGACTATCGGCGATCGAGCGATGATTAACATGCATAGAATCGACCGGCCATAAACCAATTGTTCCATTGACAAGACATTTCTCCATTGAGAAACGCTGGCGCGAATTTCCTGCAATGCCTGTCCGTCCGTCCGCTCTTCGGCTCTTCATGCAGGGCATACAAAGCGAAGCGACCCACGAGCATTCCTCGCTGGACTTATATAACTCAGAGGACATGATTCACATTTTACTTAGCAAAAACATCGACAACAGTTAGAACAATGGACAGTCGGATGAACGTGAACATGGCTGGGATTCCATCGCCAGCGGACCGATCTTAAGCTGTTAAATAAAGACTCTGTATGTGTAAGAGATAAACTCTTTGACAGTGTCCGGTTGCTTTTGCAGTATCAACTCATCTAGGAGTTATAATAATAATAATAATAACATCTATTTCCAACAGTAGTATGTATATTAAACTTATTACCTTTACTGGTTTATAAAGTATCCGATTAATACATTTCCCATAACTCAATAAAAAAAATATATATAATAAATAAAACTAAATAAATCCTTCTTATCCCTCCCCACGTATTGTCCATCTTCTCCAGTCAACCTTCTTCACCCATTCGATCCCTCTTCCGTCCTCATTAAAATTTCTTCTCTATTCTCATTTCTCTCTCTCAATTCTACGCATTCTAAATGCTCTATCGTTTCCTTTTTTTCTCCACACATCCTGCATACTTTATTCCTATCCTACTCCAATAGTTATTCTCTTTTTCCTCATTTCTCTCCTATTTCTTTCCTCTCAAAATTCTGCACTCTACTCTCTCTATCACTCTCTACAATCATCCGCATATGCTAAAAACCACATTCAGCTCTCCCTTTCTTGCTTCCCCTCTCTGCATATTGACACTTCCACGTAAACTCTCTCTTCGTTCTCTTTTTCAATTTTTCCCACCCCTTCTCTTCCACCTACGTTTCTACCATTCCCACTTCCACTCTTTTTTCCTGCTCAATTTTTTTCATTTTTTCTTTTCTATTTCCCATTTTTCTTCCTTTTCACGCATCATAATTTTCAATTGTTCCAGTTGCCGGCTCATCTTCCGATTCTCTTCCTTTATCTCTCATACATCCTCCACAATTTTTTCACCATCTCTTTCATTTCCTCACCCATTGTCTTTTTAACTTATAAACACAAAAACATGAAAATGAAATAAATTACATAAATGAATAAAAATCAATCAACATCTGTTACAATAATATAAAATGAATACTAAAAAGCTATACTACAAAGAAAGGAATTAAACAACAAACGCAATCCGCAAGGAATAAATAAAGTTTAAATTAAAAAGAAAAACAAAAGGAGAAACTCAGAAGTGAAACCAAACGCATCTGTACCCTTAAGGACTAAGGTAATTTAGACATTCAATAATAAAAAAATAGTATATTGTGCAACTAGTGCGGTAACGCCGCACGAGTTGGACATACTATTTTTTATTGCGAATGCGGAATAAATCCCAATATAGAATTGGACTCCAGGGGCAAATTCAGTTGTCAGTAGTTTGTTTATCTGAATTTGCTTGTGCAAAGAATAATTTGCGTGCGACAAGTAAACTTTGCGCACCCAAATTAATAAATGGGCAAACCGTTACTTTGACTAATTGAATAATTAATTTTTTTTTTGTGAATATTGTATTTACCATACATATTATAAATTGGAGAGTATTTTACTATATGATTGCGAGGTGTTGGTAAGTAGAAAAAGACAGAGTCACATGATCCACCCTGGGCAGTAAGAAAAAGAGTTTGCTAACCAGAACTGGGCAGTCAGTTCGAGAGTGAACCAGTTTTTTGAGACAGTTCATTGAGGCTTTGGTATACGTCTACTATTCAAATCCTCGGACTCAAAACGGTCCAAGCGTTCAACATGAGAAGATCCTAGGATATAAATCTTTATTTGCCCTCCGGGCTTTCTGATTCCTATACATATACAAGTAAACTTAACAATTATAATAATAAAAAAAAAATTAAATAAAATTCTCTATTTCTTCTCCCGTCCCCTTTCCTCTTCTCCCTTTTCCCTCCTCTTCCATACCTCATTCATCCATTTAATTTCCCTTCCATCTACATTCAGTATTTCCTCTCTCTTTGTTTCATCTCACTGCACTCGTTCCACATATGCTGAATCGTCTCTCTTTCCTCATTGCACATTCTACACATTCTTCCTCCATCTTCTGCCCAATACCTATTTTCCCTCTCTTCATTTCCGCACCTAAACCTCGCCATTATCTTTCTTTCTTTCTCGCTCTCCCTCCCCAAATACTTCGGTACTTCCTCGATCATGCATCTTCCGTACTTCCCGTTGTATCTGGTTTCTCTAATTCTTTCTCTCCTCTCTTGTCTATCCGTATTCTTATCTCTTTCACTTAGCTCTGCATTCATCCACACGCCTCTTTCTCTCAGTCTCCCTATTTCTTTGCTTGCATACCCATTCCTCCTGCAGTAATTCTCTCTATCATACTCCTCTGAATTCTTCTTTTTTTTCTCTCCAGCACTCCTTTAGTATCCTACATTCTTTCCTCCTTTCCATCTTGTCTTCGAACTTGACCGCTCTTTTTCCCGCTTTCACTCTCAATCTATTCCTCTTGCATTCTTCTCTCACTATGTACCCTGGCGTTTCTCTCTCCACCCCTAGCACCCACCTCAGATATTTCTCTTGCACCCTCTCTATCTCCTCTTGTTCTTTCCATCCCCAGATCTCTGCTCAGTACAACAACACGCTTTCAATAAGACTTTCAAACATCATCATTCTCCTCTTAAAATCGCCTCCCCACCTTCTCTCTCCTATTCCCCATACACATTCTATCACCTTGTTCGCTTTTCTTGCCAGTTCTCTAATATGTGCCTTATCTGTGGCTCTTTCATTGAACACATACCCCAAGTATTTGAATTCTTTTACTTGTTCTATTACTTCTCCCTCCCACCTCCAATCACTCTCTTCGTTCTTCCTCTTTCTCTTATTGAACACCAGCATTTTTGTTTTCTCTACATTCACTGCTAGTATTTTCTTCTTCACATATTTTCCTAAACTCTTTATCATTTCCTTCATTTCTCTTTCACTCTTTGCCACCATTACCACATCATCCGCAAACGCCAGGCTCCACACTTTTTTTCTACCTACCACACACCCCCCCGCTTGTGCCCTCTCTAACATTCCGTCCATATCTGCCACATACATCGTGAACAACAAGGGGCTGAGCGGGCAACCTTGCCTCACTCCCTTTGTTGTCACAAACCATTCACTTTCCCTCTCCCCTACCTTCACTTTACTTTTTGTCTTCTCATATATCTCCTCCACCTTTTTTACCAGCCATTCATTGACCCCTTTCTCCCTCAGGCACTCAAACATCCTCTCTCTGTCCACCTTGTCAAAAGCCGCCTTGAAGTCTACGAATAATGCATACACCCTCCCCCCTTTCTTCTTTAACACACTCTTCGTCAAATGGTCCAGGATGTATACATTATCCATAGTTCCCTTCCTCTCTCTAAATCCTGCTTGGCTGTCTGGTAATGCTCCCTTTTCCTCTATCTCTTTGCTCATCCTTTCATTCAGAATTGATGCATACAACTTGTACCCTGTGTTTATTAGAGTTATCCCTCGGTAATTTTCTACTTTATTTTTCTCCCTTTTTTTGTAAATGGGGTAAATTACCCCCTCTCTCCACTCTACCGGGAATCCTTCTCCTCTCCACACCCCATTTATTACCTCCACCAGCCTCTCTAGCACTCTTCTCGTCCCATACATCCACGACTCATTCTGTATTCCATCCCTCCCTGGTGCCTTCCCTTTCCTCAGTTTCTTCACATGCCTCTCCACCTCTTCCATTGCAATTTCTTCTCCTTCAGGTTCTACTCGGTTTCTCTTCGTCTCTATTTCCGTTTTCTTTTTTTCCTTTTCTCCCTCCAGCAGCCTCATGAAGTACTCCTCCCACTCATTCATCGTTATCTCCTCGCTCAAATTTTCTTTTTTTCTTTCTCTCTCTATTAATATAGCTCCATACCTCCTTCTCTGTTCTTATTGCTTTTATCTCTTCCTCCTTTCTCTCCTTCTTCTGCCTCTTCTTCTCCCTGCATGTCTCTCTGTATCTTCTTTTCGCTTCTAAAAAGCCACTTCTGTTCCCTTTAGTCTTTCTCCACTATCTTAGTTCTTTTATTGCTTCCTTTTTACGTTGCTCACATTCTTTGTCCCCCCATTTATTCTTTCTTTTTGTTCCTCCACCTCTTACTGTTATTTCTCTTTTTGTCGCTGCTTTTTCCAATATTTCTACCAATTCTTTCTCCATTTTTTCTACTTCTTGTTCTTTAAATCTTGCTTTTTCCAGTCTTCTCTTATACTCTTCCACCCCTTGCTCGTCCCATACTTTAACTATCACCTTCCGCATTTCCACTATTTTTTCTTCTTCTCCTCTCTTCTCTCTCCCCCTTCCTATACTTATCTCTATAGGCAGATGGTCTGACTTTACTCTTTCCCCTATTCTGAATTCTTCGACTTCTTCCCATGCTTCTTCGTTTACTATTCCGTAGTCTATCACCGTCTCTCCTCTACCGCCTATGTAGGTCCATTCTCCTTCTTCGTCCTCTTGTTTATTTACATTCAGCACTTCCCATCCTTTTTCTTCTATCCATTCCATCAACTTCTTCCCTTCCGCGTTTTCTTTCTTGTCTTTGGATTTTCTTTTTCCCTCTCCTCTCTCTTCTTCCCAACCCCTGGCTCCTCTTTCCCCAATTCTCACGTTAAAATCCCCTCCCAGAAGCAGACATTCTTCCCTGTTGTCTTTTAATGTTTCTTCTATCTTGCTTATTGTTTCTTTCATCTCTTTGCTGTACACTGTTACTATTTTCCACCATTTACTGTCTATTTTAACGTTTCTCACCATGTGACCTTCCTCTTCTCCCTTCTTTTTAGTATTCTCTTTTATTCCTTTTTTTACCCCTGTTATTATTCCCCCTGTTGTTCTTAATTTTTTCTTTCCCTTTCTCGCCCCTTGCCATTCCCACTTGAACTCCTTTGGTAACAGTGTTTCTATTTTTTCCCAGCTTTCTGACCATGTTTCTGTTAATCCAACAATATCGAACTCCTTCACGCAGTCCCAAAAATCTTCTTCTTTTTTCCCTAGTCCCACTACATTCCAAAATAGTGCCCTCACCCCTGTTTTTCTCGTTACCTTCTTTGATTTCCCCCTTCCTTCCTTAGTTTCCCTCCTACTTAATCCTTTGTTTCTTTTTTCCCATTTCATTGTCCTTTTTACTTTGCCGTTGTCCCCCTTTTTCCCTCCTCCCTTTCTTCTTCTTATTGGAAAACCTCTAGTCTCTCTCTCTTTTCATTCCATCTCCATTGCTCCCCGTCCACTATTAATTTCCGGTATCCCACTCTTACTTCTTTCCCTTCTTCCTTTTTTTCCTTCGCCATACTTCTTAGTTTCTTTTGTAAATCTCTTTCTTTCTTTGTGAGGTCGTTGTCTATGTATATCCCCCTTGTTTCCGTCTTCTCCCTCAATTTTCCTTTGTGCTTCATTATTCTTGCCTTCTCACCCCATCCCTCCATCTCCACCAATACTTGATCCTTGTTAATCCTGTAACAATCTTTTACTTTACTATCCTCTACATTTTCTTTCCTCTTTTTTTACATGACTTTTTCTTTCCCCGTCCCATCCTGTTATCACGATGTTGTTCTTCCTCTTTCTTTTCTCTTCGATTTCCATTCTCTCTTCCAGTTTTCCACTCTCTCCTTCCACCAGTCTCTCTCTCCTTCCCATTTCTCTCCTTCTCTTTAAATTTTTCTCTCTGCCTCTCTATCTCTCTCTTGAGTTCCTTGTTTTCTCGTCTTATTTCCTTCATCTCCTCCTTCAACTCTTGCAACAGCTCCAATATTTTTTTCTCCATCTCTGTGTCCTTTTCCTTTTCTTTGTCTGATGTCTTCTGTGTTTTCTTTACTCCAGGAGACCTCGCCGTCTTTTTACTTTTTTGAAAAAAATGCTCTCCCTCCTCTTCTTGTTTTTCTGTTCTACCCTTACCTTTTCTCTTTCTTTTCCTTTCCTCCAGGTAAGAGTCTGACTGAGCGAGCGGTTTCTATCGTCTTTGTTCATCCGCTTCCTGTGGCGCCTCCTAGATGTCGTTATCTTCCGGCTTCGCCGATTTATTCTTTTTCCTGATTATATCTCCTCTTCTTTGTCCAATTCTTTCTTCCTACCTTTCTCTAATACCTCTTCTCGCTTATCTCAATATCTTCTCTAATTTTTTCTTTATATCACCTTCTATTTCTCTATTTTTCGTTACTTAACCTCTCTACCACATGTTTACCTTTAGCTCGGTAATACAAGAACCCAGATCCTAGGATATATACGACCACACTCCCCATATTCAAGTTTCGAGCGCACATACATAAGTAAAATATAAGCACTTGAGATCTCCAAAGTCCCTACCACAGCGTGGAATAAATCCCAAAGCCGAAAAGGCACTAGAACAAATGTTACCAATATGTTTTACGAAAGTAAGTTTTGAATCGAATGTAATGCCCAAATCACAAAAGGACTGCACGCTATTCAAAACAGTATAAACATGCTGTAGTACCTACAGACTTTTTGTTAGTATAGGGCATAATGTGGCACTTGTTACTCCATTGAAGAGAATCATTAAGATTGTTTTGTAATAATTAACAATCATAATGCGAAGATACTTCTCTATAGATTTTTACATTGTCAGCAAATAATAGAAAGATAAACAGCATAATTAATAAATAATACAAATAGAAGGGGTCCCAACACTGATCCTTGCGGTACCCCAAAAGGAACATTAATATATCTAGATATAATGACCAACATATTTAACGCATTGTAATCTGCCAGACAAGTAGGAACGTAATAAGTTCAAGATATCGTGATTTAGCTTATCAAAAGCTTTAGAAAAATCTGTGTAAGCCACATCCACTTGGTGTCCAACATTAAAACAATCCGCCAGATACTGCGTAAAGACAGACAAATTAGACGAAGTAGAGCGACCAGTAACAAATCCATGCTGAAACTCCGACAAAGTGTTCTTGACATTGGAAAAAATAAATCTACTTAATAGGATCTCAAAATTTTTTGAAAAATTGCTGATCATGATATAGGCCAGTAATTGTCAATCTGATTTCTGGAGCCACTTTTCAAAACAGGAGTAATTGTAGACAATTTCCAAGTATCAGGAAACTCGATTTCATAAGCAAACTAAATAGAATTGTCAGGGGCGGTGCAAACACCGAAGCGCAATCGGATAAAATAAAACTAGAATATTATCATGACCAGCTATGAAATTTGATTTAAGATTTTTCAACACAGAAAGGACAATATTCGAATTATGATCTACAAATTCATTAAAGCATGAGACACGGCGGTTATCTTAATTGTTACCAAAATAGTGTTGACAATATCTAGAGGGTCACATACTATCTTCTCACCACATGGCATCTGAGAAGGAATGCCAGATTTTTCACATAAGACCAGAACTTTCTTAATTTTGGATTCTAGGTTGGATACATAACTCGCATGTGATGCACACTTTATATCATATTTGAATTCTGAACGAATTCGTCTGAAAGCTTCATACCTAGCATTTGAGCAATATTTTCGGAAATTACGCATTTGGTTCTTAATTTAGTAATAATGGGTGAATGGTGGAAAATAGGACGAAGAACGACGGGAACCGTTGGTTTTAGGCACATGCAAGTCCAAAGCCTTATTGAGTTTATCATAAATGAGAGAACAAGCTGAGTTGACGTCATCCACATTAGTAAGATCAGACCAATCAATAATATATATCAACTGACTATACAAATTTGGGAAATCTCTGATTGGCTCTGTTCTTTAAGGGTGGGATCTTTCCGTGTTATTCTTCCATAGGAGCTATGAGAACCATATTAAGGAAAACTAGTGAAGCAATTCCTATGAAATTTTGACACAACAAACAATAGGACACACTTTTTACTCTGTGTTATTTTGAAAATCGTAGTGCTAGTGGTTTTTCAAAAAATAATTGAAAACCAGTCAACCAGTCAAGTTTGTTTTCCAGCGATAACATGACGTATGAATAATTTATTATTCATTTTTCCTTCCAGTCATTTTTGTGATCGTTGTACCCCATTTATAATTTTTTTTGACTCTTGTCACCCTGTTTCCCATAAATTTGCAGCTTTTCATTCCTTTTTCCACCGATTAACCACTATCAGATTCATCTTTTCAAACAGAACTTAATAACATTAAACAAATCGCTTCAAATAATGGATATTCTTTAAAAACTATAAATAAATTATACTATAGATACTGTAACAAATTCAAATACACACACTACTTGGTTAAAAATCCTTCAGAAACAATTTCCTTTTCAAATTCATTAACATATTTTGGCGTCGTCTCAGAGAAATGTTCTAAAATACTTAAGAAAAACGGTTTTAAAGTTTCATTTAAAACAGATAACAACTTATCCAGATTTTTTATTAAAAATAAAGATCCATTAGATTACAAATCATCATCAGGTGTATACAAATTAAGCTTATCTACTTGTGAGTCATTCTACATAGGTCAGACAGATCGCAAAATATCAGACCGTATTAAAGAACATTTCAGGCACATCTATAACAACACAGATCTTGATCCTCCACCATCAACACCTTCTTCTTTCGCCAATCATATATTAATAACGAAACATAGTTTTTCACCATCAAATTCCAAATTGATTCATAAATGCAATAAAGGCCGGAAATTAGATTTTCTCGAGACTTTGGAAATAAGGAAAGCCTTGAAACTGGAAAACAGATCTTGTTTAAATGAACAGAATAACTTCAATAATCCCATTATTAATTCACTATTTTAATTTTTACATTTATAAAATGTTGTTTTTACGAAATCTTTTAAAAATCATGTAACCCTTTGAAAATGATAATTTTTTATATTCTTTAAGGTAAGAACCCCTCTTGTAATTCATCAATTGTATTATTAATCTCTTGTTAAATTAGGGCTGATGATGGCAGAAGTATTCTGCCGAAACATGTACCATTAGTAATCTTACAGTTATTAAAGTTTGTGGAGTTCGACATAGATATATTTAAATTTTAATTGATAAGATAGACCGGTACATTACTTTTTATTTTCAAAAATCTCACAGGTTCATTGATTATTTGCATGTAATTTTTCCACGGATGCCCGTCCATTTTAGTCACAAATTTCAATGAGCGAGAATCGTTTTAATTAACAAGCTGGCGAACTAACATCTTGGCCCCTCCCCTAAAGTCTCTGTGCGTAAGTGGTGCGTAAGTGGGACGCTCGGGGTGTTATAAACGTTCGTGGAAAAATTATCATAAAAATAAATTACCGAAAAAAGATTTATAACTTTACGGGCATTATGTCTTCAGAAATTTTACAGTGTGTTAGCTGGGCTCCCAAAAATGAAGATTTCGCATTTATTAAAAAAAAATCTTCTACAAATACCCGGTATACAGCACGTTTACAGCAGTTGTGATTCGGTTTCCGATTTTGTTTTTAAATCCATTGCATTGCCTCCACATAAATTGGTGTTGAAAGAAAATGCAATTGTTTTGCTAATACGAAATTTAAATACTGGCACATTAGTGAATGATACAAGAATGCGTGTTAAACGATTTCTTCAAAATACAATTGATTGCTAAATTTGAACCGGACGATCAACTGGGAAACGTATTTTAATACCCAGAATTCATATTCTGGTACATGCCATTTTCCTTAAGGCGAACCTAATTTCCAATCATGTTAGCATTCGCTATGCATTAATAATTCACAAGGGCAAACCTTTAATAAGGTTGGTATTTTGTTATCACAACCTGTCTTCGGGAATTGTTTCTACATTGCCGAGCAATTTAATCAGGGGCATATTAGACCGCACAATAATGAACAAGTACTGTATGCAAAATATTTTATATAAAGAAATTATTCCGTCTTATTTTTTTATTAATCAGACCTTTTTTTATTCAAAATCACAGTTAAACAAAACAAATTAAAAATTGTAATGTGTAATATGGTAACCAGTCTTTATTCAACACTATTTACGTAAGTATTCATTTTTTATATTGTTTCGCTTACCAATCCAATAGATACCACTCGAATTTCGAGTCACTGGAGATCACTAGTACATAGTTATTTATTATACGAGTTTCTGTCTAAATTGGGTGCTTTCCGACACTAGGGTTTAAAGCACGAGCGAAACGGGTGCTTTTTTAAGCCCAGAGTGCCGGAAAGCTCCCAATCTACACAGGATAAAATTCATAAAACTTATGTTTATCTGACATTTTATTATTACATGACAGAGAGTGTTTACACTAGCGATAATTTGAACATTCCAACAGTGTCGAACTGTAAAAATTATTTGTACACTTATCGGACGAATTTTGGATTATTTCATATCGGCTCTAAACGCATTTTGAACTGATTTTGACAGGTATTTTCGCAAAGTAGTGTCGGACTTTTGTTCTTTATAAATTTATTGTGATCTAAATCAGGTATAGTTAGATTCAGACTGTAAATGACAGATGGGTTAAGTAATTTTTCTGTGGCGAGAATTGTACAATTGAGTGAATTGTGATTTTTGAATAAATTGCACAAGTAATTCAAAAAGTGCTATGGCTAAAACACCGCGGCAGAACGGACGAAAGAGGAACCCATGGAAATTACAAAATAAATCTAATCGTTGCTAATCATTCTTCTATTTACTTAATATTACCCCTTCTCGACCTATCATCAGCTAAAGAAGTTTCATTTCTAACTTGACGACCACACACTCTTCTTTTTTTTTTCTTGTATTGAAACAATATTTTCGAAATAGCGACTCTGCAGTGCCTAAAAATACTACTTGGGATAGTCTAAAAAGAATATTTGAATAAAATGCAGAAAATTGATAATAAACTGTTCTAAATGCTACAACTGCATATATTTTTTCTAAATTTGGAATACAACAGGTTTCCAAGTTATTAATTTTCTTTGTGAATATTTTCGAAAAGTCGTGATCATTTAAAATTCTGTATCAGCATTATTATTAAATATTGAAGATTGAAATTTGACATGTCGATTAACATGTCTTTCGCGCACTGCAATACAATTGGATGTTACTTGTAGCATTTAGAAGAGCAAATTAAAATATGAAAAAATATATAAATATCGCAGAAAATAATTTTAGTCGATGCAGCTTTGATGGTAATCCATTATTTTAATTTTTTTTTAGTAGGTACCTAAAGTCACTATCCACCTCCTCGCACTATTGACGCACCCTGTAGACAGCAGCTACCTACTTATAATTATAATTATTGTACATAATACATAGTAGTATACTAATTGTAATCTCTACTCATTATTTAATATATTTATTAATTTCATTTTTCCGATTTCCCAAAAAACTATCAAACTCAAATTTTTAATTCATGATAAATCATCATTTTATTCTTTCCCCTGGTACGTCATGAATTAAAAATTTGAGTCTGATATTTATTACTAATATTTATTTAGTATCTGTATATTAATATTTCACCTTTTACACTCATAATATCAAACAAAAACCATGGGATTTGTTTACTGTGGGCATTCGAAAGCAGCGATAACAGTTCCAGGAAGCTTTTATTCTCAATTTCGATGCGGCAGTTTCTTGACTAGTCCACGTGGACGTAAAATGTGCACGTCAAAGTAATCAGCCAATTGTAAGTCGTTTGAGGTAATAAATTGTCGACACATCCAACGCCCCATATGGTGTCACCGATTCGCTTTTTGTTTACACGCTGAACGGGCCAGTCGCCTTAATGTTTTGCTCAGGCAACTTGATTTTTGGAAGCCATTAGAATATGGGGGCAGTCATAATTTAAACTTACGGAAACTTAATATAAATTAAACACTAATAATATGTAATTAAATTAAATAACATTTAATTGTAATGGCTCGATTTGGAATCTTTGAAATCTGAACAAACATAATTATAGTAATAAAGTGTATTTTTGGTTTCCTGACGAGTCATGAATCGGGGAACTAACAATAAGACGTAATCCTGAAAGGAGGATAGTGCCAAACAGCCCCAACCTGTCGTCCCAGAACCATCTGCAGCACTCCCATATGGTTAACACTTCTTGCACCAAACAGTCTATTTCCGTATCCTTAGATGTTTATGTGGAGCAATTTCAAGAGGCACACAAGCATACTTGCCCTCCTCTGAAAGCAGGTATCTTATTCTCCACTCAAAACTGGAAAATAATGTAGGTAAGCATCCCGCGTTTTGTTCTCGCGAATTTCCCAGGAGTCGGAGCACCACTTCTGTCATCATCTCGTATTCCAATGTTGAAAATCCTCGCCTAATGCGGGGTATTTCTCTGAATTTTTTTTATGTCTCCGGCAATTTTAATTTGCACACGATGACCGTCAATTTTCCGATGGGAAACGTTACTGTATCAAGAATATCAACACAAGTCGAAATCGCCGCGAGGTGCCGACCGACGCCCTTAATGAGTCCCATAAACCAAACAAAAAGCACAAAGCTGCGACAGATGGAAAGTCCGACATGCAAGCAGGGAGATAACCGTAAATAGGTTATTTAGCGATACAGATTGAGATAAAGCAATTACCGATGTAGAGATAGGAGCTGCGGTGTAACATATTATTATCCTATCAGACGCGGTTCATGTAATATGTTCTCCCTCTCATGGTCATTTGCATATACGAGGGGTCGGGTACTATATGTGTATAGTGCACTCTATCTCTCCGACACACTCAACGCCGAGTGCATGTAGCTTATTACTGTGCCATATGCACGTGCATGCACTATACCAAACCGTTCAACAATCGTTGTTTTGTTGCTTTAATTGTTATTATTGTTTTGTTTGCCGCGCTCGAAATGCAAATTTAAATCGCCCGATTCACTGTGACATTTACAATCTTATATCTCTTCATTACCGGCTTTTTGGACGATCTAGCAGCTTTCGAAACCGGTCGGTTAATTTGGAATGTGTGAAAAGCTAAATTGTATGCAAGAAAAGAGGGCGGTCGGGCCTTTTCTATTCCGATTTATGTTTTCCTTTTAACCCTCCCGTAACAGCTGGTGTGTGTTAATTTCGTGTAGGTAGATAGATTCCTCGCTGAGCGTGTTGGGAATAAATTTACATAAGGTGAAATTTCGTGGAAGTCGGAGAGACAGGAAGACTGACAAAGATTGCAAAATTACTCTGCAAAAAAGGGGCGAGTTTGAGCTCTAGTTAGTGGTCGCAGTCAATTTCACAGTCAATGCTAGCGTTTTGAAATAGAAATTGCGCTCAGCGTTGAAATTAAATTATTAACCACACTCTGACGAATAATGTTGCAAACTAAATGAAGCAAAAAGCTGGATTGATTTCAATGGTCAACCTCCAGTTTTTTTGAAATGTTTTAACAGAACATAACATAACATGGGCCCATGATTGAGTTGTATTTACTCCTTCAACACTATAACGCATCAAAAGATAAATTTATTTTGACATAATTGCAGCATCAAGACCAAACTCAATGAGAGGATAAGAACTGTTTTATTTGAAAGATGAGCAGGTTTCACATTTTGTAATATTCGACCTAATAAAATAAATAATGACCAATGTGCAGATTTTGGCCAATGTGTACAGTTTTGGGAGCTCAGTTTTTAAGGCGAAACGCTCAGTCGCCTCAACTTTGGAACCGAATTACGGCTTTCATTGTTAGGCTATCTTAACGTATTGGGCATCAAAATTAGTAAAAAAAAAACCTTCATCACGGCAAAACGTTGTTTGTTCAGAAAAAAAAATTATTGCCAAAATGAGAAGCCAAAAATTTTTTTTCTTTAACAAGCGTGTTGGTGCTTGATTTTTACTGATCTCTGTATTCGGTAAATGCAAGGTGTTTTTATAAATATTGAAAAATAAATTTGCAATTTGTTCCCAAAGTTTGCTAGTTTCAAGCAATGTTGGCGTGATTCAAGGTAACACAGGCCCCGCCCCTCAGCGGCAGGCAGACGTATCGACAGCTGACCGTATTATCTTTCGTGTGTGCCGCAGCTCGTTCTTAAAAAGATAACAAAATAGTAAAGTAAACAAAAACGGGCCAGTCGCCTTAAGGACGCGTCCTCGTGGAGTAAACCTAACGGGCGCCTGTAGATGGCGTTTAAATCGGACTTTCACTCTAAGTAAATTTGCCTCCTTCCATCGGTCCATATGTAACATTTATAATAGAATTATTATATTATTAATTATAGTATTAAAAACAAGAAAGGTCTGTCATCCAAGATTTTTGACAACAATCAAGGACTACAATTTTATTTTATCAAAGGACAAGGTTTCGGTTAATGTAAAACTGAAGATATGTGATTTTTTCTATATCTCAGTAGAATAAATAAAACCATATATTTTTTTCAGATCCGTGGAACCCTCTTTTGTCAAGGATCAAATCAAAAAAAAAGTACGTGCAACTTTATTTTATTGTATTAACATTCATTCTAACCTCTAAAAATCACCTTTCTTGAATTATTTGATAAAGATCTACTTAATAATTTTTTTATTATACCTGCATCAGAATCGCCGTTTAAAGCACGCCTGAGCGTGCGAATACAGGCGATTAAAGCACGGCGAGCTTTAAAGGTTGTCAAGGAAATATAGGTATCATTATAACTTCATCAAATTTGAAAACTTTTCATATTCCTTCAGGTATGGGTTTTTTGACTTCGATGGTAGTATTTCGGATTCCGCTTGTTCGACCAATGCTTCTATATCGGGTGAAATCTCGTTTTAACTCATTTTTCCTCGATTTTTGCTGACACGACTAAGTGCAATGACAGACGTGGACGCGAGAAAAACGTAAACAATAATTGTCGTAACTAATGGCAATATTATTACGTCATTTCGATTTATCACGACAAAAAATAAGTTTTTGGTGCTTAATTTGTTTCCAGTATTGCTGGTATAATAAAAAATAGCGTAAAGTATTCGTGGATAACTGGTCTTTAAAACACTTGCTCTATTTCGAGCACTCCCGGCTACGCCGTCGTGCTCGAAAACTCGCGCGTGTTTTAAAGACCTTGTTATCCACTCATACTTTAATATACTATTTTAGGCGATTACGAAAAAGGTGATTTTACGGTCTCTTTTGGAGCCGTAAAGTTTTACTTTTTTTGTACTCATCTGTCACACTCTACATTTTGGGACTGATCTGTCAGAATTTGACAGATGTGTACAAAAAAGCAAAACTTTACGGCTCCAAAAAAGAGGCCATACAAACACCTTTTTGGTAATAATCGCATAAAAAGATTTTTGACTAAATGTTTGAATTTTTTTGTGATCATCGCCTAAAAAACGTCGTGTGCACCTCAGCCAAAAGTACTTTTTTGGCCTTATTTGCATTGTGTCCAAAAATTGCATTGTGCAGATGCGTCCAAAAAAGCTAACTTTTGCGGCCTAGGTACACAAATTACTATTTTATTGTTTCGGTGGGGTCACATGACCTACTTAGAGCAATAGAGCCCCACATCCACATGGAAAGACCACGACGATACCTCGGATAGGGTAGGAATAAAATATGTTAATGTGATTTAATAAAATTGTGGTTTAAATTAACACTTGCATAGAGTAGTATGAGTAGGTACATTTATTTTTGAGTATGTACAAGCTGTTTAGTATATTTCAAAAGCGTTTGTTTTCTCTCTCTGAATTAAACAGTGTCTCATAAATTTATGTCGACTACACACGGATTATTTGATGGCGAAGTTTGTATACAATTTATAGATAGGCAAGTTTTACCTACAGTTATCTCAAAATGAATACATACAACTTTTAAATTCCGTTTCATTTGTTTAGATTTACAACATACTATAAAGTATTCGACCCCAATTGCGGGTTAGTTCCGCAACCGGACACCTCCACAACCAGCTCAAATTTAGGATTTATTATAGTTCCCCAAACTGTATTGTGCACTGAAGCTCTGGACGACCAGCAAAATCGTAAGCTTTGTTTCTATGCTTTAAACCAGTTTGCCAAGGTAATTCAATCACTGAGTGATTTTTCGCTTGTGTCGGCAAGCAAGGGCGGCTGTATTTTTATTTTTTGGTATTATTTTAACAGATATCATTGATTTAAACTTTTTATAGTTCATTTGTTGTCACTACACTAATATTATTCATCACTAATTTTATCTAATATTACTAATACACTACTAATATTATTCATTATGTATTATCACTAGTATTATCACGTCAATAAATATTCGAATGTGGACACTTAAAACGCAAGAAACACATTAGCACAAAATTTAAAAAACCACTAAGACGCATTGAGACGAATAAAACTTTAAAAAACAATGTATCCACTTGTTCGGCCCGTTGCAAATTAATTAACTTCATCCCTGTCTCACATGCAGATGCACCTGCATCGATGAAGACAGGCACGCGACGCAAAACCAGTTTCGTGTTCAAATGTGTTTTTTTAATTCTGAGGCCATCACAAATTAACTGGTCTACTTTGTTGAAAGCGTGCCACAAGTTGGAGCGGTCTTTAAAAAAGAAAACAAAACATTATAGCCTCAGGCGGGCCCAAGAAATCTTACCCACATACCTGCTTTTATCACCGACATCCCTGGTGGATTTCTTGGAGAAATTATTAAGTCTAAAATATTGATAATTATTATTATCTAAAAAATATGTAATCTACTATTGTTAAAATACAGGCCTAGATTATTTTTTATTTTCAAAAACTTCCCATCTTCATTGATTATATGCAGTCCATTACAGTCACCGGCTTGAATCAGCGTCAGTCGTCTTGAGTAAGAAGCTGGCGAACTCTACAGCCAAAAAAAAAAAAAGGAAGTTCTATGTTCAGCTGCATGTATGCTTTTTTATGTTCACCGATTTCTTCGTCAATTGTGGACCAATTTTGAAAATTATTTTTATTTTTGTAACGGGATCCCATGGAAATCGAGGAAAATCCTCAAATTTCTCCCTTTATTTATGTTCACCGAATCCTTTGTCAATTGTGGACCGATTTTGAAAATTATTTTTATGTTTAAAAGGGTATACACCTGAGGTAATCCCATTGTCATCAAGTCAGGACCTGATGAGTTGATCACATGGAAATCGATTGAAATCCTGAAAATTTTTCTTTTATTTATGTTCACCGTTTTCTTCGTCAATTGTGGACCGATTTTGACAATTCTTTTTTTATTTGAAAGGGTATACTCCTGAGGTAGTCCCATTGTCATCAAGTCAGGACCTGATGAGAGGATTCCATGGAAATCGAGGGAAATCCTCAAAACTTTCCTTTAATGTATGTTCACCAATTTATTCGTCAATTGTGGACCGATTTTGAAAACTCTCTTTTTATTTGAAAGGGTATACTCCTGAGGTAGTCCCATTGTCACCAAGTCAGGATCTGATGAGGGGATCCCATAGAAATCGAGGCAAATAATCCTCAAAACTTTCCTTTAATGTATGTTCACCAATTTATTCGTCAATTGTGGACCGATTTTGAAAACTCTTTTTTTTATTTGAAAGGGTATACTCCTGAGGTAGTCCCATTGTCACCAAGTCAGGATCTGATGAAGGGATTCCTTAGAAATCGAGGGAAATCCTTAAATTTTTGCTTTTATGTATATTCACCGAATTCTTTGTCAATTGTGGACCGATTTTGAAAATTATTTTTATATTTAAAAGGGTATACACCTGAGGTAGTCCCACTGTCATCAAGTCAGGACCTGATGAGTTGATCACATGGAAATCGATTGAAATCCTGAAATTTTTCCTTTTATTTATGTTCACCGTTTTCTTTGTCAATTGTAGACCGATTTTGAATTATTTTTTTTACTTGAAATAGTGAGATACGTGAGATAGTCCCATTGTCACCAACTCCGGATCTGATGAGGGATCCCATGGATATCGAGGGAAATCCTCAAATCTTTCCTCTAATTTATGTTCACCAATTTCTTAATCAAATGTGGACCTAGGCAGGTGGAAATATTCTCGAATACAATTTGCCGAAACTACAAAATAAAAAAAAAACAATTTCAATCAAATAATCAATTTCAATGATCCACGGAAAAACAAATTTTTACTCAATATGGCCTGTCCACATTTTGAGTTTTTCAAGTCAATATTTACTTCTTGGAGTTGCTTCTTTAAGGGGTCTAGCGCGAAGCGCGAGGCACCAATTTGAATGGTCCACGAAGAAACAGATCTTCACACAATCTGCCCTGTACACATTTCGAGTTTCACGTACAGGGAAATGTGACTTTCTTGGAGTATGTTTTTTTAAGGGGTCGAGCGTGAAGCGCGAGGAACCAATTTCAATGATTCACGGAAAAACAAATTTGTGAAATTTTAAGCTGCGTCATTTAGTCCTTTCGATATTTTGTTTTTCGACAAATTGTGTTCAATATTTTGTATTGGATATTTTGTAATTCGATAATATTTCCGCCTCTACTACCCATCATTTAAAATTGTAAAATAATTAGCTTTAAAAAAAGGAAACTGAAAAATAACTGAGTACATGTATTATTACATCTGCTATCTTTCTGAAGTCGGTGCCAAGCCAAATAAATAGGTAGTAGATAGACAGGCAGTCCTCCTCTGGCCACATCGCAAGTTTCACCGCGCGCGCGTCAGAATGTCTTTTTTTGTTTATTTGTGTCGAGCACATTTTACAAATTTTTGAACAAACATTAACTAACTACACATTTTTTCTCATTTCTCTACCTTGGGAATTTCCAATAAAATTGTCATACTACAAGTATTCTGCTAGTTTCTCTTGGTAGAATCCAATTGATAGATATATATGGCTGAGAATTCCAACAGAATCTAATAGAATTTCTGTCTTACATGTTTTAGTAATAACAAGTGAAACTTCTTTCCGATCGGTAGTGTCCGTTGTTATCACTTGCGGCAACCGTGGAATACTTCCGATCTCCATGACTTTCCGAGACAACAATTTCGGTTTTTGTTTACCTTTTTTCCAAATATTTATCATTGTGTAGATTTTTTTCTCGTCTTCAGCCGTTTTCGTAATCGTGTGCTTCAAGTTGTTCTTTCTTTCTGCAAACTTTGTAAAGTCGAGCAGAACAAATACTCTCATGTAAAAAATCGAGATTGGATGAACTCTTATTAGAAAATCCCCATAAATTGGATGAATAGCGTTCGCAGTCACGAGGATCTGCAGCGACTAGAAAGGCCAGCTGATTATCTGATTAGATGGATCTCCGTTGCGCTATTGTTCTTTTTATTTTACAAAGTTCACCCCAGATTGAAATCAGTGACAGGCTTTCTTTAGTTAAGAAAACCATATCTGCGAAATCGCAGTAATATTGTATGAATTTGTAAGATCAGATAGAGATCACACGTCTCATCTTCTGCTGTTGCAATTTAGGCTTTTTCGATGTAGACAGCAAGAACCTTGAAATCCCTAAAATCAATTAAACTTGGAAAGTTCAAAACCGTCGATGACGACCTGATTTTCGACAAGCCTTCACTCACCGACTCCAAACTTGGCCGAGACTCAATCAATCACTCGGCAAGAAATGTTAATGAGACCGGACCACGTAAAAAATTAACGAGCTTTATCACGGACCTTTCTAACGGATTTCAACCCTCTTTCCACTCACTTTAATTCGCAACGACATTGTTACAATTGCTATTGATAGGAAAGTCGCCGCAACAGCTGCACTTCGCCTATAATAATAGTTCCATCTAGCAAAACCACCACTCGAACTTTATCAGTCCTATCAATCATCCCGACTGTCAAAATAACCGCAGTGGGTTGAACATTCATTATCGTCGTTCCTTCTTACGTCCATGCTAATGTGTTTCCAGCCATTTACAGGCATGACTAAAAGGTTTTTACGCTGCGTTCGCCGGCGAAGAACTGCATCGGGAAATTGGTGCAATTGTGGACGCGTTCAACTCTTGGAAAGAAATGCAGGCGGTAAACAACTCACGTCTTCTACCTAATAAAAATGGAGCAAATTTCCTATTGCGAGTGGCAGTCCGAGTCAATATCTGGTGTAACCTCATATAGCTGATAGGGCGGTCCCAGCAGTGTCATATTGGAGGCAGGGAGCGTTCAGATAACGTAAACATCCTGCGGAAGGAGGAAGTGGGCGACCCTGCTGGACAGAACAGCCCATCCGGTGGGTCACACTCTTACTCGACGCGCTTGACGTAGTAGACATCCTGCAGGGATTCACTCCGATTATGCAATTAATTTCGAAATTAGAGGGTGATTGCAGCTTAGCACCAAACTTAACAGTTACCTTAAATGTATTGCATGTTCCAAGTACCACTTGCCGCCGTGAGCTGACTAAGAATCCTTTCGAATGAATTGCCAGGCTAAAAACGGTAAACGCCCGATTTTTTGTAACTTTACAATCTCCGCATCTAAATTTGCTAATTGTGCACCGCACACAGGCTCTTGAATGGACTTTCAAATCAGTTGCTAATTGTGAAGAACTGGTTGTCGTCGCATCATCTGGTCGCAGTAAACCCACTTTGGCAACAGCCCGATCCGTCCTGTTTACCAATAACTCCCTCCTAATGGCTGCAGCCCCGACATCGTCTGCCAGATTCGGATGTAATCTCAGTAAGATAGCAGATATTAAAACATCGTCTATTTCCATTAAAATTAATAGCTCGGAATGGTAGTTAGTTGGCAGCAATGCACTACCAGCAATAAGCATTGACGCGACTCCATAATTAACAACTAATCTCGTTAGTGGAATCGATAGACTGACACTTTGCATCGAACGAAGCCGTAGACGTTATAAATCAGTGCTAATAAGGACTACATCGGGAGGTTGTAACACCCCAGAGGTCGCAAGGGAATATGGCACTTAGATCGGCTTCGCTTACCGAGGATTATTGCTAACTCGGAAGTCGTTTGTGCGACGTCTGAAATTAACACTTCAAAGGGATCTGGCACGTATTAGCAACATGTGCATTTGGTGGCCAAAAAAAACTTAGATAACTATGTTTAATAAAAGATTTGTCATTTCAGTACACAGTCGAAAAGAGATTTGAGTAAAATTTGAGGGGGACACGTTTTGATGCAATAGGAAGCAGGCTTGGTGCAACCCTATCCCTGACAGGAGCAACCTCGATTTTTTAAGGGAATAGGGGTCGAGTAACATTTCGTTTGAAAGGTCTTTTAATAGTCTTTTCGGCCACATACTTATTTTTTTTATTTACATAGTCTATAAGTTATTAATAAAAAAAAAATAACGGATTTGTTTTGTATTTAGGCACGCTTACAATCAACGATAAAAAGCTTGCAATAAGCATGATTGGACAATTTATTATTGATCTGAATAATGCTCGAATCAAATTTGTTGTCAATAAGTAAATAAATAAACTGAAAACTAAATAGTCATTCCCGGATAATTTTTGGTCGCAAATCTTCCAGAGAAGCTGGTTCATAAACTTTGAAATTGAGGTGGCCCCGCAAATAAAAAACAAGGGGTGTCAAATCGGGCGATCCAGTGGTCGGGGAAGCTATTGTCCAGAAACTGCCGTCCCGGAGCAATATAATGAGGTGGTGCTCCGTCCTGTTGAAAGACCAATTCGTTCTCTAGCTCTAGCCACAAACAGATAACATAGTAAATCGACAAATAATTGCAGAAAAAACACTGATTATTGTTATATTTTCGGCAAAGTCCGTATTTCTGGGGTCGTAGATTGGACAACTTCAGAACTAATTTTTTAAGGACAAAAATACGAGTATTGACATTTCAAATCATAAATGAACCTGGGGTTTGGGCTTTCCCATGTTTCAAATTAATTCTTTTTCATAGCCGCCGTTAATGCACCACGCAAATGTGGCCAACCGCCGCGAAATTTCCTAGATACTGTATGATAATGCTAGAAACCCATTTATCCCATCCCATGCCACGACATCCCATCCCACGCCACGCGATGCAGAAATTTAACACAGATTCAAATGCAATACGTGGGGTGGCATGGGACAAGTGTGTACGCATTGCATTTGAATCTGTGTTAAATTTCTGCATACACTTTCGTCGCTTGGCGTGGGATGACATGGCGTAGCATGGCATGGGATAAATGGGTTTCTAGCTTAAATCGTTTATAATAGAGGGGAGCCCTGGATGCTAAATTTGCAGTTACTAAAGCGTCATGGGGACCCTTTGTATTGTGAAGATTAGGTTCTAAAACGGAAAAAAAGATTATGTTAAGTTTTCCATTTTAGTGGGGGGAAGAGCGTGTACAAATTTTCAAAAATACATGGAAATACTCGAGCGCGTCAGACATTTATAGTGTACACGCGCTTTTTCTTTCTGATAACCGGGAGATATTAATCTGACGATTAACTAGGGGGGGTAGCAGTAAAAAGGGGTAAAAAAAATTTAAAAAAAGTTATTCGAGCGTGTCAGATAGTCAGAGGGAATGTTAAGTGAACTCAAAAAAGTGTCCTATTCAAATGACTAACGATTTGGACGTGACCAAAAGTCATGAACGATTTCTGAAAATGTAAAAAAAAATGTGACCTCGAAATACTCGAGCGCGTCAGATTTGTATACAGACGGTTCAACTTGATGCTCTAGTCGTCCTAAATTATAATCTGACAATTATATGGAGTGTAATAAAAATAATATGTAATTATTTATATGTAAGCCCAAATTCAGTGAAAATCTATCAAAGTAAGGAAACTAAGTGCAAGAAATATTTGAGACCAGTTTTAGACCTCTGGATCTGGTCAAGTATAAATACAACAATGACTGTTTTTTATACAATGGCGTTCTATATTACATATTTCATAGAATGTCAGTAGTTTCATATACATATTATTCATTGATTTACGAGGTACCGTGGCCCGACTCCATAATCTAAGATATTATTACTTGAAATGTTTTTTGGACCTCATGAGAGTGCAGCAAGCATGTTGGACAATTCTACTTAACCTTTTTGATGATATTATTTTTTCAGTACCAGATTAAACAAGACCCCGATGTCAATGTGAAAGGGAGTGAACTGGCGCGGAGTGGGAAATATACAGTTATCGGCATCTGTACGCTTAATCCTTCATTGATGGTTTTAGCTACATCGCCCCATGAAAATCGTCAGATTATATGTTTTTCGTAATCCTAATAGCATTTCTTTCAAAATAAAAAAAATAAATTAATCACGCTCGAGTATTTCGAGGTGACGGTTTTTTGACAACTTTGTGACTCGGCCCATTTCCTTATGTCACGCTCAAATTGTCAGATTATTGAAATATACACTTTTCTACATGTACTTAACTTACCTTGTCTTAATCTGATGCGCTCGAGTTTTTCTGAGGATCAATTTTTTTGTAATCTGACGGGCTGCCCTCAACGGACCCCTCTATATTAAGGGTTCATATTTGGTAGGGGTACATTACAGGGGGCAAGGTTTCTCCCCATATGATTTTTTGACGCGCTCGAGTAACGCGCAAAATCCCCGCTTGGGCTCCCCTACTATAAGGCCTTTTTTGTATTCGTTTGTGAAACACATAATGCATAATGAAATACATAACAACATACATAAATATTACGCCATATGGATTTAATTTGACAGCTGTCAACCTAACCTCAAAATTTGATGCAAATTTGCACTTTTTCTCATTTTGCATGAACGAATACAAAAAACGCTGTTCAATACTCGTGCGCTGTCACTTTTCAGGGTGACAAGTGTCATGACAGCGCACTCGTATCGAAATATACTATTGTCGCACTTACTCACTTACTAACGCACAACCCGTGCGTGCGAAAAAATGCTTCTTATGAAACTCGTATCATAATATACTATTATTGCAAGCATGCCTAAATACAAAACAAATCCGTAATTTTTTTATTTTAATTCCTTATTTATACACTATATATATATTTTAGGTTTTGCTCAAATCTCTTTTCCTTAAAAGTTATTGAGGGTGGCTTGTTTCCATTGAAACAACCTGTATGTAAAAATCAATTGCTGTGCGTTAGTTTCACAAAAACTCGAGAATGGCTCGACCGACTTTGATGAAATTGTGTGTGTTTCTTGAGTATTCACAATTAGAGCCGGTACGTGGCGCTGCAATCGGGTTCTAGGATAGTTTTTTTTGACGAATGTTTTTTAAAGTTCTTCTTTAAGATTTTTTGCACGTCAGAGCATATAACCTGAAAATTTCACCATTACGCCTCCCCCAATATTTTTCAAAATATTTTTTTTTACGTGTGTATCTCACTGAACTCCTAAACGGCTGGACCGTTTTTAGGTAGGTGGCGCTGCAATCGGGTGCTAAGAATATTTTTCTTTATTTTGAATTTTCTACAAAGTGTTTCGCATATCAAAACATATATAACACCAAAATTTGAAAATTTAAATTAAAATTTCAATAAAGAGTCCATGGCTGGACCGATTTGGCAAATAGGGTTTTTAAGGAAACAAAAATTGTAAAATTGGTCGGAAAATTGTAAAACTGGGGAAATTGGGAAAAAGTGCTTTTTGGGATTTTTGTATGAACAAGACCATAAGCCACGCTTCGAACGATGGATATGCCTAATTTTTTTAAAGTTTTCAGGGAAATAAAATTCGAGACACTTACAAAGGAAAGCAAAAATCGACATTTTTTATAGTTTCGATTATAACTGACGATTGGAAAAACATATTTGGTTGATTCTTTTTTTGTTTTGTTCGTTATGCTCCCGGGATGGAAAAAAAACATACCGTTCTCGAGAAAATTGTGGAAAAACGCATCCCAGCCTAAATTAAAATAAAACTAATCGGACAAATGTAGTTATTTTATTTCTATTCCAATTTATTTCGCTATTTCTATGTTCGCACTAAATTTGCCAATTTTGCCACATTCAAGTGCGAATTGTGAAACAATTATTCAGCCAGGTAAATTTCATTAAGTCAAAGCTAAGAAATAGTTTATCTCATGAAACTGTTAACGGCACTTTACTTACCTAGCAACATATTTTAAACGAATCAGATAATTGTGTTAATTTTAAATCATATAGTGCGCCGACTTCTAGAATGACAAGTAATATTCTGTGCAGAAAAACATAATTAGGATATATTCAATTTTAACATCACAAAAGCATAGAAAATAATCGATTAAACTGGAGTGGTGTTTCGCGGAATACTTCGAATAACGAGGTTAGTGTAATCGGATTATTTTCGTTTGCTCGAGTGGTATTCGTTACGATTGTATAACCAAAGCGATCCAAAAAATGCGAATCTTCGGACCGAAAAACCGAAGTGATTATACCAGGTCGTCAAGAGTTTAATAGCTTATCTATACACGGTAACTATGTGAAATCTGTAATTGCTATTGCCTCAATTTATTATGTGTTATATAATCTATAATTATAATAAAAATGAAATACTATTCATTGGTAAGCGCGTCACTTGAGAACGGCTGGACCGATTTGGCTAATTGTTTTTTAAAATATTTGTAATAGTCCAAATAAGGTTCTTAGGGAAAAAAAAATTGCCCGGAAAATTGGAAAATTTGGGAAAAACTGAGTGCTTTTTGAAGGTGAGATTTTTGTATGAACTTAAACCCTAATCACGATTCTAATGATTGATATGCGTAATTCTTTTTTTTTTAAACGGTTTTATTTAGCTCGCCTTGTTTGTGTCTTGTATGGTTCAAATCTAGTACTTGAAATTTTACACCTTCCTATTGACCGATTGATCTGAAATTTGGTGCACGCCTTTAGTTTTGATGACAATACAATTATGTATATTCACTTTAGTATACAGTGTACCATAAAAAAATTATAATCCAAGATGGCCGCCACCACAAAATGTCGGATTACATTTTTTTTCAATCCCCTCAATATGGGTATCAAATGAAAGGGATTAACTAGTAGAATACAGTGTACCATAAAAAAAATCAAAATCTAAGATGGCCGCCACCACAAAATGTCGGATTACATTTTTTTTTCAATTCCTTCAGTATGGGTATCAAATGAAAGGGCTTAACTAGTAAAATACTGTACATTATGAAAAATTTCAAAATCCTAGGTGGCCGCCGCCACTAAATTGCGGATTATTTTTTTTTCAATCCTCTCAATATGGGTATCAAATGAAAGGGCTTGGCAAGTGGAACACAGTACACTTTAGAAAAACTAAAAACTTGAAAATAAAATAAGTAAAAAACATTTTTAAGTTAAACAGTTTTATATTGTATAAAGAAACATAATGATGCAGATAATGTACTAAAAGCTAAAAAATAATTAGGTGCTTACCAGGTACCAGTCATCACACCACTCTCCTCATCAATCTAGAGTATTGATCAGACTAAAATAAAATCGTGGGGCGTAGCGTAACCTGAGTAAATAATGTACATGATCGTTCTGCTATGTCGCACGATGATTTACTTGAGATTTACTTTAGTTGAGAAGATGCATCCAAAGCATACCTATAATGATATGAGCGGTTGACTATAGATAATAAAAATTAGACTCGGCCCACGATTTTAATTTAGGCTGATCAATATTTTAGATTGATGAGGAGAATGGTGTGATGAGTGGTACCTGGTACCTAATTATTTTTTAGCGTTTAGTACATTATCTGCATAATTATGTATCCGCTACAAGACATTAACATTAAGAGATCTTGCCACACATTTATAAATTTGTTGGACTAAATTAATTATAATTTTTTATAATCGGGTGCTAAGAATGTTTTTCTTTATTTTGACTTTTTTAAAAAATTTCTACAAAGTCTTTCGCATTCAGAACATATGTAACACCAAAATTTAAATTAAAATCTCAATAAAGAGACGACAACTGGACCGATTTGGCTATTTTTTTTTTATATTTTTGATAGACCAAATAACGTTTTTAGGGAAACAAAAATTGTGAAATTGGGCGGAAAATTGTAAAATTTGGGAAATTGGGAAAAAGTGCTTTTTCGGATTTCTGTATGAACACGACCATAAGCCACTGTTCGAACGATGGATATGTGTAATTCTTGAAAAGTTTTCTGGAAAATAAAATTCGGGACAGTTAAAGGAAAGTGAAAATTCGAACAAGCTGCAAAAATCAATTCTTTTTATAGTTTTGATTATAACACTGACTATAGGAAAGACATATTTGGTTGATTCTTTTTTTGTTTTGTTCGTTATGCTCTCGGGATGGCAATAACTCATGAAAAAAAAAACACAAATCGTTCTGGAGAAAATTCTAGAAAAATGCATCCCAGCCTAAATTAAAGTAAAATTACATTTGTTATACTTTTGTGTTCTTTCGCGATCTGTCCAACAAATGTAGTTATTTATATTTATAGTGTCAGATGTACCTTCCCCATTTCTTCCCAAATGCGAATTGTGAAAGAATATTCAGCCAGGTAAATTTCATTATGACAAAGAATAGTATACCTACCTAGCAACATAGTTTAAACGAATCAGATAATTGTGTCAATTTTAAATCATATAGTGCGATGACTTCTTGAATGACAAGTTATATTCTGTACAAAAAAAAAACAACATTAGGATATAATCAGTTTCAATATCGCAAGAGCATAGAAAATAATCGATTAAACTTCCGAGTCATGAGACGTATTCCGCCAAAACACCACTACAGCGCACCTGACGAGGTTAGTGTATATTCGGATTATTTTTGTTTGCTCGAGTGGTATTCGTTACGATGATATAACCAAAGCGATCCAAAAATTGCGAAATTTTGACGAAACTTTTTTTCTGACGGACCCAGCGGAAAAACCGAAGTGATTATACCACGTCGTCAGGGGTTTAATCTCTTATCTATACACGGTAACTATGTGAAATCTGTAATTGCTATTGGCTCAATTTATTATGTGTTATATAATCTATATAATAAAAATGAACTACTGTTCGTTGGTAGGCGCATCACTTGAGAACGGTTGGACCGATTTGGCTAATCCTTTTTTTAAATATTTGTAATAGTCCAAATAAGGTCCTTTGGGAAAGAAAAATTGGAAAAGTTACCCGGAAAATTGGAAAATTCGGGAAAAACTGAAAATGCCTTTTGGAAGAGATTTTTGTATGAACTCAGGCCCTAATGATTGATATCCGTAATTCTTTTCATTTAGCTTGCCTTGTATGTGTCTTGTGTGTGGTTCAAATCTAGTAATTAAAATTTTACCTCCTTCCTATTGACCGATTGACCTGAAATTTGGTGCACGCCTTTAGATTTAATGACAATACAATTACATATGTATATTCACTGTAGAATACAGTGTACCAAAAAAAAATTATAATCCAAGATGGCTGCCACCACTAAATGTCGGATTACACTTTTTTTTCAATCCCTTCAATATGGGTATCAAATGAAAGGGCTTGGAACACAGTACACTTTAGAAAAATTAAAAACTTGAAAATAAAATAAGTGAAAAATATTTTTAAGTTAAACGGTTTTATATTGTATAAAGAAACATAATGATGCAGATAATGCACTAAAAGCTAAAAAATTGTACAAAAAACACAGATTGTCTAATAATGTTTATTGCAAGCTTTTTATTGTTAATTGCAAGCATGCCTAAATACAAAACAGATCCGTTAAAAAATTGTTGTATTTTAATTCCTAACTTATGGACTATGTAAATAAATAGTATATTATTTATCTAGAACGAGAAGTGAAGTTTAAAGTACGAGCAAGTTGTTTACGGCCGAGGCGCCTAGCCGAGGCCGGAATTACTTGTGAGTACCTTTAAAAACACTTCTTCGTTCGAGGTAAATACAACGTTTTATTTCATACTGCAAGTTTAATGAACTAAGTCAAAATGAAAAGAAATGTTGTGTGTTTATCTCGCACAAATTATTCGTAATAATTAAATATGCGGGAACTAACATTCCCATAGTAACAAACGTTTGTCAAAAATGACAACGAAAAAACTGGGTCACGGTGAATGGTTTTGGATATTTTATGCGATTATTCCGTTTAAAATGGAGAAAATTGAGGTGCCTCAAGACATTGTAGATGAAGCAGATCACGTGAAGAACAATTTGATGCCACAAAAATGTCGGGAACAATGTAAGAAATGATTGACGTATAATTTTAAAGTACTAGGACTTTAAAATTTTTCTTTAAAGTACTAGGACGTTAATGTTCCACTTTTGGTATCAAAAATAATCCGAAAAATGTCACTTTAGATACAAGTATGAAATAAAAATAATTATGTGGCTGAAAAGACAATTAAAAGACCTTTCAAATGACATGTTATACTCAACCCCTATTCCCTATTTAAAAAATAGGGGTTGCTCCTGTCAGAAGTATAGGGTTGCACCAAGCGTGCCTACTATTCCATCAGAATATGTCCCCCTCGAGATAAAAATTCACCGGTTTTTAGGTTTTACTCAAATCTCTTTTCCTAAAAAGATATTGAGGGTGGCCAGTGTGTGTATCTCACTGAACTCCTAAACGGCTGGACCGATTTTGATGAAGATGAAAATTTTTGTGTGGGTTTTTGGATTTACAATTGGACCCGGTAGGGTGCTAAGAATGTTTTTCTCCATTTTTTGCCTTTTTTTTAACTGAATTAAATATAAACACCAACATTTGAAAATTTAAATTAAAATCTCAATAAAGAGTCGACGGCTGGACCGATATGGCTATTCTTTTTTTAATATTCGTGATAGACCAAATAACGTTTTTAGGGAAACAAAAATTGTAAAATTGGCAGGAAAATTGTAAAATTGAGGAAATTGGGAAAAAGTGCTTTTTGGGATTTTTGTATGAACATGGTTCGAACGATGGATATGTATCATAAAAGTTCTGAGGAATTCTTAACCCTAAAAATCCTAAGGAAATGTGACCAATCTAAAACCGTCTTGATGAGAGTACTCGGAAATTTTGAAAGGACCATTTACAATAATTAAAAAATAACAGCAGGTTATCAACCAAAAAAATGTAAATTTTTTAAAACTAAATTAAATATAAACACCAACATTTGAAAATTTAAATTAAAATCTCAATAAAGAGACGACGGCTGGACCGATTTGGCTATTTTTTTTTAATATTCGTGATAGACCAAATAAGGTATTTACGGAAACAAAAATTGAGGAAATTGGGAAAAATTGCTTTTTGGGATTTTTGTATGAACATGGTTCGAACGATGGATATATGCGTAATTCTTGAAAAGTTTTCAGGAAAATAAAATTCGGGACAATTACAAAGGAAAGTTTTTTCAATTTCTTCAATATGGGTATCAAATGAAAGGGCTTAACTAGTAAAATACAGTACACTATGAAAAATTTGAAAATCCTAGGTGGCCGCCGCCACAAAATTGCGGATCTTTTTTTTGCAATCCCCTCAATATGGGTAACAAATGAAAGGGCTTAACTACTAGAATATACTACACCATTAAAAAAATCAAAAACTTATACAAAATGACGGGTTACATTTTTTTCAATCCCCTCAATATGAGTATCAAATAAAAGGAAGTACAGTAGAAGTACTAGTAGAATACAGTGTATCTTAAAAAAATTCAAAATCCAAGATGGTCGCCACCACGAAATGGCGGGTTACATATTTTTTAGTTTTCAATCCTCTCAATATGGGTATAAAATGAAAGGGCTTGGCAAGTGGAACACAGTACACTTTAGAAAAACTAAAAACTTGAAAATAAAATAAGTAAAAAACATTTTTAGTTAAACGGTTTTATATTGTATAAAGAAACATAATGATGCAGATAATGTACTAAAAGCTAAAAAATAATTAGGTACGTACCAGGTACCAGTCATCACACCACTCTCCTCAGACTAAAATAAAATCGTGGGGCGTAGCGTAACCTGAGTAAATAATGTACAAGATCGTTTGCTATGTCGCACGATGATTTACTTTTACACACATTTTGCATAAATTGAGAAGATGCATCTAAAGCATACCTATAATGATATGAGCGGTTGACGACTCGCCCCACGATTTTAATTTAGGCTGATCAATACTTTAGATTGATGAGAAGAATGGTGTGATGACTGGTACCTGGTACCTAATTATTTTTTAGCTTTTAGTACGTTATCTGCATCATTATGTATTTTTACAATATAAAAGCTTTTAACGTAAAAGTGTTTTTTTACTTATTTTATTTGTTCGTTATGGTTATGTAATAGTTTTCAGGAAAATAAAATTCGAAACAATTATAAAGAAAAGTCGGAAAATTTGCACGAAATGCAAAAAACATTTTTTTTACTTTTGTGTTGTTTTGCGATCTGTCCGAAAACAAATTTATTAAAATTTGGACAGGGCAACGTCTGTCGGGTCAATGACCATGAGATCATGTAAATTATAAATTAGAGTAAGAGGGGTATTTTTTTCAATGGCCCAGCCTGCAAATTGACTGACAATTAAGTGACGCATTGTGACGTTTATGTTTCTCATGTTAAATTGTTTTAATTTAATGAAAATAAAACACTAACAAAGAATGTAGGTTTGTTGAGAATTACAGCATGTTCAAGTGTACTCCCCCAGCTTCAATGGAGTTGTTAACTCTCCGTTTCATTCATATTTTCAAGTGCATTTTCCAAAAATTGCCTCTTGCAGTTTTTCAAGATTGTGCAGGATATTTTTAAATACGTTTTTTTTTTAGATATGGGAAAATGAAATAATATACATAGAATTGTCGGGTCCGGACTTCGAGGCGGAAATTGAATGACAAAATTTTTATAATCTGCAGTAAAATTAGGGTAGATATTTCGAAAAATACTTCCATTCACCATTCTGTTGCCGTTTTTTTTACTGTAGTGCCAACTTAATTTAAATTTCACAGGCTACTCTAATTTATAATTTAAATGATTAATTTAGTTTAAAATTAAAAGAACTAAATGATACTTGACAGTTTTTTATTCGAGATACGAAATAGTTATGTTGTCAGCTCGTAATACTGAGCAATTGTAAAGTATTCTAAAAGTTCTGAGGAATTCTTAACAATCCTGAAAATTCTGTGGAAATGTGACCAATTTAAAACCGTCTTGATGCGAGTCGGCAGAAATTTTGAAAGGACCATTTACAATAATTAAAAAATAGCAGGCTATAATCAACCAAAACATGTAAATTTATAAAAGTTAGACGTCATTGGATGCAAGAGAATACAATCGCACCCTAACATTTTAACATCACATTTCAAAGGACCACAACTGGGTCAACCTGCTCTATGGCAACATACACTAACATTTCATGCAGCATTTTGAAACCCAGTTCTTTTCACGTGTGCATGCGATGATTACAGGCGAGCTTTCAGTCTTTCTGTTTGAGACGTCTTCTTTATTGGAACGGTGACTGCAATCCTCCTCGAGTTTCTGCCTTATTTTTAGAAGTTTTAATTAAAATCATATTTCTCCGCGTTTGGACGGGGGAAAAATTCGAATGAAACGTGACATTTGTTATATGTACCACGTAATTACGTAAGTACGTTGTTACGTATGACACGAAACTTTCGGCATTGTTTGACGGTTTTATTGGAGAAACTGTAAAATGTTTATAAGGTATTTTTAGAGTATTAATTTATACGCTCGTGTTGCAGTTGTTGAAATAAAACTGGAAATTATCATAATATTGTAACTGTGCGGAATCGTGTTCCTGTCACGTCGGGGCACTAAATTTGCCGTATATTGTGTGAAAACCTGATTATTACAACTGGCGGTTTTACCCATGTAGTAGTTTTCCAAATTGAAACATACAAAGTAGAAATTTACCGTTTCTAGCCTAAATGAGTATTTCTAACCACTAGACTATTTTGACCTTGCTGGGGCTCGAAGGACCACATGCGACTCTCATTATGCATCCAGTAATAAATCGACTCAAACGTACGTTAATTTGCTTAGTAATCAATATCAGGATGATAATATATGATAGCAAAGCAATTTACTTTAATAATAAATTACAATTAAAATCGTTTATTCACAACGAACGCGTAACTACCAATTGCTTCGATCTAAAATCAATTATTATATAATATGTGTGACCACATCTGGAAAACAGTAATTTCGTTTGAAAAGTGCATTTTTATTCCCGGCTCAAATTAAATCGCACACTCCCACATAACTGCTCTCTCGAATACATTATCGTGTTCCATTTGACGACGAAAGAACGTAATCTCTCCCGAGACAGAAAACCGAAGTAGACCAGTGTTCTATTTTCTTTGTTCTCCGATGCGAGATAAAACCAGTCATTTATATTATAAGAGGAGCGCGTTGGGGTTTGTTGGCGTAGTTGAGTAAGTGAATTGGATTTAAAGGCAATAAATGCAAAACGTAATCATTTTATCTGCGTTCACCGACGGGACTCGTTAGAACAGTAAGCGTTCTCCTCTGGAACACTGTTATTATGTTATTAAATCAGATCTGATGAAAATTTCCAGCTCGGAAGTGTCAGTTTCTAGCTGACGGTCGCAAGTCCGAAAGCTGATCGGGGCTTTAGATAAATGCGGCGGACTTGAAATGGAACAGATATTTAATTTGTTGGCGGTGGATTTCCTAGAACGGAAAAATGCATCAGAGAGATAAGCGATAAATGAAACAAGAGTTGCGAAGCTCGGATTCCGCCTGATATCCTACATTGCTACTTGATAGAATGAAAATACATAATATTTTTATTTAATAATTTAATGATTCTTTGTGAATGAGATGATAAAGCATGGGGGGAAAGGAAATTAAGTCTGAAAATGGTGGATGCGCCACTTCAGGAAAAAATGTAAATAATAGAGAATTTTCGTAGGTGTTAAACTGTAATAATTTAAAAGATTTATGGAAGTGTAAATTATTCTAATATTTGCGTTGTGTTCATCATTAATAAAATGTTCTAATTAGTCAAATTATGAATGGTAGAAATATGAATAGAAAGTCTGAAAAGACTATGAAAATGGTGTATGCTGTACTTAAGTAGAAATTAAAAAAAAAGAGTTTGGACGTTGTTATAATATTCTGTTAATAGTAACTCGCAATTGCACGAAAAAAAAAACGTTATGTAGGTATGTAATACGTCTGTGTGATTAATGCTAAAAGCAGGAAAAAAACATTTAGAAGTAGTAAATTTACGTGAAAGAAACGACAACTTTTGACAGCAAGTTCTCGGCCACCCAACATAAACAACCAGCTGGTATAATAAAATGTGAACACAATGATTTATTATGCCTAAGTAATTCGAATACTCCCACTAATGTACATTTTATCAAATACATTAAACGCGAGAATACTGCACTTAAAACTAATTTAGTAAATAAATCGACAATTTGTTTTCCACTGGGCACAAACATTGTTTTAATTTCGCCTTCAGATATCACATCGCGCAAAAAATGATCGCATGTCAATTTTATAGCGAATTGATTGAATCCTAGTTTCAAACGAAAAGCCTGAAGCCAAAACGCCTCCTTGGTACCGAACACTAGGGCGATGTCCTCGGATTCCGTTTACTTTTTTTTTGAGCAGCGCATCCACCATTTTTCACATTTTTTTTTAAACTTCTCCCATAGACGTCTGGGTTCCTTTATCTGTTATATTGTGACATTGTAATGATGAAAACAAATACAAAATTTGACAAATTACATGCTTAAAGGCAGGCTGAATTTTTTACATTTTTATTTTGAGCGACGCATCCACCATTTTTAATTTTTTTTTTAACTTTTCCCATAGACGTCTGGGTGCCTTTATCCGTTAAAATGTGACATTGTAACGATGAAGACAACTCCCAAATTCGACAAATTAGGCCCTCAAATGTAGGTTGCATTATTTACTTTTTTTTGGGCGGCGCATCCACCATTATTCACATTTCCCTCAACTTCCCCCCATAGATTTCCGGGTATCTTTATCTGTTAAAATGTGACATTGTAATGATGAAAACAAATAAAAATTTTGACAAATTACATCCTTAAAGGCAGGCTGAATTTTTTACATTTTTATTTTGAGCGACGCATCCACCATTTTTCACATTTTTTTTAAACTTCTCCCATAGACGTCTGGGTGCTTTTATCCGTTAAAATGTGACATTGTAACGATGAACACAACGCCCAAATCCGACAAATTAGGCCCTCAAATGTAGGTTGAATGGTTTAGTTTTTTTGAGCGGCGCATCCACCATTTTTCACATTTCCCTCAACTTTCCCCCATAGATTTCCGGGTATCTTTATCTGTTCAAATGTGACATTGTAATGATTAAAACAAATACAAATTTTAACAAATTACATCCTTAAAGGCAGGTTGAATTTTTTACATTTTTATTTTAAGCGACGCATCCACCATTTTTCACATTTTTTTTTAAACTTCTCCCATAGACGTCTGGGTGCCTTTATTCGTTAAAATGTGACATTGTAACGATGAACACAACGCCCAAATTCGACAAATTAGGCCCTCAAATGTAGGTTGAATGGTTTAGTTTTTTTGAGCGGCGCATCCACCATTTTTCACGTTTTCCGCAACCTTCCCCCATAGATTTCTGGGTATATTTATCTGTTAAAATGTGACATTGTAATGATGAAAACAAATACAAAATTTGACAAATTACATCCTTAAAGGCAGGCTGAAATTTTTATTTTGAGCGACGCATCCACCATTTTTCATTTTTTTTACTAAACTTCTCCCATAGACGTCTGGGTGCCTTTACACGTTAAAATGTAACATTGTAACGATGAAGACAACGCCCAAATTTCACGAATTAGACCCTCAAATGTAGGTTGAATTTTTTACTTTTTTTTTTGGGCGGCGCATCCACCATTTTTCACATTTCCTTCAACCTTCCCTCATAGATTTCCGGGTATCTTTATCTGTTAAAATGTGACATTGTCATGATGAAAACAAATACAAAATTTGACAAATTACATCCTTAAAGGCAGACTGAATTTTTTACATTTTTATTTTGAGCGACGCATCCACCATTTTTTTTTTTTTTAAACTTCTCCTATAGACGTCTGGGTGCCTTTATTCGTTAAAATGTGACATTGTAACGATGAAGACAAGGCCCAAATTCGACAAATTAGGCCCTCAAATGTATGTTGAATTTTTTACTTTTTTTTTGAGTGGCGCATCCACCATTATTCACACTTCCCTCAACCTTTCCCCATAGATTTCCGGGTATCTTTATCTGTTAAAATGAGACATTGTAATCATGAAAACAAATACAAAATTTGACAAATTACATTCTTAAAGGCAGGCTGAATTTTTAAAATTTTTATTTTAAGCGACGCATCCACCATTTTTCATTTTTTTTTATTAAACTTCTCCCATAGACGTCTGGGTGCCTTTACACGTTAAAATGTGACATTGTAACGATGAAGACAACGCCCAAATTACACGAATTAGGCCCTCAAATGTAGGTTGAATTTTTTACTTTTTTTTTGGGCGGCGCATCCACCATTTTTCACATTTCCTTCAACCTTCCCTCATAGATTTCTGGGTATCTTTATCTGTCAAAGTGTGACATTGTAACCATGAAGACAACGCCCAAATTCGACAAATTAGGCCCTCAAATGTAGGTTGAATTTTTAACTTTTTTTTAAGCGGCGCATCCACCATTTTTCCCCTTTTGCCGCAACCTTCCCCCATAGATTTCTGGGTATATTTATCTGTTAAAATGTGACATTGTAATGATGAAAACGAATACAAAATTTGACAAATTACATCCTTAAAGGCAGGCTGAATTTTTAAACTTTTTATTTTGAGCGACGCATCCACCATTTTTCACATTGTTTTTAAACTTCGCCCATAGACATCTGGGTGCCTTTATTCGTTAAAATGTGACATTGTAACGATGAAGACAACGCCCAAATTTGACAAATTAGGCCCTCAAATGTAGTTTGAATTTTTTACTTTTTCCGCAACCTTCCCCTATAGATTTCCGGGTATCTTTATCTGTTAAAATGTGACATTGTAATGATGAAAACAAATACAAAATTTGACAAATTACATCCTTAAAGGCAGACTGAATTTTTTACATTTTTATTTTAAACGACGCATCCACCATTTTTCACATTTTTTTTAAACTTCTCCCATAGACGTCTGGGTGCCTTTATCTGTTAAATTGTGACATTGTAACGATGAAGACAACGCCCAAATTCGACAAATTAGGCCCTCAAATGTCGGTTGAATTTTTTAAATTTTTATTTTGAGCGGCGCATCCACCATTTTTCAATTTTTTTAAAACTTCTTCCATAGACGTCTGGGTGCCTTTATCCGTTAAAATGTGACATTGTAACGATGAAGACAACTATACTCATCGACTGACTAAATGGATTAGAAATAACAACCATTTATTATTTTTTTTTCTTTAAAAACTAGAACTCGCTCTTGTGTTCGGTCAAATTTCAAAATTTTTAAGTCAAAAAATGGTTGTCATTCCAATACTCTTAGTCAATCCGTCAGTTGTGGATGCGGCGGTCCACCCGCCCACCGCATTCACGTGTGGTGCCATGAACCATATGGTTTTTAGTCACAAAGACAACTGTGAAATACAAGAAACGAAATTTGGATACAATATGTAAATGGTTGTCATTCCAAACCAGTTTGTCAACCATTTATTCAAAAATGTAAATTTGAGTACATATTTTGGTGTAAATCTCAATTTGGATTGATTCTCATTACTGGTTTAAGGTTTCTTTGTGACTAAAAAGTATATGGTTTTGGTACCGTTTATGAGTGCGGTGGGCGGGTGGGCCGCCCTGTCCACTATACTCATCGACTGACTAAATAGATGAGAACACAAGACTTGGTAAAGTGGTTGTTTTCCAGGACGAAAGAAAATATGGATAGGCGAGCTGTAGCCGAGCCTGGCCACTTCTTGAGGCCTGGAAAACCACTTTAGTTCCGTGGTTTACACATTATTTTTTATCACACACATTACCGTAATATATTTTTTTCATAAACAAAAATTACAAACAAAAACTTTATTTCAAAAAATGTATTACATATTATTATTAGTTTCCAATAAACAAAAATCACAAAGAAAAATTTGAATTTTTTTCAGAAATTGTAGGACTAGCTGAAGATGTTTTTTCTTCACCCATGATTGACGTTTCAACAAGTGAGGTACTACTAGACTAGGTAGACTAGGTAGACTTCTCTGATCGTGTCCTATGGCCATGTAATTCTGCTACGATAGCAGATTTCCATCCGCCGTGTTGTTTTAGTGATAGTATGTCCGCCCCAGAATTGGCTAGAAGTGTGGCTGACGTCTTAGAACGCAATGCCCTACGTTTCGGGCTGCACAACCGTTGAGAAGTCATTTTGCAAGGACGCAAGCAGAAATACTTTTTGCAAATTGATACAATATCAATAAAGTTTTCCTTGTCGGCATTACATACCGTAAGTTTCAAATGTTTTAGAATCTGGAATATTAATGATTAAAATATCGCCTTTGTCAATAACATCATTTGTGGTATTTTGTTCATCTGTTCTGCAAGCACCCGAAACTCCAATAATGATTAATGCCACCTGAAACAATACTGTTTAATCTCTTTCGCTCTTTCATTTATTTCTGGAGGAGTGCAATACTCCATTTCTTCGCAATCTTCATCCTTGTCCACAAGTAATACGAAACACTTAATAATTTTTTTTTCACGTTCGCAAGAACAACCAAGCACAGCACAACAATGCACAATTTTATTAATAAGCAGTATAGTACCCTTCACGATAATTCGCTAGAGCAGAAGTCCATGAATAAAAAAATTGTCGTAGATTACGTTAAATTTATTTTCCATTTCCTAAAATTATTCTAGCACCCTCTGGTGGTAAAGTGAGTAAATTATTTTACCGTTTTTTGCATTTTGCCGGGCCACCCGTGGAAATACATGCTTTCTCCCCTCTGTAAAGCCGGTAAAATTGGATTTTCTAATAGTGTAATTAAATAAAAATCTATTTGTAATCCCATAAATTCTTCTGCGTTGTCATAAAACCGGATTTTATATTCTTTAGATCTTCTTTAGAGTTGCTGTCTTTGATTTCGATAAGACGTGTCCAACATCGACGTGGAGTGCCAGATACATTAATGCCTCATTTAATTCACCAACAAATACGCAGTGGTCACGTTCTAACTGTTTAAAGTTGTATTTGTTTAGAAACTTCACAAAAGTTTTATTCCAGCATCTCGTTGCTTGCTTCAAGCCGTAAAGACTTTTGTTCAATTTACAAATGTAGAGGAACGCTGTTTTATGTCAAAATGATGAATTTCCAAACTATACTGCACGGCTACCGCGAGTAAAACTCGGATTGAGTCGTAACGGACGAAGGGTGCAAATGTTTCTTCGTAGTCAATGTCGTTTTGTTGTGTAAAGTCTCGTGCCCAAGGCCCTAACTCTTCTTTCATTGCACTGTACCAATATTTAGTATTTATTTTTGACCGCTTCTTCGTAACATTCCGACGCCACTATTGAACAAAAAACAGCCCGCCCGTAATAATCTGGTCGCTCTTTTAAAACTCTTTGATCTTGTTCTTCATTTTCGACAATTTCTTCTTGTTGCTGTACTTCTGGATTTTCTTGTATTTCGTCATAATTGTTTCGAACAACAGCAGATTCTTCTATGTTGTCAGTTTGTCTCGAATAAGCTTCTTTCATTGAACGTCTGAATGAATTATTTCACCCGGTTTGTTTATTCATTTTGGAACACTGGGATGTGATTTGCGAGTCTGTCTTCGGCAGAATAAAATTTCTGCCACAATAATTCACGGGAGAGTTCCGAGGAGAGTTCGGTCTTCTGCTCGTGGATTGATGATAACTTCCTCCACATCTTAGCTGCCTTGCTGCAATTTACGAGGCACTGCGATATGTTCGGAGTAATTGTTGTTAACAATATAACTTCGGCTCTGGGATTTTTCTTATTCCAGTCTTCCAGTCTTTGGATGTTGTATCATCTGGTTCTGCTGTGGTACCGTCGACCAATACCATTTCCGACTTTCGACTTTTTAGAACGCGATACGCACCAATACTATCAAATTATTGCAAAACTACATATTCCAGACATCGATATTCCACAAATTATTTAGGCCAGTTATTTCTCCAAATGGACTAAGAGAAGATGATTGCTTGTAATTATGTATTGCGGTACTGAAGATACTTTTGCGCGTGGCATTACAAAACTTTATTACCGCCGTAAATGATAATACTAATCGAATTTTCAATCAAGGAGATACTTCCTTTTCCTGCAAAGCATTTCTAATTACGGCCGTTTTTTATTTAATCGGAAAACGTCAATAAACAAGCCATGAATTATGCATGCAAGAAAGAGTTGTAAAAACTTGTGATTATTATTTCTCCTTTCCAAGTCGTTTGTGTTTTATTAAAGTGGGAACAATCGACGTGTTTGACTTGGTAATGAGGGATTGTGTCGTTTGTATGATTTGTAGAAATGGCTTTGGTTGTCTACAATACGAAATTACAGTTATGGAGTTTTTGCCTTAATTGGCTGTGTTTCTTATTGTTGTAACACAGTCACTTTGAACGTATTTATGATAAAATTGGATGGAAGAATAAGCAGGAACGCCCGTGCTTTACAAGTGAAGTGACGTTGCGATTTTAGCACAATCGACATTTGAAAAACGTTTATTTATAGCGTTCGACCACAATTGGGAATTTATTTATCTAAAAATGCAAAGGTTGGTGGAACAAAGTCAAAGTCTGTAACTGCTCCAAAAGATAAAAGAGCAATGTTATTCCCGTCCAATACTCCATTTATAGGTAGTAATTTTTAATTGTCTATTAGAGAGCCCGAGCAATATAAAACATTATTTATTTTTAAACGCCAGTCACGTTTCGTCTACTTTCAAATGGATTTTTAATCTTTATAGACTTGTTAATGATTATTTAAATCATTACTATCTATCCTCGTTATCTGACGTACCGACCGAAACTTTGTTAAATTTATATTGCTCCCAGCGGATAATTATTGGGCTTGCCGGACCCGGCCCTAATTCATAAAAACCACTCGAGAGCTGTCTAACCTTTTCAGGACTCGGAACGCGCAATAATCTTGGCTATTAGAGCAAATTATAATTAAAATTTACTGGTAGACAGGCCTGAATCGATCAGTGTCGCGGGAAAATTACGGACGGGGAGAGGAAATTCTACAAGCAGGGGATCATTAAAGTTTATTCAGAGAGCAAACCGAGACTTTTCAGCCAGTTTTTAGAACGTCGAAACGAATTTGTACCTGCACAAATTTTTAGCTTTGCCACAAGAGAATTACTAACACGTTCTGGATTACTAACACATCGGGCCATATCATAGACATCATTTTTCAGTGTGTCCTCACATAGGACCAGTCGATGGTATCTGTACCATTTTACGGCCGCATAACGATCAGGGAGCAGCCACATGACATATCGACGGATGGATAATTTTTGACAATGGCCCACCAGATACGATCGGATCTTGACAAAACCCATTCGAATCAAATTCCAATACGGCATCCATTCTTCACCGACACAATAGACTCGGAATAATACATTCTAATAAAGCCATTGTTGGGTGAAGGTTGGGCTCTGGGTGGAAACTGTACGAACCCTCGTGGGGCGCGTGCGTCCATAAATAATACTTGTGTTAATTTCAATTCGCGGCTCGTTGTTGTTTATGCAGGATTTTGCCTCGGCTCGCTCGAAACTTCTCTGAATTCCTTGTGTAAATGTTAAATGTTTGCTCTTCAAAGTGAAGGCTGAGGATATTTGAAATGTTAAATGTTTCTTGGAAAGACTTTTCAGACGGCTGTGGTGCTCCGTTTGTTTTGTAATTTATATATAAATGTAAATAAAAGGAACAAGGCTGCGTATTGTGTTGTGGGTTGAGTGTAGATGGTATCCTTCAATCCGCGCACAATGTGCCGTTTCAAAGTTGGGGTTTTTGTTGTTTTTGCAGTTTTGCTTTGTTGGCCGTGTACTGTGGTCACGGACCGTCAAATAACTTTGGCTTGTGATTCGTATTAACTCGGGGCTTATTGGAACGATCGACGTTCCTTTATTGTACAAAACTATTTACAGGGAGAAACACAAAAATCAATGGAGAACAAATCGGGTGGACCGGGTGTCCACAACCTAACTGGTATGACTGCCTAATCGTAGCATTACTCAGATTATCACTGGCATAATCTGCCACCACCACCTCACCGTCTGCGAGGGACGCGCAGAGCCCACAAGTGCCTGACAGGTATTAACGAGGGACGTCTCGGGCTCCAGCCATTGTGCTAAATCACCAGTGGTGTTGCGGAGTGGCTACTGCGAGACTGTGACAGCACCGGGGGCGAGAGGGTAGCTCCGAAAGCGACAGCTGATGCGGAGACAGGGTGCATTAAAATTTGTTCCGACCTGCCGGGCACAGGTGGACACACTCGTTCGAGAAATTCGAGCAGTGATTTCCTTTCTTTGATTTAGGCCAAACATTTCAGAGATCCCAACTAATTGGTTTGAAGAGTTCTGGTTTACACGGAAACGCCGTTGCACTTTTTACGACTCTTTTTGTTGGTAATTAGACAAGGTTACGGTGGTCAGCTTCCGAGAAAATTACAAAACAGTGTGAACACTGCCAGTGTCCTTCAGTTCCACATATGAGCCTTATCTGAACTTTCCCGTGCTACCTCATTATAAAGGCAATTATGGAACGGAAGTAATTGAATTTTTGGTTCTGGTCCAGAGATTAAACTCATCCAGATTCCTGTGGATCTGGATTATGTCAACTTCAAACGGAGAGTGCTTTATGCATTTTGAATAGAGCAGTGGGGATTTTCATATTTTGTGCAAAGAATTACATTAAATTTAAAAATAAAAAATATTTTTCATGTTTCATGATTTCTTGTCATTCCCATCAACAGCCTCCGGCCAACCATCCAACAGAACCGAAACTGTCAGATATGCACGGAAAATTGCATACCTGTCTGCCCCCAGGTGTTATTTACCTTCTTCTAAAACGTCGTCTCTGATCATATTTCGTGCAGCCCCCTTTAAAATTATCGATTCCTCGCTCGGGGCGCTGCCTACCTTCCTCTCAAATATCATCTCGAGCAATCATTTAATATGCGATTCGCGAGTCTGGCAGGCAGAACACGTGTTACTCAGACATGGCAGTGTATGTTGTAACGTTCAAAGCACTACATGGCTCTCTAAATACAGAGGTAATTATTAAAACCGACTTCGGATCGAATGAATAAATGATGAAAGTTGAAAGTCCAAACTCGAGAGGCAGTGATTAATAATGCCAACGAGATCGCGTGTGATCTGGCGATCAAAAAACGGTAGGCGAAGTTTCGGGTCTACGATCCAAGGATTAATTTAATTGCTGATAATTACGCTTTCAAACATAAGTTACAAATTCAAGTTTCTTTGTTACATCGGAATTTTTTTGAGAAAAGGGAAAAAGTGTTGATAAAGTTCCCCATCGCCAGATCTAAGTAGAGTAGTAACAAAATTTTCTGACTACAAGACTTACCTAGGCAAGGGTCTTTTGTACCTCAACACACCAAATTAAATATTTTACTGGAAGCCAAAAACTCCCCATATTTCTGCCAGACTGCTTACTTAAAACTCTACCTACTATACAGATTTGTTAGCAAATTGTTTAAAAAAGAAATATACCACAGTGCACTTAATGCACGAGTTAAATGAAGAGGATACCTACCTGCGCTTAGAGTTTTGCGAACAGTTATTGATGTTACGTCACCAAAGTGGCTTCAAGATTTCTTCAAGAGATAATCATACCAAAATATTCTGCACATTATTATGAAGGGATAGAGGTACGGATGAGCACGGTCCGTTTATCCTAAATATTTCAAAACCTAAAGTAGGCCGTAGACTTGATCAAACGGTTCAGGTAATAGATTGAAGCGCGCTTCAATCAACCTTCAATCAACCCTTCAACGTTTTGGTCAAAACACATTCTCAGTTGAGTCTGTCTGTTTGTCCTGAACTGTTTCTGTTTGATCAAAATTGGCCTAAACGGTCCAGCACTCGTCAACCGGTTGAGCCTTTCAAACTTTTCAGCAATCACCGTCAACGTGATCAACAGCTTTTGATCAAAATGTTTGACCGTCTAGGGGTCTAGGGCCTCCTTAACACAAAAATTTGCCGTTTTCAGGTAATATTATGTGTATTTAAAATAATAATGTATTATTTTTGTCACATTTTATGGGATACATGAGGTAACTATGAGCCACAAAAATTGTTAAGGACGTCTTTTGATTTTTAAAAGAAGTTGGATGAAGTGTTTATTAATTGAATATTAAATAAAGTAATACTGATGTGTTTTTTTTTTGTCCAGTTTGTCAATAATGGTTGTTCATATTTTGAATGTGACCTTTAAGAAAAATACGAATTGAGATTCGATGAGACTAATTTTTCTTCTAATTCTTTTTCAACGTAGTAGTGATCAGAAATAATCTGAAACTAGAGTTTGATGTATATCGAAAAGACACCAGTACACTTCGCTACATCACAGCAGACTCCCATCAACTTTTTGGTACCTTTTCCTTGCCTTTCCTCTGAATCCAGACAGGTTCAAGAAAGAGCTCAAAATTATCAAAGAAGTCGCCAGGTGTAATGGGTTTGACAGTTATATAATACATAAGCTTATAAATAGGACTTTCAAAGCAAGAAACAGAAGAATTTACCGGAATTGGAAGAATTGGAAGAATAGGAAGACTCCGAAGAATTCGAAGCATCCGAAGAATCCGAAGGATCCGGAGAATCATCGGAAGGATCAGAATACTAGACAGAATTAAAAACAATAGATGGACCGATAAAGGAATTATAGGAACAGGAGGATTCGAAGAGTTAGAAAAATAAAAAAAACATGCCAAGACAAATACTAAATCAATTGTGTCAAAAAATAAAAAAATAGAGTCAGAAGATTGTCAAGAGTATTAAAATTCAGAGATCAAAGGAATTATAGAACCAGACATTCAAAAGAATAATAAAAGTCATAAGAATCAGACAGAAAAATCAGAAGAATCTTAAAAATAGTAGACAATCATAGAAATAGTAAAAATCATATGAATCATAGGATTCATAGGAATTATAAGAACAATCAGAATCATAGGAATCCGAAGAATCAGGAGAATCATAAGAAAAATAAGAATCATAAAAGTCATAAGAATCATAAGAAACATAAGGATTGTAAGAATCAGAAGAATCAGAAGAAGAATCAGAAAAATCAAAAGAATCAGAAGGGTCGAAAGGATCAGAAAGATCAGAAGAATCAGAAGAATCAGAAGAATCAGAAGAATCAGAAGAATCAGAAGAATCAGAAGAATCAGAAGAATCAGAAGAATCAGAAGAATCAGAAGAATCAGAAGAATCAGAAGAATCAGAAGAATCAGAAGAGCCAGAAGAGCCAGAAGAGCCAGAAGAGCCAGAAGAGCCAGAAGAGCCAGAAGAGCCAGAAGAGCCAGAAGAGCCAGAAGAGCCAGAAGAGCCAGAAGAGCCAGAAGAGCCAGAAGAGCCAGAAGAGCCAGAAGAGCCAGAAGAGCCAGAAGAGCCAGAAGAGCCAGAAGAACCAGAAGAACCAGAAGAACCAGAAGAACCAGAAGAACCAGAAGAACCAGAAGAACCAGAAGAACCAGAAGAACCAGAAGAACCAGAAGAACCAGAAGAATCAGAAGAACCAGAAGAACCAGAAGAACCAGAAGAACCAGAAGAACCAGAAGAGCCAGAAGAGCCAGAAGAGCCAGAAGAGCCAGAAGAGCCAGAAGAGCCAGAAGAGCCAGAAGAGCCAGAAGAGCCAGAAGAGCCAGAAGAGCCAGAAGAGCCAGAAGAGCCAGAAGAGCCAGAAGAGCCAGAAGAGCCAGAAGAGCCAGAAGAGCCAGAAGAGCCAGAAGAGCCAGAAGAGCCAGAAGAGCCAGAAGAGCCAGAAGAGCCAGAAGAGCCAGAAGAGCCAGAAGAGCCAGAAGAGCCAGAAGAGCCAGAAGAACCAGAAGAGCCAGAAGAACCAGAAGAACCAGAAGAACCAGAAGAACCAGAAGAACCAGAAGAACCAGAAGAACCAGAAGAACCAGAAGAACCAGAAGAACCAGAAGAACCAGAAGAACCAGAAGAACCAGAAGAACCAGAAGAACCAGAAGAACCAGAAGAATCAGAAGAATATCAGAAAAATCTCAGAAAAATCGGAAGGAGCAGAAGAATATCAGAAGAATCGGAAAAATCGGAAGAATCGGAAGAATCGGAAGAATCGGAAGAATCGGGAGAATCGGGAGAATCGGGAGAATCGGGAGAATCGGGAGAATCGGGAGAATCGGGAGAATCGGGAGAATCGGGAGAATCGGGAGAATCGGGAGAATCGGGAGAATCGCAAGAATCGGAAGAATCGGAAGAATCGGAAGAATCGGAAGAATCTGGAGAATCTGAAGAATCAGAAGAATAGGTGTTAGTCTTCCAGGTTTTTAGGTTGTCCGGTTCTCAAGCCTTGCAATTTCATATTTTCAGATTATCTGTCTTTCACGTAATGTTTTCAGTTTCTCAAGTCTCAGGTTTCAGGTTCTCAAGCCTTACAATTTCACATTTTTAAGTTCTCGGGCTTTCAGGTAATGTTTCAGTGTTTCGAATTCTCAGATTTTTAGCTTCTCATGCCTTAAATTTTCAGATTCTTCAAGTCTCCTCTTTTCGAGTTTTTAGCATCTCGGAATAAAAAAAAATGGTCTTCAGTCTCCCAGGTTTTCAGGTTGTAAGGTTTTTAAGGCTTACAATTTCATATTTTCAGATTCTGTCTTTCACGTTTCAGGTTCTAATGTTTTCAGTTTCTCAAATTTCTAGGTTTTCAGGTTCTCAGATTGTTAGGTTTTCAGGCTCTCATGCCTTAGATTGTCAGATTCTCTATTCTCAAGTTTCCTCTAGGTATTTAAGTTTTTTGGGTCTTATCATAAGAATAGTAGAGACTCGTAAGAATCATATTAAGCGTAAGAATGATAGGAATCGTAGAATTCACGGAAATCAAAAAATCATAGGAATCATAAGAATCGTAAGAAGAATCAGAAGAATCAGAACAATCGGAAGAATCGGAAGAATCGGAAGAATCGTAAAAATCGGAAGAATCGGAAGAATCGGAAGAATCGGAAGAATCGGAAGAATGGGAAGAATCGTAAAAATCGGAAGAAAAAAAGAATCGTAAGAATCATAGGAAGCGTAAGAATGATAGGAATCGTAGAAATCACAGGAATAATAAAAATCATTGGAATCATAAGAATCGTAAGAATCATAATATAAAGTGTAAGGATGATAGAATCGTAAAAATCACAGGAATCAAAAGAATCGTAAAAATCGTAAGAAGTATCATAAGAATAGTAGAAAATAATAAGAATCATAGAAAGCGTAAGAATGATAGGAATCGTAGAAATCACAGGAATCATAGAAATCATAGGAATCATAAGAATCGTAAGAATCGTAAGAATCGTCAAAATCGTAAGTAGAATCGGAAGAATCAGAACAGTCAGAAAGAATCAGAAGAATCGTAACAATCGAAAGAATCAAAGCATCAGAACAATCGGAACAATAAGAATATGTAATATGAAAACTCCCCATATTTCTGCCAGACTGCTTACTTAAAACTCTACCTACTATACAGATTTGTTAGCAAATTGTTTAAAAAAGAAATATACCACAGTGCACTTAATGCACGAGTTAAATGAAGAGGATACCTACCTGCGCTTAGAGTTTTGCGAACAGTTATTGATGTTACGTCACCAAAGTGGCTTCAAGATTTCTTCAAGAGATAACCATACCAAAATATTCTGCACATTATTATGAAGGCATAGAGGTACGGATGAGCACGGTCCGTTTATCCTAAATATTTCAAAACCTAAAGTAGGCCGTAGACTTGATCAAACGGTTCAGGTAATAGATTGAAGCGCGCTTCAATCAACCTTCAATCAACCCTTCAACGTTTTGGTCAAAACACATTCTCAGTTGAGTCTGTCTGTTTGTCCTGAACTGTTTCTGTTTGATCAAAATTGGCCTAAACGGTCCAGCACTCGTCAACCGGTTGAGCCTTTCAAACTTTTCAGCAATCACCGTCAACGTGATCAACAGCTTTTGATCAAAATGTTTGACCGTCTAGGGGTCTAGGGCCTCCTTAACACAAAAATTTGCCGTTTTCAGGTAATATTATGTGTATTTAAAATAATAATGTATTATTTTTGTCACATTTTATGGGATACATGAGGTAACTATGAGCCACAAAAATTGTTAAGGACGTCTTTTGATTTTTAAAAGAAGTTGGATGAAGTGTTTATTAATTGAATATTAAATAAAGTAATACTGATGTACCTATTATTGTTATTAATTTAAAAAAAAAAAACAGTATTTTTTTTGTCCAGTTTGTCAATAATAATGGCTGTTCATATTTTGAACGTGACCTTTAAGAAAAATACGGATTGAGATTCGATGAGACTAATTTTCCTTCTAATTCTTTTTCAACGTAGATGATAATCTAGTGATCAGAAATAATCTGAAACCAGAGTTTGATGTTTATCGAAAAGACACCAGTACACTTCGCTACATCACAGCAGACTCCCATCAACTTTTTGGTACCTTTTCCTTGCCTTTCCTCTGAATCCAGACAGGTTCAAGAAAGAGTTCAAAATTATCAAAGAAGTAGCCAGGTGTAATGGGATCCGGAGAATCATCGGAAGGATCAGAATAATAGACAGAATTAAAAACAATAGATGGACCGATAAAGGAATTATAGGAACAGGACGATTCGAGGAGTTAGAAGAATAAAAAAAAACAAGCCAAGACAAATACTAAATCAATTGTGTCAAAAAAATTGAGTCAGAAGATTGTCAAGAGTATTAAAATTCAGAGATAAAACAAGATCAAAGGAATTATAGAACCAGACATTCAAAAGAATAATAAAAGTCATAAGAATCAGACAAAAGAATCAGAAGAATCTTAAAAATAGTAGACAATCATAGAAATAGTAAAAATCATATTAATCATAGGATTCATAGGAATTTAAGAACAATCAGAATCATAGGAATCCGAAGAATCAGGAGAATCATAAGAAAAATAAGAATCATAAAAGTCATAAGAATCATAAGAAACATAAGAATTGTACGAATCAGAAGAATCAGAAAAATCAGAAGAAGAATCAGAAAAATCAGAAGGATCAGAAGAATCGAAAGAGTCGGAAGGGTCGGAAGAGTCGGAAGAGTCGGAAGAGTCGGAAGAGTCGGAGGAATCGGAAGAACCGAGGAGTTAGAAGAACCAGAAAAAAAAAACAAGACTTCTAATACTAAATCAATTGTGTCAAAAAAAGTGTGAGAAGATTCTCAAGAATATTAAAATTCGGAGAAAAAACAAGATCAAAGGATTCACATAACCAGACATTCAAAAGAATTATAAAAGTCATAAGAATCAGGTGAATCAGACAGAAGAATCATAAGAATGGCAGTGACTCGTAAGAATCACATCAATAGGAAGAATCAGAAAAATCGGAAGAATCGGAAAAATCAGAGGGATCGGAAGAATCGTAAAATTCGGAACAATCGGAACAATCGGAAGAATGAAGAGAATCGTAAGAATCATAAGAGGCGTAAGAATTATAGGAATCGTAGAAATTACAGGAATCATAGAAATAATAGGAATCATAAGAATCGTAAGAATCGGGAGAATCGGAAGAATCATAAAAATCGGAAGAATCGGAAGAATCGGAAGAATCGGAAGAAGCAGAAGAATATTAGAAGAATCGGAAGAATCGGAAGAATCGGAAGAATCAGAAGAATCAGAGGAATCAGAGGAATCAGAGGAATCAGAGGAATCAGAAGAATATCAGAAAAATCTCAGAAAAATCAGAAGAATCGGAAGAATCAGAAGAATATTAGAAGAATCGGAAGAATCGGAAGAATCGGAAGAATCAGAAGAATCAGAGGAATCAGAGGAATCAGAGGAATCAGAGGAATCAGAAGAATATCAGAAAAATCTCAGAAAAATCAGAAGAATCGGAAGAATCAGAAGAATATCAGAAGAATCGGAAGAATCAGAAAAATCTCAGAAAAATCGGAAGAATATCGGAAGGATCGGAAGAATATCGGAAGGATCGGAAGGATCGGAAGGATCGGAAGGACCGGAAGGATCGGAAGGATCGGAAGGATCGGAAGGATCGGAAGGATCGGAAGGATCGGAAGGATCGGAAGGATCGGAAGGATCAAAAGAATCGGAAGAATCATAAGAATCGGGAGAATCGGAAGAATCATAAAAATTGGAAGAATCGGAAGAATCCGAAGAAGCTGAAGAATCGGAAGAATTGGAATTATCGGAAGAAGGTTCAGAAGAATCAGAAGGATCCGAAGGATCAAAAGAATCGGAAGAATCATAAGAATCGGGAGAATCGGAAGAATCGGAAGAATTGGAATTATCGGAAGAAATCGGAAGAATCGGAAGAATTGGAATTATCGGAAGAACCGGAACAACCGGAAGAATCGAAAGAATCGGAAGAAGGATCAGAAGAATTAGAAGGATCGGAAGGATCAAAAGGATCGGAACAATCGGAAGAATTGAAGAATCGGAAGAACCTAAAGAACCAGAAGAACCGGAAGAACAGGTAGAACTGGAAGAATCGGAAAAATCAGAATAATAGACAGAACTAAAAACAATAGATGGAGCGAAAAAGAAATTATAGGATTAGTAGAATTCGAGGAGTTAGAAGAATTGGAAAAAACTAGACTTCTAAAAACTAGAATCAGGAGAATCAGACAGAAGAATCATAAGAATAGTAGAGACTCGTAAGAATCATATTAAGCGTAAGAATGATAGGAATCGTAGAATTCACGAAAATCAAAAAATCATAGGAATCATAAGAATCGTAAGAAGAATCAGAACAATCAGAACAATCAGAACAATCGGAAGAATCGGAAGAATCGGAAGAATCGTAAAAATCAAAAGAATCGGAAGAATGGGAAGAATCGTAAAAATCGGAAGAATAAAAGAGAATCGCAAGAATCATAGGCAGCGTAAGAATGATAGGAATCGTAGAAATCACAGGAATAATAAAAATCATAGGAATTATAAGAATCGTAAGAATCATAATATGAAGTGTAAGGATGATAGAATCGTAAAAATCACAGGAATCAAAAGAATCGTAAAAATCGTAAGAAGTATCATAAGAATATGATAACTGTGATTTTTTAATTCCTTACAATGTGATGTCCCAAAATGAAATAACCATCTGTGATAACTTTGCATATTTAGGTTTATTCCAATACAATAAGTTAGAAAATTATAATAATGTGATATTAGATTTAGTATTTAGTAGTGTAAATTTACTAGTTGATAGTGGATTCCCTTTAATTGCTGAGGATAAAAATCATCCTGCACTGAATTTAATGATCTGTGATATTAATGCGCCAATAACATCTACTGATAATGATACGTACTATCGTGATTTTAAAAATGCTCCTTATTATCTTATTAATAATTTTCTGGGCACTGTACAGTGGGAAACTCTATTTGAGAATACTGACATTGATGATTGTGTAGATAAATTTTATGTCACACTATATATAATAATTGATAATTTCGTGTCGTTCAGGTGTAGAAAACGTAGTACCTTTCCTTATTGGGTCAATAATAATGCCAAAGATTTAATTAGATGTAAGAAAGAAGCCCATAAAAAATTTAAGCAATCGAGACTAGATAGAGATTATAATGTATTTAGTGATTTAAGAGTTAGGTGCAAGCAGTCATTAAATCAGTGTAAACGGGAATATATTGCAAAGATTGAGCATAACATTGTTAGTGATTCTCGACGCTTTTGGTCATATGTTAAAACAAAATCTAGTAATTGTGGATTACCTGGAACAATGGTATTAGATGATGTTTTATGTGATAACGAGGAGGGCATAGCTAACCTTTTTGCCTCCCACTTTGAAATGGTTTATGCATCTAAAGGACCTGATAATTCTCTGCCAACCTCTGATTCTCAAAATACTACATTTCATGTGAGTCATATTTCAATTCCAGATGAGGTTATTCTAGACAAGCTAATGCATCTTGATGATAACTGTTCACCTGGTCCTGATGGTATTCCACAGATATTTTTAAAAGCATGTTCTGATCAACTTAAGTTGCCTTTGTCGATCCTATTTAATAAGTCGTTAATCCAATCGAAAATTCCAAAAGTATGGAAAATATCTCGAATAAGTCCCATTTTCAAGAATGGGGATCGTCGAAACGTTGCTAATTATCGCCCAGTTTCGATATTATCTGCCATACCAAAAATATTTGATTCCATCGTAGCTGATTACATCTCATTCAAGGTTAAAGCTTTCATTATTGAGGAACAGCACGGATTTCTTAAAGGTCGTTCAACCACCACCAATTTATTTGTTTTTACTAATTACTTAATGAAAAATATTGCACTTGGACATGATGTGGATTGCATTTATACAGACATGTCTAAAGCATTTGATAAAGTCTGTATTGATCGCTTAATATTGAAACTGGACAAAATGGGTTTTGGCAACCCTTTGCTTAATTGGATTAACTCTTATTTGATAGATCGCACGCAATTTGTTGCAATAAATAATAAATTTTCTCGTGAAATCTTTCCAACTAGTGGCGTACCGCAGGGCTCTCATCTGGGACCTATTCTGTTTTCCTTGTATATAAATGATGTGAAATCTGTTTTCCATGAATCATCATTTCTTTTATATGCAGATGATTTAAAATTATATAAAGTAATTGAAGACCCTACGGATTGTCAAAGTTTACAAAATGACCTTATTAATTTAGATAAATGGAGTACGGATAATGGATTAAAACTTAATATTATGAAGTGTAAATCGATTAGATTTTCTAGGAAAGTAAAATATCAGTCTCCATCTTACTTTATTAAAGGGGTGAAGATAGAATCAGTTTTATATTTCAATGATTTAGGGGTATATGTAGATTACCAGCTGAATTTTATGTATCATGTTGATGTAATTCTAACGAAAGCTAACAAGGTTCTTGGGTTCATAAAAAGGCACAGTGTAGAATTCTCTTGTCTGCGTGTTGTGTTGTTACTATATAATTCGTTTGTACGTCCGCTGTTAGAATACTGTACGATAATTTGGTCCCCATATCATAAGGTGCACATAGACAGATTAGAGGCAGTGCAGAAAAAATTTGTAAAGTTTGTTTGTTATCACTTTAATATTCTTTATCATAGAGATAATTATGTAAATATCTTACAGTACTTAGGTTTAACTCCATTGTATGTAAGGCGGCAATTTTTTGATGCCTCTTTTGTGCATAAAATTTTATCTGGTGTTATAAATTGTAGCTCTATTTTAGCTTTGTTTTCTATTGTTGTTACATCCTGCAACATAAGAGAACCTAGATTATTAGATGTTCCATATTATCGTACATGTTATGGCATGAACTCATGTGTTGCAAGATTATCGAGCTTGGTAAATCATCTTTATCATGTAGATTTTGTAGGCGTTCCAGAAAACGTTTTTAAAATGCAGTGTAAACGTGAGTTAAAATTGTAATTGTTTTATATTTATGTGTTGTAACTATTTATTGTCAATGGCCAAGTCCGTTAATAAACCTAAATCTAAATCTAAATCTAATAGTAGAGAATCATAAGAATCATAGAAAGCGTAAGAATGATAGGAATCGTAGAAATCACAGGAATCATAGGAATCATAAGAATCGTAAGGATCGTAAGAATCGTAAGAATCGTCAAAATCTTAAGTAGAATCGGAAGAATCAGAACAGTCAGAAGAATCAGAAGAATCGTAACAATCGAAAGAATCAAAGCATCAGAACAATCGGAACAATAAGAATATGTAATATGAAAACTCCTCATATTTCTGCCAGACTGCTTACTTAAAACTCTACCTACTATACAGATTTGTTAGCAAATTGTTTAAAAAAGAAATATACCACAGTGCACTTAATGCACGAGTTAAATGAAGAGGATACCTACCTGCGCTTAGAGTTTTGCGAACAGTTATTGATGTTACGTCACCAAAGTGGCTTCAAGATTTCTTCAAGAGATAACCATACCAAAATATTCTGCACATTATTATGAAGGGATAGAGGTACGGATGAGCACGGTCCGTTTATCCTAAATATTTCAAAACCTAAAGTAGGCCGTAGACTTGATCAAACGGTTCAGGTAATAGATTGAAGCGCGCTTCAATCAACCTTCAATCAACCCTTCAACGTTTTGGTCAAAACACATTCTCAGTTGAGTCTGTCTGTTTGTCCTGAACTGTTTCTGTTTGATCAAAATTGGCCTAAACGTTCCAGCACTCGTCAACCGGTTGAGCCTTTCAAACTTTTCAGCAATCACCGTCAACGTGATCAACAGCTTTTGATCAAAATGTTTGACCGTCTAGGGGTCTAGGGCCTCCTTAACACAAAAATTTGCCGTTTTCAGGTAATATTATGTGTATTTAAAATAATAATGTATTATTTTTGTCACATTTTATGGGATACATGAGGTAACTATGAGCCACAAAAATTGTTAAGGACGTCTTTTGATTTTTAAAAGAAGTTGGATGAAGTGTTTATTAATTGAATATTAAATAAAGTAATACTGATGTGTTTTTTTTTGTCCAGTTTGTCAATAATGGTTGTTCATATTTTGAATGTGACCTTTAAGAAAAATACGAATTGAGATTCGATGAGACTAATTTTTCTTCTAATTCTTTTTCAACGTAGTAGTGATCAGAAATAATCTGAAACTAGAGTTTGATGTATATCGAAAAGACACCAGTACACTTCGCTACATCACAGCAGACTCCCATCAACTTTTTGGTACCTTTTCCTTGCCTTTCCTCTGAATCCAGACAGGTTCAAGAAAGAGCTCAAAATTATCAAAGAAGTAGCCAGGTGTATTGGGTTTGACAGTTATATAATACATAAGCTTATAAATAGGACTTTCAAAGCAAGAAACAGAAGAATTTACCGGAATTGGAAGAATTGGAAGAATAGGAAGACTCCGAAGAATTCGAAGCATCCGAAGAATCCGAAGGATCCGGAGAATCAGAAGAATCAGAAGAATCAGAAGAACCAGAAGAACCAGAAGAACCAGAAGAACCAGAAGAACCAGAAGAACCAGAAGAACCAGAAGAACCAGAAGAACCAGAAGAACCAGAAGAACCAGAAGAACCAGAAGAACCAGAAGAACCAGAAGAACCAGAAGAACCAGAAGAACCAGAAGAACCAGAAGAACCAGAAGAACCAGAAGAACCAGAAGAACCAGAAGAACCAGAAGAACCAGAAGAATCAGAAGAATATCAGAAAAATCTCAGAAAAATCGTAAGAAGCAGAAGAATATCAGAAGAATCGGAAGAATCGGAAAAATCGGAAGAATCGGAAGAATCGGAAGAATCGGAAGAATCGGAAGAATCGGAAGAATCGGAAGAATCGGAAGAATCGGAAGAATCGGGAGAATCGGGAGAATCGGGAGAATCGGGAGAATCGGGAGAATCGGGAGAATCGGGAGAATCGGGAGAATCGGGAGAATCGGGAGAATCGGGAGAATCGCAAGAATCGGAAGAATCGGAAGAATCTGGAGAATCTGGAGAATCTGGAGAATCTGAAGAATCAGAAGAATAGGTGTTAGTCTTCCAGGTTTTTAGGTTGTCCGGTTCTCAAGCCTTGCAATTTCATATTTTCAGATTATCTGTCTTTCACGTAATGTTTTCAGTTTCTCAAGTCTTAGGTTTCAGGTTCTCAAGCCTTACAATTTCACATTTTCAAGTTCTCGGGCTTTCAGGTAATGTTTCAATTTTTCGAATTCTCAGATTTTCAGCTTCTCATGCCTTAAATTTTCAGAATCTTCAAGTCTCCTCTTTTCGAGTTTTTAGCATCTCGGAATAAAAAAAAAATGGTCTTCAGTCTCCCAGGTTTTCAGGTTGTAAGGTTTTTAAGGCTTAGAATTTCATATTTTCAGATTCTCTGTCTTTTAAGTTTCTGGTTTTAATGTTTTCAGTTTCTCAAATTCTCAGGTTTTCAGGTTCTCATGCCTTAGGTTGTCAGATTCTCTATTCTCAAGTCTCCTCTAGGTATTTAAGTTTTCAGAGTTTCGCAACAAAAAAAAAGTCTTCGGGTTTTCAGGTTTTCAAGTTCTCAGAATAATAATAAAAAACAGGTCTTCATTCTCCCAGGTATTCAGGTTGTCAGGTTCTCAAACCTTTTCACTTTTTCAAATTCTCAGATTTTCAGGTTCTCATGCCTTAGTTTTTCAAATGTTCAAGTCTCCACTCAGATTCTCGATTTTCTAGGTTTTCTCGTTCCCAAATCTCTAAGTTTTCAGGTTATCTTTTCAGTATTTTTTTTTAATTTTTAGCGTTTCGGAATAAAAAAAAATCAAGTCTGCAGGTTCTCAGAATAATTATAATAAAAATAGTCTTTAGCCTCCCAGATTTTCCGATTGTCAGTTTCTCAGAATAAGAAAGAAAAAAATAGGTTTAGTCTTCCAGGTTTTTAGGTTGTCCGGTTCTCAAGCCTTGCAATTTCATATTTTCAGATTATCTGTCTTTCACGTAATGTTTTCAGTTTCTCAAGTCTTAGGTTTCAGGTTCTCAAGCCTTACAATTTCACATTTTTAAGTTCTCGGGCTTTCAGGTAATGTTTCAGTGTTTCGAATTCTCAGATTTTTAGCTTCTCATGCCTTAAATTTTCAGATTCTTCAAGTCTCCTCTTTTCGAGTTTTTAGCATCTCGGAATAAAAAAAAATGGTCTTCAGTCTCCCAGGTTTTCAGGTTGTAAGGTTTTTAAGGCTTACAATTTCATATTTTCAGATTCTGTCTTTCACGTTTCAGGTTCTAATGTACTCAGTTTCTCAAATTTCTAGGTTTTCAGGTTCTCAGATTGTTAGGTTTTCAGGCTCTCATGCCTTAGATTGTCAGATTCTCTATTCTCAAGTTTCCTCTAGGTATTTAAGTTTTTTGGGTCTTATCATAAGAATAGTAGAGACTCGCAAGAATCATATTAAGCGTAAGAATGATAGGAATCGTAGAATTCACGGAAATCAAAAAATCATAGGAATCATAAGAATCGTAAGAAGAATCAGAAGAATCAGAACAATCGGAAGAATCGGAAGAATCGGAAGAATCGGAAGAATCGGAAGAATCGGAAGAATCGGAAGAATGGGAAGAATCGTAAAAATCGGAAGAAAAAAAGAATCGTAAGAATCATAGGAAGCGTAAGAATGATAGGAATCGTAGAAATCACAGGAATAATAAAAATCATTGGAATCATAAGAATCGTAAGAATCATAATATAAAGTGTAAGGATGATAGAATCGTAAAAATCACAGGAATCAAAAGAATCGTAAAAATCGTAAGAAGTATCATAAGAATAGTAGAAAATAATAAGAATCATAGAAAGCGTAAGAATGATAGGAATCGTAGAAATCACAGGAATCATAGAAATCATAGGAATCATAAGAATCGTAAGAATCGTAAGAATCGTCAAAATCGTAAGTAGAATCGGAAGAATCAGAACAGTCAGAAGAATCAGAAGAATCGTAACAATCGAAAGAATCAAAGCATCAGAACAATCGGAACAATAAGAATATGTAATATGAAAACTCCCCATATTTCTGCCAGACTGCTTACTTAAAACTCTACCTACTATACAGATTTGTTAGCAAATTGTTTAAAAAAGAAATATACCACAGTGCACTTAATGCACGAGTTAAATGAAGAGGATACCTACCTGCGCTTAGAGTTTTGCGAACAGTTATTGATGTTACGTCACCAAAGTGGCTTCAAGATTTCTTCAAGAGATAATCATACCAAAATATTCTGCACATTATTATGAAGGGATAGAGGTACGGATGAGCACGGTCCGTTTATCCTAAATATTTCAAAACCTAAAGTAGGCCGTAGACTTGATCAAACGGTTCAGGTAATAGATTGAAGCGCGCTTCAATCAACCTTCAATCAACCCTTCAACGTTTTGGTCAAAACACATTCTCAGTTGAGTCTGTCTGTTTGTCCTGAACTGTTTCTGTTTGATCAAAATTGGCCTAAACGGTCCAGCACTCGTCAACCGGTTGAGCCTTTCAAACTTTTCAGCAATCACCGTCAACGTGATCAACAGCTTTTGATCAAAATGTTTGACCGTCTAGGGGTCTAGGGCCTCCTTAACACAAAAATTTGCCGTTTTCAGGTAATATTATGTGTATTTAAAATAATAATGTATTATTTTTGTCACATTTTATGGGATACATGAGGTAACTATGAGCCACAAAAATTGTTAAGGACGTCTTTTGATTTTTAAAAGAAGTTGGATGAAGTGTTTATTAATTGAATATTAAATAAAGTAATACTGATGTACCTATTATTGTTATTAATTTAAAAAAAAAAACAGTATTTTTTTTTGTCCAGTTTGTCAATAATAATGGCTGTTCATATTTTGAACGTGACCTTTAAGAAAAATACGGATTGAGATTCGATGAGACTAATTTTCCTTCTAATTCTTTTTCAACGTAGATGATAATCTAGTGATCAGAAATAATCTGAAACCAGAGTTTGATGTTTATCGAAAAGACACCAGTACACTTCGCTACATCACAGCAGACTCCCATCAACTTTTTGGTACCTTTTCCTTGCCTTTCCTCTGAATCCAGACAGGTTCAAGAAAGAGTTCAAAATTATCAAAGAAGTAGCCAGGTGTAATGGGATCCGGAGAATCATCGGAAGGATCAGAATAATAGACAGAATTAAAAACAATAGATGGACCGATAAAGGAATTATAGGAACAGGACGATTCGAGGAGTTAGAAGAATAAAAAAAAACAAGCCAAGACAAATACTAAATCAATTGTGTCAAAAAAATTGAGTCAGAAGATTGTCAAGAGTATTAAAATTCAGAGATAAAACAAGATCAAAGGAATTATAGAACCAGACATTCAAAAGAATAATAAAAGTCATAAGAATCAGACAAAAGAATCAGAAGAATCTTAAAAATAGTAGACAATCATAGAAATAGTAAAAATCATATTAATCATAGGATTCATAGGAATTTAAGAACAATCAGAATCATAGGAATCCGAAGAATCAGGAGAATCATAAGAAAAATAAGAATCATAAAAGTCATAAGAATCATAAGAAACATAAGAATTGTACGAATCAGAAGAATCAGAAAAATCAGAAGAAGAATCAGAAAAATCAGAAGGATCAAAAGGATCACAAAGATCAGAAGAATCGAAAGAGTCGGAAGGGTCGGAAGAGTCGGAAGAGTCGGAAGAGTCGGAAGAGTCGGAGGAATCGGAAGAACCGAGGAGTTAGAAGAACCAGAAAAAAAAAACAAGACTTCTAATACTAAATCAATTGTGTCAAAAAAAGTGTGAGAAGATTCTCAAGAATATTAAAATTCGGAGAAAAAACAAGATCAAAGGATTCACATAACCAGACATTCAAAAGAATTATAAAAGTCACAAGAATCAGGTGAATCAGACAGAAGAATCATAAGAATGGCAGTGACTCGTAAGAATCACATCAATAGGAAGAATCAGAAAAATCGGAAGAATCGGAAAAATCAGAGGGATCGGAAGAATCGTAAAATTCGGAACAATCGGAACAATCGGAAGAATGAAGAGAATCGTAAGAATTATAAGAGGCGTAAGAATTATAGGAATCGTAGAAATTACAGGAATCATAGAAATAATAGGAATCATAAGAATCGTAAGAATCGGGAGAATCGGAAGAATCATAAAAATCGGAAGAATCGGAAGAATCGGAAGAATCGGAAGAATCGGAAGAAGCAGAAGAATATTAGAAGAATCGGAAGAATCGGAAGAATCGGAAGAATCAGAAGAATCAGAGGAATCAGAGGAATCAGAGGAATCAGAGGAATCAGAAGAATATCAGAAAAATCTCAGAAAAATCAGAAGAATCGGAAGAATCAGAAGAATATTAGAAGAATCGGAAGAATCGGAAGAATCGGAAGAATCAGAAGAATCAGAGGAATCAGAGGAATCAGAGGAATCAGAAGAATATCAGAAAAATCTCAGAAAAATCAGAAGAATCGGAAGAATCAGAAGAATATCAGAAGAATCGGAAGAATCAGAAAAATCTCAGAAAAATCGGAAGAATATCGGAAGGATCGGAAGAATATCGGAAGGATCGGAAGGATCGGAAGGATCGGAAGGACCGGAAGGATCGGAAGGATCGGAAGGATCGGAAGGATCGGAAGGATCGGAAGGATCGGAAGGATCGGAAGGATCGGAAGGATCGGAAGGATCAAAAGAATCGGAAGAATCATAAGAATCGGGAGAATCGGAAGAATCATAAAAATTGGAAGAATCGGAAGAATCCGAAGAAGCTGAAGAATCGGAAGAATTGGAATTATCGGAAGAAGGTTCAGAAGAATCAGAAGGATCCGAAGGATCAAAAGAATCGGAAGAATCATAAGAATCGGGAGAATCGGAAGAATCGGAAGAATTGGAATTATCGGAAGAAATCGGAAGAATCGGAAGAATTGGAATTATCGGAAGAACCGGAACAACCGGAAGAATCGAAAGAATCGGAAGAAGGATCAGAAGAATTAGAAGGATCGGAAGGATCAAAAGGATCGGAACAATCGGAAGAATTGAAGAATCGGAAGAACCTAAAGAACCAGAAGAACCGGAAGAACAGGTAGAACTGGAAGAATCGGAAAAATCAGAATAATAGACAGAACTAAAAACAATAGATGGAGCGAAAAAGAAATTATAGGATTAGTAGAATTCGAGGAGTTAGAAGAATTGGAAAAAAACTAGTCTTCTAAAAACTAGAATCAGACAGAAGAATCATAAGAATAGTAGAGACTCGTAAGAATCATATTAAGCGTAAGAATGATAGGAATCGTAGAATTCACGAAAATCAAAAAATCATAGGAATCATAAGAATCGTAAGAAGAATCAGAACAATCAGAACAATCAGAACAATCGGAAGAATCGGAAGAATCGGAAGAATCGTAAAAATCAAAAGAATCGGAAGAATGGGAAGAATCGTAAAAATCGGAAGAATAAAAGAGAATCGCAAGAATCATAGGCAGCGTAAGAATGATAGGAATCGTAGAAATCACAGGAATAATAAAAATCATAAGAATCATAAGAATCGTAAGAATCATAATATGAAGTGTAAGGATGATAGAATCGTAAAAATCACAGGAATCAAAAGAATCGTAAAAATCGTAAGAAGTATCATAAGAATAGTAGAGAATCATAAGAATCATAGAAAGCGTAAGAATGATAGGAATCGTAGAAATCACAGGAATCATAGGAATCATAAGAATCGTAAGGATCGTAAGAATCGTAAGAATCGTAAGAATCGTCAAAATCTTAAGTAGAATCGGAAGAATCAGAACAGTCAGAAGAATCGTAACAATCGAAAGAATCAAAGCATCAGAACAAACGGAACAATAAGAATAATATGAAAATTAAAAAAAAGGAAGAACCGGAAATGGCAGACTCAGAAAAACAACTCAAATGAGTCAGAAGAATTAGAAGAAGCGGAACAATCGAAGGAATCAGAAGAATAGCAAAAATCACGGGAATTGTAAAAATAAGAAGCGTCAGAAGAGTCTGAGTAATCAAAAGCATCAGAATAATCAAATCATAGAAATCATTACTCATAAGAATTAGAAGAAGCAGAAAATAAATAGTCAGAAAAATTAGACCAGTCAGTGAAGTCGACAGTCAGCATAGGCAGAAGAATAAGAAAAATTCTGTTGACTCAGAGGAGTCAGAAGAGGTAGAAAAGTCAAAAGAATCAAACGAATCCGTGGAATCAAAAGAACAATAAGAATTGGCAGAATTAGGAAAATCCAAGGAATCTGAATAACCGGAAGAATCACCAGAACTCACCAGAATTAAAGAATTAGAAGAGGAAACAAGATCAAAAGATTGCAATAATTGCAATAATAATTTAGAAGAATCAGGAGAATCTGAAAAATCGGAGGGAGCAGGAGCATTTGGTGAAATAGATGAATCAAAAAAGTCATCAGGCTCAAAACAACAATATTGAAATTAGTAAAGAATGCCAGAAAATTTAAAAGAATCTAAGCAATCAGAAGAATTACAATAATGGTAAGAATCAGAAGCATCAGGGCATTAGAATCAGAAAAATCAGAAAAGTCAATACATTTCAACAGAAGGAGCTAGAATAACCAGAAAACAAAAAGATTCTTGATACTAAATCAATAGAATAATAAAATATAAAGTTAAGTGTGGGAGCAATCAAGGATGTCCGTAGCATTAAAAGAATTTGGAGTGAAAACAAGGAACTGCAGACTCAGAGAATCAAAAGAATCATGGGAATCAGAAATTCTGTAAATATCAAAGACTCAAATGAAACTGGAGAATCATGGTATAAATTATGAGAATCAAATTAATACTCGAAATTTAGGTAATATCAGTTTAAGAGTCCAGAAACCCAATCAATTCCTTCTATTTCTCTTTGTATTTCCCATCTCCATCACCTTCTTCTCCTGTTCTCTTCTCTCCTTTTTATCCTTCTAATTTTACTTCTTTTAATTTCTGCAACTCGTCTTTCTGTTTCTGTTTCCCCTTCTTGTTCCCGTTTTTATTTTTCTTCTCTTTTGATTTAAACCTCTCCGTTCCATTTGCTGGTATTTGTCCCTCCTAATTTCTTCCATATGTTTTTCCGTCTCCTTCTCGTTCTCTTTCTCCAACTTCTTCTCGTTCTTAATGCTTTTGTTTTCCTTCATCCTTCTCGTTGTATCCTCCTTCTCTTCGTATTTCTCTTTCTCCTGTCCCTTCCCCCTTTTAATTCTTCTCCTTCTCCTGTTTTTATTTTTCCTTTTTTCCCCTTTCTCTTCTTCTTATTTCTGCAACTTTTCTTTATATTTCTAATTCTCTTCCTTCTCCTTGTTACGGTCTTTTCGATTTCAACTCCGTGTTCATCTTTCTTCTCCTACTCCTTTTCTTGCAATTTTTCCTTTTGCAGCTCCTTCTTCTTTCTGCCCTCCATTCTCTCTTTTAATTCTTCCTCTTCCCTTTTTCTTCCTTTTCTACTTTTTCCTACTCTCTCTATCTTCCAATTTCCGCAATTTTTAATTCTATTTCTCCTTCTCTTACTTCCCCTTCTTATCTCTCCTTTTCGATTTAATTCTGCTTCTCCTTCAATTACTCCTCTTGGTTTTCTTTCCACCTTTGTTCCTTCTCCTCTTTCTTTTTCTTCCTTCTTTTCCTTTTCAATTTATTTTTTTTAATTTGTGTTTCTTCTTCTTTCCATTACTAAATATGCTCGCTCTCTTTGTTTTACTCTTTTTCTTTCTCCTCTTTCTTCTCCTACTTCTCTTTCTATTTCTCCTTCTCGTTCTCTTTCTATTCCTCCTCATTTTTCTCATACTAAGCGCATGATTTTCTTATGTGATCACTGATCAGAATTGAACCCTTAGCAATTAAAGTTTCGCACGAAAGATGAACATAAGCACACAAAGTTTTGAATGGAGGTCTGTTATAAAGTTAATTTTGTCTAGGAATGAACATGAATGGGACCATCTTCGGAGGACTATTCAGTTAACCAAACCATTTAAATTTTTCTTAAAAGTACTAGTCCGATTGTCGGCGGCAATTTGTACTAGTACAATTGTGACCACAATTGATTTTGATTGGCCAAAATTTTGAAATTCTACGGCTGCTATTGGTCGAATGCCTGAACTGAATAGTCACCGCAATTGATTTTGATTGGTCAAAATTTTGAAATTCTACGGTTGCTATTGGTCGAATGCCACAGTTTGACAGGTGAACTGAATAGTCAGTGTAATTTTAATTTTATTTGCTGATAGGACCGTTTAAAAAATAATAATCTTAATTTTCTAAATACATATGAACATGCTCAAAATCAGTAAGTGTTTTGTCTGTATGACCGTTTCAAACTCCTGCAGAAAAATTTTTAGTAGTGACTGCCAGATTTGCAAGAGTTTATAAATTCTTTTAGCAGAATATGTACCTACATACAATTTCTCCTTTATTATAGGTGAAAATAAAAATCATAAATCATCATTTTTTTTAAACTTTTATTATTTCCTTTTCAAAAGTTCGGATTTTCAAGTTTTGAGGTTCACCTGGTATGTACTTTTCTCATAAGACTTTGATACGCAAACCCATAAATTCATCTTCGTCATAAAGGCGGCGTTTTGAATTTCCGACAACCCTCGTAAAATGTATCAACCGATGGAGCACAGTTTCGAGAGCTCGCATTTCACATAAATTATAAAGAGTAAAACGGAGCGAAATTGTCGTTGTACATCATCGTCGCGAAGCGACAGCGAGGGGTTGTTGATCTCTGGCATTTACGTCAAATGGCTTTTTTGCACTTAGACCCTGATCCTGTTGGTTTAACTTTGCGTCAGCCGAAACCCACATGAAAGACAACTGGGAAGTTCAAACTGGATGAACGGAACGAAAATAGAAAAAGTTAAGCCGCGCGATGGAAAAATCCGGGGAGTTTTATGAAGCCGCGTCTGTTTCAATACGAAAACTGAGTTTTTCTTTTGCGGATTTATAGATTAGAGGGAGCATTCGTCAATGACGAACGCCATTACTTTAACCTACAAAACGCTTTAAAAATGGTCTTGACAAAATCGTAAAACTTCTTAAATGGGTCGTAACTCACGTTTGAGAGTTATTGGACCTCGGTGGAATTCATTGCCGTCCGCTTAAGAATGAAACTCATTCGAGGAGTATTGTTCTTGAGAAAAAATTCAAACAAAACCGCTTGGCTTGAATCTCCACGAAGCTCCCCAACAATGGAGAAGGAAATCCTGCAAAGATCGATCAGGGCAATGTTATGTTTGCGTAATTCTCTCCAGCACTGCCGCAACACGTCATATTCAGAAACAGCTGACGTTGTAGTTAGCGATAATTTACATTTTCAATTTATGCAGTACGAGTTACTGTCTTTTTCCATGTACGCGATTTATGTGCCAAAGAAAGGATACGATAAATTATTTAAACGGCTGGAACTTTTATTCCATTTTAAAATCGTTTGACATCCGCGATGCGTGAATTCTTCCCTCTTTATGGAAGTTATTTTAACGTGTGGGCACGTGAACCGGACGCGTTACTTCGACAGCCAATTACGCGTTTGATGGAGAAGTATAAATATTAATTCCATAGATGACAGATTCATTTATAACAAGGTTTAAATCTGTCAAGTTGCCCCTCTAATGGTTCTATCGGTGGCAAAATCAATTTTCTCAACCCCTACGCGCTGCCTTTCCCTTCCTTACGAGGAACTATGTCACTTAATTCAAATTGGGACCCTCAGCTTGTAGTCCCTTCAAGTCATTTTGTTAATTTCGTCCAATGATTGCCGTAAGATGTAATCCTTTTTGTGAGTTTTTCTTTAATTTTTTTCCACGTTCTTTTCTGTATTTCTTACCTAAGTATTCTATCTTTTTGGCTTTTTTTTATCTATTCTAACCCAGTAAACACAACCACGTGAGAAAAACGTAAAAAAAAGACGAGTACCAACGGTTGTATAAACGTTACGATGTCGCTGACTTCAACGTTACTTTTGACGCGTAAAAATGACGTGTTACAAACGTCTGATAAAATACGTCTCTTTTAGGTGTTTTTACCAGGTTGAAAAGACGTGTTGATTTTCTGAATTAAAAACGTCATTTTCAATGTCTCAACAAAACGTTCTGTTAACGTATTTTAAAGATATTATAAAATACGTCTTTTTTAGGTGATTTTAAGAAATAAGTATATTAAAAAAATGTTGATTTTCATGACATATTTATTATAAAACAAACCAAAAAATTTTACAATAGTTCAAATCTATTATAATGTATAAAGGTGAATAGAAAATATGAAAATAATTACTAAAAACTATAATATCAACTATGTACTACTAATATTATAAACTATATGACTATAACTATAATTATTTATTATTATAAAAAAAAAACTAAAATAATTATTATGGGCTAATTGTCCAAATTAAATTAAATCATTTTTTTCATGACTCGGATTGTGTCTTGCTCGACGTGCTGGGTCAGTTTTGCCAATGTTTGCAGTACAGTTGCCTCAAAATCTATAAGAAATAACTATAAGTAACTATTGCAAAAATAAAAAAATCCTGACTAGGTATATGATTGTCGTAAATGATATAAAATGACACAATTTACCAGGATATGTTGAAGCTGGAAAATATGCTGACATTGGCGATGCATAAGACGTCGTCGGGGTACAGCAAAAATCCTCTCCAAGGTTTACAGTTCCACGCCGCTTACTATCAAAAAGAGACTCATCACCAAAAACTTGATTTCTTGAGAGACTTTCCACTGATGAGTTGTTTCCTCTGCAGTTTCCCCAATCTCCTTGATGAGGTTGATGGCCTTTTTATCGTCTGTGTCATAATCCTATGCAAAGAAGCTCAAAAGTAAAAAAAAAATATTTAATTAGAAAAATCATAAATATAATATCATATACACCTGTCTTAAAATAAATCTTCAAAACCTTGTAAGAAGGCCAGGTCTTACATGGAGTACCACTTTTGACGAAAGTGATAAAATCGGTACACTTGCGGAATAAACTTAAATTCTGGTTAGTAATATGCATAAAAAATGTATATTTAGTTACTACTTTTAAATAAAATACTGTACTACTTACCTTTAGGACTTTTGGAAGCTACACAAATCTCAAAACTTGGTAAGGCAAACGAAAACGAAACGAACTGCACGATCTCAGACGAAAAATGAAAATGAACAAAATCGAACGAAGCAATGGCCAAGCACACATGACACATCTGGAAAGAGTTCCTTGGTTTCGTTTCGTTCGGGGTGCAAGGCGCAATAAAAAAAGCTGTAAATCACGTACATTTTTGTGTCTTGGAAGCAGCATGTTTGTTTGTCGCCAAAACAAATTCGATAAGGCAGAAATTTTCATTGATAGTACCATTGAATATCAATACTCTAACTACCCTAACTAGAGTATTGATATTCAATGATAGTACTGATCTATACGTTTGGTTATTATTTATTTTCGACAATAAAATTACGCTCGCGCCGACGGTTCCTCAACCTTCAGCCCCCATCATAAACCAATATCCGTTCTTCTCAAAATTCCGGCCCCTAAACGGTAAAACTTCTCAACGTATGTTTAAAATTGTCCCTTAATTATACCTGCTTTCAATTTCGTATTTAGAAACTATTCATTCCCTGACCAACACTAAACTCTTCTCCGGTCAAAGACACACTCAAACTTCGCGACACGACACTCAAAAGAGATTCGTTGTTTTATTCTTAATCTTTTCGCTGGTCTTTTGACACCTTCACTTACTTCACAGCGTTTCACATTACCAGACATTAACAATATTTATTAATTTTCCTGTATTACCGAGCTGAAGGTAAACATATGGGAGAGAGGTTAAGTAGCGAAAAATAGAGAAATAGGTGATATAAAGAAAAAATTAGAGAAGATATTGACAAAAGCGAGAAGTGAGATTAGAGAAAGGTAGGAAGAAAGAATTGGGCAGGGAAGAGGAGATATAGTCAGGAAAAAGAATAAATCGGCGAAGCCGGAAGATAACGACATCTAGGAGGCGCCACAGGAAGCGGATGAACAAAGACGATAGAAACCGCTCGCTCAGTCAGGGAAGATTGGACTCTTATCTGGAGGAAAGGAAAAGAAAGAGAAAAGGGGAGGGTAGAACAGAAAAACAAGAAGAGGAGGAAGATAAATTTTTTCAAAAAAGTAAGAAGACGGCGAGGTCTCCTGGAGTAAAGAAAACACAGAAGACATAAGAGAAAGAGAAGGAAACGGACACAGAGATAGAGAAAAAAATATTGGCGCTGTTGCAAGAGCTGAAGGAGGAGATGAAAGAAATAAGACGAGAAAACAAGGAACTCAAGAGAGAGATAGAGAGGCAGAGAGAAGAATTTAAAGAGAAGGAGAAGAGATGGGAATGAGAGAGAGACTGGTGGAAGGAGAGAGTGGAAAAGCTGGAAGAGAGAATGGAAATCGAAGAGAGAAGAAAGAGGAAGAACAACATCGTGATAACAGGATGGGACGGGGAAAGAAAAAGTCATGTAAAAAAAGAGGATGTAGAGAAGTTTTTGAAGGAAAATGTAGAGGATAGTAAAGTAAAAGATTGTTACAGGATTAATAAGGATCAAGTATTGGTGGAGATGGAGGGATGGGGTGAGAAGGAAAGAATAATAAAGCACAAAGGAAATTTGAGGGAGAAGAGGGAAACAAGGGGGATATACATAGACAACGACCTCACAAAGAAAGAAGAAGATTTACAAAAGAATCTAAGAAGTATGGCGAAGGAAAAAAGGGAAGAAGGGAAAGAAGTAAGAGTGGGATACAGGAAATTAATAGTGGACGGGGAGCAATGGAGATGGAATGAAAAGGGAGAGAGACTAAAGGTTTTCCAATAAGAAGAAGAAGGGGAGGAGGGAAAAAGGGGGACAACGGCAAAGTAAAAAGGACAATGAAACGGAAAAAAAGAAACAAAGAAGGAAGTAGGAGGGAAACTAAGGAAGGAAGGAGAAAAAGAAGGTAACAAGAAAAACAGGGGTGAGGGCACTATTTTGGAATGTAGCGGGACTAGGGAAAAAAGAAGAAGATTTTTGGGACTATGTGAAGGAGTTCGATATTGTTGGATTAACAGAAACATGGTCAGAAAGCTGGGAAAAAATAGAAAAACTGTTACCAAAGGAGTTCAAGTGGGAATGGCAAGCGGCGAGAAGGGGAAAGAAAAAGGAAGAGCAGCAGGGGGAACAATAACAGGGGTAAAAAAAGGAATAAAAGAAAATACTAAAAAGAAGGGAGAAGAAGAAGGTCACATGGTGAGTAACGGTAAAATAGACAGTAAATGGTGGAAAATAGTGACAGTGTACAGCAAAGAGATGAAAGAAACAATAAGCAAGATAGAAGAAACATTAAAAGACAACAGGGAAGAATGTCTGCTTCTGGGAGGGGATTTTAACGGGAGAATTGGGGAAAGAGGAGACAGGGATTGGGAAGAAGAGAGAGGAGAGGGAAAAAGACAATCCAAAAACAAGAAAGAAAACGCGGAAGGGAAGAAGTTGATGGAATGGATAGAAGAAAAAGGATGAGAAATGCTGAATGGAAATAAACAAGGGGACGAAAAAGGAGAATGGACCTACATAGGCGGTAGAAGAGAGACGGTGATAGACTACGGAATAGTAAACGAAGAAGCATGGGAAGAAGTCGAAGAATTCAGAATAGGGGAAAGAGTAGAGTCAGACCATCTGCCTATAGAGATAAGTATAGGAAGGAGGAGAGAGAAGAGAGGAGGAGAAGAAAAAATAGAGGAAATGCGGAAGGTGATGAGTAAAGTATGGGACGAGCAAGGGGTGGAAGAGTATAAAAGAAGACTGGAAAAAGCAAGATTTAAAGAATAAGAAGTAGGGAAAATGGAGAAAGAATTGGTAGAAATGTTGGAAAAAGCAGGGACAAAAAGAGAAATAACAGTAAGAGGTGGAGGAACAAAAAGAAAGAATAAATGGTGGGACAAAGAATGTGAGCAACGTAAAAAGGAAACAATAAAAGAACTAAGAAAGTGGAGAAAGACTAAAGGGAACAGAAGTGGCTTTTTAGAAGCGAAAAGAAGATACAGAGAGACATGCAGGGAGAAGATGAGGCAGAAGAAGGAGAGAGAGAAGGAAGAGATAAAAGCAATAAGAATAGAGAAGGAGCTATGGAACTATATTAATAGAGAGAGAAAAAAAAAAGAAAATGGGAGCGAGGAGATAACGATGATTGAGTGGGAGGAGTACTTCATGAGGCTGCTGGAGGGAGAAAAGGAAAAAAAGAAAACGGAAATAGAGACGAAGAGAAACCGAGTAGAGCCTGAAGGAGAAGAAATTACAATGAAAGAGGTGGAGAGGCATGTGAAGAAACTGAGGAAAGGGAAGGCACCAGGGAGGGATAGAATACAGAATGAGTCGTGGATGTATGGGACGAGAAGAGTGCTAGAGAGGCTGGTGGAGGTAATGAATGAGGTGTGGAGAGGAGAAGGATTCCCGGTAGGGTGAAGAGAGGGGGTAATTTACCCCATTTACAAAAAAGGGTAGAAAAATAAAGTAGAAAATTACCGAGGGATAACTCTCCTAAACACAGGGTACAAGTTGTATGCATCAATTCTGAATGAAAGGATGAGCAGAGAGATAGAGGAAAAGGGAGTATTACCAGACAGCCAAGCAGGATTTAGAGAGGGGAGGGGAACTATGGATAATGTATACAACCTGGACCATTTAACGAAGAGTTAAAGAAGAAAGGGGGGAGGGTGTATGCATTATTCGTAGACTTCAAGGCGGCTTTTGACAAGGTGGACAGAGAGAGGATGTTTGAGTGCCCGAGGGAGAAAGGGATAAATGAATGGCTGGTAAGAAAGGTGGAGGAGATATATGAGAAGACAAAAAGTGAAGTGAAGGTAGGGGATAGGGAAAGTGAATGGTTTGTGACAACAAAGGGAGTGAGGCAAGCCTTTGTTGTTCACGATGTATGTGGCAGATATGGACGGAATGTTAGAGAGAGCACAAGCGGGGGGGTGTGTGGTAGGTAGAAAAAAAGTGTGGAGCCTGGCGTTTGCGGATGATGTGGTAATGGTGGCAAAGAGTGAAAGATAAATGAAGGAAATGATAAAGAGTTTAGGAAAATATGTGAAGAAGAAAAAACTAGAAGTGAATGTAGAGAAAACAAAAATGCTGGTGTTCAATAAGAGAAAGAGGAAGAACGAAGAGAGTGATTGGAGGTGGGAGGGAGAAGTAATAGAACAAGTAAAAGAATTCAAATACTTGGGGTATGTGTTCAATGAAAGAGCCACAGATAAGGCACATATTAGTGAACTGAAAAGCGAACAAGGTGATAGGAGGTGTATGGGGAATAGGAGAGAGAAGGTGGGGAGGCGATCTTAAGAGGAGAATGATGATGTACGAAAGTCTTATTGAAAGCGTGTTGTTGTACGGAGCAGAGGTCTGGGGATGGAAAGAACAAGAGGTGATAGAGAGGGTGCAAGAGAAATATCTGAGGTGGGTGCTAGGGGTGGAGAGAGAAACGCCAGGGTACATAGTGAGAGAATAATGCAAGAGGAATAGGTTGAGAGTGAAAGCGGGAAAAAGAGCGGTCAAATTCGAAGACAGGATGGAAGGGAGGAAAGAATGTAGGATACTAAAGGAGTGCTGGAGAGAAAAGAAGAAGAATTCAGAGGAGAATGATAGAGAGAATTACTACAGGAGGAATTGGTATGCAAGCAAAGAAATAGAGAGACTGAGAGAAACAGGCGTGTGGATGAATGTAGAACTAAGTGAAAGAGATAAGGATACGGATAGACAAGAGAGGAGAGAAAGAATTAGAGAATCCAGATACAACGGGAAGTACGGAAGATGCAAGATAGAGGAAGTACCGAAGTATTTGGGGAGGGAGAGCGAGAAAGAAAGAAAGATGATGGCGAGGTTTAGGTGCGGAAATGAACAGAGGGAAAATAGGTATTGGGCAGAAGATGGAGGAAGAATGTGTAGAATGTGCTATGAGGAAAGAGAGACGATTGAGCATATGTCGAACCAGTGCAGTGAGATGAAACAAAGAGAGAGGAAAGAAAGAGAGGAAATTGTTGGATGGAGTGAATTCGCGGCCGGATTTTCGTTAGTGTAGTGTTTAATTTTAAGATTTAGCATTAGTTAAATAAGTTTAGATCTAAACACCACGCTTTCTGTTGCGGCATAGCATGAGGTTGCAACAGGGAGCGAGCGTGCGATAGTAGCGGAAGTCGAGCGGTAAATGGCGCCAGCCGCTGAAGGTTTACCTTTATACTGTCTACCACTTGGCCCTCCCACTTCCGCGCTCTCGCGATAAAGCGTTTTTTACGCTTTGAGTCGCGAGTGGTTAGTTATAAGTAATGTAATAGTTTAGTTTAGCGCTCGCGCTATAGTTTAAGCTTAGTTTTAAGTAGATTTAAGTTCGTTTAATGTTAGTTTTAAGGCAGAATAGACTACAGCCAATCAGAAAGCAGGACGCCACCTGCGATCGGGTTTTACCCCGTCGCAGGTATAAAGGCAGGCCACTTTCTGGTTGGAAGGAGGTTCTATTCAGCCCTCGAAAGAGGTGTTTGAATAAAGTGCAAGTAAAAACCACAAACTGATGTCTTCTTGACAAGTCGTCGACCCCAAAACCCTACTGGTCCGGTGGACCACTACGTCGAGGCGCACAGCACCAGGTCGAGCATCCGCTCTCATCAACAACCTTCATCGACGTCGGTCGATGTCTCCGGTAACGTTTCTTCCACCGAGGAGTCGCGGACCCCATCCGTGACCTGGTGGAAACCTTGTTCCTGCGACACGTGGCGCCCAACGTGGGGCACTTCTCCAGAATGGCTCCTGGGGGAACCCCAAACTAAACACCGCGTCGAAGAGGAGAGAGAAGGAAGTCAGCACCAGCTACGACGGAGGACCGCCCACACCAACCAGTAGGGGGCGACCAAACGACAACGAAGACATCAGCAACACCCCGAGCACTCGACCATGGAGAGGGTGGAAACAACGCTCCTGCAGATTGCAACCCAAATGGCCGCCCTGCAGGAGGTGGTCATGAACTCCCGGCGATATGTAATCGCCCCTGACGAGTCGACAGACGTCATCTGCCCACCATGGAGCCGGAGGATGAAGTCCAGCACTTCCAGGAGGTCCCGGAAGAATACCCGGAGCATGAGTACATCTACGAGGACCTGGAGGACGATACCGCCGCTCCAGAATACTTCGTGAACTTTTACGTCCCGTATTTGTACTTCGGCAGCTACCCGGAGAACTTCATCGAGGACGTCAGCGAAAACGTCAGCGGCTACATCCGCCGGGAAGGTGACGAACAAGGAGTCCACAGAGCGATCATCACCCACCTCCTCCAAGCGATCGAGAGCGTCCCCGGGAGGGTCAGACGACACCTGGAGGACCGAGGGTACGTCGAGGAACTGTACGACGTGCTCAGGAGGGCGTACAGGGGCGAGTACGACGAGGACGGTTACCACCTGGGCTACCTCTACAACGAGGATGGGTCGCCTAACGAAGAGGTTTCCGACCGTGACCTGCGCCGAGGAGGTAAACCACGGCAGCGAGAGTTCTGCGGCGCCATGACGGCCGAACCAGGAGTCGGCCGCGGCGCCCCCAAGAAGCGCAAGAAGAAGCGGCAGAACCGCAGGTCGAAGAGGACTTCTTCGCAGGTGGAGACCTATCTCCCTGTAGCGAGTACCAGGTACCCGGAGTCCCCGAAGCCGCCGCATTACCACCAGCAGCGGCCGCCGCACCCGAATTAGACGCCCCCATCGCTCCGGAACCGGAAGAAGTCGCCGCCGCCCAGAATCCGCAGCAGGAGCTGTGCGATATTTGGCCGACCGCTGCCGAGCCGCGGGATTACCTCGAACACATGTCCGTGGACGAGGTGCTGGACTTGGTTGTCATCCCGCCGCCGCCAGCCGACTTCACCGACCTTCCGGACCACCTGCAGATCTACCCGCCACCAGAACCAGTCACCCCACAAGAGCCCGAGCCAGAAGAAATCAACGAGCCCGAGATCGTCAGCGCGTTTGTCGATTTTCCGGCGAGATGTAGTCCCGCCACCGTCACGCTGGACGTCAGCGTCCCGACGCGGGCCACCACTCCTTTCGAATTCGGAAAAATGAAAGTAATAAATATATTAAATAAAAGTAGAGATTACAATTAGTATACTACTATTATGTACAATAATTATAATTATAAGTAGGTAGCTGTTGTCTACAGGGTGCGTCAATAGTGCGAGGACGTGGATAGTGACTTTAGGTACCTACTAAAAAAAATAAAAATAATGTTATGGATTACCATCAAAGCTGCATCGACAAAAATTATTTTCTGCGATATTTATATATTTTTTCATATTTTAATTTGCTCTTCTAAATGCTACAAATAACATCCAATTGTATTATAGCAGTGCGCGAAAGAGATGTTTATCGAAATATCAAATTTCAATCTTCAATATTTAATAATAATGCTGATACAGAATTTTAAATAATCACGACTTTTCGAAAATATTCACAAAGAAGCCTTTAGAACAGTTTATTATCAATTTTCTGTATTTTATTCAAATATTCTTTTTAGACTACCCCAAGTAGTAATTTTAGACACTGCAGAGTAGCTATTTCGAAAATATTGTTTCAATACAAGGAAAAAAAAGAAGAGCGTGTGGTCGTCAAGCAAGTTAGAAATGAAACTTCTTTAGCTGATGATAGGTCGAGAAGGGGTAATATTAAGTAAATAGAAGAATGAGTAGTAACGATTAGATTTATTTTGTAATTTCCATGGGTTCCTCTTTTGTCCGTTCTGCCGCGGTGTTTTAGCCATAGCACTTTTTGAATTACTTGTGCAATTTATTCAAAAATCACAATCCACTCAATTGTACAATTCTCGCTACAGAAAAATTACTTAACCCATCTGTCATTTACAGTCTGAATCTACCTATACCTGATTTAGATCACAATCAATTTATAAAGAACAAAAGTCCGACTCTACTTTGCGAAAATACCTGTCAAAATCAGTTCAAAATGCGTTTAGAGCCGATATGAAATAATCCAAAATTCGTCCGATAAGTGTACAAATTATTTTTACAGTTCGACGCTGTTGGAATGTTCAAATTTTCGCTAGTGTAAACACTCTCTGTCATGTAATAATAAAATGTCAGATAAACATAAGTTTTATGAATTTTATCCTGTGTAGATTGGGAGCTTTCCGGCACTCGTGCTTTAAACCCTAGTGTCGGAAAGCACCCAATTTACACAGAAACTCGTATAATAAATAACTATGTACTAGTGATCTCCAGTCACTCGAAATTCGAATGGTATCTATTGGATTGGTAAGCGAAACAATGTAAAAAAATGAATACTTACGTAAATAGTGTTGAATAAAGACTGGTTACCATATTACACATTACAATTTTTAATTTGTTTTGTTTAACTGTGATTTTGAATAAAAAAAGGTCCGATTAATAAAACAAATAAGACGGAATAATTTCTTTATATAAAATATTTTGCATACAGTACTTGTTCATTATTGTGCGGTCTAAGATGCCCCTGATTAAATTGCTCGGCAATGTAGAAACAATGTCCGAAGACAGGTTGTGATAACAAAATCCCAACCTTATTAAAGGTTTGCCCTTGTGAATTATTAATGCATAGCGAATGTTAACATGATTGGAAATTAGGAAGGAAAATGGCATGTACCAGAATATGAATCCTGGGTATTAAAATACGTTTCCCAGTTGATCGTCCGGTTCAAATTTCGCAATCAATTGTATTTTGAAGAAATCGTTTAACACGCATTCTTGTATCATTCACTAATGTGCCAGTATTTAAATTTTGTATTAGCAAAACAATAGTATTTTCTTTCAACACCGATTTATGTGGGGGCAATGCAATGGATTTAAAAACAAAATCGGAAACCGAATCACAACTGCTGTAAACGTGCTGTATACCGGGTATTTGTAGAAGATTTTTTTGTTAATAAATGCGAAATCTTCATTTTTAGGAGCCCAGCTAACACACCGTAAAATTTCTGAAGACATAATGCCCGCAAACGAACGTTTATAACACCCCGAGCGTCCCACTTACGCACCACTTACGCACAGAAACTTTAGGGGAGGGGCCAAGATGTTAGTTCGCCAGCTTGTTACTTAAAACGATTCTCGCTCATTGAAGTTTGTGACTGAAATGGACGGGCATCCGTGGAAAAATTACATGCATCATTTAAAAAAAAAACTAAAATTAGTTATTTTGCTTTTATGTTCGTTGGATTTGTCTCCGCGCCGAATAGCAGAATAACTATAACAACATCGGGGAAATTACAGGGGGGGGCTTGGTATAGGGCAACGACAATAACAAAAACCCCTGGTACAAAAGGACAAAAAGACAAAAGGGGCCCTTTAGACATGTCGGGTTCTTTGCGACAGGGGGGCCCAAGGGGGTTCTTTGAGACACGGGGGCCACCATGGAGAATGAGAGCCCCTCTGCAACAGTGAATAATAAATAAAAAAAATTTGTTTGCCGAAAACGTTTTGTTATCACACGGCCAGAAACTGTTTTGCAACTGCTAACGCTTCGCCTCCACAAACTGTGCTTACACTTGCAAAATGACAATTTCTGGCCTTGTAATAAAATACATGTATACTATTAATAGACGGCATTAGGCCGTTGTATGTTGTTTTATAAGTACCCTCGGGCAAGGCCCCCTCGGGATGGGGCCCCTAGGTTTAGGAGCCCCCTTGGGTAGGAGCCCTATTGGACTGGGGTCCCCTTGGGTAGGGGCCCCCTTGGGCAGGTCGTGTCGCTACGCGAATTAAGCAAACATGTTCAATTTTTTTAATCAAATAGTATTCAAGTGAATGAAAAGAAGCGACAAGTAGGTGGTCAAAGCAAAACTCCTGCAATAGATAATAGTAGGTCTGGATAGAGAATTCAATAAGCTTTAAAATGATGTATCACATGACTTCCCATCATATTTGAATTTTGTTAGGGGGTGGCTGCCCTTGCTAAAAGGGTGACATCTAAGACTTGAAAGTTTGGTACAATTTGGTCCCCCTTGATAACAAAATTGACCTGTTTGAGTCTTCCGAAATAAGAATTGTTGGGGTACAAATTTCATTTTGTACAATTTTATATTTAAATAATAATATTAACGTAAAATTACAGATATGCAATACCACACAGTAAATTAGAGGATGTACAGAAAATAGTGTACACCATTAGAGTGATAAAAATTGTTAATTGTTGAAAATAAAATCATATCACTCTATATTGAATCCATTTACCGGCAAACTTTACTTTACTTTTTTATTATCTTTCTCAGAACGAGCTGCGGCATACATGAAATATAATACGGTCAGCCGTCGACACGTCTGCCTGCCGATGAGGGGCGGGGCCTGTGTTACATCGAGCCACGCCAACATTGCTTGAAACTAGCGAACTTTGGGGACAATTTGCAAATTTATTTTTCAATATTTATAAAAACACCTTGCATTTACCGAATACAGAGATCAGTAAAAATCAAGCACTAACACGTTTGTTAAAAAATTTTACCTTCTCATTTTGGCAATAATTTTTTTTTTTGAACAAACAACGTTTTGCCGTGATAAAGGTTGTTTTTTTACTAATTTTGATGCCCAATACGTTAAGATAGCCTAACAATGAAGGCCGTAATTCAGTTCCAAAGTTGAGGCGACTGAGCGTTTCGCCTTAAAGAGCTTTTGTAATTTTTTATAACATTAACAGCATAATAGAATAGGGAATGTCAATTTTATTTTTAAATTTTAATTTAATAATAATTATATGACTACTTTTAATCAGTTTTCCCTAAAACACCAAAAACAATTTTAACTATAAATACCGACGCACGTTTCGCCAACAATGTTGGCATCATCAGGGTGATGAGTGAATCGGAAAACTGATTAAAAGTAGTTATCTACCACCAAAAGTGATGGAGACAATTGTTTTGTTTTGAATAATTATATGAATTCTCAAAGAGCGATTGTTCATCTTCACGTCAAACTTTCAAGGTTGTTTGGGTAAAATTCAGAGTGCCAAATGTTTACAAGAGCTAACTTAGTGGTTACCATGTTTCGTAAAAATTATGAAAGAAATGCTAGCCTTGCTAAATAATATTTCTATTATTTCTACTTTTAAATTCTATAACCATTCTAGTCGAGTCAATGAAGTCTTTTTCTCGGAAGTCCTCAGAAACAGCTCCGATTTTGATGTTTCCTTTTTAATTTTTGTTTTTTTATATATTATTTAGAATCAGAAACCGTTTGAAGCGGGGATATAACTATTAATATTATTTAAACAATATGTATGATATTTATCTAGCTCCCTTTTATTAACCGACTTCATGTATGTCCATCGATTTCTTCGTCAATTGTGGACCGATTTACAAAATTCTTCTTTTATGTGAAAGGGTATACTCTTAAGGTGGTTTCATTATCAGAAAATCGGGATCTGATCAGGGAATCCCATGGAAATCGAAAAAGATCTTCAAATTTTCGCTCCCTTTTATTAACCGACTCCATGTATGTTCACCGATTTCTTCGTCAATTGTGGACCGATTTACAAAATTCTTCTTTTATTTGAAAGTGTATACTCTTACGGTGGTTCCATTATCAAAAACTCAGGATCTGACCAGGGAATCAGGGGAAATCGAGAAAAATCCTCAAATTTTCGCTCCCTTTTATTCACCGACTTCATGTATGTTCACCGATTTCTTCGTCAATAGTGGACCGATTTACAAAATTCTTCTTTTAATTGAAAGGGTATACTCTTAAGGTGGTTCCATTATCAAAAAATCGGGATCTAATCAGGGAATCCCATGGAAATCGAGAAAGATCCTCAAAGTTTCGCCCCCTTTTCTTGACCGACTTCATGTATGTTCACCGATTTCTTCGTCAATTGTGGACCGATTTTCAAAATTCTTGTTTTATTTAAAAGGGTATACTCTTGAGGTGGTTCCATTGTTAAAAAGTCAGGATCTGATCAGGGAATCCCATGGAAATCGAGAAAAATTCTCAAATTTTATTGATGAACAATTTTTATTTTATATATTTTATTTTATATTTCTTTATAAATGTTTAAAATAAATAATCCACAATTCATAACAATTTTATAATTTACTTTCGCATATTATTTGTAGAATAAATATTGTATGGAAAACAGATTTTTTTATATAAATATCATAAATAGTGTTTAAACAATATAAATAATTATTTCCCCACTTCAAAAGGTTTCTGATTTTAAATAATATATAAAAACAAACATTCAACAAAAAAATCATTAAAATCGGACCTGTTCTTGAGGACTTCCGAAGATTGCCTATTTTATGTATTTATTGACGCGACTATTCTATTTTATTTAAAATGTGATTCAGATAAAAAATGTACATATGTTTTATACGCAACAAACAATTTACAGTGGCTTCTAAACTTGGCACAAAAACCGCCCATATGGAATCTGTAAAAGACGCCAATGGAATGCGTTCCTTTGTAGTACATAAATTAAATATAATTATATGAGTATATAAACACGTGAATTTATTGTAAAAATTAAGAGAAGTTAATGTCAGAACTGAAAGTCAAAAATTACTTATATTTTACCCACATTAATTCCTTTCTATGCTCCTATATTTGATTTTAATCGTAATTCAAATAAAAAATATAAATTAAGTAGGATTATTATATATTATGTATTTTAAAATCATCATTTTTATCTTTGAAACCTTTAAGTGACTTATAAACTTGACCACAAAACACGCCTAATAATATGATATGGAATACGTTGTTTCTCGTGTTTATTTGCCTAGAAAAACACGTATACTTAACGTGAAAATTTCACGAAAAGTAAACGGCGCCAAAACACGCCTCGAATGCGTTTTTATTTGTAGTATAGATGAAAAACACATGTATTTAATGTTAAAATTTTACGAGAAATAATAGTCAAAAATAATAATTTAGACTTCACCGCCATTCGTTCTTTTCTATTTTATATAATTTGATTTAAGTTATGATTTCATTTTCATGTCATTTCATTTTTTAACATGATTTTTTATAAAGAAAGTAAATTGAGGTAAAGTAAAATACAATAATAAAAAAAAGGGAAGTAAATTGAAAAACCTCCTTTTAAACCCAAAAACCTATAGGGCTACACCATGATGATGATTTTTTATCCTCTGCTGGAACTCTTTCACTCCTTAGGTATTTTAATTTTTTATTTGATTAGAAAAACACGTGTATTTAATGTAAAAATTTCATGAGAAACAAACGTCAGAACTGCCCGTGAAAAATAACTTATATTTTATCAACATTATATGTACCTTTCGTTGATTAACAATATTGATTAAACGTCTTTATTGCGTTATATATAATATATAAAAATAACGTAATTTTTTAACGTTGAATTGTCGTAATTTGTAGATACGTAGTCAATATTTTAATAATAAATAATAATAATAATTTATTTAGTCCATAGATTGTGTTACAAAACAATATAAGACTCGTCAATTAGAAACGAAAAAACGGTACAATATTACATTTATAAAAACATAATAATTAGAGATTTACGTCACAAGTTTTAAAATATTCATCTAAGGAATAGAATACATTCGTCACTAAAAATTCACGAATTTTTATCTCTGATTTCTTATCGTTTATGAAATGTTTAATAGTTCTTGGGAGATGATTATAGATCTTAACTCCCATATATATGTGACTTTTTTCGAAGGTAGTAAGGTTGTGTGAAGGAATAGTAAGTTCACTGCCACCACGTGTAGAGAAATCATGAAAAGAGTTGTTTGTTGGAAATAAGTGTGTATGTTTTGAAACAAATCGCAAAATTTCTAATATATATAGGCATGTGACGATAAGAATTCCAAGTTTTTTAAAGTAAGGACGACAAGAACTATGACTAGCTCTCTCTTGCATTCTAAAAACCATAATGGTAGAAGAACATGCGCCCCAGAAATTGTAAATCAACGTTGAATTTACGTTATGTAAAATACGTTGAAATAACGTTGAAGGTATTACCAAAATATAACGTGATATTTTCAACCATAAATGTGTTATCAACCACATACACGGCTTTTCCACGTTAAAACAACGTGCATGTGTTTACTGGGAATTGTTCAACTATTTTGTCTATTTGTTTTTCTTAACCTTTTCTTGCTCGAGTGGTTCTGTGTGTATTTTTTGGACAGTTTCAAGTCTGCACCTATAATACGCATTATTCATCACGTCCCAGCACCACCTTTCTAGAACACAACACGCACTCCTCTACGAACCCCCGATACACAGCGTTCTTGTCATAAATTCTCTGACATCCCAGACAGAATAAGCCGCCGGACGAATATTGACACCGGCAGCAGGTAATCCCGTGACACGAAAGGAAGCATTAATCCAGCATTTTCTCCTCGTCCATGACGAGGGGCGTTTGAATAAAGAAAGCGTCTGGTTTCTCGTGGAAGAGCGTGGGCTGGACCACGTAATTTGACAGGATAATAAAGACTCCCAGCAAGTCCAAGGTTTCCGCTAAGCACGCAGCCTGCATTATCTCTCCGGGATTTGATGCACGGCCTCCATTATTTAGGAATGCCACGGAACCGCCGCGGAAATCTTTCGAGGCTCTCGGATGAGTAAGGAGTTGAAAATTGTGTTTCTTCTTGTCGCGTTTCATGATCGATGGAGTTGATGCGAATGCGATGACTTGGAGTTGAAACGACTTCGGATGTTTGGAGAGGTGCCAGCGGCAGTGATTTAGTTCGCGATCGAACTTGTCGGAGTTTATTTCGGATGGGTCTTTACCTGCACCTCACTGACAGCACTTACGAATTTGTAAAAATAGGTTGGTAATTTGGGGCAACTGAATAACAAAATTTCTATAACCTACCTTTGGTTTCCTTACAGAAAAAAGAAAAATACTCAGTATTTAGCCCGGACCTCGCAGCTTTTATAGAACGGAGATATTGCGGAAGACTCCGGGTCATTTAACCTGTCTACTTCAATTTGTTGTTTTTGGAGCAGCATCAAAAACTACTCTGACTTATGAATGTATTGCACATCATTATAATGGCTCGTACTGCTTCATAAATTTGCAGGCTTAATTTTACCTGGCTTTAGCGAACTAAGGGATTTGGCCGGTGAAACTAACCACTTCGACTCGTTTCTCAATACTGTAAAAAATTGATTTCCCCAAGGACACGAAGTAAACAATGTCGACGGAAATAAACCAACAGATCCCGGCCACGTACACGTCGCCATCGTCACGATACTACAAAGGCAATCTATCAATATTCATATTATTGTAAAACAAATGATAGATTTAAGTATAAAATTGTTCCACTCCTCCCATCCCCCATCATTTAATGCTCGACTACTCCATCCTGTATAATTTCAATAATTCATCACGGAACTTGATCCGTTGTTACTCAATAAAAAAGCTCTAGCTATTTGCGGCGCGCTCTCGAACGCAAACACAAAGTGAATTGAAAATTAGGGGTGTTTTCCTTGCGTTTCCACTCGTTCAAGAATTAAGGATGATGTTGCGGTCTAACGACACGTCGCTATTCGGCAGACTTGCCGTTATTACAGAGCTCTGCTTGATGCGATGCAATTACCTTCGTGAGTCGGGTAACGGATGAAAATATATCTAAATCCGAGATCGATGGGTCTTCTAGGATTGCTTTACATATGTTTTTTCACTACTAGCTGTAGAATGTACGATTATATAGTTTGTAGAGGAGGTGTGAAGTTGTTTTTCTTTCCTAGTAGTTAATAATTTTTTCATTATTGACCAGTAGTTAATAATGGGCAGAGACCGGATTTGATGCAAAATGCATATCGATTATTTTATCTTCCTACTTAACAACAGCGCCCTTCGATTTTCACAAATTGCACCAGTTGCAAATATTAGACATTAATTAACTGCAATTCATGCAAAAAAACAAAAAACGAAGTTAAATTATTACAAAAGCACAGGTATGCATTGTGCAAGTTTTTACACGAAAATCCGGTCTCTGACGGAGAAATGTCAGAAAAAAAATACATAACCTCGGATGCCAGTCACAGTCGATCCTGTCCAAATTTCGAGTTTCACGTACAGGAAAATATGACATTCTTGGAGTAGGTTTCTTTAAGGGGTTGAGCGCGACGCGCGAGCCAAAATTTGCAACGATCCACGGAAGAAACAAATGTTCAGAGACGTCAACGTCTATTCAGGATTAACTGTGACCTGGCACCCGCTAGACGATTGTATTTTTGATGCTTCATTTATTTAACGATTTAAGCTGCTAGTAGTGAAAAAAATAATATATAAACCACGATAGAGAAGCCCTTTCTCAGCTTCGCAACTTAATTCCCTCGATGCTTCGCATCTCGGGAATTAATACTGCTTAGCTGAGAAAAATTACTTCTCTACCTTGGTTTATAATATACTATTCCAGTGTTGGTATAAAATGTCTACAATAATGGGGCATCTATTAATTACGTGAGACATTTAGGGGGGGGGGGGGGAGGTGGTCGAGTCGAATCTCACACAATCTCAGGGTCTGGGCAAAAATCACGTAAATTTTTTCCAGCAAGAAACAGTGTAAAATTGCGAGAAAGCGGTTAAATTATGGCAGTAAAACATGTTTATCCAAAATCGTGTGTAATAAGCGAATTACTATGCTAATTTGAGGGTGTAATGTGGATCATTACACACTAGTGAGAGAACAACTCGCACTCATCGAATAGTCCAAATCAACCAAATGCAAAACTATAACAACCATTCCATAGCTCTCTGTTTTTAATGGGAAATGGATAAAAAACACAAAGGGTATAATTATTAGGAATGATTTTGGATAAAACTTAATATTACACTCGTGTGGAGTACTATATTAGGCACTTAAGAATTTTTTTTTCTTGCGTGCCTAATATAGTACATTCCACACTCGTATAATACATAACTGTTCTAAATAAAATATTACTAAATCCTAAACAATATTTTTCTTTAAACGTCAGAAAAACGCGAAACTGTATACGTCAATAGGCAATGACAAATGTCCATTTCTCTGTATAGACAGCCAAAGTATTTTTTCTGCCGCCCTATTGACCATACTTGCCGCCTAGGCAAACAAAGTGTTTTGTCTGCCGCTCAGTTGACCAGTTTTTTACCAATCGACGACTTGAAATGTTTGAAGAAATACTTGGAGAGTCTGGGAAGATTTCATATAATATCTTGAAGGCACCTGAAATACCTTGAAGCGACTTGAAAGGATTTGAAACGTCTTGAAACGACTTGAAGCGAATTAAAAAGACTTGAGATGTTTTGAAAGGACTTGAGGTCACTTCAAATGTTGTGGAGAAAATTGAAGCTACTTGAAAAGTCTTGAAATATCTTGAAGAGTCCTGAAAGGACTTGAACAGAAAAGAAGCGACTTTGAGAAACTTGAAACGACTGAAAAGGAATTGAAATATTTTGAAACTTGAGACTTGAAAGATTTTGATTGGACTTGAGGCGATATGAAATATTTTGAAAGGTCTTGAAGAAACTTGACGCGATCTAAAAGGACTTAAAATGTCTTGAAGCAAAGTCAAATATGTTAATAAGGTCTTGAAGCGACTTGAAAAGATTTAGAGCAAATTGAAACGACATGAAATGTTTTAAAGAGATTTGGGGAGACTTGAAAGGTTTGAAAGGAATTGAAGAGACTTGAAAAAACTTGGAATGTCTTGAAGAATCTTAATTCGATCTGGGAAGACTTGAAATATTTTGAAGGGACTGGAAGCGACTTGAAAAGACTTGAAGAGTCTTGAAGCGACCTACGAAGATTTGAAATGTTTTGGATGGAATTTAAGCTACTTGAAAAGACTTGAAATGTCTTGAAGAGTCTAGAAGCGACCTGGAAAGATTTGATATATCCTGAAGAGATTGGCTGCAACTTGAAAAGACTTAAAATGTGTGAAAAATAGTTGAAAAAAGTCTTATAGCGATCTGCGAAGACTTGAAATATTTTGAAGTTACTGGAAGCGACTTGAAAAGCACTTGAAGAGTCTTCAAGCGACCTGGGAAAACTTCAAATGTTGTGAATTGAAAAGACTTGAAATATTTTGAAGAGACTTGAGGCGATATGAAATATTTTGAAAAGTCTTGAAGAAACTTGAAGCGATCTAAAAGGACTTGAAATGTCTTGAAGCAAAGTCAAATATGTTAAAAGGTCTTGAAGCGACTTGAAAAGATTTAGAGTAAATTGAAACGACATGAAATGTATTAAAGAGACTTGGGGAGACCTGAAAAGTTTTGAAAGGAGTTGAAGAGACTTGAAAAAACTTGGAATGTCTTGAAGAATCTTAATTCGATCTGGGAAGACTTGAAATATTTTGAAGGGACTGGAAGCGACTTGAAAAACCTAAAGAGTCTTGAAGCGACCTGCAAAGATTTGAAATGTTTTGGATGGAATTTAAGCTACTTGAAAAAACTTGAAATGTCTTGAAGAGGCTAGAAGCGACCTGGAAAGATTTTATATATCTTGAAAGCACTGGAAACCCCATGAAAAGAATTGAAATACCTTAAAGCGACTTGAAAGGATTTGAAATGTCTTGAAACGACTTGAAAGACTTGAAGCGAATTGAAAAAAATTGAGAGAGGTGACTTGAAATGTTTTGAAGGGAATTGAAGCGACCTAGGAAGATTTCAAATATCTTGATGGAACGGGAAGCTACTTGAAAAGACTTGAAGTGTCCTCTAGCGACTTGAAGAGAAATGAATTGGCTTGAAAAAACTTGAAACGTCTGGAAAGAACTTGAAACGTTTTGAACCGACTTGAAAGACTTGAAACGAATTAAAAAGGCTTGAGATGTTTTGAAAGGACTTGAGGTGACTTGAAATATTTCCATTCTTGTCCCCAGTTTACTCTCTAGTCACTACGAATGCGGCTATATACGGATGCCATTGATAGCCTAAAGCTTGCCTCTAATCATTTCCATTACACCTTGTCGTACACAAACGCTTGAAACGACTTGAAAGACTTGAAGCTAATTGAAAAGACTTGAGATGTTTTGAAAGGACTTGAGATGACTTAAAAAGTCTAAAGAGTCTTGAAGCGACCTGGGAAGACTTCAAATATTTTAAGGAATGGGAAGCGAATTGAAACGATATGAAATGTTTTGAAGAGACTTGGGGCGACTTGAAAAGTTTTGAATGGAATTAAAGAGACTTGAAAAAACTTCAAATGTCTTGACGAATCTTAAAGCAACCTCTGAAGACTTGAAATATTTTGAAGGGACTGGAAGCTACTTGAAAAGAATTGAAGAGTCTTGAAGCGACCTGGGAAGGTTGTGAAATGTTTTGGGTGGAATTTAAGCGACTTGAAAAGACTTGAAATGTCTTGAAGGGTCTTGAAGAGACCTGAGAAGAATTGATATATCTTGAAGGGATCGGAAGCGACTTGAAAAGACTTGAAGTGTCCTTTAGCGACTTGAAGAGAAATGCATTGGCTTAAAAAAACTTGAAAGGATTGGAAAGAGCTCGAAATGTTTTGAAACGACTTGAAAAAATTGAAGCGAATTGAAAAGACTTGAGATGTTTTAAAAGGACTTGAGGTGACTTGAAATGTTTTGAAGGGCATTTAAGCGACTTAAAATGTCTAAAGAGTCTTGAAGCGACCTGGGAAGACTTCAAATATTTTAAGGAATGGGAAGCTACTTGAAAAGTCTTGAAATGTTTGGAGGAATCTTGAAACGACTTGAAGAGAGATGAAGCGACGTTGAGAAACTTGAAACGACTTGAATGACTTGAAGCGAATTGAAAAGACTTGAAGTATTTTGAAAGGTCTTGAAGCCACATGAAATGACTTAAAATACCTTCAATCGACTTGAAAGGATTTGAAATCCCTTGAACCGACTTGAAAGACTTGAAGCAAACTGAAAAACGAAGAAACTTGAAGCGATCTAAAAGGACTTGAAACGTTTTGAAGCGAAGTGAAATATGTTAAAAGGACTTGAAGTGACTTGAAAAAATATTTAGAGCGAATTGAAACGACATGAACTGTTTTGAAGGGATTTGAAGCGACTTAAAAAGTCTTGAAATGTTTTGAAAAATCATGAAGCGACCTGGGAAGACTTCAAATATTTTGAAGGGACGAGAAGCTACTTGAAAAGACTTGAAATGTCTTTTAGCGACTAGAAGAGAGATGAAGTGGCCAGAAAAAACTTGAAACGACTGGAAATGACTTGAAATGTTTTGAAGTGTCTTGAAGCGACCTGGGAAGACTTCAAATATTTTGAAGGAACGGGAAGCTACTTGAAAAGACTTGAAATGTCCTTTAGCGACTTGAAGAGAGATGAAGTGGCTTGGAAAAACATGAAACGACTGAAAATGACTTGAAATGTTTTGAAGGGACTTGAGGCGATATGAAATATTTTGAAAGGTCTTGAGGAAACTTGAAGCGATCTAAAATGACTTGAAATGTCCTGAAGCAAAGTCCCATATGTTAAAAGGACTTGAAGCGACTTGATAAGATTTAGAGAGAATTGAAACGGCATGAAATGTTTTGAAGAGCCTTGGGGCGACCTGAAAAGTTTTGAAAGGAATTGAAGAGGCTTGAAATGATTTGAAATGTCTTGAAGATTCTTAAAGCGACCTAGCTGGGAAGACTTCAAACAATTTGAAGGGACTAGAAGCGACTTGAAATGTCTTGAAGAGTTTTGAAGTGACCAGGGAAGATTTGATATATCTTGAAGGGATTGGAAGCGACTTGAAAAGACTTGAAATGTATGGAAAATACTTAAAAAGAGTCTTGGAGCGATCTGAGAACGCTTCAAATAATATCTTGAAAAGACTGGAAGCCACTTGAAAAGACTTGGAAAACCTTGAAGCAACTTGAAAGGATTTAAAATGTCTTGCAACGACTTGAAAGTCTTGAAGCCAATTGAAAAGACTTGAGATCTTTGAAGGGACTTCAAGTGACTTAAAAAGTCTTGAAGCGACCTGGGAAGATTTCAAATATTTTAAGGAATGGGGAGCTACTTGAAAAGTCTTGAAATCTCCTTTAGCGACTTGAAGAGAGATGAAGTGGCTTGAAAAAAATTTAAACCACTGGAAATGACTTGAAATGTTTTGAAACGACTTGAAAGACTTAAACCCAATTATTGAAAAAACTTGAAATATTTTGAAGGGACTTGAGACGATATGAAATATTTCGAAAGGTCTTAAAGCGACTTCAAGAAACTTGAAGCGATTTAAAAGGACTTGAAATGTGTTGCAACGAAGTGAAATATGTTAAAAGGACTTGAAGGGACTTGAAAAGATTTACAGCAAATTGAAACGACATGAAATGTTTTGAAGAGACTTGGGGCGACTTGAAAAGTTTTGAAAGGAATTAAAGAGACTTGAAAAGACTTCAAATGTCTAGACGAATCTTAAAGCAACCTCTGAAGACTTGAAATATTTTGAAGGGACTGGAAGCTACTTGAAGAGACTTGAAGAGTCTTGAAGCGACCTGGGAAGATTTGAAATGTTTTGGGTAGAATTTAAGCGACTTGAAAAGACTTGAAATGTCTTGAAGGGTCTTGAAGAGACCTGAGAAAAATTGATATATCTTGAAGAGATCGGAAGCGACTTGAAAAGACTTGAAGTGTCCTTTAGCGACTTGAAGAAAAATGCATTGGCTTGAAAAAACTTGAAACGACTGGAAAGAGCTTCAAATGTTTTGAAACGACTTGAAAGACTTGAAGCGAATTGAAAAGACTTGAGATGTTTTAAAAGGACTTGAGATGACTTGAAATGTTTTGAAGGGCATTTAAGCGACTTAAAAAGTCTAGAGAGTCTTGAAGCGACCTGGGAAGACTTCAAATATTTTAAGGAATGGGAAGCTACTTGAAAAGTCTTGAAATGTCCTTTAGCGACTTGAAGAGAGATGAAGTGGCTTGAAAAAAATTTAAACCACTGGAAATGACTTGAAATGTTTTGAAACGCTTTGAAAGACTTAAACCCAATTATTGAAAAAACTTGAAATATTTTGAAGGGACTTGAGGCGATATGAAATATTTTGAAAGGTCTTAAAGCGACTTCAAGAAACTTGAAGCTATTTAAAAGGACTTGAAATGTGTTGAAACGAAGTGAAATATGTTAAAAGGACTTGAAGGGACTTGAAAAGATTTAGAGCGAATTGAAACGACGTGAAATGTTTTGAAGAGACTTGGGGCGACTTGAAAAGTTTTGAAAGGAATTAAAGAGACTTGAAAAGACTTCAAATGTCTTGACGAATCTTAAAGCAACCTCTGAAGACTTGAAATATTTTGAAGGGACTGGAAGCTACTTGAAAACACTTGAAGAGTCTTGAAGCGACCTGGGAAGATTTGAAATGTTTTGGGTGGAATTTAAGCGACTTGAAAAGACTTGAAATGTCTTGAAGGGTCTTGAAGAGACCTGGGAAGAATTGATATATATTGAAGGGATCGGAAGCGACTTGAAAAGACTTGAAGTGTCCTTTAGCGACTTGAAGAGAAATGAATTGGGTTGAAAAAACTTGAAACGACTGGAAAGAACTTGAAATGTTTTGAAACGACTTGAAAGACTTGAAGCGAATTGAAAAGACTTGAGATGTTTTAAAAGGACTTGAGGTGACTTGAAATGTTTTGAAGGACATTTAAGCGACTTAAAAAGTCTAAAGAGTCTTGAAGCGACCTGGGAAGACTTCAAATATTTTGAAGGAACGGGATGCTACTTGAAAAGACTTGAAATGTCCTTTAGCAACTTGAAGAGAGATGAAGTGGCTTGAAAAAACTTGAAACGACTGGAAAGAACTTGAAATGTTTTGAAACGACTTGAAAGACTTAAACCCAATTATTGAAAAAACTTGAAATATTTTGAAGGAACTTGAGGCAATATGAAATATTTTGAAAGGTCTTAAAGCGACTTCAAGAAACTTAAAGCGATTTAAAAAGACTTGAAATGTGTTGAAACGAAGTGAAATATGTTAAAAGGACTTGAAGGGACTTGAAAAGATTTACAGCAAATTGAAACGACATGAAATGTTTTGAAAAGACTTGGGGCGACTTGAAAAGTTTTGAAAGGAATTAAAGAGACTTGAAAAGACTTCAAATGTCTAGACGAATCTTAAAGCAACCTCTGAAGACTTGAAATATTTTGAAGGGACTGGAAGCTACTTGAAAAGACTTGAAGAGTCTTGAAGCGACCTGGGAAGATTTGAAATGTTTTGGGTGGAATTTAAGCGACTTGAAAAGACTTGAAATGTCTTGAAGGGTCTTGAAGAGACCTGGGAAGAATTGATATATATTGAAGGGATCGGAAGCGACTTGAAAAGACTTGAAGTGTCCTTTAGCGACTTGAAGAGAAATGAATTGGGCTGAAAAAACTTGAAACGACTGGAAAGAACTTGAAATGTTTTGAAACGACTTGAAAGACTTGAAGCGAATTGAAAAGACTTGAGATGTTTTAAAAGGACTTGAGGTGACTTGAAATGTTTTGAAGGGCATTTAAGCGACTTAAAAAGTCTAAAGAGTCTTGATGCGACCTGGGAAGACTTCAAATATTTTAAGGAATGGGAAGCTACTTGAAAAGTCTTGAAATGTCCTTTAGCGACTTGAAGAGAGATGAAGTGGCTTGAAAAAAATTTAAACCACTGGAAATGACTTGAAATGATTTGAAACGATTTGAAAGACTTAAACCCAATTATTGAAAAAACTTGAAATATTTTGAAGGGACTTGAGGCGATATGAAATATTTTGAAAGGTATTAAAGCGACTTCAAGAAACTTGAAGCGATTCAAAAGGACTTGAAATGTGTTGAAACGAAGTGAAATATGTTAAAAGGACTTGAAAGTACTTGAAAAGATTTAGAGCAAATTGAAACGACATGAAATGTTTTGAAGAGACTTAGGGCGACTTGAAAAGTTTTGAAAGGAATTAAAGATACTTTAAAAGACTTCAAATGTCTTGACGAATCTTAAAGCAACCTCTGAAGACTTGAAATATTTTGAAGGGACTGGAAGCTATTTGAAGAGTCTTGAAGCGACCTGGAAAGGTTTGAAATGTTTTGGATGGAATTTAAGCGACTTGAAAAGACTTGAAATGTCTTGAAGGGTCTTGAAGAGACCTGGGAAGAATTGATATATATTGAAGGGATCGGAAGCGACTTGAAAAGACTTGAAGTGTCCTTTAGCGACTTGAAGAAAAATGCATTGGCTTGAAAAAAATTGAAACGACTGGAAAGAGCTTCAAATGTTTTGAAACGACTTGAAAGACTTGAAGCGAATTGAAAAGACTTGAGATGTTTTAAAAAGACTTGAGGTGACTTGAAATGTTTTGAAGGGCATTTAAGCGACTTAAAAAGTCTAGAGAGTCTTGAAGCGACCTGGGAAGACTTCAAATATTTTAAGGAATGGGAAGCTACTTGAAAAGTCTTGAAATGTCCTTTAGCGACTTGAAGAGAGATGAAGTGGCTTGAAAAAAATTTAAACCACTGGAAATGACTTGAAATGTTTTGAAACGCTTTGAAAGACTTAAACCCAATTATTGAAAAAACTTGAAATATTTTGAAGGGACTTGAGGCGATATGAAATATTTTGAAAGGTCTTAAAGCGACTTCAAGAAACTTGAAGCTATTTAAAAGGACTTGAAATGTGTTGAAACGAAGTGAAATATGTTAAAAGGACTTGAAGGGACTTAAAAAGATTTAGAGCGAATTGAAACGACGTGAAATGTTTTGAAGAGACTTGGGGCGACTTGAAAAGTTTTGAAAGGAATATTTAGAGCGAATTGAAACGACATGAACTGTTTTGAAGGGATTTGAAGCGACTTAAAAAGTCTTGAAATATTTTGAAGAATCTTGAAGCGACCTGGGAAGAGATGAAGTGGCTAGAAAAAACTTGAAACGACTGGAAATTACTTGAAATGTTTTGAAACGACTTTAAAGACTTGAATCGAATTGAAAAGACTTGAAATATTTTGAAGGGACTTGAGGCGACATATAATATGATTTTGAGAGGTCTTAAAGCGACTTAAGGAAACTTGAAGCTATTTAAAAAACTATAAATATTTTGAAGCTAAGTGAAAAATTTTAAAAGAACATGAAGCGACTAGTTGAAAAGATTTAGAGCGAATTCAAACTACATAAAATGTTCTGAAGAGACTTGGAGCAACTTGAACAGTTTTGCAAGGAACTGAAGATACTTGAAAGTTCTTGAAGAATCTTAAAGCGACCTGGGAAGACTTGAAATATTTTAAAGGGAGTGGAAGCGACTTGAAAAGACTTGAAGAGTCTTAAAGCGACCTGGAAAGATTTGAAAGGTTTTGGATGGAATTTAAGCGACTTGAAGCGACTTGAACGGTCTTGAAGAGTCTTGGAGCGACCTGGGAAGATTTGATATATTTTGAAAGAACTGGAAGCCACATGAAAAGACTCTAAATACCTTGAAGCGACTTTGAAAAAACTTAAGATGTTTTGAAAGGACTTGAGGTGACTTGATATGTTTTGAAGGAAATTGAAGCGACTGAAAATGTTTTGAAATGTTCTGAAGAGTCTTGAAGCGACCTGGGAACACTTCAAATATTTTAAAGGAACGGGAAGCTGCTTGAAAAGACTTGAAATGTCCTTTAGCGACTTGAAGGAAGAAAGGAAAGGACTTGAAATGTTTTGAAACGACTTGAAAGACCTGTAGCGAATTAAAAAGAATTGAAATATTTTGGAGGGAGTTGAGGCGACTTGAAATATTTTGAAAGGACTTGAAGCGACTTGAAGAAACTTGAACCTATTTGAAAGGACTTGAAATGTCGTGAAGCGACGTGAAATATTCCCGTTGGCATAACCGCAATAATAGTAGATTAGTTTAGTAGGACTAAAAAAAAATTTTTGGTGGCTCGTCTGTAGTTGCCGGCCTTGCGCGCTCGACCGTCAAACCTATGTTATCGCCAAGATCGACTCACATAATTAATGGACGCCCCCTAAGTAAACTGTTTCATTCAGTAAATTGAAGGTGAAGAGGGAGAGCAGATATTGCATAAAAATCTTTTATCAAAAAATGCCTCCACGAAAATGAAAGAAGCGAGTAAAAACAAATTGAAATTGTTTGGAGAATGAGGTCTGAATCCGATGTTCGATTATAGGTTCTTGCAGTTGCTGTTGGTAAGACAGAAGAACTGGCTGCAGTACGTTAGCGATATAACGAAGAGCATACAAATTGTTAAGGATAAACTACAGGTGACTTGCTTCCATAAGTAATGCCACTGTGACGTTCTATAGCAAATGCTAAATTCTGTCTTTCCCCACGGCGACCTTTGACTTTCCTGCGTCTGTCTATCATGGGTCGATTCATTCGCGAACGCTATACGTTACCATTCTTATCCCAAGTTTACTCTCTGGTCACTACGAATGCGGCTATATACGGATGCCATTGATAGCCTAAAGCTTGTCTCCAATCATTTCCATTGGACCTTGTCGTACACAAACGATCTCTCAGAGCCAAAACTCTCAAGTGGCGTTCTCCTCTACCTGTGCCTCCAGATCCTTGTTCTCCAACATCGTGTTGCATTTTTTCATCAAATCAGTATACACTAGACTACCACATATACAGTGTCTTTATTTGTAAAAATTCGGCTATTAGAAATAGCAGTCTGCATCTGTAATTCTTCTTGTTAGAATTACATAGCCATAATAAATCGTTGTATTGTATTCACATTTTATTATGCCAGCTGGATGTTTATGTTGGGTGGCCGAAAAGTTGTCGTTTCTTTCACTTAAATTTGGTTCTCATGTATCACTGACGTCATCCAGACTCAATATAATGTCCGCTTTTTTGTTTACAGAAGCAGTTGTAAGTTATCTTTGTGAAACTTTTATAAGCTGATAAAATAGGCAAAATTTTTCTTTTACAGATCCTTTATTATTGTATACAGAATTGAGTATAGAAAGAGACTAGAAACGTGAAAGCTATGTTCTGGTGTATGTTGTCTATTTTCAAATGTCCAGACTTGGCAATAAGATATTAGTTATAATGAAGAGTATCAATCAGTGTGGGACTGCGAATAACACATGCGCAAACGATCTGTTTTGTGAACTGATTCTAATTAAAGCTCGTTTCCACTATCAAGCTTTACAGCGCCTGACAATATGGTTCACTAAGCAGGTGTGATGGGAGTTTCGAGGATCAGTGGTTTTCCCTCAACATTCTCCTCGAACCCAAATTCAATTGGAGCTTTACCGATAAAAATTATAACGAATTTTATGGGTTTTGATGCTCTATGCTTTTCCCCTGTTATTTTCTTATAATGAAACGAACGCGCCAATTAGCAGCAGCTTTCTGTATCACGACCGAAATCGATCACGGTAAAAACGATCCAAATTGGAAAATACTGTATCTGTCAGTGACCGAATAATAAATGACTAGTTGGTGTGTCCGCCTCACCAAACTCCAGGAAATCACTGCTCTCGACGACGAAACGCCCACAGATATCAAAAATCCTTGACTTTCGAACAGTAAAAATGGCTCTTTAAAAGCGTTCATTAAAAGCCGCTTAATAATGGCATCAGAAACTTATGCGTTCTGACAGGTTAAATGCCTGCTTTTCTTCTTCATTATCATTAGAGATTATGTAGCGTATAATTAAAAATCCACGAGCGCAGCTCCGTTCATGCTTGAGTAAACAGTCCGTAGATGTTCCGGCGAAGAGGAATAAATTACGATTGCTAGAATGTGTAGAAACACGATGATTTACATGTACGGATAATGGCGGTTTTTGGTTGGGGAAAACAAGTTTTGGGAGACGTTATCGTTCAGCTGTTTCTTAATAAATTGTTATGCATATTTTATTAGGTTTATTATATCTATAGAATCTGAAATGATGTAGTAAAAATCTAGTGATTCTAGATTCTCGACTGTATCTATATACAGCAATGGATCTAGTAATGAACCTTGAGGAATTCCACATTTTGAATACAAATTTTGTAAGGCAAAATTTCGATATCGCAATTCTTTTAATTAAAAAAAAAATGATGTTAGATTTTTTTGTACCACCGTTCTGTGTTTGTATACCACATGTGTATTTTCAACCCTATTTCAATTCCAGCACAAAATCGTCCTCGTAACTTTAGTATTTTTTACATCATCCCCGACGTCAGAAACTGGGCCATATAGACGTCCATTTGAACGTGATATATAGCTCTATTCCTTATTTCGTATCTTATTCGATAATAATTCTGAAATGGAGTCTTCGCGACGGGGGATACAGCTCGACTCCGCTTCATTATCTCTTTTATGTCAGTGTAAATTTGAAATTTTGTATCCATGAGCCAACTGATGGGACATTTGAAAAATGATAAGAGGCGTATTGGATTTCGTCGAAATCGTCTTGCTCTTTGAATACGATATTCTCGCATTATTAATTTATTTTCCCTTTTTACGATGTAATTTTATAGCCTTGTTATTGCGGTGCGCTGGAGATCCGACAAATAGATTAGCCCATAGTTTGTGCCAATCGAATCGTTGTTTATGCGACCAGCTTGACAAGGAATTTCATATTGTCGCAACAATCGAATTACTTGTCATTTATATGCAAATAATAATTATGTGGTGGTAGCGAAAGCGTTTTTTAATTGAATCTTTGATGTACGAGGTAGCAAAAACTGGTCGTGATGTGGTTTTAATCTCCAATTAAATTTTCATTCTGTTGGTCTGACATTATATTTGAGAGTGTTATGGAAGCATTATTTAGAAGGTCTTCTTGAGTTATTCAAAACGAGTGCTGAAACTATGGGAGACCGCTTCGCATCGGACAATAATAATCGGTAATTGGAAAATCCTCAACATCTGTTGCGAGTCATTCGATAACATCAGGCCCATTTTACTATACTGACTCATTAATGATGATAACAGTAGTTAAAGTTTAACTGCTGCTGTTATTGAGGGATATTAAAGATTTCGAATACACTAAGATAATTTATAGATAAAATAACAGGTTGATTTCCTACAAACTCGTCCAAAATCTGCATATAACAGTACATAAATATACTCAGTGACATTAGAAGTGTTACACCCAGAAGGAATAATTTCCTGGAATGGTCTTTTTGACAACATAATGACTACATATATTTAAAGCTTGTTTTGGTAAGCATTGCAACGTCTTATATTTGACAGTTTTTGGAGAAAAAAAAACATTAATCTCTTTTTCTCAGAGCTGATAAGTACAGGTATTTTCAGTTGTTGTGTCTCCGCCTACTTGGGTTAAACATAACAAAATGCTTCCGAATGAGTCCGAAGGCATCAACAATGTCACCATCTTAGTGATTTTGACAGGGGTAGAATTACCACAGAGCGCCAAGATAGGCGCTTCAGGCTTCAGATAACTAGCTGTATGTTTACTACGCGCCAATATCCCGAGAATATAGAAAAATATACAATGCAAAATATTCTTTCCATCATAGAAAAAAAAAGCAAATGTCTCCAATAAAATAAAAGTAATGCTAAATAACATACATATTACTAAAATATACAGGCTGTCCCCGAAATAACTACATTAATTTTAACCAGTAGCAGAACTCGCCGAGAGCAAGAAAATTCTTTCACTTCTACCACTTTTTCGAAATCTCATTTTATTTTAGCATGTTTAGAACCCTTCAAATTCACGAACCGCCTATGGATATTTATTTTAACTTGACCTACAGACAATCAAATGTTTTTGACAGCGTCCTTATCAAACTTCTTAATTTTTTGCACATTCACATTTTTGCACAATGCACATTGTGCATTGTGTTTTGCAAAAAACCGCCAGTTCCCAAAGGTTAGCAATTCGAATTTGGAAAATTTTGAAAGAGCAACAATTGAATACCTATGACGTACAGAAAGTCTAATTTTTACTGCCTGAATATTCAATAAAACATAGTCATTGGGGAAGGTATTTTCAACTTAAATAATAGATATGGCTTCTACGAGGTGCCGTTGTGGACAAAATGTTTTTTTTACAATATTATATAATTGTTTATAAATGTTTGAAATATTTATAGAAAATCTAGGTTATATAATATATTTATTTTTATACGTTACTAGCAGAATGCCCGGCGTTGCGTTGGGTGCCCGTTGCGTTGCCTGGGTTAGACCACCAAGAATTGCTGTAAAGCTTAGACAGTATGTAAATCGTGTACCAGCATTCAGATTTGGGTAATTATTAGGTTACATATTAATGTTGTCTCCTCGTCATTGTATTCTATCAAACAGAGTTGTAGAAACTTTGGATCGCCAGATTCGGGAAGAAGTGAACCAGGTAAATGATAAACTTGAACTTGGACATTAAATGTTGGGATCTAGTTAAATTCAGATACAATTTTTGTTGCCCCAAATGATCTCATTTGAAAAGCATTGTAATTTCTAACTGATGAAAGAAACATATTTAATCTAATATTCGTGTCGATGAGAAAACCTCTTAGTGGTTCTGGTGGATCCCTCATAGGTTCCAGCTTTACTTTTCCATTATTGCAGCACATGCCCGATCCTTCTGTTTTCCATCGAAAGAATTTACAATAACAACAAATTTTAGACATCGACTCAATAATTAGACATAGAGACAATAAAATAAGACAAATAGACAAATAATTAGACAACAAATTTTAGGCATAGACTCAGAATAGCGTTATAAGTTGATTAACGTTACTTGCCGATTGCACGTCCTATCGAAAAAAAATTTAAAGCTGCGCCCACATTTGGGTCGTGAACCCTCCCCTATGTTACTCCCCGTTGCGAATATTATTTGTGGTCAAAATTTCATAACGATCTGTTCACCGGTTTAGGCGCGCATAACATACGAACAAACAAACAAATATTGTTTTTTATATATTTTCCCATGACCATATAAGAAAGTGACAGTTTCCGTACAATCAAGTATCCACGAAACTTGATAAGATCATTCACTTGTTCGTTATTATAACAAACGAGTTTGTTATGGATTTAAAATTTTCACTTCACTGTTTAGTAGGTTTGATTGATTTTTAACAGTTCTAAAATATTGACAATGTGTTTGCTTTCGTGGCTTTTTTCAAGTGAAGTTGCGTTCAAATCCAATTATTGTTATAAATAAGAACCGAAGGTTATAAAAGTGATTTGGAGTGCACGCAACCAAACTTACTCCGAGAAAAATCTCGAGAGGTATAAAATAGCATAATTATAGGTAAGCAGTTCATGGATTGAAGTCCTCTTATTCGGAAAAAGTGCTCTTAGCATATTTCGGAGAACTCTTTGAGGAGGTTAGGCCTAATTCTTGATAGGTGCATTATTTTATGCTACGGAGTTCACTTATTGTTTGAGTTAGTAATGAAATTTTTATGGTCGTGGGAAAAATAGTGTACAAAACTCGCAGGAAAGTCTCTAACGCACTCGCGGAATTGCCTGCACTCGGCTAACGCCTCGTCGGCAACTTTCCCGCTTGTGCGTTATTTATCACTTTCCGTGCTCGTTATGTAATATACTATAAACGATCTGCTCACCGGTTTGGGCGCGTATAACATACGAACAAACAAACAAATATTGTTTTATATATATTAGATATAAATATTTTAGGCATTAAATAAAATCTCAGCAGCGTGTGATATTAAATTATGCGCCTCCGATAATAGTATTTTATTTCGTTCTCTCCGTTGTTATCAGGTTGGGGGACTCTCTTTTACCATTCAGTTTCCCCCGTTGTTCTAGGGTTTTGGGACTGTCTTTAACTACTTTGTCGCGACCATTGTTCACTGGTGTAGCGGCTGTCTTTAACTATTTCGTTTCCCCCGTTGTTTTCGAATATTTGGGACTGTCTTGAACTATTTCGTTTCCAGAACTGTTTTCGAGTTTTGGGACTGTCTTTAACTATTTCGTTGCGATTATTGTTTTCTGGTTTAGGGACTGTCTTTAACTATTTTGTTTCCCTCGTTCTTCTGAGATTGAGGGACTGTCTATAACTATTTCGTTTTTCCGTTGTTCTCAGATTCAAGGAGTGTTTTTTACCATTCAATTTCCCCCGTTGTTTTCGAGTTCATTGACTGTCTATAACTATTTCGTTGCAACCATTGTTCTCTGGTTTAGGGACTGTCTTTAACTATTTCGTTTCTTCCGTTGTTCTCAAATTTAAGGAGTGTCTTTTACCATCCAATTTCCCCCGGTGTTTTCGAGTTTTGGGACTGCCTTTAACTATTTCGTTGCAACCATTGTTCACTGGTGTAGCGGCTGTCTTTAACTATTTCGTTTCCCCCGTTGTTTTCGAATTTTTGGAACTGTCTTGAACTATTTCGTTTCCAGAACTGTTTTCGAGTTTTGGGACTGTCTTTAACTATTTTGTTGCGATTATTGTTGTTGGTTTAGGGACTGTCTTTAACTATTTTGTTTCCCTCGTTCTTCTGAGATTGAAGGACTGTCTATAACTATTTCGTTTCTTCCGTTGTTCTCAGATTCAAGGAGCGTCTTTTACCATTCAATTTCCCCCGTTGTTTTCGAGTTCTTTGACTGTCTTTAACTATTTCGTTGCGACCATTGTTCTCTGGTTTAGGGACTGTCTTTAACTATTTCGTTTCATCCGTTGCTCTCAGATTTAAGAAGTGTCTTTTACCATCCAATTTCCTCCGGTGTTTTCGAGTTTTGGCACTGTCTAACTATTTCGTTGAGACCATTGTTCTCTGGTTTAGGGGCTGTCTTTAACTATTTCGTTTCCCCCGTTGTTTTCGAGTTTTGAGACTGTCTTTAACTATTTCGTTTCCTCCGTTGTTCTCAGATTTAAGGAGTGTCTTTTACCACTCAATTTCCCTTGATGTTTTGAAGTTTTGGGACTGTCTTTAACTATTTCGTTGCGATCATTGTTCTCTAGTTTAGGGACTGTCTTTAACTATTTCGTTGCGACCATTATTCTCTGGTTTAGGGACTATTTTTAACTATTTTGTTTCCCCCGTTGTTTTCGAGTTTTGGGACTGTCTTTAACTATTTCGTTTCCTCCGTTGTTCTGGGATTGAGGAACTGTCTACAGCTGTTTCGTTTGCTCCGTTGTTCTCAGATTTAAGAACTGTCTTTTACCACTCAATTTCCCCCGTTGATTTCGAGTTTTGGGACTGTCTTTAACTATTTCGTTTTCCCCGTTGTTTTCGAGTGTTGGGACTGTCTTTAACTATTTCGTTGCGACCATTGTTCTCTGGTTTAGGGGCTGTCTTTAACTATTTTGTTTCCCCCGTTGTTTTCGAGTTTTGGGACTGTCTTTAACTATTTCGTTGCGACCATTGTTCTCTGGTTTAGGGGCTGTCTTTAACTATTTTGTTTCCCCCGTTGTTTTCGAGTTTTGGGACTGTCTTTAACTATTTCGTTGCGACCATTGTTCTCTGGTTTAGGGGCTGTCTTTAACTATTTTGTTTCCCCCGTTGTTTTCGAGTTTTGGGACTGTCTTTAACTATTTCGTTTCCCCCGTTGTTTTCGAGTTTTGGGACTGTCTTTAACTATTTCGTTGCAAAAATTGTTCTCTGGTTTAGGGGCTGTCTTAAACTATTTCGTTTCTCCCGTTGTTTTCAAATTTGGGACTGTCTTTAACTATTTCGTTTCCTCCGTTGTTCTGAAATTGAGGGACTGTCTACAGCTGTTTTGTTGGCTCCGTTGTTCTCAGGTTTAAGGATTGTCTTTTACCATTCAATTTCTCCCGTTGATTTCGAGTTTTGGGACTGTTTTTAACCATTGCGTTGCGACCATTGTTCTCAGATTTAAGGAGTGTCTTTAACTATTTCGTTTCTCCATTGTTCTCAGATTTAAGGAGTGTATTTTACCACTCAATTTCCCCCGGGGTTTTCAAGTGTTGGGACTGTATTTAATTATTTCGTTGCGACCATTGTTCTCTGGTTTAGGGGCTGTCTTTAACTATTTTGTTTCCCCGTTGTTTTCGAGTTTTGGGACTGTCTTTAACTATTTCGTTTCCTCCGTTGTTCTGGGATTGAGGGACTGTCTATAGCTGTTTCGTTTGCTCCGTTGTTCTCAGATCTAAGGACTGTCTTTTACCATCCAATTTCCTCCGGTGTTTTCGAGTTTTGGGACTGTCTAACTATTTCGTTGCGACCATTGTTCTCTGGTTTTGAGACTGTCTTTAACTATTTCGTTGCGATCATTGTTCTCTAGTTTAGGGACTGTCTTTAACTATTTCGTTGCGACCATTATTCTCTGGTTTAGGGACTATTTTTAACTATTTTGTTTCCCCCGTTGTTTTCGAGTTTTGGGACTGTCTTTAACTATTTCGTTTTCTCCGTTGTTCTGGGATTGAGGGACTGTCTATAGCTGTTTCGTTTGCTCCGTTGTTCTCAGATTTAAGGACTGTCTTTTACCATTCAATTTCCCCCGTTGATTTCGAGTTTTGGGACTGTCTTTAACTATTTCGTTGCGACCATTGTTCTCTGGTTTAGGGGCTGTCTTTAACTATTTTGTTTCCCCGTTGTTTTCGAGTTTTGGGACTGTCTTTAACTATTTCGTTTCCTCCGTTGTTCTGGGATTGAGGGACTGTCTATAGCTGTTTCGTTTGCTCCGTTGTCCTCAGATCTAAGGACTGTCTTTTACCATCCAATTTCCTCCGGTGTTTTCGAGTTTTGGGACTGTCTAACTATTTCGTTGCGACCATTGTTCTCTGGTTTTGAGACTGTCTTTAACTATTTCGTTGCGATCATTGTTCTCTAGTTTAGGGACTGTCTTTAACTATTTCGTTGCGACCATTATTCTATGGTTTAGGGACTATTTTTAACTATTTTGTTTCCCCCGTTGTTTTCGAGTTTTGGGACTGTCTTTAACTATTTCGTTTCCTCCGTTGTTCTGGGATTGAGGGACTGTCTATAGCTGTTTCGTTTGCTCCGTTGTTCTCAGATTTAAGGACTGTCTTTTACCATTCAATTTCCCCCGTTGATTTCGAGTTTTGGGACTGCCTTTAACTATTTCGTTTCCCCCGTTGTTTTCGAGTTTTGGGACTGTCTTTAACTATTTCGTTGCGACCATTGTTCTCTGGTTTAGGGGCTGTCTTTAGCTATTTTGTTTCCCCCGTTGTTTTCGAGTTTTGGCACTGTCTTTAACTATTTCGTTGCGACCATTGTTCTCTGGTTTAGGGGCTGTCTTTAACTATTTTGTTTCCCCCGTTGTTTTCGAGTTTTGAGACTGTCTTTAACTATTTCGTTTCCTCCGTTGTTCTAAAATTTAAGGAGTGTCTTTAACTATTTCGTTTCTTCGTTGTTCTCAGATTTAAGGGGTGTCTTTTACCACTCAATTTCCCTTGGTGTTTTGAAGTTTTGGGACTGTCTTTAACTATTTCGTTGCGATCATTGTTCTCTAGTTTAGGGACTGTCTTTAACTATTTCGTTGCGACCATTATTCTCTGGTTTAGGGACTATTTTTAACTATTTTGTTTCACCCGTTGTTTTTGAGTTTTGGGACTGTCTTTAACTATTTCGTTTCCTCCGTCGTTCTGGGATTGAGGAACTGTCTACAGCTGTTTCGTTTGCTCCGTTGTTCTCAGATTTAAGAACTGTCTTTTACCATTCAATTTCCCCCGGTGATTTCGAGTTTTGGGACTTTCTTTAACTATTTCGTTTTTCCCGTTGTTTTCCAGTGTTGGGACTGTCTTTAACTATTTCGTTGCGACCATTGTTCTCTGGTTTAGGGGCTGTCTTTAACTATTTTGTTTCCCCCGTTGTTTTCGAGTTTTGGGACTGTCTTTAACTATTTCGTTTCCCCCGTTGTTTTCGAGTTTTGGGACTGTCTTTAACTATTTCGTTGCAAAAATTGTTCTCTGGTTTAGGGGCTGTCTTAAACTATTTCGTTTCTCCCGTTGTTTTCAAATTTGGGACTGTCTTTAACTATTTCGTTTCCTCCGTTGTTCTGGGATTGAGGGACTGTCTATAGCTGTTTCGTTTGCTCCGTTGTCCTCAGATCTAAGGACTGTCTTTTACCATTCAATTTCCCCCGGTGTTTTCAAGTTTTGGGACTGTCTTTAACTATTTCGTTGCGACGATTGTTCTCTGGTTTAGGGACTGTCTTTAACTATTTCGTTTCTCCCGTTGTTTTCAAATTTGGGACTGTCTTTAACTATTTCGTTTCATCCGTTGTTCTGGGATTGAGGAACTGTCTATAGCTATTCCGTTGCGACCATTGTTCTCTGGTTCAGGGACTGTCTTTAACTGTTTCGTTTCTTTCGTTGTTTTGGGATTGAGGAACTGTCCATAACTATTTCGTTTGCTCCGTTGTTTTCAGATTTAAGGACTATCTATATCTATTTCGTTTGCTCCGTTGTTTCCAGATTTAAGGACTTTCTTTTACCATTTAATTTCCTCCGTTGTTCTGGAATTTTGGGACTGTCTTTAACTATTTCGTTTCTTCCGTTGTTCTCAAATTTAAGGAATGTCTTTTACCACTCAATTTCCCCCGGTGTTTCCAAGTTTTGGGACTGTCTTTAACTATTTCGTTGCGACCATTGTTCTCTGGTTTAAGGACTGTTTTAAACTACTTCTGTCCCTCGTTGTTCTGAGATTAAGGGACTGTCTATAACTATTTCGCTGCTACCATTGTTCTCTGATTTTGGGACTCTCTTTAACTGTTTCGTTTCCGTCGTAGCTCTGGGATTGAGGGACTGTCTATAACTATTTCGTTTGCTCCGTTGTTTTCAGATTTAAGGACTGTCAATTTCCCCCTTTGTTTTCGAGTTTTGGGACTGTCTTTAACTATTTTGTTTCCTCCGTTGTTCTAGGGTTTTGGCACTGTCTTTAGCTATTTCGTTGCGACCATTGTTCTCTGTTTTAGGGACTCTCTTTAACTGTTTCGTTTCCTTCGTTGTTTTGGGATTGAGGGACTGTCTATATCTATTTCGTTTGCTCCGTTGGTTCCAGATTTCAGGATTGTCTTTTACCATTCAGTTTCCCCCGTTGTTCTGGAATTTAGGGGCTGTCTTTAACTATTTCGTTATAAAGAAGCATTTTGTCGCACGCACGAGTTTAGGGCACGACGAGCGAGGAGTGCCCTAAATTAGTAAGTGCGACAAAATGCCTTATGAACGAGTCATCATACAGTATTTTTTCTACTTTGCCACTTTTTATACAAAATAATCAAATTTTACAATCTAGGGAATTCCACGGCGGTTGGCTAATGAAAAAGAATTAATTTGAAATTTCGTATGTGACTCGTATTTTGTTTATCCTTTTCACATGTATCAAAAACGTGGTAATGAATTTTAACCCATCCCGAACGACCTCCTAAAACGTCGGACTCAGCTGTAACTGAAGCCCCTAACCTCGCAATAACCTCCGTAACAAACGCCCCCATACCACAAACAACTCGCACAGGCTCGTTTTTTTTCTTTGTGATCGGCGGTGTGGACATTGACAAGGGCGAACGCGGTTTCTAGATTTCTATAATGTCTAGAATCAAATCCCCCCGCAAAAAAAATGTAACCCCTTTATCCGCGTGATCACCGGAGACACCCTCAAGCATTTCCTGACCCACAGTCTTCTTCAAGCGCCATCAGTGCTTTTGTTTGAGTGGCTCAAACCGCTAAAATCCCTTTGAAAATTCACATTGACAGCCGCTGAAATCGACTTGGACTTGACAGAGCCAAGTAAGGTTAGGATCATGGTAGGATTGCCAAGATTCCAATATTAAAAAAATTAATTATACTATAAAAACACCGCTTTTGTATATCATGACACGCATAGCCTCAGTACCAACGCAAAGTAGAAAAATATTATAAAATTTAACGCGTGTGATATAAATTCAAGGGTCAGGTGATGTTGATAATATACACTGACACATGCAGCGTTGCCAGATTGCAAATTCACGTTTTGAAGCGCCCTCTGACGCACCAAAGACAAATGTAAAAAATATATCACAGACGTGTGTTTTAATTTTATTTAATGCGTAAGATACCTATAGAACGTAAATTTTTCAATACAAAAGCAAAAAATAAATAAAATACCTACATTTTCTATAAATATTTCAAATATTTATAAATAATTTTCGGAATTATATAATATTGTAAAAAAACAACGGCGCCTCATAGGCATCAGACGAAAATCCGTTAAAAATGTTATTTATTAGACCCCACAATTTTCAATAGCATATTATGTTGAAGTAAAGACGTTTAGTAGGTCAGTTTTCAGTTTTTTTGTTTATTTACGCCGAGAGGTTTACGTGTACAGGAGTATATTCAGCTATGGGGTCGCCAAACACATTATTGTTTTTTTTTTTTCGAATTATAATTATGTTAAAAAAATTTCTTGCAAATCTAATCGTTTCGTTCCTGACACATTGCCAAAAAAGTCACGTCCAAAAAATTATTCCTTCTGGGTGTAACACTTCTAATGTCACTGGAGTATAGTTTGCAACACATTTCTTTTCAAAAAAAAATCTAATGTAAGTTATTAGACTGGTCGATCCTGAATTTATCTCACACGCAGGAACAAAAAACACCTAAACGGTGAAATAAATTACGAGAACGTCGCCTAATTTTTGAGCCAATTGCTAAATTCCAAGTCTACAATCTTTATAAAACAGTAACCGTTGTCCCCCGTTACAAGGGCCCTCCACAATATCGGTGCTTGTAAATTAGATAACATTTGCATGAGTAATTTTCAATCCGTGCATAAATCATAAACTATTTTGGAATAGACATGTTATTAAGTAATTTCGGTTGTTTAAATCGGACTCGCTCCTAATTCCAGTTTAATAACCCGTTTTACATAATAATGGTGGCAGCGCAACCGTTTTTGTACAAATTGGCTTCATCAAGCAAACACTCTTTTCATATCGATGTTTTAATGCGACTTTTGAAAGGCTCAACTCGGCGTTAATAAGTTGCAGTAATCCGAGGAGCAATGTGTCTGACACGCCGACCGGCTTCAAATTGATCGCGAGCTTTTTAATAACGCCGCAAAAAGAGTAATTTGGTTAGAGGATGGTTCGTTGAGCGACGATGTTTTGTTGCTATTCCGGACGAGTGACGTTCGGGGAAAAAATCGTGGTCTGATTCTGGCACTTTCCGAGCCTGGTTTGGATGGCAGTGCTAATATAATTTAGATCGATAAACACGCGAAAATAAAGACTAATGGAAAATCAAAAGAACACACATAAATGAAATGAATGCAAGATTCAAAAAGATTTGTACATCCGTGGCGTGCATTGGATGTCGAGGACCGTTTCTTAATATGAATAAGACAAATTATTTATTATTGATTCTGGCCATAAAAGCAACCGAGGCAGGTTAATAACTCCAAATTATACATCCACTAATACAGTCTTTTAATCGAACAGCCTCGAAGCTTGGCGGTGGTCTTAACGACCATTCTGGGCATCTCGTTTAAGCGGAATTCGATAGCTCGCTGGTCGTTAGCTTACCATTTAGGGCGAACACGCTATTTCCATCATATTTCCTGGCGGATTTGAACCCTGTCCGACGACTCGAGTGTGTTGTATCCGATGACGTATGGAGGGAGCCATTACCGAGATCACATGCCATAATTTACGGCCGTTTCCAAATTATGCATACACTCTTCTCGTTTTAATTTCCTCGAGGAGGAGGTAGATTTCCGAATGTGTTTGATTAACGTGGTTGATAATGATTATACTAAAAATGTTGAAATATGCACACATAAAAATTTATGGCGGTAATTAAGGACTCAAACAGCACCCATAAATTAGGGAATACGCTACTTTCAAGACAGTTAATGGGGGTTTGCAAATCTTACTACTGTGCCCAAAAACTCGAATTTTGATCGGTTTTGTGTGGGTGCAACGTTTTTATTCAGTCAACGATTTTCTCCTCCGCAGCCCCGCCGAGCCACAGAATGATTCATTAAAGTAGCTCTCATCGGCGCGATAAAATCTAATGATCTCTTGTAAGTAAAATTCACGTAAAGTCCGTAACGCGCAGCATGTTGCCCATTATGTTACGTCCCGTCGTCCATTGTGAGCCGGCCTTAATGAGCAGACGGCGAAGCTACCCCAACCCGCTGCCCCATTCCACACACAAATTTACATTCAGACTACTTTTGTATGCGGTACAAAGTGCGAAATAGCAGTCATTACTTATTTAATAAGACCGATGCCGGAGGGTCTTTTATTGCCTCGGTTTCTGGATTGCCTCCGGCACGTCCGCCGCAACGTTTCCCATAATAAATAGTTTTTGGCATATCGCTGACATGAATTAACTTTATGGACGCACTTTGGCTCGCAAATCTTAATTTCAATGCATGGGTAATTAGGCGGTGGTCTAATTAAACTGCTCGAAGAAATTTTGGGATATGGGCTGTTTTAATGATAAATTGAGAATATAATTTCGACAAAAATCAACAATGTAAATTCATTGTTGTTGTTTGTTATTAATAAGTGAGAATACAATACTGTCACTGTGGGACGCACACTACATACGCATTTCTGACTACTTTAAATACAAAAAAAAAACTGATAATCAGTACTTGTAAAATCACCCATGCTGGCTTAAAAGGGACCTCGATGCCGCCTTCCACGCCCTGGTTGAGCCCCCAGTCCAAGATTTTTGTGAATTAATGCGTGTCTCATTATACTCTCTTCCTAAATATAATTCGTGGTACGCTTAAGAATCCCTAATTTTTTTGAAATGCCAACTCATCCAACCCCAATCTTAAGAAAATACAAAATTTCCAAAAAATTTCGACAATAAGCGTACCACTTACTATATTACCCTTGAAAATACTCGTTTGCCCCATCTGTTAATCGTTGGAGGAACTCAGGATCTAAACCACCTCGTAGACACTATACCTCGTCGTTGACGCTGACGTTGACGTTGACGTTGATTTTTTTTTTTATTAAGAGAATGTCTAATCTGTCAAATGTTGTATAGAGAATGCGGAACATTATTAAAACACAGTACAGTTGGGGAGGCTCCACATTGGACACGATTTGTGATATTAGCATTTAAGATGTAAAGCAGTCTTTATGTCATAACCTTACTTTTAGCTATTGTCAGTGTGTCAGTCAGAAATGTTAAATGACACGTAACGTCATCAGCATCAGTTGACAATACAGGTAACAATGATGTATTGACTTTCTGGAGAATCACGGCGTTATGATTTCATCGTAAACTCTTGCGACCGAGAAGATTCTGGACTTCTGCAGTTCTTGACAAATCGAGAAAGCCTCCTTCTTTAAGGGGGCGTCCCTACGCCACGAGGGACATTTAGCGAACTATGGATTTAAATTGGACACTAGATGGCGACCGAACGCAAAATTCTTTAATCATTCTATTCCCTAATCGTCCTCACACTTCGGCAGCTATCGGGCTTACTCGGAAACATTATTATCAAGGCGACGGCACGAGATTATTTTTGATTGAAATGCAATTTGTCGTATCGGATGCTTTGTTTATGTATGTGTTTACGGAAACTTTTTTTCAATCGTGTGTGCTTTTTTCACATTTTCGGATTTCCCCGAATGGGAGGACTTTTTCCTTTCCTCAGTTAGTAGTAGTAATGGCACGAGAGGTCAAAATATTGCCGACAATAATTTTTGCGATTCAAACACGAGTTTCTGTTGCGACGAAAAAAATGACGAGTGTTTGCGAGAAGCGAGTCAATCTGAAGAGCAAAAATTGGCGGCGACAATATTTAGACCTCGAGTCCTAGTCTTTGTCTCAATACATTAGCTCGAAGTCGTTCATTGCGTTGCTCTTGATTTTCAGTTGCACTTGTGTTTGCAACCCGGTTTAACCAGACTTAGACTTATTGTGAATTCCGTGTATGTCGCCAATATTTCCTCCTCGTCCACGAAGACGTGGCATTGTTCTTTAATAAACACACTACACATAAATATAAGTAACTTATATTTCAATTTTATGGATGTTACAATTTGTTGAACAAATATTATTTTTATTTTCGAAGAGCCGTTTATCACTCCGTAAAGTCTATTCGACACAAATAAACACTGAAAAAGAATTGTTCGTGGAGTTACCGTTTAGGAGAAAAATGGGGAAAAGCTTCATGAGGTCACGCTGGGGGGCGCTTTTTTGCTTGGACTATCCCCTCCCGGTTTAAAATATCCCCCACTTATATATTGCATTTTTTTGTATCGGGTTCGTATCGGGTTAAGCGCTTACCCCGTACAAAAATCTTACACCGTGGGATAAGGCGGTTGACAAGTACGCCTATATGCAAAACAAATCCGTAATTTTTTTTTAATTAATAACTTATAGACTATTATTATGTGGTTGAAGAGACAATTAAAAGACCTTTCAAGCGACATGTTACTCAACCCATATTACCTATTTAAAAAATAGGGGTTGCTCTTATTAGAGGTATGGGGTTGCACCAAGCATGCCTACTATTGCATTAAAATATGTCCTCCTGGAGATAAAAATTGACCGGTTTTTAGGTTTTGCTCAAATCTCCTTTCCTTAAAACTTATTGAGGGTGCCTCGTTTCGATTATCCTATCTACAAATTAAGCAGTCTTCGTAAATTAAAATAAAACTTTCTCAGTAGCTACCATTCGGGCCCTCTTGGGAGAGGGGGGCGTAGCTACCATCTGAACCGCCGGCGTCATAATACCTGGTATTACCTACTACTCTCATTCATCCGCTTCTGCTCTGTGAAAAGCAAACAAAAAAATTAAAAAATATTTTTAAAAACAAACTTTTATTTAAATGCTCTGAAAAGAAGAAAATAAACTTAAATAAATGAAACCATAGCAAACCCATAATTTTGTTACATCATACAATTGCATAATTATGATATAGATAAAAACTTGTCGCGAAAATTTAACGCATTCCAGCCTAAATTATAATAAAATTACATTTGTTTTTACCTTTGTTTTGTTTCGCGATCTGCCCAAAAACAAATTTATTGAAATTTGGACAGGACAACGTCTCTTGGATTAGCTAGTTTTAAATAGAATGTATATCGTTTATAAGTATTTTGTATAAAGTACTAAACCAGTTATTATCCTGACAATTTAACTAGTTTTTTTTGTCAACCAATAGGACAATTATTTTAGTGTCAATTTTTCAAGAAGCTTTAACATTACAAAATTAAGTTAAATTGTCAATCCAAATAGAACTCTGGGTCTAAATATTGCCGCAAATTTTTGCTCGTTTCTGTTGCTTGAGAAAATAATGACTCGTGCAAGCACTGCAAGACCTCTCCTTCTATTATTATTATTGAATAATTCTAATGAGTCTTAACAATCCTGAAAAAAGTCCTGATGGGAGCCTTAAAGAATTTAATAAATCCAAAGTGTATAAGAGTTCTGACGGATCGTGATTATTTCTAAAAAAATCAAAATAGACTTGACAAACCTTGACAGAAGAGTCCGGAAGAATCCTGAAGAATCGTAAAGAACTAAGAAACTTGTGATATATTCTTAAAATCAGAAAAAAAGTTGCCGGTTTTTTTTTTTTAAATATACGCGGATAATTGTGACATGGCTTCCGATGTCGACCTCCCGAGTTCTCTCCGCCGCGCAGAACCGCCGCATCCAGTGGGGAAGACGCCGTGCCGGCAAGCGATAAGACCTTGAGGCTTCCACTCGCCGCGCTTCGCTCCGTGCATGGCCGACGTCACTGATCCCCCACTAAGTACTCTATAAAAGGCCGACCAAAAGCGTGCAGACTTCAGACTTCAATAATGAGTAGAGCCGCCACCGGAGAAAGAGAAAGAGAGAAAGAGAGAGAGAGAGAGAGAGAGAGAGAGAAGTTAAGAGGACCTGACCAGGCTTTCGTCCTCTTCTTTCTTTGTCATAGTTTCCTCAATCATTCCTCCTATAAGCCAATTTGTTTTGTTCTTTAGCATCTCCCCTACGAGGTTTTCGGCGTTGAGTCTTGCGACGCCTTTCCCTGTCAGTTCTTCCCGGAAATAGTGTGTCCTGCATCATCTACCTCGCATACCTATCCTTCTCCTGTAGCTTCCAAAACAGCCATAGCCGCTCAGGATTTGGGACAGTTGAATGGATATTTTGCCGTGATTCCTCAGATACCACGGCGTTATATCGGGGATCAGCCTCCGGGTCCACTGGGCATTATTTGTCTTTTCCTCCCGCGCTTTTTGTTTCTCCTTCTTGCTGCCGCCAAGGGTTTTGGGTCCAGGGGTATCATTCTGGCGGGCACTAGTACAGCTTCCGTCGACACCGATCCCAGCATGATCCTGGGCATGATCCTAGTCAACGAGGCCGCCGCCTTCGTAGCTTTCTTGCTGACATAATCTATGTACTCTCCAAAGCTAAGGTTCCTATCCAGAACCACACCTAGGTATTTTACTGATCTGGTTGGCTTTATCCTTGTGCCATCCACCGTATCGCTTGCGGCGCGATAGAATCACTGCCTCGGTTTTCTCTGGAGCCAGGCTTAGTTTCCTTCGTGTCATTAACGTTGCTATAATTATGCTTCAATGCTCTATTTGTGTTTAACATCATCAGTTTCTCCACCTTGGCGACAGCTACGACCGCGAGGTCGTCTGCGAAAGCCAGGATTTCAACACCCTTCGGTAGCTTAATTTCCAGCACTTCATCGTAGAGCAGATTCCATAGAGACTTCAGTCCCAGAACGAACCCCTAAGGTACCCCACACGTCACCGGCATGTCTACTCCTTGCTCGACTTTTATTTGGCGGTTTGACAGGTAGCTTCCGATGATCCTCCTATAATCCGGAATGTGCCTTCTCTTCAGCTTCCCTTTGATCAGATTCCAGTTTGCCGTGTTAAAAGCGTTTCCGACGGCGAGTGTGACGAAGGCACACAGCTTTTTCGTTTTAAGGGTCTTTTTCATCTCTTTTTTGGCTTCCTGACAGTACTTCCCTACACCTCCACCTCAAACCCATCGTGGCCAGTTTCACTCCAGAGAACGACCCACCATAAGACTTCGTAATAAAGAGACAGAGGGTTTAATAAATAAAGGCAGCGAGCTCCGTTTCCCCGAAAAGAGAGACCAGGTTAATAAAGATATAAGCGCTCCTTATTCCTGCTTCTTTTCCCAGTCCCCGTGTACATATTGAGATCGTTTATATATTGCCCCTGTATATATTGTAAATAAAGACCGCAACCCTGACACCGTACTTCGCTAAGCTACCTGTGGACAAGTGTGGAGCATACCACGTTAAAAAACTGGCGCTCGAGGCAACCCGAGAAGAAGAAGGGCTCTGCGAGAAGCCGCACCCGTCGAGATCAAGACGGCAGGTTCATAGTGTCAATCCCTCTCAGTCAGCCTATAGAGTTAGGCTACTCCCTCAGTCAAAACGTCTCGAAGCAATGGAGCTCAAACTATCAAGAAATAACGAAATTGGAACACAATACAATTATTTCATGAAACAGTACGAGTCTTTAGGACATATATGTCGCTAATCTATATATATCTATATATATAAAAGAAAGTCGTGTTAGTTACACTATTTATAACTCAAGAACAGCTGAACCGATTTGGCTGAAAATTGGTGGGGAGGTAGCTTAGAACCAGGAGACGGACATAGGATACTTTTTATTGGACATGGGGGCCCAGGGGGGCCTTTAGGTTTATAACTCGAGAACGGCTGAACCGATTTTCATGGTTTTTGATTTCTTGGATTTGTCTCCGCCCTGAAAAGCAGAATAACTATTAAAACATAGATATGGGGGCCCAGAGGAGCCCCTTGGGTTTATTACTCGATAACGGCTGGACCAATTTTTAAAAAATTTTTGGTATATTTGGTAGGTATGAGAATAGGTCGTAAGGTACTTTTTACATGGACATGGGGGCCCAGGGGGCCCCCTTTACCTGGACCGATTTTTTCAATTGCACATGAGGGACAAGGGGCCCCCTTGGATTTATTACTCAAGAACGGCTGGACCGTTTTCTATGATTTTTGATTTAAACCAGAAGAATGTTCTTAAATCCAGGTGGAGTAAATTTAAATTTAAATTTAAATATATCTAAGTCGAACTCCACAAACTTTAATAACTGTAAAATTACTTATGGATGATGTAATATTTAATCAATCATACTAAGTCAGATGCACAATCTTTACTTCCTGACTTCAATAATAATTGGTTAATTAGTAACATTCCCTTATCTTGGATAGTGTCTCTCCTTGAACACGTCCTAACTAGCTATAAAAATTCTAATTTTTCCTCATCATATTGATGTTATAACTGCACACAGAACTTACTGTTATGTACATTAATTTATTAAAAAGATTTGTGTATCCATTATTAAATTATCTTCATTTATACGTTTATAATGAATTACTTAATAGTTGCTGCATACTTGAGTTAATAGTTGATCTTTGATTTCTTGGATTTGTCTCCGCTCCGAATAGCAGAATAACTATTAAAACATTACGGGGAGCTTGGTACAGGGCAACGACAATAACGAAAGCCCCCTTGGTACAGGGCAACAATAACAAATAACGCCGGCCACCAAAATTTGTCGTACCGGGCTTTAAAAATGATAATCGATTTTTGAGAAGTAAACTCCAAAGTTTCACTTCGGTTACGCGTGGACTCCACACAAAAATCTTTTGATGATACCTCGAAAAAGGATTGACTGAGTTTTTGCAGGGGCGAATAACTATTAAAACATCGGAAACATTACGAAAAAAAATTCTCATACATTTTGTATGGAAACCGTATATAACGCTATCTTTGATACATGACAAAAACAAAAATTAACATGGCGTTGTATGCTGGTTCCGGTAATCCCAGTAAATGGCGTTGTGTTCATTATGCTTTGAAAACGGAATTTAATTCAGCTTATAAGTTAACACAACATTATTTATTGATTCTGAAACGGTACAAAATTCGCCGGGTCAGCTAGTAAAAAATAAAGAATTCGATAAATTTTATTACCTTCCACACCACTGTGTCGCCACAGTTTGATGACAACGATTTATTGACAATTTTTTTTTTCATTTTGATTATAATCCATTCTCATGTTTTATCTTCTTTTAGAAGTTGAAAGTCAAAAAATGGTTGTCATTCCAATACCAATAGTCAATCAGACAGTTGTAGATGTGGCGGCCAACCCTTCCACGGCATTCACATGTGGTGCCATGAACCATGTGGTTTTTAGTCACAAAAAATGGTTGTCATTCCGAACCGGTTTGTCAACCATTCAGCCAAAAATGTAAATTTGTTATATATGTATATGTTGGTTATGTTGGTTATATGGTATATGTTTTGGTGTAAATCTCAATTTGGAATGATTTTCTTTGCTGGTATGAGGTTTCTTTGTGACTAAAGATTTTATGGTTCTGGCACCGTCTGTGAGTGCGGTGGGCGGGTGGGCCGCCCTGTCCACTATACTCATCGAGTGACTAAGTGGTTTAGAAATAACAACGATTTATTTATTAAGTTTGTGGAGTTCGACTTAATATATTTAAATTTTAATTTATCTATTCGTTTGCTTTTCCACAAAAACAGTTTATACTGAACTTGTTAGTGACCTCACTACCGAGGCATTTTTGGCTGCTCTTCGTAGATTCATCTCTCGACGCGGCAGATGCCATACAATATATTCGGACAATGCAACCAATTTCCAAGGAGCCGATTCAGAACTATCTAAATTTTTAAAAACTGCAAGCCAGACTGTCGAAATCGCATTGGCTCAGGAAGATATCACTTGGAAATTTATCTCTGCACGTAGGCCTCACTTTGGGGGTCTTTGGGAAGCGGGTATAAAGTCTACTAAGCATCACATAAAGGAAACGCAGCCTTAACAGTTTGAACAGTTTTATACAGTGTTAGTGCAGACAGAATCTTGCTTGAATTCTAGACCGCTGGAACCTCTCTCAACCGAACCGAATGATCCTGTCGCTCTAACCCCGGCGCACTTTTTAATCGGGGAACCGCTTACGTCAATTCCCGAACCTGACTTGGTTGAATTAAAGGAAAACCGATCGTCGCAGTTTCAAAGACTGCAGTTTCAACACTTCTGGTCGAGATGGTCCAAGGAATACATTTCGGAACTACAGGCACGATCAAAATGGAAGCTTGGTATTAATAAAAAAAGATAACACCCCACCATTAAAATGGTCTCGCGTTTTACTGAAAACAGTGAATAGCAACAACTGAATCTTTCCATTGGAACAACACACAAAATGTTACACAAAGATTTAGAGTCGTATCCATATCCTGTTTCAATGGTACAGGAATACCATTACTGGACGTGTACTCCATTTTCTGCGAGGGATCATCAGCAGAACCAGGCCTAAATCTTATAAACCAATATGAGAAACATAACCTCCAATTCCTCTCGGCTAGGACGCCAGTTTTAAACAAATGCTTTCTTGGTTGTTACCAGTGCAGTGCTTTACAGCCCACAGTATCCCCTTCGATTAGAATTATATTCACATAAATAAAAATGTTCCATAGGAATATCAACAGAATATCAGCTGTTTGGGATGAACTGTTTGGGGCTTCAGTCTCCTCAATTTTCTTCCATTCATCCAATTGTGAACCATCTGAAAACGCGTGTAGAAACGCAAAAAACCAATTTATGAAAACGACAGAAAAAGAAAACATCAAGTGGCTAACTGGGATAACTGAGTAAAATATATTTTTTTTATTTCAATTAATTTAAATTTAATTATTGAACGTGCAACAGACAAAAATTGCCAACAGACATATGTTAAAATGTTATGTCAAATTCATAGGCGACTTGATGACTAATTTAAATGAACACCTGTTATAATATAATTATCTTTGGTAACACTTCTTTTATGTGCTTTATTAGATATGCAACTAAAAATACACATATTATTCTTATTTGGTTCATAAGGACGCGTAACATTTTTGTGGAATTATTTTTTCAGCATCAGGGATAAGGAGAGGATTCTTTTTTATTCGATTTGGTTCTATTGATTATTATTATACATTATTTAAGTTTCTGCTTCTTTGTTATTTAACAAAAACTGTTATAAGTTTTTTAATGCTTTATTCATTCTTCTAACTTATGCATTCATTCATAAAAAGAACATAAAACATAATCCTTGCTAGTAAATAATAAAAAATCATCACTTCTTACTGGGATTGTCTTCAACATAGCGATACCGATTCAGTTTTTTACCTTCCCAAATTAATGCCAACAAAAAACTCAATTTATTCTGTACAAACATGCGCTCATATTCAATAGAAAACTCCTGAAAGCTGTCAATGGATTGAATGGTGGATCCCATTTAGAACCAATCCGATTTACGTTCTAATGGGCGTAACTGCCTACTTTCTTTAACGCTCCTTCTCGGAATTCGTAAAAAGAAAATTGTGTTGCACTGACGGACCCTGAATGAGTGCTTTCTGGGAATTTCTGGAGGAATTGTGTGGTAATTCGGAACGGTGGGTATTGTAAAAGATAATTAATAGTGCGCACACTCAGACAGTATTATTTTTATTCGGTCGAGAGAAGATCGAAAGCTCCCCCGCCTGCAATCTCTGATACCACATGGCGAGATTCGAGCTAAATCGCTTTAACAAACATCATTTGAATTAATTCACCCATCAAAAGGGACCGTGATGCTTTATTGCCAAGTTCCGGGATGTAGCATTTCAAAAGTTACTTATACTGGTACCTTCATCTGCGTACGTACATTGTGTGAGAACAAATCCACAATGGAAAGGCCACGTCAGAGCTGTATTACTTCATAATAGCGACGACTAAAAATATTCTTTACAACTACAACTTACCGGATTATTTATTCATCCGTCGTTAATGAGAGTGATTATAGAACGCGTCATTAATTATTTGCTACCTGTACCTAGGTAAGTGTGGTTGCAAGGATGGGAGCGATCGATCCGGAATAAATTGTTGGAAAACGCTTTGTATCGGCTTTAATATTCGATGAGATGGGTGGATGTTGAAACTACTTGTTTAAATAGTAAAGCCTCTAATATTATCCGACACTCTTTATTTATCAATTATAGTGATTTTGAAAGCCACATCATCTCAACGGCGCGTGGGAAGATGAGAGAGGAAAATTAGTCGGTTTATTTGTGTAAAATGTTGATCAGATTGCCGACACCTGAAAACTCGGTAAACCCGGAAGATTTCTAAATAAATGATAATTCTGAACCGTACTTGCATCGGATCGGTGGAAACTATTATTAGCCTTCAATACCAATTGAATATTGCTCAAGATAGCAACATCATATTCGGCCGCGTACTCGGCAATCAATCAAAAAATCACATTATCGCATTGAGTGCAGCACCCCGGCGGTTATTGCAAAACTAATCACGTATTGGCGTTCACTTGAATGGATCCAAACATGGACAGAATATAGAGCCGTTTCCGGTTCTAAACGTTGGCTGCACTGCGAACCGTTCACAAAAGCTCCTGGCATCAATGCGCGAATCAAACGTGTACGCTCTCGACGGCGTATTTGCGAAGGGAGAGCGGAATTACGACCAATTGGCAGAGGAAATAAGAATTACTTGTTTTAAGAGCGTTCCATTCAGTTTGAAGAATGGCCCGCGCGACCTTTATTATCCGACCCTCATCGATTGCGGATTAAGGGCGATTGTTCTAGAGTGGGTGAAGACTAATTGCGTGAAGAAACAAGCGCGGTAGGGTTTTCTCGTGGGAATGTTGGTTCAAAATGAAAATCCAAAAATTAAAACAGTAACGCAATATTTTCAGAGAAGACCAGTTCTTGAGTTGATAAATTTTTTAAACAAGAAGAATGTCCTTAAATCCAAGTGGAGTAAATTTAAATTAAAATTTAAATATATCTATGTCGAACTCCACAAACTTTAATAACTGAAGGATTACTAATGGTACATGTTTCGGCAGAATGCTTCTGCCATCATCAGCCCTTAAAGAATATAAAAAATTATAAAATAATTTTTTATATTCTTTAAGGGCTGATGATGGCAGAAGCATTCTGCCGAAACATGTACCATTAGTAATCCTTCAGTTATTAAAGTTTGTGGAGTTCGACATAGATATATTTAAATTTTAAGATAAATTTTTTGATGAGTCTTTTTCGGGTTTTCAGCTTTTCGTTTCAATTTCATGGGTTTTTAGGTTTTTGAGCTCTCAGGTTCTCAGGGCTACAAGCTCTCAGATTCATCGACTTTTTAAGCTCTTTTTCTTTAAGGTTTTTACGTTTTCAAGCAGTAAGCTTATTATGGTTTCAGGTTCTCGGACTTTAATCTTTGCAGGCCATCTCTACATTTCAGGTTTTCTTTGAAGTCGTTGTTATAATTTCTCAATCGCGCGGTAGTCCATATTTAAAAAAAAATCTCAAACATCAAACATCTTTTAGATCCTCTGTAATATAACAATTTACGCACTTTGATTGTGATGATCCGTATTGTAACTTTGCCTGGTCCGGGCGGGTTCGTGGATTTAAAGAATTTTATTAAAAATTAATCTTAACTATGTACAATTTGAACTACATTGAATTAATCATAATACGAGGATGGGTTGATTAATTCGCGGCCTACCATCGAAGGAAATAATTTTTCTTTTTTATTTTTGTTTCCATCTAGTAACATTCTGTCACAGCTTGACATTAAAATTTTATCCAAGTTTGTCAAGCAGTTTTGATTTGGTGTCTTATCAAAGTTTGTAACTTGTCGGTGTTTGAAAAAATGGAGAAAACTAAAACTCGAGCCGTGATATAGATTTTTTTATATTAAAGGTTTGACACCTACAATAATTTTATCTTCTGTATAACCTTACATATTCCTTTACTTTTTTTCGGTTGTTTATTTTGGGTATGAATCACTTCGCTGTGAAGGGATTACTGGGTTGGGGCATCCTAGAGCATTTTACCAAAAGAGATGTGTGTATTGAGGCGTACCACTCTCCTGAGGCAAGCCAGCGGAGGACCGTAGGTCTATTCGTCACCGCGAAAAATAGTTACAATAGACCAATGCTTGCGCAGTATCAGTTAGAGGATTTATGTAGGGTTTGCGTTTGATCCTAATTTTGATAAGGCCTTTTCCGGCTGGCGTTTCCGTCAAGAAGACATTCTTGTTCGAGTGGTTGGTAAATGTGGTGGCGTGTAAAACTTTGAATTTATCCGAAAGGGATTTAGGCATTTATTTCCAAAATTAAATCATTTTCTTCCTGCGGGGATCAGAAACCACAAACAATAAATTTGTCACCAATTAGCTGATCTAGATTGGGACTAATACCCGCCTATGGATCGACGTTCATTGATTGTCAGGAAGGTACAGAACTGTACCCTATAAACGAATCGAAATAAAAACAAAAATTGAAACATGTAGGTACTCACCCACCATAATATACATATTATTGAAGTAGGTTAGCACGTAATAATAAACTCCCTAACTTTGATCAGGGATAATCCTTGTTGTTGTACGTGCGATATACAATAAATGTTGACACACCAACAATTCGAATACACTTCGAAGCACATCTTCGAATACTTAAAAATTTCAGATTCAATTTCCAAAACGCGATTACATCTGGGACGTCCGAAATTACAATAAAATAATCAGCGAGCACAAGAATCGAGCACACATAACAATCCATAGTGGCGCGACACTCGACTGATAACTAAAATTTACTATCAACGACAAATTTTTTGTCCCAAAAAAACTTAGAAGGTATTTACCTCGTTCAGCAAAAACGTTCGGCTGCGTTCAAGTTCATGTCGGCATAGGAGGGGGGGGAAAAGGGGGTCAGAAATCGTTAAAAAAAAATCGTATTTCAGCAAAGTGGTAAATAGAAAAAATGTTTATTTTTGAGTTCTAGTTGTGGTTAAATTGTCTCCTAGGACTTCCATAGCACCCTGTATATATGAATTTTAGTGTAACAAAATTTTAAATAAATTTTATGGGTGTAGTATAAAATTTTAATGATGAACTTATGTTGGATTTAGCATTTTGACTTTATATAAACAAAATTTGTGTCGCTAGTAGCGGTTATACAAATTATATAAGTTAATTTTTAAGAGTTAATGTTTACTTAGATTATTAATAGTAATGGTCATAAAAAAATTCGGTGTTTTAGTCTGTTCAGAGGAACCTGTTTTTTAATCGATGATTCACGATAAATATTACTTTAGTTTTAAATTTATATATCGTTGTTTATAAAAAAATTTGGAGAATTATAATTTTTAGGTTTTTTTATTAAAATAAATTTCAGAGAGTGTTTACACAAGCGAAAATTTGAAAATTCTGACAGTGTCGAACGATAAAATCATTTTTTCGGCCTCCGTCTTAATTTAGTTATTTTTCAATCGTCCAAATTGTCTTGAAAACGATATTTGCCTGTCTAGGCTAGAAAATGGAAACTAGGGATTTTTCAATGCAAGCTTTTATGTTCGCTGGATTTGTCTCCGCCCCAAATAGCAGAATAACTACTATTAGAACATCGGAAAAATTACAGGGAGGGGAGCCCTTGATATAGGGCAGCGACAATAATAATGCCCCCGGTACAGGGCAGCCCTTTAGACATGGGGGGCCCCTTTCGACATGTGGAGCCCTTGTGACAAGGGGGGGCAAGGGGGCGCTTTGAGACACGGGGGCCCCCATGAGGCATGAGGCCCCCCCTGCAAAAGTGAACAATGAAAATCTTTTGTCGGCCGAAAAAGTTTCGTTTATCACACGTCCCGAAACTGTTTTGCAAGTGCTTGCACTTGTGAAGTCTCGGCTAACGCCTCGCCTCCATAAACTGTGCTCGCACTTGCAAAATGAGTTTCTGGCCTTGTGATAAAATATACTATTGTGGTAGAGGAAATTATTGTGGAAGAACTGTTTACAATGTAAGAAAGTAATTTTTTTCTGTACTTTGTGTATAAGGGTTGAGTAAATTATTATAATTAATTATTTGGTTTTCCCGAATCTTTTAGTTGTAATTTTTTAATTTTTACTGCATAAGAAGTATTTGTTAAAGTTTTATAGATGTGAAATGCTATTGTTTTAAAGATTTATTTGGTTGTTCAAGATTTTTTTTTATTATTTTAGTTAATGTCTACTTTAATTTTTTAATAGATTAATATTTAAAGGGATAAGCTTTTAAATGTTTTTATAATTTTTTTGTAAATTTATATAGGATTGGAACTTTTCATTATTTGAAGGATGTTATAATTATTGTTTTTGTTATGATAATTTTAATTTTTTTTAATTTTTTATTGAAATTATTTTAGGGGCTATATTTAAAAGGTAATAATGATTAAATTAGTATAAATTTTTGTATTTCTATTTTTTTTAAGGTTAGATAAATTAATTATCTAAGAGTATTGTTTTGGCAGATTAGTGCGTTAGATTTCGAATCTTATTATGTAAATTTTTATAAGTAATAATTTTTGTAAATGAAATGGTTTTAATAGTGTTATCAATGTTAGAGTATTGAATTGGGGTTAGATTTGTGTTACTCGACCATATGTTTTGGATTTGTATTGAAACACTCGCGAACTTAATAAACTTGTATATTACGAATAGTTGCAGATTGATGTTGATCTTTTGTACTGAATTTAGATTGAATTATGCTCTTGCGGCTGTTGAATAGTGAGTTGTTGTCTGAATGAGATTTGGATTTTGACTTGTTGTTTGATTGAGAGTTCGTTTTCGACTGACTGGCGGTCAGTCAAGTAAAGGTTTTACGAGCCTTTGGGTTTCCCAACTTGCCGACGCGACGGCCGCTGCGAATATTTCTCAACAGTTAGTTTTCATTATTTTTGTTTTGGTAGGGCTTGCTTATTTAACATTCCTTGAACGAAAGGTTTTAGGATATATTCAGATTCGAAAGGGTCCTAACAGGTAGAGTTTATGGGGATTTTACAGTCTTTTTCTGATGCAGTAAAGTCAAAATAAACATTTTTTTATCTATCATTTTTTTGGCAAACGCTCCCTTACGGAGTTAATATTAAGAATAGTTTGACCCCTAAAACCAATAACCGCCTATGGATCGACGGTCATTGATTGTCAGGAAGGCACAAAAACTTTACCCTATAAACGAATCGAAATAAAAACAAAAATAGAAACATGTAGGTACTCACCCACCATAATATACATAATACTGAAGCAGGTTAGCACGTAATAATAAACTCCCTAACTTTGATCAGAGATAATCCTTGTTGTTGTACGTGCGATATACAATAAATGTTGACACACCAACAGTTCGAATACACTTCGAAGCACATCTTCGAATACTTAAAAATTTCAGGTTCAATTTCCAAAACGCGATTACATCTGGGACGTCCGAAATCACAATAAAATAAAATCAGCGAGCTCAAGAATCGAGCACACATGCATAGTGGCGCGACACTCGACTGATAACTAAAATTTACTATCAACGACAAATTTTTTGTCCCAAAAAACTTAGAAAGTATTTACCTCGTTCAGCAAAAACGTTCGGCTGCGTTCAAGTTCATGTCGGCATAGGAGGAGGGTGAAATAAGGGGTCAGAAATGTAAAAAAAAAATCGGATTTCAGCAAAGTGGTAAATAAAAAAAATGTTTATTTTTGAGTTCTACTTGTGCTTAAATTGTCTGCTAGGACTTCCATAACACCGTGTATATATGAATTTTAGTGTAACAAAATTTTAAATAAATTTTATGGGGGTAGTATAAAATTTTAATTATGAACTTATGTTGGATTTAGCATTTTGACTTTATATAAACAAAATTTGTGCCACCAGTAGCGGTTATACAAATTATATAAGTTAATTTTTAAGAGTTAATGTCTACTTAGATTATTAATAGTAATGGTCCTAAAAAAATTCGGTGTTTTGGTCTGTTCAGAGGAACCTGTTTTTTAATCGATGATTCACGATAAATATTACTTTAGTTTTAAATTTATATATCGTTGTTTATAAAAAAATTTGGAGAATTATAATTTTTAGGTTTTTTTATTAAAATAAATTTCAGAGAGTGTTTACACAAGCGAAAATTTGAAAATTCTGAGTGTCGAACGATAAAATCATTTTTTCGGCCTCCGTCTTAATTTAGTTATTTTTCAATCGTCCAAATCGTCTTGAAAACGATATTTGCCTGTCTAGGCTAGAAAATGGAAACTAGGGATTTTTCAATGCAAGCTTTTATGTTCGCTGGATTTGTCTCCGCCCCAAATAGCAGAATAACTACTATTAGAACATCGGAAAAATTATAGGGAGGGGAGCCCTTGATATAGGGCAGCGACAATAATAATCCCCCGGTACAGGGCGGCCCTTTAGACATGGGGGACCCCTTTCGACATGTTTAGCCCTTAAGACAAGGGGGGGCAAGAGGGCACTTTGAGACACGAGGGCCCCCATGCGTTATGAGGGCCCCTTTAGAATTGTGGGGGCACTTGCGACATGGGGGCCCAAGGGGGATCTTTGAAACACGGGGGCTCCCATGAGGCATGAGGCCCCCCTACAAAAGTGAACAATGAAAATCTTTTGTCGGCCGAAAAAGTTTCGTTTATCACACGACCCGAAACTGTTTTGCAAGTGCTTGCACTTGTGAAGTCTCGGCTAACGCCTCGCCTCCATAAACTGTGCTCGCACTTGCAAAATGAGTTTCTGGTCTTGTGATAAAATATACTATTGTGGTAGAGGAAATTATTGTGGAAGAACTATTTACAATGTAAGAAAGTAATTTTTTTCTGTACTTTGTGTATAAGGGTTCAGTAAATTATTTTAATTAATTATTTGGTTTTCCCGAATCTTTTAGTTGTAATTTTTTTATTTTTACTGCATAAGAAGTATTTGTTAAAGTTTTATAGATGTGAAATGCTATTGTTTTAAAAATTTATTTGGTTGTTCAAGATTTTTTTTTATTATTTTAGTTAATGTCTACTTTAATTTTTTAATAGATTAATATTTAAAGGGATAAGCTTTTAAATGTTTTTATAATTTTTTTGTAAATTTATATAGGATTGGAACTTTTCATTATTTGAAGGATGTTATAATTATTGTTTTTGTTATGATAATTTTAATTTTTTTTAATTTTTTATTGAAATTATTTTAGGGGCTATATTTAAAAGGTAATAATGATTAAATTAGTATAAATATTTGTATTTCTATTCTTTTTAAGGTTAGATAAATTAATTATCTAGGAGTATTATTTTGGAAGATTAGTGCGTTAGATTTAGAATCTTATTATGTAAATTTTTATAAGTAATAATTTTTGTAAATGAAATGATTTTAATAGTATTATCAATGTTAGTGTATTGAATTGGGGTTAGATTTGTGTTACACGAAGGACCATATGTTTTGGTTTTGTATTGAAATACTCGCGAACTTAATAAACTTGTATATTACGAATAGTTGCAGATTCATGTTGATGTTTTGTACTGAATTTAGAGTGAATTATGCTCTTGCGGCTGTTGAATAGTGAGTTGTTGTCTGAATGAGATTTGGATTTTGACTTGTTGTTTGATTGAGAGTTCGTTTTCGACTGACTGGCGGGCGTGAGCGCGGTCAGTCAGGTAAAGGTTTTACGAGCCTTTGGGTTTCCCAATTGGCCGACGCGACGGCCGCTGCAAATATTTCTCAACAGTTAGTTTTCATTATTTTTGTTTTGATACGGTTTGCTTATTTAACATTCCTTGAACAAAAGGTTTTAGGATATATTCAGATTCGAAAGGGTCCTAGCAGCTAAGGTTTATGGGGATTTTACAATCTTTTTCTGATGCAGTAAAGTCAAAATAACCATTTTTTTTATGTATAATTTTTTTCGCAAACGCTCCCTTACGGAGTTAATATTAAGAATAGTTTGACTCCTAAAACCAATACCCGCCTATGGATCGACGGTCATTGATTGTCAGGAAGGCACAAAAACTTTACCCTATAAACGAATCGAAATAAAAACAAAAATGGAAACATGTAGGTACTCACCCACCATAATATACATAATATTGAAGCAGGTTAGCACGTAATAATAAACTCTATAACTTTGATCAGGGATAATCCTTGTTGTTGTACGTGCGATATACAATAAATGTTGACACACCAACAATTCGAATACACTTCGAAGCACATCTTCGAATACTTAAAAATTTTAGATTCAATTTCCAAAACGCGATTACATCTGGGACGTCCGAAATTACAATAAAATAATCAGCGACCACAAGAATCGAGCACACATAACAATCCATAGTGGCGCGACACTCGACTGATAACTAAAATTTACTATCAACGACAAATTTTTTGTCCCAAAAAAACTTAGAAGGTATTTACCTCGTTCAGCAAAAACGTTCGGCTGCGTTCAAGTTCATGTCGGCATAGGAGGGGGGAAAAAAGGGGTCAGAAATGTTAAAAAAAAAATCGGATTTCAGCAAAGTGGTAAATAGAAAAAATGTTTATTTTTGAGTTCTAGTTGTGGTTAAATTGTCTGCTAGGACTTCCATAACACCCTGTATATATGAATTTTAGTGTAACAAAATTTGAAATAAATTTTATGGGGGTAGTATAAAATTTTAATGATGAACTTATGTTGGATTTAGCATTTTGACTTTATATAAACAAAATTTGTGCCACCAGTAGCGGTTATACAAATTATATAAGTTAATTTCTAAGAGTTAATGTCTACTTAGATTATTAATAATAATGGTCTTAAAACAAAATCGGTATTTTAGTCTGTTCAGAGGAACCCGTTTTATAATCGATGATTCACGATAAATATTACTTTAGTTTTAAATTTATATATCGTTGTTTATAAAAATTTTTGGAGAATTTTAATTTTTAGATTTTTTTATTAAAATAAATTTCAGTGTTTACACAAGCGAAAATTTGAAAATTCTGACAGTGTCGAACGATAAAATCATTTTTTCGGCCTCCGTCTTAATTTAGTCATTTTTCAATCGTCCAAATCGTCTTGAAAACGATCTTTGCTGTCTAGGCAAGAAAATGGAAACTAGGGATTTTTCAATGCAAGCTTTTATGTTTAGACATGGGGGGCCCCTTTCGACATGTTTAGCCCTTAAGACAAGGGGGGGCAAGAGGGCACTTTGAGACACGAGGGCCCCCATGCGTTATGAGGGCCCCTTTAGAATTGTGGGGGCCCTTGCGACATGGGGGCCCAAGGGGGATCTTTGAAACACGGGGGCTCCCATGAGGCATGAGGCCCCCCTACAAAAGTGAACAATGAAAATCTTTTGTCGGCCGAAAAAACGTCCCGAAACTATTTTGCAAGTGCTTGCACTTGTGAAATCTCGGCTAACGCCTCGCCTCCATGAACTGTGCTCGCACTTGCAAAATGAGTTTCTGGCCTTGCGATAAAATATACTATTGTGGTAGAGGAAAGTATTGTGGAAGAACTGTTTACAATGTAAGAAAGTAATTTTCTTTTCTGTACTTTGTGTATAAGGGTTGAGTAAATTATTATAATTAATTACTTGGTTTTCCCGAATCTTTTAGTTTTTTTTTTTAATTTTTACTGCATAATAAGTATTTATTAAAGTTTTATAGATGTGAAATGCTATTGTTTTAAAGATTTATTCGGTTGTTCATTAATTTTTTTTTTATTATTTTAGTTAATGTTTACTTTAATTTTTTAAGAGATTAATATTTAAAGGGATAAGCTTTTAAATGCTTTTAGAAAATTTTTGTAAATTTATATAGGATTGGAACTTTTCATTATTTAAAGGATGTTATAATTGTTTTTGTTATGATTATTTTTTTCTTATTTTTTATTGAAATTATTTTAGGAGCTATATTTAAAAGGTAATAATGATTAAATTAGCATAAATTTTTGTATTTCTAAATTTGTTTTTTAAGGTTAGATAAAGGAATTATCTAGGAGTATTATTTTGGCAGATTAGTGCCTTAGATTTAGAATCTTATTATAAAATTTTTTATAAGTAATAATTTTTGTAAATGGAATGGTTTTAATAGTGTTATCAATGTTAGAGTATTGAATTGGGGTTAGATTTGTGTTACTCGACCATATGTTTTGGATTTGTATTGAAACACTCGCGAACTTAATAAAGTTGTATATTACGAATAGTTGCAGATTGATGTTGATCTTTTGTACTGAATTTAGATTGAATTATGCTCTTGCGGCTGTTGAATAGTGAGTTGTTCTCTGAATGAGATTTGGATTTTGAATTGTTGTTTGATTGAGAGTTCGTTTTCGACTGACTGGCGGTCAGTCAGGTAAAGGTTTTACGAGCCTTTGGGTTTCCCAACTTGCCGACGCGACGGCCGCTGCGAATATTTCTCAACAGTTAGTTTTCATTATTTTTGTTTTGGTAGGGGTTGCTTATTTAACATTCCTCGAACGAAAGGTTTTAGGATATATTCAGATTCGAAAGGGTCCTAACAGGTAGGGTTTATGGGGATTTTACAGTCTTTTTCTGAAGCAGTAAAGTCAAAATAATTTTTTTTTTATCTATCATTTTTTTGGTAAACGCTCCCTTAATATTAAGAATAGTTTGACCCCTAAAACCAATACCCGCCTATGGATCGACGTTTATTGATTGTCAGGAAGTCACAAAAACTTTACCCTATAAACGAATCGAAATAAAAACAAAAATGGAAACATGTAGGTACTCACCCACCATAATATACATATTATTGAAGTAGGTTAGCACGTAATAATAAACTCCCTAACTTTGATCAGGGATAATCCTTGTTGTTGTACGTGCGATATACAATAAATGTTGACACACCAACAATTCGAATACACTTCGAAGCACATCTTCGAATACTTAAAAATTTCAGATTCAATTTCCAAAACGCGATTACATCTGGGACGTCCGAAATTACAATAAAATAATCAGCGACCACAAGAATCGAGCACACATAACAATCCATAGTGGCGCGACACTCGACTGATAACTAAAATTTACTATCAACGACAAGTTTTTTGTCCCAAAAAAACTTAGAAGGTATTTACCTCGTTCAGCAAAAACGTTCGGCTGCGTTCAAGTTATATAAGATATATTTAAATTTTTTAATATTACTTTAGTTTTAAATTTATATATCGTTGTTTATAAAAAATTTAGGAGAATTTTAATTTTTAGATTTTTTTATTAAAATAAATTTCAGAGTGTTTACACAAGCGAAAATTTGAAAATTCTGACAGTGTGAAAATCATTTTTTCGGCCTCCGTCTTAATTTAGTTATTTTTTAATCGTCCAAATCGTCTTGAAAACGACATTTGCTGTCTAGGCAAGAAAATGGAAACTAGGGATTTTTCAATGCAAGCTTTTATGTTTAGACATGGGGGGCCCCTTTCGACATGTTTAGCCCTTAAGACAAGGGGGGGCAAGAGGGCACTTTGAGACACGAGGGCCCCCATGCGTTATGAGGGCCCCTTTAGAATTGTGGGAGCACTTGCGACATGGGGGCCCAAGGGGGATCTTTGAAACACGGGGGCTCCCATGAGGCATGAGGCCCCCCTACAAAAGTGAACAATGAAAATCTTTTGTCGGCCGAAAAAACGTCCCGAAACTATTTTGCAAGTGCTTGCACTTGTGAAATCTCGGCTAACGCCTCGTCTCCATAAACTGTGCTCGCACTTGCAAAATGAGCTTCTGGCCTTGCGATAAAATATACTATTGTGGTAGAGGAAAGTATTGTGGAAGAACTGTTTACAATGTAAGAAAGTAATTTTTTTTCTGTACTTTGTGTATAAGGGTTGAGTAAATTATTATAATTAATTATTTGGTTTTCCCGAATCTTTTAGTTATAAAATGTTTATTTTTACTGCATAATAAGTATTTGTTAAAGTTTTATAGATGTGAAATGCTATTGTTTTAAAGATTTATTTGGTTGTTCAAGTTTTTTTTTATTATTTTAGTTAATGTTTACTTTAATTTTTTAATAGATTAATATTTAAAGGGATAAGCTTTTAAATGTTTTTATAAAATTTTTGTAAATTTATATAGGATAGGAACTTTTCATTATTTAAAGGATGTTATAATTGTTTTTGTTATGATTATTTTAATTTTTTTAATTTTTTTATTGAAACTATTTTAAAAGGTAATAATGATTAAACTATTATAAATTTTTGTATTTCTAAATTTGTTTTTTAAGGTTAGATAAAGGAATTATCTAGGAATATTATTTTGGCAGATTAGTGCGTTAGATTTAGAATCTTATTATGTAAATTTTTATAAGTAATAATTTTTGTAAATGAAATGATTTTAATAGTGTTATCAATGTTAGTGTATTGAATTGGGGTTATATTTGTGTTACTCGAAGGACCATATTTTTTGGTTTTGTATTGAAACACTCGCGAACTTCATAAACTTGTATATTACGAATAGTTGCAGATTGATGTTGATGTTTTGTACTGAATTTAGATTGAATTATGCTCTTGCGGCTGTTGAATATTGAGTTGTTCTCTGAATGAGATTTGGATTTTGACTTGTTGTTTGATTGAGAGTTCGTTTTCGACTGACTGGCGGTCAGTCAGGTAAAGGTTTTACGAGCCTTTGGGTTTCCCAACTTGCCGACGCGACGGCCGCTGCGAATATTTCTCAACAGATAGTTTTCATTATTTTTGTTTTGGTAGGGCTTGCTTATTTAACATTCCTTGAACGAAAGGTTTTAGGATATATTCAGATTCGAAAGGGTCCTAACAGGTAGGGTTTATGGGGATTTTACAGTCTTTTTCTGATGCAGTAAAGTCAAAATAATTTTTTTTATCTATCATTTTTTTGGAAAACGCTCCCTTACGGAGTTAATATTAAGAATAGTTTGACCCCTAAAACCAATACCCGCCTATGGATCGACGTTTATTGATTGTCAGGAAGTCACAAAAACTTTACCCTATAAACGAATCGAAATAAAAACAAAAATGGAAACATGTAGGTACTCACCCACCATAATATACATATTATTGAAGTAGGTTAGCACGTAATAATAAACTCCCTAACTTTGATCAGGGATAATCCTTGTTGTTGTACGTGCGATATACAATAAATGTTGACACACCAACAATTCGAATACACTTCGAAGCACATCTTCGAATACTTAAAAATTTCAGATTCAATTTCCAAAACGCGATTACATCTGGGACGTCCGAAATTACAATAAAATAATCAGCTACCACAAGAATCGAGCACACATAACAATCCATAGTGGCGCGACACTCGACTGATAACAAAAATTTACTATCAACGACAAATTTTTTGTCCCAAAAAAACTTAGAAGGTATTTACCTCGTTCAGCAAAAACGTTCGGCTGCGTTCAAGTTCATGTCGGCATAGGAGGGGGGGAAAAAGGGGGTCAGAAATCGTTAAAAAAAAATCGTATTTCAGCAAAGTGGTAAATAGAAAAAATGTTTATTTTTGAGTTCTAGTTGTGGTTAAATTGTCTCCTAGGACTTCCATAGCACCCTGTATATATGAATTTTAGTGTAACAAAATTTTAAATAAATTTTATGGGAGTAGTATAAAATTTTAATGATGAACTTATGTTGGATTTAGCATTTTGACTTTATATAAACAAAATTTGTGTCACCAGTAGCGGTTATACAAATTATATAAGTTAATTTTTAAGAGTTAATGTTTACTTAGATTATTAATAGTAATGGTTTAAAAAAAAAATTCGGTATTTTAGTCTGTTCAGAGGAACCCGTTTTATAATCGATGATTCACGATAAATATTACTTTAGTTTTAAATTTATATATTGTTGTTTATAAAAAATTTTGGAGAATTTTAATTTTTAGATTTTTTTATTAAAATAAATTTCAGAGTGTTTACACAAGAGAAAATTTGAAAATTCTGACAGTGTCGAACGATAAAATCATTTTTTCGGCTTCCGTCTTAATTTAGTTATTTTTTAATCGTCCAAATCGTCTTGAAAACGATATTTGCTGTCTAGGCTAGAAAATGGAAACTAGGGATTTTTCAATGCAACCTTTTATGTTCCCTGGATTTGTCTCCGCCCCAAATAGCAGAATAACTACTATTAGAACATCGGAAAAATTACAGGGAGGGGGGCTCTTGATATAGGGCAGCGACAATAACAATGCCCCCGGTACAGGGGGGCCCTTTAGACATGGGGGGCCCCTTTCGACATGTTTAGGCCTTAAGACAAGGGGGGGCAAGGGGGCTCTTTAAGACACGAGGGCCCCCATGCGATATGAGGGCCCCTTTAGAATTGTGGGGGCCCTTGCGACATGGGGGCCCAAGGGGGATCTTTGAAACACGGGGGCTCCTATGAGGCAAGAGGCCCCCCTACAAAAGTAAACAATGAAAATCTTTTGTCGGCCGAAAAAACGTCCCGAATCTGTTTTGTAAGTGCTTGCACTTGTGAAATCTCGGCCAACGCCTCGCCTCCATAAACTGTGCTCGCACTTGCAAAATGAGTTTCTGGCCTTGCGATAAAATATACTATTGTGGTAGAGGAAAGTATTGTGGAAGAACTGTTTACAATGTAAGAAAGTAATTTTTTTTCTGTTCTTTGTGTATAAGGGTTGAGTAAATTATTATAATTAATTATTTGGTTTTCCCGAATCTTTTAGTTTTTTTTTTTAATTTTTACTGCATCATAAGTATTATAGATGTGAAATGCTATTGTTTTAAAGATTTATTTGGTTGTTCAAGTTTTTTTTAATTATTTTAGTTAATGTTTACTTTAATTTTTTAATAGATTAATATTTAAAGGGATAAGCTTTTAAATGCTTTTAGAACATTTTTGTAAATTCATATAGGATTGGAACTTTTCATTATTTAAAGGATGTTATAATTGTTTTTGTTATGATTATTTTAATTTTTTTAAATTTTTTATTGAAATTATTTTAGGAGCTATATTTAAAAGGTAATAATGATTAAATTAGTATAAATTTTTGTATTTCTAAATTTGTTTTTTAAGGTTAGATAAAGGAATTATCTAGGAGTATTATTTTGGCAGATTAGTGCGTTAGATTTAGAATCTTATTATGTAAATTTTTATAAGTAATAATTTTTGTAAATGAAATGATTTTAATAGTGTTATCAATGTTAGTGTATTGAATTGGGGTTATATTTGTGTTACTCGAAGGACCATATTTTTTATTTAATTTAGATTGAATTTAGATTGAATTATGCTCCTGCGGCTGTTGAATAGTGAGTTGTTGTCTAAATGAGATTTGGATTTTGACTTGTTGTTTGATTAAGAGTTCGATTTCGACTGACTGGCGGGCGTGAGCGCGGTCAGTCAGGTAAAGGTTTTACGAGCCTTTGGATTTCCCAACTGGCCGACGCGACGGCCGCTGCAAATATTTCTCAACAGTTAGTTTTCATTATTTTTGTTTTGGTAGGGCTTGCTTATTTAACATTCCTTGAACGAAACATTTTAGGATATATTCAGATTCGAAAGGGTCCTAACAGGTAGGGTTTATGGGGATTTTACAGCCTTTTTCTGATGCAGTGAAGTTATACTGAGGAACAAACTTTCCCTTTTCTTTATAATTTTAATATTTATTATTTTCCTCCCATTCTTAATTTTTTTATTTCTTTATTTTTATGAATGTGTATACCCTTTTTCTTTGTTTTGTTTAGGTTTAATTTTTCTTTGTTTTTTTTTAGAGTTTCTAGTTTAGGACTTTATAGAATTATAATATCTGATTTCTTTGGCTTTAATTTTAACGTAATTTATTTTTTTAACCCTTAGTTTTAATTTAATTGTTTTCATAGATTTTCAACTTTATTCTTGGTTTTATTTTTTATGTTTTCCTTTAAGTTTAATGTGACTTATTTCAGTGATAGCTGAAACTAACCGTATTCCTTTTGATTTTGCTGAGGGTGAGTCAGAGTTGGGGTTTCTGGGTTTAATGTGTACTATAAATAGAAGAGGGGGATTTGCTATATTTTTTTTTTTTGGCAGAGTATGCTAGAATTTTATTTATAAGAAACATTTGTGTTAGATTATTTTTGGAAGGTGATTTAGTTTCTTCCTTGCCGGTTTCGTTAAGATAAGTTGATGTATTTAGCATGGAAAAGGTTTTTATCTTGTTCATTAAATTATTTAGTTATATTTTTTGGATTTAAGGTGATAATGTTTACACTAATAAAAACTATTTTCTCTTACTATATACTATGCATACACTCTTGTCATAGATGCTTGGCAACTGATAGCTGTCCTTCTTAGTAGCATCGTTCAACCGTCTGTAGTTAATGCAAAAGCGAGTGGAGCCATCCAAGACAACTGGTGACGACCACTGGACGAGTCTCCAATGATTCCGTCCGGTTTCGTGCAACAATTAATTGAAAAATTCAAAATGGATCATGCAAAGGTAACATCAACCCCGATCCAATCTTTTGTGAAACTTACAAGTGAAATGAACAACAACGGAAGAAGAAGTATGCGAAATGAAGAATCGACCTTATTGGGAATTGGTGGGTGCAAATTTACTTAGCACTTTTTAGTTTCTCGTGAAATACGTATAGTTTACAACAAACTGCTCTTGTTACATATGCGTTTTGAAAAATATGTATGATCACTCATGTAATAATGCTGTATTTCACAAGCACAGCAAGCATATAGAGCATATAGCACTTTACTCGCGAATTAGTAGGAGATAAAGAAATTGTTATTAATTATTTACAATCATATCTATACCTGCTGATATATTTATAAAATCATTGTCAAAGTGTAATCACAATCACAATTATGTTCAGAGAATGTTTTAGAAGAGCGCATTTCGATAGAATAGCATAGTGTGCGTCTAGCATCTTATGTCTAATTCATAGAAATACAAGATGTGTGTCGCGTTGTATTAAATAAATATACTTTGACAATTCCAGTCATATATACACAAAACGAATCAATAAATGTTGTAGTAACATAATGGATTTCTGTTCAAACACACACATTCTTAACATTGCATCCGGTGTTTTGAGCTTTGCGTGATGTAATTGTGTATCGACACCTGCTCCGTTGTGCTGTATGAATGGGATCATTAAATCTTCCTCCATAGATCTACATTTTGCTTTTACTACATATTGGCATTTATTAACAAAGCTCATAAATTAGATTTATAGGCTTTTTAGTTATCAATACTGCCACAACTTAAAATCGTCCCCACCCGAACGAGGGTTTTTTCTCTCATCAACAAAAATGAAAAATAACCCGACATTCCCTGAAAAGTGAATGTCGCTCCGATAGGCCGTAAATAAGAGACTATACGATCTCATATCGGTCCGCAATTTATCTATCGGTTCCATCTAACCGGAGCACGGTCTTTATAACCGAAATACTCGGCATAGATCGTGGCCAAATGAAAACCACGAGACAATTTAGCGATTCTCATAAATTAGATATAAATGGCGGCTTCGGGCCGGCAATATGGGACTTGCGTTGTCTGGTTCAAACGTGTGTACCGGTGATTTACGAGCCACGGCCTCTGCATACCCATTATCTATCTCTATAGTGGACACATATTATCTGTGGATAGATATGGATTATGTGCCGTTTAAACTCGGACACTGTTCAGAGATAGGGAGACGTTGCGTTATCTCGGGTTGTTGGCTGTGTATTCTGATAAGCTACATATTGTTACGTTCTGGAAGAAACTCGTGGTGATTTCATTGCCAAGTGTACGACCGAGAACTTTCTGGAGTAGTCCAGAGCTGCCCCCGCATCCACATTTTTTTAAATCCATTTCCTTCATTTATATTAATAAATATTAATATTTGAACCAGAATTCCTCAATGTGCAATTTGCATTATTACATCGCTTTGTTTGTTCATCTATTTAGATAGTTAGCGAAGTATTTTCACCGGTTGCATTAGCAATTCCCTGATCTCGGAACTTATTTAACTCCGGTCTGAGGAAACATCAATGAAACGGAAATCTCACAACTCATCCGCCAGCGAGCTTGCGAGAGAATTTCGTCGTCGGATAGGTTGTTATCTTGGATAAAAAGCTGGGCTGCTGTTTCAAAACTCGTCCGAGCTTGCACTTTACAGTCGGCTGGATGAAATTGAATCCCGAAAAAAAATCATTCTTCTCCGCCGGGAATGAACCGTTGAGAACAGTATTGTAGGAGATCTTTCGAAAGTTGTAACTTTTCTTGCGGTCTGATATCGATTATTTTCTTTCCCATCATATGTAGCTAAAAGTATTCCAAAGTTTAAAAATCTCAGTAGCCTGAAATATGTGAAAAACGTATGAGAAACAATAAAAAATTTAAAACTGGCAACTTCAGCAGTTTTGAAAATTCATATCAATCGATGCTGATAAAAAATTCGGGAAAGCCTTACAATACTTGAGTAAAATTAAAAATGTCAAAAAAAAACTCGAGAAATATGTCTACGATCGTGCAAAAACATCATTCTTGTAAGATTTTTTTATAGAAACTTATTTACTATACTCGAGCCGCTCAAGGGAGAGAGAGAGTTGTACAGACGCGTGATCCACTCGTGATCGCTTCCTATTGGTTTGCGAATGTATAAAACTGGACCCGATGCACACTAGAGTGCAGCGAAGTCAACCCAGTTTCACCCAACACTTCTTCAAAATAAACAGAATGCATGTATCCTAAACTTGGTTTCGATTTGCGATGATTTCACCCCGCCTACAGCACGCCGTTTTCACGTTATAGCTCTCCCTTTTTAGTGGCTTGAGTATAGCCGGTACCCTGCGAGCGTTGCTACGCACAAAAAATAAAGTAAAACACAGCTCATCCGATTTGACTCGTGCAACGGACAGGTAAACCATGATGGGTAAATAAATGAAGCGATACGGTCATGTTATACACTTCTCTCCGTAAAATAGAAACAGACTTGAAATATGTATTTTATTTAATTTTTTCCCCTTATTCTAGAGCAGTCGGGTAAACAAGATTTTTGGTTTTCCCATTTGGCGCATTCATAAATAGGTTTTTCATGTTCCCTCTCTGTAGCAGGCAACATATAATTGGCCATGTGAGAAACATGGACTTCTCGAATTGACCCCAGCAACATTCAGTGACTGCTCTTGGGCTTTGTTGATGGTAATTGCAAAAGCAAGGTGCACTAATCGAAAGGCAAATCGAACCATTGATATGGGCGGGATGTGCACATTTTCCGTTGAGGATGATCGTTTCAATGGTCGCTATGTTGTTCAGGTGTTTCAGCAGATGTTGAAGTTGAAGATCTGATTCGATCGTTTTCTAGTCGTGCGCTATGTTGTTGAGGTGTTTCAGCAGCTTTTTATCTGAAATCTCTTAACCGCATTTCCTCCAGACGACTTCACGTTGGTCGCGTGTCTCAGCTGCCCTATTGGCTTTTATTTGCCCCGATTTTTTGGTTGACTTTCCAACAGATGATTTTCTTTTTTTGCCATTATTAAGTAATTTCTGATATAATAAACAAACGTAAGACATTCAAAATATTTTGCCCTATTGTGAATATTATTTGTGGTCAAAATGTATAACAAAAAACGATGTGTTGACCGGTTTAGGAGCGCATCAAATACAAACAAACAAATATTGATTTTTATACATAGATATGAGTACTAATTTAGAATATTTTGTTAAGGACATTTAGCTACCTTTTACACTTTTGCATAACTAACATTTTTTAAGAAATATGATTCTGCCAACTAGTCAATCCAAGGTGAGATCTTTCAATTAAATTTACGCCGATCCTTTAACACATTAACAATTGTCTCCCTAAACTCAGACCGCATCACGTCAAACCCGGTACGTTATCCAGCGGGTAAGGGCACGTTGGCATGTTACATCCCCAACGAATTCCGGCCTACACACGATTTGATATATTAATCCCTCCGCAAATAGCGAACGTGACGCACCGGAGCGGACGGATATATCCCGGGAAAACTGTCACTCCGGGACTCCGGGAGTAGTACCTTCATATCGCGTGCAGATGGTACACGCCGCGCCGAGAGCAACACACATTCGACGAGATACGGCTCTGCGGCAACACACGATTGAAATTTATATCGGATATTTACATGTCAGATGCACGCTATTTTGATTTAATGTCGTCTCATGCAGAGACGAGGGCTTATTTCGGAATTACCATTCCCCGGTTTGACTTGGCGGAATTGTTGAGTATTCTGTTCCATTGCAGCATCTGATAAATGAACCACACGCTGCTTGGCATAAATACTCGCAGCTAATCTCGTTAATTATTTTGTAGGCAGATCTTATTCGTCTGGGTTATGACAAGGAACGGTGGTGTGATTACCAGTGTGCATTCGGTAATGAGGACAAATCAATCTCTAATATTTAATATCATCTTTAAAAATATAAATGATTGGGTTATTCTCAATTATTATTATTGTCAACGACAGCTAAATATAACTTGGCTCCTCCCTTGAGATTTGGGTTCCCGGTGAATTATATTCAGAGCTTCAGAGCTACGGTTCAGAGTGCATTTATCTCAACCATATCGCATAAAAATCTATCTGGACAAACGTTGGTGGAGAATGCTGCGACAATGATACATGAATGCGTGTTAAGCGATTGCATCAAAATACAATTGATTGCGAAATTTTAACCGGACGATCAACTGGGAAACGTATTTTAAGACCCAGCATTCAAATGACGTATTCTGGTGCATTATTGCCATTTTCCCTGAGGCGAACCCAATTTCCAATCATGTTAGCATTCGCTATGACCTATGAATCGCAAGGAAAAACCTTTGATAAGGTTGGAATTTTACTACCACAACTAGCCTTCGGACATAGTGAACTGTATGTGGCTGAAAGTAGAGTCCCTACATTCGATGGTTTCCGTTTCTACATTACCGAGCAATTTTTTTGATGTGTAACATCTATAGCCGCGATATGGAAGTAAAACCGAATCGAATGTCTTCTCCCATGTGTGTGTCTAAGTAATTTCCGAAACTTTTACTTATCCAATTTCAAAAATTCTTTCACCAGTATTTAGAATGGACCTTCAGGGTGGACATAGGCTGTATATTATCTCGTTAAAATAAAAGGGCTTTTCGTGGAGATCACTTTTGCAAAGTAAGTTGACGACAAAACGTTTGAGGGACGAACGCTGCTTTAACAATAAGAGATGTACGAATGCTTTCTATAGAAAAGTTGTAGAGCTTAAAAAGGCCTACAGAAAGTGCGTGACATATATCTATATGTTAAGGTTAATTCACAAATTGATAAAATGACTATTAATTATATTAATTATAAATGGACTATGTGAGAAGCCGAATCTCCGAAATCTTCTATTATTATTTTCAAGAGAAAATTGTTTGAAGTGCTTAAAAATTTTAAATCAGTGACAGTATTATTGAGTTTAAAAATATGAGTGACCTTCAACAGCTACTATTACGGAAATCACAGATCATACATCAAATTAATAATATTCCGTGACTCCATTGTAAAAAAGTCTATATTAATACTATATTTCAAACCAAAGTAAGAAAGTGCTCTCTTGCAGACCGCGGGCAAAGTTTATAAACCGAGCCGTAGGCGAGGTCTGTAAATGCCTAAGATTTGCAAGGGCACTTTCTTAACAAGGTTTGAATGCTATATTTTTCCCTACCGGCACAAAAAAAGTTAAAAAAAAATGGCTATATTTTTGACAAACAAAGTAGGCGGCTAAAACGAACTTTTTAAGAATTGAATCGTAGGCTGGATAATTTGTTTTATTAACTTGTCATCGCATGTGTGAAGTTTGTGCTAAAATTTTATGAAAACAGGGTAAAGTAATCTATTTAAAATGTATTTTACGCAAGCGGAAGTAGAAGTCAGTTTATCTGGTGTCAAAATCGTGACAGAAGTGCTACATTTTCTCCCTAGGGAGAGAAGTGCCCTCTTGAGACAGGGCGGCCCCCTTGGTCGAGTATTTTTTTTAATTTTCTGATACGTTACAAGCGGCTTTTGGGACAGCCCCCCTCCCAGATCGAGTATTTTTCTTTATTTTCTGATGCAAATGTTACAAGTGGCTTTTGGAACAGGGGGGGGGGGTTGGTCGAGTTTATTTCATTATTTTCTGATACAAATGTTGTTAACTGGCTTATGGCAACCAAAATAAGAGACCCCAGACGCAAGTCTAATATTTTACGTGCGGATTTACCAATTTGTCTCTTGAATTGTCAGGTTTTTGTAGTTTCACTTGTGTAAAAAATAGTATATACACCTCAGTAGAGAATGCTTTTTTTCCCTCGGTGCTCTGCATCCCTTAGGCTTTGCCCTCAGAAAAAATAATGCATTTCTCTCCCATGTATAATATACTATTTTTTATTCACTTTCGCATCTAGGGGCGAAAGGTGAATTTTCGTAATAAGGTACCCACGGCTCGCATTTCTAACCGGTAATGAAAAAATATATTTACTCTAAGACACATATGACTTATGAACCCATAATTCAACGGTTTTCTGATTTGTCCTAGCAACCAGTTCATAAGCCAACAGTTTTGAACGTCAAATGAACGTCAATTTTTTTTAGGTTTTGATTAATGTTTTAAGAACTATTACAGAAGGAGGTGTTGCATAAAACTATCTATTACACACTTGTCTTAACAGCAAGCTGTCGTGGCTAAACATTTCTTTCGTGACTTATCTATATCTTCTCTATATCGGGTCAACAGGTCAATTTTGTTATCAAGGGGGACCCAGTTGTACCAAATTTTCAAATCTTACATCTCACACCTTGAGCCAGGGGAGCCACCCTCTTAAAAAATTTAAATGGCATAGGAGGTCGTGTGATACATTATTTTAAAGCTTATTCAATATTCTCTATCCAAACCTACATTTATCGATTCCTTTCTACAAAAAAAATGAATTTGATATTTTCAAAATCTACTTGAAAACTTGGTACAATTTGGCCCCCCTTGATAACAAAATTGACCTGTTCGAGTGTCTTTCAAAATTGGAATTGTTGGGGGGTACAAATTTTAGTTGGGACAGCCTGTATATATAAAACAAAGTCGGGTTTGTTCGAACACTTATAACTCGAGAACGGCTGGACCAATTTTCATGGTTTTTGTTTTGTTGGATTTGTCTCCGCTCCGAATAGCAGAATAACTATTAAAACTTGGACAGAGGGGCTCAGGGGCTTGTACCTTGGGTTTATAACTCAAGAATGTACCGATTTTTATGGTCTTTGATTTATTGGATTTGTCTCCGCCCCAATAACTATTAAAAACATGGACATATGGACATGGAGGCTCAGGGGGCCCCTTAGGAATGGACCGATTTTTCGTTCGCCAGGTCAGCTAGTAATATATAAAAATGAAGAAATGAAAAAAAAAAAATGAATCGCCGTTCGTATGATTTGAATATATATTTTTTGTTTTGTTCGTCATAATACAGGCATGGTTTAAAACTACTTTTCACATGAACATGTGGGCCCAAGGGGGCCTAGGGGGGCGATTGTAGGCGATACAAAGTTCACCGGGTCAGCTAGTGTATTAATGTAATAAAGCATTAGTTAGTAATGATCTTTTCACCTCCCACTAAAGTGCCAGTTAACAAGCCGTCACTTAAATTTAAAAGTAACAATTAAGCAGTTCGGGTCTTTTCATAAAAATGAAGTGCCAGTTAGCTAAGTGACAGATACATATGTTTTTATACGGTTAGTATAGTGATACACATGCGCGCATTTATCTGCATCAGCTGTTTTGTGTGATACTTGGATTTTTCCCTTTAATAGTAATTTTATTTCACTATAAAAAGTTAAAATATCCAAGCCGGATGTAATGTTTGCTGGTTTACAAGTTACAGGCCGGTCGAACCAACTGTTAAGTTATCTTCTTCTGGAAACGTCGAAAAACTGAGAATTTCTTTGATTTGATAAAACTTGACTGACCACCCAGCATAAGGTAATTGTCAAACCCAGCTTTGGAAAAGACACTTTCTAACGAGATGTCAAACCCCACTTTGAAAAGGACACTTTCTAACGATATCTTATCAAACGCGACACCGATAAAGACACTTTGTGAAGAAATGTTGTCAAACCCCACATTGAAAAAGACACTTTCTAAAGAGATGTTGAGAAACCCTAATTTTATTTGCCAAAGACACTTTCTCAAGGATTGTCGTCAAACCCGACATTAAAAAAGACACTTTCTAAAGCCATGTCGTCAAACCCGACATCGATAAAGACACTTTCTAAAGGGATTTTGTCAAACATGACATTGACAAAGACACTTTCTAAAGCGATGTTGACAAACCCTAATTTGCCAAAGACACTTTGTAAACAAATGTTGTCAAACCTAGCTTTGAAAAAGACACTTTCTAAAGAGATGTCGTCAAACCCGACATTAAAAAAGACACTTTCTGAAGCCATGTCGTCAAATCCTACATCGATAAAGAGACTTTCTAAAGGGATTTTGTCAAACATGACATTGACAAAGACACTTTCTAAAGCGATGTTGACAAACCCTAATTTGCCAAAGACACTTTCTAAAGAAATGTTGTCAAACGCGACATTGACAAAGACGCTTTCTAAAGGAATGTTGTCAAACCCAGCTTTGAAAAGGACACTTTCTAACGATATCTTATCAAACGCGACACCGATAAAGACACTTTGTGAAGAAATGTTGTCAAACGCGACATTGAAAAAGACGCTTTCTAACGAGATGTCAAACCCCACTTTGAAAAGGACACTTTCTAACGAGATGTTATCAAATTCTACACTGAAAAAGACACTTTCTAAGGGGCTGTTGTCAAACCCGACATTTATAAAGACACTTTCTAAAGAGATGTCGTCAAACCCGACATTAAAAAAGAACCTTTCTAAAGCCATGTCGTCAAATCCTACATCGATAAAGACACTTTCTAAAGGCATTTTATCAAACATGACATTAAAAAAGACCCTTTCTAAAGCCAGGTCGTCAAATCCTACATCGATAAAGAGACTTTCTAAAGGGATTTTGTCAAACATGACATTGACAAAGACACTTTCTAAAGCGATGTTGACAAACCCTAATTTGCCAAAGACACTTTCTAAAGAAATGTTGTCAAACGCGACATTGACAAAGACGCTTTCTAATGGAATGTTGTCAAACCCAGCTTTGAAAAAGACACTTTCTAACGAGATGTCAAACCCCACTTTGAAAAGGACACTTTCTAACGATATCTTATCAAACGCGACACCGATAAAGACACTTTGTGAAGAAATGTTGTCAAACGCGACATTGAAAAAGACGCTTTCTAATGGAATGTTGTCAAACCCAGCTTTGAAAAAGACACTTTCTAACGAGATGTCAAACCCCACTTTGAAAAGGACACTTTCTAACGATATCTTATCAAATTCTACACTGTAAAAGACACTTTCTAAGGGGCTGTTGTCAAACCCGACATTTATAAAGACACTTTCTAAAGAGATGTCGTCAAACCCGACATTAAAAAAGACACTTTCTAAAACCATGTCGTCAAATCCTACATCGATAAAGACACTTTCTAAAGGCATTTTATCAAACATGACATTAAAAAAGACACTTTCTAAAGCCATGTCGTCAAATCCTACATCGATAAAGAGACTTTCTAAAGGGATTTTGTCAAACATGACATTGACAAAGACACTTTCTAAAGCGATGTTGACAAACCCTAATTTGCCAAAGACACTTTCTAAAGAAATGTTGTCAAACGCGACATTGACAAAGACGCTTTCTAAAGGAATGTTGTCAACACCAGCTTTGAAAAAGACACTTTCTAAAGAGATGTCAAACCCCACTTTGAAAAGGACACTTTCTAACGAGATGTTATCAAATTCTACATTGAAAAAGACACTTTCTAAGGGGCGGTTGTCAAACCCGACATTTAAAAAGACACTTTCTAAAGAGATGTCGTCAAACCCGACATTAAAAAAGAACCTTTCTAAAGCAATGTCGTCAAATCCTACATCGATAAAGACACTTTCTAAAGGCATTTTATCAAACATGACATTGACAAAGACACTTTCTAAACAAATGTTGTCAAACCTAGCTTTGAAAAAGACACTTTCTAAAGAGATGTCGTCAAACCCGACATTAAAAAAAACACTTTCTAAAGCCATGTCGTCAAATCCTACATCGATAAAGAGACTTTCTAAAGGGATTTTGTCAAACATGCCATTGACAAAGACACTTTTTAAAGCGATGTTGACAATTTAATTAAGGTAATTTCAAGGTTACTTTATGCGCCGCTAGACGACTTTGTCTGCCAAGGCAGAGAAATGGCCATTTGTCATCACCCACTGACGTATACAATGTCACGTTTTTCTGACATTTGAAAAAAAAATTATTAACGAAACTATATTTTTATTTATTTAATTATAAATGCTTTCAATAAAAGTCAATTTCGATGCTTCAAATCTTCAGGCCGTGACGGCTTATTTTTTTTATTTTTACATTGATCCGATTACCAATCCAACACATACCACTCAAATTTCGAGTGATGGGCAATCACTAGTACTAAATAATAATAAAAATGCAGCGAAAGCGGAACAGCGCACCTGCATCATTTTAGAATTTTTTTAAGCAACTCACCCCCGGGACCTCAGAGCCGTCAACAGATCCGAAACACGTTCATAATTCATTCGGTTGCAGCAAAATCCGGTCGGATGATTTAAAACAGTTGCACGTGAAAACAGATTTACAGAGGAAGCCCCGTCTAGTCGGGCCCGGCCCTGTCTTCCTTCCTCGTAACTTTAGATCTTACGCAATTACAGAGCAACTCCCTTGATTGAGGTTTGTTTTCCATTAAAACTACAATGGGGCAATCAATGTCGATGCCATATTTACATTCATCATGCACGGAAAAATTCGATGTTTTGTTCGATACAGATGGAATAAAGCTCCGTGTTTTGAATAGATAACCGTTGTGTTCAATTTGTTTCGATAAAAAAGAATGGACGCATTGTTGCGTTCGTTACAAATACTAATTCCCGTTTGTCGGGGATTTTCCCGGCAAATATTCTACAATTTTTTGTTCGGTTGACGGCTAAACAATGTCTCGTAATGATGTGGACCTACCATTTATTTGTAATTATATTCCGATTTTGAGAAAGGCTTTATTGAAGCCCGCGGCAAGATGTCGCTCCCTTTGTAGTAACAGATAGGGGCGATCGAGGGGTGGAAGCGTGACACACACGTGATTTGGGGGTGAAACTCGCTATTAATTGCTTAAAGGTACAATCTCTCCACTCTTTTAATATTACAAGGGGGATCCGTTTGAGTTATTTGCTTAATACAAGAAAAAAGTTCTCACGTTTGTGCTTTGCACCCTTCGTCTGCAACTTAATTAAGTTAATGCCTCCGTTACTTGCGCTTTTTATCCTCGGTTCGTCTTGCCGCAGCTTTCACGACAGATTGGCAAGATCCCGACTAACTGGAGGTTTCTAGCCGATGAACTAAGCTGAAAAAACCGTCGTTGAAATCATCAAGTATCTAGCCGAAGTATTCGTAAACAAACAATCTTCCTCTCTGTTTATTTATGACAACCGTCAACGCCGGCGAAATTATTTACAATTTTTACTGAAGCTTCTGAGTTTGTTTGAGTAGCAGCTGTAGTCTGCCTTCCTTCCCCTTGGGAAAGAACAAACAAGCGGTTAGTGCAGGTTGTTATTTGAAACTGTGGAAGCACATCCATTCCGCCGCTAAACCAGACGGCCAAACGCGTATTAAATTAAGCGTCGCCGATTTTCGAAGAGCAGGAGGAACGCGGTTGCGATGTCTGCACACACGTGTCAAAGTAGAAATGATTTTCTGAAAGTTTTTTCATAAAAAATCTCTTGACACAATTTCATTATCACTTATAATATCCCAAGTGCATTGATTATTTCCGGAAATTTTTTGAATGCATTTTCAAAACGTATTAATTAGCCCGAGTGGAACACGAGGGCTAATTACGTTTTGGAAATGCATGAGAATAAAATTTCCGCACATTAATCAATGCACGAGGGCATATTCGGTAAGAAAATCGCAACGACACGGACATTATACTTCTTAAATTCTTAAATTATAAATTTCTGAAAAAAAAAAACAAGTTATAATAACAGAATTATCCCTGACAACGGAAAAAAATGTTTAATTTCAAAATGTCACGTTTTGGTTCTAAATCTTTGCTAAATATTGATGAAGCGGTAGAAAATACAGTACCAGTGAACACAAAACGCAGCAAAACATGTGTGTGGATCCAGTTTACAAGTTTTTGTAAAGAAAAAAGGTATAACATTGAAAATTGCGTATCGAAAGAAGAGCTCGCAATTATATTGAAAGACTGGGCTTTCAACATGAGGAACAGGAATGGAAATGAATATAAGGAGTCAGTGGTAAAAATCATGTGGAACTCCAGTGCCAAACAATTACAAGAAATGCACTAAAAGAAGTTTAATATGAAGACTGATTCATTTACCGACATTGTTTTCAGATTGTTAGAAAAAAGAACAAAATGTATTAGCACAGACAGATTATTTTTAACTCTTAACCCAAATTGGCAAAACCAACAATCTAAAGGTGGTTTAAAAAAACGCCTGTGGGAAGAAACCAGATATCTTCATGCATGGCTGAATCGGCAAAAAAAATTGGTATCGACACAAAAAAAATAAAATCACTAATCGTTCTGTAAGAGCCACGGCAGTTTCCAACTTAGCAAAGCAAGGAGTCGGAGAACAGCAGCTTATTAAAATTACTGGACATAGCAGCCCACATTCTATCCGTCCATAGTTACAAATGGACATGGAGCATCAGCAAACCATCATTTGGAAGGAGTTCAATGAAACTTCATCACTATCATATATGTTTACTTATAACAATGGACAACTTGCATAAAATTTGGTTATAATCTTGAAAAATAGAAAAAAAAATTACAATTTCAACGGTGTTTCATTTATGATGATTGGTTGCCAAATAACTTCACAAATTAAAGTTTAAAACACGGCGGTTAAAAGCGTCCGGCAAACGGTGATTCAGAGCGCAGTGAGTGGGTGACGTCACGCAACAGTAACTGCCGCGCGTAGAAGAAGCATTGTGTGGTCTGTTTATGAGCGATGAAATGAAAAATTGTCAAAACAGACTTTTTAACTCTAGCATGAGTTGTAGAAGTACTTGTTTGGTTTGTATGTGTTTTGTGTTTAAATTAATACGCTATGGCTGAAGCCGACAGTAAATAGTATATTAAGTATGGAGAACGGTAAGAGTTTGTTTTTTGCACGATTGGAGTATCTGGAATAATACTCCTACAAATTTTTGATAATCGGCGCGAAGATTGAAACACTGAAAGTGGCTTTTCGATGGTTTCTATAGTTTTTTCCCAAACAAGTAAAATTTTGGTTTTTGGTAGAATCGTTCATAGTTCTGTTTTCGAAGCAAAAAAGAGCGATTCCGATATCGATAGTGATAATCTACCGAATGATTTTGAAGAAGCGTAACAAGAAAGATGTTCGGCAATAATCCCAGAAAAATCCAAAGTCCGATATGAACAGACATACAAGGTTTTTAAGGAATGGCGTGAAGCAAAGAAGATTGCTTTAAATGAAAACGGCTTGTTAGCGTATTTTGTTGTGAAAAGTGGACAACTGAAGACAACGGGCAGTTTATGGGCGGAGTATTCAATGCTAAAGAGTAAAATTTTTCTCTATGATACTATCGACATTTCTAAGTTTGCTACAATAATTGCTTATCTTCTAATAAAAAAAATATTGGATATAGACCGAGTTTTCACCAAAGAAGACATGGAAAAATTCTTGAATGAAGCACCAGACGAACAATTTTTAATTCAGATGTTCAGATGATGAGCTGGCAAATTTGGGTTCTAATAAAACATTATTCTTGTATATTTGTAGGTAGTAATGAAAAAAATGGGGGGTCTCGGGCACTTGTAGACGAGAGGAATTATATAATATTAAAATATGAGTGACAGAATAAGAACGTGAAGGAATGTTTATAGTAAATGTTCCAAATACAAAAATAAATATTCAGCGAACGTTCACAGTTATTGATAGAGAAAATAAAGCAGTTCATTATTTGGAAAATACATAAGACTTTGATCAAGCAACGCAAGGCGCAATTGGAGGCTAGCCCTCAAAAATAGCAAAGTATTTAAAGTTGCAAGCAGCTGAAGCTTTTACTGGGCACTGGTTTGGACGCACATCGGCTACACTTTTACTCAATAAAGTGCTGGGGCTAAAAAGACATGGCGGGTGGCGTTCGTCGACGGTGGCCGAAAGTTATGTGGAAGATTCCCTCCATCACTTCAGCGAAATACTTACCAGTGATTTCATTTTTAGAATTTATAAATTTACTCATTGCTTCTAAAGATGCAAGACATTTTATTTCAAGATCTGCCTCATCCGAAATACCATCGGGTGAAGCAATAATGAATGGATAATGCCAACTTAATAGTAAACCACAATTTCTACATGTTTCCAATTTCCTCTGTACCTCGCAAAGAACTTGAGATTCGAGGATAATGCCCCTTTGCGTTGCTTCTGAAACTTCAAATTTGGAAGCTCCATAAGCTCGTATTTTCTACCAATGTTGCACTAAAGGTTTGACAATGTGCAGCATCATAAGCTTTTGATGCAGTAATTCGAGCATAATGTGGTTCATAACACAACGGGTTTTTGGACTGCATCATCGTATGTTTTTCTACCTCCATGCAAGCTTCTTCAGACATTTGTAACCTGCAGAAATTTAAAATCAGACGCATACACGCCAGAACTACATTGTGCAGCTCGTACGGTGGAGCGCTCTTACCGTTGCGTGACGTAATTTTTTGATCGGCCAATCACACTGCGTTTTAGGTCGCGTACGAAAGCGCTGACTTGCAACGAAAGTATTTTATTTATTATTCGATTACAGATGAACATTGAACAAAAATAAATAAATTACGGCTTTCTGTTACCGGATAGCTTTATTTGGAGAAAGTTTCGAGGTAGAAAAAAAATCATGCAAGTTCCTCATTGTGTGTTCAATTTTAACAGTAACTCTTCTAATTAATTATTGTTAAAGTTAATATTAATTTTGTAATTTGAGATTTTTAATAAATACATAAGTGATTTTGATTGGCTGAAAAAATTTCCACTTATTAATTTCATCTTAGGTTAGCTAGGTGCAAAAAAAATTCCAGGAAATTTTTACATTGTCATAGAAATGACACCGAATTCTGTTTTTCTATTGGCTATTTTTCAGTGTCGTGTGATTTTCATATATAATATCATAAGTGGTAAAATTTTGTCGGCAAAATTTTCTTATTGTTACGAGCGTTTGTTGCATGGCAATTTATCGAGTGACATTGTTATTAAAACCACGAGACGATAGTCGAGTGGTTTTTGATCAATGTCACGAGATAAATTGGCAACAAACTCGAGTAAATCAATCGAAAAATGTTGCCAAGACAAAATTTTATCACGAATGATATTCCGAAGACTATTTCATGAATAAAGCAAAAAATAAGTTATTTGTTTATTATATGAAAAGTACAGTTATTGTATTGTTTTCTCTTTTCTATTTTTTTTTTTCTTGCAGTTAGCAGCCTTATTTCCTCTCCAAGCAAGTTCAAATGCACATACGTGGAAATATTTTCTTTGCAAACCGTCGGGCTCTTCCTCATTCCAAACACTAATTGCACTAATCTCTTCTGCTGATAACGCTTGATAACTCTGTTTTTTCTCGTCCGCACGTTCTTTCAGATTTTTTCTTCTAGCATCTCTAGCACGTGGTGCATTCGCAAACAGAATATCTGTGAACGGATTAATTCTTATTTGATACTCGGAAAAATATTTTTCTTCCACCAATTTGGAAGTGGTGTTCCAAATGAATTTTACGCACGTCTCTTTATAGTCTTCACCGTTTTTTTTTCTCATATTGTATGCCCAGTCTTCTAGCATTTCAGCAATTTCTTGTACAGGCGTTGGTTGATAGAAGTTGATGGTACTTTCTTTCATTCCAGAATTGATTAAACTGTTGCCAAATGGAATTTCTTGTTTTAACAGTATTTTGGGGCACATTCTGGGACACTGCATTTCTAATATGTTCTAAGGATTTGTCGCTAAAACGTTCGTTTCGGTTCATTCATTTTAGACAAATTTTCGACTTTCAAAAATATTGTTTATTTCGTTATTATGACAAAAATTTTGCCATTTAAAAACTCTCTAGCTTCGCGATTTCATTGGAGCATACGGTCTGGCAAAATTTTCATTAGATTAGTTTTTCCAGTTGAAATTTAGTATTCATTGTTGAGTGACGGAATATGATTGGTTCAAACAACTATGAATGAAATAGTCACTTATAATATCCCAAGTGCATTGATTACTTCCGGAAATTTTTTCGAATGCATTTCCAAAACGTATTAATTAGCCCGAGTGGAATACGAGGGCTAATTACATTTTGGAAATGCATGAGAATAAAATTTCCGGACATTAATCAATGCACGAGGGCATATTCGGTAAGAAAATCGCAACGACACGGACATTATACTTCTTAAATTCTTAAATTATAAATTTCTGACAAAAAAAAATCAAGTTATATAACAGAATTATCCCTGACAACGGAAAAAAAAATGTTTAATTGCAAAAAATGTCACGTTTTCGTTCTACATCTTTGCTAAATATTGATGAAGCGGTAGAAAATACAGTACCAGTGAACACAAAACGCATCAAAACATGTGTGTGGATCCAGTTTACAAGTTTTTGTAAAGAAAAAAGGTATAACATTGAAAATTGCGTATCGAAAGAAGAGCTCGCAATTATATTGAAAGACTGGGCTTTCAACATGAGAAACAGGAATGGAAATGAATATAAGGAGTCAGTGGTAAAAATCATGTGGAACTCCAGTGCCAAACAATTACAAGAAATGCACTAAAAGAAGTTTAATATGAAGACTGATTCATTTACCGACATTGAATTCAGCAGCTCCAGAGCCGAATAAAGATAATTGAGATGTTTGTCCAGTTCGGTAACTACAAACTTGCAATTTGCCATACATTATAAACAACCCCTTCTTGTTTTCAGATTGTTAGAAAAAAGAACAAAATGTATTAGCACAGACAGATTATTTTTAACTCTTAACCCAAATTGGCAAAACCAACAATCTAAGGGTGGTTTAAAAAAACGCCTGTGGGATGAAACCAGATATCTTCATGCATGGCTGAATCGGCAAAAAAATTGGTATCGACACAAAAAAAATAAAATCACTAATCGTTCTGTAAGAGCCACGGCAGTTTCCAACTTAGCAAAGCGAGGAGTCGGAGAACAGCAGCTTATTAAAATTACTGGACATAGCAGCGCACATTCTATCCGTCCATACTTACAAATGGACATGGAGAATCACCAAACCATCAGTTGGAAGAAGTTCAATGAAACTTCATCACTGTCAGATATGATTACTTACAACAATTATTGTGTGTTCAATTTTAACAGTAACTCTTCTAATTAATTATTGTTGAAGTTAATATTAATTTTGTAATTTGAGATTTTTAATAAATACATAAATGATTTTGATTGGCTGAAAAAATTTCCACTTATTAATTTCATGTTGGGTTAGCTAGGTGCAAAAAATTTCCAGGAAATTTTTATATTGTTATAGAAACGACACCGAATTCTGTTTTTCTATTGGCTATTTTTCAGTGTCGTGCGATTTTCAATATAATATCGTGTATACTGCAGAAACCGCCTTCTATACCCTGCATAGAATTAAACCAGAAGAATGTTCTTAAATCCAGGTGGAGTAAATTTAAATTAAAATTTAAATATATCTAAGTCGAACTCCACAAACTTTAATGTAAAATTACTAATGGAACATGTTTCGGCAGAACACTTCTGCCATCATCAGCCCTTAAAGAATAAAAAAATTATGACATTAACGTAATTTTGAATTCATAGAATTGGCGATATTTTTTTTAATTCGTGAAAGGATAGATTTGAAATGTAATCTAATTGATCTACAATATTCTACCGGTTTCGATACTAAAGAAGGGAAAAATATTTTAGATGGTGGTAGAACTCGTCAATTTGAACAACTTTTTATTTTATTTACATTATTATTTGTTGCTGTGTTTCTTTCATTCATCACATAACCTAAATACTTTTTTTCTCTTGTTATCTCTTCTATTTCTTCCACTCTTTGTTGTCTCTTTTCCTTTTCTTGTCTGTTTCATCACCCCCCAGGAGCTCACTGAAGTACTCTCTCCATTCCTCCATAGTAATTCACTCACACTTTCTCTCTTTTTTTTCTTTGCTTATTTATGTATCTCCATACCTCTTCTTCTGTCTTTATACCCTTCATCTTTAGCTCTTCTTCCATCCATTTCTTGTGCTTCTTCTCTTTGCATACTAAATTGTACCTCTTGCGTGCTCTCTTGTACTCTTCCTTGGTTGCTTTTTCTTTTCTCCAATTTCTTAGTTTCCTTCTTGCTTCCTGCTTCCTTTTCCTGCATTTTTTATCGCACCACTCGTTCTTCCACAGCCCCATCTTCTCTCTTATCTCTATCTCTTTTTTTCTGTTGCGTTTCTTATGTTATCGCTCAGTTCCCTCACCTTTTCGTTTATTTCTGTTTCTTCGTATTTTGCCTCCCTAAGTCTTGCTCTATAATTTTCTTTTCCTTCTTCCGTCTAAATATTCTTCACAATTTTTCTTCTAAACTCATTCACACTTCCTCTATCTTTCTCTCTTCCTTTTGTCTTCACTTCTAAAGACATATGGTCCGACTCCATTCTTTCTCCCACCTTGAATTTCTCTATTTCATCTAATGCTTCTTCATTTACAATAACATAATCAATAACTGTTTCCCCTCTTGATCCAATATACGTGTACTCCCCTTTCTCATCTCCTGTGCAGTTCCCATTAAGTATGTCTCACCCTCTTTCTAAGCTAAGCTAATCAGTACTCTTCCTTCTGCGTTTTCTGTTCCATCATTTGTTGATCTTTCTTCTATTGTTTCTTGTTCCTCTTTTATGCGTCTTCCTTTTCCCCTAATTCTTGCATTAAGGCGACTGGCCCGTTTTTGTTTACTTTACTTTTTTATTATCTTTTTAAGAATGAGCTGCGGCACACACGAAATATAATACGATCAGCCGTCGACACGTCTGCCTGCCGCTGAGGGACGGGGCCTGTGTAACCTTGAATCACGCCAACATTGCTTGAAACTAGCGAACTTTTGGGACAATTTGCAAATTTATTTTTCAATATTTGTAAAAACACCTTGCATTTACCAAATAGTGAGATCAGTAAAAATCAAGCACCAACACGTTTGTTAAAAAAAAAATAAAATTTTGGCTTCTCATTTTGGCAATAAATTTTTTTTCTGAACAAACAACGTTTTGCCGTGATGAAGGTTTTTTTTTACTAATTTTGATGCCCAATACGTTAAGAATTTTGCCGTAAAATACGTTAAGAATTTTGCCGTAATTCGGTTCCAAAGTTGAGGCGACTGAGCGTTTCGCCTTAAAATCCCCCCCAATCACCAAAGTTCCTTATTCTTGCTCTTTTACTCGCTCTTCTATTATTCTCTTCGTTTCCTTCATACTTCTGCTGTACACTGTTACACTTCTACAATTTCTCTGTTTACTTTTCACCGTTCCTTCCATATTCCCTCTTTCTTCTTTTCCTTCAGTTCCATTTTCTCCTTCCAGTCCCTCTTTCACCCCCATTAGCTCTCCCTTTCTTGCTTTCCCTCTCTGCATATTGACACTTCCACTTAAACTCTTTCGGCATTCTCTTTTCCACCCCTGTTCTTCCACCCACGTTCAGTCCCACTACGTCAAATTCTCTGAAATACTCCCAAAATTCATTCTCTTTGTTTTTTATTCCCGCTACGTTCCAGAATACTATTTTTATTTGCTCCTTTTCTCCTTTATTCCTCTCCGTATTCGTTTTCCCTTTTCTGATCTGTCTTCTTTTTCTTGTGCTCTTATTCAAAAATTTTCTGTATCTAACTCCCCCTTTCCTTCGTCCGACCTAAGCCCTTTTCTCTCTATCCATATCTTTTTATAACCCACTTTCACCCGCTGTCCTTTTTGTCGCTCTTCTTTGGCTATCGCTCTTAATTCCTTCTGTATATCTCTTTCCTTCTTTGTCAGATCATCTTCTATGTATACTCTTTCCTTTTTTTTTCTCTTAGTTTTTTTTATTTTCCATAACTTTTCTTTTTTCCCCCCAGCTCCCAAGTTCCGCCACAATCATTTTTCCTCCATTTATTTTATACATCTCTCTCACAGTCACTTCTACCTCTAATTCAACCTTCATCCATTTTTCCAGTTTCTTCTCGCTCTCGCATTCCTCTTCGTCCAATCCCGTTACTACAATATTCTTTTTTCTCACTCACTCTTCCATTTTCTCCTCCAATTTTTTAATTTTTTCTTGTAGTTCCATCTTTTCACTTTCCCATTTTTCTTCCTTTTCACGCATCATAATTTTCAACTGTTCCAGTTCCCGGCTCATCTTCCGATTCTCTTCCTTTATCTCCCCTACATCCCCCATAATTTTTTTCAGCATCTCTTTCATTTCCTCATCCATTGCCTTTTTAACCGGTGATCTTTCTAGTTTCTTACTTTTCCTAAAGGTGTTAATCCTCTCTTCTGATTCTCGTCCTTCTTATCTTTTTGTTTTGTAATTTTCTTCTCTCTCGCTCTCACTACCACTTTTTTCCATTCTATTTCTTTTTCACTTTTTTACCCTTTTTTATCCGCTTATCTTATCGAGCGCCGCAAAACACGTCCGCTCGGCTCAACTGCTCGAATCGGAATCTTGTTTGTCCTAATCAAGGGTTAAGAGTTTAGGAAGATCGTTCGGGGAACGGAGTAAGTGGTAGAGATGTCCAATTGTTTTAAATTGGAAGCGCTTTTGCGGATCATATCGATTTAAGTGTCTAACTCGGAAGAAAGGTAAGGAAAAATTCTTTATTGCGTGCAGACCTTGACGATTTTTTTCTCAATCAAATAGGGAAAACCAGCATCCACCAATAGGGGTTGTTTCATTTAGTTAGAATAACAGTTGAGTAGTTTTCCTCTCGTGATTCGACTGAACGTGACTTTCTGGACTGTCGTAATTCACACGTAGTCCACAAGATATAGACTCTCTAAGAGGAGGAATTGAAAGGACGCGTCAGCTCCAAAGACCAGTAGAGAACCGTCGAAAACTAGCTCAAAATAAGATGAGTAGTAGATCATTCCAGATAGTTTTTTTTCGCGTCCATCTTTTTAGTAAATCTAAATTTAATTCTAAAAATTTTACAATAGTCAACAATAATTATAATTTATTACATTTCTTTCTTCAGACATATAGTTTTTATTTAACCATCTTGTTAGTTATCATTTTAATTTCAACCATCGTTTAATTTATTATTGTTTAATTGTATCTAATCTCTGTTAATTTAATCATTAAGTGACTTTGTGGGACATAACTGCATTTTTCTGTGTCTTTTAGGTTGTAATAATACCTACTATAACAAATTCAAATACACACACCACGTAGTTAGAAATCCTTCAGAAACAATTTCCTTTTCAAATTTATTAACATCTCGATTAACATACTTGGAGTCGTCTCAGAGAAATGTTCTAAAATGCTATTGCATTTCTGGGTTTGCTTGTTTATTAAAACACTATGTAAAATTTATTTACACTTCTTATATACAATATATACATTATTTAGATAGATAAAGGCAACTGTCCGGCTCGACCCACTGTGACGAACTGCGATGCGACTGGTTGGCTGACTGGTTGATTCGAGTAGATTAGACTCCCGCTGGAACGTCTTCCAATAAATATACCGGCGCCTAAATCTTTCTAAGCGACTCCACATAGTTCCATCGATGACATCATTGAGACATTCTCGACAATTATTCCAGAACATTATGGATGACGTCATGTGTACGTAATAGTCCAGACGATCTCGAACACGCCGCAGCAATGCGTCATCCTCACGTCCGTTAAGATAAAGATGTTTCGTCCCGAAACTTTGCAAGAGATTCTACCGATTCCTCTAATTCTCTAAGAAAAACTTATCCCGCAACTTCTCAAACTTCTTCGACACTTCCAAGTGTCCACAAGGTTCTCCGCAATCGAGTGCCTCCAGAACTTCGTGGGAACCAAATAAATCTCTCACGCTGGTTCCCAAACATCATCGTACTCTCTCATGGAGTTCCTCCAAAACTTCCAAAAGTCTAAACATGGGGGCTATCGACACTCTTCTCCAGCACACGTGTCCAGACTCCATCTCCGACATCCATGGAGTCCCATTGGGCCCAGCAGGATTTTATTCAGGATCATTACCGTGCAACAATAAGTTCGGCTCGTTGTTCGGGTCTTTCCAACTTCAAGTTCTTCAGAACGACGGTAGTAGCTGCAGTCTTCTATTTAAGATCTTCCGGGCACAGTCTCAGAGTTCCAGAAAACATAATAACATAAATATTATTTCTCTCTCAGTGAGTCGAGTTCAGCCAGCACCGTTATCTGGTGGTGAGTGACGCCAGTTTCCTGTCTATTTTTCCAGGCCCTCAAGCAGCCTTTTGTGGAGTCCCAATTTTCTTCCAGTTATTTCTATAACTCACGTTGCTCCAGCTCTCTTTATCTTTCAAGTAAGCCAGTCTTTCTTCTTTCTTTAGTTCATCTTAATCTTCATTTCCATATATTTATTTCTTAATAATCTTCCTAATCCCACTTCTGACACCAATGTTGCGTTTCTGGGATCAGATTATTTATTTATACACTATGTGTAATTTACACTTCTTATATTACAATATTTACATTATACAGGGTGTCCCAACTAAAATTTGTACCCCCCCAACAATTTTCAATTTCGAAAGACTCTCAAACAGGTCAATTTTGTTATCAAGGGGGACGAAATTGTACCAAACTTTCATGTCTTAGATCTCACCCCTCTCGTTAAAAAAATTAAATAGCATGGGGGGTCGTGTGATCCATCATTTTAAAGCTTGTAAAAGTTTTCTTCTGAGTCTTTCGGAATTGGAATTGTTGGGGGGTCCAAATTTTAGTTGAGTATTTTATGTAGATTTGGAAGATATCAAATTCATGTTTTTTTTTTTGTAAAAAAATCGATAAACGTAGGTTTGGATAGAGAATTGAATAAGCTTTAAAATGATGTATCACACGACCCCCCATGCCATTTAAATTTTTTAAGGGGGTGGCTCCCCTGGCTCAAAGGGTGAGATCTAAGACATGAAAGTTTGGTAAAATTTCCCCCTTGATAACAAAATTGACCTCTTCGAGCGTTTGCTTCTGAGTCTTTCGAAATTGGAATTGTTGGGGGGTACAAATTTTAGTTGGGACACCCGATATACATTATTTACAATGTATTACTTTACTGGCACGTGTCGTATTATTTATTTATACATCGCACGGCACTCCGGATAGATAAAGGCAACTCGACCCACTGATCTTCAACTGTGACAAATTGCGATGCGACTAGCCTAGAGTCCCGTTGGAACGTCCTCCAATAAATATACCTTCTAGGCGCCTCCAGATCGTTCCATTGATGACATCATGGAGACATTCTCGACAATTATTCCAGAACATCATGGATGACGTCATGTCTACGAAATAGTCCAGACAATCTCGAACACGCCGCAGCAATGATTCATCCTCACGTCCCTTACAATACTTAAGGAAAACGGTTTAAAACAGATAACAACTTATCCAGATTGCTTATTAAGAATAAAGATCCATTGGATTACAAAACGTCATCCGGTGCATACAAATTGAAATGCTCTTCTTGCGAGTCATTCTACATAGGTCAGACAGGTCGCAAAATTTCAGGCACATCTATAACAACACAGATCTTGACCCTCCTCCGTCAACACTTTCTGCTTACGCCAATCATATATTAATAACGAAACATAGTTTTTCACCATCCAATTCCAAATTGATTCACAACTGCAATAAAAGCAGGAAATTAGATTTTTTGAGACTTTGGAAATAAGGAGAGCCTTGAAACTGGAAAAACGGATCTTGTTTAAATGAACAGAATAACTTCAATAATCCTAGTATCAATTCCCTATTTTAATTTTCCAATCAATTTTTTCATTCAGCATTATTATAACCTCAAATGTCACTTTTTTTCACTTCTAAATGTACTCATCCAATTTTTTTAAAAATCATGTAAATTTAAAATAAATTTAGATAAAGACAGATGTCATGGGTGACGTTTGTAAAGTCAGAAAACTTCTGATAAAGGCTTTACATTTTAAATGGTATTTCTTTTGTTTTTCCAGGTGAGAGACTATTTTGTTTGTAATATAATGTAATAAGCTAAATGTAATAATAAATGTTTTATTATTATTTTAATAAATAGTAGATTATATTACAAGTGACAGAAATGCTTCATTCTCAGCGAGTGGGATCTTTGAATCACGAGTGCGATAGCACGAGTGATACACATCTCCCGAGCTTACAATGTCATTTCGGTCACGTGTAAGATACGACGTTTTATGCCCGACGTGTAATTTCTTGTAAAAGTTCAAAATCAAAAAATTAATGAAAGTGTCAAAATGCCGTTTAAAAAAATTATTCATGTCTTACCATTGTGTTTTTTATGATAAGTAGTATATTTAAAATATTTTTTTAATGCTATGTACCGAGAACAGACTGGCCTCTCTGTGGGAGCCTGTGACGACATCAAAAAAGGATTTACGTATATCTGTACCACTTCTGTTTGTGATTTTTACATACTTTTGACAATGGGTTCCCTAGTTCTTGTGATTTCTTCCTTTGGCCACTTATGTATTAAACATTGCAAAGCACCCACAGCCGATGGAAGAAAGAATATGAAACTGAAGATTTTGTGTCCTTCTAAGGGATTGTAAAATTATCAATAAACATTTATAGAAATTTGGTTAGAGTCAGTTGGTAAGTTCTACATTTTAAAAAGATAAAGGTGTGAAACCAAATCATAAAGTGTCCGATATCTAAAAATATTAACACATTATTATTAAATAAAACAAAAACGGAATTTTAAAGCTTGCTCTAACTAGGTTTTTTGTTGAACGCTCGTTAGTATGTGAGTTTTCTACTTTTAGTTTATTTACTGCAGGCGGTTTACATTTGTGTTTTGCTAAAGTTTTTTGTGGGACGTTATCAATCAGCCGGGCGGTACAGTGACGGGTAACTAAATTAACGTCAAAACTTCCACTAATTTTAACTCGATAACTATGGGGTTTAGGGCAAAGTTCTATAACGGAAAAATTGTTGACAATAATGAGTTCTATTATCCACTAAAATTTTGATACCTATTTCTGTATGTTTAACTAAAATTAAATATAGTATTGACAATTAGGCAACCAATAATACTCAACAACAGAATGCCTAACAGACCGGTAAACCGAGTGAATTCTTCATCTATTAAATGATATTTAAATGTTGCCAAACCGGCATTGCCTCTCACAGACACCACAATAACATCGTGTATCACAATTTCGTTAGTCAATAGTCACCGCACCGAACCCAATAACGCAATCCCATGGGAAAACGTGAAAGTACAATTCGGTTCGTGATCCGTAATTAGATCACTTCCATAAATAAGGTTTTGACTATGATTACGGCAGTCGACTTTTGTTCACCGAACCATCAGGTCCTTTTATTCATTCGAAGCGTGACACGATTCGTAGTTGACAGTAGGCAGTTCGATAGCCCCATAAAGAGTTTTTTCTGCTCCGATACCTGATTAATATGGACAGCCCTCTCTGAAACGAGGGTAGAGCGGCTCTGTTATTATATCCACGTGAAATTATATCTAACATGCACGGTGGAGCTTCGTGTAGACGCAATTTCATAAATTTGAAGGCAAGCCGTGCTTGTAATTAGAGAAGGGTTTGTGTTAGGAGATCGGGTTCGTTCGGCGAATTGGGATAAGTGCAGGTGCATGTGTCCAATCAATCACTTGGATTATTGCGAGCACTGTCGGTTCGTGGTGGCGGACAAACATTCGCGTCGTAAAAAATTACCTTCGTTATTTTTTCAATAAACAAGAACACCACATTTACTGTGTTTGCATAACGCGCTCGGGACCGAAAACACTAATACTGTTTGCTCGAGGGGGACGTGAAAGTTTTATTTGGGCTCTGACCGCCGCGACACCCCGAATGCAGATGATGATCGCCGTCAATAATGCATACTACGAATTAAAAACTGTGTAGAGAAAAACGCGTATATAGTTATTTGAAAATGCTTATACAACCACTTCAAAAAAAATTCTAAACAACTCCGCCCCAATAAGGTTTTACGAACGTCCCGCCATTATCTCGGCGATTCATTTATTATTTACGACTTAATAAAAACCCAGCTAAAACACGAGATCTACATTTCCGCCTATATCTGGGGCATTTTTATCGAGAGCCATATAAAAGTAACGTGATTTACGCTTCTGCGAGGGGCTCTCATAACATGGCTGTCAGTAGGTCGAAAGATTCCTTCTATCCTTTCAATCAACCGCACACAATCTGCACCGAGCCTATTGTCGGGAAAAATTGGAAAAAAACACAATAACAACAATACATATTCATTCGAACTGCTGGATTTCAATGTGATATGACGCCGGTTATTCTCCATTATAGTCGTCCGTCTTCTTTTACAATATGAGTTTCATTTTATCAACAAGGACGGCGAGGAGGGTCGATATCGAGGTCGCCTTTCAAAAGCATCTGGTCCCTCGCACCTTATTAAATTAAAAATACATTCTGATTTTACTGTTATAGGGTTTCAACATATACAGGGTGATTCACGAAGTGTGGTAGTTATTTAAATCTGTGACAGTCCCTAATATGAGCAGAAATAGAAAAAAATCTAACTAAAGACACCTACCTAAGATAACATACGGTTTTAACATGAAACAGATTGAGAACCGCTGACATGATTGAAGAACCATTAGTGAATAAACCCTTATCTCTTAGCCTAAACAAAAAAGGACGACTGCCAGTTTTACTTTGACTGTTTAACGACTTTCCCTTTTTGAGTGTTTTTATGGCTTCGATCACGTCATCCACCTGGATGTCTTCTGATTTTGTACCTCTTGAGTGGTTTCTTTCTTTTCCTTGAATTTCCGGGCCTTCGACCTCATCCGAATACGGAAGTTCTTGAAAGCTTTCACACAAACTTTAACTTATTTTCTTCTGACTCTGTCCCTCTTGCATTCTTTAAAATTTTTTGATTTGTGTGAAAGTCTTTCTCCATTTTGGTGCCAAACTGTTTTCAGAATTTTAGCTATGTTTGTAACATTCCATTTGTGCTTTTTAAGTTTTACCTCGTGTGGAAAATGTTCGTTATTAATACGTTAAACAAGTTAAAAAATAAAGCTTTAATTCTGAGTTAAAACAAGAAATACAAATACACTCAAATACATTCGTTAACCACGCCGGTCGCCATCGTTCTTCTCTTCTTTCTTTTTACCACCAGAGGGTGGCGCTCCTTCCACCGTTTCGGCGGGAATTTCTACACCTTCCCGGGCGGCGGTTGCGTCTTCATCGTGGATCTCCAGCGGGTACAACAACTGAATTGGTCGCCTTAATGTAGTACCATTGGACATCTTGATCTCGCATGCTCGAATTCTTCCATCTCTCCCAGGAAAGACTTCGTTAACTCGGACCAACTTCCATGATAGACGAGGCGCGTTCTGATCGGAGAGTAAGACTACATCGCCGACCTTGAACTTGGTCGCAGACGGTTTACCCGAATTTACATGGGCAGTTCTCAACTGTTGAAGATAGTCGGCTGACCATTTCTTCCAAAATTTTGTCAAAATTCGTTGTCGTTCCTTCCATTGCTGGACAATGGTATCTCGGCCTGCTAAGACTTCCGGAAAACCACATCGGCGTTGATTACTCAAAAGGAAACTCGATGGGGATAAAACAGACAAGTTATCCTTGTCGTCATCGAGGTAGGTTAATGGCCGCGAATTTACGGTGGCCTCAACTTCAGTCAAAACAGTATTTAACTCGTCGACACTAACCAATAGTTTTCCTAAAGCAAACTTGAGACAGTCCTTGACACTCTTTATTAATCTCTCCCAAAATCCGCCCCACCAAGCTGCTCTTTCCATAATGAATCTCCAGGAAATTCGCTGTTTCGACGAGAAATTCTGAACCTCCTCATTGGTTAGTGTTTCTTGAAGTCTGCGCAACTCAAGAGACACTCTTTTGAACGTTTTAGCGTTATCAGAGTAGAAAGTACTCGGTACTCCTCTTCTTGCGATAAAGCGTCGTAGACCTCTAATGCAACCTTCTGCAGACAAATCCAGGACAAGCTCTAGATGTACAGCTCGCGTAGCAGCGCACGTTAGAAGCATCAAATAGGTCTTTCGTTTTCCGTTCTGTCCATCCAGGACGTACAATGGGCCGGCGAAATCTATACCGGTCTTCTGGAACGGGGTCGCCATAGAGGCTCTATCTCTGGGAAGGGGAGCGAAGACTTCCTTTCCTGGTTTGCATCGAAATCGTTTACATATGATGCACTTGGCTATTTGTTTTTTGATCGTTTGTCGTCCGCGGATTATCTAAAATCTCACTCTAACTTCGGCTAGAGTCAAATTAACACCGCTGTGAAACCGGTCGTTATGAGTTTTCCAAATCAGCTTTTCTACGAACGACGATCCACTTGACAAAACTATCGGGTTAGCGGTCTCGTATGATAATTCGGATTCCTGTAAACGGCTCTTAATTCGAATGATCCCGTCACTGTCAAAAAAAGGGGTGAGCTTACTTATGGATGAGCTCGCATCGACACAATTGTTTTTCCTCAAGGACTCACCTTCTTTTGCAAAAAACTCCTGCTGGGTTATTTTAATCCAGTACTGTTCGGCATCGTGCAGTTCTTGCGCGGAAATCACGATTGTCGAGCTCTTATCTTTGCGAAAAACCCGAAGTACATAAGCTGTAACGCGTAAACACCTTTCCAAGGATTCGTAGTCTGTTAACGGAAATATCTGCTCCACTTCGCGGTTATTCTTGGTAGACACAGAACCGATTTCTACGCGAAGCACCGAACTCTCAAATTCAGTCTTCAATGGCTCTCCTGAAGGCCACTCACTGTCGTCACTCGACAAGAATTTCGGTCCGTTTAACCACGATTCCGACGTCAACAGCTGGTCCGCGCGCAGTCCGCGAGTTAACAAGTCTGCTGGAATCACTTTCCCGTCGCAATGTCTCCACGAACAATCGTTAGTCAGTTCCTGGATCTCGAGAACTCGATTATGGACGTACGACTTCCATTTCGCGGCACTCCCGGTAATCCAATACAGTGCTATTTGAGAATCCGTCCACAACGTTATATTCGCGCACGTTAAGTTAATGTTCGTAGATATGTAATGCTTTAAACGCGAAGCACACAAAGCAGCGGTTAACTCGAGTTTCGGTAAAGTTAGTTCACTCGAGTTGTTGGCCTTGATAGGCGCGACCCGATTTTTTGCCATCAGAAATCGGACACTTACTCCGTTTTCCGAAATTGATCGCACGTAAGCTACGGCTCCGTAAGCCATCTGACTAGCATCAGCAAATATGTGCAATTCAAGCTCACCTTTCAATTCCGTCAGCACATTTCTGGGGATGCTGTATTGCATGCATTGAACGTGGAACTCGGATGACAGCAAGGTATCCCAGTCCGGCTTGGCCTTCCAGATATTTTGTAACAGAATCTTTGCCTTGATTGTAAAGGGTGCGAGTACAAATAAGGGATCGTAAATTCGACCTATCGCTTGTAGCACAGAACGTTTGGTGCAGCCCGAAATTCCTTTGACAAACCCGATTACAGATGATCAACGCGAAGCTGATCGTCCATCGTGTCCCAGCACAAACCCAACACTTTTGACTCCATGGGCTGAGATTCAACTTCCTTTTCTTTAAGATAGTTCTTAAATTGCGGATGGTTAGTCTGCCACTTCCGTAAGTTCATTTTTGCCCCCATCAGTATCTTCTTGGCTTCGTCATGCAATGTTGTTGCATCTTCGACCGAGTTAACTGCCAGTATCAAATCATCGACGTAAAAGGAATCCATCAGTAGTGCAGACGTCTCTGGAAAGATGATCGATTGCATCGCAAAGAGTTTCTGCAAGGTGACCGCCAGTAGAAATGGACTGCTGGATACTCCATACGTAACTCTGGTCATTCGATATTTCTGCAGCGGTGGTAGACTATTCACGTCCGTTATTGGATCTTGATACCAAAGAAACCGGTGGCAATCGCGATCGCCAACACACAAAAGAATCTGCAGGAAAGCCTTTTCTATATCGGCTGTAATTCCGATGATTCCAACACGGAAGTTGATCAAGACCTTCATCAAGTCCCTTCCCAAATTCTCACCCACGTGTAACAGTTCGTTCAGAGACGGTAGGCCAGGAGCGTGAGCGGATGCATCGAATACGACGCGTACCTTTGTCGTCGTTTTGTCTTCGCGAAATACAGGTCTATGAGGCATATAATATATTTCTTCGGAAATCGAATCGAGGGTTACTCTTTCGGCGAATCCAGAATCCAACAATTCACGTACGGCTGCATCGTACTCAATTAGTCGCGAGTCCTTTATCAATTTACGCGTTAAAGATTTCATTCGCGATAATGAGCCATAATAATTGTCGTCAATTGGGCACGTTTTCTTCCAAGGAAGCGGTGTTTCGAAGCGTCCATCCTTAATCGACACTTGATCCTCCATAAATGATTTTAAACAAGAAGAATGTTCTTAAATCCAAGTGGAGTAAATTTAAATTAAAATTTAAATATATCTATGTCGAACTCCACAAACTTTAATAACTGTACTTTAATCTTACAGTTATTAAAGTTTGTGGAGTTCGACATAGATATATTTAAATTTTAATAAATGATTTTGTTGATTCAGTTTGCACATCCTTGTCATTGATGCCGATAGTTTCAAGATCCCACATTCGATTCAGGGTATCATCGTTAGCTTCTTGATATGAAACGTTCAAAGTAGACACCAAGTTTGTATCCGATTGTTCGTTACTGTAGGGCCCTTGCAGTGTCCACCCTAACCTTGTATTCACTGCTACCAGTTCATCGGACAATCGTATAAGTTCGCCGGTCACAATTTTCCAGTAGTAGTCAGCACCCAACAACAAGCCGATTCCGTCCATTAATGGTACGTTATCAACAGAAACATCGGCCATGTTTAAGTTCTTTATCGCTGAAATATCCGGTTGAGCGGTTTGGAACGAGTCGAAACAAATCTCAGGTACTTCAATGGCAGTAAGCGTCATCGATTCGTTGTTGTACTGAGATGCAATTTTAAATTCCACCTTGTTGTATGACCTTGGCGCCGTTTTTTCCTTACTCCCAAATGGCATTACTGATAATCTTCGTATACCTAAGACCTTCAGGTTCAGCTGACGTGACACGCTTTCTTTTATGTACGATAGTTGGGAACCTCCATCAATAATCAAACGAACAAGGGCATTATGGTTCGAATTGTTGTTTGTCGCGGAAATGTATGCTTTAGCAGTTTGTAAAAAAATATGCTCGTTACCATCCCTATTTTTCGTAAACAAACTGGAGACCGTGACGACCTTCTTATTACCCTCTTGCACTCTAAAATTGGGATCGCACATAGAGGTTATATGGCGGTAATTGCATTTAGAACAAGTGACTTTGGTTTTGCAGAACTTGGAACTGTGATTAGGCTTCGTACAGCGAAAACGTCGTTTCTCCTTCTTAAGAATTTCCTTTTTCCTTTCGAGTTTGATGCTATCGTCATCGCAATTCTCAGTAAGATGATTTTTCGATGTACAGAACAAGCAGTCGGCTACGGAAGTTAAAAGACCGGCCGCTGTATAACTTTTCCGAAAATCCTTTTCGGTCCATTTCTTTGAATCATATCGGTTGCGTTTGTCGTCTTTATTTGACCCCGAATGGTCTTGAGTTTTATTTGGCGTTTGTGCGATCTCGTTCGATTCTACTTCTAATTTTAAGTAATTCAACAACGATTCAATTTGAGATGCGCTGTTCAAATTTGTGTTAAGATCGTTGACATCCGTTGCGTGTTGTTTATGGTACTCAGTTTTCATCGCGTACGGCATACAATTTAGAATGACTGATTTAACCATCATTCCGTATTCTTTCGCGTCAACCCCAAGCGTAGACAAACTTCTAGTAATAATGGTGACCATATTGTAAAGCGTACGTAATCCGGCGATATCAAACTTATTCCTGACCGGAGTTAATGACAGCAGTTTTTGTACGTAATGGTCAATTATGCGTTGTTCATTTCCGTACTCATGTTTCAATAGTTGGATAGCGTCGTCGTACGATTTCGCGGAAGGCGTTAGACCGCTGATGGTAACAGCTGCTTTTCCTAGAAGGGACTGTTCCAAATAATTGAATTTAGCGACTGCATCCAACGCATCATTTTCATGCACTGCAGTTCGAAATTGCTCCCAAAATAGAGACCATTCAGATAACTCTCCCTTGAATTTGCGGAGCTCGAGTTTATGCAACTTAACATTACTCCTACCTGAAGTTTCGTTGCGAACAGGGTTTTGCGTCGTCTGTCTTGAACCAACCTGCGAAGCACTGTCTTCTGCGCTTTCATCGCTCCTTTCGTTATTTGCTGACAATTCGTGAATCCGGATTCGTAACCTCGACAATACTTCGTTTACTTGGTCTGCATACTCCATCACCCTTTCGGATTCTTCTTCGAACTCGCTTTCTTGCACCAAAGGTATCACTTTTTCGTTTGCGATCAACAATGCTTCATTCGCCTTCGAAATTCGATCTTGAATCACGATGAATTCACTAATTTCTTCGTCGACGATTTTCATTTTCTCTCTTGCGAGATTTAAAAGTTTGGTAACCTGCGCCCGACACGTTTTCCTCGTAGCACGTTCCATTGTTGCGGTATTGAAACGCACTGTGATTTTTACGACCGTCCCGAATCTTTACGTTAGAGAACACACATTCACCTCCCGGGTTTCGGCACCATGTGGAAAATGTTCGTTATTAATACGTTAAACAAGTTAAAAAATAAAGCTTTAATTCTGAGTTAAAACAAGAAATACAAATACACTCAAATACATTCGTTAACCACGCCGGTCGCCATCGTTCTTCTCTTCTTTCTTTTTACCACCAGAGGGTGGCGCTCCTTCCACCGTTTCGGCGGGAATTTCTACACCTCGTATTTAATGTCATCTGTCCACTACCAGCTTTGTGAAGTGTTTCTATACCAACTCCATCTATGTTCTATATCATTTTCCTGCATTTGATTTTGTTTAATTTCCAGTATTGTTTCTACTTTTTCTCTATATTTTCGTGCTATGTTCTTCTATGTTCTATGGTGATACTTATCTTGCATTCCACTATATAATGGTCACTCAAGATTTGTCTGGACTATGATCGATGTTTCCATTTTTCATTTCTCTTGTGTATTTATTTATGAACATCCTTATGTTGAAAGAATCTGTTATTTTTTACCGCCTCTCCATAGTTTTCTTTGACATCTCTTGACCTCTCATCTTGCAAGTCCACTTTGTCATTTAGGTCTCGAAGGGTAATTATTTTTCCTGGTATGTCGTCTACTCATCCTTCTCGCTGCTTCGTCTTCATTTGAGCCATATATAACGTGACCATTTTTTTTTTCAAAGCGGGACGCCTCCTATGGAATTAGAATTTGTCAACCTCACGGCGGTAAATTTTGAAAATTCAGAAAAAAAACTTGCCTCAAAACGCTTCCAAATCATCATCATATTATGTAAATTGACGCGACAAATCCTTACCCTCGGCTTCCCCCTAAATCAAGCCTAAATCTCTAAAATTTGCATCCAAATGGTTGCCTGGTAGAAATCGACCTCCTGAATCCAACGGTGCAACCCTCACCCCGATATCTCTAATGGTTTCGGAGATATGGCGTTTAACATTTTGGAACTTATCTTAACTTAAATTCGTGAATACCCAAAAACATTTTCGCTCATATCTCGTAAACTATCGGTCACTGAACTGACTTGGTAGTACCAGCGTTTTCGTCTTGAAACTCTCTTTAATTTGAATGTGTCATTTAAATATGTGCTGAAGTGGGTGATTTGAAATTGTTTGGAGCGGTAGACCGAGGTAGGAGGGCGCCAATTAAAAAAAAAACTCCATATTTGCGAAAGTTAGAGGCTACGTCGCGATAAGTCGAGGAGCTTAGGAGTATTAGAATTTACTAAAAACTTTAACTTCAAGGGTAAAAACTTTTTGTCCCAAATCAGGACATTTTTGCCCTCGCTGGGGACAGCGGGACAGACAGTCTAAAAGAGAGACTGTCCCGCCCAAAGCGGGACGTATGGTCAGGTTACCATATAGTATCAAAATGTGATTAGTTTCTTGGTTTTCTATCTTAAGGTTGTCATAAACTGAGAGACAAATTTCTTCCGATGTTGAAGTGAGATAAAATCTTGAATGTTGGCTGCGAGATGGTGCAAGCTCGGGCAGAATAGAAGAACTAAAATGTCTGGGTCGGATTTGGTTTGTGGTATTACAGTGTCCTTTTGCTTTTGGGGACAAACGAACAACGCATGTTATTCGGAACGTTCAAACTGAATATTGATGGCCTGGGTGACCATATCTCTTTACAGTTTAGAGTTTTTAAGCAAATCGCTCGGACATTTCAATTCTATTTTTTTTTGTGTTCCAAGTGCTATGCAATTTTCAAAAAACATTTTTAATTTCTGGCCAAAGAATCTCATTTTTATAATTTTTTCAACAAACATTTTTTCGGCAAATTCAAATCAGTTTACAATATAATTAAGGTATTAATTTTCATTGACTTTTATATGTGATAATCATGTTTACTTTTATTTGTTTAATTTCATTGTTTATACAGACAAGCAACTTTTTTTGATAAATACTGCAAAGTATTTTTACGTATAACTTAGTTTGTCAATTTCGGTATTCCGGAAGCTGAAAAGCAACATAAAAAATCTGCTGTGTTTGTGTTCGCCAAATTTTAAAAATTTATGATGGGTTTTGTAGAGAGCATCTAGAAGATCCTACCTGATCTCGATGGCCCACTGTAAAATACATCTTCCGTCCTAAAGATATAGCAAATTATAAATATTCTACCCAAGTTTCTACCCAATTATACAGCTTTCTGTATATTTTAAGTTTAGTTCAGAAATAATTTCCCCGACAAACGTTATTGAATTTTATTCACGAACAACAATGCTAAGGCAAGCAAGTTTTTTACCAACAAAAGTTTAATTCTTGCTACAGGGTAACGTCTATTTGAATAAGCTCGTATTATTTTCTTAAAATTTGTAAAATCTGATTTTATTCCTACCACAAGTTTTACGTAAGTAGACGTAAATGTAATTTTTTGCATACGATTGTTTTTCTGTTCGTATATGAAGTCCTCAACTAAATCATTCAAATTAGCTAATATATCGCTTTTATACCATGTGTTTTAGTAGCGTCGTGTCCGTCATTTTTTTTTATTTTATATTCTCTTCGGCCTTTATAAAACTTGCTTGTTTTTTTTTTTGTATTAGAGACTGATTATGTACTAGAATTTATGTAAATACATATTGCCATTCTATTCTATTTTTGAAAATATGAACCAATTGTTGCGACAACCATGTAAATTGTGTGTACATCAAGTAATTTTTAAAAAATTGCCTTCTGGCATCATTTCTCTTAGCATCAACGTAAATTAAAAATTTCTGTTTCGAGTTTTGAACGATCACTTCATTTCATGTTCATGTTCAAAAGGTGGCCGGAATGTTCAGGGGGGCCCTAGTAGCCAAGTTTATTTATTTTATAAAATATTATAAATATTTAGAAAATATTGAATCTTTTTTGAATATTAGTTATATTAAAAGAATGTGAATAGAAAATATTTGAAGTATATATTTTAGTAATAGGTATTGTTACAATTTGATTTTGCCGCGCATTCATCACCCGGGTTCAGGGCTTTAGAGATAACCGGCATATATAAAAAACACGATAGGTTTTGCAGTGCCGCGCGACTAAACCGAGATTCTCTCTTTTTCGTTCGACATTTTGACGAACACACATTCACCGTAAAGATTGCTCTTGGAAAAAGGGATTGCTCCAGAGAAATCGCGGTTATTTCGATAACAAATCGCTTAGCGGATAAGTCGTTAAATGTTAAGATTTCGGAGAGAGGTAAGAGAAACTACTTTATTGCGTGCAGACCTTGACTATTCTCTTTCAATCAGATAGGCAGATTCACCGGCATTTACTAGAAACTTTGTACCACCTCAAAGGGATAATAGCTGTGAAAATTCTTTCCTGGATGCACGGAGTATATTTCAGGTGGAAACTGGTGTAATTTCCCAGGACCAGCAGGAATTTGCAGAATCACAGACTCGCAGGATTCGCCAGAAAGTAAATCAGGACAGCTCCAAAACCAGTAGGAAGCGTAATAGTTCAAAAGATAAGTAATAGACAATTTTTTTATTATATTTTTTTGTTATCGAATAATCTATTTTTTTTGTTATATTAGCGTTCATTTAAAAATTGTAAAGTTCAGTAATCTTCTTAATGTAATTTAAACATAGGTAAAGTGCAAAAGTCACAATTTAACTTGTAATTTTTTAATTATTTCATCTTTCATTTCATAATTTATTTAACAACTTGTTATTCAGTCATTATAATTTCAATTTTTACCACGTTATTTAATATTGTAGGAAGTTTCTATATTATTTTTATTTGTTCATTATATGATTTTGGGGACTTTGCTGTATTTCTTGTGTCACCATCCACACTTCTAAATTTTGTCAGGGCATTACAACAATTTAGGTTGTAATAGTATGTTATATAGCATTATGTAGGTACTTATATTTTATTGGAGAAATTTGCTTAATTTTTTTTCTATGCTCTAAAGAATATTTTGCTTTGTATATTTTTATATATTCTCTGTAGGTATATTGTACATTTGAGATAACAAAAAAAAAAAACTTATTTTCATAAATTTGGTTAAAACCAAAAAAAAACAAGACTTTAGGTACATAATTACAAGTACAGTATAAACTCTATACAGACCGTTTCAATCGAAACGAGCCACCCTCAATAACTTTTTGGAAAAGATATTTAAAAAAAATCTAAAAACAGGTCAATTTTTATCTCGAGGGGGACATGTTTTGATGCAATAGTAAGCAGGCTTGGTGCAACCCCATACGCCTGACAGGAGCAACCTCGATTTTTTAAATAGGGAATAGGGGTCGAGTGACATGTCGTTTGAAAGGTCTTTTAATTGTCTTTTTGGCCACATAATTATTGTTTTATTTGTATAGTCTATAAATTAGTAATTAAAAATGAATTTTTTTTTTACGGATTTGTTTGTATTTAGGAATGCCTGCAATTAACGATAAAAAGCTTGCAATAAACATTATTAAACAATTTATTATTGATCTGAATAATGCTGTAATAAAATATGTCGTCATCCATACTCATTTATACCAATCCTTAACAATAAATAAATATTCCCATTGTAATTTATTAATGTTTGTGAAGTTCGACTTAAATATATTTAAATTTTAATAAGTAAATAAATAAACTGAAAACAAAATAGTCGTGTTTAATTTCCTGAGCGATAAAGCAACTGTAGCATTGAACACTAAATTTGATTTCATATGAAATGTTCAAAATGATTCCCATCGACTTCCATGCACTCATACAGACGATTATGAAATACGCTTTTTAGGTTACGCAACGTTTCCGGTGTTATTTGTCGAGATTCCAGGATAATCTTTTGTCGCAAATCTTCCAGAGAAGCTGGTTCTGTCGCAAAAATTTTGGACTTGAGGTGTCCCCACAAATAAAAATCCAGGGGAGTCAAATCGGACGATCTAACTGGCCATTCTACAGGACCTTGTCTACCAATCTAGTGGTCGGGGAAGTTATTGTCCAGGAACTGCCGTACTGACGCAGTATAATGAGGCGGTGCTCCATCCTGTTGAAAGACCAACGCGTTCTCTAGCTCTAGCCAAAAACCGATAAGATAATAAATACGCAAATAATTGTACAAAAACACAGATTGTCTAACATTGTTGATTGCAAGCTTTTCATTGTTAATATTTGCAAGCATGTGTAAATACAAAACAAATCCGTTAAAAAATTGTTTTATTTTAATTACTAACTTATAGACTATGTAAATAAAAAATACTTATGTGTCTGAAAAGACAATTAAAAGACCTTTCAAACGACATGTTGCTCGACCCCTATTCCCTATTTAAAAAATCGAGGTTGCTCCTGTCAGGGGTATGGGGTTGCATCAAGCCTGCTTACTATTGCATCAAAACATGTCCCCCTCGAGATAAAAATTGACCTGCTTTTAGATTTTTCTTAAATCTCTTTTCCTAAAAAGTTATTGAGGGTGGCTCGTTTCGATTGAAACGGTCTGTATAGCGAACTCCTATATAAAGAAAAAATCTTTAAAACGTAGAAATTGCTAAGGTATGTTTGGTTTATATACTGTTATTATATTGTTTTCTATTGCTCACTGTATAACAAAAACTCTTTATAAAGTAAAAAAATCCCTTCAATTTCGCTATTTAGAGTTTACACTGTATTATATCTTTTATTTTTTAAACAGCGACTACTATTTTTTAAGACGTTATGATTGACAATAAATTAGAATATCTAAAATGATGATTTATGACATATACGTAAATAAATCCGGACATATACGTATATACGTGAACTGAACCGAAAAGTTAAAAGTTCAAAATTATTATTAATTGGCATGATAATTTCTTTAATTTCTACTACATTAACAATTGTAACTTGGTTTGTGGCTCTACCAGTTTTATTTCGCTCATGTGCACGTTTTGTTTCTCTTGCCAGACAAACAAAACTTCGAGCAAAACGGTTGTCGGCCAGTTAGGGAAACCCAAAGGGTCGTACCTGCCTGGCGACACTGAATGCCCGAAGAATCGGAAATCGACAGTCTAAATTCAACCATCGCTAAGCCAAGCTTCCAAACTATTACAGATTTTGTGTTATTGTGTGATTGTGTTGAGTACGACCACGACGTAAGTAGGTAAAAGTTTTAATGTGATGTGTTTTATGTATATATGTATGGTATGTTCACGTTATCGAGACTCTACTGTATTCAAAAATATCTCACTAAAATATTTATCAATTATATTTTTAAAAATATAGAACCAACATAGTAAATATTTCAAATGAATATTTCATCTACATTTGAATAAAATATAAACAATATATATTTAAAATATTTGTGGCTACTAGTGGGGTCATCACAATAGCAATAATGAATTTGACCTAAGAAATAATGATTTTAAATATGAAGGTTGGACTTTTCGGCCAATGGTAATGATTAATTTTCCGGATGTAAGTGTGAGAAATGGTGGATGCGTCAGTTTTGATATAATTTTAAAGAACGTTAAATTGTGAAGATGCTAACATACATATTATTACTAATACACTTATTTTGTTTCTTGAACTCTCACTCTGCAAGCATTAATTAACGAGCAAACGACATTAACACCCTGACATCTCCGAAAATGCCGTGCCGGCCGTCATGCCAGCGCAGACAACAGCTGTGAATTATTACCTCTACCTCAACTAATACGCTTTTTGAAACGCAGGCCATTGTGGCAACTCATACTTCGCGGATGAATGCACCTAATCAGCCGTCCAATAAGTCGAGTTGTGGCTGACTCATTTCTCCTTCAGATTTCGAACAGAAAGCCTTTTGATGCATGACTGGGGATAATTTCGTCGATTTCGCTCCCCCCGCCCCTCCCCCGACATAATTATTCAATTTTTATTTCAATTAACGCCGGGGCGTCGACGATTTTTCAACGCTGGAAGGACCCATTTGTTAGAGTTATGTTGGCACGAATTCCGCATTATTCCAAATGGGGATTTAAAGCACCGAGGACTTGGTTACTGCAGAAAGCTTGGTGCAGCTGTTGAAGCTATATTCTTCAGCATTGGCGTAGATCTTCCACTCTCCGTGTCATTTGAGGGTTTTGATGTTGATAATACTTCCGTCTTCTTAATCACTTGAGGGTTCCCGCGTGTAACAATCTGCGGGCCCGGCCGAATGAATGGCGCTTCTACGGTGAATTTCAGGAAGTATTCCCTGAACAATACAGACCCACCGTATCTGCTCCATCTATCTCTTAGTTATGCACCATTGTTCCTATTTAGATGCAGCACGTCATCGGTTTTTGTTTCGCGGCGGCATTGTACCCACGCATGGACATGTCCAGGAAGAGATTAACGCGTTATTATAAATCATATTCTGGTCAAAATTGAAATTTTTACCGTGTTCGAGACGGATTGGTGCGATTTCACTCCAAGTATCATAATAGATAGTAGCGACTGTTTATGAAAGAAAAATTACAGAAATACGTACAAAGCAAAATACACCATAAATTCTTTTCCCATGTGCTGCCAATATTTCACAGCTGCTTTTATTGCCAGACATTCTAGATCTTTTTTAATTAATTTTTTCAGTAAATTTTTTTGAAAAATAAGCAACTGGCTTACTGTCTCTGTTTTCATACTCTTGTTTCATTGGTAGTTTATAGAGCTTAAGAATTGGTTGTGAACATAGTAAATAGTTTTTTTATTTTATCAAATTAATTAATGATTTCTTACATTCTGCTGACCATATGGATTTCACATCTTTTCACAATAAATTGTGTAACGGGTCCAGGATAATTGCACTGTATGCTACGAATTTATGATGTAAATTGATTTTCCCTAGGAATTGACGTATATTTTTTCTCGTTTCTGGAACTGGAAAATTTTTACCAGCGGTCAAATAATCTTTCAGAGGCCTGACTGAATGATTTGGCATAATATTTGCAAAACTACATTTGGAAAATTTCAGTCTTAAGTCTTCTGTAACTATTGCCTCCAGCAATCTTGATAGGTGTAGTACATGGTCCTCAAAAGTTTTTGAAAATATTAAAATATCGTCTATAAAATTTATTGTAAAAATAGACAGTTTGTATTTTCTTATGATGTTACCCAATATTCTTTGGAAAATCGCTGGAGCAGTCTTTAATCCAAATGGGAGGCACGTCCATTGGAAATGCCCCTCGTGTGCTGAATTATTATATTTTCCTTGTTTGATATCCTTTATTTAAGTTCTTTTTACCTTATCATAGTTGGAGGTAATAGTAACGTGCACAATTATCTTAATAATGGAGTACTAAACCCAGCCATAAATTTACGAGAGCAAAGTGTGGCTCACTCCGAGAGCTTTTTGAAAGCGAAAGCCACGACCGTACTTGAAGATTGTTTTACACCGAATATGTTTGTATTATTTATTAGTAAAACTAGTTGTACAAATTACTATTGTTCAACTAGCATAATATTGTAACTGTATAATATTCGGTGTGAAACGAAAGTAACGCAATTTATAAAATGAGAAAATAATAATCACATCATGCACAGGTCAAATTTTAGTTAAATGAGTATAAAAATAAATTGTGGTTCAAACATTTCGAGTCCGGTCCGTTTCATCCACCAATAAACAAGCAACTCAAAGACGTTGCCGCTTCCTGTTGATTTACAATCCTGAACTTTTCTCATTGTGCATCTAATTTGAGGCAATGGGCCCCGGTTTTATAAGTATTAGATTATCGTGCCTCTCACTTTACATATTTATAATTACTTGATGTAGATTTGCAGGTTGATGCTATTCTAAAAATCTGTCCACCGGTTGTAGCCATTGAGGTTATGCATAATTATGATCTTTGATTTTCCATCTGCTGTTGGGTTCACTGCAAAATCAAACCTCAATTTTTCCATGTATCTTGAAATATTTGCAGAAAATGTTGTTTTATAATGATTTATACTCTTTTCCCTTTTGAAATAAAGACGTAACTGCGTTTCTCTATAAAATTATATTACAAACAAAATAGTCTCTCAACTGTAAAAACAAAAGAAACAACATTTTAAGCGCTTACTCCAGGCTTTGTGACATTACAAAAGAAAACCCTTCTGCAACAATCTACAACCTATTTACAACCGTCCCCCATGACATCTGTCTCTCAGCAGTTGACGATAACGCGGCAAATTCAAATTTAAGAAAAGCGCCGACACCAGTGTAGAGAATTTATTTATACCGGGTGTTGGAAATGGATACAAAAAAATCGTTACCATACAATTTTAAAACTGAATCCAAAACATGCTTTAATTAAATTAAATTATTACAAAAGGAAAATGTTTCGGGAGAAAATTACTCCCATCTTCAGTCTAATTTTACAATAATCTCATAAAGAGATTATGATACAATTGATGAATTAGAGTAGGGTTCTTACCCCCCAAGAATGTTTAAATTATGACGTTATGGAAGCCTTTAAATTGCTTAAAATCCATAAAAACGGTGTGACGTTTATCTGTCATTTTCATTATTTCATGACAGAGTGTTTACACAAGCGGAAATTTGAAAATTCTGACAATGTCGAACGATAAAAGATTATTAAATTTAGATTATTTTAAAAGAAATTGGATGACTGCATTTTTTTAAATGTAAACATTAAAAATGGATCGAGGAGAATCCGGTTAGTCTGTTTAAACTATAGTAGTATAGAAGTGGTATTATAAGTGAAAGAAAGTGACATTTGAGGTTAAAATAATGTTGAATGGAAAAATTGATTAGAAAATTAAAATAGTGAATGGGTAATCGGATTATTGAAGTTCTTCTGTTCAATTAGACAAGATCCGTTTTCCAGTTTTATGATTGGCGCAAGCAGAAGGTGTCGCGACCTGTCTGACCTATGTAGAATGACTCGCAAGAAGAGCTGTTCAATTTGTATGCACCGGATGACGTTTTGTTATCTAATGACTCTTTATTTTTAATAAACCATCTGGATAAGTTGTTATCTGTATTAAATGAAAGTGTGGAACCGTTTTTCATAAGTATTGTAAGGGACGCGAGGATGAATCATTGCTGCCGCATGTTCGAGATTGTCATCCCTGATGTTCTAGAATAATTGTTGAGAATGTCTCGTTGATTGGTTAAGAAAATGTAGAGAGCATAATATGTAAGTGTCTTTACTGATATCTTCTATGCTTTGGAAATTCTTTCTTTGATGACACCGTTTCACCCACCGGTCAGCTTTGGCACAACTCACGCATTTTCTGATATGTTGGGACCGTCTTAAGTTCATGTCTTCGTATCATTTCGTACTTGCAAACAAGGTTTAGGAAACGGCTACTGTAGCGACTGTCACTGCAACGTCCATAACAGCAGTGCTTTGTAGCACCTTTCCACGTCTTTTGATCACTTGCCATCTAGCTAGTTGCAATTATTAACTCGAATTACAACGAAACAACTTCCATTGACAAAGCAACAACGTTTCAAATATAAATTTCAACAACAGTTTGTCCGAATTTAGTGCTGGTTGCCTAACCTAAACTGAATTAAATGACAAGTTAGTTTTTGTAACAATTGCAATTGTAAACTGTTAAATAAAAATACCGAACCTTTTCTAGCCAGGTTATAGCATGCGGCTTTTCGTCTGCCCATACGTGCGTATTATTTAAGTTGAAAATACCTTCTCGGGTGAAACCCACATCGTCAGTGAATAAAAGAAGATATAGAAAATTTGGTTGCGATAGGAATACAACTGTTGTTCTTTCAAAATTCCCCCAATGGTGTAATGGGATACACCAAACTGATTTTCTAATCTTCGGTGGGCGGTTTTCACCATTTTGCGAAACACAAACACAAGGCTCACAATGTTAAGGCAAATTAGGCACACGGCGATCTGGGAATCGTTGAACATAAAATGTTTGTGCTTCGGCAGAATTTCCTTGACCTGCATGAATTACTAACCGTGTATCCGCTGCTAGAAAAAAACACAGCAAATTTTATTATTAATAACTAAAAACTAAAGTGAAATACAATAACAAATTACCGCCGGATGCCTTCGCTGTTGACTGATTTCAGGTAACGCACGGGTCTTAGCAATGTTGGTCAAGTAAAAAATATATCCCGATGTGGCTCGTGAATTTGTGTGAGGGAAAAATGCTAAAAAAAAGTACGAGACGTGTCATGGGACACCCTGTTGGAACAAAGGTCCTTTCACTATATATTATGTATTAAATAAAACGCACAATAATATTCTGTCTATTTTTCTGTCCTGCTCATCCGAAGGAGATGCCATGTCATTCCATAACGATTATTCTCCGTGCATATGCGAAATTCTTAGATAAAACTATGAGATATCCCCAAAATAGACCTGTAAAATACACAGGAGAAATTCGACTTGCCTACTCGCTAGGCGCACGTTGGGCAACGACTCTGAAGTTGCAATATCCTGCAGTAGTTGGCAACGCGCTGAAGCTGGCGTGGCTAAAAAACGGTTGGCGTCCCTGGTCGAGGGAGGAAGAAGGATCGGCCGCCATTACATTGATTCAGACTTTAACATTAGAAGGATCAAGTCATAACTAACACTTAATTTTTTGTTTTTATCTGATTTTATTCCACTAAGAGTTCTCCTGTTTTTCAAATTGAGTGTACTCTATGTTTATATTGCATTGTCGAAATTTCACGTTACCAGAAGGGTCGGTGGAATTTAAATTAAAAATCGCGTGTGTGGTGCCGCCCGACGTATTTATAGGTAACCTTTGTGTTCTATCTATTCTTTTTTCTGTCTTCCTCAACATAATGAGAAATTGCACAGTAGAAACTCCTAGATAAAAGCTTTTCAATTTTACTGTTATCCAGCCATTCTTTGTCAATGTCACTAATAAAATGGCCGACATTGTGGAAAGTTATTAGTCACTCCTTTATTGTTAGGTCTTGTTTAAATAATATCCACTACTGATATTCAAACCTGGATAAATCATTGAATAACTAACTATACCTCTCTTTCGGTATAAGGCCGACATCAGCTTGCGGTCATTTAAAAGCTATTTTGTCTCTGTCGACTTGAATTAACCAACACTTAGGACCGGTTGTACAATGTCGAGTTAAACTGAAGGTTGCAGGTTTACTTCCAGATTCGTCAAAAGACCGGTTGTACAAACACTGTTTATCTCGAAACTAGATGGTAAAGTCCTATTAAATGTTACCGATGGATGTTCACTAGTTAAACTGTTGGTTGGAAGTTACCCTTGCGCAGATAGCACCGACTCATCGAGAGTCATGGGATTAGCTGTTCGAATTTGACAACGCGGTAGAAACGTGATTATCAGTTGTACTTGTTATTTGTTAGTTTTTCTTGCAATTACCGCTCATTTAACAAATATGGAGGATGTTTTTGAAATATTTGAAGATATTTTTATTTTGTGGTCAGAATGTTTTTGTAGCTTTCTTTAAATTTAAATATTTTGTCTTTTAAATTTTTTGTACTTCTACGCGTGGTCCCGCTCATTGAATTGAATTCAATAGCAATTTCTTCCCACACAGCATTTTTCTTCTTCCAGGTGACAGCATCTGTTTTCTTACATTCTACAACTTCTTTAAATTTTTTAAGTAAAATATCATTTCAGATGTGTGACTCAACATTATCAGACAAGGTTCAAATATGAAATAACTTCGGAAATCTTGGAATTTCCAACAAGCAGGTAGGTAGGTAATAAACAACCCTAATATTTATGACTTAAGAAATTATTCCAATTCTGTGAGCGAACTACCACGGTTACAATCGCCAAATAATAGTGACAATTCTATCAATTTTTGTGCCTAACAATACCACTCCAAGTAAACTTAACCACGGCTAGAAAACTCATTGTAATACTCGTTTTTGTCAACCAGAAGTTTAACCTGAAGGGTGATGGTTAAGTTATCGGGGAGTTTTACTCGACATTGTACAACCGGCCCTTAGTAAGTACTGAAGACAAAAGGGCAAATAGAGGCATAGCGCCACGCCGAATGTTGGGCTTATGAAAAGTGTCTTATTTTTATGTTGTACTGCGCCCCCTAGCGATTTCCGAATTCCGTCGTTCGCATATAACCGACATCTAGCTATTTTTGACACCGGGAAGCCAAATTTTGGTATCTAGTGTTTTTGCTTTGTGTTTGCGCCCGCTAGATGGCCCGTCGCGATCGTTTCAAAATGGCTTCCAAAGCAAACGTTGCGTTACTGTATATTTTATTGTTTGTCCATATATGTTTCGAATCAACAGATTGACCAAATAGCATTCATTTTTGTAGTTCTTGTTGCAATACTGCTTTCGAGATTTCCCTCCTTCCTCCCGGGGTTGCAGGGTATTACGAAGTGGAGTTACTGTTAACTTCTGAGCCAAACTTGCAGCGTGGTTTTCGGGCTACTAATAAATTGCTTGATTCACAAATACTTAAAATACTTAACAACCCAAAGGATAGTCCCCGAGATAAGTTCTGCTAACTTGGACTTATTTTGGACTTAAGCCTTAAAGAAAGACAGGAAACTAAGCATGAGTAGGAGAATTCGGTAACAAACTAATAATAAACATTGAAAACTATAATACTCTCGCCATGTATCCAAAAGAACCTAGGGTTTGTTTTTGTTTGGGTAAGTTGGAATTTCCCGCCACTACTTTGTCTTGATCACTGACGAACCTTTTTTATAAATTTCGCGGTTTGTTTCAAATTTTTAAATTTGACGTTTGTTGATGTCATTGACATTTCATTTCAGGTTCATATTCAAAAAGTGGCGGAAATGTAAGGGGGAGTTATCACAAGGTTAATTCTCAATTTGATAATAGTATATTAATTAACGAGCGTGTAATGATGGCTATTATTCACGAGGTGAAGTTTACGGCCACGAGCCGCAGGCGAGTGGCCTAAATCACCGAGAGACTAATAGCCATTTTACGCGAGTAAAATACTATACTTTATCCACGAGGGTAAAGATTTGTGTTGTTATAGATGTGTCTGAAATGTTTTTTAATACGGTCTAAAATGTCGCGACCTGTCTGACCTATGTAGAATGACTCGCAAGAAGAGCAGTTCAATTTGTATGTACCGGATGACGTTTTGTTATCTAATGACTCTTTATTTTTAATAAACCATCTGGATAAGTTGTTATCTGTATTAAATGAAAGTGTGGAACCGTTGGATGAATCATTGCTGCCGCATGTTCGAGATTGTCATCCCTGATGTTCTAGAATAATTGTTGAGAATGTCTCGTTGATTGGTTAAGAAAATGTAGAGAGCATAATATGTAAGTGTCTTTACTGATATCTTCTATGCTTTGGAAATTTTTTCTTTGATGACACCGTTTCACCCACCGGTCAGCTTTTTGCACAACTCACGCATTTTCTGATATGTTGGGACCGTCTTAAGTTCATGTTTTCGTATCATGTCGTACTTGCAAACAAGGTTTAGGAAACGGCTACTGTAGCGACTGTCACTGCAACGTCCATAACAGCAGTGCTTTGTAGCACCTTTCCACGTCTTTTGATCACTTGCCATCTAGCTAGTTGCAATTATTAACTCGAATTACAACGAAACAACTTCCATTGACAAAGCAACAACGTTTCAAATATAAATTTTAATAACAGTTTGTCCGAATTTAGTGCTGGTTGCCTAACCTAAACTGAATTAAATGACAAGTTAGTTTTTGTAACAATTGCAATTGTAAACTGTTATAAAAATACCGAACCTTTTCTAACCAGGTTATAGCATGCGGCTTTTCGTCTGCCCATACGTGCGTATTATTTAAGTTGAAAATACCTTCTCGGGTGAAACCCACATCGTCAGTGAATAAAAGAAGATATAGAAAATTTGGTTGCGATAGGAATACAACTGTTGTTCTTTCAAAATTCCCCCAATGGTGTAATGGGATACACCAAACTGATTTTCTAATCTTCGGTGGGCGGTTTTCACCATTTTGCAAAACACAAACACAAGGCTCACAATGTTAAGGCAAATTAGGCACACGGCGATCTGGGAATCGTTGAACATAAAATGTTTGTGCTTCGGCAGAATTTCCTTGACCTGCATGAATTACTAACCGTGTATCCGCTGCTAGAAAAAAACACAGCAAATTTTATTATTAATAACTAAAAACTAAAGTGAAATACAATAACAAATTACCGCCGGATGCCTTCGCTGTTGACTGATTTCAGGTAACGCACGGGTCTTAGCAATGTTGGTCAAGTAAAAAATATATCCCGATGTGGCTCGTGAATTTGTGTGAGGGAAAAACGCTAAAAAAAGGACGAGAGGTGTCGTGGGACACCCTGTTGGAACAAAGGTCCTTTCACTATATATTATGTATTAAATAAATCGCACAATAATATTCTGTCTATTTTTCTGTCCTGCTCATCCGAAGGAGATGCCATGTCATTCCATAACGATTATTCTCCATGCATTCGCGAAATTCTTAGATAAAACTATGAGATATCCCCAAAATAGACCTGTAAAATACACAGGAGAAATTCGACTTGCCTACTCGCTAGGCGCACGTTGGGGAACGACTCTGAAGTTGCAACATCTTGCAGTGGTTGGCAACGCGCTGACGCTGGCGTGGCTAAAAAAACGGTTGGCGTCCCTGGTCGAGGGAGGAAGAAGGATCGGCCGCCATTACATTGATTCAGACTTTAACGTTAGAAGCATCACTTAATTTTTTTGTATTTATCTGATTTTATTCCACTAAGAGTTCTCCTGTTTTTCAAATTGATTGTACTCTATGTTTAAATTGCATTGTTGAAATTTCACGTTACCAGAAGGGTCGGTGGAATTTAAATTAAAAATCGCGTGTGTGGTGCCGCCCGACGTATTTATAGGTAACCTTTGTATTCTATCTATTCTTTTTTCTTCCTTCCTCAACATAATGAGAAATTGCACAGTAGAAACTCCTACATAAAAACTTTTCAATTTTACTGTTATCCAGCCATTCTTTGTCAATGTCACTAATAAAATGGCCGACATTGTGGAAAGTTATTAGTCACTCCTTTATTGTTAGGTCTTGTTTAAATAATATCCACTACTGATATTCAAACCTGGATAAATCATTGAATAACTAACTATACCTCTCTTTCGGTATAAGGCCGACATCAGCTTGCGGTCATTTAAAAGCTATTTTGTCTCTGTCGACTTGAATTAACCAACACTTAGGACCGGTTGTACAATGTCGAGTTAAACTGAAGGTTGCAGGTTTACTTCCAGATTCGTCAAAAGACCGGTTGTACAAACACAGTTTATCTCGAAACTAGAGGGTAAAGTCCTATTAAATGTTACCGATGGATGTTCACTAGTTAAACTGTTGGTTGGAAGTTACCCTTGCGCAGATAGCACCGACTCATCGAGAGTCATGGGATTAGCTGTTCGAATTTGACAACGCGGTAGAAACGTGATTATCAGTTGTACTTGTTATTTGTTAGTTTTTCTTGCAATTACCGCTCATTTAACAAATATGGAGGATGTTTTTGAAATATTTGAAGATATTTTTATTTTGTGGTCAGAATTTTTTTGTAGCTTTCTTTAAATTTAAATATTTTGTCTTTTAAATTTTTTGTACTTCTACGCGTGGTCCCGCTCATTGAATTGAATTCAATAGCAATTTGTTCCCACACAGCATTTTTCTTCTTCCAGGTGACAGCATCTGTTTTCTTACATTCTACAACTTCTTTAAATTTTTTAAGTAAAATATCATTTCAGATGTGTGACTCAACATTAACAGACAAGGTTCAAATATGAAATAACTTCGGAAATCTTGGAAATTCCAACAAGCAGGTAGGTAGGTAATAAACAACCCTAATATTTATGACTTAAGAAATTATTCCAATTCTGTGAGCGAACTACCACGGTTACAATCGCCAAATAGTAGTGACAATTCTAGTAATTTTTGTGCCTAACAATACCACTCCAAGTAAACTTAACCACGGCTAGAAAACTCATTGTAATACTCGTTTTTGTCAACCTGAAGTTTAACCTGAAGGGTGATGGTTAAGCTATCGGGGAGTTTTACTCGACATTGTACAACCGGCCCTTAGTAAGTACTGAAGACAAAAGGGCAAATAGAGGCATAGCGCCTCGCCGAATGTTGGGCTTATGAAAAGTGTCTTATTTTTATGTTGTACTGCGCCCCTTGCGATTTCCGAATTCCATCGTTCGCATATAACCGACATCTAGCTATTTTCGACACCGGGAAGCCAAATTTTGGTATCTAGTGTTTTTGCTTTGTGTTTGCACCCGCTAGATGGCCCGTCGCGATCGTTTCAAAATGGTTTCCAAAGAAAAAGTTGCGTTACTGTATATTTTATTGTTTGTCCATATATGTTTCGAATCAACAGATAGACCAAATAGCATTCATTTTTGTAGTTCTTGTTGCAATACTGCTTTCGAGATTTGAACTTCCTCTCGGGGCCGCAGGATATTACGAAGTGGAGTTACTGTTAACTTCTGAGCCAAACTTAGGTTGGAGTTTGCAGCGTGGTTTTCGGGCTACTAATAAATTGCTTGATTCACAAATACTTAAAATACTTAACAACCCAAAGGATAGTCCCCGAGATAAGTTCTGCTAACTTGGACTTATTTTGGATTTAAGCCTTAAAGAAAGACAGGAAACTAAGCATGAGTAGGAGAATTCGGTAACAAACTAATAATAAACATTGAAAACTATAATACTCTCGCCATGTATCCAAAAGAACCTAGGGTTTGTTTTTGTTTGGGTAAGTTGGAATTTCCCGCCACTACTTTGTCTTGATCACTGACGACCCTTTTTTATAAATTTCGCGGTTTGTTTCAAATTTTTAAATTTGACGTTTGTTGATGTCATTGACATTTCATTTCATTGACATAGATATATTTAAATTTTAATTTCATTTCAGGTTCATATTCAAAAAGTGGCGGAAATGTAAGGGGGAGTTATCACAAGGTTAATTCTCAATTTGATAATAGTATATTAATTAACGAGCGTATAATGATGGCTATTATTCACGAGGTGAAGTTTACGGCCACGAGCCGCAGGCGATTGGCCTAAATCACCGAGAGACTAATAGCCATTTTACGCGAGTAAAATACTCTACTTTATCCACGACTACTAGATATTTTTTGTGGATAATTCAGTAAAGTATACTAACAAAGTCGAATCAGAAAATGAAGTGATTTTAATTTCTGGTGGTGTTAAAGAAAAGTCACTTTCATTTTCTATATCCATTTTTAGTCCTTTTTTTAATACAATTTAACACAAAATATCAAAACTGAGAAATCTACGCACATAAACAATAATGTTGACAGGTTTGAGAGTCAAATTTGTTTTGTTTCAAAAGCTACTTCGATTTATAAAATGTTTTGAAAAATTTGGTCTTAATATACAAACAGATTCGAAATTGCTGATGGCTCAGTGTAGATGCTCCTTGCCTTTCAACCACGGGTCCCGGGTTCGAATCTGGTCTCGGGTTCGAATCTGGTCTAGGAAAATTCACTTCTTTAATTTTTTTGTATATGTACGGAACTCAATTGAAAATATTTAGTGGTTTACACAATAAAAAAAACCGATTGTTTGTAGCAAAACAATATAATATTATAGCCAAATCAAGGAAGCATTTGACAGCAGTGATTAATGACTCATTCAGCACTCCCGTGATTAATGGGTATTATTAAGGTTGAGCAAACAGACGTATAATGGGTACATTATACAATAGTCGTGGATAAAATATGATTATTAGTATGTTAAAAAGAACACATACTGCGTATCGGAAAAATGTAGAAATTTTGTTGCTCTTGTCAAGCTTTGTTACTGGTTAAAATTTTCTGTGTAGACGTCAAAACTGTTTCCTCTTTCATATTGTAAAACTAGCGAGTCTCTCTCGTTCTGCACTCTCGAGCACGTTTCGTCTAGTCCATCTCCTAAATGCATTATTACTGCGGATGTCCCGACCCTCTCGCCAGCATCGTCTCGCCGACGTTTGCACAGTCACAAACTGAAGGCCCCTGTGGAAATTTTGTTGCTATTGGAATATATTATGTAATTCGAATCGAAATGTATTGATTATTTTCCAAGAAGAACAACAACTGAATTTTGACTTGTTCTTCTCTGTGTTTCGTGACAACAGATGTATTAGAGTGATATTTTGATTTTTTTATGGAGCTATTTAAAATTTGGACGATCTGAAGAATTGAATTAGAATAGAAATTCTGAATAACACCCAGATACTATTGGACGGTAATACAAAGTGTTTATACACGTGCTGGGGCCTGTAACACAAACCGCACAATTGTAACAACTAATCTGTCTGTAACTACTTAAGTCTTACTTAATTATGTATTCGCTCCACATAGGCTGCTTCGTTAATTCTAGGATAGTTATAAGTGTTCCATCCACTGCACCACCTACTTCAGGAAAACTGGCTATTCCATGAAATCTTTGTACATCCAACATATTATGGGACCATGACACAAATTCGTTGAATTTTGTCTCATTAACATTACTGTGTGTGTCACTTTTGATACCCCATGCATATTGCAAACACCATGATGTACTGACCTCCATTCCAATTAATGTCTTCTGCGGTGGTGTCAATCCATACCATCGAACTGTTTTATTTGCAAGTGTTGATCCAATACCCCGAAGGAAATCTTCAAATTGGTATATGGACACTTATAGCAAGTAAATTTTCAATTTGCATTATTTTATCGTTACACGTTCGAGACAAGTGAAGCATGAACATGCAACTTCTGCAATCCGAAAAGCCATAACATGTTGGAGATATAATGGAGTAATAACAAAGATAACGCACCGCGAGCACACATTACCGAGAAAAGTTGAATTAAAATAAAAATTAACGGCTCAAGTTGGAAGCCAATCGTAAATGTTTTCGAGGTGATACTGAAAGTAATAAACGTAAATTGAAAGATAACTTTGTAGAGTATTAAGAGGCGCCGGATTCAAACAGGTAGAGGTTGTAGTCGTAATTAACAAGTGTAACATTGCTTCCGGTCTAATGTCTTTTTACCGAAAATCATAGAAGCGTTTTTGTGCGACGTTGTAGTCGTTACACAGTTTGGACCTTTTTGTCAAATTGTTGCGTTTCGCCAGCAGACCATAAATACACACCGACTGTTTTAATGAAGATTGCAATTATGAAAGCTCGACTGTTATACTTTGGGGGAAATGAGGCCAAATGTTAAGTGTTGCTATTCCAAAATACAAAAGCACTCAAGCTCTAGAATTCAGTAGGTGTTAGATTTTTCACCCCATGTTAACTTTTGTTTTGGTCTCAGACTTGGAATTTTTACCCTAGATAGCTGGACATTATTCCTCTTGATTTCAACAGCCATTTTGCCCAATTCAAACGTATTTCCAAAATAAAATAAATTATATCCGCATTATAATCGATTTTATTGTAGGCGGCGCTGGGGGTAAAAATGCGAAGATAATTCATTTTACCTGAAACCGTTCTGTAATGGCATCATAATATGCTACTTTTGTTTCTTGAAAGCGGATCTTTGCAGTACTAGGACTGTAATGAACTTTATTTTATACTGTGTCATATTTGTTACTTTTACGTCAAAGTTTTGAGTCCGGAAATTGGGACTTTGCAGTCCTGTAAAAAAAATACAACCAAGAAATCAAACTGTTGTCATAGATACTCAATTCATGGATGTTTAAATTCTGAATTCCAATTTTATTTTTTTTTTAAATGAAAACAATGATTTAGTATCTGTAGCATGAAATAAAACGCATTACGACATACGTCCGGAAACTTTTACAGTAACTTGTCTCAAAATTCCAGACTCGTTACTGTAATAATGAGTTTTCCGGACTTATAACGTAAATTACTATTCATAACTCTCATTACAGTGCTAATAGGAGTGTAACGATTCCATTAAAACACGTGTACTTAATGTAAGAATTTCACGAAAAATAAACGACGACAAACACGCCTATATGACACTAGAAAAACACGTGTATTTTATGTAAAAATTTCACGAGAAACCAACAACAAACACGTTGAATTGTCGTAATTTGTAGATACGTAGTTATTATTTTATTGTAAATCAACGTTGAATTTACGTTACGTAAAATACGTTGAAATAACGTTGAAGGTATTACCAAAATATAACGTGATATTTTCAACCATAAACGTGTTATCAACCACATACACGGCTTTTCCACGTTAAAACAACGTGCATGTGTTTACTGGGAACGTTTCGTCTTTTCTCAAGTACATAATAGATAACTTTCATGACTTGTGATGTAAATTACAATTATTGAAATTTGGAGCAAAATGGCTATTGAAATTAGGAGAAATGTATCCAAGAACGCCCGGTAAAAATTTCAAGCTCGGTATTTACACCAAATAAAAGTTGACATGGGAATGCAGTGAAATTTTTTACACGGGATTCCCTCTATAGCCAGTCTAAAAAAGAACGCAGTGAAGATACTCTAGGATACATTTGATGTTCATTTTCGTTTTGTCGTCTTTTTAAAACTGTTATGTTAGTTCTGTTTCTTTTTTTTTTGTACTACATTCAAATAAGAGTGAAGTATTTTTGGGGGACACATCAGCGCCTCCGCCGGAACCTGTGAAATTGCGCGTGGACGTCCATCCAATCCCAATAATTATTCAAACGGTGGAGTCACGCGATGGGTGGCCCAAACGGCGCAATTATAAAGCGATTTCCTCCGTACTTCGCCAAGAAACAAACAGACCTTAAAAGGGATTTCTTCTATTCGAGCGAGCACTCGAGACGGACCGTCATATTTATTTTCGAGCATAAACAGACGGACCTTATCGAAGGACCACCGGCGTGTAAATATCGCCATTATCTGACAGAGGGTGCGTTTATTTACTCGTGCTGAAGGAAATTTCAGACGACCACCCAGCTATCTCGAGCCAACCCCGAACTCTGAATGGGTTCATCAGTGTGTCGTGAGTCATTAATTGCTAGTCGAAGGTTGTTTACCACGTCGTCGAGGAGGTCTTTGGACTCCGGCCGTGTATCATATTCCAATTATGAGCGGGGCAAGGGTGTCCTAGTTTTCCGCCGAAAGGGTCGACACATGTTTTTTCTTGGTACTTATTTTCGTTTTCTAAATCTATTAGCATTGTTTAAGGCTGCATTTACTAGGGATAGAGCCTATACCAAATGCACGGGAAACATGCTACCATTTTATTGAATTTCACGGGTTTAGTTTTGATTATTTACAAACCCTCAGCATTTGTTCATTCATAAAGAAACGACAAAGTTGCTTCATTTTTAGGAGTACAAATAAATAAATGGCTTTGGATTTTTTTTTCTGAAAAACAACCCACAAATGGTAAATTTCAAATAGACGTTACCGAATTAAACTTTCGTTAGTAAAAAACTCGCGTGCCTGAGCATTGTTGTTTTTGAATAAAATTCAATAATGTTTGTCGGGAAAATTATTTCTGAAGTAAGCTTGAATATTACAGAAAGCTGTATAATTGGGTAGGAACTTGGGTAGAAAATTTAAAATATGCCATAGCTTTAGGACGAAAGTCGTATTTTACAGTGAGCCATCGATCATCGGTCATCGAGGTCAGGTATGATCTTCTAGATACTCTCTACAAAACCCATCATAAAATGATAAAATTTGATGAACACAAAATACGGCCAAGACCGACCAAAACGTTATAAGTTATAGTATATTACATTATAAGTGTGGTAGGTTCAATTTTACATCACGAAGTTTTAATATTGAAACACGACGCGCAGCGGAGTATTTTAATAAAACTAGTGATGTAAAATACCTACCACACATATAATGTATACAACTTTTTAGCCGATGACGAAGTTTTCCACTCGGCGCCCCCATTTAACAAAAATTATCGTTGCACCGAAGTTATATTCACATTATTGACATAAAGATAGGTGCAGGATAGTGTGACGGACGCAGATTTTGCCCAAAAGGATACGGGAGTTGTAGGAATGCATAAATAGCATAAATAGGGCACAATTCCTAAAAATATGAGATAGGTTATGTTGTTCCAGTGTTTTGTTGACTTACCTTAACTTTTTCATTATCTTATTCTTGACGTGTTTTACTTTTAGTTCAATGACTTCACCCAATTTGCCATATTATTGTATTTTATGAGAGTAATAATCGCAATAAATTAACATTTTTAGATTGAGTGACAGTGTAAATTGACAAGGTAAATAGGCAACTGTGATGCTTACTATTTATACCACGAGATGGTGCGCCTTCGAGTGTCTTTAAATTGGTCATTATTATATCTTAGAAACTTATTCAAAGACAGTTAAGTGCGGTATCTTCTTTCAAAATATACGACCAATATTTATCATAAAGGATCTTTTTTTTGCGCGTTTCTTAAAGAAGAAAATTTTGGACTATTTTTACCGCTTAAAGGAGGTAGGTGACAGCTTTAATGTGTAAAAAATGGGTTACCATGGCTGTCTAAAATGTGGTAGAATGCAGTTTACAACTGTCAAGGCTAAAAAAATACTTTGCAGTATTTATCAAAAAAAGTTGCTTGTCTCTGTATAAACGATGAGACCAAGAAAATACAAATAAACATGATTATCATATATACAAAAACAAAACAATTGTCTGTATCACTTTTGGTGGAAGATAACTACTGTTAATCAGTTTTTCCCTAAAACACCAAAAACAGTTTTTATTATAATTACCGACGCACGTTTCGCCAACAATATTGGCATCATCAGGGCGATCAGTTTACTCATCACAGTACTGTATTGTCACTTATTAATAACAAACGACAGCAATGAATTTACTTTGTTGATTTTTGTCGAAATTATATTCTCAGAATGTTATATTTTTATAATACATTTCTTTACTCCACCATAAATATTGTTATTTTAAATTTATCATAATTTTTTGTTCAATATAACGCACCAAGCGAAAAAGGATACGCTCAACAACGTTTAAAATAAATGAGGTACCTATTACTTAGTTTTATTGCGGGTACGAACAGATGTGGGACGTTGGACCCTATTGTAAAGAGATATGGTCACCCAGGCCAATATTCCGTTTGAACGTACGGAAAAACACAGAAAACAATCTTTGGTTAACTGGGTTTTCTTTCTCTTGGTCCCTAAAAGCAACAGGACACTGTAATATCACACAGCAAATCACACCGACACACTTTAGTTCCACTATTCTGCACGAGGTTACAGCATCTAACAACCAATATACAACATCGAAAGAAATTTATCTCTCAGTAAATGACAACCGTAAGTATACAGTGTGGAAATTAAGTAAGGAATAAATGCAGTAACTCCGGCAGTATTTGCACTAGAAATAAAACTGCATGTGATTAAAACGGCGCTAAAGTTCAAATTAGTAAAATTTCAAAAAATTAACAGAGCTATCTAATGTTATCCGAATTTAAGAAAATACCATAAAGATACCAATACAATGTTGACAAGTTCTGAATTGGTACAAAATAATTGTGTCTAAACTGTTTTTCTCTGATTAAATAATAAATTAGCTTCTAAATAATAATATCTGGTTGCAACAGAATGGGTCTCCACCAAAAAACGCCCGGTGCGGCATTATTTGGACGAAGTATTCTCAAGAAGATGGCTAGGATGAAGAGGTCCAATAGAATGGCAGACTTTTTTTTATTATTATTTATTGAATATAATAGTCGATACATATATAGAAAAATAAAAATACAATAAGAATAAAATAAATTGATATTCATGGTTAATTAAATCAACCTTTTTTCTCATTTTCCCACTACTTTTCTCTACACTTGTCCTCTTTCCCTTTCTCTACTGCTGCTCTTTTCTCTTCCTTCTTCGTATCACGCTCTTCATCCATTCTCTTCCTCGTCCATCCTCCTTCAACAATTCTCGTACCTCGTATTGTATTTCGCGTCTCTTATTTTTTATCTTTTCTCCTGTTTGCATACTTATGTCCCTATCCCTCTCTCTTGTCTCTGCCCATATACTTCCTCCTCTGTATCTTCTGTTTTCCACTTCCTTCCTAGCCCATTCCTCTCATGATACTTTCGTCTGTCTCCTGCTATCCTTTCTTTCAGGCATTCTTGCAATAGTTTTTCTTTTCTTTCCCACTGCTTTTCTTCGAATTTACTCGCTCCTTTGCTACTTCCTTTCTTGCTCAGCTCTTTAATGTGTGTGGATCCGTTGTTTCTTTGGTTAAAGTAGTATCCCAGATACTTGAACTCACTCACTTCCTCTATTTCTTTGTTTCCCCATTTCCACTCCCTCTTCTTCGCTCTTTTGAGTCATTTTGGTCTTTTGTACGTTCACCTGTAAATTCTTTTTCTTCATGTACTTTTCTAGACATCTAATCATCCCTCTCATTTCCTTCTCTTCCTTCGCTACTACCGCCATGTCATCCTCGAAAACTAGCGACCACACCTTTTCTTTTCCTACTACTATCCCCCCCTTTTGCGCTTTCCGTAGTGCGTCATCTTATATATATGGCGAATAGGGTCGGGATGAGAGGACATCCATTGTCTTAGTCCCTTGTTCGTGTAGAAGCATTCACTCACTTCCTCTCCCACTTTCCATATATTTCTTCGATTCTTCTTACTAACCTCTCGTCCACTCGTTTCTCGCTCATACTTTTCCATATTTTCTCCCTTTCCCCCCTTTTTTCTCCAGTTGTTTTTCGGCCAAGTGGTTCAGAACGTATACGTTGTCCATGTGCCTTCTCTGAATCCTGCCTGTGCCTCCGGTAGTACCTTTCTCTCTTCACATTCTCTCCTGCAACGTCATGCTGTAGATCTTATACGCCGTGTGTAGTAGTGTAATCCCTCTGTAGTTCTCTGGTTTTGCTTTATCGCTTTTTTTGTAGATGGGGCATATAAGCCCCTCCTTCCATTCACTCGGAAAACCTCTTCTCTTCCATATCTCATTCAGTATCTCTGTCAGCCTCTCCCATACTTATTCTGTGCCATAAATCCATACCTCGTTCATTATCCCGTCTTTCCCTGGCGCTTTTCCTTTCTTTAGTTTCTCTATTTGTCTCTTGACTGCTTCGCTTGTTATTTTCTCTTCTTTTTTGTATTGTTGTTATTTCTATCTTCTTTTTGTTCCACGGGTTTTTCCCTAAAATAATTCCATGAAATGTTTCTTCCATGTGTGTATTTCCACTCCCTCCTTTTCTTTTCTTGCGTTGTTGGGCCGGTTAGTGCTTTAATTTTTTATCTTTCTTTCTCGCTCCATATGTTTTTTTGTTTCTATACATTTTTTCTTGTATTCTTTGTTTTTCTTTATGTATTCTTCTTTTTTGGTTTTGTTTTCTTTCAGTTTCCGGAGTTTCCTCTTCACTTCTTTCTTCAACTCGCGGCATTCCTTATCTCACCAGTCGTTTCTATTCCTATAGTTTCGTCGTGTGGTTATTTTCTCTTTTCTTATTACTGCGGCTTCTATCGTTCTTTTTAACTTTTCCCATTTTTTCATAGCCTCTGTTTCAGGTAGCTGTTTAAGTTCTATCTATATTCTTCAATGCTTTCTTCTGTCCAGCTCTCCCGTACTGTCTTTTCCCTGCCCTTTTTCTCTTCCTTCCAGTCTTATCTCTATTGGCATGTGATCTGATTCTGTTCTCTGCTGTACTGTCATGTGCTCTATCTTATTAAACGCCTTCTCATTGGTTATCACATAATAGATTACTGTTGCTCCCCTATATCCCACGTACGTATGATTTTCTTCCTCATCACCTTTTTTATTTCCATTTGCGATGCTCCAGCCGTTTTCCTCTATCATTTTTAGCAATTCTTTCCCTTCTTTGTTGACAATTCTATCTCTTGTTGTCCTCTTTTTTGGTACCCCCTCTTCTTTTTCTTCCTGCCACTTCTCCCTGTCCTCTCTTCTCTTCTCTTTATTTTCTCTGGTAGTTTGCATCTTTGTGCTGTATATCGTTAGTACTCTGTATTTTTCTTTGTCTATCCTTATCTTTCTTTCTGCCAAACTTTCCTCTTCTATCCCTCGTTTATCCTGCTCATTCTCTCTTTGATCTTCTTCGTCTTCTAATCCCTTTTTAACTCCTGTTAGGATTCCTCCTCTTGGTCTTCCTTTCTTCTGTTCTTTTTTTACGAAGCTGTTCTTCCAGATGTATTTTCCATTTAACTTTTTTTCCCATTTTGCCCAATCTTTTTTTTGCAGCCATGTTTCTGTTAGACCTATTACATCGAATGTTTCGATATATTCCCAGAATTCTTCGTCCTTTCCCGTTTGTTGTTTTTATTTTCTCCTTTTCTTGATTTTCCTGGCTTGTGTTTTTTTTCATTTACCAGTTTTTTTTTCTTCTATTTCTCTCTGCTTGGCCTATATTTTTCTTGTCTTTGCACTCTATCCACTGTTTCCTCTGCTATGTTTTTTTGTTTTCCTGTTTTATGCCTCCCATTGTTTCTCTTTCTTTTCCCTTTCTTAGTGTTCTCCTTTCTCTGTTCTTTTCCCATTCTTCTTTTTTTCTATCTGCTTTGTTTGCTCTTATTTCCCCTATTGTCACTGTTCCATTTCGTTGCTTTTTTCCATTATCATTGTCCGTGTATTTGGGGCTCTCTTCTGCCTTAGCGAAACATTTTTTTTTTTAGTCTCTTACTGTTGTCGTTCCACTCCCAACCTTCTTTTCCTATTTTTGCCTTCCTGTAGCCTACTTTTATTCGTTCCCCTTCTCTATTGCTTTAAGTTAAGTCATTCTCTATGAAGATTTCATTCTTATCTTCTGTTTCCCTTAGTACTTTTTTTTCATTATTTTAGTTTTGTCCTCCCAGTTCTTTAATTCTACCAGTGTAGTCGTTTTCCTTAGTTTTATCACATTTCTCACATCTACTTCTTCTTTGATTATTTCTTTAATAAATGCTGTTGTCTCGCTCGTAATTTCCTCTCCTTGTGTCTTTTCACTTTGCTATCCCTTAATTATTATATGGAATGAATGGCAGACTAGGTCCCCAGATCTAACCTCATTAATTTTTTTTTGTATGGGGGCACTTAAAAAGCAAAGTGTATCAAAACCGACCCAACAATTTGGATGATCTTAATCCAAGAATTCGACATGAGTGCAGTTTTATAACTCCCCAAACCATTCAAAACGTATTGGCTGCTTTTTATGATCCTCTTGGATATTGTCAGATGATGCATGGTCATCAGTTTGAACATTTGGTGTAATATCTTTAATTTATAACTCAATCCAATAGTCTTTTTGTTAGTTTTATTAAGTTGTTAGCCCTACTTTGAAATTTAGGGTGCTTCTCTAATTTTTTCTCATTTATAGCCTCTGTCAACTTTGTTTTGTTTGGACTTCTCTTTTTCTCCTGAAATTCCGATAAAATTAGGCAGTTTTGTTAATTTTCTGAAATTTTACAAATTTTAACTTTAACACTGTTTTTATTTACTTTTTCCCTATGTAATCTATTAAGTATCTGATAAAGTTGAAATCAGAATAAAAAACTACGCAAATGTAAAATAAAAAACATGGGTTGTCATAAAAAAATATTGATGGCGTCATAACTGTCAAGAAAAGTAATACAAAAAAATTAGAATTCGTTCCTCGGAGGCGCTATAATCAACCCTACCACATGATTTTTAAGTTTTATTTCTAGCGCAAATACTAACGGAGTTACTGAATTTATTCCTCACTTAATTTCCACACTGTATAATAATATAATATATAATATATTATACATAATAGTATATTGTACAGCAAGTGTGTTGAAAATGAAAGATTTCACACGAGTTTGCAGCAAACGAGTGTGAAATCGAATTTTCAACACGTGTTGTACACTATACTTTTTCTACGACTGCGTCAAATACACAGAAAAACATGAAAAACGCATGACTTTATTTTTATTTATTTTATAACGTTTTATAATATCAAACATAATATATTTATTATTATCTACTTTTTTAAAATTATAATTTATTGTTATATTGATTCAATTTTCCAATTTAATCCCAGGAGTTTCCATTTTTTTAAATACATTTTCTGGCAATGAAACAACAATTTTATTAGTCTCTTATTCGTTCTTCTGCATAATTTTTCGTCTAGTGCGTAACTCCTGGAAGGAATAACAGCTATTTTCTCGAGCAAATATCTGTTAGCAGGTAACCACAGTACCAACATCGTAAAGCCTATTTCACAAATATGTGTCTAGGTCATCCTATAGATACCATAGACGGTTTCGACTCTTTTAGACCTTATCCCTTTAGTATATGCGAAGGATGTCGATCATGGCGCTTCGATGCGTCTTCAACATCTTCAACAACTCCTGGGTTAAAGGAGGAAAGATTTCATATTTCGGACTGATGAGATCTAATAAGACCGAAACCGGTTTCCTCTTTTCCATTTAGTTGCAGTAATTTTTCAGTCTCTTTCTTTATATTATCGCTTGTAATTACACCAGAGCTCCGAAATGATCGATTTGTAACACGAAAGCTGTGTCTTAATTTGTGACATTTGTGGTCGCTTAAGTGAGGTTCATGCGTGTTATAAAATGATAATTTCGGAAACTCGAAGTGTAATTCGAATAGTAAAAATTTTATTTCACTTTTTTTTTCTGTCGCCCTCCGAAATTTAGTTCTTTTGGAACTTTTCAAAAATGTTTAGTGCTCACACTTTCTCCTTCCAGGATCTCTTGATTTAATTTAAAAAAAGGTTATCTATAATAATTAATTGCATTTGTGCTGAGACCCCATTAGCTCAATTTTTTCGATCTAAGTAGCAAATATAATTCAGCATGTTGGTGACGCAGTTGGAATACAAGTTGATAAGTGGTCGCCTCTGGGTAGTTTTTTCTATTTTGTTATATGGGGTGGTTCAAAGATAGTCGCACGTTTCATCCCTTGCCTCAGGCAGAACGTGACGTCCGCTTCTGCTTTTGTGGTGCAATATATCCGTAAACAAGCGTCCCCATAGATCTTGGTCTGTCTAGAGACAAGCAGAGATCTGAATAAAATATACATATTTGTTTTCGGCAATGTAAATTTAAACCCCTTCACTGGTAAAAAAAACTACTGCGTCATTATGAACGCTTCAATGCACACCTGAAAAACTATTATTTATATACATAGAACGCATGTCCACATGTCAAGGGTCAACATTTGAAATGAAAATGGAGAACGATGCACAGCCAAACACATATTCCAGCAAAATGTTTCTCTCGTTCGATAAAAAGCCCATTCCCTGCTTTCATGTTTAGGCAACAGTTGTACAAATAAAACAGCTTTCAGGATAATATCCGATTACATAAAACTGGTCTGCATTCAGTCGGTCGGGGCGGAAAACGATATAGCTCCGGCGTTAACATAAAATGCGGAAAAACACACATAATGCAGTAATAAAGGGGCCGCCGGCGCGGTAATGGGGGCGGCGGTGACGGCGGCGACGCAATAATACAATACTCCTTCGACGAAAGAGACGTGCTGCACTTGTGGAAACGTCGCTGTGGTTTTCCGCACGTGGATCCAGCCGTGTTGAATTTTATGTTTGGTATTGTTGCGAATTTGAATTTACCGCGTCGCCCTGTCTTAGGTCCAGAAACGAACCAACGCTTAGAGATAACAATCTTATAAAAACGCGGGTGAAAAATTTCATGTGAGGTCGCGCCGAAGTTTGCTTCTTTCTTTTCGACATTGATCGAGGTGGCACCTTCACCACGTTGTGGGTCTAAATTCAGGAATAAAATTTAGAAAATCTTCGAGTGACGGATTAAAATCGCTTTGCGGATCGTCTCGATTAGTGTAAAAACTCGGAAAAAAGGTAAGGAAAAATTCTTTATTGCGTGCAGACCTTGACCGTTTTTATTTCAATCAAATTAGGAGCAGCAGCATCCATGGCTAGGGGTTGTTTATTTTTATTCCTATTCCTATTCAACTGTTCATTAAATCCATGGACTGTCGAATCTCCACGGCGACTTCATCACGACAGTTATCCACAAGGTGACCCACTGAAAGGACGGGCAAGGCGGTATGTTATCTCCTGATCAAGGGCCCCATTTTCCACAGGAATTGACAAAGAAAAGCCAGCCGCCAAACCGTACTTTAACTAAACAAATTTGTGATCATTTTCAACCTATAAATATGTTAACAGGATGTGGAAATTATAAATTTTGTGTTGAAAGTTTTACGGCAGGCGAAGCTCCCTCGAGTTCACCGATGGGATTGATCGATACCAAATTAATCCTTAAAAAGAAATTGTGAGGAATCTTTATGTAAATGGCCATCCTACCGACAGCGCCAGTTGAATTTTCGACCATGCACCCGCCAACTAGACCGATTGTGAAACAGCCAGCGCCATCTAGCGGCAGAAATCAACAACCGACCCGCTGACGACTTCACGCCAGAAAAAATTCTGCAGGTCATGCATGAATTAAAGGGTAGTTTCCGTGGGTCGTGATTTATGTATGGCGAAACAAAGCGTCGTCAATATTCGATAATGCACGCCGGCCATTAGCCGTTATTGCATCGGCATCATTACGGTGCTCCGGGTCGCAGCAGGCGAGGCTCCGTCGCAGATCGCAGATAGCCGTGACAATGCGGCGACTGCGAGATTTTGATACGTCCCTGCAGATACCGATATGAATGACGGCGGTTCGCCGCATAAAAAGGAATGCCGGAGGTGGTGCGATTACCGTTTTTCTTATACAACCTCTTCATAAAAGATTTATCCAGGAGGCTTTGAACGTCAAAATTCTCCACCAAACTACATGTAAATATTGTGCTCCAGAGGCAACATGTTTCATCTAATCTTTTAACATTATTTCCAAGTCGATATGAATCAATAGCTCTGGTCCCCAGTGGTTCGTCTTCTGTTAAAAGCAAGCGAAAAATTGTAAAGAAATGAAAGACACATCTTTGTTGGAAAGGCAGTTTGATCTAATAACCTGCAGGTGTTCCTCCTTTCTAAAGAAATCCCCATTAGTCACTCGAAGCTGCGTTCGCACCCTTTGTGGTTTGCCGCAAAACTTGGAGCTTTACGAGTTGATGTCTATCACTAGCTTAATGAAGAATGACGCGTGAATTAAGTACTTTTAGTGCTCCACCAGCGACCCATAAAGCACAATATTAAATTGTTTTTGTGTAAAACGATCAACCCAGTCGTGCAGCTAGAAGAAGACTGTTCTACATGTTTTTGAGAGTTCTAACATCAAAACCACTCTCAGAAAACCTTGGTAACGCCTATATGGTGTTTGACCTTATGAGAGCGGCGCATCCACCATTTAAAAACATATCTGTTTAAAATGAAAGAAAAATGTTAAATCAACGTAATATTTACACCGTGTCCTTCAAACCGTCCCAACATCCGTGATTAAGCCCCGGTTCTCGCGAGACTGCTAAAGGCCATTATCACGAACGGGCGGACGAAAAACCGAATCAGATCCTTGCATGTTTTCCCCGGCTTATCTACAATGTCCGTGCTACCCCATTTAATGGCTTCAAGCATCGCAATATATAACTTTCCAACTACATCGTATCTCCAAACTTTCAGACCGATATATAGAATAACAGTGGCATTATTTCGCTTTGCGCTGCACTCAATAACATCACGGAATTGCTTTCTGAGTCACGACAGAATTAGTGCGATTGCTCAACTCCGACGAGAGGAATTGCAATATCGGCAATTTCGATCGACGACCCATGTTTGTGCATGTAATGAATTCGTGCATTTTTGCCTTATTGGCCTTATTACTTAGGCCAATTTTGGTATAATTTCATAGGAATTAAATTTAAAAAATCATGAAAACCTCCATCTGTCTAGTAGAAAAATCCGAAAAATTATTTCTGAACTTGCCGCTTCGAAAGCGACATTTTACGCACTCTGTTGACAACCGGAAACACTTGTTTTCCGATCTACCTAAAAACACGCTTAAAAGTGTCTAAAATAAATCAGTAGCCATTAATTAATGAAATTAATAAACCTGTTGGCAAGATTTCCAACACGATTTGGTACACCCAAGATTCATTTAAATATTGAAAGGTAAATAATTTGACCATTATAACTGACGTTTAGGTTATGTTAACTCGAATTAAATCAGTAGGTATTAATTATTAAAGGAATTAAATACACGGTGTAATTTCTATCTACCATTTCTCCGAAAACTCATTTTTTTTTTGGGATTATTTCTCCCATACAAATTCACGAGCCGCATATGGATATCTATTTTAACTTATTAAGAATAAATTATTTTTGTCCGGAAAAACTGGCTCGCTTATCAACATTTTAAATTTTTTGTCCCGTGTAGTTTATACCCGAATCAGTTTGTCTACCCCGAAGGTGGCCGGCGCGCGCCGGTATAATTTGTTATTGTATTTCACTTTTGTTTTTAAAGTTATGAATCATTTTTTCTAACAGCGAATACACAAAGACACCAATCGCCGTGTGCCTAATTTTCGTTAATCTTGTGTGCCTTGTGTTTGTGTTTTGCAAAATGTTAAAAACCGCTCAGTAACCGAAGGTTAGCAAATCTGTTTGGAGTATCGGATTGCATCATTTCGAAAATTTTGAAAAAGCAAAAACCGTATCCCATTCACTTACAGAGAGTCCAATGTTTATAGCCCAATAATTTACCTGAGAATTTACTAGATAAGGTATTTTCAACTTAAATAATAGGCACGTATGGGCAGACGAAAATCCGCATGCTATTAGACCCAACAAGTTTCATTTTTCATCAATAATAGCATTGGATGTTGAAGTAAAGACGTTCAGTAGTTTTTTCAGTTTTCACTTTTTTAGTTTATTTACGTCGGGCGGTTTAAATTAATAAGTTTTTTGTCCTGTGTTATTATCATCGTTCACGGGTTAAGTGGCGGGTAACTAAATTAACGTAAAAACTCATTAATTCACGGAGTTTAGGGCAAAAATTGATTGCACTTTTTAACTTTCTTCGATGTGGATGGACCAGGGCCTGCTAGTATAAATAAATTTTGAAATGCCGTATTAGCGGCGTCCTGGATATCCGGTGGGATACACGTTATTGTGTCTGCATCCGACATCACTGAAAACTGAAAAATCAACTGTCAAAGTGGTCAATTGACCATGGCTTGCTTTGTTTCATATTTTGTAGTCTAAATGCATTTTAAATCAATTTTAAATTAAAAATCGTGGTACTTGGTTCGTTTGAAAAAATATTGTACAATCCTCATGCGTGAACAATCTTTCCGCGTTCCCGCAAATGAAGGCACTAGCTCCTTCGTTGCTCACTTGGGAAAGAATGTAGGAGAGGGGAGGTAATTACATCGTAACATTCGCCTGTTATAAATTGATGTGCACAGGCCATTTTTTATTACGTGTCCACCACCTGTTGCATAATGTTTGTTAAAACAAATAACCTTATATTAATGTAAATAAAAAAATGTGTTGGTAATAACTTTGATGACATTTGTTGTAACTGTCCGTGACACGTCAGCTCAATAGCGTGTAACTTATACGGGCTATTCGTGTGACGTAGAACCTTGAGGTAGGTCAGTGCATTGAATCTAAACAAACTCGATTTAACATTTTTCTCGTCACTAACGCGGTTATTAAGTATGAGTGTTCCCGATTGGGTATTCTTAGGGGCTCTAGTTTTTGTATTCCGCGATTCCTTCCAGTAAATTAAAAAAAAATCTAAAAATCTGATGCTCATAGTAGCTTACAACACGCTTACAAACAGTCAGGACCATAAATAAGAAAATTAGAGGATATGTCAAAGTTGTGTGTTCAAATGTTGGCGTGAAAGTGACAAATCTTTTGATTATTTTTTTTTTAATTTACCCGAATTAACTAGATATTTTTACGTGGAGTACAAAAAATAGAGCCTATAATAATACCCAATCGGGAACACTCATACATAAAAAGCGCGCTAGTGACGAGAAAAAAATTAAAAACTGAATTTCCCCAAGGTTCTACGTCATCACTAATTTTGATCACTATTATTACTATTTTTGAGTACCTAACCTAATTTTCGTTTACAATGACAGAAAGAACACCAGCCATGCCTCAGCCATATTGTCACTTGTATTTTCGATCGAGGTTGCCACATGAGTTGACAAATAAAATTGTATGCCTTCGTGGAAACATAATTTCTAATTTCATACCACCATACCTTGTTCATAACTGCTTTCAACAAAACTCGACGACGAAGCAAGTGTCTCGCTACCTGGAGGCAGCACTATAAAAAGGGTGGTATTTTTTAGCCCGCCAAAATTAGTAGGTACCATTCACGTCAGAGTATTGTTACGACAAAGGATGTAAATTCACGACAATATATTCTCCTCGACGACAGAAAATATTGTAGCGTTTCTGGGTTAAATTTATTTATTTAGACACTATGTACAATTTATTTAAACTTCTAATATTACACTATTTATATTATTTACACTATTTACAATTTACTACTTTACTGGCACGTCTCGTATTATTTATTTACACATCACGCGGCACTCCGGATAGATAAAAGCAACTGTCCGACTCGACCCACTTCGACCTCGATGTAAGACTGACTGGTGCGACTAGACTGACTGATACGACTAAACTGACTTCCGCTGGAACGTCCTCTAATAAATATACCGGCGACTAAATGCTTCTAGAGGCTCCAGACGTTCTATGGCGCTCTCTGTACCGGATATTCCAAAAGATGAGTCATACTACCTCGAGTACGTTGTAGTAAATTCTAGTACAGTCCGGTAATTGATGACACCGCTACAGCGATGAGTAAATTCACGACAATATATTCTCCCCGACGCGGATAAGGCAGATTGTGTAAAAATTAGTTTTTCCGTGGATCATTGAAATTGGTGTCTCGCGCTTCGCGCTCGACCCCTTAAAGAAACATACTCCAAGAAGGTCATATTTCCATGTATGTGAAACTAGAAATGTGGACAAGGCAGATTGAGTGACCGTTTAGGGGTTCATAGTTACCTCATGCACCATTTCGTCGTGCAATATTTGTAGTTTGATATACCAATTTTGTCGATAATAATTATCCCATTTTCGTCGTGCAATATTTGGCGTTTGATATACCAATATTGGCGTGCAATTATATGTTTCCCCTATAAAAACCTCCCCAATTTAATTATCTGACATGTCAAATGAAGATTGTTCACCCATGAGGATTGTACAATATTTTTTGAAACGAACATCAAGCGTCGCCGAAGGTTGTATAGACGATTCTCTACAAAGTAAAACTAATGTAGCAGAAAAATTAATGCAATCAAGGTCTGGCCGGCCCATCCACTAAAAGCAAATTGGAAAGTGCACATTCGACACCGTTAAGTCCATGTGTGAGCCCATTACTGTGGGGGGTTCAGGAATCACCCCTACCAATTGCATTAATTGCACTATAAATGTTTACAGGAACACTGGTTGAATATTCAAAGAATTGAACACATTGAATTGTGGTATAACCTAAAAAAATATATTGTTATAATAGTGAAATTATGTACCTTTCTGATTTAATTCGAGTTGACATAACCTAAAAAATGTGTCATTTTTCTTCATTAAATTTATAATCATCAAATTATTTACCTTTCAATATTTAAATGAATCTTGGGTGTACCAGATCGTGTTTCAAATGTTGACAATAGGTTTAATTTCATTAATTAATAGCTACTGATTTATTTTAAACACTTTTTATTTTCAGTGCTTTTTAAGAGGGCGACTGTTGGAGTGGGGATGGGAATTTGTGGTGATTGTCTTGGATTAAGTAATCTCAGTTAATAAAATTATCAACAGAGGGCCATCAGATTGAGTTTTGTGTAGTTTTGTCAAGTTTTGTATATTTTGTGAAATAATTTATGCGCAGGGATCAATCATCCCTGTTTATGCCTGAACGCAGGTATACCACGTGACGCGCACATGTTGTGACCATTCCGATATTTCCCGGTTTCCGTCGAAGGAGAAGATGCATTGGTAGAGGTGAAGTGCATTTACACGGGAAACAAAGAATATGCGAATCTTGAAGAGTTGATCAAGACTTTGAAAAGCAGAACTTTTTTGAAGATCACGGATGGGAAAATACATTTAAATCGTCGCCACAATTACTATTACCAGGTAAATAAAATTTGAAAAAAGCCAAGCATCGCCGGGGTTCCCAGTGACACGCAATATTAGAAATAAACACATTTGTTTCTTTCCAGATTCAGGGACAACTAAATATTACAGGAAAACAAAAATGTTATCTGGTAGTTTATGTCCATGATAAACTTCCAATTTTTGTAGAAGAAGTACCAAAGGATCCAAAAATTTGGCAAAAAACCATGTTGCCTATACTAACTAGATTTTACTTGGAATGTATTGGCCCAGAAATTATCCGAGGAAATCTGAAGAAGAATCTGAAGTGTCTTGATCCGCTTTACATTCTTGAAGCCATAAAATCCAAACAAAAGAAGAAAGAAGAACAGTTGAACAAAAAGAATACTTGATTTTGGACGTTTTCGAAATTCTTTGAAGTTACGATGTTTTCTTTTTTTTATTGAATTCTCAATGTATGGCTCCGCAACCCTGGTTGATTTCCATCTGACAATATTGGACTTGCTCTGATTGCTTTGTTGTCCCTGTTTTCTGTTATGATTTGTTTGTACCTTATACCTTCAATAAAAGCGGTTCTTTTCAGAATCCACACTTGTTGTTATATTTTAAAAAACTACACAAAAAGTAACTAAATTTCACAAAAAAAATATTTTACGATTTTGCTGGTTGAGCTGTTTGTTAGTGTTATACTATAATGATAATCTGTGAGTTTTTGGCTTCAGTTTTATAGGAAACAGTAATTAATATCACCATTAATTGATATATATTTTTAAATGCGTCTTTCGATGACGCGCTGTATAAATCATGTAAGCGTATTCAGACCGTATCTAATAATAACACTGGTCTGCAAAAAAAACCTTTTTTTTTCCTCCTTCGTACGAAGGCGCTGAACGGACATGAATGGAAAAATAACTGTAAACGATTTTTTTTTCTTTCAATTCCAACTTTTTTCTGGCAATTTTGAGTTTTTTCTGGCAACTCTGACTTTTTTCTGGCAATTCCGACTTTTTTCTGGCAATTCCGACTTTTTTCTGGCAATTCTGACTTTTTTCTGGCAATTCCGACTTTTTTCTGGCAATTCTGACTTTTTTCTGGCAATTCCGACTTTTTTCTGGCAATTGCGACAGGGGTAGGACGATGGCACTGTTTTGTTACCCAAACTTAAAATATGAAATACTGTCCACATTTTTATTTTTGTCCACATATAAATAAATAATGACTTTATTAAAGGGCGAAGTCTAGCATATGTGGAGTATGTTTCTTTAAAGGGTCAATCGCGTAGCGCGGGGCACCAATTTCAATGATCCACGGAAAAACAAATTTTCACAGACGATAATTTCCGTGGATCACTGAGATTGGTGTCTCGCGCTACGCGCTCGATCACTTAAAGAAACATACTCCAAGAAGGTCGTATTTCCCTTTACGTGAAACTCGAAATGTGGGGAGTATCTCTTATTTTATGATTTTATGAATGAGAAACGAAAAAACAAATTTTCACAGACGGCAACTTCAGTGGATCACTGAAATTGATGGCTCGCGCTACGCGCTCGACCCTTCAACAAACATACTCCAAAAAAGTCATATTTCCTTGTACGTAAAACTGGAAATGTGGACAGTATTTCATCTTTTAAGGGGCAATAAAAGAGCTCACCATTGTACGAAGGCGCTGAACGGAATGAATATAAAAATAACTGACAACGACGACGGCAACTTCCATGGATCACTGAAATTGGGGCCTCGAGTTTCACGTACAGGAAAATATGACCTTCTTGGAGTATGTTTCTTTAAGTGGTCGAGCGCGTAGCGCGAAGCACCAATTTCAATGATCCACAGAAAAACAAATTTTACAGACGGTAACTTCCGTGGATCATTAAAATTGGTGCTTCGTACTATGCGCTCGACCACAATAGACATTCTGTCTGTTGGAAATAAACTTCCAGTGTTTTTTTTTTTTCGTATTGACCAGAAAGAGCTCCCCGTGATTCCGACCTTCACGAGGTTCCTTGCTGGTCAGGGCCTGTTCGTACATCATAGCCACTCCTTAAAACCATGAGGTCAGTAGCTATGAATCCCGTAAATCATGTGCCCTGATCAGACGCAACGACCCCAAGATGACTGCTTTCTGCATTCCAGCCGCAAGGGTCTCAGATTGGACAAACTTTTATTATTATTATTCTATTAATATTATTATTAAAGAAACATACTCCAAGAAGGTCATATTTCAATGTACGTGATAGTCAAAATGTAGACAATCTTTTAAGTTTGGGCAACAAAAAAGCACCATTGTCCTACCCTTGTCGCAATTGCCAGAAAAAAGTCGGAATTGCCAGAAAAAAGTTTGAATTGCCAGAAAAAAGTCGGAATTGCCAGAAAAAAGTCAGAATTGCCAGAAAAAAGTCGGAATTGCCAGAAAAAAGTCAGAATTGCCAGAAAAAACTCATAATTGCCAGAAAAAAGGCGGAATTGTCAGAAAAAAGTCAGAATTGCCAGACAAAAGTCGGAATTGGTAGAAAATAAATCGTTGTCAGTTATTTTTCCATTCATGTCCGTTCAGCGCCTTCGTACCTTCGATTTATTATGCATGATTTTCATAGATTTGATACTTTTGAAAACAGATATAACATTAAAAGTTATGTACCACGTATACTTTTTTTGTTATGATTTTTTTTAATTAAATCGTGTTTTTGCTTTGAATTCAAATAATAAATTTATTAACTGCGAAAATAGTAGACAAAATTGGTGTCAAAATGTTAAAAATTATCAAAACAATCTAATAACTTGTTATTAGGAGCATTTCACCTTGTAGTTTTCTTCCTTTTCTTGCCTTCCAGGCAATCTCTCAAAGTTCTTGAACAACTATTACAGCATATTTTCGTGGGCGAATTTTTATACCCCTTTCATCGACAGGAAACCCAAAGTAACGCTGACAAGGACTTCTAACTAAATAGTTATTGTATTTCATTGAAATTTAGTAAATTTAGTAATTTAGTAAATTCCCCGTAAATGCAGCAAAACTCCTCTGCAGAGTTTTTGCAAGTTCTTGGCATTTTGTACCTACAACAAAATTAAATTTGCTATGAAATCATAATATAATCATATGATTTTATTTCGCTCTATATTTGAGAAAAAGCATAAATTTTCGCAACATGTAACAATCTAATGCAATACTTACCAAAATATGTATACCCTTTAAAATAGAAAAAATCACTGGACAATTTTTTTACGTACTGAGCGCCACGGAGTCATAGGAAGAACTGCGCAGGCGCTTAGAATGGTCTAAAGACAACGTCAGTCAATATCGTTTCTTCCATTTCTATCAATTCGAACCGTTTTTGTATATACAAATACGATCTAAATGGAATAAAATAGCGTTGTTGCGAGAACGAAACACAAAAAGACTGAATTTTGAACAATTATATAAAAAACATTAAAAAAATATATATACGTGGTAGAAAAAAAAATAAAAGCAGATGTATATTCAGCACGTTAAACTCTTCATATTTATCACATTTTTATTTGAAGGAAGAAGGATTTTATTGCAGACCAGTGTAATCAGTCGTTTGCGACGTCATGCGCTGCATATGCGCCGACTCGACGAGTTTCGGCTGCGGGAATATCATAATTATCTATTAACGTTCATTATAATATCGTGGTTTAGTATCATAGGTTTTATATCTAGATATAATGTAAAATTCCGACATTTTGCCCAGCTCCATCTATCCTGACATTGCTGAACTAAATAGACCACGTGCCTCTTAGCAGAGACAATCGCCACTATTTATTTCCCAAAAAACATGGACCATATCTTTATTATATCAAATTTCCAGCCAAGATTTTGCGGCAACAACCGGAGAAGTCTTCTACACATCTCGCAAATGATGTTATTTTTTCTATTGTGGCGCCACCTAGTGTATGTTACGTCTGCAGTCGCCCCCTTAAGGTGTTACCCGAGTTAATATTTTTTTTTTTTCAAAAGTCTCGAAGGGGTATCGCGATTTTAACTTGAGCAAATATTTTTGACGCCATCGACTTTTTTTGTAAATGACAACCTATATTTTTTATTATTGATGGCGTCCAATTCCATCCGAGGCAGGGTGAGACGGAGACGGTTTGGAGAGCCGGGCTCGTCAAGCAGAGGACATTTGATTGATTTTTGATTTTATTTGATTCGGGATTTTATCCTGAGAAATACTTTTTTTGTTTGTTCTGCAAATAAAAATTACAATTGTTATTAACAAAAAACTAAAAATAATAAGAGGTTTAGTTTTTTGGCAATAACACAAAAAACTGTAAGTGATAGCGAAAATCGGAAAATTTAAAAATTTTAATAAATTATGGTGTGTTAACTTTTCATATATATAGATATAAAAAAACATAAAACTTATTAGTTTACTTTTTTAAAGGTTTTCTATTTTGTCCGCAAACAATTTTTTTATTACAATAGCAATCTCGAGTATAGACAGTATTAAATATCTTCTATGTATGGGATGCCCCGAATTGAGACAATTGCATCACAATTTATTTACCACACTCTTTTCGTGGAAATCCCCACCGCGTTAAAAAATTTTCAACGAACAATACAGAACGCCCATGCCCATGAAGTAAGTAAACAATTAGGGACGGTAGGGAAGGTAGTAGTATTTTTATTGTTATATAATTTAAATAAATTTGTTATAGTGTCTCTTAAACGCGCTATTATTTTTCCCCTTTATATTCTATCAATATTAACATGAAAATTAATAATTAAAAAATTGTAAGGGATAAATCTCACGTATGGGGGAGGGGGGTTTTACCAAATCTCACCGAATCTCATCAAGGGGGAGGGAGGGGTCCAAATTAACAGAAAAACACCTCACGTAATTAATGGACGACCCCTTTCTTATATATGGACTCAAGAAGTTCATGTTCTTAAAGCTTTTAAAAGTTAATTATTTTGTTTATACTAATAGTTTAAAGTTTTAAAAAAAATCCAACAATTTAAAAAAAAACATTTTTTATTTATTATATATTTTATATATTTTTATCATTATAACTTTATCAAATTTGAAAACTTTTCATATTCCTTCAGGTATGGGTTTTTTGACTTCGATGGTAGTATTTTGGATTCCGCTTGTTCGGCCAATGCTTCTATATCGGGTGAAATCTCGACAAAAAATATTTCTAAGTTTTTAGTGTTTAATTTGTTTTCAGTATTGCTGGTATAATAAAAAATAGCGTAAAGTATTCGTGGATAACTGGTCTTTAAAACACTTGCTCTATTTCGAGCACTCCCGGCTACGCCGTCGTGCTCGAAAACTCGCGCGTGTTTTAAAGACCTTGTTATCCACTTATACTTTAATATATTATTATGCTATAGCTGTCCATTCATCCAATAAAGGCCTAATGTTTAAATAATTGGTTAAGAAATCATTTGTTTTTTAAAAATCATTATTTGCATTTGTTAAAGAAATACCAGAAAAAAATTTAACAATGCAATTTATTATAAACAAATTCAAAAATTTGTAATATGTTTTTTTCTGAAACTTCTAAAAAGTCCGGAAAAATTTATACTTCTTACAATGCTCGTCTTATAAATAAATTTAATTTTTTTGCTTATTTTGTTATATATGGTTGTTTTTTGACCGTGGAGAAGTTTAAGAAAAAACATTTTACAAATTTTGGAATTTGTTTATAACAATAAACAATTTAATTTTTAATAAAAAAAATATATAAATTAATCAACAATTAGTAGAATTGAAAAAATCTTTCTGGAACATGGCGTTGTTTTTGGCTTCAGGAAGGCGTCCCTATATGCCGGAGATAATGACCACTTCTTCGCCGGAAGGTGGTCAGTATATCCAGCGACCAAAAAGATGGTTTTGATGCGACATGTTTAACACTTTCTTCTCAGTCAACGATTTTACAGCGCAGACGACTGTATTAAATATTCTTCCCCAGTACTGCTTTCAGAATTAACAGTGGCAAAAAACTAAGGGCTGCAAAAATTCGGAGCTTAATGGGTACTTTGCTTGATGTGTGAACAATGTCCATATGTGGCCCAAGTACTTCTATTAAGTGTAAAACTAAGTCCTTTCTTAGCCGGAATAATTTAACAAATAGTCTATCCCTAAGGTTATGTACTTCTATCACGCAAATTGTGTTCTAAACGCAATTCATACAAATTAAGTGATGTGACGGACGACAAGACTTTTTAAAAATAATAATAATTTTTATTACGAAGCGTACAAATCACTAGCGAGCAACAGAGTGTCTAAGAAAGCTAACTACAATACTTTTATTAACTTAAAGCGTCTACTCAGCACTTCGGCCACTACACTGGGATTCCGCGAAAGTGCATGGTATAACTCCTCCCCTCTTAGTCCGAAGCTCCGAAGAGGAAGGGTTAAAATGTGGCATCCTGGGGTAGATGTTCAGTTCTGGTGACTTCCTGTGGGGTGGCTGCATGTCTTCGCAGAAACTTTCTATAAATGATCCAAAGGATTAACACCAACACGAGGGTGTAGAGGAAGACGGTTCCTGGGATATGCCACCAGTTTTTGTTGTCAATGTGGATAAGTTCCAGATTGGGAAGGTTGTTGCTTAATTTGGTGACTTGCAATGTTCTTAGCGTCAGCTTGGGAAGTTCCGCTGTGTTGTTGTTCACAGGAAAACTGATATCCTCGAGAATGACTGGTCGTCCTATGGTCGTTTCGTTGAATGTCAGCAGTTGTCCGTTCAGAAACTTTTCACAGAAGGCTTGGTTTTCAATTAGGAAAACGCCTTGGATTTGTCCTTGTGCCAAAACGGATGTACAGGCTGTTTTGATGGGTACAGGTTCAGGAAAGATGCCCAGATATTGATTAATTTCAGGGATAAACTCTAAAGACTGAAGTTTGTTGAGCTGGACCATGCAGCATTGATCAAAAGCATTTTTGGACAGAATTCTCGCTTCGCAGGTGATATTGACGTACATACGTAGTTCGTTCGCACAAAGATATTCGTTTTGGGTTTTGTCGCAATTATCTATTAACGGCCACATATTGGATTCAGATTTTATAATGTATTTCGCGTTTGGGATGATCGTTCGAAATTGACTATCAGGAAGAGGTATCAAATAGAACAATTCATATTTCCTGGTTTCAAATAAGGGAAATGAAATGAAATATATTATTTCTAATCTGTTGATTACACATTTTGTTTTCAGAATATTTTTAAAATTTTGAATATTTTCAGAATTTACTGGGAATGGCAATTGATCGTTATAAATTGAATTTATCTGTTCAAAATTACATTAAATAAATAGTTAAGTTGGTTTAACATATCTTTGACGAATATTTACCTGTGTTTTTGTGATATTTTCGAATTTTGAAGTCATAGAGTATAAAGCGCGTTCATTATGTTGTACGTCATGGATAATTTTTTCAAATTTACTTATAATTTCTTGATTAATCGAATATTGATTAGTGAGTTGGTGAGCAATGTTATCCTGATTATTCTTGATGGTATTGATGACACTACTTATTCTTTCATTGTCTTCAGAATCCATTGATAGCTCCTCGTTTAACCTTTTTATGTTGATGAAGTGATACAACTTTTCGTCGATAAGTTCAATATTATATTGAATGATTTTGAAATAATTTAGAGTGTCTCTCTGAGTTTCGGTTTCATTTGTTAATGCATTTTTAATGGTTAATAAATGATGTTGTAATTTCTTGTGTTCTATTAGGAGGGAGGAAATGTTAAAATAATGTATCATGTGATGTGAAGAAATTCCAAGTCTAGCTGGACCTAAATTTATGGGAAGAATACCGGGATGATTGGAAATATTTCTGTCTGCGACCATTGTCAGACCATTCCGCCGTTATGAGGATGTACCTGGAATAGACGACGTTTGTTTAGTTGGTCGTTTGATATTGTCCATGTGAAGTTTGTGAAATTTTCTACCAGTTTTAGAATGGTCAATTATTGGTCTAACCGTTTTTCTTTCAGGGTTTGTTTCCAAAATTTCCTCTTTTTTGTATCGATTTCTTTTTTTTGATCTGAAATTGCTTTTGACAAAAACTTGTTTGGGTAGTTCAACTGGCACATCTTCTCTAGTCTTATTTAATCTAGTTAAGGTTTTTCCTTTGTTCTCTGTCAAGCGAGCATTGATTTCTTTAAAAACTGCTTGAAGTTTTTCTTTATGCGATTGTAGGTAATTATTGACAATTAAATGGTCCAAATCGATATTAGCAATTTCGTTTTCATTATTTAGATTTAAAATATTGAAAGGGGACATTTTGGTGGTACTGTGGATTGAATTATTATAAGCTATTATAGCGTACAGTGCCTTTGTAGGAATTGAATCGTTTTCGAACTCTGGTCGATTATTAATTAAATTTATATGTTCTAAGAATGTCGAGTGAAAGCGTTCTATAAGACCATTACTGGAAGGATGATGTGGGCTACAAACTTCAATCTTATGAATTTTGAAAAATTCTGTAATTATACCATTATCGAATTCTGATCCATTATCAGTCACGATTAGACTGGGAACAGAATGATGACTAAAGTAAATCAGTAATTTTTTCATAATTTCGATAGCTTGCATGGTTTCGAGTAGATATGCTTGAGCATATTTACTGAACGCATCAATGATGGTCAAAAATTTGTGTGAATGATATTTAAGTACGTCGATGTGAATTATTTCGAAAGGTTTGGTTGCTGTTGGGATTAGATTGAATTTCAGTTTTAAAGGTTTGCGGTCATATTTTACTACTTTGCAAATATCACAGTTATTAATAAAATTTTGAATACTCTTTAACATGTTGGACCAGTAATATTGCAATGATAATTTTGAACATCTTGGTTTCTACTAGAAGGTCCGCTAAGAGTTTTATTAAAATCTTCCATATAGCGCAAAAATGGATTTTTATTTTCGGGTGTGTCTGAACTTGAACTTGAAGTTGAAGTCATGTTGAAATTTGGAGGTCGGGATAAAGCATCTGCATTGCTATTCAATTTACCTTTTTTATATTGAATTTCGTAATCAAACTCTTCTAGGCGTAAGCGCCATCAGACTAGTTTAGAATTTGGTTCCTTGAGAGAGAAGAGCCATTTTAGGGGTTGATGGTCGGTTACAATTTTAAATTTTTGACTATATAGATAGGGGCGAAAATATTTCGTTGCCCAAACAATAGCAAGTAACTCTTGTTCTATTGTTGAGTAGTTAATCTCGTGTTCGTTAAGGGTTCGTGACGCGTATGCTACTGGAAGGTCTCTTCCTATAGGTCCTTGAGAAAGAACTGCGCCAATAGCGTAATTACTGGCGTCTGTGGTTAATACGAAAGGCTTGTCAAAATCCGGATATTGTAAAATGGGATCATTGGTCAGAATGTTTTTGCAAAATTCGAAACATGTTTTATAGTCTAATTCTTCGGGGTCAATTTTCCTATCTTTTTTCAATCTTATTGTTAAAGGTTTTGTTAATTTGGCAATTTTTTTTTTATAAATTTCCGATAATAACCTATTAGACCTAGAAATCCTTTTAATTGTTTTGGTGTTTTTGGAATGGGGTAATTTAGAATAGCTTTGATCTTGTCCGGGTTTGGTTTAATTCCTTCTGGGGTTATGACATGACCTAAGTAGTTAACTTCTTTCCTTAAGAACTCGCTCTTGTCCAATTGTATTTTTAGATTAAATTTTCGTAATCGATCGAAAACAACTGATAATTTGTCAATGTGCTCCTGAAGTGAAGTTGAAAAAATGATTATGTCATCCAAATAAACAATACAACAATCGTTCACCACGCCTCGTAGAACGTTGTCCATTACACGTTGGAAAGTGGATGGAGCATTTTTGAGCCCGAAGGGCATTCGGACGAATTCATAATGTCCATTTTCAACAGTGAATGCAGTTTTTTGAATGTCATTTGGGTCGACTTCTATTTGATGGAAACCTGACGCCAAGTCAATTGTAGTGAAATATTGACTACGACCCAATTTATCAAGAATGTCGTTAATATTTGGTAACGGGTATCGATCTTCAATCGTCTCTTCGTTTAGTTTGCGATAGTCTATCACTATCCGCCACTTACGTTGTCCGGAGGCATCCAGTTTCTTTGGAATTACCCAAATTGGGCTCGACCAGGGAGAGTCAGACGGTCGAATTATCCCTTGTTCTAACATTTTAGTTACTTGACTCTGTACTTCCATTTTATGAACATGTGGGTAACGATATGTTTTAGTGTGTATGGGTGTATTGTCTCTTAAATTGATTTTATGTTTAACTGCATTAGTGAAAGTCAAAGGTTCTGATTCGAAATAGAAAATATCAGAGTATGATTTTAGTAGTTTGACTAGTTGCTTTTTTTCTTCATAATTACAGTGATCTAATCTGACTTTTGAAAAATCAAAATAACTTTTGTCATATTGAATGTTATTCAAATTTGGAATATCAAATTGTTCTTGAGGAAGTACTTCGAAGGGTTGGGAAATATCAATTTTTTCGGTCCTATTTGTTGGATTTACTAACGTAGTTAAAGCAAAATTATCTTCAATTTTTATCACGCTTTCAGGAATCATGAAATCAGAAAATGTATACTTTGGAAGTAACGCAACACCCTTTTGAACATTTGAAATGCGGATTTTTACTATTTGTTCCGATTTTGGTGGAACCGTGATGCAGCTGTTATAATCGCTCAAATTTTTTAAATTCAAAGAAATTTTTGTTTTTGGTAACACCAATTTACCTGAATTTAAATGGATACCTGCTTGTAATTTTTTCAAATTATCAATTCCGAGAAGACAATCAAAATAATTGTGAAATTTAAACAAATGAAATTTGATATTGTTTTGGCCAGATCTGAAAATTTTAGGACATGTAACAGATATACTAAATTTTTCTCGTGTACAACCATGTGCTGTTGAAATAACAAAAGGATCATTTTTTATTAAATTTGGAAAATAACGTTTGGCCTTTTCTGGGCTAATAAAAGATTTTGTTGAACCGGTGTCAATTAAACATTTTAATTCGAAATTGTCAAAAGGTATAATGATGTAGGGTAATTGTGAAGGATTATCATCAATGTTTAGTAATTCACCTTGTCCGAGGCAGCTTCGTCTAAAAAAGCTTCAGAATTTTGCTCAAAATATTCGTTATGCGAAGTTAACGGGTTACTTTCATTAAATTCTTCATTTTCTTCAGGATATTCCTGAATTTCAAGATCATTAATTTCATTTTCGGTGTTGTGTAATTCTTCAGCAATCCAGTTTTGTTGAGGACGTTTGAAATTATTTGTATTGGGGGTAAATGTATTTCTCGTGGTAACGCTCATAGGGACAGGTTTGTCCAAAGGTATGGGTCTTGGTTTAAATACGTTACTGGGATTTCGATTTGATGGGTTCTGATTAAAATTTTGTTGTCGATTAAATCCAAATTGCTGCGGTTGTCGATTAAATGCAAATTGTTGTGGTTGTTGATTAAATGCGAATTGTTGCGGAGGAATTTTTTGGAAATGTTTTAAATTTGGAGGTAGTTGTCTGTTAGTATTAACGATGGGTTTGTAAGATTTTGAATTGTCAGTTATATTAAAATCGTTAGTCAAAATTTTTAGAGCTTGACTCAAAGAACCAGGTTGTCTGGTGGACAAATAGTCGCCTAAGGGGTTGTTTAAATGTTTAAGGAAAACTCTCAAAGCAAGACAATTTGAACTGTCGATCAATGTATCTTTGACTATTTGATCTCCTGCGAGTTGAGTCGAGATATAACTGATTTGCAAGTTTAGGTTTTCTTGCACCTTGGTGAAGAATTCCAACGGTTTCATATTACTTTGTTTTAAACTGCACAGTTCTATTGTGAGGGTTTGAAGGTCGCGTTTATCAGCGTACGTTGCTAACAGTGCATTTTTGAGGTCAATCCAGGTTTTGATTGAGTACGACGCAATATGATTGGCAGCATTGCCCTTTATCTTATTTTTAATAGACTTTAATACTAGCGTATTTTGAAAATGGTCTGGTTGTCTGAAATTATAAAACTTTGTGATCAATTGTTCGCTTGTAGATATAAATTCTGTTAAGAGTGCATGGTCTCCAGTAAAGTCTGGTAGTATTTGTAAATACTCCATTTTAAATACTGAAGGAGAAGGGTTTTGCCCTGTAGTTACTGCTGTTTCTGGCATTTTACTTTATTAATTGTATTTTATAAATATTAATATTTAACACTTTTTATATATTGAACTTATTTGTTCCAAAATTAATTCTTTAGTTAACGCTGATCGGAATTTCGAACGATCACACTAATACAAAAATATGTATAATACAAAAATATTTATCAAAAATAATGATGTGATTTCCGAATCCGAATCAGTAAGCTGTTAACGACATCTGCGACTCACCAGCAATGTATCATCTTCTGCCGAAGTCCGTCCCAAAGTCGATAGGCTTTAAAGCGTTGAAACGCACCGTCGTCGTGTTGGAAGTCCAATTTTCCCAGTGAAAGTCCTCTAAGCACTTCGGGTTCACCTGGACACGATGTGGAAGGTCCGCGAATTAAATCGGGTTCACTAGCTCGGTCTTCAATGAAAGTCCACGAAGATTTTTTTTGAGGTTCACTTTAAACGGGCACGAAAACGTTAGCCTATCCTACCGACTGCGCCAATTAAGTGATGTGACGGACGACAAGACTTTTTAAAAATAATAATAATTTTTATTACGAAGCGTACAAATCACTAGCGAGCAACAGAGTGTCTAAGAAAGCTAACTACAATACTTTTATTAACTTAAAGCGTCTACTCAGCACTTCGGCCACTACACTGGGATTCCGCGAAAGTGCATGGTATAACTTACATTCAATACGTTGCCGATTTTATTCTTCTTGAGCTAAATTAAACTAAACATTTTATTGTTAAAAGCACTTTAACACGAAGAAACTACAGCCGCAGCTTAAAATAAAATTGGCTAACAACTCATGTTCAGCAAACATAACCTCATTTTTTAATTTTTCCCATGTGTTAAAAAATATTTGAAGAAATGGGGTGTTTCAGAGTTGAGAGTTCATCTAAAACAGCCGAAGACTACGTACGATTGCTAAAACCCCCCTAGTGAGAGTGCTACAAAGTACCTCTGGCCTAGCCAGCAGAAGCTGCGAATCTGCTTACGCTTCGCTACTGCTAGAATGTTCAATTCATTTTTATGCCGAAATAGCATTGTTATTGAAAACTCAAGCGAATTGTATAGTCTGCAAGGTTAATTAGATGTTACAACGTGCTAATGTGGACCCGAATTAGGAATTTTTAATAAATTATTTAAATGGAATAGTTGTTTTATACAAGGTAAGTGTGCCACACTGCCATACCACGTTTATGGAGTTTTAAAATAGTGAAGCAAAAAATTCTTAATAAGCCCTCGGTTTCTCTGGTGAGCGTTTTCACTTCAACTTGTACATATCAAAACAAAAATTATTCTAATTCTTCTTCCTTCCTCTTCTTTTCGTTGCATTGAAACATAAGATTTTATCAATACATCCCGGACGTTACTAAAATGTGCAAACGAGGTGAATAAGACGCAAAATAGAAGTCGTTACTATTTATTAATACCACATGATGGTAAATTTGCATGACAACAATGTCCGATCTAAATATTCATAAATTAATGTATGAAGTGTGGGAAACTAAACATCAAATTTTATTTTCACCATTTCAACGACCTCTTTAATTACAAAATATCTTATTGTATGTTTTCATTTATATTCCTTCAACAGTCAATTGTTTATTTTTAGTTTAGTCATTATTATTAGTTTTGTTGTTTATTTATTAGTACATTTTGTGTTTTTTTGTGAAGATAATTTTCGTGAACATAATTTACATGTAATTTCTGTTTCCAGAGGTAACAATCATTTACATAAGAACAACTGCAGCGATAAGGAAGGTCTTCGAAGTTCTCGAGTGCGGCTCGAAGGACCATCGGCGGCGTGATCAATTCTAGTCGGCAGCTGCGACGGAGCTACTGGATTTGGCAGATCGGCGGCGACGCCACAATGCCGCTCTGAAGACGTCGAGTTCGAGTTCGAGCCCATTGTCCCGGCAAGTGATATGGATGGTTGTCTGATGACCTAACAATGCGCCGCCCCCACTTACCCGTCCGTGACGTCGGACGGGCATTGTGCCTCGAGCACCTCCAGATATGCATAATAATAATGCGCTTGTTACGATTGCCATTGCGAAACGTAGACGTCAAACACATGGCGGGGTGGGAGGTCGAGGTCTTCTGCACGTCGTTGCGTCGATATTATCTGAATTTTTTTGGGTCTATCCGATATGGTCTTACGATGGTGTGGAAGTACGGTAGTTATAAGGATTTAAAAACACATTTATAATAATTATTGTATGAATTTTCGAAATATTAATAAATACATAGATACAAATTACCAAAAACTGAATATTGTCCAAGTTTCTACAAAAAGGACAATATCCAAATGTAAGAACAAAAATGACTCACAATAAATAAAACAACAAATTTTGTGTTTTGCAAAACTTTAAAAACCGTCTAGTACCCGAAGGTTACCAATGCAGGTTGGCGAATTTTGACAGAGCAACAATTGTATCCCTATCATGTACAGAAAGTCCAATTTTCACAGCCTGAGGATTCACCTCGAAGGCGCCAGCAGCCAAAATTTCCATCTCTTTTTTTTATTAACTGACGATGCGGGTTTCATCAGAGAAGGTATATTCAACTTAAATAATACGCACGTATGTGCAGACGAAAATCCGCATGCTAGTAGGCCCCACAATTTTTATTTTTCATCAATAATAGTATCGGATGTTGAAGTAATGACATTTAATAGGTGAGTTTTTTTATTTTATTTATTTAAGTTTTCTGTTGTGCCTATTATCAGTCTAGCCGTTCAGAGGTGGGTAACTAAATTTAGCGCAAAAATGTATTTATGAAAATTTAATCAATTGGCTATTACCACATCCATTATAGATAGATTTGCCCGCCACGCGAATTTTCCTCACAGCAATTAAAAAGTTCCTTTTGTACCATTGTACAGCCCCCATTGTTCCCCATCCTTTGTGCGCGATAATGAGCAATTTGTGCAAGGGGGAACCAAAGACAAGTACACGCGAGTCCAGCTGACTTTTAACACAATACCGGAGCTTTTTCACGCCACATTACTTTATCATCCTCTTCGTGATAAGCCGCACTGAATGGTAATGCTTTTTCAAAGTTCACTCCTAACCCGAAGACACAATAACGTTTCGAGAACCTCATTAATTTAAATTCGCTTATGAATCCAGACAAACAGTGGAAATTCTCGTAAATCTCCGGAATTAAGTGTGGCACTCTGATTCGCAGGCGGCCTTAAATAAGCGCTTCCGGTGCTTCCAACTTGCATAACTTGCTCCCTGTTCTGATTATTATATCCGGGAAATGTTCATTTACATAGTTATTTGACAAGAATGGACCAAGTTTGGGTGAACGGGAACTTCCAGGGATTCACATGGCTAGGCTTAATTTTATGTTTTATTTATAACGCGGTTCGTGACGACTTGTATTTGAGGGATGCTTAGAAATGCAAATCGGGGAGTGGAGGAAGGACATTTTTGTTATTTTTTAGAAAATTTTGTCTGTCAGTTGTTGTGTTGTCCAACTTCAATTTTACAAAATGGGTTCCTATAAAATACAATCTTCACTCAAAATTGATTCGGTATGAACTCCTGAATGGCTGTGACGTAATAATGTCTGTACAACCAATTAGAAATTGTCTTAGAGAAGATAATATCCGCATCCAAGTTTCTGCTCCTGCCTCACTTCTCACCAAGGAACATCGGACATCGAGTTGTCAGATTACAATTTGCTAGAATCCATTCAGAATAGAAACAAAAAATTTGATCGAGGTTTTATTATCTGAAGGATCTGTGCAGTGTAATTTAGGCCTTCAAGTACATTTTGATGGTTTGGAGCAGCATTTCATATAATACAGAGTTGGTTATAATTATATAGTATAAGTAATATCAGTATTTATAAGTAAATTACCCCCTTTCCCTATTGTACATTCAAAGACAATCGCACTTAAAGAGTAAGCTCCAGTCGCGCGTCGGAGCTGACAAGCACAATTATTTTTTCAGCTCAGATTCCTACGGAAGGGCCAAAAAGATTATTACAAATATTCAAAAAGCCACCATGTGTACCAAGTACTCAAAATCTCCAGGTCTTCGAATACATTACTTATAAAAGTGTTTTATTTAAATTTCGTCGAATAACAATAGCGGGGCAGCGGTCGCGCCCCAAGCATAAATTAATTACAGCGCCCTCGGAGCAGCAGGCCAAATGGACCATTATCTGTTATTGTTGTACCATTCAACTACATGGGGCTTGTCTGTGTCAATTGCAGCTTTCGCTGCGGAAATTATTAACGAGTTGTGACCGAAACACTAGACTCGTTCTGGACAGAAAAAAATATTTATTCACCGGGACGGCGTTGTTATTGATGGCTTTCATCTGTGTCTGTTCAATAATTACACGAGTTTCTGTTAATTCTCTTTTCCCTGATCGATAAAGTTAATAAATACAAGATTTTATAGAGTTGCTTTTTTAAAACCTCAGTAAACGGGACGCCATTGCTTTTTCTCGATCCTGACGTCTGTGAAATTAAAAAAAAAATGTGTAAACAAAAACTTTTTTTTGTTTCTAAAGAGCTCCTTAGTACAATTCCTGTTTTATCCTTCCGAGTCTATTTTCACAAAAACTAATGTACTGATTCACTCCAGTGAAGTGGTCCTGAAGCCATTAGCATAAAGGGCTTCCTCGCGTCAATTTACATAATACGGGGTGAAATATGTATATGTATATGTATATGTATCCTCCATCATAAATCATAAATTTGAGTCAAAGATTTTAATAATGCATAAACCCTTTAAACCATCCTAGTTGTGCCGTTCATGAAGCAATAAAGTAATAGTAGAAGTCGACATGACAAAAAAAAACTCATCAGAGAAACGCATACGCTCGACCACCGACCGATAAGATTTAAATTGGCACTTAACATTGAACTTGACTTATCTGCCTCAATAACATTAAGCCGATTGGGAAGCACGTAGGGTCCAATCAAAAAAATGTGTTGTGATTGTTTTGCACACCTTTACTTGTAAAACCCGCTTCGTCCGTGAACAACACAATGTTTCAAATAATTAACGCGGCGGGTAACAACGCGTGCACATTTTTCGGGAAAAGCAAGCACGCACGGTTTCGGGGCTCGGTCAGAACTGAGGTGGATTTTCCAAAAGAGGATGACATAGTTTTTGTCTATTATTTATGATCTAAAGATATGTCGCAAAAAAATCTTGTTTTCATTGTACCAGTTTATTTTTAATAATAATAGCACGAGAGCTCAAAATATTTCCGACAATAATTTTTACGATTCAGATACGAGTCTTTATTTTCTCAAGCAACAGAAACGAGAGCAAAAATTGGCGGCAATATTTAGACCTAGAGTCCTATTTGACTTGACAATTTAGCTTCTCGAAAAATTGGCACTAAAATAATTATGTAGTTGTTTATTTTGAAATGGAAACATCTCATTGGTTGACAAAAACGCAAGTTAAATTAAATTGAAAACTGTAAAGAATTTTATCGATACAGGGGCGGACTGGAAAATGCAAATCAAAGGGGTTGGCACTGTACTCATCCCAAGGAGTTACCAAATTTTTTTCATACATTTCGATTTTACAATGTATAGTGATTTGGAAGCATTTTGAGAAAAAATATTTCTTTTTGAATTTTCAAAGTTTAACACCTTGGGGTCCAAAATTTTTATTACACTATAATCTACCCAAAACATGTCAAGAATAAACCTCTGTTTCACCATTTCTGAAAAGCACTGTAGCGGTCAACTTATACAAAGGCAACAAGCATATCAGAGGTGTATTGTGGGCTGTCTATATCTACGCATCGCCAGTGTGTAAAAGTCGTTCGGTACATGCTGCCCTCTGTGAATCAGAAGCATAAGCGATGATTTAGATGGAGCAATAATACTGCGTTCTGTAATCCGAAGATAAAGCGGGATTTATAAACTCTTTCGCTTTTGGCCCAACAGATTAAGAAGATTAAAGATGTGCATTTGATATTGGTATATTAGGTCCGTATCAGGAACGATCGCCACATCGGTGCTGTTGGATATAATCAATTTTTAAGCAGGTGTTGGTTGTTGACAGCATTAAATAAAGTACATAACCTCTTTACCTGATTTTTATTTGTGTATTTTTATATCCGTTGTGGATCCGTGTGTTCATTTTTCTGTACTGTTTTGTGCCAGTTTTTCTCAATATGACGTAACGTATCATCACAGAATATATTTTAACAACAAAGAAATGCAGGTTAGGTAATGTATTGATCAGTAAGTAGCTACAAATGACAAGAAGTTTATAGAATGTAATTTTGGCTGCCACTGCTGCGGTCAGGGCAGGGTTTATAAATTCGGCTTAGATCCATTGTAAAGACATCCGCAATAAATAACCTTCCTTTGAACAGTGACCTAGACGAAGGGCCGTCTTTATGAGTTAGATTTATGACCTTAAAATTAGCCACTCATAAATAAAATACAACTTGCCTTAAAAATGTGAAAGTAGGTTTAATTCAAAATCTATTGAATGTATCTCGATTCCGATTTCACCAAAAAAATTAATAGTAGATTATAAGTGACACAAATGCTCTTTTGTCTGTGAGTGCTTTAGCACGAGTGATAATAATAATATGAATAAGAATAATACCACCTTGGGTATAGGGGTGCCGAATGCGAGCTGTAGGGCTTGTCACAGGGCCCCTGAAACAGCAATGCATATATTGGCGGCATGCCAAGTTTCGGCCTATATCCATCGACACAATACGGCGTTGAGAGTGTTATACTTTCATTTAAGACACTATTATGCGATAGACTATAGTAGAAATCCACAATAACTGAGAGTGACTCATGCCTAATATCAGAACACTACCACTATGAAGTGTGCATACAAGTTCCACGCAAGTATGAGCTTTTAAAACAAAATCCAACTCGCGCTTTAAAAAATGGAGAACCGTACTACGTGTGACAAGCAAACCGGGACCATGCCGAGAGCGAACGCTCGGTATGTGTTCCCGCGCAAAGAACCGAAACCAATTCGTGGTTCCTCGGACCGGCCGGAACTACTCCAATCTTAACAAACATCTGGAGCTCGTCTTTCACCAGTCTTTCACACGTCTTTCACCATTCGTTCTGCATTTGTTCACTTCGTTTCTTGTGTTTAAGCAGTAGCGTATCATAAAGTTTTCCTCTCGAAAATATTTGAAATGGAGCCCTTGCCCAATTGTAGTGGAGAAAATTTGCCTCCAGCACCGAAACGCAAATGTATGCATTTAACACCTCAAGAACGTATTATGATTTGCAATGTGTACGATGGAATTATGTCACGTAAAATTAGACTATCTACCGTTGATGCAGTGGATTTGTGCAGTGATTTGACAAAAGTGTCAGTAGCTACTGTATATCGGTGTTTAAAAGAAAAGAAGGAAGTTCCATCACCGACCACAAAGAAGGAAACTAGGGGCAGGAAAGAAATTAGATTGGACGAAGATACGAAATATGCCATTCGTCGGTTGATTCATGTTTTTTTTTTCCGAAACGAGGTGCCAACATTTAAAAAAATTCAAGTCGCAGTCGCAAGTGATAACAGCCTTCCCCATATTTCAAACAGAGTATTAAAGCGTGCCATCCACGAATTAAATTTTAGGTATTTACGGCGCAGCCGCAAAAGTGCACTCATAGAGAGTGATGAAATTGTTACATGGCGAAGAAAATATTTACGTACGATTCGGCAACTTCGCAGTGAAGGGAAAAAAATATACTATATGGATGAAACGTGGGTGAATGAGGGACATACAGTTTCTAAAGTGTTGCACGATTTAAACATTACCAGCCGACGGCAGGCCTTCTTGGAAGGGTTGTCAACGGGGTTAAAAGCTCCTGCTGGAAAAGGGCGACGACTTATAATAACCCATATCGGGAGTGAAACTGGATTCGTACATGATGGGTTGTTAACGTTCGAGTCCAAGAAAACCAGCGACTATCATGAAGAGATGAATAGTGAGGTTTTTGAAAAGTGGTTTCAATCGGTACTAACAAAAGTGGAGCCTAACTGTGTAATTGTCATGGACAACGCACCGTATCATAGCCGACGCTTGGAAAAGCTACCTACCTCGGCGTGGCGCAAAGGCCAAATTATGGAGTGGCTTGCATCCAAAAACATTGCCTTTGAGGACACATTTCTCAAAGTGCAATTTTTGGAAATTGCGCGTGCACACAAAAATCGATATTTAAAATATGCAGTGGACGAAATGGCTCGCCAGCACGGTGTTACAGTGGTGCGCTTACCTCCGTACCATTGTGAATTGAACCCCATCGAATTAGCTTGGGCGCAAGTGAAGGGTGAAGTGGCGCGGAAAAATACCACTTTTAAATTACAACAGGTGAAACAATTACTACATGAAGCAATTGCCAATGTAACTGCGGAGTCGTGGCAGAAAAATATTGCTCATGTGATCAAAGAGGAACAGCGGATGTGGGACCTGGATGTGCGAGTGGAAGTATTGGTGGAACCACTTATCATTAATGTGGGGGGCGACAGCAGCAGTGATGGTTCCGAGTCAGAATCGGATTAAGGAATATTAATTTTACAAAAATAAATTTTTTACACATTTAAAAAAATTTTACCCCTTTTTCACGACCCTCCCATGATTTTCCTTCCCCTTCCCACGTTCCTCGCCGCAACGCCCTAAATGCTTAAGTATGAGTCACTCTCAGTTATTGTGGATTTCTACTATAGACGCCAGTGCTGTCCTATGTTCCGAACGATATTGAGTCCGTTGTGGAGAACGAAAGGTGCCGAATCGATTGAAACTATTCGTTCTCCACCGTCTATTCCCTAGCTTCTCGTGGAATACATATGGACCCGGAAAAAACACAAAGGGCTGACTTAACCTTAAAAGAGTAAATGGAAGAGGATGTAAAAATCCTCTCGGAAACAGTAGAAGGTACGGAACAGGGTGAAAATTCTGACTATACCGAAGATACTCTACTTGCAAACAATGACGAAGAAGTCAAAAATGCCCTCGACAATTTTAACTTAAAGGTTGCAAAGGTAACACTAAGCGGAGCTGCTCGCAAAAGGTTTAAGTTTTACCTGAAAAAGCCAGAATACTCGCGCTGAAGCCAATGGAGAGCAAGGTATTGAGCAAGAGTTAGAAAAGGACTCGAGAGTGGTCGAGGGATCGGCTGTGCCTGAAAAGCCACAAAAGCGACTGGGGTAAAGGTAAGAATAATACCTTACAACTTTCCAGATTCTCTGCTAACAGTAGAACAGTTACAGGATCACACAAGGGAGTATTCTGGACAAAATAGTGGAGAAGAAGAAAAAGGCAACAGTAAAGCCTCGCTTCCCCAACAAACAAAAAAGACCAGTCTAGCTCAGTCTTACGTGTGCTGATACAGCCACCATGAAGTGGCTAAAAGGCACACAGTCAGAGCTAAAGCCTTGGGAAGGTGCATCCCGCAAAACAGTGGAAGAGGAGGAGCCAGGGGTACTCCACTGAAAAAATCCTGGGTCTGATAGAGGGGCAAAACGAGCAACTCAGTGCCTCCAACTGGGGAGTACTACGGAGAAATATCGTGGGACCTACATTGGAGGTAACCTTATCAGTGGATCCGCACTCTGCAAGTTACTGAAGAAAATGAGCTATCGGGTTAGCTACAAATTCGGCCAAGTTCAACTACGGCCGAAGAAGAGCAAATCTGAAAAAGCTCAAGAGACTCAGCAGTCGACTTCAAAGGCGGCGCAAAGGAAGGTGGGTCAACTCCCCAACAAACCGACCATAAAATCCCTACAGGGGAGGCAACCAAATCCCAACCGCCAAAAAAAGTCCAAGGCAGCAAAGGAAAGGTCTAAAGGCCCAAAAAAGCCTAAGAGCCACTGCAAGCCCGTTGCTGAGGAACCTAAACCGTCCTCTTCAACGGAGGAGGTTAATCAAAAAAACAAATTAGAATAGGGCTAATCCAAGAGAACTGATTAAATGGTGGCCGAGTTAGAAGACTACCAGAGAGGGCACATAGCCTTGTTGTAAGTAACCAAGTCAACAATCCAAGAGCAGCTCTAATGTTCAGAGAGTTCATCACTAGTTGCAGTAGGATTCCTGTATTACCGAGCTGAAGGTAAACACGCGGTAGAGAGGTTAAGTAGCGAAAAATAGAGAAATAGAAGATGATATAAAGAAAAAATTAGAGAAGATATTGAGAAAAGCGAGAAGAGATATTAGAGAAAGGTAGGAAGAAAGAATTGGGCAGGGAAGAGGAGATATAGTCAGGAAAAGGAATAAATCGGCGAAGCCGGAAGATAACGACATCTAGGAGGCGCCACAGGAAGCGGATGAACAAAGACGATAGAAACCGCTCGCTCAGTCAGGGAAGCCTGGACTCTTACCTGGAGGAAAGGAAAAGAAAGAGAAAAGGGGAGGGTAGAACAGAAAAACAAGAAGAGGAGGAAGATAATTTTTTTCAAAAAAGTAAAAAGACGGCGAGGTCTCCTGGAGTAAAGAAAACACAGAAGACATCAGAGAAAGAGAAGGAAACGGACACAGAGATGGAGAAAAAAATATTGGAGCTGTTGCAAAAGTTGAAGGAGGAGATGAAAGAAATAAGACGAGAAAACAAGGAACTCGATAGAGAGAGATAGAGAGGCAGAGAGAAGAGTTTAAAGAGAAAGAGAAGAGATGGGAAGGAGAGAGAGACTGGTGGAAGGAGAGAGTGGAAAGGCTGGAAGAGAGAATGGAAATCGAAGAGAGAAGAAAGAGGAAGAACAACATCGTGATAACAGGATGGGACGGGGAAAGAAAAAGTCATGTAAAAAAAGAGGATGTAGAGAAGTTTTTGAAGGAAAATGTAGAGGATAGTAAAGTAAAAGATTGTTACAGGATTAACAAGGATCAAGTATTGGTGGAGATGGAGGGATGGGGTGAGAAGGAAAGAATAATGAAGCACAAAGGAAAATTGAGGGAGAAGAGGGAAACAAGGGGGATATACATAGACTACGACCTCACAAAGAAAGAAAGAGATTTACAGAAGAAACTAAGAAGTATGGCGAAGGAAAAAAGGGAAGAAGGGAAAGAAGTAAGAGTGGGATACAGGAAATTAACAGTGGACGGGGAGCAATGGAGATGGAATGAAAAGGGAGAGAGACTAGAGGTTTTCCAATAAGAAGAAGAAGGGGAGGAGGGAAAAAGGGGGACAACGGCAAAGTAAAAAGGACAATGAAACGGGAGAAAAGAAACAAAGAAGGAAGTAGGAGGGAAACTAAGGAAGTAAGGGGGAAATCAAAGAAGGTAACGAGAAAAACAGGGGTGAGGGCACTATTTTGGAATGTAGCGGGACTAGGGAAAAAAGAAGAAGATTTTTGGGACTATGTGAAGGAGTACGATATTGTTGGATTAACAGAAACATGGTCAGAAAGCTGGGAAAAAATAGAAAAACTGTTACCAAATGAGTTCAAGTGAAAATGGCAAGGGGCGAGAAGGGGAAAGAAAAAAGGAAGAGCAGCAGGGAGAATAATAACAGGGGTAAAAAAAGGAATAAAAGAGAATACTAAAAAGAAGGGAGAAGAGGAAGGTCACATGGTGAGAAACGTTAAAATAGACAGTAAATGGTGGAAAATAGTGACAGTGTACAGCAAAGAGATGAAAAAAAAAACAATATGCAAGATAGAAGAAACATTAAAAGACAACAGGGAAGAATGTAGAGTCAGACCATCTGCCTATAGAGATAAGTATAGGAAGGAGGAGAGAGAAGAGAGGAGGAGAAGAAAAAATAGAGGAAATTCGGAAGGTGATAAGTAAAGTATGGGACGAGTAAGGGGTGGAAGAGTATAAGAGAAGACTGGAAAAAGCAAGATTTAAAGAACAAGAAGTAGGGAAAATGGAGAAAGAATTGGTAGAAATATTGGAAAAACCAGCGATAAAAAGAGAAATAACAGTAAGAGGTGGAGGAACAAAAAGAAAGAATAAATGGTGGGACAAAGAATGTGAGCAACGTAAAAAGGAAGCAATAAAAGAACTAAGAAAGTGGAGAAAGACTAAAGGGAACAGAAGTGGCTTTTTAGAAGCGAAAATAAGATACAGACAGACATGCAGGGAGAAGAAGAGGCAGAAGAAGGAGAGAGAGGAGGAAGAGACAAAAGCAATAAGCACAGAGAAGGAGGTATGGAACTATATTAATAGAGAGAGAAAGAAAAAAGAAAATGGGAGCGAGGAGATAACGATGAATGAATGGGAGGAGTACTTCATGAGGCTGCTGGAGGGAGAAAAGGAAAAAAAGAAAACGGAAATAGAGACGAAGAGACACCGAGTAGAACCTGAAGGAGAAGAAATTACAATGGAAGAGGTGGAGAGGCATGTGAAGAAACTGAGGAAAGGGAAGGCACCAGGGAGGGATAGAATACAGAATTAGTCGTGGATGTATGGGACGAGAAGAGTGCTAGAGAGGCTGGTGGAGGTAATGAATGGGGTGTGGAGAGGAGAAGGATTCCCGGTAGGGTGGAGAGAGGGGGTAATTTACCCCATTTACAAAAAAGGGGAGAAAAATAAAGTAGAAAATTACCGAGGGATAACTTTCCTAAACACAGAGTACAAGTTGTATGCATCAATTCTGAATGAAAGGATGAGCAGAGAGATAGAGGAAAAGGGAGCATTACCAGACAGCCAAGCAGGATTTAGAGAGGGGAGGGGAACTATGGATAATGTACATCCTGGACCATTTGACGAAGAGTGAGTTAAAGAAGAAAGGGGGGAGGGTGTATGCATTATTCGTAGACTTCAAGGCGGCTTTTGACAAGGTGGACAGAGAGAGGATGTTTGTGTGCCTGAGGGAGAAAGGGGTAAATGAATGGCTGGTAAGAAAGGTGGAGGAGATATATGAGAAGACAAAAAGTAAAGTGAAGGTAGGGGAGAGGGAAAGTGAATGGTTTGTGACAACAAAGGGAGTGAGGCAAGGTTGCCCGCTCAGCCCCTTGTTGTTCACGATGTATGTGGCAGATATGGATGGAATGTTAGAGAGAGCACAAGCGGGGGGGTGTGTGGTAGGTAGAAAAAAAGTGTGGAGCCTGGCGTTTGCGGATGATGTGGTAATGGTGGCAAACAGTGAAAGAGAAATGAAGGAAATGATAAAGAGTTTAGGAAAATATGTGAAGAAGAAAAGACTAGAAGTGAATGTAGAGAAAACAAAAATGCTGGTGTTCAATAAGAGAAAGAGGAAGAACGAAGAGAGTGATTGGAGGTTGGAAGGAGAAGTAATAGAACAAGTAAGTAAGAATTCAAATACTTGGGGTATGTGTTCAATGAAAGAGCCACATATAAGGCACATATTAGAGAACTGGCAAGAAAAGCGAACAAGGTGATAGGATGTGTATGGGGAATAGGAGAGAGAAGGTGGAGAGGCGATTTTAAGAGGAGAATGATGATGTTTGAAAGTCTTATTGAAAGCGTGTTGTTGTACGGAGCAGAGGTCTGGGGATGGAAAGAACAAGAGGAGATAGAGAGGGTGCAAGAGAAATATCTGAGGTGGGTGCTAGGGGTGGAGAGAGAAACGCCAGGGTACATAGTGAGAGAAGAATGCAAGAGGAATAGGTTGAGAGTGAAAGCGGGAAAAAGAGCGGTCAAGTTCGAAGACAGGATGGAAGGGAGGAAAGAATGTAGGATACTAAAAGAGTGCTGGAGAGAAAAAAAGAAGAATTCAGAGGAGAATGATAGGGAGAATTACTACAGGAGGAATGGGTATGCAAGCAAAGAAATAGAGAGACTGAGAGAAAGAGGCGTGTGGATGAATGTAGAACTAAGTGAAAGAGATAAGGATACGGATAGACAAGAGAGGAGAGAAAGAATTAGAGAATCCAGATACAACGGGAAGTACGGAAGATGCATGAGCGAGGAAGTACCGAAGTATTTGGGGAGGGAGAGCGAGAAGGAAAGAAAGATGATGGCGAGGTTTAGGTGCGGAAATGAAGAGAGCGAAAATAGGTATTGGGCAAAAGATGGATGAAGAATGTGTAGAATGTGCTATGAGGAAAGAGAGACGATTGAGCATATGTGGAACGTGTGCAGTGAGATGAAACAAAGAGAGAGGAAAGAAAGAGAGGAAATACTGAATGTAGATGGAAGGGAAATTAAATGGATGAAAGAGGTATGGAAGAGGAGGGAGAAGAGAGAAGAGGAAAGGGGAGGGGAGAAGAAATAGAGAATTGTATTTAGTTTTTTTTATTATTATAATTGTTAAGTTTACTGGTATATGTATAGGAATCAGAAAGCCCGTATAGCAAATAAAGATTTATATAAACTAGTTGCAGCTGTGGTGGAGCTGCAGATGGGGAAAGGAAAGAGGCGTTTTATAGCCTCGGCCTTTTTTCCTGGTGAAGAGGCCAGCGCACCTCCAGAGGAAGTAAAACGCCTCATCGACGACTGGTGCAAGAGTGGGAACAAACAACTTATTCTGGGCTGCGAGGCCAATGCGCACCACGTGGTATGGGGCAGCACGGATACGGACAATAGAGGTAAGGATCTAGAATATGTTTGATCTAATAATATAGACATCAAAAATCACGGAAATAAACTTACCTTCATAAACGCGGTTAGTCAAGAGGTACTTGACCTTACCTTAGCGACCCAGTTTATGACGCACATTATTAAAAATTGGAGGGTGATGGATGAGCTATCAATTACGTCAATTGCGTTTGATCTGGAGGCTTCTGAAATAGAAGATGTGAAGTGTAGAGTGCCAAACAACAAGACGGACTGGTGACCCTGAGGTCTAACTTGGAAGGACTCCGCTACGATATTACAACTGAAGAGGAACTCGAAGCAGCTTCAGTCCATCTGACTCAAACAATAATCGACTCATACGAGGAGAACTGTCCCTTAAGGAAGAAAAAAGCTTCCTGAGACGTACCTTGGTGGAACGCAGAACTAAATAGACTCAAAACAGAGGCTAGGAAAGCGTTCAATAGGGCCAAAAGATTAGGACAGGGGGATGACTACACCCCACCAAGGAGCTGTAAGACCTTGTCGTTGGTGGAGGGGCTCAGGGGACTACCGTGCCGCGGGCAACTGCGCCGTCGGCGCGGTGGGCCCCTGGGAAGGACGGCTCAAACCCTGCTTAAACCCCGAAGGAGCCTGATCCGTCAATGAGGGTGGTTCACGCGAAGCATGAAGAAAGATACGAATCTGTGGAAGGTTGGTATCGATTGTTGACGGACCTGAGGAATCGGGTCCTAGATATGAAGTTCAAGGAGTTGAGCGTTATAATTCCGCCCAGGGTGGAGGTAATGATGTTCAGGAAGCTCCTTGATATTGTTTTTGGCAGGACAACCGTGAGGGATCGGCTGAGTCTTCCCCTTGGAAGGGAGGTAGTGCGGCCTCCACAACCGTCGGCTGCGCAAGTGGTGAAGAGAGCTGGACCGCCGTCAACGTCACAGGCAACCATCTCTAAGAAGAGGAAGTTACCGGGGTCGGAGACGACAACGATCCTGGTAAAGGACAACGTTGAATTCCCACAGCTCATTGGGAAGTGAAGAGTTCCATCCCGAAACAGGAGGAAACCAAAGGAAACGCGGATCTGGATTGACAGTGATTTCATGTCTGGCAGATCGACGCGAAGGAGAGAGAGTGCGAGAAGCGGACAATGGAAGGAAGAAAGATGCGATCGACGCAGGAACGGAAGGAAAAGCCGAAAGGCAAGACAAGCCCCCCCCCCCCCCTGAAGTTATGCCGAGCGGTGATCCCCTGGGGGAGTGGTCGGAGGAAAAGACAGCCCCTGTCGGACAGAATTGCGACTGGGGAGGTTCCGGGGGGACCACTTGTCTGGTTAGCCACGGCACCAGCTACGCCCCCCACAAAAAAAGGGGGATGACTACAAGCCAACCCTCACCAAGTACAACAGGGAACTGACGAAGGCCAAAAGACAGTCATGGAAGCGCTTCTGCGAGGGGATCGATAATTTCGCCCCACCGACGCGGGTCCAAAAATTCCTGTCAAAAGGACACCATTGAACTCATCAAACAACCAGATGGAGCCTTCACCGAAGACACAAAGGGAAGTTTTAAAGTGTTGCTGTCGACACACTTTCCTGGGTCTAAGCAAGTCTAAAATCTTGACCGACACATAGACGAGGAATCCCCAACCAGAGGATGTCACAGGTCCAACCGGGAAAGCCTAAGTCTGGCAGGGAAAATATTCACCCTAGAAAAAGTGGAATGGGCGATGAATACATTTTAGCCCTACAAATCATCGGGCAAGGATGGGATCTTCCAGCTTTGCTGCAGAAGGGGATAGACCTTATAACCTCCTGCCTAAAACAAATTCTCAAAGCCAGCTACGCACTGGGCCACATACCGAGGGCTTGGAGAAAGGTTAACGTTATCTTTATACCAAACACGGGAAAATGGCCTCCAGAAGAGGCCAAATTTATCGTCTCTTTTCCTTTTTCCGAAAGACTATGGAGAAAATTGTGGATAACCACATGAAAAGCGAACTCGTGGAAAGAGCGACATTTCACAAAAATCAGTTTGCCTACCAGTCAGGCAAATCCACAGTAGATGCTCTACACCACCTGGTGAAAAGAGTGGAAAAATCTATCGAGGCTAAAGAAATTGCTGTTGGAATATTTATACACATAGAGGGTGCATTTGATAACACCTCACACATGTCTATGAAAAGAACAGCAGAAAAATTCTGAAGAGAATGCTGAAGAGCCGCATAGTAACGGCTTCCCTGCGTGGAGAGGAAACATCGATAACCACAGCAAAGGGCTGCCCACAACATGGGGTGCTATCGCCTCTGCTTTGGTCAATCGTAGTGGACTCACTACTTAAAGAATTAACTAAAGAAGGTCATTATGTAGTAGAGTATGCGGACGTCGTCGTCACCTTAATCAGAGGGAATCATGAAGAAATTATATCAAGCCTAATGCAAGACGCCCTAAAATTAATCGACAGATGATGCAGAAGGGAGGAACTGAGTGTAAACCCTAAGAAAACCGTCATAGTTCCATTTAGCAAACGTAGAAAGCTAAATCTAAAAGCTCCCCAACTACATGGATTATTATCGATACAACTTTCCAAGCAAGTGAAGTATCTAGGGGTGACCCTGGACCCTTAACTAATTTATAAAGAACATGTTGAGAAAACCATTGTCAAAGCAATTAAGGCCTTGTGGGCTTGTCGCAGAGTGTTTGGCAATACCTGGGGACTAAAACCGCAAAATGATTAGATGGTCAATTAGATGGTCAAAAGACCAGCATCCACTTCCATGTGCAGAGGAAAGGTCTACAGAGTTCGTTGAGACTAAACCAGGCCAAGAAATTTAAACCAGGTGACAGAGTGGGTCACCTTAGAATTCTGGATTTTATACAGCCAGACATAATTGAGGAACCACTGGATGTAGGACCAAAAACGCTTGACTTTGACTTACCATATGAAGTGGTCATTAAAGACCGCCACATGGCAAGAAGTCAAATAGCAGCGATAGGTCAAAGCTCCTCCATCTGTTACACAGATAGCATTAGGGATTGGACCGACGATTACGCAAGCTGAGATATTTGTGCCCAAGAATGCTTAGACAGAAAAATGAAGGGCAGACAAATCTATATTCTGTCTGACAGTCAAGCTGCAATTAAGGGACTTAAAGGACACAGCACCAAATCCTTGGTCGCTCTGGGAATGCAGACTGTCCCTCAAAGAACTGAAACAACGAAGTAATTCTAAGTTGGGTACCTGGGCCATGAGGGAATAGCAGGAAATGCCGCAGCCGACAAACTGGCTAGACAAGGCGCAGAAGCTTCTACCATAGAACCCGAACCGTTCTATGGCCTAACCAAGACACACATTAAGACGGCAGTCCGAAAATGGGAAAAAGAGGCCACAAGGTCTCACTTGAACAATGTCCCAGGTCAAAGATAAGCGAAGAAATTTATCGAGTACTTGCCACAGAATGTTAAAGAGCTTCTCTTCTTATCTAAGAAAGAAATTAGGCTCATTACCGGCCTATTCACAGGTCACAAAGTGACACCTGAAGAAGTGAAGAAGAGGTCTCTTAGTGACATCCTGAACTTTGCAAAGAAAGTGGGATTCCTGAGAACATAGATGCGAGTAAGGTTGAACAAAAGATCAACGATGCTCGACGTTTTGAGAGACTGAATAGTTCTACGACCCCAGAGGACAATACAATAGAATAAAATGCTAACGCAGTAACATCATAGGGGTTGAGCCTTTAGGGAAGATCACGTCCCGATTGGTCAGTACCTAATCCGTACAGTAGTCATGTGGTTTAAAGGAATGACACTTGTTCAAAGTCACCCTTTATTTTAAATTATGTAAAAGAATTTAAAAAAAAAACTCAAATTCCGGGGAAAGAGTTTTTCGATTGCTAAAGAAAAAGATACTTTCGGAATTAATATTTTATTTACATAGGTAAAAGAAAAATCTGATTTATGCATGACATTTATTGATTTAAATTATTAATATTAAAGATTGTTCTTAACTGCTTGAAGTAGACCATCCCTATTTCCGCAAAGACCCAGAAAGTCGTCAGTATCTACTGTCCAAATCATCACTCCTCCCAAGTTATGTTCTCTAGCAAATTGAGCCTAAAAAATGTGTATTAAATACGTTCTAAATTTACCAATAGGTGTTCTTACCTTCAACGCAATAGACTCCTCGTCATCATATCCAATCCACTGGTTATCTTGGTATTTATACGGTACTTTTTGTTGGTCATCGAAAACTCGTGTCCAATCTCCGGTTAGTTCGCAGATCTTTAATACACAGAAAAATTAAATTCGCTTAATGCGCAAAACTAACACTTACCTCGTTGTAACCGATAGTTCCATAACCTTTGGTATAGGGACCCGATATACCGACGTTCACTACTGGTGCTCCAATGCCATGCTGGTTAGGATCGGCCAATTGGAAAGTGTGACCATAAAACGCTAAACCAATCAGAAGTTTGGATGGGTCTGCACCGTCGTTAATCCAGTTGACTACGGTGGAATTAACATTCTCGTATTCCTTCTGCCATGGAGAATCGGCTTCGCCCCAATATAGGGGTGAGTTTTCTCCGGTTACGCCAGTTCCTGCGATGTGGAAGTCGTAAGTCATGAGGTTGATGATGTCAACATTGGCGGACATCCCAGGAATGTCGTAGGCGTCGTCGATGGGGATGGCGGACACTGCGATGGAGAGGAGGTATCCACGTGGTTGAAAAGCTTCTTTTAGTTCTCTGAGAAGGGTGACGAAGTTGTCCTGATGTAAAAAGAAAATAATAAAAACATCTTACCTAACGAACGATAGTTCTACATACCCTATCAGCAGCAAGAGGATATTCCCAGTCAATATCCAAACCATTAAATCCGTACCTATCGAAGTACTCCAAAGAACTTGCAATTAAATTCGATCTTAACTCTGGTGATGCTGCGATAGGCGACAAAATGGCATTTCCTGCGTTCCAACCACCAATACTAATTATGGTTTTTAAATTGGGGTTGATTTGCTTTAGATCCTCCACTTGTTGGATAGTACCTAAGTATTTTACAATTTAATATACCTAAATAAGAATATCATATTTGCGTACCTTTTTCAATGTCACCCCACTCATCCACAATCTCCAAAGAACCGTTGGGAAATAGGCCAAAGAAAGCATAGTTTATATGGGTGCATATGTTAGGGTCGATGCTCGACGGATGAAACTCCCCATTACCGGGACGGTATATCGACCAATTTGCGTAGTAACAAACTACTTTGTCTGAAATATGGTTACATATTTGTTAGTTAGCAATGACGTTAAAACTATTACCTGTTGCTGCATCGTTCTTGTAAATGGAAACGTATAAAACGCATAAAAGGAGTAAAAATTTACAATACATGTTGGTAGGTACTTGTGACAGTACTGAATCAATCTTAACAGGAACACTCGAACGTAAGGAATAATTTGATTATTATAAACATCTCTCTAATTTATAAGATAACCCACTGATAAAATGGAGTAGGTATATTTCAAAAATTTAAGTTTGTACCTATATTGCGTTGGGTAAATAATACTGCACTGAATAACAAGCTTGCATTGCTATGTAGTAATTACTCAAATAAATTTGACCGTAATAGGATAAAAGGTGACCTTAATATTTTATTTGAACATTATATAAATAAATTAGAAACCATTTAAAACAATTCGTATACATAGTAGAATTTTTGTCAATTATTTCTAGAAGCCTTATGTTTGATTTCAATCAATTATCTTATCAATTTTAGAGTGCTGTTGTAGAAAGCGCATGATGTAATACTATAATATGATTCAAAAGAAATCCATGAGGTCCTGACCACTAAGCCCCCACATTGGCAATGTATTCGTTTTTGTCTCCTGGTGCTGAGAGCTCCCATTCGTTCCCCATCCTGAGTCCTCTGATCTGGTCCCTACATACCCATGGTTCCTGAATCAGTACGAGCACATTAGTGCGTAAGTCAAGTTTATACGCGGAAGCAAAATTCGAGTACCGTAAGCATGACCCCCAGTCGATAGTATTATTGTGGAATTGTCGAGTGCCATTGACTAATTGACTAATGATTTCGATGTATTGATTGCGTATGAGCAAAACCATAGAATTTATTTTTAATTGAAGTTTATGTGACGGTAATCCACTAACGCTGAAACAGTTTAAGAACTCGACAGGAAAGTTATTGATCTCATTGTCATTGTCAGAAACAATCTTATCATAATTTGAGGACTTCTTGATTGATACGTGAACAATCTTCGTATGTGGATGCCAACACAACTGATTTCAATATACGTTCGGTCATTAAATTCTCAGAGAGTTCACCATAAATTTTATCGACAAACTGATATGTCGGACCAATCTAAACGTCAGGTATTTTTGAAATCGACCAATCGAATTTGAATTTCGCGATAATTTCCCGCCAGCGAAAATCTCCCTAGGATTCATACTCTCTAATTGTTTTTTTCTAATGAACCTGTTTAATTTAAGTATTTGGATGGATTCAGAAGTAACATGATAAACTGTTTTTACTTATATATGTAATAATTACATATTTTTCTGAGATAAAACATAATATGTGTTGATATGATCATTGGGGCAAATTGCTTTAAATGCAGATAGTTAAGAGTGCTATTATTTTAGTCAGACACAAAAAAAGGAAAGGTCTAATTGTAAGTAAAGAAATAACATATATGGACAGAATATTGCAAGAGATTGGTAGAGCTCTAAAAAATTTACGAAATAAATAACTTGATGTCGTAAACCTGGTGGTGCAACTCTTTCTAAGCTTTGAATAAATCTCAAACACAATATTTAAAAAAAAACTGCTCTTATCGTATTTATTTGTCCTTTAAGTAGTTATCTCCAGTATTTGAGGTGACACACTAATTTTTTAAACCATGGACTTTAGTTTTGAAATTGTCATGGCATTCCATTTGCTAATATGTATGATAAATAATTCAAAATTTATAACGACAACATATCACTGTTTTATTGTGACATAGCTGCTGGGTGATTCAGAGTAACTTTAATCAAGTGTGTATTGCAAATTGTGACGTCGCGAGTAGATCATTTCTATGACTATTGCTCTCAGAAAATTTCAACCAATCCAGAGACAGCATTATTTAAAATTTATCCAATCAACTGAGAATATCATCGAATATTCAGGCACATGTGCAATACCCGGGTATAAGCACATGCGTGCAAATATCCAACAACAACATTAATAAACAATCCAAAATTTACAATAATTATTAAATTGACAATTTATAAATGAAACCGTTTCGGGCAATTGTCTTTCCGTATATTCCTCGTGCACGCCAAATATAATCAGAATATTATTCAGGTATTTGGCGTGCACTTGGGATATAATAGTTAACTATTTTCTTCACAAAATTTAAGCCAATCAAATCCTTCAAATTTTTGCCATTCACCCAATCAGCTTCGAATTACGCGATAATTTTGCACTAGTGCAAATTATCCATAATTTTCCTTAATCAACAGCTTTTCAAAAATATATAAATTTATTTATTTTTTCAACCACATTATAATAATTTAAAAGTAAAACACTGTTATAGTAAATTATTGAAGAATGTCTCAAATTTCTCCTCCTTGGGTGGTTTTTCCAAAAACAGGATCATAGATAAGCCGTCCACTTTCTTTCCTTGCTTCGCTGCCGCATGCCGCTATGTGGTAAAATTTTCTGTCGCCCCTCTGGAATATCTTTATTCTGCATATCAACAATGTTATCATATTCTTCTACTATCCATTTATATGACTTCCACATTATCAGTGTCAAAATTTCAAAAAAACTTTTGGTGAAACTGTACTTGTATCACGTGTGTCACCAGTTTAGTTATAAATATGTCAAATCAAGAAAGTTAATTAATGTTAAGTAACTGGGCTCCTACATTGGGCTCCTCGTCCTTGTCGTCCTCATCCTTCAACAACTCCTCAGCCCAAAACTTGAGAATAAACGTTAGGTCCTCTTTGTTGAAAGGGTTATTTGAAGAATCCCTTCTTGTCCAGGACGGTACGCCCGGTGGTGTCTATCCTCCGGAGTTCCTTACATTTCGGGTCCCGTGCTTGGTTAAAGGGTCAAAAGTCTCGTAATCGTGTAAACTCAAAATATCGCAATTTCGTAATTTCACAATGTCGTCATGCAACAATTTTGTAATCTGACAATGCTGTCCTTTCAAATTTCCCAATTTCGTAATCTCATATGGTATAACAATTTCGTAATCTCACAATTTTTCAATTTCGTAATCATATAAACTCAAAATATCGCAATTTCGTAATCTCACAATCTCCAAATCTCACGATGTTTAAATCTCGTATTCTCACAATTTCTTAAACTCACAATCTCGTCGCCTTGTAAATCATATATAATTTCACAATATTCTAATTTTGTAATCTTATAATCTCACAATTTCGTTATCCCATAATCTAAAAATTGTGCAATGTCACCTCGTATTCTCACAATTTCCCAAATTCATAATTTCACGATTCCACAATTTCACAAACACAATTTTCAAAATTCACAATTTCACGATTTCATAATCTCACAATTCTACAAGCTCGCGATTTGACAATCTCACAATTTTACTAGATATTTCACAATCTCGTCAATTTCATAGTTTCACAATTCTAGAAGCACACACTTTCACAATAACATACTTTTATCATCTCATAAACTCAAATTTCTCAATCTTATAATCTCACAATTTCCCAATCTCATAATCTCACTGTGTACTTCCCAATTTAGTTTTCTAGTAATATCACATACTCGCCATCTCGTAATCCTGCAAACTCGTAGTCCCACAATTTCACAATTCATAATTCCACAATCTTGTCGTTTTGGAATATCACAAATACACAATTTTGTCGTCCCACAATTTCGTAATCTCACAATCTCGTAAGTCACTATGTCGTCATCACACAATTTAGAAAAATAATAAAATATTCTCACAATGTCCTCATCTCACAATTTCACAAAATCGTAACTTACCACTTTCGTAATCTAAAAATTGTGTAATGTCACAATCTCGTAATCTTGCAATCTGCAATCTTAATACCAAAATTTTCCAAATTCATAATTTCATAATTTCGTAATCTCATAAACTCGTGATCCCGCAATTTCGTAAGCCCATAATCAAATTTCGCAATATTACAATTTCACAAAAGCATAATTTCCCAATTTCGTAATCTCATAATATCACTGTCTCGTAATCTCACATTCTTGCAATTTGGTAATTTCACAATTTTGTAATCTCACTATCTCACAATCTGACTATCTCTATCTTGTAATCTAATAATCTTTTAATCTTGTATTCTCACAATCTCGTAATCTCACAATATGCCAAATTATTAATTTCGCAATTTCAAACTTTCATAATTCTACAAGCTCACACTTCCAGTTTTTTTAATTTGGCAATTTCTTAATTTCAAGATTTCACAATCTCGTCAATTTCATGATTCATGAGCCCAGAATCTCAAAATCTCACTATTTCACAATATCACAATTTCGCAAAATCATAATCTCACAATCTCGTAATTTTGTAATCTTAGAATATCATCAACCCGCAATTTTGTAATCTGACAATCTCGTAGTCTAACAATTTCGTAATGTCACAATTTTTCAATTTCGTAATCGTAATCACAATTCCGTCATTTCGTAATCTCGTCGTAGTAATCGTAGTCTCCATCTGTCCTATCTTCTTTTCTAGAAAGATTTTCTCTTCTCTCCATCGCCTTCTTCAGTTGGTGAACTTCGCTCTTCAGTTCTTCCATATCTTTCCTGAGCTGTCTCGAAATATCAAAATGTCGTCAACCCACAATTTCGTAATATGTATCACAATTTCGCAACTTCTTAATCTCATAAACTCACAATTTCGTAAACTCGTATTGTCACAATTTCCTAATTTTACAATTTCGTAATCTCACAATCTCGTAATCTCACAGTTTCCCAATTTAGTAATATCATAATATCACAATCTCGACATTTTGTAATCTTGTAATAATCTCATATTTTCACAATCTCAAAGTTTCGTATTCCAACCATTTCATAATCTTACAAATTCCTAATCTCTCAATCTCATAATTTCCCAATTTCGTAATCTCATAATCTCGAAATAATGTTATCACATAATCTAACAATTGTGCAAGGTCACAATCTCGTAAACTTGCAATCTGCAATCTTAATCCCAAAATTTCCCAAATTCATAATTTCGTAATCTCATAAACTCGTCATCCCGCAATTTCGTAAGCCCACAATCAAATTTCGCAATATTACAATTTCACAAAAGCATGATTTCCCAATTTCGTAATTTCACAATTTCGTAATCTCACTATCTCACAATCTGACTATCTCGCCAGCTTGTAATCTCACAATCTTTTAATCTTTTATTCTCACAATCTCGTAATCTCACAATTTGCCAAATTAATAATTTCGCAATTTCATACCCTCACAATTCTACAAGCACACACTTCCAGTTTTATAATTTGACCATTTCTTAATTTCAAGATTTCACAATCTCGTCAATTTGTTAGTTTCACAATTCCTTGATTTCACAATTTTAAAAGCCCACAATTTAGCACTTTCACAATTCTACAGTTTCACAATAACACACTTTCATGATTCATGAGCGCAGAATATCATAATCCCACAATGTCGTCATGTCACTATTTCACAATATCACAATTTCGCAAAATCATATTCTCACAATCTTGTAATCTTAGAATATCGTCAACCCGCAATTTTGTAATCTCACAATGTCATCTCACAACTTCACAATCTCATATTCTCACAATTTATCAGTTTCATAATCTCACAATTTCGTCATCTTGTAGATCACAATCTTGCCGTTTCGTACCTATTCTCAGAATATCGTCAACTCACAATTTTGTAATCTCTAAATTCATAATTTCACAATTCCACAATCTTGTCGTTTTGGAATATCACAATTTCACAATTTTGGCATCCCACAAAGTTACTATGCCGTCATCACAAAATTTAGCAAAATAATAAAATAATTTCACAATGTCATCTCACAATTTCAGAAAATCGTAATTTTTCAATTTTGTAATCCCAGTTATCTCATAATGTCACAATCTCGACATTTTGTAATCTTATAATATTTTTTCTGCAACAGTTTTGCCATAGTATTCCACAAAGTTTTCACAATTTTCTCTTTATAATCTGTAGGTACCATCTCGTTTCCAAAATCCTTCATTATTGTAGCCAATTCTTCTGCAGTTCTGGCTCCATTTAAAGAACACTCGTTCTCACAGCAGAAGACCTTGATATTTGTGTATTCAGGGGTGTAAGATTCTCAATATTTTTGATGCAGATTCGCCTGTTTCATAGAACAATAAATCAATCTTTCTCATTATGTCCCAACCCTCTCATAATTGTCATTATCATCGCAAAAAAAATCGCACGGATTTAAATCTGGGGAGCGAGACGGCCACGGTACAGCTCCAACGATGTACTGCTTCATATCTCCTCTACTAGTCCTCGACGTTCCTCAAGGTCTTAATCATGCCTAGATTTCTCGCAAGACACTTGGGCAAAACCAGTTGCATCCTCACCGACTTCCCATCCGCATTCTTCCATGCCCATAGTACTTTGAGAGCAGGACTCTTGCCATTGCGGTCTCTTTACTTTCCAAAATTGGGCCATTCTCGCGGGCTCCAAGTGGTTCTGCCCTCCTCTCCTCACTTGTCCGTCCATCTTGGGATTGCAGAGCCATTGTCTCCACGCTCTCGGATTCTTTGAATGCCCCTTTCCATCTGGATGTCTGTCCCTGTGGAGTCTTAAGGCTTAACAGCTACCTCAGCGCAGCATGATCCGTTCGAATTTTGAAGCATTTACGATCGCTAGCAACTCCTTCCCCATAACGCAGTATTCGATGACTTCGCCTTTTAGCCTTCTCAGCTGGTGCTAGTCTCTTAGTCGAGCAGCTCGAGGCCACTCACGGACGGCCGCGACCTTGTCCCGGTCTCCTTGTACTCCGCCTTCAACTGCGGGTTTTTGGACCACAAGGGTCGCCAGTGTAAGGAGGAAAGAAGGTGTTTCAAATGTGGCCAAAAGGACACCTGGCAAAGGACTGCCAAGGCAGTGGAAAAGCGTACTGAATTTCGTGCAAGGAGGAAGATGGCTGCTGGAAAGAGTCGCCCAAAGAAGGAAACCAAGCGGTAAGCAAGCGCGTGGGGCCGCCCGGGAGGTTCCTTTTGGCTCCCGGGCGGCCTCAAATGAATTGGACCCAAAACGGCCCTCGGCAAGCACGGTGGGTCACAATGGGTGTGTCCTACGAGAAGGGGAGGGGGGGACCTCTCTGAGATGACATAGTTCACCCATCCAGAAAAGAAGACTCGAATGAGAAGCATTCTTCCGAAGAAATGACAAAGCGCCCGCAAAGCAGGGGGGATGACACAAACATCCCCAGACAGAGAAGGAGTCTCGTCCCAAAAAAGGATGAGGAAACTAGTGAGGATGGACCGTGCTTACATCTCCTTCGCCCGCAGATCGACGCGAAGGAGAGAGAGTGAGCAGTCCCAGAAGAGGGAGGACACGCGACGGATGAGAAAGAGATCGACTGTGCCTGGACGCTAAAGGCGCAGGTGCGTGCGACGAACGGAGGCTAGCGGCACTGGCGGCCGCGATGGACTGATGGGGTTCGGGGAGTGGATTCCGGAGGACCGGCGGCATAGAGAGTACGGTGCCGCGGAAAGAAGGATCCATGCGTTACAACGCAGGAGCAGGGGTGCACTGGTCTGGTTACCCACGGCGCCAGCTATGCCCCCCACAAAAAGAAAAAAAAAGGCAAAACTACATGGCCCAAGAACTTGACTTCTGTCTGGAGCTATCGGCATATTTTCTGAGGTTGAGCTGAAGACGGCTTTTTTTCAGATGTTCGTCGAAGGTTCTTCCAACCACCATGACGTCATCGAGGTACACCAAGCAGGTTCTCCAAGTCAGCCCTCGCAGAACAAGTTCCATCAGACTTTCGGAAGTGGCTGGGACGTTGCAAAGTCCAAATTTCTTATACTTAGATAAACTAAAAATAAACAACTACTTATGATACTGGAGTGTTGTTTATCCACCTATCAAATTATACGAGAGGAGTTTTTTTATATTATCCACCTAGCCATTAAGAAAACAACGATAGTGAATTTATGATTTACTTGTATGGGGAAGATGAGTCCTCATATTTTACGGTTAAATTTTGGTGTAAGAAATCTCGATGGGATAGGGAATCAATTCCAGTAAACCCAAGATGCGGAAGGCGTATTCAAGGAAAACATCAAGAAAGTTGAGGAATTGGATTTCAATAATTGCCGCTGAAGTGGGGATATCAGAAGCCACAGTGTTAAAAAATTTGCACGAAGATTTAGGAATGAATAATCCCCATAATCCCGTGTTGAATCCCCAAATTGAAAATTTCCGAGTCCATTAAGCTCGTCAAGTCCGAGAAGTAATCAACGAGTGCAACTCTATAGAGATGGAACATCCACCTTACTTGGCACCGTATGACAAGTATCTCCTTCTTAAATTAAAAAGTAGTTGCGCGGAGGTCGTTTTAAATTTCTTCGGAAAGAAGCGGTGATTTTTGAAGACCTACCGAAAGAGTTTTTTTTTAAGGTATAGCCTTATTGGAAAAACGTTGGAATAAGTGTGTGACCGTTAGTAGTTCTAACTCTTTTCCTTCATAGCTAGGTAGATAATATAACAATCTAATCTCCCCTCGTAAGAAATGCAAACCAAATGTTTTAAATTATTATTTATTATTTTTAAAACAATTTGTACGAGTATACATTAAAACAAGGTCCGTAAGCAGTTTACGAAATATTGTCATGAATGGCTTGGAGCAAAGCATCAGGTGTACCACAAGCTCCAGTAAAATCATCCGTGTCAATCGACCAGATGGCAACACCGGCCAAACCATTGTCTTTTGCAAACTTTGCCTAAAATTAAAGTGAGCATTAAAACAGAAATGTTCTAAAATTGAAAACGGTACCTTCAAGCCGATAGATTTTACGTTGTCGTAACTCAACCAGTTTTTACCATCGTAGCTGTACGGTACTTGAGCGTCGTCGTCCCAAACATTAGTCCAATCATTATAGAAAGCACAGATCTGTAAAATATTGAATAAATTAAAGCGATACTTTAAGTGAAAATAATTTACTTCGTTGTATCCCACAGTTCCAGGACTTTGAGTAAACGGGCCACCAATTCCTGTAGAGGCAAGATCTCCGATGTCGTGGTGGTCTGCAGCAGATAGTGTGAAAGTGTGTCCGTAAAATGGTACACTAAGAGTGACTTTGCCTGGATCTGCGCCTTGATTTAGCCAAGCATTAATGGATGAGTTGACACTTGCAGGGCCGTACAGTGGGGCGTTCAAACCAGTGTAAGCCTCAATAGTTGTGTGGTAGTCGTAAGACATCACGTTTATTAAATCTGCAGCTCTTGACACATTTTTGTAAAAATTATTGCCAGAATAGTGTTTGTTTCTTACTTGCTGATTGATGGAATGTCGTACGAAGTGAACGGAGTACCAGAAACAGTAACGGACAGGATGTAGCCACCAGCTTTGAAAGCAGTCTGAAGTTCTTGCAAAAGCTTCACGAAGTTGGCCTAAGCAATCCAAATAAACATAATTACATAGTTTCAAATGTTTCAAAGAAATACCTTGTCTGTACTCGCAGGGAACTCCCAGTCAATGTCAATACCGTCGTAACTCCACTGTTTAAAGAAGGCCAGGCAGCTATTGACAAAGTTAGTTCTAAGAGTGGAAGAGGCCGCGACTCCGTTCAAAAGAGAATTTCCGGCGTTGTACCCCCCAATACTAATCAGAGTTTTAAGATCGGGGTTAATTAGCTTCAAGTCGTTCACATTTTCCAAACCATGTAAGTCGACTTCATTCCAAGAGTCCAGGATTTTCAAAGTTCCATCGGGATTAACACCAAGGAAGGAATAGTAGACGTGTGTGCATAGCTTCGGATTAATATTAGTAGGTTTGAAGGCACCATCGCCGGCACGGTAACCAGCCCAACTGGCGTAGAAGCAAACAACTTTGTCTGTAAAAAAAGTGTTATTTTTGTGCTTAGACATGAAAGGTTCTTACCTGTGGCAGCGCTGACGTACTGTACTGAAATTAGTACAGCAGCCAGAAGAATGAGACTTTTTGAGTGCATTTCAGCAGCGAGTATTTCAAGTCGATAATGCTGTTCAGGTGCGTTGGAAATTTATATACCACCTGGCTTCCTTTATCTTGAAAAGATCAACAAGCATATTTTTTTGATAGTTGTTATTGCTTAATTGGGGATTGCCACAAGTCACGATCTTGAGGTGAGTCAGGAAATTACTAATCTGTGTGAAAAGGAAGTATCGACTTGTGACAGGTATAAAAATAGACGGGATATAAATTAGTGTTTACGGAATACTTTTTCAGGAACAGATTTTTATCCTCCTGCACTAAGCAATTTGAAAAATTTCTTACATTGGAATACACAAGTGTACCAAAAATATTTACATGTATGTCGGCAACAATCACTAACTAAAGCCATCATAATAATTATAATGGAAAGGAGGAAAAGTAAGGGGCCAAAAATTTTTTTGATTACACTTGCACAAGAAAGTGCCGGATTAGCAAGAGTGTCGGATTGTAGAGGTCCCACGAAAAATGTATCAAACATTATAAAATTGCAATAACATCTACCTATCTGCATAAAATTTATTGTATGTAATGTACCTTCTGAGTCTTGTATTCTTGCAATTTTGTGGCGTAACCTTGAATTTATTGGCGCCGGATTACTGAGAGGTCGGATTGTTGAGGGCCGGATTACCGAGAGTTGAGTGTATTCACAAGTACAGTTGATCCGTGGTAATCCGACAAACGTTATAAATACATATAAAAATGGTAAGATGAAATCTATATGTACTAAGTATGTAACGTGCGTTCAACAAAAAATCGACGACGAAGCAAGCATGGGAATCTTCAAGTCATGCCTGCATTTAGATCACACGCATGCAATGCTGATTATGGGTAAAGAGTCACATGATTAAATGCGGATGATTGGAGAACGTCGTTGGAGCGAGCTTTCATAAGCCGTGGCTAGTTGCAGGTTAGTAGGGAGGCCCGAGGTTTAAACCCTCGCTGTGACACATATCGTAAACCACCTGAACGGGGCTTGGGTTTAATGTCTGGCCGCGTGGATGAGGCACCACCATCAAAAACCTAATCTAATAATTTGACATGTCAAACGTCAGATGTCAGGTGACAACGCACGATACATATTATGTAGATACATACCGTGAGATCATTTAAATTATAAATTAGAGTAAGCTGTGAAATTTAAATTAGGTCGGCACTTCTAACTTTTGAGAATTTGATTTAAAAACGGCAATAGAATGGTGAACGGAACTCTATAGAACGCTGTGTTAAAGGTTTTTCGAAATGCTTACCCTAATTTTCCTGCAGATTATCAAAAATTAGTCCAACAAATTTATAAATGTGTGGCAAGATTTCGTGATGTTAGTGTGATGTAGTGAATTTTCGCCTCGGTCCAGATCTGACAATTCTAGATTACTTCATTTTCCCGTATCTCAAAAACACCGTATTTAAAAATTACCCGCACAATCTTGAAGAACTGCAAGAGGCAATTTTTAATTCATGCAACGCTTTTCTGATGCTGGAATAGTATATTGTGCAACTAGTGCGGCAAGTTGTCGATTGCCCACGAAAGCGAAGTTGCGTATGTATTATGTCACAAGTGGGACCCGATGGTGGCTACGCCCCCGTTTCCAAGGGGGTCCCGTTGGTAGTTACGCCCCCTGCCCCAAAAAAACCCTACGCCCCTTTGTCCCAAAGGGGTTTTGAAGGGGAATCCCGATGGTAGCTACACCACCTCTCCTAATTACATTTGTTTTTACTTTTGTGTTGTTTCGCAATTTGTCCATAAACAAATTAGTCCAATTTGGACAGGACAGCGTCTGTCGACTCAGCTACCTAATAATTACCCAAATCTAAACGCTCCAAGGAGCCGTGAGACCTTGTCGTTGGTGGGGGGGCTTAGGGGCCTGCTACTCCATAGGCATTTGGTCTTGTGGAGTGGTAGGCTTCTGCGAAGGACGGCTCGAACCCCCGAAAAGTTATGGCGGCGGTAGTCATGACACGGGAACTGGCTGTCCCGGGGGCATCTGAGCTACGGTCTGTTGAGCGAAAGCAGGCCGTCGACACCGTAACCAGCGCGGCCGGGGGACTTGCCTTAGCCGGCTGGTCAGAGAGGAGTCAACCTCTACAAAATAATCCGTAACCTCAAGGTCGGTAATAGTTCAGGTGCCGAGGGCCAGTGAGCTCTCTGTAGGGCATCTGGCGCACCCTGCAGTATCCAGCCTTCTCCCCGGAATGGGCGTCACCCGGGGGGTCGTCCCGTACTCGTGGGAACAAAATTAACACAAATGTTCCAGGTGGGGTGGGCGCTTCCAGCGTCAAGACAAAAAGGAGGGAGTCGAGTAGCGGTACGCCTCAAGACTTCATGGTAGTATCAACGGCGGGCAAGTGGAGCGCGTCGAAGAAGGAAGAGCAGGTCGAATAAGACCCAAAGCTCGAGCAGTCGCCGTTTGTGCTTCTGAACAGGATGGGTATGCCCCAGCAAAAAGGGGGAATGTCCGGAAGACTCCGGACCTTGGACCAGGTAACGTTCGTCTGCAGCTCGCCTGAAAATAAAGACAAGACAGCCAAAAGAAAAAGGCTGGAAGGGACACCGGATTCAGAGAGAAAGAGAGACGGAGAGGGAACAGTTATAGTTTAAGGTCGGCACTAGGCAAGCAATTCAATGTCGATGCTGAGATCAGAAGCTACGCCAATGAAGTTCATGCCGGGGTCACCGAGCTGTCTAAGATTTACAGCAATTATTGGTAGTCTAACCCGGGCATTCTGCTGGTGTATTAATAAATATGGAATTCTTTGATTAAATCCGTTTTAAAGTTACGCTTTTTTTTTGCTTGTTTGACGTGTGAATAAAAGATTTGAAGCTGAAAGTTGTAAACTTTATTTTGATTTATTTTGTTTTGTAACTTTATAGGAACATGGGAGATTCCAAATACGAGACGTGGCTTAGCAATAAAACAAGTCCAGAAAATCTACTCGCGGCCAATTCTTGGATGGGTGAACATATAAAGAATAGATGTGTAATTGTTAATTTCCATGTGGCTCTGTTACATCCTCCCTTCAACACTGCTTTGCAGTAAAAATGAAAGTACAGAAAATGTAGTGCAATGTATTTTATATTAGGTACATTCGTTCAAATCAGTTGTTTTATTTTTTAATAGTCGCCACACGTTATTGTGTGTCAGGTGCCGTCCATTAATGACGTGAGGTGTTTTTCTGTTAATTTGGACCCCTCTCTCCCTCTTGATGAGGTTTGGTGAGATTTGGTGAAACCCCCCTTCCCCCACACGTGAGATTTATCCCTTATAATTTTTAAATAATTAATTTTCATGTATGTTTATGTATTTTGCTAAATACCTAAGCGCTAATACTGATGGAATATAAAGGGGAAAAATAATAGCGCGTTTAAGGGACAAATTAATTTAAATTACTTACCAATAAAAGACTACCTTCCCTAATTGTTTACTTACTCCATGGGCATGGGCGTTCTGTATTGTTCGTTGAAAGATTTTTTAACGCGGCGGGGATTTCCACGAAAAGTCTGGTAAATGAATTGTGCCGCAATTGTCTCAATTCGGGGAATCCCATACATAGAAGATATTTAATACTGTCTATACTCGAGATTGCTATTGTAATAACAAAATTGTTTGCGGACAAAATAGAAAACCTTTAAAAAAGTAAAATAATAATTTTTATTTTTTTTATTTTTAATGTATTAATGTAAAACGTTGACGTGAGATTTTCAATGACCCCCTGCTCCCTTTAGATGAGATTTGATGAGATTTTACTGGACCCCCCCCCCCCCTCTTGAGGTCACGTCATTAATGGATGACCCCTCAATCGTCTTTGATTTAACCCTTAACCGGTGACGTGGTATTTGGCTTACACAACCGGTGACAGTTGTCCAGACCCATTCTGATATTTTCTTTATATTTAATATCATTCTTTACTGTATATTGTTTAACTGTTAGCAAAGTCTTAAATTGAAAATAGGGGTTGTTATATAAAAAAAAAATTGAAAGTAGTTGGTTAGATGATTTATTATAATTTTTTCTCGATAACTAACAATTTCTACTAATTTCTCTTCAAAATAGAGCTAAAAAAACAAAAAAATATATTAACAAAAAATGGAATGCTTAAACTCAACGAAAAATTGTAACCCATCAACATCAACATCAACATCAATTTCTGGCACAGTGAATGCATATTGTAACGTTGCCTGAGCCGGGCGGGTTCGAGGATTTAAAGAAATTTCTGGTGCACACCGTAGTTACAAACTTTTATTAAAAAGACTACTAAGACTAACTTTTCACTATGTACAGACTTTCACAATATCACGCGCTGATCACTTGTTCACGATGTTACCAATCGACGGACTTGCTCCATTGTTTGATCCCTTCTTATGCTTTCTAAACTTGGACTAATCTCGCTATCTCCAAGTTGTTCTGCCCTCATCTCCGCCATTGTCCATGAATCTTCAGGTTTCAGAACCAATCTCTTCACGCCCTCGAATTCTTTGGATGCCTCTCTCCGACTGCAATGTTTGCAGTCATTCCGGCACGGCCTCCTAGAAAGTGCGTCCGCATTCTGGTGTGATCTGCCTGGTCGGTGTTCGATTTCAAAATCATACTGCTGCAGCCTCTCAAACCATCTGGCTTCTGTCCTTCTGAATCCTTAAGGCTTAACAGCCACCTCCACGCAGCATGATCCGTTCGGATTTTGAAGTGTTGACCGTACAGGTACTTGTGAAAATGTCCTACTGCATTTACGATCGCCAATAACTCCTTCCTAGTAACGCAGTAGTTTCTTTCCGGCTTAGAAAGCACCTTGCTATAGTATTCGATGACTTTTTCTTCGTCTTCCTTCACCTGCGGAAGAACTGCCCCGATAACGTTGTTACTGGCGTCTGTATCCAGGACATACCGCCTCTTTACTCTCGGGTAAGACAGAATAGGACCCGTGCACAGCGAGATCTTCAAAGTTCTAAACGCTGCTTCGCTCTCGCTATTCCAGATAAATGGGGTTTTGTCTTCCGTGAGTCTGTGCAGAGGCTTGGCAATGTCAGCAAACCCTTTGACAGAGGCCCAAGAAGCTTCTCAGCTGGTGCTTGTCCCTTGGTCGTGGCCACTCGCGGACGGCCGCGATCTTGTCCGGATCTGTTTGTACTCCGCTGGGCGAAACCACATGGCCCAAGAACTTCATTTCTGTCTGGAGCAATCGGCATTTCTTGGGGTTGAGCTGAAGGTTGGCATTCCGCAGGCGGCTGAAGATCTCTTCCAAATTTTTCAAATGTTCTTCGAAGGTTCTTCCAACTACCATGACGTCATCGAGATACACCAAGCAGGTTTTCCATGTCAGCCCTAGCAGAACCAGTTCCATCAACCTCTCAAAAGTGGCTGGAGCGTTGCAGAGTCCAAATGGCATGACGTTAAACTGGTAGAGACCGCTTCCAGTCGAGAACGCCGTCTTTTCTTTGACATCAGGGTGGATCTCAACTTGCCAGTAGCCGCTCTTCAAGTCCAGGGTTGAAAACCACTGCGATCCCGACAACATGCTTAGAGTGTCATCGACACGTGGCAACGGATAGCTGTCGTTCTTAGTTACATCATTCAGCCGTCTGTAGTCAATGCAAAAGCGAGTGGAGCCATCTTCCTTCGTTACCAAAACAAGTGGTGACGACCACGGGCTTGAGGAGTCTTCAATTATTCCGTCTGCTTTCATTTTGTCCACCATCTGAGCCACCCCTTGGTGTTTTGCGAACGCAAGTCTTCTTGGCGGTTGTCGGATCGGACCAACATCTCCTGTGTTGATTCTATGCTGCACCATGTTGGTTCTGCCGGTGCTTCGGTCTTCGGTAGCAAAGATGTCATTCTCCTTGCGGATAAATGCCATGGCCTTCTCTAATTGATGGTTCGTAAGGTGTTTCCAGTCTTCTAGGAAGAGCTTCTCTACACTCGTCCGCTGAGCCTCTTTTCTGTTACACTCAACAGGTTGTTCTTCGCAACTGACGACCCGTAGTACAGGATGGTATAGTCCGATCGTCTGCCCTTTCTGTAGTGTAACACGACTTTCACCTAAATTCGCTACACGGATAGGAATTCGTCCCTTAGCCTCAACGAGTGTTCTTGCTACAATAATTTGTGTTTTTTGTGTCACGTCCGGGTTGGTGGTCACGTTCGGTTCTATTATTCCAGTCCCAGGGTCTTCTTCCAACTCTGCCAGCACGATCTGTTCCGAGTTCTTCTGTACACGGACCGTTTCGGAGACTTCACTTTCACTTCGTCGGCGGATGGTATCGCAGAGTGCAGGGAGATTTCTTCGTTGCCAACTAGCAGCATGCGATTCTTGATGTCCAGCACGAATGCGAACTTCTTCATGATGTCAAGACCCAAGATGAAATCGTCCACTATATCAGCCACAATAACCTTGTGAACGAACTCGAATCTCCCCAACTCGAGCCTTGCCTCAACTTCCCCGAATACTCGTGCTGCTTCTCCCGTTGCTGTTTTTAACACCAGGTCGCTCTCTGCCAATTGGAAATCTCCCAGCGGTTTAAAAATGTCTGGTCTTCCGATAGAGACGGTCGCTCCGGTGTCGACGGTCATAGAACATCCAGCTCCGTTGATTCGACCCTCCAGCAACAGACTGTCGTTCCTTCTTCGTAACTGCGAGACCGAGATGACCCTAGGGGTTTTTGTCGGGCCAGCTAGCACACGCTCCAAAGCGCTAGCTGGACTGGACTCCGGATTCCTATGGGTCTGCTCCGATGACCTCCTTAAACGGCGGTCTCTTCTCAGGTGGCCCACTTTCCCCCGATTAAAGCATCTGAGGCTGCCTGTCGTGCTTCCGTGTCGCATCTCTTCAAGCAACGTCTTTATTTCTCGCAGCAGGTCGTTTCCGTCTTTCGGGGCTTCCTCTCTGGTTACTGCTCGCAGACGTTGAGCTGCCGGACGACAAGCGTTTTTAGCCGCCTCGAACTCCAGGGCGTGCACGAGGGCATCGGCGCATTTTTGATGTCTACCTAGTCTCAACATTTGCTGCAACTCACCGCCGCGGACCCCATCAATAAACGCGCTTGTTCCAAGTTGGTGGTGGAACTCGCTAGGGGCGCTTGGGTAGGCCAGATGTACCAGTGTCTCAACGTCCGCCGCAAACTCCTGCAGGCTTTCGCCATTCCTCTGAACTCGTGACTTCAGCTGCGACTGATACACTTGGTTCAAGTGGAGGTCTCCATACCGCAGCTCTAGAGCGTTGACCACGGCGACGTAGTTCTTTTGTTCCTTCTCCGGAACGGTTTGCAGCAGCTGAAGAGCTTGTCCTCGCAAGGATAACACCAGTGCAGTGGCTTTCTCTTCTTCACCCCAGTTATTCATTTCGGCCGCTGCCTCGAATTGCCTCCTGTACATAATCCATGAGGTCTGGCCATCAAAAGTCGAAGGTTTTAGCCTTTGTGATGACGGCTCTGTCAGGACCGACTGCCCCGTTGTTATCCTTTTCAGCTTTGTTTCCATTTTCTTGACTTTCTTTTCCAAATCTTCTGTTATCCTTTTTACACCTTCTTGAATTTACAGAAATTTCCTTTCCACAACTTTGTGAATATCGCGAACCTTCTCTTCCACGTCTACTTCTCAAAATGTCGAGCTGTTCGAAAATTCTCTTCTGTTCCTCTTGTCGTCGCTTCTCTAGTTGTTCTAGAAGTGCCATTCGTTCTTTCCTTTCTTCCTGTCGTCTCTTTTCTAATTGTTCCAGAAGAACGGCCATTTGTTCTTGTAGAGTCTCCATGGTTTTACTTTTCGTGACTCTTCCATGAGGTTCCTTTGACATGCGCCACGTCTGGTTGGTTCGATGTTTCTTTTTTTTTACGTCCGCTTCTTTAAATCCCACTTCTGACACCAATGTAACGTTGCCTGAGCTGGGCGGGTTCGAGGATTTAAAGAAATTTCTGGTGCACACCGTAGTTACAAACTTTTATTAAAAAGACTACTAAGACTAACTTTTCACTATGTACAGACTTTCACAATATCACGCGCTGATCACTTGTTCACGATGCTACCAATCGACTGACTTCGATCCCTTCTTATACCGCTCCCGGCGTTCTCGATTTCTTCTATTCCCGGCGCAATGGATTATTCCAGAAGAATGAGATCAGTCTCTTATACGAGCGTGGTATAGCATGAGATCACCGCCACAGAGTCTTCTAGACTCATGAGAGCATCCTATGTGAACAATTATTCCCGGACGATCTCATGTGGACTGTTCCAGATTAATTACCTTACCCTACGTGGTGAGATCATCATGACATCATTCGCTTCCGATGCCGTCGCGCCGTCGTCTCAATATTTTTTCCATACGGGGTAAGCACACGTTTTTTACAATTATTGACACATCGTAATAGCTATTTGCGGTATTAGCCGTAGGGCGAGACCTGTATGTTTGGCAAGGCCATAAAAATGCTACCGGTCGTATATTGTATAAGATTTTTAAGGATACTGCAACGATCACTTTCAAGTTAAACAAAAATTCATGAAAACCAAATATTGTTGTCCAAACTGCTACCGGTCTAGGCCGGTAAAACGAGTTCGTTTGTAACTATGTAAACGCTAGTTACCAATTCAGTATCCTAAAAATAGCTATTAACTAACAAGATGAACATTGCTACAGTTGGTAAGTTCGAAAGTACAGTCATTGTAAACGCAATCTTGCATCCTCAGAAGAAAAGTTTCCGCTTATCAGAATATTACTTTGTGTAGCCGTGCGACACAGCATACAATCTACAATTTTTCTATGATGGTCCTGGTCCACTTTATAAGATAAGGTTTGAGCGAAGTTGTGCGCTTATGACCGCAGTCCAGCTGGTGGTCCATTTTTTGACTTTCTCTGTGACTATAAAAGATTTTTTTTTTTTGCAACCCATCCAGATTTTTTTTCTTCTTGATTCTTATCAATTCGTCTTCTGTTAAAACTGCTGCACTTAGTTTTCTTTTGTCAGATTATGCTTTTTTAAAACATAAGTTTCTTTGTAGTCTGACCCATTGATTTTCTTCATGTTAAATGCATAATCCTTCAAAATATTGCTCATTTTTTCAGGTGGAGTACTTGCAAAAGTTTTCAAACTGGCTCCACAATGACGGAATGCGATTTTCTTGTTTTAAGTGGAACACTTCTTCAATACCTTGTTCAATGTCTGATAAGGATTTATCACCGAATCGCTTGTTCCTCTTAACTTGCAAAATAAATAACATCAGTGGCTTAGTAACCGCACACAAAACCAACCAATTAAGGAATCTCCAAAACTAAAGTACTTGCTAAAGCATACAAAAAGTACTCGTGCACCACCTGCACTCGCACTTTTTACTGGTTCAGCAAACACTCGTGTGAGATTTCGAAATTAATTGATAATATGTTGATAATTTTCCTCGCACTAAGGGAATTATATATGACAACTAGCAGACCCGACAGACGTTGTCCTGTCCAATTTTCAGTGACTTAATTTGTTTTTACAGCTCGCGGAACAATACAAAATTAATCCAAAATAATGTAATTTTATTAATAATATTAATGTTTATTATACAGATTTAGGCTGGAATGCCTTTTTCAGGATCTTCCCGATTTCTTTTTTCATTTGAAAACATTGAATTGAGTTTTCCATCCCGGGAGCACAACGAACAAAACAAAAAAAGAATCAACCAAACATATGGTGTTCCTATCGTCAGTTATGATCTGGACAATCGATCAGTTTTTTTTTTGCAGTTCGTCCGAATTTTCCGACTTTCCTTTGTAATTTTATTTTGATTCGGATTGGTTCGGGTGGTGAATTCAACGCCGGTAGTCTAGTATAAGGTCTTTATTTGAGAAACTACAAACAAATGTTTCTACATTCATGGGCGAAGTCTAGCTACAATCAGCTATTCAACTTAACCCAATGCTCCTTATAATTAATTACAACAGCACACAAGTAGTGTCACAATCTAAACTCGAAAGACAAACTCAAAAAATAAAAAATAAATAGAAAGCTTTCTATTAGAAAACCTAATCATCTATTTCTTAGGCAGTAGATGCATCCTAATATTTTTCCGAAAACTGTTCACAGTCTTATTGGAGGCAAAAAAGTCAATAAAAAATCAAAATATCAAAACAATGCCAAGCTACGATCCAATGAACTTGCTAAGGAATTTTTAAAAGAAGACCGGTCAGAAAAATTAAGAAAAATATATGTATCTCAACGACAGCGCCACCTACCGGGTCCAACAGTAGCTAAGAAACATTCAGGTGACCCCATAAATAGAAAAAAAATTCATCAAGATCAGAAAATGTGGATCTCAACAACAGCGACACCTACCGGGTCTGACTGTCAAAACCCATCAAGATCTGTCAGAAAAATTAAAATTAAAATTCTGGATCTCAACAACAGCGCCACCTAGCGGGTGTAGCTAAAAACCATCCAGGGAGCCACTCAAACATACAAAAAAAAAACATCAAAATCGGTCAAGCCGTGGACAATTTGAAACATTGGTTGTTTAACCATTCGTTCAGCGATGGCCGAAGATTTCCAACCGCCAAATTTTTTAAACTGATTAAACCGCCACCATTTTCAAAGAGAAGAATATTTTCTGTTTCAAGAACAAAAAGAAGTTCGTCGAATAAGGTTAAAAAAATGCAAATTACTTTTTCTAACAAAAAATTTCGATGCATCTCCTGCTGATAAAATTTTTATAGTTTTCAGACTTCCTCCTGACAAATGCAAAAACCCCTCCATATCTGCAAAAAGAAGTTTCAGCTGTAACCTCAACTTCAAACAAGTCGAAATTTTTCGTCCATAAAAAATTTGGTGAAAACTTTTTAGATAAGTCTACTAAAGGAACAAAACCTCTTCATTCGGACGACTCACTTTCCTGTTTGTACACCATATTTTAAAATTTTTAAACTGCTGCTCGTTATCTGGTGCTGGTCTTCACGGGTAACAAATCCCGGCTTACTGCAGCCGCTTCTTCGTAGGTATCTTCTGGGATTTCACTTTCTTGAAACTTGTCCATGTTTTAATAGTTATTCTGCTATTCGGGGCGGAAACAAATCCAACAAATTAAAACCATGAAAATTGGTCCGGCCGTTCTCGAGTTATAAGTGTTCGAACAAACCCGACTTTGTTTTCTATACAGGATGTCCCAACTGAAATTTGTACCCCCCAACAATTCCAATTTCGAAAGTCTCAGAAGAAAACGCTCGAACAGGTCAATTTTGTTATCAAGGGGGACGAAATTGTACTAAACTTTCATGTCTTAGATCTCACCCCTTTAGCCATGGGAGCCACCCTCTTAAAAAATTTAAATAGCATGGGGGGTCGTGTGATACATCATTTTAAAGCTTATTCAATTCTGTATACAAACTTACATTTCGATTAATTTCTCCACAAAAAAAAATCATGAAATCGTTATTTTCCAAATCCAACCCCCCATGCCATTTAAATTTTTGAAGTAAATACTTCTTTACGGACACTTGACTTGGGGAGTAAGCTGGTGAATGCCTGACGAGAGCGTTACGAAAAATGTGATCGGGCGAAGCGAACGGAAGTTTTAATAATAATATTAATTAATTCATAGAAATTTTTTTTGCCTTAACGGGATTCGAACCCGCGTCTTTAGGTTGTGAATTCTCGTTTCACACCATACAGCCATTTGCGTGTGTCAATTTTGTATGCAATTGCGTTACTTATCTTAATCGCTACCCATGATTGCCGACTTGACCACAAACTGAAACATGCATTATCCAATACTGCAGACGGTATTAATTCAGGATTCTCTAGCTCCATTTATAAACATAAATTATAAGCACTTTCATAATGGCGAAATGAAGTTTTACTTCAGTCGTGTGGTCTAAAGCACACTCGTATTTTTTTTAAGGGGGTGGCTCCCCTGGCTCAAGGGGTAAGATCTAAGACATGAAAGTTTGTCCCCCTTAATAACAAAATTGACCTGTTCGAGCGTTTGTTTCTGAGTCTTTCGAAATTGGAATTGTTGGGGGTTACAAATTTTAGTTGGGACACTCGATATATAGAGATGAATGTACCTAGTTTTAGGCTACTGACACGTTAATCTAATTTAATAGTGATTATTTCATTCATCATCGTTAAATATCGCAATTTCGTAATTTCACAATGTCGTCATCCCACAATTTGTAATCTGACAATTCTCGTATTCTCACAATTTCTTAAACTCACAATCTCGTCACCTTGTAATTCATATATAATTTCACAAGTTTCTAACTTTGTAATCTTATAATCTCACAATTTCGTCATTCCATAATCTAAAAATTGTGCAATGTCATCTCGTAATCTCACAATTTTCAAAATTCATAATTTCACGATTTCATAATGTCACAATTCTACAAGCTCGCGATTTGACAATCTCACAATTTTACTACATATTTCACAATCTCGTCACTTTCATAGTTTTACAATTCACACAGCACACAGTTTCAGAATAACACACTTTCATGATCTCATAAACTCCAATTTCTAAATCTTATAATCTCACAATTTCGTAATCTCATAATCTCACTGTGTACTTCCCAATTTAGTTTTCTCGTAATATCACATACTCGCCATCTCGTAATCCTGCAATCTCGTAGTTTCACAATTTATAATTTCACAATTCTTCAGCCTCACAATTCCACAATTTCGTCGTTTTGGAATATTACAATTTCACAATTTTGTCGTTCCACAATTTCGTAATCTCACAATCTCGTAAGTCATCACACAATTTAGAAAAATGACGTAATCTCATAATCTCACTGTCTCGTCATCTCGTAATCTCACATTCTCGCAATTTCGTAATTTCACAATTTTGTAATCTCACTATCTCACAATCTGACTATCTCGCCATCTTGTAATCTAATAATCTTTTAATCTTGTATTCTCACAATCTCGTAATCTCACAATATGCCAAATTATTAATTTCGCAATTTCAAACTTTCATAATTCTACAAGCTCACACTTCAATTTTTTTTAATTTGGCAATTTCTTAATTTCAAGATTTCACAACCTCGTCAATTTCATAGTTTCACAATTTCTTGATTTCACAATTCTAAAAGCCCACAATTTCGCACTTTCACAATTTTACCGTTTCACAATACATTACACACTTTCATGATTCATGAGCCCAGAATCTCACTATTTCACAATATCACAATTTCGCAAAATCATAATCTCACAATCTCGTAATCTTGTAATCTTAGAATATCATCCATCCGCAATTTTGTAATCTCACAATCTCGTAATCTCGTCTCAAAATCTCGTAGTCTAACAATTTCGTAATTTCACAATTTTACAATTTCGTAATCTTATAATCTCACAATTCCGCAACTTCGTAATCTCGTCGTAGTAATCGTAGTCTCCATCTGTCCTATCTTCTTTTCTAGGAAGATTTTCTCTTCTCCCCATCGCCTTCTTCAGTTGGTGAACTTCTCTCTTCAGTTCTTCCATATCTTTCCTGAGCTGTCTCGAAATATCAAAATGTCGTCAACCCACAATTTCGTAATATGTATCACAATTTCGCAACTTCTTAATCTCATAATCTCACAACCTTGTATTGTTACAATTTCCTAATCTTACAATTTCGTAATCTCACAATCTCGTAATTTCACAGTTTCCCAATTTAGTAATCTCATAATATCACAATCTCGACATTTTGTAATCTTGTAATCTTGTAATACCGTCATCTCATATTTTCACAATCTCAAAGTTTCGTATTCCTACCATTTCATAATCTTACAAATTCCTAATTTCTCAATCTCATAATTTTATCACATAATCTAACATATGTGCAAGGTCACAATCTCTTAAACTTGCAATCTGCAACCCACAATTTCGTAATATGTATCACAATTTCGCAACTTCTTAATCTCATAATCTCACAATCTTGTATTGTTACAATTTCCTAATCTTACAATTTCGTAATCTCACAATCTCGTAATTTCACAGTTTCCCAATTTAGTAATCTCATAATATCACAATCTCGACATTTTGTAATCTTGTAATACCGTCATCTCATATTTTCACAATTTCAAAGTTTCGTATTCCTACCATTTCATAATCTTACAAATTCCTAATTTCTCAATCTCATAATTTTCCAATTTCGTAATCTCATAATCTCAAAATAATGTTATCACATAATCTAACAATTGTGTAAGGTCACAATCTCGTAATCTTGCAATCTGCAATCTTAATCCTAAAATTTTCCAAATGCATAATTTCGTAATCTCATAAACTCGTCATCCCGCAATTTCGTAAGCCCACAATCAAATTTCGCAATATTACAATTTCACAAAAGCATGATTTCCCAATTTTGTAATTTCACAATTTTGTAATCTCACTATCTCACAATCTGACTATCTCGCCATCTTGTAATCTCACAATCTTTTAATCTTGTATTCTCACAATCTCCTAATCTCACAATTTGCCAAATTAATAATTTCGCAATTTCATACTCTCACAATTATTCTACAAGCTCACACTTCCAGTTTTATAATTTGACCATTTCTTAATTTCAAGATTTCACAATCTGGTCAATTTGATAGTTTCACAATTCCTTGATTTCACAATTCTAAAAGCCCACAATTACGCACTTTCACAATTCTACAGTTTCACAACAACACACTTTCATGATTCGTAAGCGCAGAATATCATAATCCCACAATGTCGTCATGTCACTATTTCACAATATCACAATTTCGCAAAATTATAATCTCACAATCTTGTAATCTTAGAATATCGTCAACCCGCAATTTTGTAATCTCACAATGTCATCTCACAACTTCACAATCTAATATTCTCACAATTTCTCAGTTTCATAATCTCACAATTTCGTCATCTTGTAGATCACAATCTTGCTGTACCTATTCTCAGAATATCGTCAACTCACAATTTTGCAATCTCTAAATTCATAATTTCACAATTCCACAATCTTGTCGTTTTGGAATATCACAATTTCACAATTTTGGCATCCCACAAAGTTACTATGTCGTCATCACAAAATTTAGCAAAATAATAAAATAATTTCACAATGTCATCTCACAATTTCAGAAAATCGTAATTTTTCAATTTCAATTGTAATCTCATGGTCTCGAAATCTCGTAGTCTAACAATTTCGTAATCTCACAATTTTCCAATTTTGTAATCTTATAATCTCACAATTCCGTCATCTTGTAATCTAACAAATGTCACAATCTCATCATGTCGTAATCTTGTAAACTCGTAATTTTACAATTTCGTAATCTCGTCATAGTAAAAGTAGTCTCCATCTGTCCTATCTTCTTTTCTAGGAAGATTGTCTCTTATCGGCATCGCCATCGAATGTATCAATCTTGAGCTGTATCAAAATGTCGTCAACCCACAATTTCGTAATATGTATCACAATTTCGCAACTTCTTAATAATCTCATAATCACACAATCTCGTCAACTTGTAAGCTCACAATCTCGTAAACTCGTATTGTCACAATTTCCTAATCTTACAATTTCGTAATCTCACAGTTATCTCATAATATCACAATCTCGACATTTTGTAATCTTATAATATTTTTTCTGCAACAGTTTTGCCATAGTGTTCCACAAAGTTTTCACAATTTTCTCTTTATAATCTGTAGGTACCATCTCGTTTCCAAAATCCTTCATTAGTGTAGACAATTCTTGTGCAGTTCTGGCTCCATTTAAAAAACACCCGTTCTCACAGCAGAAGACCTTGATATTTGTGTATTCAGGGGTGTATGATTCTCAATATTTTTGATGCAGATTCGCCTGCTTCATAGAACGATAAATCAATCTTTCTCATTGTGTCCCAACAACACCCTCATAATTGTCATTATCATCACAAAAAAATCACACGGATTTAAGCGAGACGGCCACGGTACAGCTCCAACGATGTACTGCTTCATATCTCCTCTATTAGTCCTCGACGTTCCCCAAGGTCTTAATCATGCCTAGATTTCTCGCAAGACACTTGGGCAAAACCAGTTGCATCCTCACCGACTTCCCATCCGCATTCTTCCATGCCCATAGTACTTTGAGAGCAGGACTCTTGCCATTGCGGTATCTGAATTCCGTTCTCTTTACTTCCCAAAATTGGACCATTCTCGCGGGCTCCAAGTGGTTGTGCCCTCCTCTCCGCACTTGTCCATCCATCTTGGGATTGCAGAGCCATTGTCTCCACGCTCTCGGATTCTTTGAATGCCCCTTTCCATCTGGATGTCTGTGCCTGTGGAGTCTTAAGGCTTAACAGCTACCTCAGCGCAGCATAATCCGTTCGAATTTTGAAGCATTTACGATCGCTAGCAACTCCTTCCCCATAACGCGGTATTTGATGACTTCGCCTTCTAGCCTTCTCAGCTGGTGCTAGTCTCTTGGTCGAGCAGCTCGAGGCCACTCACGGACGGCCGCGACCTTGTCCCGGTCTCCTTGTACTCCGCCTTCAACTGCGGGTTTCTGGACCACAAGGGTCGCCAGTGTAAGGAGGAAAGAAGGTGTTTCAAATGTGGCCAAAAGGACACCTGGCAAAGGACTGCCAAGGCAGTGGAAAAGCGTACTGAATTTCGAACAAGGAGGAAGATGGCTGCTGGAAAGATTCGCCCAAAGAAGGAAACCAAGCGGTAAGCAAGCGCGTGGGGCCACCCGGGAGGTTCCTTTTGGCTCCCGGGCGGCTTCAAATGAATTGGACCCAAAACGGCCCTCGGCAAGCACGGAGGGTCACAATGGGTGTGTCCTACGAGAAGGGGAGGGGAGGAGCACTCCCAGAAGAGGGAGGACACGCGACGGATGAGAAAGAGATCGACTGTGCCTGGACGCTAAAGGCGCAGGTGCGTGCGACGAACGGAGGCTAGCGGCATCGGCGGCCGCGATGGACCGATTGGGTTCGGGGAGTGGATTCCGGAGGACCGGCGGCATAGAGAGTACGGTGCCGCGGAAAGAAGGATCCATGCGTTACAACGCAGGAGCAGGGAGAAAGGCGCTGAAAGGCGAGATATCGAGTGCTCCTGTGGTCCTGTCCGGTGGCATGAAGAGAACGGTGCTGCAGAAGCCTCCCCCCTGAAGTTATGCCGAGAGGTGATCCCGTGGTGGGTTGGCAGGAGGAAAAGACAGCGTTGCCCGGACAGAATGCCAGGGCACTGGTCTGGTTACCCACGGCGCCAGCTATGCCCCCCACAAAAAGAAAAAAAAGGCAAAACCACATGGCCCAAGAACTTGACTTCTGTCTGGAGCAATCGGCATATTTTCTGAGGTTGAGCTGAAGACGGCTAAAGATCCCTTCCAAATTTTTCAGATGTTCGTCGAAGGTTCTTCCAACCACCATGACGTCATCGAGGTACACCAAGCAGGTTCTCCAAGTCAGCCCTCGCAGAACAAGTTCCATCAGACTTTCGGAAGTGGCTGGGATAGATAAACTAAAAATAAACAACTACTTATGATACTGGAGTCTTGCTTATCCACCTGTCAAATTATACGAGAGGAGTTTTTTTATATCATCCACCTAGCCATTAAGAAAACAAGGGACGATAGTGACTTTATGATTTACCTGTATGGGGAAGATAGTCGTCATATTTTACGGTTAAATTTTGGTGTAAGAAATCTCGATGGGATAGGGAATCAATTCCAGTAGACCCAAGAAGCGGAAGGCCTATTCAAGGAAAACATCAAGAAAGTTGAGGAATTGGATTTCAATAATTGCCGCTGAAGTGGGGATATCAGAAGCCACAGTGTTAAAAAATTTGCACGAAGATTTAGGAATGAATAATCCCCATAATCCCGTGTTGAATCCCCAAATTGAAAATTTCCGAGTCCATTAAGCTCGTCAAGTCCGAGAAGTAATCAACGAGTGCAACTCTATAGAGATGGAACATCCACCTTACAGTCCGGACTTGGCACCGTATGACAAGTATCTCCTTCTTAAATTAAAAAGTAGTTGCGCGGAGGTCGTTTTAAATTTCTTCGGAAAGAAGCGGTGATTTTTGAAGACCTACCGAAAGAGTTTATTTTAAGGTATAGCCTTATTGGAAAAACGTTGGAATAAGTGTGTGACCGTTAGTAGTTCTAACTCTTTTCCTTCATGGCTAGGTAGATAGTATAACAATCTAATCTCCCCTCGTAAGAAAAGCAAACCAAATGTTTTAAATTATTATTTATTATTTTTAAAACAATTTGTACGAGTATACATCAAAACAAGGTCTGTAAGCAATTTACGAAATATTGTCATGAATGGCTTGGAGCAAAGCATCAGGTGTACCACAAGCTCCAGTAAAATCATCCGTGTCAATGGACCAGATGGCAACACCGGCCAAACCATTGTCTTTTGCAAACTTTGCCTAAAATTAAAGTGAGCATTAAAACAGAAATGTTCTAAAATTGAAAACGGTACCTTCAAGCCGATAGATTTTACGTTGTCGTAACTCAACCAGTTTTTACCATCGTAGCTGTACGGTACTTGAGCGTCGTCGTCCCAAACATTAGTCCAATCATTATAGAAAGCACAGATCTGTAAAATATTGAATAAGTTGAAGCGATACTTTAAGTGAAAATAATTTACTTCGTTGTATCCCAAAGTTCCAGGGCTTTGAGTAAACGGGCCACCAATTCCTGTAGAGGCAACATCTCCGATGTCGTGGTGGTCTGCAGCGGATAGTGTGAAAGTGTGTCCGTAGAATGGTACACTAAGAGTGACTTTGCCAGGATCTGCGCCTTGATCTAGCCAAGCATTAATGGATGAGTTGACACTTGCAGGGCCGTACAATGGGGCGTTCAAACCAGTGGAACCCTCCCCAGTTGTGTGGTAGTCGTAAGACATCACGTTTATTAAATCTGCAGCTCTTGACAAATTTTTGTAAAAATTATTGCCAGAATAGTGTTTGTGTTTCTTACTTGCTGATTGATGGAATGTCGTACGAAGTCAACGGAGTACCAGAAACAGTAACGGACAGGATGTAGCCGCCAGCTTTGAAAGCAGTCTGCAGTTCTTGCAAAAGCTTCACGAAGTTGGCCTAAGCAATCCAAATAAACATAATTACATAGTTTCAAATGTTTCAAAGAAATACCTTGTCTGTACTCGCAGGGAACTCCCAGTCAATGTCAATACCGTCGTAACTCCACTGTTTAAAGAAGGCCAGGCAGCTATTGACAAAGTTAGTTCTAAGAGTGGAAGAGGCCGCGACTCCGTTCAAAAGAGAATTTCCGGCATTGTACCCCCCAATACTAATCAGAGTTTTAAGATCGGGGTTAATTAGCTTCAAGTCGTTCACATTTTCCAAACCATGTAAGTCGACTTCATTCCAAGAGTCCAGGATTTTCAAAGTTCCATCGGGATTAACACCAAGGAAGGAATAGTAGACGTGTGTGCATAGCTTCGGATTAATATTAGTAGGTTTGAAGGCACCATCGCCGGCACGGTAACCAGCCCAACTGGCGTAGAAGCAAACAACTTTGTCTGTGAAAAAAGTGTTATTTTTGTATTCAGACATGAGAGGTTCTTACCTGTGGCAGCGCTGACGTACTGTACTGAAATTAGTACAGCAGCCAGAAGAATGAGACTTTTTGAGTGCATTTCAGCAGCGAGCAAGTCGATAATGCTGTTCAGGTGCATTGGAAATTTATATACCGCCTGGCTTCCTTTATCTTGAAAAAATCAACAAACATATTTGTTATTGCTTAATTGGGGATTGCCACAAGTCACGATCTTGATATGCGTCAGGAAATTACTAATCTGTGTGAAGAGGAAATATTAACTTTTGACAGGTATAAAAATAGACGGGATATAAGTTAGTGTTTCCGTTATTTTTTTACGGAATACTTTTTCGAGGATATATTTTGATCGACCTGCACTGATGATTTTTGTAAAACAATTTGAAAATTTTCTTATATTGGAATACACATGTGTACCAAAAATATTTTCATTTATGTCGGCCATCATAAGAACTATAGTAATAATTTTTAATTTTTTTACTAGCTGTAAAATGTACCATTATATAGTTTGTCGAGAATGTGTGAAATTGTTTTTCTTTCCTAGTGGTTATTAATAATTTCATTATTGACTAGTAGTTAATAAAGAAGAGACCGCATTTCATCCTAAATGCATATCTAATAAATGTAGTAATATCTAAGGTAGGACTTCATAAAAAAATCTTTTTCTTAGAATGTGGCTGAATATTCGTGAAATTGTTTATGTAATTATAAATACAAGAATGGACAGAAAAATATGATTTGTAGGATTTAAGCTCCTAGTAGTGAAAAAAATTATATATAAACCACGGTAGAGAAGCCTTTTGTCAGCTTCGCAATTTAATTAATACTGCTCAGCTGAGAAAAACAACTTCTCTACCTTGGTATATAATATACTATTTATCATCTGCAGACACATCAACCGCAGCCTTAAATGCAATTAAAAAAAAAATCAAAAAAGCGTCGAAGGTACGGCATTAAGGCGATAAAAACTAGTTTAATGTTTGTTTGGATGGATGGAAGTTTGTTACTCAATCACGCCAGAACGGCTGAACGAATCTCGATGAAATTTGGCACATAGATAGATTATAGTCTGGAATAATACATAGGCTACTTTTTATCCCGAAAAAATGTACGGTTCCCGTGGGATAGAATTGTTTTCGTTTTTGACAGAGCAAGGGATCAACATGATTTTTTTGCAAAGTGTGTCATAAATGAATGAAAGTAGTAGGTATTACGGCGCCGGCGTTTCAGTAGGTAGCTACGCCCTCGTGTCACAAGCGGGCCCCGATGCTAGCTACGCCCCCCTCCCCCAAGGGGCCCCCTTTAAGATAAGGTTTTAGCGAAGTTGTGCTCTTATAACCATGGACGATTTGGTGGTCCATCTCGTGACGGTACCGCTAAAAAAAGAATTTTTTTTACAACCCATCCAGATTTTCTATCTTTTTGATTCTCATTAATTCCTCCTCTTTTAAAATTGCTGAACTTAGTTTTCTTTTGTCAGATTGTGCCCGTAACTCCATCCCGCGACGCGTACTTTTTTAAAACATGAGTCACTGAATGGATTTATAGAAATATCAAATTTGTTTAAAAATTTCTCCTGGGCGAGTTTTGCAGTAACATTCCGCATAGTTTTGACACAGGTTTCTTTGTAGTCTGACCCATTTATGTTCTTCATGTTATATGCATAATCCCTCAAAATATTGCTCATTTTTTCAGGTGGAGTTTTCAAACTGGCTCCACAATGACGAATGCGATTTTCTTGTTTTAAGAGGAACACTTCTTCAATACCTTGTCCAATGTCTGATAAGGATTTATCACCGAATCGCTTGTTCATCTTAACTTGCAAAATAAATAACTTCTGTGGCTTAGTAACCGCAAAAACTAAAGTGCTTGCTAAAACATACAAAAAGTACTCGTGCACTACTTTAACACTCGTGTGACATTGCGAAATTAATTGATAATATGTTGATAATTTTCCTCGCACTAAGAAAATTATACAGGGTGGAAAGTTTAACTGGAATAAATTCAGTATATTCACTGCCATTGACTTTGAGAAAAAATCTTTTTAGCCTGATCAGCTTTCTTTTGTTTTTACTCAAGGGGCTGTAATGACCCTTAAGTTTTTTTTTCAAATGGGAAGATATGTCAACCGACACATCATTGGAAAGCTTATAAAAAAAGGAGTACAACGATGTATTTTTTTTACTTTTCCAGCTAATAATGTACGAAGAAATAAATAAAAACAACTTTAATCTATTTCTATCTTGGTAGGTTTACTGTTTGAAAGTTGTAGGACTTGAATTAAAAAAATCTCGTTTTAGGCAAGTATAATGTTTTTTTAATGTAACAGATGTTCAATATGTTCATCAAGTCTTTCTTTGACAAAATGCAAGACAATAATAAAACCCATTTCTTACATTTTACAACATTTCTGAAGTGATTTGCTGAATTTCATAGGTAATACGTTGTTGCAAATCTTCAAGATTATCGGGTTTTGTGATGTAGACTTTACTTTTAAGATATCCCCACAAAAAAAAAGTCAAGAGGAGTGAGGTCTTGCTGGCCAATCTATTGCACCTCCTCTTCCGATCTACCTGTTATGAAAAATGTAGTCCAAATAACGCCGAACGGATGCAGCATATTGAGGTGGAGCTCCATCCTGTTGATACCATATTCTCTCATGTGGAAATTTTGGATCTAATTCATCTCTAAATTGGTCCGCCAGAGCTGGGCGAAGCGTTTCTTGAAGAAACGGTAGATATCTTTCTGCATTAAGATTATCAGGAAAGAACACTGGTCCTATGATTCTAAAAACAGTTTTTAGGGTTTATTCTAAGATGAGATAGAGATGCATGAAACAAAACACAAAAGAAAGCTGATCAGGCTAAAAAGTGGCAATTTAAAAACAAAAATCGACGTGTTTCAGGAATTTTTCGCAAAATCAATTGCAGTGAAGATACTGAATTTATTCCAGTTAAACTTTCCACCCTTTATATGACTTAATTTGTTTTTACAGCTCGTGGAACAATACAAAATTGAGGCAAAATAATGTAATTTTATTAATAATATTAATTTTTATTATACTGATTTAGGCTGGAATGCCTTTTTCCAAATCTTCCCGATTTCTATTTTCATTTGAAAATATTGAATTGAGTTATTTCCATCCCGGGAGCATAACGAACAAAACAAAAAAAGAATCAACCAAATGATCGGTAGTATAGTATAAGGTCTTTATTTGAGAAACTACAAACAAATGTTTCTACATTCATGGGCGAAGTCTAGCTACAGTCAGCTATTCAAATTAACCCAATGCTCCTTATAATTAATTACAACAGCACAAGTAGTGTCACAATCTAAATTCAAAAGACAAACTCAAACAATAAAAAATAAATAGAAAGCTTTCTATAAGAAAACTTAATCACCTATTTCTTAGGCAGTAGATGCATCCTAATATTTTTCCGAAAACTGTTCAGTCTTATTGGAGGCAAAGAAACTGTAAAAAATCAAAATATCAAAACAATGCCAAGCTACGATGCAATGAACTTGCTAAGGAATTTTTAAAAGAAGATCGGTCAGAAAAATTAAAAAATATATATGTATCTCAACGACAGCGCCACCTACCGGGTCCAACAGTAGCTAAGAAACATTCAGGTGACCCCATAAATATAAAAAAAAATCATCAAGATCCCTCAGATTTTTTTTAAAAAATGTGGATCTCAACAACAGCGCCACCTACCGGGTCTGACTGTCGCTATAAACCATTTGGGTGACCCGATAAATACAAAACAAAAACACCAAGATCAACAGCACCACCTAGCGGGTGTAGCTAAGAACCATCCAGGGACCCACTCAAAGATACAAAAAAAAATATCATCAAAAGCGGTCAAGCCGTTTAGGACGAAAAGAACACACGCACACCGGAATTTTATATAATTATAAAGATTAGATATTACATTAGATTTACATTATCGACACCGTTGCTGGTACGTTCTGGTGATGCTGTATTTTCCGATGGGTTGAGCAATTTGAAACATTGGTTGTTTATCATCATCATGCATTGATACTGCAAGCTGTTGAGCTTAACGTATCCTTTGAAGAATTAAAAAGTTGCTTAGAAATCTTCACCTTCTTAGTGATAGATTGTTCAACATACTGTTCAGCGATGGCCGAAGATTTCCAACCGATAAATTTTTTAAAGTGATTAGATCGCCACCATTTTCAAATAGAATTAGTGGCTGAAGTTCTCCCGAAGGTTTCACGGTTCTCTAGTTTTACAAATTGGATATTGTTTTGGCACCCTTCCAACCTGCCTGGTGCATCTATCATTTCTGTTGTCCACAAAGAACCGTCGATTTTCTAAACCTGAAGGGCGAAGAGCAAAATATTTTCTGCATAAAGAATAGAAAGAAGTTCGTCGAAGAAGGTTAAAAAAATGCAAATTACTTTTTCTAATAAAAAATTTCGATACTTCTCCTGCTGATAAAATTTTTGCCTTTCTCGGCGTATAGTTTTCAGACTTCCTCCTGACAAATGTAGAAACCCTTCCATATCTGCAAAAAGAAGTTTTAGCTGTAACCTCAACTTCAAACAAGTCGAAATTTTTCCTCCATAAAGAATTTGGTGTAAGCTTTTTAGATAAGTCTGCCAAAACCAGAGCAAAACCTCTTCATTCGGACGACTCACTTTCTTGTTTGTAAACCATGTTTTAAATTTTTTAAACTGCAGCTCGAATATGGTGCTGGTCTTCACGGGTAACAAATCTCGGCTTGCTGCAGCCGCTTCTTTGTAGGTATCTTCTGGGATTTCACTTTCTTATAAGATCGCGTAATTTTTTTGAAAGATAATTTTTATATTATTAAACTAGCCGACCCGGCGAACTTTGTACCGTCTCCTTCATTAAACCCAAGGGGGAAAAATCCAACAAATCAAAGATCGTAAAAGCCGTTCTTGAGTTATAAACCCAAGGGGGCCCCCCTGACTCAAGTCCATATTTTAAAAGTTATTCTGCTATTCGCGGCGGAGACAAATCCAACAAATCAAATATAATAAAAGCCCTTCTTGAGTTATAAAGCCGCCCCCCCCCTTGTCCATGTTTTAATAGTTATTCTGCTATTCGGGGCGGAAACAAATCCAACAAATCAAAAACCATTAAATAGGTAGGGCCGTTCTCGAGTTATAAGTGTTCGAACAAACCCGACTTTGTTTTCTAGAATAGAGTTTCAGGCTACTAACACGTCAATCTAATTTAATAGTGATTATTTCATTCATCATCGTTTTCGACAGTCATAAGACTTTATTTTTAGAATTATACTGATAATTCGATAATCCTTTATGTTCCTTTTTCAAGTGTTTTTATTTATTTTTCGTTAGACTATTTTTAGAATTATTGTAATGAATATTACATATAGGGGCAGATTTGTGTTACTCGAAGGACCATTTGTTTTGGATTTGTATTGAAACACTCGCGAACTTAATGAACTTATTATATTACGAATAGTTAGAGATTGATAGTGAACGTTTCATCTCTTGGTTTAGTTTTGTATTGAATTTGAATAAAGGAACTTTGTCCTGGTTTTAGATTGAATTATGCCCTTGCGGCTGTTGAATAGTGAGTTGTTATCTAAATGAGATTTGGATTTTGACTTGTTGTTTGATTGAGAGTTCGATGTTGACTTGTTGTTTGTTTGAGACTTCAATTTCAGACTTTTGAGACTTTTGCGTGAGCGCCGCCAGTCAGTCAAAGGTTTTACGACGCTTTGGGTTTCCCAACTGGCCGACGCGACGACCGCTGCAAATTATATAATCCTTTATGTTCCTTTTTCGAATGATTTTATTTCCAGTGCAACGCTGAATGCTAGTGTAACATTTTTTACTTTTATATCAAATGTCAACATGAATCGTTTTGGGGAACATTCTTTGATGTTCAAACAATTTTATTCAAGAAACAATCTTACCGAATTACTTTCGTGCTTCTGAAACAATATGTTGTCATACTCAAATTGATTAAGACACAATACTCATGCAAATTTTTTACAAATTTCATTCTGCAGGGCATCGGGAAATTAAAAATCGATAGTTTCGAAGCACTCATGTAATTACAAGTGAAAATTATTCATGGAATAATTCGTTTACATTAATTTAAAAGGTTTGGGAGATGTAGGTAATGGGGGCCACTTAAGCGAGAATTGAAATAAAAGCAAATCTATAAATGAACTATTTATTGCTTTAGCCATATTATTACAAATTTAATTTTTAGGCATTAAAAATAAATAATACCCATTACTGTTTTTGGAGATGTAGTCTTACAGTTTTGACCTTTTTGATAAGTTTTAAGGATTTTATTTACTTTTTATTTTAAGGATTATTTCTTTAATCTGCTTTGTATTAATTTGTGGATAGATAATTCTTGATAGCGTCTCAACTATTCTAGGTGGGACTGTTGGAAAGAACTTTTGATACAGAGGGGGACTTGGTGGGTTACTACTAAGAGATATTGGAAAACAAATACCACCAATCGTTTACTTTTATTACCATGAATCTGGTCGATTATTTTATATTGTCATTAACTGCTTGTAACAATCCGTTTTTGGTACCACAGAAGGCATGCAAATCGTCAGTTTCAATAGACCAAATCATCACACCAGCAAGGTTATTGTCTCTGGCGTATCGCGCCTAAAATAAACACGATTTTAAACGATACTCACACAACGTTTTTACCTTAAGTGCAACAGAATCAGGATTATCAAATCCCACCCACAACGAACCATCGTACAGATACGGTACTTTTTCTTCATCGTCCCAAACTATATTTGCATCTTGATGGAAAGCACACAGCTACAAAATACGGTAACGCAACTCTGCTTTGGTTGACTGAAAACTTACTTCGCTGTATCCCAAAGTACCCATGTTATTGGTAAAGTCACCGGCAGGAGCAGGTCCGCTTGTTGGAGCTCCTGGAACATGATTGTTCGGATCTACCAGAGTGTAAGCATGACCGTAAAAAGCCACACCGATGGCAAGCTTTTGAGGATCTGCTCCGCTTAAGATCCAGTGAGTGATCGAAGAGTTACAGTTTAGGTTGTCGCGTTGCCATTCACCTTCTTGCGATGATGAGTAAAGTGGGGAGTTTTGGGAGGCCACACCAGCCCACGAACTGTGAAAGTCGTACGTCATAACGTTGATAACGTCCAAAACGCTAAAAAAAAAATTGGGAAAATTAATGCTGCAATATTAGAAGAAAACAGTACTGTAATTGCAAAAATTATTAACCGGAGTACCTCTTAAATACAGCCTTAACACTTTTTTTATTTTTATTATTGTTATAATACGTGTTTCCTGCTATTGATTAAGTTGCAATATCTGTAATCAACATTTCATAGGCAACAGCATTTTATTATTGCAAAGAGCCTTATTAGGAGATTTGTTCTGTAGGTGTATACATGGATTAAAACTGAATATCCTTATCTGAATTTTCCGACGTGGTGAAAAATACTCCGAATTGAAATAAAACCCCTATCACCACTGACCGCTTCGCGCTTCACCACTAATACTCCGAAATAAAACACTTCCCGGCACCGCATTGGGACCGTTCTTACCAAAGGAAAAATAAATTAGCGTGCTCCCGATGCCGTTCTCCCGGACTTTCTACGCCGCCCAGAACTGACGCCGTTCAAACGATAAGATTCACGCGCTCTCCTTCACGCATGGCCGACGCCAATAATTCTCCACCAACTTGTCTATAAAACCGGTCGAACACCCTTGATTCCCTTCCGCCAAACTTGACAGCTGATCCCCGAATTATCGTACTTGTGGACAAGCGTGGAGCATACCACGTAAAAAAATTGGCGCTTGAGGCAACTCGCAAAAGAGAATAATTGAGCTGTTTGTTACTTACTTCGACATCGCAGGAACGTCATAAGCTGCATCTGTGGGAATTGCGGCCACAGCCACAGTGACAATGTACCCATGGGGTTGAAAAGCGGCTTTCAGTTCACTCAGAAGTGTGATATAGTTTTCCTACCGAAGCATCGCAAGTGTTTATTTAAAAAGCTATTGAAATTTTCCTCACCCTATCTCCGTCTAAAGGATATTCCCAATCAATATCCAGTCCATCATAATTGTATGTTTGGAAGAACTCGATGGCACTTTCTGCCAATCTGGCCCGTTTAGCTGGATCCGAAGAAACGGCAGTAAATAGCTGCGTTCCAGCGGCATACCCTCCTAAACTAATTATAGCTTTCAAATTTGGATTGATGTTTTTTAAAGCAGCAACTTTCTGCAAGCCTCCTAAAAAACAAGTGAGCATTTGTTATCTGATAAGAAGTTTATGAAACTAACCGTTAACAATGTCCACCTCGTTGTCTAAAATGAGAAGACTTCCATCATCGTTCAGACCCAGGAAGGCGTAGTTGACGTGTGTGCAGAGGTTGGCGTCAATGTCTTCAGGAAGGAACTGGCCATTACCTATTCTTTTAGCTCCCCAACTGGCATAATAGCACAACACTTTGTCTGCAATACAGTTAGGTTGGAACATATAAAACAAAGTAATAATTTACCTGAAGCTCCGGCAGCAAAATGAAGACATGTGGAACAAATAAAAATTAAAACAAATTTCGTAAACATTTTTATTCAGGTTAACGTTCGAATAACAACAAACAATGTTATGACATAAGAGTAATTTATAGATTTTCAAGTATTGATAAAATTCAGAACAAGATGAAGAAATGCCACAATGATTAAGACTTATATCAATGAAAATTGCCAGATAAAACTGATGTTTACACGATTTAACAAGTTTGTATTGTTTAAAAAAGAAAAAATAAAGTGTTTATTGCATGTAAATAGATTAAGATTTAATATTAGATCATCCTATGAAAAGCTCAATAATCCACGTGTCACCGATAAAATTATTTACCCTTCATTATAATTTGTAATCTCAAGTTACAAAAACAAAACACTCAACCCCAAAATGATGAATAGAAGGGTGACGTGATATTTGATTGATGATTTCTAGAACCGAAATGTGCGATAAACAGCACTTTATCGAGATTATACAAAATTATGAAAGATACGGTGGTTATAAAATATTGTTTATTCAGAATTTTCACGATTCGATTTGCAAGAGCACCAAATAAAGTTGAATTGTACGACTCCAAGGTCCGGTTGTCGCAGATGGAGGGGCAGCCGCGATCAGAGTAGAGGACAGCGTGACGGCTAGCGGGAAGGGCGAAGGTTACGTCTGGGTAAGGGCGGCCGGCCTGGTGCTGCTGGTCAGCTGCTATGTGTCTCCGAACTGCACGTCAGAGCACGACGGAGGCACTGAGGGTCCACACGGGAAACCTGGTGGTGGCCGGCGACTTCAACGCGAAGTCTGCTTCGTGGGGGTCGTCGGTTACCGATTCCAGGGGAACCGTGCTGGAGGAAGCCATGGCGAGCCTGGGACTCGAGGTTGAAAATCTCGGGAACCAGGCAAACTTTGAGGCCATGGCAACAGGCGGAACACGGTCGTCTGTCATAGACTAGGACTGGGTGGGGGTTCTCGACGATAATTCCTTCAGTGACCATCGCTATCTCTCCTTTCCGTTGAGTACCGGTGCTGTCCGCAGAGGACTCAGAGCCGTCCAGGAACCTGGCTGGATGTGGAGAGAGGGGCTCAGAGAAGCTCTGGCCAGAAGGCTGGTAGGCATGCTCGACGGCGAGATGAACCTCTCGCCGGAAGAAGCAGTGCGGCGTTTGACCGTCGCCTGCGATGAGTGCCTGCCTAGGAAGATCACCAGGGCCGGGTGGAGACCTGTCTACTGGTGGTGTGCCGAGGTCTCGGAGGCGCGGCGGAGGTGCATCGCTTGTAGGCGGAGGCTCACCCGTGCTAGGACCGATGAGGCGAGGACCGCAAGGCTCGGCGAGTACAGGTCCGCCATGAAAGCCCTGAAGACGGAGATCGCTGCCGCCAAGGGACCTGCTTGGGACAGGCTGATCGATGAAGTCCGGGGTGACCCCTGGGGACGGGCCTACAGGATCGTCTCCGGGAAGGTCGGGTCCAGACTGGTGATAACCGAGGAGGAGGAGGGGGAAGCCATCGGCCGGCTTTTTATGACATCGAACCCTCCTCGATGGGAGGACCCTAGGGGCACGTTCAGCGTTGGGAATGCGTCGATCGCGACGGTGGAGGAGGTGCAGTAGGCATCCAGGGGTCTCAAGGGGGGAAAGGCCCCGGGGCTGGATGGACTGCCTGCAGAGGTCGTGAAATTGGCCGTCGAGGTGGCCCCTGCTGCTATGGCGGGGGTGATGGGATCGTGTCTGAAGAACCGTGTTTTCCCAGCGGTTTGGAAGGAAGAAAAGGTGGTGCTTATACCAAAGGGCGGGGGGAAATATAGGCCTATTTCCCTCATAAGCACTGCGGGTAAGCTGTTGGAAGCCATCATCCGGAACAGGATAAGCCGGGATCTGGAAGAGAGGGGCGTGCTGTCTGATCGGCAGTAAGGCTTCAGAAGGGGCAGGTCGACCATGGATGCCGTGGAGGACGTGCTCGCATACGCCGGGGTGGCGAACGCCGGCACTTGGGGTCGTAAAGACTTCTGTGCCGTCGTCGCCCTGGATATCGAGAACGCCTTCAATTGTGCTTCATGGGAGGCCATTGTGACGGCCCTGGAGGGAATGCGGGTGGAGGAGGGCATGGTGGCCATGGTCAAAAGCTACCTGTCCGACAGGACCATCCGCTATAGCGGCGCCAACAGGTCGAGGAGCGTGGGGTGCGGCGTTCCGCAGGGGTCGGTTCTCGGACCGCTCCTGTGGAATGTGCTGTACAACGGCGTTCTCGAGCTAGAGCTGCCGGTGGGTGCGATTACCGTTGCCTTCGCCGATGATCTGGTGATCATGGCAATGACTCGCACCGAGGAAGAACTTCGGCGGATGGTCGAAGAGTCGGCAGGGAGGGTGTTGGGTTGGATGGAAGACCATGGCCTTAAGGTAGCTCCTGCCAAAACCGAGGCAGTTTTGCTAGTCGGAGGTAGGAGGATCGGGCTGGAGGGCTTCCGAATAGGGAGCGCTTTTGTCCGGGTCCAACCGAGGATTAGGTACTTGGGGGTTGACTTGGACAGAAGGATGAACTTCCTTTCCCACGTAGGGAGGGTATCTCGCAAGGCGGAGGCAGTGGCCGGGAAACTGGCCAGGCTGATGCCCAACCTGGGCGGGGCGGATGGGCGCTGTAGGGTGCTGTATGCGGCAGTGGTGCACAACGTGCTGCTGTATGCGGCGCCCGCTTGGGCGCAGGCCGCTGACACCAAAACCGGAAGGGCCGCTCTCGAGAGGGTGCAGAGGAGGGTGGGGCTACGGGTAGCCTCCGCGTATCGGACGGTATCGACCGATGCGTTGGGGGTGATCTCCGGAATACCGCCCCCCGACTTGCTGATTCTCGAGAGGAAGCAAAGGAGAGAGGGACGGACGTCCACCGAGGCCAGAAGGGCACTGATAGACAGATGGCAGCAGAGATGGGCAGAGGGAAGGAAGGCTGCCTGGACAAGGCGGCTCATTTCCGACGTCCGGCTGTGGGTCGGCCGGGGTAACGGGTGGACGAATTTCCACGTGACTCAGGCGCTGACCGGACACGTTGGCTTCGGGAGCTACCTTGCCCGGATAGGCAAGGAGGCCTCCCCTGACTGCTGGTTCTGCGGCCATGATGTGGACGATCCGGAACATACCCTGTTCCGGTGCGAGGCCTTTGATGGAGAGAGGTTGGCGGTCTTGAGGACCCTGGGTTGGTGGCCGGACGAAGAAAACCTCATTGAGGGGATGCTCGCCGGCCAATCCGAGTGGGAGACAGTGGCCCGCATGGTGGAAAGCATCATGCGGAAGAAGGAAGAGAAGGAGAGGGAACGGGAACGCCTCCATATGAGGTGAGGTGGGAGTACCACCCTTGAAGTAATGCCTAACGGTGGTTCCAGGGGTGGAGCAATACTCCATCGAGAGGGGTTTTTAGTGGGTAGGACTGGACGACCATCCGCCAGGGATCCCCACACTCTCCAGGCTTTCCTGAGTGTAGGCTTGGAGGTAAGTAACAGTATTTCCCCCTCTCTATAAAAAAAAGGTCCGGTTGTTTGAGCCCCTGGAGTATTCCGGGTCTGAGCCCCGAAAATGTTACAACCTAAAACGGCGTAACTTACTATCAAGTTTTGGGGTATGGGTTAGGTCACAGAAAAATACAGTTGTGTCCCACAAAGTCATATATAATAATAGAATTAACAGTGAATAGAAAGAATTAAACAATATTAAATTATAAAGATATTAACAATTAAAGTAATAAATTGAACACGATGGTTAAATACTATATAAAAAAAGAAACAGATTATAAGGCGATACATTTACAAATTATTAAGGTAAAAATTACGTTGAGCAAGGTCTGCACGCAATAAAGAATTTTTCCTTACCTTTCTTCCGAGTTTGAACACTAATCGAGACGATCCGCAAAGCGATTTCAATTAAAATTAATTGAGCATCTTACGCCAGTTAATCTATCACTGAATTATTCCTGAATTTGGACCTACAACGTGGTGCAGATGCCACAATGTCCCGACTCGAAACAAAAGAAGCAAACTTCGGCGTGACCTTACAAGAAATTTTTTCACCCGCGTTTTTGTAAGATTGTAAGTGTTGGATCGTTTCTGAACCTAAGACAGGGCGACGCGGTAAATTCAAATTGGCAACACTCGACCCTCCCAAGATGAAAAATAAAAATTTGTGCAACGAATTTGTATTTTTAAACTACACTCAGCGATGACAAAATAAACGAATAAAATTCTTTCAAACCCCAAAAATGTTGATGACTCTAAATAAGTAGCAAAACTCATAAAACAAAACAGTAACCACTCAACCATCTCAACAGACCTAACTATCAAAGCAAGAAAATTAAGAATGGGCTCTATAGTGGCTCCTCATTAAAATTTGTGGCATTATAGTAGTTTCCACTAAAATATTTCAGTCGCGACCACGACAATCACCCCTCCGGCAGTTCCATTCCCTTCTGAAGCGGCCACGACCGCGCCAACAAAACCAACAACACGAGATCGCTCTGCGTCGCGTAGGATGGCATTTTTGCTCTGGTGCAGAACGTCCCCAAACACCTTTAGTGCTGTCGGGTTTGACGTCACCGCCGAGTACACCTCATTCAGGTCCGAAACCCCATAAAGGCCATCATTGCTAACCCTCCCAAAAACGAACAACTAACCAACAAAATATCTCGATTGTGCAAGATGTCCCGGCGCAGACCAACCGGCAAACCCACATTCAAACATTCTGAAAAGACTGGGGTGAGCACCGAACCGTAGCCCAAGCATTTTCTTGTTTCCTTTCACTGAATCATTCTCTCCTCCCACACGTATATCCTTCCAAACTCCGATCTCCTCCGGCCCCCACACCAAGCACAACCGACCGCCCGACTTGGTGTCAATCGAGTGTAAATAATCACACTGTAACCATGAGTGTTTTTTCTTATTTGAGTGGTTCTTCTCATTTAAGTGGTTTAGGGGCCCAGTTACTAAAAAAAGCCCAAACTTTGATTTCAAAATCCAAAACAAAATTGACTTGGAGTCAACCGGGTGTTACTGACAACAGTCACCCTACAACCATGAGTGGAACCACTCATTTATATGGTTTTGGCCTACGCCAGGGGTCCGGTTATTTGAGCCCAACCTTGGCAGTGAATATAACTCTACCAAAATATTACTCTCCGGACCTGAGCCCCCAAAATGTTACAATCTAAAACGGAGTAACTTACTGTCAAGTTTAGGGGTATGGGTTAGGTCACAGGAAAATACAGTTGTGTTCCACACAGTCATATAATAATTAAATTAACAGTGAATAATTATAAGGAATTAAAACATATAAAATTATATAGATGTTAACAATGAAATTGATAAATTGAATAAGATGGTTAAATATATAAAAAAAGAAACAGATTATAAGGCGACCAATTTACAAAAAAAAACTATGGAATTTGACGATTTTCTTTTGGGTTGAAGCTGACGTTACCTTTTCAATTCCTGGGGAAAAGGAGGCCCCTACAATGTACCGACTAAATTAGGGCGACGCGATAAATTCAAATTCGCAACACTCGATCCTCCCAAAATAAAAAAATAAAAATTTGTGCAACGAATTTTTATTTTTAAACTACATTCAGCGATAACAAAATAAACCAGCTTACTTGGAGTGAAGCTCCAGGCCTGTAGGCGGACCTAGCAAGTTATAGTACTGCCACACTAACATTTAAACTAACAATAAAACAACCTGGCAAAGTGTGGAGTGAAGCTCCAGGCCTCTAGGCAGACCTAGCACGTTATAGTACTGCCAGACTAACACGAGACGAATAAAATTCTCCCAAACCCTAAAAATGTTCATGACTCTAATCAAGTAACATATAAGTTTTGTAACCACTGATCTCAGCAGACCTAACTATCAAACCCAGAAAATTTAGAATGGGCTCTATAGTGGCTCCTCATTAAAATTTGTGGCATTATAGTAGTTTCCACTAAGATATTTCAGTCGCGACCACGACGATCACCCCTCCGGTAGTTCCATTCCCTTCTGAAGCGGCCACGACCGCGCCACCGAAACACCACGAGAACCCTCTGCGTCGCGTAGGATTGCATTATCAGAACCTACCTGGAACAAACACGACCAATCGGAGGGCCATCACAACACACTGCAACTCGAAACTGACTCAAAAATATGAAGATCATTCCAAAATCCTATATTTTTCCTATAGCCTTTTTAATGGAATTGTAGCGACGAATGTAGATTTTGGGCATTTGAAAATACAAGCGTGCCGACAGAAATTTCAAGTTAACTGAATAGAGTGACAACAGTAGGTTTCGAACCCACCGGCTTTCTCCAAGGATAGCATTGGAAAGAAGTCTTAGTAATTATAGTTTTTATAATTGTTTAACTAGTATCTAACTATTTAGTGGATACGATAGCGCTGTCATGACACTCTTCAAATGCGAGGGTCAATTCTTGAATCACGATGCGCCAGCCGAGTGTTGCAATGAGCTCGAGACCCTGAAAGCTAACTGAGCACGAGTATTGAACAGCGTTTTTATATTCGTTCACGCTCATGTTCACGTTTGCCTATACCGGTCAACCGAACGTTATGAAATTGACCACAAATAATATTCGCAGTGGGGAGTAACATACGACCACAATGTGTCGCCTCTTTTTGTAAAAAAATATTTGAAAAAAAGTCCCAACCGGGCGGCGTGTTGTGTTGTGTTGAGAAGCCCCAAAATAGACCCGTAATGCACAGGCGAACTTTGACTTGCCTACCCTGCAAGGCGTTCGTTTGACAACAACCCTGAAGTTGGCAGTGCTCTGTACCTGGGTGGGTAGCGCTCTGTAGTAGCTAATTGAATCACTTATTCAATCATTAGCACCGGGATGTAGAGGGAGGTAGGATTGGAAGGGGCTTTTCCTTTTCGATTAAGGAAAACGGCGGACATTATCACTTCTTTCTCTGCAGTAACATGAATTCCCAAAATTATGAGTCACTGGTCCCAGACACGGCGAGTAACTTGTTAAAGTCGTTCGGTGTAAATTTGTTTTAGATATTGTTGTCAATTTCAGAAAGTTCGAATCTGTTTTTGACTTCTAGTTCCAGTGCCCGAACCACAGGCACGTTCAATTTGAAACAAAGTGATTCTCTAACTTAACATAACTAGATTGCAACTCAGATAAATCGTTAAATAAGTAGGTACCTGTTTTCCTTGATAAAGACGACAGCAGCCTGCGGTAATTTTAAAAGCTATTTTGTCTCTGTTAGCTTATATTAACCACCAAGAACTCAATACAACAAAAGGGGAAAAAACGGCAAAGCGCCATACCCAATGTTGTACTTTGTATGTTTGGTTTTTTATGCTATGTTGGTCCGATTATCATAAAATTTGCCCGCTTCAAATGAGACCGTCTCGGAGTCGCTACGACTACTCCCAGTTTTCGCTCTTGTAATCCCGGACCACGCCCTTCTCATCACGCCGTTTAAATGGAAGAATAAATGCTTAACGTTGACATATCGGAATGATTCTTTCACTCCCGTGATCGGAACGAAACCGCGCTTCGGGCCCTGTCGTTCCGGAGTCTGTGTACCGCCCGGATTCACTGCCGTTCCGGGAGAATAGGACGTCGAATCGTATAGCGATGAAGACCTTGGATGAGTAGCCCATTCGCGGCAGTTCACGTAGGGGAAGAACGTCACCGTTTCGTCACAAGCCCCCTATAAAAGAGCGAGCAGAACCCGGCAGAAGACAGTTGGTGTTTCTGACCGTTCCAGTGTGGTGACAACAACCCTCCAAGTGGTGACCGTTCCGGTAGTGAGTGATAGTGACCGGTGAGTGAGTTCCTGCCCTCCCGTCCGCCAGCAGTAGACCAGAAGGACCGGACCGACCACCGTAGGAAGCAGAAATGTAGGGGACCTCCTGCTGCCCGCTTGTCGTTTCCTTCTCACTGACCTAAAGGGGCCAGCCCTGGTATCTTTGGTGCCGACCTGGTGCAACGGGGTTAGGGCACTTGTGGTGGCTTCTTTCGAGAGGCTGTCAAGGTGTGTGGTTTTCTGTGCACCTGCTGGTCGATCATTGGGATATGCGGGCGGGTCTCTTGCTAGGGCTCCCGACCACCGACCGAAAAGTACCGGTCCTGGTAGCTTGGGCGTCGACCTAGTGCAATGGGGGCAGGGCGCCTGCGGTGGCTTCTTCCGAGCGGCTGTCCAGGTGTATGGTTTACGGTGCATCTGCTGGTCGAAAACCGAGATATCCGGACAGATTCTTTTTGGTGGCTTTTCCATCCGCCGACCCTGTTCTACCCCGCCTCCGACCGAGTAGGGCACGACGATTTGCTCCCCGGAAATCGGTTCCGTAGTATTGTAAAAACCTTTGTATATAAACCGCGAATATATGTAACCCCTGTAAATATCAACCCTTGTATGTATTACCCTTTTAAATTAAAACCTGTAAAAAACCCGTGATTGTTTATTTACCCTCCGCCAAACTCGACAGCCGACCCCTGGTTCACCGTACTCCACTAAGCTACCCGTGGACACGTGTGGAGCATACCACAATAAAAACTGGCGCTCGAGGCATCCGGACCGTAGAAAGCGTCACAGTATTATATTGGCAGATTTAAAAGGATGCGATGTGCTAGTTTTAGCCTTTTTTTAAAGATTATCTTTCTACTAGTCCATCGTTTGGATTACATAAGAAGGATGGTGAATAATGTTGATCATTGTATTTTAAAAATGTGTGTATTTAAATTAATTTACGAAGTCCCCATACTTCTTCCTACGGACTGCAGCAAACCGTTCTTTTCACCACAAAATCCATGCAAGTCGTCTGTTTCGATAGACCAAATCATTACCCCAGCTAGATTCTTTTCTTTAGCATATTGAACCTACAATTAATACTGGGGTTACTGTACATTTATCATCGTGATTATTCTCTGTACCTTTGCTGCAATAGATTCTTCATTGTCAAAACCTACCCAAAAATTACCGTCATACAGATATGGAACTTTCATATCATTAAGAAACACAACGTTGCCGTTGGGATGAAATTCGCATATCTGATAAATGCAACGATTAGTTAGTGAATTCACAAATACAAAGATAAAGACCTCGTTGTAGCCCAAACTTCCCAAGTTGTCAGTATACGGACCGCCCTCGGCCGGACCACTAGTCGGAGCATCCAGTCCATGATTCGAAGCATCAGCAAGGATGAAAGAGTGGCCATAGAAAGCAATTCCAATAGCAATTTTTTGTGGATCAGCACCTCCGTCTAGCCAATAGCGAATCGCAGCATCAGCGTTTCGATTGTCTTTCTGCCATTGACTTTCGTTGTCCCCTCCGTAGAGAGGTGAGTTTTCGGCCGTCACGCCTCCCCAAATTGCGTGGAAATCGTAAGTCATGACGTTGATGATGTCCAGTACTCTGTTTCAAAGTTCTTTAGTTTAGCGTTTTGTTTATTTCAAAACTTACTCAGACATCCTGGGTATGTTGTATCCCCCAACCTCGTCCGGGATTGAGTTAACAGCAACCGTCACAAGATAACCTCTCGGTTGAAAAGCCGACTTCAGCGTACTAAGGAGATCTATGAATTTATCCTGGTCGCCACCTCTTGGATACTCCCAATCCACATCCAAACCGTCAAAGTTGTAAGTCTCACACAAGTCTAAAGCACTCTGAGCCATGGCAGCGCTTCTTTGTGGATCCGACGAAACGGTGGTGAAAACTCCAGTATCTGCTGCAGCTCCACCAACACTGAAGAGTACTTTCAGGTTTGGATTTTGTTGCTTTAGAGCACTGACTCGACTGAAACCACCTACGGAAAGAGGCAGTCGTGCAATTTAAAAAAATTAATGGTAGCTGACCTTGATTCACATCGTTTTCTTGGTCAAGAATCTGTAAAGTCCCATCACTGTTTAACCCCAGAAATGCGTAGTTGATATGAGTGCACACATGGGGGTCAATGTCTTCGGGGACAAACTTGCCATTGCCGGGTCTTTGGGCTCCCCAACTTGCGTAGTAGCAAATTACTTTGTCTGCAGTTTTATAGAAGCATGTACATCTTAGTCAAAAATTAAATTAACGACAAACATACCGGAAGCTGACAGAGATTGAGTAATAATAATCGAAAATGTACAAAACACTAGTGTTTTGGAAATCATTTTACGGTTGTATCGGCAAACAATGACTATAAGTCTGATGAGCTATTTATATCCACTTGCAATTAAACAGAATAGAGATTTTTGATAAGATTATTGTTAAGTCGAGCAATTAATCAGTTTTAATGTCACAAGAGCATCGAAAATAATCGATTATGAAGGGGTTAGCATAATCGGATTATTTTCGTTTGCTCGAGTGGTATTCGTTACGATTATATAACCAAAGCGATCCAAAAAATGCGAACGTTTATTAACAAATATCAAAAAATTGTTACAAAGTTCATTGTTGGACCCGAAATGATTATACCACGTCGTCAAGGGTATAGTCGCTTATCTATACACGGTAACTATGTAAAATCCATAATTGCTATTGGCTCAATTTATTATGTGTTGTGTTGGAAATATGCATTTGTTTACCATGCATCTTAATTTAATTTATTTTCTATAGAAGGAGCGACGTCATATGAGGAAGCTTTGCCGTTTTGAAAGACTTGATGAAGGGAACGCCATGGAAAAAAACTACCATTATTTATTTGTTATTTTTATTTTCGAATTGCATTGTTTACAGCCTTTAGCAATCCATTCGGTTCTCCGCAGAAGCCCTTCATATCATCCGTTTCGATGGACCATATAAAGACCCCAGCTAAATTCTTTTCTTTAGCATATTGAACCTACAACAGGAAAGTAGTAATCTCCGCGGGCTGGTACGGATAGCTTACTTTAAGAGCCACAGATTCTTCATTGTCGTAACCCACCCAAAAACTACCGTCATACAGATAAGGCACCTTCATGTCATCCAGAAACACGACTGATCCGTCTCGGTGAAATTCGCAAATCTTAAAATATATTAATCAATTTATTGTCAAACTTTTGAAGAGTTTACCTCATTGTAACCAACACTTCCCAAATTATCAGTATATGGTCCAGGATCTGAAGGAGCAGCGGTGGGGTCGTTAAGACCATGCTTTGAAGGGTCTTGCAAGATAAAAGAGTGACCATAAAATGCTATTCCGATGGCAACTTTTTGGGGATCTGCTCCTCCGTCTAACCAGTATCTGATCGCAGCATCTGCATTCCGATTTTCTTGCATCCAATCGCTTTCGTTCACACCTCCGTAGAGAGGAGAGTTCTCGGAGGTAAATCCGGCCCAGATGGCGTGAAAATCGTACGTCATAACATTGATGATGTCCAAAGTGCTAACAGTTAATCCATCAAAACTTTAATTAGTTTAGTAAAACTTACTTGGACATTGCCGGAATATCGTAGCCTCCCACTTCTGAAGGAATAGAGTTGACGGCAACAGTCAGAAGATACCCTCCGGGCTGGAAGGCAGCTTTCAAAGCCGACAAGAGACTGTTGAAACCTTCTTTACTGTTGGGATATTCCCAATCGACATCCAAGCCATCAAAATTATACGTTTGGAAAAATTCAATAGCACTCTGAGCCAGAGCTTGTTGCTTCTGAGCATCTTGAGAAATAGAAACGAACGTGTCGGTCCCTGCAGCTGCACCCCCAACGCTCAAAAGGACTTTCAGGTTTGGGTTTTGCTCCTTAAGGGCACTCACTCGTTTGAAACCTCCTGGAAAAATTATTAAATTTCTGTTGGCGAGGGGTGGAAACAAACCTTGATTCACATCGTTTTCGACATCCGAAATCGACAGGCTTCCATCAGTGTTAAGACCAGCGAATGCATAATTGACGTGAGTACACAGATTGGGGTTGATATCTTCTGGTACAAATTTGCCGTTACCGGGACGCGTTACGGCCCAACTGGCGTAATAACATATTACTTTGTCTAGGATTGAAACATTCTTACAAAGTTCCTATTATTTGCTATACGAACCAGAAGCACCGAAGGCCTGGATGACAAGAGTTGCGCACAGTAAAAGTGTTACCTGTTTAGAAAACATATTATTTTGGTAGTTGAGAACACTTTATTGAAAGTCTTTATATAGTTATCTGTAGGTACAATATCAAAAGATTATGGATATAATACGTTCAGGGGACCCAGTGCCGGAGCACTAATAAGTGTAAGAAAAAATGCTGAATTTTAGAGAGAAAATATTGTTGGTTGATTAGAATTTATTCTATTTGTCTAGTTTGTGGCGGGAATTTTTCAAAAAAAGTTTTCGCTGTGATGAACAAGATCTTGGACGTCGCGTTGATACTCTTTGTACCGTCACTGGTCTTATCAGCTTTGAAGGTTTAATGGATTTATCTACTCAAGTAGTCAATCTACAATAACAAAATCATTAATGTTTTTGAAGTGAAACTTCTTATCTCACGATGTAAGATTTTTGTAGGGAGTAAGCGCGCCGCAACCCGACACGAAAATGCAATATATAAGTGGAGGGATATTTTAGACCGGGAGGAGAGCGCAAGCAGCAGCTAGTCGACGAGAAGATTTTGATACGGGGTATGCTTGATTCGCGTGGCGACTCGACCTATGCGAGGGGAGGCCAGCCAATAGGGCTTCTATCTATGGGGACTCCTACCCACGGGGGCCCACCTCCGAGGGGGCTCGTACCCAAGGTGGGCCCTGCCCGAAGGGGTCCCCACACAAAAGGGGCCCTGCCCGAGGGGCCCCCATCCAAGGAGGTATTTTTGCAAAGTAGAGTCGGACTTTTGTTCCTTATAAATTGATTGTGAACTAAATCAAGTAGGTAGATTCAGACTGTAAATGACAGATGGGTTAAGTAATTTTTCTGTGGCGAAAATTGTATAATTGAGTGGCCCTGCCCGAGGGGCCCCCATCCAAGGAGGTATTTTTGCAAAGTAGAGTCGGACTTTGTTCCTTATAAATTGATTGTGAACTAAATCAAGTAGGTAGATGCAGACTGTAAATGACAGATGGGTTAAGTAATTTTTCTGTGGCGAAAATTGTATAATTGAGTGGATTGTGATTTTTGAATAAATTGCACAAGTAATTTAAAAAGTGCTCTGGCGAAAAGACCGGCAGAACGGACGAAAGACGAAACCATTTAAATTACAAAATAAATATAATCGTTACTACTCATTCTTCTATTTAATTAATATTAATTCTTCTCGACCTATCATTAGTTAAAGAAGTTTCACTTCTAACGTGTCTTTTTTTTAGATGACTTCTAACCTGCTTGTGTAAAGTTTACATTATCGCCACGGTTACAATGTTCCAATATATGGCAACTCTTCACCTGTCAACAGCCGTAAGAACTTATAAAGGAATTGTATTGAATTAACAAATATAGGTACTATTACAACCTAAAAAGGCGTAATTCCCTGTCAAATAATTGAGGTATTGTTAAGTCACAGTGAAATTACAGTTATGTCCCGAAATCATAATTATTATGAATAAATTAACAGAGTATTGAGACGACGGCGCCACGGCATCGGAAGCGAATGATGTCATGATGATCTCACCACGTATGGTAACGTAATTAATCTGGAACAGTCCACATGAGAACGTCTGGGAATAATTGTTCACATAGGATGCTCTCATGAGTCTAGAAAATTCTGTGGCGGTGATCTCATACTATATCACGCTCGTACAAGAGAATGATCTCATTCTTCGGGAATAATCCATTGCACCAAAAACATGATCTCATGATTCCGGGAATAGAAGGAATCAAGAACGCCAGGGGCGGTATAAGAAGGGATCAAACGACGGAGCAAGTCAGTCGGTTGGTAGCATCGTGAACAAGTGATCAGCGCGTGATATTGTAAAAGTCTGTACATAGTGAAAAGTTAGTCTTAGTAGTGAGATATCCAATTTCAAAATTAATACCATCCAAGAGAGCTGCAACCCGTTCACCGCCAAAGTATTGCAAATGCCCCGGAAGCCTAGCCTTTAGCGACCGTTACCGACCGAGATTGATGCGCTAGAGGGAGCTGGCGCAAGTCCGTTGGAAGCAGGAACCACGCTCCAAAAGGGCGGCAGTGGGTGTTCTGCTTCCGTTGAAGTTACACTACGTTATTAGTTCGCTACATTCGCCATTTTGTAAAAACATAGTTATATCTCCACCGTTGAGCTTTCTTTTGTTTCAAAAAGTTGTACGCGTTTGTTCGACTCCGAAAGTGAGATCCATCTCGCGCAGGTTCCAGCTTTTGTTTAGTTCGACTCAGTTAAATTTCCACCGTCGCGTCCCCAAGCCAAGTGAGGTGATTGTATTCCTGGAAATAAGGTAACCATTTGCTCTATATTTTTCTTCCGACTCACCTATGAATTTCGTATCAGTTGCCTTCATCCCTTCTTTCCTCTGCAGTAGCAAAAATTACCAAGTTGATGAGTCACAGGCACCACGAATAACTTGCTACAATCGTTGTTGTAATTTGTTTTTAGTTATTGTTGTCAATTTCAAAAAGTTAAAATGTATTAATAACTTCTAGTTATCGAGTCCGAGCCCCTAGGCGCGTTTAATTCAAAACAAAATGATTCCCTAACTCAAAGTAACTAGATTGCCACTCAGATAAATCCTTTAATAACTACCTGTCTTTCGTTATGAGGCAGCAGTTTGCGGTTGTTCCAAAGCTCTTTTGTCTCTGTTGACTTGAATTAACTAACGCTTAGTAGGACCTGAAGGCACAAGGTAAAAGCTGGTAAAGTGTCAGGCCTGAATGTCGGGGTTCCGAAAGGTGTCTTATCTTTGTTTTGCGCCCTCTTGCGATTTCTCGTCATTCGCTTGTAACGGACATCCAGCTAATTTTCGACACCGGCCAAAATTCGGTACTTGGTGTAGTTTGTTGTGCATGTTCGTAGCTTTGTTGCGCCTCTTTACGTGTTACGCCGCTAGATGTCACCTCATTGCACCCTGTTTCCAAATCACTTACAAAGAAAACGTTGCGTTACTGTATTTTTATATTGTTTGTCCGTACATGTTTCGAATCAACAGACCGACCAAATAGCATACTTTGTTGTAGTTGTCGTTGCAATACTGCTGTCGAGATTTTATACGGTCTCAGTCGTGAATACCTGCTTTTTGGGGTCACTTGTCAAACGGGGGTTGTTTTCAAACTTGCTTGACATGTCCTCCATGGTAAAGCAAAGTGGAGTCACTGTTAACTTCTGAGTCAAACGAAGTCAAAGTTGCAGCACTGGATTCGGGCTACTAAACAAATTGCTTGCTTCTTAAATATTTAAAATACTAAATAATGATCGCCGAAGGCTTAAAGAAAGACCAACATAACTATGTCTAGGAAAATTCCGTAATAAACTCATTTCTCCTGGTCCGTTGTATGTGCAAGTTTGCCCTCATGATAGTAAACTCTCTACAATCTGGCCCCACTGACAGACAATTGTCTTGTTCACTTCGCTTTAGTCTTTCCATTGGATCCACCTGTGGTCCATCACTCTCCGACTTACATGTACCCCACTAACTCCACGCGTTTCAAAATTTTTGTGTTTCCTTCTCAGATGTTTCATTGTATCGTCAGTTGTAAATTCCTGTAAACTGCAAAAGCTCAAGGGTGGAATATATTTAGCTGATCTAACCTCACTCATCATGTACCGCAGGATTGTTAAATTGTATTATTGTCTTTTATTTTCTTTAAATTGTTACTCTGTTGAAATCATGTAAAATTGTCCGTTGTTGTTTATTATTTGGAATCATTATTGTTAACATTATGAAATCGCATGTGTACCAACTTAATTCGAAGACACTAGAAATTGTTAACCACAGTACGCAATCACTAAACTCAAGACACTCCAAGTTGTTCAAACTGAATAAACATTTAAAACCATAATTTTTGTGTTATCAATTTACGCTCCACTCCTGATTAGCTCTCGCCATGTATCCAAAGAATTCGGGGTTTGTTTTGTTTTTTGGTAAGTTTGAATGTCCCGCCATTGCTTGTCTTGTAAAAAAAATAACACAACGTAGGTTCTGCTTTTTCTTTCATTGTCTGACGATCGTTGGCCAACCATTTCAATTTCGCGGTTTGTTTCAAATTTTCAAATTTGACGTTTGGTGACGTCACAATATGGTGAAGATGTTACCTCGATAAGGTCTCGACTCTAAAAAGAAGACGCAAGTTCGTCGCGTTGAATGCAAGAAAATTTTCACGTGCTTTTTGTGTAGGCTGTTATCTCTAGTTCGCTGATTCGTTCCTGAACCCTCGATGGCCAAACGCGGCAAAATCAAATTGTAACAGTTCGTCGGATTTCGATGGAATCCTAAATGGAAATACATTAAAACGTTTATTTCAAATCAGATGTGATTTTTTTTATGACCCGTAAATTTAAGAGAAAAAGGAGTAACATTTCAATAAGCTAAATGTTTTGAAATAAATTGTAAATAGCACATCAAACAAAAGCTGACTCCAATTTACGATTTCAGAAGTAGAAGTCGTAAATTTTGATGGTAAATTACAAAATTGTGCAAAAATAGTGATATAATCTTTTGGCGTTTGTTGGGGTTAATCTATGTAACTATGTGTCTACACAATGTTCGGAGTCGTCTAAAAAATCTCGTGTGACTTACATATTTTAAGAGTTCGTTTTTATTTCATTAATGACTTAAAAAACCTAGATAAGTTAGTATTTCCGGACTATCTGTTGTCGCGGCTTAATACACATTCAATTGCACGGCTTTTCAAATTAAACCCAAAAAGCATAAAACCGTCAATTCAAACGGAGATGTTTTTGTAACTCTTCTTTGCGCAAAATCACGGGTAGCACCAATAAAGACACTATTACTCCCGCGATTCAAATGGAGACAGTTAATGAAAACGTTCGCGTAGCGGAAATCCAACCACTTACTGATCCATCAATGTGGCATTTTGTTAAAGGAAATCAAAACCCGACTGATATAATAACAAGAGGTTGCTTACCTAGCGAATTGGTAATTGGCCCGGAGTGGCTGGGGCACAGTGATTATTTAATACGGGATGACTGCTATAAAATTGTGCGAAAAGACAAAGGTAAAACCCATGCTAACTGGAAATCTTACCATATGCAAATTACGACGATCTCTTTTTATTATGCTAAATTAATTCAGTCTGGGTCTTTTCAACCTTTGACGTCTGGAAAACAGCTTCCCGCAAACAATAATTTAATTTCTTTAAGTCCATTTATTGATTGAAAAAATCCTCTTTAACATACAACCAAAGATTTCCATTTCTCTTACCTACAAATTTTGTTACCGATTTGATAATAAAGGAGGCCCATAAAAGACCACTACATTCTGTTCCTGTAAGTGCACATTTGAGACAGAAATTTTGGCCGTTGGGCGGTAGACGCTCCCTATTCCGTATAGACAACTTATGGGCAATTTACCACAGGAACGTGTGCGTCGATCTTGGAGGTCCCATTTTTATTAAAGATGGTAAGGGGCGCAAACCCCGTTTAATTAAAACTTATATTTGTTTATTCATTTGATTAGTCACTAAGACAACGTCTGATTCATTCTTAAATGCTCTTAAACGCCGAGTTTCGCTTAGAGGAGATTTGAGTCTCCTATTTGAAAGAGGAAGTTTATCCCTTCGCGAAGTCCTCATGTCGGCGGTATTTGGGAGGCTAATATTAAATCCGTCAAACGTCATTTGAAAAGACTAATAGGAGAAAATCATTATTACATTACGAAGAGATGTATACCTTACAGGCGAGCTGAGGGTTGGTACCACCAGCCAACCGAGAGACAAGTACGAGTTAAGCATTCAAACTGAAGTTAAATAAATAGGGATTTTGGGATTATTAATAGTGTCTTATTTTTTTTTACTTGACCAGAAGGAAATCCCGTAATTCTGACCTTCACGAGGTTCCTTGCTGGTCAGTGTTTCAATAGCACATCGTAACCACTCCCCAATGCCATGAGGTGAGTAACTACGAATACCGGGAATCATGTGCCCTGAACAAACGCAACGATCCCAAGATAACTGCCTTCTGCATTCCGGCCGCAAGAGCTCTTGCCGATTTTTATCTTGAGATTGGAGACGAATGAACCCTTGATGCCTCCCATGCACCCAATTACCAGAACAACCAGCTGCTCGTTGTGCTGCCTTAAACAAAAAGCCCCGATTCCAAGCTTCTCGTGCTCCTTTACAAAGAGCAACAAGGGGTCCAAACTCCTGATGATTTTGCAGGCTGTACTCAACATTATACGGTTATGAAGACACTCCAAATTGAAAAGTCCTCGGCCTCGGGAGATATAGTCTTAAAACTGACGACTTTGGATGCAGACTTCGCTGTAAATGCATCATTTTGCGTGTATCTCGATCAATCTGCGTCAACTCATCTACCAACCATTTAACTGCTCCAAACGAATAGAGCAGGATCGGAACGGCAAGCATGTTTGTCACAAAAATCTTGTTCTTCCCCGACAGTTACGAAGACCAAATCTGTCGGAGCAGATTTTTGTACTTGCCGCGGAGAGACTCTTTTACTTTGTGTGACACTTGAATGTGATTTTGTTCCACACCCAAGTACTTGTAAGTCTCTCCGACGTTCAGATGTCTCAGAACGCTTCCGTCGATGAGTTGAGCATCTTCGTCGAAATACTCGCATCGTCCTCTTTTGAGATGAACCTGAGCGCATTTGTCCCAACCGAACCATGCCAATAGCATCCGTCTACTCCTGCACTATGCGCAATGACTGCTTCAGTTCTTGCTTGGGGGAAGCATACTTCTTCAGATCGTCCATATAGAATATGTGCGTGATCTTATGCCTCCGGTCACCTGGTGTACCACAGCTATAACCCCTTGCACCGCGCAAGGCGACGGACAGCGGCAGCAGTGAGATGCAAAACAGAAGAGGACTCAAGGAATCTCCCTGGAATACTCCTCTTCTGAATGATATCAACCAGTGGATCGGGTACCGTAAGGCACTGGAGCAAGTGAATAATCAGCTCATGAGATGTTGTGTCAAATGCTTTACGATAGTCGATCCAAGCAATAGATAAGTTGCGCTTATATTGGACGGCATCCTGCGTGACCCACCCATCGATCAGCAGGTTTTCCTTGCGGCCGCCCACGCCCCTTTTACAGCCTCGTTGTTCAAAAATTTTCGAATACACAGGGTTAATAGCGTGGAATATTCGGTAGTACAGGAGTCGGGTGAAAATCTTGTAGCACGCATTTAGGCATGTTATTGGACGGTAGTTCTGAGGCTGAGACAAATCACCCGTTTTAGGTAGTAAAACGGTTCGCCCCTCGACAACCCACTCACCATTAAGCCAGGAATTAAATATCTTGGCCAGACGCTTATGCGTGCTTCGGAATTTCTTCCACCAAAAAGATTCGTTTGGGCCTGGTGCGGCAAAAATTTTTATTCCCTTAAGGGTCTCGCCAATTTCTTTTTTTTCCGTATTGACCAGAAGGAGCTTCCCGTGATTCCGACCTTCACGAGGTTCCTTGCTGATCAGGTCAGGTCAGGTCAGGTCGTAATCAGGGAGGAGGAGGCCAGCAGACTCCTGGCGCTTGGCAGCGTGAAGGTTGGGTGGACGAGGTGCCCTCTAAAGCCCTTCCTCACGCCTGCCAAGTGCTTCAATTGGTTGGGCTACGGACACGTGGCCAGGGGTTGTAGGAAAAGGCGGGTGGAGCTCGGGGGCAAGTGCCTGAGGTGTTGCGGGGTTGGCCACAGGGCGGCTGACTGCAAAGACTCCCCGAAATGTTACAATTGTAACAAGGACGGGCACAGGGCTGGCACCATGGCCTGTCCTCTTTACAAGAGGGCGGTCCAAGAGCTGCGGGGCACTGCGGGTCCTAATGCCAGTTAGGATCCTGCAGGTCAACCTGGATCGCAAGGCCCTCGCCCATGACATGCTGGACAGGGCTTCCATGGAACTGGGTGTCAAGTGCATCCTGGCCCAGCAAAAGTTGCCGGCGATTTCAACGCAAAGTCTGTTTCGTGGGGGTCGTCGGTGACCGATTCGAGGAAAACCGTTTTGGGGAAAGCGATGGCCAGCCTGGGACTCGGGGTCGAAAACCTCGGGAACCAGGCAACCTTTGAGGCCGCGACCAACTCTTGGCCAAGTCTTCTCAACGGTGGACCCTCCTCGGTGGGAGAACCAGCAGGGGAGGTGCCGGCCGTGACGGAGGAGGAGGTACAGGCGGCTGCCAGAGTTCTCAGGCGGGGTAGAGCTCTTGGGTTGGACGGCATGCCGGCGGAGGTCGTCGCGCTGGCCGTCGAGGTGGCCCCCGCAGTTATACCGGGGGTGATGGGATCCTGTTTCGAGAACGGTGTCTTCCCGGACTTATGGAAGGTGGCTCGGGTAGTGCTGAATTCCGCCCAATATCCCTCAAAAGCTCGGCGGGGAAGCTGCTCGAGTCCATCCTGAAGAGCCGGATCGAGGCAGACCTGGAGGACAGGGGTGTGCTCTCCGACAGGAAATATGGGTTTCGCCGGGGTAGGTCTACCATCGACGCGATCGAAGACGTTCTAGCATACGCCGGGGTGGCAAACGCTGGGGCATGTGGTCGAAAGGACTACTGGACGTGGAGAACGCCTTTGGCTGCGCGTCGTGGGGGGCCATCGTGGCCGCGTTGGAAGGGATGGGGCCTTGTGGCCATGGTCAGGGGCTACCTGTCGGGGAGGACCATCAGCTACGGCGCTGGAGGTAGGACGAGGAACGTCGGGTGCGGCGTTCCGCAGGGGTCGGTTCTTGGACCACTCCTGTGGAACGTGCTGTATAAAGGCGTCCTCAAGCTGGACCTGCCGGTGGGTGCGAGGAACGTTGCCTTCGCCGATGATCTGGTGATCATGGCAATGGCCCGCACCAGCGAAGAACTCAAGGCAATGGTGGAGGAGGCTGCGGAAAGGGTGATGGGTTGGCTAAGCGACCATGGCTTAAAGGTGGCTCCTGCCAAAACCGAGGCAGTTTTGCTGATCGGTGGTAGGAGGATCGATCTGGAGGGCTTCCGAGTGGGGGGCGCTTTTGTCCGGGTCCAACCAAGTATGAAGTACTTGGGGGTCGACCTGGACAGAAGGATGAACTTTCTTCCCCACGTGGAGAGGGTGTCACGGAAGGCGGAAGCAGTGGCCGGGAAGGAAACCTGAGGGGGACGGACGGGCGCTCCAGGGTGTTGTACGCGGCAGTCGTTCAAGACGTCCTGTTATATGCAGCACCCACCTGGGAGCGGGTCGCAAAAGCCAAGACCGGGTTGGCCGAACTTGAAAGGGTCCAGAGGAGGGTGGCGTTGCGGGTGGCCTCCGCGTATCGGACGGTGTCGACCGATGCGCTGGGGGTGGTATTTGGGACCGCCTTCTGACCTGCTGATTCTGGAGAGGAAGCAGCAAAGGGAGGGACGGACGTCCACTGAAGCCAGGAGGACACTCCTGGATTCGTGGCAGGCCAGGTGGGAGCCGCCTGTGGGTCGGTGTCATGATTGGGTTAATTTCCACCTGACCTAAGCGCTGACCGGAAGGAAGCATCGGCAGCCTGCTGGTTCTGCGAATCCGGAACATAGCCTGGGATGGTGAGCGGCTGGGAATGTTGAAAGCCCTGGGTTGGTGGCCGGATGAGGAAAACCTCGTTGGGGGAATGCTCACCGGCCAGTCCGAGTGGGAAGTGGTGATCCGCACGGTGGAGAACATCATGCGGAGGAAGGAAGAGGTAGAAAGGGAGAGGGAGAGCCTCGGTAGGAAGTAGGAGGGAGTACCACCCCTGAAGTAATGCCTAACGGCGGTTCCGGGGGTGGAATAATACTCCATTGAGAGGGGTTTTTTAGTGGGTAGGACTGGACGACCATCCGCCAGGGAGTCCCACACTCTCCAAACCTTCCTGAGCGTGGGCTTGGAGGACGCAACTGTATTTTCCCCCTCTCTCCCAAAGAAAAAAGGTTGTAATCAGGAGGGAAAACTTGGATGGGCAAATGACAATAAATATCCTAGACAGCAGGAGGGACGTGACGAACAGTGGAAGAGGTAAGTCGAACACGGAGGAAGCCATCCTGCTAAAATCCATGGCGGGAAAAGCAGGGTCTTCGCACGCATACATTATGAGGTGCGTCAAGACCAATGTGGATGCGGGCAACGTCACAAGGGTGATTAGGACCCAAAACGGAGACGCCCTTGTGAAATACAGGAGTAACGACGAGAGGGCCAAGGAGATCTTTAGGGAACAAATGAGGAACAAATTACATCAGCTTGCAGAGGTAGAAGTGAGGATCCCAGACAAGGAGAACATCAGAGGCGAAAAACATGCCCTCGTGACAATGCAGGCCCGAGCAGTGGAAGCACTTCTGACGAAAACAAGAATAGGAGAGGGATGGAACAGATGGAGGGTGAAGAAAATCATCACCCTTCCAAGATGCAATTTCTGCAGAAGGGTCGGCCACGTGGCCAAGGAGTGCACCAACAAAGGTGCGGAGACATTCCACAAATGCGGGAGTGCGTGAACGAGGAGGCATGTTACCTCTGTAAGGGAAAAGGACACAGGACTGAAGCAATGAAATGTCCTAAATACAGGGAGGCCGTGATGAACCACCGTTCCAATCGAGGTGGGGGGACCGGGGCACCTGCGGGGCTCCTGGGTTGTAGTCACGGTAACGGAGTCTAGAATCATTCAGATCAACCTGGGGCGCAGAGCGCTCGCTCACGATGTCCTGGAGAGAATCTCCCGGAACCTGGGGATCCAGTACATACTAGTTCAAGAGCCAAATCAGGCTAGGGTCAAAAGGGGGGGTTGGATTCAGGACACGCGGGGGACGACTGCAATCCGAGCAGACGGTATTCTGGCATGGTTACGTCTAGGTGAGAGCGGCCGACTTGGTCCTCGTTAGTTGCTACGTGTTGCCGAACTGTTCGTCTGAGCAGTTTGGGAGATACGTGGGCGACCTGGTGGAGTGCTTTCAAAGGAAAACCTCTAGGCCTGGTAGAAGGCCGCTATACTGGTGGTACGCGGGGGCGGATGTGCATCGCTAGTAGAAGGAAACTCACTCGGGCCAGGGAAGAGCAGACCAGAGCCGAAAGGCTCAGAGCTTACAAGGCCGCCAAGGGGGCTCTAAAGACAGAGGTTGCGGCGGCCAAGGGCCGGGCCTGGGATAAACTTATCAGCAAGATCAGGGGGGGATACCCGGGGCAAGGCCTACAAGATTGTCTCTGGCAGACTCGGGACAAGGCCAGTGATAACAGATGAGAAGGCGGAGGAGGTGGCCATTGGTGAGCTTTTCCCGATCGGGGATCCTCCCAGGTGGGAATTGGACTCGGGCAGTGGGGGAGACTCGGTCGTAACCGCGGACAAGTTGGGAGAGGCTGCCGGGGGTTTGAAAAGGGGGTGATGGGATCATGTCTGGAAAGTCGCAGGTTCCCAGTCGCTGGGGGCTATTTCCGGGGAGCCACCTCTAGATTTTCTGATACGTGAAAGAACACGGAGGAGAGAGGGGAGAACGTCCACCGAGGCCAGAAACGGCCTCTTTGAAGAGTGGCAGCACAGGTGAGACACGGGCAGGAAGGGTGCATGGACGAGGAGGCTGATCCCGAACGTCAAGTTGTGGATCGGACGGGGTCAGGGGAGTGTTAGCTTTCATCTGACCCAAGCTCTGACCGGACATGGATGTTTTGGGAGCTACCTCGCTCTTATAGGCAAAGAGTCCTCCCCAGCCTGCTGGTTTTGTGGGCACGAGGTGGATCATGTAGAACACATTCTCTTCCGCTGTGGAGCGTGGGATAACGAGCGGGTCAAGGTGTGGAAGGCCCTGGGTTGGTGGCCGGAGGAAGATAACCTTGTGGGGGATGCTCGCCGGCCATACCGGGTGGAATGTGGTGGTCCGCATGGTAGAAAATATCATGCGGAAAAGGAAACAGCCGAACGGGAACTGGAACGCCTTACCAATAGGTGATGTGAGGCGGGAGTACCACCCTTGAAGTAATGCCCAATGGCGGTTGCAGGGGTGGAGCAATACTCCAACGAGAAGGGTTTTTAGTGGGTAGGACTGGACGACCATCCGCCAGGGAGTCCCACACTCTCCAGGCTCTCAAGTGTGAGCACTTGCGTACGTACCATCAGGTCAGGATTAAGTCAATCAGTCGTCCGGCAAAATTTTATCTTATTATTATTGATAGTGTCTTTGGATTAACAGTGACACCCCCGTCGTGGTGGTTCAATAGATATTGTTTAAGGGGTGGGATTGCAAATGAAGGGATATAAGGATTACGCGAGAAATGTGTAACAGAGAGAGAAAGAAATTCTCAGATTAACTGATTCTCAAAGCAAAGCTATGAGTCCTGGATTTGACCACTGAAGCTGAAATAAAATGTTGTTTTCTTCTTGGTGATTTCCTTATATGACATTGTGAATACTAAATGGTTAAAAGCAGAATGTCTTCTTTCATATTTAGTTTCGATCAAATTACATGATGAATTGTTTTTTTTTGTTGAATCGTGTCAAGGATCAACTGGTATTTGTATGAACAATCAAAACTATAATTGTACAGCCTGTTTATAGCGTAAGTAGGTATTTATACAAAACTATCTCAAAAATCGATAAATATCTAAACTGGTATCAACTGAACAAATTTGAATTCATTTGTCTGCCTAATCCCATTACACCAGTATATATTTATATAAACTTATTACGTTTTCCATCAACTTTTTATTTTTGCTTTTAGCCAATAACAGTTTATCATGCTCTCAAAAAGAATTTTATCAAATCTGAAGCTCAGAAAAATGCTCTTCAGTTAAGTGGTTATAGAATCATAAACAAGATAATGCGACCCCTCAGGTATATTACCGTAGCTGAATTGCCGTAAATTTAGAACGAAACAACTAAAATGTTTAAGATAGCAGTATTTACGCTGCTGGCATTCTTCTGCGGAGAATCTTTTGCTGCAACAGGTAAACGTTTAGTCTTTAATTAATTTTCTCGTTCTTAATGCCGATAATTAGATAAAGTCATCTGCTACTACGCCAGCTGGGGCGCCCAAAGACCAGGAAATGGCAGGTTCGTTCCGGAAGACATCGACCCCAATCTCTGCACCCACGTGAATTACGCTTTCGCTGGTCTTGACGAGAATGCCAGAATACAAGTTTTAGATGAAGACAATGATATCACTCAAGGTAAGTTATTTTAACTTGTATTTTTGATACTAGGTATTTTTTTGATAAGGTGGACTGAGCCGTGTCAGTGCTCTTAAACAAATCAACCCAAACCTGAAGGTGCTGCTTAGCGTGGGAGGGGCTACTGCCAGTCCTTGGGCTTTTGAAACGGCAGCCAGTGATCCCGCAAAGATAGACGCGATGGCCCAAAGTGCTATCGAGTTTTTTGAAACTTACGGTTTTGATGGATTGGATGTTGATTGGGAATATCCTTACAACATAGACTCGTTCAATGCACTTCTTCGTGGTTTGAGAGCCGCTTTACAGCCTAGGGGATATCTTCTTACGGCAGCTGTTAACTCTATTCCCAGTGAAGTATCGGGCTACGATATTCCAGTAATAGCAGAGTAAATATTATTGTCATCTATGTTTTCCAAAATTGAATCAAAATTTTTTAGAAATCTAGATATTATAAATGTAATGACATACGACTTCCACGCCATGTGGGTTGGGTATACAGCGGAAAACTCGCCACTGTATGGTGGTAATGGCGAAAGTGATTGGCAGAAACAAAACCGGAATACCGATGCTGCAATCAGATATTGGATAGACGGAGGTGCTAATCCGCAACAAATTGCTCTTGGTATAGCGTTTTATGGTCACTCTTACATTCTTAGTGATCCTTCTCAGCATGGTCTAAATGATCCAAGTGCGGGACCTGGGGAACCCGGACCTTACACAGATAATTTGGGAACTTTAGGGTACAGTGAGGTAAATAATAGAGCTAGATTGATTGATTGAATTGTGAATTGCTTGTTCTAGATTTGCGAATTCCATTCCAATGGAAACGTTGAGTATCTAGATGATATGAGAGTTCCGTACCTTTATGATGGAAATTTCTGGATTGGTTACGATAACGAACGATCTGTGGCCGAGAAAGTAAGGAAATTAACATTTAGAAAACGTAGACAATTAATTTCTTGCCTGTAGGTAAACTATGCCAAACAGATGAATCTAGCCGGAGTTTTCATATGGTCAATTGAAACTGATGACCTGCATGAATTTTGTGGCCAAAAGAATGGACTTCTCAAAGCTGTTAAAAACGCGTTCTAATAAGGTTGTGTTAATTTATAAAAAATAATGTGTTTTTACTATACAGTGTGTTTCTTTATGTTCACCTTTTTATTTGTTATTCCAAATTATATGCATTTGGACTATTTCGCGGACTTAGCGGTCAAACCAAGGATCAAAGCAATATACACACAGCGTCAAAATAAGCGTCAAAACTCTTGGATCCTCTTGTAAAATAAAAGAAAAAAGTTTTACATGGATAACTATTTTATAGAAATAGGATAACACAGGATTTATCAATGTGGGTTAAATTTCTAAAAAGATAAATTGTCTGCGTTTGTGGAAAAATGTCCGGCCAGCCAATTTTGGATTTTGATAGGGCAAGGATAATCGCCTTGCATATACGTTTTTTTTTTATCAAAACTTGTCATCTGTTATCAGAACAGTGGGATCATTCCAAGCATGCCAGACTCGCTGACAGAAAATATCTACTTCCGAAATGTCACGAAACCAATAATTATTCAGACCATGAGAGAAGAAGTTTTAGAAAATGTTGTTATTAGGGACGATAGTATATTATTCGATCAAACTCCACCATAAGGTTTAAAAATTTGTTGGAAGAACCAAATATGCAAAGTCTGAATAGGCCAGCAAGCTCTCCGGATATGTATTATATATTTCATATCTATATAGAAGATCGTATATAGTACATACATACATACTATGAAATCATTTAAATTATAAATTAGAGTAGGCTGGGAAATTTAGATTAGGTTGTCAATTTTTTATCTACAAGCTGATTACATTCATAATTTAAAATAATGTACTACATACAAGCAACGTAATTTTTTTAAATTAGTATATATGGTATATAAATATCATTTTATTACTAGCACTTCTTATAATTCGGTTAGTCACCAAACAGTTTATCAACCAATTTGGCGAGAATTGTCATTAAAAGGTCACAATGTCACTGAAGTCATTAATCCATTAAACGATCCAAATCTGACAAACCTTACGGAGATAAGCGTGCGCTTCACCTCTGACCTCCTCAAGCAGACCAAAATCAATGTCTTCCAAATTCTGGGACAGAGGGGCGCAGCTACCATCGGGGTTCTCCTTGGAGGTCTCCTTGGAACAGGGGAGTAGCTACTCCTCTTGAGACAGGGGGCCAGCGGGCCCCCCTTGGGACAGGCAGCGTACCTACCATCGGGCCCCGCTTGGGACAGGGAGGCATACCAACCATCTGAACAGCCGGTGCCGTCATATCTACTCTCATTCATCCGCATTAATTTAATATGATACACTTCTATCTATCTATCCCACAGGAACCGTACTTTTTTCCAGAATAAAAAGTAGCCTATGTGCTATTCCAGATTATACTCTCTGTGCCAAATTTCATCCAGATCGGTTCAGCCGTTCTGGCGTGATTGAGCAACAAACATCCATCCATCCGTCCAAACTTTAGCATTTAGCATATTAGTAAGATCATTGTACCGGTGGATTATTATAAAATCGGGGCGAATTTCTGCACATAGGCCACAAAGCAGCTCTTCCTCGAGCGAAACGCGGCTGGGAAGACCGTTTTTAGTGAATAATTCTATTAAATTACGTGAAGTGTTATCTGATGAACTTTGACTGATTTTGTATTAGATCTGTAATTCTCGAATTTTCTTAACTTTTTTACTGCAGTAAGAAATTAAAGATTTCGGCGATACATTTTTTTCGCTTATAAAGACGCGCCTGAGACTATGATGTTTTGTTTTCTTTTTTAAACGCCGCTCGAAGCTGTGGCGTTCTTTCAACAAAGTAGACCAGTTAATTCGTGATGCCCTGAGAATGGAAAAATATCTGAAAACGATACTAGTTTTGCGTTGCAAAAAACCTGCCTGTCTTCATCGATGCACTTCGATGTGACGTAGGGATGAACTCAATTAATTTTAGATTCATTTGCAAGCGGGCCTAACAAGAGGATACATTGTTTTTTAAAGTTTTATTCTTTTCAGTGCGTCTTATCGTTACATTTTTTTATTGCATTTTCTTACGTGTTAAGTGATATTCGAGTATTTACTGATAATAACAAATGGACTATTAAAGTTTAAATCAATGATATCTGTTAAAATAATACCGTAAACCGCTTCTGCTTTCCGACAAGAGGGAAAAATCACTCAGTGATTGAATTATCTAGACAAACGGGTTTAAAGCATAAAAACAAAGCTTACGACTTCGCTGGTCAATATATGTATTTGCCATGTATCTTCCACAAATAGCAGTTATTTCAGTTTTTCCACGTGTCCAAGGGGTTAATGTTTTCTTCTTATCGTTAAGTCATCAAATAGTTTATCATTAAAATTTAAATATATTCAAGTCAAACTCTACTTTGATTCATCAAGATTCTTCCTGTTTTTAAATAGTTTGGCACCCAATTTTCTGAGTACTATCTTTATGAGGGCATCACAATGTCACCGTGTTGACACCAAATCCATTATACGATCCAAAGTTGAACAACCTAACGGAGATCAGTTTCACTTATGACTTCTTCAAGAAGACCATCAAGGTACAGCAATTGATGTCCAAGGAAACCAACGTGTTCGAAAATCTGTTAGGCACTTTCAAATTCACACATCATACAGTGTGACGTTATAAGCAACAGGATAGATTGGAAATTCTCCATTTTTTAAATATAAAATCTTGTCAAAATGATGCTTCTACTAATATTATAATGTTTTTCTTCAAACGTGAGTTCTCCAGTTCTCGCGATACATGGAATTTTTTGAAAATGATGTGTACGGTTTCGATGTGGACGGAATACTCCAGACGATTACTTCAGACCATCTCTAGCATTTTGCCGTCGTTAATGACGTCATAATCTCGATGTGTACCACATATTCGAGAAGATGATGGCACACTACTCCCCTGTAATGGACCAGTGATGACGTCATTGAGAGTCTATGTACGTTACAATTTGACTTGCTATGTTTAATCGTTTTTCTTAAATTGGTTGGTGATACTTAAATTCTACAATACTGTAAGATTTTGTTAAAAATATATAACCATTTACTTCAACATACTATTATGGGAACAGTGATATTTGTTGGAAAAAAAAACATATACAACAGCCATTCTTGCACAGTTTATCTACATGATGTTGAAGTATAAAATTAATCCGCTCATTACAAAACGCATAATTTCTGGACAAAAATGTGATGATCCGATAGGATCACCGCTAATTATATATATACAGGGTCGCTAAAAAGCATGGATACAGTTAAATTTTATAAAAATAAATTATCAAAACTTATTGAAATTTGGTCTATGCTTAAATCTATTTAAATTCCATTGTCGCAGATGCTTATCAAATTTCTATCTCCATTTGTTCTGGGGATACAGGGCTAACTTGATTTTTTTCTAAATGGCAACAAGGGTTAAATTTAATATTTTTTAAAAGGTCAAACGCTGATATGAATTTTTTATGGTCCACAATTATTATTACCTTTTCTTTTGGAGATGACGTCGCTTTAGATGTTTGCAATATATTATTATTTTTTGTACGGTTCATAAATTTACAGTATAGCCAACGTCGTGTTTTATTTTTTAACAGCGAGTGTAGAATTGGAAAGTGGAACGCAAGATGTTTATTCTTTCTTTTACGGGGGTTGCATTTTATTGCATAACACAGATTTATAATTTTGTTTCAGCTAGTTCGACAACCACAAACCTTTAAGAAGAAAATCCTAAATAGTAATAAGAAAAATACGGAAACTGATGTGAGGTCAATTATTAGTTGTTGTACAGTGTACTTATTAGTCAACAAGAAAATGAACACAGTTATATAGAATGAAAACAAAATCGAGGTATTTGATCTTTTATCAAAGGATTTATTACAACATAGGTCCAAAATGAAAACTTCAGATTTCATAATCAATCGATGAACTCATTTTCTTATAAATATCGGCCAGTGCCGAATCGCGTTAGTATTTGAAATGTATCTGCTACCAATAACACTCTGTATCGCACTGCAAAGTGTCCGAAGTGCCGAGATTCTAGGAGTTTTCTGGTACCCTTCTATCAGTCATCAAATAGTTTACCAATCAATTTGGCGAGAACTCTCCTTGAGAGGCCACAATGTAACAGTGATAACAACAGATCCATTAAACGACCCGAATTTGACAAACCTCACGGAGATAAGCGTACGTTTCACTTATGAGTTTTTCAAGAAGACCAAAATACAGGATGTGTTGTCCAAGGACACATCCGCCTTCCGAACTCTTCAATATATCTTCGAATTCATGGATGTTATAACTGAAGCCGAATTCAACTCGACCGAAGTCAAACAACTAATTGCAGATCAAGACAGACACTTCGATTTGATACTGATCGAGTGCCTTCACCCCGTCATGTTTGCGTTTTCTGGCAGATTCAAAGCACCGATCATTGGCGTGTCGTCGATGGGTGCCGTTACGGCCCTCTATGAAAGGACAGGCAATCCCAACCACGCTGTGCTATTCCCAGATATTCTTTTAGGTTATCACAACACTAACTTGTCGTTGTGGCAGAAAATAACCAGTGTATTGTTCAGCTTTTGGTCGCGCTACTACCATTACAACATTCTGACACCAAGAGCAGATAAATTGGCCAAGAAGGTCTTCGGGGACGACATTCCCTACGTTGGTGACCTTGAAAGGAACCAGAGCATGATGTTCTTGAATCTGAATCCACTGATGCACCAACCTCGGCCTAACGTGCCCGCTGTGGTGGAGATGGGGCAGTTGCATATCAAACCGGCGAAAGCTTTACAGGCAGTGAGTAATATTTTCAATTTTAACTCCCAAAATTTGTTTGCATATTTTCTTGCTTCACCTATCTTTTTAAAAGTTGATAGATCAGCTCTAAATTCTAAAGAAATATTTAATATGAGAAATGTCTAAAATTTAGGAAATCTTTACAAAATTTTTATCATTGTGTGTTTGATAAAACTAAGAAATTACACTTGCTATTCAACAATGGAATCAAAATTTAAATTGAAAAAATTAACTTGTCAAAATATTTTCGGGGGTTACGGACCAATGAACAATCGCTATTACACAACGTACCTCATTTTTCAGCGAAAAAATAACAATGGCTGCGGACATTCAATTACCTGTTACCCTCCACCACATTATCAATAATAATTTGTGCGTTTTTGTGAAATAGTCTGGCGAATATAATTCGAGTTGAGATTTCGCTGGAAATATGTACAGATTGTGGACTCGAGTTCTACAATTTTGCTAATGACATTGATCAAAAACTTTTATGTCAATGTCATTCGCAAAATTGCTAGGCGAACTCTCGTAACAATCGATACTAATAATAACTGAAAAAAAAAAGACTAAAACTTCGGAGAATTTAAAAAACATGAAATACTTAGTAGTAGAGCTTTTTAATTGTATTACATTATCTTTTACCTGTAAAATTGTGATTGATTGGTAAACCAATTAACGTGTATCGGGTCCTACAGGGCCTACTGGATGTATCACTTATGAAGACCGTGAATCAACTCAATTAAAAATTTGTCAAAAAAAAAATATCCTAAAAATTATGAAAACAATCAATTGATTGTGAGCGACACTATTAACCGAATTATTATACTATCCATAAATCATAAATGACAGATGACCTTACACAGTCACTGAGGTGTAAGAATCACATTTTATGTGAGATTTATGATAATATCTTATCATTATAAATGAAAATAACTGGTAAAAACATAATTTACTTGAAAACTATGTCACTCTCAAGTTTCGTACAAACGTTGCGACCTTCTTCAGATTGTAAGTGCAAAGGGAGCGTCCATTAATTACGTGAGCCGATTTTGGGCGACTTTTCGACCCCCCTTCCCCCTTGGTGAGATGTCCTGACACTTGGATCGACGAATTCGCTTCAAGTCGTTTCAAGACACTTCAAATCCTTTCAAGTCTTTTCAAGTGACTTCCAGTCCATTCACGATATATTATTTCCAGTATTCCCAGATCGCTCCAAGACTCTTCAAGTATTTTCCAGACATTTCAAGCCGCTTCCAATCTCTTCAAGATATATCAAATCTTCCCAAGTCGCTTCAAGACTGTTCAAGACATTTCAAGTCTTTTCAAGTCACTTCAATTCCATCCAAAACATTTCAAATCTTCCCAGGTCGCTTCAAGTCTTTTCAAGTCGCTTCCAGTCCCTTCAAAATATTTGAAGTCTTCCCAGGTTGGTTTAAAATCCTTCAAGACATTTCAAGTTTTTTCAAGTCGCTTCAATTTCTTTCAAAACTTTTCAAGTCGCCCCAAGTCTCTTCAAAACATTTCATGTCGTTGTAATTCGCTCTAAATCTTTTCAAGTCGGTTCAAGTCCTTTTAACATATTTCACGTAGCTTCAAGACATTTCAAATCTTTTCAATTCGATTCAAGTTTTTCAAGTCGTTTCAAAACATTGCAAGTCCCTTCCAGTCGTTTCAGTTTCTCAAAGTCCCTTCTTCTCTCTTCAAGTCGTTTGAAGACTCTTCAAGGCATTTCAAGACTTTTTAAGTCGCTTCAATTTCTTTCAAAACTTTTCAAATCGCCCCAAGTCTCTTTAAAACATTTCATGTCGTTTTAATTTCCTCTAAATCTTTTCAAGTCGGTTCAACTCCTTTTAATATATTTCACGTCGCTTCAAGACATTGCAAGTCCTTTTAAATCGCTTCAAGTTTCTTCAAGTCGCTTCAAGGCCTTTCAAAATATTTCATATCGCCTCAAGTCCCTTCAAAATATTTAGAGTGTTTTCAATTCTATTCAGGTCTTTCAAGTCGTTTCAAAACATTGCAAGTACCTTCCAGTCGTTTCAGTTTGTCAAAGTCGCTTCTTCTCTCTTCAAGTCGTTTGAAGACCCTTCAAAACTTTTTAAGTCGCTTTAATTTCTTTCAAAACTTTTCGAATCGCCCCAAGTCTCTTCAAAACATTTCATGTCGTTTTAATTTCTTCTAAATCTTTTCAAGTCGGTTCAACTCCTTTTAACATATTTCACATCGCTTCAAGACATTGCAAGTCCTTTTAAATCGCTTCAAGTTTCTTCAAGTCGCTTCAAGGCCTTTCAAAATATTTCATATCGCCTCAAGTCCCTTCAAAATATTTCAAATCTTTTCAATTCGATTCAAGTCTTTCAAGTCGTTTCAAAACATTGCAACTCCCTTCCAGTAGTTTCAGTTTCTCAAAGTCGCTTCTTCTCTCTTCAAGTCGTTTGAAGACTCTTCAAGACTTTTTAAGTCGCTTCAATTTCTTTCAAAACTTTTCAAATCGCCCCAAGTCTCTTCAAAACATTTCATGTCGTTTTAATTTCCTCTAAATATTTTCAAGTCGGTTCAACTCCTTTTAACATATTTCACGTCGCTTCAAGACATTGCAAGTCCTTTTAAATCGCTTCAAGTTTCTTCAAGTCGCTTCAATGCCTTTTAAAATATTTCATATCGCCTCAAGTCCCTTCAAAATATTTCAAATCTTTTCAATTCGATTCAAGTCTTTCAAGTCGTTTCAAAACATTGCAAGTCCCTTCTAGTCGTTTCAGTGTGTCAAAGTCGTTTCTTCTTTCTTCAAGTCGTTTGAAGACTCTTCAAGACTTTTTAAGTCGCTTTAATTTCTTTCAAAACTTTTCAAGTCGCCCCAAGTCTCTTCAAAACATTTCATATCGTTGTAATTCGCTCTAAATTTTTCAAGTCGGTCCAAGTCCTTTTAACATATTTCACGTCGCTTCAAGACATTTCAAGTCCTTCTAAATCGCTTCAAGTTTCTTCAAGTTGCTTCAAGACCTTTCAAAATATTTCATATCGCCTCAAGTACCTTCAAAATATTTCAAATCTTTTCAATTCGATTCAAGTCTTTCAAGTTGTTTCAAAACATTGCAACTCCCTTCCAGTAGTTTCAGTTTGTCAAACTCGCTTCTTCTCTCTTCAAGTCGTTTAAAGACTCTTCAAGACATTTTAGGACTTTTTAAGTCGCTTCAATTTCTTTCAAAACCTTTCAAATTGCCTCAAGTCTCTTCAAAACATTTCATGTCGTTTTAATTTAGTCTAAATCTTTTCAAGTCGGTTCAACTCCATTTAACATATTTCACGTCGCTTCAAGACATTGCAAGTCTTTTTAAATCGCTTCAACTTTTTTCAAGTCGCTTCAAGACCTCTCAAAATATTTCATATCGCCTGAAGTCCCTTCAAGTCTAAGTCGTTTCAAAACATTGCAAGTCTCTTCCAGTCGTTTCAATTTCTCAAAGTCGCTTCTTCTCTCTTCAAGTCGTTTTAAGACTCTTCAAGACATTTCAAGACTTTTTAAGTCGCTTCAATTTCTTTCAAGACTTTTCAAATTGCCCCAAGTCTCTTCAAAACATTTCATGTCGTTTTAATTTCCTCTAAATCTTTTCAAGTCGGTTCAACTCCTTTTAACATATTTCACGTCGCTTCAAGACATTTCAAGTCCTTTTAAATCGCTTCAAGTTTTTTCAAGTCGCTTCAAGACCTCTCAAAATATTTCATATTGCCTCAAGTCCCTTCAAGTCTTTCAAGTCGTTTCAAAACATTGCTAGTCCCTTCCAGTCGTTTCAGTTTCTCAAAGTCGCTTCTTCTCTCTTCAAGTCGTTTCAAGACTCTTCAGGACATTTCAAGACTTTTTAAGTCGCTTCAATTTCTTTCAAAACTTTTCAAGTCGCCCCAAGTCTCTTCAAAACATTTCATGTCGTTGTAATTCGCTCTAAATCTTTTCAAGTCGGTCCAAGTCCTTTTAACATATTTCACGTCGCTTCAAGACATTTCAAGTCCTTTTAAATCGCTTCAAGTTTCTTCAAGTTGCTTCAAGACCTTTCAAAATATTTCATATCGCCTCAAGTACCTTCAAAATATTTCAAATCTTTTCAATTCGATTCAAGTCTTTCAAGTCGTTTCAAAACATTGCAACTCCCTTCCAGTAGTTTCAGTTTGTCAAACTCGCTTCTTCTCTCTTCAAGTCGTTTAAAGACTCTTCAAGACATTTTAGGACTTTTTAAGTCGCTTCAATTTCTTTCGAAACTTTTCAAATTGCCTCAAGTCTCTTCAAAACATTTCATGTCGTTTTAATTTAATCTAAATCTTTTCAAGTCGGTTCAACTCCATTTAACATATTTCACGTCGCTTCAAGACATTGCAAGTCTTTTTAAATCGCTTCAACTTTTTTCAAGTCGCTTCAAGACCTCTCAAAATATTTCATATCGCCTGAAGTCCCTTCAAGTCTAAGTCGTTTCAAAACATTGCAAGTCTCTTCCAGTCGTTTCAATTTCTCAAAGTCGCTTCTTCTCTCTTCAAGTCGTTTTAAGACTCTTCAAGACATTTCAAGACTTTTTAAGTCGCTTCAATTTCTTTCAAGACTTTTCAAATTGCCCCAAGTCTCTTCAAAACATTTCATGTCGTTTTAATTTCCTCTAAATCTTTTCAAGTCGGTTCAACTCCTTTTAACATATTTCACGTCGCTTCAAGACATTTCAAGTCCTTTTAAATCGCTTCAAGTTTTTTCAAGTCGCTTCAAGACCTCTCAAAATATTTCATATTGCCTCAAGTCCCTTCAAGTCTTTCAAGTCGTTTCAAAACATTGCTAGTCCCTTCCAGTCGTTTCAGTTTCTCAAAGTCGCTTCTTCTCTCTTCAAGTCGTTTCAAGACTCTTCAGGACATTTCAAGACTTTTTAAGTCGCTTCAATTTCTTTCAAAACTTTTCAAGTCGCCCCAAGTCTCTTCAAAACATTTCATGTCGTTGTAATTCGCTCTAAATCTTTTCAAGTCGGTCCAAGTCCTTTTAACATATTTCACGTCGCTTCAAGACATTTCAAGTCCTTTTAAATCGCTTCAAGTTTCTTCAAGTTGCTTCAAGACCTTTCAAAATATTTCATATCGCCTCAAGTACCTTCAAAATATTTCAAATCTTTTCAATTCGATTCAAGTCTTTCAAGTCGTTTCAAAACATTGCAACTCCCTTCCAGTAGTTTCAGTTTGTCAAACTCGCTTCTTCTCTCTTCAAGTCGTTTAAAGACTCTTCAAGACATTTTAGGATTTTTTAAGTCGCTTCAATTTCTTTCGAAACTTTTCAAATTGCCTCAAGTCTCTTCAAAACATTTCATGTCGTTTTAATTTAATCTAAATCTTTTCAAGTCGGTTCAACTCCATTTAACATATTTCACGTCGCTTCAAGACATTGCAAGTCTTTTTAAATCGCTTCAACTTTTTTCAAGTCGCTTCAAGACCTCTCAAAATATTTCATATCGCCTGAAGTCCCTTCAAGTCTAAGTCGTTTCAAAACATTGCAAGTCTCTTCCAGTCGTTTCAATTTCTCAAAGTCGCTTCTTCTCTCTTCAAGTCGTTTTAAGACTCTTCAAGACATTTCAAGACTTTTTAAGTCGCTTCAATTTCTTTCAAGACTTTTCAAATTGCCCCAAGTTTCTTCAAAACATTTCATGTCGTTTTAATTTCCTCTAAATCTTTTCAAGTCGGTTCAACTCCTTTTAACATATTTCACGTCGCTTCAAGACATTTCAAGTCCTTTTAAATCGCTTCAAGTTTTTTCAAGTCGCTTCAAGACCTCTCAAAATATTTCATATTGCCTCAAGTCCCTTCAAGTCTTTCAAGTCGTTTCAAAACATTGCTAGTCCCTTCCAGTCGTTTCAGTTTCTCAAAGTCGCTTCTTCTCTCTTCAAGTCGTTTCAAGACTCTTCAGGACATTTCAAGACTTTTTAAGTCGCTTCAATTTCTTTCAAAACTTTTCAAATTGCCCCAAGTCTCTTCAAAACATTTCATGTCGTTGTAATTCGCTCTAAATCTTTTCAAGTGGGTTCAAGTCCTTTTAACTAATTTCACGTCGCTTCAAGACATTTCAAGTCCTTTTAAATCGCTTCAAGTTTTTTCAAGTCGCTTCAAGACCTCTCAAAATATTTCATATTGCCTCAAGTCCCTTCAAGTCTTTCAAGTCGTTTCAAAACATTGCTAGTCCCTTCCAGTCGTTTCAGTTTCTCAAAGTCGCTTCTTCTCTCTTCAAGTCGTTTCAAGACTCTTCAAGACATTTCAATACTTTTTAAGTCGCTTCAATTTCTTTCAAAACTTTTCAAATTGCCCCAAGTCTCTTCAAAACATTTCATGTCGTTTTAATTTCCTCTAAATCTTTTCAAGTCGGTTCAACTCCCTGTAACATATTTCACGTCGGTTCAAGACATTGCAAGTCTTTTTAAATCGCTTCAACTTTTTTCAAGTCGCTTCAAGACCTTTCAAAATATTTCATATCGCCTCAAGTCCCTTCAAGTCTTTCAAGTCGTTTCAAAACATTGCAAGTCCCTTCCAGTCGTTTCAATTTCTCAAAGTCGCTTCTTCTCTCTTCAAGTCGTTTCAAGACTCTTCAAGACATTTCAATACTTTTCAAGTCGCTTTAATTTCTTTCAAAACTTTTCAAGTCGCCCCAAGTCTCTTCAAAACATTTCATGTCGTTGTAATTCGCTCTAAATCTTTTCAAGTGGGTTCAAGTCCTTTTAAATAATTTCACGTCGCTTCAAAACATTTCAAGTCTTTTTAAATCGCTTCAAGTTTTTTCAAGTTTTTTTCAAGTGGGTTCAAGTCCTTTTAAATAATTTCACGTCGCTTCAAGACATTTCAAGTCTTTTTAAATCGCTTCAAGTTTTTTCAAGTCTTTTTAAGACCTTTCAAAATATTTCATATCGTCTCAAGTCCCTTCAAAATATTTAAAATGTTTTCAATTCGATTCAAGTCTTTCAAGTCGTTTCTTCTCTCTTCAAGTCGTTTGAAGACTTTTCAAGACTTTTTAAGTCGCTTCAATTTCTATCAAAACTTTTCAAATCGCCCCAAGTCTCTTCAAAACATTTCATGTCGTTTTAATTTCTTCTAAATCTTTTCAAGTCGGTTCAACTCCTTTTAACATATTTCACGTCGCTGCAAGACATTGCAAGTCTTTTTAAATCGCTTCAAGTTTTTTCAAGTTGCTTCAAGACCTTTCAAAATATTTCATATAGCCTCAAGTCCCTTCAAAATATTTGAAATATTTTCAATTGGATTCAAGTCTTTCAAGTCGTTTTAAAACATTGCAAGTCCGTTCCAGTCATTTCAGTTTCTCAAAGTCGCTTCTTTTCTCTTCAAGTCGTTTCAAGACACTTCAAGACTTTTCAAGTCGCTTCAATTTCTTTCAAAACTTTTCAAGTCGCCGCAAGTCTCTTCAAAATATTTCATTTCGTTGTAATTCGCTCTAAATATTTTCAAGTCGGTTCAAGTCCTTTTAACATATTTCACGTTGCTTCAAGACATTTAAAGTCTTTTTAAATCGCTTCAAGTTTCTTCAAGTTGCTTCAAGACCTTTCAAAATATTTCATATCGCCTCAAGTCCCTTCAAAATATTTCAAATCTTTTCAATTCGATTCAAGTCTTTCAAATCGTTTCAAAACATTGCAAGTCCCTTCTAGTCGTTTCAGTTTCTCAAAGTCGCTTCTTCTCTCTTCAAGTCGTTTCAAGACTTTTCAAGACATTTCAAGACTTTTCAAGTCGCTTCAATTTCTTTTAAAACTTTTCAAGTCGCCCCAAGTCTCTTCAAAACATTTCATGTCGTTGTAATTCGCTCTAAATCTTTTCAAGTAGGTTCAACTCCTTTTAACATATTTCACGTCGCTTCAAGACATTGCAAGTCCTTTTAAATCGCTTCAAGTTTCTTCAAGTCGCTTCAAAGCCTTTCAAAATATTTCATATCGCCTCAAGTCCCTTCAAAATATTTCAAATCTTTTCAATTCGATTCAAGTCTTTCAAGTCGTTTCAAAACATTGCAAGTCCCTTCCAGTCGTTTTAGTTTGTCAAAGTCGCTTCTTCTCTCTTCAAGTCGCTTATAAACTCTTCAAGGCATTTCAAGACTTTTCAAGTCGCTTCAATTTCTTTCAAAACTTTTCAAATCGCCCCAAGTCTCTTCAAAACATTTCATGTCGTTTTAATTTCCTCTAAATCGTTTCAAGTCGGTTCAACTCCTTTTAACATATTTCACGTCGCTGCAAGACATTGCAAGTCTTTTTAAATCGCTTCAAGTTTTTTCAAGTCGCTTCAAGACCTTTCAAAATATTTCATATAGCCTCAAGTCCCTTCAAAATATTTGAAATATTTTCAATTGGATTCAAGTCTTTCAAGTCGTTTCAAAACATTGCAAGTCCGTTCCAGTCATTTCAGTTTCTCAAAGTCGCTTCTTTTCTCTTCAAGTCATTTCAAGACTCTTCAAGACTTTTCAAGTCGCTTCAATTTCTTTCAAAACTTTTCAAGTCGCCCCAAGTCTCTTCAAAACATTTCATTTCGTTGTAATTTGCTCTAAATATTTTCAAGTCGGTTCAAGTCCTTTTAACATATTTCACGTTGCTTCAAGACATTTCAAGTCCTTTTAAATCGCTTCAAGTTTCTTCAAGTGGCTTCAAGACCTTTCAAAATGTTCCATATCGCCTCAAGTCCCTTTAAAATATTTCAAATCTTTTCAATTAGATTCAAGTCTTTCAAGTCGTTTCAAAACATTGCAAGTCCCTTCCAGTCGTTTCAGTTTCTCAAAGTCTCTTCAAGTCGTTTCAAGATTCTTCGACATTTCAAGACTTTTCAAGTCGCTTCAATTTCCTTCAAAACATTTCAAGTCACCTTAAATTCCTTCAATAGATCTTAAGTTTTTTCAATTTGGTTCAACTCTTTCAAGTTGCTTCAGGACATTTTAAGTTTTTTCACATCGCTTCCAGTCCCTTCAAGATATTTGAAGTCTTCCCACGTTGCTTCAATTCTTTTCAAGTCGTTTCCGATGCTTCCAATTTGTTCAAATCTTCCAAGGGCGCTTCAAGACTCTTCAAAACATTTCAAGTCGCTTCAAAGTCGTTTCAAGTTTCTTCAAGTCGCTTTATCTCTCTTCAAGTCGCTTTCAGTCCCTTCAAAATATTTTCAAGGCATTTCAAGTCTTTTCAAATCTTCAATTGCTTTCGAAACATTTGAAGTCAGTCTCAAGTCTCTTCAAAATATTTCATGTCATTTCAAGTCGCTACATACTTTCAATTGATCCAATGATTATTTTAAATCGGCTTTCTCAAAAAAAAATATGATTTTAAGAAGTGTCACTTTTCTATCATTATTTAATTCCGTATTTAATTTTTATTAAACATAAAACAATTTAAATCGAACAACTGCGATGACAGAATAGAGGCATAATACGTTTAGAAAGGAATATTTTCTCATTTATTGGTGCGGACCTGATAGTGTGGATTTTTTTTATATTACGGCATTATTGACCCTACTTGGAAGACTTCTGATAAAAATTATGCAATCTATAATATAATTTTTGAATGCGATAACCAAATCAAATATTATGACACAGCGGTCATCGACATCCTGCGAATTTAAACAGACACGTATTACAGATATGTACATAGTCTATATGTACAGGCTGTTCCATTTAAAATTCCCCAGTCCAGATTTCTCCGAATTGATTATTGTGATTGAAAAATCCTCGGACAGGTCGATTTTGTTTGCCAGGGGCACATCTTTTCAGGTTACTTTCAAGTTCCGGCATTTCGCCCTCTTCGCGAGGGGGCGGTTAGCCCCAAAATCTTAAATATCAAAAATTGCTTTACCGACTGAGAAAAAATAAGGGGTTTTTACCCAAAATTCCTATAACTTGAAAACTGACAGTGTTACTGTCGAGAAAATTGGGATCTAGATTCTCCTTTAAAATTAACCAGACCCCTGTTTGAAGATTTTGCAAAAAAAAAATATTTACAAACCGCGAAAATGGGGAGGGTAGTTTTCTTGAGAATTGTCATAATTGAAAAAAAAACAATGTTACTTACGTTAAAATTGGGATCTAGATTCTCTTTTTAAAAAGACTGGACCCGTGTATGATGATTTTGCAAAAAAAAAATTACCAACTGTGAAAAAAGGGGAGGGTAGATTTGGAAGCAATTTTTCTCAAAATTCTTATAACCTCAAGATCGACAATGTTACAGGCATGAGAATTGGCGCTTGGACTCTGCTTTAAAAATAACTTTACCCGTGTTTGAAGTTTTTGCAAATATTTTTTTTTTACTTTTTGTTATTTATTATTAAAAACTGCTTTAAGTGGCTGTACCAATTCCAAATATAAGCGCCAGTAAAACCAACCCCAACTTACGCGGGCAAAGCCGCGGGTAACTGTTAGTATCTAATAAACTACTCCTATAAGATCAAATGGCTATTCTTTTGCAATTCTTTTGTAGTTAGTTTTATTTTTTGTATTTTATTAACAAAAAAAAAACGTGATCAGTTTTAAAAATTAATTAAAATCTGCTAAGTCAGTTTCAAGTCACCTGTTACTTGTTGTGACCTACAATAACAATTCCACATTTTCAGGACCTCAAGAAACTTCTCGACGAAGCCCCCCAGGGCGTCATCTACTTCAGCTTGGGCTCCAACGTGAAAAGCGTGGAGATAGCCGAAAAGCTCAGGACGACTATAATCGCAGCTCTGTCTGAACTCCCTTATACCGTTTTGTGGAAATGGGAATCGGATCACCTTCCGGGAAAACCATCGAATGTGTTCACTAGGAAGTGGCTGCCCCAACAAGACGTTCTAGGTCCTTACAAACCTCTCTCTCAAACTTGTAATATCACGTCCGTTTCAGCCCACCGAAACATTCGGGCTTTCGTAACCCAGGGTGGCCTCCAATCCATCGAAGAGGCCATATCCAGAGAAATACCACTGGTAGGAATGCCCTTCATATCGGATCAACCCACGAACGTACAGAAGATCGTCGAGATGGGCATCGGCTTGGGCGTGGATCCTGTCACGGTTACGAAAGACCAGCTTAAAGAAAGTATCATCGAGGTCGCCGAAAACAGCAAGTAAGTGGTCAAGGTGCAAAGTTGGCATTTAATAATGTCTGTTATTACAGGTATAAGAGGCGTATGAAGGAAGTTCGTGATATACTGTTTGATAAGCCGATGACGGGATTGGAAAGGGCGGTTTGGTGGGCCGAATATGTCATTAGACACAAAGGTGCCAGACATTTGAGATGCCCAACGGCTGACGTCTCTTGGTTTGATTATCTGATGGTGGATGTGTTGTTGGCGTTGGGGGGAGCCGTTCTAGCGGTTGTTTATTTGATTTATAGAGTTGTGTTGCTCTTGAGTTCGAAACGAAAGAAGAAAATTAAAATAATTTGATTTGTAAATTAAGAGGTAGTTTAGAATAAAAATTCGCATGTTTCTTAATTTATTGAGTACATCAGCAATTTTACAAAATTTATAGAATTCTCCCTTCTCTTTTTTAATTTTGAGTTTACAATTTTTGAATCTCCAAGTAACTCAGTGTTTTGGTTCATCTGTACCTGACTTTTTCAAATCCGCAAATTTCTGAGTTTCTCGCTTTTTCAATTTTCCAGATTTTTCTCAAAATTTCTCAAACTTGTTCATGTCCTTGGTTAATTAGTTGTTTAATTTTTTCTTGTAATGGCTATTAAGATAAACTGCTTAAATTTTTTTCCATTTATGATTTTTTAAAAGGCCTCCGAATTCAAATTATTTTTCTCACAAGATCTACCGGGATAACAAAAATCGTCTTGGTCAAAGGTTTGAAGTTTGAAAATTAAAATCAAAATAACGTTTAGCCAAAACTACAAATTAAAGAAACAGTCGGAAATGCTATCAAAACGATGTTGCAGATTCTTCGATAATAATTCTTTGTTCCAGTGCTTGCAGAATTAAAATACCGAACTAAGACCGTGCATTTGAAAATTAAACATATAACTCGCCGGGAAAAATAGTTTGCAGTGTAACAGCCGGATAATTATTTTATCATCACCACCGGAAAATTAGCGCGCTCCAAACGAGCCTACCCCGAAGTCGCTACGACCACCCCCAACCCCAGATCTTGTCACGCCCGACCACGCCCTTTCGGAAACCGACGAAAATAAATACTTCCGGTTATCGTACCGGAATGATTTTTACATCATCTTGACCAGCGAAGAAGCTCGTTCCGGAGCCGATACGATGCCCGGAACCGATATCACTCCGGAGGGAAGATAACGCGAAGATAAGACCCTGACTCCTCCACATTGCGACAAGTGCACGACTTGTCAGCCTACGTCAATATCACTTGTTGAATAGAGAATTGAAAAATGTATTTAAAACCCAAAAAAAAAGTTGGGGGTTGTCCAACAGTAGTTATAGTAGCAGTATTTATATCTGAACGATGTTTATGTTTATAAATAAAAAATGTTTCTTGAAATCATAAATTTTTACTATTTATGATATCACTTTACAAATTATTTTATTATTTTAAGGTATGGCTTTGTTAACAGCTTTTAGTAATCCATTTTCCTCTCCACAAAATCCTTTCATATCATCGGTGTCTATCGACCATATAAAAACTCCAGCCAAATTCTTCTCTTTGGCATAATTTACCTAAAAATACATTAATAAAATTACTTTCTGGACTTCATCGAAATCAACCTTGTCGGTAACAGATTCTTCATTATCATAACCAATCCAAAAGGTATCGTCATACAAATATGGCACTTTCATATCGTCCAAAAACACAACAGTTCCATCAGGATGAAACTCACAAACCTACAATGCAACAATAAATAGCTATTGCCATATTTTTGAAATCTTCACACCTCGTTGTAACCGAAACTGTAGGTATTATTAGTATACGGGCCCGGATCCCCCGGGCCAGCAGTTGGGGCATCTAAACCGTGATTTTCTGGGTTAATTTTAAAGGTGTGGCCGTAAAATGCAATTCCTATAGCGACTTTTTGGGGGTCAGCGCCTCCATCCAACCAGTATCTAATGGCAGCATCTGCATTTCTGTTGTCTCTGGTCCACTGACTCTCGTTCACACCTCCGTATAGAGGAGAATTCTCCGCAGTAGGTCCCCACATTGCGTGGAAGTCATAAGTCATAACGTTGATGACATCCAAAATGCTAAGTATTTCGATCATGGGAGTAAACTTAATATTAAAAATTTTCTTACTCTGACATTTTTGGTATGTCGTAGCCTCCAACTTCTCCAGGAATTGAGTTAACGGCAACAGTTAGAAGATAACCCCTCGATTCAAAAGCACTCTTGAGAGTAGACAAAAGGTTAACAAAAGTGTCAATGTCCCCACCCCTAGGGTACTCCCAGTCCACATCTAAGCCGTCGTAGTTGTATGTTTCAAAAAGTTCAATTGCACTTTGGGCCATTACCTCCTGCAGTTCCCTGCTTTGAGCGATTCGAGTGAAAGTACCAGTGTCAGCTGCAGCGCCCCCTATACTCAACAGCACCTTTAGGTTTGGATTGATTTCTTTAAGTGCACTGACTCTTTTCAACCCTCCTGTATAATGGCACTAAACAGTAAATTTTGTATAAACCTGCAGTATTACAACCTTGATTGACATCATTTTCTTCGTCTAAAATTTGTATCGTACCATCGTTGTTGAGTCCCAGGAAAGCATAGTTTACATGGGTGCACAAATTCGGATTGATGTCTTCAGCAACAAATTTACCATTACCTGGTCTGTAGGCTGCCCAACTAGCATAATAACAAATAACTTTGTCTGCATATAATAAAACATAATGAAAGAAACGGTGGTAGGAAAATTAAAAGGCACTCACCAGTGGCGCCCCATACAACACTTAAAAATGTTGCAAATATTAGTATTGTTTTTAATTCCATGGTGTACTTCGGATGATTGATTACTTTACAACTGACGTTTTATATTTTGGTTATTTAACTCAAGTGTTGTTTGGAGCTGAATCAAAAGCTTTTAAGATTAGAAATACCGATAAATATAGAGTTTTTTATTTGACCTTTTATCAGACAAAAAAATAAGTCGATATTAATGGCAACATTAGAAAATTGTAAACAATCATATGCTACTTTTCAAGGGGGGGGGGGGGGATTTAAAGAAAGTAATTAGAACTAATTCGGTGCAGTATAATGTATTCAAGATGAGTGAATAAAAATAGTATATTGTACAAGTGCTGAAAAACGGATGTTTCAAACGAGTCGTGACAGATCGTAGCGAACAGCACGTTCAGCACGTGTTGTACACTGTGTTACATTTAACTGTATTTAAATTAATTCTAATTCTTCTACTCTATAAGTGAGCCTGAAAACTTCCCTCTCAACAACATTCAATGGTGCGAAGGAGTTCCTCTCGTGCATTCGCAATTGCAATGAATAAAAATTAAAATTTAAGCTTTTTATTTTATAAAATAATATATATCACCATTATTACCAGGTTTTCGAAGAAATAAAATATTGTAAATAGGATTTATTTAACTTTAAGACATTTAATACATATTCAGTTTTATTCCAGGTAACTAGTAAGGAAGATTATCTCTGATCGCATGCAATAGAGGGTTGACACCACCACAATATCCGTGAACATCGTCCTGATCGATAGACCAAATCATTGCCCCGCCCAGTCCATTAGCATTAATGTAATCGATCTAAGATAAAAATGTCTATGATTGTAACAAAACGATAATGAGACTTACCTTATTGCGAACCGAGTCTACATTATCAATACCCAACCATAAGTTTCCTCTCACACAAATCGGCATCTTTTGTTCATCATCCCAATTACATTGGAAGGAGTCCCTTTGTTCACAATACTACCAAAAAGAGTTAGTACTTCTCTTATTTAGATTTAATCCACTTACTTCCAGATAAGTCCAACTTCCCGATTCTTGGACAATTGGACCACCTTCGCCGGCACCATTAATGGGTGCATGCAACCAATTGTTGTTCGAGTCTTGAAGGTTGAAGCTGTGGCCGTAAAAGGCAATACCGGGAATAATTTTCCCAGGATTAGCCCCAGCATTTCTCCATTGTTGTATGGCAGCTTGCATGTTTAGATTATCCCTCTCCCATTGGCTCTCGACGGACGAAGGATAAAGAGCGGAATTTTGACCAGTGTATTGGCTCCACGGACCGTACATGTCGTAGGTCATCACGTTAATGTGGTCCAAAAGGCTAAACAATGTAATTAAAAATACCGAATTGAGTAATTACTGTAGGTTCTTACTCAGACATTCTTCCAACATCGTAACCCTCACTGACATCGGCACCAACAGCGGCACTTATTTCCCATCCGTTGCTGTTAAAGTCATTTCTGAAGTCTTGCAAGAGAGCAACAAAGTTGTCCTAAAACTACTTGTAACGAGAGTCAATAAAAAAGATCTAAGCACTTACTCTATCACCAGCTCCGGGTATTTCCCAATCGAGATCGACTCCATCAAAACCATAAGTTTCCATAAACCAACGAGCACTTCCAACCATCGCAGATCGTTTTCCAGCATCTGCAGCAATACTCGCGAATGTTTGGGACGGAGCAGAAGCTCCGCCAATACTTAGGAGAACTTTGAGATTAGGGTTCCTTTGCTTCAAAGCTACGACACGACTGTATCCACCTTAAAATGCGACATGCAAAAACAAATTATTCTATGATCGAATTGTAGTACCGCTGTCAACATCAGCCCATTGGTCTTCCGCAGATAGACCACCACTCTCAGTTATAGAAACAAAGGCGTAGTTGATGTGAGTACACAATGTTGCATCCAAATCTTCTGGTTGAACTGCATTGTTTCCGCCATAGTAAATAGCCCAGGATGAGTAGTAGCAGACAACTTTGGCTAAAATTAAATTAAAAAAACTATGTATAAATCTTCGAAAGTGTTAAGCTCCATACCTGCAGAAGCTGCACTGAGTGCGGCAGCTACAACCACAAAAACTGCTAGAGAGTTCATGATTGTGATTAATTGAAACTGTGATCTTGTGTTTATATATAGTTCAGTTCTCAATTATTAATCTTTACAAGTATTCAAGGTGACCTTTGGAGCCAGATACCAATTTATTGGTCAAAAACAGTTGTTTAAAATTCAATTAATGTCAACGAGTGAGTTCTCCAATTTCAATAAGGAATGTCTCTTCACGTGGCTTATCGTTAGATAAACTTTTGAATTTAACCAGATGAGTGGTGTTTGTCACGTAAATCTTAAAGTGTCTCTTGAACATAATTTCCATGATCATTGTCCAACAGAAAAGTAAAGTTGCCAATGTAATAAGAATGGATCTTAACAGTTATGATAGTTTATATGTACTCGAAGTTTACCTTGATGACGTCATAATAAGGGCACCTGAAAAACCCAAGTCAAAGACTTGTGCGGGTGGTACCGCAAATTCTTTTTAAATTTTTCCAGCTAATCAACTTCAATAGGTGCACTGATTAAGGGAAAGCAGAAGAAAGAACCTCCAAATATTAATAAATCATTTACGATTCAGTCTGATGCGTCAGATCTGGGATTGGGTTGTGTAATTGTTCAAGAAAACGAAGGAGGGCTTGAAGTGCCTGTGGCATTTGCCAGTGGCACGTTAACACCTCAGGAAAACAAGTACACCACCACAGAAAAAGAATGTCTTACTTTATTATACGGTCAAGAAAAGTTTCGCTCATATTTTATATCGAAGGCATCAAGTTTAAAGTTACAACTTGTGGCGCTTTCTACGGTCGGGTTGCCTCAAGCGCTAGATTTTTATCGTGGTATGCTCCACACGTGTCCATGAGTAGCTTGGCGGAGGGTCAATAAACAGTGACGGTTTTACAAGCTTCATTTACACGGTATATTTACAGAGATTGAATACATACAAGGATGAAATATAAACAAGAGATCGATATATATACAGGAATTAAATATATTCACGGTGGTTCAATATATACAGGGGTTTGATATAATCACGGAGCTAATTTCGAGCACCAAAAAACTCAACTCTAAATCACCCGTCGCGTCGCTCGGGATTGGTGGGGGTAGAACGGGAACAGCGGGTGGAAGAACCGCCAAAAAGGATCAGTCCGGATATCTCGGTGTTCAACCGGCAGGTGAACCTAGACGGCCCCCGTTAAGAACCCATAACAAATGCTCACTAGGTCGGCACTAGGACCGGTCCTTTCTCGGTGATCAACCGGCAGACGCACCGAAAACACCCGGACGGCCCCCGTAAAAAAGCCACCGCAGATGCCCTAATCCCAGTGCGCCAGATCGGCACCAAAGACACCAAGGCTGGCCTCTTCTGCGTGGTTGGAAGGATTCCTAGGAAGGACCCGTCCAGATATCCCGGTAGTCAACCGGCAGACGCACCGAAAACACGACACCCCGACGGACCCCGCAAAGAAGCCACCGCAGATGCCCTAACCCCAGTGCACCAGTTCGGCACCAAGGATACCAGGGCTGGCCCCCCTTAGGTCGGTGGTGAATCCGAGAAGCGTACACACTTCGGAATAACGGGACCTTTTCTTTTATAGAGAGGGGGAAATACTGTTCCGTACCTCCAGGCCTACACTCAGGAAAGCCTGGAGAGTGTGGGACTCCCTGGCGGATGGTCGTCTAGTCCTACCCACTAAAAACCCCTCTCGATGGAGTATTGCTCCACCCCATATGGAGGCGTTCCCGTTCCCTCTCCTTCTCTTCCTTCTTCCGCATGATGCCTTCCACCATGCGGGCCACTGCCTCCCACTCGGATTGACCGGCAAGCATCCCCTCAATGAGGTTTTTCTCGTCCGGCCACCAACCCCAACCTCTCTCCATCAAAGGCCACGCATCGGAACAGGGTATGTTTCGGATCGTCCACCTCGTGGCCGCAGAACCAACAGACAGGGGAGGCTTCCTGCCAATCCGGGCAAGGTGGCTCCCGAAATACCCGTGTCCGGTCAGCGCCTGAGTCACGTGGAAACTCGTCCACCCGTGACCCCGGCCGACCCACAGCCGGACGTCGGGAATGAGCCGCCTTGTCCAGGCCCCCTTCCTTCCCTCTGCCTATCTCTGCTGCCACCTCTCTATTAACGTGTTCCTGGCTTCGGTGGACGTTCGACCCTCTCTCCTCTGCTTTCTCTCGAGAATCAGCAAGTCGGGGGGCGGTATTCCGGAGATCACCCCCAACGCATCGGTCGATACCGTCCGATATGCGGAGGCTATCCGTAGCCCCACCCTCGTCTGCACCCTGTCAAGAGCGGCCCTTGCGGTTTTGACATCTGCGGCCTGCGCCTAAGCGGGCGCCGCATACAGCAGCATGTTAGCATGTCAGCACTATTTTAAGCACCTTTCGGACGGTGTCGGTCAGCGCCACATCGGTGACAACACACACCGCCCTTTTCCGTCCGTGGCGCCTCCCTATGCCCAATGCTTTTTTGACGGCTTCCATGGTTGCCGTTGCTCCCTCTTCCAGTCTCTCCTTGGCCTCCAGCGCCATTACGTGGGTGAGGTTGCTTTCCTCTTCCTCCTCTTCACTCTCCTCAGCCAGGAGGCTGTTTCTTGTCAGGAGGGTATAGGTTTTCCCTTCCTCCATCTCTCCCTTCTCGACCATGCTTCTTAGTTTAGGATGATCACTCTGCATCCTGCTTACTAAAGGATGCTTGTGACCATCCTTCCCCACCATGTAGATGGTGACCCTATCCTCTTCCTCCATCCTATTTAGGTACTATTACAACCTAAATTGTTGTAATGTCCTGACAAAATTTAGAAGTGTGGATGGTGACACAAGAAATACAGCTAAGTCCCCAAAATCATATAATGATCAAATAAAAATAACACAGATACTTCCTACAATTATATAATATTAAATAAAGTGTTTAAATAGAAATTAGAATGACTGAATAACAAGTTGTTGCAATAAATTACGAAATGAACGTTAAAATATTTAAAAATAAGACAAGTTAAATAGTGACTATGGCTCCTAATCTTTGTTAAAAATTACATTAATTACATTACTGAACTTACAAATTTTAAGTGAACCTAATATAACAAAAAAGGTGAATTGATAACACAAAAAAATACAATAAAAATTATCTATTACTTATCTTCTTAATTAATATGCTTCCTGCTGCTTTTGGAGCTGTCCTGACACCTTACTTTGACTTTCTGGCGTATCCTGCAAGTCTGTAAATCTGCAACTCCTGCGGGTCCTTGGGAAATTTCACCAGTTTCCACGTGAATTTTACACCGTGTGTCCAGGAAAGAATTTCCACAGCCAAAATCCCTTGATGGTGGTACAAATGATCGTAGTATGAATGAATGTGAATTTGCCTATCTGATTTAAAGAAAATAGTCAAGGTCTGCACGCAATAAAATGGTTTCTCTTACCTCTTTCCGAAAGTTCAACCTTTAACGATTTATCCGCTTAAGCGATTAGTTATAGAAATAACCCACATTCAACGATACTTAACCGCTAACGCGTTTTTCCTGGACGCAATCCCTTTTACCAGGAGTAATATTTCGTTGAACGTGTACCCGTTAAAGTCTCGAACGAAAAAGAAAGAATCTCGCGCGGCACTGCAAAACCTATCGTTTTTTGTATATTCCGGTTATCTCTACGTTGATGCGTTCCTGAACCCGGTGGTAAATGCGCGGCAAAATCAAATTTGCAACAGTACCTACACCTCTGGTAGGTCTCCGGCAATTTTTTGAGGATTAGCTTACCGACCTCTTCCTGGTTCAGGTCTCGACTCAGCTGACCCTCAATTTCGGCAACCACTGTCTGCCGCCTTGCCTCCTCGCTCGTAACCGTCTGCGTGCTGACGGTTTTCATTTCCTTCTTGGTAACCCCTCCATTGCCTGCCTCCCTCCTAAATTCTTGCATTTCCTGACGCAGTTTCCTTATTTCTTCTTCGGCGGTCTTAAGTTGGCTGACCGCCAAAGCTTTGGAATCCTGCGCCGAACGGAGGTCCACAGCCATTTCGTCCAACTTCGCAATTTCCACCACTGCCCTGTCCAGCCAGTCTTCCAAACCGGACATCAACGCCACCTCCCTGCTGATGCTTTTCAAGGCATTGCAGATGTCCGTTTTGACGTTGTACCCCGTCTTGCAGCAACTTTCCAGGCTTTTCGCGTGTTTCTTGGTCCTTTCGATAGCTTTCTTCAGCTCCATTCCACCTGAACTACCCTTTGGCACAGTAGGGCTGGACAGAGCCTTCCTCTTCTTTAGTATGGGCCCCTCTACAGGGTTGCCTGAGGGGTGTCGGGCTTCCCCACCGACCTTTCCGTTTTGTCGTCTCACACAAATTCGTAGTCCCCGGTGTTCCCTGGGGTCGTGGGAGACGCAGTCCTCGGGGTCGTGGGAGACGAGTTGCTTCCTTTCCCTGCACCCTGCGGGATGATGAGCGACAACCTCCTCGGAATCGCCCTTCCCAGGATCTTCTCAGTCTCCAGGACGCCCAGTGGGTAAAACACCGACCTCTCTTTGCTGCTTTCCTTACCTGTACCTTCCTTGTCCATCGCCGTTTTGTCGTCCATTTTCTTTGCTAATTCCTTCTTGTTTGTGTTTGTGTTGTTATCCATATCTGTTCCCACGATCATGGGACGAAAGTCAGTCGCCCCGGAGGTGACGCCCATCCTCCAAGGAAGAGGACTTATCTTCCACCCGGGGAGCCTCCAGTCCCAGGTGGTTACCGTTCGCGGCTCTATAACACCTTAAGATTCCGTGGGACTAAATACACCAGGGGTGCCCAACGTCCCTGGCGGTTTTAACGATTTTACTCTCGGTTGTTTATAGGGGTTTTTCTCCCCGCGGGACGGCCAACTAAGGCAAGCCCCCCGTTTCGGGAGACTCTACAACGTACCCCCAGTCGCGCTCAGCTGGAGGTTTTTAAAGTAGAGGCCCGATTTACGGTATTACGTAGGACACGTTCCTCCCTTACGTAGCTCGGCATCCCCGGGTTCGCCATTTCCCGATACGCCAGCTGAGCTGAGGAATCCCTGGGGAGAAGGAAAGGGGGGGGGGGATAGACGAAAATGAGGATTGTAAATGAGAAGGTACTTAGCCGTCGGAACTAATAAGGCGTCGGAACCGAAAAACAAGAGCTGGTCTAGAGAGACCGATAGAAAGTCAGGAAAAGACAGAGATGACACTACACTAAGATGCAAAAGAGTGTAGGGTCATAGGCAGAGAAGAAATAGTTTGAGAGCATGGTCCGCGGTGGGGTTTTTGGGGATCTATCAGTGTTTTTAGGCACGTCCAATCCACTTATCACCCAGGCGGAATAGCGGAACCTGGAGCGCGGTCTCCTTCTGATTACCGGAGTGAACGAATCATACCGATGCGTCAACATTAAGCATTTTATTTTTACATGATATATTATGAAGTGACAAGGGCGGAAACTGGGAGTTCGCGCTAATTTTCTGATGACCGGAGTGAAAGAGTATTTTTGCGGACAGATTAAAGACGCGTTTTTACGGCGTGGTGCGGCACGAGCGGCTAACGTTGCTGGCTGCACTCGAACCTCGCTAAATTCGGTAACTTCACTTAACAACACAAATTATGGATTTATCAGTGTATTTGCATTCAAATTATTGTGATCAAACTTTTGGGTTAAAAATCAAATTTGATTGAACATTAATTTATCTAGTAACAATTATTTAACTCATTTAACAATTATTGTAGCAGATTCAATGGCTCTAACAATAATTTCGTTCATTAATAATACAATAATAATTCCAATGTAAGTTCAAAAATCGTCAAATGCATAATCACTGCGGTTCAAAAACAAATCTTTTGAAGCATTACAGTGTAAATCACGAGATCGATGTATCGGTGAAAAAACTTGATTTTACCAATTTTGTCGAGTTTCAAAACAGATGAAATAGAAAAAAATGTCAAGGTATGTACGATTTGATTTGAAAAAGGCCTATGACAAAACGATATATTACTATAAATGTAACAAAGGCGGATTTTATAAAAGTGATGGAAAAATTATTCGACATTCAATATAAATGCAACAAAATTGATGGATATTGGCCCTCCAAGATTACCGCCGTTGCATACAAAAGCACGGAAGAAGTTTCTGTGGAATTTGTGAGGGCTCACGTAGGTCACACTGGAGATTTGGGACAAATTCCCTTTAAAAAATCTGAGCGGAATTTTCTAGCATCACAAAGCAGCCAGAAAATTCCATTTGATAAGATTTTAACTGACATTCGAGATAATTTTGATGAAAAAATTTTTGACCGCCTGCACTTGTTAAGAAGGAAAGATTTGTTTAATATTGTACAACTATATAATCTAAACAAAGAATCTGTAACGACTGTACCAGCGTGAAAGCGTGGATTACGGAAATCAGCCAAAATAATGCTCACTCAATAGTAAGATATTATAAAAGGCAAGGAGATTTAGGTAAAGGTCATAAAGAACTTCAGCCTAATGATTTTTTACTAATAATCATGAATGACGCCCAGCTGCATGTACTAAGAAAATATATTGTAGCGTTTCTGGGTTCCATTTATTTATTTATTTATTTATTTATTTGAACACTATGTACAAATTATTTATACTCCTAATATTACACTATTTACAATTTAATACTTCACCGGCACGTTTCGTAATATTTATTTACACATCACGCGGTACCCCGGATAGACAAAAGCAACTGTCCGACTCGACCCACTGATCTTCGATGATACGACTGACTGGTTTCCGCTGGAACGTCCTCTAATAAATATACCGGCGCCTAAATGCTTCTATGCGCCTCCAGATAGTTCCATCGCGCTCTCGATGTGTGCCGAATATTCTGGAGTCCATGAACGTAGGTCCATTGGCGGGTATTGGTTTTAGGCCTCAAAATTTAATTTCTACGTAAAGGAGCGTTTGCAAAAAAAAATTATAGATAATTTTTTTTTATTTTGAAGAGTTCAACTTGTGGTTAAATTTTCTGCTAGAATTTTCATAACATCTTGTATAGCAATACCATTAAGCATTTCCTTTTTTGTTTTTTTTTGAGGACTGCCTATTTGTTTTGTTATTAAAAACATCTTTCGTAAGTTCTTGTGCTCTGCTGTTTAATGTTTTCCGCGCTTTTTGATTTTTTGAGGGCAACCAGTTATTCCGGCATGGCCTTATTAAAACCACATACAAACCGAACTTCTTTATTTATGTTTGAAACGACACATAGACCATTATATTATTGCATTAAAATTATGTAAACAAATAATCTCTAAAACCAAAAATACTAATACTGAATAGAAATATGTACAATCTTAGGTTTGCATCTTACCATATTTTTAATTTTTGAATGTTGCTAGAAAAAATCGCGATATTGATATCATTGCTAGCATCATCTATGATTTATTTTAACAGGCATAAAAAAAGAGGTTTCGAATATTTGGCGTAGTTCACTTAGTTACAGTCCTAATGGATTTTCTTTTTTGTTTAAAAAAATAATAAAGCTATCCTTCGCATAAGTCGTAGATTTCTAAAAAACAAGTTTTATCGGAATAAATCATTGTTAAAGTAAGAGAACTTTAGAGCCAAATTCCGAAATAAGTACTGGATATTTTAAAATTGTACAACTTAGGAAGCATGTACTAAGTAATATATAAGTAACGTTAAGTAAAGTTAACCCTCATTGCGAATATTAACTGTGGTCAAAAGTTCATAACGATCGGTTGACCGGTGTAGGAGCGCATAAAATGCGAACAAACTAACAAATATCGAGTTTTATATATTAGATTAGATAATAGTTTAAAAAAACGTGTTAACTGGTTTCCGAGTACGTCACCTGAACCCAGAAGTTACTAAAAATTGCTAAACAAATTGTGTCAAAAGAAGAGCCGTTGTAAATTTTACGACGTTGTGTCTTCCAGGGTTAATAAAGACACTGTAAAATTTAAAAGTTAAAATTGTTGTTTTATCACTATCTGATAATACTCATGCCAGCACTTTTGCGTTATTGTTAGAACCTTTTGTATACAAGTACCATCGAACTTTAAGATAGGCATCTGTCATAAATAAGTAGCCGGCATTAATGTTCCATGTTCAGTTACTTAATTGTACAAACCAAAATGCACAAACTAGCTGCAGTTGTAGTGACGCTATATTTCTGTCTACATAGCGCTGCAGCAGCCACAAGTAAAACTACATACCTTGTGAGTTTCAAGATTTTTCACAGACGTACTTACAGATAAAGTGGCCTGTTACTACGAGAGCTGGGCTGTAAATTCATTTGCACCCGAAGACATCGATGTAACTATTTGTACTCATGTTAACTACGCATTTTTGGGAATTAATGAAGATGGCAGTCTCCGTTTGGACGAAAGCGACGGTAAGTGTTGCCCCCTGGCTTACAAAATAAAGTTTTCGATTTAAGGCACCCTACAAAGACTGGGCGCTCTGAAATCAAGAAATCCCAATCTTAAGCTTCTGATCAGTGTTGGAGGATGGTCTGAAGGCTCTACTACGTTTTCCCACGTTGCCGCCAACAGTGGTGCCAAATCCAATATGGCTTCCAGCATTCTATACTACATGCAAACATACAACTTTGATGGTGTCGACATCGATTGGGAATATCCAGGACAACGTGGGGGAACTCCCGCCGATGGAGAAAACTTCATCGATATGTTGTGGACCATTAGAAATGTCCTTGACGAAAATGGTGGTGGCCTCATTACTGTTGCTGTCTCTTCGTCACCTTCTGCAGGCAGCTACAATGTTCAAGCAATTTCCACGTAGTAACCAAAATCGGGGTAAATATTCCAGGGTAATTTTATTCAATTTCAGGGTGGTTGATGCTATTAACGTTATGACGTACGATTTCCACGGTGCAGACGATGGGAAAACTGGTCAAAACTCCCCATTATATGCCTCGTCCAGCGACAGTGATTGGGAAAGAAATAACGCCAACTGTGACGCCTCTATCAACAATTGGCTGAACAACGGTGCTGACCCTCAAAAACTGATTCTAGGACTTGGATTTTATGGACACACATTTAGATTGGCAGATCCCAATCAACACGGTGTTGGTGCACCATCGACCGGAGAAGGATTGGAAGGCGGTTACATGGGGTACAGTGAAGTGAGTAAACAAGTGTCAGAATACAGTAAACTTCACAAAGACATGTACAGATATGTAAATTGACTGGATGGACTGAAGTGTGGGATGATGAACAAGAAGTGCCGTACAGATACTCAGGAGATCAATGGATTGGCTACGACAACCCTCAGTCACTTGGTCTTAAGGTCGGTATCTGAGTTTCTTCATCGACAACTTCTAACATTTTTTTAAATACAGGTGCAGTACGCCAAGAATCGAAACTTGGGTGGGGTGATGATGTGGGCGATCGACAATGATGACAAAGATGGAGCTTGTGGACCGAAAAATCCTTTATTGCAAGCAATTAGAGACAATTTGTAAACTGCAAAATAAAGCTATATTTACTGAAAAACAAATGGAATTAATTTTTATTTAAATGTTAAAACAGCTTGAAGAAGATTAAATAAAATTTTAGATGCACAGAAAACACAAGGCTGTGGTGTGGGAATCCTTTATGAAGACCCATTTTATAAAGCCAATATACTTGTATACCAGTAACATCATTGCTGGCCGGCGAGAAAGATAGAGGTTAAGAGGTCACATGACCTAAAACCTCAGATAAACAGCGCAACGCTTGAGCAGGCAGTCCTATTCAGCCCTCGAAAGAGGTGTTTGAATAAAAACGTTTGAGCAATAAATGAAAGGCTTTTCTTTTAAGAAAAAGACACAAATAAAATAATGAGAGATTAAGAAGACGAACGACCCAAATCCCCTACTGGCCTGTGGACAGCATCATCGAGACCACTAAGTGCGATTTGCACTCTCACCAAACCCTCTTCGCTGTCGGTGGTGTGCATCGGTCTCGGTACCTCCAAAAGTAACACTTGACGCCCAACGTGGGGCTCTTCTCCAGCATGGCTGCTGGAGGGACGTTTAAAAAAGACGAAGAGGAGAAGAGGGGGATGGAAGCCAGCACCGACCTGGTGCCTCAAACAACTACCACCATCCACATCAGCCAGTAGGGGACCACCTGCGTGCTAACATCAAGCAGGAAGACAACATCTCCACCAGGTGTACGACGAAGCCACAATGGACTCTCAGATACTCACACCATTGCGATTGTACTTCGGGGAGTACCCCGAAGCCTTCATCGACGACTGCGGCCACTACCGGTATTCGGCCAACCAAAGAATGACGTCACCCTCGCACTCCAATTTATCGATGACATCCCAGAGAGGTTAAGACGGGAAATGGAGGACTACACCGACGGGGATATCCGTACATGGAATTCAGCGAGCACGACCTAGACCAGATGGACGCGTGGAGAGATTATTTATAACCTCCACCTGTCCCGTCGTCTTCCGCTTCTATGGACCGGGTCCAGAGTATGACGACGACGAAGAAGGCGACCTCTACAACGAGGATGACTCGCCCAACGAGGAAGTTCCCGACCGGTACCTACGTCAAGGCAGCTCCAACCAACGGCAGGGATTCTGCTATGTCATGATGGCCGAGCTAGAGGTCCGGTAAGACTCCCTCGCAAGCGGAGATCCCCCCTTCTGTTGTGAGAGTCAGACACCTGGAGTTACTTTCGTTGTCCCGCCACCGCCAGGAGTCTTCGAGGATCTCCCGGAGCATCTGGAAATGGTGCCACCTCCTAACATCGTCTTCCCGGACTTCACACCCGAGAACCATGCAAGCGCGATTGTCAACGTTCTAATATGTAGTCCGACGCTGGCCACCACTACAGGCACCGCCATCCAGAGGGCAACCGAAGATGACGCCGGTGCCGAGTCTGAGTTCCCGAAGTAAACATTGAAGCGAAAACATCCCTGGTCAACCCTGGACAGACGTCAGAAATCCAGCTGGTGCCAGCTCATCCCAAAGTGATGGCAGTCACACGTACCACAGGAGTCCCGCCGCAGCGACCGCCAATCACCCACAAGCAACCACGACGAGGACTCGCCAAACCCGCGAATCTTGAAAGAAGTGTTTGAATAAAAACGTTTGAGCAAAGAATGAGAGACTTTTCTTTTAAGAAAAAAAAAAACAAAAATAAAATAATGAGAGATTAAGAAGACGAACGACCCAAATCCCCTACTGGCCTGTGGACAGCATCATCGAGACGGCATCACCCGGTGCGAGTTCCACTCACCAAACCCTCTTCGCCGTCGGTCCCGGTACCTTCTAGGGTAACTGCCGCCCCTGTAACAAATCTATACGACGATCGCACAAAGAGGATGATGTCATCCTTCAAGAATATTCGGTCGCATCGAAAGTCTGATTTCATTATTCCCGGAATAGAAGGAATCGAGAACACCAGTAGAGGTATAAGAAGGGGATGAACGACTGAACGGGAGAGTGTATTGCTAGCATCGTGAACAAGTACCGTCTAAATTTGTACATAGAAAAACGTTATTTTTTAATGAAAGTTAGTAACTACGGTGTGCACACGAAATCCTCAAACCCGCGCGGCTCAGGCAACGTTACAATAAGAAGGAGAAAGCTGCTGCGACAATAACAAAAAACGCAGGCAACCAACAATTCACAGGACTGTGTAGATGGTTAATGAAAACATAACGCTTTTGAAGTGAGATAAAATTTTAGTTAGTTAGTTGTGAGATGCTGTAACCTCGTGCAGATTAGTGGAACTAAAGTGTCTCGGAGTGTCTGTCCTGTTGCTTTTAAGGACCAAGAGGAAACCAAAGATTGTTTTCTGTGTTATTCCGTTCGTTCAAACTGAATAGTGGCCTGGGTGGCCATATCTCTTGACAATAAGGTCCAACGTCTCACATCTGTTCGTAGCCGCAATAAAACTAAGTAATAGGTACCTCATTTAATTTAAACGTTGTTGAGAGTATCCTTTTTCGCTTGGTGCGTAGCATTTATTGTATAAAGAAATTATAATAAATATAAAATAACGATATTTATGGTGAAGTAAAAAAATCTATATAATGTATAAAAATAAATCCCTATTTTCCTTGGTCACGCCATCACTTGAGAACAGCTGGACCAATTTAGCTAATTTTTTTTAAATATTTCTTTAAGTTTGAGAAAGGTTCTTATGAAGTAAAACATTGGGTTTATAACTCAAGAACAGCTGGACCGATTTTTATTATCTTCGATTTGTTGGATTTGTCTCCGCCCCGAATAGCAGAATAACTATTATAACATGAACTTATTCTTAGGGGCCCCCCTTGGGTTTATAACTCAAGAACGGCTGGACCGATTTTTATGATCTTTGATTTGTTGGATTTGTCTCCGCCTAGAATAGCAGAATAATTATTAACACATGGACACAAGAACAGCTGGGCCGATTTTTATTATCTTCGATTTGTTGGATTTGTCTCTGCCCCGAATAGCAAAATAACTATTAACACATGGACAAAGGGTCCAGGGGACCCCTTAGGTTTATAACTCAAGAACATTTTATAATTTTTAATTTGCAGGATTTTCCTCCGCCCCGAATAGCAGAATAACTATTAAAACATCGGAAAAATTACAGGGGCGGGAAGCTTGGTACAGGGCAACGACAATAACAAAGCTCCCCTGGTACAGGGCCCCCTTGGGGACAGGGGGGCCCAGGGAGACTTCTATGGTACAGGGCAATGACAATAACAAATGACGCAGGCCACCAAAATTTGTCGTACCGGGCTTTAAAATTTTTTTTTTTTTTAATTTTTAAGGAGTAAACTTTCACTTCTGTTGCGCGTGGACTCCACACACATTTTTTATTATTTTTTTCTTATACATTTAAAATTTTTCTCATACATTTTATATGGAATCCGTATATAACATAGTGTTGTATACTGGTTCCGGTAATGCCATTAGAAGGCGTTCTGTGTATTATCCTTTGATAAAAAAAAATTAATTTAATTCAGCTAAAAAGTTAACACAAGATTTATTGATTCTGAGGAGGTACAAAGTTCGCAGGATCAGCTAGTATATTATAAAAATATAATATTCTGACAATACCTGATTTATAAAATGCATTGCCTCCATAAAATTACTTTCCTCCCTAATACATACAGTGTGATGATAGAGTTTGAAATAAAATTATTAATTGCGTAATGTAATAAAGACATTTGCTACCGCCACTTAAAAAAACCTTTTTTGACAGACCACTTCGCTGTTTTTGGAATTTTTATTCCATATTATTTGTACAAAAACTTTATTATTTTTTTATTTCTTTCCAGTTTGTTCCGTTTCAATTTTATATTATTCCGTAACCCTTTTTAAGTTCTTTTTTCTTCTTTTTTTTCCGTTTCCTTTCTTTATCATGTCTTTATTCTTTTTTATTTTGAATTGCTTTTAAAATATAGGGAGGATCCCTACCACGGTAAGACTTGATCTCTTCTTCTTAAAATTATTTCAGGTGCTATAAAATTTTCAAAAAACATTTTTAATTTCTTGCCAAAGAATTTCATTGCTATATTTTTTTTTTTCAATTAATAAATCATTTTTATCGCCGGAACATACAACGAAAAAACAATAGTTATTTATTATACGAGTTTCTGTGTAAAATGGGTGCTTTCCGGCACGAGGGTTTCAAAAAGCACCAGTGAAACGAGGGCGTTTTTAAGCCCCAAGTTTGCACAGGAACGAGTGTAATACAACGTTTTATAGTTCGACACAACCGCGGTAAGTCTTTTCTTATTTTCTTATTGCCTGACAGTGTTTACACAAGCGAAAATTTGAAAATTCTGACAGTGTCGAACTACAACATAAATATTTTTGATAAATACTTGAACTTATCACTTTTTCCTCTTCTTGGCCGAGTATGTGTCTAAAATTAACCTTATCATAAATTTATTATTGTTTGTTGTCAAGATTTAAACGCTCAAGAGCATTTGTCCACTCTCGAATGTTTTGAAGAATGTTAACAAAATAATATCTTTCAAATTAATCTACTTTCTAATTAATGCTACAATCAGATTGTTTACTCAAACGTGTTTAGAAGTTGTGATATGAGGATGTTTACACAGGGTGTCCCAGAACTCGCACCCCACAGTAAACTGGAGAAATCGCCCCGATGCACAGATAAATATTCTTAAAGGAAAAATTGGTTAGCTAACCGGGAATATTTATAGGAATTTCTTGAACACAGAGAACAATTTCTTGTTTTTCGCATTAATAATTACTGCTTTCAGCACGACGGCACACCACCACACTTCAACCGAGAAGCTCGAGAAATTTTATAGGACGAGGAGGTTCGAGACACTGGCCTGCGCGGTTCCCAGATTTAAATCCTCTGGATAGTATTCTTTGGAGTGATGTTGTCTACAGACAATTACCCCCCAAAATGATTACAAACTCAAAGCTGAGCCTTTTGCGGCGAGCACAGTTATGTTTAGACATAAATGGTGGGTATTTAGACCACTTCTCCCTTTTGACAATATTATTTTCTGTAGATAACCTCTACTATTTGTTGTTTTATTTTAAAATAATGTAATATATCAACACCTGGACCTCCCATTTTAGGATTGTCGAGTTTAAAAAGTTGTTTGCATATTGTCGTCGGCATTTGTCAGTTTTCTCTGGAGCGCGAGTTCTGGGACATTCTGTATAGCAGAACCTAGTAACATATTATAGTGCAGCATCATCGTCCACTCAAAAACAACGTGATCTTTTAAAAAATATCTGTGAGTTCATACTTTAAAACATTTTTAAAAAGTAACGACTTAAGTATGTATCTTCATGAACAAGGTAAAAGTGTTACTTTACCTGATTAAGCAGATAAAATAGCAACTTTTGCTACAGTTTTTTCAACTAATTTAGTTTTTGTTTACATCCTAACCACGCAAACATTTGTATTATGTATTGCGATTTAGCCTCATCTTAATCTTTCAAATTCTTATTAATTCTTGTTTTTTAAAATGTTTTCGGACAAAATAGTATATATTATTAAAAGCATAAGTTAAGCTCTATGTGCTGAGTCTGGACTGTTGACCGACGAACTTCGTTACCATAAGCATTTACAAAATACATTACCTAAAAATACCGCCTAACTATACCTATGCACTCATTATAAGTCAATAGGTAATGTTCTGTTTACATGAAAAAAAAAAGTGGAATTTGTGAACGTCAAATTAATGATTCGGTCATTTGACAACACACTCTAACAATAAGTAAAGTAGCTATTGTCACATCTGGAGAAGTGCCACCTGATGGCTTTTGATAAAAACACTCGAGAAATAGGTGAAATTCTCGACAAGTGATAACAACAATTACAGAATAAAAACAATGGTACGATATATCTAGTCAATGGTGTATCTTTTACTTGTAACAGTGAACACCCAGAAGTAAAAATGCACCTAAAACTCATTTCAACAACTCTTTTCGTGCTAGTGTCTCTCTCAATAAAACCATCTTCGGCTGCTACAGGTTTATAGAACACTCAACTTGAAGAAGTTCTCAAAATTTTCTTTTAGACAAAGTTCTTTGTTACTACGAATCATGGGCCGAAGCAGGAGGTTGGCCTGTGAGCGAAATTGACATAAACATCTGCACTCACATTAACTACTCGTTCTTGGGGATCAATCCAGACGGCACTCTTAGACTGGACAGCAGTGATGGTGAGGAAAGATTAAAACAAGAAGGTGATTTTAAATAAACAATTCTAGATCTGTTCGGACGACTCGCTGCTCTCAAAGACCAAAATCCCAATCTCAAACTGATCTTCAGCGTTGGGGGATGGGGCGAAGATCCCACTGGTTTCTCAAATGTTGCCGCAGATAGCAGTAAGTTAGCCACAATGGCAGACAGTGCTTTATGGTATCTGCAGACTTATAATTTTGACGGAATTGATATCGACTGGGAATATCCGGGAGAACGAGGTGGAACTCCTGCTGATAGAGTAAGTTTTCTTTAAATCTGGTAAACCGGATAATATGAGGTTAACTTTAGGACAACTTTGTCGCTATGTTACAAGCTCTTCGTAACAAATTCGACGAGAACGGAGGATATCTGCTAACTACGGCTGTGTGTTTCGATCCTGATTGCGGAGCTTATAACGTTGCTGCCATTTCAAGGTAAAAGTCTCATTTAGCCCCACTTTACGATTGTTTGATAGTGCGTAATCAGTTCGAATTCTTAGGATTCTCAAAAGCACATCAAAATATACAGGGTGTTACCTAAACATTGTGCCAAAATGTCTGGAGTCGGTCTTTCAAGTCGGATTTTGTCTAAAATGTTTAGTAAAAGAACTAGAGGACCATGATTTGTTGTTACTGTCAAAGTTAAAGTTTTCACGCCACTGAACAATGTTATAAAACACGTTAGCTCAACGACATTGTTTAAAGGTTACTTTCCCGCAGCCTGCGAGTGGAGGTAAGTGCCATGCTCTCCACGAAGAGATACAGAATAGCCTCCAGAGCTGCGGTCCAAGTGGTTCGCGAAGAACTTTTGTGTTATCTTCATAATCCAGTTTGAACTGCGCCGCCGTAATATTTCGGTTGCCTGGGAAAGAACCACTGCAAACAGGTAGCAATGGTTCAATGGCTGGTAACATTTGTCAGATGTATTTGCGGCTTTAGACGAGATACTTTTTTTAGTAAAAAGTAATCAACGTGGGGGCATTTTAGTCTTTAATATTAATAGGTCAGAGATGCAAATTCCGAAAGTTGTATTACACCCTATTCTGCTGGATTTTTTAGTATTGCTAATCAATTTATTTTTAGTGTTGTAGATTATATCAACATAATGACATACGACATGAACGCGGACTCGCCTGACAAAACCACTCAAAATTCCGCATTGTACGCATCGTCTTCAGACGACGATTGGACCAGGGACCACGCCAACTGCGACGCCGCCGTAAACAACTGGATGAACAGAGGAGCGGCACCCGAGAAAATCATTTTGGGCTTGGGATTCTTCGGAGTCGGTTATACTTTAAACGATCCCAACAACAACGGGGTTAACGCACCGGCAACGAAAGGAGGCGAAGCAGGATCTTATGGTCAGGTACGATAAACATAACATTAGCTTGGAAAAGATCCGATTTTCTGTTTTAGATTTGTACGTTGACTGATGGCTGGACTGAAGTATGGGACGATGAGCAAGAGAATCCCTACAAGTATTCTGGTAACCAGTGGATTGGTTACGATAACCCTCGTTCTATTGGTCTGAAGGTCCAATATGCCAAGAGCCGTAATTTGGGAGGGGTGATGATGTGGTCTATAGATGAGGACAATACGGATGGTCCCTGTGGCGCCAAACATTCATTGCTGCAAGCTATTGCAGATAATTTGTAAGAATAGGTATCAGAAAACACTTTTGCAATAATAATACTGAGTATAACTGTATGGCTTTTTACTTTGAGAAATTTAAGTATTAGAAATGTTAGTACATAGTTGTTCTTATTAACATTAATTATTGGTCTATGTAAATGTTTATCCACTACGTCACTGGTTGGCAGCAATCTGCACTCCGCCACGCAGCTTTGGACTCACTATGTCTTTCTAACAGTAAATGATATCTAAGTCGTTCCAAATTGACAATAGGTGGGCAACCCATTATACATCACGTGACGTCACGTAGGTAGGCGTGGTCCTAGGTAGTGGTGGTGGAAGGCGTTTCAACCGACGTAATACCTACTTCAATAGTTGTTACTTTTGACAGCTCTCAAACGAACAAAGAAATGAGCTGTGATAACCCCCCTTTACATTACCGCCACTTTTTAAATTTGAACATGAAATGAAATGTCAATGACGTCACCAAACGTCAAATTTGAAAATTTTAAACAAACCGCGAACTTTAAAGGTCAGACTATGAAGGAAAAAGCAGAACCCTACGTTGTGTTATTTTTTTGACAAGACAAGCAATGGCAGGACATTCAAACTTACCCAAAAGAAACAAAACCTATTTTCTTTGGATACATGGAGAGAGCTAATCAGGAGTGGAGCGTAAATTGATAACACAAAAATTATGTATTGTTATGTATATATTGTTATCTAGGAGTTTGTAGGATGGAACAAACGCCGGGACCACTTCATTACGTTGAGTATCACAAAAAGCGCACCGCGGCACCGCACACACGATTGTTAATTTAAATTCAACCGATCCTTCTGGTACGTGAAATTTCGACAATGCAATTTAAACATAGAGCACACTCAACTTTAAAAACAGGAGAACTCATAGTGGAATACAATCAGATAAAACAAAGAATTAAGCGTTAGTTACGACTTGATGTTTTTAACGTTAAAGTTTGAAAGCATGTAAAAATGGTCGCCGGTCCTCCTTCCACCACTTCAGCGCGCTGCCAACCACTGCTGGATGTTGCCAACTTCAGAGCAAATTGCCGGATAGGAAATTCGAAGTTCTCCTATGCATTCATGGTCTATTTTGGGTATATCTCACAGCTCAAAATTTCGTTCTACCAGTATTTTCTGCTTTTGTTGGTATAATATATTCTGGGGAGAAGGAGTCCAAAAGGAAATTCTTCTAGCCCTCTAGTAGGTGTGGTCTCTTTGAATATTTTTTGATTTGTTACTTCTTATAACGGTTATAATAATGAGTTCCGATGGTGTATATGAGATTATGGAAAGAAAAACTTGCAGAGTAGTATATTACATAAAGAGCTACATATATTTGTACACAATTTTTCCTCCTTATGCTTAAAACCGATGTAGCAACCAGACGATTTGAGAATCTGCCAGCTTGTGCGTAAAGAAACGGAGTAACTAGAAACATAATCAGAAATCATAAATAACACTTAGGAACAAATTTTGTAACCACTAAGGTACTTGCTAATAGTGAAATACGTACATATACCCTCATTACAAAACCATACAGGGCTTTCATTTTATTCGCTAAAGGCTGCCAAATTTTAAATAAGCAACACATACTTTGCAACTTTAACTTTGGAAATTAAATAATTTATGAGTAAAATAAAACAGAATGTTAGAGTATGGACTTGTTAAAGAATATGAAAATGGTTACTATTTATTAGTTTTCAAATTAATGAACAAATTCGCAAAACAACATGTGGTATGAATTATGTGTTGCCTACTTAAAATTTGGCAGGCGTTGGCAAATAAAATAAAATCTCTGTATTTATTTTGATTCAATCAGGTCTAGTTTTTATCAGTAAAGTGTTTATTGTTTTGACATACTTTCTTTATTCAGGATGTTTTGTTTTCAGATAAAGTGGTGTTGTTTCGAGTTTGTCGAGTTAAGTGATTTGTAAAAAATTACAAGAAATTGTAAACAAGACCCTGATAAGTTTCGTTATATTTGTGGTGAAATTACTTTTAAAACTTGACGGAGAGATTTGTCACCATTAGATACGAACGTTATTATTTATATGACGTACCTAAAACAAAATATAGACGAAATTAATAATTATAAAACACAATCAAAAAGAGATAACATTGGTTGCGCACTCAAAAATTCTTAAGGTTGCCACAATTTTATCATGTTCTGTAGTCCAACGCCATGGAGTGCCAGAACGGAGGAGATGAGTAAGCGGTCGAGTTAAAACGGCAAATTTGTTCAAAAAAAAACGGCAAGGTTCGTAGGGGTTGAAAATTTTTGAACTGCTCCAATATTTGCGTTATTAGAACATTTTATGAACGGAGTCGGGGCTCATTCGAAATTGACGGTACCCTGAGGCTAAATCAACTTTGGAAAAATATGTAAAACCGCTCGGACGATCGATAAGATTTTCAATCAGTGGCAAGGGAAAAGAAGTACCGTAAGTTTATTGAGTTCGCGGTAATCTACTAAAAGGCGAGAGTCACCATTTCTTTTAGAAACCAATCATGCAGAATGTTGAAGGGCCAATAATATTTGCCTGTAAAAGTTCAGTAGGTTGTGCATGGTTTCTTGTTCGCTAAGAGCTAAACGATAGGGTTTACGACTAAAAGGTGCCGTCGTTACTAAGTCGATAGTCATTTCATCAGCAATTTTGTTATTAGAACAACATGTTGAAAATTCTGCAATCAAAGTTTGTAGTTTCTGGGCAAGATTTTCGACCGCTGTCGAAGTGTAGATAGAAGAAACGCAAAAACTTTTCGAAAAAAATTGAATGCCATGAACGCAATTTTCTAACCAATCCATTTTTGGTTAACTAAAAATAAAATTTTGATCACACTGACGATTTTATTACTATAAATAGTGCTAGAAATGACAACTATAGTACTGGAAGAATGACTTAGCTTTCTCAAGCCATTGCAGAGTTATATGAGAACTAACTAGCTGACCCGGCGAACTTTGTACTGCCTCAGAATCAATAAATGTTGTGTTAACTTATTAGTTTTAATAGTTATTCGCTTCCCGAAAAAAAATCAGCCAATCCGTTCTCGAGATATCATCGAAAAAAATTGTACGTGGAGTCCACGCGCAACAGACGTGAAAGTTTGAAGTTTACTCCTAGTCCAACATATGAAAAAGCTTAAAAATCGGTCCAGCCCGAGGGAATCCCTGGGCCCCCATGTCCTTGTGAAAAATTCTTTGCGACCTATTCTCGTACCCAGCAAATATACAAAAAAAATTCATAAACATCGGTCCAGCCAAGGGGCCCCTCTGGGCCCTCATGTCCATGTGAAAAAACTTTACCACCTATTCTCATACCTACCAGATATACAAAAAAAAATCATAAAAATCGATCGGTGAAAAATAGTGGATGCGCCACTTGGAGAAAATCTGTGAAATATTCAGTGGGCCCTTGAGGGTGTAATTTGTAGAATTTTGGAGCTCTCTTCATCATTAAAATGTCACATTTAAACATATAAAGACACCGGGACATCTATAGGGGAAAATTAACACAACGGTGAAAATAGTGGATGCGCCACTTGAAGAAAATTGTAAAATATTCAGTCGACTCTTAAGGGTGTAATTTTTCGAATTTCGGAGCTCTCTTCATTGTTTCAATGTCACCTTTGAACATAATTATAAAGACACCAGGACATCTATAGGGGAAGATTGACGCAACGGTAAAAAATGGTGGATGCGCCACTTCAAAAAAATCTGTAAAATATTCAGTGGGTCTTTGAGGGTGGAATTTTTCGAATTTCGGAGCTCTCTTCATTATTACAATGTCACCTTTGAACATATGAAGACACCAGGACATATATAGGGAAAGGCTGAAGAGTCGGTGAAAAATGTGTGGATGCGCCACATGAAGAAAATCTGAAAAATATTCAGTCGGCTCTTGAGGGTGTAATTTTTCGAATTTCGGAGCTCTCTTCATTGTTACAATGTCACATTTCAACATATAAAGACACCAGGACATCTATAGGGGATGATTGAAGAAACGGTGAAAAATGGTGGATGCGCCACTTGAAGAAAATCTGTAAAATATTCAGTTGGCACTTGAGGGTGTAATTTTTCGAATTTAGGAGCTCTCTTCATTGTTACAATGTCACACTTTAAGATATAGAGACACCAGCACATCTATAGGGGATGATTGAAGAAACGGTGAAAAATGGTGGATGCGCCACTTGAAGAAAATCTGTAAAATATTCAGTCGGCTCTTGAGGGTGTAGTTTGGCGAATTTCGAAGCTCTCTTAAACATTACAATGTCACGTTTAAACATATAAAGACACCAGGACATCTATAGGGGAAGATTGATGCAACGGTGAATAATGGTGGATGCGCTACTTGAAGAAAATCTGTAAAATATTCAGGGGGCCTTTGAAGGTGTAATTTGTCGAATTTCGAGACCGTTTTCATAATCACAATGTCACGTTTAAACATATAAAGACACCAGGACATCTATAGAGGAAGGCAGAAGAAACGCTTAAAAATGGTGGATGCGCCACATGAAGAAAATCTGTAAAATATTCAGTCGGCCTTTGAGGGTGTAATCTGTCGAATTTCGGAGCTTTCTTCATTGTTACAATATCACATTTCAACATATAAAACACCAGGACATCTATAGGGGAAGATTGAAGAAACGGTGAAAAATGGTGGATGCGCCACATGAAGAAAATCTGTAAAATATTCAGTCGGCCTTTGAGGGTGCAATTTGTCGAATTTCGAAACTATTTTCATAATCACAATGTCACATTTGATATATAAAGACACCAGGACATCTATAGGGGAAGGCTGAAGAAACGGTGAAAAATGGTGTATGCGCCACATAAAGAAAATCTTTAAAATATTCAGTTGGCACTTGAGAGTGTAATTTTTCGAATTTAGGAGCTCTCGTCATTGTTACAATGTCACACTTTAAGATATAAAGACACCAGCACATCTATAGGGGATGATTAAAGAAATGGTGAAAAATGGTGGATGCGCCACTTGAAGAAAATCTGTAAAATATTCAGTCGGCTCTTGAGGGTGAAATTTGTGGAATTTCGGAGCTCTCTTCATTGTTACAATGTCACCTTTGAACATATAAAGACACCAGGACATCTATAGAGGAAGGTTGAAGAAACGGTGAAAAATGGTGGATGCGCCACATGAAAAAAATCTATAAAATATTCAGTCGGCCTTTGAGGGTGTAATCTGTCGAATTTTGGAGCTTTCTTCATTGTTACAATATCACATTTCAACATATAAAGACACCAGCACATCTATAGGGGATGATTGAAGAAATGGTAAAAAATGGTGGATGCGCCACTTGAAGAAAATCTGTAAAATATTCAGTCGGCTCTTGAGGGTGAAATTTGTCGAATTTCGGAGCTCTCTTCATTGTTACAATGTCACCTTTGAACATATAAAGACACCAGGACATCTATAGAGGAAGGTTGAAGAAACGGTGAAAAATGGTGGATGCGCCACATGAAAAAAATCTATAAAATATTCAGTCGGCCTTTGCGGGTGTAATCTGTCGAATTTTGGAGCTTTCTTCATTGTTACAATATCACATTTCAACATATAAAGACACCAGCACATCTATAGGGGATGATTGAAGAAATGGGGAAAAATGGTGGATGCGCCACATGAAGAAAATCTGTAAAATATTCAGTCGGCCTTTGAGGGTGCAATTTGTCGAATTTAGAAACTATTTTCATAATCACAATGTCACATTTGATATATAAAGACACCAGGACATCTATAGAGGAAGGTTGAAGAAACGGTGAAAAATGGTGGATGCGCCACATGAAAAAAATCTATGAAATATTCAGTCGGCCTTTGAGGGTGTAATCTGTCGAATTTTGGAGCTTTCTTCATTGTTACAATATCACATTTCAACATATAAAGACACCAGCACATCTATAGGGGATGATTGAAGAAATGGGGAAAAATGGTGGATGCGCCACATGAAAAAAATCTATAAAATATTCAGTCGGCCTTTGAGGGTGTAATCTGTCGAATTTTGGAGCTTTCTTCATTGTTACAATATCACATTTCAACATATAAAACACCAGGACATCTATAGGGAAAGATTGAAGAAACGGTGAAAAATGGTGGATACGCCACATGAAGAAAATCTGTAAAATATTCAGTCGGCCTTTGAGGGTGCAATTTGTCGAATTTAGAAACTATTTTCATAATCACAATGTCACATTTGATATATAAAGACACCAGGACATCTATAGGGAAAGGCTGAAGAAACGCTGAAAAATGGTGTATGCGCCACATAATGAAAATCTGTAAAATATTCAGTCGGCTCTTGAGGGTGTAATTTGTCAAATTTCGAAGCTCTCTTCATCATTACAATGTCACGTTTAAACATATAAAGACACCACGACATCTATAGGGGAAGATTGACGCAACGGTGACAAATTATGAATGCGCCACTTGAAAAAAATCTGTAAAATATTCAGTGGGTCTTTGAGGGTGTAATTTTTCGAATTTCGGAGCTCTCTTCATTGTTACAATGTCACACTTCAACATATAAAGACACCAGCACATCTATAGGAGATGATTGAAGAAACGGTGAAAAATGGTGGATGCGCCACTTGAAGAACATCTGTAAAAAATTCAGTCGGGTCTCAAGGGTGTAATTTGTCGAATGTCGAAGCTCTCTTCATCATTACAATATCACGTTTAAACATATAAAGGCACCAGGACATCTATAGGGGAAGATTGACGCAACGGTGAAAAATGGTGGATGCGCGACTTGAAGAAAATCTGTAAAATATTCAGTGGGTCTTTGAGGGTGTAATTTGTCGAATTTCGGAACTATTTTCATAATCATAATGTCACATTTGAACATATAAAGACACCAGGACATCTATAGAGGAAGGCTGAAGAAACGATTAAAAATGGTGGATGCGCCACATGAAGAAAATCTGAAAAATATTCAGTCGGCTCTTGAAGGTGTAATTTTTCGAATTTCGGAACTCTCTTCATTGTTACAATGTCACACTTCAACATATAAAGACACCAGCACATCTGTAGGGGATGATTGAAGAAACGGTGAAAAATGGTGGATGCGCCACATGAAGAAAATCTGTAAAATATTCAGTCGGCCTTTGAGGGTGCAATTTGTCGAATGTCGAAGCTCTCTTCATCATTATAATGTCACGTTTAAAAATATAAATACACCAGGACATGTATAGGAAATGATTGAAGAAAAATCTGTCCAGCCCAAGGGCCTCCCCTAGGCCCCCATGTCCATGTGAAAAATACTTTACCACCTATTCTCATACTTAACAAATATACAAAATATACAAAATATTTGGTCGAGCCGAAAAATATGTCTACCCCAAGGGAGCCCCCTTGACCCCCATATCCATGTGAAAAATACTTTAGCACCTATTCTCATACCTACCAAATGTACAAAAAAAATCATAAAAATTGGTCTAGCCCAAGGGAGTCCCCTAGGCCCCCATTTCCATGTGAAAAATAGTTTTCCACCTATTTTCATACCCACCAAATATACAAAAGAAATTTCATAAAAATCGGTCAAGCCGTTTCGGAGGAGTTCGACCACAAACACCGGGCACGAAATTTTTATATATTAGAATATAAGAGATCTCAAGGTGAAGAGAAGTGCGACAGTGATTACTAATTAGATAAGATGAGTGCCCTAACAAAAAATGAAACACATAAAAAATAAGGAAAAAATTACAATCTTTATATTTTTTTATTCTTTCAAATATTTTAGTTCTTTAGATTATATTATCGTTACTTCTATCTGTTTTTTTTTTAATTTCTTATTTTGCTTTTTAAATCTCTTTTTTAACTTCTTTATTTCATTTATCATAGTTTCGACCAATCGTAAGACTTTTTTTTAAATTATAGTGATAATTCGATAATCCTTTATGTTCCTTTTTCAAATGTTTTTAGTTCTAGGGCAACGCTGAATACTAGTGTCACATTTTCTACTTTTATGCCAAATTTCAACATGAATCGTTTTGGGAAACATTCTTTGATGTTTAAACGACCTTATACATGAAATAATTTAACGCAATTACTTTCGTGCTTCTGAATACTCAACTTGGTTAAAACGCAATACTTGTGTAATTTTTTGACAAATTTCCCTTTGCATGTGGGAAATTGAAACGTCAAAGAATGACACTCGTAGTTGCCAATCAACCTTCTTATTTTTCTGTAACTTCTGCACAATTTGAAAAATCGATAATAGCTATTTAACTAACAAGGCATGTAAGGACGTAATTACATTGAGGCAAAGGCGCGGCTTGTTTTCTGTCGAGAATGTTACTACGGAAAGGCTAACACATTTCTCTACTAGAAATCATAAAGAAACACTTTTCTTTACTAGTAAATAAATTTTCTCACGATTTCCAAACCTCTATAGCAACCAGGAATACATTTGTCACATTTTGCTTCATTGCTATGGAGGCGTTGGCTTCACTTTGATTTAAAAATTTTGCGATTCGTAAAGAAAAGAAGCACTTTTCTTTACTCGTAAAACGAATTATTATCTTTCACTTTTTGATTGACATTAAATAATATTACACAGTTCAAAGTGTAAAATGTTAAATATTAACTCTTACAGTTATAGTATATTGGACTTACTGGATATACTGTAAACTTCACAAAACTGCCTTGTCATGTTTATAAGTAATAGTTATCAACAATTAATTAATAATAGTTAACTACTTTCTTTATCAGGTTGTAAAACTAGATGGTACTTTTCATTATCAATATATTTCGCAACTTTCTTCTTTAATTCCTCATAATGCTAAATGTAGGCACGAGTGACCTCGAGTACATTTAGCGGGAAATCAGAAGCTTTATCTACAATCGATAATTCCGAAACAACTCTCAGCTAGTATTTCCTTCGATTCAGTAGAGAAATACTGACGTAAAAATGACCCTCCAAGTTCTTAGTGCAAAACAAAGATGTCTTTGGGCCCTCAACGTTCTTTTTCACCAGGGAGTAGCTGTGGTCACGGTGTACATTTTGTGTGTAGTGTTTGGAAACTTAAAAGCTGATGATTTAGCAACTTGGCACATGGCTTTGACCCCATTAGGAGTAACTAAACTGCAAAATTGTGTGTTCCCGTCTTTTACATATACATATTTCAGATTCTTCTACTCATGACTGAGAGTCTAATTGTGTATACCGAAAGCAACATCTACTCGTTGTATCTTCCAAGAGCCGACAAGCAACTGATACATAGTTGTCTTCTGACATTGAGCACCATTTTGGTCACAATTGGAATTGCTTTTCGAATTAACACTGTACCAGGAGAACACTTCACGACAACGCACGGAATTTTGGGCTTGGCGTCTTGGATTTTGATGTGGTGTTCAATTCTCTTGGGAGTAGCTACTGGAAATTCACAGAAATTGAAGTCTATCATCAAACCCGTTTTTCTAAAATGTTTGCATGCTTTGATAGGTGCCGCCGGATTCACACTGGGAGTAATTTCTTTGTGCTATGGACTCAGGAACTATTTCAAATTTTGGGCAAACGAAGACGTAACCACTGCCGCTATTGTAGTAATAGCAATTCTGGCCGCTTGGTGTATTCTTGCCCCCATTCAGTCGATATTTAATCATGTTCGTAATATTATAGGTAAATAAATAGGTAAATATTAGTTAGGGAATTATTGTAAGTTAGTTAATCTATAACTTCTGATATTAATTATATTAATTAATTAATTAATAAGTTATTATTTATACGAATCACGTTTTTAAAAAATGTTTAAATACATGTAATTTCTTGCTACTAATACCTCATTAAAACAATTTTGTGTATAGATATACATTAATTTGAAGTAAATTAAGAACATTCCTGGATGTTTCTTATCAGCCGAAATCAACACTTGATTTAGAGTTTTATAAGGTATGTTTAAATTTTATCTTATTTCCTTATCAAATTCTTTATCAAAAATAAATGGGACTAATAGTCAGCGAGCCCACGTATAGATTTTCAATGTATAAGCACAGAACAGAAAATATTACAGAAGCGGCACTGGCGGTCGCTGCTTTGAACTTCCTTTGATGTCGTACCGCCGACACAGAGAGACCTTGAAAGGGCTGTTAAGCGATTAACTCGGTTGTCTCTCAGTTCCACACGTGCGACGTAGAGATGGGTGGATTCGTATTTTTAAGTGTATTATTCACAGTTGTCCGTGTGGTTGTAGCCGTGTTGTAGGTTGAAACCGCTTGTCCAAACAGCTTCAAAAGGCAGTCGATAGATGGAAAAACCACTGCCCCAACTTCACCGGACGTCAGTTGCAAGAAAAATTGCTAAAAAAACCTAAAAAACTTTGTGACTGTCTTTCATTACATTAGCGCCACTTTTTGAACATAAAATAAAATGTCAATCATGTCAATAAACGGCAAATTCGAAAATATAAAACAAACCACGAAATTAAACGTTTGGCCACTGATCATCCTACAAAGAAAAAGCAAAACCCCACATTGTTTTTTTTGACAAAGCAAAACAGTGGCGGGTAATTCTAACTTACCCCAAAACAAAAACAAACAATAGGTTCTTCGGATACATGGCATGACCTATCAGAAGGTGGAGCATAAATTGCATAAATTGGTTACTTTGTATTTGGTTGGCAACGATTTTGAATATTAGTCTTACAAATTTTAAATCTTATAAAAAAAATTGGAAAAGAATTCTAACCATAAATCATCTACTCACTCGTTTAAATAAAACTTGGATCGCTTTGAATATAAAATAAAAGAAAGCAAAACTCTACGCCATGTTTCCTTTATGCAAACAAAGAAAACTACTGTTACAAAACGTAGCGTCCGCGTCCCCTTAACCCGAGAGGGATCTCTCTCTCTCTCATTATAAATTTAATCAGTTATCAGGAACGTTATAATATAAAGTTTGGGATATTCGGCTGAAGCCCTCCTCGATTGATATAAATATAATTTAAAACTTTTACCTTTGTTATTGGACCGAAATCTAGCACGCGACACTAACTTCTACCCGAACTATAAATCGCTGACAAAGAAAACTAACTAAAATTGTAACAACTACACTAACACGAAACAACACAAACTATAATAACAATTATTAACAAAACTGCATGTGAAACTTTGTTAATGCAACATAAATAATTTAGGAACTCTTCCCTAACATGTTTCATTACACCCTCAAAAATCTCTCCAGGCAACCTATTTAACCCAGGGGTGTCCAGGGGGTCTTTAATAATAATTATTATTATATAAATCTTTATTTGCCCTACGGGCTTTCTGATTCCTATACATATACAAGTAAACTTAACAATTATAATAATAAAAAAAAAACTAAATAAAATTCTCTATTTCTTCTCCCCTCCCCTTTCCTCTTCTCCCTTCTCCCTCCTCTTCCATACCTCTTTCATCCATTTAATTTCCCTTCCATCTACATTCAGTATTTACTCTCTTTCTTTCCTCTCTCTTTGTTTCATCTCACTGCACTTGTTCCACATATGCTCAATCGTCTCTCTTTCCTCATAGCACATTCTATACATTCTTCCTCCATCTTCTGCCCAATACCTATTTTCCCTCTCTTCATTTCCGCACCTAAACCTCGCCATCATCTTTCTTTCTTTCTCGCTCCCCAAATGCTTCGGTACTTCCTCTATCATGCATCTTCCGTACTTCCCGTTGTATCTGGATTCTCTAATTCTTTCTCTCCTCTCTTGTCTATCCGTATCCTTATCTCTTTCACTTAGTTCTACATTCATCCACACGCCTCTTTCTCTCAGTCTCCCTATTTCTTTGCTTGCATACCCATTCCTCCTGTAGTAATTCTCCCTATCATACTCCTCTGAATTCTTTTTTTTTTTCTCTCCAGCACTCCTTTAGTATCCTACATTCTTTCCTCCCTTCCATCCTGTCTTCGAACTTGACCGCTCTTTTTCCCGCTTTCACTCTCAATCTATTCCTCTTGCATTCTTCTCTCACTATGTACCTTGACGTTTCTCTCTCCACCCCTAGCACCCACCTCAGATATTTCTCTTGCACCCTCTCTATCTCCTCTTTTTCTTTTCATCCCCAGATCTCTGCTCCGTATAACAACACGCTTTCAATAAGACTTTCAAACATCATCATTCTCCTCTTAAAATCGCCTCCCCACCTTCTCACTCCTATTCCCCATACACATCCTTGTTCGCTTTTCTTACCAGTTCTCTAATATGTGCCTTATCTGTGGCTCTTTCATTGAACACATACCCCAAGTATTTGAATTCTTTTACTTGTTCTATTACTTCTCCCTCCCACCTCCAATCACTCTCTTCATTCTTCCTCTTTCTCTTATCGAACACCAGCATTTTCTTCTTCACATATTTTCCTAAACTTTTTATCATTTCCTTCATTTCTCTTTCACTCTTTGCCACCATTACCACATCATCCGCAAACGCCAGGCTCCACACTTTTTTTCTACCTACCACATCCCCCCCCCCTTGTGCTCTCTCCAACATTCCGTCCATATCTGCCACGTACATCGTGAACAACAAGGGGCTGAGCGGGCAACCTTGCCTCACTCCTTTCCCTCTCCCCTACCTTCACTTTACTTTTTGTCTTCTCATATATCTCCTCCACCTTTCTTACCAGCCATTCATTTACCCCTTTCTCCCTCAGGCACTCAAACATCCTCTCTCTGTCCGCCTTGTCAAAAGCCGCCTTGAAGTCTACGAATAATGCATACACCCTCCCCCCTTTCTTCTTTAACTCACTCTTCGTCAAATGGTCCAGGATGTATACATTATCCGTAGTTCCCCTCCCCTTTCTAAATCCTGCTTGCCTGTCTGGTAATGCTCCCTTTTCCTCTATCTCTCTGCTCATCCTTTCATTCAGAATTGATGCATACAACTTGTACCCTGTGTTTAGGAGAGTTATTCCTCGGTAATTTTCTACTTTATTTTTCTCCCCTTTTTTGTAAATGGGGTAAATTACCCCCTCTCTCCACCCTACCGGGAATCCTTCTCCTCTCCACACCCCATTCATTACCTCCACCAGCCTCTCTAGCACTCTTCTCGTCCCATACATCCACGACTCATTCTGTATTCTATCCCTCCCTGGTGCCTTCCCTTTCCTCAGTTTCTTCACATGCCTCTCCACCTGTTCCATTGTAATTTCTTCTCCTTCAGGTTCTACTCGGTTTCTCTTCGTCTCTATTTCCGTTTTCTTTTTTTCCTTTTCTCCCTCCAGCAGCCTCATGAAGTACTCCTCCCACTCATTCATCGTTATCTCCTCGCTCCCATTTTCTTTTTTCTTTCTCTCTCTATTAATATAGTTCCATACCTCCTTCTCTGTTCTTATTGCTTTTATCTCTTCCTCCTCTCTCTCCTTCTTTTGCCTCTTCTTCTCCCTGCATGTCTCTCTGTATCTTCTTTTCGCTTCTAAAAAGCCACTTCTGTTCCCTTTAGTCTTTCTCCACTGTCTTAGTTCTTTTATTGCTTCCTTTTTACGTTGCTCACATTCTTTGTCCCACCATTTATTCTTTCTTTTTGTTCCTCCACGTCTTACTGTTATTTCCCTTTTTGTCGCTGCTTTTTCCAATATTTCTACCAATTCTTTCTCCATTTTCCCTACTTCTTGTTCTTTAAATGTTGCTTTTTCCAGTCTTCTCTTATACTCTTCCACCCCTTGCTCGTCCCATACTTTAATTATCACCTTCCGCATTTCCTCTATTTTTTTCTTCTTCTCCTCTCTTCTCTCTCCTCCTTCCTATACTTATCTCTATAGGCAGATGGTCTGACTCTACTCTTTCCCCTATTCTGAATTCTTCGACTTCTACCCATGCTTCTTCGTTTACTATTCCGTAGTCTATCACCGTCTCTCCTCTACCGCCTATGTAGGTCCATTCTCCTTCTTCGTCCCCTTGTTTATTTCCATTCAGCACTTCCTATCCTTTCTCTTCTATCCATTCCATCAACTTCTTCCCTTCCGCGTTTTCTTTCTTGTCTTTGGATTTTCGTTTTCCCTCTCCTCTCTCTTCTTCCTAATCCCTGGCTCCTCTTTCCCCAATTCTCCCGTTAAAATCCCCTCCCAGAAGTAGACATTCTTCCCTGTTGTCTTTTAATGTTTCTTCTATCTTGCTTATTGTTTCTTTCATCTCTTTGCTGTACACTGTCACTATTTTCCACCATTTACTGTCTATTTAAACGTTTCTCACCATGTGACCTTCCTCTTCTCCCTTCTTTTTAATATTCTCTTTTATTCCTTTCTTCTTTCCCCTTCTCGCCCCTTGCCATTCTCACTTGAACTCCTTTGGTAACAGTTTTTCTATTTTTTCCCAGCGTTCTGACCATGTTTCTGTTAATCCAACAATATCGAACTCCTTCACATAGTCCCAAAAATCTTTTTCTTTTTTCCCTAGTCCCGCTACATTCCAAAATAGTGCCCTCACCCCTGTTTTTCGCGTTACCTTCTTTGATTTCCCCCTTTCTTGCTTAGTTTCCCACCTACTTCCTTCTTTGTTTCTTTTTTCCCGTTTCATTGTCCTTTTTACTTTGCCGTTGTCCCCCTTTTTCCCTCCTCCCCTTCTTCTTATTGGAAAACCTCTAGTCTCTCTCTCTTTTCATTCCATCTCCATTGCTCCCCGTCCACTATTAATTTCCTGTATCCCACTCTTACTTCTTTTCCTTCTTCCCTTTTTTCTTTCGCCATACTTCTTAGTTTCTTCTGTAAATCCCCCTTGTTTCCCTCTTCTCCCTCAATTTTCCTTTTTGCTTCATTATTCTTTCCTTTCTCACCCCATTCCTCCATCTCCACCAATACTTGATCCTTGTTAATCCTGGAACAATCTTTTAGTTTACTATCCTCTACATTTCCCTTCAAAAACTTCTCTACATCCTCTTTTTTTACATGACTTTTTCTTTCCCCGTCCCATACTGGTATCACGATGTTGTTCTTCCTCTTTCTTCTCTCTTCGATTTAAATTCTCTCTTCCAGCTTTTCCACTCTCTCCTTCCACCAGTCTCTATCTCCTTCCCATCTCTTCTCCTTCTCTTTAAATTCTTCTCTCTGCCTCTCTATCTCACTCTTGATTTCCTTGTTTTCTCGTCTTATTTCTTTCATCTCCTCCTTCAACTCTTGCAACAGCTCCAATATTTTTTTCTCCATCTCTGTGTCCGTTTCCTTCTCTTTCTCTGATGTCTTCTGTGTTTTCTTTACTCCAGGAGACCTCGCCGTCTTTTTACTTTTTTGAAAAAAAATTCTCTTCCTCCTCTTCTTGTTTTTCTGTTCTACCCTCCCCTTTTCTCTTTCTTTTCCTTTCCTCCAGGTAAGAGTCCAGGCTTCCCTGACTGACCGAGCGGTTTCTATCGTCTTTGTTCATCCGCTTCCTGTGGCGCCTCCTAGATGTCGTTATCTTCCGGCTTCGCCGATTTATTCTTTTTCCTGACTATATCTCCTCTTCCCTGCCCAATTCTTTCTTCTTACCTTTCCCTAATACCTCTTCTCGCTTTTCTCAATATCTTCTCCAATTTCTCTTTATATCACCTTCTATTTCTCTCTCTCTTTCTATTTTCGCTACTTAACCTCTCTACCACATGTTTACCTTTAGCTCGGTAATACAGGAATCCTTAATAATAATTAAATAACAATAACAATTTATTGGAAACTAGCTGACCCGATAAACTTCGTATCATCTACTATCGCGTTCTATTAAAAGTAATCTGAAGTAGCGATTCCCATACAAAATTACCTATTTTTAATTTTTCTATTTTTCAGCTGAACTTTAGGGTTGAAACCCAAGAGGGCGCCTCTGGGCATCCATGTCCATGTTTTAATGGTTATTCTGCTATTCGGGGCTTAGACAAATCCAACACATCAAATATCATAAAAGCCCTTCTTGAGTTATATACCCAAGGGGGGCCCCTGGGCCCCCATGTCCATGTTTTAATAATTATTCTGCTATTCGGGGCTGAGACAAATCCAATGTCCATGTAAAAAATAGTTTACCACGTATTCTCATACCTACTAAATATACAAAAAAAAAAATCATAAAAATCAGTCGATCCGAAAAATCGCTCCAGCCCAAGCCCCGTATTATAACGAACAAAAAAATTATTCAAATCGGTACATACAAACAGCGATTCATTTTTATATATAATTATATAGATAACAGATTCTAACACTTCATAATACTAATTTATCTTAAACACCATTAACAAACTATGAATAAGCAATCAACATAGCCTGACTAGTGCTCAAAGCATCCTGTCACGGTCTGGCTGGGGGTTTTCCCTGCACGCTGCCCTAATCCCCACTCTTTACCACCTCACCGCTCTAACACGGCCAGACTGACGAGTACTCGCTTTCGAAATAGCGATCCACTCATCACATTCTCAACACAAAACTTTTTCATTCTCAACTTTTTCATACCAATAAAACAATCTAACTCAATTTTCAACAACCACGGCTCAACCCTAACAAACTACTCAACATTATTTGTTCAACGTTCGGATCTCCACAATATCCATGTAGCATTTTCAAAACAATTGTCATAATAATCAGCGATTTCAAACCAACTGTCGTAGTAATCAACATTTTCAAACTAACTGTCGCAATAAGCTCACTCACTGGTTCCAGAGCAAATTACCAGAAGGAATCTCGGCAGTAAGCAACATCAGAGCAATCTCATCAACACACCTGTCGCGTTAAGCTCACCACCTGCCATCGCGTGGCTACAGAACTTAACACCAAGTGGATCTCGGGTAGTCTTTCAACATTACTTTACAATTGTTTCAACATCACTTTCCAATAAATTCAAATGGACCAACAAAACTCTACTTCTAACAATAAACACAAACAAGCCAACAACACTCTTTTCAATTCTAACACTAATACTTACACTACATTCAAGCAGCCAACACACACTGACAGCATTTTTGTCCTGTTTTTTTAGAGCACTTGTAGGCACGATTCGCCGCCAAGCTCCCCTACTTTATATTTGTTACCGAACTGTTGACTACAACCGCTTCAAAATATCAATCAACACATGATTTATCACCGATCAAATTACTGCACTGGAGTAAGAAACTTACCAATTCGCCAATCTGTTTTCAACCTGTATCATTTCGCCCGTCCTTCGAACTTCGTCTTGGCTTTCCTGATAGTCGACACTGCTAATTGCTTTCTTCCACAATTCAGACCTCAGACCATGGGTGCGCCGCCCATTTACTATCTTTCACCACTGATACACCTACACCTGAGCCTCTTTGGGTGGGTTCACAGTCCCACTTCTATCAACAAACATAATCAACATAACCTGACTAGTGCTCAAGGCATCCTGTCTCGGTTTGTCTGGCGTATTTCCCTGCACGCTGCTCTAATCCCCACTCATTTTTCAACGTCATTTATATTAACGAGAAAAATGCAGAAAAGCTTCATCACGTTACGCTCGGGGTCGGTTTTTTGGACAAAAGGGGATGAAGCTCATAACCAAAATTTCAAAACTTTATAAATTATTTCTTCTAAAAATTCTGGGCAATATTTATATCTTGTCAAAGTCACCACTGTTTCAGGGCCGTGGCCGTAGCTTCCCCTGTGTTACAGCGTTAAGCATTTGGGAGTACCACATAACTTCCACCTCCCGCAGGCAAAACGAACAATCAAGTCCATCTGCTGACAAGATACATGTACACATAAGAAAAAAATCACATAGCCGATATAAGAAATGGAGCTACACAAAAATAGGCTCACAGTGCCTGAAATGTTAGATAAAATTGGTATTTGAATACCTGAAATGTAAATACAGGAAAATACACTCCCAATACATAAAATCGTCTGTAAGTAAATGTGCCCTTTTTCTTTTTAATTTGGTCAGGGGTAGTAATTTACCCCTGGTTTAATATTATTCCTTGGTTCGGTTTGGTTGTTGATTTGGTCACGTGAACTCTCTATTTCTTTTTATCTTTAGCTTTGGTGTGTATGTACTTAGATAGAATGAACAGAAATATAGAGAATAAAAAGGTTACCTGAACTTGCGGTGGCTCAACCCACGCGGTCTGGAATCTCTCTTTTCCCGCCAGCACGTCTCGGAAACACAACGTGAAAAACTCGTAGTGCAAATTAAATCAAATTTAACAAATTTTAAGAACAATTATTAGAGCTTGTTGCTTCCGTGGTTGGGATCGTAAGGGCTGGCAAAATCTCCTGTCTCTTCAGCCCTGCCGCGCTGCCAAACTAGCACCAGGTCGGGTAGGCAATCCGAAACTCTTTTGTGTATGCAGGTGCCGTACTTCAACGGTGAATTCAAACATGGTCGCATTTGGGGCTTCTCCTGTCAAAACGATTTATAAATATTGACCAAAAAGTAAATTAATGAGTAGCGAAGTGAGTATTATAAAAATACCTGAAGATGCATTCGTAAGTCAAAAGTCTAATTTCATCGCACATGTTTTTTGACGAGCACAAGTAATTTGTCATACTGTATATAAGAAATTTTTGGGGGTTTAAAAATCGATTTACATAATATAAAAAAACATACCATTTAATAATTAAAACATACAACAAATATTCGAATGCAGATATAAATCTCAAGTGGTTCTTATAATAATTCGCTAGCCCAAGTAGATTTCTGACAATTACGATAAAATAGCCTTTAGCTGATTATACCCCGATTTCAAAGCTGAGATAGCACTCCAAGCTGCTACAACACCGATTAAAACAATAGTGGCTGTCCGAGATTCTTCACTAGATGCCGCTACAAAAGTGCGCGTTTGTAAACCGTAGCACAAGCTCACGAGCCCCAAAAGATATCCTAGCATTCCAAATAAGTTGTGAATAAATTTAAACCACACAGGCTTCAGAATCGACTTCAGTGATTGCGCCTTGGCGGAAGCAATACCCAGGATTTGAGAAAGCAGTACGAAAATCCACGACGCCAGGCCTAAAAATACACACTTGGAAATTCAACTTTTAGAGAAAGATTGGAGTATTTACCAGTTTGTGAGTGAAGTGTGTTGAAGTGATTGCTCGGAATCACATGAATGAAAAAGCTGATTCCAATAGTTGCCAAAACGGCGCTCAGAAAAAGAAGAGCTCCGTGGATGTAGTACCTCGTAGCTCTGGGTATCTGCAGGGTCCAAACATTGTCACTGGCGAACAACACTATAGCTTCGGCCATCAGGGGAATATACTACAAATTTTGTGGTTAGTCTTCATAGCGGCGGTGCTACTCGTCACTTACAGCTATAGTCGTTAAAATCATATGCCATCTGGGTAGGTCATTTTCGAAATCATAGCACAGAGTCCATAATATGAAAGTGCCAACTACAGCGACCAATTGGTGGAATATCGTGTTAGAAATCCACGATAGCCGCGTCAAAATCGTGACCGATTTTTGGGGCGTTTTGGTCGTTTTTTTCACTCCCGTTGTGATGTTGGTCATTTTTGGTTCGAGTTCAAGACTGGTGAAGAGTGAGTTCGCGTGTGCCGATTTTATATTGATATCAAAGATAATAATGATGACGCACTACTTTCGTTAGATAGAATAGGATACTTTTTGTCGATCATCATAGACTGCCTAACTAATGATAAAAATCTGCCCTCTCAATATTTCCGGTAGACTTAAGTAAGTGAGGCCCATCATTCGTTATTTTTTACATCCCTCTTTATGGAAAAAAAGAGACTTCTTGCAATCGCATTATGGTAAGGGATTATTATTATTGAAATGCAGCATGTAAATTATTTTTTTTACTATTCTGATCGGCTGCCTTCACGCGCTGTATTAAATGGAGGGCTTAGATATGGTGGAGGTATAGTAGCCTCAAGCTTAATTGTCACGGGGTTGGGAGGAGAAATGATGCACGACCAACTTATCTATGAACGTCCTAAACTGGTTCTGAAATAAACATTCTACTCTTGATCGACTCTTCGCCGAAGATGTAAAGGAATGGTGACAGGACCGTATTCCAAAAATGTAGATTGAGTTGATCACTTCCCTCAGTACGTGTAACAAATAAATATTTTACTGCTCAACTTTAGAATAGATTAAAAGTGCAAGTCTTAGAAAAACATGTGCTGGACCAAATATTAAAAACAAATTCCTCACTTTAGCTAGTAATAATTCATAACAAAATATTAAATACCCCTCCGATGCAATGACGCGTGCCGGGGCAGAAACCGCGTCTTGCAATGGAGTCGACCAGTTGCAACAAGACAATCAAAACCGGTTAGAATCCATATGGTATCGGTTACGACTTACTTGTCCCGCAATGTCTCGATTCCGACAAAAAAAATGGACAAAAAATTCGTGACAATTTAAGGTTGAGGCTACTATACTCAACCCGTATGTTAATCTGCGGCGCTTAAGTAAGAGACAGACCTGGATGGAGGATATCGAAAACAGACAAAAACCATAGATGCAATGAAACAGATAACGATGAACACCCAGGAAAAAGAAAAAGGCATTGAAGAAAAAGAGGAGCCCAATGAATTGTCACCAATGAAAAGCCGTGACATTAACCAATGTTACTTTTTAACTGTTCAGTCACTTGGAGCCACTTCTTCAGTGATGGAACTCCTCAAGTACCCCACTTGGAAATACCAAACAGTTGTGTGCTTTTTTTTGATTTCAGTAAAGAAAAATTTTCATTTTAAAAAGAATGTTTTGTTCTACTTTGCAGAACTTGTGCCATCACAAAATTTGGAGGTCTAAAACTTTTGCAGCCAAGTTAAAAAGCAATTGAAAAATCAGACTATGAAAATTCTGCTGTAATGATCATCACTAGGGCTTGTGAATGTTTCTGTCTTTTCACGATGTTGGACAAGGTGCAAGAATTGCAAGTCATTCACTACTTGTTATCCCGGCTACGTGCGTGAGATAATTTTTTGCTTTATCTAGTTTACTAACGATCACGTTTTGAAGGAAAGATAAGTGTGTGTATTGGTGTGTTAGTCTAGACAAGAAGTTGAAAACCTGCGAAAAATAGTTAAGGATCTAAGAGATATGAGCGATAGCTCATTCGATTCGGGATTTTATTCTGAGAAATGTTTGCTCCCAAAATAAAAATTACAATTGTTATTAACAAAAAACTGAAAAAAATAAGGGGTTTAGTTTTTTGGTAATAACACAAAAACTATAAGTGATAGCGAAGATCGGAACAAAGATTCAAAAAAAGGAGGAAAACAAATAAATTTCTTTAAAGGATTAAATTAATATTAATTTAAAAATTTTAATAAATTATGGTGTGTTCTTAACACTTGATGGAATGAGATCCCGTTGGAAAAATCGATCTTCATTTTTTTTTAAGTTAATTATTTTGTTTATAAGAGACCGAAAAAACTGCAAAATTTTCAATAAAAATTATCATACCAAAATATTCTAAATATTTTCAAAATTTAACTCAAAATCTCCTCACTGAGCGGAGAAACGAACACCCTCAAACATCACAATTATAGTGGCATCACAGTCTTTGGCAAGCGCCATCAGTGCACTTGTTTGTGTTACCAGCTTGACCACCACCAGGCAACAACATTGCGTGTCCCAAAAGCACGTGAAGCCACCCCCAAACAATATAGTAATGCCAATTCCCATCAACAGCTGTTGCTGCTGTTCCCTCTGCCAGCCACTTGGAGTTGACACCCTGACAGCGAAGTATTGTAGGTTAGGATTGCCCTGGGATTGCCAAGTTTGCCAATATTAAAAAAAATAATTATACTGTCAGTAGAATTATTATAACGCCGTCTTTGTCTATTATGACACCCAAAACTGTATCGTAATAGCCTCAGTACGAACGCAAAGTAGAAAAAAAAAACATATTTTATGCAATGCTGTTAATTCGTCCAATAGAGGCGCTTAATAATTGTGGGTAATTTCTTTAAAGGCATTTGCTTATAAACTCTTTATAAAAAAAATTACTAGTTTAATATTTAAAAAAAAAAATTTTTTCCATTTTGTTGTCCCGAGGAAATATATTTTATAGTTTATCTTATTATTTATAATCTTTTTTTTATATTTCTAACTATATTTTTGTTTTTTAAAAATCAATGTTTGCATTTCTTAATAAAATACCAAAAAAAATTCGTATTAAAAATTTAATTATTGTTTATTAACAATGCAATTTGTTATAAACAAATTCCAAAAATTTTTATCTACCATAGTTCATTATCCATATGCATTTGTTTATATAAAAAAATGTTTTCTAGGCTTATTATAAAACTATTAAAAAAAAAATTCAGTCTTTAACTATAATTGTTTATGAAATATTGGGATTTGCTAAAACAATTTCATTAAAGTCACATATTAAGTAACGAAGTTACTTAAGAATTCCAAGAGAAGAGTGTCGAAAATGAGGCTCGACTGTCCCACTGTTCGACAAGGTCAAGCTCCCTACGCCCAAATCGGCATCTTTAACAGCTTGTTAAAAATACCTCTAGACCTCCGATCGGGATGAAACTTTCACCGTTGTAACCGGAAAAATAGCGCGCAGCTTATGCAACTTTCCGGAAGTCGCTACGACCACCCCAAGCCACCGCCCAAGTGTCCAGGAAAAATGCTTTCCATTATCTGATTGGGATGGGACTTAAATCATTTTGAACAGACAAGAAGCGCGCTCAGGTCCTCGCCAGTGCGGAATCTCTACCTTGCCCGAATCCGCTGCCGTTCCGTCCGGAAGAGAGTTTCTCCCTACTACATTGCAACAGGCCGCGCTCGTCTGCTAACGTCATCGTCTCCCCTCCAGCGTATCCATGAAAGAGGCTCCAGGCGCAGAAGACAGATGTGAGTCGCACCTCTACCCAAGAGGTCCTAGCCAACTACCCTACCTTCCAATTCCCGACCACGTTCTTTCCGGTCTCCACTTCCGGTGTTTAGTCATCGCCTGCCGGTGTTTAATTCTGGCATTTTCCGGTTGTCTGACGGCGGGGGAACTCTGCTGGCGAGCCAGCCAACTGTCGCGCGCTAGTAGTATCCAGACAAGTTTCCTGTTTTCCCTCCGAAAACCCGGACCACACCTTCCCTACCCTTGACACTTTTCACCGCCATTACAACCGTTGGGAGGGTGTCCCAAGTGGAGCATAGCACTTAAAAAACTAGCGCTCGAAGCAACCCGACCGTGGTAAGCGTCACAATTACATTAATAATAATAATAATAGATAGATTAGGAATGAAGTGTTTAAATAGTGATCGGACCATATTGTGTTAATAAACAATTAAATTTAAATATATATATATAATGCGAGACTAAAAAAGACTTCTCAACCCTGGTGTAACGAAGTTACAAGTTCTGTGAAGAGCGAGTACATCGAGTTTAGCCAGCAAAGAGCGCCGCGTTTCTTTGCCGCGTGAATAAAACCGATGAACTCAATTTCAACAATGTTGACGTATCGGGATGATTCTATCGCTCCGGTGATCGGGATGGGACCGCGCTCTGGGTCCCGTCGTCCGAAGTTTGTGCGCTGCCCGGATTCACCACCGTTCCAGGAGAGTAGGACGGTGAATCGTATAGCGATGAAGACCTTGGACCCACGGGCGGCCGTTCACGCAGGGGAAGAACGTCACCGCTTCGTCCCAAGCACCCTATAAAAGAGCGAACAGAACCTAGCAGAAGACACTTGGTGATTCCGACCGTTCTGGTTCTGGTAGTTCTGGTAGTGTGTGGTGAGTTCCTGAACCCCCGCCCACCAGCAGCAGAACAGAAGAACCGGAACGACCACCGTAGGAAACAGTAAGGTAGGGGACCTCTTGCTGTCCGCTCGTCGTTTCCTTCTCACCGACCTACCTGGTATCTTTGGTGCCGACCTGGTGCACCGGGTCAGGGCACTTGTCGTGGCTTCTGCATAGGCTGTCCAGGTCTCTGGTTTCGGTGCACCTGCCGGTTGACCACCGAGATATCCGGACGGGTCCTTCTAGGGATCCTCTCACCCGACCAGAAGGGGCCAGCCTTGGTATCCTTGGTGACGACCTAGGGCGCCTGCGGTGCCTTCTTCCGAGAGGCTATTGTTTTGGCGGCCCTTCCATCAGCCAACCCTGTTCTACCCCACCTCCGACCCCGAGCGACGCGGCGGGTAGTGTAGGGCACGACTGTTTAGTCCCGGGAAATCTATTCCGTGATATTGTAAAACCCTTATATACAGAGTGAACATAAAGTTCCGCACAAAATTCATAATTTAGTTATGTAATGTTCTTGCGAAAAACGCTCGAACAGGTCGATTTTTGTTTTTAAATTGCCATCTTTTGACATAAAATTTTTGTTGATGACGTCATCTGTTTTTGAACTATGACACCGTCATCATTTTTTTTAAATGGTAACTTTCATTTTTTATTTTTTTTTGGTTTTAAATACACTTTTCAATTCTCTATTTAACAAACGTAAAAAATTGCCACTTTGCATAACTTTTTTTTTTGAAAAAAATACGTTTTACATCAAAAATGAAAAAATTGAAAAATAACAATAAATTTGGAAAGCAAACAACAAAAAATGAAAAACCAAAAATAAAAATTTGACGCAAGTGCTCAACTATTTGACACATTCCCAGACGTGTTTTAACGCTTTGAACACTTCGTTCAATCTGTGCCTTTCACCACGAATTCGTAGTGAAATAGTACTTTTTCCAGGAATAAAAATTTAATTTTTTGAAGCAAAATTTGTAATTTTTTCAAAAAAAAAGTTATGCAAGGTATCGCTTTTTTACTCTTGTTGAATAGAGAATTGAAAAGTGTATCTAAAACCCAAAAAAAAGTTGGGGGTTGCCATTTAAAAAAATTTATGACGGTGTCATAGTTCAAAAACAGATGACGTCATAATCAAAATTTTTATGTCAAAAAATGGCAATTTGAAAACAAAAATCGACCTGTTCGGGCGTTTTTCGCAAGAACATTACATAACTAAATTATGAATTTTGTGCGGAACTTTATGTTCACTCTGTGTAAACCGCGAATATCTGTCCTCCCTGTATATATCGACCCCTGTATATATTTGTAAATATTCCGTGTAAATTAAAGCCTGTAGAAAACGCGTGACTATTTATTGACCCTCCACCAAACTCGACAGCTGACCCCTGGTTCGCCGTACTCCCCAAAGCTACCCGTGGACACGTGTAGAGCATACCACAATAAAAAACGCATTAAAGATCGAATAGCTATTTATGGTATAAGTGAATAAAGACACATTTCATCCACGAAAAAACAGTTTAGCACACGAGGCGAGGCCGAGTGTGAAAATGTTTTTGAGTCACGTGTATCGTACAATATTTTTTCCAATTTCAAATTTTCAAAAAGGTTAATTTGATGAATGCTTAAAGAAAGAAAGTTGACTGTACTTTCTTTAAGTACAGCGGAAGTTAAGTTGACCCCTCTTTCGTCATGGTCAAGTGCAGTGGATGTTCCAGGCCTTTAATTTGAATTTACAACATTTTTCTTGTCGTGAATATTTTTTGAGCAACTGATTTGTGGATATAGCGTTCTGCCACTGTAGAAAACTCCCATCTCCCGTGTCTCTCTTGGATTTGTTTTTCAACTTTAAACAAGTATTATAAATAAAATAATTAACTTTTAAGAACATGAACTTCTTGAGTACATACATACATAAATAAGAAAAGCTGCAAGAAGTGAAAAATTTATAGCTCAATTTTTTGTTGTATTCAATGAAAGCGGAGGTCCCATAAAATTTTGTCAATTAACAATCGCCTAACTTATTGAAAAATGAAGTTTAATTGGTTTTTCCACCGGAATCACTTAATAACAATTGTATTTTTGAAGTGAAAACTTTTTTATCGGCGGTGAGCACTTTTTGGGATGGGTAAAAAATGTTAAACTTCCGTCAGGACATGTGGCCTGAGCGAAAATTCGTAAGACGGAGGGAGGGTAGACCGCCGCGCCGGCGCGGCGTAGGAGAGGAGGTAATATCCCCCTCTCTTTGTTGCGAGTTTCAGAAGAAATAATCGTCCAGCGGGAGGAGTAGCTATTTATCAAAATATGAACACAGTTCATTATTGCACAAGTTATATGGATGTGCATGCGAAATACACCAGCATGTTTAATGCTACTTACTGTTTCGGATATCGGCGATATGTTTATAAGTCGTTTTATTCATTTATTCTCATGACGCATCTCCATTGCTTCAAAAAAAAAATTGGGAAAAGCTTTGATGATTTACCAATGATTTTGAGTGGAGATTTCAACATAAACTTTGCAGACGATAAAAATCAACTATTAATTTAATTTTTATATAATGAATTTGGTTTAACGGTGTCAAATGATCGCAATCTTGGCACAACGAAATACAAAACCACTATTGATGCGGTCTTTATTAGACATTTAAATAGATGATGCTGGTAATGATGATGGTGAAAGAGTCGTTGAAGTTATGGATGAAAGTTGATTTTTCTGAGAGATAAACTTTTTAATGTGAAATAATTGTAATAGTTCTGAAGTGTTAAATTTTTAATGTAATATAAATTGTCATGTTTTGTGTACGATAGCGCAATAAATGAATATTGTATTTTACCACATAAATGATAGTTCTTTTATACTGATAAATAAAGCAATTCGTGCGAAATTATTCTCTAACCATTCCAAAATATTAAAAAATGCACAACGTTAATGTTCAAGTTTTCACTTCTGCCGGCACTCCCGGAGTGCAGCCTGTTGTTTTTTTTTCCATTAGTCTGTCCATCTAGTAACTTTGAATTTTGTCTGATGAATTCTTCTCCCGTGTTGACGTCACAGAGAGGCGCGCGTTTCAAATAAAACAAATGTTTCGGATTTTTTTACCTATTAAACGCGTGATTTCGAATAAACAAAAAAACATGGGTGTAATATTTTTTCGTCTAGTTTCTAGAAAAGCTGTTTTTAAAATTGTGGGACGACCATTCATGATTGTAGATAGATTTTAAATTAAAAAACTCATTAATAGATACATTTGGTTTATTACCATTCACTCATATACAATAAATTAATCAACATAAACTACAATTGACAATAAACAGTGCAGATCCATAACGTTGTCCCTTTCTGTATACCTCACGAACAAATAAAATCGAGGCATTGTTGTCGGTACAATAACACAGTCTAAAGAGCCCGACACTTATAGCTTCATTAAAAAATATTGCTTATAAAGGGGATCATAAAGATCAATTGCGGTATTTACCAGAGCGAATTAATCCGCGATAGAAGTGGAAATTTGTCAATAAAATGGACATACTTAAGTTCTAATATCACATATTTATTTCTAAAGCAAACTCTCCCGATTTCTAAATGGGAAGTAGTCACTTTAGAAATACATTTTGTGTCATCTAATTTTATCAGATTAAAATAGAATGGTTTTCACTTGATTGTAACACGATTTCAGAGCCGCCAAAATGCTCCAGGCTGTACTAACAGCTAACAAGCAATACGTGGCCGTTCGTGATTCCTTCGATGTAAATCTAGTAAACGATCTTAATTCGAGTCCATAGGCCAGGCTGACTATTCCGAAAACGTACCCCAACAGTCCGAAAAGGTTATGAATGAACTTTAGGTACACTGGACGGACAAAGCCGCTGAAGGGCTGGGGTTTAGCTGCAGCCAGTCCAAGAAATTGTGACAGGAGAATGAAAACCCACGATACTAGACCTGGATATGAGTTAATTAAGGTAACAACAAGGTTGATATAAATGTACACGTACCTGTCCAACCGTGGATGCTTTTGAAGTGTTGAGCACCGCTTCCTTTTTGATGAATTATCAGCGCTATACCAACGGTTACCAGGACAGCGCTAACTAGGAGAAGGAAACCGTGGATCCAGTATTTAATTGTACGATCGATTTTTCTGCTCCAGACGTTGTCGCTTGCGAAAAGTATTATTGCTTCTCCCATTAGAGGAACATACTAAAAAAAAGACATAACTAATTTGAAAACAGAATTAAAATAATAAGTACAGCTGACCACTAAGAGATGGGGCTATTATCTCTATTTCGTTAATTACAATCAGTTCCTTTGCGAGTGACAGAGAAATGCTAGTTTTTGGTATTTCCTTTCTTATCGAAGATACCGATGCGGTACGTCTGGCACCTGGGAGCGGTTGCGTTTACCTGCGCTCATCCCATTTTTATAAATATATAGTTGACAAACAATTTTGTCGTTGCTAACATGGAATTTTAGAAATTAAAAAATAGTCATTTTCAAACCACTTTAGTATAGCTGAAATTTTACAGTTCGATAATCAAAGAATTTAAAATAAATTTGCCATTTCGAAATTTGCTTGTTTAATTAGGAGCCCGACCAATTTAAGTGAGTGAAGAGAATAGGTGAGTTAAAGTACGGCAACTAATTTGTTGGTTGTGTGAGAAAGATACCTGCGACAAAGGGATGCGCAAAGGTAAATCCAACAGCTCCCAGGTGCCAGACGTACCGCATCCCTACCTAACTAAAAGCCAACCTAATTTTTTTTTCTCGTACTAAGATTCTCTGTCTAACAACTTTAATATATTCTACGTTTGAATTGATCCTCTTTATTTACAATCCACTTGAACCAATTAGTATAAGTAATACCTCTAATCCACAAAAATACATAATCTACAAGTGACAGGTGAATTATTTGTTTGACCTTATCTTTAGATATCAAGGAATTAAAATCTCGAAACATGGGACATGTGAGCAAACCGGTTTTCTACTTATCCCAGACAGTATTAATCTTTGTGGGAAATTTTGGAAAATAGTAATTATTTAAAAGATTAAAAATATGGCGATTCTACTAATCTCTGTTCTTATTGGGACATACATGTTTTTACTGATTAGTGATTTTAATTCTGCCAGTTTATAATTTTTTATTTTTTTCTTGATCAAAAATATGTGTTTACCATTTTATTTTGTCTGTACTATTGTATTTCACTTTTTTTCACAGTTTTTGACTTTTGACAGCATTTCGTAATATGTATACAGGTTGGTCAAAATCTTTGACAGACTGAGTTTATCAGAAAAACAAAAATATGGGCAAAGAGCCTCAGACAATTTATGATTGTAAAAGTTTTGTTGTATCATGGGATACGAACTTAACACCATTAATAGAGAATAATTTAATGTCGACGTTTCGCCTCCATGGGGGCCTCTTCAGGCCTAAAATCTTATCCTTAAAATTGGCAAAATGAGTTATCATTTTTGTCGTTATCAACTAAGAGTGACAGCGTGTTAAAAACACAAGATGGCGTTTTTGCTCATATATTCTGAACTTCATAAAATTCTGCATTATGAGAAATTATTGCTAAACAAAAAATAAACAATTGTGTTTACTGGATACAGGATGTTACCAAATGCTGTTAGATATAGATTAAATTCGTTTAAGTATTATTCTATATTTATTTGTGACAAGTAGGGTCGTTCACAGATAAAGTCGTCTGCTACATCCTTTGAGCAATTTCTTATTCTAATCCATGCAATTACAAACATGACGAAACATTTATATTATAGGGTACAGTAACCAACCCGAACTATATCTAAACAAATTACTGTTACTTGTTTGAACAATTACTCCACACTGTTACTTTCAATTATCACATCTACCACTCACCGCCAGGGTTGAAAGTATCATATGCCAGGTAAACTTCTCGTTCAGCTCATTATTATAAAACAGCGTCCATAAAATAAAAACAGTCACAACGGCGTAAATTTGATGGAAAAGCGTGTTGAAAATCCACATCGCCCGTTCGGTGATTGGAATCGACGTCTTTGACACCACCATTTTTTCTATATAACACTGAACCTAACTGAAATTCGATCTGGGGACTTAGTGTGACCTTAGGTATGCTGAAGCCTTTATATAGATCGCCACCAGACGAGGAACTGCTGAAAAGATAATTGAATTATTTGATACAGGTATCTGCGCGGTCTGTAATCAGTCCTACGTGATTCAAATAGCCAGTTTCAAAAAATAATTAACGTGACGAAATTCGTTCTATGGTTCTGTAATAAGAACTGCGAAATATTTCTAAAGCACGGATATGAGCGGGTAATCTTTTATGATTTTTTTTCGGTTTATGGCAAGTCGATATTTTCTTTATTTGATTCGTCCCGACCTCCCAAGTAATATTACCCAAATTTAGATAAAATGTTAAAATGATTACATATAGGGGCAAAAATGTTATTGTCTGCAATAAATCACCCAATCGCTACAAAATTAATGATTGCAGCTCAATAGCTTTTACCAAGTATAAATAAAGAAATTTCCTTTGTTCTAAATTAGGAGTTTGGTGTTTGACAATTTTATTCCAAAATGACAGTGTGCTCTGTCTAAACATGTATATCCGATTACTTTCTTTAATTATCTTCTTGTTTCTCAAGTTTCCATCGAATAATATGTTAGACACTTCTCGTAATTTATTCTCATTAATTTTTTGGCCTGAAATTTAGAGGGCGCCTAAATCTTGAATCTAGATACCAATTTTCACATAATTATGTAACACTGCTTGTTTAACAGTTATGAGAATTCTCAAGAAAAATAACCACCTCATTTACGCCCGTTTTTCGTGATTTGTAAATAAATAAGCAACATCGTCAAAAATAATAATATCGTTGATCTTCAAGGTATAAGAATTTTGGCCTCCACCCTCCCCTGTTTTTGGATTAGACCCCAATCGTGCTTCCCAATCGGCTTAATGTTATTGAGGCAGGTAAGTAAAGTTCAATGTCAAGTACCAATTTAAATCTTATCGGTCCGTGGTCGAGCGTATGCGTTTTTCTGATCAGTTTCTCCTGTTACTTTATTGCTTCATGAACGCCACAAATAATGGGCATTACATTAGATGTGAACATGTCCTGGAAAGTGCATGTGAAAAAGAAAAGGAACAAAAAAAAGATGTTCATTTCATTATTTTCTGATTCAAATGTTACAACTGGCTTATGGTAACTAAAACAAAGGGGCCCTCAAGGTGACAGGGGGGCGTAGCTACCATCTGAACCGCCGTAACACCGTCCCCACCACTTTTTGTTTCACTTTGATTTCCGTTTAATTTTTTCGTACCCACACCTCGATTAAGAAGTTTCACTTCAAAAATTATTAGCTGACAGGACGTAATTCTTCTCTGTCTGTACATAACAAGTTTATGTTATACAAGAAAATAATAAACTTAATTACATATTTTTTCACTATTTTTATTCCTCTTTCAATTGTCTAAATGACAGTATAAAAATTTCATATCTTAGATAAGAAAATTTTTGAGAAAAAAATTATTGAAAGTTAGAAAACATAAATTTTATTATCAACAAAAAAACACAACTCAAGTCAAGTAAGTAACTATACAAGTTTCTGACAAAGATATTGCGTTTTCAACACCAGAAATGCTCACCATTAACAGATTGGGGCATTGCGGCGGCATCTTTTATGATTAATAACTTTTAAAACGACAGTAAAATACCGTCCGATTGAGTCATCTCGAGAAACTAATTAATTATTGTGAATTTATCGAGATGTGCGCAAAATTTTGAAACTTTATCAGCGGACTTTACCGGACAAAACCAATTGATTCTCAGTAGGTCAAAAGTTCTTTCCCTTATCTTCGATAGGTGAATCATAAATTCCTAAAAAAAATATGCGTTTTAATAAAGACTCTTAGGAGTAGATTTTTAATTCATCAGACACCAGAAAACTTAAAAAATACCACAGGCAAGCCATATATCCCCAGAACTATTTTTGCATTTATCTTAGAAACAGTAGTATTCTCATTCTTCCACTTATTTTCGATAGATGACTCATAAATTCCTAAAAAACATATGCGTTGTAATAGAGACTTTTAGGAGTAGTTTTTTAATTTATCAGACTCCAGAAAACGTAAAAAATATCACAGACATGCCATATATCCCCAGAATTATTTTTGACAATTTGTAAAAAACAAGCCTTGTTATTTTTCAGACGAATTTTGGAAAATCGATTTTAAATTTTGTAAAAACATCTGGCGCTGCTGAGGGGCTTCAGAAAAGTGGTAGAGTTATTTACCACACAATAGTAAATTTACAAAATGTCTTAACCGGCTAGTGGACTCCCAGAGGAATTCCTCACAACTTCAGAAACAGTAGTATGTATTCTCATTCTTTCTCTTATTTTCGATAGGTGAGTCATAAATTTCTAAAAAAAATATGCGTGGTAATAAACACTCTTAGGAGTAGATTTTTAATTTATCAGACACCAGAAAACTTAAAAAATACCACAGGCAAGCCATATATCCTCAGAACTATTTTTAAATTTATTTCAGAAACAGTAGTATTCTCATTTTGAGAATAGAATTTTGGAAAATCGATTTTAAATTTTGTAAAAACATCTGGCGCTGCTGAGGGGCTTCAGAAAAGTGGTAGAGTTATTTACCACACAATAGTAAATTTACAAAATGTCTTAAGCGGCTAGTGGACTCCCAGAGGAATTCCTCACAACTTCAGAAACAGTAGTATGTATTCTCATTCTTTCTCTTATTTTCGATAGGTGAGTCATAAATTTCTAAAAAAAATATGCGTGGTAATAAACACTCTTAGGAGTAGATTTTTAATTTATCAGACACCAGAAAACTTAAAAAATACCACAGGCAAGCCATATATCCTCAGAACTATTTTTAAATTTATTTCAGAAACAGTAGTATTCTCATTTTGAGAATAGAATTTTGGAAAATCGATTTTAAATTTTGTAAAAACATCTGGCGCTGCTGAGGGGCTTCAGAAAAGTGGTAGAGTTATTTACCACACAATAGTAAATTTACAAAATGTCTTAACCGGCTAGTGGACTCCCAGAGGAATTCCTCACAACTTCAGAAACAGTAGTATGTATTCTCATTCTTTCTCTTATTTTCGATAGGTGAGTCATAAATTCCTAAAAAAAATATGCGTGGTAATAGAGACTTTTAGGAGCAGATTTTTAATTTATCAGACTCCAGAAAACGTAAAAATTATCACAGACAAGCCATACATCTCCAGAATTATTTTTGACAATTTCTAAAAAACTAGCCTTGTTATTTTTCAGACGAATTTTGGAAAATTGATTTTATATTTTGCAAAAAAAACCTGGCGCTGCTGAGGATCTTTAGAAAAGTGGTAGAGTTATTTATTAGACAATAGTAAATTCAAAAAATGTCTTAACTGGTTACTAGACTCCCGGAGGAATTCCTGACAACTTCAGAAACAGTAGTATTCTCATTCTTTCCCTTATTTTCGATAGGTGAGTCATAAATTCCTAAAAAAAATATGCGTGGTAATAAAGACTTTTAGGAGTACATTTTTAGTTTATTAGACACTAGAAAACGTGAAAAAGACCACAGACAAGCGATATATCCCCAGAACTATTTTTGAATTTATTTTAAAAACAGTAGTATTCTCCTTCTTCCACTTATTTTCGAGAGATGACTCATAAATTCCTATAAAACATATGCGTGGCAATAGAGATTTTTAGGAGCAGATTTTTAATTTATCAGACACCAGAAAACTTAAAAAATACCACAGGCAAGCCATATATGCCCAGAATTATTTTTGACAATTTCTAAAAAATAGCCTTGTTATTTTTCAGACGAATTTTGGAAAATCGATTTTAAATTTTGCAAAACAATCTGGCGCTGCTGAGGAGCTTTAGAAAAGTAGTAGAGTTATTTATTAGACAATATTAAATTCAAAAAATGTCTTAACCGGTTACTGGACTCCCGGAGGAATTCCTGACAACTTCAGAAACAGTAGTATTCTCATTCTTTCCCTTATTTCGATAGGTGAGTCATAAATTGTTAAAAAAAATATGAGTGGTAATAAAGACTCTTAGGAGTAGATTTTTAATTTATCAGACACCAGAAAACTTAAAAAATTTCACAGGCAAGCCATATATCCCCAGAACTATTTTTGAATTTATCTTAGAAACAGTAGTATTCTCATTCTTCCACTTATTTTCGATAGATGACTCATAAATTCCTAAAAAACATATGCGTGGTAATAGAGACTTTTAGGAGCAGATTTTTAATTTATCAGACTCCCGAAAACGTAAAAAATATCACAGACAAGCCATATATCCCCAGAATTATTTTTGACAATTTCTAAAAAACTAGCCTTGCTATTTTTCAGACGAATTTTGGAAAATCGATTTTAAATTTTACAAAAAAATCTGGTGCTGCTAAGTAGCTTTAGACAAGTGATACAGTTATTTACCACACAATAGTAAATTTAAAAAATATCTTAATCGGTTACTAAACTCCCGGAGGAATTCCTGACAACTTCAGAAACAGTAGTATTCTCATTCTTTCCCTTATTTTCGATAGGTGAGTAATAAATTCCTAAAAAAAAAATTGCGTGGTAATAAAGACTCTTAGGAGTAATTTTTAATTTATCAGACTCCAGAAAACTTAAAAAATACCACAGGCAAGCCATATATCCCCAGAACTGTTTTTGAATTTATTTTAGAAACAGTAGTATTCTCACTCTTCCACTTATTTTCGATAGATGACTCATAAATTCCTAAAAAACATATGCGTGGTAATAGAGACTTTTGGAGCAGATTTTTAATTTATCAGACACCAAAAAACGTAAAAAATATCACAGACAAGCCATATATCCCTAGAATTATTTTTGACAATTTCTAAAAACTAGCCTTGTTATTTGTCAGCCGAATTTTGAAAAATTGATTTTAAATTTTGCAAAAAAATCTGGCGCTGCTGAGGAGCTTTAGAAAAGTGGTAGAGTTATTTACCACACAATAGTAAATTTAAAAAATGTCTTAACCGGCTACTGGTTCCCGGAGGAATTCCTGACAACTTCAGAAGCAGTAGTATTCTCATTCTTTCCCTTATTTTCGATAGGTGAGTCATAAATTCCTAAAAAACATATGCGTGGTAATAGAGACTTTTAGGAGCAGATTTGCAAAACTGCCCTGGAAAGTGCATGTGAAAAAGAAAAGACACGAATCATTATCATAGGACATACAAAAAAAAGCTATTGTTTTCATTTAATTATTTTCTGATACAAATGTTACTGGCTTATGGTAACTAAAACAAAGGGGCCCTCAAGGTGACAGGAGAGCGTAGCTACCATCTGGACCGCCGTAACACCTACTACCACCAACTCGGTCCCCACCACCAAAGTGTTTCACTTTGATTTCCGTTTAATTTTTTCCTACTCACCTCGATTAAGAAGTTTCACTTCAAAAATTATTGGCTCACATGACGTAATTCAGCTCGTACATAACAAGCTTAATATGTTATACAAGCAAATAATAAAACCAGTATGGGTGTACGGTATACAAGTTTGGGGCTGCACCAATAAAAGCAACATCGGGATTGTCCAGAAGTTTCAGAATAAAGTGCTGAGGAGCTTTGTCGATGATCCCTGGTATGTGCGGAACACTAATCTCTACAATGACAGTATACAAATTTTGATATCTTAGATAAGAAAATAAAAAAAAATTATTGGAAGTTAGAAAACATAAATTTTATTACCAACAAAAAAAAAAAACACAAATCAAGTCAAGTAAGTAACTATACAAATTTCTGACAAAGATATTCCGTTTTTAACGACACAAATGCTCAAAATGTTCACCATTTCAGATTGGGGCATTGCGGAGGCATCTTTTATGATTAATAACTTTTAAAACGAAAGTAAAATACCGTCCGATTGAGTTGTCTCGAGAAACTAATTAACTATTGTGAATTTATGAACAGGTATCTGCATAAATTTTTAAACTTTATAAGCTGACTTTTCCGGACAAAAACAATTGATTCTCAGTAGGTCAAATTAAAATAAATATTTATATGCGACACGTGAATTTGTATGTGGGAAAAATGCTTAAAAAAACAGTTTTCAGAAAAGTTGCTTTTGATTAGTTCTACCACTGGTTTCAATTATTGCACTTATTTCTGAAACAGCCTGTATGATATTTATACAAAGTAAATAAAACATTCTCCTTCTAAATAGTATTGGAAATAACACCATGTATAAACCAAATGTATCATTGTCTCAATTTTACCAAAAGGAGAAATTAGCGCGCCTCCAACCTCAAATTGTGATGCACCTATTACCTTAAATAATTGTAACTATAATACCTATAACCTAATTATAATAAAGTCGTATCAATTTTTTTTGTCATGGAAGAAAAAGTATAGTACGCAACTCGAGGTTAAGAGCAAATCGGATGAGATGTGTTTTACTTTATTTTTGGGGCGTAGCAACGCGCGCCGAGTACCAGCTAGTTAACAATAACAAATTCATAACAATCAATAACACAAAACCAAGTACTCTCTCCAATGGGTATACAGGTTGTGTCGTAAACAACAAACAGTAATTTCTAATTTAACCTGATAACAAATATGCAATTCTTATAATTTTAAGAGCTTTATTTATTTAGATATTGTCACTTAAAATAAACCACTTGACAGTTTCTTCACATACATGAATACCATCACTACTAAGTCAGCTTATTGCTACGGAAGCATTTTTAAATTGGAAAATTTCTTACAAAAAAACTGACTCCAGTAAAAACGACAATACGTTAGATTGAAAAGACTATCTAAGATAAGTATGTATAGAAGCCCGTCTTATTCGAATACTTTGAGAGGCCAACTCCAAGAGGAACACAACCATAGAATTAGCAATTCCAATGCCAAATACCATATACGCAAACATTACTCTCTCAAAATCCAAAGAAGGCTTAAACTCTTTTGCAAGCACTGTTGATTTATCCACCTTCATTTGGGCCTCGTAAGTCCACTTACTTATCAAACCACTCTCTCTAATCCGAATGATGACCTCGTTGAACCGCTCCAACAGAGGAAATCCCCTTCTAACGTACAGAAACCAGTAACTACTTGTGATCTAAAGAAAAGAGATGAGCATCGAGAAACCATTTCGGTTTTACTTACCGGTTCTTGAGTCATCACTTGGAGCTCTTTATAATTCTTAATATATCGCAGACGAGTTTCTGTGAATATTATGCCGTGGTCAGCTTTCGTACAGAAGTAGTGCAGTTCATCTTCAAAGCTTTCACTGTTGCCTTCGAGTCGTAGAGCCAATATCTTCTGGTAGTCTTCTCTATCGACAAAGTAGTCGAGATAGCCATCGCTAAACCTTACTTTTTTGTTGTTCTTAAACATATCTTCAAATGTCAAAATTTTGGGTTCGTAACTCGGTTTACTCAGAAGACCACTCAACTGACTCACATAGATCCAGCTTATCAAGAAAAAGTAAAACAGTAGGAAAGTGTACACAAACTTTTGGAAATTACTCCGCGGTTTGTAACTGGTCATTCCCTGAAGCATCACTTCAACAATGTCGAAAAAAGACATTTCTAGCGTTTTTCTTGTCATCAATTTCCACAACAGGGCCAACAATACAACAGAGGTCAAAATAAAGCCCCACACTTGTGGCGAAAAAATCACCAGAACATCCAAGCTGTTCACAATTTGAGCTCTTGGAGGGAAAACGAAGAAGTATTGGAGCATTCCAAAGTGTCTGCTAACTTCGACCTCACCTGGACTCGTATCCCTCATCCACTGGAATATGAAGGCTAAATCAATTCGCCGCTTAGTCATATCAGCTTCCAAATCATGGTAGTGGCCTTTGCGTAGAAAGGCCGATATATACTTGAAGTTGTCATCCAAGAAGATTACACTAAAATTGAGGTGTTCGGCTATGGTTTCTAGAGCCCTAATGAAGTAGCCCGGATCGGAAACACTGGTTACATTTTTCATCGCTAAAGGGAGAAAATCCCATGTAACGTTAAGTGGACAGTTGTTAAAATATTTGGGAATCTTGTTATCATAGGGATCGTTTGATTGGACTAAGTGCACAGTGTTGCCACAGTTGTTGACAGCATCGTAGGGGTACCACGTGACGATTTGCGTCCTATTATAGCAAACCACGACATTGTAGATATAAAGTAGCCACAAAGAATTCAGCATCCATTTTATTTCTTCCTCGGCTGAATCGTTCAGGAGAATCACAAGAAAGTTTCCTTTGTTATTGATGTACTTCTTCTGATGTTGGACGAGAGTAACCACAGCAGTGACACTTTTCTCTACAATGATGTAGTGAGAGAACTGCCTTATGGTGTTTGTATTACCCGAATTCACCACCAATTGGCTTGAGTCATTTGAGTGTAAAATGAACTTAAGTTCTTTGTCAAAGTCATGGAATGTTGAACTTAGAATCACTCTCGCTGTGGTTTGAAAATGTCTTGAAATAAACTTTTGTAAAAAATTTGACGGTTGTAGCAATGAAAGTATGAAAATCGCTTTCACGTGTGTCATCCTGTTGGTGTGTTGGAATTGTAGGCACTATAACTTCTTGATGAGTTTGTATGAAATAATTAAACCAATATCTGATAGCTTGATTGGCAAACATTTAATCAGTAGGTATTTCTTTAATTATCTGCCCTCGTATTTGTTGACTTTTCAACAATAAAATTGTAGCTTCCTAAATAAAAACGAAGGTCGGTGTAAAGGAAATATTGAGGACATAGTTATGTAGCCTGAAAGCAGAATGTTTTCCTAAAGGCTTATGCATAATAGTAAAGTCAACGCGAAAAAAGAACTTATTTACTGAACTGTGAAGAAAATAATTACAATTTAATCTTATCTTCTCAACATTTTAATATTGTTCTACAAAAACATCAATAATATTTAATTTTTACGATTCACCCCTGATGAAATTTCTAATAGTAAGTAAGTACTATTAGGATGTAAATTTACATAGTACAATGTGATCAATTAATTTGTTGTGCATATCGTTGAAAACACAGCTTTACAAAAAAAAATATAAAGGCTTTGCTGTTAACCATAAAATTATAATATTTTGTAAGTGGATAAAAGAAGGTTAGAGACATCGTGTCTGGCCCATACTTCTTTGATTTCAATGTAGTACATAAGAGAAAAAAAAAAAAAAATTTTTGATCTTTCCTTCGGCAATTTTTTTTTATTTTTTTTGCAAATAGAACAGCCTGTATATTTTTGCAGCATTATGTTACTGTTATTCACCTCTTTCTTTTTATTAAGCATTACCTATACTTAGACCCACAGAATTTGAAGCTATATTTTTTTTATATAAATAGTTCTGGGGATATACAGACCGTTTCAATCGAAACGAGCCACCCACAATAACTTTTTAGGAAAAGATATTTAAGAAAAATCTAAAAACAGGTCAATTTTTATCTCGAGGGGGACATGTTTTGATGCAATAGTAAGCAGGCTTGGTGCTACCCTATACCCCTGACAGGAGCAACCTCGATTTTTTAAATAGGGAATAGGGGTCGAGTAACATGTCGTTTGAAAGGTCTTTTAATTGTCTTTTCGGTCACATAATTATTTTTTTATTTGCATAGTCTATAAGTTAGTAATTAAAAATGAAACACGGATTTGTTTTGTATTTAGGAATGCCTGCAATTAACGATAAAAAGCTTGCAATAAACATTATTAGACAATTTATTATTGATCTGAATAATGCTGTAATCAAATTTGTCGTCATCCATACTCATTTATACCAATCCTTAAAAATAAGTAAATAAATAAACTGAAAACAAAATAGTCGTGTTTAATTTCCTGAGCTATAAAGCAACTGTACCATTGACCACTAAATTTGATTTCATATGAAATGTTCAAAATGATTGCCATTGACATCCATGCACTCATAGAGACGATTATGAAATACGCTTTTTAGGTTACGCAACGTTTCCGGTGTTATTTGTCGAGATTCCAGGATAATCTTTTGTCGCAAATCTTCCAGAGAAGCTGGTTCTGTCGCATAAATTTTGGACTTGAGGTGTCCCCACAAATAAAAATCTAGGGGAGTCAAATCGGACGATATAGCTGGCCATCCTACAGGACCTTGTCTACGAATCGAGTGGTCGGGGAAGTTATTGTCCAGGAACTGCCGTACTGGCGCAGTATAATGAGGTGGTGCTCCATCCTGTTGAAAGACCAATGCGTTCTCTAGCTCTAGCCAAAAACCGATAAGATAATAAATACGCAAATAATTGTACAAAAACACAGATTGTATAACATTGTTGATTGCAAGCTTTTTATTGTTAATAATTGCAAGCATGTCTAAATACAAAACAAATCCGTTAAAAAATTGTTTTATTTTAATTACTAACTTATATACTATGTAAATAAAAAATACTTATGTGGCTGAAAAGATAATTAAAAGACCTTTCAAACGATATGTTACTCGACCCCTATTCCATATTTAAAAAATCGAGGTTGCTCCTGTCAGGGGTATGGGGTAGCACCAAACCTGCTTACTATTGCATCAAAACATGTCCCCCTCGAAATAAAAATTGACCTGTTTTTAGATTTTTCTTAAATCTCTTTTCCTAAAAAGTTATTGAGGGTGGCTCGTTTCGTTTGAAACGGCCTGTATGGCTTGCCTGTGGTATTTTTACCTCTTCTGGTGTCTGATAAATTAAAAATCTACTCCTAAAAGTCTTTATTACCACGCATATTTTTTTTAGGAATTTATGACTCACTTATCAAAAATAGGGGAAAGAATGAGAATACTACTGTTTCTGAAGTTGTCAGGAATTCCTCCGGGAGTCAAGTAGCCGGTTAAGACATTTTTTAAATTTACTATTGTGTGGTTAATAACTCTACCACTTTTCTAAAGCTCCTCAGCAGCGCCAGATTTTTTTGCAAAATTTAAAATCGATTTTCCAAAATTCGTCTGAAAAATAACAAGGCGTTTTTAGAAATTGTCAAAAATAATTCTGGGGATATATGGCTTGTCTGTGATATTTTTTACGTTTTCTGGAGTCTGATAAATTAAAAATCTGCTCCTAAAAGTCGCTATTACCACGCATATGTTTTTTAGGAATTTATGTCTCACCTATCGAGAATAAGGGGAAAGAGTGAGAATAGTACTATTTCTGAAGTTGTCAAGAATTCCTCCGGGAGTCCAGTAGCCGGTTAAGACACTTTTTAAATTTACTATTGTGTGGTAAATAACTCACGACTTTTCTATAGCTCCTCAGCAGCGCCAGATTTTTTTGCAACATTTAAAATCAATTTTCCAAAATTCGTCTCAAAAATAACAAGGCTAGTTTGTTAGAAATTGTCAAAAATAATTCTGGGGATATATGGCTTGCCTGTGATATTTTTTACGTTTTCTGGAGTCTGATAAATTAAAAAACTGCTCCTAAAAGTCTCTATTACCACGCATATGTTTTTTTAGGAATTTATGAGTCATCGATCGAAAATAAGTGGAAGAATGAAAATACTACTGTTTCTAAAATAAATTCAAAAATAGTTCTGGAGATATATGTCTTGCCTGTGGTATTGTTACCTTTTTTGGTGTCTGATAAATTAAAAACCTGCTCCTAAAAGTCTTTTTTAAGAATTTATGACTCACCTATCGAGAATAAGGGGAAAGAATGAGAATACTACTATTTCTGAAGTTGTCAAGAATTCCTCCGGGAGTACAGTAGCCGTTTAAGACATTTTTTAAATTTACTATTTTGTGGTAAATATCTCTACCACTTTTCTATAGCTCCTCAGCAGCGCCAGATTTTTTTGCAAAATTTAAAATCCATTTTCCAAAATTCGTCTCAAAAATAACAAGGCTGGTTTTTTAGAAATTGTCAAAAATAATTTTGGGGATATATGGCTTGCCTGTGCAATTTTTTACGTTTCCTGGAGTCCGATGAATTAAAAATCTGCTCCTAAAAGTCGCTATTACCACGCATATGTTTTTTAGGAATTTATGTCTCACTTATCGAGAATAAGGCGAAAGAGTGAGAATAGTACTATTTCTGAAGTTGTCAGGAATTCCTCCGGAAGTTCAGTAGCCGGTTAAGACATTTTTTAAATTTACTATTGTGTGGTAAATAACTCTACCACTTTTCTATAGCTCCTCAGCAACGCCAGATTTTTTTGCAAAATTTAAAATCCATTTTCCAAAATTCGTCTCAAAAATAACAAGGCTAGTTTTTTAGAAATTGTTAAAAATAATTCTGGGGATATATGGCTTGCCTGTGGTATTTTTTACGTTTTCTGGTGTCTGATAAATTAAAAATCTACTCCTAAAAGTCTTTATTACCACGCATTTTTTTTTTTCGGAATTTATGACTCACCTATCGAGAATAAGGGGAAAGAATGAGAATACTACTATTTCTGAAGTTGTCAAGAATTCCTCCGGGAGTCCAGTAGCCGGTTAAGACATTTTTTAAATTTACTATTGTGTGGTAAATAACTCTACCACTTTTCTATAGCTCCTCAGCAACGCCAGATTTTTTTGCAAAATTTAAAATCCATTTTCCAAAATTCGTCTCAAAAATAACAAGGCTAGTTTTTTAGAAATTGTTAAAAATAATTCTGGGGATATATGGCTTGCCTGTGGTATTTTTTACGTTTTCTGGTGTCTGATAAATTAAAAATCTACTCCTAAAAGTCTTTATTACCACGCATTTTTTTTTTTCGGAATTTATGACTCACCTATCGAGAATAAGGGGAAAGAATGAGAATACTACTATTTCTGAAGTTGTCAAGAATTCCTCCGGGAGTCCAGTAGCCGGTTAAGACATTTTTTAAATTTACTATTGTGTGGTAAATAACTCTACCACTTTTCTATAGCTCCTCAGCAGCGCCAGATTTTTTTGCAAAATTTAAAATCAATTTTCCAAAATTCGTCTCAAAAATAACAAGGCTGGTTTTTTAGAAATTGTCAAAAATAATTTTGGGGATATATGGCTTGCCTGTGCAATTTTTTACGTTTCCTGGAGTCCGATGAATTAAAAATCTGCTCCTAAAAGTCGCTATTACCACGCATATGTTTTTTAGGAATTTATGTCTCACTTATCGAGAATAAGGCGAAAGAGTGAGAATAGTACTATTTCTGAAGTTGTCAGGAATTCCTCCGGAAGTTCAGTAGCCGGTTAAGACATTTTTTAAATTTACTATTGTGTGGTAAATAACTCTACCACTTTTCTATAGCTCCTCAGCAACGCCAGATTTTTTTGCAAAATTTAAAATCCATTTTCCAAAATTCGTCTCAAAAATAACAAGGCTAGTTTTTTAGAAATTGTTAAAAATAATTCTGGGGATATATGGCTTGCCTGTGGTATTTTTTACGTTTTCTGGTGTCTGATAAATTAAAAATCTACTCCTAAAAGTCTTTATTACCACGCATATTTTTTTTAGGAATTTATGACTCACTTATCAAAAATAGGGGAAAGAATGAGAATACTACTGTTTCTGAAGTTGTCAGGAATTCCTCCGGGAGTCAAGTAGCCGGTTAAGACATTTTTTAAATTTACTATTGTGTGGTTAATAACTCTACCACTTTTCTAAAGCTCCTCAGCAGCGCCAGATTTTTTTGCAAAATTTAAAATCGATTTTCCAAAATTCGTCTGAAAAATAACAAGGCGTTTTTAGAAATTGTCAAAAATAATTCTGGGGATATATGGCTTGTCTGTGATATTTTTTACGTTTTCTGGAGTCTGATAAATTAAAAATCTGCTCCTAAAAGTCGCTATTACCACGCATATGTTTTTTAGGAATTTATGTCTCACCTATCGAGAATAAGGGGAAAGAGTGAGAATAGTACTATTTCTGAAGTTGTCAAGAATTCCTCCGGGAGTCCAGTAGCCGGTTAAGACACTTTTTAAATTTACTATTGTGTGGTAAATAACTCACGACTTTTCTATAGCTCCTCAGCAGCGCCAGATTTTTTTGCAACATTTAAAATCAATTTTCCAAAATTCGTCTCAAAAATAACAAGGCTAGTTTGTTAGAAATTGTCAAAAATAATTCTGGGGATATATGGCTTGCCTGTGATATTTTTTACGTTTTCTGGAGTCTGATAAATTAAAAAACTGCTCCTAAAAGTCTCTATTACCACGCATATGTTTTTTTAGGAATTTATGAGTCATCGATCGAAAATAAGTGGAAGAATGAAAATACTACTGTTTCTAAAATAAATTCAAAAATAGTTCTGGAGATATATGTCTTGCCTGTGGTATTGTTACCTTTTTTGGTGTCTGATAAATTAAAAACCTGCTCCTAAAAGTCTTTTTTAAGAATTTATGACTCACCTATCGAGAATAAGGGGAAAGAATGAGAATACTACTATTTCTGAAGTTGTCAAGAATTCCTCCGGGAGTCCAGTAGCCGTTTAAGACATTTTTTAAATTTACTATTTTGTGGTAAATATCTCTACCACTTTTCTATAGCTCCTCAGCAGCGCCAGATTTTTTTGCAAAATTTAAAATCCATTTTCCAAAATTCGTCTCAAAAATAACAAGGCTAGTTTTTTAGAAATTGTTAAAAATAATTCTGGGGATATATGGCTTGCCTGTGGTTTTTTTACGTTTTCTGGTGTCTGATAAATAAAAAATCTACTCCTAAAAGTCTTTATTACCACGCATTTTTTTTTTTTCAGAATTTATGACTCACCTATCGAGAATAAGGGGAAAGAATAAGAATACTACTATTTCTGAAGTTGAGTCATCGATCGAAAATAAGTGGAAGAATGAGAATACTACTGTTTCTAAAATAAATTCAAAAATAGTTCTGGAGATATATGTCTTGCCTGTGGTATTGTTACCTTTTTTGGTGTCTGATAAATTAAAAACCTGCTCCTAAAAGTCTTTTTTAAGAATTTATGTCTCACTTATCGAGAATAAGGCGAAAGAGTGAGAATAGTACTATTTCTGAAGTTGTCAGGAATTCCTCCGGAAGTTCAGTAGCCGGTTAAGACATTTTTTAAATTTACTATTGTGTGGTAAATAACTCTACCACTTTTCTATAGCTCCTCAGCAACGCCAGATTTTTTTGCAAAATTTAAAATCCATTTTCCAAAATTCGTCTCAAAAATAACAAGGCTAGTTTTTTAGAAATTGTTAAAAATAATTCTGGGGATATATGGCTTGCCTGTGGTATTTTTTACGTTTTCTGGTGTCTGATAAATTAAAAATCTACTCCTAAAAGTCTTTATTACCACGCATTTTTTTTTTTCAGAATTTATGACTCACCTATCGAGAATAAGGGGAAAGAATAAGAATACTACTATTTCTGAAGTTGAGTCATCGATCGAAAATAAGTGGAAGAATGAGAATACTACTGTTTCTAAAATAAATTCAAAAATAGTTCTGGAGATATATGTCTTGCCTGTGGTATTGTTACCTTTTTTGGTGTCTGATAAATTAAAAACCTGCTCCTAAAAGTCTTTATTACCACGCATTTTTTTTTAAGAATTTATGACTCACCTATCGAGAATAAGGGGAAAGAATGAGAATACTACTATTTCTGAAGTTGTCAAGAATTCCTCCGAGAGTCCAGTAGCCGGTTAAGACATTTTTTAAATTTACTATTTTGTGGTAAATATCTCTACCACTTTTCTATAGCTCCTCAGCAGCGCCAGATTTTTTTGCAAAATTTAAAATCCATTTTCCAATATTCGTCTCAAAAATAACAAGGCTAGTTTTTTAGAAATTGTTAAAAATAATTCTGGGGATATATGGCTTGCCTGTGATATTTTTTACGTTTTCTGGAGTCTGATAAATTAAAAATCTGCTCCTTAAAGTCTCTATTACCACGCATATGTTTTTTAGAAATTTATGAGTCATCTATCGAAAATAAGTGGAAGAATGAGAATACGACTGTTTCTAAAATAAATTAAAAATCGTTCTGGGGATATATGGCTTGCCTGTGGTATTTTTTACGTTTTCTGGTGTCTGATAAATTAAAAATCTACTCCTAAAAGTCTTTATTACCACGCATTTTTTTTTTTTCGGAATTTATGACTCACCTATCGAGAATAAGGGGAAAGAATGAGAATACTACTATTTCTGAAGTTGTCAAGAATTCCTCCGGGAGTCCAGTAGCCGGTTAAGACATTTTTTAAATTTACTATTGTGTGGTAAATAACTCTACCACTTTTCTATAGCTCCTCAGCAGCGCCAGATTTTTTTGCAAAATTTAAAATCAATTTTCCAAAATTCGTCTCAAAAATAACAAGGCTGGTTTTTTAGAAATTGTCAAAAATAATTTTGGGGAAATATGGCTTGCCTGTGCAATTTTTTACGTTTTCTGGAGTCCGATAAATTAAAAATCTGCTCCTAAAAGTCGCTATTACCACGCATATGTTTTTTAGGAATTTATGTCTCACCTATCGAGAATAAGGGGAAAGAGTGAGAATAGTACTATTTCTGAAGTTGTCAAGAATTCCTCCGGGAGTCCAGTAGCCGGTTAAGACACTTTTTAAATTTACTATTGTGTGGTAAATAACTCTACCACTTTTCTATAGCTCCTCAGCAGCGCCAGATTTTTTTGCAACATTTAAAATCAATTTTCCAAAATTCGTCTCAAAAATAACAAGGCTAGTTTGTTAGAAATTGTCAAAAATAATTCTGGGGATATATGGCTTGCCTGTGATATTTTTTACGTTTTCTGGAGTCTGATAAATTAAAAAACTGCTCCTAAAAGTCTCTATTACCACGCATATGTTTTTTTAGGAATTTATGAGTCATCGATCGAAAATAAGTGGAAGAATGAAAATACTACTGTTTCTAAAATAAATTCAAAAATAGTTCTGGAGATATATGTCTTGCCTGTGGTATTGTTACCTTTTTTGGTGTCTGATAAATTAAAAACCTGCTCCTAAAAGTCTTTTTTAAGAATTTATGACTCACCTATCGAGAATAAGGGGAAAGAATGAGAATACTACTATTTCTGAAGTTGTCAAGAATTCCTCCGGGAGTCCAGTAGCCGTTTAAGACATTTTTTAAATTTACTATTTTGTGGTAAATATCTCTACCACTTTTCTATAGCTCCTCAGCAGCGCCAGATTTTTTTGCAAAATTTAAAATCCATTTTCCAAAATTCGTCTCAAAAATAACAAGGCTAGTTTTTTAGAAATTGTTAAAAATAATTCTGGGGATATATGGCTTGCCTGTGGTTTTTTTACGTTTTCTGGTGTCTGATAAATAAAAAATCTACTCCTAAAAGTCTTTATTACCACGCATTTTTTTTTTTTCAGAATTTATGACTCACCTATCGAGAATAAGGGGAAAGAATAAGAATACTACTATTTCTGAAGTTGAGTCATCGATCGAAAATAAGTGGAAGAATGAGAATACTACTGTTTCTAAAATAAATTCAAAAATAGTTCTGGAGATATATGTCTTGCCTGTGGTATTGTTACCTTTTTTGGTGTCTGATAAATTAAAAACCTGCTCCTAAAAGTCTTTTTTAAGAATTTATGACTCACCTATCGAGAATAAGGGGAAAGAATGAGAATACTACTATTTCTGAAGTTGTCAAGAATTCCTCCGGGAGTCCAGTAGCCGTTTAAGACATTTTTTAAATTTACTATTTTGTGGTAAATATCTCTACCACTTTTCTATAGCTCCTCAGCAGCGCCAGATTTTTTTGCAAAATTTAAAATCCATTTTCCAAAATTCGTCTCAAAAATAACAGGGCTAGTTTTTTAGAAATTGTTAAAAATAATTCTGGGGATATATGGCTTGCCTGTGGTTTTTTTACGTTTTCTGGTGTCTGATAAATAAAAAATCTACTCCTAAAAGTCTTTATTACCACGCATTTTTTTTTTTCAGAATTTATGACTCACCTATCGAGAATAAGGGGAAAGAATAAGAATACTACTATTTCTGAAGTTGAGTCATCGATCGAAAATAAGTGGAAGAATGAGAATACTACTGTTTCTAAAATAAATTCAAAAATAGTTCTGGAGATATATGTCTTGCCTGTGGTATTGTTACCTTTTTTGGTGTCTGATAAATTAAAAACCTGCTCCTAAAAGTCTTTATTACCACGCATTTTTTTTTAAGAATTTATGACTCACCTATCGAGAATAAGGGGAAAGAATGAGAATACTACTATTTCTGAAGTTGTCAAGAATTCCTCCGAGAGTCCAGTAGCCGGTTAAGACATTTTTTAAATTTACTATTTTGTGGTAAATATCTCTACCACTTTTCTATAGCTCCTCAGCAGCGCCAGATTTTTTTGCAAAATTTAAAATCCATTTTCCAATATTCGTCTCAAAAATAACAAGGCTAGTTTTTTAGAAATTGTTAAAAATAATTCTGGGGATATATGGCTTGCCTGTGATATTTTTTACGTTTTCTGGAGTCTGATAAATTAAAAATCTGCTCCTTAAAGTCTCTATTACCACGCATATGTTTTTTAGAAATTTATGAGTCATCTATCGAAAATAAGTGGAAGAATGAGAATACGACTGTTTCTAAAATAAATTAAAAATCGTTCTGGGGATATATGGCTTGCCTGTGGTATTTTTTACGTTTTCTGGTGTCTGATAAATTAAAAATCTACTCCTAAAAGTCTTTATTACCACGCATTTTTTTTTTTTCGGAATTTATGACTCACCTATCGAGAATAAGGGGAAAGAATGAGAATACTACTATTTCTGAAGTTGTCAAGAATTCCTCCGGGAGTCCAGTAGCCGGTTAAGACATTTTTTAAATTTACTATTGTGTGGTAAATAACTCTACCACTTTTCTATAGCTCCTCAGCAGCGCCAGATTTTTTTGCAAAATTTAAAATCAATTTTCCAAAATTCGTCTCAAAAATAACAAGGCTGGTTTTTTAGAAATTGTCAAAAATAATTTTGGGGAAATATGGCTTGCCTGTGCAATTTTTTACGTTTTCTGGAGTCCGATAAATTAAAAATCTGCTCCTAAAAGTCGCTATTACCACGCATATGTTTTTTAGGAATTTATGTCTCACCTATCGAGAATAAGGAGAAAGAGTGAGAATAGTACTATTTCTGAAGTTGTCAGGAATTCCTCCGGAAGTTCAGTAGCCGGTTAAGACATTTTTTAAATTTACTATTGTGTGGTAAATAACTCTACCACTTTTCTATAGCTCCTCAGCAACGCCAGATTTTTTTGCAAAATTTAAAATCAATTTTCCAAAATTCGTCTCAAAAATAACAAGGCTAGTTTTTTAGAAATTGTCAAAAATAATTCTGGGGATATATGGCATGTCTGTGATATTTTTTACGTTTTCTCAAGTCTGATAAATTAAAAATCTGCTCCTAAAAGTCTCTATTACCACGCATATGTTTTTTAGGAATTTATGAGTTATCTATCGAAAATAAGTGGAAGATTGAGAATACTACTGTTTCTAAAATAAATTCAAAAATAATTCTGGAGATATATGTCTTGCCTGTGGTATTTTTACCTTTTCTGGTGTCTGATAAATTAAAAATCTACTCCTAAAAGTCTTTATTACCACGCTTTTTTTTTTCAGAATCTATGACTCACCTATCGAGAATAAGGGGAAAGAATGAGAATACTACTATTTCTGAAGTTGTCAAGAATTCCTCCGGGAGTCCAGTAGCCGGTTAAGACATTTTTTAAATTTACTATTGTGTGGTAAATAACTCTACCACTTTTCTATAGCTCCTCAGCAGCGCCAGATTTTTTTGCAAAATTTAAAATCAATTTTCCAAAATTCGTCTCAAAAATAACAAGGCTGGTTTTTAGAAATTGTCAAAAATAATTTTGGGGATATATGGCTTGCCTGTGCAATTTTTTACGTTTACTGGAGTCCGATAAATTAAAAATCTGCTCCTAAAAGTCGCTATTACCACGCATATGTTTTTTAGGAATTTATGTCTCACCTATCGAGAATAAGGCGAAAGAGTGAGAATAGTACTATTTCTGAAGTTGTCAGGAATTCCTCCGGAAGTTCAGTAGCCGGTTAAGACATTTTTTAAATTTACTATTGTGTGGTAAATAACTCTACCACTTTTCTATAGCTCCTCAGCAGCGCCAGATTTTTTTGCAAAATTTAAAATCAATTTTCCAAAATTCGTCTCAAAAATAACAAGGCTAGTTTTTTAGAAATTGTTAAAAATAATTCTGGGGATATATGGCTTGCCTGTGGTATTTTTTACGTTTTCTGGTGTCTGATAAATTAAAAATCTACTCCTAAAAGTCTTTATTACCACGCATTTTTTTTTTCGGAATTTATGACTCACCTATCGAGAATAAGGGGAAAGAATGAGAATACTACTATTTCTGAAGTTGTCAAGAATTCCTCCGGGAGTCCAGTAGCCGGTTAAGACATTTTTTAAATTTACTATTGTGTGGTAAATAACTCTACCACTTTTCTATAGCTCCTCAGCAGCGCCAGATTTTTTTGCAAAATTTAAAATCAATTTTCCAAAATTCGTCTCAAAAATAACAAGGCTGGTTTTTTAGAAATTGTCAAAAATAATTTTGGGGATATATGGCTTGCCTGTGCAATTTTTTACGTTTCCTGGAGTCCGATGAATTAAAAATCTGCTCCTAAAAGTCGCTATTACCACGCATATGTTTTTTAGGAATTTATGTCTCACTTATCGAGAATAAGGCGAAAGAGTGAGAATAGTACTATTTCTGAAGTTGTCAGGAATTCCTCCGGAAGTTCAGTAGCCGGTTAAGACATTTTTTAAATTTACTATTGTGTGGTAAATAACTCTACCACTTTTCTATAGCTCCTCAGCAACGCCAGATTTTTTTGCAAAATTTAAAATCCATTTTCCAAAATTCGTCTCAAAAATAACAAGGCTAGTTTTTTAGAAATTGTTAAAAATAATTCTGGGGATATATGGCTTGCCTGTGGTATTTTTTACGTTTTCTGGTGTCTGATAAATTAAAAATCTACTCCTAAAAGTCTTTATTACCACGCATTTTTTTTTTTCGGAATTTATGACTCACCTATCGAGAATAAGGGGAAAGAATGAGAATACTACTATTTCTGAAGTTGTCAAGAATTCCTCCGGGAGTCCAGTAGCCGGTTAAGACATTTTTTAAATTTACTATTGTGTGGTAAATAACTCTACCACTTTTCTATAGCTCCTCAGCAGCGCCAGATTTTTTTGCAAAATTTAAAATCAATTTTCCAAAATTCGTCTCAAAAATAACAAGGCTGGTTTTTTAGAAATTGTCAAAAATAATTTTGGGGATATATGGCTTGCCTGTGCAATTTTTTACGTTTCCTGGAGTCCGATGAATTAAAAATCTGCTCCTAAAAGTCGCTATTACCACGCATATGTTTTTTAGGAATTTATGTCTCACTTATCGAGAATAAGGCGAAAGAGTGAGAATAGTACTATTTCTGAAGTTGTCAGGAATTCCTCCGGAAGTTCAGTAGCCGGTTAAGACATTTTTTAAATTTACTATTGTGTGGTAAATAACTCTACCACTTTTCTATAGCTCCTCAGCAACGCCAGATTTTTTTGCAAAATTTAAAATCCATTTTCCAAAATTCGTCTCAAAAATAACAAGGCTAGTTTTTTAGAAATTGTTAAAAATAATTCTGGGGATATATGGCTTGCCTGTGGTATTTTTTACGTTTTCTGGTGTCTGATAAATTAAAAATCTACTCCTAAAAGTCTTTATTACCACGCATTTTTTTTTTTTTCAGAATTTATGACACCTATCGAGAATAAGGGGAAAGAATGAGAATACTACTATTTCTGAAGTTGTCAAGAATTCCTCCGGGAGTCCAGTAGCCGGTTAAGACATTTTTTAAATTTACTATTGTGTGGTAAATAACTCTACCACTTTTCTATAGCTCCTCAGCAGCGCCAGATTTTTTTGCAAAATTTAAAATCAATTTTCCAAAATTCGTCTCAAAAATAACAAGGCTGGTTTTTTAGAAATTGTCAAAAATAATTTTGGGGATATATGGCTTGCCTGTGCAATTTTTTACGTTTCCTGGAGTCCGATAAATTAAAAATCTGCTCCTAAAAGTCGCTATTACCACGCATATGTTTTTTAGGAATTTATGTCTCACCTATCGAGAATAAGGCGAAAGAGTGAGAATAGTACTATTTCTGAAGTTGTCAGGAATTCCTCCGGAAGTTCAGTAGCCGGTTAAGACATTTTTTAAATTTACTATTGTGTGGTAAATAACTCTACCACTTTTCTATAGCTCCTCAGCAACGCCAGATTTTTTTGCAAAATTTAAAATCCATTTTCCAAAATTCGTCTCAAAAATAACAAGGCTAGTTTTTTAGAAATTGTTAAAAATAATTCTGGGGATATATGGCTTGCCTGTGGTATTTTTTTACGTTTTCTGGTGTCTGATAAATTAAAAATCTACTCCTAAAAGTCTTTATTACCACGCATTTTTTTTTTCGGAATTTATGACTCACCTATCGAGAATAAGGGGAAAGAATGAGAATACTACTATTTCTGAAGTTGTAAAGAATTCCTCCGGGAGTCCAGTAGCCGGTTAAGACATTTTTTAAATTTACTATTGTGTGGTAAATAACTCTACCACTTTTCTATAGCTCCTCAGCAGCGCCAGATTTTTTTTCCAAATTTAAAATCAATTTTCCAAAATTCGTCTCAAAAATAACAAGGCTGGTTTTTTAGAAATTGTCAAAAATAATTTTGGGGATATATGGCTTGCCTGTGCAATTTTTTACGTTTTCTGGAGTCCGATAAATTAAAAATCTGCTCCTAAAAGTCGCTATTACCACGCATATGTTTTTTAGGAATTTATGTCTCACCTATCGAGAATAAGGGGAAAGAGTGAGAATAGTACTATTTCTGAAGTTGTCAAGAATTCCTCCGGGAGTCCAGTAGCCGGTTAAGACACTTTTTAAATTTACTATTGTGTGGTAAATAACTCACGACTTTTCTATAGCTCCTCAGCAGCGCCAGATTTTTTTGCAAAATTTAAAATCAATTTTCCAAAATTCGTCTCAAAAATAACAAGGCTAGTTTGTTAGAAATTGTCAAAAATAATTCTGGGGATATATGGCTTGCCTGTGATATTTTTTACGTTTTCTGGAGTCTGATAAATTAAAAATCTGCTCCTAAAAGTCTCTAATACCACGCATATGTTTTTCTAGGATTTTATGAGTCATCTATCGAAAATAAGGGAAAGAATGAGAATACTACTGTTTCTAAAATAAATTCAAAAATAATTCTTGGGATATATGGCTTGTCTGTGATATTTTTTACGTTTTCTGGAGTCTGATAAATTAAAAATCTGCATTCTAAAAGTCTCTATTACTATGCATGTTTTTTAGGACTTATGAGTCATCTATCGAATATAATCAGAAAAGTGGGAATCCTACTGTTTCTAAAGTTGTCAGAATCCAGGAACCTGTTGACATTTTTTTGATCTTTTACATAACCTCATAAAAAAAGTCCAATTTCATGAGGTCTGGTGATCTTGGTGGGCATCTAGTTGCAATTTGGTTAGAGTGGGATGGCGCCCCATCATGTTGGAACCACGTATTTGCTCGAACGTCTAGTGGCAGAACCTCTCAGAGTCCTCTTAATTGATTACTAATAAACTTTAAATAGACCTCCCCGTTCACATTCCCTTCAAAAAAATATGGTGCAATAATTTGTGTCCCTATTATACCTAGGCCCATCGATGGTGGTGGTCTACATGTCTTATAAAGTGGGGATTACTATTGTCATAATAATGAAAATTATATTAAAATTTAAATATATGTATTCATGAAATTATGTCGGTTTACAAAGTAAATCTTTTAACCATTTTTTGAAAAAAAAACATTTACTACGGCAAACAGTAGTATAGAAAAATATACAGGAGGTTCCATTTAAAAAAAGAAGAGTTGAATACGGTCCTGGAAAATTGGGTCCGGTTAGGTAACTAAATATTTTTAGGCAATGCAGTTTCCTGTATAATTTTGTTGTATTAACCAATTTTCTTAAAAATTAATAGTAAAGGCATAAGAGACCCATCCCACACTAATGATTCACCTTGTATAACAAATCATCGGCCTAATGTGAAAAGTGCAAATTTCTTACGTTGATTTTGAGTGACTAAAATTAAAATTTAGTTTAAAATTAAATTCTAAAATTAAATTTTAGTCACTACAGTGAGTACAAAATTTAATTTTTGAATACGTCTCATGACTCGGAAGTGTAATCGATTATTTTCTATGCTTTTGTGATATTAAAACTGATCATAATTACCTACTACATGGTTTTGAAAATATGGGAGAAATGATATTAGTCTTATTTCTTATTTAATTTTATTACTTTTAAAAATTTTCCGTCACTACAATCAAGGCACGTACTGTCTATCTGATTTACGTCCTGAAAGCATTCACCTGCCTTATCAAAAATTCTTGAAAAGGTCGTATATTGATAAATATATAATTATATAAGTTGTTGGAAACATTTGTGACAAACTATCAGATCTTCGCAGGGGTCGCACCGTAATGACTATACAATCTATAGTTGTAAATGATATTAGATACATATTTCGGATCTTCATAAATGATTCATAAGTCATGTTGCCTCTGGATAACAAAAGTTATATGTAGTTAAATGGACAGTTTTCAAAGTCCACTAGATGTATGAATTTTTCCATTATTTTACGGTCACTTATATTCTCTAAGACCTATTGATCACTTAATCGCCCGTCACTCGAAATTTGAGTGGTATGTATTGGATTGGTAATCGAATCAATGTAAAGTACGCAAACACATACAGTGCGTAACTCATACACACAAACAGATAGACCACCTCTTAACGGCAAATTATTAAATATTTTATTTTTAGGTTTTCTTTTTAATGAAATTTTAATCGTTTCAATGGCTCCTTGTAATTCAACTTCTGTATAAAATTGGAGCACAAATTCTAAGTGTTGCATTTTTTCTTCAAATCAGTATATTTATTCGAATTTAGGATAAGTGGGATTACGACAATTGATTTATCGATCTATCTAAATTTGAACATTGAAAACATTGAACTTCCCATTCACAGTTCATTGTGCTAAATAACCAAGATTGAAAATCAGCGCTACTTGTGTACGCAAAGCTATATTTTAAAGCAATGTACTACTCGACCATCGTATGATGGCAGTTGGCCGCGCAGTAAAAAGTATCGTCGCTGTATCGCGCACCAACTCTCTACATGCCATGCTAGGATGGCCGAGTAGTAACTTAAGCCTTAAAATGTTTCGGTTTTTTAAGGGAAACTTCTAGGCCAAATAAATTTACTGGTTTTCGAGGTTTAAATAAAATAGACAATGCCAAGAATTTCAACATTCAACACCATGGTAAAAAACTACAAAATCCAAATAAAATTAACAATGAAACAATTTCTTCGTTACTTTATTAAAACAACTACATTGTAACTTCCTAGGAACTTGGCTCCAATTGGGAAATAATGAAGTTGGTAATAACTGCTTGAGCTAAAAACAACAAAAATAGATTGAATGGAAACCATTATAAATCTACTTGTACCCAAAATGCTGTTGTTCTCAACAGCAATCACGTGAGCTGTATCCTCGTTCAAATTCTTCAATCTGAAATCGGCACCATGAAGAAGGAGCTCCTGGCAGCTATGGGGATGATTTCCTCTTGCGGCATACATTAGAGGGGTGTTGCATAACTGAAAAAAAGTATTAAAAAAATTAGTATTATACCGGGTGATTCAGAGTAACTGTAATACAGCAAATTAATGTGGACGTCGGGCGTAGATCTTTGACATGCTTATTTCAGACTGGATAGAAATTTCCAATGTATGCGAATATTCATCAAAACCGTTTTTTTTATTTGTTTTTGTTGAAGTGAAACTTCTTTATCCTCGGTAGAGTAAGTATAAAATTTAATCTCGGCGTAATGAAAATTAAAACGCTCAGAAGTGGGGAGCGCCCCACTAGTTTTCATTAATCTGGAAGCGACACAAAAATATTACATGTAAAAAATTTTGTTAAATTGAAATACAAGAAACTTCAACTGTGGTCGTCAAATGACCAAGTAACGATACTGGTTAGTGCCCAACATAATTGTTTATGTAATTAATTTGTGTAAGCCTTTTGGACGAAATTGTTAATACGTCGTTAAAAAGAGATGATTCAACACTAACTTTTGTGACGTCAATTGAAAAATTTTACGTGACACCTACTGTTACGCATCAATCAACATTAGATATGTGATCATCAACAAAAATACGAACGCATCAAGGTTTACAATATAAACAGATTTTTTTTATTATTATGTGAATACAAAATGATTCGGCAAAATGTCGTGGGAACTAGTGTAGCTACAAGCACTTAAGACTAAATCACAAGCTTAAAATAAAATATTGTCTAGTGGCAATAAATTTTAACTAGAATCTTCGATAAAGTGGAAATGATCAAGACGATAAAAACCTCACGTACGGTGATAACAAGATTTTCCCACAGACCGCCCGTGAAAACAATAAAATTATTAAGATTATTCGGTTTAAGAGTTTCACGGTAGGTAGAACATGACAAGCAACATTCACTCTATTAGTGGATCACTTAAAAACGTCAATCTTCCTACAAGTTTCACGTCTACATGAAAAAAAAATTACGAGGGGAGATTTTTATATTATCTACCTAGCCATGAAGAAAACAACGGACGATCGCAACTTTTTACTATCAAGTATCTTAATGCATACTTATCAAGTTTGGTGCAGATCCAAAGTGTTTTTATGAAGCCTTAGCTAACAAAAAATTAGTGAAATGTATGGGGAAGATGCGCCGTCAAGTCCGAGAAGTAATCCACGAGTGCAACTCTATAGAGATGGAACATCCACCTTACAGTCCGGACTTTGCACCGTGTGACTACTATCTCTTTCCTTCATGGCTAGGTAGATAATATAAAAATCTCCCCTCGTATTTCCTAGTATAAAAATATGCACTCCTAGGTTCAAGTGCAAATTTCGACAACGCAATTCACTTTTGTTTTCGAGACACTTGCTTTTTAGTATCAGTCACGTAGCACTTTACACGACATAATTACACAGATTTGACATAAGTATACTTCACTGATTTAGACAATAATATGTAGTATGTAGATTGTTTTATGAGGAGCAGCAGTGAGGCGTTTCGTGGCAAATACAGGCGCGCCACGAAAAGCCGCTTTTCTCCGAATAAAACATGCTGTTTCTTTAAACGAGGAAAATTTGACTGACCATCAGCGGTGCAAAAAGTAATTTCAAGGTTACTTTTAGTGCGGCCAGGTGACTTTATGCGCCGCTAAAACACAATTTATTCTTGAGTACAGTGTGATTCTGAATTTTTCTCATAAACAATATATTGAAAACTGCTCTATCATTGATATACTCTTTGAAATAGTTCTTACTTTCTGGTTCTTAATTTTGTTCAGATTGGTTTTCATACCCTTCTTCTACTTTTAACTTTTTACATCCTTCTTTTAACTTTTTTTTCCCTGTGTGATTTTCGTAAAATTCATTCTACACATTCATTTCTCCATATTTCTTCTAATTGTGTATTGTTAAAGTTTATCATTTTCGCACATTTGCGGCGGATACCAGTCTTTGTCTTGGTTTTCAATACTTTGATTCTATATCAAATTCTGTACCCGTTGTAAAAGGCATGAATTAAACTTTGTTGTTTATTGCTTCGTCATTTTTCTTTTTATTTTTGTATTCCATTCATTTTTACGTTTATGGTATCTTATCAAGGAATCGTCCAAACTATACACAATTTACACCTGGTCCGATATGTTTGCTAAATAAATAAAAAAAAAACTATATTAATGTAAATAAAAAAAATTTAAGCAAAAAGACTGCAGTATTGGATAATGCATGTTTCAGTTTGTCTCCAACGAAAATCATGTGTAGCGATTAAGATAACTAGCGCAATTGCATACAAAACTGACACACGCAAATAGGTGTATTGTGAGAAGTGCGAATTCACAACGGATAAGTTCGAATCCCGTTAAGGCAAAAAAAAATCTATGAATTAATTATTGTAAAATCGTGACAAGTCAAGTGTCCATAAAGAAGTTTTCCTTCAAAAAAAAATAACGAAAAGTTGACCGGAAAACAGTTTGTTCCGAAATTTTCGAATTTTCCGGGAAACCTTTACAAATTTTCTTTCCGTAAGAACCATATTTGGACTAATACCAATATTAAAAAAATATATCCGAATCGGACCAGCCGTTCTCACGTTATGCGCTTACCAAAAGCATTTCATTTTTATTACATATGTATATATTTTATTATTATTTTAAGGCAGTTGTTCACAGTTCAAATTTCAAACACAATTTTAAATAATATATTTTTAAATAAAATTAGAAGTCTACTTGGGAAAATTGTATTCAGTACCAATTTTCAAATATTAAAAACTAATTTTTAACTAATAAAATTTGAAACTTTTTAATAGGATGTAAAGACCTCCAACACTCGGGAGCTAAGTGGGTTGCCTACGTCCGCCTCCACGACCGAAGATAGAAAAAATTTTTTTTATAAAAATTAAAAATTATGGTAGATTTCGGTTGTTAATGAAATTGCATTTGTCAAAAGACAAGGAAACACTTAATGCTTTGATTAAACTGTAATTTTTACTGATTGGGTTGTTAATGGGTATGGGATGTTGTCACAACTTCACCTTTTCTCCACTTGCGATTTTGGGAACCCTCTCGTCAGGTACTGAGATATCCCCAAGATACATCATACCATGCGACGCATAGCAGAACTTCGGCAAGTTGCTCTGAAGTTAGCAACACCCATGTGGTTGGCAGCACAATGAACTTGTTGGGGTTAAAACGTCGGTTGGCATCCCTGTGAGCTGGAAGGGGAACCGGCCACCATTGCACAGAGAGATTCATTCCATTTTTAACGTTAGAAGCATCAAGTCATAACTAGCGCTTAATTCTTTGTTTCTATCTGATTTTATTTCCACTATGAGTTCTCCTGTTTTTAAAGTTGGGTGTGCTCAATGTTTAAATTGCATTGTCGAAATTTCGCGTTACCAGAAGGATCGGTTGAATTTCAATTAGCGATTGTGTGTGTATAGTGTCGACCAACGTAGTTACAAGGTAACCTTTATTCTATCTATTTCTGTTTGTCATACTCAACATAATGAGGTGGCCCTAAAATTGACCGGTGGTTGTTCCACGTGCATAGTAGAGACTCCTAGATAAAGGACAGTTCATGGTTTACCGTTAGCTCGCCATTTTGTACGCTAGGACGTCATAAAACTCGCCATCTTAAAAATGGAGTCGGCCGCCTTTGCACCTACATGTCTTGTTAATAATTCTAGCTTTTCTTTAAACTAATGTTCACTATTGCTACTGTCATTCGCTTGTAACGGACATCCAGCTATTTTCGACACCGGCCAAAATTCGGTACTTTGTTTGTGCATGTTCGTAGCTTTGTTGCGCCTCGTTACGTGTTGCGCCGCTGGGTGTCATCGCGTTGCGCCCTGTTTTCAAATGACTTCCAAAGAAATCGTTGCGTCCTGTATATTTTATTATTGTTTTGTTTGTTCGTACATGTTTCGAGACAACAGAGCGACCAAATAGTGTTCAGTTCGTGGTCCGCGTTGCAGGCTGCTGTTAGGCGGAGTTATGTGTCCCTACTTTCGGCGATACCTCTGCCTGGGAGGTGGGAGACGAAGTCGTTGTCTCCTAGGGCATAGAGACCCAGAAAAAGGGAGTTGCTACTAACTCCTTGAGCCTACGAAGTCAAAGTTGCAGAACTGTATTCGGGCTATTAAACAAATTGCTTGCTTCACAAATATTTAAGATACTAAATAACCAAAAGAATAGTCCCCGAGGGAAGTGCCGCTAACTTGGACTTGGTTTGGACAAGCCTTAAAGAAAGACCAACATAACTAAGTGTGTCTAGGACAATTCCGTAATAAACTCATTTCTCCTGGTCCGTTGGATGTGCAAGTTTTGCCCCCATGATAGTAAACTCTCTATAATCTGGCCTCACTGACAGACAATTGTCTTGTTCCCTATGCTTTAGTCATTCCATTGGATCTACCTGTGGTCCATCACTCTCCGACTTACATTCACCCCACTTAGATAACTCCACGCGTTTCAATATTCTTGTGTTTCCCTCTCAGATGTTTCATTGTATCTGTCGGTTGTAAATTCCTGTAAACTGCAAAAGCTCATTGTTATTTATGTAAAATTGCCCGTTGTAATTTATTATTTGGAATCATTATTGTTAACACTATGAAATCGCATTTGTACCAACTTAATTCGAAGACACTAGAAATTGTTAACCACAGTACGCAATCATTAAACTCAAGACACTCCAAGTTGTTCAAACTGAATAAACATTTAAAACCGTAATTTTTGTGTTATCAATTTACGATCCACACCTGATTAGCTCTCGCCACGTATCCAAAGAATCTGTTTTTTTTTCCTTTTGGATAAGTTTGAATGTCCCGCCATTGCTTGTCTTGTCAAAAAAATAACACAACGTAGGGTTCTGCTTTTTCTTTCATTGTCTGACGATCATTGGCCAACCTTTAAAGTTCGCGGTTTGTTTCAAATTTTCAAATTTTACGTTTGGTGACGTCATTGACATTCAAAATGTGGCGGTAATGTAAGGGGGGGGGGGCTATCACAGTACAATAGTTCAAATTAACATTGGCATGAATTATTATCCAAATATAATATTTAGAAGTCATGAAATCAGCTGCAATGGTTAAATGAATTAAATTATCCAAATTGTTACTAGATAAATGTTCAATCAAATTTAATTATATTAATGCAAAAGTTCGACCATAAAACCTCGAAAGAAAATATATTGATAAATCCCTAATTTGTGTTGTTAATCTACGCTTCGCCTCCAACGCTGCGCTCCTTGCATTCAAACAACCTGTTTCTATGTCTGGGTAGGTTTGGTTTGAATTTCCCGCCACTGTTATATTGTCAAAAAAAAACACAGGTCCGTTCTTCTGTCTTTGTCTCTAGACGATCACGATTCATTGGCCAAATTCAAATTTCGCGCGAATCATTGTTTGTTAATTTGACATTTCATTGACGTTTTGTGACGTCTCATTTCAAATATTATCGGCGGGAAGAGCTTAGGCTCATCACAAGGAAAATTATTTACAGTACAAATTTTAAAAACAAATTGTGTAACAAAATTAGTTCCAAAGCGCTCCGCCGTATCCTCACCGCTTGCGCTAGTGTACCATCACGGCAGAACCCTCACCACCTCCCACTCCATCGCTGATCGGTCTTCCCCCTTCATTAGTTTATTATTGTTTTGTAATTGAATAAAGTTTTTGTGAATAAAACCATTATAATTGTAAATATATTTTTAGACAAAATTTTTAAAGTTACATTCAATTACCTTTTCCTTGTGGCAGTTCGGGGAACTTCAATTCTAGCATTGAGCAGTTTGAGGGTCCAATATTTTATTTCTATATTGTGTACTCAAAATCTATGGAATTTGGAATTATTATTATGTATCATTAATTTAGAGAAGAGTTTTTTTTTTGATAAAAATTGAAATTCAAATTCGTTCTTTAGTAGAAATGTTAATTTTAAAATCATAAAGAAATTTTCAAAACGCACACAATTTCTTCTTTTTGATTTTTTTATTTTCTGTTTATCAGTCAGGACAAAAAAAATACATAGGTGTGACGATAGACTATTGTACAGGATAAGAGGATGTATTCTTCATTTCAAATGAATTGGCATCGCAGCAGGCGGTGTTTGTGTAAACTGAGCTTTATCTCTATGTCAAAAAAGTTACTAAAACATGTGAAACTAGCATTAGATTATTTGGACGTTATGTTATGAAACAACTCAAAATCCTCTTCTGAATCAGACATATCTGAGTTTGCATTAATTATAAATGGTGGAATGTTGTCAACGTCTCGTACACCCATATATATTTTTCAAAATCATTGGTAATTTCCTTCTCAATAAAATTAACCCATTTTTCTTGTGTAGTTTTCAAGTGTTTCACGCCAAATTTGCACAAATCCTTCCCAGTTTTGCTTGAATTCTCTGATTGCAGTATGTTTTACAAAAACCCCCAAGCTAATTATTTATTTTACTTTTTATTTGTAATTTCATTTATATACAGTGACTGTCCCTCAAGTTTTTTTGAAAGTATCCTCCGAGCAGTTCGAACAGATTCATTCAGGATGTTTGTTAGTATTCTCTGTACATTTGTTGCTTAAAAATCTACCTGGAAAACTAGAGCTACACAAAAAAAAAAAAACACAAATTTCATAACTCGCTTGGAATAAAAATGTGTCAATGAACGAAGGCGCAAATCAACGACAAAGCTATCCTAACACAAATATCGAAAACAACTTGACAGTTACAAGAATGTTAGAGATATTTTTATTTATTATGAGCGATGTTATGCTGCCAACATAAAATTAAATTTTCAGCGCCTGCTGCGATGCCAATTCAATTGAAATATATATTTTTTTTTCATAAACTTTTTTAAATTTTATAATTTTTTATAACTTCATCACAGAACTCTGTAACACTGTAAGTTTATAGGAAAATGACAATATTCTTTTTCTCTTTATTGTTCGATTCAATTTAAAAGAAACAAATATTATCAATTTGGAAAAGAATCCATTTTAAACATAAATTTTAAATTCCCACACATTAATTTGTTCGCTCAGTCGATACAGACGTGGGCAAGTAAAAATTGACCGAGATAAATTAGAGGTCTATACGATCGGTTTTCATGTTTAGTATTACAGCTAGATACCGTACGTCGCTGCTAACGCTCCAAATTTACAGTGGCTTTCAAAATGTAGCTGTCCCCGGTTTAGCCTATAGTGGATGTTTTATGATTTCAGTCAACAGCAATGTGTTTTGAAACGACAAAACTTCAAAGTCTGACATCAATCGACTATCGTTATTTCTTGTCCATGTCAAAAGTCAATACGATATTAGCGCTTTTGAACGTAAAAATGCTCCAACTAACCACACGTATAGTGAGTTTAATAAATAAAGATACATTTTGAAAATTTCGTACGTGTGAATCAGGATTTTTTTCAAGAACAGTCGTAGTGGGGGCAATCTGGTTGCAAAACTATTTGTCAGTCAAGTTTTGTAGGTTAAGAAGCTGTCAGAGCAACTGAATTAGAAAATGTTTGTAGCTGTAACGCGTGGTGAAGACTTTTAATTAAACCACCTTTAAATATATGCGTTTTTACAACCCGAATGAGACTAGGTATTAAACGGGCTATTAGTGTGACGTAGGTCAGTGCATTGAATCTAAACAACCCGATTTTCTTAAGTATGAGTGTTCCCGATTGGGTATCGTTATAGGCTCTAGTTTTCGTACTCCGCGTGAAAATATCTGATTCCTTCGGGTAAATTAATAAAACAATCTAGAAGATTTGAACGTATAATTTTTGACAGATTTTCTAACCTCGAATGTCAACAACATATTATTTTATTTATTTCTGGGCATATGTTAAGGCTGCGTTTGTAGCTAAAATGGCGGGAGATTAATACCCAAATCACAGTTTTATACAAATTAAAAAATTTAAACACTAGACGAAATTTGATTTATCAGGCACGTTGTAAATAATTATTGTGAGACACCTTTTCAACCGTTATGTCCAAAATTGAGTCAAATCCCAAAAAAAAATATATAAAAGTTGCAAACATTTTGGATCAGCTTTGGCGATAATTTTATACAAGTTCGATGGAGTATGAAATTATAAAGTGAATCCTAAATAGTAAGAAGGAAATAAGCTTTGGTTTTGACAAAATAGCCAAAATAAAACGGTACTTGACAGCTCCGACATCTTGCTTATTTTAGTTGAGCTTGTTGGTCACCATATTATGCGGTGGCGCTGTATAACAATTTGGCGGAAAATTTGTACAAATTCAAAGATTTACACACAGAATTTAAATGCGAAAGTTTGGATGGATGGGTGTTTGTTGCTCAATCACGCCAGAACGGCTGAACGGATCTGGATGAAATTTGGCACAGAGTATAATTTGGAATAGCACATAGGCTACTTTTGGCCCCGGAAAAATGTATGGTTCCCGTGGGATAGATTTGTTACAAGCTTTTATTTAACTTGCCTTGTTAGTATGTGTGGGTCAAATCTTGCAAGCTAAATTAAAACCACTTCTTGACATCCGATTGAGCTGAAATTTTTTATAGGCCTTTAGTTTCGGTGACAATACAATAAACAGACTCAATATTGTAATACTCTCAAAATGGCCGTCGCCACAAGATGGCGGATGATGTATAATTAGTCTAGAGTTCCCACCTCCCCGGGAGGAGCTTCATCCCCTTTTGCCCAAAAATGCATCCCCAGAATCTTTTCCCCATAGTTCTCCTAAACGGTAACTCCACGCACAATTCTTTTTCAATGCTTATTTGTGTCGAATAGACTTTACAGAGTGTTAAACGACTCTTCGAAAATAAACAAAAATATTTGTTCAACATATTATAACATCCATAAAATTTAAATTTAAGTTACTTATATTTATGTGTAGTGTATTTATTAAAGAACAATGCCACGTCTTCGTGGACGATGAGGAAATATTGACGACATACACGAAATTTACAATAAGTCTACACCCGTTATTGGTTAAATAGAACGACAGAAGATCAATTATTGACCTAACAATGCAAATTTAAGAAACCGGGTTCCAAACACAGGTGCAAATGAAAGTCAAGAGCAACGCAATAAACGACTTCGAGCTAATATACTGAGACAAAGACAAGGGCGTCATTTTTTTGTACTTAGAGCGTGACCTGGGTGGTGCTTAGCTACAGTTGGACTCGCTGTTGTCGAGTTCCAGATTTTTTTTAAATTGTCTGACCGATTTGGATGATTTTTTCTGTACTTATAGTGTCACCTCGTACTGATGGTTCTTAGCTACAGTTGAACCCGGTAGGTGGCGCTGTCAGATATAGTTTTCTTTTTCCTTTCAAATTTTTTCCCCAAAACTGCGGACTGGTACTCGAACCCAGAATCCTTCGATTAGATGTCGAGAGCTCTTATCCAGTTAAGCCATCCGAGCTTATACAAATTTGCCCCTTGGGCTGGACCGATTTTTCGGGTCTACCGAATTTTATGATTTTTTTTTTTGTATATTTGGTAGGCATGAGAATAGGTCGTAAAGTATTCTTCACATGGACATAGGGGCCCAGGGGGTCTCCTTGGGTTGGACCGATTTTATGATATAGCAAATAGCAGAATAACTATTAAAACATGGATATGGGAGTCCAGGGGCGCCCTCTTGGGTTTCAAGCCTAAAGTTCAGCTGAAAAATCGAAAAACTAAAAATAGGTAATTTTGTATGGGAATCGCTACTTCAGATTACTTTTAATTGATGGCGTTCGTTGTGGAACTATGAGACAAAATACAAAACTGTAATTTCTTCTTGAATCGCTACTTCGGATTACTTTTAATAGAACGCTATAGTATATGTGATACGAAGTTCACCGGGTCAGATAGTATCTTTATTATATATATGTTGTGGGGAAAAATGTGGAAAACACATTCAAGCCTAAATTTATGTAATAAGAATAAAATGGTGTTCGTTGGTAAGTGCATCACTTGAGAACAGGTAGACCGATCTGCATATTTTTTTTTTTTTTTTTAGTATTCGTAATAGTTCAAATAAGGTTTTTCAGGAAATACAATTTGGAAAAGCTTCCCGGGAAATTGTAAAATTCGGAAAAAAACTGAGTGTTTTTTTTTCTATGATTTTTGTATGAACTCGGCACCATAACTCAGGATTCGAACGATTTAATTTTGTTCGTTATGATCCTGGAAAAGTTTTCAACAGTAATAGCACGAGAGGTCAAAATGTTGACCAATGAGATGTTTCAATTTCAAAATAAACAACCAATCGGACAATTATTTTAGTGGTAATTTTTCGCCAAGCTTTGTTCCAGCGACAATTTTTTTGTAACTATTTGGCATTACAATTTACAAGTAAAATTGTCGAGGTCCATTGGAGGTCTAAATATTGCCGCCAATTTTTGCTCTGCAGATTGATTCGTCTCTGTTGCTTGAGAAAATAATGACTCGTGCAAGCACTCGTCATTATTTTCGTCGCATCAGAAACTCGTATCTGAATCGCAAAAATTATTGTCGGCAATATTTTGACCTCTCGTGCTATTACTACTACTAACTGAGGATAGGAAAAAGTTTTTTTTGGATGGCCTCCCTTTCGTGAAAATCCGAAAATGTGAAAAAAGCACACCCAATGTAAAATTGAGCGTGCAAATGCGAAAACCGCACAGCACACGACTGAAAACAAGTTTCCGTAAACACATACATAAACAAAGCATCCGATACGACAAATTGCATTTCAATAAAAAATAATCTCATTCCGTCGACTTGATAACGTGTCCGAGTAAGCCCGATGGCTGCCGAAGTGTGAGGACGATTAGGGAATTGAATAATTAAAGAATTTTGCGTTCGGTTGCCATCTAGTGGCCAATTTAAATCCATAGTTCTCAACATGGCCGTTGTGGCGTAGGGACGCCCCTTAAGCTCCTGACTGTAAGCCACTGCAATAAATGTAACAAAATGTCATGAAATTTCACCAAATTGCCACATTTACAAGTTCTTTGGAGATAGCATGAGACTCCTCGAGTGGTGAAAATGTGTATGGGAGTAGACATGTAGAAATATTTCAGTTTTTGGGAAGCCTTTGCCCAATTGTGGTACAAGCCAGCATGAAGAATCGCAAGTTTGACGTAGAGGTTTGTAGTTTTTGTTACTCTAATGTAGGTAGCTTTATAAATATATTTGCTTCAGATATTATTTGAAATAGAGGATGGGATAAAAGAGGCAAAATGCAGCTTGGAGGTGCTGTAGTTTGCCACCATATGGCTGCACTGGAATATCAGTGGAGTGCACACCCAAGAACCATGTCAATGTCCAGGTTATGAGATTAAAGGATATAGCAAAACCAAAGCAATATAGGGCTCCAGCAAAAAAGCTTAAATAAATAATTACAATTATTTGTTGCATATTTAATTCTCACCACAAAATACTCAACACTTCTTCCTGGTATAAGTTCTGTTGCATATAATAAATATGTATGTTTTCATATGAAAATCTAACTGACAAATTAAGTTAATGGCCCCTCAGACGACGGCAATAGTCCTAAAAATAATTCGAATAGAAAACCAGCCACCTCTTATGATTAAAATAAAAATACATAATATATTAAAATATCTATCATGCATGAAAAAACAATTACCTTCATCCTTGGTCCGAGATTCTTAGTGTTGACACAGAATGTGCTGTAGAGTACAAAAACTAGAGCCTATAACGATACCCAATCGAGAACACTCATACCTAAGAAGTGCGCTATTGAAGAGAAAAAAATTAAAAACTGAATTTCCCCATGTAAAATCGGGTTTGTTTAGATTCAATGCACTGATCTACCCAACGATGTCTTACCAATAGATACGGTGAAAGGACTAGAATGCCAGACGTTGCGTTTGGGTTGCAGCCATGCAGCTTTGGTTGCGGAATAGTATTGACTATTTCATTCACAAAAATTTCATCGAATCAGAGTTCACCATTTTAAACAAAAAATTGTTTCGCATCGACAAAATTTTTAATTTAAAATTTTGCTGGGGTTGTTCAACCAATAGGAAGCGAGAATGAAGCAACCAAGCTGTTTTTCAGCGGCAAATTTTCTTTTGTTTTCTCGCTAACATAGTAACTGATTTTTATAATAATTTTTGCAAAAGTCAGTTGTAAGAAAGGAGTGAGAATAACTGCTCCAAATATTCAAGATTCGGTGATTTATCAATTGAAAACATTAGAAAAAGCATTTCTAACATTGTTCCTCCAAATACGATTAAAACTAAAGCGTCAGTGTGGCAACAGTTTACCGAATTTTGCAAGCAGCGGCATTATAATTTACTTTCGACAACACTTGAAGAAATTGCAAAAATATTGCAAGATTGGGCATTCAACATGAAAAAGAAGAACCGAGAAACCTACAAAAAAACTTGTGTTAAATCAATGTGGAACACAACAGCACAACACAATGGTCCAGGAAAAATGTTTCAAGGATTATAATATCAAAATCAATCCTTTTCCATCAATCCGGAAGGGTTACAAAGAAAAATTTTTCATGTTTGTTCATTCGAGCTTGCCTGGCGAGGCAATGAAGCTGTAAATTGCAAAATGTACTTTTTTCAAGATGAAATAGATAATGAAGGTCAATTTACTGGTCGCATTGAATATAATCCAATTTTTTCAAAAACTACTCAAGGTGGGTCTAAGGCTTTGGCTTCCAGTAAATGGCTTATAAAAAATAGAGAAAACGTTAGTCTCTGTCCTGTCAGATTATTTTTTTTTTTAGAAAATCGAGGTTCAAAAATAAGCGATAGGCTGTTCTTGAAATCCTGTCTGGACCAAAGGTTCGTGGTTTAAGAACTCACCAATAGCCTTAAACACCCTATCGAAATGAACAAAAGAATCTGCACTCAAGATTGGATTAGACGCCAAGAAGTTAAAAATAACAAATCATTCCCATAGATCTTCTGCAATATCTGCTTTGGCCAAAAATAGGGTTGGAGAACAGCAAGTAAACTAACAGGACATACAAGTGCTCAGTCATTAAAACCTTATCTTCAGCTTGATGCAGTTCACCATGGCAATTTAGTTCAAAATTTGAGAGGGAACAGTAGTGACTCGTCAAAACAAACTTCGAGGTCTGTAGAATGCAAAGAATTACATGAATTACAAAGTATAGGAAATCAAGGACAAAATGTTTATTATTATAATTGTTCTTTTCATATAGTTAATAATGGAAATAAGACATTTTTTGGAATTGTTAAAATTTGCATTTAATTTAATAATAAAATTGTTTCTTGTTTAAATTTTTATTTATGAAATAGTCATGTCGAATACCATTCGTGATATAATTTTGCCTGACAAAATTGAATGATCATTCTACTCAAGTTTGCTGCTTTGGGCAATTTCGCTCGTGACATTGACAAAAAATAACTCGCCTGACGGCTCGTTATTTTTATATGTCAATCTCACTTGCGAAATTGCCAAGCAACAAACTTTCTTAATAATCATTAAATTTTGTCGGCAAAATTCTATCACTTATGGTATTATATATATGAATATTCCAGAAGAACAGAAAATTAAACATTATTTATTGTTTTTCTATATTTCGCTATTAATTATCATGATGATAAAAAATTATTACCGCTTATTTTATTTATTTTGTGGATTTCCTAAATAACTGTTCCTTCTACTTGCATAGTTGGCTGCATAAAAATTAACCCAATTGTGGCGTCATGTTGGCTTCAAGTATTTTGCTTTGCAACGTATTTACTGGTAAGACATCGTTGGATCTACGTCATCACTAAGAGCGCGTATCCCGAGAAAAATTTTCTTGCAAGTGACGCCCAGTGAGGTGGGGCAGTGGTTTTTCCACCCTTCGTAACATCTAACTACACCTCTTGAAGTTGTTTGGACAAGCAGTTTCTTTGCTGTGAACTAATTTTAAAAGCAGATTTGAAAATTTCTATTTATTTCTTATTCTGCTCTTTACACTTTTGCGCTGTCAAATGGAATGGCAGCTTGGGAATGAAGTTAGTGATTTTGCTGCCAATCTCTAAGAATAAAGAAGCTAAAAGGGATACTGCCAACCTAACTTTCATTCATTGGGCTCTAAGAAATAAATCCAATAGGGTTGGTGTTTTTTTTATGTAGGAAGACACGTTGCTTCTAATGGGTTAAGAAAAAGCTTTAATGACTTCTTAAAAGTAAAGAAGAACCTTACGTGGTCGGCATGATTGACATTAGCTCCTTTGTCGATAAGCAGCCTTATAACATCATGATGCCCCCCGCTCGCAGCCAAAATCAAAGGAGTTTCCTCTTCCGGGCCCAACTTGTTAATTTCCGCGCCGTTATTCAACAGCAGAAGCACGGTGTTGTACTGTCCATACGCGGCCGCCCAATGTAAAGCTGTCAAACCGTTACCGTCACGCACATCCACAGACTTTTCGCAATTAATATCGTGTTCCGTGATTTCACCCTGTCCCGCACGCGTATGAAAGTTAATATCTGCAGACCGAGGAATCGGTGTCTCGGCTTGCGTATTTCCCCTCTGCAAGTTCGTCAACACGGTACACAAGCTCTGTCGATAAGGTTGGAACGCACTTTTCCGGTTCACGTCTTGGAGAGATCCCGGTGACCACTTTTTGGGACCGCTGGTTAAGTTGGAAGACAAACCAATGGGGCTATCACATTTTCCTGTTGTCGGTGAAAGAATGGGTTTAATGTCTTTCTCTTCGTTCGAAGAATCATCCTGTATATTGATGTCCATTGAAATGTTGCAAAGGTCGCGGGTCTCACACCTCTGTTGAACACTGAACTTCCGACTTTGCACACGTTATCTCACTTCTACTTCAGTTGGACCCATAGGTATGTCTTTGTCAAAACAATGAACTGTCAAGTGGTGGCGATAAAATTATGTTACTTTGACCGGATAATTAAAACTTACAACAGGTTTTACTTGTAAAGATGGACACCTTGGCGAAGTTGAATAACCAAACTGCTGGAAGAGATAAAATTGCCAGGTGACCAAAATTATAACCTAGTTTCGTTTCTAACCTCACTTTTTAGATTGTTCCAGTACTTGAGCAGAGTTTTATGGAATAGACTTCAACACAGCAATAAAGACCAAGTGAACGCATTCAAGAACATCGAGTTTCAACTAAGCACATTCAGGAAGTGTGAGTACCTCCTTTGGTGAACCCACAATGGTCTTAATATTAATTTTAGTGCTTCGTTTCGGAAAATGCATAGACGTTATCTACTCAACGCTCCCATTATTGGAACACCCGGACACAACAGTCCGACATACCCTTATCTTGAGCAAGATTGCCATGTCGCTGTTTTTGTTAGGCGACCATCTGCTGTGGCTGGGCCGTGCAGACATTTGTCATGTTAACACTCAAAAATGGAGCAGGATATCCAACAAATATTGGTTGTTTTCTGTTACAATGAACTTAATTAGAGATTTCTATGACATTTCTTGTATAGTTAAGAATCAAAAGCAATGCATTTTACCGCGTCATGGCGTTCACAATTTAAACGACGTATTGAAAATTTTGACCAAAACATTCATTGCAATACAGAGTAATAGAAGTGTAATGATTGATACTGTGAAGAATGGGTGCGACTTCTTCATACCATTAACGGCGTTAGGGCATGTAAATTTATCATCTGGGACTGTGGGTTGGTTGGGGGTGATATCTTCTATTGCAGGACTTTTAGTTTTGGTAGATCCAAAGATCAAATTATCTCCATCATAATATCTTATATGTGGTTGTTAATAGACATGACAGTGGGGAAGTTAGCTTGAAAGAGTTTTAATAATTAATTGATGTGGAATAATAATTATTATTACTACAAGTCTTGGAAAATAATTACTGCACAATGGTTGTGGGGTTAATTTTACTGAAATCAATCAAATGGTTTTGTGTTTACCAAGTTTATTTTTATACAGATTTTACACTTAATTACATGGTTTACATTTAGGAAGATGTTTTTCTATTAAATCAAATAAATTAAGAATGAATTTTAAAATATAAACATGCTAGATTTTTTGTTTACACACATTTAATATCAAATTAAAGTTGTTTTTATGTAGGATTGAAATATAAACCCGTCTTTATTTCGTAGTTTTGCGGCCATAAAGTGGCTCTTTCTTTTACTCTTACGTTACTCTACGCTCTTCCCGCCAACAATTTGAAATTAAACGTCATATGAAATGTCAATGACGTCACCAAACGTCAAATTTGAAACAAACCGCGAAATTGAAAAGATTGGCCAGTGAATCGTGATCGTCTAGAGATAAAGACAGAAGAGCGGACCTACGTTGTGTTCTTTTTTTTTTTGACAAGTGGCGGGAAATTCAAATCAAACCTAACAGAACCAGGTTCTTTGAATGCAGGTACGCAGCGTTGGAGGCGGAGCGTAGAGTAACAACACAAATTAGGGATTTATCAATGTATTTGCTTTAGCGGGCAAAAAGGTACAACAATGTGCGGCGTTGAATATAATTTTTTTATTTTTGAAGATTTTTCGTTGAAATTTTGTGAGCGTGTTGATAAAATATAGATCTTTGCAGCCACAGAGCGATTTTTTGAAATTTGTAAATAAAAAAAACGATATTGCGGGAAAATGTACTTCGACCGGCAGAAATTCACCTGCCACTGGAGAACCCTCTTAAATGCCAATGTCACAAATGATGTCCAATGTTGGTGTCCACAACTGTAATCTGCACAATGCGTTGAAATTATCAAATCAAATTGAGGATTCATCAAGCGATCACGATCAGACCGAAATGGCAGAAGTTCTCATAAAAAAAAAAACTCCGTATCTGTAATATTTTCCAATATTTCATTGTCGCTCCTAGTTTCTGCACTAATGCTTGGTCTTGCATCATTTTCCCGGGGTCACCAATACACTAAACACAACACAAAAATATTAATTTAGAATTCCAAAACACAGCACTTAACGGACACAATTCACATAAATGAATGAAGTGCATACATAAATTAATGCAACTGACAACGGACCTTTAAAAGGCGCGAAAAAAAACAGTCCGATCCTGTTTCATCAAAGTCGTGTGCCGGCACATGATTCTCAATAAGCAGGTTTTTTATGAGAACTTCTGTATTTTCTGTAAGTCACTAAATAGGCGAATTATTCTATATCTTGAGAAACCCCCAAAATAGACCTGTAATGCACAGGAGAACTTCGACTTGCCTACCCTGCAAGGCGCTCGTTTGGCAACGACCCTGAAGTTGGCAGTACCCTGGAGCTGGGTGGGTAGCTCTCTGTAGTAGCTATTTGTAGAGGGAGGAAGGACGACCGGCGGCCATTACATGAGCATTCGGACTTTAACGTTAAAAGTAACAGGTCGTCTTTTTCTAACTAACCCTTAATTTTTGTTTTTATCTGATTTTATTCCACTACAAGCTTTCCTGTTTTTTTAAAGTTGAGTGTTTAAATTGATTGTCGAAAATGCACGTTGCCAGAAGGATCGGTTGAATTTAAATTAAAAATTGCGTTGTGTCGTGCCGCCAGAAGTATTTACAGGTAACCTTTTTATTCTACCTATTTTTCTGTCCGACTCATCGTACGGAGATGTAATTTTCCTGGCGTTTATTTCCCGTGCATACCAGAAATTCTTTGGCAAAACCGTTTCAATTTTTCCCGTTACTCGGTCATTTTTTTCCCAACGTCATAAAAACCGCCATGATGGATACGAATCGCCCGCCTTTGTTCCAACATTTCTTGTCAAAAATTCTAGCCTTTGTTTCAATAATATCTACTATTGCAATATAGATCTTTTCATGTATCATGATATTACGTGCAAATTGCCTTCTGCCAGTGAGTATGAACCTGCTTTTCTTGATAAGGTTGTAGTTCTTGTTTGTGTGTTTTTTATGCTATGTTTATTATAATAAATTTATAATAAAATTGTCAGTTGTCACTGATCGCTCAAATTGTTGTCAAACTTGTCAAATTGAATTGTTACCAACCGAACACAAAGCTATTAAAACTTGTTAATCGCAGTACGAAATCACAAAAACTCAAATCCACAAAATGACCAAACTCTAACAAAGATTTAAAACCATAATTTTTGTGTTTGTTTTTTTGCTTGGGTACAGTTACGGCCACGGAATTTTGGCCGTCACTTGTCATTTATTGTCATAAGATGTAAGGCGACCCTTAGAATACGTATACGTAACCTAACTTACTGCTATTTCAAAGACTTGTCATTTTGACACTGACTCATTCGCATGAAAACACTAACAGTGACAAATTTTTAGATTTAAATTCCAAAAAGTCAATCATAATGACAATAAAGCATGGACTACATCCGTTTTATTTTAATTGACATTAAAGTGACGGCTAAAATTCCATGGCCGTGACTGTAAGTTTGAATTTCCCGCCACTGCTTTGTCTTGTCAAAAAAAAAAAACACAACGTAGGGTTCCTCCCATTGTCTGACGATGACTGGTCAACCTTTTGAAGTTTGCGGTTTTTTTCAAATTTGACGTTTGTTGACTTCATTGACATTTCATGTTCAAATTCAAAAAGTGGCGGTAATGTAAAAACGGGGTTATCACAACCTCCTTACCAGATTTTGATTTTAAAGGGTTCCCAAACAAATTTTGAAAATGTTTCCATGTATCAGGTAAAACATACATAGTTTTTTTGCATTTTCTACAGATTGATCCAGCTTTCCAATAACGTCAAGAAGGGATCCGGAAGTGTTCTTTTTTCTTTTCATAACCATTTATTTATTGTTTTTCTTTTCTAAATAATTATCTTTCTAATTCACTGTGAGGATGAGTATTTGAGATACCAAGTCGGTTTTATTATGCGGATCAGGTTTTGTTACTTCTTTTTGCTTTTTTAAATCTTATCCATTTGTGAATGAAACCTTTGATGGTTTTCTTTTAACTTCTGAATATCCATTTATAAAATATATACGTTTGAAAAATAATAATTATTGTAACAACGATTCTTTGTTTTATTAATCGACAGAAAACTATAATCGTTTTTTCAACTCGATTCACAATACGTTTTAAAATCGTTAGAAGGTATTCCAACACGGTTCTTTATGTAAGTTTTTAATATGCCATTCCATCTATAGGGTGTAACAAAATGATGTTCATCTACTTAACTTTGGAATTTTTTTACTGTAAAGACCCCCAACACTTGGGGGCTAAGTGGATTGCCTATGTCCGCCTCTCTACGACCGAAGTTAGAGAACAACACTACAGGGGGGCGTAAAATGAGCGTTATAGGGACTTTTTCTCACTTGTTGTGCTTCCTTTGTTCTGTTCAGCAGCGTCCAAGACCTTTCCCAAAATTCGCTTGTTCGCTTTGGGAACACTCTCGTCAGGTACAATATCGTTTGTCATGAATCATTCAAATATTGTATTTACTTAAATGAATTGTTATTGCACGAATGAACCAAATTATGAGTCATGAAATCAGCTACAATTGTCAAATGAGTTAAAATTAACCAAATTGTTCAAGACAAATCCCTAATTTGCATTCAAAGAATCTGATTCAATATCTGGGTAGGTTTGGTTTGAATTTCCTGCCACTGTTGGCTTGTCAAAAAAAGAACAACGTAAAAAACAAACTGTCTGTGTTTTTAGACGATCGCGATTCATTGGCCAAATTCAAATTTCGCGCGAGTCATTGTTTGTTGATTTGACATTCTATTGACGTTTGTGACGTTTCATTTTAAATTGTTGGCGGGAAGAGCTTAGGTTCATTACATTACATGTGAATTTTTCTGTGCCGCTCTATTCTTATTGCATTTACTAGTTTTTTGTCAAATGATAAACGTCCATTAATTAAATTCAAATAAGATCCTGGACTCATCCGAGTCCAAGTACACTATAAACCCTTTAATGAGGAGGGCAAGTCTGGTGCCATCAGCCGCAATAATCAGCAATACATATATTGGTGGCGTGCCCCGTGTATGCAGCTTTGGCCTATATCCATCGCCACAATGCAGCGTTGAGAGTGTTATACTTTCACTATTATGCGATAGACCAGACACCAGTGAGTGAGTTGTTGTGGAGAACGAAAAGTGCCGAATCTATTGGAACTATTCATTCTCCACCGTCAGGCAGATAACAGCAAACAAGCCTGACGTGGTTCTACTGGACCATTCTTGCAAACAGATGTCCGATCTTTGAATAGCACGTATACAAATCGGAGAGGTTTTTTATTTTGCACGTCGTGACGCTTTCTACGGTCGGGTTGCCTCGAGCGCGAGTTTTTTTACTTGGTATGCTCCACGGGACCGCGGGTAGCTACAACGGAGTACAGTACGCCAGGGTTCAGCTGTCTAGTTTGGCAGGAGGGGAAATGTGGTAGACGTACGACTCACATATCCTCACTTCTGCGGCTGAGTGGAGCTGTGGTGGAGCTGTAGTTGGCTGTGGTGGAGCTTCTTCTATGGACACGCTGGAGGGGAGAGACGATGACGTTAGCAGACGTGCGCGGCCTGTTGCAAAGTAGAAGGGAGAAAATTTTATCACCGCATTCTCTTCCGGACGGAACGGCAGCGACTCCGGACAAGTTAGCGATTCCGGAGCGCGCTTCCTTGCTGATCAAAATGATATAAGTCCCATTCCAATCCAATGATGAGAAGCATTTTTCCTGGACACTTTGATGATTCGGTGCCGAGGGCGTGGCCCGCGGTGACAAGGGCAGCGGCTTGGGTTGGTCGTAACGACTTCCGGAAAGTTGCATAAGCTGCCCACTATTTTTCCGGTCACAACGGTGAAAGTTTCATCCCGATCGGAAGTCAAAAAGTATTTTTAAGAGGCTGTTAAAGATGCCGATTTGGGCGTAGGGAGCTTGACCTTGTCGAACAGTGGGACAGCGCCCGCTAGACTGCGGAGAATTTTCGCTTCAGAGCGTCGAGCCTCACTTCCCACACTCTTTTATTGGAATTCTTCAATGACTTCGTCACAACTTGTTTATTTCCCCTATATCATTATGGCGCTTTCTATAATTGAGTATACGGCTCCTGCTGGAAGTAACATCTGCGTCAATGGGGAGGAAAAGCGGACAATACTCAAGTTATTCAGTGGACTTCGTCGTTTTGGTAATTGGGTGCATGGGAGGCATCAAGGACTTGCTCGTTTCCACTCTGAAAATTATTACTGCCTGCCGTAAGGGGGCGTCCATTAATACGTGAGGCCTTTAGGGGTCGAGCCGAATCTCACCAAATCTCACGTGTGGGAGAGGGTGGGTCTCGGAAAGTATCACGTATTTTTTTCCCGCAAGCTACAGTGTAAAATTGCGAGAAAACTGGTAATAAAATAATAAAACTTTGTGGCTAGATCCTACACAATAATATTTATCTTCAAACTCCATTTCTGTGCCTAGGCAGACAAAGTGTGCATGTTCTATTCGAATAAAAGTGACTTTTCGTAGCTCGTGCACTCGGCCGTCAAACCTATAGACTTTTAGAAAAGTCCCACTTTTACTCCTAATACAACAGTCTACTATTATGGCGGTTATGCGAACGCCACAAAGTAAGAATTTCAGTAGTTCCTAGTTAAGTACTTTATTGTTCGATTTTACCATTGTGATTCTATACTACGTTCTTAGTATGTAGTTTTAAATACTAATCTTAACTAGTTAAATAAAAATAATTAAGCAAAAAAATATGTTTTTTTTTAAATAAATCCAACCAATAGGCATTTTGAAGAATCGCACGTGAGATTAAGGGAGGAGAGAGGAGGTTAGAACCAAAGCTCACGACATCTCACCAAGGGGGGAGGGGGGTCGAAAAATTGCCAAAATTGCCTCACGTAATTAATGGACCCCCCTAAGCCGGTAGAGACCCTTGCGGCTGGAATGCAGCAGGCGGTCATCTTGGCGTCTACTTAGGGCACATGATTTTCGGTATTCATAGTTACTAACCTCATGGTTTTGTGTACGATATGGACCAACAAGGAAGTGAATCACGGGGAGCTCCTTCTGATCAATACGGAAAAAAATATATATCGGGTGTCCCAACTGAAATTTCTACACCCCAACAATTCCAATTTCGAAAGACTCAATTTTTTTATCAAGGGGGACCTAATTGTACCAAACTTTCCAGTCTTAGATCTCACCCCTTGAGCCAGGGAAATCAAAACCTACATCTATCAATTCTTTTCTACAAAAAAGAGCATGAATTCGATATTTTCCAAATCTACATAAAATACTGAACTAAAATGTATACCCCCCAACAATTTCAATTTTGAAAGACTCAGAAGAAAACGCTCAAACAGGTCAATTTTGTTATCAAGGGAGACCAAATTGTACCAAACTTTCAACTCTTAGATTTCACCCCTTTAGCCAGGGGAGTCACCACCTTAAAAAATTTAAATGACATGGGGGGTCGTGTGATACATCATTTTAAAGCTTATTCAATTTTCTATCCAGATATACTTTTATCGATTTATTTCTACAAAAAAAGCATAAATTTGTTATTTTCCAAATCAAGAGTATTTTATGTAGATTTGAAAAGTAACAAATTCTTCTGCTTTTTTTTGTAGAAACTAATCGATAAAAGTAGGTTTAGATAGAGAATTGAATAAGCTTTAAACTGATATATCACACGACCCCCATGTTATTTAAATTTTTTAAGGGGGTGGCTCCCCTGTATAAAGGGGTGAGATCTAAGACATGAAAGTTTGGTACAATTTGGTCCCGCTTGATAACAAAACTGACCTGTTCGAGGGTTTTCTTCTGAGTCTTTTGAAATTGGAATTGATGGGGGGTACAAATTTTAGTTGGGAGAACCTGTATAGTAGCTATTATTATCTATAATCGAATATTGGATTTTTTCTGCTACAAAAATAAATAATGGGTGGTTTCAAATCTCGCCCTGAAAAATAAAAATCAAAAAACACTGAAATGATTTGGAAAGTTGATAAGTGTGATCAATAATTGGATTTTTAATTAATTTAATTATGTACTTGATAATTACAAATAACTATCATCCCATGCTTGATAAATAGTTATTATGTATGTGTAAACAGAAAAATAAAAATAAATTGTATGTATTATTACTGAAACAACAGATTTTTAATAAAAATAAAATTAGGTTTTTTTTTTAAATAGTGAGAATAATTATTATTATCAAATTGTATATTTTGATAAAATTGCAATTATGACGAAATTGTATTATCAAACTGCAGCCTTATACAGCCTCTTGTTGTTATTTAATTATTTCAAAAATAAAATATAAGCAAGGTCTTGTTGTTATTCCCCATAGTATGGTAATAACATTTATTCGTTATTTTCCACTAAAGTGACAGTGTTAATTATTGCACGAATTAACTGCATTTATCTCTTTCCGTTCGGAAGAATCAGTGTCGGCTGATGATAAAAATAGAATTATTGGGGTTTTACGCAAAAAAAGTAATTTGTTTACTGAATGTAATATGACTTATATGGAATAGAGAAAAATAATTAAGGAAAAGGCAATCTAAATAAACGATGGAATAACACCGATGGAATCTTTCCCTAGGATAAAAAAAAGTTCGAATGATATACAGAATGTACCAGAAGTAGGTATTCAAATTTACTTGGTAATAGAAATCATCATTGTTGATAAATTTTTGCCCAAACCCTGCAGTTATCGAGTTAAAATTAGTGGAAGTTTTGACGTTAATTTAGTTACCCACCACTGAACGGTTGAGCCGATAATAATAATCATAACAAAGAACTTCGAAAACATTCGGAAACAATCTAAACCTCCCCAGGTAAATAAACTAAAAACAAAACAACGGCTTTACTTCAAACATCCAATGCTGTTATTGATGAAAAATGAAAATAATTTTCGTCTTCTGGTGAAACCCGTCGTGTTAGTTGACAATTTACAAAGTTAAATCCCCAGGCTGTAAAAATTGGACTTGTTGCTCTTTCAGAAGTTCCCAAATTCGATTTCGGGTACTGGCGGTTTTTTGCAAAACACAATGCACAACATTAATGGAAATTAGGCATACGAGTTTTCGGAAAAATATTAGATAGAAATTTTGTTACTGATGGTAAAATTGTTTATACATATCTCTGTTATACCCTGTATAGTATAGTTATCATGCACACACCTTCAGACATTGGAAAGACGGCGAAATGTGAAGATGTGGAGTATAAGTTATTCTACTAAATGGTTTCTATTTATAAATTATTGTGCAATTCTTCGCCTGTTTATTAATAACAAAGTATGTTCCACCAATATACCTACTAAACCGTAACGCCTTTACTCCAATTGATGGGATTTATCATCACCATTACTCAGAACTCGCTCAGCGTACAATAAAATTACAATAAATAGCCATGGACAGCACGGAAATTATTAGATGTTCTTCAGACAAACTAGTGCAATGCTGAAAATAATACTAACAGTGCTCGTGAGCCACTTTACAGTGCAAAATGTTTCAGGAACAAGAAGTATATCCATATTGTGTTTTTTCTAAAATTATTTAAATGATTTCAGACAAAGTCATTTGTTATTATGAAAGCTGGGCTTCAGCTAACTTTCCGGCGAGTGCTATCGACCCCAACGTCTGCACTCACATCAATTATGCCTTCTTGGGACTGAAATCGGACGGTAGCCTTAAACATGAGGGACCAAATAGTACGTAAAATATATTTTTAAAATTTTAAACACATTGCTGCACCAAACAACAGGTGTAATAAAAGACCTTCAGGATCTGAAGAAGAAAAACGGCGATCTAAAATTAATGTTCAGTGTGGGTGGCTGGTCCGAAGGCTCCAAAACATTCTCTTCAGTAGCTGCAAGTTCCGGCAGGTTGTCTAAAATGGCCGCAAGTGCCATTCAGTACCTGAAGACTAACAAATTTGACGGAATTGACATTGATTGGGAATATCCAGGAAAGAGAGGAGGAAGATCTGCTGACAAAGTGAGCCAAATAAGTAACGCAAGTACGCCTTTGAATTTACTTATTTTAGAAAAATTTCGTTACCATGTTAAAAACGCTTCGGAAAAAACTCAAGAAGGAAAATAACAACTACTTGTTGTCAGTAGCAGTAGGGTCGACCCCCGATGGGAATTCTTACGATGTTTCAAAAATTTCAAAGTAAGGCTCACCATTATGTCTGCCATTTTTTATTCGTGTGTATATTAGTCAGGTTGACTTTATAAACGTGATGTCCTACGATTTTCGTCGAGCTTCCGATGGGAAAACCGGTCAAAATGCTCCGCTGTATGCGTCAACAGAAGATGATAAATGGGAAAGTGAAAACCGTAACTGCGAGGCTGCTATAAAAAATTGGAAAGAAAATGGTGCATCTACTAGCAAACTAATTTTGGGTTTGCCTTTTTACGGACATTCCTACCAATTAAAGAATTCGAAGGTGCATAATGTAGGGGCTCCGACTAACGCAGATAATGGGCAACTTCCATATAGTGAAGTAAGTTAAGTTTGCTTCTTTACGAATCTTGCGGTCAAAAAAATCTAGTCACACTCGAAAATACAGAAAAACCATAAAAGTGACTCATTGGCGTAATCTAAATTTTGAAACCAATTTTACGGTTTTACGCGCTTTGCAGTTAAGATTATTGTAGGTATTTTCATGAGATGCTGTATATACAACTTAAGATCAATTAAGAGAAAAAAGAAATCACAAATAAATACCAAAAATATCTCTGCTTTGAGCAACGCGTTTCAACAACAACGTTGCCATTATTAATACGATAACACGACTCATCCTCGCTTATGCGTTGATAATAGCAAATATATTTTTTGATGTTATCGTTTGTTCATTAGGTTAAATTAAATCACAAGACAATAGTGTTGATCAAAATAGTTTAATTTGAAACTCATGGTATCTAACAGCAGCAGATTTGGTTGATCTAAAAAATTCTTTCAGATTTGTAAACTGACAACTGGATGGAAAGAAATTTGGGATGAGGACCAGAAAGTTCCTTACAAATACAAAGGATTAACATGGATTTCATATGATAATCCTGCTTCTGTCAAACTAAAAGTCCAGTTTGCCAAAAAGAAGGAATTGGGTGGTGTTATGATATGGGCAGTTGACCAAGACGATATGAGCGGATCTTGCGGATTTCCGTTGTTACAGGAAATTAAGAAACACTTCTAGTTTTCAGTTATGAAGTATTTTGTATTTCTGTACTATTTTTTATACGTATCAATAAAATAGAACAAAGGGAGCACGGCAGTAATCAATCCGACAATGGCTTGGGGTGGTCGTAGCGAGTTCCGGAAAGTTGCATAAGCTGCGCGCTATTTTTCCGGTTACAATGGTGAAAGTTTCATCCTGATCGGAGGTCAAGAAGTATTTTTAAGGAGCAGTTTGCACTTTGACCTTGTCGAACAGTGGGAGAGCGGCGAATTTCGCTTCAGAGAGTCCCGCCTCATTTCCGAAACTCGTCTCTTGTAACTTCGTTACAAATTTTTCAATTGTTTGATGTAATGTCATCCTCCAGTATTTTTTGGCTTTTTCTATGCCCCATGTGTGTCGTCACAATGCCCGGTCAGTTTACTACTGTCCCTTGATTTGTTGAAGTAAACAGCAGCTCCTGATATAATGTAAAGTGTGAATAAAACTTTTTTTATTACAGAACGTTTTTTATTATAATTCAAAACTATTTCACATAATATTGTTTGAATTCAAATAATTATTATGACAAATACAAATACAAAAGACGGCGCCCATCGACCCGAACACTTAACTGTATAAATCGTCTTCTGGGTCATCTTGGAAATTACCTTGATCCCCGCCTGTCCCACCTGGAGCTGCAGATCCACCGCTTCCGGCCGGGAAACGGAAATTGGTACCAAACCCACGCGATTGTTGTAATGTCTGTGCGAACATTTCGTACTTTCTAATGTCATTGTCAGACACGGACCTTCGGGCGAATCGCATCGCTTCCTCGAAATGCGCACGAGTGATCTCTGGGACCGGATCGTCTTCATCCAACTACACAAAAAAAATTAATTTTTCTGTTATTGAAGACTGAAAAACTTACATCCATAGCACTGTTGGGGTTCAGGGCCCTTTCTCGTTCTCTTCTAATTTCAGTTTCGATGCTTTGACGAATGGCCAATTTACACGCACGCTGACAGATTTCTGTAAGATCAGCACCTGAGAATCCATGAGTGACTTTAGCTATGTAGCACAGGTCGACGTCCTTCGCTACCGGTGATTTGCGAAGGTTCGATTTGAAAATTGCTTCTCGGGATTTTTCGTCTGGGAGTGGGATGTAGATTAGTTGATCCAAACGACCGGGTCGCAAGATGGCCGGATCGATGATATCTGCAAATAGAGATTAAATTATGTGGTCAGCTCAATCATTCTAAATACATACCCGGTCTGTTTGTGGCTCCGATAATAAATACATTCTTCTTAGCACCCATACCATCCATTTCTGTTAGAATTTGATTTATAACTCTGTCGGCAGCACCCCCTGCATCCCCGACATTGCCACCACGAGACTTTGCGATTGAATCCAATTCATCAAAGAACAACACACACGGAGCCGCTGATCTTGCCTGTCAAAAAAACGGCCATCAATAAAAAAATTACAGCGTGCACCACCTACCTTGTCGAAAATATCTCTAACGTTGGCCTCTGATTCACCAAACCACATGGTGAGCAATTCCGGCCCTTTCACGGAAATGAAGTTGGCCTGACACTCGTTAGCAATAGCTTTGGCCAACAAAGTTTTACCGCACCCTGGTGGTCCGTAAAACAAGACACCACGAGAGGGCTGCATACCAAACTTGAGGAATTTGTCCGGATGTTCCACTGGATATTGAACCAATTCTTGCAGTTCCTTTTTGACATTTTGGAGACCGCCAATGTCGTCCCAGGTGATGTTCGGGACTTCGACGACGGTTTCCCTGAGGGCACTGGGACTGCTCTTCGTCATAGCATAGCGGAAGTTCTCCATGCTAACAGCCAATGAGTTCAAAACTTCAGCATCCACTTTATCATCATCCAAATCAATCAGATCCATCTTTTCTCTGATCTGTTGCAACGCCGCTTCGGAGCACAATGATGCCAAATCGGCACCGACATGACCGTGTGTCTCTGCAGCGATTTGTTCCAAGTCTACATCATCGGCTAACTTCATATTCTTAGTGTGTATGCGCAAAACTTCGAGACGGCCAGTGGCGTCGGGAATGCCGATGTCGATTTCCCTGTCAAAACGGCCGAAACGACGTAAAGCAGGATCGATAGAATTGGGTCTGTTAGTGGCTGCCATAACGATGACATGAGAACTCTTTTTCATGCCGTCCATGAGAGTTAACAGTTGAGACACAATACGGCGTTCCACTTCACCGTGAGTCTTCTCACGCTTGGGTGCGATAGCGTCGAGTTCGTCAATGAAGATGATAGCTGGAGAGTTCTTGTCGGCTTCTTCGAACGCTTTACGAAGATTGCTCTCGGATTCTCCAGCCAATTTGCTCATGATTTCTGGACCGTTGATGAGGAAGAAGAACGCTCCTGTTTCGTTGGCAACTGCTCGAGCTATCAAAGTTTTTCCGGTACCTGGTGGTCCATACAGCAAGATACCACGTGGTGGTTTAACACCTATCGCCTTGAAAAGAGACGGATGTCTCAGGGGTAACTCGACCATCTCCTTAATTTGGGCAAGCTGCTTCCGACAGCCTCCGATGTCATCGTAACCTACAGCATTGAGAGCCTCCTCTTCTTCCTACAGTAAGACAATTTTCAAAAAGTCGCTTTTATTATGCAATTACGATAACAAACCTCTCGTTTGATTAGGGCGCCGTCGCAGTGGATGACTGTATCGGGTGCAACGATGCAATAAGGTGAAGGTTCGGTTTCGACCACTTTGAATTCGACTGCTCTCATACCTCCGCGGACGATGAAAACGTCACCTTTGTGTATGGGTCGATATGCCTCAAGGAAGTACGGCTTTAAGTACACCTCGAATAAGTTCCTGGGGGAAAAAATGACAAATTACATTTCTACGATTTGATCAAATTTTGAACAATGCTGTTTGGGGTTCTTCAGATCACTGATTTCATGTATACTGAGTTTATTGAGTTTGAACCTCCTTTGACTTCTGGGCGAAACAACATGAGTGCAATAATTGTTCCACATAAATTTAGTGAATCGTTCCAACGAATAGATAGTTGTTAAAAAGAGGTGCACCGTGAGCTAATCACCATCAGGATTGGCCGTGTTAGAACGGCCGCATTTGTAGACCAAGCGTCGGATCAAGTTCAAGAATGCCGAAAAAAATTGTGGTGTGTCTCACATTTTTATGCACACGACTGAAAGTGAAACTTGCCAAGACAGGACTCGAGTTTATTTCATTATTTTCTGTTACAAGTGGCTTGCAGTAACTAAAACAAGGGAGCCCCCTTGAGACAGGGGGGCGTAGCCACCACCTGAACAGCCGAAATACCTACTATTAGTTTCATTTGAGTTTCACGCGTCCCCACTCTCAACGCTTGCATTTTAATGGCCGCTGTGAATTTATGAATGTTCTTAATTTGTGCTAATAGTTCTTTTTGTCCAATACTTCAGGTTCTCGAGCTTTCTGGCTTTCAGGCTCTGTTGTTTCCTGATTCTCAACTTTTTAGGTTTTCAGCTTGTGAAATTTACTTTCAGGTTTTCAACTGTTCTTGTTAATATAGTGTAACGACAGTGAAAATCCGCTCACCACATCTCGTAACGAAAAAAACAACTAGACAAATTTTTAGCTTACGTACATCCAAGTAAATTCTCCACAATGATTGACAGAACAGTTTTATAAAAGACAACGATTTTCTGACCGAATAAAAACAAAAACCGTTTAAAGTGCCCGACTCCATTTTCGCCGTTTCAACTGTCCGAAAGCATGTTCAATAATCACCCTGACGGCTTCATCAGATATGGCATTATACCGTAGCCACTGTCCCCCAACAGTACCGTATCGGCGACCGCCGCGCGATTTCATTAGCAGACGAATTTTGCCAAATTTGATCACATATTATGCCTTGAACATTTATACTGGCATAATTTTTCCCAAATAGACACGGCTTTTCAACTTCAACATGCGTGCAGTCGATAGCTCCTATTCCAGTTGGGAAATTATTTTTCGCTGCCTACTTCACTTTGGCTTCCATAACTTCATTTTCGGTCGATGGGAACTTGATCCACTCATCCACAGTGACACAGAGAGCGGTACTAACGATTCTGGAGACGGTCGCTGTGTACAGCCCAGTTCCTCACCAATACCGCTCTGGAAGCCCGGATCTGCGTGTACCGTAAAAACACACTGACGAAAGCGCACCACCCGGATTTCCAGATTCTCGCCAATGAAGTAGTCGGCTAACAATTGCACGTTTATTTTGTCAAATCAAAAGAGAGTTCGAAAGTCGCACTCACGTGAAGTACACCTTTCATTTTAATATAAATATTTTTTACTTTTTAGTTAACTTATTATATTACTTTTGTTAACCGACTTCAAAGAAGGAGGAGGCTCTCTATTCGTATATCTTCTTTTTATGTATGTTTGGGCATAACTTCTTTGTGTATCAACCGATTTCAATTATTCTTTTTAAGTTGGGTTCAGTATAGCTTCAAGGTGGTGCCATTTTAATTTCATTCCTATTGGACGGAAGACTTCGAAGATATGGAAATGTGGTGACTGAATATGTATGTTCGGGCATAACTTCTTTGTTTATTAACCGATTTCAATGATTCTTTTTGCGTTGGGTTCAGTATAGCTCCAAGGTAGTCCCATTTTAATTTCATTCCTATTGGACGTAAGACTTCGAAGATATGGAAATGTGGTGACTGAATATGTATGTTCGGACATAACTTCTTTGTTTATGAACCGATTTCAATGATTCTTTTAGCGTTGGGTTCAGTACAGCTCCAAGGTGGTCGCATTTTAATTCCATTCATATTGGACATAAAGCTTGGAAGATATAGTAGGAAACTCCTTAAAATCAAATGGAAATGTGATGGACTGAGACTACACCAGACGGGGGCTGCATTGTTAATTTTATGACAACCCCAGAATAAAGTAGGTACCAAACTGTGCCCAATGACGTGATTATCTAGCGATAACATCATAAATTCCGTGAATAATTGAATTATTGTTTGTGAACTGAAACCGACTTCAAACATATATTTTTTGTTTGTTTATGAACCGATTTCAATGATTCTTTTTGCGTTAGGTTCAGTATAGCTCCAAGGTGGTCCCATTTTAATTTCATTCCTATTGGACATAAGACTTCGAAGATATGGAAATGTGATGACTGAATATGTATGTTCGGGCATAACTTCTTTGTTTATGAACCGATTTCAATGATTCTTTTAGCGTTGGGTTCAGTACAACTCCAAGGTGGTCGTATTTTAATTCTATTCATATTGGACATAAAGCTTGGAAGATATAGCAGGAAACTCCTTAAAATCAAATGGAAATGTGATCGACTGTGTACACCAGACGGAGGCTGCATTGTTAATTTTATGAGAACCCCAAAATAAAGTAGGTACCAAACTGTGTCCAATGACTTGATTAGCTGGCGATAACATCATAAATTCCGTGAATAATTGATTTATTGTGTGTGAACTGAAACCGACTTCAAACATATATTTTTTGTTTGTTTATGAACCGATTTCAATGATTCTTTTTGCGCTGTGGAATTTTTCAATTTCATACATACTTATTTGTTGTTCCGCTTAACGTAATTATTTATTATTCAGTTTAATGAAATTAAGAAATTCTTGTTTATTATAATATAATTATTAATTGTTTTATAATTTTGAAGTTGGTGCCATAAAAAAAAATATTCCTTTCTACAATAACAAAATACAGAGTGAAATCGAAATGTATGTAAAAAAAATTACTCAAATTTTCAGTTATGTTCTACTAGACCTTATGATGCACCAGTTTTTTTTTTACATATATTTCAATTTCACCTTGTAGATACTACAAAAAAAAAAAAATTAAAACAATTCATAATTTATTTATTTCAAATCTAACAATAATTCATCTGTCGGTAAATCCAACCTAAATCATGCAATATTAGTATGACGAATAGATAGCTTTTACTTAGAGCCTGTTTTCGTTGGTTAAAGTTAATAGTTTTTAGTTAATCGTCAGTTAAAAGTTTTAGTTAAACTAAAAATGCAGTATTTTGATTGGTTAAATTGCAAAAATTTCCATAGAAACCTACTAACTAAAGGTAAACCAACGATTGAAAAACTAGCCCTTAATGTATCAAATTTAATGAGTTCTGAAAAGTTTAATTCAATTATAATAATGTATTAACAAGTCTGAAATTAACTATAAAATCTATAATGTTATGTTTTACTTGGCACCGACTTCAAAATTATAAAACAATTAATAATTAGATAAACAATAATTTCTTTATTTCATTAAACGGAACAATACATTATTACATTAACCGAAACAAAAAAATAAGTATGAAAGTAAAAAAAAATATTGTTTAATTTTTAGTTAACTTAATGTTACTTTTGTGCTTTTTGAAGTCGGTTTCTTTTTTTTTAAGTGAATTATTGGAGTAACACTTTCTTGCTCCAACTCCAAATCTGTTCCTTCTTTTTTTTATGAATATCAAGTGAAGTAAATGCTTCGATTTCTGGAAGTAAAATAAAATCATCTTTTTTTTATAAATGCGGACTATGGGGTTGTATCAAAATTTTCAAAAACCGCTTTTCTAGAAACTAGACGAAAAAATATTATACCCCTATTTTTTTGTTTATTCGAAATCACGCGTTTACTAGCTAAAACATTTGTCTTATTTGAAACGCGCGCCTTTCTGTGACGTCAACACGGGAAAAAAATCACCAGACAAAAATCAAAGTCACTAGATGGGCGGACTAATGAGAAGCGCACAAAACAATGAGAAGGCTCCCCCGAAATGACGTCACAAGAGGCGGTAAATGTACAGCGTTTAAAAATGTTGGCCGAAATGAGATAGTACAGTGAGTGGCAAAAGTATGGAATAAATTCATTAAAAATTAAACAATTTTTTTTTCATTTTTTTTTATACGGGTCAATTTTGGTTTATAAAAATTATTATTTTTATCCCAAATTAAATTTCAAGCAGTCATTTGTTTTCGAGTGATGACCTCATCGATATATTTTTTTTTAAATAGAAACCCCCTATTTTTTTTCTTGATTCAGATAGCCCTTTTAATTCTCTAAATGATAGTATAAAAATTTTGTTATCTTAGATAATCAAAGTTTTGAGAAAAAAATAAAATTTGTTTTTTTTTTATGACAAACAAAAACAAGTCAAAAGATCAAGTAGGTAAATCAAACAGTCTCAGTTTCATTTCTATGTTTAAATTGAACATTCTTTCCTTTTCGCTTTTACTCCCTGCATGCTCGCAAACTAATGACGTACCGTGCGATCATTTAAATTATAAATTAGAGTAGGCTGTGAAATTTAAATTAGGTTGGCACTACTAACGGTTGACAATTTGGTTTAATATTGGAATGTCCAAGGTGTCAAAGTGACTTTAGAGAATAAATGGGACGCAATACCTGACGGCGCGGTCGCATTTATTCTCGCATAGGCTGGGGAAAGGTGGACATTAGATGTGCATCTATTCCGAATCCGCTATCTGTTTTCCCTGAAACACCCTGTATATTCAAAGACACAACGGTGTGCGATTTGTTACACTTCCTTTGAAAGTTTTTTACCATTTATTAGATGCCTAATAAAAAATCAGAACCCAAATGAATGAATTATGTCCATGACCAGCTGCAAATAAAATTTATTAAGTGTCAATGTGACATTATAATGACAAGGTATTCATGTATTCTTTAAATTACATATATCAATATCTACCGCGATAATTGTTAACAATATTGCAAATGTCACTAATAAGTTGTCTAGAATGACACGTATGTTTTACACCAGAAGAACTTTCCATAATGTGCGCCTTCTAGTTGTTTTATTAGAAGTTCTAAAAAAACTTACGTAATCCTTGATTATGATTTATCCCAGAAACGGAAAAAAAAATTATAATAACAGTTGCATGTGTCAATTTTTTTACACTTATCATAATTAACCAGAAGAATGTCGATGAATCCAAGTGGAGTAAATTTAAATTAAAATTTAAATATATTCAAGTCGAACTCCACAAACTTTAAATAAATTACAATGGGAACATGTTTCGGCAGAATACTACTGCCATCATCAGCCCTTAAAGAATATAATTTGAAATATTCTTTAAGGGCTGATGATGGCAGTAGTGTTCTGTCGAAACATGTTGCCATTGTAATTTATTAAAGTTTGTGGAGTTCGACTTGAATATATTTAAATTTTAATTTATCATAATTAGGAGTCCAAAAAGCTTTGGCCCTCGTATCAATGGCCACTTTTTTACGCTTTTTATCTCAAAATTCATGTTACAACTTTGATAATGATTCATGAGCCTTCTGATTTTTTTTGTCTTCTCCATTCGTGATTACATAATTAGCTGTCATTCTTCATTATTTGTACCTTTTGGTCGATAATTTACTTGTAATTCTTTGTTTTCTTAAATTCGTTATATGTATGTATTTTATTTTTGACCATCCATCCTTCGTCTTTTATTCTCCATATATTCTTTCTTCTTGATATTTTTTCTTTTCTCCATTGGGACTAGACTTTGTAAAGATATCTGTCATTTAACGAAAGCCAATGACCGGTTTCGGTCTTATCAGACTTCATCAGATTATGCCACCGATACGACTCTCGCCCCTTCCACAGGACCACTCCTGACCTAAAGGAGGCTAATAAGATCCAGTTGGAGCGAAACCGGTCTATGGTTTCCGTCGGGTGACTTAAATAAATATTACTTCGATTTCGCAATTACTTCAATCATATGATCGCATTATTGAGGTGAAAAAGTACTTGAATCATCACATCACATGCAATAAACACTCGCTTTTTGTACTTGTTCCATAATAATAAATAAATGTAGTTTAATTAAGTCCATTAAAATAAGAATATTAAAAAAGTATTAAAATTTGGGAAAATTTTATTTGCTCTCATACTTGAATAATAACAATTTACTATACTGTACTTACCGCCCTCTTTCACTTACTCCTGCAATTATTTAGAATCTAAATTTAGAGAGGTTAGGAAAAATATTCCTAGAATATTAGAATATTAATCTTTGATTAAATTAAACTGTTAGCAGACACAAGAATTAATTACATATATTAAAACCTGAATATTTGTCACTCTTTTACAAGTAAAAACAAATTATGAATCTATGAAGAAAAAAACTTTTCAAAAGTGGCGCGACTATCTAGCTTTCTTATTGGCTGCTCACCAGCCATCTTGCACCACTATTGGTAACTTCTGATTTCAGCCAGTCATTTGTTTTAGTAACCCACACCAACAATTACATTTTGTAAGCAACTACTCATCAGTTTCAAGTTCATGAAATTTATACTAGGCATTTATTAACCAATACAAATACGTTTTTAAATTTCAGATCATAATAGTCAGACAGATCTGAAACTAAAACACACTCACAATCAGTATAAATACAAAATTACAATCTAGTAAGTGGAACAAGAATAATTTTGTAATTTTGGTTATTACTGTAACCACCATGGTTATGTGAACCCAAGTGTCACCAACTTTTTGGAAAATATTTAATACACTCAATCATAAATCTGACAGCACGGTGTCAATGGCCTCCACTCAGAACACCCAACAGCAAAATCTAAAACCTGCAATTTCCAAACTTACCCGACAAGCCCTTCAACTGTGTCATCAATTGGAAGGACATGAATTCTCTTTCCATATTTCACATCGGGGCATGGCTGAATCCACACCACATCAGACAGGCGAACTCTCAGGTTGTTCCTGACAATTCTGTTCATTCGAATCTTCTCATCGGGGCAATTCTCGTCGGCCAGAACTATGCAGACAGTCTCTTTCCTTCGTTTTCCTTTCAATAAAACTGTGTCTCCTCTGAACAACATAAGCTCGTCCATTTTCGATTGTGAGAGGGCGACCACCGAATTGTCGTCATTAGTGGCTTCCTCGACGAGGAGTCTGTTGGGACGATCCTTACGACGGAGGATGGCAGTGGCCAAATCATCGGGACTGTGAATTAGACGGTGTAAAAAATCTTGGCAGAGGAAATTGTTTAGTGAATAACTGTCTGATGGTTAGTAAATAGCTATATATACATTTGTATATATCGTAAGGAAATTTGGAAATTTTTGTGATATTATATTGCCTCCATGATGACAAGTATAAAATATTCGTGAAATAAAGAAAATGCCGGCTCTGGCTATGTGCTAAGACAATGGCACTTACCTTTTTCCTTCAGCCATTATGTTCACGAGTTATAACAAATGTTCAGGGGCTTACACTAAACAAAATTAGAATTAACTCGATTGCTACTTTTGTAAAAATCTAAATCAGCACAGTGTCGACCTAACGATCGTTAGTGAATGACGTAGCTTTTCACTATTTGCTTATTCAGCACTTTGACAGACGACAGAACAGAGGTCTCTGTTGTGGCGCCATCTACCCCCCATGAAGTAAACGTGAACAAGAATCAACATAATTACATCGATCTCTGATCGATTCATAATCTCATTTAGTTAAAAACGTTTCCACTATTCACAGAATACTAAACAAACGGTTGCTGTTAACCGAGTAGTTTAAAAATTTACAACAGTCAATGTTTGGTTAAGCTGAGTGTAGATGGATATTTGTTATAACAAATATTTTACTTTTGTTTTTTTATAGCTTCCATTCAAAATAGGATGTATAGAATTATTCAAATTGTACCCTAAGGTCACTAGATGAAAATTTCTGTTTCTCAGAAAGAGAATTCTTCATCTAGTGACCTTAGGTGACCCGCTAAAGAGTTGCCCTCTGTAGAGTGCTTTAACAACCACAGAAAATGTCACGTGATTATTATCAAAAAAAGGTAAAGATAAAAGTTAAAATATCAAAACTGATTGACCTTATCTCGTTCTGTCAATAGGAATGTCCCCTTATTTAAAGTGGTAATTGTTTTACCAAATTTTACCGGAATTAGTGCCCTCTGTTCACGCAAGCTGAAACCCTGTTGACAATCTGACGAAAACATCATTTTGTGTACTTTCTTGACAGCAAATTTGTGAACTTTCAGAAATTTTAAGATCAAAATAGAATGGTCATTTTATGGAAATACTCGTCGAGTTAATAATTTTATTTGGAACTACGAAAGAGTGCAGTCTGTTATAAATACAGAATGGCTGGGATCAAAAGTAAGTACATTCTTAAAGCCCAAGAAATCAATGTTCTTACTCATCAAACACCTAATAATAGTCATGAATCACCCCAAAAATGTAACAGTTCTACATGAGTACTTTTACTTGAGTAAACAATGCAAAATATACTAATCAGGTCATTAACCATTTCTTTGTGAGACTATTAAATTGATTTGTTTCATGCTTCCTTCGATGTCTTCTCTAAACAGCGTAAGTAAAATCAATAGTATAATGTAGCCCATGTATTTAACAGATAGTTTTTAGACTTGTCACATTGGCCTTCACTGGTTCTATTGGCATGACTATGGTCATATTGGCCTGCAGCCTCCCTCAATATAAGTAAGTCCTTCATTTTTTGAAATACATTCAAAAAACATTGTATTCCAGGTTATGGTGGCCTTTTTTCGTTGTATTGTTTTATGTATTAGCGCCTATCCCAACACTTTTGGCGAGACGATATACAGAACATCAAGGCTCAAGTAATGCATGCTTAGAAACAGCAATTTTTATCACAATGGGCTTAATTGTGAGCGCCTTTGCGTTACCCATTGTTCTAGCTAGGGTAGCTGTTATTCAATGGGGGGCTTGTTACTTGACGTTATCTGGCAACTTCGTGATTTTCGCGACGCTGCTTGGATTCTTTTTGACGTTTGATCAGGATGATTCTGATTATAATATGTGGTAGTGTCTGGATGTATGTATAATAAATCTCAAACATGTGTACTCGTAATTACTTTACTTATGTATTTGAAGTATCTGTAAGTTTAATATTTTGTAAAGGTAATATATTACTTAGCTTGTCCCAATGCAATGTTTCATTGATATCACTTTGTTAAAATGAATTCTAAGGATTAGCATGTTTAAATACGTTAATCTACAATTTAGGCAACACAATATACACTGAAGAGTGAGTCCGGCTCGCACTTGGCCGATTTTTTGTATAGAGAAATATCAACTACACGGATATGTGTTTGTGTGTGTGAGTTACGCGCTGTTGAACATTCCAGTTTGTACCCCAAAGATGCCAACGGGAAAGTCTTGAAAATTATCGACAATTTGTTGAAAGATTTGAAACAAATTGAAAACGGTTCTTCTGTGTGGCGATTTTCGTTAAATATTTGGTTGAGAATTATGTGACGAGTTGCAGTGAATTTCCTTCATTCCTTCACGTTACTTTGACACAAAACGTGAGAGTGCTGTGTCATGAATTAGAGTTCAGTGCATTTCTCACACAATTAGGCAATGGCGAAGTTTTCCCATGATACGGCGAAAACATCATTCAGATACCGCAACAAACGCTCGGCGATGAGAGTCGTAGGTTTAATCGATAAAATTTATGGTGACTTCTCTGAGAATTTAATGACCCGTCGTATATTAAAATCAGCTGTGTTGGCATCCACAAAGGAAGATTGTTCACGCATCAATCAGGAAGTCCCCAATCGTTTGCCGGGAGGCGAGAAAATTTACGTTTACTTACATTTATGATAAGATTGAAGAAGAAATCCAAAGTTCGATCATAAAATCTCTAAGCAATTACATTAATAAGTCCCTAATTTGTGTTGTTACTCCACGCTCCGCCTCCAACGCTGCGTTCCTTGCATTCAAAGAACCTGGTTCAATGTCTAGGTAGGTTAGGTTTGAATTTCCCGCCACTGTTGGCTTGTAAAAAAAAACACAACGTAGGCCCGTTCTTCCGTCTCTGTTTCTAGACGATCACGATTCATGATACTAAGACTAATAAGATGATCAGTTGCCGAACGAATTTTAAACCGGTGCGCGCATGACGTCATCGCGTGACAAAAATGTACTGCGATATCAGAAGAAACTCGCTTTTAAAGTATTATTATTTGAAATTTGCGTTGTTTTTACTGTTTTGAATAAATATTATGTAAGTATACTCAATAAAAAACAGACACTTTACGCAACATGGTCTTTTTATTTATTTTTTACCTTTTAAAATAAAAATAAACTGTTTCGGAACATTATTTTGAGTAAATATTTTATTGTAATGCAAATAAGTTATAAGTAATATAATGAGATATCCCGATTCAAAATTAATACCATCCAAGAGAGCTGCAACCCGTTCACAGCCAAAGTATGACAAATGCCCTGAAAGCCTAGCCTTTAGCGACCGTTACCGCCCGAGATGGATACGCTAGAGGGAGCTGTCGGAAGTTTCGGTGGGAACGAAGAACCACGCTTGAAAGGGCGGCAGTGGGTGTTCTGCTTCCGTGGAAGTTACACCACGTTAATTTTATTCGCTAAATTCGCCATTTTGTTAAAGCATAGTTATATCTCCACCGTTGAGCTTCCTTTTGTTGTAAAAGAATTGTACGCGTTCGTTCGACTTCGAAAGGGAGATCCATCTCGCGGAGGTTCCAGTTTTGTTTAGTTCGAGTCAGTTGAATTTCCACCGTCGCGTCCCTAAGCCAAGTGTGGTGATTGTATTCCTGGAAATAAGGTAACCATTTGCTCTATATTTTTCTTCCGACTCGCCGTCCGGAGAGGCCAGGAAATTGACCGACGTTTATTCCATGTGCATCTCGGAAATCTTTAGGTAAAACCATCTCAAATTTTACCGTTAGCCGCCATTTTGGACGCTAGGACGTCATAAAACTCGCCATCTTGGAAATGGAGTCGTTCCTACTTTGCACCTACATGTCTTGTAAAGAATGCTAGCCTTTGTTTAAAATAATGTTCACTATTGCTACTGGAAGTCTTCCGTGAGCCCCTGAATTTCGTATCAGTTGCCTTCAGCCCTTCTTTTCTCTGTAGTAGCATAAATTACCAAGCTGATGAGTCACAGTTATCCCGAATAACTTGCTAAAGTCGTTGTTGTAATTTGTTTTTAGTTATTGTTGTCAATTTCGGAAAGTTCCAACGTGTGGTTGACCTCTAGTTACAGGGCTCGCGCGTTCAATTCAAAACAAAGTGATTCCCTAACTCAAATTAACTAGATTGCCACTCAGATAAATTTGTTAATAACTACCTGTCTTTCGCTATGAGGCCGACAGCAGCTTGCGGTTGTTACAAAGCTATTTTGGTCTCTGTTGACTTGAATTAACCAACACTGAGTAAGAACCGATGAATAAAGGGCAAACAGCGGCAAAAAGCCACGCCGAATGTCAAGGGTTCTGAAAAAGTGCCTTATCGTTGTTTTGCGGCCCCTTGTGATTTTTTGTCGTTCGCTGTTAACTGACATCTAGCGCTTATTCGACATCGTGGAAGCCAAAGATCGGTTTTTAGTGTAGTTTGTGCATGTTGTAGTGTTGTAGTTACATAGTGCCCCGTTACGTGTTGCGCCCGCTGATGTCATCGCATTGTATCCGTGTCAAAATGGCTTCCAAACCAAACATTGCGTTACGGTATATTTGATTTATTGTGTTGTTTGTTCGTACATGTTTCGAGACAAAAGAGCGACCAAATAGTGTTCAGTTCGTGGTCCGCGTTGCGTAGTGCTGTTTTAAGCCCCGTGTGCCGGAAAGCCCCTAATTTACACAGGAACGAGTGTAATACAACGTTTTATAGTTCGACACCACCTTGGCAAGTCTTTAAATTGCTTAAAATTCATAAAAATAGTGTGACGTTTATCTGACATTTTATTAGTGTCGAACTATAAAATTAATTAAAGAAGTACATACAAGTTATAGATACATTTTATCCTTTCATCACGATTTTTCTGTTCAGATGTTTGGGATTTTGGAGATTTGGCTAAATAAAGTGAATGTATACAATCATCTTTTAACTTTCACTTATTTTTGGGCAATAGAAATTCCAATAGTTTTTCCTTAACACAAAAATCATCATCCGAAAAATGTTTCGAACATATTGTAACAGTTTTAATATTAAATTTATGATTTTGATAGCATTTTTGCACCAATAAATTGCAGATTTCCTTAGCAGTTGGAAAACTGAAGTATCGATAATTCGATGAATAGTTTTTACATTTCTTATTGTTACTGGTACAACCCATCACTGCACAATAAACCATTGTTCTTAATATTATTACAAAGTAGAATGGAAAAATAATTAAATAACTTATTCACCAGAAATTAAAACAGTGTATACAAAATAAAAGAACGAAAACACCTGCAATTAGATAGCTATTAGCTCCGTGCAGTTTTGTCACGCGATGACGTCCGAGAATGAAGAGAGATAGACATAAAGATGCGCGTGAACATATCTTATTAGTCTTAGTATCATGATCACGATTCATTGGCCAAATTCAAATTTGGCGCGAGTCATTGTTTGTCAATTTGACATTTCATTTGACGTTTGTGACGTTTCATTTCAAATTGTTGGCGGGAAGAGATCGAAAGAAAGTCGAGGTAAACCGCTAGACTAAACTTCAGGGTGACAACTGAGGAGTTGGCGGGAAGAACGATGAAGGTGCATATTTTATCGAAATCGACATAAATTGTGCAATCTATAAATTTTTTGCATGAACTGTAAATACACTTGAACAGTTGGGGGAAAAACAATGAAGGTCTATAATACAGCTAAAAATAGTTTTAGTGTTTGTGGGGAAAGCGATGAGCGGGCCTTGCGTTTGAAGGAATAATGATGAGCAGCGCTTATTTCTGATTATATAACACATAATAAATATTGAGCCAATAGCAATAACATATTTACCGTGAATAGATAGGCGATTGAACCCTTGACGACGTGATATAATGAACTTTGTCATAGTAACAATTTTTCCATCATTGTTAATAAACGTCAGGAAGAAGTTCCGTCAAAATTTCGCATTTTTGTTTTAATTAAAATTTAAATATATCTAAGTCGAACTCCACAAACTTTATTTAATAAGTATGAAATTACAAATGGAACATGTTTCGGCAGAACACTACTACCATCATCAGCCCTAATTTAACAAGAGATTAATGATACAATTGATGAATTACAGAAGGGTTCTTACCTTAAAGAATATAAAAAATTATGACGTTGACGTAATTTTGAATTAAATTTGACGTTTTTAAAGGGTTACATGATTTTTAAAAGATTTCGTAAAAACAACATTTTATAAAATGTAAAAATTAAAAATGGATCAAAGAGAATCTGGTAAGTTAGTATGAGTGGTAAAAAATTAACATAGTGAATTAATAATGGGATTATTGAAGTTATTCTGTTCATTTAAACAAAATCTGTTTTCCAGTTTCAAGGCTTTCCTTATTTCCAAAGTCTCAAGAAAATCTAATTTCCGGCCTTTATTGCATTTATGAATCAATTTGGAATTTGATGGTGAAAAACTATGTTTCGTTATTAATATATGATTGGCGAAAGAAGAAGGTGTTGATGGTGGAGGATCAAGATCTGTGTTGTTATAGATGTGCCTGAAATGTTCTTTAATACGGTCTGATATTTTGCGACCTGTCTGACCTATGTAGAATGACTCACAAGAAGAGCAGTTTAATTTCTATACACCTGATGATGATTGGTTATCTAATGGATCTTTATTTTTAATAAAAAATCTGGATAAGTTGTTATCTGTTTTAAATGAAACTTTAAAACCGTTTTTCTGAAGTATTTTAGAACATTTCTCTGAGACGACCCCAAAGTATGTTAATGAATTTGAAAAGGAAATTGTTTCTGAAGGATTTTTAACCAAGTGGTGTGTGTTTGAATTTGTTATAGTATCTATAGTATAATTTATTTATAGTTTTTAAAGAATATCCATTATTTGAAGCAATTTGTTTAATGTTATTAAGTTCTGTTTGAAAAGATGAATCTGATAGCGGTATAGAAAATAATCTTTGGAAAAAGGAATGAAAAGCTGCAAATTTATGGGAAACAGGGTGACAAGAGTCAAAAGGTATTATTATTTCTAGTGATTAACAAGTCTAAAAAGGGAATTTGGGAATTGATTTCAATTTCAACGGTGAATTTAATGGATTGGTTTAAAGAATTTAAGTTGCCTAGTGCGTTATCCAGTTCAGAATCAGATCCTTTGAATAAAACAATTATGTCATCTACATATCTGTACCAAAAGAGAAAATGATCTTTAAAGGGAGAAGAACTTAAAAACTGATTTTCTAAGTTATTCATGAATATGAGAATTTCATCGAAAATTTTATTAACGAAAATTACAATTACTAAATTGACAATTTACAAATGAAACCGTTTCGGGCAATTGTCTTCCCGTATATCCCTCGTGCACTCCAAATACAATCAGAATAATATTCAAGTATTTGGCGTGCACTTGGTATAAAATAGTTGATTATTTTCTATGCTGTTTTGATATTAGAACTGAATATGCGCACTGCGATTTTGATAAAAATACTGTCATCTGATTGTCACAAGTTTAGTTTTATTTTATGGAGATTTAATAGACGACACGAAGAGGCCTAAAAACTATTATTTTTTTTTTCAGAACAAAATTTTAGTTTCAAAGTAAGATTCTGAAAAAAAAAAATGAAATAAGACGTAATAAAGTAATATAATAATGATGCGCCACAATACCGGTGTCCTACTTTAGAAAAAATAAAAAAATTAAATCAAAAATTGTTATTAGCTTGTCTAATCAAATCGTTGCTCACCTAATACAAAGTCACTAGAACTTGTTAATCACAGTATATAATCGCACAACTCACATCCACCTGTGGTTTGTCTTTGTTTTGGGGTAAATTCATATTTCCCGCCGTCGCTTCGTTTTGTCAAAAAAAAAAACCTAGGGTTCCGCTTTTTGTTCGTACCCATTCGGCCAACCTTGTATATTTTGCGGTTTGTTTTAAATTTCCTAATTTGACGTTTATTGACGTCATTGACATTTCATTTTATGCTCAGATTTAAATGTAAGGTTTGTCATACTTCCAAATATGTAATATTTTGGTTGATATAAGAATTTCAAAAAAAAAACAAATTCAATCGATCTAAACATAAGATTGTTTTTTCCACAGTTGCAAGGTCCTACAATAAAAGATCGAATTGTAGGTGGCAATAGTTGGCCATGTCTTTGATATTTTTATTCTACTCACAACACATATCGTCGGTCAAATGTGTTAACCTGCTAACTCCATTTGGCAAAATTTTACAGGAGAGTATTATATCACAGTTTATAAAACATTTGGAGATAGGAGATATTATTGAGGCAAAATATTGTATTATTTTTTTAATTTTAAAGGAGGTTACTGATTTTCAGACTTTACTTAAAGTATTTTTTTCTCTTCTAACACTATAAAACACATTTACCCGGAGGGTGCCAAAGGGACACTATTACTAAGGCGATGCTGTCTGTCCGTCTGTCACAGGGCTGTATCTTTTGAAATGTAAATATTTTACGATGGCTGCTGCAACAACAAAATAAAACGTGTAAAATTAAATAATTGTGTTTTTTTCTTCTACTTTGGTGTCACAAAATGTTCATTGTGACACTAAAAGTAGTTGCACAATGGAACTTATTATGCAACTGCTTTTGGTTTTTTTATTTGATACGTATTACGTATTGAGCATTTCTAACCAACTCCTGTCGAAGTTCACTTTTCAAATAAAAAACATAACCACCAACACAACCAGTACTACCTAATTCTAAAAATCCCTAGAATAATATTTAAAAAGCAAAATTTTAACATTTTCATAAATCGAAGAGCTCCAAAGTAGAAAAAATAGTATATTACACTCGTTCAACGAGGCATTGTGACATTCGTTCTATTGTCACAGCGTACTCATGTCACAATAAGGTCTCTTGTTTAACTCGTATAATAATGTACTATTTTTTACCGTTATTTTTTTTAAATATGTAGTTAAATATTGTACGGTGGTACGGACTCGCACTTGGCGTTTTTTTTTGTGTAAAGGAATATCAACAAAAAAAAAAACTTTTTTGCCGGCAACCAACATGACGCGTGTGTTCTTGTGTCGTCAAATAATTGATTTTTCAATAATACTAATAAATTTAAAATAAAGGAAGATCTGACTAAAGGAGTACGAGCCCTAAAATAGTCGGACGAAATACTGTACACAATAATTTCTATTTCCCCAATTTAATATTTTTCAGAAGAGCGCCCCCTATTGAGAGTAGCTCGCTGCTCTTCCTTCACCTTTCGGCTCTCATGACAGATGGCAACATGTCAAATCACGTGAAACTCCACTAAAGATCAGCTGTCTTCTGGGGAGTGGTTGTGTTTAGCAAGGGTAGTTTTCCCTTATCGTGAGGTGTAAACAGCGTAAGTAAATAGAATTAATCGACGTCCATAAATAGAACTTCATTCCATTAATTTTTCCCATTATCAATACCCCGAAGGACGCTACACCCTTACCGCACTGATGAATATTTCACAGTATTGATGTCCCCATTACAACCCTCCTGTTTTCTGACCTTCTATTACTCACTTAACAAAATTAGTCGGTCGTCTCGGTGGAATTCGTGGGTCTTTTAACTTACCATTCTGGTTATATTTGCTATTCAACCTACAAAATTCCTCCCCTCACTGTTTCAGTGGCGGAAGGGTGCGTCGGGCGTTTTCATCAGACAAAATCGTTCGTTTTTCGGTAAAATATCGTTACGAGTACCCTTTTTATGCAATTTAGTTTGGTTAAATTGAAGTCACATGACTGTGATCTATGTTGGATAAACTCACAATTTTCGGCTTTTTTTTAACTGTAGTGTGAGAAACGAAGTATTAGGGATGAGGTTCTTTTCAAAAAGGTTAGTTGGATGTAGTTTTTTTTCTTAGATGTTGTAATGGGGTCACATGTATTAATTTAATTTGTGTTTTCAGTGGCAAAGACTTATCTAGAAATACAGAGGCACACTTAATCCACAACCAAATGACTGAATATTGGTTGATATCCGCCCCCGGCGACAAGACCTGTCAGCAGACATGGGAGACCATGAACAATTTGACCAGCAAGCAGAACTCTCTGTCCGTAAACTACAAGTTTCACATTCCAGATCTGAAGGCAAGTTGTGTGGTCATATGAGCGAATTAGTTTAATTTTAATTGGAATGATGTTAGAAATATGGGGGTTGCTATTTTTTTTGGTATTCACTAGTAGCATATTATAAATGGGGAGCCTGCATCGTCTATTACAATGGTGGAGACATTTAATTGATTAATTTTATTACTAAGTGTTGAAGATGAAGTAGATGTAGATACATTTCATTTTGAAGAGGTTAATTCGACAGGCAACCAAATATACACCTTGTTCTATTTTCACTCTCAGTTTTGTAAATTAACATTTACCATTTTGCTCTTACAGGTGGGAACTTTGGATCAGCTTGTGGGGCTATCTGACGACCTGGGCAAACTGGACGCGTTTGTGGAGCAAGTAACTAGAAAAGTCGCCAGTTACCTCGGTGAAGTGCTTGAAGATCAACGTGATAAATTACACGAAAATCTGATGGCCAATAACAGTAGGTCTTGTTTCCATATTAGACAGGTTGGAATGGTGGTCAAATGTTCCTTGTTAACAAAAGCGCATGTTTTTGTTACAGTAATTTTAACAAATTATTAATTCTTTGAGTCCACTTGTGTATAACTACAATTGGATGATCTGATTGCTGTTTGCATGTAGGCCATATGTTGGTTTGCAGACAACATAAATTGTGTTACAACATATAGCTTACTAGGTTTCAAGTGTGCACCTAAATTTAGTATTGTAAGTTAGCTTCACTGGGGGACACTTGAGGCCGTGCACAGCATAATACTTTTTTATTCTTGGTTTTGAGTGAGAATAATGTATTATGCATACATCGGCATGCTTAATCTAACAACAAAATAACCACAGACACACGAGCATGTCTCTTGATTTTTTTCAATCTTACACTGACAAATCCATATCCATAGTCTTCGGTACAGTAAACACCGCTTTAACAAGTTTTAACCTTTGCTTGAACAGTGGCTAACATCATTATGACCTTTTGCTAGTTTAGATCCTTTTTAATATCACCTTTCTCGTTGTTGAATAATTAATTTTCTTTCTCTACATTATCGTTAACAATATCTAAATATAGTAGCGAGTAATGGAATCATGTATTTTTCATATAGTGCTTTAGTGTATAGTATCAGAAAATAATATACGGCGAAATGGGAAGAATGTTTTTACAACAGTACTGTTTTTTTTAGATAGTACTTAAGCAGGATTTTTTATTAGTTAACTTGACATTATTAAGTCTTGGTGCTCGCTCTATATACAGGGTGGTTATAAATGATTTTCCAGCAAGTTGGCTTTGGAAAATATGTGAACGTATTTTTAACGACCATTTGCCACCTATTTTAATTAATTAGTAGGCAACCAACAATTTACTCCTTGATCCTTGTGCACAGTAAATATGACGCGGCAAATGGTTAAAAATACGTTGACATTTTCCAAAGTCAACTTGATGGAAAATCATTTATAATTACCCCGTACATAATTTTTTATTAGTAGATGTGAATATGTATTTACGTTTTTATTTTTTTAAATGTGAAGCTGGAACAAAATATCATTTTAGCAGCAATTGTGAAATTAATTTTGCATTTTAACACAAGAACGCCGTCTCAAAACGGAGTTTTTTTTTTCAATCGAGTTATTTCCATCCCGGGAGCATAACGAACAAAACAAAAAAAGATTCAACAAAGAATATGATTTCCGCAGTTTGTCCGGATTTTCGGACTTTCTTTTGTAACTTCTCATTCGTCTAGAGCATGTCGTAGACTAACAAACTAACAAAGTTGTTTTGTGAGATAACAGAGCGTATCAAAAAATAGCATTTTCAAACGCGGCACATTTACCGCCTCTAGTGGCGTCATTTTCGGTGGAGCCTTCTTATTGGTTCGTGCGCTTCTCATTAGTCCGTGCATCTAGTAACTTTGAATTTTGTCTGGTGAATTTTTTCCCCTGTTGACGTCACAGAAAGGCGCGCGTTTCAAATAAGACAAATATTTCGGATTTTTTTTTACAAACAGAAAAATAGGCATGTCATATTTTTGCGTCTAGTTTCTAGATAAGCTGTTGTGAAAATTGTGGGACGCCCCCATTGTCGCGAATTTTATTTTCCAGGACCGTAACGAATAAAAAAAGAATTTCAGGTAACCATTGTTCGAATCGTCAGTTATGGCCTTGAGTTCATACAATTTTTTTTAGTGTTTTCAGAATTTTACAATTTTTTTTCCGTAAAAATCTTATTTGGACTATTACGAATATAAAAGCAAAATAACCAAATCGGTCCAACCATTCTCAAGTGATGCGCTTACCAACGAACAGTATTTCATCTATACCTATAATAAAAAATTTGAGAAGCGCCTCACTTTAGAACTGCTGGACTGATTTGGCTATTTTTTAATGTTTATAATAGTCCAGGTTTTTTCGGAAAGAAAAGTTGCCCGGAAAACAGTTTAAATGTGGTAAATGTAAATAAATGATTCACTTCTTCTTTATGAAATTTAGTAAAAGCCCGAACGCGCCTAATAGAAGGCGCGTCCTCCAAGGGTTAAAGCAAGAAAATTATTCAGTTTCTAGTTCACGCTGAAGCACATACTGTAACGGTCGGAATGCCTCGAGGGCCAGTTTTTTAACGTGGTATGCTCCACTTGATCACGGCTTCGGCTTCGCTTCTTCTTCCTTCAGGTCAGGCGGGTGGACTCATCCTAATGTTTTATAGACCATTCTGAGTGGCGAGTGGATGCTAGGGGCGGCATGAAGGATTCTGGACGTTGGCATCAGGAGCGCGCTGTATCACTGGGAGCAAGAACGGTTTCGATACGGTGCCGGGAAGTATTTTTTTTCGGGGTATACGTCGGAACCATTGAAAATTCGGTAACTTGTACGGGAAGGAAAGGATCGAGATAATTATTGCGAAACAATCACTTTTTATGTACCATTAATTTGCTATTGAAAAACCAACACTGGAAATTATTCATTACATTATTGAAGTTTTCTTTTGTTTATAACCTTGTACGAAATGCATTAAAATTGATCGTATTTTAAAAATCCACTTTGAATGCGACGGACGTGGCAATAACTGAGAAAAATGTTATTAAAATTCCAAATGGGATCAAGGAACAAAAAATGTGGTTTGTAGGGACGTCGGCATCAGGAGCGCGCTATATGACTGGGAGCAAGAACGGTTTCGATACGGTGCCGGGAAGTATTTTTTTTTCGGGGTATACGTCGGAGACATTGAAAATTCGGTAACTTGTACGGGAAGGAAAGAAAACTTTTTTATTTGATCGAGATAATTATTGCAAAACAATCAATTTTTAATGTACCATTAATTTGATATTGAAAAACCAACACAGGAAATTATTCATTACATTATTTGAAGTTTTCTTTTGTTTATAACCTTGTACGTAATGCATTAAAAATTATCGTATTTTAAAAATCCACTTTGAATGAGACGGACGTGGCAATAACTGAGAAAAATGTTATTAAAATTCCAAATGGGATCAAGGAACAAAAAATGTGGTTTATAGGGACGTCGGCATCAGGAGCGCGCTATATGACTGGGAGCAAGAACGGTTTCGATACGGTGCCGGGAAGTATTTTATTTCGGGGTATACGTCGGAAACATTGAAAATTCGGTAACTTGTACGAGAAGGAAAGAAAACTTTTATTTGATCGAGATCATTATTGCGAAATAATCACTTTTTATGTATCACAAATTAGCTATTGAAAAACCAACACCGGAAATTATTCATTACATTATTGAAGTTTTCTTTTGTTTATAACCTTGTACGAAATGCATTAAAAATGATCGTATTTTAAAAATCCACTTTGAATGCGACGGACGTGGCAATAACTGAGAAAAATGTTATTAAAATTCCAAATGGGATCAAGGAACAAAAAATGTGGTTTGTAGGGACGTCGGCATCAGGAGCGCGCTATATGACTGGGAGCAAGAACGGTTTCGATACGGTGCCGGGAAGTATTTTTTTTTCGGGGTATACGTCGGAGACATTGAAAATTCGGTAACTTGTACGGGAAGGAAAGAAAACTTTTTTATTTGATCGAGATAATTATTGCAAAACAATCACTTTTTATGTACCAGTAATTTGATATTGAAAAACCAACACAGGAAATTATTCATTACATTATTTGAAGTTTTCTTTTGTTTATAACCTTGTACGTAATGCATTAAAAATTATCGTATTTTAAAAATCCACTTTGAATGAGACGGACGTGGCAATAACTGAGAAAAATGTTATTAAAATTCCAAATGGGATCAAGGAACAAAAAATGTGGTTTATAGGGACGTCGGCATCAGGAGCGCGCTATATGACTGGGAGCAAGAACGGTTTCGATACGGTGCCGGGAAGTATTTTATTTCGGGGTATACGTCGGAAACATTGAAAATTCGGTAACTTGTACGAGAAGGAAAGAAAACTTTTATTTGATCGAGATCATTATTGCGAAATAATTACTTTTTATGTATCACAAATTAGCTATTGAAAAACCAACACCGGAAATTATTCATTACATTATTGAAGTTTTCTTTTCTTTATAACCTTGTACGTAATGCATTAAAAATTATCGTATTTTAAAAATCCACTTTAAATGCGACGGACGTGACAATACCTGAAAAAAATGTTATTAATATTCCAAATGGGATCAGGGAACAAAAAATGTGGTTTGTCGGGACGTCGGCATCAGGAGCGCGCTATATCACTGGGAGCAAGAGCGGTTTCGATACGGTGCCGGGAAGTATTTTATTTCGGGGTATACGTCGGAAACATTGAAAATTCGGTAACTTGTACGGGAAGGAAAGGAAACTTTGTATTTGATTGAGATAATTATTGCGAAACAATCACTTTTTATGTACCATTAATTTGCTATCGAAAAAAATTTCAAATGGGATCAAGGAATAAAAATGTGGTTTGTAGGATGTTGGAGTGACAGCTTAGTTGAATCACCCTGTATTTACTACTCAAGTATCATCGACACCCAAATCCATTCAATGTATCGTGGAAATCAAATTACCCCAAATTAATTTGGTTACTGTATATTTCGTTTAATAGTGTATCATCTAGAAAAAATATTGTAATTTGAAATTGAATGAACTAGACATTATACTTTTATTTTCAATAATATGAGATTATTGAGAAGAAAAATATGTACTTGTTCAATTTATCTTCTAGAAACAAAAAGCAGCAGAAGAAACAATGAGAAAACAAATTAACTAAAAGAAAAGTTCCATCCAATAAGTGGAGAGGAATATAAAAAAAGATCACAATAGTTTGAAAGAAAAATAAATACAAGTCAATGCGTAGAAGAATAAAAAACTTAAAAAATAACGGTCAAGTTTTAAAACATAATTGATTTACCAAGCGTTAAAATCAACGCAGGCGCCTCTTAAAAATATACTCAATAAATTTAATCAGTAATAGAACTCCTCCGTGTCAACAATTTTTCTTAATAAATTTTTTCCCCAAACCCCCACCCAGTTATCGGGTTCAAATTAGTACAAGTTTTGACGTTAATTTAATTACAACAAAAAACTTTAGAAAACATTCGGAAACAATCTAAATCTAAAAATAGAAAACATACCTACCAAATGTCTTTACTTCAACATCCAATGCTACTATTCATGAAAAATGAAAATTGTGGGGGGCTAATAGCATGCGGATTTTCGTCTACCCATACCCGCCTCGTCAGTTAATAAAAGAAGAGATAGAAAATTTGGCTGCTGGTTCATTAAATTATTATTATTAGATCCTCAGGTAAATCTTCAAATTGGACTTTCTGTACGTGATAGGGATGCAATTGTTGCTCTTTCAAAATTCTCCAAATGGTTATTTGCTAATCTTCGGTGGGCCATCATTTTGCAAACCACAAACACAAGGCACACATGTGTCTCCGTAAATTAATACAATGTCCGTGTATTCGCTGGCATCTTTTATGATGAATAACTTTAAAAGCGAAAGTGAAAAATAATATCAAATTATAAACTGATTTCAGATATAAACCGCACGGGACTTTACAAAACATTTTGAACGTTGATGAGCAGGCCGAGTTTTTCCGAACAAAAACAATTTATTCTCAGTAGATCAAGTAAAAGTAAATATGCGTATTTTATGAATTTTTCCTTTTTTTTTTTGTTTGTTTTGTGTCAGTTTTAATTTATGTTTTTGGTGTGAGATACACAGAAACAATGCATCAAGTTGTTTTAACTCTGACGTCTGTGTATGTTATGCCTTATTAAGGAACTCAAATTTCTCGCAGAGACAGGTCATTAGAACGGGTGCGTAAGTTTAGCGTGCAAATCCGGTAAAGGGAATCGTGTTGGAGCGTCAGTTTACTGTACCATTCAAGAAGAAAAGCTAGTGTCGGGTAGTACGGGTAGTAGAAAAAAAAAAACTAAAAAACTATAAGGGGGTATATGGCTTTATGCTTGTTTGGCTGTGCTTGTGACGGTTGTTTGGTGGTGGGGGCAGGTGGGCGACCGCCCGAGGATGAAGGCGGTGGTGGGTCTGAAGACAAGGACTCGGAAAGCTCCTCCGGCGTATACGTGACGCCCTTGCAGTCGCCTGCGGACAGTGCGAGCTCCACTCCTGACCAAACCCCAACCGACATGTTCCTACTACCCTTAGGGCCAGGTCAGTGGCCGGACCAGAGCGCGCTTCATGCACACCAGCTTCTCACGCCAATTTTTAAATTATATTTTTTTCGTTAATGTTATTGTTGGTATTTCAATGGCAATGCCGCGCTGTGCTGCGTTATTATTCATGCTCTTCTTGTTTGATACACGATTTTGTCCACAGATCACTCGTTGACGCTTCCATTCGTAGAAGTGTATCGTATTGTTTTTATCATGTACGCTTTTGGCACCATTCCGATAGAGGAACTCTTACAAGTATTTTACAACGTTGAGGCTCTGTTTTGTTTGCTTTTTCTGCTGAGGTTTTGTAATGTCTCCCGATATTTGTGGTCACTGTCAAAATTATATTAGCTATTTTTGGAACAAAAAAAAAACAACGTTTATACATTATTATTATTAGTAGTAGTAGTCTTATTTCCTCTATCTGTTTTACTTTAGGATATTCGACCTTCAAAATAATAGAATTATGTATCATAAAAAAAAAATCTTCAGAACTTCACAAGATACCTGAAGGTACACCACAGAACGCAAATTCAGCAGTTTCAGGTCTGGTAAGCTATAAACTATTTTTGGAAATTTTGGAAATTGAGAAATTCATTTACATTGTCTATTTCTCTATGTCTTTCCCATTTACGAAATATGATCTTTAAAACTATGAAATTGTAAAAAAATCAAAAATAGACTGTTTTGCCTCGTCAATTTTTGGATTCCACGAAGTAATAGGGTCCACATTTAATTTCAAGCAGTAAAACTAAAGTGAAGTAAATAATAATTAGCAGTTTTACCGTAAAAAGTCCTTCTTTGTTTAGCCAAGAGATGAGGGTTTATTTATTTATTTACTTCTTCAGTTATGATAGTGGTTACTAATCGGTTTTAAAACCATATTAATTTGTTTTTTTACAGTTAGAATTTCTTACTACCAGAAACAGTTTGAGTGTCACTGGTTTTCCCATTGATCCGAAAATTTCACAACAAAAAAAACTGAAAAAAAAGCCGAAAATGCCAGTTTATTATTTGCATTGATGGGTCCCGGTTCGTTGTAATTATTAATTACTTATTGCTAAACAATTAACAATGGCAGTTCAGTATTCGTTTACGGCATCCGAGTGGTTTGATATGATATGTGGTGGTTGATGTGAGAGCCATTTTCAAAGACAGTTTTGTGTTAATGTGTGGGCCGCGATAGTGAACCCGACCAGCAAGGAACTTGCAAGACGTGTTATCGCCGAGGGAGGTGGACACATTGAACATCGTTTGTTTTAAAGTGCGCCTTTGCGTTTTTGTTTTTTTAATTTAATTTTGTCGGTGACCATTTATATTGGGAGACCCATGGATAATTTTCTTTGTGCAATTTACTACCACATTAATTTTAGAAAGCAAAATAAGTTTCTGCATGACAAAGTTGAGACTATAGTAAATAGTGACGCTTTTAATTCCGATCGATCCAGGCAATTGTTTATAACGATTTTAGACTGCAAGGTACTAATTTATGATTAAGACAAAGTGGTTTATTAAAATTATTTGTTACAAATGGTACCTTTTTGATGTTGCTTATTTTTGCTTTACAGCAGATCGTGGACTTCACTAGTCACAAATTAGCATTTTGCATGATACATATTCATACGTAAAGAGCACCATAAGGACGTATAGCTGTGCAAGAGCCGTACCACAGTCCTGCACCATCATATTTTATTTGACTTCAATCTAAGTAATTCATTACATATCTATCACTGTATATAAAAACAGAATAAATTACTAGAAGTCAAAAACTGGAGCCGCTGTCGATAATTTTCGCTGTATATTATTTGCTGTGACGTTTTATCATTTGCACCTGTATTACTTAAGCCGATGTAAGAGTTTTCTCTGACGAAGGTTTAATGTCGTGTCGTTGTGTGTTGTCCTGTGATGGGTTAAAAACGTTTATTGTCTATTTTTCTTCTCTTATTTTAGCCGATTTGCCAAGTTACATTACACGTTTCCAATGGGACATCGCCAAATATCCTATCAAACAGTCCCTTCGCAATATCGCTGATATCATCAGCAAACAAGTCGGTCAGATCGATGCCGATTTGAAAACTAAATCCACAGCTTACAATAACTTGAAGGGTAATCTGCAGAGCTTGGAGAAGAAGCAGACGTAAGATAAAATTAGGTTTTTTGGTTTTGTGCTCATTTGTGTTGATGCAGTGGGAGTCTGTTGACCCGCAATCTGGCCGACCTTGTGAAGAAGGAACATTTTATTTTGGATTCAGAGTATCTGACGACGTTGCTGGTGATTGTTCCCAAGTAAATAATCATTGTTCGATGTTAACTCGGTCGAGTTAACATGGGACTTCTCTCCCAAAACAACATACCCGACACTGTTAATTCCAGATCGTCATTCCAAGATTGGCAGTCGAATTACGAGAAGATAACCGACATGATCGTGCCTCGTTCGACCCAGCTCATCACCCAGGACCACGAGTACGGTCTCTTCACCGTTTCCTTGTTCAAAAAGGTGGTCGAGGAGTTCAAGCTTCACGCTCGCGAAAGAAAGTTCATCGTAAGGGACTTCACGTATAACGAGGAGGAATTGGCGGCTGGGAAGAACGAGATTACCAAACTTGTCACCGACAAGAAGAAGCAGTTTGTTAGTTGACGAATTTCTGAAAGGGAGCTTAAGAGGTTGATATTGGTGTTTTAGGGTCCTTTGGTGAGATGGTTAAAAGTCAATTTCAGTGAGTGTTTCTGTGCCTGGATTCACGTTAAAGCCTTAAGAGTATTTGTGGAATCTGTTTTAAGGTAAGTTGCATGTTTTATAGAAGGATTTTGGTGAGTTCGGTTCTAGATATGGTCTACCTGTCAATTTCCAAGCCATACTTATACATCCTAATAAGAAGACGGCTAAGCGTCTGAGGGATGTCTTGAACCAGTTGTATGGACATTTGGACAGCAGTGCTGCTATGTCTGGAGGCAACATTGATGTGAGTATTGTGACTTAAAATTATGTTATTACCATTTGACAAAAAGTCTGCACACCACCTCTCAATTGACATTAGTTGTTTTTATTAAGCAAAGCTGTTATTTAAAGCCGACCACTGACGGTCCAACGGCGTAGTACGCCGGAATCGTACAATTTGTTCGGAAATTATGACCGCACACACACGATCCAACTCTGCAGAATTGTTGATACTTATGTCGATTCAGCATTCACTCAAAACTGTCCCGTAATTTAAAAATGTTGCAGTTTTTTATTTGCGCTGAATCACTATATCTGTGGCGTTTACTATACTAGAAAATTATGTAATTTTTAAACAAAATTAAATTTGTTTGATTTCAAAGTGTGGTCGGGTCACCGAAGAGCTTTTGTCTTTTATTGAAATAATTCCTTTTTCCAGAGCGTCGACATTCCCGGCCTTGGTTTCGGCCAGTCAGAGTATTACCCGTATGTATATTACAAAATAAATGTCGATATGATTGAACAGTCGAAAGTTTAAATTCCACTATTTTACACGTATTAGTTTTTTCTTTTATTAGAATGTAACATTTTATTTTTGCTCCTTTACAATAGCTGAACTGTACAGATTTCCGTTTAAAATTCTTGTCTAAGCACATCTATATTAAAAGTAGGGCTGTTGATACAATGTATATGTATATGTAAAAAGAGATTTTATATGCAATTTGTGCAATATTGGGTCATTGCTTATTAGAACTTGACAATATTAGATTTTAAATTCGTAATCAGGATATTCGTTTCAAACGCAGTATTGATTTCTTTGTAAATACTTTGTAAATAATTCTTATCAAGAGTGTTTATTTGGTCTAAGCTCATTTTGTTATAAACAATTCCAACCAATTGTATTATAGGTACCAATTTTAATTTAATATCTAGACGTTAGAGGTGTTACAAGGTTCATTGTTCAATTGTAAATTTGTTAGACGATTAAACTATTTCATTACAGAGCGTGTGGTTTCATTGAAAGAGCGGTAACACAACATTTCCTTTATTTGTTAACAGTGTTCAGTATACAATACGATAATTTAGTTGTCTAAAGGCAAAGTAACAAAAATATACATAGCAGTTTACTTTATTCAAAATATTCTCCTTATATTTACATGTTCACAGTCTGCTTGGCCTCAAATTGTTGACTGGTTTGTGGTTTTAGTTTGGTTGTTGTTTCGACTTCATTTCTTCCAAGTCTTTTTGAAGGTAATGTAGGACGTAGTGGAGTACCACGTCGTAGCAGTATTTGTATTCAGTCTGGAACAATTCAACGATTAGTGTTACAACTGGAGTCATTCACATCATGAGCATGCAGATTTATTAATTACTATTTCCGGCCTTAAGCGTTGTATCTTAGAAGACACAAAATAGCGCGCTTCGGATGCCGCCGTCCGGACTTCCCACGCCGCCCGGAACCGACGCCGCTTAGTCGAGAAAAGTACGACCTTGAGTCTTTTACTAACTCGCTCCACTTCACGTATGGGGCCGACTATAAGACGTCGCGCTGCCGAGAATGGTCAGATGTGAGCCCAACCCTCCTGGAAGAAAAGGAACCAAGCAAGGTAGAAGCTTCAACCGCCCACCCCGTTGTCTGTATCCTTCCGTCTGTATCCGTGTCTAGCCGCCGCCGGCCATCGTAACAAAACGTCCCGTTGCCAACTGGTCGCACGGAAGGGTGATCTCAACTGACAGGGAGTTTCGGCTCCCCAGTTGTTCAGCCGACTGTGCACCGGAAACATCCGAGTGGTGTGTAAATATCCGTTAAATACATAATTGTACATAGTGTAAATATATTAAAGACCGTAACCTCGTGCCGTATTTATTTTCCTCCCCGCAAAATCTGCCAACTGACCCCTGGCTTATCGGTTTCTTATTTAGTTACCCGTGGTCCCGTGGAGCATACCACGTAAAAAACTGGCACTCGAGACAACCCGACCGGAACAAGCGTCACAAGACAAAAGAAATGAAAAAAGAACACAACAGAAAATAAGGAAAAAAATGAAAATATGAAATAAGGAAGTTCAAGTAAAATTTAAAAGTCAAGAAGAAATGATGAAAATAATAAGAGGAAGTGCACTGTAACGATCAGAACAAATAAATTAATTTGAACCAGGCAATCTTCGAGAATCCCCTTAAGTCTTAATCTCCAAATTTTTCAACTTACGATGTTTTCAATCAGTTGAGGCCTGTGTCTTCTGACCGTTCTAACAGCTTGGAAAATATCGACTTCCCCGTGTTGAATGACCTGCTCAATGCAGGCGTTTGCGGCACAGTAGATGCCACATCGGCTTCGCCCATCCCTGAAAAATAAAAAAAAAATCATCAAATTGGCCAGTTTATTCGTTATTCCTTACGGAGAGACCACGCAGACGGGGCCGTAATCCGATCTTTGCCTCCATCGCTCCACCATGTTCATCAACTCCACCAACGAGTTGGTGGAAGTGGGCACTTTGTGCCCCATAGGCCAGCAAGTTAATTGAAACAACTGGACGGTTTTCGGGGGCGCTTTCACTCCGGCCATCAGTTCGGTAAGTGACACTATCTGCAAACAGGAAGGTAAGTATTTAAAAAATATATAGTTCAAAAAACCTTTTTGTTTATGCGGAAAACCCAGGTCTTAATGTTGCTGTAATGGTTATGGGAAATGTGGTCGATGGTGAAGACAGGGCCGTACTTCTTGGGGGTGCGTCCTTCGGGCCAAAATGACGGAAATTGTTGCTGCGAAGGAAAACAATGTTAATATTATCATTTTTATCAAAACAACAAGAAACTTCAAATAAGTAATTTTTACTAATAAAAGGGCTTTTCGTGCAGATCAATTTTGCCAAGTAAGTCGGCGAAAAAACGAACGAGCGAATTAGTTTTTTACGAATGCTGCCTTAACGGTAAGAGATATATGAAAGCTTTCTATAGAAAAGCTGTAGAGCTTAAAAAGGCCTATAAAAAAGTCCCCGACGACATATATAGCTATATGTTAAAGTCAATTTACAAACGAATACATACTGCGTGAGAGAAGCTAGCTATTATAAATAAAATTATTAAAATTTCTGGAATAATCCAAAAAATTTTCAACAGTACTAATACGCCTTGAAAAATCTTGCCTGACCTTGCCTGAGCACTGAAAAGTCCTGTAACGCTCTAAAAAATTCCTGAGAGTACTGTTACAATTTGATTTAGGTTGTAATAGTACCTAGAACGTACTGATGAAGAGTTGTAAAAACTCCGAAAAATTTTGTTTAATTTTTTTACATTATGCTACTACATGGTTATCAATTCATTTTGTTTATCTGACAATTATGTGCAGCCAAAGAAATAGAAAGCCATAATTTTCATGTATTCTAAACGATATTATCAATTTTAACATCACAAGAGCGTAGAAAATAATTGGTTACACTTGGGGTTTCTGTCGAATGACGAGGTTAGCGTAATCGGATAATTTTCGTTTGCTCGAATGGTTTTCGTTACGATTATATAACCAAAGCGCGCCAAGAGATGCGAAATTTTGACGAAACTTTTTTTCTGACGTTTATTAACAAAAATCAAAAAGATTTGTAACGCTCACGTTTTGAAAAGATGGGCGAATGAATCGTAAGATGTTGATATAAAGGATATATGTACATAAAATCCACAGAAAAGAAGATCAAGTATATATTACTTAGAGTATTTAGAGTACTTATTTACCATACTTTTGAATGTGGAATTTAAAATTATATTCAAAATTAACGTTCGCTGTAAATAAATATTAATAAAACTAATCTTTAAACAAAGCCATAGCTATAATTAAAGACAGATCAGAATAATCAGATAATTTGAGATTTTGTTAATAATTATTGAATTGTTGACGGCATACATTGTATGACAATCTGAATCTGTAGCGAAGTTACTAAGTTTTCCCCGTTTCCCGACACCGCGGTGACAAGTACTCCAAAATAAAATACTTCCCGGCACCGTATCGGGACCCGCCCTCCCGAGCTCTCTCCATCCGACCAGTAGAGACCAGAAGCTAGCAGAGCTCAGATTCTGTCCTCCAGCCAACAAAAGAAGGAGAACCGAAGAGAGACTTGAAGAGGCCCCAAACGACCCGAGGAGGAAGAAAATAATCTAGAAGCACCAGCCAGCCAATCTCCTGTGTGCTGTGCGGAGGAGGTCAATCTACTCTAACAAAGGCAGCGTACACCGTGTAATTTCGAGAAGGAGAGAGAGAGAGAGAGAGACTCAGGGTTAATAAAGATATAAACGTCCCCTATCCTTGCTTCTATTCCCCGTCCCCGTACGCGTATTTAAAACCGGGACACCGAGCCATCATCGAAGAGAGAGAGAGACGGGACGTGTAAATAGTTGTAGCGCCTTTGTCTTATTTTTCTTCCGGCAAACTAGGCAGCTGACCGCTGCCTTACCGGACTCTGATTTAACTACCCGCGGAGCATACCACGTAAAAATTTGAAATTGTTTACATAAATATGATGTTGCAGTAGGCTGTGATACTAATTTAAAAAAATTTTAACAGTAAGGGAGTGTCTCTGGACGTTTAATAATCCTGTAGAACCAAATGAATAACATTGATAAATTCAGCTTTTTGAAGCAGAAAAGGTTTGACTTTGTGAAAAGCTGGATTTTTGTGGATGATCTTTCTTAGCCGTCTACTTGATTAGTAAAAAATCTAATATAAATAAAAATTTCGTGTCACGTTCCGAAACGGTTCGACCGATTTTTTTTTTTTTTTTTTTGTACATTTGGCATATATGAGAATAGGTGGTAAACTATATTTCACATTTATATGGGGGCCCAGGGGGCCCCCTCGGGCTGGACGGATTTTTTGGCTCCACCGATATTTATGATTTTTTTTGTATATTTGCAAGTTATGAAAATAGGTGGTAAACTATTTTTGACATGGACATGGGGGCCCAGGGGACCCCCTTGAGCTGGACCGATTTTTATGATCTTTGATTTGTCGGATTTGTTTTCGCCCCGAATAGCAGAATATCTATTAAACCATGGACATGGGGGCGCCCTTGGGTTTGACCGATTTTTATGATCTTTGATTTGTTGGATTTGTCTCCGCCCCGAATAGTAGTATTAAAACATGGACAATGGGCCAGGGGGCCCCCTTAGGTTTGTAACTCAAGAACGGCTTTTATGATCTTTGATTTGTTGGATTTGTCCCCGCACCGAATAGCAGAATAACTATTAAAACATGAATAGGGGGGGGGGGATTCTGGGTACAAAGTTCGCCGGGTCAGCTAGTTTATATATAAAATTTACTTAAAACACTAGTTTCGACCTATATCTGTTTACTAACTTACTAAATTTCTAATACTAACGCAATTCTTACTATCTACTGGTAACTTATTATAGATAGACTATAATGGCTTTAAAATCAAAGAATTTTTATTCGGGCTATAATTTTTATGTTCTAATACATAATTATTTTTTACTCTTGTATTGTAATGGTGATTATCTGAGAAATGCTTTAATACATCACTAAAATATTTTGGCATTAAATTAAGTTTAATTTTATGGATAAATAACAACGCACGTTTCGCCAACAATGTTGGCATCATCAGGGCGATGAGTAAACTAAACTGAGTTTATTCCACTATGAGTTTTCCTGTTTTAAAGTTCAGTGTGTTCTATGTTTAAATTACATTCTCGAAAATTCACGTTACCAGAAGGATCGGTTGAATTTAAATTAAAAATCGCGTGTGTCGTGCCGCCAGAAGTATTTACAGGTAACCTTTTTATTCTATTTTTTTTTCTGTCCGACTTACCATAATGAGATGGCCCCATGGAACTAAGATAGAAGAGGAAACTACATTGGCATTTTTGTTGTGAAGCCATTTAACCAAACGGAAGAATGACCAATATTGCCAGATCGAAAAAGTAATTTGTTGAAATTGCCTCATCAGGGTTTTGAAAATCCTTTTTAAATAATGCATACTAAACCATGTATGAATTATTAACTGTATATAAGGATATCAAAACGTTTACACCTAAATTTTAGTATAATTTCCATACCAAACAGTGCGATATAGCCCAAGCTGACAACTCTGTAAATGCTTGGGTATAAACATTCAATATGCGAACCGGTGGGAGTTTGATTTCACGCAGTGGCGTCGGTACGTGACTTGGTGGAGTTGTAAAACATAATAAATAAATTACAATTAAAAATTTAAATGAGCACTGGATTATTTGTAAATACGTTTCTCAGTCTTGCAAATAATTTAGATAGAGTAAAGATCTGGTTTGAGATTTTCTTTTTAATCTTATATGCCGAAGAAACCGAAAGTACAGTTTATTATGCTACGCCACTGGCGGCCTGCTTGGGGCAAAATAACAACACTGGCCCCACTCTCCGCTCTTATTCGGCTTCAAAACAAATAATACCAATAGCGTGGCTTTGTTTTCTCCTCTTTCTTTTCTCCTCCATGGATGGCCCTGAAATTGACCGGCGATTGTTCCACGTGCATACTAGAAATTCTTAGATAGAATCTTTTCAATTTTACCGTTGTGCGGCCATCTTCTGGCAGCGTCACAAATAGAACGGCCGCCATTGTGGAAAACTATTCGTCAGCCCTTTGTTTGTCAGATCTTGTTTAATCACTAGCCTTTGTTAAAATAACATCCACTATTGCTATTCAAACCTGGATAAATTTTTCTGTATGAGGACGACAGCAGCTTGCGGTAAGTTTAAAGCTATTTTGTCTCTGTTCACTTCAACCAACAACAAGAACTGAATACAACAGAAGGGAAAAAAGCGGCAAAGCGCCATGCCCAATGTTGTAGTTCTTGTCTGTGTGTTTTTTTATGCTATGTTGCGCCCACCCAGGATTTCCGATTCCGCCGGTTGCATGTAAACGATATCTAGCTAGTTTTAGGCATCGTGACACCGATTTTCTGTATCTAGTTGCTTTTTTTGTGCATGTTTTAGTCTAGCGCCTAGTCTGTATATTTTATTTTATGCTTGTCCATACGTGTGTCGAATCAACAGATAGACCAAATAGCATTCATTTCGTAGTTCGCGTTGCAGGCTGCTGATTGGGGAGGTGTATTTTTGGATAATCTACTACTACTTTTGAATTTGGATCCATGCTTTTACATTCATTGGAACAGTTTATTAAAGCAGTCTTTAATATGTTTGTTCAAAAATGCTTGCGCGCGTGTCACTGACAGTTGACAACAAATGTCATCCAGGTTATTACCAACACAATTTTTCATTTACATTAATATAGGGTTTTAACAAACAATGCAACAGGTGGTGAACAAATAAAAAAAGCCTATACATAGATGTGATGTTGATCAACACGTGTCAAACAACTCTAACCACTAAATACGCTACGCTTCATTAATTTCTTTATAAATTGCAGTCTTTCCTTTACTCTATTCAATATAATAGAAAAAAATAAAAAGTACTAGAGGACTCCCACTCAACTCGTGTATGAACCTCCCACAGCGCTTGTCGATAATCCAATTAAGCAAGCATAACATATCAGTGGACTATACAAAGGGGTCCACGTGGAGCACTTCGTGTTTCAGCCGTATAATTGAAAGTTAAATCACGTAGGATAATTCATGCGAACATGCGGAAATTCGGACATACATTAAGGTGTCATGCACAAAGGTTCTGCAATTGTGCGAGGCTGTGGTTTTGGCGTGTACCAGTCATTGTGATTAGAACTTAATAGATGATTCCCTATCTTCATTGGCTTGCGGAATTTAGGACGTTTACCGAAAAATGATGTGTTAATAGAGACGTGCGAAATTTATCGAGTTATTTGGTTTACACAGCATTGCGTTGAGACGAGGTGAGGAATAAATATTTAGAGATAAAACTGTAATCTCGCGCTAACCTGGATACCTGGTGTTATTTAAAGGATGGCGGAAAAGGATCATCCGAGTTTGCGAATAATGAGTAAAATCACTCATGAAGTTCCTGATTAGCTGTTATTTCCTGGGGCTGCAGGAATCGATAATCCTGAAGGTTACGTCTCGGTGAACCGGAATATGATAAATTGAGTTGTCTTCATCTAAGTTCAATTTTGAAAATCGATGTCATTGTAATTTCGATAATATGGATTGGAATATCATTCATCTTTTTAATTGCAATTCTGGAAAACGAACTATCTGTTATTGGAAATTCTTTTTCAATTGATGTCACATGCAGTGGTTGTGTTTACAAACACTGCACGTGCCGGATTACACTCTTTTCTTTCATCAGTAGGGATGAGAGCTTGCACTAATATTCGAAGTGAATAGGCCCATTAAAAATTATTGCTTAAAAAATAATTATAGTCTTTGTGACAATGACATTCAGTCCTAACATCCTCTTAGGGAAGAAGATTTTGTTTACAAAAGCGCATATAAGATTCTTCGCAGGTACGAGAAAATGCATTATAAAAATAAAACGACTGACGATGATTGATGCCATTATATATTCGACAGCCCATAAATCTGGATAAAAATGTTACCGTAAGTCAAACTTTAAGCACTATTATTATTATTAGGTCTTTCTAAACTGTGTGCTTTTGATGCTGTTGAGAAATATTTGCAGCGGCCGTCGCGTCGGCCAGTTGGGCAACCCAAAGGGTCGTAAAACCTTTATCTGACTGGCGGCGCTCACGCCCACCAACAACACTCAATCCGACAATCTAAAACCAGGACAAGGTTCCTTTATTCCAAATCAGTACAAAACTGAACCAGGAGAAGAAACGTTCACTATCAATCTCCAACTATTCGTAATATACAAATTCATTATGTTCGCGAGTGTTTCAATACAAATCCAAAACATATGGTCCTTCGAGTAACACAAATCTACCCCCAATTCATTACAGATGCCGCAAGTAAAAAAAAAGAATTTTAGAATTTCTAATTATAATCAAATATTTGAGCAGCATTTATTAGTACTTATTCATTTACCTTTACATTTACCTTAACAAAAAATTTAGTTTCAGTACTTGAAAGCCCACGAAAATTACCGTTTTTTGCCGCTTTCATTATTAACCGTTGTCTGGCAATAATTTTCCACCCTACGTCATGATACGCACATTAACCATAATGTTATAATATCTTAATAAAACTAAATAAACAAACTGTTTTAATCTTGCTCTATTTCATCCTGCCTTATTTAAAAAAAACTGCACTTACAATGCTACCAACTTATACAAGAAATTAGATCGTAAACTAAAGTCATTGCCTGTAAACAGCTTCAAAAAGAATATAAAACATGCATTAACTAAATAACTCTGAAAATGGTTCATAAGTGAAAAACACGATTTATACATAACTAGGTGAGCCGACAGACGTCCTGTCCAAATTGCAATAAATTTGTTTTTGGACGTATCGCGGAAAACACAAAAGTAAAAACAAATTTTATTTTATCATAGGTTGGGTTCCTTGCTGGTCAGGTCCATCTCGTACATCATAGCCACTCCCCAAAACCACGAGCTTAGTAACTACCAATCCTGTAAATCATGTGCACAAAGTAGAGGCAACGACCCCAAGATGACTGCGTTGTGCATTCCAGCCGCAAGGTTTACGGCAGGACCGAATGATTTTTAAATTGGAAACAAGCGAATCCTTAACCCCTCCCATGCACCCAATTACCAAAACGACCACCCTCACAGAATAACTTGAGTACAGTCCCCAAAGTCCAACTAATGGGTCTTGATATTGAATTTGTCCGCAGCAGCAGGTGCCGAAAATTTAATTGCAAACATCTACTTCGAGGAGTGGTCCAAGGGAACCACGTCAGGCTTGTTCGCTGTTATCTGCCTGACGGTGGAGAATGAATAGTTCCAATCGATTCGGCACCTTTCAGCACTCAATATCGTTCGGGACAGGGCAGAACCGGTGCCTGGTTTATCGCATAATAGTGTTTTAAGTCGCATAACGCCGAAACTGCATACATCAGGCAGGCCGCCAATATACAGGATGTTATGGAAGTCCTAGCAGAAAATTTAACCACAAATAGAACTCGTCAAAATAAATTTTTTTATCTATATTTTTTTTTCGCAAGAGTTAAAATTAAGAGTAGTTTGACACCTGAAACCAATACCCGCCTATGGGTTCGATAAAGAGGACGCACAAAAAAGTTACCCGATAAACGAATCAAAATAACAACTGTTTAAATGGAAACACGTACTAACCTACCATAATATGCACACGTTGAACAAGGTTACTAATAATAAACTCCCTAACTTACATAGGGATGCAATCCTTTTTCGTGCTGTAAACAATAAAAGTTGACACACCGACATATTTAACACTTCGAATACTCAAGTTTGGCTCTTCTTCAATGGTATCCAAAATTTCAGATTCAATTTCCATAACGCGATTACACCTGGGCCGTCCGAAATCTGGAGTTGGAGAAGAAAATTTGCCATAATCACAAACGTTGCACTGTTATCACAAAAGCACCTGAAGTTGGATTTTCGGGATTTGAAAAACGTTTCATGTACAGAGAAAACATCTAAGCGTTAGGTAATACCCACCGCTATTACCTAACGCTTAATTAACAAATTATTATTAGAATTTGCTCAAGAATCGAGCGAAGGTATAACACTCGACTGAAGACTGCTATCGAAACGACACATTTTTTGTCCCAAAAAACTTAGAAGGTGTTTGCATCGATGGTACAAAAATTTCGTCTTTCGTTCAAGTTCATGAACCCATAGGCGGAGGGTGATATAAGGGGCTAGACAAATGTTCAAAAGAATTACGGATTTCAGCAAAGTGGGGGCCCTGCGACAAGCCCTACATTCAGCACCTCTATACCCATCACGCGGCTGCGATTGATGTGTTAATTACACCATCTTGCGCAGCGCACACGAATCCCTCAGTTTACTTGATGTCAGAAAGGCAAATGTATGCCTTTTGGATACTTAAGCCAAGGTTTTCAAAGTCCAGAGAGTTTCAAAGATACGGACGATTTTGGATGCAAACTGCGCTGTAGATGCAGATGTCTCATCAAAACGCTTCCGTCGACCTGACACTGTCGGGACCAGTGTATCAGCTACCGCAAGACATTCGAACAATCAGCTCGTGAGATGTTGTGTCGAATGATTAATAATTACTCCGGTCGGATTGCCTCGAGCGACATTTTTTACGTGGTATGCTCCACGGGATCTCCGACGATGAAGTCAGGGTTGCCTGTCTTTCGGGAGCTTCATGGGCAAAGGTCCAGAAACTCACGAAACAAGGCAAGAACTACATCGATGCCAAAAGGTAGGTCATCAGGGAAAATTTCCTGAAGGCCACTACCGCAAAGACATCGATGGAAGTAAAACAGCCAAAGAAAAGGCAAAGATCAGAGGGAACCACTCCACCCACTGTCAAGCCGCAGGCAAAAGGGCTAAAGTAGGGCAAATCTCCTACAGCAAAGCCATGTTTGCGGTGAAGGTAGCGGTAGTGGAGGAAGGTTACCCCACGACTCAGATGGCAAAGGAAAGGCTTGAATCTGTCCAAAAAGCCATCATGCGAGAGCTGGAAGAAGCGGATCCCGAAGGTCCACAGGTACGCTTTGAAAAGTGCACCTTTAGGCCAGGGTACATTTTGATGACCTGCACCGACGAAGGCAGCGCAGGATGGCTGAAGGAAATCGTCCCCACCTTGAGACCTTGGGAGGGCGCTGTCGTCAAGACTCTGGTGGGAGGGGAGATCCCAAAGCCGGTTTCATGCACAGTGTATGTGCCGGACGACCACGATGGCGAAAGACCCTCACAAAGGCAGATTGTGGCCAGGCTGAGGGTTGGGAACTACGGTCTGAAGGCACATCTCTGGACGGTGTGGGTACAAACGGCGATGCCAAAAGGCCAGGTTTGGACATTTACCATGGATGAAGAATCTCTTCAGCATATAAGGAAGGTCGAAATGACCCCTTATTTTGGCATGGGACGAATTAAGTTTCGTGTCCGGGAAGACAAAAATTCTGGGGAGGGAGAGACGAGGAAGGGTGAAGTCATCCCAACGGCCTCCTCCTCTACCACAACAACCGAAAAAAGCCAGCCAGAAAAGAGGACAACTAAAAAGCCCCGAGCGGGCAAAAAGTCTGCTGGAAAAGGCAAGAAGGGCACGGGAAGGAAAAAGGAACCAGAGGCCACTCCTACGCCAACTAGGCTCTCGAAAGCCTCGCAGCAGGACTCTGTTCCAATGGTAACGGTAGAGGAAAAACAAAAGGAAGGGCCAAAGAGTCCTCCAGAATCCCCTCAATCATAGTGGAGGGGATCAGGGTTCTACAGGCGAACATCCACCACACAAAGGCTGGATCAGCCATAGTGTGTAGGGGGTTCGACAGGGGGGACATCCATCTAGCCCTCCTGCAGGAACCCTGGATAAACGCCGGAGTCGTCCGCGGCTTACGGCCTCAACGAGGTAAGCTGCTATACTACACCAAGGCCCTAAGACCGCGAGCATGTATAGTATATAGTAATAAGGTTAGCTGCACGCTAATTCAGGAGCTCTGCTCCGATGACTGTGTTACAGCTATCCTAACGGCAACTACGGAGGAAGGAGCAAGGACCTGGGTGGTGTGCTCCGCCTACTTTCCCGGCGAAGAAAAAGAATGTCCGCCGCAGTTCCTGAGGGAAGTCATCACCTACTGCGAAATAAGGAATCTCCGGCTGGTGATTGGGTGCGATGCAAACGCTCACCACACAGTGTGGGGAAGCAAGGACGTCAACAATAGAGGTGAGTCTTTATTAGACTTCATTCTAGGGGAAGGGTTACAATTTGCCAATATAGGTAAGGAACCCACCTTTGTTACTGCAGTAAGACAGGAAGTATTAGACCTAACCCTGTGTAGTAACAAAGCACACAGCAACATAACCAAATGGCATGTATCAAAAGAGCCAACGTGTTCGGATCATAGGCACATAAGATTCGAACTTGTATCACCCCCATTGACGGTGGAAAAATTCCGGAATCCTAGAGAGACGGACTGGCAAGGATATGTTAAATCCCTCAGGGAATCTCTCGATAGGTCAGAAATTGCCATCAAGGATCCGGAAGGCCTTGATCTTGCGGTGGAGCAGATGAACGAGGCCATAAAGAGCGCCTATCAGGACAACTGTCCGGAACGGGTAAAGAAGCATAGGGAAAATACAGTCTGGTGGAATAATCATCTAGAAAGACTAAGAGTCCAGGTGAGAAGGCTATTCAATAAAACCAAGGTTAACCACGACTGGAATACATACAAAATAACACTGACGCAGTATAACAAAGAGATCCGAAAAGCCAAAAGGGACTCGTGGAGGAGGTTCTGTCAGGAGTTAGAAGAAACTCCTGCAGTCTCCAGAATCCACAAAGTTCTGGCTAAGGAGGGCGCTGCGAGCAGGGTAGGCTTCCTAAAGAAAGCTGATGGAACCTACAGAAGAGACGGCAGAAGAAAGTCTAAGAGAACTAACCGAAGCCGACTTTCCGGGCTCATCGATTTTGTCCAAAAATGATTCTGTGGCTGTACATAAGGGTGGTGAGACCCATGTTAACCTATGGATCAGTGATGTGGTGGACAAAGACACTGCAAGTAGGGGGGATAAGGCTATTAAGCAACGTGCAAAGGCTTGCATGTCTGAGCGCCACGGGAGCCATGAGAACCGCTCCTTCAACGGCACTAGAAGTCCTGATGGACCTGCCACCACTGCACATCCACATTCAGGGAGAAGCTAAGGTCGTCATGTACAGACTAAAGCAGGGGCAAAAACCCATCAGTCAGAAGCACGGTGGGGCACACCTAAAACTCTGGGAGGAGCAAGAGAGGGATACCGTTCTCGGGATGCCCAGTGATGCAATGACTCCACGTTTCAACTTCGAAAAAAAATTCAAAGTCATTATACCAGAAAGAGCAGACTGGGACAAAGGTCCCCCTGTCAAGGCTGAACTGGTTTGGTACACCGATGGCTCGAAGACCGAAAATGGGACTGGAGCCGGGATCTACGGGGAAAAATCTAAGGAGAAGATCCAGATATCCCTAGGTCAATTCGCAACGATTTTCCAAGCGGACATAGTGGCAATTGACCACTGTGTGAAGGAGTTATCAAGGAATGCCGTGCAAAGCAAATACTCTGACAGCCAAGCGGCATTAAAAGCAATCCATTCCCAGATAAATTCACGGCTGGTATGGGATTGCATACGCTCTCTAAAAGAAGTGGGCAGTAGGAATAGATTATTCCTTGCCTGGGTACCTGGACACGCGGGTTTCAAGGGTAATGGAACGGCGGACGAGCTCGCTAGGGCAGGCTCGATAAGCCCCCTAATTGGCCCGGAACTCTTTTGTGGCATAAACAGAAGTACTACAATAAACAGGTGGATCCGTACAAAATCTCAGGAATGGTGGGAGAACACCCCAAGACAGAGACAGGCAAAATGCTTCCTTAAAGGGAGAAAACCTGAACTAACAGCGGAGGTCTGCTGTTAGTTCAGGTTTTCTCCCTTTAAGGAAGCATTTTGTCACGACCGTAGGACAGTGAGAATAATAGTTGGATTGCTCACAGGGCACTGCCGACTCAATAGGCATCTGAGCCAGATAGGCTTGGCAGAAGAAGACCAGTGCAGATTTTGCCAGGAAGAAGAGGAAACAGCCCAACATGTGCTCTGTCACTGTGAGGGCCTGTGTAGGGTAAGGTTTCAAATACTCGGCGAGGAAAAACCAAGTGCAGAGGAATACATGCGGGGATCGCTGTCCAGGCTCTGGAGTCTAATCAAAAAGACCAAACTTGACGACGTTCTCTGAAGACATGGAGGATCCACAATAGACCTCAATGGTCGCGGTGGAGACAGGCCCAGAAGACCGCCTCCCAAACCCAATCTAATCTAATGCTCCACGGGAACCAAGTTTGGCGATAGGGAAGTAAATCAAAGTCACTGACGGTAATCGACCTTTATTTACAGTATGTACAGGGTTATGAACTTAATTTTATAGATTCTTTATAGGGGAAGAATGCATGCATGCACCAGGAAGAAATTACGTAGTCGTCCATATATTTACACAGGGAAAAGTTACAATCTATATTTAAACACGGGGAGGTAAGGACATCCTTCTCGGATATAGCGGTGGTAGACGGTGATTTCAAGGCGGGACATTTGGCCGGGAATACCGCCAAGAAGAGACCCGTCCGGCTACCCCGGTGCATGATTTATGTGGAGAGTCTATCGTCGGCTCAGGCGCTACTGGATTTCCTCAGTGTGGATCGGCTCCTTCCGTATGGCCTTTGGGCACTAGGTTGGCTAGGATTGCTCGACCTTTCCAAGACCACGTCGGCACCGAAAATACGCGGGTGGATCCCGACTTATTGGTGACGGGATGGTAAAAGGGTAAAGGTGGTACATGGAGGTGTTGAGATGGTTGGCGGGGAATACCGCCAAGAAGAGACCCGTCCGGCTACCCCGGTGCACGATTTATGTCGAGAGTCTATCGTCGGCTCAGGAGCTACTGAAGTTCCTCAGTGTGGATCGGCTCCTTCCGTATGGCCTTTAGACACTACGTCGGCTGGGGTTGCGAGGGCTTCCCTGCTTCGACCTTCCCAAGACCACGTCGACCCCGCAAGTACCTGGGTGGATCCCGTCTTGACGGAAAAGGGGAGGTTGGAGGTTCCTGGAGTGTCTACCTTGTATCCTTTTGGGTCGGTCCTACCCTTCCTCGACTGCTCCCCCAGGTGTTGGTTCGGTACACAGGTCACTCTGGTTCACTAGTCACCTTGGTTCACTGGTCACTTCCCTCGGATGATGGCTGGAGCACAACTGTCACGACGACAACTACCCTTCCCACGCGGCGATGGATGACGCGGCGATCCGGCGCATTGCCGCAGTCAAAATCGAGTGGTGGTCTTACCAGAGCGCCTTCTTCACACCGGAATAGCGGTGGACCCGGACAACGCAGCGGATCCGGAATGACGGGGTCTGGAGCCCTCTTCTTTTCCGGTCACAACGATGCAAAAACCATTCTGGTACGATACCCGGAAGTATTTATTTTTAACGGATTTCTGGGTCGATGCAAGGCCGTGGTCCGACGTGCCGAAGTGCGGCGGCTGGGGGTGGTCGTAGCGACTCCGGAATAGTTTCATTCGCAGCGGGCTAATGTTCTGTTGTACTGAAACTTCCAGCTGCGATACTTTTTTCGACGAGTTAAAGATATTAATTCGGCCGGCCGCTTACCCGCAAAAAATGTCGCTTGAGAATGTTGAACCGCGTCGATATGCTGGTATGCGGAAGAATTTCGGTAACTTCGTTACAGAGCCATAGATAGGTTGCGCTTATATTGGCCGGCATTCTGCGTGACACACCTATCGATCAGCAGGCTTTCCTTGCAGTCGTCCACGCTCCTTTTACAGTCTCGCTGTTCGAAAATTTTTGAATACATAGGGTTAATAGCGTAAAATATTCGGTAGTACAGGAGTCGGGTGAAGAGAAGAATTAAATACCTCGGCTTATGCGTGCTTTGGAATTTCTTCCACAAAAAGGTTATTAATTCCGTCCTGGCTTGGTGCGGCAAAATTTTTGATTATCTTAAGTTCCCAAACTATGCAAGGGCTGGAGTCTTCGTATATTTCCCTCCAGAAATGCTGCACCGCCGCGCCGGCAATTTCTCTGGGATAGTTTGCCCGCTGGAAGAGCCTCGAAGGATTTGTCTTGAACTTGTTGTTCTCGACCAACCTTCGCCTACTCCTTACCAGGGTCTTTCTTGCAGACACAAGACACATAACACACTGAATTTGGGAAATATCCTGCCTGACGGTTCCTATTTTCTTGTCTATGGCGACATTTGAATTTCCTCTCAGCCCCAGTGCTCTCACCACGTGGGTCCGAAGAAGAAAGCCTTGTCGCCTCTCGATAGACCATCTCGTTCAGGAGCATGATGTCTGCATCGTCAGGAAGGAGCAAAAGAGCGCACAGAGCATGCATCCTTGCCATGTAACCCCTTCGTCTCGTCTCCGACTGGGATCGGTCGTGGGGGTCTTTCCTCCCTGTTGGGGTAGCAACAACAACAACAACAGTCTAGGGTTCCAGTTGGTTGTTGGCCATGTTATCTTGCATCATCGTCATCACCTGTTGCGTCGGTACCATAGTCTATGAAAGAAATTTTCACCGGTGGGATATCGTTACCCATTTCTTTACAATTTTATTAAGTTTCAGTAAGCCATAATTATAATAATCCCCCTCGGGAAGTGCCCACGGATGTGGCTGGGATTTCAGCATTACAGTTTCCGCTGCTTGTAAGTGTCGAAAGCTATTTCCAGATAGTGTAGTTTTTTTTACTTCAAGTTTAAGTGCTACCTCCAAGGTGTAATGTAATGTTTTAAAATCAGTGGCTGTTACACGTACAATAAAGTAAAATATGCATTACACCTAACGGTCCATTTAGCTCCGCTCTTGAGGTTCGAAACGTAGTTATAAAAGAAAAATTGCGCCATCAAAAGAACTTACAAAGTTGCGCTTTGGAGTGTAAGAGTCGTAATCTTATTAAGAATCGAGACTGGAAAGCATTAATCTTAATTTGCATACTTCGCAAGTCGTAATCTACTTTGGTTGCTACTTACCGAATTATGCGGAGGGACACAAAGGATGACTACAGCCGAGCATTCGTAGTCGTATACCAGCGACCAAAATTCTCCGCATGTTGATTTTAAGGGCCATTCCGTGACTATGTATTCTCTGGGCTTCGTGTAACCCTAAAATAATAAGCGTTTACGTAAGAGGTCGAGAAGTTCTCGCGAGACTGGGGGCGAAGTGTGAAGTGTTGGTGACAATTATGACTTGCATATTATTCCACGAGATTTTTCTTGGAGGGAAGTTAACATATTGGAGGACTAAATAATTTCTTTGTTCCTTTATGCACACATTACAGTAAAAATTTGTTTAAATTTACAATTTGCAAAATCTGTGGATTCGTAAGTGCTTGTAAAAACATAGTTTAATTTATTGGTTTTCAAAAGTATTTGTATAATTATTATAATAAAATTATCATTTGTTTCGCTAGTAGAAAATATGGTGTGCAACAGTAACGAAACTGCGTCACCACTAATAATGCCTAAAACCATTATTTTGCGTTATCCATTTCCGCTTTGCCTCCTGATCCAAATATACATGGGGTTGGGCTATGTTTTGGGGTAAATTAAAATTTCCCGCCACTGCTGTGTGAACACACACACGTTCGGGGTTGTGATCACATAGCTTCTCATCAATTCGACCTTGATCTTTCGTGAATGACCCTTCATCTAATTTTATATTAGAAAACTCAGTTTACAAAGCTTGCCAAGTCTCTAGGAGGCGGCTGACCTATTTATTTCGGTGTTATAGTAACCGCAACTAGGAATATTTTGCGCCAGCACATACTGTTTTACAATCCGATTTCCTGTTGATTTGCGACTTGTCGCAAGTGCCGGTTGTTATGGAAACGTCGTAACTAAAGACCAGGCAGTAAGGCTCAATTTCATGTTTCATTTCACATTAAATTGATCCTTATTGACTGGTTTTTAATTGAGACGTTTCCATAGCAACCGGCACTTACGACCAGTCGCAAATCAACATGAAATCGGGCTGTTGGACAGTTTCCTCCGCAGATGCACATAATCTACAAACTGAGACTTCAGTTTTGCCAATTTTTGCAAGAAGATGTCAGTAGTCCAGTAACTTGTTTTAAATCGTTCTTTGGCAGTTCGAAAAGCTTTAAGATCTTCTTTCTCGAGTAAGTTATGAATTTTTTCTAGTGGTTCTGTCCTAGAATGCTTTCCCAGTAGGATTTTCTGCTCCTTTTCCCACTGTTGGATGTTACACACCCGATGGGCTTTATATAGTGCACACGAGAGTTCTGGTCCGATGGATACCTGCCTTTTTTTTGGCAAACTAGAGGAAGAAGGCGAAATTGTTTTAAAATTGAGAACTGAGAACCTGCAAATATATTTATTCATAATCGGTCAGTAATATACTGCATTCCAAGTTCAAAAAAGCTTGGAAAGTGACCATTTCCCGACCTCCAATTCCATTACTCAGCTCATGTTGCCAGACAACCCGATTTTAAAGAGCAGCTGACACATACAAAATTACGATTACAAACTTGTGTAATAGTGCAAATTCCAAAAAATCCTTTGACACGTTGCAATAATAGTTCAACTTAAGGAGATTTAATTATTAAATTTCGAAGTACCATTCCTATGTCTCGAGAACTATAGTTGAAACTCATCCTCATGCTTTAATTTTACGCGGTGTTTATTGCATCATAGAATGTTTAGATTCCACAGATTTCGCACCGTCGACAACCTCTGATTTCAATTCCCCTATTCACCGAGACGCACACGCAACATAATGTCATACTCACATCCACAAACACGGCGTTAATGTAATCCGTGTAATTATTTCCTTGGAATGAAGTCAAATATGGTCGGAAATTGTCGGCTGTTTGCAAACAAAACAAATAATTAGAGGAAAACAAAGCCCAGGAAAGCAACTTCAACTTACGTGGAACGATGAGCACGTCTCTGTTTTTCTTGCGATTATCACCTCTGTGCCCCCCGGCGCAATCGCCGATCGTGAATCTGGGGGTTTGTTTGCATATCAACGTGTATTCCCTCTGATATTCGTTCAATTTCGAAACGGCGTTCTTGGACGATTTCTGCTTGAGTCTTTGCGACAGTTCGCTGACCGGGAACCAGGAGTTTCCGCACGTCACATATTCCTCCAGCGTGTCGTAGATGAATTTGTATTGTTCCTGAAAACAAAATGAGACAGGCGCTGAAATAATGCATAAGGGCAAGCGCATAAAAGTTGGAAAGCTCGCTATCTCCGAGGGATTTGGAGGAATTGACCCGATCGTGACGGGATGAAACGGTCGTGTTGAGATAAAATGCATTTATTGTAAACTGGCTTCCGTAAAAGGAGCGATACATGCAGGCGATGTATCGATTTTGGAGGAATTTTATCGGGCTCAGTTTATGGTTTTTAGGTCGACAAATAAATGATTGGTGACAAACAGTTTCATATTCACCTAGTTAATTTTGAAAACATAAAGGCTAATATGTGCTTTGTAGGAAAAGCAAGTGCTTATAGAACAAGCAAAGGTTCAAAATCGGAACAAAATAAATTTTGGCTGATGCTAAATAGCGTTTACCTATATTATCCAAGCAAATGCTAGACATTCAAAACACACTGATTAAAATACGGAAATAGGTTGTTTTGTGAACTGATTGTTACTAAAAATCAAGTCAGTGTGGAAGACGTAAGAAAAAACGAAGAAGGAACTAATGCGGAAAGGAGAAGTGAGCCCACCTTATACGCAGCGACCTTTGTACGAGGTCATCCTGTTTTGTTGGATAAGTCCCATCAATTAAGATTTACTACTTAGGATCAGCAAAAGCATTACTACAGAAACTAGTAAAAGTTGGAACTAGTATATTATTAACTTTGACGTGACCAAATGCTCACAAAATTCCAGTAAAAGCACCTGCTATCTTTTTTTTTTAATATTAGCCAATATATTTGCCAATAATGAAGTTATCCTTATCGAACGTCACAGACTTGGCGAATGAGAGCTAGGCCCAGAAAAGTGAAAGATTTCGACTGTCACGAAATATTTATTGGAACGAACTTTATAATAGCCGGCTTCTCTCACGCGGCATGTATTCGTTTTCGCATAGGAATAATCATAGTTTATCAATATCTTATACCGTTAAGGCTGCGCTCGTAAGAAACGCATTCGCTCGACCGTTTTCTCTTACGATCAAGTATCAAAATTCACGCTGAAATGAATTATTGAATAATTAAAATATTTACGATTTCACATACGCTGGGACTTCTTTGTGAATGCCTTTTCTGAGAGAATTTATTACGGACTTTTGCTCCCGGTAGTTATTTCGTTCGACTTACCAGGTTCTCCACTAAGCCTTTTCTAGATTGGCGCAGCTTTTTTAGGTAACCGAATACCTCGAACTTATCCTCGTCTTCTTGTAGCTCCATGTTGGCGTCTATGGCTAAGTAGACTCCGGATCTGCCGCCACCGTCACTGAAGAAACGGTTTGCATTAATACGAGTAACATTATCTTACATTTTAAATCATGAATTACTCTTATTTCAAACATGGCTTACTTGCTTTTGGAGTAAATTAAATTTACAGTTCTGTTAAAACGTTTTCTTGAAAAATCAGGTCAATTTTTATTCTTAAAATGACACTTCTATTGTTTGTATGTTTTGCAACCAGCAAATTTTTTTTAAATGGCAACAACTTTTTCTTTCGGACTCGGTAGATTTGGTAGATCTTTTTGTTAGTTAAATGCTTGTAGAAAAAGTTGGTACCTTACAGAAGCATTTTTCTGGAAAAACTTCTAATGAAGTATAAGAACAACAATCTGCTCTATTAATAACTAGCTGACCCGACAGACGTTGTCCTGTTCAAATTTCAATTAATTAGGTTGGAATGCCTTTTTCACGTTTTTTTTTTAAGTGAAAACATTCAATAGTTATTTTTGATGCTGGGGGCATAACGAAGAAAACAAAAAAAAGAGTCAACCAAATATGTCGTCCAAATCAGTCCAGCTGTTATAGATTAACCCCCCACCCCTCATTGAAGATAGTACTATTATTTTTAATGAACCACCACTACTTAACTCTACCTATTTTCAACAGTTCTTGAGATTTTCAGATTTTTACATTCCACCGCAACAATTATAAAAAACGTTTACTGAATATTTTTTTATCAAAGTAAACTTTTTTTTTTGTAATCTAATATAGGAAGCGACATTCACACCGCGGAGCGCACCGTCGATTCGCTATTTAAGCAAAATTAATGAAAGTTAAACTTATAACTCGCCAGGAAAAATAGTTTGCAGTGTCATAGCCGGATAATTTTTTCATCATCACCACCGGAAAATTAGCGCGCTCCAGACGAGCCTACTCCGGCATCGCTACGACCACCACGGCCTTTCATCGACCCGGAAACCGCCGAAAATAAATACTTCCGTTTATCGCACCGGAATGAATTTTACTACACCCCACCATAGGTCTATATAAGAAGCTGCGCTCCCATAGAACGACAGTGAAGAGTCGTGCCCGCTCCGAAGAAGACCATCCAGAGGGAAGCCGCCCAGGAGGAAGAAGCTGACTAAGGTGAGGGGCTCCAACCATCCTTCCCACTTCCTTCCTAGTCCTCTCCGGTAACCGGCGAATTTGGTCATTGCTTTGATTATCACTATCCAAAATTTGACAGAAGAGAAAACACCCGGAAGTCTATAGGAGGATATTGAAGAGAGGGTGAAAAATGGCGGATGCGCCACTTAAAGACAAACTGAACAAAAATTAGGCGGCCTTTCAGGGTATAATTTGTCAAATTTGGGAGTTGTTTTCATCATCGCAATGTCAAATCTTAACTGATAAAGACACCCTAAAGTCTATAGATGAAGATTGAACAAAGGGTGAAAAATGGCTGAAGCCTCGCTTCAAGATAAAATGGAAAAAATTCAGTCGGTCTTTGGAGGTGAAATTGATCGAATTTGGGTGTTGTTTCCATCATTATAATGTCATATTTGAACAGATAAAGACACTCAGAAGTCCATTGAACACGATAGAAGAAAGTGTAAAAATTGGCGGATGCGCCACATTCAGATTTTTTTTTAAGAAATTCAGTCGGTGTCTGAGGGTGTAATTTGCCAAATCTCGGAGCTGTTTTCATCATCACAATGTCCCATTTGAACAGATAAAGGCCCCCGAAACCCTATAGAGGAAGATTGAAGAAAGGGTGAAAATTGGCGGATGCCCCACTTGAAGAAAAATTGTAAAAAACTCATTCGGTCTCTGAGGGTGTAATTTGTAAAATTTCGAGCTGTTTTCATCATCACAATGTCCTATTTTAACAAACAAAAACCTCGAAAATCTATAGAGGAAGGCTGAAGAAAGGGTTAAAGTTGGCGGATGCGCCACTTGAAAAGAAACTGAAGAAAAATCGGGCGGCCTTTGACAATGACACATTTGAACAAAAAAGGACGCCGGGAAGTCTAGAGATGAAAATTGAAAAAAGGTGGGAAATGGTGGATGCACCACTTGAAGGAATAGTTACTTTGGGCTTCAGCGATAAACAAAGGAGACGATGACAAATAGTGATAAAGAAAGACAGTGATTTTCGGCTTCAGCGATAAATGGCCTATAAAGAAAGACAGCCGCTAAGGGATTCAGCAATAAACAAAAGAGACGAGGATAGACAATCAGTAAGGGCTTCAGCGATGGATGAAATACATAAAGAAAGACAGTCAGCTTGGGCTTCAGCAATGAATGAAAAAGATGTAGAAATGCATTCACTTTGAGCTTCAGCGATGAATTGAAAAAGGCCAGGACAGACAGTCGCTAAAGGCTTCAGCAAAAAACAAAAGAGACGGCTTTAGCGATTAATGGAAGAGGCAAAGAAAGACAATAATTTTAGCCATGAATTGGAAAAGATAACGAAAGACATTCACTAAGGGCTTTAAGGGTGAATGCATATAGATAAAGAAAAACAGTGACTTTTTAGTTCAACGAAGAGAAAAGGAATGACATTCACTAAGGCTTTAGCGATAAAATGAAATAGAAAAAAATTAAACACAACCACTTTGGGCTTCAGCGATGAATTGAGAGAGACAAAGAAAGACATTCACTAAGGGCTTCAGCGATGAATGAATATGGATAAGGAAAGATGGCCACTTTGGACTTCAGCGATGAATCAAATAGATATAGAAAGAAAGGTTCAGCGATGAATTGAGAGATACAAAGAAAGATATTCATTAAGGGCTTCAGCGATGAATGAATATAGATAAGTAAAGACAGTCACTTTGGGCTTCAGCGATGAATTGACAAAGGTCAAGAAAGACAGAGACGAGGATAGACTATTACTAAGGGCGTTAGCGATGGAATGAAATAAATAAAGAAAGACAGTAACTTTGGAGTTCAACGATGAATTGAAAGAGACAAGGAAAGAGCAACTTTGGGCTTGAGTAATGAATGAAGTAGATGAAGAAAGACAGTCACTTTGGGCTTCAGCGATTAATTGAATTGAAGATGGCAAGAAAAGACATTCACTAAGGGCTTCAGCGGGATACAAAATGCTTTTTTCACGTTTTTCTGTTCAATTGAAAACATTCAATTGTTATTTTCGATCCATGGAGCATAACGAAGAAAAAAAAAAACAACCAAATATGTCGTCCAAATCGGTCCAGCCGTTCTCAAGTAATGCTTTTCATTTTTTATATAGATTAACTATATATTATATTATATTATAGATTAACCCCCCCACCCCGTTATCCTCCTTGAAGATAGTACTATTATAAACTTTTTTAATGAACCTTAACTCTACCTATTTTCAACAGTTCTTGAGATTTTCAGATTTTTACATTCCACCACAACAATTATAAAAAACGTTTTTTTTTTTCAAAGTAAACTTTATTATATTTTGTATTCTAATATCGGTGCAACGAAGTTACAGAAAAATCCGAATTTAAATACCAAATTAAGAGCCGCCAGCGAAGCGACATTCACACCGCGGAGCGCACCGTCGATTCACACCACCGGAAAATTAGCGCGCTCCAGACGAGCCTACTCCGGCGTCGCTACGACCACCACGCCCTTTCATAGACCCAGAAACCGCCGAAAATAATAAATACTTCCGGTTATCGCACCGGAATAAATTTTACATCGTCGTAACTAGCGGAGAAGCGGGTTCCGGACGCCGCCGCTCCGGAGCCGATACGATGCCCGGAACCGTTTTTACTCCGGAGGGAAGATAACACGATGATAAGACCCTCACTCCTCCGCATTGCGACAAGTCGTGCGCATCAGCCTACGTCAAAATCACCCCACCATAGGTTTATAAAAGAGGTTCCACCCCGCGAATCAGCAAGTCGAATTCCGAGAAACGCCGATAAACGTATACTACAGGCTGTTCCGTAATTTTTGCCATCGACCGCCCGGCTTCCGAAACTTGTGATAATCGAATCGCTGTATACAGGCAGCGGGCACGCCGAAGTCTACCGGGTGAATCTTAACTTTTGTCATCGATCGCTAGAGTTCCGAAATTCCTAATAATCGAAACGCCGTATTCAAGGGGGGTTGCATCGACGTTTACAGGGGGCAGCATAACTTTTGTCATCGAGCGCCCGGGTTCCGAAACTTCTGTTAACTTAACCGCAGTACTCAAGGGGTGAGTGCATCATCGTAGGGGCAGCCTAACTTTTGTCATCCACCGTACGGGTTCCGAAATCGTTACATCATCGTCTACAGGGGGCAGCCTAACTTTTGTCACCAACCATACGGGTTCTGAACTCATTACATCATCGTCTACAGGGGCATCATAACTTTTGTCATCAACCGCTCGGGTTTCGAAACTTCAAGTAACCAAACCACCGTACACAAGGGGCGGGTACATTAGTGTCTACAGGGTGTCTCATAACTTTTGTCACCGACCACTCGGGTTCCCAACTAACCGAACCATTGCATTCAAGGGGTGGGTGTATTAAGGTCTACAGGGGGCATCCTAACTTTTGTCACTAACCGCTCGGGTACCGAAACCGAAACAGTCGAACCAGTCGTCATCAACGACTCACAAACCAAAACGCGCAGACTCTAAACCGCCGTAAAAAGGGTGTTACCACCGACAGAGTCACTAACCTTTGTAAATAATTGTAAATAGGGGAACATTAAACTGGTCCCGTGTAGCATACCACGTAAAAAACTGGTGCTCGAGGCAACCGCTGCCGTAAGCAAGCGTCACAGCAGGTGTATCTATTTTTACGGTATTTTCCTCTTTTTTTTTTAATAATTCATCTACCACAATACATTAAACCCGGTATTAGTTAAGTGATTGAATAGAAGCGATATTTTTATTTGAAATTTTGCAACAAATATGAAATACTTAACGGAATCTCAATTGAGATTTTGATGATGATCGGGTACAGATGTCGGAATCAATTAAAGCTTGTGCAACTCTTCCAGGAAGTGCATCCCAAACTACCCCCCATTTCAAATCTTTGAACAGACACCCTACTTTTGTTCCTGACGACCCAAAAATAAACGTTCTCCTAAGTATTGAAGAAAATCTTTAGAAAATGGGGAGGAATTTGTCGCAGCCTTAGCAGCTTTATATAAAAATCCTGAAGATCCAGATATTTCGCGGGACACCTTATGGCTTCAGCAAGATGGAGCACCAGCTCACTATGCCCTTTGTGTTCGACAATATTTAAATGAAGTTTTCTCAAATAGATGGATTGGGAGGAGGGGTTCATAGAATGGCCAGCCAGATCGCCTGATTTAACTTCCTTCGATTTCTTCCTTTAGGGGTTATTTAAAGAGTTGTCAAAACAAAACACAACAATTTAGACGATTTGAAAGACCGGATGTTAAAGAAGAGCTTTATTTTAGATTAGGAGTTTGCCAACAAGTCAATGGGGAACACTTTTACCAAACCTAAAAAAAAAGTTTTGGCATTCCATTAACAAAAATTGAGTGTGACGTCATATTTCAAAAATGACCTGTTTTAGCGTTTTCGACAAATGTTTTGAAATTACTGTTTCCACACTGTATAGATAGATTTGAACCATTGTTCAACTGCCATCCCGAACCATTTGGCACAGACCAACACTTTGTTTTGTCCGTCCAATTTTGTGATATTCCTCATTTCTATTCGAATTCCATTCTTGAGATTAATTCATAAAGACAAAGAAATTTCTGATGTGTTGTTGCAACGTAATAGTATATTAAAAAACAAGGTTCTTAAAGCACAAATTCAAGTTTACAAAAACGAATATATTTTAAAGAATGAGTGCTTCAAGGTCTTATGAAACGAGTACATTATGCTATTTTTTGTAATTTTCTCTTTTTAAGCCGTTTTTGAACTAAAATTTTTACTTTAGTCGATTTAGGGATTTTTGGGACGGTTGGTAACATTCACTTCCATGTGCTGTCACTTCCTATTTTTGACACATTTTGTAATTTAAACTGACATTAGTGACAAGATAACCACGTTTTGCCAACCTAACAAATTTCGTAAAATGTTCCGTGCCTTAATGGCACACATCTCAGATAATGACGTTGCGTTCATTAATATATGTCTATTAGAGAATCAAAATGGGGACAAATAACAAAAATACTCTTTTTATTTAACAGGTAAAAACCATAATTTGATACCATTGCTTCTGTTTGTAAGGAAAATATAATTTTTATTTTTCCAGCTTTCTTTGCATTTTTTTTTTTCAGAAAAAAAGGTACCAACTTTTTTCTACGACCATTTAACTAATAAGATCTACCAGAATCCCAAAGAAGAAATTGATGTTAAAAAGTGTCATTTTAAGAACTAAATTTGACTCATCAAGAAAGAATTTTGTGTATATTCTGTACCATGAGATCATTTAAATTATTAATTATAGTGGGCGTTTTTTTTATGCAAATTGACTTGACAGTAAAATTTGAGGTTATGGTTATATTGTGACGTTTATTTTTCTCATGTTAAATTGTTTTAATTTAAAGAAAATAAAATGCATTTTCCAACATCTGAAAGGTTATAGGTTATAGGAAGGTTATATAAATTGCCTCTTGCAGTTCTTCAAGATTGTGTGGGTTATTTTCAAATACGGTGTTTGGAGATACGGGAAACTCGCTTAATATCACGAAATCTTGCCACAAATTTATAAATTTGTTGGAGTAATTTTTGATAATCTGCAGGAAATTTAGAGTAGGCATTTCGAAAAACCTTTAACACACCATTCTGTTGCCGTTTTTTGAAGTCACTTTGACATTCAAATTTTAAATCAAATTGTCAAAAGTTAGTATTGCCAACCTAATTTAAATTTCACAGCCTACTCTAATTTATAATTTAAATGATATCATGGTATATGTTATAAGCTATTAATTGTTATCATTTGAACTAAACTTGTTTAGTTTTGCGTTGAATGTTCAGTTGGAAATTAACGCAGAGCAATGATTAATAAAGCTCTAAAATTTAATCAAGATTAAGGGGACGTGAAATATTGTAGAAACCTTCAACCGACGGGTCTTCACAACAAAGGAAAACTTCTCCCTTAAGCTAAACTAGGTGAAAAGAGGTCTTTAGAGTCTTATAGCAGAAACTACATTGACACTGCATTCACCGTACAGTTTCATTGTTATAAATTATAGTAGCTTCTTCTTTAGAGAATAAATGGAAAAGGGTGTTTTAACCACAAGTAACCGACCATAAATATGGAGATAAATAACAAAAATGCCATAAAATTTGAAAGGTTGACACCTCGACTCCGAACACCAACGCTTCATTGAAGGACCTAAAATGGTACATTATTAAACGAGCTTATTATAGAGATCTATAGAATAAAAATTAAAATACCCTGATTGGACCCGCTTTCGCACTGACAATACGACTAATAATAAAAGCCGGATTTTAATACTACATGGATTTAATATCTGGAAACATTGGCTTTACTGGTAACATAAATAAATAATAACCTGTTTTGTAAGCCTCATTAATATAGGTAATAACTAAATAATATACCCATAAATAATGAATTTGTGAATTTATTTTGTTGTGACAACGATTTTACGAGGAAACATAAAGCGCCATAAAGTGACAGTTTATTAACAGTATTAAATAAAACATGATCAGACGTATATTTTTAATACGACGCTATAGAAGGTGACAACTATCGTAATGTAATAGGCTAATAATAATAAAAGTTAAAAAGTTGAAAATTAAGATCATGGAAACAACAGTGATGGTTTTATCACTGCGAATTGTGCCCGAGAAGATAAATATAATGCTCAGTTACCCCACTCCAATGCGGTGTGGTCATAATGACAATGAAGTTGACAATTCTACCCAATATCCAAATGAGAATGTGGTTATTGTGTTATTGTCACTCATCTCCGGTTTTGACTAATATAACAATACAACACGACTGAAGTGAAAGTTGCTAAGACGATGCATTATTTTCTGATACAAATGTTACAAGCGGCTTATCGTGTGTCTACCGTGTGTAAATATCGAGGGATTCTGAAATCTCGATAAAAAATTTCTGCAGAAAACGATCGCCTCTGAACCCGTTCCTTTAAAGGTGTTTTTATTTGTAGCTACGCCCACTGCCCCAATTTCGCTATGAACGGCAAAATTAGTGCTAGAGCTGTTGTAATAATTCTGAATAATTACACGTCGGCAAGTTTGGTTTTGTTTATTTGTGAGGTGGCGACGATAATATATCACCGCGTTTGGCTCGACTCGACTTTTTCGGACTCACTATTTCGATAAAGAAGTTTCACTTAAAAAAAAAAGTTTTTGTCTTACTTGCAATGCACCACCATCGGTCCAGCTTCATTAGACTTAATCCTGTGTCCCACCACCGCCCGCACCCTCCTTCTGAACTCCAAAACCGCGTTGCTAAAAGGACAAGTATGACTGTGCCACTCCGTGAAATGGAATTGCAGAATAAATCTTTCTTCAACAACTTGCTGCAAAGACAACATTTAGAAATGTAAAACGGCCGCGTGTCGAAAGATTTACGTCTTCTGTTTTTTTGCACAGTCTGAAAGTACGTATGTGAAAATTAGCTAATTCTTCTTCTTGAGTGATGCTTATAGTGATTCCTCCGTATGTCTCCTCTAATTCTTTGGAGGCCGGCCAATACTGGACGCACATAACCTAAAAGGATAAGAGAGTTATTTTCAACGGTTGCTATTATTTTTCCTTCGAGACAACCTTGATGAAATCGAACGTCTTTGTCAGCATCACGATGCAACATGCTCTTTCCTGCCATACCATGCGCCAGAAGTCGGTCACCGTTTCTTCGGTTGGTCCTTGGGTTACTATGTAGGCGTTAGGCTTCAATAAACTCTGAAAAATTAAAGAATAGATACATACTAAAGGTAAGTTTACATAATTAGATTATTACTTTAATTACAGTAATTAGGTACTGAAAATTGTATGCGCGCGCCGTTTCAGTACAAGAAATAGAACATGTACACTATTTTGCGTCCCGTACTGAAATTGCGCAGATCAGCTGCGCATTGAACCAAAATTTTTATAATCAGCTGATGTGGGTAGCGACCACCCACAAAATTATTTGCTACGGTCCCCGAATGCGACCTTGTCTGGGAAATTCCCAAATTTTATTATCTAATTCATTGCCAATGGAGCGCGCGGGTGGTTCGTCGACATCGTAAACCATATCGTAAAAATAAAATAAATAAAAATTAGGTATTTTATTTTCTCATTTAGTTTTCGAAATAAACATATAATTGCCAAATGGGGTGCATGGTTATATTTTCATAATACCTACCTGTTATTGCATTATATCAAAACTGTCAGCTTGAGTGAAAATTCACTCATAACGGTAACGGCTGTTATAAAAATTAACAGTACAGGAGGAAGTTTTTGATAATTGTTTCTAGAGCAACACAAGCAAAATTGACTTATGAATTGTCTAAAAATTATGCTAAACAATTCGTTTTTTTTGTCGGTATTGCCGACGGTATTATGAAAAGTACTGAACGATATTCGGCCGATACGCAAATAACAGACTTATCGGCCTCATGACGTTAATAACTATAACGATATACTTCTCGAAATTAGTGATTCCAGCGCCGTTTTGGAAAATTGTAAAAAATAGTTGCACCACCATAATAATGGTAACTCATGGTAATTGAATTTTTTTATTATTCGCCCACAACGAATAATAGATGAAAAATTATGATAAAAAATAACGGTCAGGACTATACACGACGCTTGTGCACATGGGTGATTCTATTCTAACAGTGATTTATTATGTTATTTATTATACCTAAATAATATAATGCTATTTTTAAACAACGCGAATCAGTAAATTACATTATTAGCCCTTTTGAAATTATAGAAATTTGGAAAAGGTGTTAAGGGACTTAAGTATTACTAAATATTGGAAGGGAATTAAAAAATTACGAAAGTCTTCCAAGTTTGATTTTAAACAACACAAAAGGAAAATAAAATCTTGTATGAAACTCGTCTGTAATGGAAAATTATCGCTCCTCTTCTTTATGAATAGTAGCTCGCTTCGCTCGCTCATATACCTATTATACAATCGTTACAAGCGAAAAGGACGAAATACAAATTTATTAAAAAATTACAGATTCCTTTACAATAAAAAAATATTTCGTTCTTCAGTTGTAACAAGTTGGAATATACGAGCGAGCAAAGCGAGCTGGTATTTTTAAACAAAGCGAATCAGTAGATTTCATTATTAGTCCTGTTACATGTAAAAATTTTAAAATTCTAGAATTTTGGAAACCGTGTTGGAAATGAGAACAGAAATAACACCAGACAGGGACTTAAGTACTACTAAATATGGAAGGGAATTAAAAAATTACGAAAGTTTTCCAAGTTTGATTTTAAACAACACAAAAGGAAAATAAAATCTTGTATGAAACTCGGCTGTAATGGAAAATCATCGACTCGTCTTCTTTATGAATAGTAGCTCGCTTCGCTCGCTTATACACCTATTATAAAATCGTTAACGCGAAAAGGACGAAATACAAATTTATAAAAAAATTACAAATTCCTTTACAATAAAAAATAATTATTTCGTTCTTCAGTTGTAACAAGTTGGAGTATACGAGCGAGCGAAGCGAGCTGGTATTTTTATACAACGCGAATCAGTAAATTACATTATTAGCCCTTTTGAAATTATAGAAATTTGGAAAAGGTGTTAAGGAACTTAAGTATTACTAAATATTGGAAGGGAAATCAAAAATTACGAAAGTCTTCCAAGTTTGATTTTAAACAACACAAAAGGAAAATAAAATTGTCAAGAAATTTTTGTACTTTTTACTAATCATTTTAATGACACTTTTCGACTTTCACACAGGTAAAGGTAGGTAAAGTGTCTTGCAAGTTAGAAACAGCAATTATTTAGAAATTGTCAAAAAGATTTTTTCTGTGTACAAACCGGTGTCGTGACACTTTTTGACTTTGTCTCATATTACAGGATCTAAAATTCGCACTCCTGTAAATTTCTCTGCTGACACCACAATTTTTAGATTTTTTTTTTCAATTCTGAAACAACAATTACTCAAAAATTGTCAAGAATCTTTTGTACTTTTTACTAATCATTTTAATGACACTTTTCGACTTTCACACATGTTGTAGAACCTTAGACTTACATCTGTAAGTTTTTCTACTAGAAATAGAATGTTTTAGAAATCCCTATGTAAAGTGTCTTGCAAGTTAGAAACAGCAATTATTTAGGAATTGTCAAGAAAATTTTTTTCTGTGTACAAACCGTTGTCGTGACACTTTTTGACTTTGTCGCATATTACATTATCTAAGATTCGCACTCCTGTAAATTTCTCTGCTGGCACCACAATTTTTAGATATTTTTTTTCAATTCTGAAACAACAATTACTCAAAAATTGTCAAGAATCTTTTGTACTTTTTACTAATCATTTTAATGACACTTTTCGACTTTCACACATGTTGTAGAACCTTAGACTTGCATCTGTAAGTTTTTCTACTTGAAATAGAATGTTTTAGATATCCCTATGTAAAGTGTCTTGCAAGTTATAAACAAAAATTATTTAGAAATTGTCAAGAATTTTTTTTTCTTTGTACAAACCGTTGTCGTGACACTTTTTGACTTTGTCGCATATTACAGGATCTAAGATTCGCACTCCTGTAAATTTCTCTGCTGGCACCACAATTTTTAGATATTTTTTTTCAATTCTGAAACAACAATTACTCAAAAATTGTCAAGAATCTTTTGTACTTTTTACTAATCATTTTAATGACACTTTTCGACTTTCACACATGTTGTAGAACCTTAGACTTGCATCTGTAAGTTTTTCTACTAGAAATAGAATATTTTAGATATCCCTATGTAAAGTGTCTTGCAAGTTAGAAACAGCCATTATTTAGGAATTGTCAAGAATTTTTTTTTCTTTGTACAAACCGTTGTCGTGACACTTTTTGACTTTGTCGTATACTACATTATCTAAGATTCGCACTCCTGTAAATTTCTCTGTTTGGCACCACAATTTTTAGATATTTTTTTTCAATGGGGTCGTCCCCCTCAATTGAATTTGACCAATTCAACTATAGCATCTCATAGACTATGTAACATGAAGCCCTAAAATGAGTTCTGTTGTGTCATAAAGTTGTTTTGTAAGATAACAGAGCGTATCAAAAATCGCAATTTCGGCTAGCAGTTTCAAACGCTGTAAATTTACCGCCTCTTGTGACGTCATTTCGGGAGAACACTCTCATTGGTTCATGCTCGTCTCATTAGTCGGCACGTCTAGTAACTTGATTTTTGTTTGGTGAATTTTGTCCCGTGTTGACGTCACAGAAAGACGCGCATTTCAAATAAGACAAATGTTTCGGATTTTTTTTTAACTAGTAAACGCGTGATTTCGTAGAAGCAAAAAAATAGGGGTATAATATTTTTTCGTCTAGTTTCTAGAAAAGCTGTTTTTGAAAATTGTGGGACGACCCCATTCTGAAACAACAATTACTCAAAAATTGTCAAGAATCTTTTGTACTTTTTACTAATCATTTTAATGACACTTTTCGACTTTCACACATGTTATAGAATGTTAGACTTGCATCTCTAAGTTTTTGTACTAGAAATAGAATGTTTTAGAAATCCATATGTAAAGTGTCTTGCAAGTTAGAAACAGCAATTATTTAGAAATTGTCAAAAAGATTTTTCTCTCTGTACAAACCGTTGTCATGAGACTTTTTGACTTCGTCTCATATTACAGGATCTAACATTCGCACTCCTGTAAATTTCTCTGCTGGCACCACAATTTTTAAATAGTTTTTTCCAATTTAGAAACAACAATTACTCAAAAATTTATTGTCAAGAAACTTTTGTATTTTTTACTGATCATTTTAATGACACTTTTCGACTTTCACACATGTAGAATATCAGATTTGCATCTGAAAGTTTTTCTACTGGAAATAGAATATTTTAGAAATCTCTATGTAAAGTGTCTTGCAAGTTAGAAACAAAAATTATTTAGAAATTGTCAAGAAAAGTTTTATCTGTGTACAAACCGTTGTCGTGACACTATTTGACTTTGCCGCATATTACAGGATCTAAGATTCGCACTCCTGTAAATTTCTCTGCTGGCACCACAATTTTTAAACATTTTTTTTTTCAACTTTGAAAGAACAATTACTCAAAAATTGTCAAGAAACTTTTGTACTTTTCACTAATCATTTTAATGACACTTTTCGACTTTCACACATGTTGTAGAATGTTAGACTTGCATCTGTAAGTTTTTGTACTAGAAATAGAATGTTTTAGAAATCCCTATGTAAAGTGTCTTGCAAGTTAGAAACAGCAATTATTTAGAAATTGTCAAAAAGATTTTTCTCTCTGTACAAACCGTTGTCATGAGACTTTTTGACTTCGTCTCATATTACAGGATCTAACATTCGCACTCCTGTAAATTTCTCTGCTGGCACCACAATTTTTAAATAGTTTTTTTCCAATTTAGAAACAACAATTACTCAAAAATTTATTGTCAAAAAACTTTTGTACTTTTTATTAATCATTTTAATGACACTTTTCAACTTTCACACATGTAGAATCTCAGATTTGCATTTGTAAGTTTTTCTACTAGAAATAGAATGTTTTAGAAATCCCTATGTAAAGTGTCTTGCAAGTTAGAAACAGCAATTATTTAGAAATTGTCAAAAAGATTTTTCTCTCTGTACAAACCGTTGTCATGAGACTTTTTGACTTCGTCTCATATTACAGGATCTAACATTCGCACTCCTGTAAATTTCTCTGCTGGCACCACAATTTTTAAATAGTTTTTTCCAATTTAGAAACAGCAATTACTCAAAAATTTATTGTCAAAAAACTTTTGTACTTTTTATTAATCATTTTAATGACACTTTTCAACTTTCACACATGTAGAATCTCAGATTTGCATTTGTAAGTTTTTCTACTAGAAATAGAATGTTTTAGAAATCCCTGTGTAAAGTGTCTTGCAAGCTAGAAACAAAAATTATTTAGAAATTGTCAAGAAATTTTTTTCTGTGTACAAACCGTTGTCGTGACACTTTTTGACTTTGTCGCATATTACAGGATCTAAGATTGGCACTCCTGTAAATTTCTCTGCTGCCACCACAATTTTTAGATATTTTTTTTCAATTTTAAAACAACAATTACTCAAAAATTGTCAAAAAACAGTTTTCGACTTTCACACATGTTATAGAATCTCATATTGGCATATGTAAATTTTTCTTTCAGAATAGAAGATTCCTACAGGATAGCTTAGGTAGGCACTCAATCCAGGATGATCCCCAAGGTACAGGAAAACATGTTTTTGGGTGCACCACCAAGATCGGAAAAATATTATCTTAAAGGGAGATTTTTATCGATGCAGCGTATGCCACACTACCGACCCGGTTGGTAAATGTAGAAGAGACATCTGCAGAATAGATTGGATTTCTTGTTCTCGTCTTTAGTAGATCTATATAGAGTTATACTAGTACGAATAAAATTTCTGTAGGTGCACTAAATTACTACCTATCCCAGTTTATCTTGGAGGTCGCTTTATGATAGCGTTTGGTAATGTTAATTGTTTTTCAAAAAATATTTAGAAATTCATGGTAACCGTTTCTCTCAAGACCGCCAAAACCCCTAATATTCCAGATTAGCTATTGGAGTGCTGCTAAAATTTTTGAAGTAAAACTTCTTTACGGACACTTGACTTGGGGAGTAAGCTGGTGAATGCATGACGAGAGCGTTACGAAAAGTCTGATTGGGCGAAGCGAACGATTTTGCAATAATTAATTCATAGAAAAAATGTTTGCCTTAGCGGGATTCGAACCCGCGTCTTTTAGGTTGTAGATCCACACTTTTCCCAATTCACCCATTTGCGTTTGTCAGTTTTGTATGCAATTACGCTTCTTATCTTAATCGCTAGAGAAAATTGCCGACTTTTCGCTGACGACAAACCGAAATATGCATTATCCAATACTGCAGATGGTATTAATTCAGGATTCTTTAGCTCCATTTATAAACTTACATAAATTAAGAGCACTTTCACAATGGCGAACTGAAGTTTTACTTCAGTCGTGTGGTCTAAAGCACACTCCTATATTTTTTTAATAAAAGTTAGTAACTACCAGAATTTCTTTAAATCCTCGAACCCGCTCGGCTCAGGCTACGTTACAATATTGTAATTGGATATTATCAAATTCATAACCAAATAATTACAGTTGCTAATTAAATTTAAAATGTTGGTACCGTGGCTTTCAGTACCATGTAGTTTAAATGAGTCAGTACCGTGGCAAGAAAAATTCGAAATTTGGTTCTCATTCTCGATATCTTCAAAACGGGAAGAATGTCGATGAATCAAAGTGGAATAAATTTAAATTAAAATTTAAATATATTCTAGTCAAACTCCACAAACTTTAATAAGCGTAAATTACAATAGGAGCATCTTTCGGAACCTCAATATTTTAAAGTTGTAGCAAAATCCTTTCAAACTTTGATTTTTACATTTTTATAATTTTTAATCAAAAAAGTGACAGAATCACCCATATACTAAAAATGTATTGAAAATTGCTAATAGTAGCACACAGAGACACTATTGTACTGAAACGACGCGCGCATACAATCTTCAGTACGAAAATTTTAAGTACTGAATTGCTATAGTTCAAGATGATGCAGCTGGTAAATCTTGTTCATAAATCTTCCCGAAAAATCCCAATCTACAAGAGCTTTTGCCCGACGGCGATCAAAGCGTTAAAGCTGTTAAGAAATGGATAGACGTGAATGGTGAACGTGTTTCGTAAATAAATAACTAAAATGTCGTCCCAAAATACTTCGAGTTACAATGTAGTATGTTTCGATACGAGTGCGCTGTAATGACACTTTTCAGGGACGAGGGCGAATTTTTGTAGCACGAGGCGTCAGCCGAGGGTTGCAATGAGTCCGAGTGTTTTTTGTATTCGTTCACGCAAAATGTTGTTATGTATTTTATCATGCATTATGTGTCTCACAAAACGAATACAAAAAGTTTATTATAAACCCGCAAACGCATATTTTGCATATTTTATTTATACGATTATATTTTACGGCATTCATAGATTAATTTTAATTTGACATTGCTGTTCAGACCATCAGAGCATGCACATAATTAAAATTCCATAGTTATTATTTGCAAACAATGTTGGCTGTTCCAATTTATTTGTGCAGTGACAATAATTGTATTAAATCGACAAACGCTCGTACAAAATATCTTAACTGATACTCCTAATACAATATTTAAGCAAAATTAAAAGTTTATCATGATGCGCATGAAGAAAAATTACAAAATCGCCAATAACTACACAATAGAAATTCTACACGACACACCGCTAATTGGCCGTGTTTATCAATTTAATTTAATTCACCAAAAGCAAATAGTGGAATGAGCAAATGAAATATTCTGATTTATGAACGTTCCGTGTTTCAAAGTTTCGCTCATATCTATTGAGGTATCTAGTACCTTACGTAAGCAGATTTTAAATAACCGATGCACACTTTATGTTGGTTGGTCGTCTTGTTCTTGCACCGACTACTTGACAGTTACACGTTGTTACAAATGTTCGAAATTTGGTCATGTTAGCTCTAAGTGCACTAGTGAAAATCCAGTGTGTTACAAATGTTCTGGAAATCATGAGTCCAAAGATTGTAATTCATCTATTTTAAGTTGTATCAACTGCATAGATTTCAAAGCTTTAAATAAGTCAATGAATGTAGATGTTAACCATTGCTGTGGAGATGAACAAAAGTGTACCGTATACAAGAATAAGGTCAGTTATTTAAAAAGTAGAATTGAATATGGCTAAACAAAACAATAACAATAAAAATACTTCAATTCCTCTTAAAATTGGTCATCTCAATGTATGCTCCCTGACATCTAGCTTCATTGACTTCATTTGCAGTTCTTTAGATATTGTTGAACTTAGTGTAACATGGCTAATAAGTGATATACTCTAGTAGGTAGATATAAATGAAAATTGCACATGTTAATATTAGATCTATTTTCACAGGTTTTCATGATTTTGTTCTGACTGTCAAGTCGGAAGAATTTGATGTAATATTTGTAACTGAAACATGGCTCAACGACAACGTGGATGATGAAGTTGTTAGTATTTCTGGCTATAACTTAGTTCGTAAGGACAGAATGGTTGGTAGAGGAGGTGGTATTGCTGCTTACATAAAAACTCATTTATACTTCACAACTTTAAAATTTGATTTTGAGGTCAGTGCGCTGCTGGAACATCTCTTTGTAAAAATGAAAGTAAAGAGTAAAGAGTTAGTAATTGGTGCATTTTACAGGCCCCCACAAACCAATATCAGCAATTTTGTGGATGATTTTGACAACATATTATCATTTATCTGTCCTATCGCAAGTGATATTATATGTCTAGGTGATTTGAACCTTGATTTTTCTAAACCTAATAATTTAGACTTTTGTTTTCAAGCTTATACATTAACCCAAATTTTAAATGAGCCCACCCGTGTCACATCTACTACCAGCACATTAATCGATCCTATCTTTGTTAGTAATAGTGAAAACATATTGTCCCATGGTACATTGTGTATGGGCAATATTACTGATCATAAATTAGTGTATTGTAATTTGCAAATTGAAAAGGAGAAATTTCTCCCCAAGTTTGTCACGTATCGTTGCTTTAGTAATTTTAACCATGCTGCATTTTTAGATGAATTAGTGTCTTTACCTTGGTTTCTTATAATCCGAGAGCCTAACATTGATAGAAAAGTTGAACTGTTTAGCGAATTCATACTGTCTCTCTTCGACAAATATGCCCCTATCAGGACGGTGAAAGTTACTAAACCCAAAACTCCGTGGCTCACTTTCAATCTAAAACTAATAATGGAAGAAAGAAAAAAAGCACTGCAGAAATATCATCAAACTCGGTCAGCTGATGATTGGAAAATTTATGCGACCTTGAGAAATTTTGCTCACTCTGCTGTAAGAAAAGAAAAAAAAAACGTATTTAAACACTGTTTGTTCTCAAAAATCTTCTTTCAAAGTTTGGTCTGCCTTAGAAAATATGAATATTCGGTACAAAAAGAATACCACACAACTACCGCTAGAGCTTTCAGATCCTGAACAAATCAATAATTACTTCGGTTCATTTTTACAAAATATATCTCCCAATTTAATCTTAACAACTTAATCGAATTTTATAATAACAATCAATTCACTGTTGATTGTAACTTCAGTTTCAGCATGACTTCTTGTGAAGAAGTTCATGCCATTCTCTCAAATTTAAAATCTAACGCAGCTGGCTTGGATAGGATCTCTCTCAATATGTTGACCTACTGCAGTCCCTTCATTGACAAATTCATAGTTCACCTCATCAACAGTTGTATTGAAAATAGTTATGTTCCTAAATCTTGGAAAATAGCTACAGGCTTACCGCTAGCCAAAAAAAACAAACCAGAAAGTCTTTCTGATCTTCGCATTATTAGTATTCTGCCTATTGTTTCAAAAATCTTTGAGAGAGTCTTATACAACCGCATCGATTTATATCTAACGAATATTAAATATTTGCCAAATTGTCAATGTGGTTTTAGGAAAAATTTTAGTACCGCCACTGCCTTAGCTAGTGTAACTGATGACATCCTCTCTGCTTGCGACAAAGGCTTATGTACTGCACTCGTCTTATTAGACTTTTCAAAAGCGTTTGACACTATAAGTCACAAATTGTTATTAGCGAAACTGAAACATATTGGCTTTGACCCTTGTGCCCTGTCTCTTATTGAATCTTACCTTAGCAATCGTTCACAAATTATTTCTTACAAAGATAAACATTCATCAGAATTGTTAATAAGAAGTGGTGTGCCGCAAGGATCTATTTTGGGGCCCTTATTTTTCATAATTTATACTGCCGACATACTAAAATCTATTAAACTATGTAAATGTCAAGCTTTTGCTGATGACACCCAAGTCACTTATAGTTTTTCACCCAACGATTACCTGGCAAGTAGTAGAACAATAAATCAAGAACTAAGCAGTATAAGCAATCTCTCGACGCAGCACAATTTGAAGCTTAATGCTGATAAGTGTAAGATTTTAATTTTTGGTCCAAAAACCAGCATTCTTTTTATTAAGACTAACATGCATATTGAAATAGATGGAGTTAAGCTCCAGTTTACAGATACTGCTAGAAATCTCGGTCTTATCGTTGACACAAAATTAAGATACAAAGACCACGTAAACTTATTGATTAGGTCCTGTTATCAAGAATTAAAGCTGCTATATGCTAACAGGGATGTCCTAAGCTACAACTTGAGGAAAATGTTGTGTGACACGCTGATACTTTCTAGGTTCAATTACTGTGATTTTATATATGGCCCCTGCCTTGACAATGAGGACTGTAAACGTATCCAGAAAATGCAAAACTCTTGTTGTCGTCTAATTTTTGGTCTACGAAAATTTGACCATATCTCCCACAGAATCGCTGATATTGGTTGGCTTCGAATGAAAGAGCGACGCACTCTTCATCTGGCGTCTTTTCTGCACAGGCTGCTCAATACAGCCTCACCTTGCCAACTGAGACATAAATTCATTCATAGAGTATCTGTCCATGGAAAAAATATTAGATATGGTCAAAATTTCACCATCCCACAACATCGAACAGCCATGTTTCAGCGTTCCTTTACATATAACAGTTTGTGTACACAACACCCTTCGGGAAGAGTTCAAAATTCTGAACATTAATAAATTCAAGTATAAAGTAAAACTGCATTTATTTGGCTGATTAACCTAAAACGTTATTTTGTACTTGAGATTTATTTATTCCTCATAACTGATTCGTGTTTCATTTTTATTTTTTTATTTAATTTATAAATTACGTTGATTTTCTTGTTGTTATCTGGTTCTTTTTTTTTTCCTTGTTTTTTTTGTTTCTTGTTCTTTTTGTTGTTTGCTTGCAGAATTTAATCTAAGTTAATTATTGTATATTGTATTTTTTTTTATTTGTTATTATTTTTGTTTTTGTTTTGTTGTCTCTTGTGGTGGTTAAGTGGAGTGGCAGCGATGCTAGACTTCGCCATCACATGATGAATCAATAAAGACGATTTATTATGATTATTATTATTATATATTATCGTTATCGAACGCCTTAGCTCGTATGTACTCACATCTACATATGACGCGTTGACATAGTCCGAGTCGTGCTCACCCTCTATGGTATCTAGAACTACCCTATTATAATCATCTGAAACAAAAGAAACAAGACGTTAGATTACGAGTCCCAAAACTGCTAGGCAAGGTTAAAATTCAATAAACCGTTTAGAATCAAGATAAATGACGGCGCGTTTTGAAACAATGCCAGGATTCGGTCGTGTGCGATTCCTCCTTCGTCAAAACTGTTTTCCGGAAGCAGCCAGTCTAAACGGATCAAAACGATTTCCCCGAAAAAGAAGTAATATTTCAGTTGTTTATCGTGTCGACGCTGTCTGTTTTTCGAAATATTAATCGCTGCAATAAAGGGGCGTTCTATATTACTGAAAGGAAGATTTATTGCAGTTTGTATCTTTTACAATTTTTTATGTGGGAAGGACCATTGACAGTGGGAGAAGGAAGTAGTGGGCGCTAATTAATTAATCACGAAGTGTAGTAGATATTTAAATTTGGCAACCAGCGATGGACTCACGTTGGATTTATCGTGGACAAAAAACTTATTACAAACTATTGTAAACATCTCGGTCTTTACTGATGAACCCTTTCCGACTGACAAAAACCACTTTTTTAAAAAGTTACTTATGCCGATCCACATTTCGTGTAAATTTCGTGCATTTGTTGTTTTAGGTTCCGAACGTCCCCTAATAAATAACACACTCAGAGAATTCCCAAAACATTTCGAAATATTTAGTGTCAAAGTAAATCTAAAAATAATTAATTGGCAGCCGTTCACCACACTCGTTCCGGCAAAAAAGTCCTTTTTTATTTATGCCAAAAGATAAGAGTTTATTTACTAATGGTTCTTCAATCATGCTAGCGGTTCTCAATCGGTTTTCGCGTAAATTTTAAAACCATATATCATGGGGGTTTTTTACATTTTTTTTAAATATTTTTTTTTAGATCTCATATTAGGAACTGTCCCAGGTTTAAATAACTACGATACTTCGTGAATCACCCTGTATTTTAGAATGCAACAGAAATGCAACAAAATTAGGTAAATATTAGAAACCGGTCGTATTGTAAACATTTCAACAATTTTTAATAAAAAAGAAGAAATATTAAGGACCAACACAACTCAGCCAGTAATATTTTAAAACTAGTTAATAATTCATAATAATTATATACCAAGGTTGCGAAGACATTTTTCTTCTGTTTGATGAAAAAATACCAACATCGGGGTCTCCCCACAATTTTCAAAAACAGCTTTTTTAGAAACTAGACGAAAAAATTTTATATCCCTGTTTTCTTGTTTAGTCGAAATCACGCGTTTACTAGGTAAGAAAAAATGTCTTATTTGGAACGAGCGCCTTTCTGTGACATCAACACGGAACTAAATTCAGTTACTAGATGCGCGGACTAATGACAAACACACGAACCAATGAGAATGCTCCCCCGACATGACGTCACAAAAGGCGGTAAATGTATAGCGTTTGAAAATTCGTCAAATTCAATACAGGGAGACGACATTACTAATGAAAAAGTAAAAATATATAACATCACGGTTGCATAAGTCTGAAAATATTTGGTCTTGCTGTTGTACTTTCAATACTTATGAATAGTTTATTATAGTTCTCGTCTTCTAAATAATATTTCTTGTAAAGACAAAGACGTTATCGTTCAGTTGTTGCGTTGATATGACTTTTGGTCCATCCCAAACTAAAATTAATGAATTTTAGACTTTAATTCAAATAATCTACATTAAATTTCCACGAATTACACCGATAGCAATAATAATTAGTTATTATTTCAAATGGTTTGTTTAATTTGAATTTACATACATAAAATTCCCCGAACGATGAATTTAGCTCATTTGTTTTATTGGTATAATATAATTTGGAAATTTCATTAAAATTTAATCATATAATTATGTCGTCGATTTGCTTTCTGTATGAAATGGTGTGTTCCTACAAATAATAGGATGTTATTTATGCTCTACCAAATGGAAGTATCTCACACGTGACCGAAATGCCATTTCTGTCACTTGTAATATAATCTACTAGTTTTACTGGACGCGCCCTGATTAATGGTCGAGCGAGGATAATACATGGGCAAATCTAATTAAACGTGTGACCATACGTATAGCTTTATTGTTGACTCTGCAGAACAATTATTTCTGCAACTCTCCATCGAGCCGAATCTCGCCCAATCTCACGTGGGGGAGAGGGGGGTCTGGACAAAAATCATGTAATTTTTTCCGCAAGAAACAGTAAATGTAAGTAATGTTTCTCTATAAAACATGGCTAAATCCTACACAATAATATTTTTCTTCAAACGTCAGAAAAACGTCACACTGTATACTCAATAGGCAATAAAAACGTCCATTTCTCTGCCTAGACAGACAAAGTCTTTTGTCTCCCGCCCAGTCGACCATACTTGCTGCTTAGGCAGACAAAATACTTGACAGACTACTCAATTGACCATTCTTGCTGCGTAGACAATAGGATATTTTATTACAAGGCCAGAAACTGTCAGTTTGCAAGTGCGAGCCCAGTTTGTGGAAGCGAGGCGTTAGCCGAGACTTCACAAGTGCAAGCACTTGCAAAACAGTTTCGGGCCGTGTGATAAACGAAACTTTTTCAGCCGACAAAAGATTTTCTTTGTTCACTTTTGTAGGGGGGGGGCATGCCTCATGGGGGCCCCCGTGTTTCAAAGAGTCCCCTTGGGCCCCCATGTCTCAAGGGCTCCACATGTCAAAAGGGGCCCCCCATATCTTAAAGGGCCCCCTTGTGCCAGGGGGTTTTGTTATTGTCGTTGCCTTATACCCTGTAATTTTTCCGATGTTTTAATAGTAATTATTCTGCTATTCGGGGCGGAGACAAATCCAACGAACATAAAAGCTTGCATTGAAAAATCCCTAGTTTCCATTTTCTAACCTAGGCAGGCAAATATCGTTTGTCTGCCGCTTAATTTACCAATCGTGTGTTTTGAAAAAATCGAGAGGCCTGTCAAAACGACAGCTTATATAATTTAGATTTTTTTTTATTTAAATTATTTAATTCTTTTAGAGATTTAAATTCATGTGTACATTGAGGTTAGTAAACTGTCAGATTTGTATTTCGTAGGCGATTTTCGGCGTTTGAAGAAAAAATAGCATTTTCTATTCGGAGAAAAGTGGCCTGAAGCAATTTGAAAGCACTTGAAATGTATTGAAGCGAATTGAAGAAACTTGAATCGGCTTTGAAAAGACTTGGAATGTCTTGAAACGACTTCAAAGACTTGGAGCGACTTCAAACTACATGTTTTGAAGGGACTTGAGGCGACTTGAAATGTTTTGAAAGCAATTGAAGCGATTTGAAAAGACTTGGAAAGATTTGAAAATATTTTGAAGGGACTGCAAGCGACTTAAAGAAACTTGAAACGACTTGAAAGGACTTTGAAGCAACTTGAAGGGACCTGGGAAGATTTGAAATATCTTGAAGGGATTGGAAGCATTGGAAGCGATTTGAAAAAACTCGAAATGTCTTGAAGAGACTTGAAGGGTCTTGAAGCAACCGGGGAAAACTTCAAATATCTTGAAGGGACTGGAAGCGACTTGAAATGTTTGAAGAAATACTTGAACAGTCTTGAAGCGACTGAAATATGTTAAAAGTACTTGAAGCGACATGAAAAGATTTGGAGCGAATTGAAACGACATGAAAGAGACTTGAAAAGTTTTGAAAGGAATTGAAGAGACTTGAAATGTATTGAAGCGCCCTGGGAAGACTTCAAATATTTTGAGGGGACTGGAAACGACTTGAAAATATTGAAGACTCTTGAAGCGACCTGAGAAGACTTCAAATATTTTGAAGGGACGGAAAGCTACTTGAAATGTCTTTTAGCGACTTGAAGAGATATGAAATGGCTTGAAGAAACTTGAAACGACTGGAAAGACTTGAAATATTTTAAAGGGATTTCAGGCGGCTTGAAATATTTTGAAAGGACTTGAAGCGACCTACAGACCTACCTACAGACTTGCCATGAAAAGTCATAAATTACATCATTATTACTGAGTTAAAAATGAAGTCAATTAATATCAAACGAAATTTTCAAAACACATATCTAAAACAAACCTTCCAGAGGGCCTGATTCATAGGGAAATAAAATTATTACATATATTGAATTTTCTTCTTACTTTCATTTTGTTTGTTGTTTTTGTCTTGCTCCTTCCAACTTTTTTCCGTTAACTTTTCTGTCCACTCTTGTTGTTTCTGAGCTGTACCCTGATCATTTTCAGAGAGGACATTAATTCGCATTCTCGAAATTTCGACTTTAACTCTCGACGACAACTTCACACCAGGCTATCCTGTATAATGAACGTTAAATAATTTTTTTCTTTTCTCATATCTTCTTCATCCGCATTTTTTATTTCATTTTATCATAAAAAGCCTCTGAGTAGGAATTTAGAAAATTTGTCGTTTCGATGAGGTAGTTATCGAAACCGTCGCCTAAAATTTGTATCAGATAATAATTAAATAAACACGATTCCTACCATCGTCGTACCCCTGTCCCAAGGAGGCCCCTTGTTTTAGTTACCAAAGGCCACTTAAAATTAACTTTTGCATAAAAAAATAATGAAATAAACTCAATTTTATTTGAATACTTTCAACTTTGAAAACCCCAGATTAAATGGAGATGCGCGCGCACAGATTGAGATTTGAGATTAAAGTAGAAATAATTACAAAAAAGTTTTTGTTCTACATAGTACAAATTGTAGAATGTTTTTGCTATCGTTTTTGTTTGTGCTGATGCTAATTATATATTTTTAGCAAAACAGAATTATTGATTTTGTTTATTTTGCATGAAGTGAAAGCAATCCTTGTGTTTGTTCAAACTACTAAACTGTTGCGGAATTCTCGCCGACCGATCCCAAATGTGAAACACAGTTTTAATATTTCCCTAACTGCAGACTCTTTCAGTTTACAGGCAATAAAACCGAACAGACTAGTACGAGAAAAGTATTCAAAGAGAATTACAGAACTTTCGCAAAAACGCAAAGATTTAATAACCTAAAAGAAGCCTGAACTTAACGTCGCTTTGTCTTTAGACACAGAACAGAAATCACAAGGAGGCGTTCGATGTAAAATGGTCGAATGTTCTTCTTAAATGAAACTCGTTCCGGTAAAAATCCTCTCGAATCCTTTAATATAGCGGCTAAATTTATATTATCTAGTTTTATGTGTTTGCATCTTCGCGCGAATATATCTTGAGCGGTTGCAATCGCAGAAGGCGGTCTTTCAGGACTGAAGTGCAGTAGCGTCTGGGAAAAATGTGGTTTCATTTAAATTAATTCAATTGTAGAAAATAATATTATAAATGCGAAAGTTTGGATGGATGGATGCCAAGGGGTCTTTCAAATGGAAACCCGATGGGTGCTACGCCTACCTGTCCCAAGAGGGGGCGGATGGTAGCTGCGCCCCCCTGTCCCAAGGGGATTTATTGAAATTTGGACAGGACAGCGTTTAATAATTACCCAAATTTAAATTCTGGTATTGTCTAAGATTTACAGCAATTATTGGTGGTCTAACCCCGGCAACGCCGGGCATTCTGCTAGTTGTACATATATTACTGTAATTAAAAAGCTTTTAGAAAACCATAAAGAATACTTACTTACAATTTGTACTGTTCGGCGTATCGATATTCCACCGTACTGAAAAAATTTCGTTTAGAATGCAGCTGCTGTGATTCATTAGGGTTTGAGCTGATTTATATTCCGGGAACGGTGAATTTCGTTTAAATAAAATCGTGATTAGCAGAGAATGGTTTTTGGTGCCGCGTCGACAGAACGCATCATCTGTATATGCAAAAGAGTTATGACTGTGTTAATTTCTGTCATTTTTTCTGTGGATCCACATGATACACATTTTCAATAGAACCAAATGCTCAATTTTTGAGTAAAGAAGGCCCTTGAAAAATTAATTTTCGCTAATTTGGAAATGTGTGTGCATAGTATGATTACACAAGCAAATTTAGTAATTAGACAAGGCGCAAACATCGTTTAGGTACGTTTACGTTTCATTAATCAATCAACAGCTAATGGAGGAATACCAATCAACTTGTTTTATTAAAAACTAGCGGACCCGGCAGACGTTGTCATGCCCGAACGTTGGCTTGCCCGCTAATTTAGAAATTTTGAAAATTTGAAATATGCGATGTCTTAAAGAAAAAAAAAATTCTTACAACCCGATTGCAGCGCCACCTACCGGGTCCAATTGTGAATCTAAACCATCCAGGGACCCACTCAAACACACAAAAAAGTTTAGTTTAGTCTTTGTCTCAATGCATTAGCACGAAGTCGTTCGTTGCGTTGCTCTTGACTTTCATTTGCACGTGTGTTTGTAACTCGGTCTCTTAAAATCGCATTGTCCGTCAATTGATGATCTGCCGTTTTATTTAACCAATTTGTTGAACAAACTTACAAGTTGTTTATTTTCTAAGAGCAGATTAACACAATAAAAAGTTGCAGATTCATTGTCATTGAATGCACAGTATATAATTGAAATTTATGGAAGATCATGCAAGATATTCACTTCAACACTGCACCTTACACATTTGCACAATGTATGTGTTTAAGTACATTTCATTTATGATTCAATATTCACGCAATTGTGATATTGAAGCTATGAGGCATGTGAGTCAATTTTATTCATGAACCTAGTTTTTTTTTAAGTATTGGGAACATCACTAAACCATCCAGGGACCCACTCAAATACACACAAAATTTTAGCAAAATCGGTCTAGCCGTTTAGAAGTTCAGTGAGGTGCACACGTACAGAAGAATTGTTTAGTCGTCTTGTAAATTTTCAATATTTTCTCTAAATTTAGCGCATTCACCATTTTTTAACTGTTTTAAATTTTGCTTTCATTTATTACCTCTAGTGTGTATTTGAGTAATTTCGACAATACCATAGTGAATACAACTCAAATGTTGCAAAAATTGCAGATCCAAAGGTCTTGTAAATTTTAAATATTTTTGTAAATTTTGGTGCATTCACCATTTTTGATACTTTTTTTTATTTTTTGCTTTCTCATACCTCCAAGAATAGAAGTCGATCAAATTTCGGGATTAAAATGATGAAAACGACTCATCGGATCGAAATATAATAGTATAGTCGTCCTGTAAATTTTCAATATTTTCTCTAAATTTGGCGCATCGACCATTTTTTTATATGTTTTAAATTTTGCTTTCTCCTATTTCCTCTGGCGTGTATTTGAGTAATTTCGACAATACCATAGTGAAAACAACTCGAATTATGAAAAAACTGCGGCTCCAAAGTTCTTGTAAATTATAAATATTTTTGTAAATTTTGGTGAATCCACCATTTTTGATACTTTTTATTTATTGCTTTCTCATACCTCCAACAATAGAAATCGATCCAATTTCGGCATTACAATGATGAAAACGACACATCGGATCGAAATATAATAGTTTAGTCGTCCTGTAAATTTTCAATATTTTCTCTAAATTTGGCGCATCCACCATTTTTATCTGATTTAAATTTTGCTTTCTCCTATTTCCTCTAACGTGTATTTGAGTAATTTCGACAATACCATAATGGAAACAACTCGAATGAAGCAAAAACTGCAGCTATAAAGGTCTGGTGAATTTAAAATATTTTTGTAAATTTTGATGCATCCACCATTTTCTCATACTTCCAAGAATAGAAGTCGATCCAATTTCCGCATTAAAATGATGAAGACGATCCATCGCATCGAAATATAATACGTCTAGTTGTCTTGTAAATTTTCAATAATTTCTCTAAATTTGACGCATTCACCATTTTTTTATCTGTTTTAAATTTTGTTTTTGTTTATTTCCTCTAGTGTATATCTGGGTAATTTAGACAATACCATTGTGAATACAACTCGAATGATTCAAAAACTGCAGCTCCAAGGGTCTTGTAAATTTTAAATATTTTTGTAAATTTTGGTGAATCCACCATTTTTGATACTTTTTATTTATTGCTTTCTCATACCTCCAACAATAGAAATCGATCCAATTTCGGCATTAAAATGATGAAAACGACTCATCGGATCGAAATATAATAATTTAGTGGCCTTGCAAATTTTCAATATTTTCTCTAAATTTGGCGCATCCACCATTTTTTATGTTTTAAATTTTGCTTTCTTCTATTTCCTCTAGTGTTTATCTGGGTAATTTAGACAATACCATAGTGAATACAACTCGAATGATTCAAAAAGTGCAGCTCCAAGGGTCTTGTAAATTTTAAATATCTTTGTAAATTTTGGTGCATGTACCATTTTTGATATTTTTTATTTATTGCTTTCTCATACCTCCAAGAATGGAAATCGATCCAATTTCGGCATTAAAATGATGAAAACGACTCATCGGATCGAAATATAATAATTTAGTGGCCTTGCAAATTTTCAATATTTTCTCTAAATTTGGCGCATCCACCATTTTTAATCTGTTTTAAATTTTGCTTTCTTGTGTTTCCTCTAGTGTTTATCTGGATAATTTAGACAATACCATTGTGAATACAACTCGAATGATTCAAAAACTGCAGCTCCAAGGGTCTTGTAAATTTTAAATATTTTTGTAAATTTTGGTGCATTCACCATTTTTGATACTTTTTATTTATTGCTTTCTCATACCTCCAAGAATGGAAGTCGATCCAATTTCGGCATTAAAATAATGAAAACGACTCATCGGATCGAAATATAATACGTCTAGCCATCTTGCAAATTTTAAATATTTTCTCTACATTTGGCGCATCCACCATTTTTTATCTGTTTTAAATTTTGCTTTCTTCTATTTCCTCTAGTGTTTATCTGGGTAATTTAGATAATACCATAGTGAATACAACTCGAATTATTCAAAAACTGCAGCTCCAAGGGCCTTGTAAATTTTAAATATTTTTGTAAATTTTGGTGCATTCACCATTTTTGACACTGTTTATTTATTGCTTTCTCATACCTTCAAGAATGGCAGTCGATCCAATTTCGGCATTAAAATGATGAAAACGACCTATCGCATCGAAATATAATACCTCTAGTCTTCTTGTAATTTTTTAACATCCTCTCTAAAGTTGGCGCATCCACCATTTTTATCTGTTTTAAATTTTGCTTTCTTCTATTTCCTTTAGCGTGTTTTTGAGAAATTTCGAAAATACCATAGTGCAAACAACTCGAATGATGCAAAAACTGCAGTTGCAAGGGTCTTGTAAATTTTAAATATTTTTGTAAATTTTGGTGCATCCGCCATTTTTGATACTTTTTATTTATTGCTTTCTCATACCTCCAATAAAAGAAATAGATCCAATTTCGGCATTAAAATGATGAAAACCACTCATCGGTTCGAAATATAATACGTCAAGTCGTCTTGTAAGTTTTCAATATTTTCTCAAAATTTGGCGCATCTACCATGTTTTTTCTGTTTTAAATTTTGCTTTCTCCTATTTCCTCTAGCGTGTATTTGAGTAATTTCGACTATACCATAATGAGAACAACTTGAATTATGAAAAAACTGCGGCTCCAAAGTTCTTGTAAATTTTAAATATTTTTGTAAATTTTGGTGCATCCACCATTTTTGATACTTTTTATTTATTGCTTTCTCATAACTTCAAGAATGGAAGTCGATCCAATTTCGGCATTAAAATGATGAAAACGACCTATCGCATCGAAATATAATACGTCTAGTCGTTTTGTAAATTTTCAATATCCTCTCTAAATTTGGCGCATCCACCATTTTTATCTGTTTTAAATTTTGCTTTCTTCTATTTCCTTTAGCGTGTATTTGAGTAATTTCGACTATACCATAATGAGAACAACTTGAATTATGAAAAAACTGCGGCTCCAAAGTTCTTGTAAATTTTAAATATTTTTGTAAATTTTGGTGAATCCACCATTTTTGATACTTTTTATTTATTGCTTTCTCATTCCTCCAATAATAGAAATCGATCCAATTTCGGCATTAAAATTATGAAAACGACTCATCGGATCGAAGTATAATACGTCTAGTCGTCTTGTAAATTTTCAATATCCTCTCTAAATTTTCAATATTTTCTCTAAATTTGGCGCATTCACCATTTTTTATCTGTTTTAAATTTTGCTTTCTTTTATTTCCTCTAGTGTATATCTGGGTAATTTCGACAATACCATAGTGAATACAACTCGAATGATTCAAAAACTGCAGCTCCAAGGGTCTTGTAAATTTTAAATATTTTTGTAAATTTTGGTGCATCCACCATTTTTGATACTTTTTATTTATTGCTTTCTCATAACTTCAAGAATAGAAGTCGATCCAATTTCGGCATTAAAATGATGAAAACGATCCATCGCATGGAAATATAATACGTCTAGTCGTCTTGTAAATTTTCAATATTTTCTCTAAATTTGACGCATTCACCATTTTTTTTATATGTTTTAAATTTTGCTTTCTTTTATTTCCTCTAGTGTATATCTGGGTAATTTCGACAATACCATAGTGCAGACAACTCGAATGATGCAAAAACTGCAGCTCCAAGGGTCTTGTAAATTTTAAATATTTTTGTAAATTTTGGTGCATCCGCCATTTTTGATACTTTTTATTTATTGCTTTCTCATACCTCCAATAATAGAAATAGATCCAATTTCGGCATTAAAATGATGAAAACGACCTATCGCATCGAAATATAATACGTCTAGTCGTCTTGTAAATTTTCAATATCCTCTCTAAATTTGGCGCATCCACCATTTTTATTTGTTTTAAATTTTGCTTTCTTCTATTTCCTTTAGCGTGTATTTGAGTGATTTCGACAATACCATAGTGCAAAGGGTCTTGTAAATTTTAAATATTTTTGTAAATTTTGGTGCATCCACCAATTTTGATACTTTTTATTTATTGCTTTCTCATACCTCCAAAAATGGAAGTTGATCAAATTTCGGCATTAAAATGATGAAAACGACTCATCGGATCGAAATATAATAGTTTAGTCGTCCTGTAAATTTTCAATATTTTCTCTAAATTTGGCGCATCCACCATTTTTTATCTGCTTTCAATTCTGCTTTCTCCTATTTCCTCTAGCGTGTATTTGAGTAATTTCGACTATACCATAATGAAAACAACTCGAATTATGAAAAAACTGCGGCTCCAAAGTTCTTGTAAATTTTAAATATTTTTGTAAATTTTGGTGAATCCACCATTTTTGATACTTTTTATTTATTGCTTTCTCATACCTCCAATAATAAAAATCGATCCAATTTCGGCATTAAAATGATGAAAGCAACTCGTCGGATCGAAATATAATAGTAAATTATATCATAGATATAAAGATATGTACATTATACAGTGACCTGGGAGCTATTTCCCTCCACTGATAACACCTCTTCCTCCAACAAAATTATCCCCCCGACAAAAACTCATTCTCAACTTTGCCAGACACAAAAAGGAAGAGGCCTTCAGAATTTGGAACTCCAGAGTGGGATTATTTAACGGATTGTTGCCCATCAAAGACCTGAGCAGTTCCTGCTGGATCACGGATCTAATTAGTGTGAGACACTGTCAAAGTAAGGTAAATGTGCACGAAGTTGGAAGCACGCTCGGTAAATTAGTGGAAAAGCGAGTAGTTTACAGCAGGGCAATCGATTCCATATTTTATCTTGTAATTGGCGAAGATGGAACTTCATCAAACCAATATTGCCGCTACAAATATCCGCGCTAGACGTTCTTCATGTCGTGGGCGATTATTTACAGAGCGGGTTTTGAGGATGTAGACAGACGAGCCGAACTTGTGACTTTATAAAGTTAGTTAAAATCGTTGCTCGGAAAACTAGACTCATTACTGTTTTACTTCACAAATTGTTATTTTACAGTGCATATTGAACGTTAATGAACTATGAAAAATAAACAGGAAAAGCAAAAAAACAGTAATTGCCGGGAAAAATTTCCTAACCCAGCATTCTGATTTTCTGGGGAGTTGCCAAGGAAACATGTGGTTTACTGGCGTTGTCGTGGTGCCTCATTCGCCCCAGAAAAGACTTTGAAGTGGATGGATTACAATGCCACGTAGAACGACAGAACATCAATTGACGGACAATGCAAATTTAAAAGACCGGGTTACAAACACACGTGCAAATGAAAGTCAAGAGCAACGCAACGAACGACTTCGAGCTAATGCATTGAGACAAAGACTAAACTAAACGGCTGGACCGATTTTGACGAATTTTTTTGTGTGTATTTGAGTGGGTCCCTGGATGGTTTAGATTCACAATTGGACCCGGTGGGTGGCGCTGCAATCGGGTTGTAAGTTTTTTTAATTTTTTTTACAATTTTTTCTTTAAGATTTATCGCATATCAGAACATATTATAACTATAAGCTAGTTGTAATGTACATAATTGGATAGTAACTATTTACTCAGAAAACTTACAGTTGGTAGATGGTATCCATAGATAATAAACACCGTTATCAGATATTTGCGAATTATACACGGCTCTTGCTTTCAAATTTGTAAATGTACTTATGATCGAACATTACGCATTTTCCCATGAATCCTTCGCCGCGAAGTCGTGCTGAAACTTTAATTAATCAAGGAATGAAATTAATTATTAGAATAGTTTGAAAGTTGATTGGCTCCATTAGCTGCTGATTGATTAATGAAACGTAAACGTACTTTAACGATGTTTGTGTTTTGTCTAATTACTAAATTTGCTTATGTAATCATATTATGCACACACATTTCCAAATTAGAGAAAATTAATTTTTCAAGAGCCTTAACAGTCATAACTCTTTTGAACGCATTCTGTCGAACGGAAAATTACCTGTTTTTTCCCATGACCGCCTCAGTTCCAGTCTGCGTTCGAACGCCTCATTTCCCGTTCAGAAGAAACGCAAGGTGCGCAGTAGTTTTCACTTCATAAAAATTCATTGTTTGGTTCTTGTATTATTATCTGAAGTCTCTATTTTTCAGATAATTACATTTTGCATTTCCGGTACTGTCCGGCATTTGAACTTGCTCGGCCTCTGAGTACTTCATTAGCCGCGCTAGCCGCTCACAAAATCAATAGTAAATAGCGACTCTAATTACAAAATTGCATTTAGTTAGTGCAATTCGTTTTATGCACTTCCCAACTGAAATCCTCTTATTGTTTCTAAAACAAAGCAGGGACGTAAACTGCATCGTTTTTGAAAGGAGTTTAGCACCTTTTTATGTAACTAGAACAATGATATGCAAGAGAGTTTGGAAAAGTGAATTGAATTTAATCGACCATTTGTATTATAACATGAATAAGGTCCGAATAGATAAATAATGTACAGGGCCTTTATGATGATTCTACATCTACATCGAACGTCCAAATTCCCCATATAACTACATGTAAATTTTGTGTTTCAGAGGCAAGATGATATATTCTGTCTATAAAACTAATTAATCGTAAAAAATCAATCATTGTTTAAAATATCAATAACATCCGCTACTGCAGCTCCCTCTTACATTTCAGAAGTAATTCCGATGGATTGAAGGAAACATTTCTTTTAAACACTCGGAAAAAAATATTTCCCGACACCGTATTGGGGCCGTTCTTGTATCCCGATGACCAGTGAGTGTGGGCGCTCCCGATGGCGACCTCCCGAGCTCCCTTCAACGCCCAGAACCACCGCCGTTCAGTAGGGGAGGACGTCGCGTCGGCAAGCGATAAGACCTTGAGTCCCTCCGTTCCACGCATAAGACCGACGTCATTGATCCACCAAGTTATCAAGAGCCCGCAGAGGTCAAACTGGCGCTCGAGGCAACCCAATCATTTGAAATATTTTCAATATCTTTGAATAAAATTTGATGCAGTATAACACTATTCAATATACAATAAGATTATTTCAAGTTCAGTGCTAAAACTGAATCTTCTCGTCTCCGCTCCTGCCAAAGTGCACTTCTGCTGTAACTTAAAACACACCGTCGCCGGAATCAAACCAGCAGATCGCTTTATATCTTGCTAAACAAAGCTGATGGATGTACTTTGTTTGGGGAATAAAAACCTCGCAGTTCGGAAGTGTGCACTTTTAATTTTCCTTCCGTTGGGGTTCTCGCTGTTTTACCAGTCTTTGATCCTTAAATGTTATTAAATTTTTAGTTTAACGTTTGGAGAGCTCCGGTTTAATAAAATCGTTTACTTAGTAATGGGATTAAATGTACGATCCCGATGCAGGTGGTCTGTTTTCTGTGAAACAAATCTTCGTGTAATATAACGTAGTAGCAGTTTCCTGTCTTCTTCATTGTAATGTAATAACGTGCAATAATTTATGGACAAATGGGGCGCTCATTACAGGAATTTCCACGGAGAAAGGTTTCTTTACCGCGTTTCAACCCTGTCTCGGTCTCGGCTGCACTTAAACTTTAGCATTTTCCACAGAAGCGGAGAGGAAAATTAAACGCGTTGGACCAAACTTGACTAAAGTGTCCAATTAGGACAGATTGAAAGTTGAGTAATAAAAGGAAACATTGAAAAGCTGGATTTTGGGTGAGTAATTAAAAAATCTCGTTTGACTAGTACGTTAAATTGGGTACTACGGCTTCATGCCTCACGCAAAAGCGTTGTGTAAAAACGGAACTGATAGTTCTATTAATGTGAATAGTTCAAGACGAAACAAATAAAACGGTGAAGGGATAACTCAGGGACCTCAATACATTGTTGTGTGTATGACAATGAAGTTGATAGTTCTACGCAAAATCCGCGAAACGCAGAAACTGCAAGAAAAATAATGAAGAAGTCGACAAAAACGTCTCCAGAAAATACATTTCAGTCGGACACTGTTCAGCTAAATAACCAAGATTTTACTTTTGAAACCATGAAGACGCTTTGTTTTCTCATTTTGTTTTCTTTCGCCCCTTCTTCTCTTGCATCTATTTAATAAATTGTGTTTTCACTTTCTTTTTATAGGATTCAATTTTTACTCCTCTTTCATTTTATTAAGGTAACATTATACAATATAGCTACATGCCATTATCTTCTCTGTACTGCACACATCGAGATTATGACGTCGTCAACGACTACAACATGTTCGAGATGGTCTGACGTCATCGTTTGGAGTATTCCGTACACATTGAGAGCATGACGTTCTGAAAATGGGAGTCTGAAATAATCTTAAAAATTCTTAACGGTATTTGGACAATTTGATGTCATTATTTTATATTTTCTACTCAACGTGTTCTAATATTTCCAGTTTTGTACATTATATCTTTTAATTCATCTCCACCCATTGCCGCCTTCACGTTTCAGATTGCAGATTTTCAATTTCAAGTATTAGATTTTATCTTCCAGATTTCACATTCCAGATTGCAGAATTCCGATTTCAGGTTTCAGAATCTAAATTTAGGGTTGTGGATGTCACATTTCAAATTTAATTCTTTAGATTTCAAATTACAAATTTCATAGTTTAAGTGGAAGACATTTTTCTAAGGTTGTAGGCCTAAGTTAGTCCAAATTTCAGCTTGTAGAGGACACAGTCTAGATTTCTAATTTTGTATCTTAGATTTCAGTTTCTAGATTTCACGTTTCAGGCCTTAGTTAAATTCCAAATTTTACATTTCGGATTTTACATTCTACATCGCAGATTTTCAATTTCAAGTATTAGATTTTATCTTCCAGATTGCAGAATTCCGATTTCAGGTTTCAGAATCTAAATTTATGGTTGTGGATGTTACATTCCAGATTTTGGATTCTACATTCACATTTCAAACTGCTTTACGGATGTCACATTTCAAATTTAATTTTTTAGATTTCAAATTACAAATTTCATAGTTAGCGGAAGACATTTTTCTAAGGTTGTAGGCCTAATTTAGTCCAAATTTCAGCTTGTAGAGGACACAGTCCAGATTTCTAATTTTGTATCTTAGATTTCAGTTTCTAGATTTCAGGTTTCAGGCCTTCGTTAAATTCCAAATTTTACATTCTACATCGCAGATTTTCAATTTCAAGTATTAGATTTTATCTTCCAGATTTCACATTCCAGATTGCAGAATTCCGATTTCAGGTTTCAGAATCTAAACTTAGGGTTGTGGATGTTACATTCCAGATTTTGGATTCTACATTCAAATTTCAAACTGCTTTATGGATGTCACATTTCAAATTTAATTTTTTAGATTTCAAATTACAAATTTCATAGTTAGTGGAAGACATTTTTCTAAGGTTGTAGGCCTAATTTAGTCCAAATTTCAGCTTGTAGAAGACACAGTCCAGATTTCTAATTTTGTATCTTAGATTTCAGTTTCTAGATTTCAGGTTTCAGGCCTTCGTTAAATTCCAAATTTTACATTTCGGATTTTACAGTCTACATCGCAGATTTTCAATTTCAAGTATTAGATTTTATCTTCCAGATTTCACATTCCAGATTGCAGAATTCCGATTTCAGGTTTCAGAATCTAAATTTAGGTTTGTGGATGTTACATTCCAGATTTTGGATTCTACATTCACATTTCAAACTGCTTTATGGATGTCACATTTCAAATTTAATTTTTTAGATTTCAAATTACAAATTTCATAGTTAGTGGAAGACATTTTTCTAAGGTTGTAGGCCTAATTTAGTCCATATTTCAGCTTGTAGAAGACACAGTCCAGATTTCTAATTTTGTATCTTAGATTTCAGTTTCTAGATTTCACGTTTCAGGCCTTCGTTAAATTGCAAATTTTACATTCTACATCGCAGATTTTCAATTTCAAGTATTAGATTTTATCTTCCAGATTTCACATTCCAGATTGCAGAATTCCGATTTCAGGTTTCAGAATCTAAATTTAGGGTTGTGGATGTTACATTCCAGATTTTGGATTCTACATTCACATTTCAAACTGCTTTATGGATGTCACATTTCAAATTTAATTTTGTAGATTTCAAATTACAAATTTCATAGTTTAAGTGGAAGACATTTTTCTAAGGTTGTAGGCCTAAGTTAGTCCAAATTTCAGCTTGTAGAGGACACAGTCCAGATTTCTAATTTTGTATCTTACAATTAGATTTCAGTTTCTAGATTTCAGGTTTCCGGTCTTCGTTAAATTCCAAATTTTACATTTCGGATTTTACATTCTACATCGCAGATTTTCAATTTCAAGTATTAGATTTTATCTTCCAGATTTCACATCCCAGATTGCAGAATTCCGATTTCAGGTTTCAGAATTTAAATTTAGGGTTGTGAATGTTACATTCCAGGTTTGGATTATACATTCACATTTCAAACTGCTTTATGGATGTCACATTTCAAATTTAATTTTTTAGATTTCAAATTACAAATTCCATAGTTTAAGTGGAAGATATTTTTCTAAGGTTTAGGCCTAATTTAGTCCAAATTTCAGCTTGTAGAGGACACAGTCCAGATTTCTAATTTTGTATCTGATATTTCAGTTTCTAGATTTCAGGTTTCAGGCCTTCGTTAAATTCCAAATTTTACATTCTACATCGCAGATTTTCAATTTCAAGTATTAGATTTTATCTTCCAGATTTCACATTCCAGATTGCAGAATTCCGATTTCAGGTTTCAGAATCTAAATTTAGGGTTGTGGATGTTACATTCCAGATTTTGGATTCTACATTCACATTTCAAACTGCTTTATGGATGTCACATTTCAAATTTAATTTTTTAGATTTCAAATTACAAATTTCATAGTTTAAGTGGAAGACATTTTTCTAAGGTTGTAGGCCTAATTTAGTCCAAATTCCCGCTTGTAGAGGACACAGTCCAGATTTCTAATTTTGTATCTGAGATTTCAGTTTCTCGATTTCAGGTTTCAGGCCTTCGTTAAATTCCAAATTTTACATTTAGGATTTTACATTCTACATCGCAGATTTTCAATTTCAAGGATTAGATTTTATCTTCCAGATTGCAGAATTCTGATTTCAGGTTTCAGAATCTAAATTTAGGGTTGTGGATGTTGCATTCCAGATTTTGGATTCTACATTCACATTTCAAACTGCTTTATGGATGTCACATTTCAAATTTAATTTTTGAGATTTCAAATTACAAATTTCATAGTTAGTGGAAGACATTTTTCTAAGGTTGTAGGCCTAACTTAGTCCAAATTCCCGCTTGTAGAGGACACAGTCCAGATTTCTAATTTTGTATCTTAGATTTCAATTTCTAGATTTCAGGTTTCAGGCCTTCGTTAAATTCCAAATTTTACATTTCGGATTTTACATTCTACATCGCAGATTTTCAATTTCAAGTATTAGATTTCACATTCCAGATTGCAGAATTATGATTTCAGGTTTCAGAATCTAAATTTAGGGTTGTGGATGTTACATTCCAGATTTTGGATTCTACATTCACATTTCAAACTGCTTTATGGATGTCACATTTCAAATTTAATTTTTGAGATTTCAAATTACAAATTTCATAGTTAGTGGAAGACATTTTTCTAAGGTTGTAGGCCTAATTTAGTCCAAATTTCAGCTTGTAGAAGACACAGTCCAGATTTCTAATTTTGTATCTTAGATTTCAGTTTCTAGATTTCAGGTTTCAGGCCTTCGTTAAATTCCAAATTTTACATTTCGGATTTTACAGTCTACATCGCAGATTTTCAATTTCAAGTATTAGATTTTATCTTCCAGATTTCACATTCCAGATTGCAGAATTCCGATTTCAGGTTTCAGAATCTAAATTTAGGTTTGTGGATGTTACATTCCAGATTTTGGATTCTACATTCACATTTCAAACTGCTTTATGGATGTCACATTTCAAATTTAATTTTTTAGATTTCAAATTACAAATTTCATAGTTAGTGGAAGACATTTTTCTAAGGTTGTAGGCCTAATTTAGTCCATATTTCAGCTTGTAGAAGACACAGTCCAGATTTCTAATTTTGTATCTTAGATTTCAGTTTCTAGATTTCACGTTTCAGGCCTTCGTTAAATTGCAAATTTTACATTCTACATCGCAGATTTTCAATTTCAAGTATTAGATTTTATCTTCCAGATTTCACATTCCAGATTGCAGAATTCCGATTTCAGGTTTCAGAATCTAAATTTAGGGTTGTGGATGTTACATTCCAGATTTTGGATTCTACATTCACATTTCAAACTGCTTTATGGATGTCACATTTCAAATTTAATTTTGTAGATTTCAAATTACAAATTTCATAGTTTAAGTGGAAGACATTTTTCTAAGGTTGTAGGCCTAAGTTAGTCCAAATTTCAGCTTGTAGAGGACACAGTCCAGATTTCTAATTTTGTATCTTACAATTAGATTTCAGTTTCTAGATTTCAGGTTTCCGGTCTTCGTTAAATTCCAAATTTTACATTTCGGATTTTACATTCTACATCGCAGATTTTCAATTTCAAGTATTAGATTTTATCTTCCAGATTTCACATCCCAGATTGCAGAATTCCGATTTCAGGTTTCAGAATTTAAATTTAGGGTTGTGAATGTTACATTCCAGATTTTGGATTATACATTCACATTTCAAACTGCTTTATGGATGTCACATTTCAAATTTAATTTTTTAGATTTCAAATTACAAATTCCATAGTTTAAGTGGAAGATATTTTTCTAAGGTTTAGGCCTAATTTAGTCCAAATTTCAGCTTGTAGAGGACACAGTCCAGATTTCTAATTTTGTATCTGATATTTCAGTTTCTAGATTTCAGGTTTCAGGCCTTCGTTAAATTCCAAATTTTACATTCTACATCGCAGATTTTCAATTTCAAGTATTAGATTTTATCTTCCAGATTTCACATTCCAAATGCAGAATTCCGATTTCAGGTTTCAGAATCTAAATTTAGGGTTGTGGATGTTACATTCCAGATTTTGGATTCTACATTCACATTTCAAACTGCTTTATGGATGTCACATTTCAAATTTAATTTTTTAGATTTCAAATTACAAATTTCATAGTTTAAGTGGAAGACATTTTTCTAAGGTTGTAGGCCTAAGTTAGTCGAAATTTCAGCTTGTAGAGGACACAGTCCAGATTTCTAATTTTGTATCTGAGATTTCAGTTTCTCGATTTCAGGTTTCAGGCCTTCGTTAAATTCCAAATTTTACATTTAGGATTTTACATTCTACATCGCAGATTTTCAATTTCAAGGATTAGATTTTATCTTCCAGATTGCAGAATTCTGATTTCAGGTTTCAGAATCTAAATTTAGGGTTGTGGATGTTGCATTCCAGATTTTGGATTCTACATTCACATTTCAAACTGCTTTATGGATGTCACATTTCAAATTTAATTTTGTAGATTTCAAATTACAAATTTCATAGTTTAAGTGGAAGACATTTTTCTAAGGTTGTAGGCCTAATTTAGTCCAAATTTCAGCTTGTAGAGGACACAGTCTAGATTTCTAATTTTGTATCTTAGATTTCAATTTCTAGATTTCAGGTTTCAGGCCTTCGTTAAATTCCAAATTTTACATTTCGGATTTTACATTCAACATCGCAGATTTTCAATTTCAAGTATTAGATTTCACATTCCAGATTGCAGAATTCCGATTTCAGGTTTCAGAATCTAAATTTAGGGTTGTGGATGTTACATTCCAGATTTTGGATTCTACATTCACATTTCAAACTGCTTTATGGATGTCACATTTCAAATTTAATTTTTTAGATTTCAAATTACAAATTTCATAGTTAGTGGAAGACATTTTTCTAAGGTTGTAGGCCTAATTTAGTCCAAATTTCAGCCTGTAGAGGACACAGTCCAGATTTCTAATTTTGTATCTTAGATTTCAGTTTCTAGATTTCAGGTTTCAGGCCTTCGTTAAATTCCAAATTTTACATTTCGGATTTTACATTCTACATCGCAGATTTTCAATTTCAAGTATTAGATTTTATCTTCCAGATTGCAGAATTTCGATTTCAGGTTTCAGAATCTAAATTTAGGGTTGTGGATGTTACATTCCAGATTTTGGATTCTACATTCATATTTTAAACTGCTTTGTGGATGTCACATTTCAAATTTAATTTTGTAGATTTCAAATTACAAATCTCATAGTTTAAGTGGAAGACATTTTGCTAAGGTTGTAGGCCTAATTTAGTCCAAATCTCAGCTTTAGAGGACACAGTCCAGATTTCTAATTTTGTATCTTAGATTTCAATTTCTAGATTTCAGGTTTCAGGCCTTCGTTAAATTCCAAATTTTACATTCTACATCGCAGATTTTCAATTTCAAGTATTAGATTTTATCTTCCAGATTTCACATTCCAGATTGCAGAATTCCGATTTCAGGTTTCAGAATCTAAATTTAGGGTTGTGGATGTTACATTCCAGATTTTGGATTCTACATTCACATTTCAAACTGCTGTATGGATGTCACATTTCAAATTTAATTTTTTAGATTTCAAATTACAAATTTCATAGTTAGTGGAAGACATTTTTCTAAGGTTGTAGGCCTAATTTAGTCCAAATTTCAGCTTGTAGAAGACACAGTCCAGATTTCTAATTTTGTATCTTAGATTTCAGTTTCTACATTTCAGGTTTCAGGCCTTGGTTAAATTCCAAATTTTACATTCTACATCGCAGATTTTCAATTTCAAGTATTAGATTTTATCTTCCAGATTTCACATTCCAGATTGCAGAATTCCGATTTCAGGTTTCAGAATCTAAATTTAGGGTTGTGGATGTTACATTCCAGATTTTGGATTCTACATTCACATTTCAAACTGCTTTATGGATGTCACATTTCAAATTTAATTTTTTAGATTTCAAATTACAAATTTCATAGTTAGTGGAAGACATTTTTCTAAGGTTGTAGGCCTAATTTAGTCCAAATTTTAGCTTGTAGAAGACACAGTCCAGATTTCTAATTTTGTATCTTAGATTTCAGTTTCTAGATTTCAGGTTTCAGGCCTTCGTTAAATTCCAAATTTTACATTCTACATCGCAGATTTTCAAATTCAAGTATTAGATTTTATCTTCCAGATTTCACATTCCAGATTGCAGAATTCCGATTTCAGGTTTCAGAATCTAAATTTAGGGTTGTGGATGTTACATTCCAGATTTTGGATTATACATTCACATTTCAAACTGCTTTTTGGATGTCACATTTCAAATTTAATTTTTTAGATTTCAAATTACAAATTTCATAGTTAGTGGAAGACATTTTTCTAAGGTTGTAGGCCTAATTTAGTCTAAATTTCAGCTTGTAGAGGACACAGTCCAGATTTCTAATTTTGTATCTTACAATTAGATTTCAGTTTCTAGATTTCAGGGTTCCGGTCTTCGTTAAATTCCAAATTTTACATTTCGGATTTTACATTCTACATCGCAGATTTTCAATTTCAAGTATTAGATTTTATCTTCCAGATTTCACATTCCAGATTGCAGAATTCCGATTTCAGGTTTCAGAATCTAAATTTATGGTTGTGGATGTTACATTCCAGATTTTGGATGCCACATTCACATTTCAAACTGCTTTATGGATGTCACATTTTAAATTTAATTTTTTTGATTTCAAATTACAAATTTCATAGTTTAAGTGGAAGCCATTTTTCTAAGGTTGTAGGCCTAATTTAGTCCAAATCTCAGCTTTAGAGGACACAGTCCAGATTTCTAATTTTGTATCTTAGATTTCAATTTCTAGATTTCAGGTTTCAGGCCTTCGTTAAATTCCAAATTTTACATTCTACATCGCAGATTTTCAATTTCAAGTATTAGATTTTATCTTCCAGATTTCACATTCCAGATTGCAGAATTCCGATTTCAGGTTTCAGAATCTAAATTTAGGTTTGTGGATGTTACATTCCAGATTTTGGATTCTACATTCACATTTCAAACTGCTTTATGGATGTCACATTTTAAATTTAATTTTTTAGATTTCAAATTACAAATTTCATAGTTAGTGGAAGACATTTTTCTAAGGTTGTAGGCCTAATTTAGTCCAAATTTCAGCTTGTAGAAGACACAGTCCAGATTTCTAATTTTGTATCTTAGATTTCAGTTTCTAGATTTCAGGTTTCAGGCCTTCGTTAAATTCCAAATTTTACATTTCGGATTTTACAGTCTACATCGCAGATTTTCAATTTCAAGTATTAGATTTTATCTTCCAGATTTCACATTCCAGATTGCAGAATTCCGATTTCAGGTTTCAGAATCTAAATTTAGGTTTGTGGATGTTACATTCCAGATTTTGGATTCTACATTCACATTTCAAACTGCTTTATGGATGTCACATTTCAAATTTAATTTTTTAGATTTCAAATTACAAATTTCATAGTTAGTGGAAGACATTTTTCTAAGGTTGTAGGCCTAATTTAGTCCATATTTCAGCTTGTAGAAGACACAGTCCAGATTTCTAATTTTGTATCTTAGATTTCAGTTTCTAGATTTCACGTTTCAGGCCTTCGTTAAATTGCAAATTTTACATTCTACATCGCAGATTTTCAATTTCAAGTATTAGATTTTATCTTCCAGATTTCACATTCCAGATTGCAGAATTCCGATTTCAGGTTTCAGAATCTAAATTTAGGGTTGTGGATGTTACATTCCAGATTTTGGATTCTACATTCACATTTCAAACTGCTTTATGGATGTCACATTTCAAATTTAATTTTGTAGATTTCAAATTACAAATTTCATAGTTTAAGTGGAAGACATTTTTCTAAGGTTGTAGGCCTAAGTTAGTCCAAATTTCAGCTTGTAGAGGACACAGTCCAGATTTCTAATTTTGTATCTTACAATTAGATTTCAGTTTCTAGATTTCAGGTTTCCGGTCTTCGTTAAATTCCAAATTTTACATTTCGGATTTTACATTCTACATCGCAGATTTTCAATTTCAAGTATTAGATTTTATCTTCCAGATTTCACATCCCAGATTGCAGAATTCCGATTTCAGGTTTCAGAATTTAAATTTAGGGTTGTGAATGTTACATTCCAGATTTTGGATTATACATTCACATTTCAAACTGCTTTATGGATGTCACATTTCAAATTTAATTTTTTAGATTTCAAATTACAAATTCCATAGTTTAAGTGGAAGATATTTTTCTAAGGTTTAGGCCTAATTTAGTCCAAATTTCAGCTTGTAGAGGACACAGTCCAGATTTCTAATTTTGTATCTGATATTTCAGTTTCTAGATTTCAGGTTTCAGGCCTTCGTTAAATTCCAAATTTTACATTCTACATCGCAGATTTTCAATTTCAAGTATTAGATTTTATCTTCCAGATTTCACATTCCAGATTGCAGAATTCCGATTTCAGGTTTCAGAATCTAAATTTAGGGTTGTGGATGTTACATTCCAGATTTTGGATTCTACATTCACATTTCAAACTGCTTTATGGATGTCACATTTCAAATTTAATTTTTTAGATTTCAAATTACAAATTTCATAGTTTAAGTGGAAGACATTTTTCTAAGGTTGTAGGCCTAAGTTAGTCGAAATTTCAGCTTGTAGAGGACACAGTCCAGATTTCTAATTTTGTATCTGAGATTTCAGTTTCTCGATTTCAGGTTTCAGGCCTTCGTTAAATTCCAAATTTTACATTTAGGATTTTACATTCTACATCGCAGATTTTCAATTTCAAGGATTAGATTTTATCTTCCAGATTGCAGAATTCTGATTTCAGGTTTCAGAATCTAAATTTAGGGTTGTGGATGTTGCATTCCAGATTTTGGATTCTACATTCACATTTCAAACTGCTTTATGGATGTCACATTTCAAATTTAATTTTGTAGATTTCAAATTACAAATTTCATAGTTTAAGTGGAAGACATTTTTCTAAGGTTTAGGCCTAATTTAGTCCAAATTTCAGCTTGTAGAGGACACAGTCCAGATTTCTAATTTTGTATCTGATATTTCAGTTTCTAGATTTCAGGTTTCAGGCCTTCGTTAAATTCCAAATTTTACATTCTACATCGCAGATTTTCAATTTCAAGTATTAGATTTTATCTTCCAGATTTCACATTCCAGATTGCAGAATTCCGATTTCAGGTTTCAGAATCTAAATTTAGGGTTGTGGATGTTACATTCCAGATTTTGGATTCTACATTCACATTTCAAACTGCTTTATGGATGTCACATTTCAAATTTAATTTTTTAGATTTCAAATTACAAATTTCATAGTTTAAGTGGAAGACATTTTTCTAAGGTTGTAGGCCTAATTTAGTCCAAATTTCAGCTTGTAGAGGACACAGTCTAGATTTCTAATTTTGTATCTTAGATTTCAATTTCTAGATTTCAGGTTTCAGGCCTTCGTTAAATTCCAAATTTTACATTTCGGATTTTACATTCAACATCGCAGATTTTCAATTTCAAGTATTAGATTTCACATTCCAGATTGCAGAATTCCGATTTCAGGTTTCAGAATCTAAATTTAGGGTTGTGGATGTTACATTCCAGATTTTGGATTCTACATTCACATTTCAAACTGCTTTATGGATGTCACATTTCAAATTTAATTTTTTAGATTTCAAATTACAAATTTCATAGTTAGTGGAAGACATTTTTCTAAGGTTGTAGGCCTAATTTAGTCCAAATTTCAGCCTGTAGAGGACACAGTCCAGATTTCTAATTTTGTATCTTAGATTTCAGTTTCTAGATTTCAGGTTTCAGGCCTTCGTTAAATTCCAAATTTTACATTTCGGATTTTACATTCTACATCGCAGATTTTCAATTTCAAGTATTAGATTTTATCTTCCAGATTGCAGAATTTCGATTTCAGGTTTCAGAATCTAAATTTAGGGTTGTGGATGTTACATTCCAGATTTTGGATTCTATATTCATATTTTAAACTGCTTTGTGGATGTCACATTTCAAATTTAATTTTGTAGATTTCAAATTACAAATCTCATAGTTTAAGTGGAAGACATTTTGCTAAGGTTGTAGGCCTAATTTAGTCCAAATCTCAGCTTTAGAGGACACAGTCCAGATTTCTAATTTTGTATCTTAGATTTCAATTTCTAGATTTCAGGTTTCAGGCCTTCGTTAAATTCCAAATTTTACATTCTACATCGCAGATTTTCAATTTCAAGTATTAGATTTTATCTTCCAGATTTCACATTCCAGATTGCAGAATTCCGATTTCAGGTTTCAGAATCTAAATTTAGGGTTGTGGATGTTACATTCCAGATTTTGGATTCTACATTCACATTTCAAACTGCTGTATGGATGTCACATTTCAAATTTAATTTTTTAGATTTCAAATTACAAATTTCATAGTTAGTGGAAGACATTTTTCTAAGGTTGTAGGCCTAATTTAGTCCAAATTTCAGCTTGTAGAAGACACAGTCCAGATTTCTAATTTTGTATCTTAGATTTCAGTTTCTACATTTCAGGTTTCAGGCCTTGGTTAAATTCCAAATTTTACATTCTACATCGCAGATTTTCAATTTCAAGTATTAGATTTTATCTTCCAGATTTCACATTCCAGATTGCAGAATTCCGATTTCAGGTTTCAGAATCTAAATTTAGGGTTGTGGATGTTACATTCCAGATTTTGGATTCTACATTCACATTTCAAACTGCTTTATGGATGTCACATTTCAAATTTAATTTTTTAGATTTCAAATTACAAATTTCATAGTTAGTGGAAGACATTTTTCTAAGGTTGTAGGCCTAATTTAGTCCAAATTTTAGCTTGTAGAAGACACAGTCCAGATTTCTAATTTTGTATCTTAGATTTCAGTTTCTAGATTTCAGGTTTCAGGCCTTCGTTAAATTCCAAATTTTACATTCTACATCGCAGATTTTCAAATTCAAGTATTAGATTTTATCTTCCAGATTTCACATTCCAGATTGCAGAATTCCGATTTCAGGTTTCAGAATCTAAATTTAGGGTTGTGGATGTTACATTCCAGATTTTGGATTATACATTCACATTTCAAACTGCTTTTTGGATGTCACATTTCAAATTTAATTTTTTAGATTTCAAATTACAAATTTCATAGTTAGTGGAAGACATTTTTCTAAGGTTGTAGGCCTAATTTAGTCTAAATTTCAGCTTGTAGAGGACACAGTCCAGATTTCTAATTTTGTATCTTACAATTAGATTTCAGTTTCTAGATTTCAGGGTTCCGGTCTTCGTTAAATTCCAAATTTTACATTTCGGATTTTACATTCTACATCGCAGATTTTCAATTTCAAGTATTAGATTTTATCTTCCAGATTTCACATCCCAGATTGCAGAATTCCGATTTCAGGTTTCAGAATCTAAATTTAGGGTTGTGGATGTTACATTCCAGATTTTGGATTATACATTCACATTTCAAACTGCTTTATGGATGTCACATTTCAAATTTAATTTTTTAGATTTCAAATTACAAATTTCATAGTTAGTGGAAGACATTTTTCTAAGGTTGTAGGCCTAATCTAGTCCAAATTTTACATTTAGGATTTTACATTCTACATCGCAGATTTTCAATTTCAAGTATTAGATTTTATCTTCCAGATTGCAGAATTCTGATTTCAGGTTTCAGAATCTAAATTTAGGGTTGTGGATGTTACATTCCAGATTTTGGATTCTATATTCACATTTCAAACTGCTTTATGGATGCCACATTTCAAATTTAATTTTTTAGATTTCAAATTACAAATTCCATAGTTTAAGTGGAAGACATTTTTCTAAGGTTGTAGGCCTAATTTAGTCCAAATTTCAGCTTGTAGAGGACACAGTCCAGATTTCTAATTTTGTATCTGAGATTTCAGTTTCTAGATTTCAGGTTTCAGGCCTTCGTTAAATTCCAGATTTTACATTTCGGATTTTACATTCTACATCGCAGATTTTAAATTTCAAGTATTAGATTTTATATTCCAGATTTCACATTCCAGATTGCAGAATTCCGATTTCAGGTTTCAGAATCTAAATTTAGGTTTGTGGATGTTACATTCCAGAGTTTGGATTCTACATTCACATTTCAAACTGCTTTATGGATGTCACATTTTAAATTTAATTTTTTAGATTTCAAATTACAAATTTCATAGTTAGTGGAAGACATTTTTCTAAGGTTGTAGGCCTAATTTAGTCCAAATTTCAGCTTGTAGAAGACACAGTCCAGATTTCTAATTTTGTATCTTAGATTTCAGTTTCTAGATTTCAGGTTTCAGGCCTTGGTTAAATTCCAAATTTTACATTTCGGATTTTACATTCTACATCGCAGATTTTCAATTTTAAGTATTAGATTTTATCTTCCAGATTTCACATTCCAGATTGCAGAATTCCGATTTCAGGTTTCAGAATCTAAATTTAGGGTTGTGGATGTTACATTCCAGATTTTGGATTCTACATTCATATTTTAAACTGCTTTGTGGATGTCACATTTCAAACTTAATTCTTTAGATTTGAAGTTACAAATTTCATAGTTTAAGTGGAAGACATTTTTCTAATGTTGTAGGCCTAATTTAGTCCAAATTTCAGCTTGTAGAGGACACAGTCCAGATTTCTAATTTTGTATCTTAGATTTCAGTTTCTAGATTTCAGGATTCAGGCCTTCGTTAAATTCCAAATTTTACATTTCGGATTTTACATTCTACATCGCAGATTTTCAATTTCAAGTATTAGATTTCACATTCCAGATTGCAGAATTCCGATTTCAGGTTTCAGAATCTAAATTTAGGGTTGTGGATGTTACATTCCAGATTTTGGATTCTACATTCACATTTCAAACTGCTTTATGGATGTCACATTTCAGATTTAATTTTTTAGATTTCAAATTACAAATTTCATAGTTAGTGGAAGACATTTTTCTAAGGTTGTAGGCCTAATTTAATCCAAATTTCAGCTTGTAGAGGACACAGTCCAGATTTCTAATTTTGTATATTAGATTTCAGTTTCTAGATTTCAGGTTTCAGGCCTTCGTTAAATTCCAAATTTTACATTTCGGATTTTACATTCTACATCGCAGATTTTCAATTTCAAGTATTAGATTTTATCTTCCAGATTTCACATTCCAGATTGCAGAATTCCGATTTCAGGTTTCAGAATCTAAATTTAGGGTTGTGGATGTTGCATTCCAGATTTTGGATTCTACATTCACATTTCAAACTGCTTTATGGATGTCACATTTCAAATTTAATTTTGTAGATTTCAAATTACAAATTTCATAGTTTAAGTGGAAGACATTTTTCTAAGGTTGTAGGCCTAATTTAGTCCAAATTTCAGCTTGTAGAGGACACAGTCTAGATTTCTAATTTTGTATCTTAGATTTCAATTTCTAGATTTCAGGTTTCAGGCCTTCGTTAAATTCCAAATTTTACATTTCGGATTTTACATTCAACATCGCAGATTTTCAATTTCAAGTATTAGATTTCACATTCCAGATTGCAGAATTCCGATTTCAGGTTTCAGAATCTAAATTTAGGGTTGTGGATGTTACATTCCAGATTTTGGATTCTACATTCACATTTCAAACTGCTTTATGGATGTCACATTTCAAATTTAATTTTTTAGATTTCAAATTACAAATTTCATAGTTAGTGGAAGACATTTTTCTAAGGTTGTAGGCCTAATTTAGTCCAAATTTCAGCCTGTAGAGGATACAGTCCAGATTTCTAATTTTGTATCTTAGATTTCAGTTTCTAGATTTCAGGTTTCAGGCCTTCGTTAAATTCCAAATTTTACATTTCGGATTTTACATTCTACATCGCAGATTTTCAATTTCAAGTATTAGATTTTATCTTCCAGATTTCACATTCCAGATTGCAGAATTCCGATTTCAGGTTTCAGAATCTAAATTTAGGGTTGTGGATGTTACATTCCAGATTTTGGATTCTACATTCACATTTCAAACTGCTTTATGGATGTCACATTTCAAATTTAATTTTTTAGATTTCAAATTACAAATTTCATAGTTAGTGGAAGACATTTTTCTAAGGTTGTAGGCCTAATTTAGTCCAAATTTTAGCTTGTAGAAGACACAGTCCAGATTTCTAATTTTGTATCTTAGATTTCAGTTTCTAGATTTCAGGTTTCAGGCCTTCGTTAAATTCCAAATTTTACATTCTACATCGCAGATTTTCAAATTCAAGTATTAGATTTTATCTTCCAGATTTCACATTCCAGATTGCAGAATTCCGATTTCAGGTTTCAGAATCTAAATTTAGGGTTGTGGATGTTACATTCCAGATTTTGGATTATACATTCACATTTCAAACTGCTTTTTGGATGTCACATTTCAAATTTAATTTTTTAGATTTCAAATTACAAATTTCATAGTTTAAGTGGAAGCCATTTTTCTAAGGTTGTAGGCCTAATTTAGTCCAAATCTCAGCTTTAGAGGACACAGTCCAGATTTCTAATTTTGTATCTTAGATTTCAATTTCTAGATTTCAGGTTTCAGGCCTTCGTTAAATTCCAAATTTTACATTCTACATCGCAGATTTTCAATTTCAAGTATTAGATTTTATCTTCCAGATTTCACATTCCAGATTGCAGAATTCCGATTTCAGGTTTCAGAATCTAAATTTAGGGTTGTGGATGTTACATTCCAGATTTTGGATTCCACATTCACATTTCAAACTGCTTTATGGATGTCACATTTCAAATTTAATTTTTTAGATTTCAAATTACAAATTTCATAGTTTAAGTGGAAGCCATTTTTCTAAGGTTGTAGGCCTAATTTAGTCCAAATCTCAGCTTTAGAGGACACAGTCCAGATTTCTAATTTTGTATCTTAGATTTCAATTTCTAGATTTCAGGTTTCAGGCCTTCGTTAAATTCCAAATTTTACATTCTACATCGCAGATTTTCAATTTCAAGTATTAGATTTTATCTTCCAGATTTCACATTCCAGATTGCAGAATTCCGATTTCAGGTTTCAGAATCTAAATTTAGGTTTGTGGATGTTACATTCCAGATTTTGGATTCTACATTCACATTTCAAACTGCTTTATGGATGTCACATTTTAAATTTAATTTTTTAGATTTCAAATTACAAATTTCATAGTTAGTGGAAGACATTTTTCTAAGGTTGTAGGCCTAATTTAGTCCAAATTTCAGCTTGTAGAAGACACAGTCCAGATTTCTAATTTTGTATCTTAGATTTCAGTTTCTAGATTTCAGGTTTCAGGCCTTGAATATTAAATTCCAGATTTTACATTCTATATAGCAGATTTTCAATTTCAAGTTTTAGATTTCAGATTTAAAATGCAAATTTCAAGTTTTAGATTTTAAATTCAGAATGCAGATTTCAAAATTTCGGTTTGTGGAGGTCACATTCCCCATTTCGGATTTTGTATTTTGGAGTTCAGATTACAGATTTCAGATTCTAGATTTCCGGTTTAAGTCCTCAAACATTAAATTCGAGATTTCACATTCTGGATTCCACGTCTCTCATTTAACATTTCAGACTGAAGATTTTCAATTTCAGCTTAAAATTCCGATTCAGAGTGCAGATTTCCAAATTGCCTCATATTTAAATTCAGAATTTGAGAATTCAGATTTCTGCTTTCAAGTTTTCGATTTTTGATTACCGATTCTGTTTCACATTCCGTATTACAGTATTTTAATTTTAAGTTGTAAACATTGTAGATTTCGGATTTCATATTTTAGGTTAGAGGTCGAAATTCAACAATTTCCCCATTCCATATGTGCCAAGTGAGAACGATATATGAAGCATCTACGAGGAAGAGCAGTTGGAACGTATATTGTGGAATAACTGTGCTTTCACCGCCAAACTGACGACTGAGGGCGTGCACGGTTAGGGCGGTCGATTGTGCGCAGAGCCCGAGGTCTGTTGTTGACCGTGGAGCGTAGCCCACAGGCTTGAGTAGTATACAGGGTGTTTCATAAGTAAACGGCAATCTCCGAGATTATGAATATCAACGATAAGAGAAATGTATTGGGCAGTTTTTTATTTCCTAGAACGTCTGGTTTAAAAATGCCGATGGTTTTAAATGAACCAACAGAAAGACATAAAACGAATTTGCACTAAACAATATATGAAGTTATCGATGTTAGACCATGGCGAGACATTTGTCAAATGTGACGTTCATTCAGTGGCATTCTATTATTATTACAAATTTGTCTTGTCGTGTTTTACGAAAAAATTGCAAAAAATTTTTTCAGAAAAAAACTTCAAAATAACGTTTCTTTTGCTTCTACGAGTTAGCGTATTAAGTATTGCCGTTTACTTACGAAACACCCTGTATATAGGTTTCCAACTTCAAGTTTTAGATTTCATATTCAGATTTTATACTACAATACTACAAAACTCAGATTTCAGTTTTCGGATTACATTTTGATGTTAGTTCCAGATTTTTGTCGCAAATTTTGAATTTGAGATTTACAGCTGTAATACGTTTCGTAGTCCTGAAAAATTGTGAAGTGGAAGTTTTACGTCCGTCGATCTATGTTCGTTTTTAACATGTTCCGGAAAATGTGAGCTGAAGGTAAAGCCGTTTCTATGGTGATGGAAAAGCCCGGATTATCAGGCATGATATCAGATCCTTTGTCAGGATGTTGAAAATAATTGTTAATTTATCAACAAATTCTAATTAAAATGTATTACCTTCTCCGTTAGAGTTTTTTTCTTTGTGTAAATGTACGTATTTAAATTCGCTGGGGAAACTGTAATATACTCCCATTAAAAACGCTTTATAATTAGATCAAAGTTATAAAATTTCTATCTTGGGATTGTAATTAGCTAATTAAAGTGTGTACATTTTTGGTGCCGGAAATGTTAGAATCTTGATTAATTAGGGTAAAAGACAAAATTTCACAGTGGAACCGTATTTTGTGGGTTTTAGAATAATGTTCTTACAAATAAAATTAGTACACGGTTGGTAGATTTAATTAACCAGAGTTTAACAAAGACTACGTAAACAACACCCAATTGTCTATATCATCCGGTTCGTTCTCTTTGAATAAATTCACCATTCAAATGTCTTTCTTACTTAAAACCAAATCGCATTTTTTATTAAATACTGATGCAATTAGTTGATTTAACTTCGTTAATTTCCAGGGCCTCGTTTAGTTTGGCTTGAAGGTTTAATATGAATACAAACAGGATATTAAAAGTTGTTGACATAATCCGGAATTGGCATCCGGACGCGAGAATCGGTAACTTAAAAGAATGCAACGACATTTCTGCTCCAAATAACTTCAGCACATGTTATTTATCGTATTTTTCATATTATGAATGAAAGTTGGCAAGAGACAAAGGTATTTTATTTTTCAGTCGATTCGCATACGTCAAGATAATATGCAAATTCTAACAGTCTTACATAATATTTACAAATCATGTAGAACATCGAAAGGTCAATAGATTTAAAAATCACAAAACAGGGTATTACAGACAAACAAGAGTTAATTTAGAAAAATTAGTTTGCAAAAATTGCAACAATTATCCGTCAAGACTAAATAATTTAAAAAAGTCTGTTAATAGTTCGAGTACAAAATATGAACTAATCAAAATCTATAGTAGATGTGGTAGATTACAGTTTCTTAACGGGGTATGCTCCACTTGACCGCGGGTAGCTTAATCGGAGCTGTCAAGTTTGGCCGGAGGGAAATAAAATAGATACAGGGTCGGTATTAAGGTCTATATTATTTACACTACGGACACGGTCATATTATACAGTGTGAAAACTAACTAATGCACAAATTATACCTTTTATTATTCATTTTGGTAGTAGTTTCTATTCCGTTTCCAAATGTATAAAATTTTCAGTCTTACTTATATCTAGTTCAAGTATTAAAATCTATTAAACAGTAATAATTAAGTTTTAATTAAGGCGGAATGCATTCGGAAATGTAAGGTTATATTTCTTAGCCGTTAACCATCTCTCATCGGCTGACAACCAAATCACAGGCTTCCCAATTTTAATGTAAATTGTTTTGTTGCCCACTAAAATTTTTAATGTTGATCCTCAGTGCTACCTCGAATAAAAGAAAACAAGAGCAGCAAAATTTACAGTTTTTACCACTTATGTCATTACATTGTTAAAACTTCCAATTGACTTGGACAACGCCACTTTTGACCAATATCTAAATTGACAAAAGAACAACTTAATCTGAATAAAATCTTGCTGTGCCAGTATGTTGCAAGCACAAAATGTAATAAAACAAAGATATTATGTAATACGAAACTTAAAAATAAAAAAATAATATTTTACAATTTTTTTCAAGCGGCGCATCCACCATTTTTCACCGTTCCTTCAATATCCTACTATAGATTTCCGGGTGTCTTTATCTGTTCAACTGTAATATTGTAATGATGAAAACAACTCCCAAATTTTACAAATTACACCTTCAAAGGCAGGCTGAATATTTAGGAATTTTTTTTCACCATTTTTTAAATCTCCTCCTATACGCTTCTGGGTGTATTTATTTCCGGTAAAAATGCGACATTGTAATGATGAAAACAATTCCCAAATTTGACAAATTACACCTTCAAACGCAGGCTGAATATTCAACTTTTTTTTTTCAAGCGGCGCATCCTCCATTTTTCACCCTTTCTTCAATTTCCACCTATATATAGCCTTCCGAGTGCCTTTATCTGTTCAAATGTGACATTGTAATGATGAAAACAACTCCCAAATTTGGCAAATTACACCTTCAAACGCAGGCTGAATTTTTAATAATTTTTTTTCAAGCGGCGCATCCTCCATTTTTCACCCTTTCTTCAATTTCCACCTATAGCCTTCCGGGTGCCTTTATCTGTTCAAATGTGACATTGTAATGATGAAAACAACTCCCAAATTTGGCAAATTACACCTTCAAAGACAGGCGGAATTTTTTACATTTTTTTTTTTTCAAAAGGCGCATCCACTATTTTTACTTTTCCTTCAATCTTCTCCTATAGGCTTCCAGGTGTATTTATTTGTTCAAATGTGACATCGAAATGATGAAAAGAACTCCCAAATTTGGCAAATTACACCTTCAAAGGCAGGCGAAATTTTTAACAATTTTTTTTCAAAAGGCACATCCACCATTTTCACCTTTTCATGAATCTCCTCCTATAGGCATCCAGGTGGATTTATCTGTTCAAATGTGACATTGTAATGATGAAAGTAAGTTTCAAATTTGACAAACTCCACCTTCAAAGGCCCGGCTGAATATTTAAGGTTTTTTTTCATGTGACGCATCCACCATTTTTCCCAATTTCTTAAATTTCCTCCTATACGCTTCCGGGTGTATTTATCTGTTCAAATGTGACATTGTAATGATGAAAAGAAGTCCCAAATTTGACAAATTACACCTTCAAACGCAGGCTGAATTTTTAATAATTTTTTTTCAAGCGGCGCATCCTCCATTTTTCACCCTTTCTTCAATTTCCACCTATAGCCTTCCGGGTGCCTTTATCTGTTCAAATGTGACATTGTGATGATGAAAACAACTCCCAAATTTGGCAAATTACACCTTCAAAGACAGGCGGAATTTTTTACATTTTTTTTTTTCAAAAGGCGCATCCACTATTTTTACTTTTTCTTCAATCTCCTCCTATAGGCTTCCAGGTGTATTTATCTGTTCAAATGTGACATCGAAATGATGAAAAGAACTCCCAAATTTGGCAAATTACACCTTCAAAGGCAGGCAGAATTTTTAACAATTTTTTTTCAAAAGGCACATCCACCATTTTCACCTTTTCTTGAATGTCCTCCTATAGGCATCCAGGTGGATTTATCTGTTCAAATGTGACATTGTAATGATGAAAGTAAGTTTCAAATTTGACAAACTACACCTTCAAAGGCAGGCTGAATATTTAAGGTTTTTTTTTCATGTGACGCATCCACCATTTTTCCCAATTTCTTAAATTTCCTCCTATACGCTTCCGGGTGTATTTATCTGTTCAAATGTGACATTGTAATGATGAAAAGAAGTCCCAAATTTGACAAATTACACCTTCAAACGCAGGCTGAATTTTCAACAATTTTTTTTCAAGCGGCGCATCCTCCATTTTTCACCCTTTCTTCAATTTCCACCTATAGCCTTCCGGGTGCCTTTATCTGTTCAAATGTGACATTGTAATGATGAAAACAACTCCCAAATTTGGCAAATTACACCTTCAAAGACAGGCGGAATTTTTTACATTTTTTTTTTTTTCAAAAGGCGCATCCACTATTTTTACTTTTCCTTCAATCTCCTCCTATAGGCTTCCAGGTGTATTTATTTGTTCAAATGTGACATCGAAATGATGAAAAGAACTCCCAAATTTGGCAAATTACACCTTCAAAGGCAGGCGAAATTTTTAACAATTTTTTTTCAAAAGGCACATCCACCATTTTCACCTTTTCATGAATCTCCTCCTATAGGCATCCAGGTGGATTTATCTGTTCAAATGTGACATTGTAATGATGAAAGTAAGTTTCAAATTTGACAAACTCCACCTTCAAAGGCCCGGCTGAATATTTAAGGTTTTTTTTCATGTGACGCATCCACCATTTTTCCCAATTTCTTAAATTTCCTCCTATACGCTTCCGGGTGTATTTATCTGTTCAAATGTGACATTGTAATGATGAAAAGAAGTCCCAAATTTGACAAATTACACCTTCAAACGCAGGCTGAATTTTTAATAATTTTTTTTCAAGCGGCGCATCCTCCATTTTTCACCCTTTCTTCAATTTCCACCTATAGCCTTCCGGGTGCCTTTATCTGTTCAAATGTGACATTGTGATGATGAAAACAACTCCCAAATTTGGCAAATTACACCTTCAAAGACAGGCGGAATTTTTTACATTTTTTTTTTCAAAAGGCGCATCCACTATTTTTACTTTTTCTTCAATCTCCTCCTATAGGCTTCCAGGTGTATTTATCTGTTCAAATGTGACATCGAAATGATGAAAAGAACTCCCAAATTTGGCAAATTACACCTTCAAAGGCAGGCAGAATTTTTAACAATTTTTTTTCAAAAGGCACATCCACCATTTTCACCTTTTCTTGAATGTCCTCCTATAGGCATCCAGGTGGATTTATCTGTTCAAATGTGACATTGTAATGATGAAAGTAAGTTTCAAATTTGACAAACTACACCTTCAAAGGCAGGCTGAATATTTAAGGTTTTTTTTTCATGTGACGCATCCACCATTTTTCCCAATTTCTTAAATTTCCTCCTATACGCTTCCGGGTGTATTTATCTGTTCAAATGTGACATTGTAATGATGAAAAGAAGTCCCAAATTTGACAAATTACACCTTCAAACGCAGGCTGAATTTTCAACAATTTTTTTTCAAGCGGCGCATCCTCCATTTTTCACCCTTTCTTCAATTTCCACCTATAGCCTTCCGGGTGCCTTTATCTGTTCAAATGTGACATTGTAATGATGAAAACAACTCCCAAATTTGGCAAATTACACCTTCAAAGACAGGCGGAATTTTTTACATTTTTTTTTTCAAAAGGCGCATCCACTATTTTTACTTTTTCTTCAATCTCCTCTTATAGGCTTCCAGGTGTATTTATCTGTTCAAATGTGACATCGAAATGATGAAAAGAACTCCCAAATTTGGCAAATTACACCTTCAAAGGCAGGCGGAATTTTTAACATTTTTTTTTCAAAAGGCACATCCACCATTTTCACCTTTTCTTGAATCTCCTCCTATAGGCATCCAGGTGGATTTATCTGTTCAAATGTGACATTGTAATGATGAAAGTAAGTTTCAAATTTGACAAACTACACCTTCAAAGGCAGGCTGAATATTTAAGGTTTTTTTTCATGTGACGCATCCACCATTTTTCCCAATTTCTTAAATTTCCTCCTATACGCTTCCGGGTGTATTTATCTGTTCAAATGTGACATTGTAATGATGAAAGCAAATCCCAAATTTGACAAATTACACCTCCAAAGACCGGCTGAATATTTAACAGTTTTTTTTTCAAGTAGCGCATCCACCATTTTTTACTCTTTCCTCAATCTTCTTCTATAGTCCGGATATCTTTATCTGTTCAACTGTGAGATTGTAATGATGAAAACAACTCCCAAATTTGACAAATTGCACCCTCAAAGACAGGCGTAATTTTTAACAAATTTTTATCAAGTGGTGCATCCACCATTTTCACCTTCTCTTCAATCTCCTCTTATAGGCTTTCGGGCGTATTTGTCTATTCAAATGCGACATTCTAATATTTATGAAAACAAGTCCCAAATTTGACAAGACACCTTCAAATATTTAACAAATTTTTATTTATTTTTATTATTAAAAAAAATAGTCAAAGTACAAAACATGAGAAAGTACGAAATAAAAAAAGAAATGTGGATAGGAAGAATAAAACAAATAAGTGAAAAAACTAATAGAAATAATAGAAAAAATTATGTATGCAACCAATTATACGTGTACTTAAGTTTACATTAAAAGACTGTGCACTTGTCAAGACTCCAAATGGTAAAAAAAAACTTAGTCAGCTCAAAATACTGGGACAGCGCGATACTGTAGAAGATACTGTAAATTTTTTGACTTATACATTCTGTCAACTCTCGTTAGATTGTCAGAACCCGGAGTCATTATATAACCAATAATTTGTCACTTGACGGTTCAAAATTTGGCTGTCAGTATTTTCTGCTCTCTGTGGTACATTTGCCATGTGTAAATTTGGGTAATCACGACATACATTCGTGACGTAATAGCCTGTCAGATCATCCCACAAAATCAAAAATCAAATGAAATAAAGACGAAAAAGATGGAAACCTATAAACGAAATGTAGAATACTATTACATAAAAATTTAATAAATTCCACTCTCCCTCTTCTGCCTGGTCGGGTCCTCCTCTTCAACGTCTCTCTCACCCTCTTCGGCTTCTCTTCTTCTTCCTTCAGGTCGTTCGGTTGGACTCATCCTAACGTACCCACTCTGACTTTGATCCATTCTTCTATCGGAGCACTGGAACTGGGCCATGGTGGAGATGCTTGCTTTCCGCTGTCTGGAAACCGTCTTCTGCGGTTCTTCGCATGAATTTCTAGATCGCTGGGAGATTCGCTTCTCTGTGAAGCGGTGAAATTCTTACGAGCTTTTCGGCGTCCAAAACGATCCTGAGGTAGATACTGTTACAATTTGATTTTGCCGCGTATTCACCATCGAAGATTCAGGAACGAATCAGCGTTTAGAGATAACGCACGAATAATTTCTTGCATACCACGCGACGAACTTGCGACCTTTCTTTTCGATCGACATCTGAACGAAGTAACATCTCCGTCGAAATTTTGTCCTAAACAAGGAGTAAGATTTAGGGAATAGCGTCAAGTACGGATTAAACGATTGAGATGTCCAGTTAATTTTTTTAACTAAATCGCATTAGCGGATATATCGATTAGGTGTTGATTCGGAGGAAAAAGAGTTACCGAGTATTTTCCACACGTGAATTACGTCCTGGATTGATTGATTGAAAATCCAAAAGGTTGTAAAGCCAGCAGAAAACCGTTGAAAGGCTCAGAAGATAAGTAGTAGTTCTTTTTTTTTTTGTTAAACATTTCATCTAGTTTTTTTTTATTATCGCGTCAGTTAAATTGTAAATCTTCATTAATCATTTCAATGTAATTTAATCTTTAAGAGTAGTACAACAGTCATAATACATAATACAACACTCTTACTGAGGCTATTACGATACGCTTTTGCGTGTCATTATAGACAAAAGCGGTGTTATAATAAATCTACTAAAAGTAGTATAATTTAGTTTTTTAATACTGGCAAACTTGGCAATCCCAGAGCAATCCTAACCTATAACACTTCGCTGTGAAGTCAACAGCAACAGCTGTCGATGGGAATTGACATTACTATTGTTGGCACTTGTTTGGGGGGGGGTGGTCACGTGAGTTTGGGGCACGCGATTTTGTTGGGTCATTTTGCCCGGTGATGGTCAAGCTGATAATGATGATGGCCGAAGACTGTGATGCCACTATAGTTCTGATGCCGGCTCCACTTGTTTGTGCGGCGGGATTTGATTCTAAACATTTTCCAGGGCCAGAAAGGTATCGCATTCGTCAGTGTACACCTGGCGTGACTGAAGGTAGCAAATTGCACCGTCGTATTTTCGCCAAAGCCCGTATTTCTGGGGGCGTACATTGAAGAACTTTAGATCTCATTTATTGATTTTATTTCAGACTTACATCATTATATAAATCTGAGAATCGGTTAATGCTATAATAATTTAAGAGAAGTTCTGTATCATTAAAATATATGTATATCATTGAGTAGTAGTAATAAAACGGTTTGATAGATGAATGTTTTAATTCGTTTTATCACTTAATGCTGTTGAGTTGACTTGTGTTAAGATTGATGGCGCTATTACTTCAATATTGTATTTGGGGTCGTCTTACTTAGATCACAAAGGAAACGTTCAGAAAATACTTACAAGGAATGCATCTTTGGTTCTGGTTTTTTTCTAGGTTGGCTCTTTTTGTGCCGTGACGACATGAGTGCGTTTCCACTTTTATTGCAATCTGGAACAGATGAATAAAATAAGTAACAAATCAAATAACTTTAAAGATCTAAATGATCTAATAATCTACACGTTATACCCACGAAAATTTTAATACATGCAATTTGTTATAAAATGGTGGATGCGCCGGGAAACTTGTATACGGTCATGAAACAATATTATTTGATGGACGTGTTATTAGATGCTTAATGTTTAGATATGACCTTGTTATGTTATGAAATATTATATATCAGGGAGATAAAACTTTTTCTTTTTTTACGCTCTTCAAATGATTATGTTTTCATAAACTTCTTGTCTAAATATACATTTACAGCGAGAGCTGTTGCCGAAACTATCATCCTCATCAAAAACTTACAAAAACTTGTCCGAACTCTCGATCTTAGTTACGTTGTTGTTCCAACTTCCAGCCATAAATTAGGGTTGCGTGGAGTAGGCAAACTTTACCACCTACAATGTGTAACTTCCGCTGTTGTCGTGACTATCGGACATATAGGGGATGATTTATATAAATTTTTCGTTTCCAGTATCTGATTCGTTGCTCGGCAAATTGTAATAGTTTTGTCACCGTTCCAGAAACCCCGGAAATGCATGTTTGGAATAGGAGCCCCGATAAACTTAATTTGTTCTCGATTTCATGGCGACTGGAGGTCAATTGCTAATGCATTTAAGTTAACGAGAATTCCTGAAGACCTCTGTGTTTTCCTGGAATTGGGGTGCGCCTTTGTGCGTGACAATGTCATTATATGTTTGCTCCGATTTTAGGAAAAGCAATTTTATCATGTTAAGACAAGGTTGAACGTCAAGTAAGGTGGATTTTTCAATTTTCCGGCTGAAACCGGAGCGGCTTTTATGCTCAGGCTAGGACACAACAACGAAGTTTTGTAGAGCGACGGAAGCTTTGAAGAAAAAAATCCTTCGGCGTTAGAGTTTTTAAATACTCCAATGATATACAATACTTCTGAACGGGATAAATATTTTTTATTACTTTGATACAGCTAAAGCAATAATTGTTTTCATTCAGCCTGAAACACTAATAAACGCAGGAAACTAGAGTCGTCGAACAAAGTGCATTTCTGATATTAAAAACTGAGAAATTTCCATTGTATCGCTTCTATGTCGGCAATATTAGCTGCATTTCATTCGAGATTAAATTATACAGTTCATAAAACACACTTTTATTTTTCACTAACAGAATGCCCGGCGTTGCCCGGGTTAGACCACCTATAATTGCTGTAAATCTTAGACAATACCAGCATTTAGATTTGGGTAATTATTACGTAGCTGACCCTACAGACGATGTTTCAATAAATTAGTGTTTGGACAGATTGCGAAACAACACAGAAGTAAAAACAAATGTAATTCAAGGGGGGTCCCCTCGGGACAGGGGCGTAGTTACCATCGGGGTTTTCCTTGGCACAGTAGAGGGATAAAGAGTAGCCTATGTGCTATTCCAGACTATACTGTATCACTGTGCCAAATTTCATCCAGATTTGTTCAACCGTTCTGGCGTGATTAAGCAACAAACATCCATCGATCCATCCACACTTTCGCATTTATAATAGTAGTAAGATTATGTTACTTAGTAAACAGTAGGTTTTGTTATAACATAATTTCATAAATATTTTATAAACCTGATGACTTTAAAATGAATTATTATCAATAAATAAATTAATATATAACAGCTTCTAAGACTTCATAATACTAATTTATTTTAAACACCATTAACAAACTATGACTAGGCAACAACATAATTAACCCGACTAGTGCTCAAGACAGCTCGTTCCCGCTCTGCCCGGAGGAATATTGCTCTCCGCTCAGTTCCCCACTCTTGACCACTTCAGGCATGCGCGATGTATCAACCGCGCTAACATATAGTTATTTCTGATAAGTTTTTGTACAACTCTTCTAAAAAAACTGCAATGTTTATTTATCATATTCTCTCTAAGAGCAGCCACACACGTTCAGCTTCAACTGACAGTTTGAACTGTTCACTGTGAAGCACACACACGTACAGTTAAATTCTTCAGTTTTTACAATAAACTCGAGGGAGCAGGACGATTTGGCCGCTCTCGGTTTCCTTTGTGTATTCTTACAAAAAAAGTAAACGGTGGCGCAAGATGTCTATTAAATATTAAAACTTCTCTGATTGACACAAATTGAACTGGGAACTGTACAGTTGAACCTCCACACACGCTTCTACGACTTCATAATACTAATTTATTTTAAACACCATTAACAAACTATGAATAGGCAACAACATAATTAACCCGACTGGTGCTCAAGACAGCTCGTTCCCGCTCTGCCCGGGGGAATATTGCTCTACGCTCAGTTCCCCACTCTTGACCACTTCAGGCATGCGCGATATATCAACCGCGCTAACATATAGTTATTTCTGAAAAGTTTTTGTACAACTCTTCTAAAAAGACTGCAATGTTTATTTATCATATTCTCTCTAAGAGCAGCCACACACGTTCAGTTTCAACTGACAGTTTAAACTGTTCACTATGAAGCACACACACGTACAGTTAAATCCTTCAGTTTTTACAATGAACTCGAGGGAGCAGGACGATTTGGCCGCTCTCGGTTTCCTTTGTGTAATCTTACAAAAAAAGTAAACAGTGGCGCAAGATGTCTATTAAATATTAAAACTTCTCTGATTGACACAAATTGAACTGGGAACTGTACAGTTGAACCTCCACACACGCTTCTAAGACTTCATAATACTAATTTATTTTAAACACCATTAACAAACTATGACTAGGCAACAACATAATTAACCCGACTAGTGCTCAAGACAGCTCGTTCCCGCTCTGCCCGGGGGAATATTGCTCTACGCTCAGTTCCCCACTCTTGACCACTTCAGGCATGCGCGATGTATCAACCGCGCTAACATATAGTTATTTCTGAAAAGTTTTTGTACAACTCTTCTAAAAAGACTGCAATGTTTATTTATCATATTCTCTCTAAGAGCAGCCACACACGTTCAGTTTCAACTGACAGTTTGAACTGTTCACTGTGAAGCACACACACGTACAGTTAAATCCTTCAGTTTTTACAATGAACTCTAGGGAGCAGGACAATTTGGCCGCTCTCGATTTCCTTTGTGTAATCTTACAAAAAAAGTAAACAGTGGCGCAAGATGTCTATTAAATTAAAACTTCTCTGATTGACACAAATTGAACTGGGAACTGTACAGTTGAACCTTCACACACGCTTCTACGACTTCATAATACTAATTTATTTTAAACACCACTAACAAATTATGAATAGGCAACAACATAATTAACCCGACTAGTGCTCAAGACAGCTCGTTCCCGCTCTGCCCGGGGAAATATTGCTCTCCGCTCAGTTCCCCACTCTTGACCACCTCAGGCATGCGCGATGTATCAACCGCGCTAACACATAGTTATTTCTGATAAGTTTTTGTACAACTCTTCTAAAAAGACTGCAATGTTTATTTATCATATTCTCCCTAAGAGCAGCCACACACGTTCAGTTTCAACTGACAGTTTGAACTGTTCACTGTGAAGCACACACACGTACAGTTAAATCCTTCAGTTTTTACAATGAACTCGAGGGAGCAGGACGATTTGGCCGCTCTCGGTTTCCTTTGTGTAATCTTACAAAAAAAGTAAACAGTGGCGCAAGATGTCTATTACATACTAAAACTTCTCTGCTTGACACAAATTGAACTGGGAACTGTACAGTTGAACCTTCACACACGCTTCTACGACTTCATAATACTAATTTATTTTAAACACCACTAACAAATTATGAATAGGCAACAACATAATTAACCCGACTAGTGCTCAAGACAGCTCGTTCCCGCTGTGCCCGGGGAAATATTGCTCTCCGCTCAGTTCCCCACTCTTGACCACCTCAGGCATGCGCGATGTATCAACTGCGCTAACATATAGTTATTTCTGATAAGTTTTTGTACAACTCTTCTAAAAAGACTGCAATGTTTATTTATCATATTCTCCCTAAGAGCAGCCACACACGTTCAGTTTCAACTGACAGTTTGAACTATTCACTATGAAGCACACACACACGTACAGTTAAATCCTTCAGTTTTTACAATGAACTCGGGGGAGCAGGACGATTTGGCTGCTCTCGGTTTCCTTTGTGTAATCTTACAAAAAAAGTAAACAGTGGCGCAAGATGTCTATTACATATTAAAACTTCTCTGCTTGACACAAATTGAACTGGGAACTGTACAGTGGAACCTTCACACACGCTTCTACGACTTCATAATACTAATTTATTTTAAACACCACTAACAAATTATGAATAGGCAACAACATAATTAACTCGACTCGTGCTCAAGACAGCTCGTTCCCGCTCTGCCCGGGGGAATATTGCTCTCCGCTCAGTTCCCCACTCTTGACCACCTCAGGCATGCGCGATGTATCAACCGCGCTAACACATAGTTATTTCTGATAAATTTTTGTACAACTCTTCTAAAAAGACTGCAATGTTCATTTATCATATTCTCCCTAAGAGCAGCCACACACGTTCAGTTTCAACTGACAGTTTGAACTATTCACTATGAAGCACACACACACGTACAGTTAAATCCTTCAGTTTTTACAATGAACTCGGGGGAGCAGGACGATTTGGCTGCTCTCGGTTTCCTTTGTGTAATCTTACAAAAAAAGTAAACAGTGGCGCAAGATGTCTATTAAATATTAAAACTTCTCTGATTGACACAAATTGAACTGGGAACTGTACAGTTGAACCTCCACACACTCTTCTAAGACTTCATATTACTAATTTATTTTAAACACCATTAACAAACTATGAATAGGCAACAACATAATTAACCCGACTAGTGCTCAAGACAGCTCGTTCCCGCTCTGCCCGGGGGAATATTGCTCTCCGCTCAGTTCCCCACTCTTGACCACTTCAGGCATGCGCGATGTATCAACCGCGCTAACATATAGTTATTTCTGAAAAGTTTTTGTACAACTCTTCTAAAAAGACTGCAATGTTTATTTATCATATTCTCTCTAAGGGCAGCCACACACGTTCAGTTTCAACTGACAGTTTGAACTGTTCACTGTGAAGCACACACACGTACAGTTAAATCCTTCAGTTTTTAGAATGAACTCGAGGGAGCAGGACGATTTGGCCGCTCTCGGTTTTCTTTCTGTAATCTTACAAAAAAAGTAAACAGTGGCGCAAGATGTCTATTAAATATTAAAACTTCTCTGATTGACACAAATTGAACTGGGAACTGTACAGTTGAACCTCCACACACGCTTCTAAGACTTCATAATACTAATTTATTTTAAACACCATTAACAAACTATGAATAGGCAACAACATAATTAACCCGACTAGTGCTCAAGACAGCTCGGTCCCGCTCTGCCCGGGGGAATATTGCTCTCCGCTCAGTTCCCCACTCTTGACCACCTCAGGCATGCGCGATGTATCAACCGCGCTAACATATAGTTATTTCTTATAATTTTTTGTACAACTCTTCTAAAAAAACTGCAATGTTTATTTATCATATTCTCTCTAAGAGCAGCCACACACGTTCAGCTTCAACTGACAGTTTGAACTGTTCACTGTGAAGCACACACACGTACAGTTAAATTCTTCACTTTTTACAATAAACTCGAGGGAGCAGGACAATTTGGCCGCTCTCGGTTTCCTTTGTGTATTCTTACAAAAAAAGTAAACAGTGGCGCAAGATGTCTATTAAATATTAAAACTTCTCTGATTGACACAAATTGAACTGGGAACTGTACAGTTGAATCTCCACACACGCTTGTAAGACTTCATAATACTAATTTATTTTAAACACCATTAACAAACTATGAATAGGCAACAACATAATTAACCCGACTAGTGCTCAAGACAGCTCGGTCCCGCTCTGCCCGGGGGAATATTGCTCTCCGCTCAGTTCCCCACTCTTGACCACTTCAGGCATGCGCGATGTATCAACCGCGCTAACATATAGTTATTTCTGAAAAGTTTTTGTACAACTCTTCTAAAAAAACTGCAATGTTTATTTATCATATTCTCTCTAAGAGCAGCCACACACGTTCAGCTTCAACTGACAGTTTGAACTGTTCACTGTGAAGCACACACACGTACAGTTAAATTCTTCAGTTTTTACAATAAACTCGAGGGAGCAGGACGATTTGGCCGCTCTCGGTTTCCTTTGTGTATTCTTACAAAAAAAGTAAACGGTGGCGCAAGATGTCTATTAAATATTAAAACTTCTCTGATTGACACAAATTGAACTGGGAACTGTACAGTTGAACCTCCACACACGCATCTAAGACTTCATAATACTAATTTATTTTAAACACCATTAACAAACTATGAATAGGCAACAACATAGTTAACCTGACTAGTGCTCAAGACAGCTAGTTCCCGCTCTGCCCGGGGAAATATTGCTCTCCGCTCATTGCCCCACTCTTGACCACCTCAGGCATGCGCGATGCATCAACCGCGCTAACATATAGTTATTTCTGATAAGTTTTTGTACAACTCTTCTATAAAGATTGCAATGTTTATTTATCATATTCTCTCTAAGAGCAGCCACACACGTTCAGCTTCAACTGACAGTTTGAACTGTTCACTGTGAAGCACACACACGTACAGTTAAATCCTTCAGTTTTTACAATAAACTCGAGGGAGCAGGACGATTTGGCCGCTCTCGGTTTCCTTTGTGTATTCTTACAAAAAAAGTAAACGGTGGCGCAAGATGTCTATTAAATATTAAAACTTCTCTGATTGACACAAATTGAACTGGGAACTGTAAAGTTGAACCTCCACACACGCATCTAAGACTTCATAATACTAATTTATTTTAAACACCATTAACAAACTATGAATAGGCAACAACATAGTTAACCTGACTAGTGCTCAAGACAGCCCGTTCCCGCTCTGTCCGGGGGAATATTGCTCTCCGCCCAGTTCCCCACTCTTGACCACCTCAGGCATGCGCGATGTATCAACCGCGCTAACATATAGTTATTTCTTATAATTTTTTGTACAACTCTTCTAAAAATACTGCAATGTTTATTTATCATATTCTCTCTAAGGGCAGCCACACACGTTCAGTTTCAACTGACAGTTTAAACTGTTCACTATAAAGCACACACACGTACAGTTAAATCCTTCAGTTTTTACAATGAACTCGGGGGAGCAGGACGATTTGGCCGCTCTCGGTTTTCTTTGTGTAATCTTACAAAAAAAGTAAACAGTGGCGCAAGATGTCTATTAAATATTAAAACTTCTCTGATTGACACAAATTGAACTGGGAACTGTAAAGTTGAACCTCCACACACGCATCTAAGACTTCATAATACTAATTTATTTTAAACACCATTAACAAACTATGAATAGGCAACAACATAGTTAACCTGACTAGTGCTCAAGACAGCTCGTTCCCGCTCTGTCCGGGGGAATATTGCTCTCCGCCCAGTTCCCCACTCTTGACCACCTCAGGCATGCGCGATGTATCAACCGCGCTAACATATAGTTATTTCTGATAAGTTTTTGTACAACTCTTCTATAAAGATTGCAATGTTTATTTATCATATTCTCTCTAAGAGCAGCCACACACGTTCAGCTTCAACTGACAGTTTGAACTGTTCACTGTGAAGCACACACACGTACAGTTAAATCCTTCAGTTTTTACAATGAACTCGAGGGAGCAGGACGATTTGGCCGCTCTCGGTTTCCTTTGTGTAATCTTACAAAAAAAGTAAACAGTGGCGCAAGATGTCTATTACATATTAAAACTTCTCTGCTTGACACAAATTGAACTGGGAACTGTACAGTTGAACCTCCACACACGCTTCTAAGACTTCATAATACTAATTTATTTTAAACACCACTAACAAACTATGAATAGGCAACAACATAATTAACCCGACTAGTGCTCAAAACAGCTCGTTCCCGCTCTGCCCGGTGGAATATTGCTCTCCGCTCAGTTCCCCACTCTTGACCACCTCAGGCATGCGCGATGTATCAACCGCGCTAACATATAGTTATTTCTGAAAAGTTTTTGTACAACTCTTCTAAAAAAACTGCAATGTTTATTTATCATATTCTCTCTAAGAGCAGCCACACACGTTCAGCTTCAACTGACAGTTTGAACTGTTCACTGTGAAGCACACACACGTACAGTTAAATTCTTCACTTTTTACAATAAACTCGAGGGAGCAGGACGATTTGGCCGCTCTCGGTTTCCTTTGTGTATTCTTACAAAAAAAGTAAACGGTGGCGCAAGATGTCTATTAAATATTAAAACTTCTCTGATTGACACAAATTGAACTGGGAACTGTAAAGTTGAACCTCCACACACGCATCTAAGACTTCATAATACTAATTTATTTTAAACACCATTAACAAACTATGAATAGGCAACAACATAGTTAACCTGACTAGTGCTCAAGACAGCTCGTTCCCGCTCTGTCCGGGGGAATATTGCTCTCCGCCCAGTTCCCCACTCTTGACCACCTCAGGCATGCGCGATGTATCAACCGCGCTAACATATAGTTATTTCTTATAATTTTTTGTACAACTCTTCTAAAAATACTGCAATGTTTATTTATCATATTCTCTCTAAGGGCAGCCACACACGTTCAGTTTCAACTGACAGTTTGAACTGTTCACTATGAACCACACACTCGTACAGTTAAATCCTTCAGTTTTTACAATGAACTCGAGGGAGCAGGACAATTTGGCCGCTCTCGGTTTCCTTTGTGTGTTCTTACAAAAAAAGTAAACGGTGGCGCAAGATGTCTATTAAATATTAAAACTTCTCTGATTGACACAAATTGAACTGGGAACTGTACAGTTGAACCTCCACACACGCTCAGTTGAGAAAATTGAAAATTGATTCGTTTCACTTTAACTGTGCAGTTGAGGTGAACTGAGACTAAAATAACCACACCCGTAGATTTTAAACTGTACAGCTGAACTGAACAGTTCAAACTGAACGTGTGTGGCTGCTCAGTAGGAGCATTTTTAATGCTTGACGAGTTTCAGAACATGACGCTATTATTTTTGCTATTACTCTTAGAACAAGATTGAAAAATGAACCGCAGCACATTAAAGAACCCGTCTAGAATTTGCTAGACTGGTACATTGCCTCCTGGAAGCAAAAAAGTCCCTAAAGATTCGGGAAAACAATACATGAACACGAATTTGGATAATTGTCAAGAAAAAGGTGCTGCTGATTTTACTCACACACGAGTCTTCTCTAGTGCTGTCCCACTCGGTACTCCCACCCACTGCGCGCTCAACTCTTAACTCTAACCTCCGTACATATTTTGTGAATGTAGTTTGTTACTTCGCCCAACTGTCTTTGATCAGTGCCCTCTAACCCCAGCACCACAAGGTTTATTTAAGATTCAAAATGGTTCAAGTTATAAATTAATAAATCGAATGAAAAAAAAAAAAGTGGGTCATTAATCTGTTTGCAACGTTACGCCACCAACCACACAACAACAAGTGATGACATCCGAGGAACAGAACAACCAAAGAGAAAGCGGTGACTGTTCTGAGCGGCGGGAGGAGCTCGGGAGCTCGACATCGGAAGCGCGCTAACTCATTGGGCGTCGGGATACACGAACGGTCCCGATACGGTGAATAGACTATAACGAGCGTTCAACAAAAAACCTGGTTAGAGCGAGCTTTGAAATTGCGTTTTTGTTTTATTTTTTTACAGTGTAGAGCTGACTGATTGACAACTGTCCATGACTTGTAAACAAATAACATAACCTCAAAATTTCAGAGAAGCTGCAATATTATCAAGAATTATTATTATGCATCTTAAAGAAGTGTTGACAATTGTTTTAGGGGTATTCATTAGCGGTCTTATATAGACCGACACAATTTGGAGTTTGGGCTGCAATGTCCTGCAGGTATGTCCGGGATTCCTATAACGGTTTTTCACAGAAGCATGTTGTACTCACCAATATTAATTCAAGATTTTTGTGCGTTAGTTGGTAAAAAATTGGGTGTGATGTTAATTGAGTTAATATTTTTCAATATCGGACACTTTATGATTTGGTTTTACACCTTTATTTCTTTAAAATGTAGAAATTAAAACACCCCTCCAAAGGATATGACCAACTGACAGTCTCTAACCAAATTTCTACAAATGTTTATTGAGAATTTTACAATCCCTTAGAAGGACACAAAACAGTTACAGCAGACTAATGGTGAAAATGTTTCTTGTAGAGTTGTGCTCTTTTGCTGATCCCATTAAAAACAGTTTGCAAAAAATCTTCAGTTTCACATTCTTTCTTGCATCGGCTATGGGTGCTTTGTATATGAAATTTTTAATATGTGGCCAAAGGAAGAAATCACAAGAATTAGGGAACCCATTGTCAAAAGTATGTAAAAATCACAAACAAAAATGGTACAGATATACGTAAATCTTTTTTTGATGTCGTCACAGGCTCCAACAGAGAGGCCAGTCTGTTCTCTGTACATAGGAAAATATGATTAGCATGCAAAAAATATTTGAAATAATTTTTATTTGCCTGTACAACGTGTCTTGCTCATTGGGTTTATAATAGGTATGTATTTATAACAATTGTTGAAAGCGTTCTCCATGTTTTTGTACACAAAGTTGTGCTCTTGGTCTGACCCCATTAAAAACATTCTACAAAAGCTAATTCCTCGCATCTCTAGAAAACAACATAACCTCAATGTTATGTAAACAACGTAGCTGAAGGAGTGATCATTGACTATGTACTGACTGACTGTTTTCTCTTTTATTTTTCTCATTTAACTGTTGCATAATATGTGGAAATATTAACAATGTGGTTTCAGTTTGGTAGGCTTTTTCTTCACTTCACCAGCATGAACACAAAAGATTGGAGTTGTTTGACATTCTCACGACATGTTGGCGATCTAGCTGTTAATTCAGGGAGTAGTTCCCCTCTTCTGGGTCGATATCCTTAGGTTCACTGAATAACTTGCAGTCTACTGATGTTGACACTCCAGTTTCACTTGTTACTTTGCCATATTTCACACTTAAACGTGTTCTCTCAAATGCGCAAATCTGAAAAGTACGGTTAGGTAGAAGTTTTGAACTCAAACCTTTTCTTTGGAGCTGTTATTGGACCAGGGTGTGTCTCACTAGGTTTCATTAAGAAAATGTAGAGAGCATAATATGTAAGTGTCTTTAGTAATATCTTCTATGCTTCGGAAATTCTTTCTTTGATGACACCGTTTCACCCACCGGTCAGCTTTGGCACAACTCACGCATTTTCTGATGTCTTGGGACCGTCTTAAATTCATGTTTTCGTACCATTTCGTACTTGCAAACAAGGTTTAGGAAACGGCAAAAAGTAAAACGCATTTTCGCTGCTGTAGTGACTCGTCATTGCAACGTCCATAACAGCAGTGGTTTGTTGCACCTTTCCGCGTCCTTTGATCACCTGCCATCTTGCTAGTTGCAATACTCGAATTACGACGAAACAACCTCCATTGACAAAGCAACAACGTTTTAAATATAAATTTCAATAACGATTTGTCCGAATTTAGTGCTGGTTGCCTAATCTAAACTGAATAAAATGACAAGTTAGTTTTTGTAACAATTGCAATGTTCACTGTTATGAAAATTTTTTAACGCTTGTTATAATGAATGTATTATAATTGTATGAACCCTGAAATTGAAATTGTGAAAGCTTTAAACATTTAACAAAAAATCTGTAAAAAATGTGGTCGTTTGGATGTCCAGATAAGCCAAAAATACGTTATAATAGAGAATAGTCAGAGCCGCAACCGAGGCAAATTATATTGCTCGTTAATGTCCATGAGAATGCTTACTGGCAACTATTAATTAGTGTTGATGTTGATTAGCTCCCCATTAATAAGCAGTTTGGATACTTTGAGTCTTTTCATTACAAGTTGTTTTAATGGAAGTGACCTCATATCAAATAAGATTTGCAATGTTTTTTCTTCTTTTGTAATTTTATAACAAGCAAAACTAGTCAAGACCAAAAATATTCTTCTCCAAACAACTTACTATATTTTCCCGGCGCAATATTTTTTAAAATAAGAGGGGTGTGACATGGGTCCATGGAAGTGACAAAAAAACTGATCACAAACTTAGATATGATATTAGATTTTTTTGTACTATTTAATGAATTTAATCACTTTAAAAGTGGATATTATAAAGAAATAAAGAGTGATTTTTTTCTCTCGCGAAAGCGAGGTGATCACACCCACGGAAGTGTTTTTGAAGACATTTTTGATGCTTTAAAGCTTAATAAAAAATTAACTGATTGGTTTGAGAGGATAATATTTCATCTGTATATCTATATACAGGGTGATTTTTAAAAAACGAGAGGCTATAGAATTTTTATTTACCAGTCGATTTCAAAAATAAAAAAAGTAAATCAAATGGCTTTTAATTTACTATAAGCTGACTATTATTACTACTATTTTTCTTCATACACTCATGTGTAATATGCACTAGTTTTACTTAAAATTATTGTTTAAAAAAATTGTTAAAGTTGAAAGAAAACGAATTTAATTTAATTTACTTTTTTTTATTGTTGAAATTGACCTGTAAATAAAAATTCAACAGCACCTGCCGCTTTTTTAAAAACATCCAGTATATAAAATTGAATCGCCGTTCGTATGTCACGCTAAAACTCAAAAACGGCTATACCGATTTGAATAATTTTGTTTTGTTTTGTTTGTCATAACACAGGGATAACTATTTTTCACATGGACATGGGGGCCCAGGGGGTCCCCTCGGGCTGGACCGATTTTTCAGGTCGACTAATTTTTATATATTTTTTTTGTATATTTTGGGTTGGGTTGGACCGATTTTTCGGCTCCACCGATTTTTATGATTTTTTTTTTGTATATTTGATAGGCATGAGAATAAGTCGTAAAGTATTTTTCACATGGACATGGGGGCCCAGGAGGCCCCCTTGGGTTGGACCGAGCTTTATGTTCTTTGATTTGTTGGATTTGTGTCCGCCTCGAAAGCAGAATCGACCCTAAAATTCAGCTGAAAAATCGAAAAATTAAAAATAGGTAATTCTGTATGGGAATCGCTACTTCAGATTACTTTTAATAGATGGCGTTCGTGGTGGAACTATCAGACGATATACAAACCTGACATTTCTTCTTGAATCGCTACTTGGGATTACTTTTAATAGAACGCGATAGTAGGTGATACGAAGTTCGCAGGGCCAGCTAGTTATTTACTAGAATAAATCACCAATCCGGTAATTAAGTACTACAGATTAGAAAAATGGCGTGCGCACCGATTTTTGTCGAACATGAGAATTATCCATATAATAAAATCAATCAACTTTACTTCTTCTTGAACATTACAATAATAATTCCTTTGAAACCCTGTCATATACTCGTATTATTATTAATCCCAAAAGCGTCGACATCGTGTTCAAGACTTAATTCGCTTTGAACTCGTATAAACGGTCTCGAATATTGAATGTTACGTTCGTGATTTTGTTTTGAAGTCGAAATCGATAGACTTTGATTTTCACAGACTTCAAAGCTCTATTGTCGTTACATGCAAATAAAATTCACGTGTTGGGAAAGTCGACAAATACTTATTATCTGCACGTCGGCGCGACGAAGGAAAAATAAATTGTCGGTTTCGTTATTTCTCTCGTTTGACGCGAATAATCGCTTCGTTTCCCGTAATCCTTAAATTCTTCGGCCGTGACTTCGATGAAAATGGAACGTTATTCCAGAGGAATCGACCGAAATAAATTAACTTCATTTAGGGTTTTCTTTTCAGATTTACCTCCGGAAAACCATCGTAATTGGGAGTACTTTCGTTCTGTATTATGCAGATAGGAATTTTCGACACATCTGCATCTCGCCAAATAATGTTATAGATTCAATTTTGAAACATGTCTCTTGTTATGTAAAGCAGAACATTTCATATGGAGGGTATATTAAATATTGGAAATATGACGTGGCATTATTGCCACCACATCTAAAAAGTATTCCGTCACCTGTCAGTGCATCTAATAGTAATTTTGAACCATAAAACGCGCTGTAAACTTCCAATGGGATTTTTACGCTCATCTATTGCCGGTTCAGTGGTAATAGTCAACAAAAGGGTTTATGGTAACCATGATACGACCCCACACGACGTGACTTGTTCATGTTACAGATAATTTAGAATTTTTATAAGAAATAAAACTATTTAGTGTATTAAAATTTAAATTTATGTACATAGGTTATTACGCAAGTGGAAAGTTTTCTAACTTTGTTATAAAATCACTAGTCTGTAGAGCTGTTATGTAATTAAATAATGGGCTGAGGGAGCAAAATATGCATCCCAACGCTTGTTTGACCTATGAATAATTAGTTTCATAAACACACCTATCAGACGTGGATGTTCGCAGCTAAATATTTTGAGCATAACTGGATGGTTTGTAGATTTTTGTAATTAATTTATTAGTAGCCATATATTATTTTTTATTACCTGTTTAATTTCTAAATCTAAAGCTTTGTGTGGTGTTCATACAATTATTTACATTGTTTGGCGGTTAAGGGGCTCATGTTTACGTCAGTGAAAACAATAAAAGTTTACAGGCGTCTTAAGTTTCACCTCAATTCGCTTTAACTTAAATACTGGATTTTTTTTAATGTTGGGAACTATTTTTAGATACAAACTTGAATGTGTGGATAAATACGTACATTACTAGATAGCTGCAATTGGGAAAATATCTTTTAATACTGGCTATAATGACAACGGATGTTACAGGCAACAATTATGGGATATACAGGGAGTCCCAACTAAAATTTGTACCCCCCAACAATTCCAATTTCGAAAGACTCAGAAGAAAACGCGAACAGGTCAATTTTGTTATCAAGGGGGACCAAATTGTACCAAACTTTCATGTCTTAGATCTCACCCCTTTAGCCAGGGGAGCCACCCTCTTAAAAAATTTAAATAGCATGGGGGTCGTGTGATACATCATTTTAAAGCTTATTCAATTCTCTATCGAGATCTACTTTTATCGATTTGTTTCTACAAAAGAAGCTTTATCTGAGTCTGAATCTGAGTCTTTCGAAATTGGAAGTGTTGGAGGGTACAAATTTTAGTTGGGACACCCGATATTGTTAACTGTATATTTTGAACCGCTTGAGCATATTTATTTTATCGGAGAGAACAACTGCACTAATTTCTAGCTGTATACACAGCGTTCGCAGATAACAGAGCGCATAACGAAATGATTCGTAAATTTTCTCATTCTCTATTTCATTTTGGAATTTCGAAATTAGTACTTAGTTCCAAAATTTGTATTTACGCCTTCCGTATTTCTAATTTACCATTTTCTGTTTCTTATTTATAATATTTGATTCATTTCTGTTCTTCATTATCTATTTTATCTTTCCATTTTCTTTTTTTTTTGTGTTTTATTCATTTTTTTTTAATTGTTGATGTTTGAATTGTCTCATCCTCATCTATGTGTTTTTTTTTTACATTTTAGTCCTCATTATTTATTGCTTGATTCTCTTTTGTATTCTTCACTTTGCATTTCTTGTGTTAAAATTGAAATTTGCGTTTTTGTTAAATGTGTACAAATGATCTGCAAAATCCCCAAATTTTAATTTGATCTCATTAAGAAATAACCTCCCTGCAGTGACGTACGGTGATTTTTGTGCTACATTTTGAAACATTTTAACTATACAACCATAGAGTTTATGGCAAAAGTGTATTGAGAAAAATTGTTGCTCTTGTCAACTTACTGGTTAAAATTTGAATACCTACTTCTGTTACGCCCTGTATAAATTGTATTGATCGGAAGCAAGCTTTAGGTCACAGGCTATCAATGGCATCCGTTTTTAACCGCAACTTCGCAGCTACCGTCCATTTCTATGCCTACCTCTTAGGGACCGACTCCACGTCATCTCATTGACGGCATGCCCAACAGAGTAAACGAGTGCATAAGAAATCGTGGAGGATCCACACATTATTAAATATTTTGTATATATTTTTTTTTAAATAAAATTTTAGTTCTTTCAATCGTTCAAATTCTAAGTTTTATTTTGTTGAAAACTTTTCCAAAACCATAACGAACAAAACAGAAAAAGAATTACGCTTATTTATCATTCGAATCGTGCGTTAAGGTGTTCATACAAAAAACTCTTCACTTTCAGGATTTCCCGAATTTTTCAATTTTCGGGGCAACTTTTCCAATTTTGCTTTCCGTAGGAACCTTATTTGGGCTACGAATATTAAAAAAAATTGCCAAATCGGTCCAGCCGTTCTCAGATAATGCGCTTACCAACGAACAGCATTTCATTTTTATTATATGTAGATATTGTAACAAGAGATAATCGAAATGCCCTATATTACAACATAAAGTCGAGAATTGAAAGAAAATAACAATTTCAAATTTTCATCAAAGAAAAATAAATTTAGGACGCAAAAACGACAATGTTCGAAAAGAAAAAAAAATTTTCGCTCATCTATATATCTATATATTCAATCGTTGAACATGACTCAATTCTAACCAAATAAAACCGTCTTTACTGCACCGATTTTTATAATTGTTTTTTTAAATGAAAGGCATTGATAAATTCTAGGCCTAGATTAATTTCCATTTTCAAAAATTTCACAGGTTCATTAATTATTTGCAAATCATTTTAGGGGAAAAGCGGTCCATTACAGTCATCGATTTAAATGAGCGTGAATTGTTTTGAGTAACAAGCTGGTGAACTGCAGCTAAATTTAACTTGGCCCCTCCGCTAAGGTTTGGGTGGTGAATTCAGAGTGGTGTAGAGAACACACTTATCTTATGACATTTACCTCGGGATGTTGTAAGTAAATTTTCGTGGAAAATGTTGCGACAAACGTATTTTAATACCCAGAATTCATATGACGTGCTCTGGTGCATTATTGTCATTTTCCTTGAGGCGAACCCAATTTCCAAACATGTTAGCATTCGCTATGACCATTAATAAATCGCAAGGGAAAACCTTTGAAAATGTTGGGATTTTATTTATACTACAACCTTTCTTCGAAAATAGTAAACTGAATTGTGTATGGCTGCACGTACATTCGATGGTCTCCGTTTCTACATTGCCGAGCAATTAGTCAATAATGAACAAGTGCGTAAACATTGTACTTCTATAAAATATATAGCTACTTTTTATACAAGTGTCTTATAAAGCAAATAAGTCACGAAAGAAATGTTTAGTCACAAGAGCTTGCTCGAGTGGCTAATTTTCTTGAGTGTCTTATTTGCTGTTAAAACACGTGTGTAATACATAGTTTTATCCAACACCTCCTTCTGTAACACCTCCTTCATTTGACGTTCAAAACTGTTGGCTTATGAACTGGTTGCTATGACAAATTAGAAAACCGTTGAATTATGGGTTCATAAGTCACATGTGTCAAAATCAAAATCGGCATTATTATGACTTCATAATAAACAGGTGTTGGATAATAGATGTTTATTATACGAGTGTGGAATGTACTTTATTAGGCACGCAAGAAAAAGTTTACTAATTTTCTAAGTGCCTAATATATGTAGTATTCCACACGAGTGCAATATTAAGTTTTATCCAAAATCATTCCTAATAATTAAATCCTTTGTGTCAATTTTGGTTTATAAAAATGAATATTTTTATCACAAATAAAATTCCAAGCTGTCATTTGTTTTCGAGTGATGACGTCATCATTATTTTTTTTAAAATAGAAACCCCCTATTTCTTTTCTTGATTCAGATAGCCCTTTTAATTGTCTAAACAACAGTGTAAAAATTTTGTTATCTTACATAATAAAAGTTTTGAGAAAAAAAAATAAAATTGGATTTTTTATGACAAACAAAAACCAGTGAAAAAATAAAGTAGGTAAATCAAATGGTACTGTCAGTTTCATTTGTATGTGTAAATTGTTTTGTAAAACGTTTTCGAAAATGGTTCATTTAACAGAAACACAACGTATAGAACTTTTAATTTTTATTTGGTACGGGGATAAAACTAGAACTCAACAAGAAGCTTGCAATTTGCTCAATGCAAAGTATCCAGATAGACTCATTAGCCAATCTACAGTCAGTAAAATTTAGAAGAACTGGGCATGTTAAAGCGATTAGTAGAACGGGTCGTCCAAAAATTTCCAAATGACAATGATCAGAGTAAATGATTTGCATTTCCTATTCGCCATTACTTGAACTATTGGTTTCCTAGGAGGTGGATTGGGAGACGAGGACCGATAGAGTGGCCTGCAAGGTCTCCAGATCTCACACCCCTTGATTATTTTTTATGTCGTTATTTAGAGTCTAAGATTTATGTTAGACCACAGAATCTAGAAGATTTAAAAATTAGGATTTGATACGAAATAAGTAGAATTAGTGAAGAAGTAATTCATGTCCAAAAGGAATTTCTTTATAGACTTGCTTATTGTCAACAAGTTTTCGTTATAAAAAATATATATAAAATTTGTTTTTTCCATCAAAACTTTCCTTATGTAAGATAACAAAACTTTTACACTGTCGTGTAGACAATTAAAGGGGCTATCAGAATCAAGAAATTAAAAAAATATCGATGACATCACTCGAAAACAAATGAATTATTCGGTATAAAAATATGTATTTTTATAACCTAAAATTGACCGGTCTAAAGATTTCTTTGAAAAAAAAAAGTTTAATTTTTAATTAATATATTTCATACTTTTGCCGCTCACTATTATAGATTTAAGAAAAATATTGTACTGAGACGAATTTAATTTTCGTACCAGGTGCTATTACTATAGCCATCTATTACCAAAATAGCTTATAGCATTTCGATGGGAAATTGTTTCATTTCATTTTTCGCTTGACACCCCATCTTACGGACATCCACAAACTACTAAAAAGTCACGTGACGAGGATCGCAAAATCCCGTAGTTGAGCATGCTGTTTGTGTTGATATTCAATGATTGACTATAACAACATTCGTAATCTAACTTGAGTAACAAAACTTTTTGTAATGTGTCCATTTTGATTCCCTAATAGGCATATTAACTAACGCGATGTCATAGTAGCCATTAATGCACGGCACATTTTACGAAAATTTTTATTTTGGCAAAACTTGATTATCTTGTCACTAATGTCAGTTTAAATTACAAAATGTGTCAATAATAGAAAGTGACAGCACATGGAAGTGAACATTATTACCAACCGGCACAAAAATCCCTAGATTGACTAAAGGAAAAACTTTTATTTAAAAGCGGCTTAAGAATGGCAAAATACAAAATATAGCATAACATACTCGTGCTTTATGAAACTTGTTTTTTAATATATGTACTGCTTTAAAGTCATAAACTGAGGTCTATGAATTTGACATAACATTTTAACGTACGTCTGTTGCCAAATTAATAATGTAGTATGTATTGCTGGTTGCAGACTTCCAACTTGTAGATGAAGCAATAAATCACATGCGTTTTTCGATTCGTCTTCGTCACACAAACAAACACAAGCAACTTGATGACTTTTTTAAACGAACACCTTATATAAAACACTCCCCTAATGAAGATATTAAAAAGGGCAATTTTCTCCCTGCAGTCAAGAAATTATTTCACCAATTAGGAGAATTTCCACAAAAAAACTTTCTCCCCTAAATTCCGGCATCTTGAACTTGAAAAGCGCCCGCGTTTCAGCTTTATTATTCAGCAGTGCAAATAAAGATGTACTGAAAAAATTACGCGGAAATCCGATTAAACAAACCCAAAGCATGCAACAGCTTTTCAGCTAGTTTTGGGCGAGTTTTGTTCTTAGCGAATTTATGTATGGAATAACTTACTTGAAATTCTAATTTATACAGCACCGGAAATTTTCTCCGCTCTTCGCATACTTTTATGTAGTTTTTCAGCTCGATGGGAGTGTCCGTAATGGTGGCCACAAGAGAACCATTCTCATCTGGAATAAAAACAGCTCGTTAACAGGGAATAGTCTTTGTTCTTACAGTGATAATAAAAAAAGTTAAGGTAGGTAATTTATAAAAAATAATACGAGTATAGTAGATATAATGGATACATATAGAACATATAGAATCGCTACGCTCCTCGTGCTCTAAACTCTCTTATGCAACTCGTGTAACAATATACTATTATCGCAGGTTGAATAATGCATTTTTTTTTTTGAGAATCAAATAATATTTTGGTAATCGATGACGTAAATTATTGTTAGAACAATATGGTACTCAATAATTAATTTGGGGCCCATTAAAATTAAACCGCCGAACAAGCCCGCAGTGGCGTACGGTGATTTTTGTGCTATATTTAGTTATTTTTTAACTCTACAACCATAGGGTTTATGACACAAGTGTATTACTGGTCACAACCATGTCACCGATTTCTGTTACACCCTGTATATAATGCTGAAAGAAAAAGTTTGATTAAATACATCTGCGTCGCCGAGGTAAATCCCACTATTCCCACAACAAATTTGGATGTATTCTGGCATAGTCGCAAGTGGCCAAACATCTTCACAATATGCGACAGGTTATAAATGGCTATCATTTTCCGAAATTGTTTCTCATCCTATTGCCTTGGAGATTCACCCAAAGTGTTTTGGAAAGTTTATTCACCCTGCGGTCTAGAGAATTTAGTACTTTGGGCAATACATTATTACACCCAATTATTTCAATCTCATAATTTTTAATTGATTTGCCATCTTCTAAAAAGCCTAAAAACTGAAAGAAAGGGTTTATGATTGGTGTTTTATTAAAATTTCATTGCGCCATCGATCAACTTTTACATTTTCCTGCTGGCGTATTTAAAGCATCTTTCTTTAAATTGTTACGGTTGATTGGTTACAGTCATAAAAACTTCATGTCGGAAAATAAATCCATAAAACGCGAGGTTTATACACGTGTGCTTTCTAAGCTAATAAACATAATTGCATTTCAAATTATGTACTAATTTTTGTCATTTTGTAAACGTGCAGTCAGTCATTTTAATTTTAATTAATGAATTGCATCACCGCGCGCTCTAAAAGAGCGGTGGTAATCATAAAATAATTCGCTCATAATTAGAAAATTTGCCATGTTGAACAAATTACGAAGTAATATAATGTAATGAATGGAAGCCGCGTCTCGAGCCACTCCCCTATGGGAGCTGATGGATAACAATTTAAATCTCCGCATTTATGTCAACGTTTTACTTGGTGTATATTCATTATCCTTTATACACATCCATTCAGGTTTAATGAGGCATATGGAAGCCTAGAAAAATTGGAAGCTTCTGACGAGGTCAAAATGAAGAATGATGTTACGGTAAAGTTAAGTTAAGTAAATGGGAGATAGTTCTTACATAAAATATAAAGGGATGCAAAAGAGCCTAAAAATCTTATACCTGATTATTTTATTCATCTAAACATCTCCGAACCCGAATATTCGACAGCAGGAAATTTTGTAAACCCTACCCCAGAAAACAAAAAATCTGAAAATCTGAGAACCCTTAAAAAATGTCACCAAAAGACAAATAACGAAATGGATAAGAAAGCTAGTAAAGAAATGATGAATAAAGGATCAATGTTGAGGAATGAAGAATAAGAAACTTTTAAGGCGTGGATAGATTTCAAAACATTAAAAAATCTGAAAGCCTAAAAATATGAGAACCTGAAAACCTTATATACAGAAATCGAAATCTGCCACAGAGATCCCAAAAACTCTATAACTTAAGGATTCAATAATTCTAGAACTTGACGACCTGAAAGTCTAACAATCTGAAAAGCAGAGGCTTTGAAAATTTGAGAAATTTTTACAGTGATGATCTGATAATCTACAAGACAGAGGATGATGATATTGAAAACTTGAAACAATAAGGGTTTGAAAACGTGAAAATTGGACAAACTAAAAACCAAGAAGACTAATAATAATTTGAGAATCTGATATCCTGGAAAAATAAAAACGAGTCGGTGAAATATTTATTGAAATTATACACCTGGAGGCCTAAAAATCTGCAAATTTTTTCACTTGAGAATCTGAAACACTGAAATTTTGGACCTACCAAATTGAAAACCACCAGAAATTTAAAATCCAAAAACTTAATAATTGAAAAATGTGAAAGGTAAGGATTCGGGTATTACACGCCGCGTGCTTCCATTCCGCGGCAAACGTCGCGTTTGTATATACAGGGTGTTATGAAAGTCCTAGCAGAAAATTTAACCACAAGTAGAACTCGTCAAAATAAAAAAAAAATTCTATTTACCACTTTGCTGATCCGCAAATTTTTTGAACATTTTTCTGACCCCATATTTCACCCTCCGCCTATGACTAGATGAACTTGAACGGATCAGAAAGTTTTTGTCGAACGAGGTAAACACCTTTTAACTTTTTTAAATACTAAGAATATATTAATTGTAATTTCCACGAAAATGGTTTTTTCAATGGTGCAGTACGGGGTTATGTTAGCCCGCCGCTTATCTGTGCATAGAACGTTTTTCAAATCCCGAAATTCCAACGTGAGGTCCTTTTGTGAGAACACAGTGCAACGTTGATTGTGGTAAATTTTCTTCTTCAACTCCAGATTTCGGACGTCCGATTGTCGCAGGAACAGGGTTTCCACCAGGTGACGGATGGGGTCCGCGACTCCTCGGTGGTGAAAACGTTGCCGGAGACATCGACCGACGTCGATGAAGGTTGTTGATGAGAGCGGATGCTCGACCTGGTGCTGTGCGCCTCGACGTAGTGGTCCACCGGACCAGTAGGGTTTTGGGGTCGACGACTTGTCAAGAAGACATCAGTTTGTGGTTTTTACTTGCACTTTATTCAAACACCTCTTTCGAGGGCTGAATAGAACTCCCCTTCCAACCAGAAAGTGGCCTGCCTTTATACCTGCGACGGGGTAAAACCCGATCGCAGGTGGCGTCCTGCTTTCTGATTGGCTGTAGTCTATTCTGCCTTAAACCTAACATTAAACGAACTTAAATCTACTTAAAACTAAGCTTAAACTATAGCGCGAGCGCTAAACTATACTATTACATTACTTATAAAAAACGCTTTATCGCGAGAGCGCGGAAGTGGGAGGGCCAAGCGGTAGACAGTATAAAGATAAACCTTCAGAGGCTGGCGCCATTTACCGCTCGACTTCCGCTACTATCGCACGCTCGCTCCCTGTTGCAACCTCATGCTATGCCGCAACAGAAAGCGTGGTGTTTAGATCTAAACTTATTTAACTAATGCTAAATCTTAAAATTAAACACTACACTAACGAAAATCCGGCCGCGAATTCACTCCATCCAACACACTCCCCCCTTCACCACGACCGGATTTGCGGGCCCTTCACTTTTCCTTCCGCCGGTCCGCGCGGTTTGCACGGCGTCGCGAGTTTCTTCGCGGCTGGCCGTGAAGTCGTCCCTCCGTGTCGAGCTTCGAAGAAGGTGGTTGGAAGCAGAAGTGACGACTTCGTCTGGTGGTGGGACGATCTCCAGGTGCTCCGGGAGGTCGGTGAAGTCGGCTGGCGGCGGCGGGATGACAAATAAGTCCAGCACCTCGTCCACGGACATGTGTTCGAGGTAATCCCGCGGCTCGGCGGCGGTCGGCCAGATATCGCACAGCTCCTGCTGCGGATTCTGGGCGGCGGCGACTTCCTCCGGTTCCGGAGCGATCGGGGTGTTGAATTCGGTGGTGGCCGCTGCTGGTGGTAATGCGGCGGCTTCGGGGACTCCGGGTACCTGGTACTCGCTACCGGGGGCTACAGGGAGATAGGTCTCCACCTGCGAAGAAGTCCTCTTCGACCTGCGGTTCTGCCGCTTCTTCTTGCGCTTCTTGGGGGCGCCGCGGCCGACTCCTGGTTCGGCCGTCATGGCGCCGCAGAACTCTCGCTGCCGTGGTTTACCTCCTCGGCGCAGGTCACGGTCGGAAACCTCTTCGTTGGGCGACCTATCCTCGTTGTAGAGGTAGCTTCTCCACCCGTCCATCAACTCCAGCTCGCGCTCGCTGAATTTTGGGACCAGACATCCGTCGCTGTCGTACTCGTACTCGTCTGGGTACTCGTAGACGTTACAGCGGCTTCTTGGAGCGTCTTCTGGGTATCTGAACCCTTCCCAGCGGCAAGCTGGTGTATCCCTGGGAGCGTGGCCCTTAGCGCTGTACTCCGTCGCCATGGAACATAGCGACTCGACGTGGTGTTGTTGGTAGCCGTCCTCGTCGTACTCGCCCTTGTACGCCCTCCTGAGTACGTCGTACAGTTCCTCGACGTACCCTCGGTCCTCCAGGTGTCGTCTGACCCTCCCGGGGACGCTCTCGATCGCTTGGAGGAGGTGGGTGATGATCGCTCTGTGGACTCCTTGGTCGTCACCTTCCCGGCGGATGTAGCCGCTGACGTTTTCGCCGACGTCCTCGATGAAGTTCTCCGGGTAGCTGCCGAAGTACAAATACGGGACGTAAAAGTTCACGAAGTATTCTGGAGCGGCGGTATCGTCCTCCAGGTCCTCGTAGATGTACTCCTGCTCCGGGTATTCTTCCGGGACCTCCTGGAAGTGCTGGACTTCATCCTCCGGCTCCATGGTGGGCAGGATGACGTCTGTCGACTCGTCAGGGGCGATTACATATCGCCGGGAGTTCATGACCACCTCCTGCAGGGCGGCCATTTGGGTTGCAATCTGCAGGAGCGTTGTTTCCACCCTCTCCATGGTCGAGTGCTCGGGGTGTTGCTGATGTCTTCGTTGTCGTTTGGTCGCCCCCTACTGGTTGGTGTGGGCGGTCCTCCGTCGTAGCTGGTGCACCAGGTTGGTGCTGACTTCCTTCTCTCTCCTCTTCGACGCGGTTTTTAGTTTGGGGTTCCCCCAGGTGCCATTCTGGAGAAGTGCCCCACGTTGGGCGCCACGTGTCGCAGGAACAGGGTTTCCACCAGGTGACGGATGGGGTCCGCGACTCCTCGGTGGTGAAAACGTTGCCGGAGACATCGACCGACGTCGATGAAGGTTGTTGATGAGAGCGGATGCTCGACCTGGTGCTGTGCGCCTCGACGTAGTGGTCCACCGGACCAGTAGGGTTTTGGGGTCGACGACTTGTCAAGAAGACATCAGTTTGTGGTTTTTACTTGCACTTTATTCAAACACCTCTTTCGAGGGCTGAATAGAACTCCCCTTCCAACCAGAAAGTGGCCTGCCTTTATACCTGCGACGGGGTAAAACCCGATCGCAGGTGGCGTCCTGCTTTCTGATTGGCTGTAGTCTATTCTGCCTTAAAACTAACATTAAACGAACTTAAATCTACTTAAAACTAAGCTTAAACTATAGCGCGAGCGCTAAACTATACTATTACATTACTTATAACTAACCACTCGCGACTCAAAGCGTAAAAAACGCTTTATCGCGAGAGCGCGGAAGTGGGAGGGCCAAGCGGTAGACAGTATAAAGGTAAACCTTCAGAGGCTGGCGCCATTTACCGCTCGACTTCCGCTACTATCGCACGCTCGCTCCCTGTTGCAACCTCATGCTATGCCGCAACAGAAAGCGTGGTGTTTAGATCTAAACTTATTTAACTAATGCTAAATCTTAAAATTAAACACTACACTAACGAAAATCCGGCCGCGAATTCACTCCATCCAACACGATGTAATCGCGTTTTGGAAATTGAACCAGAAATTTTGAATTTTAAGTTAGAGAATCTATTATTACATAGGAACCTACTTGAATATTATGCATATTATGGTAGGTTAATATATGTTTCCATTTAAACAGTTTTTTTTTCGAAAACTTATGGTATTGATTTTTGGGTTTTTTTATGTTTGTGATGGGTTTATAATCTTTTAGAATAACGCGTTAACATTTACTTTTGATGTTATTAAGATTAGAATGTATTGTTTTATCGATTTATTATTGATTTATCGTTTATCAGGTAAAGTTTTTGTGCATACCTCACAATCAATGAACATGGGTCCATAGGCGTAAGGGAGAGTTTGCGAAAAAAATGATAATAATTTTTTATTTTATTTTGAGGAGTTCTACTTGTGGTTAAATTTCCTGCTAGGACTTCCATAACACCCTTAGAGTTTTAGTGTTTAATTAGAACAGTGGCTGGCTTTGTAACCGTAACTCCGCGAGTGATTAATTTGGGTTTTCAGGTAGTTTTTAGATAGATGTAAGGTGTAGTTTACGTAACTTTTTAGAGCTTAGGACAAGTTTAAAAGAAACGCAGAAAAGCAGTTATGGCCACCTGCCACCGACCCTCGGATTTTCCCAAGAAGTTATATAAAAAAAGGGTTGGTTTCAACTCACGTCAATTCCGGCAACTAAATAGAGCGTTAGAGCCTCTAGCTGAATTTCATTAGCGATTGGCTTACATATTCACAGATATATTTAAGGATATTTAATGATGGGAGACTTTTCCTGATATTTGAAGAATATAAAATTTGGAGGATATAAAAAGCGATATGTACCTAATTTGAACGCCACCATTTACATCTTGCTGCCAAATTTTCAAAAAATAAAATTACGTGTCCATAATGTGCTAATAATAATCCATTATTATATTATAGTACATTTTCAGTTGTGGTTTGTATTAGTTTTTTTCATGTATTTTTTATCAATTCTAGATTTTGCAGAATTTCAAACTAGAAACTAGGAAACCAGATCACCAGAAGCTTGCAAACTAGGAACTAGGACAGCAGAAATTAAGAAGGTGGAAAACCAAAAACTGGAAATCTAGAAATTAGGCATCCAAAAACAAAGAAACTAGGAAAATAGGAAGCTATAAGCTAGGAATCTAGAAACCAGGAAACAATAAAATTGGAAACCGGAGACTAGGACACCAGAAACTAGAGAAGTAGAAACTTGGAAACTATAAATTAGGAAGCCGGAAACTAGGAAACTAGTAATTAAGAAACAGAACCTAAGAAAATTAGAAAATTGGATACCAGAAACTAGGAAAATAGAAAACCAGAAGCTAGGAAATTTCAAATTCAAAAACTAAGAGACTAGGAAAATAGGAAACTATAAACTAGGAAATTACGAAAATTGGCAAACTAGAAGCTGGGTAATCAAAAAACTAACAAGTATATAACGAGAAACCAAGAAATTATAAAATAGGCAGCCAGACACTTAGAAACTAGGAAAATAGGAGACTAGAAACTGGAAAACTAGAAGCTGGTGAACTAGAAACTGAGAAACTAGAAACTCGGAGACTAGCAACTTGGAAACTAGATACGAGGAAACTAGAAACTAGGAAACTTGAAATAAAAAACGTAAAAACTAGGAAACCAGAAACTAGGAAGCCATAAAATAAAACACCAGAAACTTGTAAAGTAAAAACTAGGAAGCTGGAAACTAGGAAACTAGAAATTAGGAAACAGAACCTAAAAACATAGAAAAATAGAATACCAGAAAGTAGAAAACTAGAAGATTCCAATCCAAAAAACTGAGAAACTAGGAAAATAGGAAACTATAAACTAAAAAATAAAAAACTTGAAATTAGGTGATCATAAATCCAAAAAGTAGAAAGCCAGAAATCAAGAAATTCGAAAATACACTATAGACTGGGAAACTAGGAAATTACGAAAATTGGCAAACTAGAAGCTGGGTAATCAAAAAACTAACAAGTATATAACGAAAAACCAAGAAATTATAAAATGGGAAGCCAGACACTTGGAAACTAGGAAAATAGGACACTAGAAACTGGAAAACTAGAAGCTGGTGAACTAGAAACTGAGAAACTAGAAACTCGGAGACTAGCAACTTGGAAACTAGATACGAGGAAACTAGAAACTAGGAAACTTGAAATAAAAAACGTAAAAACTAGGAAACCAGAAAATAGGAAGCCATAAAATAGGACACCAGAAACTTGCAAAGTAAAAACTAGGAAGCTGGAAACTAGGAAACTAGAAATTAGGAAACAAAACCTAAAAACATAGAAAAATAGAATACCAGAAAGTAGAAAACTAGAAGATTCCAATCCAAAAAACTAAGAAACTAGGAAAATAGGAAACTATAAACTAAAAACTAGAAATTAGGTGATTATAAATCCAAAAAGTAGAAAACCAGAGATCAAGAAATTCGAAAATACACTATAGACTGGGAAACTAGGAAATTACGAAAATTGGCAAACTAGAAGCTGGGTAATCAAAAAACTAACAAGTATATAACGAAAAACCAAGAAATTATAAAATAGGAAGCCAGACACTTGGAAACTAGGAAAATAGGACACTAGAAACTGGAAAACTAGAAGCTGGTGAACTAGAAACTGGGAAACTAGAAAATCGGAGACTAGCAACTTGGAAACTAGATACGAGGAAACTAGAAACTAGGAAACTTGAAATAAAAAACGTAAAAACTAGGAAACCAGAAACTAGGAAGCCATAAAATAAAACACCAGAAACTTTTAAAGTAAAAACTAGGAAGCTGGAAACTAGGAAACTAGAAATTAGGAAACAGAACCTAAAAACATAGAAAAATAGAATACCAGAAAGTAGAAAACTAGAAGATTCCAATCCAAAAAACTGAGAAACTAGGAAAATAGGAAACTATAAACTAAAAAATAAAAAACTTGAAATTAGGTGATCATAAATCCAAAAAGTAGAAAGCCAGAAATCAAGAAATTCGAAAATACACTATAGACTGGGAAACTAGGAAATTACGAAAATTGGAAAACTAGAAGCTGGGTAATCAAAAAACTAACAAGTATATAACGAAAAACCAAGAAATTATAAAATAGGAAGCCAGACACTTGGAAACTAGGAAAATAGGACACTAGAAACTGGAAAACTAGAAGCTGGTGAACTAGAAACTGAGAAACTAGAAACTCGGAGACTAGCAACTTGGAAACTAAATACGAGGAAACTAGAAACTAGGAAACTTGGAATAAAAAACGTAAAAACTAGGAAACCAGAAACTAGGAAGCCATAAAATAGGACACCAGAAACTTGCACAGTAAAAACTAGGAAGCTGGAAACTAGGAAACTAGAAATTAGGAAACAGAACCTAAAAACATAGAAAAATAGAATACCAGAAAGTAGAAAACTAGAAAATTCCAATCCAAAAAACTAAGAAACAAGGAAAATAGGAAACTATAAACTAAAAAATAAAAAACTAGAAATTAGGTGATTATAAATCCAAAAAGTAGAAAACCAGAAATCAAGAAATTCGAAAATACACTATAGACTGGGAAACTAGGAAATTACGAAAATTGGAAAACTAGAAGCTGGGTAATCAAAAAACTAACAAGTATATAACGAAAAACCAAGAAATTATAAAATGGGAAGCCAGACACTTGGAAACTAGGAAAATAGGACACTAGAAACTGGAAAACTAGAAGCTGGTGAACTAGAAACTGGGAAACTAGAAACTCGGAGACTAGCAACTTGGAAACTAGATACGAGGAAACTAGAAACTAGGAAACTTGAAATAAAAAACGTAAAAACTAGGAAACCAGAAACTAGGAAGCCATAAAATAAAACACCAGAAACTTGTAAAGTAAAAACTAGGAAGCTGGAAACTAGGAAACTAGAAATTAGGAAACAGAACCTAAAAACATAGAAAAATAGAATACCAGAAAGTAGAAAACTAGAAGATTCCAATCCAAAAAACTGAGAAACTAGGAAAATAGGAAACTATAAACTAAAAAATAAAAAACTTGAAATTAGGTGATCATAAATCCAAAAAGTAGAAAGCCAGAAATCAAGAAATTCGAAAATACACTATAGACTGGGAAACTAGGAAATTACGAAAATTGGCAAACTAGAAGCTGGGTAATCAAAAAACTAACAAGTATATAACGAAAAACCAAGAAATTATAAAATGGGAAGCCAGACACTTGGAAACTAGGAAAATAGGACACTAGAAACTGGAAAACTAGAAGCTGGTGAACTAGAAACTGAGAAACTAGAAACTCGGAGACTAGCAACTTGGAAACTAGATACGAGGAAACTAGAAACTAGGAAACTTGAAATAAAAAACGTAAAAACTAGGAAACCAGAAAATAGGAAGCCATAAAATAGGACACCAGAAACTTGCAAAGTAAAAACTAGGAAACTGGAAACTAGGAAACTAGAAACTAGGAAACAAAACCTAAAAACATAGAAAAATAGAATACCAGAAAGTAGAAAACTAGAAGATTCCAATCCAAAAAACTAAGAAACTAGGAAAATAGGAAACTATAAACTAAAAACTAGAAATTAGGTGATTATAAATCCAAAAAGTAGAAAACCAGAGATCAAGAAATTCGAAAATACACTATAGACTGGGAAACTAGGAAATTACGAAAATTGGCAAACTAGAAGCTGGGTAATCAAAAAACTAACAAGTATATAACGAAAAACCAAGAAATTATAAAATGGGAAGCCAGACACTTGGAAACTAGGAAAATAGGACACTAGAAACTGGAAAACTAGAAGCTGGTGAACTAGAAACTGGGAAACTAGAAACTCGGAGACTAGCAACTTGGAAACTAGATATCAGGAAACTAGAAACTAGGAAACTTGGAATAAAAAACGTAAAAACTAGGAAACCAGAAACTAGGAAGCCATAAAATAGGACACCAGAAACTTGCAAAGTAAAAACTAGGAAGCTGGAAACTAGGAAACTAGAAATTAGGAAACAGAACCTAAGAAAATAGAAAAATAGAATACCAGAAAGTAGAAAACTAGAAAATTCCAATCCAAAAAACTAAGAAACAAGGAAAATAGGAAACTATAAACTAAAAAATAAAAAAACTAGAAATTAGGTGATTATAAATCCAAAAAAGTAGAAAACCAGAAATCAAGAAACTAGAAAATACACTATATACTGGGAAACTAGGGAATTACGAAAATTGGCAAACTAGAAGCTGGGTAATTAAAAAACTAACAAGTATATAACGAGAAATCAAGAAATTATAAAATAGGAAGCCAGACACTTGAAAACTATTAAAATAGGACACTAGAAACTGGAAAACTAGAAGCTGGTGAACCAGAAACTGGGAAACTAGAAACTCGGAGACTAGCAACTTGGAAACTAGATATCAGGAAACTAGTAACTAGGAAACTTGAAATAAAAAACGTAAAAACTAGGAAACCAGAAACTAGGAAGCCATAAAATAGGACACCAGAAACTTGCAAAGTAAAAACTAGGAAGCTGGAAACTAGGAAACTAGAAATTATTAAACAGAACCTAAAAACCCAGAAAAATATAATACCAGAATGTAGAAAACTAGAAAATTCCAATCCAAAAAACTAAGAAACTGGGAAAATAGGAAACTATAAACTAAAAAATAAAAAACTAGAAATTAGGTGATTATAAATCCAAAAAGTAGAAAGCCAGAAATCAAGAAATTCGAAAATACACTATAGACTGGGAAACTAGAATACCAGAAACCACAAAAATAGTAAACCAGAAGCTAGGAAACTAGATATTTCTGATCCAAAAATTAAGAAACTAAACCGTAAACTAGAGAATTAAAAAAAAATTTGAAAAACTAGAAAACCAAAAAGTAGAAACTACAAAATAGAAACACTAGAAATTCGGAATCTAGAGACTGGGAAACTTGCAAACTAAAAACCTGGAAACTAGGAAACTGAGGTAACAAGATTTTGGCGATTTTACAAAATGTATACTTGGTATGCTCCACGTGACCACGAGTGGCTTAAGTGGAGACCTGTAAGCCAGGGCTCAACTGTCAGGTGTCGCGGGACGGTACTACGGTCTTTATTAATCCAATATTTACACAGTCTCTCTCTCTTACTATACATATACACGGTCCCTATAACTACTATGTACACGGTGTCTCTCTCTCCGTTGAACCCTTATAAATCTTTATTTATTACACCTGGTGTCTCACTCCCTCCATGCTTTATTCACGCTGGGTCTCTCTGCGGAGTTGAACTGTGGCGGCCGGTGACGGGGGCAGGTTTGAGGTGGAGTAGTACGGGCGAGAGCACCGCTAAGAGGAGACCCGCCTGGATATCGCCGGAAAGTCGATCGGCGACCGAGGATCCACCAGGACTCCCACGGTGTGACGTAAAACAACAGATCAACCCCCGCGCACGAGAAGCTGGTTGGGACTGAGGAGCTGCTACTCCCGCAGTGCAAACCAACTTTTTCTGCAGCCAGTCGGCACCGGGATACTCAGGCCTGCCCCGTCCTGTAGGTGGTTGGGAGGCGGTTGGTGCTTCCGACAATGTTTCCTCTACCTTCTTCTCTTCTTCTAGGCTCGCTCCAGTCTTCCTCTTCTGCTTCCTTCTGGACGGGTGGGTGGACTCATCCTCCCGGTAATGACTTCTCTGTGAAGCAGTGAGTTTCTGACGAACCTTTCGGCGTCGAAAGCGATTCTGAGGTAGTTGTTCTGTACCACCTTGTTGATGAGGAACCCCGGCCAAACATGGGGTAATAGTACTTCATTTCGCTTTCTGGGAGGCACGAGTGATGTGTAACGGGTTTCGTCTTTCCATGGAGTAGGGGTTCATTGCGACCGTCGCGCTTCCTCGTGAACAGAATGGCGCTGCTCTTTGCAGCATTCACCTCTATCCTCCAGGAATGAACCATTCCTACAGGTCGCCGATGGTCATTCGAAGTTTTCTTGTCGCTAGTGCTCGACTCCAGTTTTGAACTAGGACAGCTTTGTCAGGAAGGGGGAGAGGAACGACCGCTGGGGGACCAGTGAGTCTATTTCTTTCCATCCCTCTTTCAGGAGTAATTGGATGATTTTCACCAAGCCGATTTGGAATCCGGCTGCGAGGAGATTGTGGAGAAGTCCCTCATGCCAGACCTCGTCGAATGCCTTTGCCACATCCAGAAACACACCTCCGGTGTGCCTCCTTCGGTTGAAGTTATCAGGGACAAATAGGGTCGTCCCCCTCAATTGAATTTGACGAATTCAACTATAGCATCCCATATACTATGTAACATGAAGCCCTAAAACGTGTTCTGTTGTTTCATAAGGTTATTTTGTAAGATAACAGAGCGTATCAAAAATTGCAATTTCTGCCATCAGTTTCAAGCGCTGTACATTTACCGCGTCTTGTGACGTCATTTCGGGGGAGCATTCTCATTGGTTCGTGCGCTTCTCATTAGTCGGCACGTCTAGTAACTTGAATTATGTCTGGTGAATTTTGTCCCGTGTAATAAACAAAAAATAGGGGTATAATATTTTTTCGTCTAGTTTCTAGAAAAGCTGTTTTTGAAAATTGTGGGACGACCCCATTCCACCACTCCGAGGACCAGCTGTGTGGTTCAATGCTGTTCCCTAAATTGCTCGTCGGAAATGACGGTCAGTCCCTCCTCAAACTCCTCCAGTCGCCGCAGAATTACCTTTCCCCAGAGACAGACATACAGACAGGCAAGAAGGTTTATTGCCGACAGTTTACAATCACAAGGTGGTATTGGACTGACTCTATATGATTCAAGATGTTAGAATTACATGCATTAAATTGCCGGCCCGCTGTTATAGGCCTCTTCAGCGGAGGAGTCCAGAATCTGGGATTGGTAGGTGTGTTTGTGTGCCCCCTGTTACAGAACTGAAAAGCACTGGGAAACCGCAGAAAACCAGTACTAAGATCGTCGTCTTGGGCACGTCGACTAGAGAGTGTATAAATAGATGAAGAACAGGATCACGATTGTTGGTTGCCGTTTGTATATTTTACACATTTCAAAGATTATTTCCGAGATTATTTCATTTTCTAAGTTTTTTGGTTTTTCCACAATTTCTTAGATTCTTCCACAGATTTTTCAGATCCTGGGTTTTTCCATAATCCGTTAGGTCTTTAAATCTTCGGATTTTCTAGGTTATTAAGATTTTTTAAATTTATTCGAAATTCAAAGTTGTTTTAGTTTTTATTCGATTTCCTGATCTTTTGATTGCCGTTCCAACAATTTCCTCTCACGTGATTGGTTCGCTTGGAGATGAAATGAAGTTATTGGAGATAATGAAGAGGAGAAATAATAATAAAGGTGAGCTGAATGAAATTTGAAATGGTTTTTGCGAAATCTAAAATTCAAGGGCCAATTTTTTTTTAAACTTATGCTACAAATAATACAATTAATTAACTGGTCAATTTTCGATCCCGTAGGACCCTTTTATCTACATACGACCTTGTTCTCATCTATATAACGTGTGTTCAACAAAAATCGACGACGAAGAAAGCGTTGGAATCTTCAAGTCATATCTGCATTTAGATCACACGCATGCAATGCTGACCGAACACCGTTGTAAACCGGTTGACATCGGCAAAGACCCTTCACACATGATGAGGGTAGTGGAGACAGGGGTCACGGGGGCTTGGTTTCAGTGTTTGGCCGCGTGGATGAGACACCACCATAAAAACTTCCCCAATCTAATAATCTGACATGTCAAATGTAGATATCAGGTGACAAATTTGTTACCATCTACGCCATACGTTTTTTAATCCATGGCCCACTTGACGTCGTTTTTTGTTGAACGCACGATATTTGTTATATTTTGGTGTAATTGTTTTGTAGTGTATTTACAAATATGATTACAAATCTTGGATATTTCATTCAAATCAAGAACTCTCAGAAGAAATACTTCTTAATTTTAATTGTTAAATTTGCAATCCCAGGTAGATTCAACCATTCATATTCAGATACAATTAGAGATTAGTTTGATAGACCAAATTCTCCCGAAATAACTTTACCCTATCCAACCCCAAATAAACCTACTTATGCCATCACAATTGACCATTGCGTCAAATCAAGTCAAGACAACCCAAATCAACAAACTGACAACAATCGCTTCCACGAAATCCCGTCTTCCCTTCACTTATCACACCCCCACATTATCTGCTTTCGTGACTGAATCCATCTAAACTTAATGGTGAAAATGAATTTAAGATGCTATTATACCTCACGTCATGACGCCTCACTGCGATAACATCGGCTATTGTTCTAGCACGGTGTTGATACGATCGGAATTGATTAAGCATGAGCTTTGTTAAGCTGCCAATGTTGTGTTCACCTTTCGCCTTTATCAACAATTCTTTTCTTTGTGAAAGTCATCCAGATCCTGATTGAGGCAACGTTGCAGAATTCGCTATTTATTAACGGCAACAAGAGGTGCACTCTCGCATTTATGACTTGTGTCTAGGATAAAAAGAAGGTACAAAGTGGGAGCGTGGTCCTGGAATTAGTTTTCTTTTCTCGATTCGCCGCCATGAAAAATTAAACTTGAATAAACCGGGGAGACGGGTGCGGCCAGAAATTGTTTAAAGAAACGGAGGGTGAGAAGCTGAAAGAAAAAACATAACAAAAATGTATCCCTCCGGTTACAGACAAAAAGTTAAATAAAACTGTGTGAGGGATAATTTTGACAGAGGAATGTTTAATTGTGTGTAATTTCAGCAGAAGTAATTTTCACCTTAATCTTTGTTGTTGTTATTTCCGCTTCAAATTTTGTTAATTAATTTAATTAACTGAATCTCATTATACGCATATTAGCATGTTGCTCTTGGCGTAAATTACGACGTGCTCACCCTCCAACAAGCTATTATGATTTTGTTTCGACCGTCTTAGTAAAACAACCGTCGCCAAGGATGCCACCTCATTAAATTTGCTTTAGTGTTTTAATGCCACCGGCGTAAACAAGAAAAATGTCGTAAGTTAATCAAATTGGGAAGACAGCGTTGAAGTTCGTATCATAAAACTAAAGTCACGAACAAACTGCGATTGAGATTGTGTATCAGTCATCGTGTCTGATCTGATTAACTTTTGATCATGATGAACCAGCAGCTACCATAGTAGGTAAAGAAAATGCCATCGATATAGTGATTCAAAGGAAATAAACAACTTGTCATAAAAAAAACCTGCTTATCGAGAATAATGTACCGGCCCTCTCAGTATCGCAGTTGGCGAATCAGATGCTTAGATACTCGGGCTCTATGATTTGTCTGTTTCAAATTTTTAGACTTCGTGTTCTCAATGAAGTCGTCACCCATGGACAACAGACTGTCCAGTGCAAAATCGCGTCGCTAAAAGAAGCGGCATCACGCCACGTGCTGAAAACAAACCAACTAACAAATAATACCAGCAAGCAAGATGGAGTCCAACAACCCAACAACTGCCTCAATTAGGAAAAGTCCACGGCTGAATCCAAGAATGACGATCCAGATGTCGACGGAACAATTTCAAGAATTGCTGCAGAAAATGGCGAATCCTCAGCGAGCGGGACGTCATTTCACCCAATGCACCGCCCGATACGATGGAACTAGGTCCAAAGCGGCGATAAACGAGTTTATCGCAGCCATCACTGTATTAATTCAAGGAGATCGAAGCCATATCCAACGGGTTCCCATCTATACACACAGAAGACCACACGCCACCTTTGTGGCCGCCGTCCAAATAATTCGGGAGGCTATTGCGCCGCAACGAGAAGGCCGCGACATTAAGAAACCCAACGTAAGAACCAGGAACCACGAACGTGGTAAAACTTCCGCCGGTGTCGCAGCCCACACCAACTGCAACGGTTCAGTGTTATGGCTGTGGAAAGCCTGGATTTATACGACGAAAGTGACTGGGCCAGACTGGGAATTAACCACGCCCACCAGTGGTGACACTTCAACGGTCCAACACCGGCCCTGGAACACAACGCTGATGTCCCGATGCGGAGCCTTGAGGGACGCCCCGAAGACCTCAGTCTTGGACGAGTTCTGTCTACCCAGTCCGGTAACACCCCTAACCTCTCCAGGTGATGGCCGACGACGTCATGTCAGGAATCACCGACGGCTACGGTCCGGCGCCATTGCCGCTTCTCGCTCCATCCCCGAGTGTCCTACCAGAAATTATCGGGAAAAATGTCCCCTGACACGATATGGCCACCATGGATGTCCGCCTCCGTCCTGACGACGAGGACCGGTTTCTACCAACCCACGAAAAGAACCAGCTTAACGCCCTGATCACACCAAATTACGACCTCTTTAACGAGACAGGGCCACCGACGCCTCTTACGAAACATGGCGTCGACACCGGCGCCCATGCTCCGAACATTACGCCTATGCGTCGATTATCGGAAACCGAACGAAATCACTAAAATCGATTTATATCCTTTGCCACGTCTTAACGACCTACTTCACGTCACCGGGAATTCAAGCTCCATATCAACCCTCGATCTCAGAAGCAGGTACTACCAAATACGTATGCACGAGGCTGACAAGGACAAAACGACTTTTATAGCCCCCTTCGGTATACCGTTTCCAAAGGATGCCTTTTCGGCCACGTTTCAGCGTATGATGGATAGATTCAAAGTCGCATTCGACGGTGACTAACCCGGAGCAGATCGTGGCCATCACTCATATGCCACCGCCTATTAACCGGACGACGACTCCAACCCCCAACTAGTGATCCCGTCGGAAGACCGAATACCATTATTAAAGTCCGAAAGGACGCTACACAAGCTAAATGAAAACTTCATTTGGCCAAGCATTCGACAATCTATTAAAGACTATGTCAAGAATTGTCCAGAATGCCAACGATACAAAGCCAGCCACCGGAGACCCGCGGGCATTTTCTAAACACCGGTACCACCAACGTTTTGAGGTACTTCCTATCGACCTCTTCAGTCCTCTTCCAAAGGGATCCAATGACGAAACCTGGATCTTTATCATTAAAGGTTGCAGTTCCCGGTGGATAGAAGTACACGCCCTAAAACAGGCAACCGCCCGACTCTGCGCCACAGTCTTCATAGATGAGATATGTCTCCGCACGCAATTTATTAGGACGTTTTTTTGTAAAAATTATTATCTATCTAAAAAAGTTTATACATTTTGCGAAATTTAAGTTAAAAAGAAATTACGGAAAAATATTCAGTTATCTCTGTCGGAATGCTCTCTGAAAATAAAAAAGGCGCTAATTTTGACCTAAAATTCTTCATAATTAACCTTATATCATTTTGCTCAGCATTAATAGACTGGAAAAGTCGTGGCGTCACTGAGAGTGAGGACTTTCCCAAACAAACGCACGTGCTAGTGACGTGCCAACAGCTGGCTCGAAATAGTGAGGTTACTGTCAATCGCTTTAATTTTTGCTCAAAGCATGGAATGGAAAGGATGACTCATTGTTTGTAAAGGTTTTGGCTCCCCCACCAGTGCATTTACGTGACACTATTTGCCTCTATTGCTTTTTCAATTCACCCACTAATATACAGGGTATTCCATTAACAAAAATTTGGTATAGTACCAATATAGTACTACCTGGGGGTTGAGCTACCTACCAGGCGCGTCTCCAGGTGGCGGATAGGAGAATGGCTAGGGGGGTTAGTAGGAAAGACCAAGGTCTAAACCCCTTGCTGCGCCGAACGAAAGACTCTCGCCGCGGACCAGCTCGCGAAACATACCGTAAACCGCCTGACCTGTGCAACGACCCTCCACACATGGTGGGGGTAGTGCAGGCAGGGGGCACGGGGGCTTGGCTTGATTGTCTGGCCGCGTGGATGAGGTACCACTATAAAAACCTCCCCAATCTTAAGGTATTGCGCGCGCCGAAATGATGCATGGCCGGGGGGCAGCTCGGCCACTAGCGGCAAACCTGTATGTATGTATGTAGCTTTCTATGCGTACAGAGGGCACTGCGCATAGTGACCACCCTTTCCCTCCTACATGGACACCAAAACACCCCTGGGAGGAGGTTCCGAAAGGACGGATCCACCCAGGAGATTGTCCGGAGCTGCCAAAAGACGGCTCCAGAAACAAAAACAGAAGGGTTTGCAACCTGCTAGTGGACAGGGGGCCGCAAAGACCCCAGGCTCTACAGCGGGCACAAACTCGACTGCGGAACCGGGAACCAGTACCGGAAGCAGGGGGAATTCTCCGGCAGTCGGGGGCAAAAAACGCCGACGACTGCCAGAGGGTACTCCCAGCGACAAAACACGTCCGCCAAAAAGGAGGGGTGGGCCTACCAGACCCACTGCATCATTTGCGGCGGCCGTGTCGGATATCCAGATGGCAATTCTGCCGCATGGATATCCAGCAAACGTCCTCAGCGAGGATCAGGCGGATCTGATCAAGACCGCTCTGATCCAGGCTCTGGACGAAATACAAGAAGGGGAGCCTGCACCCAGGTTCTCCGCTGTAAATTTCCGGGGGGGGGGGGGTGGGTTGCGGTTACCAGCTCGCCTCCTGCGCCGACCAGACCACCAGGGAATGGCTGGTGCGGGTGGTGACAGGAAACGTACCCTGGAAAGGGGCGGAACTTAGTGTTGTCGACGCTAAGGACGTCCCGAAACCCGTGAGAGTAATGACATGGGTTCCGGGGCCTGAACAAGAACCGGAAGTCGTGTTGCGGCGTCTTAAGACACAAAATCCAGGTCGTAAGACAGAAAGCTGGTCAGTAGTGAATAGGAGGCTGGACCCCTGGAGACAGCAACTTATCAGCCCACTGGATGAGCACTCCTGGACCAAAATCCGGGAGGAGCTGCAATGCAGGCTATACCTGAATCTCTCCAGGGTGGTGTTTAAAGCCCTGGCGAGAGGCACGCAAGAATCCGAAGGGATGGGGGTTGAGGAGGGGGGGACCGCAAGGAATACTCCCGATCCGACACCCGAATCCCAAGGAGACAAACAAGGGACCGAATAGGACCCTTGTGTCATCCGAGGGGATGAAGAAAAACGTGGGCATCTTCAGGGCCTTACAGATAAACATGCATCACTGCAAGGCGGCGTCAGCTGCTCTGCAAAGATACATAACTAATAGCGATATTGATATCGTGCTGATTCAGGAACCATCAGTATGTAGGGACCAGATCAGAGGACTCTTAGCACCAGGAGGAAGTCATCCAAAAGCTTGCATACTTGCAAAGACAAAAACGAATACACTGCCAATGTGGGGGCTTAGTGGTAAGGACCTCATGGCAGCCAAATCACTATGGCAGGGAGCGAGAGAAAAATAATAATCGGATCCGCATACCTACCATACGATCAAGAGGGACAACCCCCAACACCAGAGGTTAGACGACTGGTAGAATACTGCGAAGAAACCAACACGCAGCTAGTGCTCTGCGGTGATTCCAACGCCCATCATATAGTGTGGGGAAGTTCAGGGACCAACAGAAGAGGTGAGTCACTTTTAGAATTTATTATTAGTAATACGCTAGAAGTAGTAAACCGCGGTAACGAACCTACCTTTATCACCGCAACAAGGCAGGAGGTTATCGATATAACGATAGGTACGCCGTTCGTGTGCCGAGTTATTCGTGAGTGGCATGTTTCATCTGAACATACGCTCTTGGATCACAGGTACGTAAGATTCGATATTGAATCCCCGCCGGAGACGGTCGAAAGGTACAGAAATCCAAGAAACTGTGACTGGCAACTCTACAGAGAGGAACTAGTCCAGGGGTTGGAAGAATGTACCTCGAGACCTCAAACTCCGGCGGGAGTTGAAATAATGAACGAATGCATTACAGCAGCCATAAGGAGAGCTTATGAGAACAACTGCCCACTCAGAGAGAGAAAGTTCAAACGGGAGACCAAATGGTGGAACCGTGAACTTTCCGAGATGAGAAGGGAGGTACAGAGATTGTTTAACAGGGCCAAAAGGACTGGGAGATGGGAAGAATACAAGACTTCTCGTCTAGAATATGGTTACGCAGTGAAGGAAGCGAAAAACACCTCATGGAGGAGACACTCTGAGGAGATCGAAAGAACTCCGAAATGTGCCAGACTTCAGAAAGCCTTGCTGAGGGACAATCGGGGTAAGATTGGAACTCTGCAAAGACCTCATGGAGGATACACTGAATCGAGTGTGGAGTCTCTGGAACTCCTTCTAGAGACACACTTCCCGGGGAGTGTATCCTCGGCAAATGCAACAAACACTCCAAACCTAGACATACCGATTCATCGGGCGTCCAGGCAGGAGTGGAAACTAGCCGATAGGCTGGTTAACAAAACAAGACTTGGATGGGCAGTCAAATCTTTCAAACCATTCAAATCTCCAGGAATCGACGGAATTCTTCCGCTGATGCTTCAACAGGGATTCGAGGAAATAGCCTCCCCCCTGTGCGCATTACTCAGGGCCAGCCTGGCCTTGAAGTACGTGCCAACGGGCTGGAAGAAAGTGAAAGTGGTATTTATACCAAAACCAGGGCGAGAATCATACGCCTCGGAGAAATCCTTTCGACCAATAAGCCTAACATCATTTCTCCTTAAGACCTTGGAGAAACTTATTGACAGGTATATCAGGGACGATGTTCTGGTAAACGATCCTTTACATCGATACCAATTTGCCTATCAATCTGGAAAATCATGCGAGATGAGCATCCACGAGCTTACTCGTAGGATAGAAGGAACCCTGGAAAATCGAGAGATTGCGATGGGGGCCTTTCTGGAAATAGAGGGTGCTTTCGATAACACCTCATTCAACTCTATTGCGAAAGCAACTAAGAGGCGGGGTATAGCCCCTGTGGTAGTGGAATGGATCGACTCGGCCTTAAAAGGCAGAGAGATTTCATGCATCATCCCGGCCCGGTGACTAGGGGGGTGGTGGCGGCCAGAGAGTGCCCACAGGGAGGCGTTTTATCGCCTTTATTGTGGTCACTCGTGGTCGACGACCTCCTGAGGAATCTGGAGCAGACAGGAATTCACGCACAAGGATATGCGGACGATATCACCATACTCGTAAGCGGCAAGTTCGGAGGGGCTGTATCAAAAATGATGCAGCGGGCTCTGACAGTCGTCGAGAGATGGTGCACTGAGAAACAGTTGTCGGTTAACCCCGATAAGACTGAAGTCATGGTCTTCACAAGAAGGAAGAATCTCATCGATTTGAAGAGGCTCCGACTGTGGGGAAAAGAATTGCGGATAGGGAAAGTACTTGGGACTAATGCTAGATACCAAACTTGGCTTCAAACCCCATCTAGAATACATCACCACTAAGGCTACTCGGGCCCTGTGGGCCTATAGAGGCATGGTGGGAAAGACGTGGGGATTAAAACCAGAAATGGTTTGCTGGCTCTACACCAAGGCCATAATTCCCACGGTAAGTAATTCCCACGTTAGAAGGGGATACCACACCGAGATATTTGGGAGAATACGGAACGATTGCGTGCTGAGTATGCAATCGGACCGACTCAGGACCGAGTATGATTTTTGTAAACCGTTCGAGGTAGTCATACCGAGAAGGGAGGAGAGGGTCGATACCCGGAAACTCAGGAGTAACAACGGAACCATCTGGTATACGGATGGGTCCAAAACAACAAAGAGCACTGGGGCAGGGGTAGCCGGAGAAGCACCGGGAGATGACATGAGCATCAACCTGGGCTCCTTGTCAACCGTGTTCCAAGCAGAAATTACTGCAATTGACATCTGTGCCGGGAAAATAATGAGGAGGGGCTGTGCAAACAGGCGGATCCACATTACGACTGACAGTCAGGCAGCGCTTAAAGCTCTGGAGAGTGTCGAAGTACGCTCCAGAGTTGTGAAAGAATGTCTCAAATCGCTTGTGAAACTGGCAAAACACAACAGAGTGATTCTGTGGTGGGTTCCGGGACACAAGGGATTTGAAGGAAATGAAAAAGCTGACCTCCTAGCCAAAGAGGGAGCGAAAACACCTTTGATAGGCCCAGAGCCCACTTGTGGGATCGCACATGAGACCGCAAAAAGGGTGATTCAGGGCTATATCAACAGAGAATTCATTGGAATTACATTCCTGGACAGAGGCAATCGCAGATGTTCATGGAAGGCCCGTCGAAAAAGCGGTCAGAAGAAATTCTGAGATTGAGCAGGAGACAACTGAGAAAGGTAGTTTTACTCTTCACGGGACACTGCTGTCTCATGAAACATCTCACCACAATCGGGATGAAGCAAGATCCTGATCGTAGGATGTGCAGCGAGGAGGAAGAAACTCCACTACACATACTATGCGAGTGTCCAGCGCTTGAGGCGGGGTCGAAGCCTCCACTTCGGGTTGACGTATGTTGAACCGAATGACATAAAACATATGCCCAAAGAATCTGTGCTGAAGTTCATCAACAGCACAGGCCTTATAGAGTAAGCTTCCTAAGTGGGGCACAATACGCTGAAGCTTCAGTGCAGCGGGGTCTGAACCGCGCCTCTTAAGAATAAAATAATAATATTAGTACAACACTCTGTATATGATTTCTATCGTCCCCCAAAAACCCCGTTTTGATAATTATATTTCAAAATAAGGGCATAAATGATGATCCACACACCTCTGGGACACCCGGTATATGCCAGATCGTGCTAATCGAATTGGTTTTGGCGTCAAAAAAAAACATGCTAAATACAAGTCAATTTTGTCTTCATTTATGAAGACCCGATATATTTATCACAAGGTGGTTAAAAATACCAAAAAAGAAGCAGCAATCATATTATTCACAAACATCATGGCTTTACAACGAGTTACTTCCCTTGAAATGCACCATAAACGAAGATAAGCCGTTCAGACTTTAAAGAAACCCATTTATCGCCACTATTACCTTGCGCGGTTCATATAACAGTACTAAATCTCATAATACATAATTTTTATATCCACTAAAAGAGATCATTCCATTTAATGGAACGATGTCATGAACGTTGTAGTCCTTAAACTTTACACATTTACATAAAAATTCGTAATTTCATACAATTTTCCATCCACCTCTGAAACTAGAGCATTTGTTGGGCGCGCTTGCCGGCAATTATTAACACCTCCATTATAAAAATTGTGTTCGTTTCAAACTGCAATTTTCAAATTTTCAATGCTGTTACTGCAGCTTTTACTACAATTGGGCAATTCCGATGGCATTGCGAGAGCGTGCAAGTGATTGGGGCAGCACTCGGATGCGGAATAATATATCGCTAAACAGCTGTAACATGGTTCACGTTAGTTTGACATAAATCATCGACAGTTTAGCTTGGAGCTGGTCGAGTCAGTCGGACCTTCAAAGCATAATCAGAAACTAATCATCGAGTGGTAATCAGCAAAGCAATTACAGTGGTTGCGGTGTATATTATGTGCGATAAGAAATTAGTAAGGTAGAAATTGAGATAGGGAAAATAATTATACAAGATAAATTTAAATGTGTGTAAAATTACGTTAAGGCTGCGTTTGTAGCTAAAATGGCGGGAGATTAATACCCAAATCACAGTTTTATACAAATTTAAAAATTTAAACATTTTAGACGAAATTTGATTTATCAGGCACGTTGTAAATAATTTTTGTGAGACACCTTTTCAACCGTTATGTCCAAAATTGAGTCAAATCCCCCCAAAAAAAAATATAAAAGTTGCCAAAAATTTTGCATCAGCTTTGGCGATAATTTTATACAAGTTCGATGGAGTATGAAATTATAAAGTGAATCCTAAATTGTAAGGAGGAAATAAGCTTTGGTTTTGACAAAATAGCTAAAATAAAACAGTACTTGACAGCTCCGACATCTTGCTTATTTTAGTTGAGCCTGTTGGTCACCATATTATGCGGTGGCGCTGTATAACAATTGGCGGAAAGTTTGTACAAATTCAAAGATTTACACAATTAAATAAAATTTAAATACGAAAGTTTGAATGGATGGATGTTTGTTGCTTGTTTGATCTGGATGAAATTTGGCACAGAGTATAATCTGGAATAGCACATAGGCTACTTTTGGCCCCGGAAAAATGTACGGTTCCCGTGTGATAGATTTGTTACAAGCTTTTATTTAACTTAACTTGTCAGTATGTGTGGGTCAAATCTTGCAAGCAAAATTAGAACCCCTTCTTGACATCCGATTGAGCTGACATTTTTTATACGCTTTTAGTTTCGGTGACACATAAACAGACTCAATATTGTAATACTCTCAAAATGGCCGTCGCCACAAGAAGGCGGATGATGTATTTTTAGTCAACCCCATTAATATGGATATCAAATGAAAGGGCTTGAAGAGTAGAAAACGAATTCAATATGGCCGCTGCTCCAAAATGGCGAATTACATTTTCTTTTCAACCCCTTTAATATGAGTGTCAAATGAAAGGCGTTAAAGAGTAGAAAACGATACAGCTAGTCACATCACACTAAATTCAATATGAGCGCCGCTCCAAGATGGCGGATTATATTTTCTTTTCAACCCCCTTAATATGGGTGTCAAATGAAAGGGCTTGAAGAGTATAAAACGATAAAGTTAATGATATCACACTAAATTCAATATGGCCGCCGCTCTAAAATGGCGCATTACATTTTCTTTTCAACCCCCTTAATATGGATATCAAATGAAAGGGATTGAAGAGTAGAAAACGAAAAAGTTAGTGTCATCACACTAAGTTCAATATGGCCACGGAAAATTTTAAAAAGTCGAAACAAAATAGTACAAAAATATTTTTAGAAACAAGCTTTTATTTAAATACTCTGCAAAGAAGAAAATAAACTTTGAAATAAACTCTGCAAAGAAGAAAATAAACTTTGAAATAAATCAAACCAAAGCAAACCCATAATTTTGTTACATCATGCAATTTCATATCATGCCCCCTCCCAAGGGCGCTCCGATGGTAGCTACACCCCCCTCTCCCAAGGGGGCGAATTTAGGAAAAGTGCTTAATTTGTAGATAGAATAATATACAGGACATGTTTTAATGCAATAGTAGGCACGCTTGGTGGAACCCCATATCTCTGACATTAGCAACCCCTATTTTTAAATAGGGGTTGAGTAACATGTCGCTTGAAAGGTCTTTTAATTGTCTTTTCAACCAGATAATTATTTTTTTAATTACATGGTCTATACGTTAGTAATTAAAAAAAAATTACGGATTTGTTTTGTATCTAGGCATACTTGCGAAACTCATTATCCAACGGTGTAAGATTTTTGTACTTGGTAAGCGCGTAACCCAACATGAACCCGACACGAACCCGAAAAATGCAATATATAAGTGGGGGTATATTTTAGACCGGGAGGGGATAGTTCAAGCAAATTAGGCTAAAAAGCGACGAATAGAAGAAATAAATAATTTATAAAGTTTTAAAATTTTGGTTATGAGCTCCCAACAGGGACCGAAATAAAGATCCGAAAAGTTCCCACCTCCCCGGGGGGAGCTTCATCCCCTTTTGCCCAAAAAAGCGCCTCCAGAAGCTTTTCCCCATATTTCTCCTAAACGGTAACTCCACGCACAATTCTTTTTCAAGGTTTATTTGTGTCGAATAGACTTTACAGAGTGTTAAACGGCTCTTCGAAAATAAACAAAAATATTTGTTCAACATATTATAACATCCATAAAATTCAAATTTAAGTTACTTATGTTTATGTGTCGTGTATTTATTAAAGAACAATGCCACGTCTTCGTGGACGAGGAGGAAATATTGGCGACATACACGGAATTTACAATAAGTCTACACCCGTTATTGGTTAAATAGTACGGCAGAAGATGAGTTATTGACCTACAATGCAAATTTAAGAGACCGGGTTCCAAACACAGGTGCAAATGAAAGTCAAGAGCAACGCAATGAACGACTTTGAGCTAATATACTGAGGCAAAAACAAGGGCGTCATAGTTTTTGTACTTAGAGCGTGACCTGGATTGTGCTTAGCTACAATTGGACTCGCTATTGTCGAGTTCCAGATTTTTTTTAAATTGTCTGACCGATTTTGATGATTTTTTCTGTACTTATAGTGTCACCTCATACTGATGGTTCTTAGCTACAGTTGAACCCGGTAGGTGGCGCTGTCAGATATAATTTTCTTTTTCCTTTCAAATTTTTTTCCCAAAACTCCGGACTGGTACTCGAATCCAGAACCCTTCGATTAGATGTCGAGAGCTCTTATCCAGTTAAGCCATCCAAGCTTATACAAATTTGCCCCTTGGGCTGGAACGATTTTTTGGGTCTACCGAATCTTATGAATTTTTTTTTGTATATTTGGTAGCTATGAGAATAGGTGGTAAAGTATTTTTTACATAAACATGGGGCCCAGGAAAGGCCCTTGGGCTGGACCGATTTTTCTGGTCGACCGATTTTTGTGTTTTTTTTTTGTACATTTGGTAGGCATGAGAATAGGTCGTAAAGTATTTTTCACATGGACATGGGGGCCAGGCCAGGGGGGCTAGGCTGCACCGATTTTTCGGGTCGACTGATTTTTATGTCTTTTTTTGTTTTGTTTATTTGGTATTTATGAGGATAGGTAATAAACTATTTTTCACATGGACATGGGGGCCCAGGGGGTCCCCTTGGGTTGGACCAAGTTTTATGATATTTGATTTGTTGGATTTGTCTCCGCCCCGAATAGCAGAATAACTATTAAGACATGGATATGGGAGTCCAGGGGCTCTTGGGTTTCAAGCCTAAAGTTCAACTGAAAAATCTAAAAATTAAAAATAGATAATTTTGTATGGGAATCGCTACTTCAGATTACTTTTAATTGATGGCGTTCGTGGTGGAACTATCAGACGAAATAGAAAACTGTAATTTCTTCTTGAATCGCTACTTCGGATTACTTTTAATAGAACGCTATAGTAGGTGATACGAAGTTCACCGGGTCAGATAGTATCTTTATTATATATATGTTGTGGGGAAAACACATTCAAGCCTAAATTTTGTAATAAAAATAAAATGGTGTTCGTTGGTAAGTGCATTACTTGAGAACAGGTAGACCGATCTGGATATATTTTTTTTAGTATTCGTAATAGTTCAAATAAGGAAATACAATTTGGAAAAGCTTCCCGGGAAATTGTAAAATTCGGAAAAAACTGAGTTTTTTTTTTCTGTGATTTTTGTATGAACTCGGCACTATAACTCAGGATTCGAACGATTTAATTTTGTTCGTTATGATCCTGGAAAAGTTTTCAACAGTAATAGCACGAGAGGTCAAAATGTTGACCAATGAGATGTTTCAATTTCAAAATAAACAACCAATCGGACAACTATTGTAGTGGTAATTTTTCGCCAAGCTTTGTTCCAACGACAATTTTTTTGTAACTATTTGGCATTAAAATTTACAAGTAAAATTGTCTAAATATTGCCGCCAATTTTTGCTCTGCAGATTGATTCGTCTCTGTTGCTTGAGAAAATAATGACTCGTGCAAGCACTCGTCATTATTTTCGTCGCAACAGAAACTCGTATCTGAATAGCAAAAATTATTGTCGGCAATATTTTGACCTCTCGTGCTATTACTAACTACTACTAACTGAGGATAGGAAAAACTTTTTTTTTGATGGCCTCCCTTTCGTGAAAATCCGAAAATGTGAAAAAAGCACACCCAACGTAAAATTGAGCGTGCAAATGCGAAAACCACACAGCACACGACTGAAAACAAGTTTCCGTAAACACATACATAAACAAAGCATCCGATACGACAAATTGCATTTCAATCAAAAATAATCTCATTCCGTCGACTGATAACGTGTCCGAGTAAGCCCGATGGCTGTCGAAGTGTGAGGACGATTAGGGAATTGAATAATTAAAGAATTTTGGGTTCGGTCGCCATCTAGTGGCCAATTTAAATCCATAGTTCTCAACATGGCCGTTGTGGCGTAGGGACGCCCCCTTAAGGCACAGGATTTTAGTTGTCACGAACAAAAATTTTAGTATTACAGTTTTATACAATCCCTTCACGTCCTTCTAGTAATTAATTTCTAAACCTAACCCATGCTTCTCTCTTAGATGTTTGCACTGCAGCTTTTATATTTTTCTCTTCATTTTCATATCCCCATAATTTTCTTGGGAGTTTGTATTTCTACCATGTGTTAACCTTTCACTACATAGATACACATTGGTCTTCATAATACACATGTTTGGTTTTTGTTTCGTAAACGCATAAATATTTTTTGCTGACTCCAGAACTGAATATTTACAATTCCTTCGTTGTATTGTCCTTCGTGAGCTAATCGCAAAACCTGTTCTCTTAAGTTTGTTGAGATGACAGTCTTATATTCTCGAAGAAGTATTGCTCCCATCGATGTTCAAACCGAAAGGGTAAATTATTGACTTCCCACGACTTATCTGCGAGTTGCTTTATTGCTTCTTAAATACTGTAACGAAGTTACCGAAAATTCCGAGTTTTCTCGTCAGCGAGGTTCAACGCTCTCAAGCGACATTCTCCGCGGCGACTCACTGTTTTACCAAGGTCGCGCCCAAATTCAAACCCTCTCCGTCGAAATCCTGGTGTCGTACCGGGATGGTACTTGCATCACGTTGACCAGTAAAGAAGTGCGCTCCGGATGCCCCCATCCCGGATCCGCTACGTCGCCCGGAGCCGGCACCGTGGGAAGAGGAAGCAGTGATAGGCTCCGACCATCGCGTTGCGACAGGCCGCGCGCATCAGCCAACGAAATTATCTAAAAATCTCTCACAAGTTATTGGGTGTCGATCCGTGCAGAACCAGTTGTATACCGGGTGAATCATAAACAGTCAGTATACAGGCCGAACCATAAGATCGGTCGGTTACCGATACTTGTAAATATTCTAAATGACTGTACACAGAGTGATTAATAAAAACTGTAACACCGAGTCGTATTTATTTTCCCTCCCGACAAACTAGTACCGTGATCCGGCTTTTAGCTACCCGAGGTCCCGTGGAACATACCACGTTAAAAAACTGGCGCTCGAGGCAACCGCCGCCGAAAACAAGCGACACAATACATTTGTCAATTCTGCTTTCTTTACTAATCTGCGATATTGACAACGCTTTCAGAACGGCTTCTTTAATGATAAACTGCACATAATGTTAGTTTGGTTTATCAACAGTGGCGTCGCTTTCAAGTTTGCAAAGTGGATCCGCGATGTTAGACTTTCCCGACTCGCTCTATTCGTGCTGGAGGTTTTGATGTGGGTTTATATGTAGCCTCTAAAGGTTTGTGGTCTGTGACCAACTCAAACTCTAATCCAGCTAGATAAAAATAAAATCTTTTAACTCTTCAAACCAAAGCTATGCTTTCTTTTTCCATTTGCGAACTCAAGCTCTTGCTTCCGTAGAAGATTACTTGCTGGTTTTTTCTATCAAATTGTACAGCGCCTACAGCCAGCGTTGCTAGTTTTTCCAATTCTTTCTTAAGTTCGTCAAATTTATGTTGATGGACTGGATCCCACTGAAATTTTATGTTGATCATTTCGGTAAGGGTTCGGTCAACGTTCCCAGGTTTGGTATAAATTTCCCTGGATAGGTGACCAAACCAGGGAAGCTTCTCACTTCTTTTTTGGTTTCAGGCTGTCGAAAATCATGGACAGCCTGTATTTTCTTGGGATCCGGTTTGATGCCTTCTGTTGTCAGAATATGTCCCAGGAATTCAAGCTGATTCACTTAAATAAATTAAGCATTTTTTCTCGTTAAGTTGTACGTTTTGGTTTTACCAAAATAAACGCTTCGAAGCGGCGAATGGTGTAAGAGGTCCCACGCCCCCAGGGGCGCGCCCTAAGAGGAGCCAGCCAAAAGGGGTCTCCTTCGTACAGGAAGGCGCCTTAGTAAAGGATGACCTCCTTGGTACAGGATGGCCCCCTTGGAACAGGGCGGCCCAAGAATCTTGTCGCAACAATTGACAGTTGCGACCAGAGCGGCAAAATTTTAAAAGCATGGGCACAGCCTACTTCGACTACAATCAATTATTATAATGTCCTTGTAATTCTGCCAAAAATAAGTCAAAATTGTTTTATTATGTTTTGATTTGGTTTAAACAATAATAAATAAGCTTATTGTTTTGTAGAAGAATACAAGAACAAAAGGAGCAAAGTCAATATTGTTATTATATCTATCCTGTTATAAAGACAGACCATTTATTAAAATTTCAATTTAGTTGGAGATTTTTTGCGGGGGGAATATAATCAGTTATTGTTATCGAATAAACAGTAATAAAATAACACTTATAACTGTAATGAGTCTAAACCTAGCAAAAAAACAAAGATTATCAGTTTCATTAGTGGAAACCGTAATACCATAATAAATGTTCCACTAAAATAAAAATGATATCGAAACTATGAAAATCGTGCAACTATGAAGGTCGCAGAAGAAGTAAATAATCGCCTATCATAAACCGCTGGGCGCCCAAATGACCATAATCCTCGCAGCTTGTAAAATGAAATGAGATTATAACTGGAAGTGACCCCATAATGGTGGTGTTATGTCGTCTGGTATAAAGTACTGAAATGCACAGAATGTAGGTCTCGTTTAGATTGTTATGTGGAGCGTGGTCTGAATAATCTTGCATTTATTTTTGCAGCAAATGAAATTTATTGCTTCAATCAAATGCGGCCGATTTCCAACAGTGCTTAAAAATAATGCGCAGTTATAAATGCGTATTTTGTTTGAATGCCGTGAGGTTTATATTACAAAATGTGAACGTTAATATTATTGATTTATTGATTTGTGTCAATAAAAATCTGATTGTGGTGTTCAAAAGCAACAGGCGCAAAGCGTAGCGTAACGGATTTGGCGCCTCTTTGAAGATGACCCTATTGGGGCCATGTGTTGAAAAATTTAGATCACTATGCTAGAAAATAACTTTTGGAAGTTTTAAGCGATAGAACTGTTTATAAGATTATTTACTGGCATATACCTAACATAACACAGCTCAACAAAAATTTTTGGTTGCCCTCGGATCTTGATGACTAAGAAGACACACGATTTACGAATAAAGTCAGCGCACCAAATTGGCTCCAATTTTTATGTGTATGTTTGAACGTGTCTGAAAGTCCTACTAAAATTTTAACATTTAATAAAGTTTTAACATTTCTCACAATTTAAAAAGCTTTTATTGCGCATCTATCCGTCTATCGATTCTCCTTACGACCTTAGCTCCTGTGGCTTTTGGTATTACTAACGCCTTATTATGAATACCTTCGTTATATTTTATTTTACTGATTCTTATAATAAGACTAGTAATTACCCACGGCTTTGCAGGCGTAAAATGAGGTCGGCTTTACTCGAGCTTATGTTTGGAATTGGTACAACCGCTTATATAAGTTTTTAATTAAAAAAATTACAAAAAGTGAAAAAGAAGAAATTTTGTTTGTAAAATCGTCAGACACGCGTCCAGTAATTTTTAAAGGAGAATCAAGATCCCAATTTTCACGTACTATTTGTTTCCGTCCCCTTTTTTCGCAGTTGGTAATTTTTTTTACAAAATCGGATGATGTCATCTGTCTGGGGACAATAATTATTTATTGGAATGATCACATATGGTAACGGCATTGATCCAGAACAGTCGACAGACCGTGAGAACGTCTGGGAATAATTGTTCACATAAGATGCTCACATCAGCCGAGAAGGTTCTGTCGCGCTCATGACATATTATACGACGCTCGCACAAAGAGGACGATGTCATTCTTCAAGAATATTCGGTCGCGCCGAAACGATGATCTGATTATTTCCGGAATAGAAGGAACCGAGAACACCAGTAGGGGTATAAGAAAAGAACGAATGACGGAACGGGACAGTGTGTACTAGAAACATTGTGATCAAGTAGGTCTGCGTGTTATCGTGAACAAGTAAATTTGGACATAGGAAAACGTTAATTTTTAATAAGATTTAATTGTTAATGTATTGTTTAGTTTAATATTAAAAATGATTTAAACCGTTACAATACATCCGAACAACAGTTGTTTGAATTATTATTATATTCTCCTTTGTATTTTATCTTGATATTTTCAATTTCACAGCACACTATCAATGGCTAAATAATGATAATACTTAATTTTACAATTAAGTATAGGTAATGCTTAATAAAAAAGAAAAAAGTGAATAACAGTAACATAATAGTGCCAAAATATACAGGGTGTTAAAAAAAAATTGGCGATGGAAAGATATCAAAAGTTCTTTTTTCTCTTAAGTACTACATTGAAATCAAAAAGTATGGGCCACACACGATGTCTCTAACCTTCTTTTATCCACTTACAAAGTATTATAATTTTATGGTTAACAGCAAAGCCTTTATATTTTTTTTTGTGCTTTTAACGATTTTTTGAAAACTGCATTATTCTTCAATAAAAATTAAAAAACATTACACAGCTGGATAGCACTTACTAGGACAAACAATAATATAAAAAATATACATGGGGTTTCTATAAAAAAAAAAAAGTTGAATACGGTCCTGGAAAATTGAGTCCGGTAACGCAGTTTGTCCTGAATCATTTTATTACAATGACCAATTTTCTTAAAAATTAATACCAAAGGCATAAGAGACCGATCCCCCACTAATGACAGCCTGTATATAGATACATGGAGAAGAAATTTCCAATATCATTTGATATATTTGACTATACCTGTAGTGTGTATGTGTTATGGTTAAGTACAAACTTGACTACTTTATAAACGGGTACTCACTGGCTATTAATTGTGAACTAACCAAACATCTATTACGAGCACACTTCATAGGTATATTTGTTTTAGAAATTTCATCGTCTGGCGTGAAGAAAAGAATGGGAATAATACCGTTCGAAACCGACTAAAATGAAACGTAATGAATAATACAATAGCAGCTTGAAACGTTTTTGAATATGAACCCGTTGAGTGAAATTGCTTTCTTGCTTTTAAATAAATATTATTCTTTTAGATGAATGCTTTAAGTATGACACTGAACTGTTGAGAATTTTAAGAAATCTTGATCAACAATTAGTATTTCAGTTGGGAGTAGATTCAGATAAAATATTAGATTTATTTTTGCTTCCAAGGTGGGGGGTTATGGTATTTGTAAATGCAAGCATTCACATTTTGTACATGGATTATAAATAAATTATACAATGAAATATTTTTTTCTTACAGCTTAACGAAAACTACTTAAATTACTCGGCAATAATTTTTTTATTTCAACTGCATGTACTAGAATAAAAATAAAAATATTGGTCTTAATGATTCTTTTTATTTCGGTATGCTCTTTGGAATTTTCTCTCTAAGGTTAGGAACATGTTTAAATGCTAACAATCACACTACTAATCTTAGCTTGTAGTAAATTTAGCTCGAGACATCCTGGATATTCTTTGAAATTTCAATTTGAGTTTTTTTTACATTTTTTTTTATTGACATTATAATATATTGTCCGCTATACTCATCGACAGACTAAATGGATGAGAAATAACGACCATTTATTGATTATTTTTTTCCTTAAAAAACTAGAACTCACTCTCGTGTTCAATCCAATTTTAAAATTTTTAAGTCAAAAAATGGTTGTCATTCCAATACCATTAGTCAATCGGTCAGTTGTGGATGCAGCGGCCCACCCGCCCACCGCATTCACATGTGCTGCCAAGAACCATATGGCTTTTAGTCCCAAAGAACAACTTTGAAATAGAAGAAAAGGAATGTGGATACAATATGAAAATGGTTGTCATTTCGAACCAGTTTGTCAACCATTCAGTCAAAAATGTAAATTTGAGCATATATTTTGGTGTAAATCACAATTTGGATTTATTCTCATTACTGGTATAAGGTTTCTTTGTGACTAAAAAGCGTATTGTTGTGGCATCGTTTATACGTGCGGTGGGCGGGTGGGCCGCCCTATCCACTTACTCATCGACAGACTAAATGGATGAGAAATAACAACCATTTATTGATTATTTTTTTCCTTTAAAAACTAGGACTCACTCTCGTGTTCAATCCAATTTTAAAATTTTTAAGTCAAAAAATGGTTGTCATTCCAATACCATTAGACAATCGGTCAGTTGTGGATGCAGCGGCCCACCCGCCCACCGCATTCACATGTGCTGCCATGAACCATACGGTTTTTAGTCCCAAAGATCAACTGTGAAATAGAAGAAAGGGAATGTGGATACAATATGAAAATGGTTGTCATTTAGAACCAGTTTGTCAACCATTCAGTCAAAAATGTAAATTTGAGTATATATTTTGGTGTAAATCACAATTTGGATTTATTCTCATTACTGGCATAAGGTTTCTTTGTGACTAAAAAGCGTATTGTTGTGGCATCGTTTATACGTGCGGTGGGCGGGTGGGCCGCCCTATCCACTTACTCATCGACAGACTAAATGGATGAGAAATAACAACCATTTATAGATTTTTTTTTTCTTTAAAAACTAGGACTCACTCTCGTGTTCAATCCAATTTCAAAAATTTTTAGTCAAAAAATGGTTGCCATTCCAATACCATTAGACAATCAGTCAGTTGTGGATGCAGCGGCCCACCCGCCCACCGCATTCACATGTGCTGCCATGAACCATACAGTTTTTAGTCCCAAAGAACAAGTTTGAAATTGAAGAAAGGGAATGTGGATACAATATGAAAATGGTTGTCATTTCGAACCAGTTTGTCAACCATTCAGTCAAAAATGTAAATTTGAGTATATATTTTGGTGTAAATCTCAATTTGGATTTATTCTCATTACTGGTATAAGGTTTCTTTGTGACTAAAAAGCGTATTGTTCTGGTATCGTTTATACGTGAGGTGGACGGGTACGCCGCCCTGTCCACTATACTCATCGACTGACTAAATGGATGAGAAATAACGACCATTTATTGATTATTTTTTTCCTTTAAAAAGTAGGACTAACTCTAGTGTTCAATCCAATTTCAAATTTTTTTTGTCAAAAAATGGTTGCCATTCCAATACCATTAGACAATCAGTCAGTTGTGGATGCAGCGGCCCACCCGCCCACCGCATTCACATGTGCTGCCATGAACCATACAGTTTTTAGTCCCAAAGAACAACTTTGAAATAGAAGAAAGGGAATGTGGATACATTATGAAAATGGTTGTCATTTCAAACAAGTTTGTCAACCATTCAGTCAAAAATACGTGGGCTAGAGCATATTACATTAACTCGTGTGTTACAGATGACTTGGTCTAGGATCTCATCATCTGCAATCCTCGCACTCGTTGTGTAATGATGCTTCTATCCCATACTAATAATATAAATATCTAATATACAAGGACCATTAAGACACGAGCCTTGGCAACATTCTGGATTGTGCAATTATTAAAGTGCAGTTGCATGGGCAACTTTGTAATATTATGAGTGGATGTCGTTAACGTTGAAGGCATTATGATATTGATAGCGTTGGTAGCCTCGTTGTATTTAATTGAGTTCAACTGATTCATCAATGTATTTTTCGGCGACTGCTGTGGATTTCCATCCACCGTGACGTCTTAGTGAAGTCATATCTCCTCCAGCGTCAATTAATATTGTGGCAGAACTGCCGCGAAAGCAGTGCTCAGTGTATAAATCAGATAGATAGATAGATAGGTTTTAAAATTGAGTAATGAGTCCATAAGCTTGTTGACTTGCTAACCTTGTGTTCCTTTCTCCAATCCACAAATTGGGAATAAAACTTTTCAGACATTTTCCGGGATTTTGACGGAAATAAATCGTTTGTTGTCCTATTTAGGCCAGGTGACAGAGAGTTGAATAAGAAAATAATTAGTGGAAAGCTGGAAATGACCTTAATCTCTTTATTTGGACCCACTCATTACTGTCCCTCTCGAGCGGAATCGGCGTTGGCCCTAAGAAGGTAAAATTTTTCCGAGCTTCATCCCCTTTTGTCCAAAAAACCGCCACCGAGAGTGACCTCATGAAGCTTTTCTGCATTTTTCTCGTAAACGGTAACTACGACGAGAAAATATTATGTGACTTATATTTTTTCTTAAATTCTGCATAAATTTGGTCTCATAAAAATGAGTATAATTTAATACACATTTACATGCTATATTCCGTAGATTGGAACCTTTTTGGAAAAAGCATTTTTATCTGAATTTAACGATATGCTATAATAATTTTATTTTTTGGCATTTGTCTGCAAAAAAAAATTATATTTTTTTCATAAATTAATATTATTATTAAACGTCTGCAAATATTATTATTTGTGCTGTAAGAAAATAATATGCCATCAAACCTAACAGTATTACGAAAAAAAATGTCTTTTACAAGAAATGTTTAAAATGTTGACCATTGATTTCTCGACAAAAATGAATTCCATTAACAAAACTTTGTAACACATCGCGTAACATGTTGGAAGTGATGCTAGCAATCTCTTCTATTATTCGTTGCTTTAAATCTTCAAAATCAAGTGGTCTTCTGGCATAATCTCTACTTTTTACAGATCTGGCCGGCCATTCAACTGCCCCTCTCCTGCCGATCCACCTGCCAGGACACACTCCATCTATGAGGTCGGACTTGTTGACTAAAATGGGGTGGAGCTCCATCTTGCTGGAACCAGGTTGCTACGGCAGGTACATTTCTTTTGTCATAATTTGGAAAAAGCTGTGTAAGACCAGAAACAATCTTAGATGAGGAGTTTTGTTAATAGAATTAATTTTTGACAAAAAAATGAATGGTCAACATTTTGAACATTCATTAAAACAACAGATTTTTTTAGTAATATTGTTAGGTTTGATGGCATATTATTTTCTTACAGCACAAATAATAATATTTGCAGCCGTGAGTTTAATAATAATAATACTTTTTTTTTCTGCAGACAAAGACCAAAAAGTAGAATTATTATAGCACATCGTTAAATTCAGAAAAAAATGCTTTTTCCAAAAAGGTTATTTTCACCCTATATTGCTGTTTAAAAAAATACAAGTTAGTTTTGTATCTCGAGAACAAATGAGAGTGCAACTATGAAAAAATTACACCAAGTAGATTTTATAGACCCCTATATATCTGCCAAATTTGGTTTTGATCGGACTACCAGTTTTTGAGATATCCAGGTGTTTCCATACTTTTGCGCTACCCTGTATAAGTCTTAAAAGAGGATATATTTTCACACAACAGAATTCGTATCTTCAAATAAAACGGTTGTTAAATACCTGTTATCTATTCAATTCTTCTATTTTCTGTACATCTATTTTACGTCCGAATTGTGGCTTTGCGATATCTGGGCGTCGAATTGTGTCCTAACCGAAGACGTTGTACTGTATTAATTTTATCTTGATTGATGCTTGGGCTTCTATTTGCGACTTCTTTAATAATGTTCAGTAATGTTTTTAACTTTCTTTTTTACTAAGAGATATTAGATAGTTAGATATTATTGAAAAAAAAAATCTTTCTTATTTATTATTAACTTAGGCGGTTGGGAGAAAAGTTTTGTATCCATCTCTGGAATAAAGACCGTTAATCCCTCAAATGAAAATGCATCTCTTACATTCTCGGGATTAAAATGGGTCTTTATTGCCTAGATACATGAATAACCATTATTGTCAGGAAAACATGCCAAAAATTTAGTGGAATAAATGTGGGATCAGAACATTAAGAGCCATTGTTGAAATTGCCTTTAAGGTTCTGTGAGTACAGAAAACATAAATAAAATTTTCAGCTAATTTCAAAGTATCAGAATTTTTTGACAAATAAATTTCTAGAAAACTGATGCATAAGTGGATCTTATGAAATCATTTTTGAAAACATGGAAATTGTCACTTAATGATTCAACCTTACTGCTGGAAATAAGAGTAAGTCTTCAGTTGCAATTATTTTTGCTGCCAGTTTTCATCACGTGTCAAAAAAAAAACCATCTATACTATTACTGAACATTATCTTCGCAGAAGAGAAAATGGTCAATGAACTATATTGTAACGTTGCCTTTCGGCGCGACCGAACATTCTCGAGTGTGACATCATCCTCCTTGTGCAACTGTCGTATAGATTAGAGTATAACATCATCCTTTCGACAGAACCTTCTCGACTGATGAGAACAACAGTGCGGCATTCCACGGTCAATGGACTATTCCAGAGCGATGACATTATCGTATGTGGTCATTCAAATAATTGTCCCGACACAGATGACATCATTCAATGCGACTTTTGATGCCGTCGCGGCGTCGTCGTAATATAGACGTCTGGAACTTGTAAGACCCTTTTTAATTAAGCAAGGTAGCAGTCGAGGTAAAAACAGTTAATGCATAAGTTGTGCTTTTTATGTGTTTCTGTACAAAAAAAAAGGTATGAGGGAACTGAACGGAATTGTTGAAGCGATGTACACTATGACAGCTCCAGAAGTTTTTTCACAATTATCTTATCCATTGAGATACGTCGGCTCTCGGACTACCATGGCTAATTGCATTATGCATCATTTTTGTTCCGTCTGAGGTAGCTCAACATTTGAGAAAATCAATACGTGTTCTCTCTTGGTAATATATCCACTAACATGCAATAGAAATACATCCTGCACTCTGCTGAATGTAAAAGTCCTAAGAAGTATCTTAGATGCTTATCCGAATGTCTTACATGGAATATAAATGCAATTCTTGAGGCAAAGTTAGAATTTCACGCTGACTCGAGACTTTCTTTGTTTCAGTTGCAGAAATGTTAATTCTGGAGACAAGAGTTACCAATGTCAAGAACACGGTGTAGACTCGAGAAGGTTATTTAATATTTACTGGGTGTAAATAAGAGGAAAAAAGCATTAAAATCTGTGTGGACTAACTCAGAGGGAATTATGTATGCTTTATAGAGATTTCAAGCACGTAGCTAGAGGAATAAAAATTCTTTGATGTGAAATTGTTGAATACATAACGTCAGCAAGACTAATAAGGATTTTGTTTAAACAGAACTTCGCAGAAAGGCGACAAAGAATTGAATGAAGCATGAAGGAGTCTGGAAATCTTAATTCTATTCAATACATTTACGCCACAATGGGATATCAATATTCCTTGGACACTATCCCTTTTTACATATTATGCAGTAACAATTTAGTCAATTTAGAAAATAATCTTGTATAATGTAGAGTGAATAGATATGAATTAAAGCAATCGGATCGTTTTTACTTTAATGTTCCCTGATAAGTGTTCTTCCTTTGAGGTAAGAACCAAAACAGAAATAAAAGCTTTGGTAATCAAACAAATATTTCCCCTTTTGCTCGTTGAAATCGGACGTAAATTAACCAAGTTTTGATTTGTGGTCTATTTATATGTTTGTGCACCAAACAAACTTCCAAAACTTTATGTAAAAATTAGTTATAACCCTCGCGAGATTTCCTTGGATTCCGCAACCATAACAAACTAAAATTTCTAAAAGTACAATTTATGACTACTTAACTCGAATCCCATGATAATATCGGGCCGATCTTCCAACTCACCACTGTTATAAAAAATTCATCGAATTGGGACTTATAAATAATTCATGAAAATGAAAAGAGCAGGGAAATTTTTCATTTCAATCACACGGCCGAATTTATGGCCAGTGGGACTTCTCCCATCAGGATAAGTAGGTTCTGTAAACACTTTGTTGGAATATAAGAAAAATCGATAAGTGCCTACACAACTGGAGGAGTAGTTGCAAGGATTTAGTTCGAATAAATAAGGAGAAATATTCAGCAGGGTTCGGATTTTTTTTCTTGGAGCAAATCAAATAAGTGTAGGTGAGATCTGATGCGAAAGTTTCATCACATACAACAATTGGATGTAAAATATGCAAAGTAGCAATGAAGTCAATGCAAAGTTGGTACGTGACTCATGGGGCAATAAAGTTGTAATTGCGTTGTTTAGTTTTTCTAAGCTTGAGTGCGATATTTATTTGTTATTTTTCCTTTAAAAAATAATGTACAGAAAGATTTTTAGATATCTGTGACCTCCGCTTTGTACTGCTTTATAATTTTTGTTATAGTAAGAGGACAGTCTAGCGCTACGTTCGGGAAATTTCTCATCACTTTGAAAATAATGCATCAATTTTGAAACGCTTTCGTATTATAATAAAGAATAGATGGTAAAATGACGCTATCACCCAATTTTATTTAAAGTATTAAAAAAAAGTTTATTTACGTTATAAATAATTATTTAAAAAAAAGAAGTTGATCCCGTCATTAAACGATTTTTTTACATTTACTGAAAAAAGAAAAATTGAAGACGTCAAAAGTTAAAGGAATTATGAGAAATTTGGTAAAAAATAATTAAGCGTTGAGAAGGTGGCTCACCCTACAGCCAACCCGTTGCGTCAATACGGCGGGCGATTTGCAAGTTTAAACGAAGACGGCAGCCTGAAGGCGGTACAATAATAATTATTGATTAGAATAAATAATATGCAATACCTAATTTATCGGACTAATTTAAATAGAAAATCTACACGAATTACAAACACAATTTTACAAAGGTACGATTATATTTAGTTGAAATTTCTTGTAAATTTTAAGTAAAATTGAGGATCCTCCAATAGAGACAAATTTAGCACTCCTAACAATTTAATATCATAAATAGAAATAATTATGAAGATAAAAATGCTTTAAAAACACTACTTTGCTTCGACATGTAGAACTAATAATAGTTATTACTATTTATTATTATTTACCTTAGTGTTATAAACAAATAAACAGTCCTAAAAAATAAAGTGCGCACAAGTTTTTCAATTTAAACCAGTCGATTGCCATTTCCATGAAAATATTCTGCTCGAATTCTGGAAATTCATCTAGTTCTGTCAACGAAAAAAACTTTTTTTTACTCGAAAATTTTTGGTGGCAAATATTTTTTTTTGCTGACAATTTAGGTGCCGCATTTAATTTTTTTGCTCGGCAATTTTTGGTGACAAATCTCAAGCTTTGCTAGTCAATAATTGTTGGTGTCAAATTTAATTTTTTTGTTGACAATTTTTGGTGCTAAATTTCAGTTTTTGTTGACAATTTTTGGTGCCAAATTTTAGTTTTTTTTTTTTAATTTTTGGTCACATTTAATTTGTTTTTTGCTCGACAAATTTTGGTGTCAAATTTCATATTTTGCTGCCAATTTTTGGTGTCAAATTTGTCAAATTTGGGTGACAATTCTCGGTGGTAAATTCCATTTTTTGCTGAAATTTTTGCTTATAATTTTGGTGGCAAATTTCATTCTCTGCTGACAATAATTATTATTGGTGTCAAATTTCAGTTTTTGTTGACAATTTTTGATCACATTTAATTTTTTTGGTTGACAATTTTTGGTGTCAAATTTCATTTGTTTGCTCACGATTTTTGGTGTCAAATTTCATTTTTTTGCTGACAATTTGTGTCATACTTATAATTGCTGGTGTCAAATTGAATCTTTTTTGTTGACAATTTTTGGTGCCAATTTTCAGTTTTTGTTGACAATTGTTGGTGACAAATTTCAGTTTTTGTTGACATTTTTTGGTCCCAAATTTCAGTTTTTTTTTGTCAATTTTTGGTCACATAAAATTTTTTTTTGCTTGACAAATTTTGGTGTCAAATTTCATTTTATTGGTCGGAAAATTTTGGTGACAAGTTGCGGTGTCAAGTTTCATTTTCTGCTGACATTTTTGCTTACAATTTTGGTGGCAAATTTCATTCTCTGCTGACAATAATTGTTGGTGTCAAATTTAATTTTTTTGTTGACAATTTTTGCTGCCAAATTTCAATTTTTGGTCACATTTAATTTTTTTGCTCGACACTTTTTGGTCAAATTTAACTTTTTGGCTCGGCAATTTTTAGTGGCCAATTTAATTTTTTGCTCGACATTTTTTGGTGTCACTTCTGTTGTTTGCTCGGCAAATTTTGGTGACTGCTGTCAAATTTCATTATTGGCTCACAATTTGTAGTGGAAAATTTCATTTCTTTGCTGGACAATTTTTGGTGTCAAATTTCATTTTATTGGTCGGAAAATTTTGGTGACAAGTTGCGGTGTCAAGTTTCATTTTCTGCTGACATTTTTGCTTACAATTTTGGTGGCAAATTTCATTCTCTGCTGACAATAATTGTTGGTGTCAAATTTAATTTTTTTGTTGACAATTTTTGCTGCCAAATTTCACTTTTTGGTCACATTTAATTTTTTGCTCGACACTTTTTGGTCAAATTTAACTTTTTGGCTCGGCAATTTTTAGTGGCCAATTTAATTTTTTGCTCGACATTTTTTGGTGTCACTTCTGTTGTTTGCTCGGCAAATTTTGGTGACTGCTGTCAAATTTCATTATTGGCTCACAATTTGTAGTGGAAAATTTCATTTCTTTGCTGGACAATTTTTGGTGTCAAATTTCATTTTTTTGCTCGGCAATTTTTTGTGGCATTTTATTTTTTGCTGTCAATTTTTGGTGCCAAATTTCATTTTTTTACTGTCAATTTTTGGTGTCAAATTTAATTTTTCTTGACATTTTGGTGGCATATCTAATTTTTTTGCTGACAATTTTTGGTAGCAAAATTCATTTTTGCTTACAATTTTTGGTGGCAAATTTAATTTTTTAATTTTTGGTGGTAAATTTATTTTTTTTTTGCTCGACAATTTTTGGTGGCAAATTTTGTTTTTCTTGACATTGTGGTGGCATATTTCATTTTCTTGCTGACAATTTTTAGTGTCAAATTTCAAATTTTGCTCGGCGATTTTTATTGGCAAATTGCATTTTTTTTGCTGACTATTTTTGGTGGCAAATTTCGCCTTTTTGCTGACAATTTTTGGTGACAAATTTAATTTTTCTTGACATTTTGGTGGCATATTTCATTTTCTTGCTGACAATTTTTGGTGGAAACTTCCATTTTTTGCTGACAATTTAGGTGCCGCATTTAATTTTTTCGCTCGGCAATTTTTGGTCACATTTAATCTTTGTTTCCTCGACAAATTTTGGTGTCAAATTTCATATTTTATTTTGCTGCCAATTTTTAGTGTCAAATTTCAGTTTTTGGTGACAATTTTTGGAGGTAAATTCCACTTTTTGCTCACAATTTTTGGTGTAGAATTTAATTTTTTTGCTCGACAATTTTTGGTGGCAAATTTCGCCTTTTTGCTGACAATTTTTGGTGACAAATTTAATTTTTCTTGACATTTTGGTGGCATATTTCATTTTCTTGCTGATAATTTTTGGTGGCAAAATTCATTTTTGCTTACAATTTTTGGTGGCAAATTTAATTTTTTTGCTCGCCAATTTTTGGTGGCAAATTTAATTTTTTTTGCTCGACAATTTTTGGTGGCAAATTTTGTTTTTCTTGACATTGTGGTGGCATATTTCATTTTCTTGCTGACAATTTTTAGTGTCAAATTTCAAGTTTTGCTCGACGATTTTTATTGGCAAATTGCATTTTTTTGCTGACAATTTTTGGTGACAAATTTAATTTTTCTTGACATTTTGGTGGCATATTTCATTTTCTTGCTGACAATTTTTGGTGGAAACTTTAATTTTTTGCTAACAATTTAGGTGCCGCATTTAATGTTTTCGCTCGGCAATTTTTGGTCGCATTTAATCTTTGTTTCCTCGACAAATTTTGGTGTCAAATTTCATATTTTATTTTGCTGCCAATTTTTAGTGTCAAATTTCAGTTTTTGGTGACAATTTTTGGAGGTAAATTCCATTTTTTGCTCACAATTTTTGGTGTAGAATTTCATTTTTTTTTGCTCGACAATTTTTGGTGGCAAATTAAATTTTTTTTTCTCGACAATTTTTGGTGGCAAATTTTATTTTTCTTTACATTGTGGTGGCATATTTTATTTCCTTGCTGACAATTTTTAGTGCCAAATTTCAAGTTTTGCTCGGCGATTTTTATTGACAAATTACATTTTTTTGCTGACCATTTTTGGTGGCAAATTTAATTTTTCTTGACATTTTGGTGGCATATCTCATTTTCTTGCTGACAATTTTTGGTGGAAACTTCCATTTTTTGCTGACAATTTAGGTGCCGCATTTAATCTTTTCGCTCGGCAATTTCAATTTTGTTGTCAAATTTCATATTTTATTTTAGTGTCAAATTTCATTTTTTGGTGACAATCTTTGGAGGTAAATTCAATTTTTTGCTCACAATTTTTGGTGTAGAATTTCATTTTGTTGCTCGGCAAATTTTGGTGACAAGCTGCGGTGTCAAATTTCATTTTTTTGCTGACATTTATGTTTACAATTTTGGTGTCAATTTTCATTCTCTGCTGAAAATAATTGTTGGTGGCAAATTTTATTTTTCCTGACATTGTGGTGGCATATTTCATTTTCTTGCTGACAATTTTTAGTGCCAAATTTAAAGTTTTTCTCGGCGATTTTTATTGGCAAATTGAATTTTTTTGCTGACCATTTTTGGTGCCAAATTTCGCTTTTTTGTTGACAATTTGTGGTGCAAAATTTCAGTTTTTGTTGACAATTTTTGGTCACATTTAATTTTTTGCTCGACAATTTTTGGTGTCAAATTTCATTTTTTTGCTCACAATTTTTGGTAAAAACTTATTTTTTGCTGACAATCTTTGGTGACAAATTACATTATTTTTTTTTTGCCGACAATTTAGGTGCCGCATTTAATTTTTTTCCTCGGCAATTTTTGGTGGCAAGTTTCAATTTTCGGTGCCACATTTCAGGTTTTTTTTTGTCAATTTTTTTGCTCGACAAATTTTGGTGTCAAATTTCATATTTTATTTTGTTGCCAATTTTCATTTTTTGGTGACAATTTTTGGAGGTAAATTTCATTTTTTGCTCACAATTTTGGTGTCAATTTTCATTCTCTGCTGAAAATAATTGTTGGTGGCAAATCTTATTCTTCCTGACATTGTGGTGGCATATTTGATTTTCATGCTGACAATTTTTAGTGCCAAATTTCAAGTTTTGCTCGGCGATTTTTATTGGCAAATTGCATTTTTTTGCTGACCATTTTTGGTGCCAAATTTCGCTTTTTTGTTGACAATTTGTGGTGCCAAATTTCAGTTTTTGTTGACAATTTTTGGTCACATTTAATTTTTTGCTCGACAATTTTTGGTAAAAACTTATTTTTTGCTGACAATCTTTGGTGACAAAATACATTTTTTTTGCCGACAATTTAGGTGCCGCATTTAATTTTTTTGCTCGGCAATTTTTGGTGGCAAGTTTCAATTTTCGGTGCCACATTTCAGGTTTGCTTGACAAATTTTGGTGTCAAGTTTCATTTTATTGGTCGGAAAATTTTGGTGACAAGTTGCGGTGTCAAGTTTCATTTTCTGCTGACATTTTTGCTTACAATTTTGGTGGCAAATTTCATTCTCTGCTGACAATAATTGTTGGTGTCAAATTTAATTTTTTTGTTGACAATTTTTGCTGCCAAATTTCACTTTTTGGTCACATTTAATTTTTTGCTCGACACTTTTTGGTCAAATTTAACTTTTTGGCTCGGCAATTTTTAGTGGCCAATTTAATTTTTTGCACGACATTTTTTGGTGTCACTTCTGTTGTTTGCTCGGCAAATTTTGGTGACTGCTGTCAAATTTCATTATTGGCTCACAATTTGTAGTGGAAAATTTCATTTCTTTGCTGGACAATTTTTGGTGTCAAATTTCATTTTTTTGCTCGGCAATTTTTTGTGGCATTTTATTTTTTGCTGTCAATTTTTGGTGCCAAATTTCATTTTTTTACTGTCAATTTTTGGTGTCAAATTTAATTTTTCTTGACATTGTGGTGGCATATTTCATTTTCTTGCTGACAATTTTTAGTGTCACATTTCAAATTTTGCTCGGCGATTTTTATTGGCAAATTGCATTTTTTTTGCTGACTATTTTTGGTGGCAAATTTCGCCTTTTTGCTGACAATTTTTGGTGACAAATTTAATTTTTCTTGACATTTTGGTGGCATATTTCATTTTCTTGCTGACAATTTTTGGTGGAAACTTCCATTTTTTGCTGACAATTTAGGTGCCGCATTTAATTTTTTCGCTCGGCAATTTTTGGTCACATTTAATCTTTGTTTCCTCGACAAATTTTGGTGTCAAATTTCATATTTTATTTTGCTGCCAATTTTTAGTGTCAAATTTCAGTTTTTGGTGACAATTTTTGGAGGTAAATTCCATTTTTTGCTCGACAATTTTTGGTGTCAAATTTCATTTTTTTGCTCACAATTTTTGGTGAAAACTTATTTTTTGCTGACAATCTTTGGTGACAAATAAAATTTTTTTTTTGCCGACAATTTAGGTGCCGCATTTAATTTTTTTGCTCGGCAATTTTTGGTGGCAAGTTTCAATTTTCGGTGCCACATTTCAGGGTTTTTTTTGTCAATTTTTTTGCTCGACAAATTTTGGTGTCAAATTTCATATTTTATTTTGTTGCCAATTTTCATTTTTTGGTGACAATTTTTGGAGGTAAATTTCATTTTTTGCTCACAATTTTGGTGTCAATTTTCATTCTCTGCTGAAAATAATTGTTGGTGGCAAATCTTATTCTTCCTGACATTGTGGTGGCATATTTCATTTTCATGCTGACAATTTTTAGTGCCAAATTTCAAGTTTTGCTCGGCGATTTTTATTGGCAAATTGCATTTTTTTGCTGACCATTTTTGGTGCCAAATTTCGCTTTTTTGTTGACAATTTGTGGTGCCAAATTTCAGTTTTTGTTGACAATTTCTGGTCACATTTAATTTTTTGCTCGACAATTTTGGTGTCAACTTTCATATTTTATTTTGTTGCCAATTTTTGGTATCAATTTTAATTTTTTGCTGACAATTTTGGTGGCAAAATCCATTTTTGTTCACAATTTTTGGTGGCAAATTATTTTTGCAGACAATTTTTGGTGAAAACTTTAATTTTTTGCTGGCAATTTTTGGTGACAAATTTTTTTTTTGCTGGCAATTTAGGTGCCACATCTAATTTTTTTGGTCGGCAATTTTTGATGACAAGTCTCAACTTTTGATGCCAAATTTCATTTTTTTTTTTCAATTTTTGGTCACATTTAATTTTTTTGCTTGACAAATTTTGGTGTCAAATTTAATTTTTTGGAAGTAAATTCCATTTTTTGCTCACAATTTTTGGTGTAAAATTTAATTTTTTTGCTCGGCAAATTTTGGTGACAAGTTGCGGTGTCAAATTTCATTTTTTGCTGAGATTTTTGCTTACAATTTTGGTGGCAAATTTCCTTCTCTGCTCACAATAATTGTTGGTGTCAAATTTAATATTTTTGTTGACAATTTTTGGTGCCAAATTTCAGTTTTTGTTGTCAACTTTTGGTGACATTTAATTTTTTTGCTCACAATTTTTGGTGTCAAATTTCATTTCTTGCTGACAATTTTTTGTGTCAAATCATAAAGTTCCGCACAAAATTCATAATTCAGTATTATGGACTGTTTTTGCGAAAAACGCTGGAACAGGTCGATTTTTGTTTTTAAATTGCCATCTTTTGACATAACAATTTTGTTGTCAATCAATGTTTTGAAATGGCAACTCCCAATTTTTTTTTGTTTCAGTTGCACTTTTCAATTCTCTATTCAAGAAGTGTTATTTTGATTTTTGAACAAACAGGTAAAAATCAAACTAACCACGTTTGAAGGAGAATTCTACCAGTTATGTGATGTGTAACTTATCCACTGAAAGAGAAACACACAGACAAAACCCTAGTAAATACTACTGTAAAGAAAAGTCATCAGCAAAGAGTTTTTTTATATTAAAAGGTGTTTCAATCTTTTAAATGTAATGGCATGTGATAGTATTATCAGTAATAATATCACAAGAGCATAGAAAATATCGAATGACGAGGATAGTTTAATCAGATTATTTTCAATGCCCGAGTGGTATTCATTACGATTATATAACGAAAAAATGCAAAATTTTGACGGAACTTTTTTTCTGACGTTTATTAACAATCATAAAAAAATCGTTCCTATGGCAAAGTTCATTGTCGGAGCCAGCCGAAACACCGAAATGAATATACCCCGTCGTCAAGGGTATACTCACTTATATACATCGTAACTATGAAAAATCTGTAATTGGTATGGGCTCAATTTATTTTGTGTTACATAATAAATAAATAAATCTCACTTAAATAGAACGAATATTTTAAACGACTAGTGAAATTATTATTAACGACCAGCGGATTATATGTTGCTAATAAATGTAATCAGTACTCGTGAAGCCGTCTACACACGTTAGAGCACTAAAAGCTTACTAAACCTGAACTTAATCTTTCCCAAATGGACCCACTCGCTGACATTTATGATGGTCAAAACGGTAGTAAAATCAGCTTAATATCCTAATCACTTATTTAAATTGCACGACAGCTTCTTAATTATCTCGAAAGCCTCTCTGAAAGTGCATCACGTCGGAGCTTAGCGACAGAAGAAAATCGATTACATTTCGTTTTTCCGCGTCCATTTACGTTGAAGGTCACCATGTATTAAAATCCTTCGGCATATTCCTTTGGGGTTTCCTTCTCGATAGCCGCAGAGGTTCAAAGGCATTTAGTAAGATCAAATATAGCTGCGGAGGTTGGAGACGTCCGTGGATCTATTTAATCTTGAACGTGTCTAAATTTAGCGTTTCTAAGGTGTCTTTTGGATATGTCCCTAATTGGTGCTGATTACGAAAGCAAAACATCCGTAACATACTGTGTGAGTGTGAATAAAATCGATATCGTCGGTCTAATGTGAAAAGTGCATAACTACAAAATCATAATTTTGTCGAACAGTTCCAATTGAAATTTGATTTTAGTCACTCAAAATCAACCTTGAAGTTGGAGTTATGCACTTTTCACATTAGGCCGACGATATGTATTTACGACCCGTAGCATGGCGTGTCGTGCGGCAATGATCCAAAGGTTACATAAAGAAACCACGATCCCACAACCCTTTTTTCTTTTACATCTTGTTAAAAGCTAACGTACACCTGTCTAAATTTAGCGGATCCAATTTAAGTATGGGGATTATTGTAGGGCATTCCAAGCACTGACCTTGTCGGGGGCGTCCAATAAATGATTTCACACGCAAATTGCCAGCAGAAGTTGAATAATTATTATTAATGATCTGAAACCAATATGATTCGAGCATCACCTACATTAGTATGATTAACTCTGTTACATCCAATTTTCTGCGTGATTGCTGGACGATTTATCATTCGTGAAGTTCTAAATCCGATGGCCTTAAGAGGATCGAAGAGGGAAAAGTAACAATCCATCGGAACGGAAGGCTGGTAGCGAAATTTCAATTAATTTTCCCTAATGAATCGACTTCTTTGTTTCAAAGAGATTGGACTAATCAGATTTACGACGGAAAAAGAAAGAGTGAGGAAATTGGGAGATTTATCATCCGAGATATGGGTGGCAGGACTTGAAAGAAAGAACTATTCTTTAAGGATAATGCATTACACGAATATGCTGGCCACACACATATTATGCAAAGGAGTGAAAATATTATTTCTTTTTCCTTTTGCATCCAACGTGCTCTTTGAAATACACGTGTCATCAGGCTTAGACGGATCAAACGTCGACTGAAATTAAAGGGCCTCTCTGTCACGTGGTCTAGTGCGAGCATAATATTTCCCTCTCTTACGTCTGTAGTTAACCCGCAACGGCCCACAAACTTTGTAACATACGATGACTTAGTACTGTCGTGTGTTTTATTTTTCGTCTCTATTTAACCGACGTAATATCATTCAGTAATTCATCAGCCAAGTTCAGTTACATCCACCAAATAAGAATTTATTCTCATAAAACTAATATCTGGAATAAAATAGTGCGAACTGAATTAAGTACGCCCGATTTATAGCTATAATCCGCCCGTAAAAATGGTTTAAATAGCGACAATAGTACGAAAAACTAGCTACAGGACTAGGTTAATATTATTACGATGGACACAAAGGGAATAGAAGAGTGCAGTGATTAATTAATAAAATGTCTTATCTGGTGTTGAGGATGATGCTGTGATGTGATGTCTTCCAGAGACAGTGCGAACTAACGGTTCCTAATCGTCCAATCGTCTTCGAAAGATCGCAGGGAATTCTCCAACAGGGACAAGTACCGTACAATCGAAATCATCCTTAGATGGTCAATCTATTTGTCCACCTCAAACCAGGACCCTAAGATGAAGAAAATTCTCTTTTAAGTACCCCATCTAATAATTAAGAAGGACCTTTACCTCTAACGAGGGAAAAAGAAAAACGTGGTCTAAGACCAAAATGAGCGACACTATTCGGTGGTTACTGATCCCCCGCAGGAAAATGACTTCCCGGATTTATTAATAATTTCGAACCACAAGAACAAGAATGTCTTCTCGACGGAAACTCAAACTGGAAAAGAGCCTTATCAAAATTGGGATCAAGCGCAAACCCTAAATGAATCTTCAAGATTGCTGAAAAGTAATATAAAGGAAATATAAAAGACAGGTATTATCCAGTCGAGTTCCTTACCTTCTAGGCGGTGGTGAAGATGCTGTATCGAATAATCTTCCGAAAAGAACAAATCAAACAAATAATGCCGACAAAACTAAGAATGAGGAAGAAGAACGATCGGCATTGAGAGTTTCATTCTGTAATATCGCCCACAATTACGTATACAGTACAATTAGTCTAAGCAAGACAAGAGTGGAATTCACGTCGAAAACAGTGGCTTCAAATTCGGAGTGCTGTACGCCCAATGCAACACATGTCCTTGGTGGTCAAATGCTCCAGGATGCCCCAACCCAGCAATCCCTTCTCGGTGAAGTGGTTCATACCAAAAACAACTAAGCGAAATAAAAAAGGGTAGTGAAATGTGTAAGGTTATAAACAAGATATCTTCACAATACTTATTTTGAAACCGGTGGTGAATAATTTAATGATTCTGATCAAGCCAAATTTAATGATTTCAATTTAAATTAGAAACAAAGTATTTTCTATATTTTCCGACACCGAATTTAAATACTTCCCGGCACCGTATCGAAACCGTCCTTGATCCCAGTCGCTCAAACAATTAGCGTCGAGAAGAGGACACGCCGATAAGCGATAGGTCGCGACTTCCCCAACCACCACTCAGGACCGCACATTCGGTCGGGGAAGAAGCCGAAGAAACAGACGAAGAAGAGGAAGAAGTGACCTACCCGAAGAGGGAGACGAAGAAGCAGCGACCGACCTGAAGGGAGAGAGAGAAGAAGGTAGAGACCTCCGCCAAAAGCACGAGCCGCAAACCACCCACCCACAGGACGGGATCGGCCCTGGTATTTCCTCGCTGCACAGAAATCCTCGTGTAGCTCTCCGGCCCGCCGACCTTCTGTGTGTGGTGCGGAGGAAGTCGATTTAACACTGCGGGAGTCCTAGTGGCTGTACCATCGGTGATCGACTCTGCAGGTATCCGGACGGGACTCTTCCTGGCGGTGCTCCCGTCCGGGCCGTCCCACCTCACACCCGCCACCGGCTGCCGCCGCCGCTCACGTAGAGATCGGAGAGAGAGACAGACCGTGCAACTAATAAAGGCAGCCAGTACCGTTTCTATAAGAGTTAAACGAAGAGAGAGACACAGGGTTAATAAAGTTAAAGACGTTCCCTTTTGCTGCTCCTGCTCCCCGTCACCGTGTATATATTGTAAATAAAGACCGACCCTGTATTTGTTTTACTTTCCTACCGTCAAACTCCCATTCAGGGCGTTATTATCTGTTCAAATGTGACATTGTAATGATGAAAATATCTCCGAAATTAGACAAATTACACATTCAAAGGCAGAATTAATTTTTTTGAGATTTTCTTCGAGTGGCGAATCCACCATTTATCACCCTTTCTTCAATTTTCTTCTGTAGGCTTCAGGGAGTCATTATCTGTTCAAATGTGACATTGTAATGATGAAAACAACTCCGAAATTCTACGAATTATACTCTCAAAGGCAGAGTGAATTTTTTACATATTTTCTTCAAGTGACGAATCCATCATTTTTTCACCCTTTCTTCAATTTTCTCCTGTAGGCTTCAGGGAGTCATTATTTGTTCAAATGCGACATTGTAATGATGAAAACAGCTAAGAAATTCCAGAAAGACAGAATGAATTTTTTACAGATTTTCTTTAAGTGGCGAATTACCATTTATAACCCTTTCTTTAATTTTCTCCCGTAGGCTTCGGGAGTCATTATCTGTTCAAATGTGACATTGTAATGATGAAAACAACTCCGAAATTCTACGAATTATACTCTCAAAGGCAGAATTAATTTTTTACATATTTTCTTCAAGTGGCGAATCCACCATTTTTCACCCTTTCTTCAATTTTCTCCTGAAGGCTTCGGGGAGTCATTATCTGTTCAAATGTGACATTGTAATGATGAAAACAACTTCCAAATTCCACAAATTATACTCTCAAAGTCAGAATTATTTTTTTACATATTTTCTTCAAATGGCGAATCCATCATTTTTTCACCCTTTCTTCAATTTCCTCCTGTAGGCTTTAGGGAGTCATTATCTGTTGAAATGTAACATTATAATGATGAAAACAGCTCCGAAATTAGACAAATTAGACCCTCAAAGGCCAACTGAATTTTTTACAGTTTTTCTTCAAGTGGCGAATCCACCATTTTTCACACTTTCTACAATAATTCCCTATAGGCTTCAGGGCGTTATTATCTGTTCAAATGTGACATTGTAATGATGAAAATATCTCCGAAATTAGACAAATTACACATTCAAAGGCAGAATTAATTTTTTTGAGATTTTCTTCGAGTGGCGAATCCACCATTTATCACCCTTTCTTCAATTTTCTTCTGTAGGCTTCAGGGAGTCATTATCTGTTCAAATGTGACATTGTAATGATGAAAACAACTCCGAAATTCTACGAATTATACTCTCAAAGGCAGAGTGAATTTTTTACATATTTTCTTCAAGTGACGAATCCACCATTTTTCACCTTTTCTTCAATTTTCTCCTGTAGGTTTCAGGGAGTCATTATGTGTTAAAATGTGACATTATAATGATGAAAACAACTCCGAAATTCCACAAATTATACTCTCAAATGCAGAGTGAATTTTTTACAGATTTTCTTCAAGTGGCGCATCCACCATTTTTCACACTTTCTACATTAATTCCCTATAGGCTGCAGGGCGTTATTATCTGTTCAAATGTGACATTGTAATGATGAAAACAACTAAGAAATTCCAGAAAGGCAGAATGAATTTTTTTACAGTTTTTCTTGGCGAATTCACCATTTATAACCCTTTCTTTAATTTTCTCCCGTAGGCTTCAGGGAGTCATTATCTGTTTAAATGTGATATTGTAATGATGAAAGCAACTCCGAAATTCCACGAATTATAGTCTCAAAGGCAGAATTAATTTTTTACATATTTTCTTCAAATGGCAAATCCATCATTTTTTCACACTTTCTACAATAATTTCCTATAGGCTTCAGGGCGTTATTATCTGTTCAAATGTGACATTGTAATGATGAAAATATCTCCGAAATTAGACAAATTACACATTCAAAGGCAGAATTAATTTTTTTGAGATTTTCTTCGAGTGGCGAATCCACCATTTATCACCCTTTCTTCAATTTTCTCCTGTAGGCTTCAGGGAGTCATTATTTGTTCAAATGCGACATTATAATGATGAAAACAACTCCGAAATTCTACGAATTATACTCTCAAAGGCAGAATTAATTTTTTACATATTTTCTTCAAGTGGCGAATCCACCATTTTTCACCCTTTCTTCAATTTTCTCCTGTAGGCTTCGGGGAGTCATTATCTGTTCAAATGTGACATTGTAATGATGAAAACAACTTCCAAATTCCACAAATTATACTCTCAAAGTCAGAATTAATTTTTTACATATTTTCTTCAAATGGCGAATCCATCATTTTTTCACCCTTTCTTCAATTTCCTCCTGTAGGCTTTAGGGAGTCATTATCTGTTGAAATGTAACATTATAATGATGAAAACAGCTCCGAAATTAGACAAATTAGACCCTCAAAGGCCAACTGAATTTTTTACAGTTTTTCTTCAAGTGGCGAATTCACCATTTTTCACACTTTCTACAATAATTCCCTATAGGCTTCAGGGCGTTATTATCTGTTCAAATGTGACATTGTAATGATGAAAACATCTCCGAAATTAGACAAATTACACATTCAAAGGCAGAATTAATTTTTTTGAGATTTTCTTTGAGTGGCGAATCTACCATTTATCACCCTTTCTTCAATTTTCTTCTGTATGCTTCAGGGAGTTTATCTGTTCAAATGTGACATTGTAATGATGAAAACAACTCCTAAATTAGACAATTACACCTTCAAAGGCAGAGTGAATTTTTTACATATTTTCTTCAAGTGACGAATCCACCATTTTTCACTTTTTCTTCAATTTTCTCCTGTAGGTTTCAGGGAGTCATTATGTCTTAAAATGTGACATTATAATGATGAAAACAACTCCGAAATTCCACAAATTATACTCTCAAATGCAGAGTGAATTTTTTACAGATTTTCTTCAAGTGGCGCATCCACCATTTTTCTCACTTTCTACAATAATTCCCTATAGGCTACAGGGCGTTATTATCTGTTCAAATGTGACATTGTAATGATGAAAACAACTAAGAAATTCCAGAAAGGCAGAATGAATTTTTCTACAGTTTTTCTTTAAGTGGCGAATTCACCATTTATAACCCTTTCTTTAATTTTCTCCCGTAGGCTTCAGGGAGTCATTATCTGTTTAAATGTGACATTGTAATGATGAAAGCAACTCCGAAATTCCACGAATTATACTCTCAAAGGCAAAATGAATTTTTTACATATTTTTTTTTCAAATGGCAAATCCATCATTTTTTCACCCTTTCTTCAATTTTCTTCTGTAAGCTTCAGGGAGTCATTATCTGTTCAAATGTGACATTGTAGTGCTGAAAGCAACTCCGAAATTCCACGAATTATAATCTCAAAGGCAGAATTAATTTTTTACATATTTTCTTCAAGTGGCGAATCCACCATTTTTCACACTTTCTACAATAATTCCCTATAGGCTTCAGGGCGTTATTATCTGTTCAAATGTGACATTGTAATGATGAAAACATCTCCGAAATTAGACAAATTACACATTCAAAGGCAGAATTAATTTTTTTGAGATTTTCTTTGAGTGGCGAATCTACCATTTATCACCCTTTCTTCAATTTTCTTCTGTATGCTTCAGGAAGTCATTATCTGTTCAAATGTGACATTGTAATGATGAAAACAACTCCTAAATTAGACAATTACACCTTCAAAGGCAGAGTGAATTTTTTACATATTTTCTTCAAGTGACGAATCCACCATTTTTCACCTTTTCTTCAATTTTCTCCTGTAGGTTTCAGGGAGTCATTATGTCTTAAAATGTGACATTATAATGATGAAAACAACTCCGAAATTCCACAAATTATACTCTCAAATGCAGAGTGAATTTTTTACAGATTTTCTTCAAGTGGCGCATCCACCATTTTTCACACTTTCTACAATAATTCCCTATAGGCTACAGGGCGTTATTATCTGTTCAAATGTGACATTGTAATGATGAAAACAACTAAGAAATTCCAGAAAGGCAGAATGAATTTTTTTACAGTTTTTCTTTAAGTGGCGAATTCACCATTTATAACCCTTTCTTTAATTTTCTCCCGTAGGCTTCAGGGAGTCATTATCTGTTTAAATGTGACATTGTAATGATGAAAACAACTAAGAAATTCCAGAAAGGCAGAATGAATTTTTTTACAGTTTTTCTTTAAGTGGCGAATTCACCATTTATAACCCTTTCTTTAATTTTCTCCCGTAGGCTTCAGGGAGTCATTATCTGTTTAAATGTGACATTGTAATGATGAAAGCAACTCCGAAATTCCACGAATTATACTCTCAAAGGCAAAATGATTTTTTTACATATTTTTTTTTTTCAAATGGCAAATCCATCATTTTTTCACCCTTTTTTCAATTTTCTTCTGTAAGCTTCAGGGAGTCATTATCTGTTCAAATGTGACATTGTAGTGCTGAAAGCAACTCCGAAATTCCACGAATTATAATCTCAAAGGCAGAATTAATTTTTTACATATTTTCTTCAAGTGGCGAATCCACAATTTTTCAGTCTTTCTTCAATTTCCTCCTGTAGGCTTCAGGGAGTCATTATCTGTTGAAATGTAACATTATAATGATGAAAACAGCTCCGAACTTAGACAAATTACACCCTCAAAGGCCAACTGAATTTTTAAAGTTTTTCTTCAAGTGGCGCATCCACCATTTTTCACACTTTCTACAATAATTCCTATAGGCATTAGGAAGTCATTATCTGTTCAAATGTGACATTTTAATGATGAAAACAGCTCCGAAATTCCACAAATTAGACTCTCGAAGGCAGAATGATTTTTTACAGATTTTCTTCATGTGGCGCATCCACCATTTTTCACCCTTTCTTCAATTTTCTCTTTTAAATGTGACACCAGTTGCACTAACTTGTATTCATCATATGTTTCTACGCTTGTTAAAGACAATCCTTACTAATATTATAAATTCGCAAGTAACTCTGTCTGCTTGTCTGTCTGTTACGCTTTGACGGCTAAACCACTGAACTCATTTTAACAAAATTTGGTACGGGGATAGCTTGAACCTTATCTTTTCTTAAAGCCCAAAAATGTAAAGACAATGGAAAACAACTCATTCCCACAAAACCAGAGCAGAGTGAGCAGAGTAGCAAATGGTTTGCTTCGCCGCGCTGCTTCGCTTCAGTAGAAATCGAATAATTAGAAAACATGATTGTAGACAATTCGAGGCACCATTTTGCGGGCGAGCGTCTTTCACGTGAAGAGGGGAGCTAAAAAACAGAAATGGCGGCCAGTTCGCGGTACTTTCATTAACAGTGACTTTAAATTAGAACATTTCAAGTAAAATAGGTTTTCTTCTCTTCTAGTTATTAATAAACGTAAACGTGTAAACATGAAATTTATCAATATAAATGGTAACAGTGATGCTAGATAGACAAATAAAAGTCAATCTTGGGAAAACAAGTTCACCAAGTACATTCTACCATTATTTTTTCTCCGAGCCTCGAAATGTATGTTTTTACTTTGTCTAAGTGTAGTAAAAAGTAGAACTATTTTCGTAAAGCGCCATTTACATGGGAAATGCACAGGCGACTAGATGAAAATAATTTTGTAACACCTTGTACCCGTATATCATTTTCTTAAACGTCGAGAACGGTTAACAAAAGAAGTTTTATTATTATCTGAAGAATCATTTTCAAGCTCGTCGATGCTTTCTCTTGAAATGTCTGTAGATTCCGTCAATGACTTGAAGGAAAAATAAATTTGACACATTTGTCATTTTGTAAAGTACGAATTTCCTAAGACAAAATGAAAAGTTGGAGAGCAGCTGGACTCAATTACATCAACTACTCAAACATCGCCGCCAGGTTGGTCAGACAAGCCTTGAAACCTCAGTTCAGAGCAGAAGCCGAGAAGAGGGAGAAGTCTTCAATTAGGATTACTAAATGGGCCGGAGGCAAACCAGTTAAAAAGTAAAGACTTTAGAATGTAATAGTCAGTTCCAATAAAACTTGTATTGTCTTGTATTCTGTCGACATCGATTTTCCGAGTGTATCAGTGACACATGAGAAATCTTCCGCGAGATAGTTTGGAAAATAAGAACTTTAGGTTTGTTTACGTCCGAATGTAGGTTAAATCTGTGATTGTTTGTGTCTCTTACAATAAAATAGATGCAAACTTGAAACTGATTCCACGGGATTTATGGCATACAGTCATTCGATGCGAAAATAGATAGAATAAACTGTTTATGTGCTAACGACTTTAATGCTTAAGTCTGAGCTAATAAATTTGCCGAAATTTCTTTTCTGAATTCCTACACATATTATGATCCGGGAAACGCTTTTCATATTTCCGGAAAGAGTTGGGCAGAACTGCAAAAACATCCACAGTACAAAAAAGTTTAGGATGTTTTCGCAATATAAAACCAGAACTTTCTCACTGTTATTTTTTTATTATCCGATGGACACCATCTTTTCAGCATTTCCGCATTCTACAGAAACATTGCTCAATGATGTGGATTATTGAAAGTTTCTCAGTTCGTAAGTAATACCACATAATATAAAAGACAGTACAGAAGCGACGCAAGACAAAGACCATCTGAAGGAAGAATGAGATGGAAATCACGACCAGGCTAGGGTACGCGCACACGCGATAAATTTCTTTAGGCTACAAGCACACGGACAACTGTGAATAATACAGTTACAATAATGTACTTAGGGCGGAATATTTAAAAGAATGTCTGACAATAGTAAAACGCAAGGTCCCTCGGTCTTAACGGCGCCACATCAAAGGAATTTCAAAGTAAGGACCACGAGTGGTGTTTCTGTTACATCATTATAGTTTCTATTCGTGGTAATACTCAAAAAGCAACACAACAATCTAGCCGTTGAAATTGCATTGCCAATTGATCGATTCGAAATTACAAAATCATTTACCTCACACGTATAGAGGAGTAAGTGCTTCGAGAGTGGAGCTTTTATCCCTCAAATCCGTCTACTGGACAAGTAGAAATATGACACTTTGTTGGGGCCTTGTGTGAAGTGAAGTTTTATCGCGAGGAGTTCCGTGTTATACCAAAGAAAAGCATTAAATTCGAATTAGAATTTACGAAGTGGAAAATCAATCGCGGAGTTGTGATAGCGGCGACAAAAATATGGTAATTTTAATATGAGAGCGGAATTTAAATTTATCGACGTTGGGTTTTTGAGGATGCAAAGCTCTTATCCTCGATATCCTGCAAGACAAGTGGAAATATGATGCGGCTACTTTGGTGCGTCGATGTTTTATCGCCATTTTTATGTTGGATAAAGCTGGTATCGAAAGATGGGAATAAAGAGGAACACTTTGTTGCAATGCGTTTTATTTAATGGATCTGCATTACTTAGATTTTTTGCATTGAAGCACCGATAACGAATGAGCAGCGAGAGTTTAGTAAATTCCGCCATTTTCGATCTATAATTAAAAAACCGTCCTGGCCATAAATTTATCCGTATTCCGAACCATTAAATCACCATGAAATACGCAAAAAAAACCGGCGACAACGTAATGCTGATTTATAACTTTTTTCTCATGCTGTATATGCAAAATAACCCAACCGCAACTTTAAACGTCGGATGTTTTCACAGGAATGCCACCCTCATAATTGGAAAAGTTAAGGATTTTCTTCTCGAACTGTTCGCAGACAGAAACATTCAGATTTATTTCTTAAATTGAGTTGGGATTGTTGGACTTCTTCACCTCTTTGTAACGACAACAAATTTTGCAGATTGGCAACTTGAAATGGTAATTTTAGTCAAAGACGAATTTGTCCCTCATATCCGCGACGTGAATTATACCGGCCCTTAGGCGGATTTTAAATTTCAAATGAAGGGGATTTTTCGTATTCACTGCGGGATAATTTTTTATTCAGCTTTACATCACTCGCTTCGATACGCTGGAGAACACCATGAAATGTGGCTTGTCAGAAGACCAAAAAAGCATGCGAGGGCTCCAAATTTGCTGGCGCAACATCAACATTCGTAAAAAAGTCGCTAATGAAGAGTTATAGCTGATTGGAATTCAGCGGGGAATTAATTAGTACGGGGAAAACATCCAAAACGAGGCACTTAAAATGGAAAGAAGAAGGATTGTAACATCGACTGGGGTGGAAAATCAGTCCGAAGAAGACGAGGATTTCGTTTGCTTAATTTTTTAGTGGTAAATTTAAATTTATTTCCAAACTAGCTGACCCGACGGAAGTCTTTTCCAAATTTCAATAAATTTGTTCTTGAACAGATCGCAAAACAAAACAAATGTAATTTGGGAAAAAGAGTCCACATGAACAGACAAATGACAATGAAAAAAAAAACAATTTGGCGATGAAAAGAGATTTGTTTCCATAAAGTACACAACTAAAGAGATAGGAGATACTTAATGAGACAAAAGCACAACAGGACATCAAATAACCATATTTTGGTGGAAAATAAACATAAGAATTACATAATGGTTATTTGTATTTCAAGTAAATAATGCCTAGTTTTATTCAACGCGCCTTGGTATATAGCCGATCGAGGCTAATAAAAGAGCGAAATAATTTTTAGTAGGCATTGCCGTAGGCACAAGACGTTTAATAAATAAAAAAAAGTGAGGAGGGCTATGGAATATAATATAATAAGAATATAATAAGATCAAACTGCAGGAACATTTAAAGAAAAGAAATAAAATCAGGAAACAAGAAAGGTGGTGAAAGGGTACCAGATTCACGGAATTATACATAAAAATGAAGATGGAGAATGAATCAGTGGACTAAGCAGAAAAGTAAGAGAAAAATGGAAACAGTTTTTTAGAATATTTTCAAGTTGACTAAAAACAAAGAAGAGGAAGAAAACCAGATAGAAATAAAAGCACACAAATTTGTAATTTTTTGAGTACAGGCATTATTCAACACAAGTGTGCTGTCAAGATACTTAAAAGTGACAGCGCATGAGCATTGAACAACATTAATTTTTTGTATTCGTTCAAGCAATATGAAGAAAAACAAGAATTAATATCAAATTTTGAGGTTAGGTTTGACAGCTGGCAAATTAAATATATTAGTTATATAAGTACCACTTTCTCCATTATGTATTTCACAAAACGAATACAAAAATATTTTTTTCCTACGACCTTGCATTTTATTCACTAACGCCTGCCAAATTTTAAATAGGTAACACATAATACTTTGCAACGGTAACTTTGAAAATAAAATTATTTATGTTTAAAATAAAACAGAATGTTTGAGTATGGTTTTGAGTGACAAAGACCGATCAGTTACTGTTTATTAGTTTTCAAATTAATCAATAAATTCACCAACCAGAGAAAATGCTCCACACCGTTGAATATTATGGGATTGGCTGCGAGGGTTGCAGACTCACTTACGGAGTAGAAGCATTCGAATTGTGCTGAACACTTTAACATCGCAATCATTAAGTGGGTCTTTATCAAATAATTCAATTTTACATATTAGAATGTGTTATGATTACAATAAAATACAGTTACATGTACTTCTTTTTCTTCGTGTGAGTGGTGGTCGAAAGAAAAGCATAGTGTACAACACGTACTGTACACACCGTTTTTCAGCACTTGTATAATAATTTACATGTTTTCGGGGCTAAAATGTCAAAGTCACTTACAGTATCAATTTTTAGATATCGCTTGTGTTCAAAAAAGGAGCACAACAGAAAATTTAATTTATGAAAATTTTTGAGATCAGAAGAAATTCTGTTTAACATCCTGAATTTGAACTTGATAATTATGTTTTCGGACCTAGAATAGGATATTTCGATACAAGTGCGCTGTCATGACACTTTTCAAGGGCGAGGGCAAATTTTTGAAGCAGCCCTTGAAAAGTGACAGCGCAGGAGTATTTAACAGCGTGTTTAGTCGTTACGCAAAATTAGAAAAAAACTCGAATTAACATCAAATTTTGAAGTTAAGTTTGACAGCTGTCAAATTAAATACATAAAATATGCTGTAATATTTCACGTCGCTTCACGACATTTCAAGTCATTTCAAATCGCTTCAAGTTTCTTCAAGTCGCTTCAAGTCCTGTCAAAATATTTCAAGTCGCTTCAAGTCATTTCAAGTCTTTCCAGTCGTTTCAATTTTTTTTAAGCCACTTCATTTTTCTTCAAGTCGCTAAAGGACATTTCAAGTCTTTTCAAGTAGCTTCCCGTCCCTTCAAAATATTTGAAGTCTTCCCAAGTCTTTTCAAGTCTCTTCAATTCCTTTCAAACCTTTTCAAGTCGGCCTAAGTCTCTTCAAAACATTTCATGCCGTTTCAATTCGCTATTAATCTTTTCAAGTCGCTTAAAGCCCTTTTAACATATTTCACGTCGCTTCAAGACATTTCAAGTCCTTTTAAATCGCTTCAAGTTCGTTCAAGTCGCTTCAAGAGTTTTCAAAACATTTCAAGTCACCTCAAGTCCTTTCAAAACATCTCAAGTCTTTTCAATTCGCTTCAAGTCTTTCAAGTCGTTTCAAGGTATTTCAAGTCTTTTCAAGTGGCTTCCAGTCCCCTCAAAACATTATTTGAGATCTTCCAAGATCGCTCCAAGACTCTTCAAGTACTTCTTCAAACATTTCAAGTCGCCTCAAGCTCCTTCGAAACATTTCATGTCGTTTCAAGTCGCTTCAAGTGTTTCAAAATATTCCAAGTAACTTCATTTCGTTTCAAGTTTCCTCAAGTTGTTTCAGGACATTTTAAGTTTTTTCAAGTGGCTTCCAGTCCCTTCAAGATATTTGAAGTCTTCCCAGGATGCTTCAAGTCTTTTCAAGTCCCTTCCAATGCTTCCAATCCCTTCAAGATATTTCAAATCTTCCCAGGTCGCTCCAAGACTCTTCATGACATTTCAAGTCGATTCATGTTTCTTCAAGTTGCTTTATCTCTCTTCAAGTCGCTTTCAGTTTCTTCAAAATATTTTCAGGACATTTCAAGACTTTTTAAGTCGCTTCAATTCCGTCCAGAACATTTCAAGTCACCTCAAGTCCCTTCAAAACATCTCAAGTTTTTTCAATTCGACTCAAGTCTTTCAAGACATTTCAAATACTTTCAAGTCGCTTCAAGGTATTTCAAGTATTTTGAAGTGGCTTCCAGTCCTTTCAAGATATTATTTGAAGTGTTCCCAGATCGCTCCAAAACTCTCCAAGTATTTTCCAGATATTTCAAGTCGTGTCAAGTTACTTCCAATCTCTTCAAAATATTTGAAGCCTTCCCAGGTCGCTTTAAGATTCTTTGAGACATTTCAAGTCTTTTCAAGTCTCTTTAATTCCTTCCAAAACTTTTCAAGTCGCCCCAAGTCTCTTCAAAATATTTCATGTCGTTTAAATTTGCTCTAAATCTTTTCGAGTCGCTTCAAGGCATTTCAAGTCCTTTTCCATGGCTTCAAGTTTCTTCAAGTCGCTTCAAGACCTTTCAAAATATTTCATATCGCCTCAAGTCCCTTCAAAATATATTTCAAGTCTTTTCAATTCGCTTCAAGTCTCTCAAGTCGTTTCAAAACATTTCAAATCCTTTCAAGTTGCTTCAAGGTATTTCAAGTCTTTTCAAGTTTCTTTAATTCCTTCCAAAACTTTTCAAGTCGCCCCAAGTCTCTTCAAAATATTTCATGTCGTTTAAATTTGCTCTAAATCTTTTCGAGTCGCTTCAAGTCCTTTTCACATATTTGACGTCGCTTCAAGACATTTCAAGTACTTTTAAATGGCTTCAAGTTTCTTCAAGTGGCTTCAAGAAATTTCAGAACATTTCAAGTCCTTTCCAGTCGTTTCAAGTTTCTCAAAGTCGTTTTATCTCTCTTCAAGTCGTTTCAAGACTCTTCAAGACATTTCAAGACTTTTCAAGTCGCTTCAATTTCCTTCAAAACATTTCGAGTCACCTCAAGTCCTTTCAAAACATCTCAAGTCTTTTCAATTCGCTTCAAGTCTTTCAAGTCGTTTCAAGACATTTCAAATCCTTTCAAGTCGCTTCAAGGTATTTCAAGTCTTTTCAAGTGGCTTCCAGACCCCTCAAAACATTATTTGCAATCTTTCCAGATCGCTCCAAGACTCTTCAAGTACTTCTTCAAACATTTCAAGTCGTCTCAAGTCCCTTCGAAACATTTCATGTCGTTTCAAGTCGCTTCAATATAAATATTCCAAGTTAATTCATTTCGTTTCAAGTTTCCTCAAGTTGTTTCAGGACATTTTAAGTTTTCGCAATTGGCTTCCAGTCCCTTCAAGATATTTGAAGTCTTCCCAGGATGCTTCAAGTCTTTTCAAGTCCCTTCCAATGCTTCCAATCCCTTCAAGATATTTCAAATCTTCCCAGGTCGCTTCAAGACTCTTCATGACATTTCAAGTCGATGCATGTTTCTTCAAGTTGCTTTATCTCTCTTCAAGTCGCTTTCAGTTTCTTCAAAATATTTTCAGGACATTTCAAGACTTTTTAAGTCGCTTCAATTCCCTCCAGAACATTTCAAGTCACCTCAAGTCCCTTCAAAACATCTAAAGTTTTTTCAATTCGTTTCAAGTCTTTCAAGACATTTCAAATCTTTTCAAGTGTTTTCCAGTCTTTTCAAGATATTATTTGAAGTGTTCCCAAATCGCTGAAAGACTATTCAAGTATTTTCCAGACATTTCAAGTCTTTTCAAGTCGCTTCAATTCCATCAAAAAACATTTCAAATCTTCCCAGATCGCTTCAAGACTGTTCAAGTCTTTTCAAGTCGCTTTCAGTCTCCTCAAAATATTTGAAATCTTCCCAGGTCACTTCAAGACTCTTCAAGACTCTTCAAGACATTTCAAGTCTTTTCAAGTCTCTTTAATTCCTTCCAAAACTTTTCAAGTCGCCCCAAGTCTCTCAAGTCGTTTCAAAACATCTCAAGTCTTTTCAATTCGCTTCAAGTCTTTCAAGTCGTTTCAAGACATTTTAGATCTTTTCAAGTCGTTTCAAGGTGTTTGAAGTCTTTTCAAGTGGCTTCCACTCCCTTCAAGATATTATTTGAAATCTTCCCAGATCGCTCCAAGACTCTTCAAGTATTTCTTCAAACATTTCAAGTCCATTCAAAACTTTTCATGTCGTTTCAAGTCTTTCAAGTAGTTTCAAAATATTTCAAGTTCCTTCAACTCGTTTCAAGTTTCCTCAAGTTGCTTCAGGACATTTTAATTTTTTTCAGGGAGCTTCAAGACTCTTCAAGACAGTTCAAGTCGCTTCAAAGTCCTTTCAAATTTCTTTAAGTCGCTTTCAGTCCTTCCAAAATAAATCTTCAATTCCTTTCAAAACATTTCAAGTCGCTTCAAGTCTTTGTGTAGTTTTATGAAATTCTATTTTCTTCAAAATAATGTAAACTTCAGGGCTAAATCCCTAAAAGAATTAAATATGTAATTTAATTTTAATTATAATTAGTTATACGCTGCCCATTTGAAATGCCTCTCGAATTTTTCAAAGCACACGATTGGTAAATTGACCCGCAGACAAATACTTTGTCTGTCTAGGCAGAGAAATAGACATTTGTCATTGCCTATTGACGTATACAATGTCACGTTTTTGTGACATTCTTTTTGTCTTTTTTTTTGAAGAAAAATATTATTGTCTAGGATTTAGGCCCATTTTATAGAGAAACATGTTTTACTTACATAAGTTAATCGCTTTCTCGTAATTTTACACTGTTTTTTGCGGGAAAAAAATACGTGATTTTTGCCCAGACCCCCCCTCTCCTCCACGTGAGATAGTGTGAGATTCGGCTCGACCCCCTCCCTCCCCCTAAACGCTTCACGTAATTAATGGGCGCCCCCCAAGACACTTAAAAGTGACACGAGCATTAAACAACATTAATTTGTTTGTGTTCGTGCGCGCAGAATGAAAAAAACACGAATTAATAATTAATTTTGAAGTTAAATTTGACAGCTGTCAAATTAAATATACTATATGCGAAAATATTTAAATATTAAGTACCACTTTCTCCATTATCTATTTGATAAACCAATACAAAAATATTTTTTTCTACCACATATTCAAGGTCACTAACGCATAATACCTTGCAACGGTAACTTAAAACAGAATGTTTTAGTATGGTTTTTAGTGACAAACACCGATCAGTTACTATTTATTAGTTTTTAAATTAATCAATAAATTCGCCAACCAGAGAAAATGCTCCACATCGTTGAATATTGTGGGATTGGCTGCGAAGGTTATAGACTCACTTACGGAGTAGAAGAATTAGAATTATACTGAACACTTTAACATCGCAATTATTAAGTGTATTTTTATCAAACAATTCAACAAAGGTGATTTTTTAGATATTAGAATGTGTTGTGATTACAATAAAATACAGTTACATGTACTTCTTTTTCTGCGTTTGAGTGGTGGTCGTAGGAAGAGCATTGTGTACAACACGTAGTGAATACTCTAGTTGCTCAACTGTCACGACTCGTTTGGAATATCCGGTTTTCAGCACTCAACTTCAGTATCATAATTATACCATTTCCTATCGAGTATGGACTCAATTTACATGTTTTCGGGCCTAAAAAGTCTACTTACAGTATCAATTTTTAGATATAGCTTGTGCCTAAAAAATGAGCACAACAGAAAATTTAATTTATGAAAATTTTGAAATCAGAAAAAAATATCTTTTTCGTTGACCGATTATTATTAAGAGCCTATTTTGACTAACAAATTGATCATTAATGCACGATTTTACATTAATGCATGATTTTTCACGAACGCACGTTTTTGCAATTATTAATTCATAGAAAGATTTTTTTTTTGCATTTACGGGATTCGAACCCGCATCCCTCCGATTTTGAATCAGCGCCTTTCACCAACCACCCATTTGAATGTTTTTGAGTTTTGTATGCAATTGCGCTACTTATCTTAGTCGCTACACATGATTACCGACTTTTCGCCGGTAAAAAACTCAAACATGCAATATTTGCGCTTTCCAACACTGGAGTAATTCAGCATTTTCTAGCTCCATCTATAAACTTACAGAAAAATTAACACCACCATCACAATGGCGAACTGTTGTTTATATGGAGACTTCATTTGTTTTCAGAGACAGCTATGTTTAGTGGCATAAGTGACAATTATTTTATGAATTGAAATTTCAGAAGCGGGTTTTTGTCTCAAGATTAAAAAGGTTTCGGTCAACGAAAAAATATTGTAATCAACTCGTATGTTAATGGACGATTAATAATCTCGACAAGTAAAGGCACGGTCGCTCGTGCTTTAAACAGCCCCGATTACTAAACGCTTTCATTAACACACTTGCTTATTTAATAACTATTTTCTAATATTCATTTTGAGTGCGTTAATAAGCCATTAACCCACCCGAAATCTAAAATTTTTGTTTCCATTGGTAACACACACTGAACCCTGCACTGAACGAAATGTCGGTGACTTTGAGGTTATGGTTCTATGTCAAGTATACGTTAGGTATAGAAAAATCAAAATTTAACAAAATTCCCTAAATTACCAAAATTGATTTTATTTATACAAAAATTAGATTAATATTGTGACGTTCTCGAAGAATCGGGAGTGATGATTTAATCGTAAATCCGTAGGATCGCGAATATTCTATTCTGGAACAGACCAGAAGCGGCTTCCCGCTTTAAATAGGACGGGAGAACGACTGCGGCATGATCAGTATAGTCGAACCGCGTCGATGAAGAAGTGCGAATAAGCTACTTAATCCGTGTGACTGTTAAAATAAATAATTGTGCTGTTATAACTTGTAAATAGTCTAGTGTTGAAATAAATTGTACATAGTTTGTTCAAATAAATAGTTTTGTGAACCCGTAAACGCTACATTGGTGTCAGGAGTGGAATTAATTAAATAAATACGAAGATGGCAACGAAGAAAGTTACGTTGAAAGAACTGAAGGTCGCAGAGCTGAGGAGGGAGCTGGAGGAACGTGAGTTGGAAACATCTGGAACAAAATCGGTGTTATAGAACAGGCTGATTGAGGATCTTGAAAAGGCGGGCGAAAATCCTGAAATATATTTGTTTGAAGTTTCCTGCGACGTAAACACTATGCTACAGAAGCTCCTGGAGAATTCTACAAATTTAGAGCAGAAACTTCAAGAAAGTAAACAAGAACTCCTAGAAAATTCTGGAAAGTTGGAAGTGAAAATTGGTTCGATCGAAGAAAAACTTCTAGAACAATCGGACGGTCTGAGGAATGAATTCAAGGAAAGTCTTCAACACATCGAGAATAAATTCGACGATAAACTAATAGCGATTGAAGAGAAGCAAAGAGAACTTGAGACTAAGTTTGCGAATTTAGGGCACATTGAAGGTCGTGAACAACAGACGACAAGTGGTTTGATGGAAGTTTCCAGAATACGGATGCAACCACCAAGCTTTGATGGTAAATCTCAGTGGTCCAACTACATTGTGCAGTTCGAAGCAGCAGCCGCAGCCAACGCTTGGAGTAATGCCGAGAAAGCCATGGCCTTGATATTGGCACTACGGGGTGACGCAACCGACGTGCTACAGACAATCCCATCAGAACAAAGGGCAGACTATGGACAGCTTGTGAAGTGCTTGGAGATGCGCTATGGACAGACACACCTTGTGCATGTATATACTTCTCAGTTGCGAAATCGTTGCCAGAAGCCAACGGAGTCTCTACAAGAGTTTGAAGCAGACATAGCACGCTTGGTTCGGCTAGCTTTCCCGGACGCTCCAGACGATATGATGGAAAGAATCGCTGTGCAAAATTTCACAGACGGCATTCGAGATGGTGACACTAGGCAGGCATTGATATTAGCCCGCCCAGCAAAATTAGCTGATGCTCTAGCTCGGGCTTTGGAGTTCGAAACAAGTAAAGCCGGTTTGAGAAGTCAAGCCCGAGTTCGAACCATTGAAGAAGAAGCTACAAATGGAATCGAAGAAAAAATAGAAGCAACAGTTAGAAGGGTTTTAAAAGATATTGTGCCAAAAGAAAAGAAGACGAATATCAAGTGTTGGAAGTGTGGAAAAGAGAGTCACAAGAATAAACGATGCACCGTCAACGTCAAAAAGTCCAACGGAGCCAGCATAAGGAGGCAACGTCAAAATACCCTGGAAGCAAGTGTTGCATGCGTCAAACGCCAACTTAACAGCGCGTTCGTGGACGGATTTCTGGACGGAAAGCCATGTTCGCTGTTGGTGGATACAGGAGCAACGAAGACGATCGTAAGGCCCAACGTTTTAAACACCGACAAGGACATACTACCCACAAATTGGAGACTTCGTACCGCTACTGGGGATTCGGCTACCACCCACGGAGAAGTCAACGTCGTTATCACAATTGGGAGTACCGCTTTCCACCACAAGGTACTGGTAGCGAATATCCAGGATGAGGTAATACTTGGAATGGACATTCTGGGCAGTAAGGGCTGCGGATTAGACTTCGAACGTGGCACGTTGAAAATAAATGGAGAAGAGGTCGTACTACACCGAACTAATGAGGAAGCCATTCGTGTGATTTTGACTGAAGACACTTCAATACCAGAACGGAGTGAAATGATTCTGGAAGCTCGGGTGGATCACAAAGATGGAGAGAGAAACATCATGATGTTTGAACCCAGATGTAGTGACAATGAGATAGGACGAGGATTGGTACTGGGCAAAAGTTTGTTGCATACGTCTGGTGTAGTACCAATAAGAGTGATGAATGTCAACTTCTACGCTCTGACCCTGAAGAAAGGCACTATATTAGGGTATTGTTCTCCTATTTCATCCATCATCCGCCAAATAAGAATCACTGAAGAGCCACAGAAGAGGGTTGCACCCGAACTAGTCAACCTGGTCAAGACATCGTCGAGGGAACTTAATGACACCCAAAGAAAGCAGCTTAAAGTACTCGTCAGCCGTTATCAGGACATCTTCGATACCGGAAAGGGCAAAAGAGGCAGAACCGATGTCATCAAGCATCAGATCAACACTGGGGATGCGTGCCCGGTTAGACAGCCTGCTAGAAGACTACCTCTTGCCAAGAAGGAAGAGGCCGACAAGATCATTCGGGAAATGGAGGAAGAAGGAGTGATTGAACCATCCAGCAGTCCATGGGCCTCGCCTGTTGTTCTAGTAAAGAAAAAGGATGGATCAACTAGATTCTGCGTGGACTATCGTCAACTGAACAACGTGACGAAAAAGGACAGTTATCCACTCCCCCGAATTGATGATACCCTTGATACCTTGGCGGGTTCCAAGATCTTCTCGACTTTGGACTTAAAAAGTGGTTATTGGCAAGTTGAATTGGCACCTGGAGACAAAGAGAAAACAGCATTTACTGTTGGCACAGGCCTGTGGCAGTTTACTGTAATGCCGTTTGGCCTTTGCAATGCTCCTGCAACTTTTGAAAGATTAATGGAGACGGTGCTAAAAGGATTATCGTGGAAAACTTGCCTAGTGTATCTGGATGACATCATTGTGGTCGGAAAATCATTCGAAGAGCACGTGAAGAATCTAGAGGAAGTGTTTCAACGCCTTCGAAATTCTGGACTGAAACTTAGTCCGAAGAAATGCCACTTGTTTAGAAAAGAAGTGCAATATCTAGGGCATGTAGTCTCAAGTCAGGGTGTCGCCGTCGACGATCAGAAGGTCAAGGCCGTGAAGGAATGGCCAACGCCTTCAAACAAGCACGACTTGCGCAGTTTTCTCGGTTTATGTACTTACTACCGCCGGTACGTACCAGGATTCGCCAACATTGCTAAACCGTTGACTAGGCTAACTGAGGGCGAAAGAAGGTTCCAATGGGACGAAGATTGCAAGGAATCGTTTGGCCAGCTGAAGAACGCACTGATCAATGCACCGATTTTGAGTTATCCGTTGCCACAAGGAGAGTTTGTGTTAGACACAGATGCTAGCAACGTGGGAATAGGCGCTGTATTGTCCCAAATACAGGAGGGGCGAGAGTGTGTCATTGGTTACTTCAGCAAAACATTGTCAAAGCCAGAACGGAATTATTGCGTTACTAGACGAGAACTGTTGGCCGTCGTGAAGTCCGTAGAGCACTTCTATAAATACCTCTACGGAAGAAAATTCTTGTTGAGGACGGATCATGCAGCGTTGAAGTGGCTTCTAAACTTCAAGAATCCCGAAGGACAAGTAGCCAGGTGGATCGAGAGACTGCAAGAGTTCGACTTTGATACGGTACATCGTGCTGGTATAATCCATCAGAACGCCGATGCGCTATCGCGAAGACCGTGTCCAGAAAACTGCAGTCACTGCCGACGTGCTGAGGATAAGGACCTCTCCGTTCGAAGGACGAAAGTTATAAACGAACGCTGGAGCCCTGAAAGGATTCGAGAAGACCAGGAGAACGACCCGGACTTGCTGTTGGTACTAGGATGGAAGAACGAAGACCGGAGACCGACGTGGGAACAAGTTGCGCAATACTCACCCAGTGTGAAATCGTATTGGGCTCAGTGGAATTCCATTGTCGTGGAAGATGGAGTCTTGAAACGCGTGCTTGAAAAACCTGAGGGTCAAATAGAGAGAAAACAACTGTTGATCCCCAAAAACAGAATTCCGGAAGTTCTGGAGGAACTCCATTGTGGAGTAACAGGTGGACACTTTGGAGTGTCAAAGACCCTTGGGAAGCTGCGGGAAAGGTTCTACTGGGTGAACTGCAAGGAGGATGTTAAGGAGTGGTGTAAGAAATGTGCAACTTGTGCACAAAGTAACGGTCCACAAAAACGCAGGAAGGCTCCGATGAGACAATACAACGTGGGTAGTCCATTCGAAAGAATTGCCGTGGACATTGCTGGTCCGTTTCCCCAAACAGATGACGGAAATAAGTACATTGCTGTAGTTATGGACTATTTCAGCAAGTGGGTGGAAGCATATGCCATTCCGAATCAGGAAGCTGCCACAGTTGCCGATGTAATTGTGAAAGAGCTTATCTGTCGATTTGGTGTGCCGTTGGAACTACATTCCGACCAAGGTAGAAACTTTGAATCCGCCTTGTTTCAGAAGATGTGCAGCACTTTGAATATTCGGAAGACAAGAACAACACCGCTTCACCCGCAGTCTGACGGAATGGTGGAACGAATGAACAGAACGATAAATCGATACTTGTCCAAAGTCGTCTCTGACCATCAAAGAGATTGGGATCGTTACCTTCACCTATTCCTCATGGCATACCGATCATCCGTTCATGAGTCAACCGGACAGACACCAGCTAGCATAGTGATGGGTCGCGAATTACGTCTTCCCTGCGATTTGCGATTTGGGTGCCCACCGGGTGAAGACCTAGCTGGCGACGACTATGTCACCGAACTGCGAAGAAGGATGGAAGACATTCACTATCGGACACGCTTAAACATCCAGAGTGCTAGCGATCGGATGAAGGATACCTACGACATCAATGCTGACAGAGGTGGATACCAGCCAGGCGACTTGGTGTGGTTGTACAACCCACGACGACGCCGGGGTTTGTCTCCAAAGTTACAGACTTCTTGGGAAGGGCCGTACGAAGTTCTTAACCGAATTAATGATGTCGTTTACCGCATAAAGAAAAGGCCACACGGAAAACCCAAGATCATCCACTTTAATCGTCTATCACCATACCATGGAACCAACGAAGACCGTCAGCAAGGCCAGCAGGTGCGGCAATTGATGCCAGTGGAAGACTTGTCATTTGAAGAGTTTATGTCTCTGCATTCTGGAAGTTATAAGTCCCGATTTGGAATCACCCAAGAAGTACGTCAAGACATTTTTAAAGCTCCAGCAGACTATTCACTAGTCCATTGTGTGTCTCAAGATCTGGACATGTCGAGAGGGATCGCCACTGTGTTCAAAAGGAAGTTTGGTAGACTCGATGAGCTTCGGAAGCAAAACCCACAAGTTGGAGGGTTACTATGTCTGGCAGGCACTCGGCAGAATTCACGAAGGAACATCTTCTATCTAGTCACGAAACAATTCACGTTCGAGAAGGCTACCTACCAAAATGTTTGGGATACCTTATGTGTGTTGAGGGAAACCGTTCTCTCTCAAGGTATCAGGAGATTAGCAATTCCGAAGATCGCCTGTGGATTTGATTGCCTGGATTGGAGGCTAGTCCGAAGTATGTTGGAAGTGCTCTTTCGTTTCATGGGAGTGGAAATCTTAGTGCATTGCTACAACCCAAAAAGGCCAACGAACTGGAAGACTGTCGATTGTTACTTCCATAGAACGTCTGGGTGCAGAAAAGGAGCAAACTGCAGGTTTCGCCACCATGAGACTGCTTTGACGTTTCGGGACGAAACATCTTTAAGGAGGGGGCAGTGTGACGTTCTCGAAGAATCGGGAGTGATGATTTAATCGTAAATCCGTAGGATCGCGAATATTCTATTCTGGAACAGACCAGAAGCGGCTTCCCGCTTTAAATAGGACGGGAGAACGACTGCGGCATGATCAGTATAGTCGAACCGCGTCGATGAAGAAGTGCGAATAAGCTACTTAATCCGTGTGACTGTTAAAATAAATAATTGTGCTGTTATAACTTGTAAATAGTCTAGTGTTGAAATAAATTGTACATAGTTTGTTCAAATAAATAGTTTTGTGAACCCGTAAACGCTACAATATGCAAGTTAGAAAAAATAACATGAAAAACTCGTTTTGTAAAACTTAAGAGCACTCCTGCTTGCGACAGTCGTGCTGCAAACCTAAATTCGTGTCTTAATATAAGCTTTACAAAACTGGTATTTCAATATACTATATTAACCTACTGAGTTTAAACTTGATATGTTTTCGGACCTAGAATAGTATATGTATTTCGATACAAGTGCGAAAAACACGAATTAACATAAAATTTCGAGGTTAGGTTTGATAGCTGTCAAATTAAATAGATATGCTGTAACATTAATATATGTTGGTATGTATTATGTATTTCACAAAACGAATACAAAATAGTATATTATTATACGAGTGCTGGAAAGCCCCCAATTTACACACAGGAACATTACACTTGTTACCTCGCCCACGGCTTGGTTTATAAACTTTGCCCGCGGTCTGTGGTCTCTCTTACCTTGCTTTCAAATATATTAATATAGACTTTTTTACAATAAAGTTACGGAATATTATTTGATGTATGATCTGTGATTTCTGAAATAGTAGCTGTTGAAGGTATTAATGAAATGGCCGCTCGATCGTCACTGTCACTCATATTTCAACTCAATAATACGGCCACTAATTTAAAGTCTTTAAGCACTTCAAACAATGTTCTTTTGAAAACAATAATAGATTGCGCAGTGTGTTTTCACATATTTTATCAATTTTAACTTGAAGGTCCATTCTAAATACTGATGAAAGAATTTTTGAAATCGGATAAGTAAAAGTTTCGGAAATTACTTAGACACGAGCTCCTCGCACACACATGGAAGCCGGCGGCGAGGAGGCCTGAGGCCGTTTTACGTGACGACATTCGATTCGGTTATAGATGTTACACATCAACAAGAATAATACAGCGACGTAAAAGCCATCTTTCCCGATTAGATTGTACGTAGCTACATATAATTTGCATGTACCAATTTCCTCGGATTTGCTACTCCAATACGCTGAAACGCAAAAATGCCCTAGCTTTATTTATCTTTATTTCTCGGGAGACTCCTTCCACCTCCTGTAATTTTTATTTTGGCCTCTAATAACGATTTATCAGCGGTGTTGGTTAAGGTGCGAAAGTTGTAGTGCACCTCTCTGTGTGAATAAATAATAAATTTTAATTTAGCTCGGATCCTAGGGTAGGTACGTCGCGGAATAATTGTTGGTATAAAGCACAATTGGAGTAAAACTAAAGCGATTGTGGCTACGGTCGTTCATTTTTAGCTCTCGAAACTGGCGTTAATTGCAATTTATTGATTTTGCAGGACCGCTGGTGAGAATTCAGAAACGCAGTGTGGTAAAATTACTTCTCGAGGAATTGTGGTGAAATTTTAAGGGATCATTTTATTTAAAGGATTTTTTTATATACCAAAGTAACAACTACTACTTCTTAACGGTCATGCATTACAAAATAATTATTATCGTTTTTAAGTTTAACGAAAAAACATCATCACAATTATTGTACTATTCCAACCCCTCCTATGTCTGCCACTGTATGTTAATAACCTGTTCTATTTTCTTGTATACGAGTTTGCGTCTCGTACAGAAAATTTTCGAGATTCAAGTACCGTCGGCGAGATTCGACGCTCCAAGCGACATTTTCCGTGGCGCACCCTACGCCCAAATTTAAACCATTTACATCGCGGAAAAAAATACGTGTCACGGCGGTCTAATTCTTTAACTCCGGTAATCAGAAAAATAGCGCGCTGAGAATGAAACTATCTCGGACCACGCCCACAGCGAACCAGTAATCCGTCGAAAATAAATGCTTCCTGGTGTGGTACCGGGATGGTTCTTGCATCACGTTGACCAGTAAAGAAACTCGCTGCGGATGCAGCCATCCGGATCCGATACGTTACCCGGAGCCGCCGCCGGAGGACGCAATGATAAGACCCTGCAGCGTCTCTATAAAAGATGCTCCTCTCAGTTCCAACGGCAGTTGTGACTCGTGCCCTGGAAGCAGAAGTGGTCTTTTCTGCTGGTTATCCCGTACAATTTTGAGTACGAAAATTTTAAGTACTGAATTCAGTATAGTGTCAAACGGCTCTTAGGTTTCTGTCTCTTCCAGATTGAATTGCAAGGAATCTTGGGAGGATTCTAAAATTCTGAGCATCCCATTCTTTTGCCAAATTGATAACTTACCTATAAGTTTTCAGCATTATTCCCACTCAAAAGAAACCACTGTTATTCCACTAAATCTTCCAATTAAAAGCTTTCGGTAACTTACACCCAATTTTATTGCCGTTCAAGTGAATTCATGCGTTTGCCTTAAACTGGTAGTAGTTCTTTCTAATGAAATCATAATGTTTCAAGTTGTAGCAGCGACAATATTGAGGACAATTGTTGCAGTAAAAATGTAATTTTAAAGAAAGCAGTTTCCAATCACAGAATAACGACCGATCGATTTGTAGTTATGGTTCTAAATTATATCATACTGCTTGGTCGTGATGACCCACTGGGCGCCTGAGAATTAAGCCGAAATGTAATATTTTAGCAAGTAGTAATTAAATCATTTGATGACTAAACTAATTTTCTTAACTTTATCTTATCTTACTTATCCTACTTTGTTTCACATTGAAACAATTTTACCAAACTAGAATTTTCTGTAAATAATGAACCTCTCAGTGCACTTCGTGTTTGAAAATTACGTCTATCTTAATATATAAAGATGTTAACATTTTAAAAGCAAATACACGTGAAAGCCTCGTTACGACGAAACGTAACTCCAGCCATAGGAGCTCAATTGTCATGCCTTAAAGCAATTTTGTTGCAGCGATAAGCCTTCGTAACGATCTTTCAGCGTGCACTTTGTCATCTAAGATTAGGACTTACTGTTATATCTGCTAGTCGGTAGAAGTCCACTGTTGAGCATAGACAATTTTATTGTGTTGGGGAGAGTTACTAGAGATGTGGCCGCACTAATATGTCTTTTTTTCCTTGGCTTTTCCACATCGTTGTATCTTGGCGTGGATCGTGATCGGTGCTTCTTTCTAACTGTTCCAGATGAATGTTCTTTCAGTTTAGCGTCCGGTTCACTGGACATGCTTGAAAGATTGACACTAGCGCGATGTGTTCCTATCGACTGAAAGTTGATATTTGAAAATGAATGACTCGGAACTAAGGAAACTTAAATTTGTTGCAAAGAAATTGTCGTCAAAGGAATGTTATAGATTATTCGAACGTTCGATAGTTTGCACCAACATCTTGATCAAAACCTGAAAAGAAGACAATGGGTTAGTTGTGTCAAAATAAACCGTAAAGTCCTATCCTATACGCATAACCTTATTTGAAAAGCTATTACAAGTCCAGCGACGTGTGAGAAATAACTCATGAATTTATGTCTTACGAGCCAGTAAAGCTCGGACTAAAACGTCGCCTTTTATTAATTTATATTTGCGGTTGACGGAAGTTCAACTTCTGCAAAATATGACCCAAGATACTACTTGAATTAGTAGATGGTAAATCTGGAAGCTACGAGGACTCACGCCGCAGATTTAAACGGTGTTTCTCTCTCATGACACCTCATTTATATCAACACAAATCTTTTTTCGTTAGGGAAATTACGAGTGGAGGAAGGATATCATTAATTAAATGCCATTTTTAATGTGGAGGTTAAAAAACTTAAATTAATTTGAGTTTATCGTCACATTAGAGCCACTGCTCATGCAGTCAAAATAATAGTACACATACGAATTTAGATCGCTGTTGAGCTTTTTTTCTCCGTTTTGAGGAGATATTGCTGTATTGCAGTTTTATTACAGTATCGACTTCTCAAACATCGCTTCGTGAGGAAGAATTTTCTAGTGATGACCCCCTTCCCCCAGTGACCCTTATGAATTGGAAACGGTTGCATTGATTTCACAAATTGTAATAAAAAGCAACAAACATAAAAGACTGCGGGTGTCGCAATACTATCGCTTTCCGTGGCTCGATTTAAAGATGACCACATTAAAGCAGCCAGCACACTATCGCGGAACGGAACGGAACGGAATGGAATGGAACGGAACGGAATTTTTGAAAAGCATACACCATACGACCCATTCCGCGCTGTTCCGATCCGCGGTAGTGTGCGGACTTTCATTTAAATGTATGCGTTTAAAAAGTTCCGTTCCGTTCCATTCCATTCCGTTCCGTTCCGTTCCGCGATAGTGTGCAGCCTGCTTTAAAGGGCCGAACGCAGAGGTCTCGAAGAAGACCTGCGACGTGTCCGTGCGGGGGGAAAGCGCTGTTCCATGCGACGAACGCCAGGACCGTACCGATAAAAATATATTCGCAGATTGACGATGCGCGACTCTGATTAAATTTTACCACAAATAGAATTACTTCAAGCTAATTACTTTGCTGCATGCTAATAAACAATAAAATAATTCACTAAATTTATAACAGAATTGAACAGAACTCGGATGAAGATAAGTATTATTTATATGAAAGTTGATATTATATAATTATGGTTTTTAGGAATATGAACATAGATTAAGATCTTAATTGATCTTAATGATCAAAGCAATCGAAAAAATAAAAGAAAATTTCTAGATTGCAAAAAGACATTATAAATATTACAAGTCATGTATATTTGAAGAACATCTCAGTATTGTGTTTCTTTAGGATATTTTTGCAATAAAGTTTATCATCCAGAGGAAACTTTATTTATTTTTTATTTATTCGTATGACCCGTAAATTTCTGACCTGTGTACCGAGTGACTTTATCTATATACAGGCTGTCCCATTTAAAACTCACCAGTCCAGATTTCTCCGAATTGATTATTGTGATTGAAAAATCCCCGGACAGGTTGTTTTTGTTTGCCAGGGGCACATCTTTTCAGGTTCCTTTCAACTCCCGGCATTTCGCCCTCTTCGCGAGGGGGCTGTTAGCCCCAAAATCTTAAATGGCACTATGGGTCGAGTGATGCCTCATTTGAAAGGTATTGAAAGCCTCTCTACAACTAACCACTTACTTAAAAACGATAATTTTTAATTTTCAAGATGATCCACATTTTCTCATGCTAGGTCCCACAGAAACCACAAAGACCAACATGTAATTTCTGAAATTAAATTTATTGAAATTTTTGGGTCATTAGGTTGTTGATTTTTTTGTATATTTGGCAGGTATGAAAATAGGTGGTAAGCTATTTTTCACATCGACATGGGGGCGCCCCGTGGGCTGGACTGATTTTTCGGGTCGACTGATTTTTATGTTTTTTTTTTGTATATTTGGTAGATATGAGAATAGGTGGTAAAGTATTTTTTACATGGACATGGGGGCCCAGAGAGGCCCCTTGGGCTGGACCGATTTTCGGGCTCGACCGATTTTTATGAAATATTTTTTTTGTATATTTGGCAGGTATGAAAATAGGTGGTAAGCTATTTTTCACATCGACATGGGGGCCCCTTGGGCTGGACCGATTTTTCGGGTGGACCGATTCTTATGAAATTTTGTTTTTGTTTTAATGATAGGTATGGGAATAGGTCGTAAAGTATTTTTTACATGGACATGGAGGCCCAGGGGGGGGCTTGGGTTTATAACTCAAGAAGGGCTTTTATGATATTTGATTTGTTGGATTTGTCTCCGCTCCGAATAGCAGAATAACTATTAAAACATGGACAGGTGCCTCAGGGGGCTCCCTTGGGTTTATAACCCAAGAGCGTTGAGATGATGTTTAATTTGTTGGATTTGCCTACGCCCCGAATAGCAGAATTACTATTAAAACATCGGAAAAATTACAGAGAGCGGGCAGCTAAGTACAGGGCAACGACAAAGCCCCCCTGGTACAGGACAAGAACAGCTAGACCGATTTTTATGATCTTCGTTATATTGGATTGGTCTCCGCCCCGAATAGCAGAATAACTAATAAAACATGGACAAGGGGCTCAGGGGGCTTCCTTGGGTTTATAACTCAGGAGCGGCTTTACCGATTTTTATGATCTTTAATTTGTTGTATTTGTCTACGCCGCAATTGCAGAATTACTATTAAAACATCGAAAAAATTACGGGGGTCGGGGAGCTAAGTACAGGGCAACAACAATAACAAAGCCCCCCTGGTACAAAGCAACAATAACAAATAACGCTGGCCACCAAAATTTGTGGTACCAGGCTTTAAAAATGAAAATCGATTTTTAAGGAGTAAAGTCCAAAGTTTCACTTCTGTTTCGCGTGGACTCCACACACAATTTTTTTTATGATATCACGAGAATGGATTGGCTGTTTTTTTTTTCGAGGGCGAATAACTATTAAAACATCAGAAAAATTAAGGAAAAAAAAATTCTCATACATTTTGTATGGAATCCGTATATAACGCCATCTTTGATACATGACAGAAACAAAAATTAACATAGCGTTGTGTGCATTATCCTTTTATATAAAAAAAATAAAATTAATTTAGCTAATAAGTTGCCACAACATTTATTGATTCTGAGGCAGTACAAAGTTCGCCGGGTCAGCTAGTTGTATACAATTTTTAGAATTATTTGAACAACTTTGTTTGGCTACAGACTATCTTGCAAAGCACTCTGTAATTGCCAAATTTATCGTAGAGAAAAGAGTGAACTATACCCAAAGACGTTTATACCAATCTATGTGTTCCGCAGCAGTAGTTTCGAATAATTCTAAAAGGCCCATGTACACAGTACAAACATTTATGGCAGGTGGAAAAAGCCCAGGAAAATATGCAAAAGTTGTTGAATTAAGAAACAAAATGAAACAGGAAAAGAAAAACCAACGTAATAATGCAAAACCGAAAGCAAGAAAACAATAGTTCGGGCAAGACAAAGACTACGGTGATCAGAGCCAAAAACCAGATTTGAATACGAGAAGGGGAAGGAAATATTTTTTGGAACAATGAAGATTTCAGAAGAAGAGCTCATATTACTGGAAACAGAAACAAGACATCTCTCTGTGCGAGTAGGCCGGACGAGGAAAACGTTCGAATTTTGCTCGGCGGTGGTGGCGACCGCAGCGCTAGTCTATCGGGCGCTCGGTGTACTTATTATTACAATAATATTATTCCTGTATTACCGAGCTGAAGGTAAACAACGTGGTAGAGAGGTTAAGTAGCGAAAAATAGAGAAATAGAAGGTGATATAAAGAAAAAAATAGAGAAGATATTGAGAAAAGCGAGAAGAGGTATTAGAGAAAGGTAAGAAGAAAGAATTGGGCAGGGAAGAGGAGATATAGTCAGGAAAAAGAATAAATCGGCGAAGCCGGAAGATAACGACATCTAGGAGGCGCCACAGGAAGCGGATGAACAAAGACGATAGAAACCGCTCGCTCAGTCAGGGAAGCTTGGACTCCTACCTGGAGAAAAGGAAAAGAAAGAGAAAAGGGGAGGGTAGAACAGAAAAACAAGAAGAAGAGGAAGAGAATTTTTTTCAAAAAAGTAAAAAGACGGCGAGGTCTCCTGGAGTAAAGAAAACACAGAAGACATCAGAGAAAGAGAAGGAAACGGACACAGAGATGGAGAAAAAAATATTGGAGCTGTTGCAAGAGTTGAAGGAGGAGATGAAAGAAATAAGACGAGAAAACAAGGAACTCAAGAGAGAGATAGAGAGGCAGAGAGAAGAATTTAAAGAGAAGGAGAAGAGATGGGAAGGAGAGAGTGGAAAAGCTGGAAGAGAGAATGGAAATCGAAGAAAGAAGAAAGAGGAAGAACAACATCGTGATAACAGGATGGGACGGGGAAAGAAAAAGTCATGTAAAAAAAGAGGATGTAGAGAAGTTTTTGAAGGAAAATGTAGAGGATAGTAAAGTAAAAGATTGTTACAGGATTAACAAGGATCAAGTATTGGTGGAGATGGAGGGATGGGGTGAGAAGGAAAGAATAATGAAGCACAAAGGAAAATTGAGGGAGAAGAGCGAAACAAGGGGGATATACATAGACAACGACCTCACAAAGAAGGAAAGAGATGTACAGAAGAAACTAAGAAGTATGGCGAAGGAAAAAAGGGAAGAAGGGAAAGAAGTAAGAGTGGGATACAGGAAATTAATAGTGGACGGGGAGCAATGGAGATGGAATGAAAAGAGAGAGAGCCTAGAGGTTTTCCAATAAGAAGAAGAAGGGGAGGAGGGGAAAAGGGGGACAACGGCAAAGTAAAAAGAACAATGAAACGGGAAAAAAGAAACAAAGAAGAAAGTAGGAGGGAAACTAAGGAAGGAAGGGGGAAATCAAAGAAGGTAACGAGAAAAACAGGGGTGAGGGCACTATTTTGGAATGTAGCGGGACTAGGGAAAAAAGAAGAAGATTTTTGGGACTATGTGAAGGAGTTCGATATTGTTGGATTAACAGAAACATGGTCAGAAAGCTGGGAAAAAATAGAAAAACTGTTACCAAAGGAGTTCAAGTGGGAATGGCAAGGGGCGAGAAGGGGAAAGAAAATAGGAAGAGCAGCAGGGGGAATAATAACAGGGGTAAAAAAAGGAATAAAAGAGAAAACTAAAAAGAAGGGAGAAGAGGATGGTCACATGGTGAGAAACATTAAAATAGACAGTAAATGGTGGAAAATAGTGACAGTGTACAGCAGAGAGATGAAAGAAACAATAAGCAAGATAGAAGAAACATTAAAAGACAACAGGGAAGAATGTCTGCTTCTGGGAGGGGATTTTAACGGGAGAATTGGGGAAAGAGGAGCCAGGGATTGGGAAGAAGAGAGAGGATAGGGAAAAAGAAAATCCAAAAACAAGAAAGAAAACGCGGAAGGGAAGAAGTTGATGGATTGGATAGAAGAAAAAGGATGGGAAGTGCTGAATGGAAATAAACAAGGGGACGAAGAAGGAGAATGGACCTACATAGGCGGTAGAGGAGAGACGGTGATAGACTACGGAATAGTAAACGAAGGAGCATGGGAATAAGTCGAAGAATTCAGAATAGGGGAAAGAGTAGAGTCAGACCATCTGCCTATAGAGATAAGTATAGGAAGGGGGAGAGAGAAGAGAGGAGGAAAAGAAAAAATAAAGGAAATGCGGAAGGTGATAATTAAAGTATGGGACGAGCATGGGGTGGAAGAGTATAAAAGAAAACTGGAAAAAGCAAGATTTAAAGAACAAGAAGTAGGGAAAATGGAGAAAGAATTGGTAGAAATATTGGAAAAAGCAGCGACAAAAAGAGAAATAACAGTAAGAGGTGGAGGAACAAAAAGAAAGAATAAATGGTGGTACAAAGAATGTGAGCAACGTAAAAAGGAAGCAATAAAAGAACTAAGAAAGTGGAGAAAGACTAAAGGGAACTGAAGTGGCTTTTTAGAAGCGAAAAGAAGATACAGAGAGACATGCAGGGAGAAGAAGGGGCAGAAGAAGGAGAGAGAGGAGGAAGAGATAAAAGCAATAAGAACAGAGAAGGAGGTATGGAACTATATTAATAGAGAGAGAAAGAAAAAAGAAAATGGGAGCGAGGAGATAACGATGAATGAGTGGGAGGAGTGCTTCATGAGGCTGCTGAAGGGAGAAAAGGAAAAAAAGAAAACGGAAATAGAGACGAAGAGAAACCGAGTAGAACCTGAAGGAGAAGTAATTACAATGGAAGAGGTGGAGAGGCATGTGAAGAAACTGAGGAAAGGGAAGGCACCAGGGAGGGATAGAATACAGAATGAGTCGTGGATGTATGAGACAAGAAGAGTGCTAGAGAGACTGGTGGAGGTAATGAATGGGGTGTGGAGAGGAGAAGGATTCCCGGTAGGGTGGAGAGAGGGGGTAATTTACCCCGTTTACAAAAAAGGGGAGAAAAATAAAGTAGAAAATTACCGAGGGATAACTCTCCTAAACACAGGGTACAAGTTGTATGCATCAATTCTGAATGAAAGGATGAGCAGAGAGATAGAGGAAAAGGGAGCATTACCAGACAGCCAAGCAGGATTTAGAGAGGGGAGGGGAACTATGGATAATGTATACATCCTGGACCATTTGACGAAGAGTGAGTTAAAGAAGAAAGGGGGGAGGGTGTATGCATTATTCGTAGACTTCAAGGCGGCTTTTGACAAGGTGGACAGAGAGAGGATGTTGAGTGCCTGAGGGAGAAAGGGGTAAATGAATGGCTGGTAAGAAAGGTGGAGGAGATATATGAGAAGACAAAAAGTAAAGTGAAGGTAGGGGAGAGGGAAAGTGAATGTTTTGTGACAACAAAGGGAGTGAGGCAAACTTGCCCGCTCAGCCCCTTGTTGTTCACGATGTACGTGGCAGATATGGACGGAATGTTAAAGAGAGCACAAGCGGGGGGGTGTGTGGTAGGTAGAAAAAAAGTGTGGAGCCTGGCGTTTGCCGATGATGTGGTAATGGTGGCAAAGAGTGAAAGAGAAATGAAGGAAATGATAAAGAGTTTAGGAAAATATGTGAAGAAGAAAAGACTAGAAGTGAATGTAGAGAAAACAAAAATGCTGGTGTTCAATAAGAGAAAGAGGAAGAACGAAGAGAGTGATTGGAGGTGGGAGGGAGAAGTAATAGAACAAGTAAAAGAATTCAAATACTTGGGGTATGTGTTCAATGAAAGAGCTACAGATAAGGCACATATTAGAGAACTGGCAAGAAAAGCGAACAAGGTGATAGGATGTGTATGGGGAATAGGAAAGAGAAGGTGGGGAGGCGATTTTAAGAGGAGAATGATGATGTCTGAAAGTCTTATTAAAAGCGTGTTGTTGTACGGAGCAGAGGTCTGGCGATGGAAAGAATAAGAGGAGATAGAGAGGGTGCAAGAGAAATATCTGAGGTGGGTGCTAGGGGTGGAGAGAGAAACGCCAGGGTACATAGTGAGAGAAGAATGCAAGAGGAATAGGTTGAGAGTGAAAGCGGGAAAAAGAGCGGTCGAGTTCGAAGACAGGATGGAAGGGAGGAAAGAATGTAGGATACTAAAGGAGTGCTGGAGAGAAAAAAAGAAGAATTCAAAAGAGAATGATAGGGAGATTTACTACAGGAGGAATGGGTATGCAAGCAAAGAAATAGAGAGACTGAGAGAAAGAGGCGTATGGATGAATGTGGAACTAAGTGAAAGAGATAAGGATCCGGATAGACAAGAGAGAAAGAATTAGAGAATCCAGATACAACGGGAAGTACGGAAGATGCATGATAGAGGAAGTACCAAAATATTTGGGGAGGGAGAGCGAGAAAGAAAGAAAGATGATGGCGAGGTTTAGGTGCGGAAATGAAGAGAGGGAAAATAGGTATTGGGCAGAAGATGGAGGAAAAATGTGTAGAATGTGCTATGAGGAAAGAGAGACGATTGAACATATGTGGAACGAGTGCAGTGAGATGAAACAAAGAGAGATGAAAGAAAGAGAGGAAATACTGAATGTAGATGGAAGGGAAATTAAATGGATGAAAAAGGTATGGAAGAGGAGGGAGAAGGGAGAAGAGGAAAGGGCAGGGGAGAAGAAATAGAGAATTTTATTTAGTTTTTTTTTTATTATTATAATTGTTAAGTTTACTTGTATATGTATAGGAATCAGAAAGCCCGTAGGGCAAATAAAGATTTACTACTAATATAAATATTAATTTAATGTATTTGTAAGACATATTAAATATAAATTTTAGCTTCGTGCACTTCTTCTCCATATAAACTTTAACTATGCCAAATCTCACAGTCCGCCGTGCCCGCAATATGCTTAAAAAGGGGTACAAAGTTTTCGCTTAACCCTAGGTGGTGATGTAATAAAATTTCTGTAATGACTGTTGTGTAAAGGGCAATATGACATGATATTGTGTAAACTCGAAAGACTTATAGAATTAAATTGTTAAATTGTGTTTTGCAAAACACCGCCAGTACCCGAAGGTAACAAATCGAATTTGGAGAATTTTGGAAAAGCAACAATTATATCCCTATTACGTACAGAAAGTCTAATTTTTACAGCCGGAGGATTCAATAATATTTTTTTTATTTATTAGGCCCCACAATTTTCAATAGCATTGAATGTTAAAGTAAAGACGTTTAGTAGGTCAGTTTTTAGTAAAAATGGAAAATCAACTGTCAGTATTTCAACTTTAATTCAATCCATGCTGCCATTGAAACCGTCCACGAATCTCCCAGCCAGCATAAATTTATGGAAACATCAAAAACTTCCTGCAAGTGAACACAAGTTGGACCAGGTGAATTGAAAATAATGGTTGACTGCTTGGTTCAAGTTAACATTATGAGATTATACTTGCTGGTGGATACTCACTGACTATAACTGATGTGAAAAGTGAAAAACACTTGACCAGCTTGAATTAATTAGTCTGTATTTTTCTCAACCATTGTAAATTTTGCGAGTTTTTCTTTTTACGTCAAGTTCCGTTTATCAGTGTACAATCGAGTTCTTATGTTTATTGAAAAAAAAATTGTTAAATTTATCTGTATGTTTATCTCATATTTAATTTATATTATTATATTCAAAAATTAGAAAAAAATTACTGCAATAGTTAACTCGACTATTCCATTTATCTAAATAAAAAATTAATACATTAATTATAATATAAGGGTTGATAGGATTGAAAGGAAAAGAAAAAGGGCAGGGTAAGGACAGTACGGGAGAGCTGTACAGAAGAAAGCATTGAAGAATATAGAGAGAACTTAAGGAGGAAACAGAGGCCAGGAAAAAATGGGAAAAGTTAGAAAAGAGAAAATAACCACACGACGAAACTATAGTAATAGAAACGACTGGTGGGATAAGAAATGTCGCGATTTAAAGAAAGAATTGAAAAGGGAACTCCGGAAACTGAAAGAGAAGAATACATAAAGAAAAAGAAAGAATACAAGCAAAAATGTATAGAAGAAAAGAACATAATATTGTAACGGACGTTGAACCGAGATGACGCATCGCGGTAGCGGCGTCATCAATTACTAGAATTTTCTGGATTTATACTACACCGTACTCGAGGTAGTATGACATCAACTTTTGAAATATCCGGTACAGATCGAGAGCGCCATGGAACATCTGGAGCGTCTAGAAGCATTTAGGCGCCGGTATATTTATTAGAGGACGTTGCAGCGAAAACCAGTTTAGTCTAGTGAGTCAGTCGTCTCATCGAGGTGGAGGATTAGTGGGTCGAGTCGGGCAGTTGCGTTTATCTATCCGGAGTGCCGCCCTATGTGTAAATAAATAATACGAGAGGTGAAGTAGTAAATTGTAAATAGTGTAAATAATGTAAAATAGTGTAATATTAGAAATATAAATAAATTGTACAATGTTCAAATAAATAAATGAATGCAACCCAGAAACGCTACAATACGGAGCGAGAAAGAAAGGGAAAAAATTGAAGCACTAACCTGCCAGAAAGAAAGATGGAGATATATAAACCAGGCAAGAAAAGAAAACTAGGGAAAGTTATAGAAATACACATGGAAGAAACATTTCATGGAACTATTGGAGGAAAAAAACAGGGAACAGAAAAGAAGATAGAAATAACGACAATACAAGGAGGGGAGAAAATAACAAGCTAAGAAGTCAAGAGACAAATAGAGAAATTAAAGAAAGGAAAAGCGCCAGGGGCTCCAGAGAAGGCTGCTTAAGGACCTGGAAAGAAGACAGGAAGCTGGTGTCACTCACTGTCGGATTAGATAATGGTGCTGACTGAACTCGACTCACTGAGGCAGAAAAGAGGTTCCAATAGAATGATTTTTTTTTTTGACGTAGAAATCATGCTGGTATGAAACTCTGAGATCTTAACTGAAAGACTGCAGCCCCTATCGTCATTCTGAAGGACGAGAATTAAACTGGAACTTGAAGAAACCCGAAGAACGACCCGGACTTGCGATTGCTGCTTAGATGGAAGAATGCAAACCACGGGCGGACGGATATGCAAGTTGCACGGTAATGACCTTGCGAAAAATCCTGCTGGGCCCCATGGGACTCCATGAAAGTGAGCAGCTGATGGCTTCCATGGTTAGAATTTCGAAAGTTTTGAAGGAACTCCATGAGGGAGTACCTGGTAGACACCTGGGGGTGTCGACGATATTTGGGGACCTGCGTGAAAGATTTTATTTGGTCCTCATGGTTAATGGATAGAATTCCGGAATTCCGGAAGTTCTGGAGGCACTCCTTTGCGGAGTACCTCGTGGACACTTGGAAGTGTCGAAGAAGTTTGGGAATCTGCGAGAGAAGTTTTCCTTAGAGGATTGGAGGAAACTGAGAAGTGGAGCAGGACGTGTGTAACTTGCGCTCCAAGCAAGAGTCCATCAAAATGTCGAGGGGCACCGATACGTCAACACAGTGTGGTTGTCCATGCGGTAGCTGAAAGCGTACTCCTCCTGGCAGACACCCGACAGGAACTACGAAGAGACTTGTGTACAAGAAGGCCACCTACCAAAGTGCTTGGGATACTTTATGGGAGTCGAAGTAGACTGTTTTGTCCCTGGGTATCAGGAACTTGGCAATCGTGAAGATCGCCTGAGAATTCGGCTATTTGGTTTGGAGAAGAAGCATGTTGGAAGGACTCTTCCGTTTCACTTGGCTTAAGCGAATGATGTACTGCTACAACCAGAAAGGACATCGGAAGGAAAGAATGTCTTGTGACGTTTCGGGACGAAACATCTTTAAGGAGGGGGCAGTGTAACGGACGTGGAGCCGAGATGACTCATCGCTGTAGCGGCGTCGTCAATTACTAGAATGTGCTGGATTTATACTACAACGTGCTCGAGTATGACATCATCTTTTGGAATACTCGGCACATATCGAGAGCGCGATGGAACTATCTGTAGACGCAAAGAAGCATTTAGGCACTAAAATTATATGAAAATATCAATGTCTAGTTTTTGTATTGTTTGCATTGTTTGTTCATTAGTTAGAATAAAAATTGTACCATTCACAGGTAAAGTTGACAGATTTTCCATAAGACTACATGTAAGAGTTTTATTGCATTTACTAATTAATAAGCTGCCTAGTGATCACAGAAAATTGTGTAATGAAATAAACTATTGAAAAAAATATATATTTTACAGTTCTTTCATTATTTTTGTCTAACGCCTCGACCTCCTTAATAATTCAGAACCTGATAAAATAGTTTCGTTGAAAACTTTGTCATCAAATTCAAAAGCACCGTTCCGTCAAACCTGCGTCATAGGTTTTCATTGAAAAATAACTTTAATACATGTTTACCTACACAAAAATTTCGTTCGGACACTGCTGTTACTGTTGGGTAAGCGCAGGTTAAAAATAAATAGTTTTTTTTGGTTCACTAATTACGTTTTTAAGTCAGGTACATAGAACGCATTCGTGCTTTGAGAAAGCTAAATTACGGGTGTTTCAGGAGCGCTTTGTGAGAGAAATAAATTACAAAGGAGTTGTTTCGTTTGTTAGAAGAATTTCTGGGGATAACAGATTCTTTTTATTGTTTTAGCAATTTAGTGTGCACTTATTTTAGATTTAGTGTCACTGAGAACAAACAGATTGTGGTCTCTTTCTTTTGTAACGATAACCTATGTTTTTTTAGATTTAAAGAATGAATTCGACCATTAAGCAAAGAAAACCCATTTGCTAAATAAACATTGGAGTAATGTAAATCTTTAGTTCGGTATAATTAACAGTTACTGAAAATAGAGTAAAAATAATGTTATTGTGAGTTTTACAGCGGGTTACGTAAACAAATGTTAAGTGGAGAAGAGAAGTTGTTAATTATTCCGGTTTGATACTGGATCCGCTAAAGCCGAAGACAGTGTCAGATTTGGTATTCGGCATATAAATGAGAAATCTCACAAATGAGGATCCTGTGGCAACATAATTGGAAGCTTGGTAATTCTGAAATTCCTAAACAGAGCAACGGTGATAAGCTGACATGCATATGCAAAAGGACAAACAATGTGGGGTTGAAATTGAAAGTGTTTCATCAATTAGCCAGTCAATTTAGAAAATAAATTTTTAAACAGATGCGAAAAAATTTAGCCTCCACAACCTATTTTTTTATTGTTAATTTCAATTTTTCGCCAGATCTTGTGTATAAATGAAATCCCAGTTCGGTGCAACCTGAACCACTGCCATCAAATGTCAAATGAATTTGAAGAATTAATTTAACCTCAAGTCTCAGTATCTTGCCGCTTGCGTTGTTGATGTTCGTTGTTGTGTCATTTATAAAATTTTTAAAAATCAGTGCTTTTAAGAAAATTACATTTTAAATGAGGCTTTCAAAATCACGTATGGGTAATAATTACTATCCTATTAAAATCTTCAATAAACTCCCTTCCCTTATCACATTCTTTCCACGAAAGAAATTTTTTAAAATCATAAAATCATTTTTAATTAAAATGATTTTTATGACAGAGGAATTTTTTGTAAACAGTTTAAAGGACTTATGCTGTTTCATTTAGCATTCCTGCAATAATTAAGAATGTTCTTTACTTTGACGTGTGTAAGAGTACCTACTTGTATTCTTAACACAAATAAAATTCTTATTATTATTAAATAATGTTCGTCAAGAGAAGTGTGTAATGAGCGTAATGCCACCCGGATTGTTTACCCATCGTGGTTTACCTGTTCGTTGCATCGGTCAAATCGGATGAGATGTATTTTACCTTATTTTTGGGGCTAGTTTTAATATAGATTTTAAATTTGTAAAGCTGTGCAGTTCGTTCTTAGTTTCCACCCAAGATCCAAAAAATTCTACTTAATGCATCTCAATTATATCATTGTTTTAATGCGACACTTTATCTGTACTGTAACTCGGGAAATTTATTTATTGACTAATAAATTAGGAGCAATTCTACTTCACAACTGCCAGCGCTTAAGGAGGGTTTGTTAGGTGCAATTTGCCAAAACTGGCCGGTTGATGGCAGCAGCAACTATTTAGTTGTAATATTTGAGCCAGAAATAAAATTGAGTTCATGAAGGATTTGGTAGAATATGAGAGAGCAGAAAAAATATCAAAACTGTCTTCCTTGGGAGATGGATACTATTGGCCGGTTCAAGGTTATCTACAATCTGACACATCTGCTAGACATCTGCTGCACGTTGTCACTTCACTGTCAGGATGATTTTTCTATTCCTAACCCATTTTAGCATAAAAGGACGGTGGATCTGCGCAATCACAGGTTTTTCGTAAACGGCGGCAGTTTAAAAGAATGAGGGCTTTGCCATTTGTGCAAGGGGGATAGACTAGTTTGGCACATATTTAATAAATCGACTTTTTGTATTTAAATTAAATAGGTAAAGTGCATACAATAATTTTTATTGCTCATGTAGAAAAATAGTATCTTTTCAGCCTTCGTTACGGTTGAAACGTAACTGTTTGCCCATTTGATAATTTGGGTGCGACAAGTAAAGAAATTATTCTTTGCACACGCAAATTCAGACAATCTGCTGAAAACTGAATTTTCCTCTAGACTCCAATTTTATATTAGGATTTATTCCGCATTCGCAATAGAAAATAGCATGTTCAACTCGTTCGGCGTTGTCGATTGCCGCACTAGTTGCACAATATACTATTTTTACACTGGATCTGGTTTTGAAATAGATTTCTAGACATAAAGGCCAGTATTTTCTAAAAAAATAATCTGTTGGTGTTGTATTTTGTTTGGGTGTAATTTTATACTTTCGTGCAGTAGTGCAAGCAATGAAAGGAACGACAGTTCACATAACCTAAGAAAACCATTATAAGTCCTTCAAATGGCTAAACGCCTTTTGTTAAGGTTTCTATAGACCAAAATGACGTACCTGGGTCCAAACTTCAAACTCCTATACGAGGAAGTATCTATAAATACTGTGAAATGTCAAATTAGAAAAATATATGTTAACGAAAACTAAAAACAACGAGAAGAAAATATCTGACTTAAGGGGCCGAACGCAGAGGTCTCGAGTAAGACCTGCGACGTGTCCGTGCGGGGGGAATGCGCTGTTCCATGCGACGAACGCCAGGACCGTACCGATAAAAATATATTCGGTGATTGACGATGCTCGACTCTGATTAAATTTTACCACAAATAGAATTACTTCAAGCTAATTACTTTGCTGCATGCTAATAAATAATAAAATAATTCACTAAATTTATAACAGAATTGAACAGAACTCGGATGAAGATAAGTATTATTTATATGAAAGTTGATATTATAAAATTATGGTTTTTAGGAAAATGAACATAGATTAAGATGGGCCGTGATCAAAGCAATCGAAAAAATAAAAGAAAATTTCTAGATTGCAAAAAGACATTATAAATATTACAAGTCATGTATATTTGAAGAACATCTCAGTATTGTGGTTCTTTAGGATATTTTTGCAATAAAGTTTATCGTCCAGAGGGAACTTTATTTATTTTTTATTTATTCGTATGACCCGTAAATTTCTGACCTGTGTACCGAGTGACTTTATTTATATACAGGCTGTCCCATTTAAAACTCCCCAGTCCAGATTTCTCCGAATTGATTATTGTGATTGAAAAATCCTCGGACAGGTCGTTTTTGTTTGCCAGGGGCACATCTTTTCAGGTTCCTTTCAACTTCCGGCATTTCACCCTCTTCGCGAGGGGGCTGTTAGTCCCAAAATCTTAAACAGCACTATGGGTCGAGTGATGCCTCATTTGAAAGGTATTGAAGGCCTCTCTACAACTAACGACTTACTTTTCAATATCTTGCAGTTTTGACCGTAAAAACGATAATTTTTAATTTTCAAGATAATCCACATTTTCTCATGCTAGGTCCCACAGAAACCACAAAGACCAACATGTAATTTCTGAAATTAAATTTATTGAAATTTTTGGGTCATTAGGTTGTTGATTTTTTTGTATATTTGACAGGTATGAAAATAGGTGGTAAGCTATTTTTCACATCGACATGGGGGCTCAGGGGCGCCCCTTGGGCTGGACTGATTTTTCGGGTCGACTGATTTTTATGTTCTTTTTTTGTATATTTGGTAGGTATGAGAATAGGTGGTAAAGTATTTTTTACATGGACATGGTGGCCCAGGGGGCCCCTTGAGCTGGACCGATTTTCGGGCTCGACCGATTTTTATGAAATATTTTTTTGTATATTTGGCAGGTATGAAAATAGGTGGTAAGCTATTTTTCACATCGACATGGGGGCCCCTTGGGCTGGACCGATTTTTCGGGTAGACCGATTCTTATGAAATTTTTTTTTGTTTATTTGATAGGTATGGGAATAGGTCGTAAAGCATTTTTTACATGGACATGGAGGCCCAGGGGGGGGGGCTTTGGTTTATAACTCAAGAAGGGCTTTTATGATATTTGATTTGTTGGATTTGTCTCCGCTCCGAACAGCAGAATAACTATAGAAACATGGTCAGGAGGCTCAGGGGGAACCTTAGGTTCATATCTCAAGAACGGCTGGACCGATTTTTATGATATTTAATTTGTTGGATTTGCCTACGCACCGAATAGCACAATTACTATTAAAACATCGGAACAATTACAGGGAGCGGGCAGCTAAGTACAGGGCAACGACAAAGCCCCCCTGGTACAGAGCAAGAACAGCTAGACCGATTTTTATGATCTTCGTTATATTGGATTGGTCTCCGCCCCGAATAGCAGAATAACTAATAAAACATGGATAAGGGGCTCAGGGGGCTTTCTTGGGTTTATAACTCAGGAGCGGCTTTACCGATTTTTATGATCTTTAATATGTTGTATTTGTCTACGCCGCAATTGCAGAATTACTATTAAAACATCGAAAAAATTACGGGGGGCGGGGAGCTAAGTACAGGGCAACGACAATAACAAAGCCCCCCTGGTACAAGGCAACAATAACAAATAACGCCGGCCACCAAAATTTGTCGGGCTTTAAAAATGAAAATCGATTTTTAAGGAGTAAAGTCCAAAGTTTCACTTCTGTTTCGCGTGGACTGCACACACAATTTTTTTTATGATATCACAAGAATGGATTGACTGTTTTTTTTTGAGGGCGAATAACTATTAAAACTAAATTAAAATTTAAATATATCTAAGTCGAACTCCACAAACTAATAACTGTAAAATTACTAATGGAACATGTTTCGGCAGAACACTTCTGCCATCATCAGCCCTTAAAGAATATAAAAAATTATTATATTGTTTAACTATTAAAACATCAGAAAAATTAAGGAAAAAACAATTCTCATACATTTTGTATGGAATCCGTATATAACGCCATCTTTGATACATGACAGAAACAAAAATTAACATGGCGTTGTGTGCATTATCCTTTTAATAAAAAAAAAATAAAATTAATTTAGCTAATAAGTTGCCACAACATTTATTGATTCTGAGGCGGTACAAAGTTCGCCGGGTCAGCTAGTTGTATACAATTTTTAGAATTATTTGAACAACTTCGTTTGGCTACAGACTATCTTGCAAAGCACTCTGTAATTGCCAAATTTATCGTAGAGAAAAGAGTGAACTATACCCAAAGACGTTTATACCAATCTAGGTGTTTTGCAGCAGTAGTTTCGTATAATTCTAAAAGACCCATGTACACAGTACAAACATTTATGGCAGGTAGAAAAAGCCCAGGAAAATATGCAAAAAGTTGTTGAACTAAGAAACAAAATGAGACAGGAAAAGAAAAACCAACGTAGGAAATATTTTTTGGAACCATGAAGATTTCAGAAGAAGAGCTCATATTACTAGAAACAGAAACAAGACATTAAAATGATTGTGAGCCGTGGTATGTGGAAAGACGAAAAAGGCTAACTGTTTCTAATTTTGGTGAAGTTTGCAAGCGTCGTCCATACACCAGCTGTAAGACTAGTTGACCGTTTGCTGTATCCCAAAAATATATTTTCCCAAAGCTTAGATTACGACAAAAGCATGAAAATGTTGCCAAAGAAGAGGTGTCACGAAAAATTGGTAAAGCAATTCAAAATTGTGGTATGTTTATCGACAAAACATATTGTTTCTTGTCGGCATCTCCGGATGGACTGATTGGCGAGGAAGGCCTTCTGGAGATTAAATGTCCATGGCCTGCTCGGGATATGCTACCAGAAGCGGCCATTCAGTCCAGAAAAGTTACTTTTTGGAAAACAAATGGCGAAGTTAATAGAAGCCACAACTGGCACCTCGACTGGCACTATCAAATTCAGGGCCAAGTACACATAACTAATCGCAAATATGCAATTTTGGCTGTGTAGACACCAAAGGGGATGAAAATCGAAAAAATTTTGGCTTGGCACCGACTTCAACCAGATCATTAGGTAGCACATGTATTTAATTATTTTTCACTTTTTGAAGTCGGTTCTCTTTTTTTTTGAAAAGCTATTTTTTAAAGATGACAAGTTTTGGTCAGAACATATGTATATGGAAAAACAACTGATGCAGTTTTACAACTACTGTATGTTACCAGAATTAATAGCCAGTCGTAAACATCGAAACATGGAAATAAAAGATCCTCAATACATATTAGATGCTAAAAAAGCCAAAGAAGAACTGAAGAATAATAAACAGAAATAATTAAATTAAAGCAAATTCTTGGTTACATCATCGTTTGCCTTAAAACAACTTGTGTTATAGTGACTACTGCATATGTCTGTCATTTGATGAGTGACAACCAATGACATTTCTTTATTTTATTTATTTGAGTCAATTATTGACTGCTTCGCAGTCGTGCAAATTTTCGTCGCAACAGTAGTCAGGCATTCCTATAACCAGGATTATCGGAAAGTCACTATGCACTTATTACATTACTGTTGATAATTGGTATTGTCATGGAGAAATTTCTGTTCCCTATGGACTCTAAAACGGGCTGGGCCGATTTGATTTTGATGAAATTATCAGGCAATCTTTAGATTAGCCCAGGGGGTGATCCTATGAAGTTTGGTACCGATCGGATTAAAACAAAAAAAAAAACAGTTTTTTCGAAAGTGACAGTTTTTAGCATGTGTTGATCGAGGTGTTGATGTTATGTTAATGTTTAAATATTTATAAATAAATAATGTTGTTAAAAATAGTTTTATTTTGAAAAAACCTTTTTTGGCTTCGGTGCAAAAATCGGTCAGCTCCATAATCTCGATGCAAAAACAAGGCAGCTCCACATTTAAATTAATTAGGTAATTATGTGATTAAATGACGTTCTGATTGAAATAAACAACTTCAAAAGAGTGGTAAAGTGATGAACCAATAGCAGGGAGCTCGTCTTCAACAAAATATTATACACTATTGTTCTCAATTTTAACTGAAACGAATTTATATGTTATAAACTGGAGCTGTCCGGTTTTGGCACCCAGCCCTTCAAATATGTCTAATAGTACCTTATTGTCCCTTACTCGTACAGTTCATTCAAAATAGTTACGATGAAAACAAAAGTCTTTAAAAGTGACCAAACAAATCTGTTGGTGTCAAATTGTTTATTGGCAATGTAAAAACATGATTAGATGTTAATATTGTTTTGAATCGTTAAATAAAAGACATTATTATCATTGTCTCAATAAATGTATATCATTTAATTACGTTATTTTATAGATGTAGTTCTCCAGTAGGGCCTGAAATATCCTGAATACAAAAATACGCAATGTATCGTTATTACTCTACAGTGTGCTAGAGAGCGCCACACTCTTGATGTTAAATTAGTGCGATGCATCCGTTGCAGGACGTTCGCTCTATTCAAATAATTAATAGAAATATTTTTTTATGTACAACTTGTGTTATATAAAATTAAAGCCAAAGGACTAATGCATGTCCCCTTGGAAGTAAATTTTCATAATCTAAATTATTTACTTCAATATTCACTCTCAAAGTTTGACAAGTTTGGAGCAACATAACTTTGCTTTCGAAATAGATTTTAAAAATTTATTTCCAGTCCGACACGCATTTAATCTTTATTTATTTGTGTTGATATTTGAAATAATAACGTTGTAGTATGACTAGAACGAAACCCTTACAACGCCTAAGTTTCTTTACCGCGTGAGGCCCCTTAACTAGAAAGTAAGTTCTAATTCGCTCTTGCTTAGAGTGGTAATCAGGAGAATGGTTGATGAGTAAAGAGAAGAAAAGACGGAAAAGACGTGAAGTAGAGCAGCCACTAATAAACAGCAACAATATTCCACGAAAATTCCCAATAATTTGGAATAAGTTCCCATCGAACAAACTGCCTGCAACTTTTTTGTATTTGAGTTGAATTTCTAAAATATTCACATTGCGACTGCAGTTTAGTAATTTTAATAAGTGATTATGGCTTAATATTAGCTGGTAAAATTTAAAAAACTCGGGAATTTTGAAAAACGGGAATTTTTTGACATTAAGATTTTTGAGGTTATGTTAGGAAATCATTATTTTTATTCAAAATACAATATAAAACTAGTAATATATTAATAGAAATAAGAAACAATGCCAAGTTACTAATGGTGTACCGGCTTGAGAATATTCAATAGAAATTTCGTCGGCATCGTATCATCGTACATCTTCAGTTCCTCAGCATCGTCATCTGTTACGTCGGTGTCACAGACCCCCTTAGTCAGAGTGTCATTTCTTTGTGACTCAAAAGGAAAATTTATATTAAAATATCGCCGTTTATTTATATTTTTGAATTCGCCGTTCCAACTCTTCCTTAAAAAATGATGGAATGCCGCTACTTTTTTTCCTCCTCCCGCACTTTTATATTCGTCTTTGAGAACCTGAAAATTCGTCTTGAAATTATTTACTGACGCGTTGATCATGCGATGATGTCAAAACTGTCAAAAAGCAAACGCATAGGAAATTTTGAATAAAGATGTATAGGTTTTTTTGTTTTACCAGTTTTTAAAAAATAAATAGCATTTAGAAATAAAATGTTTATACAGCGTGCGTATTTGACTACTTAGAAGGCATGCACGACAGCTACCTAATTATAAATTAATGTAACAAAAGGAGATAATTCAAATGTAGCGCCAAATTCTCTCATCCGACGCGCGCCATCTTAATTAAGCCTCGCGAACTTTTTTTCAGGTTTAAAGCGCTCTTCTCTGCAGCAAAACTATTCAATCCAAGTTAATTTATATATAACAACTTTAAACAACATGTACTCAGTATCACATCGTAGCCTACTTAATACAGAATGAGGAGACACACTTGAGAACTTTCGGTAATGAGCAAAATTTAGATGCAACCGACTTGAAATCTGTAAACGACACGGCGGGCTCTTGAAAATATTGTAATTGTTACGTAATAACACAATAAAATATGAAAAGTATATGGCATCATAGCTTCATGCCAGTGGTTTGCGATTTCTACCCTGTAAAGCTTCTCTGCACTGTAAATTTTAATTTAACTTGGATTGAAAATTCAAATAATTCTAACCTCACTTCTAGACCTGTCAAACCCCCCTTAAAGCTCCACTAAGCATGGTAAGAAAGCATAAAAATCGAACTTCAGGAGTTTTACATAACCTTGACGATAGCGTCTGATGTTTTGGAAGACAACTTAATTAAGCTGTTAAAATAATGTTGATTTTACGACCAAGCCCAACTTTCGCTTCCGACCAGGAGAGGTCCAGAAGAAAAACAATGCACGTTTGCTACCCTGCGATCATTTAAATTATAAATTAGAGTAGGCTGTGAAATTTAAATTAGGTTGGCACTACTAACTTTTGACAATTTCATTTAAAATTCGAATGTCAAAGTGACTTTTTAAAAAAACGGCAACATAATGGTGAATAGAGGTGAACATCATTCAGCTGTTATTGAAGATGCAGGAGAACACTATGAACATTTGTTGTAATTCTTAGTTATTCTACATTATTTGTTAGTCTTTTATTTTCAAGAGAAACATAAACGTCACAATGTTTACGATAACCTCATATTTTACTGTCAGTCTAAGCTGTCAGTGAATTTGCAGGCTGGGCCATTGCATAATAAAAAAGCCGCCTACTCTAATTTATAATTTAAATGATCGCACGGTATTTCACATCTTTCTGAAAGACAGAAATTAACTGAAAATTTACAATAGATATACAAGCATGAAATATGTTTTATTTCTGTGATAATTTAAATACACTCATCATAAAACAATCCATTGAGATCAGTTCAACATCATGACACATCTATAAAGGAACTTATGAGAACATAAATCTAAAAATTCAAATAATAAAATTTCGTAGGTTGTTTGTATAGATGAGACATTCTAGACACGAGAGACTGCTTTTATGAACCAACAAGGTGAAACGTGAAAATAATTCTTATAACAAAATAAAAGAATAATAATAAAAAAAAAACATCACGCGACGCCCGGCAGATGTGAAACATCGAAATTGATGGTTTTGAAAATTAAAGTAATCCAATAAATAAAATAAATATATTTTTTTCTTCAAGTGTCAGAAAAACGTGGCATTGTATACGTAAGTGGGTTATGACAAAAGACCCTTTCTCTGCCATGTCACACGAAGTGGTCTAGCGGCGCATAAAGTATATTACTTTATGCGCCGCTGATATCAGTCGTTTTATCAAATCAAAGAAATTGTCAGATTTTCGACGTTTCAAAAAGAATAATAATATAGCATATTTTATGTATTTGTCAAACCTACAGACTTGCCACGAAAAGCCTAACTTTTGCTCACAATAAAACAATTTGCTACTCCTTATTATCCTGATTATAATAATATATACAGAACACTAGCTGACCCGACAGACGTTGTCCTGTCCAAATTTCAATCAAACCGATTTGGTCTCTTTCTTTAAACAAGAATTTGGATCTCGTCAACAGCGCCACCTATCGCGTTCAACTGTGGCTAAGAACCATACAGATGACCCCATAAGTACAAAAAAAATCATCAAAATCGATCAGAAAAAAAATCTGGATCTCGAGAGCAACGCGACCTGTCAGGCCCAACTGTGGCTAAGAACCATCCAGGTGATCCCTGAATCGGATATTTTATCAATTTGTGAATTAACCTTAACATTTACATAGAAGTTAGCGCGGTTGGTATATCGCGCATGCCTGAGGTGGTCAAGAGTGGGGATTAGGGCAAAGTGCAGGGAAATCCCCAGGCAGACCGAGACAGGATGCCTTGAGCACTGGTCAGGTTATGTTGATTGCTTATTCATAGTTTGATAATGGTTAACGTCGAGGACTTTTTCATAGGACTTTTCTATAGAAAACATTCGTATATTTCTTTTCCTACTTTGGTGTCACAAAGTGTTCATTGTGACACTACAAGGAGTTGCACAATGGAACTTATTATACAAGTGCTTCTGTTTTTTTTTTATTTGATACGTATTACGTTGGTATTGAGCATTTGTAACCAACTCCTGTCGAAATCAAGCCAAGTGCCAACTTTTCACATAAAAAACATAACCACCAACACAACCATTACTAAAATCCCTAGAATATTTGAAAATCAAAATCTTATCATTTTCATAAAACGAATAGCTCCAAAGTAGAAAAAATAGTATATTACACTCGTTTAACGAGGCTGCGCTCGTCGTGCCCCAAACCTACTCATGTCACAATGAAGCCTCTTGTTAAACTCGTATAATAATGTACTATATCGTTAAGGCAGCGTTCGTCGCTCACACATTTTGTCGTCGATGTACTTTGCAAAGGTGATCTCCACGAAAAGCACTTTTATTTTAACGAGATAATATACAGCCTATGTCAGGTCCATTCTAAATACTCGTGAAAGAATTTTTGGAATCGGATAAGCAAAAGTTTCGGAAATTACTTAGACACGACCTCCTCGCCCACACATGGGAGAAGAGAGTGCGGGCAACGAGAGGGGCTGACGCCCTTTTACGTGACGACATTGGATGACTTAGAAGATATTATTCTTCATTAATAGTTACGTCCAAATTAAACCAGATCAGTGCAGCCCTAATTCAGTTTGGTTGAATGCATCTAAAACTAGCAGGGTGTCTAAATAAATTCGTGACCCGACGCCGTCGTAAACTAATTGCATTAATTTCACAATTAATTAGAAAAGTCGATTAACTTAATATCATCGCCTTTGTTATGAAAATTTTACAGGAGAGTTTTGGCGTTCGATTAAATTAATTCCATTTTACGAATACAGCAAAAAATTATGACCTTGCTTTGCCGCTTCAGGGAGAAATTAGATGAGAAAAGAAGCCAAAGTTAAAACCTGTTAACAGCTCGTGAAATAAGCTTAAGACAAGTTAAAACCGTTTTCATAAAAACTTTTCTCCCATACTTCCAGACTCTTTTCGGTGTGCACTGTTTGTAATCCTAAAACTGGTTGGGTTGAAAATGTAGCACAATTTAATTCTCTTAGGCAAAGACCGAAGACACAATAATAATTTATATAGCGATTTTAATAAATGGAGGGAATGCCCCGAAATCCCGCGGTCTTAAATTTGCCCTAGATTATGTAACCTCGAAGCCGAACCATTAAAATTGTGACAATCGTTTTGTGGGTCATTTTCTTGTCGCCACTCGAGAAGAATCATTGAACTGCAAGTTAATTTTTGCCAAATTAAAATTAGAACGAGCTCCTGAATTTCAGCCAGCGCTTAAACTAACACACTTAAAAGTCTTTGCTGATATAAAAGCACTTTAATTGACGTTTTTGTAATCCAGTGCTAGAAGCGACAGTGTTTTCTCCTTCCCAATTTTCTACAATTATGGAGTAAAAAATGTCAATTAATTTCATGAAATTCGTTACTCCATGTTTCTTATACATTTTGTTTGCTCGTTTGGCCCGGAGGTTGGAAGTCAAGTAACGTCGCGGAGGGATATACTGGTGAATCCGCTACGACGGAATCTAATTACGGAGCATCTTCATTTGGAGTAACAGTAGTTGGTAATGGAACCGATGTGGCATCTTCTACTTCAATACAAAAAAAGTTACCACTATAATTTTGAATAATTGTTCAAAATTAATTAATATTTAAATCATAAATACTTAATTTAATTGCTTTATATAGTCTGGTAATTTTTAATCCAAACTAAGAACATTTTGCTTTGATATAATTTTACAGACCAGGTCGTAGAAAAAATACAGTGTTGAACTAGTCGAAAACATTTTTTCCAGCTCGCGAAAATGTTACTTTTGTCACTCATTGCACAATAATATAGGAAGAAATAACATAAAAAGAATCATGCGGTTGACAACACCCTTATTTCTATTTAACCAAAAATTTTAAATAAACAAACAGTTAACATCAAATTTCGTCATCCGCGGACAAAAAAAAATGGCGTGGCGGTGGTAAATTTCAATGGAAGGCAAAAACGGGTAGTGCTTGAACTCTTTTATGTAAGAAGGAAATAGGATATCTTTATGTATTTGTTCTTCCAATTGCTGGCCAAACAGCTTGTGTTTGTTATTTGAGATTAAGGTTACTGGGATAAAATGTTAAGGAACTTTCTGCTATTCTTAAGTAACCGTTTTGTTTGGTTTGCTATTGAATTGCAAATGGTGAGTTCGTACTTAGTTGTTTGTATCAGTGTGCCTAATCCTAATGGAAACTTATTTGTAGAGTTGTTTAAAAATTATATGTGATACAATGTAGTTTGTAGTGCCAGAAAATTTGCACAATTGTGTGCCAAATGATTCTTTTTCTATGAATAAACAGAGCTGATATTATTTCATTATTATTAATCTTATAAAGTGATTTTCTCCCAAGAATATAATAGATGTTGTGTTCATAGCATACAATGTGTCCATACTCGTTATGATCACAGTAATATTTTTAGAATGACTTTCAGTGAACTCTTTGTAAGAGATCAATACAAATTTGTTTTAGCTTCATTTTATCAAATTAGAAATTCTAACCGCCGTCGTACTATGACCCCCGCAATAGTGTGATGCTTTTTATTCTCCGATTGTTAGCACTAATAAATATACAGGGTGAAATCGAAATACATCCATCATCAAGTCCCTAATGTTCGCACATTTAGTTCAACCGTTCAACACCTACGAGAACACGGACCCTTCGCCCTCAACGTCAAGATCGTGATCGCAATCGCACCGATCGTGTCCTGCGGGCGGAAGAGCAAATTCTCGATGGCGTAGAACAAAATTCGGGGATTGGTACCAGGAGAACCTTCGTGCACGTGTGGACAACGCTGCCAGACCAATACACCAGGTGGTTTTGCGCAAATTCGGCAGAACATGCTTTGCAGACCTCAAACACGTATCGACAGCAAGGGACGTAATTTTGAACATCTCTTCATGTTTATCTTATCTTTATTTTCAGTTTTTGTGCGAGCAGATATTTACCTTTTACCTGCATTTTAAATTATTCTCTTATAGACGTCGGAACTGTGATAATTTAAGGGGGTTGTGTCCCGCTCTTACAACCGGCTAAAAATCGAGAAATTGATACTATATGATCTCATCGTGTTCCCGTTTAAATATGTATATGCATGTATTTCGATTTCACTCTGTATGAGATAATATTGATTTTTTTTTCACTGTGTAAATCTGTTTTTGCAATTCTTAAATATTAATATTCTTAAATATTTTTTCGTCTTAAACATCTACATATTTTAAACTTGAGAGGAGCTTATTGGCGAGAAGAGATTATTTATTCATGGTTGATTTTGGATCTATCCTTATCTATCTTCTGGAAAAGCAGGTATACTTATTGAAGGTGTGAATGTTTGATTTGTCTCGGCAGGAATGCTAGACACTCATCTGATTGGACCCTTTTTGAAGAAACGTTAACAGCGGCACGAATTTTTACTTTTTGAGTGGGTTCCCGCTCTTGCATCTATGTTGCCAAACCACGAAGACGATGGTGTGCCCTACGAACGAATTTGGTTCCAACAAGATGGAGCACCTACGCATTTTGGGTTGGAAGTTTTTTTAAAACATGCTGTATATTTTTTATGTCGAATGAATAATATATAATATCATGGTGTAGCCCTATATATAATATGTTTCCTATATGATGTTGCCTGTGGAAATATATATCTTGGAATCTTGGATTTTATAAATTTTATGAAGTGAAATTGCTGTTTGCAGCGTGTAAATTGGTAAGACGGTTTACTGCGTTCTTACATGCACGAAAATATTACAATGCCAAACTGATTTTCTGTCATTACCACCTATATTCCAATACAGATCAAAATTAGAAAACTATGGACTAACGACATGCCAGTCTGGACTTCTTGCTAGTTAATTTAGTGTTGTCTGCGTAATTTCTGCAGTTTGTTTTGGAGCTACCGAAGCGAAGCTTGGGGCATTTTCAGACAATTCTCGAACCTCTTTGATCCTTCTGCAGTTGAAAAAATACCACGCTTAATTTATTTTGCGGCTCACGATTCAAGGAATGTAAGAATGTTTACATTGTTTCCATTATTATTTTCGTCTCGGGAATGAACGACTAATGGTAAGAGAGTTTGTATAAACAGGATGCTAATATTTAGTAATACTAAATATTTTATATCTAGTGCATTGATGGAGTCAATATAAATAGAATTATGTAGAGCGCAGCCTGCACTTGACCACAAAATGGCAGACTTGACCTGGATGTCTGAAATATTTTCCTGGAACACTTCCATTATGAAGCAATTGGGCTTATAGTCTGGTTCACGAGTCCCTTTTTTCGAAATTCCGAGTTAAGAGGCACCAAAAATTATGATGATAATTGCACCAAGAATTTTTTAGTTGAAAATCAATATCCGCAAATAAAAATTACAAAACTTATAAACAATTAAGTTAATAAAAAAAAGGTGGTTAAGGCTTTTGCAAATATTTCAAAAACTATTTGAGATATGCAAAATTTGAAAAAAGATCTTTAAAGAGCAGGAAATTTCCCAAAAGAAAGTCTTACCTCCCGGCAATATTTATAATTTTGATTTAGCGGCGGAAAAAGGCAAAGGCGCGGCTCAGCTCCCAGATCCACGTCGAAAAAATAATAAATATTTTTTCAATTATTATCTGTATTTCTGTGTTAGATGGAAATTTTTCTGCGATTTCCAAAGTACATATTTCGGATAGAACTTTTTATATAAATTTCTGTAGCGGGTGTCGGCTTCCAACCATCATGCCCGAACTGAAAGTGAGATTTTAATAGTGAGTGTAGCTCTCTTGGCTGGCATATTAAAATATATTTATTTCCCCTATTTAAACGGATTATTTTAATTTCTTTAGTATTTTCGATGAAATTTTTTATAGTCTTCTGCAACGGCTGTCGGCTTCTAAACACCATGCCAAGACTGAAAGTCACGTTTAGCTCACGTGTAGCTCGCTTCGCTCGTCTGTTAAAATCTATGGGTCCTTTGTGATTTTTTTTTATGATATCTACAGTATTTCTAATCCAATTTTCAATATAACCTTCTGTAGGAATGGGTCGACGTCCAACCACCATGTTGGGACTGGAAGTGAGGTTTTAATAACGAGTGTAGCGCGCTTCGCTCGCGTATTAATATCTTTGGGTCGTTCTGTTGCAAAATGGTTATGCAAAGTTCTTTTTAAAATGGTAATTTTTATGCGATTTCCAGAGTACATATTTTGGATCGAATTTTCTATATAGCCTTCTACAACGGCTGTCGGCTTCCAACCACCATGCCAGAACTGAAAGTGAGGTTTTAATAACGAGTGTAGCTCCCTTCGCTCGAGTATTAAAATCTGTTTATCGTTTTGTTGCACGTTTAATTCTCGCCAGACGACAATCAGCTTCCATTTTTCAAACTGCACTCTACTCGTTTTTTTATTAAAAAAATTATTACTTATTATTATTTATTATTAATTAAAAAAATAGTTTAGCTCACATGTAGCTCGCTTCGCTCGCCTGTTAAAATCTATGGGTACTTTGTGATTTTTTAATGATTTCTACAGTATTTCTAATCCAATTTTCAATATAACCTTCTGTAGGAATGGGTCGGCTTCCAACCACCATGTTAGGACTGGAAGTGAGGTTTTAATAATAAGTGTAGCTCGCTTCGCTAGCGTATTAATATCTTTGGGTTGTTCTGTTGTAAAATGGTTATGCAAAGTTCTGTTTCAAATAGTAATCTTTATGCGATTTCCAGAGTACATATTTTGGATAGAATTTTCTATATAGACTTCTACACCGCTGTCGGCTTCCAACCACCATGCCAGAACTGAAAGTGAGGTTTTAATAACGTGTGTAGCTCGCTTCGCTCGAGTATCAAAATCTGTTTATCGTTCTGTTGCACGTTTAATTTTCGCCAGACGACAGTCAGCTGCCATTTTTCAAATTGCACTCTACTCGTTTTTTTATTAAAAGTTTCAATTTTCAATATAACCTTCTGTAGGAATGGGTCTACTTCCAACCACCATGTTGGGACTGGAAGTGAGGTTTTAATAATGAGTGTAGCTCGCTTCGCTGGTATATTAATATCTTTGGGTCATTCTGTTGCAAAATGGTTATGCAAAGTTCTGTTTCAAATGGTAATCTTTATGCGATTTCCAGAGTACATATTTTGGATAGAATTTTCTATATAGACTTCTACAGCGGCTGTCGGCTTCCAACCACCATGCCAGAACTGAAAGTGAGGTTTTAGTAACGAGTGTAGCTCGCTTCGCTCGAGTATTAAAATCTGTTTATCGTTCTGTTGCACGTTTAATTTTCGCCAGACGACAGTCAGCTTCCATTTTTCAACTTGTACTCTACTCGTTTTTTTATTTAAAAAAATTATTGCTCATTATTATTTATTATTAATTAAAAAAATAGTTTAGCTCACATGTAGCTCGCTTCGCTCGCCTGTTAAAATCTATGGGTACTTTGTGATTTTTTAATGATTTCTACAGTATTTCTAATCCAATTTTTAATATAACCTTCTGCAGGAATAGGTCGACTTCCAACCACCATGTTAAGACTGGAAGTGAAGTTTTAATAATGAGTGTAGCTCGCTTCGCTCGCGTATTAATATCTTTGGGTTGTTCTGTTGCAAAATGGTTATGCAAAGTTCTGTTTCAAATGGTAATCTTTATGCGACTTCCAGAGTACATATTTTGGATAGAACTTTCTATATAGACTTCTACAGCGGCTGTCGGCTTCCAACCAGCATGCCAGAACTGAAAGTGAGGTTTTAATAACGAGTGTAGCTCGCTTCGCTCGAGTATTAAAATCTGTATATCGTTCTGTTGCACGTTTAATTTTCGCCAGACGACAGTCAGCTGCCATTTTTCAAATTGCACTCTACTCGTTTTTTTATTAAAAGTTTCAATTTTCAATATAACCTTCTGTACGAATGGGTCGGCTTCCAACCACCATGTTAGGACTGGAAGTGAGGTTTTAATAATGAGTGTAGTTCGCTTCGCTCGCGTATTAATATCTTTGGGTCGTTCTGTTTCAAAATGGTTGTGCAAAGTTCTGTTTTAAGTGATAATTATTATGCGATTTCCAGAGTACATATTTTGAATAGAATTTTCTATATAGACTTCTACAGCGGCTGTCGGCTTCCAACCACCATGCCAGAACTGAAAGTGAGGTTTTAATAACGAGTGTAGCTCGCTTCGCTCGAGTATTAAAATCTGTATATCGTTCTGTTGCACGTTTAATTTTCGCCAGACGACAGTCAGCTGCCATTTTTCAAATTGCACTCTACTCGTTTTTTTATTAAAAGTTTCAATTTTCAATATAACCTTCTGTACGAATGGGTCGGCTTCCAACCACCATGTTAGGACTGGAAGTGAGGTTTTAATAATGAGTGTAGCTCGTTTCGCTCGCGTATTAATATCTTTGGGTCGTTCTGTTGCAAAATGGTTGTGCAAAGTTCTGTTTTAAGTGATAATTATTATGCGATTTCCATAGTACATATTTTGAATAGAATTTTCTATATAGACTTCTACAGCGGCTGTCGGCTTCCAACCAGCATGCCAGAACTGAAAGTGAGGTTTTAATAACGTGTGTAGCTCGCTTCGCTCGAGTATCAAAATCTGTTTATCGTTCTGTTGCACGTTTAATTTTCGCCAGACGACAGTCAGCTGCCATTTTTCAAACTGCACTCTACTCGTTTTTTTATTAAAAGTTTCAATTTTCAATATAACCTTCTGTAGGAATGGGTCTACTTCCAACCACCATGTTGGGACTGGAAGTGAGGTTTTAATAATGAGTGTAGCTCGCTTCGCTCGCGTATTAACATCTTTGGGTCGTTCTGTTGCAAAATGGTTGTGCAAAGTTCTGTTTTAAGTGGTAATTTTTATGCGATTTCCAGAGTACATATTTTGAATAGAATTTTCTATATAGACTTCTACAGCGGCTGTCGGCTTCCAACCACCATGCCAGAACTTAAAGTGAGGTTTTAATAACGTGTGTAGCTCGCCTCGCTCGAGTATCAAAATCTGTTTATCGTTCTGTTGCACGTTTAATTTTCGCCAGACGACAGTCAGCTGCCATTTTTCAAATTGCACTCTACTCGTTTTTTTATTAAAAGTTTCAATTTTCAATATAACCTTCTGTACGAATGGGTCGGCTTCCAACCACCATGTTAGGACTGGAAGTGAGGTTTTAATAATGAGTGTAGCTCGCTTCGCTCGCGTATTAACATCTTTGGGTCGTTCTGTTGCAAAATGGTTGTGCAAAGTTCTGTTTTAAGTGGTAATTTTTATGCGATTTCCAGAGTACATATTTTGAATAGAATTTTCTATATAGACTTCTACAGCGGCTGTCGGCTTCCAACCACCATGCCAGAACTTAAAGTGAGGTTTTAATAACGTGTGTAGCTCGCTTCGCTCGAGTATCAAAATCTGTTTATCGTTCTGTTGCACGTTTAATTTTCGCCAGACGACAGTCAGCTGCCATTTTTCAAACTGCACTCTACTCGTTTTTTTATTAAAAGTTTCAATTTTCAATATAACCTTCTGTAGGAATGGGTCTACTTCCAACCACCATGTTAGGACTGGAAGTGAGGTTTTAATAATGAGTGTAGCTCGGTTCGCTCGCGTAGTAATATCTTTGGGTCGTTCTGTTGCAAAATGGTTGTGCAAAGTTCTGTTTTAAGTGGTAATTTTTATGCGATTTCCAGAGTACATATTTTGAATAGAATTTTCTATATAGACTTCTACAGCGGCTGTCGGCTTCCAACCACCATGCCAGAACTTAAAGTGAGGTTTTAATAACGTGTGTAGCTCGCTTCGCTCGAGTATCAAAATCTGTTTATCGTTCTGTTGCACGTTTAATTTTCGCCAGACGACAGTCAGCTGTCATTTTTCAAATTGCACTCTACTCGTTTTTTTATTAAAAGTTTCAATTTTCAATATAACCTTCTGTACGAATGGGTCGGCTTCCAACCACCATGTTAGGACTGGAAGTGAGGTTTTAATAATGAGTGTAGTTCGCTTCGCTCGCGTATTAATATCTTTGGGTCGTTCTGTTTCAAAATGGTTGTGCAAAGTTCTGTTTTAAGTGATAATTATTATGCGATTTCCAGAGTACATATTTTGAATAGAATTTTCTATATAGACTTCTACAGCGGCTGTCGGCTTCCAACCACCATGCCAGAACTGAAAGTGAGGTTTTAATAACGAGTGTAGCTCGCTTCGCTCGAGTATTAAAATCTGTATATCGTTCTGTTGCACGTTTAATTTTCGCCAGACGACAGTCAGCTGCCATTTTTCAAATTGCACTCTACTCGTTTTTTTATTAAAAGTTTCAATTTTCAATATAACCTTCTGTACGAATGGGTCGGCTTCCAACCACCATGTTAGGACTGGAAGTGAGGTTTTAATAATGAGTGTAGCTCGTTTCGCTCGCGTATTAATATCTTTGGGTCGTTCTGTTGCAAAATGGTTGTGCAAAGTTCTGTTTTAAGTGATAATTATTATGCGATTTCCATAGTACATATTTTGAATAGAATTTTCTATATAGACTTCTACAGCGGCTGTCGGCTTCCAACCAGCATGCCAGAACTGAAAGTGAGGTTTTAATAACGTGTGTAGCTCGCTTCGCTCGAGTATCAAAATCTGTTTATCGTTCTGTTGCACGTTTAATTTTCGCCAGACGACAGTCAGCTGCCATTTTTCAAACTGCACTCTACTCGTTTTTTTATTAAAAGTTTCAATTTTCAATATAACCTTCTGTAGGAATGGGTCTACTTCCAACCACCATGTTGGGACTGGAAGTGAGGTTTTAATAATGAGTGTAGCTCGCTTCGCTCGCGTATTAACATCTTTGGGTCGTTCTGTTGCAAAATGGTTGTGCAAAGTTCTGTTTTAAGTGGTAATTTTTATGCGATTTCCAGAGTACATATTTTGAATAGAATTTTCTATATAGACTTCTACAGCGGCTGTCGGCTTCCAACCACCATGCCAGAACTTAAAGTGAGGTTTTAATAACGTGTGTAGCTCGCCTCGCTCGAGTATCAAAATCTGTTTATCGTTCTGTTGCACGTTTAATTTTCGCCAGACGACAGTCAGCTGCCATTTTTCAAATTGCACTCTACTCGTTTTTTTATTAAAAGTTTCAATTTTCAATATAACCTTCTGTACGAATGGGTCGGCTTCCAACCACCATGTTAGGACTGGAAGTGAGGTTTTAATAATGAGTGTAGCTCGCTTCGCTCGCGTATTAACATCTTTGGGTCGTTCTGTTGCAAAATGGTTGTGCAAAGTTCTGTTTTAAGTGGTAATTTTTATGCGATTTCCAGAGTACATATTTTGAATAGAATTTTCTATATAGACTTCTACAGCGGCTGTCGGCTTCCAACCACCATGCCAGAACTTAAAGTGAGGTTTTAATAACGTGTGTAGCTCGCTTCGCTCGAGTATCAAAATCTGTTTATCGTTCTGTTGCACGTTTAATTTTCGCCAGACGACAGTCAGCTGCCATTTTTCAAACTGCACTCTACTCGTTTTTTTATTAAAAGTTTCAATTTTCAATATAACCTTCTGTAGGAATGGGTCTACTTCCAACCACCATGTTAGGACTGGAAGTGAGGTTTTAATAATGAGTGTAGCTCGGTTCGCTCGCGTAGTAATATCTTTGGGTCGTTCTGTTGCAAAATGGTTGTGCAAAGTTCTGTTTTAAGTGGTAATTTTTATGCGATTTCCAGAGTACATATTTTGAATAGAATTTTCTATATAGACTTCTACAGCGGCTGTCGGCTTCCAACCACCATGCCAGAACTTAAAGTGAGGTTTTAATAACGTGTGTAGCTCGCTTCGCTCGAGTATCAAAATCTGTTTATCGTTCTGTTGCACGTTTAATTTTCGCCAGACGACAGTCAGCTGTCATTTTTCAAATTGCACTCTACTCGTTTTTTTATTAAAAGTTTCAATTTTCAATATAACCTTCTGTACGAATGGGTCGGCTTCCAACCACCATGTTAGGACTGGAAGTGAGGTTTTAATAATGAGTGTAGCTCGCTTCGCTCGCGTATTAATATCTTTGGGTCGTTCTGTTGCAAAATGGTTATGCAAAGTTCTGTTTTAAGTGGTAATTTTTATGCGATTTCCAGAGTACATATTTTGAATAGAATTTTCTATATAGACTTCTACAGCGGCTGTCGGCTTCCAACCAGCATGCCAGAACTGAAAGTGAGGTTTTAATAACGTGTGTAGCTCGCTTCGCTCGAGTATCAAAATCTGTTTATCGTTCTGTTGCACGTTTAATTTTCGCCAGACGACAGTCAGCTGCCATTTTTCAAACTGCACTCTACTCGTTTTTTTATTAAAAGTTTCAATTTTCAATATAACCTTCTGTACGAATGGGTCGGCTTCCAACCACCATGTTAGGACTGGAAGTGAGGTTTTAATAATGAGTGTAGCTCGCTTCGCTCGCGTATTAACATCTTTGGGTCGTTCTGTTGCAAAATGGTTGTGCAAAGTTCTGTTTTAAGTGGTAATTTTTATGCGATTTCCAGAGTACATATTTTGAATAGAATTTTCTATATAGACTTCTACAGCGGCTGTCGGCTTCCAACCACCATGCCAGAACTTAAAGTGAGGTTTTAATAACGTGTGTAGCTCGCTTCGCTCGAGTATCAAAATCTGTTTATCGTTCTGTTGCACGTTTAATTTTCGCCAGACGACAGTCAGCTGCCATTTTTCAAATTGCACTCTACTCGTTTTTTTATTAAAAGTTTCAATTTTCAATATAACCTTCTGTACGAATGGGTCGGCTTCCAACCACCATGTTAGGACTGGAAGTGAGGTTTTAATAATGAGTGTAGCTCGCTTCGCTCGCGTATTAACATCTTTGGGTCGTTCTGTTGCAAAATGGTTGTGCAAAGTTCTGTTTTAAGTGGTAATTTTTATGCGATTTCCAGAGTACATATTTTGAATAGAATTTTCTATATAGACTTCTACAGCGGCTGTCGGCTTCCAACCACCATGCCAGAACTTAAAGTGAGGTTTTAATAACGTGTGTAGCTCGCTTCGCTCGAGTATCAAAATCTGTTTATCGTTCTGTTGCACGTTTAATTTTCGCCAGACGACAGTCAGCTGCCATTTTTCAAATTGCACTCTACTCGTTTTTTTATTAAAAGTTTCAATTTTCAATATAACCTTCTGTACGAATGGGTCGGCTTCCAACCACCATGTTAGGACTGGAAGTGAGGTTTTAATAATGAGTGTAGCTCGCTTCGCTCGCGTATTAATATCTTTGGGTCGTTCTGTTGCAAAATGGTTATGCAAAGTTCTGTTTTAAGTGGTAATTTTTATGCGATTTCCAGAGTACATATTTTGAATAGAATTTTCTATATAGACTTCTACAGCGGCTGTCGGCTTCCAACCAGCATGCCAGAACTGAAAGTGAGGTTTTAATAACGTGTGTAGCTCGCTTCGCTCGAGTATCAAAATCTGTTTATCGTTCTGTTGCACGTTTAATTTTCGCCAGACGACAGTCAGCTGCCATTTTTCAAACTGCACTCTACTCGTTTTTTTATTAAAAGTTTCAATTTTCAATATAACCTTCTGTAGGAATGGGTCTACTTCCAACCACCATGTTAGGACTGGAAGTGAGGTTTTAATAATGAGTGTAGCTCGGTTCGCTCGCGTAGTAATATCTTTGGGTCGTTCTGTTGCAAAATGGTTGTGCAAAGTTCTGTTTTAAGTGGTAATTTTTATGCGATTTCCAGAGTACATATTTTGAATAGAATTTTCTATATAGACTTCTACAGCGGCTGTCGGCTTCCAACCACCATGCCAGAACTGAAAGTGAGGTTTTAATAACGAGTGTAGCTCGCTTCGCTCGAGTATTAAAATCTGTATATCGTTCTGTTGCACGTTTAATTTTCGCCAGACGACTGTCGGCTTCCATTTTTCAAATTGCACTCTACTCGTTTTTTTATTAAAAGAATGATTACTTATTATTATTTATTATTAAATAAAAAAATAGTTTAGCTCACATGTAGCTCGCTTTGCTCGCCTGTTAAATCTATGAGTCCTTTGTGATTTTTTTAATGATTTCTACAGTATTTCTAATCCAATTTTCAATATAACCTTCTGTAGGAATGGGTCGACTTCCAACCACCATGTTGGGACTGGAAGTGAGGTTTTAATAGTGAGTGTAGCTCGCTTCGCTCGCGTATTACTATCTTTGGGTTGTTCTGTTGCAAAATGGTTATGCAAAGTTCTGTTTTAAACGTTAATTTTTATGCGATTTCCAGAGTACATATTTTGGATCTAATTTTCTATATAGCCTTCTACAGCGGCTGTCGGCTTCCAACCACCATGCCAGAACTGAAAGTGAGATTTTAATAACGAGTGTAGCTCGCTTCGCTCGCGTATTAAAATCTGTTTATCGTTTTCTTGCGCAATTGGTTATACAAAGTTCTGTTTTAAATTGAAATTTTTCTGCCATTTCCAGAGTACATATTTGGGAACGAAGTTTCTATACAGCCCTATGCTTCAGCTGTCGGCTTCCAACCACCATGGCATACACTTGCTTTGCTCTCTTTTTGAAATCTATGGGACGTTTTGATGTACAGATGGTTAGACTAAGTTTGTTTTCAAGTGGAATTTTGTCTGCGATTTCTACATGGATCGAATTTTTCATATAGCTTTCTGCATAGCTTTCTGCAAAGACTTTCGGCTTCCAACCACCATGCCTGGACTGAAAGTAAGTGAGTGTAGTTTGCTTCTCTCGCGTCTTAAAATGTATTGATGTGCAGATGGTAACACAAAGTTTCCTGATTTTTTTTTACATTTATTATTAAAACCTCACTTTCAGTTTTTGCATGGTGGTTAGAAGGCGACAGCCGTTGCAGAATGGTATATACAAAATTCGATGCGAAATATGTACTTTGGGAATAGAAGAAAAATTTCCATTTAAAACAGAACTCTGTATAGCCATTTGTGCAAGAGAAGGACCTATCTAAAACGAAGCGAACTACACACATATAAACACTTTAGGAATAAATCACAAAACAAATTCACTTAAGAACAAATTTTGCATAACCATCTGTACACCAAAACCACCCATAGATTGTAATAAGCGAGCGAAGCGAGCTACACTTATTATTAAAACTTCACTTTCAGTTTTTGAATGGTGGTTGGAAGGCGACAGCCGTTGCAGAATGGTATATACAAAATTCAACCCTAAATATGTACTCTGGAAATCACAGAAAAATTTCCATTTAAAACAGAACTTTGTATAATTTGAATTCCATTTGATGACAGCCTGAACAACTGAAGTCAAGAACACACTGTCACAATTGGACTGTCAATAGTCAGTTGTCATAAATCGGCTGTCAAAGCCCAACCTCCTACCGAATTCTTGTGTTATTATCCGCTTATCAGACTTCCCTACCGTCAGGTCACAAATTATCATAAATTAGCAGTCTCAACCTAATTGCCAAAAAAATTGACGTTTAATTTTCGCCAGATGACAGTCAGCTTCTATTTTTCAAATTGCACTGTACTCGTAATATTTTTTATTAAAAAAAAAACAAATTGCATCAAGTCCACGCACATTGCCATATCTCAAACATTATTAAATAATAGAATTTTGGCGTTCAGAGCCTACTGGATGTATGAATCATTTATGAAGATCCGGTATATATTTTAAGTGTTTTCGAGGTTAAGAATAATAAATTTTTGTTACTTTATATTTCTAAAATGTATAAATGCTATCCTGATTTAACACAGTCGAAGCTCGATACGTCGAACTGTCACACTTGTTTATACCTGAATATATTTTCACAGAAAACAGTTAAATTATATTATAATTTATTATATTTATACCGTGGTCGGCCAAAAGATATAGTAATAAAACTAAGAGGTGTGACATGCCGGCGCAAAACGATGTACGCCGAAGCCTGATTTACATTCACAAAATGTAAAATAGAGCGCGGGCACCATACGGGTTGCATAAACTGCGATCAGCTGCTTGTGGAGAACCTGTTTTTTGTGATAACGATGTCAAGATAAGCAGGAAAAACACGAAAAACTGAAAGAAAAATACACTTCGAAACACGTCAGGACGGTAGAGGGGGTAGACGGCGTGGTCGGAATGAGTCACGAAGAAGTTGTAACGCAACCACAACTCCACAAAACCTCCCCTGTGTGCATTTGGCTTTCTCAAATATGCGCTCTTTTTGAATCAACCAATCGCAATGTGTTATTTAAAAAACGCGGGCAATGTGGGCGTTTTTATTACTATATCTCTTGGCCGACCACGGTATAGATTATTTTATGCAAAGACAAGTGTTTTTTTGTGCATGCCCAACTTTCACTAATTTAATTTTCGATCTTGTTGTATTATGACCATTATATCATGTGTTCATTTAAAAAAGTCATCAAGTCGTCTATGAAATTGACATAACACTTTAACGTACGTCTGTTGCCAAATTAATAATCTAGTATGTATTGCTGGTTGCAGACTTTCAGCTTCTAGATGAAGCAATAAATCACATGCGTTTTTCTATTCGTCTTCGTCACTCAAAAAATCACAAGCAACTTGATGACTTTTTCAAATGAACACCTTATATTATTTCGCAGTAGATTTATACACTCCTCCAAGATTTAATTATTTCCGTAATGATCTTAAACGCATTTTGTTATTTCTAAGTATAAGAGATTTAGAAGAAATTGAGAAAAGACTGGTTCACCAGTCCCTTTTTCCGAAATTCGGGTTAAGAGGCACCAAAAATTATGATTGAGGTGTCATTCGATTCGTAATTACAGCAAGAATTTTTTAGTTGAAAATCAATATCCGCAAATAAAAATTTCAAAAGTTATAAACCATTAAGTAAGCAAAGTACCAGACAAACCAGTTAACGGTGCTTACAGCATGTCCCATCGAAATCCTATCATAGCCAAAGAAAAGTCTCCAGGACCAGCAAAATATGATCCAACTTCCCCAAATGCATACAAAAACAAGTTGCCCATCTATTCAGAGGTCGTGAAAGAGCGAATACAGTTCCCTGCTCCCAGCGATTATTATCCAAAAAAAAAGTGGTTAAGTTTTTTGCAAATAGTTCAAAAACTATTTGAGATATCTGAAATTTGAAAAAAAAAATCCTTAAAGAGCAGTGTGACGACGGCCGCACCGGAACACAGCGGATGATGTCATCTCCTGCCGAATGTTCACAAAAGATGATGTCATCAGTTCAGAAGGTTCGGTCCCGTCGAAAGAATGATGTCATCATTCCAGAACAGAAGGAATCGAGAACACTAGGAGGGTTATAAAAAGGGGGGCGAACGACGTAAAGAGCAGTAGTGTACAGGAAGAGCTACCACATTAAAACCAAAAAAAGCATCTTATCTTCTGTCAACTGTCAATATTCTTGCAATGAAGTGAAAGCAGAGCGCAGGACTAATCTCAACACAGTGCAACTCAGAGAAGGCTTTGATCGATGGAATTAGGAACAATTCGACAAAAATCTCCAAGCTAGCAGCGTTGATTATTTCTTTCTTTTTTTCTATACATCATACAATTTATATTTATACATCCTGTTTATAAATTCTGTTCCTAGAAATTCTCGATAGTCTCAGATGAATCTTCTTGGACAATAATTATTAATGTAGCTTTGGATAACATAAATGAATCACAGCTATTTCCCAGCAAGTTCGTGTGGTAAATGAAGGTTGATCCTAACGGAAATACATGTCTTTCCAGAAACTGTTATTTATTGTGTACGCAGATGCTAATCTGTACTGCAGCCAGCAGTTGAATGTGGCTCCTTAATTTTAATTAGTTTATGCCATTTTAAAGAAATGTGTCACCACAAAGTACTCCACGTTCCACTTTAAAAACTTAAAATTAGCTCAACGCTAAAAACGAACATACCGCTTCTTGGTGTACGTAAATTTCATTTTCTTTGAACAAATTAATATTGTTGAAATTTCATGTTGCTTTACATTCTTTCCGCATCGTGTTGGAGTAATTACAATATTCAATTTATTTACAACTAAAATGTAATTAAAATTTATTCACTTGATAGCTTTGTAGGATCTGTAAATTTTTAAAAGCCAATGTTAGTTAACAAATACAAGAATGGTTCCTTCATCACCTTTTATTTTTATCCGTTATTTAGTAGATGCGAAATTAGATTTTCTCCTGGATATACCGAATAAACAGATGGAATGTATTCAGTGTTTTATGCTAAACATCTGCTGTGTAGCGCACCTCACTGCTTTGCTGATTCAATTAGTCTTTTGTTGCAATGCACAGCCATGTAAATCATCTAAATCGGAGTTACTCGAGAGAAATTAAGCTGAAGGCCCATTCAATTACACACATGACGGAGACGCGACATGCTTTTGAATCAAGTAATAGCTAAGTAATCATAACTGTCAAATTTTTAATACTTTCTTGCTTAAGTGGTAGACTAAACTTCTCATCGATTTTGTTTTAAATGCCACGAATATCAGTCCCAACGACGAACGAAAATACGAGTGCGCAGCACGACTTAGTGCCTTTATATGTAAATAACTATACTCGCTAATTCAAAACATGAAATTGAAAATGTATAATAACTTTTTTTTTCAAATGGAAGATCCAGTATAGCAAATGATAGCACTTTTACAAAAAACGTATAAAATTTTCTCAAATTGCTGAAATCGTGTATTGAGATCAGTACTACCATTTGCCTAGGCAAACCATATATTGACAGAAAACTTATTAAAATACTATTTATTACTTACTTATTACTATTATATATTAAAAAAAAAATAGATGACCTTCAATTAGTTTGAATTAAAGTTTGGGTCTATAAAAAATATTAACAGAAGAGTTATCTCTGTTAGAAACGTCTGCCAAATTTTTAAAAAGCAATATCTTTGACCTAAATTTCTTCATAACTCAAGAACCATAATATACCTGTAATATCTTATATCATTTTGTTCAGCATTAATTGCTCTTTCAATTAACCGACTAATATACAGAAAACTCTGTATATGATTGCCAATAATTATAAATTGTGAAGATATCGTGTGGTTATCGTCTTCCGTTTTGAGATCTCTCAAAATGATGGTCCACACACCTCCGACAAAATGATCAGTTACTTTCTTCTTTACCATTTCGTTCACCATACCCTCTAAGTCTAGTTAACGAGAAAAACACATCTGGTTGTGTCTACTCGAAGGATAAACTCATAAACTGTCTCCAGAAACCTTTCTATATGTTAATTTCGCAAGAAGAACAAAACATAAATTGGAATCAGTAATGTATTGTATGTGTTCCCACAGAATTGGTTTCGGATCTATAATATTAAATTTCATTAGATAAACCAAATAACACAAACCGCACATTGGAAACTCTTAAAGATTACCAATGAAATTCAACGGCAAAAATACTTTATATTTGGAGCATTCTCTTCAAGTTGCTTCTCACACGGGAGTACAAGTATTTGATTGAAACGTCAATTGATAATTAATTTTTAATTGCCGTCGTTTCATCACTCGAGAAGCGTCCTTACTACACCCTGTATATCAGGGCGCGAATACCGAACTGTCTTGAACTTACTCTGGAGGCTACAGAGGTTTATATAACAACGAAATACTCTTTCTTGTTTTATTCCAAATTAAACGTTGATTAAACACATACACAATATTTCACAATGCTTAACAGTACATTAGGTGACAATCACAGAAATATAGTAACTACGTACCAGGATTTTTTTCCAATAAATCTTTGTAAACATTCCAAATTGAAACGCCCTGGGATAAAAATTGCCATGGAAATGTCAAATAAATCTCTGCAATTTTATTTCAATAGGTGGGATATAGTGTGCAAACAGAACCAACCCGTATTGCAAAATTTGGGACGCTTAATAATACGTAAATGTACAAGTTCTGTACATAAAAAGGAGTAATTATACATTATTGACAGCGATAACGATATCATCGACAATATTGCTGATAGGAACACAGTCAAGAACAGAACATTCGTCCCACTGCCTATATTTACAAATTCAACACCAGGAGATAAAGTAAATCTTATGCAGATTCTCAATAACAAGCATACTCCACGTCCTCTTCAAAGCAATTGAATCCTAATACAAAAGTTCTTCAACTTTCCGGACCCCTCATCTATTGATTTTAAGCGTTTATCTCCAACAAAAAATGCCTTTCCTGAAGGATCCTAAAACTGCCAATATAAAAAGACCTATACTCTATTCTCGACCTTTACATCAACCAATTTTTTATAAATTCATTTCAATTCCTTGCCCTGGGTAAAATATTGGGATACACTGCAATAATGAACGATAGATAAATAGAACAGCCTGGAAGTGGATTTGCGGTCGACGAATTTATTTCAGTCAACAATAGAGACATCATCTCTCTTTTAATTAAATAGCAGTCGTTAAACAGCCCATTATACATACTATTTGTGGCATCAACCTTGATACCCATGAAGAGCCAATACGCAATAGTGAAAAATTTGTTTGCACCAATTTCTCCTTGTCGTAGCGAAGAATGAACTGCAGAATAAATAATACGCGAGAACCAAATACTTCCCGGCACCGTATCGGGACCGTTCATGTATCCCGACGACCAGTGAGTTAGCGCGCTCCCGATGCCGACATATTTTGAATATTATTATTTAGAATATTTATGATAATATTTTCAAATGGCGTAAAGACACTTTTAGAAATCTCCGTGGAGTTGAATTTCATTAAATAATGTCAAAACTGGCTCCAATGAGGAAAAGAAATAGTCCCCAGGGCTTCCTGAATATATCAGCGCATCCACCATTTTTGATGATATTTTGAAACAACGGAAAGACACATTTAGGAGTCTCTATGAAGTTCAATCTCATTAAATGATGTCAAAAATAGTTCGAATAATTCAAGGAAGGAGTCCCAAGTGACTTTTGAATATATTGAAATTTTAAAATCTTTCAGCGCATCCACCATTTTTTATAATATTTTCAAATTGCGCAAAGACACACTTGGGAGCCTCTAGGGACTTGACTCTCATTAAATAATGTCAAAAACGGCGCCACTAAGGAAAGGAAATAGTCCCAAGTGGCTTTTGAATATCTTAAGATTTTAAAATCGCTTAGCGCCTCCACCATTTTTGATGATATTTTGAAACAAGGGAAAGACACTTTTAGGAGTCTCTATGAAGTTTAATCGAATTAAATAATGTCAAAAACGGCGCCACTAAGGAAAGGAAACAGTCCCAAGGGGCTTTTGAATATTTTGAGATTTCAAAATCGCCTAGCGCCTCCACCATTTTCGATGATATTTTGAAACAAGGGAAAGACACTTTTAGGAGTCTCCATGAAGTTCAGTCTCATTAAATATTGTCAAAAATGGTTCGAATAATTAAAGGAAAGGGTCCGAAGTGACTTTTGAAAATATTGAAATTTTAAATTTGCTTAGCGCCTCCACCACTTTTATGATATTTTGAAATAGCGCAAAGACACACTTGGGAGCCTCTAGGGACTTGACTCTCATTAAATAATGTCAAAAACGGCGCCACTAAGGAAAGGAAACAGTCCCGAGGGGCTTTTGAATATGTTGAGATTTCAAAATCGCTTAGCGCTCCCCCCATTTTTGATGATATTTTGAAACAAGGGAAACACACTTTTAGGAGTCTCTATGAAGGTCAGTCTCATTAAAAAATGTCAGAAATGGTTTGAATAATTAAAGGAAAGAGTCCGAAGTGACTTTTGAAAATATTGAAATTTTAAAATCGCTCAGCGCATCCACCATTTTTTATGATATTTTGAAATAGCGCAAAGACACACTTGGGAAACTCTAGGGACTTTACTCGCATTAAATAATGACAAAAACGGCGCCACTAAGGAAAGGAAACAGTCCCAAGTGGCTTTAGAATATCTTGAGATTTCAAAATCGCTTAGCGCCTCCACCATTTTTTTATTATATTTTGAAACAAGGAAAAGACACTTTTAGGAGTCTAGATGAAATTCAATCTCATTAAATAATGTCAAAAATGGTTCGAATAATTAAAGGAAAGAGTCCCAAGTGACTTTTGAATATATTGAAATTTTAAAATCGCTCAGCGCATCCACCATTTTCTGTGATAATTTGAGATAGCGCAAAGACACACTTGGGAGCCTCTAGGGACTTGACTCTCGCTAAATAATGACAAAAATGGCGCCACTAACGAAAGGAAACAGTCCCATGTGGATTTTGAATACCTTGAGATTTCAAAATCGCTTAGCGCCTCCACCATTTTGATGATAGTTTGAAACAAGGGAAAGACACTTTTAGGAGTCTCTATGAAGTTCCGTCTCATTAAATAATGTCAAAAATGGTTCGAACAATTAAAGGAAAGAGTCCCAAGTGACTTTTGAATATATTGAAATTTTAAAATCGCTTAGCGCCTCCACCATTTTTTATGATATTTTTAAAGAAGGGAAAGACATTTTTAGGAGTCTCTATGAAATTGAATCTCATTAAATAATGTGAAAAATGATTCGAATAATTAAAGAAAAGTGTCCCAAGTGGCTTTTGAATATATTGAAATTTTAAAATCGCTCAGCGCATCCACCATTTTTTATGATATTTTGAGATAGCGCAAAGACACACTTGGGAACCTCTAGGGACTTAAATTTAATTAAATAATGTTAAAGAGGGCGCCACTAAGGTAAGGAAACAGTCCCAAGTAGCTTTTGAATATAACAGTCCCAAGTAGCTCTTGAATATCTTCAGATTTCAAAATCGCTTAGCGCCTCCACCATTTTTTATGATATTTTGAAAGAAGGGAAAGACACTTTTAGGAGTCTGTATGAAGTTGAGTATCATTAAATAATGTCCAAAATGGTTCGAATAATTAAAGGAAAGAGTCCCAAGTGACTTTTCAATATATTGAAATTTTAAAATCGTTCAGCGCATCCACCATGTTTTATGATATTTTGAAATAGCGCAAAGACACACTTATGAGCCTCTAGGGACTTGACTCGCATTAAATAATGTCAAAAACGGCGCCACTAAGGAAAGGAAACAGTCCCAAGTGGCTTTTGAATATCTTGAGATTTCAAAATTGCTTAGCGCCTCCACCATTTTTTATGATATTTTGAAACAAGGGAAGGACACTTTTAAGAGTCTCCATGAAGTTCAGTCTCATTAAATAGTTCGAATAATTAAAGGAAAGAGTCCGAAGTGACTTTTGAATATATTGAAATTTTAAAATCGCTCAGCGCATCCACCATTTTTTATGATATTTTGAAATAACGCAAAGACACACTTGGAAGCCTCTAGGGACTTAAATTTCATTACATAATGTCAAAAACGGCGCCACTAAGGAAAGGAAACAGTCCCAAGTGGCTTTTAAATATCTTGAGATTTTAAAATCGCTTAGCGCCTCAACCATTTTTTATGATATTTTGCAACAAGGGAAAGACACTTTTAGGAGTCTCTATGAAGATTAGTTTTACAGGTTTGTAAAACAACTTATGAAAACGTTTTGAAAAATGCAAAGAAGAAACTTCAATTTCAAGTTTTTTTTTAGTTTCAAATACATACCAGAATAGTTAATAGTTTGCCCTTTTTAAATGTTGCTTTTCTGAAACTTACCCTTTTTCACAAGAAAAAAGGGAATGTTTAAGAATTAAGCATAACGCACCTATACCTGTGCAAATCGAACGTTAGACACGTTTGTAGTGTGTGTTATCGACATAATTATCACACATATACCAGATATTCAGTAAACATAGATAAAATTTGTGGCTATTTTGATTTTATTATTATTTTTTTCTACTTTGCTTTCGTACTGAGGCTATTAATTATACTAAAAATAGTATAATTTATTTTTTTAATATTGGCAATCTTGGCAATCCTAACCTACACTTCGCTGTCAAGTCCAAGTGGCTCGTCAACAGCTGTTAATGTGTATTGGCATTACTATCGTTGGCACTCGGGGCATTCTGTCTGGGGGTGGCCAAACTGGGAAGACTTGGCGCATTGGAGTGGGACGGGGGCTGGCGCTTTGAGCCGTTCAAACAAGTGCACTGTTGACGCTTGCCGAAGCCTGCGATGCCGTGGGTCAGGAGATGGTTGAGGGTGTGTCTCCGGTGATGAGGCGGGTAAGGCGGTTCACTTGTTTGTGCGGCGGGATTTGATGCTAAACATTTTTTGGATGGGGAGATTAAGATTTTTAAGGGCCAGAAGGGTATCGCGTTCTTTAGTGTCAACGCCCACACCACCGGAGGTCGTTCGAGATGGGTTAAAAATTCACTACCACGTTCTTGATGCATGTAAAAAGGATAAACAAAAATACGAGTAAACTACAAGAATGTTCTTAAATCCAAGTGGAGTAAATTTAAATTAAAAAATATATATTTTTTTATATTCTTTAAGGGCTGATGATGGCAGAAGTGTTCTGCCGAAACATGTTCCAGTTATAATTTTACGCTGATTAAAGTTTGTGGATTTCGACTTAGATATATTTAAATTTTTTAAAAATACGAGTATTATACGTTTCAAATTAATTCTTTTTCATACCCGCCGTTAATGCACCTCGCAAACGTGGCCAACCGCCGCGGAATTCCCTAGATTGTGGCAAAGTATAAAAAATACTGTATGATAACTCGTCTATAAGGCATTTTGTCGCACTTACTCATTTAAGGCACTCGTGGGTGCTACAAAATGCTTCTTATAAAACTCGTCTCATAAAATACTATTGTCTTATTAAGTCTATTAAGAGATGTATGAGCAAGAATTTTATGTGAAGTACATACAACTAATGCGGCTTATTTTTAGTGGAGAGAAAATAGAACTGGATTTGCAGAAATAGTTGCCGCAAAAATAATTTTATGGATGGATCCTAGATTTGCTACAAAATGTAGATTTTATGGACAAAAATTTTACTACAGTGTGGTTGTTTATTGATATTCATGTTTGTTTAAATTTGACAAATTGAAGCTTTTGCATAAAATATTTTACTGCTTTTACATTTATAGATCGTTTAAATCGAAAATCTTTAGTCGGAATTCTGCCTTATTTAGTTACAACATTTTAGAACCTAATAATCACTATTTACTTAATTAAAGTCTCGCACCTACTAATCCGTCTCGAGCAAACTTCTTCCTGTCATAAAACCCGTCGTTTCTGGCTTAATTATTGCAATTAAGAAAAATTCCACCACTTTGCCAAGATCCGTTTATTAATAGTGGAACAGATTTACATTTTTAACAACAGTTCAACACATTTACTTACAATTTCGAGCCGAGCTAATAAAAATACTCCTGATGTCACGATCGCAGCTACAATAACTACAACGACATGATCGAAAGACAATCCGTAACGAGTACTTTCGGGGAGTTGGAGAGACACGTGTTTTTTCGGATGTACGAAGCCAGTGCTTTCACGTCGACTAACCGTTGCTCCAGACGCGTTTACTCCTGACCGTCGCGACGCACACACTAGCGTCGCTTGCGTCGTCTGGCAGGCGTCAGGAAGATCAGCTGTTCAAGTACTCCCGGTTATATTGGGAAATTCTGGGTGCCTCTGCTCAGTGGCGGAACTTCGTGCTATTTGGACGTGATGCAGTTTTTACAAATGGCGATGCGATGGCGTGAAAACGGCGAGAGCTCCATTATTAAGTACAAATTTTGTAAACGTCGGTAACCTTCTTATTAAACTGTTCGATTTAATAAAAAATAAAAAAACAACCATTTTTATTTCAGTTTATTACAGTGCTACATATATGCGTTGACATATAAAAACAACGAGCAGGTTAAGAAATAGAGAATAATTAGTAAAGAAACTTTTATCAAAGACATTTTGTCATAAAATTCATATTTACTGATATAAACCGCCCATTCCATACTTTTGACTAACCCTGTATAACAAAGTGTGGAAAAAATCAAGTGGCCACTGTAACTTTTGTGACACGTAATTTTATAAAATGTTTTTGGACTTTTTAGAAGTTTCAGGAAAAACATTACATATTTTGGAATTTGTTTATAACAAATTGCATTGTTAAAAGAATAAAATTTTTAATATTTTTTTTGGTATTTCATTAATGAATGCAAATAATTATTGTTAAATAACAAAAGATTTCTTAACTAATTATTATTTAAACATTAGAAATATAAAAAAAAGTATTATAAACAACAAAAAATTGTTTTTAAGAAAAAAAACAATTATTTCCTCGGAACTACAAAATGGGTTTTTTATATTAAATTAGTCAATTTGTTTATAAAGAGTTTATAAACAAATAACGCAAAACAATTACCCACCATTATTAAGCGTCTTCATTAGAGGAATGAACAGCTATAGCATAAAATATGTTTAAAAAAAATTTACAAAATTTTTTAAACATTTTTTTTTTGTCTTCAATGAAAGCGGAGCGCCATCTACTGACATTATTGGAATCAGCATACAACGCCATGTTTATATTTGTTTCTGTCATGTATCAAATATGGCGTTATATACGGATTCCATACAAAATGTATGAGAATTTTTTTCGTTAATTTTTCCGATGTTTTAATACTTATTCGCCCACGAAAAAAGTCGAGTCAATCCGTTCTGAAGATATCATCAAAAAATTTGTGTGTGGAGTCCACTCGCAACAGAAGTGAAACTTTGGAGGTTACGCATTAAAACTCGATTTTCATTTTTAAAGCCCGGTACGACAAATTATGGTGGCCGGCGTTATTTGTTATTGTTGCCCTGTACCAGGGGGGCTTTGTGATTGTCGTTACCCTGTGCCAAGCTCCCCGCCTCCTGTAGTGTTTCCAAAGTTTTAATAGTTATTCTGCTATTCGGGGCGGAGGCAAATCCAACAAATTAAAGATCATAAAAATCGGTCCAGCCGTTCTTGAGTTATAAACTCAAGGGTGCCCCCTGGGCCCCCATGTCCATGTTTGAATAGTTATTCTGCAATTCGGGGCGGAGACATCCAACAAATCAAAGATCATAAAAATCGGTCCAGCCGTTCTTGAGTTATAAACTCCAGGGTGCCCCCTGGACCCCCATGTCCCTGTTTTATTAGTTATTCTGCTATTCGGGGCGGAGACAAATCCAACAAATCAAACATCATAAAAATCGGTCCAGCCGTTCTTAAGTTATAAACCCAAGGGGGCCCCCTGAGCCCCCCTGTCCATGTTTTGATAGTTACTCTACTATTCGAGGCGGAGACAAATCCAACAAATCAAAAATTATAAAAATCGGTCCACCTCTTCTTAAGTTATAAACCCAAGGGGCCCCCCTGAGCCCCCTTGTCCATATTTTACTTCATAAGAACCTTCCTCGAACTTAAAGGAATATTTAAAAAAAAATTAGCTAAATTGGTCTAGCCGTTCTCAAGTGATGGAGTGACCAAGGAAAATAGGGATTTATTTTTATATATATACTAGCTGACCCGGCGAACTTTGTACCGCCTCAGAATCAATAAATAATGTTGTGTTAACTTTTTAGCTGAATTAAATTCAGTTGTTTTATCAAAGGATAATGCACACAACGCCATCTACTGGAATTACCAGAACCAGTATATAGGAAAAAAAGTCTTGGTGGCCGGCGTTATTTGTTATTGTTGCACTGTACCAGGGGGGCTTTGTTATTGTCGTTGCCCTGTACCAAACTCCCCGCCCCCTGTAGTGCTTCTGAAGTTTTAATAGTTATTCTGCTATTCGGGGCGGAGGCAAATTTAACAAATTAATGATAAAATTCGGTCCAGCCGTTCTTGAGTTATAAACCCAAGGGAGCCCCCTGTCCATGTTTTCATAGTTATTTTGCTATTCGGGCCGGGGCGGAGACAAATCCAACAAATCAAAGATCATAAATGTCGGTCCAGCAGTTCCTGAGTTATAAACCCAAGGGTGCCCCCTGGGCCCCCCTGTCCATGTGTTAATAATTATTTTGCTATTCGGGACGGAGACAAATCCAACAAATCAAAGATCATAAAAAACGGTCCAGCCGTTCTTCAGTTATAAACTCAAGAGGGCCCCCTGAGCTCCCTGAGCCCTCTGCCCATGTTTTGATAGTTATTCTGCTTTTTGGGGCGGAGACAAATCCAACAAATCAAAGATCATAAAAATTGGTCCAGCCGTTCTTGAGTTATAAACCCAAGGGTGCCCTCTGGGCCCCCCTGTCCATGTGTTAATAATTATTTTGCTATTCGGGACGGAGACAAATTCAACAAATCAAAGATCATAAAAATCGGTCCAGCTGTTCTTCAGTTATAAACCCCAGGGGGGGCCCCTGAGCCCCCCTGGCCATATTTCACTTCATAAGAACCTTCCTCAAACTTAAAGAAATATTAAAAAAAAAAATGCTAAATTGGTGCAGCCTTTCTCAAGTGATGGCGTGACCAAGGAAAATAGGGATTCATTTTTATATATATAGATAGATTAAGAATTGCCTAACTTATTGAAAAATGAAATTAAATCGATTTTTCCAACGGGATCTCATTCCATCAAGTGTTAAGAATACACAGTAATTTATTCAAATTTTTAAATTAATATTTAATACTATAAAAAAATATATATTTTATGTGACGTACTCTATTCAGAGGGGGCGGACCCATCCCGTTACGGCTACGCGGCGATCTATCTTCAGCGTTAAATTAAAATTATTAATAATGGAGATAGAACTCCGGGAGTTGCGAGTTTTTCATCGGAAATTTCCTCCTCTTTTTGAATGTTTTTCCGATTTTCGCTAGCACTTAGTTTTTGTGTTATTGTCAAAATACTAAACCCCTTATTTTTTGTTAGTATTTTGTTAATAATAATTGTTTTGTTTTCGGATCCTTGTAACTAATTTTCGCAGGTTTTCAACTTCTTGACTAGACTACAATACATTAGAGGAATTGGTTAAAAAGTTTATTTTATTTCAGCAGGTTTTATTTACTTAAAAAATCTGAAACTTCATAGCAATATTTTTATAACTAATTTATAATGAACAATTTAACAGTAGTTATCTTACAGACAGTCTATGTCGCCTGATTTTATGTTGAGTTGTGACGGGTCTTAAACGCCGGTTGCTATGGGAACGTCTTAACTAAAGACCAGGCAGTAAGGCTCAATTTCATGTGAAATTAAACATCAAATTCGTCCTTACTGCCTGGTCTTTAGATAAGACGTAAGACCAGTCGCAACTCAACATGAATTCAGACTGTATATTAAGTTTGTTTGCTGTTATATTACTCTGCATAACACCCACATTATTCACACACTGGATTTGAATATAAAATTCTTGGAGCACTTCAACTGATTCGTCAACGGATCATTGGTAAAATATGTTCACTGACGATATGGTTGAAGTATTTACGCTCCAACAGGTCGATTTTTGTTTTGAAATTGCCATATTTTGACATAAAAGTTATTTTGGTGACGTTATCTGTTTTTGAACTATAAAGTCATCAATTTTTTTTAAATGGCAACCTTCACTTGTTTTCAAATTTAGATACACTTTTCAATTCTCTATTCAGCAAGAGTAAAAAAGTGATACGTTTTACGAAAAAATTACGTTTTACCTCAAAAATAAATTTTTTATTCCTTGAAAAAAAAAAACAATAAATTTGGAAGGCAAACAACGAAAAACTTTGTTCAATCACATCGGCACTAATCTGCGCCATTTCACCACGGATTCGTCGTTGCAAATCTTTTAAATTATCTGGTCTATTAAAATGTACCTTCGATTTTAAATACCTCATCAAGGTATTCACAAACCCCAACGCCGAACCGAGGGGGTGCCCCGTCTTGTTGAAGCCAAATATCGTCGCGAGGAAGATCATCATTTTCATTATTTACAAATATAACTACCAAAGATATGAGTTCAAATCTTAAAAAGTCTAAATAGCGAACGGCTTTCTTCAAAAATATAAGGCCCTAGCAAACGCCGCCCAATCCACACATTTAATTTCCCGTTTCTTTGAGTGTGTGCTTCTTGAGTCCAATGGGGATTTTCTCGGCACCAATATCAGGTGGCTTGATCAGAAAAAATTAATGATGTTATTCAATAAATTTGGTTTCTACTCACAACGGAACAGAAGCCTCAGGATCGTTCTCATTTAACTCATGTATTTTAACTTTTTAGGGTTGATATTTTTCTTTTTTATAGTTTTTACGTCATGAGACCGATAAGTAACAAATTCAGTACTTTTCATAATACCGTCGGCAATACCTCCAAAAAAAAACCGAATGGTTTAGCATAATTTTTGTACAATTCATAAATCAATTATGTTTGTATTGCTCTAGAAACAATTATCAAAAATTCCTCCTGTACTGTTAAGTTTTGTAACAGCCGTGACTGTTATGAGTTAGTTTTCACTCAAGCTGACAGTTTTGAATGCAATAACAGGTAGGTATTACGAAAAATCGATTATCAACTGAGGATTGGGCTACATTATGATTTAAGGCCAGTTGTCGGGTCGACATGTGGTGATGATTTTCTTCACATTCTAAAACCAAATTTAATTTCACCTCTTGATCTATCGGGGGTCTGCCTGAGCGTGGTAAATTTTTTACAGATCCAGTTTCCGCAAATTTTTCAACTAATCTGCTGACTGTGGAGCTGGTGATCCGTTTGTGCGGATTTTGTGTCGACGGCGGCTGGTGGCTCGGCTGAAGCGTCGCGATGAAAAAAGACAGCTTGGACAACAGCGGGAGCGACGTCAGGCGTCGGAAGTTCTTCGACGGCGGCTGGTGGCTCGGCCGAAGCGTCGCGATGAAAGAGCGTTATGGTACAGAGGGGCAAATTGGACGTTGGGGAAAGTGCTCCAAGGCCTCGAAATTGGGTCGATAGTGGCTAGTGGCTCGGCTGAAGCGTCGCAGGGATGAGGCGTCGTGATTAAGAAAGGCAGGTTGGGCGCTCGCAGTAGCAACGTCAGATCTGAAACGAATGAATCCTTGGTGCACCCAATTACTAAAGCACAGCTGAATATATTGAGTACAGTTTCCGAAATTCAAAAAGCAGGTCTTGACATTTCGGGATTCTCAGCAGGAAAGTAGAATTCAACAACAAACATCTGCTTGGAGGAGTGGTATCTACCTGACAGTGAAGAACGAATAGTTCGAACATATTCGGCACCTTTCGTCCTCCACAACGGACTCAATATGGTTCGAGACAGTAGTGGCGTCAGGTTTACCACATAATGGTGCTTTAAATATATATCAGCTCTTTTATTATTCTTTGATTATTTTCTAGTATTTTAATTAGTGCTTCAATGTCCCCGATTTCTTTGTTTTTCAAATTTAATTTTCTTAATGTTCTCAGGTTTTGTGTTGTGGGATTCTTAAACTATCAATTTTTCAGGTTCTCATGTGTTTATATTTTGGTCTTCTTAGACTTTCGGGTATTTTATGTTCTTTATTGTTCATCCACAACTTCTTTTTTCTGACTTCCCATATTAAAGAGTTTTCAGATTTTTGGCTTCGGGGTTTTAGGTTCTCAAATGTTCAGTAGGGTGGTCCCCTTTGAATTTGACGAATTCAACTATAGCATCCCGTAGACTATAGAACATGAAGCTCTACAACGTGTCCTGTAGTTTAATAAAGTTGTTTTCTTCAGGTTTTTAACTTAACTTCAACTTTTACCCCTTATACTTTCTTGTTTTTCTTTCCATTATATTTATTCTTTGTTCTTCGTCTACTCATGGTTCAACAATGATTTAAGAACAAAAGTAGTAACGATATTATATAAATGATATAAGTATGGCCAAATTTTTACTGTGAAGAATCTGCTCCACCACGACAGTGAAACGGATTTACCAGAAGCCCCATACACACGTACCATTAATTCAACAGTCCCTAACGTTTTTAGGAGTTGCTAATAATTCAAGTCACTACAAACGCTCATCGCCCAGAGGTCATAACCACTCTGACACGCCCCTGCCTCTGTTATCGCTTCGCACAACACTCTTGTCGGATGATCAGCGCCGCGTTAATTAACAATAACGAGATGTTATTTGACGATACTTTCCGGATTTACCGACGTGACTGCGGTGCATCGCAAGCTTCCGCTTCGGGTGAAGGGTGGATTTATTGGGGTCGTTAAGAAGAATAATGGAATAGATGAGAATTTAGATCCAGACATATACCTGACATCCGCTCTCCACAATTTGACACATTGGGATCAGACTAACGATAAGCAATCAAATAGGTTTTCTTAAGAGTCGATTTTTAAAGCCCGGTGCGACAAATTGATGGGGAGTAAATTCGAGCATTAAAGGTTAGCGCGTTAACAAAAAGCGTTATGTTCTCATTAACCCTCTACAACCATTTATTATTAATATTTATATACAGTGAAGCGAATAAAGGTATAACATATTGTAAGATATGGAAGTGATGATAAAAAAAATTAAAATTCAAAATTTATTGTTTTTGGTGTTTTATGGGAACTTCAGCCTCCCATGGGCCACCAAAATGAGCCGCGGATGGAGGATTAAAATGCCAAGTGATCCAAGAAAAGACTCTGAGGTTAAATCAGAAGCTACCTCCAAATGAAGTCCTGTAAAGACTTTACAAAACGCAACATAAAAAAAGATACTTTTAAAAAGAACAATTTATTCAAAACTCATAATTAGAAATATTAATATGAATTGTGGAACTTCTTATGTTTGAAATATTGATTCCAGATAGTGATTTATGACCGAACTTCACGTTTTCAGTAAAAGTCTCAGTCGAAATCTCATTGCCGGCGTGATCGTAGCAGATTGTGGATAAATCATTACTTGTAGAGGGATTATTGTCCATACTAGTAATTGTGTTGTTTTGCTGGCCCTGATTGTATTTTTCTTCCTATATCTAGCTTATTTTGGATCGAATCCTCGATATAGCCCTCAGCAACCGTTGTACTTTGCCATCCTCTATGTCTTTTTAAATCGGTAATAAAGTCGCTGAACTGCGGCGCATATACAATGCCCTGTGTATTCCAGAGGTGTAGATAACTCAAGATACGTTGCAATTTTAAAAGGGAATTTTCCAAATGAATGTAGCCTCACTGGTTGGACAGTACATTTCCCTTGCTTGCAAGGGGGCGTCCATTAATTACGCGAGCCGAATCTCACCAAAACTCACGTGGGGGACAGGGAGGGTTTGGGCAAAAATCACGTAATTTTTTCCCGCAAGAAACACTGTAAAATTTCGAGAAAGCGGTTAAATTATGTAAGTAAAACATGTTTCTCCATAAAATACGGCTAAATCCTACACAATAATATTTTTCTTCAAATGTCAGAAAAACGTGACACTGTATACGTCCATAGGCAATGACAAATGTCCATTTCTCTGCCTAGACAGACACTATTGGAATGATTTATTATGATAATTTGTTGATATTCCAATAAAGGAGACTGTTCTCTATAAATTAGTAACAATCTACTGTAATCTGCTTGAAAAGTTTTGAAAGCAATTGAAGATTTGAAAAGACTTGAAATGACTTCAAAATATTTTGAAGGGACTGAAAGCGACTTGAAAGGACTTTGAAGCGACTTGAAATGTCTTGAAGAGTCTTGAAGCGACCTGGGAAGATTTGAAATATCTTAAAGGGATTGGAAGCATTGGAACAAGCGACTTGAAAAGACTTGAAGCAACCTGGGAAGACTCAAATATCTTGAAGGGACTGGAAGCTTGAAAAAACTTAAAATGTCCTGAAGCAACTTGAGGAAACTTCAAACGAAATGAAGGAATATTTTGAAACTACTTGAAAGACTTGAAGCGACTTGAAACGACATCAAACGTTTCAAAGAGACTTGAGGCGACTTGAAATGTTTGAAGAAATACACTAATCAAAATGAAAAAGGGGCCGCTATTATGAAAATGAATATTTTTTTATTGGAATGATTTATTATGATAACACAGGTCGACAATTTTTTTTTTTCTTTGGGTTTCTGTTTTAATGCATAAATTTTGATTCTATACATAAAATAAAACCAAAATATCCATTTTTGACTTATAAACTTTACTTTTGTCAGTTTTACGTCGATAAGTAAGTTTTGAAGATTTTAATTGATTTTATGAGCAATTAGTAGCAGCACATTGAAACATACTGGCGGCAAGTTGCATATCATTTGCGTAGTGCACAGTAATGCGTCTTTACTCGTCTAACACGAGTATAAAAGAATAGTTTTTTATTGGAATGATTTATTATGATAACACAGGTCGACAATTTTTTTTTCTTTGGGTTTCTGTTTTAATGCATAAATTTTGATTCTATACATAAAATAAAACCAAAATATCCATTTTTGACTTATAAACTTTACTTTTGTCAGTTTTACGTCGATAAGTAAGTTTTGAAGATTTTAATTGGTTTTATGAGCAATTAGTAGCAGCACATTGAAACATACTGGCGGCAAGTTGCATATCATTTGCGTAGTGCACAGTAATGCGTCTTTACTCGTCTAACACGAGTATAAAAGCCGTTTTTGATTGTCACTGAATCAAAAAATGGCGTGAAAACAATGTAATAATGATGTTGATTCATTCTGTTTTATTATGTTTTATTTGTGGTGGACTTATCAAAGTAAGAACAAATTTAAAGCTTTGTGAAGCTTATGAAGCCTATTTTAATTTACGAATTTGAAATGATTTTTCTTAATTAACAAAATTGAAAATATTTACAAAAAATTAAAAAAAATACAAAAAATGTTGCTTTTCAATTTTAATGTACATTGTGTAATTTTTTTATCGTTCGACACTGTCAGAATTTTCAAATTTTCGCTTGTGTAAACACTCTCTGTCATGAAATAATGAAAATGACAGATAAACGTCAGACTATTTTTATGAATTTTAAGCAACGTAAAGCCTTTCCGGGGTTGTGTCGAACGATAAAACGTTGTATTACACTCGTTCCTGTGTAGATTGAACGCTTCACGCCACTCGGAGCTCACAAAAGCACTCGTTTCACTCATGCTTTTATAAACCCCTTGTGGCGTAAAGCGTCCAATTTACACAGGAACTCGTATAATAAACTACTATTAATTATTAATTATAGTTCTTGAATAAAAGTGACTCAGATGTATAGTAGAAATTTGTTTAATAATAATTTACAATAATATTCTGAGAAAATAGGTAATTTTCTTTGAAATTCGAAATATCGCTCTAGTTTCTACAAAAACAAACTTTGACCAAAAACACTATTTTTCCCTTTATTAATTACCTTAGGGAAAACGAAATTTGATATTTAAAACTCAAACCCAAAAATCGTGTCGACCGGTGTAATTTGTTGATATTCCAGTAAAGGAGACTGTTCTCTATAAATTAGTAACAATCTACTGTAATCTGCTCGTGGTGCTTACATGAAAAAAATTAAACTGTAAAAATGTGCGGTGAATTACTTTACTGTTCAAATGAAAACATTTTGAAAAAGTAGCTAAAGGGCAAAATTAATATCGGGTATGGCCTCCTCTAATCCGCAAAACTTCCGCACAACGACCGGGCATACTTTGGATTAAATTTCGAATAACTTGAGGAGCCATCGCCACCTCAAGTTATCCTCCTCAGGCTCCGGAGTGGCTGACGTTCCTTCAATCGCTGCCCAAGTGTATCCCAGGCGTGTTCGATGGCATTGAGGTCTGGACTCCGGGCAGGCCAATCTATTACTTGAATATTGAGGAAATTTTGCACAACTCTGGCCACGTGCGGACGGGCATGGTGCTGCTGCAAAAAGAATTCTGGACCCATTCTCTGCAAATGGTACCACATGTTGTTCTAAAACTTCGTCTATGTACCTCCGAGCAGTCATAGACCCTTCACGAATTACCACCAGCTCCATTCAAAGTTATCCCACTCCAAACCATTATAGACCCTCCGGCAAATGGAACTCTTTCTTCTATGGTACAGTCTAAATACCGTTCTCCTGGGCGTCTCCACACTCGAATTCGTCCATCTATGTGATGCAAACAAAAGCTGGATTCGTCGATGAACACAACTTTGCTCCATTGCTCCAAGTTCCAGTCAACATATTCTTGAGCAAATAACCTTCTTGCTCTACGCTGTTCAAGACTTCTGGCGTTTATGAAGCCTGTTGCATATTGTTTGGGTACTTATTCTGGCTCCTGTCGTCTCTACCAGCTCATTTTGGAGCGTCGTAGCTGTGCTTCTGCGTACTCTAGTGGCCCAAAGGCGTATCAAACGGTCTTCTCTTACCAAGCAGTATATTGGTCAGTATACTGGTACTGTATCCAAGCAGTATATTGCAACGTGCCTGAGCCGGGCGGGTTCGAGAATTTAAAGAAATATTCTGGTGCACACCGTAGTTACAAACTTTTATTAACTTAAAAGACTAACTTTTCACTATGTACAAACTTTCGATATAATACGCGCTGACCACTTGTTCACGATGCTACCAATCGACTAACTTGCTCCGTCGTTTGATCCCTTCTTATACCGCTCCTGCCTTTCTCGATTCCCGGAATCATGAGATCATTAGGCACAATGGACTATTCCCGAAGAATGAGATCATTCTCCTGTACGAGCGTGGTATAGTATGAGATCACCGCCACAGAGTCTTCTAGACTCATGAGAGCATCCTATGTGAACAATTATTTCCAGACGTTCTTATGTGGACTGTTCCAGATTAATTATGCCACCCTACGTGGTGAGATCATCATGACATCATTCGCTTCCGATGCCTTCGCGCCGTCGTCTCAATATTTATAGCAGCGCGACTAACATTTAAGATGCGGTAACAACTCTAGCAATCTGAATCTCAGACAAGTATACTCTACGCCTTACTGGTCTACCAAGCACAGTTGCAACGTAATTAAAGAAGAAAATTGATAAACGAATTCATCGCTTTGTACAAAAATACATTTTTTGGTCTTTATGGCTTCGAGACACCAACTGTTGATAAGATAACTGTTTTGCTCCAAACCAAACTGTGCACTAAATGGACACAATATTTTATTGGGGTTTTTCGTCTTAGAAATAAAATATAACAAAAACCAGTGGTGACACTTTTTTCGTTTTGATCAGTGTACTTGAAGAGTCTTGGAGCGATTCTGGGAAGATATTTCAAATAATATCTTGAAGGGACCGAAGCCACATGAAAAGACTTGAAATAATTTGAAGCGACTTGAAAGGATTTGAAGTGTCTTGAAAGACTTGAGAAAGGACCTTGAGAAACTTGAAACGACTGGAAAGGATTCGAAATGTTTTGAAGCGAATTGAAAAGACTTGAAATAATTTGAAGCGACTTGAAAGGATTTGAAATGTCTTGAAAGACTTGAGAAAGGACCTTGAGAAACTTGAAACGACTGGAAAGGACTTGAAATGTTTTGAAGCGAATTGAAAAGACTTGAAATATTTTGAAGGGGCTTGAGGCGATATGAAATATTTTGAAAAGTCTTGAAGCGACTTGAAGAAACTTGAAACGATTTAAAAAGACTTGAAATGTCTTGAAGCGACGTGAAATACGTTAAAAGGACTTGAAGCGACTTGAAAAAATTTAGAGCGAATTGAAAAGACTTGAAATGTCTTGGAGAATCTTAAAGCGACATGGGAAGAAGGGACGAAAAGACTGGAAGAGTCTTGAAGCGACCTGAGAAGATTCGATATATCTAGTAGTAGTATATCTAGTATTGGAGCGATCTGGGAACACTTTAAATACCATCTTGAAAGGACTGGAAGCCACATGAAAATACTTGAAATACCTTGAAGCGATTTAAAGGATTTGAAATGTCTCGAAACGACTTGAAGCGAATTGAAAAATGTTTTGAAGAGAATTGAAGCGAATTAAAAAGTCTAGAAATGTCTTGAAGAGACGTGAAAAGACTTGAAATGTCCTTTAGCGACTTGAAGAGAAATGAAGTGACTTGAAAAAACTTGAAACGACTGGAAAGAAATTGAAATGATTTGAAACGACTTGAAAGACTTGAAGGGAATTGAAAAGAATTAAGCAAAATATATATATATATATATATATATATATATATATATATATTGCTTAATTCTATATATATATATTTAATAAATCCGACGCAATCAAGCATAGTTTAACGTATTTACACTAAAAATACGCATTTTGAAGAATCTCACGTGAGATTAGGGGGGAGGGAATGAGTTGATCCAAATCTCAGCACATCTCACCAAGGGGGGAGGGGGAGTCGAAAAATCGCTAAAATCGACTCACGTAATTAATGGACGCTCCCTAATTTACAAATAGGCACCGGTGTGGAGTACGAACCGGGCGTAATGCCACATAACGCCTGTACAAAGCAAGATTTCCTTCATCAACAATTACAAAGCGACGAGGTTTTTTTTAAGTGAAAAATTCTTTTGCGGCGGTGAGCACTTTTTGGGATGGGTAAAAATTGTTAAACTCGCGACAGGACGTGGCCTGATCGAAAATTCGTAAGAGGGAGGGTAGACCGCCGCGCCGTCGCGGCGTAGGAGAGGAGGTAATATCCCCCTCTCTTTGTTGCGAGTTTCAGAAGAAATAATCTTCCAGCGGGAGGAGCCGCTATTTATCAAAATATTAAATAAATAAAATTGAACGCGGCTTCATTTGACTATAATTTGTCTGCGCAACAACATTCCTAAACCTCATACCAGCCCACTCTTTTATCGCATAACTAGACATGGATAGGAAGAAGACGCTAGATGGTCCAAAAAATTGTTGTTTAGTTTTCGAATTACTTAATCATTAACACACCTAGCACTTCAATTTTTGGTTTAACATTTGAATAATGATCAATACTAAAGTAGAATGTCCCTCAAAATAAAATAAAAATATCTTATCTGATAACAGGTTGAATCCCTAATGAGAAGACCAAAATCAACCAAAACTTGAAAAAAATCAGTTATGAAATAAACTTTGTACGAAGCTGCTTTCGATTATAAAAACAAATCCTTAAATCATTGTTGAAATAACCGAATGGTTTCTTTGTTTTTCCAAAATTCGTAGTGCGATGCAAATTTCTTATCTCCGTCGTACATAATATAAGATGCAATAGTGTTATCTCTTACCGTTTGAACTGGAGACGTACAATCAGTCCGAGCGTTACTGAACAGAACGTCGCGTGTTCATGGTAAAAACTTCTTAGGTCCACAACTTTCGGCACGAAGCAATACAGAATTATGGCCTAGTGATCTATGGTCACTTGAGTTTCAGATGTTAGTGTCGAAACTGGTTTGTCCTTAAATTTTTATTAGTTTATTTTTTTCTAATAATAATGGGAAATTTGAGGAACAACGCTATAAAAATAAATCCTTCCGCTCATCTAAAAAATAGACGTTTAGCGCAATTAAAAGCAGTGAAAAAAACACAGCTAAGGTAAAACTATAAAACCATGCGATTCATGTTATAATTATTATTTGTAGTGAAAACATACCTACGGTCTCTTCAGACATCAGTTCTGTGAGAAGTGATATGTTGGAAAAAAGGTAAATGATATGATTTTAAAGTCAAATAAGGTATGTTCAGTTATTTGTATATATTATTATTTAATTATGCATATAGACTGGACTTCTGATATTTTTTTGACTATGAAATAAACTTGAACTGTCCCATAATAATTTTAATTGCAATATCTATTAATATTTGGGGCAAGTCCGCCCCTGTCGATAGCGCATGTGGACCCTTAGTCGGTCAGTCATTTCTGAATGGTCACTCCGCTGATTCATAGCAACAACTGCGCTGGTAGACTGCACTGCAGTCATCTCTCTCCTCGCACTGTGTAGCAATTAATGCGTAAAAGTGAAAAAACCAATGTGACATGTGAAATAGATTTCTGTAAAATTTGACGTGGGCAAAACTCTGTGTTATGAAGTCGCGACCAATACCCTTAATGCTACTGTTTCTGATATCGGCGATATGTGTATAAGTCGTTGCCACTCTGGTGATAATCAGTTCGTTATTATGGTTGCCATTTACATTTCTCCAGATAAGTCATTACGTGCTATACGAGACTTCTTGTATGAAAATTTATTCATTTATTCTCATCACGCATCTGCATTGCTTCAAAAAAAATTGGGAAAAGCTTTGATGATTTGCCAATGATTTTTAGTGGAGATTTCAACATAAACTTTGCAGACGATAAAAATCAACAATTAATTGAATTTTTAAATAATGAATTTGGTTTAAGGCGAAACGCTCAGTCGCCTCAACTTTGGAACGGAATTACGGCCTTCATTGTTAGGCTATTTTAACGTATTGGGCATCAAAATTAGTAAAAAAACAACCTTTATCACGGCAAAACGTCGTTTGTTCAAAAAAAAAAAATTTGCCAAAATGAGAAGGTAAAATATATATTTTTTTTTAACAAACGTGTTAGTGCTTGATTTTTACTGATCTCTGTATTCGATAAATGCAAGGTGTTTTCATAAATATCGAAAAATAAATTTGCAAATTGTCCCCAAAGTTCGCTAGTTTCAAGCAATGTAACACAGGCCCCGCCCCTCATCGGCAGGCAGACGTGTCGACGACGACCGTATTATATTTCATGTGTGCCGCAGCTCGTTCTTAGAAAGATAACAAAAAAGTAAAGTAAACAAAAACTATCAGCTTTACAAAAGCGTTTGCCGGTAAATGGATTCAATATAGAGTGATATGATTTTATTTTCAACAATTAACAATTTGTATCACTCTAATGGAGTACACTAATTTCTGTACATCCTCTAATTTACTATGTGGTATTGCATATCTGTAATTTTACGTTAATATTATTATTTAAATATAAAATTGTACCAACTAAAATTTGTACCCCAACAATTCTAATTTCGGAAGACTCAGAAGAAAACGCTCGAACAGGTCAATTTTGTTATCAAGGGGGACCAAATTGTACCAAACTTTCAAGTCTTAGATGTCACCCTTTTAGCAAGGGCAGCCACCCCCTAACAAAATTCAAATAGCATGGGAAGTCATGTGATACATCATTTTAAAGCTTATTGAATTCTCTATCTAGACCTACTATTATCTATTTGTTTTTACAAAAAAAAAATGAATCTGCAGGAGTTTTGCTCTGACCACCTACTTGTCGCTTCTTATTTTCATTCACTTGAATACTATTTGATTTAAAAAATTGAACATGTTTGCTTAATTCGCGTAGCGACACGACCTGCAAAGGGGGCCCCTACCCAAGGGGACCCCAGTCCAATAGGGCTTCTACCCAAGGGGGCTCCGAAACACAGGGGCCCCATCCCGAGGGGGCCTTGCCCGAGGGTAGTTATAAAACAACATACAACGGTCTAATACCGTCTATTAATAGTATACATGTATTTTATTACAAGGCCAGAAATAGTCATTTTGCAAGTGTAAGTTTGTGGAGGCGAAGCGTTAGCAGTTGCAAAACAGTTTCTGGCCGTGTGATAACAAAACGTTTTCGGCCAACAATTTTTTAAATTTATTATTCACTGTTGCATAGGGGCTCTCAATCTCCATGGTGGCCCCCGTGTCTTAAAGAACCCCCTTGGGCCTCCCTGTCGCAAAGAACCCTACATGTCTAAAGGGCCCCTTTTGTCTTTTTGTCCTTTTGTACCAGGGGTTTTTGTTATTGTCATTGCCCTATACCAAGCCCCCCCCTTTAATTTCCCCGATGTTTTTACAGTTATTCTGCTATTCGGGAGACAAATCCAACGAACATAAAAGCAAAATAACTAATTTGAGGGAGGCCGAAATCTATATATTTAATCGTTGAACATGAATCGTTTGAAGCAAATAAAACAGTGGGTACTGCACCGATTTTTATAATAGTTTTTTTTTAAATGCAAGACATTGATAAGATAGACCGGTACATTACTTTTTATTTTCAAAAATCTCACAGGTTCATTGATTATTTGCATGTAATTTTTCCACGGATGCCCGTCCATTTTAGTCACAAACTTCAATGAGCGAGAATCGTTTTAAGTAACAAGCTGGCGAACTAACATCTTGGCCCCTCCCCTAAAGTCTCTGTGCGTAAGTGGTGCGTAAGTGGGACGCTCGGGGTGTTATAAACGTTCGTGGAAATATTATCATAAAAATAAATTACCGAGCAAAGATTTATAACTTTACGGGCATTATGTCTTCAGAAATTTTACAGTGTGTTAGCTGGGCTCCCAAAAATGAAGATTTCGCATTTATTAAAAAAAAAATCTTCTACAAATACCCGGTATAGAGCACGTTTACAGCAGTTGTGATTCGGTTTCCGATTTTGTTTTTAAATCCATTGCATTGCCTCCACATAAATTGGTGTTGAAAGAAAATGCAATTGTTTTGCTAAAACGAAATTTAAATACTGGCACATTAGTGAATGATGCAAGAATGCGTGTTAAACTATTTCTTCAAAATACAATTGATTGCGAAATTTGAACCGAAATTTGAACATTGTTTCTACATTGCCGAGCAATTTAATCAGGGGCATCTTAGACCGCACAATAATGAACAAGTACTGTATGCAAAATATTTTATATAAAGAAATTATTCCGTCTTATTTTTTTTATTAATCAAACCTTTTTTTATTCAAAACCACAGTTAAACAAAACAAATTAAAAATTGTAATGTGTAATATGGTAACCAGTCTTTATTCAACACTATTTACGTAAGTGTTCATTACTTTATATTGTTTCGCTTACCAATCCAATAGATACCACTCGAATTTCGAGTGACTGGAGATCTCTACATAGTTATTTATTATACGAGTTTCTGTCTAAATTGGGTGCTTTCCGACACTAGGGTTTAAAGCACGAGCGAAACGGGTGCTTTTTTAAGCCCAGAGTGCCGGAAAGCTCCCAATCTACACAGGATAAAATTCATAAAACTTATGTTTATCTGACATTTTATTATTACATGACAGACAGTGTTTACACTAGCGAAAATTTGAACATTCCAACAGTGTCGAACTGTAAAAATTGTTTGTACACTTATCGGACGAATTTTGGATTATTTCATATCGGCTCTAAACGCATTTTGAACTGATTCTGACAGGTATTTTCGCAAAGTAGAGTCGGACTTTTGTTGTTTATAAATTGATTGTGATCTAAATCAGGTATAGGTAGATTCAGACTGTAAATGACAGATGGGTTAAGTAATTTTTCCGTGGCGAGAATTGTACAACTGAGTGAATTGTGATTTTTGAATAAATTGCACAAGTAATTCAAAAACTGCTATGTCTAAAACACCGCGGCAGAACGGACGAAAGAGGAACCCATGGAAATTACAAAATAAATCTAATCGTTGCTACTCATTCTTCTATTTACTTAATATTACCCCTTCTCGACCTATCATCAGCTAAAGAAGTTTCATTTCTAACTTGCTTGACGACCACACACTCTTTTTTTTTTTCTTGTATTGTAACAATATTTTCGAAATAGCTACTCTGCAGTGCCTAAAATTACTACTTGGGATAGTTTAAAAAGAATATTTGAATAAAATACAGAAAATTGATAATAAACTGTTCTAAATGCTACAACTGCATATATTTTTTCTAAATTTGGAATACAACAGGTTTCCAAGTTATTAATTTTCTTTGTGAATATTTTCGAAAAGTCGTGATCATTTAAAATTCTGTATCAGCATTATTATTAAATATTGAAGATTGAAATTTGACATGTCGATAAACATGTCTTTCGCGCACTGCTATAATACAATTGGATGTTACTTGTAGCATTTAGAAGAGCAAATTAAAATATGAAAAAATATATAAATATCGCAGAAAATAATTTTAGTCGATGCAGCTTTGATGGTAATCCATTATTTTAATTTTTTTTAGTAGGTACCTAAAGTCACTATACACGTCCTCGCACTATTGACGCACCCTGTAGACAGCAGCTACCTACTTATAATTATAATTATTGTACATAATACATAGTAGTATACTAATTCTAATCTCTACTCATTATTTAATATATTTATTACTTTCATTTTTCCGATTTCCCAAAAAACTATCAAACTCAAATTTTTAATTCATGATAAATCATCATTTTATTCTTTCCCCTGGTACGTCATGAATTAAAAATTTGAGTTTGATATTTATTATTAATATTTATTTAATATCTGTATATTAATATTTCACCTTTTACGCTCATAATATCAAACAAAAACCTTGGGAAAACCTTGGGAAAAACCTTTGTTTACTGTCGGCATTCGAAAGCAGCGATAACAGTTCCAGGAAGCATTCATTCTCAATTTCGATGCGGCAGTTTCTTGACTAGTCCACGTGGACTTAAAATGTGCACGTCAAAGTAATCAGCCAATTGTAAGTCGTTTGAGGTAATAAATTGTCGACACATGCAACGCCCCATATGGTGTCACCGATTAGCTTTTTGTTTACACGCTGAACGGGCCAGTCGCCTTAACGATGTCAAATGATCGCAATCTTAGCACAACGAAATACAAAACTACTATTGGTGCGGTCTTTATTAGACATTTAAATAGATTCGAATCAAAATTGTTCGTTTCTTACTTCAGCTACCATAAAAACCTATTGTACCAGTTTTAGAGATTGGCGATGATGATGCTGGTAATGATGATGGTAAAAGAGTCGTTGAAATTATGGATGAAAGTTGATTTTTCTGAGAGATAAACTTTTTAATGTAAAATAATAATTGTAATAGTTCTGAAGTGTTAAATTTTTAATGTAATATAAATTGTCATGTTTGTGTACGATAGCGCAATAAATGAATATTGTATTTTAGCACATAAATGATAGTACTTTTATACTGATAAATAATTCGTAATTCGTGCGAAATTATTGCCTAACCATTCCAAAATATTCAAAAATGCACAACGTTAATGTTTAAGTTTTCACTTCTGCCGGCACTCCCGGAGTGCAACCCGTTGTTTTTTTTAATCAGGAATGTGTACTAATAGAATGTTATCTTAATCTTCAATGTCATCCAGTAACATCTTTGATAATTTGTCGCATCGACAAGCTCCCGAAACGCCAAAAATTAACGCGACCTGTAAATACATAAGAAAAATAAATTAATTTCAGGTACTTATTTAACCATTGTCACAACTTACTTTCACCAATAAAAATGCTTTGTCGGGAGCTTCAAGAAAAAAATTATCAATCTGGTCCCGGGACAAAATTTTTTTTTTTTTTTGGTTGGTAACCAGTCGATTATCGCTTTAAGAATGCAATAAGCTTATAAAAATTGCTAATGCCCAAATTCTGCCTCAATAAAAACACGGATTTTAGCATAGAATAAATGCTCCAAAGACTTGAGGGTTTTTGCAAACTTGCTTTTTCCGCAAAATACGCAAGAAATACTTTTTTTTTGCGACGCCAATATTCGAAAATTTGGAATGCCCTTTCATACCGCTCTTCTGATTTAGAAGGTAATTGATTAGTTGGTAGCAGCAGCCGCAGCTTCACTCACATCAAATGATGCCCTCACAATGATTTTCGTCTTCTTTCATCATTATTTTATGAATTAACACTGTTTTCACAACACACGCACAAAATTGATGAAATTTTTTCGATGTTGTTTACTTTGTAACTATAGTTGCCAACAAACAAACTTGATTTTTGGGGAATTTGTAAAAAAAAAAACTAAAACTTGCAAATTTCGTCTTCTTTTACAGTAAAATCTCTTACTTGACTGGGAGGTTTAAAATACTCGGCACAAACTGCGTCGAATTTCAGTAATGTAAGATTTTCTTGACTTTTATGTAAATAACTATTACATGGAAAATGCACAGGCGACTAGATTAAAATCATTTGTAACACCTTATATTGTAAGAACGGCGAAAAATAACGGGGAGGTAAAACAAAATAATTATGTAGAACCCGCAGAACCATTCGGCTATATAGGCACCCAAAATTACAGAAGCGTCGCTGTTGTTTGGTAAGAACGATGGCGCTGCCGCTTATTATTTAAGGCATTTAAACAGTTGTCAAAGTGACGTTTGTCAAAATCAACAATTTTAGGTATCTGTTGAGCAAGAAAAACCTCTAACCGGTAGGTATAATATCTTAATAATTGCTATACTACAATTATCTATCACACATTATAATATTATGTAACAACAAAATTTCACAACATGATAAAACCACCATATGTACTTATTTATAACACATCAGCAGCCGACTGGCAGTGCACAAAAATAAAATGTAATTTTTATGTAACACCAGGTCCTACCATCATGGGTCAAGATGAAACGTCCAGCTGCACTGACCGATGCAGATCAACCCAACATGGTGACATTATAACAGCGGCAATATCCAGACGTAGCGTCTCTGATCTCGACCTGTGCTCATACATCAGCTACATTTGTACCTGTTGTGAATCAGTAAAGGATTCAGTTGGAAGAACAGCTCTGCACGTCGCTGCCTCCTGTGGTCGTATTGAACTGGTTCGGTGGCTGGTTCAGAATCGTCACGCTAATATTAACGCTAAAGATGACGAGTCTGGCTTTACTGCCTTACACCGAAGTATTTTTTATGGGAAGATCAACGTCGCCGTTGAACTGATTAAATTGGGTATCTGCCTTTAGATGGCCGTTTCAAGGAATGTATGTTGTTTTTTAGGGGCCAACACTGCACTTTTAGACGCCAACAGTCTGAGTATATTAGACCATGCAATGTTGGATGGATTTGTTCCAGACTCTAATACAGGTGAAGTGTATGTGTGGGGTTCAAATACAAATAACTCGCTAGGACCACAACAATCCCGCGATACTCCAGAATTACTTGATATTTTCCACAAGGAGAATCCAGAAGTGTTAGTTTGCAAAGTTGTTGTTGAAAAGTTTCATAGTGTGATCGTGACTGCTACTGGTAAAGTGTACAGTTGTGGGCATGGACAGGGTGGAAGACTGGGACTAGGCAATCAAAAGACTGTTGTTACACCAAAACTGATCAGTTTTCCTCTTAACAATTCAGGGGAGAGCGTTTCTTGTGTGGATGCTGCCATATCCAGGGACCATAGTTTGTTCTTATGTTCAGATGGCAATGTAAGTATAAGGTGTTCACTTAAAAAAGTCATCAAGTTGCTTATGATTTTTTGAGTGACGACGACGAATTGACAAACGCATGTGATTTATTGCTTCATCTACACCATTGAATTTGTAACTATCAGAACTGCCGATGCAATGTAATTTTTCGTGCCTCTTCGAAGCATTGCCGTCAACAGATGGCGTGACTGTAAAAAGTCTTGCAAGTCTTGCAATACTGGGGAATTTTGTTTTTACGAAACCCATACATGTTACTTGTAATTTTTATTACAAAACAGATTTTTTTCACATAATATAATGTCATTTTGTCTTATCGTCTAGCCGGATTTGCGCTAATAGTGTATGAGGCGCCGTTGTGGACAAAATGTTTTTTTTACAATCTTACTAATAAATATTATAAATGCGAAAGTTTGGATGGATAGATGTTTGTTGCTCAATCACGCCAGAACGGCTGAACGGATCTGGATGAAATTTGGCACAAAGATAGTATAGTCCTGTATAGTCTGGAATAGCACATTGGCTACTTTTGATCCCGGAAAAATGTACGGTTCCCGTGGGATAGATTTGTTTTTGTTTTTCACAGACCAGTGTGTTATAAATGAATGCGGATGAATGAGAGCAGTGGGTATTATGGCGCCGGCGGTTTAGATGGTATCTACGCCCCCCTGTGCCAAGCGGGCCCCGATGGTAGCTACGCCCCCGGTTCCAAGGGGGCTCTGATGGTAGTTACGCCTTCCTCTCCCAAGGAGGCCCCGATTGTAACTACGCACTCCTTCCCCAAGGGGCCCCCGATGGTAGCTTCGCCACTCTGTCCTAAAGGGGCTCCGATGGTAGCTACGCCCCACTCCCCAAGGGGCCTCCAATGGTATCTACGCCCCGCTCCCCAAGGGGGCCCCGATGGTATCTACGCCCTCCTGCCACAAGGCAGCTTCAAGGGGAAACGCGATAGTTGCTACGCTCCCCTATCGCATGGGGACCCGATGGTAGCTACGCCCCCCTTTCCCAAGGGGCTTCCAGGGGGAACTGTTGGTAGCTACGCCCCACTGTCCTTATGTGGCCCCCGATGGTAGCTACGCCCCCCTGTCCTAACGGCCCCCCCGACGGTAACTTCGCTCCCCTGTCCCATGGGGCCCCCATCACCTGATGATGGCCCCCGTTGGTCGAAAACGTTTGTGAGGAATAATAAAATAAAAACAGAAATACAGGAAGTAAATTGGAAAAAACGTTTCAAAACCTGTAGGGCTACACCATGATGTAATTTTGTTTTGTTTGTGTATTTTCTATTAATTTCTTTAATGAACGTTTGCTTTTGTTCTCATTTTCATATTCTCTGTTCATAAATTAAAAAAACACCCAACCGGCAACGTTTTTTTACATTTGGACGCCTGCGCCCAAAGTAATAATCAAACCTCTGTTCCGTTAAATTATTTGATTTTTCATTTCCTAGTTTTTCCGATAAAACGAATTCAGAAAATTGTTATTGCCGAGGTAAATATTTTCTGCTTCAAAAATCATGCCAATTGTGCGGTTGTATTGTCGAGGATAAATACGTGTCTATGAATATATTAAATCTAAATTTTGGAATAACAATGCAGGCGCCCTCTGTCCAACTTTTAGGAAAGTATAAAAACCGGCACGATTTTGCTCATTGGATCGGCAATTCTGATAGTTACAAATTCAATGTCTACACGTTGAAAGTCCGCAACCAACAATACATACTTGATTATTATTTTGGCAACACCGTCCCGACACCGTCCCTTTCGAATCTAGGAAGCCGTGACTCAAAACCGTGCGTTTGGAAAAAAGAGAAAATGTCGGTAGATGTCACTACCTCGCGCATTACAGGAAATTGTAATAGTGTTACAGAATGAAAAATTAGGAGGGCATGGAACAAATTAATTCCAATCTCAAAATTAAAAGTGTGATATTATTTAGAATAATGTGATAACCCCCCTTTACATTACCGCCACATTTTGAATTTGAACATGAAATGAAATGTCAATGACGTCACCAAACGTCAAATTTGAAAATTTGAAACAAACCGCGAACTTGAAAAGGTTGGCCAATGATCGTCAGACAATGGAAGAAAAAGCAGAACCCTACGTTGTGTGATTTTTTTACAAGACGAGCAATGGCGGGACATTCAAACTTACCCAACAAAACAAACCCCAAATTCTTTGGATACATGGCGAGAGCTAATCAGGAGTGGAGCGCAAATTGATAACACAAAAATTATGGTTTTAAATGTTTATTCAGTTTGAACAACTTGAAGTGTCTTGAGTTTAGTGATTGCGTACTGTGGTTAACAATTTCTGGTGTCTTCGAATTAAGTTGGTACACATGCGATTTCATAATGTTAACAATAATGATTCCAAATAATAAATAACAACGGACAATTTTACATGACTTCAACAGAGTAACAATTGGCGGCAAATAATAAAACAATAATACAATTAAACAATCCTGCGGTACATGATGAGTGAGGTTAGATCAAAGTGGGGTGCCTGTAAGTCGGAGAGTGGTGGACCACAGGTAGATCCAATCGAAAGACTAAAGCGAAGCGAACAAGACAATTGTCTGTCAGTGAGGCCAGATTGTAGAGAGAGTTTACGATCGTGGGGGCAAAACTTGCACATCCAACGGACCAAGAGAAATGAATTTATTACGGAATTTTCCTAGACATAGTTACGTTGATCTTTCTGGGAGGCTTGTACAAACCAAGTCCAAGTTAACGGCACTTCTCTCAGGGACTATTCTTTTAGTTATTTAGTATTTTAAAGATTAGTGAAGTAAGCCATTAGTCAGGAACTCGAAAACAGTGCTGCAACTTGGACTTCGTAGGTTCAAGGAATTAGTGGCAACTCCCCTTTTCTAGGCCCCTATGCACCCAAGAGACAAGGGGCATAGGTATCCCTGAAAGTAGGGCCACCTAACTCCTTCTAACAGCAGCCGGCAACGCGGACCACGAACTGAACACTATTTGGTCCTTCTGTTGTCTCGAAACATGTACGAACAAACAACACAATAAATCAAATATACCGTAACGCAATGTTTGGTTTGGAAGCCATTTTGACACGGATACAATGCGATGACATCAGCGGGCGCAACACGTAACGGGGCACTATGTAACTACAACACTACAACATGCACAAACTACACTAAAAACCGATCTTTGGCTTCCACGATGTCGAATAAGCGCTAGATGTCAGTTAACAGCGAACGACAATAAATCGCAAGGGGCCGCAAAACAACGATAAGACACCGTTCAGATCCCCGACATTCAGGTGTGACGTTTGGCCAGCTTTTACCTAAAGTTTTCAGGTCTTACGGAGTTGGTTAATTCAAGTCAACAGAGTCCAAAATAGCTTTGCAACAACCGCAAGCTGCTGTCGGCCTCATAGCGAAAGACAGGTAGTTATTAACAAATTTATCTGAGTGGCAATCGAGTTAATTTGAGTTAGGGAATCACTTTGTTTTGGATTGAACGCGTGAGCCCTGTAACTAGAAGTTAACAACACATTGGAACTTTCTGAAATTGACAACAATAACTAAAAACAAATTACAACAACGATTTTAGCAAGTTATTCGGGGTGCCTGTGACTCATCAGCTTGGTAATTTAGGCTACTGCAGAGAAAAGAAGGGCCGAAGGCAACTGATATGAAATTGGGGGGCTCACGGAATACTTCCAGGGACGATTGTGAACATTATTTTAAACAAAGACTAGCATTCTTTACAAGACATGTAGGTGCAAAGTAGGAACGACTCCATTTTCAAGATGGCGAGTTTTATGACGTCCTAGCGTCCAAAATGGCGGGCTAACGGTAAAATTTGAGATGGTTTTACCTAAAGATTTCCGAGATGCACATGGAATAAACGTCGGTCAATTTCCTGGCCTCTCCGGACGGCGAGTCGGGAGAAAAATATAGAGCAAATGGTTACCTTATTTCCAGGAATACAATCACCACACTTGGCTTAGGGACGCGACGGTGGAAATTCAACTGACTCGAACTAAACAAAACTGGAACCTCCGCGAGATGGATCTCCCTTTCGAAGTCGAACGAACGCGTACAATTCTTTTACAACAAAAGGAAGCTCAACGGTGGAGATATAACTATGCTTTAAGAAAATGGCGAATTTAGCGAATAAAATTAACGTGGTGTAACTTCCACGGAAGCAGAACACCCACTGCCGCCCTTTCAAGCGTGGTTTTTCGTTCCCACCGAAACTTCCGACAGCTCACTCTAGCGTATCCATCTCGGGCGGCAACGGTCGCTAAAGGCTAGGCTTCCAGGGCATTATAAAATATATATATATATAAAAAAATATATATATTCTTTAAGGGCTGATGATGGCAGAAGTGTTCTGCCGAAACATGTTCCATTAGTAATTTTACAGTTATTAAAGTTTGTGGAGTTCGACTTAGATATATTTAAATTTTAATTTAAATTTACTCCACCTGGATTTAAGAACATTCTTCTGGTTTTACTTCTTGATAGCCACTGTATTAAACGTCTCAATAATGCCATTGTAATTCAGCACCTGACATGGTACTTTCCCGAGGAGTAAGACCACTTAAAATGTTACTGTAAGAAAATACATGGAAACTTTGTCTTTTCTGCTCCATGTTGATTTCAGAGATTGATCTTATGGGGGTTGTCGATGTACGTAAGCGGATTCTTTAAGTCATCTGTAGAAATGACAAAGTGTAACTTGTGTAAAAACAAAATAAGATTCAAATGAAGAAGCACCATAAAATAGAGATGCTAAAAAACTGTGTGTACTGCTAATTTTTTTTAGGATTCTGTTATTCATCTAGGCAGCGTTGACTCTATATCAATATGCTGTGACGCTTGTTTCCCGGTGGCAGTTTTTTGCGTGGTATGCTCCACGGGACCACGGGTAGCTAAAAGTCGGAGTACGGAACTCCAAAAGTCAACATGCTAGTTTGGCGGAAGGGAAAAATAAAGTCGATTCGGTGTTACAGTTTAATGTTCCCGCTATTTACAATGTGTTTACAAAACTTAGCGATTCGGCCGGTGGTAACTCTGTGACGAAACTTGGGATTTACCCTGTACTCTCCTGTCGAATTGCACTCTGCATACGGCGGTTCAGAGTCTGCGCGTTTCGGTTTGTGAGTCGTAGATGACAAAAGTTGCGGATCATCCTGTAGACGTCGGTGTGGGTGGTTCGTTTAGTTTCGGAACCCGAGCGGTTGGTGACAAAAGTTAGGATGCACCCTGTTGATGTTGATATACTCGCCCCCGTACACGGTGGTTCGTTTGTTTTGGTTTCGCGGTTGGTGACAAAAGTTAGGATGCCCCCTGTAGACCTTGATGCACCCACCCCTTGAATACGACGGTTTGGCTAGTTCGGAACCCGAGTGGTCGGTGACAAAAGTTATGAGACACGCTGTAGACACTGATGCACCCACCCCTTGAATACGACGGTTCGGCTAGTTCGGAACCCGAGTGGTCGGTGACAAAATTTATGAGACACCCTGTAGACACTGATGTACCCGCCCCTTGTGTAACGGTGGTTTGGTTACTTGAAGTTTCGAAACCCTTGCGGTTGCTGACAAAAGTTATGATGCCCCTTGTAGACGGTGATGCACTTGATTCGGAACCCGAGCCGTTAGTGATCAAAGTTATGCTGCGCCCTGTGGACGTCGATGCACCTTTGAATACGGCGACCCGATTATTGGGAATTTCGGAACTCGAACGATCGACGACAAAAGTTCAGATTCACCTGGTAGACCTCGGCGCGCCCGTATACGAGGCGATGATTCGATTATCCCAAGCTTCCGAACCCGGGCGGTCGATGACAAAAGTTACGGAACACCCTGTAGTATACGTTTATCGGCGTCTCCCGGGATTCGACTTGCTGATTCGCTGGGCGGGACGGTGAGGTCGGGTTAGATCCGGGCTAGCCAGCAAGTCGGTCTGGTTGGTCTGGAAGTTTGGCCAGCGTTCAACCCTGGGATCCCCCCGCGTGAACCCAACCTTCCGGAGACCAGTAAAAGCCGAGACAACTTATTACAACGCTGGTCGCTAGTCATCGGAGGGTGCGGGAAGCTAGCAAAAAGAAAATGATCGGTCTGGTTGGTCCGGAAGCTTAGCCAGCGTTGAACCCTGGAATCCCCCCGCGTGAACCCAACCTTCCAGAGACCAGTAAAAACCGGGATAATGCGTTACGTAGGCTAGTTACAGGAGAGGACTAGGAAGGAAGTGGGGAGGATGGTTGGAACCCCTCACCTTAGTCAGCTTCTTCTTGATGGTCTTCTTCGGAGCGGGCACGACTCTTCACTCTTGTTCTAAGGGCAGGGAGGCAGCCTCTTTTATAGACCTATGGTGGGGTAATAATGTCTCCAGTTAAATCGGCGGCGGCCGGAACGCGCGTTTTCGCTGGTCAAGATGATGTAAAAACCATTCCGATACGATAGCCGGAAGTATTTATTTTCGGCGGTTTCGTGCTCGACGAAAGGGCGTGGTCGGGCGTGATAAGGTCGGGGGTTGGGGGTGGTCGTAGCGACTCCGGGGTAGGCTCGTTTGGAATGCGCTAATTTTCCTGTAGTGATAATGAAAAAATGATCCGATCCGGCTGTGACACTGCAAACTATTTTTCCCGGCGAGTTATTTGTTTAATTTTCAGGTGAATGATCTTGCTTAAATCGCGAATCGACGTAGTGTTCCAATGTCGTTTCGCTGACGGTTCTTAACTCGGTATTTAAATTCAGATTTTTCGGTAACTTCGTTACAATACCTTTCTAAAGATAAGTTTCCTACATTATGTAATTCAGTGTCGCCTTTTCCTATAGCGCATCGGTGGTTACGGGTTTACACTTAATTTTCAAAATTTCATCGATTCAAAATGTTACAATCTCCAAAATTCAAGATATCCACGACTCAAAATTTCAGAGTTCTGTATACAAATTGCCCCCAATTTTCTGACATTCCAAATATATATTGGGCACACGAAAAATTGTTGAAAATCACCCAAAATCAAGCAGTCATCTTAGAAGAACCAAAAAAGCTAATGAGAATTTTTGAAGTAAAACTTCTTTACGGACACTTGACTTGGGGACTGGTGAATTCGTGGCGAGAGCGTTACGAAAAGTGTGATCGGGCGAAGCGAACGGAAGTTTTACAGTCGTGTGGTCTAAAGCACACTCGTATTTTTATGTAGGTGTTGTTTTTTATTTTTATTCGAGGATAGTATAGGACCAAAACAGACTTTATTTCGTTGGTGTTCGACGTCATCATTGTCTACAATTTTGCAATGGCTCTCAAAAATGTTTTCTTTCTCCTAATTTCAATGCGTTGGATCTCCGTTGGGTCCCACTCTTGGTCCAAAAAGGAAGAGGAATTCTGTAAAAATAAACATATAACACATAATGGTTCGATTTTACCAAATCTAGACTGACATGGGGTTAGGAAACATGTGGTTAAATATAACATGGGTACCGTTACCTTTTAGACAAGAGACACACAAACCTACGGATACCTACATGTATTTAGCAAAAAGTTAACATAACTTCCTTCTTCTAATTAAAATAACACGCATAGTCTAAGCACATTAGACGAAAAAACGACGAATAGAAGAAATAATTGATAAAGTTTTGAAATTTTGGTTATGAACTCCCAGTAGGGACCCAAATAAAGATCCGATGAGTTCCCACCCCCTGGGGTAAGCTTAATCCTTTTTTGCCCAAAAAAACGCCCCCGAGCGTCACGTCATGAAGCTTTTCTGCATTTTTCTCGTAAACGGTAACTCCGACGAGAAAATGTTATCGGACTTGTGTTCTCAATTTAACTCTGCATAAAATGGATCTCATGAAGTTTTTGCTTATCTCCCACCCAACGCTCATAAATGACGTTGGAAAATGAGTATAGTTTTCAGCGCGAAGCCAAAAATAGTGCACCCCCGTTTTTTGACCAATAACAATTTATTGCAAATGTTTTATTCAATATAGGCTCTACAATTTTGTTTCTATAAATTTTTTGCTCCCACTAATGGTTTTTGGCATAATCGCCGCAAAAAAAAACGGTTTATCGTATTTATGTATCGTGTAAGTTCTTATTAGGAGGAAGATGAGACGAATTGAAAAAATAATCAGGATTAAAAAAGAAAATTTATTAGGCGTAGCTCACTGCCAATTAACAAACGATATGCTCCTAAATTATTAAAATAATTGAAAAAAAAAAAAACCTGTGTACATAGTACAATAGCATAATTATTGCATAACAAGAGTTGTAAGAAGCATATTACACACGATTCGAAAATCGCCCTCAGGAATTAAGCACTGCTGCAATAAGTGCCCAAGTCACCATTCGAGGACGACTGGATGGAAACCGAGACCGTCTTTCGGGGCGCCACCTCTCTACACCTTCGGCCACATCAGGGTTCCAATTTGACGCCGGAGGAGTGTGACGCCCTGCGCCACGAACATGAGGACCTGTTTCGAAATAACGGGCCCCCGACACCTTTCATAGAGTATGCCATAGAGACCCCTTCGACGACCCCTCCCCTCCGCGGCCCCATATCGACTAACGCCGCAAGAGATAGAGATCGCGCCGAAATCGAGCAGATGATCAACGCTGGCATTGTGCAGGAATGTAACAGTCTCCGGGCCGCCTATGTCGATCTGACAAACCGGACAACATCTTTCGACTATGTGTCGATTACCGACGTCACCCGGCCCGACGTCTACCCGCTGAAAGAATCGACGATCTCTTTACAAACGTCAAGACAATTTAAGTGCATCAGCACCATAGACCTACATACAGGTTATTGGCAGGTGGCGTCCCGAGACAATGCAGCGTTTATTTGCCCCTTTGGACTGTAACGTTCCAACGTCTGATGAACCGATTTAGCACCAGCCTCCCTGGCCTAAACCTTCTAGTTTATCTCGACGACCTAATCTTGTTGCCAACATCCACGACAGAGCACCTAGCCCAAATCCGAAAATATTCGACCGTCAAAGGTCCCTCAAGCTACGCATTAAGAGGGTGCTTTTTCGGACGCCCTGAGGTCTGGTATTTGGGGCACGGACTAAGGAATAGGATGGCTTTTACAGAAACCGAAATAGCAAAGGCCTCACGAGCTTCGAGATCGAGTCTTTGGACGAGCTCCCACGACTCATAGGGACCTCTCGCGTTTCCCGGCTGACCACGTATAGGAGCTCGACAGAGGAACCCCCAACCTGAGTGGCCCCATCCGACGCCGAGGACGCCCTCGAAAACATCCGGATCAGGCCCAATAATGAGGCGCTATATTGGACCTGCGTGGGAGACTGTAACCTACCCTCTCAGGGCGCTGCTCGTACCCACGAGACGATCTGGACCGGAACTCACTCCATTGGTTCAGCAGCAGCAGCATCTTCTTGTTCGATGCTTGTTCGATCTAACTAGACTCGACTACCTCATCATCATTATGTTTTAATTTTGATAGAATTTGTTAGCTTTGCGCTGAAATAAATGCTGGCCTTGTCACTTACAAAGATGATATTTTATGTTTTTTTTTTCAGTTGTATTCCTGTGGCTTGAATACCCATCGGGTCCTGGGCTTGAGGCCTCCTCCTGAACAGCAGTTAGTTCCCACGCAACTAAACCGTTTGCCTGAAGAAGTGAAATTCATATGCGCGAGCCGCTTTCACTCAGTTGCTTGGGGCCCGCACTGCTTGTACACGTGGGGCCTAAATGCTGGTCAGATAGGTCACAAAATGCGAACAGATGACAAGTACGTTACAAAACCAAAGGCTGTGACTCTTCTAAACTTTTCCGAAACTGAGATCGTGGCAGTAGACTCTAGTGACGGAGCTATAGCTGTATATTCTCAAAAAGGAGACATCTTTGTCTTGCATGAGTATCAGTGCCGGAAAATAGCATCTAGGTAAGTTAGGTTCAAACGGTATATAAAAAATAATTTCATTTTACAGACAGTTAAATATAGTACAAGTTAGTATTTATGGAGGAAAACTCGATCCTTCTGTGGGCAAAGAGTTAACGGCGGATCTCAACAAGGAACTCAAAGTTGTCGCGCTAACCAACACTGGAAATATACTTTTGTGGCAAGATAGCGATTTGCAATTGTGCAGATGCATTTACTCCCTAAATCGACCAATTGTAACAAGTCAAGTTTGTATAAACAACAACGGTTTGTTATTCGTAACGAGGGACGGTGAAGCATTCCAAGGTTTCATAAAACCGAGAAAGAAGAAAACAGTCACCAACAGTGCTGAAAAAAGCGCTTTCCATAAATTCTTAGATAGAGAAGATTGCATTTATGTAAAACTATCAAAATTCCCTAGAATATACAGAGCTGTTGCCATCACCAGCGATCCCAAAGGACAAGATTACTGCGTTATCCAGGCACCTCCTTACAAGCGTTTCACAGCGCCACAAATTGTCGACTCAGAAATGAAGGAGAACTTAAACAGACTTCTACAAGAGTGTCATGAGATCGACGATCTACATGACGTTGTAATCCAAATTGACAATAGATATTTCCCGGCACATCGCTACATCCTTGCTTCCAAGAGTACCTACTTTGAGAAATTACTGATAGATGGCGACAAATCGGTGGTACTAAAAGGGTACCACCCGTTGATTTTTGAACAATTTCTGTCGTACGTTTACGTAGGCACCTGCGATTTACTGAAATGCGGCGAATGCGAGGAGAAATTTAAACAGTTGTGTGAGAAAGGGAAAGATCAGGAAGACACGGAAATTATTGGGGACATCGATGGGGATTTATCCGCTTTTGAAGTGTATAAAAGCAACAAGGTTAAAAACCAAAAGCAGGTGGTGAACAAAATCAAAAATCCGATTCGGATGCTGCATGAGATGGCCAAGAAGTTTGGCTGTAACGAGCTCTTTACAGTGTTGAGTAATTACGAAATGCAGAAATTTATCGTTAAGAAGAAAAGTGGGAAGGACGTTGCCTTGAAGCCTGTACAGTTTGACAGGACATCTCTCACGGAATTATACGACGTGACGATATTGTGCAGCGATGGAAAGGAAGTGAGAGCCCACAAGTGTATATTGGCGTCGCAGAGTGACTATTTTAATAACTTATTTTCCACCAGGTGGCGTGGGGTAAGTCTTCATTCCTCACTAGTTTTACCCCATATGACTCAAAAATAAACGGGTGGAAATTAAAAGAAAACTAGACACCGTTATCTGGTATATTGTGGTCTCACAGCCGTTATTTATCTGATTACTTTTGAATCATATCGAATTTTGAATAATACATCATTATCATTTTTTTATATAGGGAAAATTTGATGGACCCATTAAAATATAAAAACGAAAGTCATCATTTCTACTTGTTTGTTGTCACTTGGAAAAAATACTGAACTAGGAAAGTCGATCGACAAACCGAGATATATAAAGGTTAATAAGATTTTTTAATGATTACCTAGATCAAAAATATAAACAAAAGTTTCTTCTTTTTCACTTATAATTAGACTGATTGGAGGTAATGACATACAAAGTTTTCTTGAGGATTGGCAGGAGTATACGGTTAGTATTCGGCCTCTCGGAATGTTGTTGGTCTCTTTAGAATAACCGCAACAATAGTTTAGCGCTGTTGTTTATAAAAAATGCTGGTATCCCATAAAGTGTAGATACAAAAAGAAATTGACGTTGTCGGGACGCTTGAGACGTCTGTTGTGGAGGAAAAACCAAGGGATCTGTTTTTTTTTTTTAAATACTCGTACCAGTTCACGAAAAGGTGTCTATTTTCAGTAACAATTTGTCAATCTTCAGAATCGGCAGCTAATTACGAATAGGACCAAGCTCGGAGACGGCGAGCACGGGGGCTGCTAACTGGGCGCTTGGTAACAACAATAGGGACTGGTGGGCGGAATCCACGTTGCTACGACGTTGGTCTTGATGGGACCTGGGGCTGTGGAGTATCTTCTATCACCGGCTTTTTGTTGATCTGGGGACGTACCGAAGGACTGCCAGGCATCCTGTAACAAAAGCAAAAATACTAATGCAGCAGTTGTGGCTTGAAGACTTACAGTGGGATGAATACAAATTCAATTGCACAACTTCTCAGTCTCATAAGGTGCTGTTATCTTTGTTAAAACCACCGTCAATTCAAGTGGAAATGTTTTTGTAAAACTACTTTGCGCGAAATCACGGGTAGCACCAATAAAGACACCCGCGTTTGGAGTTATGTGGAGCCTTACTTCTCGCGCATTTATTGGAGACAGTTAATGAAATTCTGCATTAACAAAGTCTCTTTATACAACCTGCGTGAAGCGGGTTCCATAATAAGACCTTTTCTCATCACCAAAAATCGAGTTAATTGCCATTAAGTAGCCGGAACACTTCCTGTACAAATAATACAAAAAAAAACTGTCTGATAAAAAATATATAAATTTTACAATGAAATACTTCTTATTAGCTTGATGAAGCTAAAGGCTCATTGGTCAACTTTGTCGTCTCAAGACAATTTCTTTTTGTTATCTACACTTTCGCCTATTATATAAAATCGCTGGGAAGTGAGTAGTCGGACATCTTGTATTATTATTGGATGAATATTATGAGACTTTCATTTTAAATCATACACATACCAGATACATACCACATCTTCAGTTTCACCTAATTCAGTGTTCTAATTTCAGACTGAAACCTCCGTCATCACCCTACCATGCCCCAGAAGTATAGTACAAGCTTTGCTCGAGTACCTCTACACTGACACCCTTTCATACCTTAACAACAAAGAACAAGACCATCTCTTCAAACTCATAATTTTAGCTGATCATCTATTTATCGGAAGACTAAAAGAGCAATGCGAGTATCTACTATTTCGTTGTTTAACTTTAAAGAATTGCGCGCAGTTTTTAACTTTTGCCAACATCTACAATGCCACCAAACTAAAATACTGTTGTCTGAAATTTATTGTTTCAAATATGGCCCCCCTACTGGAATTGCGCATGTTTGATGACATGGATGAGACTCTCCTCAACGAGTTAAGTGAATTTTACTTTGAAGACAAAGAAAAAATCTGCTGTCGCGTTATAACTCCCTACTCTACGGCCCCTCTTGAAGAAGAAATCGTTTCTGTTGGCACAGCTTACCCCGTATCTCTCCTGGATGAGGTCGAGAAAGTGAAAAACAGTCAAAAAAGAAGGTCTAGAACACATAAGTCCAGCACCGATTCTACTCAGAAAGCCTTCAAAGAAAATTTTGATGACAATGTGATACAATTTTCAATTTCTCCTCCTAGTGTGAGCTGTGATATACTGCCAAGTAGATTAAAGGCGATAAAGTTAGCTGAAGAGAAAATGGAGAGTGATGAGTATAGTCCCCAATTTACAAAGTTGGTTTCTAAGAATGGCGGGGATGGTGATGTTCTGGGTACTTCCTTTGAGGAGTTTCCATTGTTGAACAGCCCTCCAACTGGATATCTCCATTCAAGGTCGCCTCACAAAATTGAAACTAAGCATAAGATGGTGAGGGTCTCGCAGAAGCAGAGGAAGAGGTTGTCAAATGAGAATGGTGGTGAAGTCACCACGCCTGGTAAGTTAATTTAATTTAGCATCGAGGCTGTTACGTTTCTCTTGTTTTAGAAAGCCCCAAAAATCCTTGGAAGATCATCAGTGATGTCGGTACTCCTCCATCAGCAGAAACCAGTATAAGCGACATCATTTCGTCTGAGAAAAAGCAAAAAGAAAATTTAGTTAAGATTAAGAGTAAACTCCTAATTTATACCCAAGTAGGATTTATTATTTTGCCCAAAATGTTGATTGCCAACTTGTTTTTTCAGATAGAAGATAAGGCCATTGATGATCTGTGTAAATTTTACCGCGCCGAGGATGATCTTGACGAGTTTATAACCGTGGAACGGGTTACTATAGGAGCAGTTGCGGCCCCGACTTGGGTGCCGGGTGTTAAGAAACTGGATTAGCCAAAATTGCGGCTGTACTGTGTGATGTTTTTTAAGATTATGTAAATTTTATCTTTATATATATAATTCTTCTGTGCGTGTGTGTCTCACTGAACTCCTCCTAAACGGCTGGACCGATTTGGATGAAATTTAATTTTATTAAAGAACACTGTCACGTCTTCGTGGACGAGGAGGAAATATTGGTCGACATACACGGAATTCACAAATAGTCTACACCCGTTCAAGAAGATCAATTGGCGGGCAATGCAAATTTAAGAGACCGGGTCGCAAACACACGTGCAAATGAAATTCAAGAGCAACGCAACGAATGATCTTCTGTATGTGTTTATCTCACTGAACTCCTAAACGGCTGGGCCGATTTTGATGAAATTTTTTGTGTGTGTTTGAGTGGGTCATAGAATCATAGTTGGTCCCGGTAGGTGGCGCTGCAATCGGTTTCTAATTTTTTTTGACTGAAATATATCTAATTTTTTTTTGTATCTTCTCAACCAGTGGACGCGTGATTGCTGTTTTAATTGTCCAATATTTTTATAGCGCGGATGGCGCCAAGACTTGATGTCTATAGTAATCATTGTTATCGCACTTTAACCGTCGTGTTTGATAGCTGGTATACTGGTAGTAACCAGAAATAATTTTAATAAGATTTATTAGCTGTCTACACAAATTAAGATACGTCAATAAGGAGGTCAGATCAGGGTGATATGGAGATCTCTGTTCATTTATTGTTTGGATTTCTAACTAGTTCATTCACGAGCACTAATGTGCAATAAGTATTATTTAATTAGAAAAAACTGCTATGGTGCAAGTTTTCAGGTCCAACAAATGGCTATTTCTTAATTCTGAAATTGTGGAATTACCAATGAAATACTGAGTAGATTACATAAACATATTAACAACACTTCCAGAAAAATGATACGCAATATTAATATCGTAAACGTCCTAAATTCTAAATTCGCCTAAAATCAATAATTCAATATTAACACAAAGTGTTGGTATTTTAATTGTTCAAATAACATATACCGCCATGTACACACGATAACCCGAGAAACAAGTTAGGCGGAACCAAATATGCTTAATAGTTTGATAAAATTATGTTTATCGATAATTGAAAAAAATGTTTTTTAGGCACCTACCAACATACATTTAATCGGATTAACATTGAAAACATGTTTTTTAGTAATAGAAGTAATAATAATTTTATTAGTTTTTGGAATTGTTCCAATTATGTAATTTTATGTGCTATTTAAAGAACCAAGAGATTACTGATAATAATTTGTAACTCGGAATTCTTGACAATTATGTCACTCAACTTTTACGTTTTTAATACTTAGCTCACCAATATGCAGATACGAGGTAATAACGCATCTCTGATGGCATATCTAACAGCCACTAATTAACTAAATTTGTAACAATTTGTAAGTTGTTCTTAAATTTAAAATTCCATTAATGGGTACTAGTTAATAAATATCTATTTTCGTTGAGAAACAAGTTTCACTTCCAAAGCGCGTGGCGGCCACATACCCATTTGTGTTTTTTTTTTTGGTCCATTTGCTTCTATTTAAATTAAATATAAAAGGTTTATTGAGAGAATGCACATGATAAAATGAAAAAAAAACATTGCATTTTCAAAGAATTAATTCCTTTGCTTTCTAATGAAAGTAAACAAAATGAGGGAATATAGATAATTTATTTTCTAGTCTTTGTGTTTATTTTTCTTATAGGAATATGTAGCATGTAGCTATCTTAAAAGATATCTATATATTTAATCGTTGAACATGAATCAATTTTAACCAAATAAAACAGCCTGTACTGCACCGATTTTTATAATTGTTTTTTTAAATGAAAGACATTGATAAGTTCTAGGCCTAGATTACTTTCCATTTTCAAAAATTTCACAGGTTCATTAAGTATTTGCAATCTATATATTTAATCGTTGAACATGAATCAATTTTAACCAAATAAAACAGTCTGTACTGCGCCGATTTTTATAATTGAGAAGCTGGAACCTTGTAGCTAAATATATCTTGGCCCCTCCCCTGAGGTTGGGTTCCTTCTTAGTAGCTGTTTTGTTTTTAACATATGTACAACAAACGGAGCGTGTTCATCCGTACCTTAATCTCTTCGCAAAAATGTGTAGAATTATCTTCTGACGAAATCTTGTAGTTCTTTGGGTCGTTTATCCTACCGGACCCCAGTTTGTTCCTGGCAAATTACTTTCCCGAGATAGTAGTGTGATATGATTCCATGCACTTTTATATCGTCGGGGAACCCAACAATATTTGGAACGAACAAAAGATAGAGAGGTCCAACACAGAAATAACATATATGGACAGCAAAAAAAATGTTTTTGAACTGTTGTGTTTGCGCCATTTCTCAAAAACTCGTAACACCAGCTAATTAAAAATTGTGCAAAACCAACTTACTAGGTTTTGCAGTTTAGCCATCGATATCGCAAACCTTGACATTATTTAGACAAAGTCTAGTAAATGCAGTTTTGTAGAGAACGACCATCAATGGAAAATGGCGGTTTTATGGCATGACGCCGTCAGGACACGTGGCCGAAGACAAACGGTGAAACTAGAACGATTTACCTGAGAATTTCGCGTATGAATAGAAAAGAGCTAGCAAATTTCCTTGTCCGTGTACTTACGATACGAAGTATAAAGAGGTTACCTGTACTTCCGGTGGCTCACGGCTTGTAAAGTGAATTATCGACAATTCGATTTTCACAATGGACACACAACTTTTAACGACGTGAAAACCTCGTAGCGTAAATAAAATCAGATTTAACAACTTTTAAGAATAATGAGTAATAAGTAACAGAGTAATAAAGGCATAGATCTTTATTGGTAAAATGTAAAAAAAGTTAAATAAAATCTTCCAAAAAATTTTAAGTCTTATTAAGACAGATGGTAATAAACAATTTTTCAAAATGTCATAATATTAAAAATAAGTTAATTAACAAATTTCGCTTAAAATTATATTCAAAATTTTTAAAATAAATCCAAATATAAGCACTCTAGTTACAGTAAATAATATAGTATACCTATACTGCTATTGTATACAGACCGTTTTTTTTACCATTTGCACCACAATGGGTTAAAATAAAAACGACACTACAACATATAATTATTGTACGGATTGTTTGTGTATTATTGTTCATATTAGGATTCACGTAACCAGGTAAATTCCCGCCATTAATTACTTTTATTTCTACAAAATAATCAATAATAATTAATAAATAAAATAAATAATAATGATCACGCTTACCATCGAGGGGAAAAATACCGTGATCACTTCAAAAATTCAAATAATTCTTTACCGTGAGTCCAACTTATGCAACTGTCAACTATTAGATTGTCAAAAATTCGAGTTATTAATAAACAAAAGCTGTCCGCCGGTATTGTTTTACTATTGTTTTTCATTATTTTATTTATATTTTGCGTTTCTAATGGTTTATTGGTGCATGCTTTATGAATTTTTCAGAAATTTATACTTAACAATTAATGGCTAAAACATATTTTGTAATTTCTTCAAAAGATTTTGTACGGAACTCTCATTATTTATCTACAGAGCGATCAAGAAGGACTGTTTGAGTTGGTATTACTTTTAAGATATTTTTTTTTGTTCGGCTATTTGTAACACTGCGGCCGGGCCGGGTACACACATTTGACGTAACGTCAACTGATAAAAAATTGTAGGTTAGGCGAATAGAAATTCTATTAATTTAAGGAAATTAAACTTGAAATACTTACTGAAATAATTATGTTGCACATTCGGTCTAATTTCACAACGTTTTAATTACAATTTGAAATGTCAGTAAGTTGTGAATGACGGCTTTCAGTGTCAAGACGTCAACAACCGGAAGTTGGTACAATTCTACCATTTAAGAATGAAATTCAGTATTACCAACTCAAACAGTCCTTCTTGATCACGCTGTATCTCGCGAAAATGCACCTTCCACGGCACGATATTTTTGCCCGCCGCTGTACCCACATTCGGGAGTGAATTTTGGACTCACAAAAATTTCCAAATTATATCATATTCTTGTCCGCACATCCTGCGATCGATGACCACGATATCATTTATTTTTACGGCCCGTTGTACTCCGGATGTCCCTGAAAATGGTCCAATGGCCCCACGGCCCGCGCACGCGCCGCCGAAACTTCGGGGTTTAAATGTAACTAACCTATAAAAATTGTTTACATTTTGCACGCTCCGAAGATCAGCACTATCACCAGCACTTAAACAGTTTTCACAATAAATTCGTCCAAGACGACCAATTCGATTCAGATACAATTTGAGTTTCAATGTTGACGGTGTGTTAAATATTTTTTATCGGGCATCGTTGTGTTTTTATCCGAAGAAGACTATTTTTTGTTGGGGGCTATGTGAAAATGAGCCTGTACAGAGGCAAGAACAAGAACGAGATTTATTTGGCTTCTCTGCTATACGACGCTGTTGAAGACACGGACTTGAGGTATTTTTTTATGGGTTTTATTTGGGTGTTTTTATACCTGCGTTGCAGCACTAAGAAGTAACACTTTTTTTACTATGAATAAAACGATAAGTGTAAGGACACAATATACGCGGATTACTAACTGGATGTGGGCTAATCACCTACTGAAGATCAGCATTAAAAGTGTCCAGTGTCAGATAAATTTTATATACGTAGTTGTATTAGTAATTCCTCCATGAATTGCATCATGAGTTTTTTGAGAAAATTCATTGGCAATGATTTTCTTTTTAGACCACGTGTTTCTAATTCGTTGTCATGCATTTGAATAGTTTCCAAAGTAACAGATTTGGTAGTTAATTATTGCTATTCAATTGTTAATGACATGACAATTTTTTTATCCATTTAAAACCTGCACAATTACTTTCTTATTGGGGAAGTCTTGAGGCAGTTGGCCTTCGTTATCTTTGACTTGTTGATTAGGGGTAAGTATTGATTGTTGTGCAGGATCCTTAAAATGATTCATACATCAAGGAGGCTTTGAATGTCAAAATTCTCTATCTAACTACATGTGAATTTTGTTTTCCACAGGCAACGTGATGTATGAATCATTATTGAAGGCCCAAAATTACCTTCATGTTTGAAGAAACATGAGGCAAGTGAAAAAAGGTAAAAATACATAGTGATAAGAAAATTCATTTTTGTGACACTGTTAAAGGAATTTAAAAGAAATTGACGCCACACTTCTATTGCCATCTTGTCAGACGTCGATTATTTTTTTGGATTAGGGTCTACTATTGTGTACAATATACCCTATAATTATGGTCATAGCTCATATCACTTTCAACCTCTTTGACGTTTAGGTTCACGTATTTGATGTAGCCAACTTAAAAAAAATCAAGAAGTCATAGCCACCTGAGTCAATTGGGGAAAATAACAGGTGATTTTTTAGTTTTGAAGCAAACAGTGGATTGGCACACCTCGCGTTGACACATTGACACCTCAAATCACACTTTCAAGTTTTTTTACGTCTAGTTTGACATATTTAAATTTGAAGTGAGATGTGCCATTGTTAAGATGTTTTTTTTTTTTTTGTTTCACCCTATTGTTTTGTGACAGTAAAATATAGTTCACATCAAAATTTCCAAAATGACAGAACAATAACTTTTCTGTCCACGACTTATTTATAGATTTGATATTGAAAAAGTCTAAAAAATTGTCGTGTCATGTTTACGAATTTCGAATTTCTTGGAATTCTAGACTTTTTCTGATATGGTAAACACTTTCTTATCGTAAAGATAGAAGAAGGCGCCTGTGACGTCAAGTCCCCAAATTTTGAAATTTCCTGTGCTGACTTGATTCACTTTTCCGGAGCTTCATTGTGCTTTCTATTTTAAGTACTCAGTATTTCATGATAGTGGGTTCTATAAATAAATACAAAGTGTTTAAATTTATAATATAATTATCTACAACAACCTCCGTCTTATCTCTGCTTCTTTTGAGTGTAAATTCATCATCAAGCGAAGCCTTCACCTTTTCAATCAAATTGTATTTTCTCCTTCATTTTGGCAATTTTGTCCAAACATTATCGATCAGCGGAAGAGAAGTGACGTGATTCGTGTCACATTTTGCATAAGCCTCTCTGTTTTTGAAGTCTAATTTTAGAATTATTGTTTGTTTTTTGGCCCTGAACCTGATAATTCTAAATTTGAATCCCGCCTTGTGCTGTAACTAGGAATCTGTTTTCATCATCTCCTGTTGTGTCCTCACCAGAGGACCAAAGTGCCCGACGTGATTACGTCACGAGACAATAAACTTTGGATGCGAATCCATGTTTTGGTCAACTTCTTATCAGTCTTATCGCAAACACGTCGCCAATTATTATCATAGTTCTTCGGCGCACGAACGCTGGAGCTGCTTTCCGGGTGAAGTGTGGCAATGTACTCCTTCATTTTTCACGCGTTTAAGGTCAAAAGCACTTTCGACATTTCAAGTTAATTGGTGCTGAAGCGCAATTTCGGATTGTACTGTTGAACTCATAGCGTATTACGAGCGCTGTAATAGTAAACATTCATGTAGTGATTAATGAAACTTAATTACTATTAATTTTTCATAGAATGGAAATGACCGACAAATTTGATAGCGTTATCTGCGCTTTTGCTGATTGGTGACGCAGTGGCCCTATTATGGAAGAGGGTCAAGGGGTTATTTGGCACTATGAAAGCTGCATTTCCTTAAGGATTTTTTTCAAAATTTACTTTGGATGAAATCGTGGTTTTTAAGAACTAATTGTGTAATACAAGAACCGTGTTGGAATGTTAAATTTCTGCATTTTGGAATTCTGTAAAATTTTCAAAATTGGCATCTATAAATTGATATAAATAAACATTTTGATAAGATACAGTGTGGTATGGAAGTCCTAGCAGAAAATTTAACCACAAGCAAAAAACAGAAGGTGTTTACCTCGTTTGGCAAAAACGTTGTGCTGCGTTCAAGTTCATGTCGGCATAGGCGGAGGGTGAATTGCGGATTTCAGCAAAATGGTAAATAGAAAAAATGTTAATTTTGACGAGTTCGACTTGTGGTTAAATTTTCTGCTAGGACTTCTATAACACCCTGTATAACCTGGCATGGATTTTGAAAAAAATTGGATTTGAGCTAAGGAATCTGAATCTTATAATTTTGTAAATTTCAAATTTTTGTATCACTTTTCAATTTGGAATCTTTGAACCTTTGAATTTTTGAATCTTGGAGGTTAATAATTTTATGCAAAAAAAAAATCTCGGAATCCTATAATCCGAGAATATTAGAATTTCAGATCCTAGAATTGCAGTTTCTGAATATTTGAATTTATCCGAAATTCACTACTTTTGAAGCCTACAATATTTTGGAGTCTTCAAATTTTCTAGTTTTCTAGGAATTTGAAACTTGAAATTTCTGAGTCATTCAAAATTTGCTTTGGGGTTTTTCGAATTTTGAAATCTTTAAATCTATAATTTTGGACTACATAATAATTTGAGATTTTGTTTTCAAATTAATTCTTCCTTCAGATTGTCTTGTCGCGGTTCCGAATTTCGGACTGTAATAGTATATTACATACTGAGGCGGAAAGTATTGTTCTCGAGACATAGGAATGGTACTTTTGCCGAAGATTGCATCTTATTTTATTCACAATTAGGTATTCGAAATTTAATAATTAAATCTCATTAACTTGTATTATTGTTGCAACATTTAATTTCAGTCAAATGTTTGCGTTTAGAAAGCACTGCAACAATAATTGATATTATTTGTCAGATAAATGTCAAAGGATTTTTTGGAATTTGTCCTATTACACAAATCAGTAAATCACACTAAGGGTAGTTTGTAATCGTAATTTTGTATTTGTCAACTGCTCACGAGTTGCCGCGAGGCTGCAGCAGCATGGCCTTTGTTTCGTAATTTCGTAATCTTGAGTGTAAACATTTTCGGATCTCTAAATTTAAAATCTTCAATTCTGGGAGTGCTGTACTCTTAAAATCTACAAAATTTCAGAGCTTGGAAAGTCGGTTTATGAATTCTAGCAATTTACATATAATTTTCTAGCAAAATTTATCATTTTTAAAATTATGGATTTTGAAAATTCAGAATTTTTGGAATCATGAATGTCGCTTCTACTTGCTTCGAGAGCAGCAAGATGACTCATACTCCGACGATGACCACCACAGTGACGCTCCACAACCGAAGAACCACGCCCACGTTCGTATTTTTATCCGATAGCCCCGCCTCGAAGACCCTGCTCGGCGCCGATTTCATTGAGGACGCCGGCGTCATGCTGGACTTGGAGAGCTACCACTTCAGAGATCACCCCGAGGCCCTATTCGCGTTCACACCGAAGGACGACGTCCGAAAGGTCGTGAACCGCCCCCGAGAAGTAAGCGCCGTTTACTTAATTAAGTACCCAGGTCGACCGAACCCATTTTTCTGGACCACACGAAGGCCCCAACTTCACGCTGGAAGAGCCTTCGACGTCCTGCTCGACGAATTCGAGAATAGAGCACGCCATCGAGACCACTTCAATGTCCCCCCATATCGGTGCCCCAGTATCGGCTGACGCCGCAGAAAAGAGAGGAACTTAAACTCTGGTGCCTAGACCCGATAACAGGACAACACCTTTAGAATATGTGTCGATTACCGACGTCACCCGACCCGCTGCTCCGAATTGACGATCCACTACAAACGTCAGGGCAATTCAGGTGCATCAGCACCATGGACCTGGAGGCAAGTTACCAGCAAGTGGCGCTACGTCCCGAAGATCTGAACAGAACAGCGTTTATTTGTCCCTTCGGCTTGTTGGCCTTCGGGCTACGAAACGCACCTTCGACGTTCCAACGTCTGATGGACCGACTCAGCACCAGTCTCCCCGGTCTAAACCTACTGGCCTACCTCGATGACCTGGTCTTATTATTGACCTCCACGACGGAACACCTCGCCCAGATGCGAAAGTTGTTTGATCGCCTGAGATACTTCAAACTACGAATGAAGAGAGCGAAGCCCATAAGCAACTTGCTGACAAAAGACGCCCACTGGGAGTGGGGCCCCGCGCAACAAGACGCGCCCACAAGAAGGGTGTTCTCGTCAGTTGATTATTCTTATACTTGGGCCGTCGAAAAGAGGGAGCTACCACGTGAAAGCTGCGTGCTTCAGGCGGGGTGAAATAACCGAAACCAAGTTTACACGCAACGATGCGTGAGGAAGGGAGAGTGTGCAACGGATAATTCCCACCCCACTTTTCTAATACCTCATTCATTTCGCAAACCAATAGCAAGCGATCACGTGCCGATCACGCGTCTTTACAACTCTCTGTTTTGAACGGCCCGAGTATAGGTGACATCCTAAACAGACTCGACTACCCGGGTTAGCCCCGCGGACCGAGTAGTTCTAAGTGTCGTGACCAACTCGTATTACTATAAAAGTGAATAAGTTGAGCCAATAGCAATTACAGATTTTACCTAGTTACTATGTATAGATAAGCGATTGTACGCTTGACGACGTGGTATAATCACTTCGGTTTTTCGGCTGGGTCCAACAATGTGGACTTTGTCATAGTAACAATTTTTTGATGTTTTTTAATAAACGTCAGAAAAAAAGTTCTGTCAAAATTTCGCATTTTTTGGAAATTAAGTAAGGAATAAATTCAGTAGCTCCGTTAGTATTTGCGCTAGAAATAAAACTTAAAAAGCATATGGTAGGGTTAATTATAGTGCATCCGAGGAACGTATGCAATATATTTTTTTAATGGCAACCTATGTTTTTTATTTTACATTCGCATAGAGATTTTTATTCTGATTTCAACGTTATCGGTTACATAAGAAAAAAAAAAAACAAAAACGGCGCTAAAGTTCAAATTAGTAAATTTTCAACAAATTAACGGAGCTGTCTAATTTTATCGGAATTTAAGGGAAAAAAAAACAGAAATCCAAACAAAACAAAGTTGACAAAAACCCCAAATTTTAGAGTAGGCCTAACAATTTAACAAAATTAACAACAAAAGTATTTATATAAGAGTTATAAATTAAAGATATTACACCAAATTTTTAAACTGATGACAAAATCCAAGAGGATGATAAAAAGCAGACAATACATTTTGAATGGTTTGGAGAGTTATTAAACTGCATCCAAATTGTTGGTTCGCGGTCGGTTTTAATTACCTTGCTTTAAAAAAAAATCTAATGGGGTTAGTTCTGGGGACCTAGCCGACCATTCTATTGGACCTCTTCTTCCTAGCCATCTATCTTCTTGGGAACACTTCGTCCAAATAACGGCGCACATTAAGTGCGTTATGTGGTGGAGCACCATCCTGTTGCAACGAAGTATTTAGAAACAGTTTAGACACAATTATTTTGTACCTATTCAGAACTTGTAAACATTTTATTGGTATTTCTATTGTTTTTTTTTTAAATTCCAATAACATTAGACAGCTCTGTTAATTTTTTCAAAATTTACTAATTTGAAGTTTGGCGTCGTTTTTATTAATTTTACGTGATAACTGTCAAAAAAACAAATGAAAAAATATAGTACACGTTCCTCGGATGCGCCATAATTCACCCTACACATGCTTTATTATTATTATGGAGTTACTGAATTTATTCCTTACTTAATTTCCACACTGTATAATCGAATACCACTCGAGCAAACGAAAATAATCCGATTATACTAACCTCCTGATTTGATTGGAGCTTTAAAGTTTTGGAATCTGAAACTTCGAATATGCAAGTCTCCAATTTGAAATTTTGAAATATTGATTGTTTGGAAACTTGGATTTTTGCAATTTTGGAATTTCAAATTTTAGAATTTGAATAAAAAAAAAATTAATTTGAAATTACAAATATTCTATATTCTATATATTTATAATATTTTTAATACTGTAATTCTGAAATATGTATTCTAATATGCAAATTTTTAAATCTGAATCTTGAAGTTTTTGGAAACTCGAAAAAAAATCGAAAAATGTTCATGTTGATAATGTCTCTTCACTATATAGAATCTTCATAAAAGATTTATAGATAACCAAATGTTCATTTTCATGCAGTTGGCTGGAGAATTCTGATGTTCAAAGCCTTCTGTGTGTAAAATCATTCTGATGTTTGAGCTGAGCGAATTAGAATATAATAAATCTCATTACTTGATATAAGTTAAGTGATCTTTCAAAGCACCAAACACTTAATCAACAATTAACCAACCAATTATCTTCTTTCCAGATCCGTAAAAACTCTGTTATCCGTAAAGGGTGCGGATCCGAATTTAGTGCTTCCCAAACGAAAAATTTCCCCATTCCACCTAATCATCGGCAACGACTGCAACAACTTCGCCTTGACTGGTACGATTTTGATACTTCAACACGGAGGAAATCCCAACATACAGTAAGTTTTATTTCAATGCTGATCATCTAATCTAATATTTGTCCGAATTTCGTCACCTTGACAAAAATTAAAATCTCATTTAAGGGGTCACTGAATTTGTACATAGACGATAAATTATTGTTATTGCATAATAAATTTCAACGCATGCTAAAGTGACATTGAACGTTGCAGATCGGATGACGGTCTGACTCCTATCCACATAGCGGCAGCTTGGGGCAGATATGACATCCTTAAACTTCTTCTGGATTGTGGTGGCAATCCGGAAATCAGAGATATCAACAATAAGACGCCTCTTGATTACGCCATGGAAGAGAACTACATGGATTGCTACAACTTACTCAAGCTTTACGTGACGGATAAAGCTAGCATCATCAATAGAGAGAAAGAAGACTGTGTTAAATATGCCCTTAAATTAGGTAAGAGGGGTCAAGTAAGTTTTTAACATTCCATTTCTTAGTTTGATAAGAATCACATAAAACGATCGTAATTTTTTTATGTAAGGATGAGGTTTGAGTTTTGCTATTCTAGAAGGTGGCAGTATCGACATAAACATCAAAATAACTTAATCGAAAATTTACAGCCGACACTAGAAAGTTCTATCATTTTAAGTAAACTTTCAAGTGTTAAATTCAATTCACTCTTCGCTAAAAATAAAAGCACGGCGATAACAATGCGCCACAGAACCAAAGACAAACAACGATTACGTAAATCAGTCTATATTTGAGACGATTTTTCCCGGATAAGTCAAAGTTTATTGTTTTCTGCTTTATCCTCTTTGTAACGACAATGTTATCAATGACATTCATAATTAATTTTTTCCTCCTTCGCAGATAAAATCCTCGTAAACAATGGTACTACGTTCGGTGAATATGAAATTATTAATGAATACAAGACTGACAGTATTTACAAAGACATGCCAAAATTACGGGATTTGCCAGAGACGGACAGCAAGGAATACGTCATGAATTGGTGCAGTACTATCAACCAAAATGTTCCCCAATTTGCGAAAAAAAGTAACAGCCACGGGAGTACTACTGGAATTAGTGGGGATTCGGACAATTCTTTTAAGGAATCGGACGAAGAACGACACAGTCATCTTAACAACGAGAACATTCGGTTCAGGAAGGTGTATAGAAAGAAAGTTAAGACACCGAAAACAATAAGCTCGCCAATTAGTACCAAGCCGAATTTAAGTACTACGTTTGAGATGTCAAACTTTTCCAAAGAGAGCGGCATTGAACTCCTTCCGGAGTCTTTCATTAAGAGAGAACCCCTGGAAAAGCCCCAAATAGACTTAAGTAAAGTAAAGAAAGAAACGAGCAGCGATTACGTTACTTGCACCTCTGATGTTTCCCCTGATATTCTGGAGCGGAACATCTTCGATTTCCAAACGGATGACAACAAGAGTCATCTCAGCGGTGCCACAAAGTCAGACGGCATCAGCAGTTCAGATTTAAGCTTTATCAGCGTTTCCGAAGTCTACAAGTACGTCGATGAGGACCAAGGCATCGTTCTATACGAAAGGAGGCTCCTCAAAACTCCGATAAGGTACTTATCTATTTACTATCGTTGCAATCTATCAACAATCAGTTTGGTTAAGATAGACAATAATAATATGACCATGTCAACCGATTTCCTTGGTTCCAGTGACGGCAACGGGAGTGTGAGGTCGTTCGTTTCTTCGCAGAAATCTTTACCGGAGACTATCGACTACGAAGACTTCGACCCGGAAACAATCAGGAGGGAGCTGACGCGTTTGGGGTACAACCCGGGGCCTGTCACCACCACCACGAAGCGAATATATTTGAAGAAGTTGAAGCAGCTGCAGAAGTTGCCGCGGGTGGTCGTTCCTCAAGATGTGAAGACGAGAACTGTTGGTGAGTACCACAGAGTTTTTGTGAGATTATTACTGGACAAAATGCAAAACTTCTACTTATAAAACCATATAAAATTTCGAATTTTAAAAAAGAAGTTTTTTTTTTTAATTCAAACGTTTGTGAACAACAATATTTATCACTAAAACACTCAAATATTTACTCTGAAATTTATGATTTTGTGATTTTGCAGTAAATAAACGAACGACTCCCGACCAACGCCCAGAGATAACTGACCAAATAATAATTGACTAATTACAAAGTACAAAAGTCACAAAAAGTGTTGGATCATAATAACTGCGAATATTCATTAAGATGTAAACAAAAATTTCGGTTCTAATTTAAGAATAAATTTGCCGCGCGATTATTGTACAAAGAATATTGCTCGTGTCGAGACGAACTCATAAACTACTAACTGATCAAGGTTAGAAATTTGAGTTGGTAACAAAATTGGTAAGCCTGTGATTCGGTTGTCATCAACCGTTGACAGCTAATTTTAAGATTTAACCTTCGATATACCTTTGACATTCCGCCAACTAAAAGACAAATTCGGCGCTGCACTATCACTCACTTTTAATTCAAACGTTTGTGAACAACAATATTTATCACTAAAACACTCAAATATTTACTCCGCACTGTGCAATAAATTTTTGGTGATTTTGCAATAATAAACGAACGTCTTCTGATCAACGCCCAGAAATAACTGACCAAATAACACAAATGACTAATTAACAATGGACGAAAGTCACAAAAAGTGTTAGATCATAATAACTGTAAGATGTAAAAAAAAAATCGGTTCTAATTTAAAAATAAATTTGCCGCGCGATTATTGTACAAAGAATATTGCTCGTGTCGAGACGAACTTATAAACTACGAACTGATCAAGGTTAGAAATTTGAGTTGGCAACAATATAGTTTACAACAAAATTGGTAAGCCTGTGATTCGGTTGTCATCAACCGTTGACAGCTAATTTTAAGATTTAACCTTCTGTATACATTTGTCATTCCGCCAACTAAAAGACAAATTCGGCGCTGCGCTATCACTCACTTTTAATTCAAACGTTTGTGAACAACAATATTTATTATTAAAACACTCAAATATTTACTCCGCACTGTGCAATAAATTTTTGGTCATTTTGCAACAAATAAACGCACGTCTCCTGATCAACGCCCAGAGATAACTGACCAAATAACACAAATGACTAATTAACAATGGACGAAAGTCACAAAAAGTGTTAGATCATAATAACTGTAAGATGTAAAAAAAAAAATCGGTTCTAATTTAAAAATAAATTTGCCGCGTGATTATTGTACAAAGAATATTGCTCGTGTCGAGGCGAACTTATAAACTACGAGCTGATCAAGGTTAGACATTTGAGTTGGCAACAATACAGTTTACAACAAAATTGGTAAGCCTGTGATTCGGTTGTCATCAACCGTTGACAGCTAATTTTAAGATTTAACCTTCGGTATACAATTGACATTCCGCCAACTAAAAGACAAATTCGGCGCTGCACTATCACTCACTTTTAATTCAAACGTTTGTGAACCACAATATTTATCTCTAAAACACTCATATATTTACTCCGCACTGTGCAATAAATAAAATAACGTCTCCTGATCAACGCCCAGAGATAACTGACCAAATAACACAAGTGACTAATTAACAATGGACGAAAGTCACAAAAAGTGTTAGATCATAATAATTGTAAGATGTAAACAAAAATTTCGGTTCTAATTTAAAAATAAATTTGCCACGCGATTATTGTACAAAGAATATTGCTCGTGTCGAGACGAACTTATCAAGGTTAGAAATTTGAGTTGGCAACAATACAGTTTACAACAAAATTGGCAAGCCTGTGATTTGGTTGTCATCAACCGTTGACATTTTAAGATTTAACCTTCGATATACAATTGACATTCCGCCAACTAAAAGACAAATTCGGCGCTGCATTATCGCTCATTTTTAATTCAAACGTTTGTGAACAACAATATTTATTATTAAAACACTCAAGTATTTACTCCGCATTGTGCAATAAATTTTTGGTGATTTTGCAGTAAATAAACGAACGTCTCCTGATCAACGCCCAGAGATAAGTGACCAAATAACACAAATGACTAATTAACAATGGACGAAAATCACAAAAAGTGTTAGATGAGAACCGTTTTGAGAAAGTTTTTGTACACACCTTTTCCACAATTATTATTATCTAAAACTTTTTTCTAACACTTCCAATTCATTAGTCCGTTGGTATTTGGTCAGTTTGTTTATTTATTGTAAAATCACCAAAAAATTTATTGCACAGAACGGCCCTTGTTTAAACTAAATCTTGTAGTTTACAAACGCTTGAATTGAAAGTGAGTGATTGTGCAGTGCCGAGAACACATGCCATGCCATGTGGAATAGTCAAAGGGTTAGTCTGTTTGAAATGTAATATTTTTGCATGCAATGCATGTGTTTATTTAAAATAAATATAATAAATAATAATAAAATAACCCAATAATAAAATTTATTATTGGGGTTTCTAGCGTTCGGATAATCATGAAATAGCAATTTATGCGTATCGGGCATTTTTGGTGTGAATTTAATTTTTTATTATACCATTTTGATATCTCTTCTGTACATTATTTGTATACTACTTTTGGCTCTTTTTTAGAATTCTTCTGTTGCTTCTATACAAATCTAAGGAATTTTATTTTTTAAAACTTCCAGGACCGTAACGAACAAAACAAAAAAAGAATTACGTATAGTTCGAATCGTGAGTTTAATTTTCAATTGTCCGGGAAACTTTTTCAATTTTTGTTGCAATAAGAACCTTACATGGACTATTACGAACATGTAGGAAAAAATCGGTCCAGCGGTTCTCAAGTGATGTGCTTACCAACGTACAGCATTTCATTTTTATTATATAGATGAATTCCTGTCTCAAAATTTATTCTACCCGGTACATATTATAAAAATTATCATGTTAATCTGTAAAAACAATGTGCAATAATGATTGTATCTTACCAATTGATAAAACGCAATACTCAGATTATTGTGCATACTATCTATTATCTTCTTTTCCTCATTTGTTCATGCCATTAGCCAAATCAAACTACAATTTTGATAACATTTTTGATTTTCAAAACAATCGGGTTTCCTCAAAATATGCAACTTGACAAAACTTCAAGTGCACTAAAATAGTTTTTGAACTAAGTTAAGATAAAAAGCAGGAATTATTTCTTGTCTTATTCTTCCTACTCATTCTGGTTTCATTCTTTCGCCTTCAACTATTGTTTTCTTTGTACACATCTTTTAAAGTCCTAGCCATCAAGCTCGAACAGTTTTACTTGGGAATTACAGAACTTGAGGGAAGTCCCAACGGGACAATGTCAACCGACGAAAAAATCAAAAATTTCGAAAACTTTTTCAAAGTCGCGAATTATTGTACTTTTTTTACTGTCACTGTCATTTATAATCATGTTTTTGTTTGTCCGTCTTTTTACAAATTCCCACCCACAAAATTCTTGCTCTCATATAACACTCTCCCTTCTTTCAGCCTACTCCAACGAACTGACAACCACCATTAAAAACCCCGACTGGCTCAAAGACATCACTCAATACAAGAGTCTAGAAGAAGCGGTGTGGCGTCAGTTCGCCACACCTGACCCGGCGAAGAAGTGGCGCGAAGGTAACAACAAATCCTCATTCACGTACCTCCTTCTGGATCCCAGGATAACGAACAACTTGCCCGTCCGATCCGAAAACCTCAAGACCAAAGAAACCTGGGAAACATTCTTAAATGCTGTGTTCTACGTGGGCAAAGGCAAGCGCGCGCGACCCTACGACCACTTGTACGACGCCGTGAATTTATGGAATCAAGGACAGCAGCAGTCAACTTGCAAGAAACTGGACAGGATCTTGAATATTTGGCGCGATGATTGCGGAGTTGTGTGTTTGCATTTGTTCCAAAATACCATCCCCGCTGAAGCGTATACGCGGGAGGCATCGATTATAGAGGCTTTAAAGATTGAAAATTTGTGTAATATTAAAGGGGGGAACTTTTATGGGGTGGCGGCGACGTGGACGCAGGAGCAGCGTTCTATGTTAGGCGTGTATTTGCTTTATAAAGCAATGATGATATTTTTGAATGAGGGGGAGAGGCAGTTGTGTCCTTCTGACATTAATTGAAAGCAATTCGCTGACTTCTGCAATATTTCTGGGTCCAGTTTTATCCTATTACTGATTTGTGGTATGTATTAGTAGGCACAGTATTATAATTGTTTTAACTTTTTACGAGAACATTAAAATGTTTAATTGTGGTGTCATTAGACAAAATTACACTGGGTGTAGTAGAAGATGTATTTATATCATTTTGCATCCATTACTATTTATAATTCATATACTTTCTAGTCGTCTGTAAATTGTACATAGATACTTTACAAGTTCATTGCTATTAAAATGAGTGTTTTGTTATAATTTTTATATGAATAAACTGTTATACAATAAATGGGGATTTTCGTAAAAAAATAAGCAATAATCCCAAACCGTTATTATTTACAATCAGAGAATCAAAAGAACGATCGGTACTTAAATCCATCGACCTGACTTGTGCTGATAACTAATTTAGACCTCTTATGTCTCTGGAAGTCTTTTTGCATTCCTCTCATCCTTAGTGGCGACGATAATTTTTAGTTTTTACGCTCTCAGGATAACCCTACCCACATAGCACATGTCCTCCTGTGGACAACCCATGTTGCTTCCAAATGGGATATCCGGGCAGGAGGATTGTGGGACATCAAGGGGATTCCCGATGTCTGCCTATTGGGTAGTCTGTAGGACTTCCCTCACTTGTCCTCCTGAGGACAACCCGTTTTGCTCCCGGTTGGGATATCCTAGTAGGGGGATTGTGGGAAATTCAGGGGATTCTTGATGTCTGCCTATTAGGTAGTCTATAGAACTTCCCTGTGGATACTGTGTCGGATCTCCAACTGGGATAATAAAATAAATTTGTGAGAAAAAAAATCCGTATAATAATAATTTATTATTAATATAATTGTAAATCTTGCAAATTTTTGTTGTTGTTGTTGGTTAGTTGTAAAGAGGTCTCCAATACCTTTCAAATGAGGTATCACTCGACCCATAGTGCCATTTAAGATTTTGGGGCTAACAGCCCCCTCGCGAAGAGGGCAAAATGCCGGAACTTGAAAAGAACCTGAGAAGATGTGCCCCTGGCAAACAAAATCGACCTGTTCGAGGATTTTTCAATCACAATAATCAATTCGGAGAAATCTGGACTGGGGAGTTTTAAATGGGACAGCCTGTATATACATATACAGACCGTTTCAATCGAAACGAGCCACCCTCAATAACTTTTTTGGAAAAGATATTTAAGAAAAATCTAAAAACAGGTCAATTTTTATCTCGAGGGGGACATGTTTTGATGCAATAGTAAGCAGGCTTGGTGCAACCCCATACCCCTGACAGGAGCAACCTCAATTTTACGGCAATTAGACAAAACCAAAATAATATCGCGCACCAAATTAATAATCAATATTCCATCAATAAAGAAATAATCAGTAAATTTGAAACAACCGTCAAAGAAATCGAACATAATGAAAGATCTCTATATTCAAGGTTAGAGGGCTTTGAAAATAAAATCCGTATTACACTCGATCAAGTCAGTAGCTTGTTTGCAAAAGACATGCTAAATCAGCTGGTTCATTTACTTAATGTGATTCTTAACATAGCTCAAGATATCGAAAATTCGATTACATTCTGTAGACTTGAAATCGTTCACCCAAGTATTATAACTAACGAAGAGTTATTAAAAGAATTATCAAAATTAGAAGTCATTTATCATAATAGACTGCCCTTCCCGATAAAATTCGAAAATATTCAAATGTATAAAAAACTACTTAGAACAAAATGCGTCGTGAATCATTTTGAAATAGTGTACTTCTTATCTTTTCCCTTGTTCGAAAATACAAAATTTGAATTATTTTACTTTGTTCCTATTCCAAATTGGCGGTATCGAACGATTATTCCATCAACAAAGTATGTTTTGAAATCCGAGTCTGATTTGTTGCCACTTGGTGACGTCTGTGACAAAATCCACGAGGAGTACTTTTGCTCCGGAGATCTAAGGACCTATTCTAATATTTCGTGCGAACGGGACATTCTACTCAAGAACGTTTTCAATAGATGCCTAATAATAGAAGTACAGGTAGACCAATCTTTGGAGTTCATTGCTGAAATCAACCAGTATTTGGGGATTTTTCCAAAACCAGTTGTTTCCAAAACCAAATGCCAAGAAACATGGATCAACACCCAGTTAAAAGGAATTTTTCTATTCGAAGATCGGGAGAATTGCGAAATTTACATAGACAATCACCCATTGATGTTCAACGACAGCACCCAAGGCCAAGCACTCTTAATAGAAGACGTCTCACCATCTACAACCCAAGAAGATACATTCTTCCCGAAGCTGAAGCTTACCCATCTACAGGTTACCAAACTTGCCCATAATCTTCAGCCGATAGACTTGTTGGAACCCGATCCCGGTGACACGTGGCATGTTTCCGGCACGATTGTCCTCTACGTAATCATTGTAGCGACCGTAGTGGACCTGGTGATTAGGAAGCTTCTGAGAAACACACCAAGGACTGAGGAATCAAGAAATCAGCAGATTCCCATGACGACCTCTACTCTCCCGGGCAGTGCGAGATTTTGAACTCTATCTTCACCGGAGTCTCAGGTCTCAGGAGGGAGGAATTATTTGAATACTCAAGCCTCCTAGTGCAGACTCAGCATCTAAAGTTTATGTAAGTGCGTGTTACGCCTTCAGCGGACACTCTATGTTCCACCAGTATCATTCATACTTGTAACTGCTTGTTAGTTTCTAATAAAGCTTTTTAAAAACACAAGCCTCGATTTCCAAAAGTTAACTTATATAATATAAAATTTCTGGGAGCCCAGAGATTTTGTCAGGTATCTCTTTTCTGAGATTTCTCCAATTTCTGTGATTTTTGGATCTTCTTGATATTTCAAATTTCTCAGATATTTCAGAATACTCAGGATCCCAAGGTTTCCCTGATTTCTCGATGTTTTCAAATTTTTGTAATGTATCGAATTTCGAAAATGAATGTGGTCTATTCACTGGGTAGACGATCAGAGCAAAACCTAACAATCGCAATTTTGTCTGGACTTTTGACATTTTTGAAGGTAAAAATAGACAAATTTTAGTCAAAATAACAAGCATTTATACTGATTTGGGTAATAATAGTAATTATACAGCAAGGTTGAGAAGATATTTTTTTTTGTGAAGCTTCGCATATTGGGCAATAATAGTGAGGGGTAAGAAAAGGTTACTCAATAGTAGTTGTTATACAATTTTTTTCACTAATACCACGTTTTTTTTACTTACTTTTCTTCAATCAATGATAATGCGAAAGGTCGGAACGAATTTAATTAAGATATCCATAAAAACCAAGGAGGATTAAGCTTGGATTAGTAGAGCCATGCAGTTCGGAATACTCGAGTCAAGTAGTCGTTGTAAAGAAAAAAGGCGGCGATTTTAGAATCTGCATCGACTACAGAGATATCAAGCGAAATATTTTGAACGATAGGTACTGTTACGATCGAAATTGACGTAACGTTCCTGTCAAGGTTGGAGTGGGACAAGGTTTACAAAAAAATATATTTTGCTCTCCTTAAGACCTATAATGTAAATTTAGTTAAATGTAACTGGTGTTTAACGTGAAAATTCATCTAAAGTTGTATTGTAAGGATAACAAATTTATTCGTGTATCTATATTGAACAATTGGACTGTAAGATGATATCAAAATTTAAATGTTAATGTCGTACAGAATTTTTTGTTGAGTCTATGTGGACAAAAACTGGGTATAAAGTTGACGATAAAAATTGGAAGCTGAATCATTTCAATCCCCTTTGGCCCTTTTTAAACTACCAACAACGGGACACTTACGATGTTTTCCTCCCGCTGGATTCGCAATTCGACGTGTAGATTGAGACAAGTAGGAAAAAGCAGTCCTTCCCAATTGGTGGTTATGTTGTCTAAATTGATTAGGGAACAATTCAAATCTGCACAATATAAAAATCTGACCTTACCCTATTCTCACGTTTCCTGTACGTTACACGGTACACAATTCGGCCAAATTTACCGCTCACAATTATCAAAAGTCGCTATAACCGCCGTCTATTATATTATACGTTTTATTTCTAAAACCCCGTTTACATAAACTTAAAACTGGACGGTGTTATCGGTACAGGTTCTAATTGGAAAGGAAGATCGGACCGTGGCAGTCAGAAACGAACCCCGTTCGCATTTTTTTTGTGGATATCACCTGAACACTTTTACTCGCCTCACTTTGGCTTCTAATGAAACAATCTACTATTATGCAGATAAATATCGTGCGTTGAACAAAAAACGACGTCAAGTGGGCCATGGATTAAAAAACGTATGGCGTAGACCTTGACAAATTTGTCACCTGACATCTGACATTTGACATGTCAGATTATTAGATTGGGGAGATTTTTATAATGGTGACTTGAAGATTCCAAGGCTTGCTTCGTCGTCGATTGCTGTTGAACGCACGTTAGATAGTTTTATAATATATTAAGTAAATGTAATATAATATAAGAAATGTGAATAAAAGTGGAAAAACAAAAATGGAAAAAATCACCTGAACTTATTCCATAATAATTTTCAAGTCTTATAGATAAAAGAAGACCTGATTAAACCCATTTAATTGTTTTAGATTTTAGAGTCGAGTCTGGGAATTTCATATTGATTACATGGACTTTTTTGTTTGACTTGAATACGTTTTTATTATTTTAATAAAACACAGTTATTCAAATTATTCACTTGATTTACATAAATGCGAAGTTAGAAGATATTTTCAAATTCCGTAGATTTTATTTTAATTTCTACGATTTGCCACGACCTATGCTCAAGTTAGATGTGTTTATTTTATATTTTGTCTAACTTTCGGAAGTAAACATTTCGAGTTTCACGAACAGGAAAATAAAAAAAATATCTTAAAAGGCCGAGCGCGGAGCGCGAGGAACCAATTTCAATGATCCACGAAAAAAAAACAAATTTTCACAGACGGCAACTTCCGTGGATCATTGGAATTGTTGCCTCGCGTTATTAAATCAAGTTAAATTCTGTTATGAAAATGTCGACTGTCAAATGTCAGATATTCCTTTTTTTGTCACATGTCACCCTATTGTATGAATGGCCTAAGCATCAGCCAGACAGTTTATTTCCACAGAAGAAATATAGAGTAACTCAATTGCAAAACTTTTTTAGATGCCTTAATTACATTTGTTTTAATTATTACCATATTGATAAAAGTCTACTTCTTTAGTTAAAACAGATTTGTCATTAGGTGTTTATACAGGCTCTTCATAAATGATTCATACATCCGGTAGGCTTTGTACCTACGTCAAAAATATCCTTCTAACTACATGTAAATTTAGTTTTCTCGAGGCAACATGATGTAGGAATCATTAATGAAAATCCGGTATAATCATTATTTCAATTTTGACAGACCCAACATTTGGCAATTAGATGACCCTTGGCTTGATCACATTATATTACGTTAATATATCTCCCTCTCCATAAATGAGACTGCCCCGTAGGTTTCAATTCTTTCGTTACGCAAGCTAAAATGTGTCCAAAGAATTTAGAATTATCAGATGACCAAACATGTAAACAATGTACACTGATAGAGTTTACTTTTGCCTTTGTTAAAATGAAAGCACTTTTAGTACTTTAGCGTATGCAATATAAATAGCATATTGTCTTGATAATATGGCTCAAGTATATCATGTTTTACTCTTTCTCTCTCGGTGAAGTTTGAGAAGTTCTATCTTATCTGATTACTCTTGATTTAATAGATATGTTTGTGGAAGACAAAAAAATGTTATATTAACCCGGTTAATAATAATTTGAGTGTTTTATAAACGAATTATCTAACGGTAAGTTTTTATTCCACTGTACAATACGGGTTGACTTCAAGTTTTACCTTTTAGCTTTATGTATAAAATGATTGTCCACCTCTTACTTCTATCGTATGTGTTGGTCTTTGCCAATGGTTTGGACAACGGCTTGGCTCTAACTCCTCCAATGGGATGGTTGTCTTGGCAAAGATTCCGGTGCGTCACAGACTGCACAAATTATCCTGATGATTGTTTAAGGTAGAGCATACCAATTATACGTCTTATCTTACTATAATGTACCTAAAATTAGTGACCAATTGATTCGTCAAACAGCCGATCGTTTGTCCGAGGATGGATATTTGGAAGCTGGTTACGAGTATATCATTATCGATGATTGTTGGTTAGCCGACGAGAGGGACAGCGATGGCGTTTTACAGCCAGATCCTGAAAGATTTCCAAATGGTATTAAAGATCTAGCAGATTATGTAATTGCAGTTTTCATGCCCGAGGTTACAATGTTTAATTAAAATTTACGGTAGGTGCATTCAAAGGGGTTGAAATTTGGAATTTACGAAGACATTGGTAATTATACCTGCGCGGGATATCCAGGATTGAGTGGTAATTTTGAAACAGACGCTAATACGTTTGCAGAATGGGGTGTAGACTATATTAAAGTAGATGGATGTTATGAAGAACTTGATGGAATGGAAGAGAGTAAGGCCTTTGGCCTTCTGAGTAAATTTCATTTAATTACATCTTTTAGAATATGCCGAACTTGGTCAATACCTTAACGCGACAGGAAGACCCATTGTCTATTCTTGCAGTTTTCCCGCGTATCAAGAACTGAAAGTGAGTAATTCCAGTTTATTACAACACCATCTAGTATTACAATGTTAGGCGAACTACACGGCTGCAGTAGATCTTTGCAACTTGTGGAGGAACTACGGCGACATAGATGACTCTTGGAGCGATGTGAGAGACATTGCAGATTGGTTTTCTCAAAATCAAGGTTTTTTGAACAGGTTTGCAGGACCGGGCCACTGGAATGATCCAGATATGGTATCGATGAATCTTTGAGAAGTCCTTATTTTATAACACAAAGTTTCAGTTAATTATTGGAGACTACGGTTTAAGCTATGACGAAAGTATCGCTCAAATGACCATCTGGACTCTCTTGGCAGCACCGCTGATATTATCGGTCGACCTTCGAACTATAGAGCCTGAATTTAGCGAAATTCTTTTGAATAAAGACGCAATAAGTATCAACCAGGATCCTTTGGGAATTCCGGGACTTCTGTCGTATTCCGTATGAAAATTTTTAGTATTTTAGCATCATAATCATGTTTTGATGTTGTAGAACGACGACATTCACATTTGGATAAGACCAATTTCACCGCAGGTTGACGATAACTATTCCTATGGTGTCGGAATTGTTAGTTATCGCGATGGTGGAGGTCCTTCTCAAGTTGAAATTACGTTGGCGTCTTTGGGTCTGGACGATGCCGATGGTTACACCATTAGGGTAATTAGGCTTCGGGGTCTGTAATAGTGGTTTCATTGTGCTCTTTTGTAGAATATTTTTGAACCGGCAGATCCTGTTAATGTAACTCCTAGTGACCCAATAAAGATTTTGGTTAATCCTTCAGGTAAATATATTTAAATTCAAGATGGTAAAAAATCTAACGCGGTCACTTGCAGGAGCAGTTCTTCTTCAGGTTAATCCAATTTCTGGTACACGATAGAAATTATAACGTGTTGTAATAAAATAAAACATTTTCATTTCAATGTATTTATTTCATTTCTAGCCAAGGGGCAAAATCTTACATTACTTCTGATTTAGCAGATAACAAAAAGGACAATTTAAATGACAACGATGAATTGAAATTTTTGTTCTAAATATACAATATTTATACTAGAAGTAAATCACAATACGCAGATCAGCAAAGCATATTAGTGACATTCTATTTAAAAAGACAAAATAGAACATTGTCACTCTTTTACATCACAACCTTTAAACTGGTCCTTCATTTCTTATCTTGTAATATAACCTTTAGAACGTTACCTTTATGATACCTCTTTGTTTGCATACATGTCCTAATGGAAACTTTGTGATTTCGTGATGAACAAAGACTTTTCGTTAGCCGATACTTCATCCAAATGGAATCTTTATGTTAACAACAAAACACTTCATTAACAATTTGGACGTACTGGAAGATAAAATTGATCTAATCATAATCGGATTGTGATTTTATAGTGACAAGGTGAACGGTCAGTCTTGAATTCGGTTGTGCTTTTAATTCTTGCTAGGATACACTTAAACAATAGGTAATAAATAATAATAATTAAGGTACTTGCACCCAATAAGGACCACCTTTTTTTAGAATCTGTATAAGTAGAAAATTTGAAGAAGTTTCTAAATGAAATCTATAACATAATAAATAACATTTTATAAAGATTCTATCTGAACTGGCCGTTATTTACACAAATTGGTATGTTTAGGTATCGAAAACGGTTATAAGGAATGGTTTATGTTTCGTTAAATTAGGAACCCGGGTTCTTAACAAAGAAAGTCCGTAGCTTTTGTGGCCGGCGAGCAGCAGCCCGCCCCGACTCGTTTTTGCAAAAGTAAAAGCCGAGGTTCCTCGAACGCTGCGCGACCGCGAAGGCCGACTTTCGGCTAAGGGATAAAGTCCAACTTTCTGGCCTTAGGTTGCAATATTTTATTTGTCTTTAACGCAAAGTTTAAGGTCCATAATTTATTATCATAACATGCCTTTAGCTTTTGAAAATAACTCTTTTTTATATGAAATACAAAACAGTGGGATCGGGTAGGTCTGGCACCTAGGAGAGCTTGCGTTTACCTGTGCGCATCCCCTTTGTCGCAGCTATCTCTCTCAGGCCACCAACGAATTGGTTGCCGTACTTCTCTAACTCACCTATTCTCCCCGATACTTAAATTTATCTCAATCCTAATTAAACAACCGAAAATTTCAGGTATACTAATGGTTTGAAAATTATTATTTTTTAATCACTAAAATTGGCGTGATGTTAGCAAAATTGTGTGGCAACTATAAATTTATATTGCTAAAAGGTCATAGCGAATTATAATAAAAAACAAATTTTTGTCTTAAAATGATTTCGAAGTTCATAATTTTTACCTGTACAAGGGGGATGCGCTCAGGTCAACGCAACCGCTCCCAGGTGCCAGACCTACCGCATCCCTACCTAACCAGCCGACCTAAAATAAACTTTTTCGTGACGTCGCCACCCTTTATACTATAAGAAATTAAAATCTGAAAATCTGAAAAAAACTTGATAAGCTCAAAACAGAATTGAAACCTGATAGTCAAAAACCCTGATAATCTGGAAAATAAAACATTGGGGATCTGATAAAAAAGGAATCTTAAAGCCTGAAACACTGAACACTGAAAACCTTAGAGGTTGGGAACCTGAAGAACAGAAGGCTTTAAAGTTTGAGAAACTACTAAAAACACATGAGAGTGGGATAATCTGAAAAGCAAAAAACTGTGAAACCGCCTGACCTGACCTGAACATGGAATTGAAAGTCTGAGGCCCTAAAATATTTAAGGTATGGGTATTGAATTGGGTAGAACGAATCAGCTGAACGGTTCTGAATAGAACACCTGGATCAATCTGGAACACCTGAACGGGTCTGGAATGACGATGATGCCTGATTCAATTAATCGGGTCTTGATTGATATTCACTCACGAACTTCAATTTTGTTTTCACTGATTTACTATCCGGCTCGAATGGATCAATGTATTGAATTGGGGTAGATTTGTTCGAGAGAGGCCTGAAGCCTAGTCGTTTTGGAAGTAGAATTGTGTTGCTCGAAGGACCGTTGATTTGAATTTGTGGTGAAACATTCGCGATTTAAAGAACGTTGCTTCTCCATTTTTAATTTAGTATTGATTTTGAATGAAGGAACCGTGTCCTGATTTTAGATTTTGGATTGTGCCCTTGCGGCTGCTGAATAGTGACTGTTGTCGGATTGAGAGACTTAGATTTAGACTGAATTTAGCCAAATTATTGGCTTCTTCATGGCTCTTTACTTTTTTTTACATTATGCAATTATAAATAACGTTGGAAGGCGGGTAACCTATTGCAGATTTGTTGTTCAAACCACTTTTTACTTTGTGTCGTAGACATTGTAATTTTGCCTGCGTTACCTTTTTTTACTCTGTTTTAAGGTTTCCAATGTCAATAATTGCGATCTTCATTGGGGCCCTTTACCTGGCCTCCTCTGCCCACTCTTTGGACAATGGCTTAGCTCTAACTCCTCCAATGGGTTGGTTATCTTGGCAAAGATTCAGATGTGTCACAGACTGTCAACAATTTCCCGACGACTGTATTAGGTAACCTTTATCCATGTTGTCTACACATTGAAAAGAAGTACCGTTTTCCAGTGAACAACTCTTCCGAGTGATGGCTGACCGGATGGTCGAACATGGGTACTTGGAAGCCGGTTACGAATACATCATAATAGATGATTGTTGGTTAGCCCCTGAAAGAGATAGTGAAGGCCGCCTTCAAGCAGACCCTGATAGATTTCCCAGTGGAATTCCAGCTCTGGCAGACTATGTAAGAAGTAAATCCACATTGGTGCTTTACTTACTTTATTTTCTAGGTGCATGAGAGAGGTTTGAAGTTGGGAATCTACGAAGACTATGGAACTACCACATGTGCGGGTTATCCCGGAAGTTTGGGCTACTTAGAAATTGACGCCAACACTTTTGCGGAATGGGGAATTGATTACTTAAAGTTTGACGCTTGTAATGCCGACGCAGACGAAGCTATGGAATTGGGACATCTTGAAATGGCTTCGTATTTGAACCAGACTGGAAGACCTATAGTCTTTTCGTGTGAATTTCCTCTAAAATTATGGTTCGATGTAATGTGGTCTTCCGTTTGTATTTGCGTTCAGATTTTGAATTACTTGGTTACAGACAAACTATACGATTGCTATCGAAGCTTGTAATCTTTGGAGAAATTACGGGGATGTACAAGACTCCTGGAGGAGTGTAACTGAAATTGTAACATTCTACAAAGATAACCAGGATCTTCTACAACCAGTTGCAGGGCCTGGGCACTGGAATGATCCCGACATGGTGCTCACTCCAGATTGAATAATTTTTTACTTAATGACATTCTTGTAGCTGATTATTGGCAATTACGGTCTTAGCTACGAGCAAAGCAAAGCACAGATGACACTGTGGTCAATTTTAGCTTCACCTCTCATCATGTCTGTCGATTTGCGCACCATTAAACCGGAGTTTAAGGACATTCTTTTAAATGAGCATGCGATTGCTATTAATCAGGATCCTTTGGGGATTCAGGGACATTTACATACTACCGTGAGTTGAGGCTTCAATTTTATTGTTAGCTATATTTTGGTTTACAGATTGATGATATTGACGTTTGGATGAAACCCATTGCTCCAACGGCCGGAGAACAATATTCATTAGGTGTAGGATTTGTTAGTAATAGAAAAGACGGATTTCCTTACAGATTGGAGTTCACACTTGAGTCTCTGTTGGATTTGCAATATCGTGGAGCTTATATTCTTATGGTAAGTTTACTTTATTTTTACTTAACTTACTTTAATACACTTTTTGCTTTTCAAAATGAAAATGTTTATTAATTTAACACTTTTACGGTGCTGTGTTAACATCTATTGTTCGAACTCTATCTTCTTTTACTTTTCTTGATTGAATTGCTTCTTGCATTTCTGTTTTGCAGGATGTTTTTGAGAACACAACTGATATCTTAGTACGAAGCACGGATCCACTAGAAGTTAGAGTCAAACCGTCAGGTGAGCCAAATGAACATTTTTATTTTATCTGATTAATATATTTCAATTTTAGGAGCCGTTTTTTGGCATTTAGTTTTACAATCGTTTCTGGATTAATCTAACGACATTACTAATTGAATCATTAACGCAATAAAAATTCTTACAAAGCGTCTATTTCAACCATGTGTTTGAGAAGATTTTTAACCCGCATCTTATATTTTTCTTCATTAACATCCACATTAGTTTCTGTAAAGTTGTCTTCAGAATCACTGTTTTCTATTTTGCTTGAACATTTTATTTTAAGTATTCCCAAGGCCATTATCATACCGAATCTGGAATATTTTCTCCAGTGGTCTTTTAAAACTTCAAAAGAAAAGAGTTTTTCCCCATCCCCACCTAATTCTTTATACAACAGCGTAAAACTCTCGTAATAGATCCGTAGATATTTGTCTAAATCATTTAGAAGTGGTTTAGAAGCTCCTGAATATAAACAGTAAGATAAGTCGCACACAGGACTTCCTTCTTTGCCTATTTGGAAGTCCAAAAATCGCATGTCCACCAGTTTTTTAACACCGCTGTTGAGCTCCTATAAGAAATTGTGTTTATTACGTAATTTAAATAAATACATACATTATATTTAAACACCATATTGTTGCTCCAACAGTCCCCGTGCAAAACTACAGAAGGCTCACATTTTGCAGTTACAACTTCAGATATCTGCTCAACAATCCCAGCACCAAGATATTTTTTGAATTTTTCTATAACGACGTCATCTTCCCCTTCAACCAAGAAGGACTTCAATTGATGACAATGATCTTGCAAATAAGGTTTGATACCATAGTTAGGATTGTCAAGAAACTCGGAATACATATTGCACAGTTTTCCAACAACTCTGCCATATCCCTCGGGATCTCTAGACTGCAAAGCGAATGAGTACGCATGGAACTGACCATACGTCTTAAAAATCAAATCAACATGTTCCCCGTCTAAATCTTTAGTCTTTTCGAACACTTCAAAACCACACGACCTTAAATTTTCCAGGCACAACAGTTCCTTTCCGGTTGCACTAAACGTTTTATAACATTTTGGCAAAAAAACTGGAGGGGCTCTCACATCATCAACCGCAGGAATCACTTCGGTATAAAAGTATATCTCGTTTAAAAACGCTTTCTCAATAGGGGCAGTGGTTCTGGCGCTCTTCTCCACGAAAGCCGCCTTTATGACCACATTCAGGTTTTTGTTTGTAGAATCTTTGATAGCGATTATAAAAATTAAGCTTAAGTTGCCTTCACCTTCTTTGTTCGTTTGGATGTCAGTTATGGTGTAGTTGTCGAAGCCTTGTTCTTCAGAGACAGTGTTAATCAGAGATGCAATTTCTGGGCGTTTCGTCAATATTTCCATGGTTGTGGCTTCAAATAACTAACTGAATCGAATAGTGATTCATGGCAAGGCGAGAGATAAAAATATAGATTTTATCTTATCGGGGACTTGCTAAGTGAATTAAGAGAAGATTTAGGTTTTTTATCCTTATTTGAAAATAATGCTTGAAATGGCGAGTTCTACCATCCCCTAAAATATTTGTATACATTTTCATAACACGCCGTATATAATTCTTCTGTACGTGTAAAACTAAACTCATTCTTTGTGTGTTTCAACGTCTGTCGGGTCCGCTAGTTTTACTATTATTTTTATACATCAATATAATATTATACTACATCAGCATGTTTATTTCGTTTTTCCTTTCTTGCACAAAGTGTACAAAAACCCAAAATTAATATTGCTAGTGATTGCCCGTCACTTGAAATTCGGGTGGTATAGTAGCCTCAAGCTTAATTTGTCACTGTGATGCGAAAGGAAATTACGCACGGCCAACTAATCTATGAACGTCCTAAAGTGGTTCTGAAATAAACATTCTACTCTTGATCGACTGGTCAGCTAAGGTGTAAAGAAATGGTGACAGGACCGTATTCCAAAAATGTAGATTGAGTTGATCACTTGCCTCAGTACGTGTAACAAATTAATATTTTACTGTTCAACTTTAGAACACATTAAAAGTGCAGGTCTTAGAAAAACATATGCTGGACAGAATAAATAAAAGCAAATTGCTCACTTTAGCTAGTAACAACAATTCATAGCAGAATATTAAATACGACTCTGGAAATCAAGACACGTGCCGGCCAAAAAAAAGGGACTTGCATTCGATTTGCCAACCTTTCGACCTTACCGTCTTCCCACGTTTCCTGTATATTATACGTTTTGTCTCTAAAACCCCGTTTACAGAAACCTAAAATTAGACGATGTTATCGGTACAGGTTCAAATTGGAAAGAAAAATCGGACCGTCGCCTGAACACTTTTGCTTCTAATAAAAAAATCTACTATTATGCAGATAAATATACTGCGTTCAACAAAAAACGACGTCAAGTGGGCCATGGATTAAAAACGTATGGCGTAGATCAAATTTGTCACCTGACATCTGACATTTGACAAGTCAGATTATTAGATTTGGGGAGGTCTTTATGGTGGTGCCTCATCAACGCGGTCAGACACTGACGTCAAGCCCCCGTGCCCCTACTAGCCAGAGCTTGTGAAGGCTCCTGTCGTTCTTCTAGTGACATTTAATAATGTCACTGTTTACCCCGCAATAAGCATTGCATCCGTGTGATATAAATGCAGACATGACTTGAAGATTCCAAGACTTGCTTCGTCGTCGATTGCTGTTGAACGCACGTTACATAGTTTCATAATAATATAAGTAAATGTAATATAATATAAGAAATGTGAATAAAAGTGGAAAAACAAAAATGGAAAACATCGTAATCACCTGAACTTATTCCATAATAATTTTCAAGTCTTATAGATAAAAAGAGACATTTAATTAAACCCATTTAATTGTTTTAGATTTTAGAGTCGAGTCTGGGAATTTCATGTTGATTACATAGACTTTTTTGTTCGACTTGAATACGTTTTTATTATTTTAATAAAACACAGTTATTCAAATTATTCACTTGATTTACATAAATGCGAAGTTAGAAGATATTTCCGTAAATTTTATTTTAATTGCCACGATTTGTCACGACCTAAGCTTAAGTTGGATGCGTTTATTTTATATTTTGTCTAACTTTCGGAAGTAAATATTTCGAGTTTCACGAACAGGAAAATATGCCCTTCTGGGAGTATCTTTCATTAAAGGGCCGAGCGCGGAGCGCGAGGTACCAATTTCAATGATCCACGCAAAAAAAGACAAATTTTCCCAGACGGCAACTTCCGTGGATCATTGGAATTGTTGCCTCGCGTTATTAAATCAAATTAAATTCTGTTATGAAGATGTCGACTGTCAAATTCATCTGTCAATATTGTCACTTAGTCCTCTAATGTCAGATATTTCGTTTTTTGTCACATGTCACCCTATTGTATGAATGGCCTAAGCATCAGCCAGACAGTTTATTTCCACAGAAGAAAAAGAGTAACAAAATTGCAAAACTTTTTTAGAGGCCTTAATTACATTTGTTTTAATTATTACCATATTGATAAAAGTCTACTTCTTTAGTTAAAATAGATGTTTATACAGGGTCTTCATAAATTATTCATACATCCGGTAGGCTTTGTACGTCAAAAATATCCTTCTAACTACATGTAAATTTGATTTTCTCGAGGCAACATGATGTAGGAATCATTAATGAAGATCCGGTATAATCATTATTAAAATTTTGGGACACCCAACATTTGGCAAGTGGATGACCCTTGGCATGATCTCATTCTATTATGTTTACAGTGCGTTTTTTTTATCACTGGCTATAGGAATTCTCATGTTAAATTTTTTATCCCATGTTAACTTTTCTTAGGATGAAGATTTGGAATTAAAATTTTTACACAATATAATTTCCAACTTCTTCTTTCAACTACACTAAAAATTATGCCTTTAAAATGAAAAAGAGTGCTTAAAAAAATTAAATTGTTTATGGATTTTTGTCAGTATTATTTAGGTGGCTGTTGAAAAATTTGCATTATCATGACAGATGCACAGATGTGCAGATTATTATTCCCATTTCATTTAAAAATTAAAGAACATTTTTATTAAAATTCAAAACTACAATTATCTAACAGCAACATTGTAACACAACACAAATTAGAAATAATAACAAATAAACACTTCACCATAAACTACAATCGGTGTTCAAAGTGCTGACCAAAAGCCGCCAAACAGTGACCTAGTCGATCGTAAAATTCGCGCCTCACATTTTCCAAATGCCGTACTGTTATATTATTACAGACCTGAATAATTCGTTCCTGCAATTCTTCGGCGTTCACGGGATTCGGTCTGTTAAGATCGAAAACTTTCTGACCGATGTATCCCCACATGGAAAAGTCCATAGGGCTGAGTTCAGGACTTCTGGCAGGCTATCTGTAGGGTCCATTCCTTCCTATCCAACTTTCCGGAAATGCATTATTTAGGAATTCAACAACTGCTCTTGCTGTATGTGGAGGAGCCCCATCGTGTTGAAAGATGATCTGACCATTAGCTCTTTGCTCAGCTAATGCCGGACCCATCAGCATGTCTAAATATTTTTCAGCGTTGAGAGAACCGTCAATAAAAATTGGTCCTATTATTTGATTACCCAAAATTCCCAACCAAACATTTACTTTACTAGGCCACTGAGTATGCATTTCTCGAATAATATAGGGCTTTTCTCGAGACCAAATTCGACAGTTTTGCTTATTTACAGACCCATTGATGTTAAATGTACTTTCGTCAGAAAACGAAATAATATTTAAAATATTATTACGTTTGTTAATTCGATTCATCCAATATTCACAAAACTCCATTCTTGGAAAAAAATCTGTTGGTAATAACTTATGCACATTCTTCACCTTGTAGGACTTGTATCTTTCACTTTTTAACGTCTTAAAACAAGTGCTTCTGGACACACCGAGTCTGTTTGAAATTTCTTTTAAACTAGAAGATCTTTTTTCTTCGGCTGCCAAACAAATACTCAACTTTATCTCAGGTGTCAACACATGGGGAGTCCGAATACGTCGTTGGTGTCGATAGTTGATGCATCCTGTAGTTAAGAATGTTGTACACACTGTCTGCACCGTGGTCTTGCTAGAGATCGACCTGTTGGGATATTTTGCTGCAAAATTGTCAGATATTTCCCTGGGCGACATATCTTTAATGTAGGCCGTTACCATTTCAATTTTCTTTTGAACGGTGTAAAACGGCATTGGAACATTGAAAATATCGAAGTGCAAAATAAAGTAATAATTTGAAAAACGTCAAAATATGTCAAATTTCCCATAACCACCTAAATATGTAATACTGACAAAAATCCATAAACAATTTAATTTTTTTAAGCCCTGATTTTCATTTTAAAGGCATAATTTTTAGTGTAGTTGAAAGAAGAAGTTGCAAATTGTATTGTGTAAAAATTTCAAGTCCGAATTTTTATCCTAACAAAAGTTAACGTGGGGTAGAAAATTTAACATGAGAATCCCTATTGCCAGTGTTAAAAAAAATGCTCTGTATAATCTCCCTCTCCATAAATGAGAGTGAAAAATTTAAAATTATCAGATCACCAAACAAGTTAACAATGTACACTGATAGAGTTTACTTTTGTCTTTGTTAAAATGAAAGCACACTTAGTACTTTAGCGTATGCAATATAAATAGCATATTGTCTTGATAATATGGCTCAAGTATATCATGTTTTACTCTCTCTCTCTCTCTCTTTCTCGGTGAAGTTTCAGAAGTTCTATCTTATCTGATTACTCTTGATTTAATAGATATGTTTGTGGAAGACAAAAAAATGTTATATTAACCCGGTTAATAATAATTTGAGTGTTTTATAAACGAATTATCTAACGGTAAGTTTTTATTCCACTGTACAATACGGGTTGACTTCAAGTTTTACCTTTTAGCTTTATGAATAAAATGATTGTCCACCTCTTACTTCTATCGTATGTGTCGGTCTTTGCCAATGGTTTGGACAACGGCTTGGCTCTAACTCCTCCAATGGGGTGGTTGTCTTGGCAAAGATTCCGGTGCGTCACAGACTGCACAAATTATCCTGATGATTGTTTAAGGTAGAGCATACCAATTATACGTCTTATCTTACTATAATGTACCTAAAATTAGTGACCAATTGATTCGTCAAACAGCCGATCGTTTGTCCGAGGATGGATATTTGGAAGCTGGTTACGAGTATATCATTATCGATGATTGTTGGTTAGCCGACGAGAGAGACAGCGATGGCGCTTTACAGCCAGATCCTGAAAGATTTCCAAATGGTATTAAAGATCTAGCAGATTATGTAATTGCAGTTTTCATGCCCGAGATTACAATGTTTAATTAAAATTTACGGTAGGTGCATTCAAAGGGGTTGAAATTTGGAATTTACGAAGACATTGGTAATTATACCTGCGCGGGATATCCAGGACTGAGTGGTAATTTTGAAACAGACGCTAATACGTTTGCAGAATGGGGTGTAGACTATATTAAAGTAGATGGATGTTATGAAGAACTTGATGGAATGGAAGAGAGTAAGGCCTTTGGCCATCTGTGTAAATTTTATTTAATTACATCTTTTAGAATATGCAGAACTTGGTCAATACCTTAACGCGACAGGAAGACTCATTGTCTATTCTTGCAGTTTTCCCGCGTATCAACAACTGCAAGTGAGTAATTCCAGTTTATTGCAACACCATCTATCATTACAATCTGTTAGGCGAACTACACGGCTGCAGTAGATCTTTGCAACTTGTGGAGGAACTACGGCGACATAGATGACTCTTGGAACGATGTGAGAGACATTGCAGATTGGTTTTCTCAAAATCAAGGTTTTTTGAACAGGTTTGCAGGACCGGGCCACTGGAATGATCCAGATATGGTATCGATGAATCTTTGAAAAGTCCTTATTTTATAACACAAAGTTTCAGTTAATTATTGGAGACTACGGTCTAAGCTATGACGAAAGTATCGCTCAAATGACCATCTGGACTCTCTTGGCAGCACCGCTGATAATCTCGGTCGACCTTCGAACTATAGAGCCTGAATTTAGTGAAATTCTTCTGAATAAAGACGCAATAAGTATCAACCAGGATCCTTTGGGAATTCCGGGACTTCTGTCGTATTCGGTATGAAAATTTTCAGTATTTTAGCATCATAATCATATTTTGATGTTGTAGAACGACGACATTCACATTTGGATAAGACCAATTTCACCGCAGGTTGACGATAACTATTCCTATGGTGTCGGAATTGTTAGTTATCGCGATGGTGGAGGTCCTTCTCAAGTTGAAATTACGTTGGCGTCTTTGGGTCTGGACGATGCCGATGGTTACACCATTAAGGTAATTAGGCTTCGGCGTTTGTAATAGTGGTTTCATTGTGCTCTTTTGTAGAATATTTTTGAACCGGCAGATCCTGTTAATATAACTCCTAGTGACCCAATAAAGATTTTGGTTAATCCTTCAGGTAAATATATTTAAATTCAAGATGGTAAAAATCTAACGCGGTCACTTGCAGGAGCAGTTCTTCTTCAGGTTAATCCAATTTCTGGTACACGATAGAAATTATAACGTATTGTAATAAAATAAAACATTTTCATTTCAATGTATTTATTTCATTTCTATCCAAGGGGCAAAATCTTACATTACTTCTAATTTAGCATATAACAAAAAGGGCAATATACAATATTTATACTAGAAGTAAATCACAATACGCAGATCAGCAAATCATATTAGTGACATTCTATTTAAAAAAGACAAAATAGAACATTGTCACTCTTTTACATCACAACCTTTAAACTGACTGGTCCTTCATTTCTTATCTTGTAATATAACCTTTAGAACGTTACCTTTATGATACCTCTTTGTTTGCATAGATGACCTAATGGAAACTTTGTGACTTCGTTAGCCGATACTTCATCCAAATGGAATTTTTATGTTAACAACAAAACACTTCATTAAAAATTTGGACGTACTGGAAGATAAAGTAGATCTAATCATAATCGGATTGTGATTTTATAGTGACAAGGTGAACGGTCAGTCTTGAATTCGGTTGTGCTTTTAATTCTTGCTAGGATACACTAAAATAATAGGTAATAAATAATAATAATTAAGGTACTTGCACCCAATAAGAACCACCTTATTTAAAATCTGTATAAGTAGAGAATTTTAAGAAGTTTCTAAATGAAATCTATAACATAATAAATAACATTTTATAAAGATTCTATATGAACTGGCCGTTATTTACACAAATTGGTATGTTTAGGTATCGAAAAGGGTTATAAGGAATGGTTTATGTTTCGTTAAATTAGGAACCCGGGTTCTTAACAAAGAAAGTCGGTAGCTCTTGTGGCCGGCGAGCAGCAGCCCGCCCCGACTCGGTTTTGCAAAAGCATAAGCCGAGGTTCCTCAAGCGTTGCGCGATCGGGAAGGCCGACTTTTGGCTAAGGGATGAAGTCCAACTTTCTGGCCTTAGGTTGTTAATAATTTATTATTATAACATGCCTTTAGCTTTTGAAAATAACTCTTTTTTATACGAAATACAAAACAGTGGGATCGGGTAGGTCTGGCACCTAGGAGAGCTTGCGTTTACCTGTGCGCATCCTCTTTGTCGCAGCTATCTCTCTCAGGCCACCAACTCCCCGATACTTAAATTTATCTGAATCCTGATTAAACAACCGAAAATTTCAGGTATACTAATGGTTTGAAAATTATTATTTTTTAATCACTAAAATTGGCGTGATGTTAGCAAAATTGTGTGGCAACTATAAATTATTGCTAAAAGGTCATAGAAAATTATGAAAAAAACATTGATGATTGATATTGAACGTTCCTTCTCCGTTTTTAATTTAGCAATAATTTTGAATGAAGGAACCGTGTTCTGATTTTAAATTTTAACAATTAACTATTGGCTTCTTGATGGCTCTTTACTTTTTTTTACATTATGCAATTATAAATAATGTTGGAAGGCTGGTAACCTATTGCAGATTTGTTGTTCAAACCACTTTTTACTTTGTGTCGTAGACATTGTAATTTTGCCTCCGTTACCTTTTTTCACTCTGTTTAAAGGTTTTCAATGTCAATAATTACGGTCTTCATTGGGGCCTTTTACCTGGTCTCCTCTGTGCACTCTTTGGACAATGGGTTAGCTCTAACTCCTCCAATGGGCTGGTTATCTTGGCAAAGATTCAGATGTGTTACAGACTGCGAACAATTTCCCGACGACTGTATTAGGTAACCTTTAACCTTGTTGTCTACACATTGAAAAGAAGTACCGTTTTCCAGTGAAAAACTCTTCCAAGTGATGGCTGACCGGATGGTCGAAGATGGGTACTTGGAAGCCGGTTACGAATACATCATAATAGATGATTGTTGGTTAGCCCCTGAAAGAGATAGTGATGGCCGCCTTCAAGCAGACCCTGATAGATTTCCCAGTGGAATTCCAGCTCTTGCAGACTATGTAAGAAGTAAATCCACGTTGGTGTTTTACTTACTTTATTTTTCTAGATGCATGAGAGAGGTTTGAAGTTGGGAATCTACGAAGATTATGGAACTAACACATGTGCGGGTTATCCCGGAAGTTTCGGCTACTTCGAAATTGACGCCAATACTTTTGCGGAATGGGGAATCGATTACTTAAAGTTTGACACTTGTTATGCCGACGGAGACGAAGCTATGGAACTGGGCCATCTTGAAATGGCTTCGTATTTGAACCAGACTGGAAGACCTATAGTCTTTTCGTGTGAATTTCCTCTATATTTATGGATCGATGTAATGTGGTCTTCCGTTTGTATTTACGTTCAGATTTTGAATTACTTGGTTACAGACGAACTATACGATTGCTATTGAAGCTTGTAATCTTTGGAGAAATTACGGGGATGTACAAGACTCCTGGAGAAGTGTCACTGAAATTGTAGAATCCTATAAAGACAACCAGGATCTTTTACAACCAGTTGCAGGGCCTGGGCATTGGAATGATCCTGACATGGTACTCACTCCAGATTGACAAAATTTTTTACTTAATGACATTCTTGTAGTTGATTATTGGCAATTACGGTCTTAGCTATGAGCAAAGCAAAGCACAGATGACACTGTGGTCAATTTTAGCTTCACCTCTCATCATGTCTGTCGATTTGCGCACCATTAAACCGAAGTTTAAAGACATTCTTTTAAATGAGCATGCGATTGCTATTAATCAGGATCCTTTGGGGATTCAGGGTCATTTACATACTACCGTGAGTTGAGGCTTCAATTTTATTGTTAGCTATATTTGGGTTTACAGATTGATGATATTGACGTTTGGATGAAACCCATTGCTCCAACGGCCGGAGAACAATATTCTTTAGGTGTAGGATTTGTTAGTAATAGAAAAGACGGATTTCCTTACAGATTGGAGTTCACACTTGAGTCTCTGTTGGATTTGCAATATCGTGGAGCTTATATTCTTATGGTAATTTTTACTTAACTTACTTTAATACACTTTTTGCTTTTCAAAATGAAAATGTTTATTAATTTAACACTTTCACGGTGCTGTGTTAACATCTATCTTCTTCTACTTTTCTTGATTGAATTGCTTCTTGCATTTCTGTTTTGCAGGATGTTTTTAAGAACACAACTGATATCTTAGTACGAAGCACAGATCCACTAGAAGTTAGAGTCAAGCCGTCAGGTGAGCCAAATGAACATTTTTATTTTATCTGATTAATATATTTCAATTTTAGGAGCCGTTTTTTGGCATTTAGTTTTACAATCGTTTCTGGATTAATCTAACGACATTACTAATTGAATCTTTAACGCAATAAAAATTCTTACAAAGCGTCTATTTCAACCATGTGTTTGAGAAGATTTTTAACCCGCATCTTATATTTTTCCTCATTAACATCCACATTAGTTTCTGTAAAGTTGTCTTCAGAATCACTGTTTTCTATTTTGCTTGAACATTTCATTTTAAGTATTCCCAAGGCCATTATCATACCGAATCTGGAATATTTTTTCCAGTGGTCTTTTAAAACTTCAAAAGAAAAGAGTTTTTCCCCATCCCCACCTAATTCTTTATACAACAGCGTAAAACTCTCGTAATAGATTCGTAGATATTTGTCTAAATCATTTAGAAGTGGTTTAGAAGCTCCAGAATATAAAGAGTAAGATAAGTCGCACACAGGACTTCCTTCTTTGGCTATTTGGAAGTCCAAAAATCGCATTTCCACCAGTTTTTTAACACCGCTGTTGAGCTCCTATAAGAAATTGTGTTTATTACGTAATTTAAATAAATACATACATCATATTTAAACACCATATTGTTGCTCCAACAGTCCCCGTGCAAAACTACAGAAGGCTCACATTTTGCAGTTACAACTTCAGATATCTGCTCAACAATACCAGCACCAAGATATTTTTTGAATTTTTCTATAACGACGTCATCTTCCCGTTCAACCAAGAAGGACTTCAATTGATGACTATGAGCTTGCAAATAAGGTTTGATACCATAATTAGGATTGTCAAGAAACTCGGAATACATATTGCACAGTTTTCCAACAACTCTGCCATATCCCTCGGGATCTCTAGACTGCAAAGCGAATGAGTACGCATGGAACTGACCATACGTCTTAAAAATCAAATCAACATGTTCCCCGTCTAAATCTTTAGTCTTTTCGAACACTTCAAAACCAGACGACCTTAAATTTTCCAGGCACAACAGTTCCTTTCCGGTTGCACTAAACGTTTTATAACATTTTGGCAAAAACACTGGAGGGGCTCGCACATCATCAACCGCAGGAATCACTTCGGTATAAAAGTATATCTCGTTTAAAAACGCTTTCTCAATAGGGGCGGTTGTTCTGGCGCTCTTCTCCACGAAAGCCGCCTTTATGACCACATTCAGGTTTTTGTTTGTAGAATCTTTGATAGCGATTATAAAAATTAAGCTTAAGTTGCCTTCACCTTCTTTGTTCGTTTGGATGTCAGCTATGGTGTAGTTGTCGAAGCCTTGTTCTTCAGCGACACTGTTAATCAGAGATGCAATTTCTGGGCGTTTCGTCAATATTTCCATGGTTGTGGCTTCAAATAACTAACTGAATCGAATAGTGATTCATGGCAAGGCGAGAGATAAAAATATTGATTTTATCTTATCGGGGACTTGCTAAGTGAATTAAGAGAAGATTTAGGTTTTTTATCTTTATTTGAAAATAATGCTTGAAATGGCGAGTTCTACCATCCCCTAAAATATTTGTTTACATTTCCATAACACGCCCTATATAATTCTTCTGTACGTGTGAAACTGAACTCCTTTTTTGTGTGTTTCAACGTCTGTCGGGACCGTAGTTTTACCATTATTTTTATACGTCAATATATTATTATACTACATCAGCATGTTTCTTTGGTGTGTGCACATAAACCCAAAATTAATATTACTAGTGATTGCCCGTTACTCGAAATTCGAGTGGTATAGTAGCCTCAAGCTTAAATTGTCGCGGTGATCCGAGTGGAAATTACGCACAGACAACTAATCTATGAATGTCCTAAACTGGTTCTGAAATAAACATTATACTCTTGATCGACTGGTCAGCTAAGGTGTAATGAAATGGTGACAGGACCTTATTCCAAAAATGTAGATTGAGTTGATCACTTGCCTCAGTACGTGTAACAAATTAATATTTTACTGTTCAACTTTAAAACACATTAAAAGTGCAAGCCTTAAAAAAACATATGCTGGACAGAATAAATAAAAACAAATTGCTCACTTTAGCTAGTAACAATAATTCATAGCAGAATATTAAATACGACTCTGGAAATCAAGACACGTGCCGGCCAAAAAAAACCCGGACTTGCATTCGATTTGCCAGAGTCGACCAGTTGCAACCTCTCGACCTTACCCTCTTACCACGTTTCCTGTACGTTACACGGTATACAATCCGGCCAAATTTACCGCTCGCAATTATCAAAAACCGCTGTAACCGCCGTCTATTATATTATACGTTTTATTTCTAAAACCCCGTTTACAGAAACCTAAAATTAGACGGTGTAATCGGTACAGGTTCACCCAAACACTTTTACTCACCTCACTTTTGCTTCTAATAAAACAATCTACTATTATGCAGATAAATATGTAAGTATGGCGTAGATCAAATTTGTCACGTGACATCTGACATTTGACATGTCAGATTATTAGATTGGGGAGGTTTTTATGGTGGTGCCTCATCAACGCGGTCAGACACTGACGCCAAGCCCCCGTGCTCCTACTAGTCAGAGCTTGTGAAGGCTCCTGCAGTTCTTCTATCCAGATTTACAAATGTCACTGTTTACCCGTAATAAGCATTGCATGCGTGTGATCTAAATGCAGACATGACTTGAAGAGTGCAAGGCCTGCTTCGTCGTCGATTGATGTTGAACGCACGTTACATAGTTTCATAATATAAGTAAATGTAATATAATATAAGAAATGTGAATAAAAGTGGAAAAACAAAAATGGAAAACATCGTAATCACCTGAACTTATTCCATAATAATTTTCATGTCTTATAGATAATAAAAGACATTATTAAACCCATTTAATTGTTTTAGATTTTAGAGTCGAGTCTGGGAATTTCATGTTGATTACATGAACTTTTTTGTTTGACTTGAATACGTTTTTATTATTTTAATAAAACACAGTTATTCAAATTATTCAAGATAGAAGATAGTTAGAAGATATTTTCAAATTCCGTAAATTTTATTTTAATTTCCACGATTTGCCACGACCTAAGCTCAAGCTGGATGTGTTTATTTTATATTTTGTCTAACTTTCGGCAGTAAACATTTCGAGTTTCACGAACAGGAAAATATGCCCTTCTGGGAGTATCTTTCCTTAAAGAGCCGAGCGCGGAGCGCGAGGTACCAATTTCAATGATCCACGGAAAAAAAAACAAATTTTCACAGACGGCAACTTCCGTGGATTATTGGAATTGTTGCCTGGCGTTATTAAATCAAATTAAATTCTGTTATGAAGATGTCGACTGTCAAATTCACTATTGTCACTTGGTCCTCTAATGTCAGATATTTCGTTTTTTGGCACATGTCACCCTATTGTATGAATGGCCTAAGCATCAGCCAGACAGTTTATTTCCACACAAGAAACACAGAGTAACTCGTTTGCAAAACTTTTTTAGAGGCCTTAATTACATTTGTTTTAATTATTACCATATTTATAAAAGTCTACTTCTTTAGTTAAAACAGATTTGTCATTAGGTGTTTATACAAGGTCTTCATAAATTATTCATACATCCGGTAGGCTTTGTACGTCAAAAATATCCTTCTAACTACATGTAAATTTGGTTTTCTAGAGGCAACATGATGAAGGAATCATTAATAAAGACCCGGTATAATCATTATTAAAATTTTGGCACACCCAATATTTGACAAGTAGATGACCCTTGGCTTGATCTCATTTTATTATGTTAATATATCTCCCTCTCCATAAATGAGACTGCCCTGTACGTTTTAATTCCTTCGTTACGCAAGCTAAAATGTGTCCGAAGAATTTCACTAAACATCTAAACAATGTACCCTGATAGAGTTTACCTTTGTTTTTGTTAATATGAAAGCACTTTTAGTACTTTAGAGTATGCAATATAAATAGCATATTGTCTTGATAATATGGCTCAAGTATATCATGTTTTACTCTCTCTCTCTCTCGGTGAAGTTTGAGAAGTTCTATCTTATCTGATTACTCTTGATTTAATAGATATGTTTGTGAAAGACAAAAAAATGTTATAACCCGGTTAATAATTTGAGTGTTTTATAAACGAATTATCTCACGGTAAGTTTTTATTCCACTGTACAATACGGGTTGACTTCAAGTTTTACCTTTTAGCTTTATGTATAAAATGATTGTCCACCTCTTACTTCTATCGTATGTGTTGGTCTTTGCCAATGGTTTGGACAACGGCTTGGCTCTAACTCCTCCAATGGGGTGGTTGTCTTGGCAAAGATTCCGGTGCGTCACAGACTGCACAAATTATCCTGATGATTGTTTAAGGTAGAGCATACCAATTATACGTCTTATCTTACTATAATGTACCTAAAATTAGTGACCAATTGATTCGTCAAACAGCCGATCGTTTGTCCGAGGATGGATATTTGGAAGCTGGTTACGAGTATATCATTATCGATGATTGTTGGTTAGCCGACGAGAGGGACAGCGATGGCGCTTTACAGCCAGATCCTGAAAGATTTCCAAATGGTATTAAAGATCTAGCAGATTATGTAATTGCAGTTTTCATGCCCGAGATTACAATGTTTAATTAAAATTTACGGTAGGTGCATTCAAAGGGGTTGAAATTTGGAATTTACGAAGACATTGGTAATTATACCTGCGCGGGATATCCAGGACTGAGTGGTAATTTTGAAACAGACGCTAATACGTTTGCAGAATGGGGTGTAGACTATATTAAAGTAGATGGATGTTATGAAGAACTTGATGGAATGGAAGAGAGTAAGGCCTTTGGCCATCTGTGTAAATTTTATTTAATTACATCTTTTAGAATATGCAGAACTTGGTCAATACCTTAACGCGACAGGAAGACCCATTGTCTATTCTTGCAGTTTTCCCGCGTATCAACAACTGCAAGTGAGTAATTCCGGTTTATTACAACACCATCTATCATTACAATCTGTTAGGCGAACTACACGGCTGCAGTAGATCTTTGCAATTTGTGGAGGAACTACGGCGACATAGATGACTCTTGGAACGATGTGAGAGACATTGCAGATTGGTTTTCTCAAAATCAAGGTTTTTTGAACAGGTTTGCAGGACCGGGTCACTGGAATGATCCAGATATGGTATCGATGAATCTTTGAAAAGTACTTATTTTATAACACAAAGTTTCAGTTAATTATTGGAGACTACGGTTTAAGCTATGACGAAAGTATCGCTCAAATGACCATCTGGACTCTCTTGGCAGCACCGCTGATAATCTCGGTCGACCTTCGAACTATAGAGCCTGAATTTAGTGAAATTCTTCTGAATAAAGACGCAATAAGTATCAACCAGGATCCTTTGGGAATTCCGGGACTTCTGTCGTATTCCGTATGAAAATCTTTAGTATTTTAGCATCATAATCATGTTTTGATGTTGTAGAACGACGACATTCACATTTGGATAAGACCAATTTCACCGCAGGTTGACGACAACTATTCCTATGGTGTCGGAATTGTTAGTTATCGCGATGGTGGAGGTCCTTCTCAAGTTGAAATTACGATGGCGTCTTTGGGTCTGGACGATGCCGATGGTTACACCATTAGGGTAATTAGGCTTGGTGGTCTGTAATAGTGGTTTCATTGTGCTCTTTTGTAGAATATTTTTGAACCGGCAGATCCTGTTAATGTAACTCCTAGTGACCCAATAAAGATTTTGGTTAATCCTTCAGGTAAATATATTTAAATTCAAGATGGTAAAAAATCTAACGCGGTCACTTGCAGGAGCAGTTCTTCTTCAGGTTAATCCAATTTCTGGTACACGATAGAAATTATAACGTATTGTAATAAAATAAAACATTTTCATTTCAATGTATTTATTTCATTTCTAGCCAAGGCAAGGGGCAAAATCTTACATTACTTCTGATTTAGCAGATAACAAAAAGGACAATTTAAATGACAACGATGAATTGAAATTTTTGTTCTAAATATACAATATTTATACTAGAAGTAAATCACAATACGCAGATCAGCAAAACACATTAGTGACATTCTATTTAAAAAGACAAAATAGAACATTGTCACTCTTTTACATCACAACCTTTAAACTGGTCCTTCATTTCTTATCTTGTAATATAACCTTTAGAACGTTACCTTTATGATACCTCTTTGTTTGCATACATGTCCTAATGGAAACTTTGTGATTTCGTGATGAACAAAAACTTTTCGTTAGCCGATACTTCATCCAAATGGAATCTTTATGTTAACAACAAAACACTTCATTAACAATTTGGACGTACTGGAAGATAAAATTGATCTAATCATAATCGGATTGTGATTTTATAGTGACAAGGTGAACGGTCAGTCTTGAATTCGGTTGTGCTTTTAATTCTTGCTAGGATACACTTAAACAATAGGTAATAAATAATAATAATTAAGGTACTTACACCCAATAAGGACCACCTTTTTTTAGAATCTGTATAAGTAGAAAATTTGAAGAAGTTTCTAAATGAAATCTATAACATAATAAATAACATTTTATAAAGATTCTATCTGAACTGGCCGTTATTTACACAAATTGGTATGTTTAGGTATCGAAAACGGTTATAAGGAATGGTTTATGTTTCGTTAAATTAGGAACCCGGGTTCTTAACAAAGAAAGTCCGTAGCTTTTGTGGCCGGCGAGCAGCAGCCCGCCCCGACTCGTTTTTGCAAAAGTAAAAGCCGAGGTTCCTCGAACGCTGCGCGACCGGGAAGGCCGACTTTCGGCTAAGGGATAAAGTCCAACTTTCTGGCCTTAGGTTGCAATATTTTATTTGTCTTTAACGCAAAGTTTAAGGTCCATAATTTATTATCATAACATACCTTTAGCTTTTGAAAATAACTCTTTTTATACGAAATACAAAACAGTGGGATCGGGTAGGTCTGGCACCTAGGAGAGCTTGCGTTTACCTGTGCGCATCCTCTTTGTCGCAGCTATCTCTCTCAGGCCACCAACTCCCCGATACTTAAATTTATCTGAATCCTGATTAAACAACCGAAAATTTCAGGTATACTAATGGTTTGAAAATTATTCTTTTTTAATCACTAAAATTGGCGTGATGTTAGCAAAATTGTGTGGCAACTATAAATTATTGCTAAAAGGTCATAGAAAATTATGAAAAAAACATTGATGATTGATATTGAACGTTCCTTCTCCGTTTTTAATTTAGCAATAATTTTGAATGAAGGAACCGTGTTCTGATTTTAAATTTTAACAATTAACTATTGGCTTCTTGATGGCTCTTTACTTTTTTTTACATTATGCAATTATAAATAATGTTGGAAGGCTGGTAACCTATTGCAGATTTGTTGTTCAAACCACTTTTTACTTTGTGTCGTAGACATTGTAATTTTGCCTCCGTTACCTTTTTTTACTCTGTTTAAAGGTTTTCAATGTCAATAATTACGGTCTTCATTGGGGCCTTTTACCTGGTCTCCTCTGTGCACTCTTTGGACAATGGGTTAGCTCTAACTCCTCCAATGGGTTGGTTATCTTGGCAAAGATTCAGATGTGTCACAGACTGCCAACAATTTCCCGACGATTGTATTAGGTAACCTTTAATCTTGTTGTCTACACATTGAAAAGAAGTACCGTTTTCCAGTGAACAACTCTTCCAAGTGATGGCTGACCGGATGGTCAAAGATGGGTACTTGGAAGCCGGTTACGAATACATCATAATAGATGATTGTTTGTTAGCCCCTGAAAGAGATAGTGATGGCCGCCTTCAAGCAGACCCTGATAGATTTCCCAGTGGAATTCCAGCTCTTGCAGACTATGTAAGAAGTAAATCCACGTTGGTGTTTTACTTACTTTATTTTTCTAGATGCATGAGAGAGGTTTGAAGTTGGGAATCTACGAAGATTATGGAACTAACACATGTGCGGGTTATCCCGGAAGTTTCGGCTACTTCGAAATTGACGCCAATACTTTTGCGGAATGGGGAATCGATTACTTAAAGTTTGACACTTGTTATGCCGACGGAGACGAAGCTATGGAACTGGGCCATCTTGAAATGGCTTCGTATTTGAACCAGACAGGAAGACCTATAGTATTTTCGTGTGAATTTCCTCTATATTTATGGATCGATGTAATGTGGTCTTCCGTTTGTATTTACGTTCAGATTTTGAATTACTTGGTTACAGACGAACTATACGATTGCTATTGAAGCTTGTAATCTTTGGAGAAATTACGGGGATGTACAAGACTCCTGGAGAAGTGTCACTGAAATTGTAGAATCCTATAAAGACAACCAGGATCTTTTACAACCAGTTGCAGGGCCTGGGCATTGGAATGATCCTGACATGGTACTCACTCCAGATTGACAAAATTTTTTACTTAATGACATTCTTGTAGCTGATTATTGGCAATTACGGTCTTAGCTACGAGCAAAGCAAAGCACAGATGACACTGTGGTCAATTTTAGCTTCACCTCTCATCATGTCTGTCGATTTGCGCACCATTAAACCGAAGTTTAAGGACATTCTTTTAAATGAGCATGCGATTGCTATTAATCAGGATCCTTTATGGATTCAGGGTCATTTACATACTACCGTGAGTTGAGGCTTCAATTTTATTGTTAGCTATATTTGGGTTTACAGATTGATGATATTGACGTTTGGATGAAACCCATTGCTCCAACGGCCGGAGAACAATATTCTTTAGGTGTAGGATTTGTTAGTAATAGAAAAGACGGATTTCCTTACAGATTGGAGTTCACACTTGAGTCTCTGTTGGATTTGCAATATCGTGGAGCTTATATTCTTATGGTAATTTTTACTTAACTTACTTTAATACACTTTTTGCTTTTCAAAATGAAAATGTTTATTAATTTAACACTTTCACGGTGCTGTGTTAACATCTATCTTCTTCTACTTTTCTTGATTGAATTGCTTCTTGCATTTCTGTTTTGCAGGATGTTTTTAAGAACACAACTGATATCTTAGTACGAAGCACAGATCCACTAGAAGTTAGAGTCAAGCCGTCAGGTGAGCCAAATGAACATTTTTATTTTATCTGATTAATATATTTCAATTTTAGGAGCCGTTTTTTGGCATTTAGTTTTACAATCGTTTCTGGATTAATCTAACGACATTACTAATTGAATCTTTAACGCAATAAAAATTCTTACAAAGCGTCTATTTCAACCATGTGTTTGAGAAGATTTTTAACCCGCATCTTATATTTTTCCTCATTAACATCCACATTAGTTTCTGTAAAGTTGTCTTCAGAATCACTGTTTTCTATTTTGCTTGAACATTTCATTTTAAGTATTCCCAAGGCCATTATCATACCGAATCTGGAATATTTTTTCCAGTGGTCTTTTAAAACTTCAAAAGAAAAGAGTTTTTCCCCATCCCCACCTAATTCTTTATACAACAGCGTAAAACTCTCGTAATAGATCCGTAGATATTTGTCTAAATCATTTAGAAGTGGTTTAGAAGCTCCTGAATATAAACAGTAAGATAAGTCGCACACAGGACTTCCTTCTTTGGCTATTTGGAAGTCCAAAAATCGCATGTTCACCAGTTTTTTAACACCGCTGTTGAGCTCCTATAAGAAATTGTGTTTATTACGTAATTTAAATAAATACATACATCATATTTAAACACCATATTGTTGCTCCAACAGTCCCCGTGCAAAACTACAGAAGGCTCACATTTTGCAGTTACAACTTCAGATATCTGCTCAACAATACCAGCACCAAGATATTTTTTGAATTTTTCTATAACGACGTCATCTTCCCCTTCAACCAAGAAGGACTTCAGTTGATGACTATGATCTTGCAAATAAGGTTTGATACCATAGTTAGGATTGTCAAGAAACTCGGAATACATATTACACAGTTTTCCAACAACTCTGCCATATCCCTCGGGATCTCTAGACTGCAAAGCGAATGAGTACGCATGGAACTGACCATACGTCTTAAAAATCAAATCAACATGTTCCCCGTCTAAATCTTTAGTCTTTTCGAACACTTCAAAACCACACGACCTTAAATTTTCCAGGCACAACACTTCCTTTCCGGTTGCACTAAACGTTTTATAACATTTTGGCAAAAACACTGGAGGGGCTCGCACATCATCAACCGCAGGAATCACTTCGGTATAAAAGTATATCTCGTTTAAAAACGCTTTCTCAATAGGGGCGGTTGTTCTGGCGCTCTTCTCCACGAAAGCCGCCTTTATGACCACATTCAGGTTTTTGTTTGTAGAATCTTTGATAGCGATTATAAAAATTAAGCTTAAGTTGCCTTCACCTTCTTTGTTCGTTTGGATGTCAGCTATGGTGTAGTTGTCGAAGCCTTGTTCTTCAGCGACACTGTTAATGAGAGCTGCAATTTCTGGGCGTTTCGTCAATATTTCCATGGTTGTGGCTTCAAATAACTAACTGAATCGAATAGTGATTCATGGCAAGGCGAGAGATAAAAATATAGATTTTATCTTATCGGGGACTTGCTAAGTGAATTAAGAGAACATTTATGTTTTTTATCGTTATTTGAAAAGAATAACAAGGGCAAGTGCTTCTGGATTTTGTAAACGCACTGCGAGCTGCATTTGAATTAATGAATGTCTTTAAAGCGAAATCGTCATAGTCTAATTTTATTTGTGCCTCTTGTTCGGGTATATTTTCTTCTGACAATTTGGAAAAAAGAAGATTATGCACATCTTGTACCCTTAAGCCAAATTAAATGGAGGTTTCGTTTCTTTGTCGCCTGATTGAAATTAAATCTTGTGCGAGGCAATCAATAGTTCGTTGGTCTGAAAAGGTGGGTTTTAGGGCTTGTTCTAAAAGTGCTCACTTCGTGAAGCGATCAAATCAGCTGCATAGAAGTTATTCTGTTGGGTTTCTATTGTTGCAACAAATTTGTGACGCGACATGCACATGAAATATTTTAAACGTGGATAAGAAAGTTTACTGCTCAAGTCAACACTTAATGACTGATTACCATTCACGACTCTCGCATAGCTCACCACGGTGGTATTTCTGCACTCTATTTTTTTTATTTATATAATTTTTAATCTGCACTTAAGGTCAGTGATATTTCAGTGAATGAAAAATCGTTTCAAAGTGCGGTAAGTTATTTATTAGTTAAAGCTCCAATTACCAAACAACAATAGAATATTGATTGCATTACCTTAGTATTCTTAGTAGTTGTACTATAGATACTGAAGTGTTAATAAATATTATTATTAGGAGCAAAAGTTAGGCAAGTCTGTAAGTTTGACGGCCGAGCCTGCGAGGCCAGCAAATACAGATGAGCCACGAAAAGCCACTTTTCTCCGAATAAAACGTGCTATTTTTTTTAATCGCCGAAAGTCGCCCACGATACACAAATTTGACAGACCATTAACTAATAATACATTGCATTAATTTTATTTAAAAATTGATTTGTTTTGCGTCTAACTGCATTAAAAGACCAGCGTTGATAATGCGTCAAATTTTTCGGAAAAGTTGAATACCTATATAACTGAGTGTTAATAGTGATTATTCTCAAATAGTCTTCAAATAAATTATGTTGTGGCTATGAATAGACGTTCAACAAACAAGACAATCAAAAAATGATTAAAATTTATTAACATAATTGCGATAAGCTCAAAACGATAACACATTCAAGCTGTACCAGATATTTATCTCTTCTTTGCGCAAACGATTCTATTTGTTAATTAAAATTCAAATCGACTGGTAGTCCCCGTGGCAGTAACTGAGCAACTTTTGCCAGTTTATTGAACTCTTATTGATTGAGGAAAATGCCGCAACAACACAAATAATGTTCTAGTGTGAAACGTGAACGTTATCAATTCTTAGCCGGCTGTCTTGCCAAACATGTAAGTAGACTTTCAAAATTCCCAGCCGAAATTAGATTTTATGCATTGCTCAACGTCGACATGGTGTGGTTTGTTGACAGGTCAAATATGATGTTCATAATTTCCATATTCGTGGGACTTTTGAGTAGTCCTTCTTTCGTGCAGACTTTGGACAATGGACTTGCCCTTACTCCTCCGATGGGCTGGATGCACTGGCAGAGATTTCGGTGCTTGGTGGATTGTGAAAACTACCCTGATGAGTGCATAAGGTTTGAATAAAAATACATTATGGTTTAATTTTAATAAATGATACTTCAAGTGAGAAACTCTTTCGAGTCACCGCGGACCATATGGTATCAGATGGATACTTGGAGGCCGGTTACGAATACGTCATTATAGACGACTGCTGGATGTCAAAGGAGAGAGACAGCGCGGGGAGACTCCAACCAAACGCTACTAGGTTTCCAAACGGGATTAAATCTTTGGCTGATTATGTAAATAAAAGACAACCGATTCGATCAAATTGTTGGTTGTGTTGTCCAATTAAGTAACACAAACAGTTGTAAATTTCAGATTCATAGTAAGGGACTGAAATTTGGGATTTATGCGGATTTTGGAACAAAAACTTGTGCTGGATATCCGGGGAGTCACGAGTATTTAGAAATTGACGCCAACACTTTTGCCGAATGGGAAGTGGACTACTTGAAGCTTGATGGGTGTTACGCGGCTTTGGATGACCTAGAACCAGGTAAAAATATATTAGTTATATTTTACTTCTGCTGAACTTACTCATTGCAGGTTACATCAAAATGGGCCACTACTTAAACAAAACTGGACGCCCAATAGTTTATTCCTGCAGCTGGCCCGCCTACCAGGAACCCAAAGGAGTAAAGGTATTTTCCACCCTTGCGACTTTTAATCAAATCACATCTGCTCATATTTAAGCCAAATTACTCAGCATTGGCAGAAGCTTGCAACCTGTGGCGTAATTGGGACGACATCGACGACACCTGGTCGAACGTCACAAACATCTTGAAATGGTTCAGCTCAAACCAAGATCGAATTGCCGGTTTCTCTGGCCGCGGTCATTGGAACGACCCCGACATGTTAATCATTGGCAATTACGGCCTGAGTTACGAACAAAGTAAAGCACAAATGGCGATATGGGCCATCATGGCTGCACCTTTGATAATGTCGGTCGATCTGAGGACCATCGAACCGAAATTCAGGGAGATTTTGTTGAACAAGGAAGTTATAAAAATTAATCAGGATCCTTTGGGGGTACAAGGAAGATTAGTTACTACTGTACGTGGACATAACGGGCTTTAGGTTCTATCTGATATGATTTTTTTTAGATAAGAAATATTGATATTTGGACGAAGCCAATCGGGCCTAGTGATTCAGGGAGGAATTCGTATGCTATTGGGTTTTTGAGCAACAGAGTGGATGGTTTTCCGTACAGGCTGAATGTAACTTTATCGCAATTAAATATAACAGGAGCCGACAGTTACGTAATTAAGGTAAGGTGAAATATTTGCGTCTTAATAAAAATACCACTATAGACTAAAGACATGATGACTAAAAAGCTAAATTGGCATATCCGATATTTGTGATATAACTGATAAGTAAAAGAATCTTAAAAAATGGAAACCTGATATACGGAACAAGGAAACCTGAGAAAATAAGAAGGAACTTATCTACCTGATAAATTGAAGAATTTAAAACCTCAGAAACTGGAAACTGAAGGCGTGACACACAAAGAACCGAAACATTCGGAAATTAAGAAACTGAGGATCTGAGAAATTGAAGAACTGATAAACTGTAAACCTGAAAACTCACACTAACTAACTAAGAGGCTGAGAATTTGACAAACGTTATATGAGATGCTCCAAGATTTTCAAGAGGATACCTCATAAATTTTCAGAAACTTTCAGGATTTTTTAAAATATTTTCGGGTTCTTCAAGAAGCTGTAGGACACTTTTTTTGGATTTCTATGTTTTTTGAACTCTTAGTTCTTTGTACTTAGTTTGTAGTTTTTCAAAGGGTTTTAAAAATCCTTCAGGAGCCTTTAAGGTCTTTAGGATAACTCTAGAATTTCTCAGGATACTTTAGGCTTTTTAAGGAACATAGTTAGGAATCTTCAGAAACCTACAGGTTTCTTCAGGACTTTTTAGGATACTTCAGAACGCTGTATAATGTTGCTCAGGTTTGCAGCTTCCTCAATTTCAATTTCCTACCCTCCTCAGGATCTCAAATTTCTGAAACACATCATGTATTTTCTTAGGTTACTCAAGCTCCCAAATTCTTAAAGTTTTTTTACAGGTTGCACAACTTCCCGAAAAGATCTAAGTTGTTCAGGTTACTCTAATTCCTACGCTATAGGTTCCTAAAGTTCCTAGATTCTCATGTTTCTTATTGGTCAGGTTCTTCTAGCTCATCCGGCTCATCCAGTGTGTCGGGTTCCTTGGAACTTTCTCGCCAATTACTCAAGTTCTCAAATTAGTCTGAAAAACTAGGAAACTGGGACATTATAATTGAGAAACCAAAGACTGGTAACATCAAAAAGTTGTCGTCGCGTGGGCCAGTTGGGAAACCCAAAGGGTCGTAAAACCTTTACCTGACTGGCGGCGCTCACGCCCGCCAATCAGTCAAAATCCAACTCTCAATCAAAAAACAAGTCAAAATCCAACTCTCAATCAAACAGCAGTCAAAATCCAACAGTCAACATTCAACAGCCGCTAGGGCACAATTCAATCTAAAATCAGGACACAGTTCCTTTATTCAAATTCACCACAAAACTAAACCGGGACAAGAAACGTTCACTATCAATCTCCAACTATTCGTAATATACAAGTTCATTAAGTTCGCGAGTATTTTAATACAAATTCAAAACATATGGTCCTTCAAGTAACACAAATCTACCCCCAATGCATTACAAAATTGATATAGTAAAAAATTGAAAAGGTGTGAATCTAAGAAGGTGGAAATCTGAAAAGCGTGCAACTGGGAAAAACTGAAAAACTTAAAATTTAAGAAACTGAACTTATTAGAAGAACCTGGGAAAACTGGAAAGACCTGAGATATTAAGATACTGAGAATCTAGCTAATGAGAAATTGGAGAACAACTGAAAACTTGAGAATTTCATGAAAAGCCGAGAAGAGTAAACCTAAGAACTCGGCAAATGCAAAAATGAAAATCTGTGAAATTGAGAATCTGAAAATCTGGGTTCCAAAGAACAATTTTACCAATTCTGTAAAATCTTTTGTTTAGGCTTACTGGGTCTGTGTTATAGGGAACCTCAAAAAGTTAAACGCTTAAAGAGTAAGAAACTTTATAGTTTTTAAAACTAAAAAAGGGAAAAAAACGAGAAACTTAAAAAAGTGAAGAGCTGGGAAATTGAAAAATTGTATTGAGACTCTGATACTCTGATAAATTACAGGAACCTGAAAATCTGGGATTTGAGAAATTAAAACATGACAAATCAATAAGCTGAGAACATGACAAATCAAGTACTTAAAAAATGATAAATATGAAACCCGAGAATTGAGAATGCACATATTTTATAAAAAAATATATGTTACAACTTGTCAAACTGATATGTCGGACCAATCAATTTTTTTAAATCGACCAATCGAGTTTGAATTTTCGCCAGCGAAAATCTCCACAGGGAAATTATCGAAAACACCCCTATAAACCTAACGTGACCTAAAGTAACCTAACTACACATTTATAAATAGTTCCACCAATACTTCATATAACTAAAATTTAAACCGTGTATTAAAGAACATTTCAGACAGATCTATAATAACACAGATCTAGGCCCTAGTCCTTCAACACCTTCCGCCTTTGCAAATCATATACTAATAACGAAACATAGTTTTTCACCATCCAATTCCAAATTGATTCGCAAAGGCAATAAAAGCCGGAAATTAGATTTTCTTGAGACTTTGGAAATAAAGAAAGCCTTGAAACTGGAAAACGGATCTTGTTCAAATGAACAGAATAACTTAAATAATTTTTTTCCATCCAACATTATTTTAACCTCAAATGTCACTTCTTTCACTTATAATTATTTGATTATTTATCACCTTTATACCACTCAAATATAGTTTAAACAAACACCAGATTCTCCTCGTTTTTTTCCAATTTGAAAAAAAAAATGAAACCTTTTCAAAACGTCAAATTTAATAATTTTTCAAAACAACGTCATAATTTAAACATTCTTTAAGGTAAGAACCCCACTGTAATTCATCAGTTGTATCATTAATCTCTTGTACAATTAGGTCTGAAGATGGGAGTAGTTTTCTCTCTAAACATGTTCCCATTGTAATTTACGTTTATTAAATTTTGTGGAGTTTGACTTGAATATATTTAAGTTTTAATTTAAATTTACTCCACTTTGATTCATCAACACTCTTCCCGTTTACATTAACGTTCTCAAGTAACCTTTTAGTGGTGAGATATCCCCAAAATAGACCTGTAAAATGCACAGGAGAACTTTGACTTGCCTACCCGGCAAGGCACACGTGAAGTTGCAACGTACTGCAGTGGTTGGCAACGCGCTGAAGCTGGCGTGGCTAAAAAACCGTTGGCGTCCCTTCTAGAGGGTGGAAGGAGGACCGACGGCCATTACATTAATGTAGACTTTAACGTTAGAACTAACCAGAAGTAACGCTTATTTTTTGTTTGTTTTTATCTGATTTTGTTCCACTACGAGTTTTCCTGTTTTTAAAGCTGAGTGTGCTCTATGTTTAAATTGCATTGTTGAAATTTTACGTTACCAGAAGGGTCGGTGGAATCACGTGTGTGGTGCCGCCCGACGTATTAACAGGTAACCTTTTTATTTTATCTAATTTTCTTTTGTCATACTCAACATAATGAGATGGCCCCGAAATTGGCCGACGTTTGTTCCACGTGCATATTAGAAACTCCTAGCTAAAGGCTTTTCAATTTTCACCGTTGTCTGGTCACCCTTTGTCAGCGTCACTAATAAAATGGCCGCCAGCGTGGAAAGCTATTAGTCACCCCTTTGTTGTTAGGTCTTGTTTAAATAATATCTACGGCTGCTATTAAAACCTGGATAAATTATTATTCGGAATTTGGAGAATTTGAGATTTGGACAATCTGAGATCTTAGGGAGCTTGAGACCTTGAGTCCCACAGCAACCTGACAACTTGAGAAACCAAATTTGAGAACTGGATTGACTGATTGATATTTTGGACAAACAGAGAACTATGCGAATCATAGACCTTAAGGAACTTAAACTTGAGAAGTGCAAAATAATGAGATTTTGAGCAAATTCAGATTTCAGGAAACTTGAGAACTTGAGTAACTTGATATTTTAGGGAACGTGAGACCTCCACTGTCGAAAGAAACTGCAAACTTGAGAAGCCGAACTTAAATTCTCACGAAACTTAAGAATTTGAGAAACTTCGGAATCTAACTGCAGTAACCCAATGAACTGAAAACTTAAGAAGTTCAGTAACCCAAGAACATGAGAATTTGAGAAACTAAACTCGAGAACTGGAGCAACTTTAAGAATTTGAGGAACATAAGAACCTGAGAATATGAAGAACCTGAAATCTTAGGGATCCTGAGTACCTAATGAACTTGTGAATTTGGACCATTTGAAATCATGGAAGATCTGAGATCTGAGGGAGCTTGAGACCTTGACTAACCACAACTTGAGAAACCAAATGTCAGGAATGGATTGACTAATGAGATGGCCCTGAAATTGGCCGGCGTTTGTTCCACGTGCATACTAGAAACTCCCAGATAAAGGCTTTTCAATTTTTACCGTTGTCCGGCCACTCTTTGTCAGCGTCACTAATAAAATTGCCGTCAGGGTGGAAAGCTATTAGTCACCCCTTTGTTGTTAGGTCTTGTTTAAATAATATCAATTACTGCCATTCAAACCTGGATAAAGCATTGAATAACTACCTCTCTTTCGGTATAAGGCCGACAACAGCTTGCGGTCATTGAAAAGCTATTTTGTCTCTGTTGACTTGAATTAACCAACACTGAATACAAAAGGGCAAATAGCGGCATAGCGCCACGCCGAATGTTGTTTTCTCTTAGGAGTTTATATTTCAACTGACTTACAACTATGTACATATATACAGGGTGGTCGGCTCCTAGTGGTGGGAGAAGTGTCCACGGCCAATAGACTTGATCGATACTAATAACGTTTAAGTGGGTTTAAACAGTAATTTGAATGTTCCGCCATTGCTTGTCATGTCAAAAAAATAAATAAAATTTATTGTCTGACGATCAAATTTTCAAAGAACGAGCGGAAACGTTCGTCAGGTGTAGGAGAGGCTTTAGGGTACGGACATGTCGAAGATGCCGAGCTGAATGTCGCGGTCGCGGTGGAGGTCGATGTCGAATCGCTCTAAAACAATATTGTATGTTTATATGGGCGCGCGATATCGAGGATACATCGATGAGCGCAGTGGAGGGCGCGGTCGATGCTTGCAGCGCGATGTTTAGAGCGATTCAAAATATTTGATTTTCCGTCGCGGTCGAAAGGATGGCATCGGGGTAGAGTACAGTTTAAATTAACAATACCGAGAAATTTCAATCGGCTCTACCTTTATTAGACCTTTTTAATTATAAATGTTTATTGCCAAACTGTTCTATGCGCTTAATTCCGAATCGCTTTAAGTGAATATGATATTCCCCCTGGAAAAAATAGCATAATAAAAATATTGCATATCAATAATAAACAAACAAAATAATAACAACAATACAACAATTTATCAAAAATATTATAACGTAACCTATGCCATGTATACAAAGTGATCATAAAGTTCAGTACAAAATTTATAACTTAGTTCTTTAATATTTTTGCGAAAAACGCTTTAACAGGTCGATTTTTGTTTTTAAATTTTTTTTTAATTTTTTTTTAAGGGGGTGCTAGGGGGCTAAAGGGGTAAGATCTAAAACTTGAAATTTTGGTGCTCTAATTCCTACGCTATAAGTTCCTAAAGTTTCTAGATTCTCATGTTTCAAATTGGTCATGTTCTTCTAGCTCATCCGGCTCATCCAGTGTGTCAGGTTCCTTGGAACTTTCTCGCCAATTACTCAAGTTCTCAAATTAGTCTCAAGATTAGTAAAATTTTAAAGTCGAGAAATTAAGAAATCGAGAATTCGCCAATCTAGAAACCTGAAAATCGGTACAAAGTGAAGAATTTGACAAACTGAAAAACTAGGAGATTGTGCTGAGAAATATTTGCAGCAGCCGTCGTGTCGGTCAGTTGGGAAACCCAAATATATATAATATACCACTCAAATATAGTTTAAACAAACGCCAGATTCTCCTCGTTTTTTTCCAATTTGAAAAAAAAAAATGAAACCTTTTCAAAACGTCAAATTTAATAATCTTTCAAAACAACGTCATAATTTAAACATTCTTTAAGGTAAGAACCCCACTGTAATTCATCAGTTGAATCATTAATCTCTTGTAAAATTAGGTCTGAAGATGGGAGTAGTTTTCTCTCTAAACATGTTCCTATTGTAATTTACGTTTATTAAATTTTGTGGAGTTTGACTTGAATATATTTAAATTTTAATTTAAATTTACTCCACTTTGATTCATCGACACTCTTCCCGTTTACTTTAACGTTCTCAAGTAACCTTTGAGTGGTGAGATATCCCCAAAATAGACCTTTAAAATGCACAAGAGAACTTTGACTTGCCTACCCGGCAAGGCGCACGTGAAGTTGCGACGTACTGCAGTGGCTGGCAACGCGCTGAAGCTGGCGTGGCTAAAAAACGGTTGGCGTCCCTTCTAGAGGGTGGAAGGAGGGCCGGCGGCCATTACATTAATGCAGACTTTAACGTTAGAACTAACCGGAAGTAACGCTTTTTTTTTGTCTTTATCTGATTTTGTTCCACTACGAGTTTTCCTGTTTTTAAAGCTGAGTGTGCTCTATGTTTAAATTGCATTGTTGAAATTTTACGTTACCAGAAGGGTCGGTGGAATCACGTGTGTGGTGCCGCCCGACGTATTAACAGGTAACCTTTTTATTTTATCTAATTTTCTTTTGTCATACTCAACATAATGAGATGGCCCTGAAATTGGCCGGCGTTTGTTCCACGTGCATATTAGAAACTCCTAGATAAAGGCTTTTCAATTTTCACCGTTGTCTGGTCACCCTTTGTCAGCGTCACTAATAAAATGGCCGCCAGCGTGGAAAGCTATTAGTCACCCCTTTGTTGTTAGGTCTTGTTTAAATAATATCTACGGCTGCTATTAAAACCTGGATAAATCATTGAAAAGCTACCTGTCTTTTGGTATAGAGATATCCTGAGAACTTAAGGAACTCAAGAGTTTCGAATATTTGAAATCTGACAAACTGACAACTTGAGAAGCTAAACTTAAGAAGTGGATTGACTTGATATTTTAGAAAACCAGACAACTATGGGAATGACCTTAATGAACTTAAACTTGAGAAGTTGAGAAACCGGAGGTTTTGAAACAATTCAGATTTCAGGAAACTTGGGAACTTGAGTAAGTTGAGATTTGAGGAAACTTGAGACCTCCACTGTCCAAAGAAACTGCTAAGTTGAGAAACCGAACTTAAGGTCTCACGGACCTTAAGAAATTGAGAAACTTCGGAATTTGGAGAATTTGAGATTTGGACAATCTGAGATTTTAGGGAGCTTGAGACCTTGAGTCCCACAGCAACCTGACAACTTGAGAAACCAAATTTGGGAACTGGATTGACTGATTGATATTTTGGACAAACAGAGAACTATGCGAATCATAGACCTTAAAGAACTTAAACTTGAGAAGTGCAGAATAATGAGATTTTGAGGAAATTCAGATTTCAGGAAACTTGAGAACTTGAGTAACTTGAGATTTTAGGGAACTTGAGACCTCCACTGTCAAAAGAAACTGCAAACTTGAGAAGCCGAACTTAAATTCTCACGCAACTTAAGAATTTGAGAAACTTCGGAATCTAACTGCAGTAACCCAATGAACTGAAAACTTGAGAAGTTCAGTAACTCAAGAACATGAGAATTTGACAAACTAAACTCGAGAACTGGAGCAACTTCAAGAATTTGAGGAATATAAGAACCTGAGAATATGAAGAACTCTTAGGGATCCTCAGTACCTAATGAACTTGTGAATTTGGACCATTTGAAATCATGGAAGATCTGAGATCTGAGGGAGCTTGAGACCTTGACTAACCACAACTTGAGAAACCAAATGTCAGGAATGGATTCACTAATGAGATGGCCCTGAAATTGGCCGGCGTTTGTTCCACGTGCATACTAGAAACTCCAAGATAAAGGCTTTTCAATTTTTACCGTTGTCCGGCCACTCTTTGTCAGCATCACTAATAAAATGGCCGCCAGAGTGGAAAGCTATTAGTCACCCCTTTGTTGTTAGGTCTTGTTTAAATAATATCCACTACTGCCATTCAAACCTGGATAAAGCATTGAATAACTACCTCTCTTTCGGTATAAGGCCGACAACAGCTTGCGGTCATTGAAAAGCTATTTTGTCTCTGTTGACTTGAATTAACCAACACTGAATACAAAAGGGCAAATAGCGGCATAGCGCCCGGCCGAATGTTGTTTTCTCTTAGGAGTTTATATTTCAACTGACTTACAACTATGTACATATATACAGGGTGGTCGGCTCCTAGTGGTGGGAGAAGTGTCCACGGCCAATAGAGTTGATCGATACTAATAACGTTTAAGTGGGCTTAAACAGTAATTTGAATGTTCCGCCATTGCTTGTCATGTCAAAAAAATAAATAAAATTTATTGTCTGACGATCAAATTTTCAACGAACGAGCGGAAACGTTCGTCAGGTGTAGGAGAGGCTTTAGGGTACGGACATGTCGAAGATGCCGAGCTGAATGTCGCGGTCGCGGTGGAGGTCAATGTCGAATCGCTCTAAAACAATATTGTATGTTTATATGGGCGCGCGATATCGAGGATACATGGATGAGCGCAGTGGAGGGCGCGGTCGATGCTTGCAGCGCGATGTTTAGAGCGATTCAAAATATTTGATTTTCCGTCGCGGTCGAAAGGATGGCATCCGGGTAGAGTACAGTTTAAATTAACAATACCGAGAAATTTCAATCGGCTCTACTTTTATTAGACCTTTTTAATTATAAATGTTTATTGCCAAACTGTTCTATGTGCTTAATTCCGAATCGCTTTAAGTGAATATGATATTTCCCCTGGAAAAAATAGCATAATAAAAATATTGCATATCAATAATAAACAAACAAAATAATAACAACAATACAACAATTTATCAAAAATATTATAACGTAACCTATGCCATGTATACAAAGTGATCATAAAGTTCAGTACAAAATTTATAACTTAGTTCTTTAATATTTTTGCGAAAAACGCTTTAACAGGTCGATTTTTGTTTTTAAATTTTTTTTTAATTTTTTTTTAAGGGGGTGCTAGGGGGCTAAAGGGGTAAGATCTAAAACTTGAAATTTTGGTGCTCTAATTCCTACGCTATAAGTTCCTAAAGTTTCTAGATTCTCATGTTTCAAATTGGTCATGTTCTTCTAGCTCATCCGGCTCATCCAGTGTGTCAGGTTCCTTGGAACTTTCTCGCCAATTACTCAAGTTCTCAAATTAGTCTCAAGATTAGTAAAATTTTAAAGTCGAGAAATTAAGAAATCGAGAATTCGCCAATCTAGAAACCTGAAAATCGGTACAAAGTGAAGAATTTGACAAACTGAAAAACTAGGAGACTGATTGTGCTGAGAAATATTTGCAGCAGCCGTCGTGTCGGTCAGTTGGGAAACCCAAATATATATAATATACCACTCAAATATAGTTTAAACAAACGCCAGATTCTCCTCGTTTTTTTCCAATTTGAAAAAAAATGAAACCTTTTCAAAACGTCAAATTTAATAATCTTTCAAAACAACGTCATAATTTAAACATGCTTTAAGGTAAGAACCCCACTGTAATTCATCAGTTGTATCATTAATCTCTTGTAAAATTAGGGCTGAAGATGGGAGTAGTTTTCTCTCTAAACATGTTCCTATTGTAATTTACGTTTATTAAATTTTGTGGAGTTTGACTTGAATTAAATTTTAATTTAAATTTACTCCACTTTGATTCATCGACACTCTTCCCGTTTACTTTAACGTTCTCAAGTAACCTTTTAGTGGTGAGATATCCCCAAAATAGACCTGTAAAATGCACAAGAGAACTTTGACTTGCCTACCCGGCAAGGCGCACGTGCAGTGTTGGCAACGCGCTGAAGCTGTCGTTGCTGAAAAACGGTTGGCGTCCCTTCTAGAGGGTGGAATGAGGACCGGCGGCCATTACATTCATGCAGACCTTAACGTTAGAAGTACCCAGAAGTAACTAATGCTTAATTTTTTGTTTTTATCTTTTGTTCCACTATGAGTTCTCCTGTTTTTAAAGCTGAGTGTGCTCTATGTTTAAATTGCATTGTTGAAATTTTACGTTACCAGAACAATAAAAGGGCCGCCAGGGTGGAAAGCTATTAGTCACCCCTTTGTTGTTAGGTCTTGTTTAAATAATATCTACGGCTGCTATTAAAACCTGGATAAATCATAATATCTACCTGTCTTTTGGTATAGAGAGATCCTGAGAACCTAAGGAACCCAAGAGTTTCGAATATTTGAAATCTGACAACCTGACAACTTCAGAAACTAAACTTGAGAAGTGGATTGACTAGATATTTTAGAAAACCAGACAACTATGGGAATCTTAGACCTTAATGAACCTAATCTTGAGAAGTGGAGAAACCTGAGGTTTTGAAACAATTCAAATTTCAGGAAACTTGGGAACTTGAGTAACTTGAGAATTGAGGAAACTTGAGACCTCCACTGTCCAAAGAAACTGCAAAGTTGAGAAACCGAACTTAAGGTCTCACGGACCTTAAGAATTTGAGAAACTTCTTAATTTGGAGAATTTGAGATTTGGACAATCTGAGATCTTAGGGAGCTTGAAACCTTGAGTCCCACAGCAACCTGACAACTTGAGAAACCAAATTTGGGAACTGGATTGACTGATTGATATTTTGGACAAACAGAGAACTATGCGAATCATAGACCTTAAGGAACTTAAACTTGAGAAGTGCAAAATAATGAGATTTTGAGCAAATTCAGATTTCAGGAAACTTGAGAACTTGAGTAACTTGATATTTTAGGGAATTTGAGACCTCCACTGTCGAAAGAAACTGCAAACTTGAGAAGCCGAACTTAAATTCTCACGAAACTTAAGAATTTGAGAAACTTCGGAATCTAACTGCAGTAACCCAATGAACTGAAAACTTAAGAAGTTCAGTAACCCAAGAACATGAGAATTTGAGAAACTAAACTCGAGAACTGGAGCAACTTTAAGAATTTGAGGAACATAAGAACCTGAGAATATGAAGAACCTGAAATCTTAGGGATCCTGAGTACCTAATGAACTTGTGAATTTGGACCATTTGAAATCATGGAAGATCTGAGATCTGAGGGAGCTTGAGACCTTGACTAACCACAACTTGAGAAACCAAATGTCAGGAATGGATTGACTAATGAGATGGCCGTGAAATTGGCCGGCGTTTGTTCCACGTGCATACTAGAAACTCCTAGATAAAGGCTTTTTAATTTTTACCGTTGTCCGGCCACTCTTTGTCAGCATCACTAATAAAATGGCCGCCAGGGTGGAAAGCTATTAGTCACCCCTTTGTAGCCATTCAAACCTGGATAAATCATTGAATAACTACCTCTCTTTCGGTATAAGACCGACAGCAGCTTGCGGTCATTTAAAAGCTATTTTGTCTCTGTTGACTTGAATTAACCAACACTGAGTAAGAACTGAATACAAAAGGGCAAAGAGCGGCATAGCGCCACGCCGAATGTTGGGGTTCTGAAAAGTGTCTTATCTTTATGTTGTATTATTTCCGACTCCGTCGTTCGCATGTAACCGACATCTGGCTATTTTAGACACCGGGAAACCAAATTTCGGTATCTAGTGATTTTGCTTACGTATACAGTGGTCATAAAGTTCCGCACAAAAACGCTCGAACAGGTCGATTTTTGTTTTTAAATTGCCATCTTATGACATAAATTTTTTGTTGATGATGTCACCTGTTTTTGAACTATGACACCGTCGATATTTTCCAAATCTACATAAAATACTCTTGATTTGAAAAATAACAAATTCATGCTTTTTTTTTGTAGAAACGAATCGATAAAAGTACGTCTGGATAGAGTATTGAATTAGCTTAAAAATGATGTACACACGACCCCCCATGCCATGCAATTTTTTTAAGGGGGTGGCCGCCCTGGCTAAAGGGGTGAGATCTGAGACTTGAAAGTTTGGTACAATTTGGTTCCCCTTGATAACAAAATTGACCTGTTCGAGAGTTTTTTGAAAGTGGAATTGTTGGGGGGTACAAATTTTAGTTGGGACACCCCTTATAGTTACTTCCATCTACTTTCCTCATCTTAGATCGTGTTAGATCAAACTTTCCTCATGTTTCCCAGTCCATAAAAATCTCAAGGAAATTGTACAATTGCACTATTAATTATAACAATTGCAAACATTCTTAATTGTTTAATAAGGATACTTATAATCCATTTTTTTTATAAACAATTGTCAATGTCAAAATGCAATTAAAGACCAGGTTGTATCATCTAAAAATATGTCCTTTCGGACCGAGCTGTATAGCTGACACTGTTATTAAGGTTATTTTCACCATGTTAAACAACGGAATAAATGTCAGAATTTGACATTCAATGTGACCAAGCAAAAATTACTGTTGTTTATACCAACATGACCACATTTTGACAATTGTTTATAAAAAAAAATGATAATACATACTTGTTTAACATTATGCCACATAGTTTAGAAAATAATCACGCCGATTTACATTCGTGGTAATAATTCTTTTTGATAATTTTAACTAGATTTGCATTCATTTTTGCTGCTATTAAGAAATCCCACTCGTGGACTTTGTCCACCCGTGAGATTCGTGACTAGTCAAAGTTATCAAAAAATTATCACCACTTATGTAATTACTGTTGAATATTTCGAACAAATTTTACGTCTTGATAGAAAATATCGTAATAACGCATTTCAAACCAGAGTTGGTCTGGTTTTAGTTTTTAAACAAAAAAAAATATTATTTTCTGGAAACCAATTGCCCTAGGCTTTGATAAAGTGGAGATGATAATTGTAATGTACGTGTTGCTGCATAATTGTCTGGCAACAATACATTAATGGTAACGCATACGAGGACGTATTGATAAGTTTCTAGCCTAACATAGAAAGAACAATGAAATGTCAAATACAAAAAATATTGATTCAACGTAATCTACTTTCAAACTTATACATTTAGCACAACGTTTAACTCTAGACCTTTTAAAAAATATATTTGTCTTGGTCTGCCAACCAGTCCTCGACGACACTTACTACCTCTTCATTTGAACTAACTTTATGTCCTTTCAACTGTTTTTTCAGTTTTGGGAACAGATAATAATCTGAGGGAGCTAAATCAGGCGAATATGGGGGATGATAAAGCAATTCAAATCCCAATTCGTTTACTTTTTGCAAAGCCAACAGCGAGTTGTGAGCAGGCGCACTGTCTTGTAAAAACAGCACTCCTTTAGACAGTTTTTCGCGAAGTATCTCTTCTTTGTCCCAAAAACGGAAGCAAGAACATTTGCTGCTGATTTCTGAACATGAAATTTTTTGGGGCGAGGTGACCCAGCATGTTCCCATTCTTTTGATTGCTCCTTGGTCTCTGGATCATAATGAATGAATGAATCAATGAAATTACTTAATTAAACAAAAATATTGGATTCATTATTAGATATTTTATCATTGATATTCAAGAATGTATTAGCGTTTCACAATGATCGAACAATTGAAGCCAAAAGGTTAACATTGTAAGTTAAAATGTATGTAACAAATGGCTGGTTGCTCTTCTGTACTACGTCCTAATGAAGTTTATGAGTTTTTATTGAGATTTCTTTGAAATTTGACCTTTTACTTTATAAGTTAAAACATATTTATTTACACTACAGAACTACTAACAATTATCATTTACTTTAATTGTGATTTATTTCAAGATAATTTTCTCCTGATAATAATTTTTCCTCCATTATAGCTGCTTTTAGGTATATTCATATTTTAAAGGTTTTTTTTTATTATCGTATTATCCATTCTGTCTTTAAGTCGTGGTGTCTTCGCATCATCTTACATTAAACCATTTCAGTCTGTTTTAGTCTTTATGATAAAAGATTTAAGATATTTTTTCATATAGTCGTGTTCATAGTATTTTTCTTTTGGACTTTTATAGGACCTATAAATTTTTGGCACTCTATTCAGTCCTTCTATTAGTTTTTAATTTTTCCCAAACATTCCCAGAGGTGTTTTAACGCTTCGCACACTTCGTTCAATGACTTCGGGACTAATCTGCGCCATTTCACCAAGGATTGAAGAGATAATTGGGAGAATTCAAAAGTGTATGTGTGTAAAACCCAAAAAAAAGTTGGGGGTTGCTATCTAAAAAAAAAAATGATGACACTGTCATAGCTCAAAAACAGATAACGTCATCAACAAAATTCTTATGTCAAAAGATGACAATTTAAAAACAAAAATCGACCTGTTCGAGCGTTTTTGTGCGGAACTTTATGACCACTGTATACGGTATAGGATGTTTCAGCTGACCATACTCGAAGTTTTGACTAACTCATAAATTATTGTATGTGGCGACTAATATTTAATCAAATACTGCACATTAATCCAGGCTAAACATGTATGAAAATTTAATTGCAAAAATTAAAATCACTTATATGTCTTTGTATATACGAATACGTCTTCTAACGCACTAACATTTTCCTGTCTTTATGATTCCAAAATTATTCTCGTTGTTTCCGCTCGTATGCACCAAAATATTCTTGTCATATTTAGATTTACTTCCTCATGAATCATGCTCATTGTAAAAATGCTTTAACAAGCCAACAGCCAACCGGAAAAGTTAACCTTTGTGGCATCACAAAACCACCAACATTTAAATAAGAAAAGCGAAGAAAATAGAAATAGTGTCAGAAAGGCTATCAGATTACAAAGCCAGCTAGAGATTCCCAAAATTTTTACTAATAAGTTCAATATTAATTTGCTCTCGAGAACTGAAATTATTTTTTCGTATAATTAGGTTTTTAGTTAGTTTTGAGTATAATTAATGATACTACTGTCAATTAGTAGTATCGATCTTCTTGATACAAGATATCGTTAAGTATAAAAGGTTCTGCTTAATTAACTCTCCGTTAATGTCTTTTTCCTACAAACGTCGGAAAAACGTGACATTGCATACGTCAATAGATAATGACAAATGGCCATTTCAAGGTTCGGTCGTCAAACCTACCACGAAAAGCCTCGCTTTTGCTCCTAATAAAACAATCTACTATGATCGTCACCGTTGACATTGACATTGAAATCAATTCCCAAATTCCCGTTTTAGACTTGTTAATCACTAGAAATAATAATACTTTTAGAAATGCGAGTATCACAGATTGCGTAATACCTTTTGACTCTTGTCACCCTGTTTCCAATAAATTTGCAGCTTTTCATTCTTTTTTCCACCGATTATTTTCTATCCCACTATCAGATTCATCTTTTCAAACAGTACTTAAGAAAAACGGTTTCACAGTTTCATTTAAAATAGATAACAACTTATCCAGATGGTTTATTAAGAATAAAAACCATTAGATTACAAAACGTCATCCGGTGTATACAAATTGAGCTGATCTTCTTGCGAATCATTCTACATAGGTCAGACACATCTAAAACAACACAGATCTTGACCCTCCTCTATTAACACCTTCTGCGTTCGCCAATCGTATATTAATAACGAAACATAGTTTTTCACCATCCAATTCCAAATTGATTCACAAATGCAATAAAAGCAGGAAATTAGACCTTCTTGAGACTTTGGAAATAAGGGAAACTTTAAAACTAGAAAACGGATCTTGTGTAAATGAACAGAATAACAATAATCCCATTATCAATTCACTATTTCAATTTTTCCATTCAATATTATTTTAACCCCAAATGTCACTATTTTCACTTATAATTATTTCTTTATTTATCGCCTTTTATACCACTCAAATATAGTTTCAACAAACAAGATAAGATAAGCGGCTAAAAAAGCGTGAAAAAGTAAAAAAGAGGTAGAATGAAAAAAAGTGTCAGTAAGAGCGAGACAGACGAAGACTACAAAAGAAAAAGAGAAGAAGGACGAGAATCGGAAGATGAGCCGGGAACTGGAACAATTGAAAATTATAATGCCTGAAAAGGAAAAAAAATGGGAAAGAGAAGAGATGGAACTAGAAGAAAAAATAAAAAAAATTGGAGGAGAAAATGGAAGAGCAGGAGAAAGGTGTGAGAAAAAAGAACATTGTCGTAACGGCACTGGACGAAGAGGAACGCGAGAACGAAAGGAAACTGGATGAAGGATTAGAGGTTGTGACGCTTACTACGGTCGGGTTGCCTCGAGCGCCAGTTTTTTTACGTGGTATGCTCCACGGGACCGCGGGTAGCCAGGGGTCAGCTGTCTAGTTTGGCAGGAGGGAAAAAATAACCTAACGCAATGTGACAATCTTTAATAAGCACCCTATAATATACATTGTATTTACGGTTGTAGCGGCGGCGAAAGGTGTCAAGAGTGCCCCCGCCGTCAAACAACCGGAAGATGCCGGAATTTCACACCGGCAGGCGAGTCATATAATCCGCGGAGTAAACTTGCATCCACATGCATCCACTTGACGTCATTTTATGGTGCGCACAACAATTTTTATTTGGTTCAGCTACTGATCATACCATGCTTATTTAGAAGCCTTATCACAGCATTCTCTTTCGGACGGAACGGCAGCGGCTCCGGGCAAGGTATCGATTCCAAAGCGGCGAGGTCCGCAGCGCGTTTCCTTGCTGTTCAAAATGATGTAAGTCACATTCCAATCTGATAATGGGAATTATTTTTTCTAGACACTTTAATGATTCAGTGCGGAGGGCGTGGCCTGCGGTGATAAGGGCGATGGCTTGGGGAAAGTTGCATAAGCTGCGCGCTATTTTTCCGGTTATAACGGTGAAAGTTTCATCCCGATCGGAGGTCAAGAAGTATTTTTAAGAGGCTGTTGAAGATGCCGATTTGGGCGTAGGGAGCTTGACCTTGTCGAAACGGTGGAACTGCGGAGAATTTCGCTTCAGAGCGAGAAAAAGTGATTATGGCGGAACTTGGGAGCTGGAGGGAAAAGAGGAAAGTTATGGAAAATAAAAGAAAACCAGGAGAAACAAAATGAAAGAGAGTATACATAGAAGATGATCTGATAAAGATGGAAAGAGATATACAGAAGGAATTAAGAGCGATAGCCAAAGAAGAGCGACAAAAAGGACAGCCGGTGAAAGTGGCTTATAAAAAAATATGGATAGAGGGAAAAGGACTTAGGTGAGACGAAGAAAAGGGGGAGTAATATAAAGTAAATTTTTGAATAAGAGCACAAGAAAAAGACGACAGGGCAGAAAAGGGAAAACGAATACGGAGAGGAATAAGGGGGAAAAGGAGCAAATAAGAATAAGATTCTGGAACGTAGCGGGAATAAAAAAAATAGAATTCAGGAAAGAAGAACGAGAATTAGGGAGAGAAATGCCAGAGTACCTAAGTAGAAAAGAGTAGAAAAGAGAGAGCGATAATTGCAAGATTTAGATGTGGAAATGAGGATAGGAATAGAGTATGCAGGATGTGTGGAGAGAAAAAAGGAGACGAGATAGAGCATTTGTTGAAGGAATGCGTAGAATTGAGAAAGAGAGAGAAGAGAGTAGAGAAGAAGGTTGAGTGGAGAAGAGGGACAATATGTGGGGAGGAATAAAAAGCTGCTAGAATTATTGATTTATTTAGTTTTATTTATTATATTATATTTTAAATTAAAATTAAAATATATCTAAGTCGAACTCCACAAACTTTAATAAGTGTAAAATTACAAATGGAACATGTTTCGGCAGAACACTACTGCCATCATCAGCCCTAATTTAACAAGAGATTAATGATACAATTGAATTACAGAGGGGTTCTTACCTTAAAGAATATTAAAAATTATGACGTTGACGTAATTTTGAATTAAATTTGACGTTTTGAAAGGGTTACATAATTTTTAAAAGATTTCGCAAAAACAACATTTTATAAAATGTAAAAATTAAAAATGGATTAAAGAGAATCCGGTAAGTTTGTTTGAGTGGTAAAAAATTAAAATAGTGAATTAATAATGGGATTATTGAAGTTATTTTGTTCATTTAAAGAAGATCTGTTTTTCAGTTTCAAGTCTTTCCTTATTTCCAAAGTCTCAAGAAAATCTAATTTCCAGCCTTTATTGCATTTATGAATCAATTTGGAATTTGATGGTGAAAAACTATGTTTCGTTATTAATATATGATTGGCGAAAGAAGAAGGTGTTGATGGAGGAGGATCAAGATCTGTGTTGTTATAGATGTGCCTGAAATGTTCTTTAATACGGTCTGATATTTTGCGACCTGTCTTGTGGTTGCTGTGGAACACAGCATCAGAAGATGTGGATTATCTTGAAAATAGAAAATTGTCGTTTTTTGCGGTCAAATCACCAAAAGATTGCAAAGTAAGTGGTTAGTTGTAAAGAGGTCTCCAATACCTTTCAAATGAGGTATCACTCGACCCATAGTGCCATTTAAAATTTTGGGGCTAACAGCCCCCTCGCGAAGAGGGCGAAATGCCGGAACTTGAAAGAAACCTGAGAAGATGTGCCCTGGTAAACAAAATCGACCTGTTCGAGGATTTTTCAATCACAATAATCTATTCGGAGAAATCTGGACTGGGGAGTTTTAAATGGGACAGCCTGTATATAGATTATACTATAGATACTATAACAAATTCAAATATACACACAGGTCGCAAAATATCAGACCGTATTAAAGAACATTTCAGGCACATCTATAACAACACAGATCTTGATCCTCCTCCATCAACACCTTCTTCTTTCGCCAATCATATATTAATAACGAAACATAGTTTTTCACCATCAAATTCCAAATTGATTCATAAATGCAATAAAGGCCGGAAATTAGATTTTCTTGAGACTTTGGAAATAAGGGAAGCCTTGAAACTGAAAAACAGATCTTCTTTAAATGAACAGAATAACTTCAATAATCCCATTATTAATTCGCTATTTTAATTTTTTATCACTCAAACAAACTTACCAGATTCTCTTTGATCCATTTTTAATTTTTACATTTTATAAATTGTTGTTTTTACGAAATCTTTTAAAAATTATGTAACCCTTTCAAAACATCCAATTTAATTCAAAATTACGTCAACGTCATAATTTTTAATATTCTTTAAGGTAAGAACCCTTCTGTAATTCAATTGTATCATTAATCTCTTGTTAAATTAGGGCTGATGATGGCAGTAGTGTTCTGCCGAAACATGTTCCATTTGTAATTTTACACTTATTAAAGTTTGTGGAGTTCGACTTAGATATATTTAAATTTTCATTTAAATTTACTCCACTTGGATTTATCGACATTCTTCTGGTTTATATTATATTTTATTTTATTGAGTTATGGGAATTAATCGGATTTTATAAACCTGTAAAGGTAAAAAATATACATGCTACTACTATAGTTTAAATAAACGTATAATAATGTAATTCTTTCCATATTTTTAAAAATCATGTAACCTTTTCCAAAAACGTCTAATTTAATAATCTTTCAAATTATGAACCTTTTTGTGTCATTAAACTCTTGTAAAATTAGGCTGAAGATGGGAGTAGTATTCTCCCGAAACATGTCTCTTTTGTAATTTCATTTGATTAAAGTTTGTGGAGATTGATTCATCGACATTCTTCCCGTTTACTCTTGTAATTACTTTTTTAATCTAACAATGTCTTTTAAAGATCCAAAGAATATTTTTAAGACCGGTACGCATTGTCTGTAAAGCTAGTATTACACGGGCGACTTTTTACCTGGAACTAGTTCTAAGGCCAATGCGAATTTCAGAATGCCAATTTAAAAAAAGCATAAACATAGTAATTAAAGGCTCGACGATTCCACTAGACATTGAAGTCTGTTTATTTATATCAAAACGTACAAACAAATAAATATTATACTTTTCTTTTTCCAGGACATTTTTGATTCCACCAAGATCACCACAGTGACCCCCAATGACGAGCTGGTTGTTCGGGTAAAACCCACAGGTGAGTGTTAGCATTAGATGCCATTACTCGACGACACATAAAAGAAAGTGTTTTCGTGCCGACATCTTCAAATATGAAAATGAATAGAAAGTAAAACTACCGTTGGAAAGTGAGGACTAACCTCATTCATTCATGGCACGAATACGATAGGGAATGTCTTTTTCAAATGTGATTATACTCGATGATATTCAAAGGAGACCTCCACATGAGTACAAAAAATAAAAAAGTTCCGTTAAATAATAATTGCATGCAGCTAATTAGTGCCTAATTTAAGTTACTTTGCATATGGTATTTCTATTTCTAGTCTTCTTTCACTTAAGTGTGAAATTGTTAATATATGTAGATTAATATATTATATAGGGTGGGACAGTAGTTACCTTAAAAACACCAATCGAATAAAATTGTAATTATGTAGCATTTAGATTTCAATTAAGCCAATTTCCAGCAATCAAATTTTAAATTGATTTCAATTTTTATTAAACCTGTTTTTAATTATTTTCCGCATGAATCCGCTTGAAGGTCAGTTTAAACACCGGTATCAGATATATTATTGTTTGCACAACATTAAAGCCTTCATGGAACTTGTGGTATGAGTACAGCAGGGTAAACACCAGAATCGTAATATAATTCTGACTGATTCTCATTCATTTTTCCACATTGCACGTGGTAACCATTGGCTTTAGGGTAAAATATGCTTACCCCGTTAAATATAATGTGCGATCAATAGTTCAGTCACCTTATAGGGAGTGAAAAAAAATAGATTTAAATGTTCTAAATATGTGAAGAGAAAACTTTGCACGCTCTTTTAAGCATATTGCGCGCACGAAGGAGTGTGAAATTTGGCATAGTTAATGACGGACGGAGAAGAAGTGCAGAAAAGTAAAATCTATATTTATTCACATTCATGGTGTAATTCATCAAGTACCTGATTGATTCCCGGAGTTGCGGGTTGCAACAAAAAAAAAACAAAAATTACAAATATGGGAAAAAACATTTTTTTATAAAAATTGGATGAATGTGAATAAAATAATGTCGAAGAAAGGCTTGATTCCATCCTCGCGAATTTATCTAAAATAACAACTCGCTCGGTTATTAATATGTGTTGCAAATACAAATACAAATACATTAAAATAAAATTTATTATTGATAAGATAGTACTCCGAGCGCCCCACAGAGTAGCACTGCGGTCGACACCATCGCAGGGATGCTCACTTATAATACAACAAATGGCATAAAGATTGCCGATTAGAATTCGACATGAATTACTTTATTACTAATGTACTCGCGATCGCCAAAGCTTCTAATTCCTACGCTTGGTACTTTGATTCATCCCTAGTAGTTTTTCTGCTAAAATACGACACTGGGTGTACTTTGCCATCAGTCTATTCTTGCAATAACACCGCACAAGCGTCCGTATCAACTTCAGTTTTGGCACTTGGATTGTAGACCGCCAAATAGGTTTGCTCGTCAAGCTAATCTTAATTTCTTGAAAAGCTTTCTGCTGTGCTTCTCCCCATTTAAAATTAGCGTCCTTCTTCAAAAGCTCAGTTAAGGGGCTTATGATAATCGCGAAGTTTTTCACGAATCTTAGGAAGAAACTTGGCAAACCCACAAACCCTTCCAAATTTTTCAATTTTCGAGATCCTGATCCAACCCCAGCACCTGATATTTGGAATCTCCTTCATAAAGAACTAACATTTCCTTATGTTCTAAATTCACACTCGTCCTAAATTCTTAATTCCTTCATCGACCGTTACACGTTCGAATGATTATATCGTCGATATGAGCCATAGCCACATGGTATCGCAAACTGCCCAACACCAAATTAATTAGCCGTCGAAAAACCGATGGGGCATTACAGGGTCCAAACGGCATTCGTTAAAACTCATAATGTCCATCATCAAATCTAAACTTGTAAAGTATCTCATAATGTGCCTTTGGTCCAGTTGATCGTCGATCAACGGAATCGGATAATGATCCTTCACGGTCTGCCTGTTGAATGCCCGATAATCAATGCACATTCTCGTGTCACCTGTTTTGCGAAAAGTGTGGTAGGTACTATCTTCTATGATATCGGCATCATTCGATAAGGTCGATAATAAATTGGAATATGCTCATGACATATTTGTACACGCCCGTAACTGACGTAATAGAACAAAATTGAAAAAAAATTGAATTGTTGATGAAAAATGACAACGACCACAAGTCTTGTGTTCTATAAATAAAGTATAAAGTATCCTATAAATAAAGTTGTTTTGGAAATCATGATTTTGATTACAAAGTTCATTATTTACGTATTGTGATTATAATAATTATATTGTTATATGTAAATCAGTGATGTAGTCCTAACAACAATACGTAGGCTTTATCTTTGACAACGGAATTTAATAGTGTATTTTTGTAAATTATTACTTTCCAAGGGTAACACAAACAAATTAATATAATCGTCAACCTACACGTATTGCTGTTAGAACTACTGCATTGAATTACATTATCGGGAGCCGTTAAAATGTGATGTATCGACTATTAACATTTTCGGCAGAAAACAAACCGCGGCTTCACCTACGATAATGATCATGGAATTAAAAGACGTCTGAAATCTTACCAGCACTTTTTTCTACATAATCCGTCTATTATTGTAAAGTCAGAATAAAATTTTGGCAGACCTTAGTGCCACAGACTTAATAAAAATATTTTTATAATAGTATGGAGGAAAATTGATAGATGAGATAAAACACAAGTAATTGTCTTAAAACACAGTGACTTTGAAATTGAATCAATTTTATCGGTCAATGTACGTCACTACCGAACATTTATTTTCTCTAAAATAATCTTGCCTCTCTTCGAAATTGTTAATACATATAAATTTCTCGGAAGCTGAAGTTTAACCAAGTCCCGACTAACAAACACAAAACGTTTATTTCTTTTGGTGGATATCCACAAACATTCCGTCGCGACCAGGATTTCACTTCAACCTTGTGATGCCACCAGCCTAAACTCTCACTTTGCTTTTCGGGGTCAAGTTCAATGAAAACCATTGACTGGTGTGTGGGAAATTTGAGCTCATCGTGAACTTAATGACAATCTCTCTTTTCAGGTGTTGTACTTCTTACTGCCACTATCGACCTGGAGTCAAAGAAGTCCTCGAAAATCGAAGACGACATTAGTGTAACTGTTGTAGCTACTTCTACACCATGATATAGACACAAAGATGTGTGAGCAAATGAATAAATGATTTAATAAGAAATTTGTATTTGTATACTTATATTCTCTATACTTACTTATAAGAAGCAAATTAGTAATGGCTAGTAACTTATACGTCAGTAAAACGACGAAAACCATTAAATCAACGAAGCCGACTAAACATTGAAAGCGGTAGGTACACATGCTGAGTTATTGCGGTCATCTCTGAAGAAGCTCCTTACCAAAATTTTGTATGTATGGATCATAAATCAAGAGCCTGTATAATGCGCATCATCAAACCATCAATTTTTCGCGCCGAAGGTATAATGAGACGTATAATAAACTGACAAATTGGATCAAAACTTCTGTACCGAAATTGGAGCATCATTAAAAAAATAAAGAAATAAAATATATCGGGTATCCCAGAGGTGTGTGGACCATCGTTTACGCCCTTATTTTGAAAGATATCATCTCAGATAACTACTTTTAATCAGTTTTTCCCTAAAACACCAAAAACAATTTTATTATAACTGCCAACGCACGTTTCGCCAACAATGTTGGCATCATCAGGGCGATGAGTAAACTAAACTTACATGCTACGTATCGCTCTATATATACTCTAACGGCTCGCATCCCCACCCGTACTGTTCAAAAGTGGGAATAGTGCGGAAGAGGGGATCGGGCCTTTGTCGCTATTAAAAACACAATTCCTGTTCTTATGTATTTCTAGACTTTCGTAAATGTCTAGAAATTTACAATTATTTACAGTTTTAACTAATTTAACACAAGTTATGTCGATGTGGTGGTCATGTTCAAAAATATGTTGAGCTACACTTGATTTTTCGAATCTACCAAATCTCTGATGAGCAATGTGCTCTTTAAATCTAGTTGAAATTGATCGTCGTGTTTGCCCAATATATTTTTGATTACAATCTTTACATTTAATTTCATAAATTCCCGATTTCTCCAACTGATCAATTTTGTCTTTTGGGTTTCCCAAAAGACATTGAAGACTAGGCCCAGAAGTGTGTACCACTTTTAAGTCTAGTCCACTGAAGATTTTTGCCAAACCCTTGGTAATCGAGGGGGCATAAGGGATTGTCACAATTTGTGACTTCTTCTTTAGATCAGTTTGAAAAGTCGAAGATTCAGTGACCATTTTCTTAAAATTAATCCTATTTATAAGCTTATGTATTATACTACTGTTAAACCCATTACATCTGGCTACTTCTTTGATAATTTTGAGCTCTTTCTTGAACCTGTCTGGATTCAGTGGAAAGGCAAGGAGTCTGTGCACCAAAAAGTTGAGACTAGCCATCTTGTGTTGTGGACAATGATGGGAGTCTGCTGTGATGTAGCGAAGTGTACTGGTGTCTTTGCGATAAACATCAAACTCTAGTTTCAAATTATTTCTGATGTTATTTCTTTTGTTGGCGAAACGTGCGTTGGCAGTTATAATAAAATTGTTTTTGGTGTTTTAGGGAAAAACTGATTAAAAGTAATTATCTACCACCAAAAGTGATCCAGACAATTGTTTTGTTTTTGATCATCTCAGATGATAATAAAATTATTACACATTAGAGTTTTATCATTTTGGTTTGATTAAGACAGTTTCACAATTACACAATTCCTTATTTTAGTTAAAAATTCATAGTTTCACAAATCCACATTTTCAGAATTTAGAAATTTGTGATTTCACAATTTCATGTCTACTGTGATAAATTCATGTTCCACAATTTCCTAATTTCCCAAGTTCAGATTTTGAGATTCACAAATTCACAACGCTACATTTTCGCAGTAACACAAATTCGCAATTCATGTTTGAATTCAAAATTTATTGTGTTTGGCTTCCATACCTATAATTTTGGAAATATCACAATACAGTATCTCAGATGATGATAAAATTACACATGACAGTTTTATAATTTTGGTTTGATTAAGACAGTTTCACAATTACTCAATTCCTTATTTTAGTTAAAAATTCATGGTTTCACAAATCCACATTTTCAGAATTTAGAAATTTGTGATTTCACAATTTCATGTCTACTGTGATAAATTCATGTTCCACAATTTCATAATTTCCCAAGTTCAGATTTTGAGATTCACAAATTCACAACGCTACATTTTCGCAGTTACACAAATTCGCAATTTCGCAATTCATGTTTGAATTCAAAATTTATTGTGTTTCGCTTCCATCCTATAATTTTGGAAATATCACAATACAGTATTTCAGATGATGATAAAAGTACACTTTACAGTTTTATCATTTTGGTTTGATCAAGACAGTTTCACAATTACACAATTCCTTATTTTAGTTAAAAATTCATAGTTTCACAAATCCACATTTTCAGAATTTAGAAATTTGTGATTTCACAATTTCATGTCTACTGTGATAAATTCATGTTTCACAATTTCATAATTTCCCAAGTTCAGATTTTGAGATTCACAAATTCACAACGCTACATTTTCGCAGTTACACAAATTCGCAATTTCGCAATTCATGTTTGAATTCAAAATTTATTGTGTTTCGCTTCCATACCTATAATTTTGGAAATATCCCAATACAGTATCTCAGATGATAATGAAATTACACATTACAGTTTTATAATTTTGGTTTGATTAAGACAGTTTCACAATTACACAATTCCTTATTTTAGTTAAAAATTCATAGTTTCACAAATCCACATTTTCAGAATTTAGAAATTTGTGATTTCACAATTTCATGTCTACTGTGATAAATTCATGTTTCACAATTTCATAATTTCCCAAGTTCAGATTTTGAGATTCACAAATTCACAACGCTCCATTTTCGCAGTTACACAAATTCGCAATTCATGTTTGAATTCAAAATTTATTGTGTTTCGCTTCCATACCTATAATTTTGGAAATATCACAATACAGTATCTCAGATGATAATAAAATTACACATTACAGTTTTATCATTTTGGTTTGATTAAGACAGTTTCACAATTACACAATTCCTTATTTTAGTTAAAAATTTATAGATTCAAAAATTCACATTTGTGATTTCACAATTTCATGTCTACTGTGATAAATTCATGTTCCACAATTTCCTAATTTCCCAAGTTCAGATTTTGAGACTCACAAATTCACAACGCTACATTTTCGCAGTTACACAAATTCGCAATTTCGCAATTCATGTTTGCATTCAAAATTTATCGTGTTTCGCTTCCATACCTATAATTTTGGAAATATCACAATACAGTATCTCAGATGATAATAAAATTACACTTTACAGTTTTATCATTTTGGTTTGATCAAGACAGTTTCACAATTACACAATTCCTTATTTTAGTTAAAAATTCATAGTTTCACAAATCCACATTTTCAGAATTTAGAAATTTGTGATTTCACAATTTCATGTCTACTGTGGTAAATTCATGTTTCACAATTTCATAATTTCCCAAGTTCAGATTTTGAGATTCACAAATTCACAACGCTACATTTTCGCAGTTACACAAATTCGCAATTTCGCAATTGTTGTTTGAATTCAAAATTTATTGTGTTTCGCTTCCATACCTGTAATTTTGGAAATATCACAATACAGTATCTCAGATGATAATAAAATTACACATTACAGTTTTATCATTTCGGTTTGATTAAGACAGTTTCACAATTACACAATTCCTTATTTTAGTTAAAAATTCATAGTTTCACAAATCCACATTTTCAGAATTTAGAAATTTGTGATTTCAGAATTTCATGTCTACTGTGATAAATTCATGTTCCACAATTTCCTAATTTCCCAAGTTCAGATTTTGAGATTCACAAATTCACAACGCTACATTTTCGCAGTAACACAAATTCGCAATTCATGTTTGAATTCAAAATTTATTGTGTTTGGCTTCCATACCTATAATTTTGGAAATATCACAATACAGTATCTCAGATGATGATAAAATTACACATGACAGTTTTATAATTTTGGTTTGATTAAGACAGTTTCACAATTACTCAATTCCTTATTTTAGTTAAAAATTCATGGTTTCACAAATCCACATTTTCAGAATTTAGAAATTTGTGATTTCACAATTTCATGTCTACTGTGATAAATTCATGTTCCACAATTTCATAATTTCCCAAGTTCAGATTTTGAGATTCACAAATTCACAACGCTACATTTTCGCAGTTACACAAATTCGCAATTTCGCAATTCATGTTTGAATTCAAAATTTATTGTGTTTCGCTTCCATCCTATAATTTTGGAAATATCACAATACAGTATTTCAGATGATGATAAAAGTACACTTTACAGTTTTATCATTTTGGTTTGATCAAGACAGTTTCACAATTACACAATTCCTTATTTTAGTTAAAAATTCATAGTTTCACAAATCCACATTTTCAGAATTTAGAAATTTGTGATTTCACAATTTCATGTCTACTGTGATAAATTCATGTTTCACAATTTCATAATTTCCCAAGTTCAGATTTTGAGATTCACAAATTCACAACGCTACATTTTCGCAGTTACACAAATTCGCAATTTCGCAATTCATGTTTGAATTCAAAATTTATTGTGTTTCGCTTCCATACCTATAATTTTGGAAATATCCCAATACAGTATCTCAGATGATAATGAAATTACACATTACAGTTTTATAATTTTGGTTTGATTAAGACAGTTTCACAATTACACAATTCCTTATTTTAGTTAAAAATTCATAGTTTCACAAATCCACATTTTCAGAATTTAGAAATTTGTGATTTCACAATTTCATGTCTACTGTGATAAATTCATGTTTCACAATTTCATAATTTCCCAAGTTCAGATTTTGAGATTCACAAATTCACAACGCTCCATTTTCGCAGTTACACAAATTCGCAATTCATGTTTGAATTCAAAATTTATTGTGTTTCGCTTCCATACCTATAATTTTGGAAATATCACAATACAGTATCTCAGATGATAATAAAATTACACATTACAGTTTTATCATTTTGGTTTGATTAAGACAGTTTCACAATTACACAATTCCTTATTTTAGTTAAAAATTTATAGATTCAAAAATTCACATTTGTGATTTCACAATTTCATGTCTACTGTGATAAATTCATGTTCCACAATTTCCTAATTTCCCAAGTTCAGATTTTGAGACTCACAAATTCACAACGCTACATTTTCGCAGTTACACAAATTCGCAATTTCGCAATTCATGTTTGCATTCAAAATTTATCGTGTTTCGCTTCCATACCTATAATTTTGGAAATATCACAATACAGTATCTCAGATGATAATAAAATTACACTTTACAGTTTTATCATTTTGGTTTGATCAAGACAGTTTCACAATTACACAATTCCTTATTTTAGTTAAAAATTCATAGTTTCACAAATCCACATTTTCAGAATTTAGAAATTTGTGATTTCACAATTTCATGTCTACTGTGGTAAATTCATGTTTCACAATTTCATAATTTCCCAAGTTCAGATTTTGAGATTCACAAATTCACAACGCTACATTTTCGCAGTTACACAAATTCGCAATTTCGCAATTGTTGTTTGAATTCAAAATTTATTGTGTTTCGCTTCCATACCTGTAATTTTGGAAATATCACAATACAGTATCTCAGATGATAATAAAATTACACATTACAGTTTTATCATTTCGGTTTGATTAAGACAGTTTCACAATTACACAATTCCTTATTTTAGTTAAAAATTCATAGTTTCACAAATCCACATTTTCAGAATTTAGAAATTTGTGATTTCAGAATTTCATGTCTACTGTGATAAATTCATGTTCCACAATTTCCTAATTTCCCAAGTTCAGATTTTGAGATTCACAAATTCACAACGCTACATTTTCGCAGTTACACAAATTCGCAATTTCGCAATTCATGTTTGAATTCAAAATTTATTGTGTTTCGCTTCCATACCTATAAATTTGCAATATCACAATACAGTATCTCAGATGATGATAAAATTACACATTACAGTTTTATAATTTTGGTTTGATTAAGACAGTTTTACAATTACACAATTCCTTATTTTAGTTAAAAATTCATAGTTTCACAAATTCACATTTTCAGAATTTAGAAATTTGTGATTTCACAATTTCATGTCTACTGTGATAAATTCATGTTCTACAATTTCATAATTTCCCAAGTTCAGATTTTGAGATTCACAAATTCACAACGCTACATTTTCGCAGTTACACAAATTCGCAATTCATGTTTGAATTCAAAATTTATTGTGTTTCGCTTCCATACCTATAATTTTGGAAATATCACAATACAGTATCTCAGATGATAATAAAATTACACTTTACAGTTTTATCATTTTGGTTTGATCAAGACAGTTTCACAATTACACAATTCCTTATTTTAGTTAAAAATTCATAGTTTCACAAATCCACATTTTCAGAATTTAGAAATTTGTGATTTCACAATTTCATGTCTACTGCGATAAATTCATGTTCCACAATTTCATAATTTCCCAAGTTCAGATTTTGAGATTCACAAATTCACAACGCTCCATTTTCGCAGTTACACAAATTCGCAATTCATGTTTGAATTCAAAATTTATTGTGTTTCGGTTCCATACCTATAATTTTGGAAATATCACAATACAGTATCTCAGATGATAATAAAAGTACACATTACAGTTTTATCATTTTGGTGGTTTAATTAAGACAGTTTCACAATTACACAATTCCTTATTTTAGTTAAAAATTTAGTTTCACAAATCCACATTTTGAGAATTTAGAAATTTGTGATTTCACAATTTCATGTCTACTGTGATAAATTCATGTTTCACAATTTCATAATTTCCCAAGTTCAGATTTTGAGATTCACAAAATCACAACGCTACATTTTCGCAGTTACACAAATTCGCAATTTCGCAATTCATGTTTGAATTTAAAATTTATTGTGTTTCACTTCCATACCTATAATTTTGCAATATCACAATACAGTATCTCAGATGAAGATAAAATTACACATTACAGTTTTATAATTTTGGTTTGATTAACATCAGGGCTTCCAATTATGTTCCTTCCCATAAAATAAACGTAGGAGGAGCAGTGCGAAAAATGTCTTTATCTGGGGGACAAGAGTTCTGTACTCAAAAATATTCCACCAAGGGATGTTCATGCAGATCATCCGGCGAACGAATTATATGGGATATTCCTTTATTGAACGCTCAATACCTTGGCTTAATACTGTATATATTTTTTTACAAACGTAGAACATACTGGAAAAGTAAAAAAAAAAAACATACCGTTATACTCCTTTTTTTATAAGCTTTCCAATGATGTGTCGTTTTTTACTGTAACAGATACTTTTCAAGAAAAGGTAAGAAATTGAACATGGTGTAACGTAACGTGCATAGTGAATGTGCTGGATTTATACTACAACGTACTCGAGTATGACATTTTGGCATATCCAGTACACATCGAGAGCGCGATGCAACTATCTGGAGGCGCCTAGAAAGATTTAGGTGCCGGTATATTTATTGGGGGACGTTCCAGCGGGAGTCAGTGTGTAGTCGTATCATCGAGTCTAGTCAGTCGAAATAGTCGCATCGAAGTCGAAGATGAGTGGGTCGAGTCGGACAGTTGCTTTTATCTATCTGGAGTGCGGCGCGATGTGTAAATAAATAATACGAGACGCGCCGGTAAAGTAGTAATTTGTACATAGTTTAAATAATGTAAATATTGTAATAAATGGTAGTAAATCGTAAAAAAATGTAATAAAGTGTAATAGTGTTTAAATAAATAAGCGAACCCAGAAACGTAACAATATCAATACTTACAGTCAGATTTGGTATTTTGTTAATTACATATCTCATGTATTGATGTCACACGAATAACGTAAAATAAAAATAAAATTTTGAGGGTTTTTTCTTGATAATGGCGCATCCTCAAGGAACAAGAATATTAAATATAATATAATTTATTTCGTTGGTTAAAAATACGGGAAAAAATAGGGCTTCCTCTAAAATAACTGAAAAATTGAGAATATATCAGATATACATACGATCTGTAATCTCTAAGAAATACCTGAGAAGGAAACAGTATGCCAAACTATTTGTAAGAATAACCCTATTACAATTTTGCTTCTTCACGTGTTAATAATAACAATTTTTTTTGACTAATGGCGTGGCAGTAATAAATATCAGATTTTAAAAAGGTCAGAATTTAAAAACTTGAAACATGTAGTGCGAAATAATTTTCTACTTTGCGTTCGTACTGAGGTTATTACGATCCACCTTTGCGTGTCATAATAGACAAATCGGTGTTATAATAATAATTCTACTAAAAATAGTATAATTAATTTTTTTATATTGGCAATCTTGGCAATCCCAGGGCAATCCTAGCCTATAATACTTTGCTGTCAAATCCGTGGCTTCACGTGCTTTTGGGGCACGCGATTTTGTTGGGGCATTCTGTCTGGGGATAAAAAGTAACACTTGGCGCATTGGAGTGGGACGGAGGCTGGCAGTAACTGGCGGTTTGAGCCATCCAAACACGTGATTTGTGGATGGGGAGATTGAGATTTTCCAGGGCCAGAAAGATATCACCTCGCGTGACTGAAGGTAGCAAATTACCCATTTTCTGCTTATTTTCGCCCAGACCCGTATTTCTGGGGGCGTACATTGAAGAACTTCAGAACTCATTTTTGGAGGGACAAAAATAAGACTATTGACGTTTCAAATTAATTCGTTTTCATAGCCGCCGTTAATGCATCTCGCAAACGTGGCCAACCAACAAACAACAACGTATTTTGTATAAAAAGGGCAAAGTAGAAAAAATACTGTATGATAACTCGTTTATAAGGAATTTGTCGCACTTACTAATTTAGGGTATATATAATATAATATTCGCGCATTTACATACGCCACCTTTGAACGAACATCGGCCGTTTAATAAATGAGGAATACCTTGGCCCCAATGTGGACTATGTACAAGCTGGAAAAACCCAAGGGTCATAGAATCTTTTTTCATCCAATTATCTATCTAAGTTGCCTTTTTTATTATTTAACAAACCTATTACATGGTGCTGTTTTCAATTTTTGCAATGCTTTAAAATTGACACCGTTTGAGAAAATACAAAAATCTGAGATGGAGAATCCCTTTAAGGTAATAAAATCTGTCGAAATTTGCTAATAATATATATCTTAATATGTATAAACAAAAAAATATTTTAAATACCGAACCGACTAATAGTAGATTGTTTTATGAGGAGTAGAAGTGAGACTTTTCGGGGCAAATACAGACGCGCCACGAAAAGCCACTTTTCTCCAAATAAAACCCGCAATTTTAAATCTGACAATTTCTTTGATTTGACTGACCATCAGCGGCGTAAAAAAGTAATTTTAAGGTTAGAGCTGAGTTTATTGTCTGTCATGACAGTGAAATGGCCATTTGTCATTACCTATTGACGTATACAATGTCACGTTTTTCTGACGTTTGAAGAAAAATTAATTCGTGGGTACCAATACACTAAACTTAATGGGACTATTGATTATTTATGAACCACTCGCTAATAAATTTAATTAAGATTATTTCATCGGAAAATGGGCGTTATATCTCACTTATTGACCACTTAACCTTTATAAATTTGATTGAATTTTGCGAAAGTTGAAATTTAGCACTTCCATCATTAACAAAAACACGACATTTATTTATTTTGGTAGGCCCCTTAAACTTTACATCCGACATTCCGCAGCGACCAGGATTTCATTTCAACATTTTCTTACCAACCGATACATACTCTTCCTTTGCTTTTCTGGGTCAAGTTCAATGAAAACCATCGACAGGTGTTTGAATAAATTTAAACTGATTCAATGTCAACGTACTATTTTACTGCCTTTTCAACCGAGTCCAAAAAGTCCTCGAAAATAGGTGACATTATAGTCTGTTTATACGTCATTGGATAGACAAATATATTATGAATGAGTAAATATTTAATTATGCAAATTTTAAACATTGTACTTATACATATTCCAACTCTCTAAAATATTGACGTCGGTAAAGATAGCAGCTGTTTCTCCATAAAATGTGGCTAAATCCTACACAATAATATTTTTCTTCAAATGTCAAAAAATCGAATTGTATACGTCAATAGGCAATGCCAAATTTCCATTTATCTGCCTAGGCAGACAAAGTCTTTGTCTGCTGCTCAATTTACCAAGCGTCTGCTTTGAACAATTCGAGAGACCTGTCAAATCTACTGCGTATATAATTTGGATTTTTTTAAATTTAAATTATTTTATTGTTTTAGGTATTTAGCGCTGAAGTTTGAAGAAAATGGAATTTCATAAAACTTGTGTATGACGTCTTAGAAAATATCGGGAAGTTTGTGAGATGTTCACTTTTAGACAGAAATTCATGTGTACATTGACTTTCGTAAACTGCCAGATTTGCATTTCGTGGTCGATTTTCGGCGTTTGAAGAAAAAATAGCATGTGCTATGCGGAGAAAATTGACTTCTTGGTTGTCTGCAGTTGCCAGTTGTCAAACCTAAAGACTTGCCATGAAAAGTCCTACTTTTACTCCTAATAGAACAATCTATTATCGCAGTTACGCGAACGCCACAAAGTAAGAATTTGCAATGAAAACGTCTTAACTAAAGACTAGACATAAAATTGATCTTTACTGCCGGGTATTTAGGTAATACGAAAGGCCCGTCGCAACTCAACATGAAATCAGGCTATAAGTTCTTAGTAGTCTTAAATATAGAATACGCCACCTATATAGCGACTTACAGAAAATGAAGAATCATGTGTCGGCAGTCGCTTTGATGAAACAGGTTCGGACTGTTTTTTTTTTCACTTTTCACTTCATTCATTTAAGTACATACGTGAATTGTGTCCGTTTTAAGTGCCGTGTTGTGTTTTGAAATTCCCAATTAATATTTCTGTGCAGTGCCGGTTTTAGCACCATCAGCGCCCTTGGCAAGATTTCTACGGCGCCCCCTATCTGCCATTCAAACCCATACGAAAAACAAGCAAAGCATAAAATGAAATAACCACTTATTTAAAAAAAAAGTAATAAAACCTTACTTCTACTAAAAATTGACAGTTCAAGTATGTACTGAATACTTAGATTAACCTATATTTATACAAAATCAATAAACAATATAATTTTGGTACAAAAAATTAGAACAAAAATGGAAAATTGTTTGGATTAAATTAATTGAAAACGCGTGACATTTAAATGCATGATAGTAACTATTACTATCTTGCAATGATAAATACTATGTATTTTCTTAAGATTGGGGCTGGATGAGTTAGCATTTCAAAAAAATTATCGATTCTTAAGCGTACCACGAATTATATTTAGGAAGATAATATAACGAGACACACACATTAATTAGACTGGGGGCACAACCAGGGCGTGAAAATGGGGAAGGTACTGATTATCTGATATTTTTTTGTATTTGAAGTAGAAGTGTATTGTAACGGGTGTTTTATTTTTTTTTATTTTGGCGTCATAGTTGGCGTTGACTATGAGTTTATGTGAACAGGCCACAATTTTATTACTGGTTTAATTTAGACGGTTATGTGAATTCACAGAACATGCGGATGTGGAGTTCAGAAAAACCTAATTTTATCGAAGAGGTTCCACTGCACCCCGATAAGGTGATTATGAGCGTGTTGAACTGTCGCTTAATTAAATTAAAAGTGAGGTTAGATATAGATTCAGATGTCAAATTAATAATAACTGTGAGTTCGATGGCACGTTCAGTTAAACATTCATGGCCAACTTCGACGCAAAATTTTAAAAAACACCCCTTATTGTCACTTATTAATAACAAACAACAACAATGCATTTATATTGTTGATTTTTGTCGATATTATATTCTCAATAATATAAGTGTGAATAATATTTAAATTACCATCCAGAATAAATAGTAACTATTAAAAATAGAAGATGAGAATCATTATCGTAAAATTTTCACCGTGTATGTTTCCTCGGGGCCATATTATTTCCGTCCCAAATTTCATCGTATATTTAGTTCCAGAGTGATCGCAGTTGGCTAAACGTATATCGGTTCTTTTACTTTACTGTTTACATTAATCGTCAATTCACATTACTCGATGACTTTTACACAATCGTATCGATCAAGAATCGACTCAAAATTTTGGATTCAGAGGCTCCTACGATCACGAATTTTGTTGCTCACTCGTTACTTTCTGCCTTCTGTCTCACTTGCCCTTCCCCGGGCCCGGATTGTACGACAGAAAACGTTAACAATAATAACCTACTTTTAGCTACGAAATCGTCATTTGGGGCTTAACGGTTTCTTACCCCTAAACTTCCACTGATTTTAATAAATATGATCTATTTGATTATGAATAATAGTAGATTATATTACAAATGACAGAAATGCTTCATTGTCAGCGAGTGAGATCTTTGAATCACGAGTGCGATAGCACGAGTGATACACATCTCACGAGCTTACAATGTCATTTCGGTCGTGTAAGATACGACGTTTTATGTCCGACGTGTAATTTCTTGTACCTAAAAGTTTAAAATAAAAAAAATAATGAAAGTGTCAAAATGACGTTTCAAAAAATTATTCATGTCTTACCAATGTGTAAGTAATATAATGAAATACTCCATTATATCTTTCTTTTGCGTGGCAAAAATAGTCATCTAGATGTTAGTCGGGTATAATAGTATATTAAAGTATGAGTGGATAAGGTCTTTAAAACACGCGCGAGTTTTCGAGCACGACGGCGTAGCCGGGAGTGCTCGAAATAGAGCAAGTGTTTTAAAGACCAGTTATCCACGAATACCTTACGCTATTTTTTATTAAACCAGCAATACTGGAAATAAATTACGCACTAAAAACTTTTTTGTCGTGATAAATCGAAATGGCGTAATAATATTGCCATTAGTTACGACAATTATTGTTTACGTTTTTCTCGCGTCCACGTCTGTCATTGCATTTAGTCGTGTCAGCAAAAATCGAGGAAAAATGAGTTAAAACGAGATTTCACCCGATATAGAAGCATTGGCCGAACAAGCGGAATCCAAAATACTACCATCGAAGTCAAAAGACCCACACCTGAAGGAATATGAAAAGTTTTCAAATTTGATGAAGTTATAATGATACCTATATTTCCTTGACAACCTTTAAAGCTCGCCGTGCTTTAATCGCCTGTATTCGCACGCTCAGGCGTGCTTTAAACGGCGATTCTGATGCAGGTATAATAAAATAGTAGATTATTATACGAGTTCCTGTGTAAATTGGACGCTTTAAGCCACAAGTGGTTTATAAAAGCACGAGTGAAACGAGTGCTTTTGTGAACCACGAGTGGCGTCAAGCGTTCAATCTACACAGGAACGAGTGTAATACGACGTTTTATCGTTCGACACCACCTCGGAAAGCCTTTAAATTGCTTAAAATCCATAAAAATAGTGTGACGTTTAACTGTCATTTTCATTATTTCATGACAGAGAGTGTTTACACAAGCGAAAATTTGAAAATTCTGAGAGTGTCGAACGATAAAATAATATAATCTCGTGTGCTTTTCCTTTATTGAATTTGTTGTATAGATATTTATTGGGAACCATTTTAAGTGGAGACAAAATGTAGGTAGAAAAATCTGAATTTCATTGGTCATATTTTCTTTCCTATGTACAATTTTATTTTGTCTATGGTCGGGGATTCCCGGTGAAATGAACAGCAGTTCTCTGACAACACTGAATCCCATTCTAGTGTTGCCAACATAGCGATTTTGTTTCAAGACGCTAGACTTGGGGAATTTACAAGTAAGACTCAATGAGCGAGCGGATAAAGGGGCGCCCCTTTATATCTGGCGCGCTGGGCGGTCGCCCAACCGCGCCCTACCCTAACGCCGCTACTGTTTCTGTGTTGTGTTTAGTGTATAGGCCAGGCGAAAGAGCGAAAAAAAGTTTCAATAAGGAAATAATTAGTGGAAAGCTGGAAATGGCCTAAATCTCTTTATTTGGACCCACTTATTACTGTCCTAAGTTTTCCCCCTCGAGCGAAGTCGGCGTTGGTCCTTATGGCCCTAAGAATGTACAGTTTTTTGCAAATATCTCTTAAAACATCAACTTTATCAAGAAAATACTTATTAGCAAAAATAATCTAGAGTAAATTTGCAACCAAAAAGTTCTTTACCGTTTGTTTTTAAAGTTAACCGTTACGATGCTACGGCCATTCAAAGTAGAGCCCTATTTGGTCCTTGCGGAAAAGTTATAAAAATCACATGCTATATCAAAGTTTCTACATGTTATAAATAATTTTGAACGTACCACGTATGCAAGATGTTAACTTGTTACAATTATAACTGCGATATAAGACAAACAGTTGGGGCTAATTATAGTCCGCACAAATTAGACGAAAAAACGACGAATAGAAGAAATAATTTGAAAGTTTTGAAATTTTGGTTATGAACTCCCAGCAGAGACCCAAATAAAAATCCGAAGAGTTCCCACCCCGCTGGAGGGAGCTTCATCCCCTTTGGTACAAAAAACGCCCCCTAGCGTAACCTCGTAAAGCTTCTCTGCAATTTTTTCGTAAACGGTAACAACGCTCCAAAATGTCGTTGGAAAATGAGTATAGTTTTCACCGCGAAGGCAACCCCCATTTTTTGCTGCGATTATCTCGAAAACCATTAGTGGGAGCAAAAAATCTATACAAACAAAAGTGTAAAGCTGTTTTTTTTTCTGTACAAAGTCCATATTGAATAAAAGATTTGCAATAAATTGTTATTGGTCAAAAACGGAGATTAATTAATGCCTATTCAATATTTATGAGCGTTGAGTGGGAGATGGACAAAAACTTCATGAGACCAATTTAATGAAGCATATAGGTCAGATAACATTTCCCGTCGGAGTTACCGTTTACGAGGAAAATGCAGGAAAGCTTAATGAGGTCACACTCGGGGGAGGTTTTTTGTGCCAAAGGGGAGGTGGGAACTCTTCGGATCTTTATTTGGTCCCTGCTGGAGACCAAATATCCAAAATTTCTAAACTTTATAAATCATTTCTTCTAATCGTCGTGTTTTCGTTTAATTTGCTTGGACTATAGTTAGCCCCAACTGTTTGTCTTATATCGCAGTTATAATTGTGACGAGTTAACAGCTTGTATAGGTGGGATGTTCAAAATTATTTATAACATGTAGAAGCTTTGATCTAGCATGTGATTTTTATAATTTTTCAGTAAGGACCAAAAAACTGAAAAATTTTACCTTCTTAGGGCCATAAGGGCCAACGCCGACTTCGCCCGAGGGGGAAAACTTAGGACAGTAATAAGTGGGTCCAAATAAAGAGATTAAGTCCATTTCCAGCTTTCCACAAATTATTTCCTTATTGAACTGTCTGTCGATGGGCCTAGTATTGGTTTAATGATGTTTTGACCCTGGGAAAATGATGCTAAACCAAGCACTAGTGCAGAAACTAGGAGCCACGATGAAATATTGGAAAATATTACAGATACGGAATCGGATTTGAATAGTGTGATGAAACTTATAAAAAACTTATACAAATTCACGGAATTGTTTAATCATGACGTAATTTATATACGATATGACTTATCCATGGAGGTATAATATAAGTATATCTTAGTTCCATGGACTTATCTTATACTTACAACAATTTTTGTTCAATGACTGTTAGTATTTACCAAATAACAGGTGACAAACTGGATTGGCACGATTGAATCATCCATTGAATAATTACCAGACCTCGCCGTTGAGAGAGCTTAATATATGTATTTTTTTTTGTCAGGGTAATTTTTGACATTTAATTTGATCATTGAAATGACATGTTCAATGTAATAAGCTTCATAAAACAATAATCAACTTTACAAAAAAACACCAATGAATATCCATGCAAGATATTATTTTTGTGGCGTAAGAATTCCTAAGCATCTGGTCTCCATAAATGATTCATAGGTACATCACGTTGCCTGTGGAAGACACAATTTAAATGTAGGGAAAACTTTGACGTTCAAAGACTACTGAATGCGTGAATCATTTATAAAAACCCTGTATTGTTGAAAAAACTGAACTTGAGGTTGAGGGTAGAGAAAGCCAGGAAAACATACTAAATCTTTAATAAAATGTAACAATATTATAGATACATAATACAACATATCAGTTAACAAAATTTAAAATCACTTGTTATTCAATGCTGCTCATACGCATTCCAATAATAAATAATTAATCGTAATAATAAATAACAAAATTTATACAAAGCACTGGAGTAGCTTTGACTGGGATCATAAAATCAGATTTCTTCTCAGCGAGAAATGAATAAGTCCTATAATATTAATTACACAGTATCATCTTAAACCAGTAAAAATTTTGTAAAGCTCCACCGTGATTGCCGTGATAGAGATGGAATTATGATCCGCTACCAACAATGGTACCACTAATTAACCTTAGCAATAGATGCATTCACCAAATCGTCGTATGACCTAATTCACAATCTAATTGATGCCAAACACACTACCACCGTTAATGGAATCTCAATGAAATTCAAATACTACAGGCACTTGAAATTGAAATTTGAGCTTTTAATACTTAAACCTATCATGTTCCCTGCATCAACTACAGACTAGTTTCCATAAGACCGTAATAAAAAGAATGTACTAAGAATGCCCGTTTGTTGCAACTGGAATCCTGTCGTAAAAACGTCGATGACATTCGTCAATTCGCGTAAGATAATACGTCCCTGGGAAAAAGTTATCGATACTGCCTGAAGGCTCGTAGGGGGCTTTGTGGCAATTGTGCTCGCGGAGAGTTAGATTAGCCTCGAATTTCTCGGGAGCGACCTTTTGTCGTTGTTGGAGAAGTGCTTTGACTGGTTGGAGATTTTTTAATATTTTTTGTAGACGCGACGACTCGTTACACACGGTAATGGAAAATAGGGAAGCTGCCAGACCGGAACCATATGAAAACAAACCGATTTTGTTTCCGGCCAACTCGGACACGTCCTTACTAATTAAAAAGGAGACCAGCCCCCCGTATAAGGATGGGGTGTACATATTACCAACCTGACTAGAGATTAATAAAGACGGCTTAGTCTTTTTATCAAAAGAATCTTTACTGTATGCGAGGAAAGCCTTTTCCACGTCCCTGTCAAAATAACTCGTACTTAAACTAACACTGTTGAAGCTTTCCAAGCCTGGAAAATTTTGTTTCCTGGTTTCTTCGTTAGCTAACAAGAAGTCATTTAGTGCCAACCTCGCTAGCGACTTCTGGACCAATTTGCAGAACGGGGAATGGAACAACACCGCGTCGAAATAGTTTAAATCCACACCGACATTACATTTTTTGGCCACATTCTTCACGTAAAGCTGATAGCAGTTGTCTAGGGCACTTAGGTAGCATTGAATTGACAACTTTCCATCCACTGTGGGATACTCCGAAGTAAGATCTGGCTTGTAGAAGTCATACGCGTGATTCATGTACGTAGCTCGGATTCCCCTATCGAACACCAAGGGCGCGTCGGGCCCCACAAGCATGGCGATGGCCCCGGCGCCACCCGTTGGTCGCGCGGAGCCCTTGGCGTACACTGCGATGTCAGCCGCCACCACCAGCGCATACCGACCGTTCCATGCCGACGACTCCACCCACGAAATGGCGTTAAACAGCGCCGCGGTGCCCCCATAACACGCGTTGGTGGTGTCAATGCCTTCGATGTCTGTGACTCCATGGGGTTCAAACAGCTGCATCAACACGGTTTTCACGCTCTTCGATTTGTCGATGATGGTCTCGGTGCCCACTTCCAGACGGCCGATGTCTCCATAAGCAAGACCGTTTTTTTCCAGCAGCTTTTTCACGACTGTCAGACACAAGGAATTGACATCTTCACGGTCCGAGCAGAAGCCCATCTTTTGTTGGCCCAAACCGATTGTGTACTTCCCTGCGGAGACCCCGTCGTAGGCTTCGAGCTCGGTTTGATCAACATACTGCGAAGGGAATATCAGTTCTAGGGCGAGAATGCCGACGTCTTTAGGCCAGGAACCCATTCTTGAAAATTGAGACAACTGCACGATTTCACTTGCTACCGCGACTGACGACTGACGGCGTCTGTTAAATAATTGCTTCTACCACTCACCTCGGAATAACATTCCAATAATAACTTACACCCTACTCCTTTCTGAATTTAACCTCAATTCTAGACCGGCGCAACCGAACAGCTGTGACGGTTGTCAACACCGGCGCGAAGTTGCGCGCCAGGGGTGCCACACGCTAAAACGTGTGGATTTCCACTGATTCAGACGATATTATTGCAGAAGAGCCTCCAAATTAACACAACTAGGACCTTATAATAATTTTTAATTTAAAAGTTTGTATCTACTTCACATAACATTATTTTCTAATTTACTATGAAAATCAAGTTGCTAGTGACGTTTCAAACTTCACTTCATAGAAAAAATAACCAAAGTGTCTGTTCAATGTTTACCCCTCCGAAAGAATAAGATTTGTGATAATTGATGTCCTAAGTTTACCCATTTCCAGTTGACCGTTATTTAATACATTTTATCGTTTAATTATGTCAGATGAAACTGAACTTGTCGAAACACAGACCGATGTCAGTGCCAGTGAAAATGCTCCTAAAGATAAATTTGCTTTGCCGTCCAGCCTGAAAGAACAGCTGAAAGACATCCCAGAGGCGTTAGAATACATCGGACTTCTAGAAAGGCAGATCCAGAAACAGCGGAAGAAATTACGGAGACTTAAAGCAAAACTTAAGGTTTGAGGTTATGTTATTTAATTTTAGCTTTTTTTGTTTGTCTTCGTTGTTTCTACTGTTTGGTGAATTAGTTGAATGTGATATAATGCATTTGTCAGAAGTGTGACTAATTCTTTGATGCTTTGTAAGCACAGATCGTGTGAGTTGCTATCTGTTTCAAAGTTCGAACAAAAACGAGGATGCAGCTACCGTTCCATTTATTTATTTTGTGAAGTGTGAAATGGTTAAAGATCAACAAGCCACGATTATTTTTTAACAATTCCTAGAATCTTTCACAATAGATAATCAAGTAAGGTTGTAAAAATTGTCGCTTAAATACACAGAAATTTTGTTATCCACTGGCGACTTGATGACTGTATGAATTAATATCCGAAAGCCGTTAATACGCATAATAACAGCATGTTAGGAATTAGGCGCAATTACTAAAACTGTCAGTTATTATGCCTAATAAGGGAGCACATCAGGTGCATAAATAATAAAGTCGTCAGTGATTATGCTAAATATCAGGGACACTGTTTATATTGATAATACCTAAAAATAAGAAACTATAATCACCCTCTTCTATATTCTACATTGAGTCCAGAAAACAACTCTGACTCACTCTCAGCAAAATCAAAAGGACTACGATTAGTTTCAACTAACCCTTAAATAATTCAGATTAAACTTAAGGTTGTCATTTTGTGAGAGACAAATTTCTTCCGATGTTGAAGTGAGATAAAATTTTGTACATTCGTCGTGAGATGCTGTAACCTGGTGTAGAATAGTGGAACTAAAGTGTCTCGGTGAGATCTGCTTTGTGATATTACAGTAACCTGTTGCTTTTAGGGACCAAGAAAATACCCAGTTAACCAAAGATTATTTTCTGTGTTATTCCGTACGTTCAAACTGAATATTGACCTGGGTGACCATATCTCTTTACAATAGGGTCCAACCTATTGCTTCTACCTACCCTCAATAAAACTAAGTAATACATACCTCATTTATTTTAAACGTTGTTGAGCGAATCGTTTTTCGCTTGGTGTGTAGTATTTATTGAATAAAGAAATTATGATGAATATAAAATAGCAATATTTATGGTGGCGTAAAGAAATGTATTATAAAAATATAGGAGTAATATTCTGAGAATATAATTTCGACAAAAATCAACAATGTGGATTCAGTGTTATCGTTTGTTGTTGATAAGTGACAATACAATACTGTGGTATTGTCACTGTGTAATGCTAGACTTTAAAACAATTAATTATTAATTAATTGCGTTATGTAATGTTTTTAACACGTTCGCTACGGCCATTTAAAAAATAATTAATTTAAAAAAAAGAAACGACTTCAAAAAACCCAAAGTTAACTAAAAAGTAAAAAATAAAAATGTTCAATTTCAGAGTTATTTGTTGTTCCGCTTAATGTAATTATTTATTGTTCCGTTTAATGAAATTCTGAAATTATTGTTTATTATCTAATTATAAATTGTTTTATAATTTTGAAGTCGGTACCAAGTAAAACATAAAATTATACATTTTAAAGTTATAATTCCCTGATAATTTCAGACTTCTTAATTCACGATTATGATTACGGAATTAAACTTTTCAGAACTCATTTCATATATTAGGTAAAGGATATATATTCGTAGTATGTCCCAATTTTGCATGGTTTAGCTTGGATATACCGACAGATGAATAAATTATTGTTAGATTTGAAATAAATAAATAATTATTATTTATTATGTAATGTATTATGAATTGTTTTTATAATTTTATTCGTAGTAACTAATTTGTTATTGTAGGAAGGTATATAATTTGTTTTATGTTTTTATGGCACCGACTTCAAAATTATAAAACAATTAATAATTAGATAATAAACAATAATTTCTGAATTTCATTAAACGGAACAATAAATAATTACATAAAGTGGAACAACAAATAACTCTGAAATTGAACATTTTTATTTTTTACTTTTTAGTTAACTTGTTACTTTGGGTTTTTTGAAGCCACTATACTCATCGACTGACTAAATGGATGAGAAGTAAGAACCATTTTTTTTTTTTTTTAAAGTTAATTATTTTACAATTTTAAGTGATTAAACAAAAATTAAATACTATAAAATCTATATAAAAACAAAAATTAAATGCCATAAAATCTATGCAATACAAAATGGTTGTTGGTTTTTATTCTATGACGTCATGATCAATTTTTTTAAATGACAACCACATTTTTTTTTGTAGACTTTTTTCCTCCCTAAATGGTGACCTAAAAAATTTATACGTTCACGTAGTTACCCTTATTATCATAATTTTTATTCCTAATTATTTGTAAGATACCTTTATAATTTTTCTATTCCTTTCCACTTTGTTCCATTTTAATTGTTTATTATTCCGTAACCCTTTTTTAAGTTAATTTTTTTCTTCTTTTTGTCTCCGTTCCCTTTCTTTATCAACTCTTAATTCTTCTTTATTTTGAATTGCTTTTAAAATGTAGGGAAAACAATTCATTCATCATACTCCTAAAAATGAAGGAACTTTGTCATTTTTTTATGAATAATCAAATGCTGATATGAGGTTTGTAATACCCTCTTACCCTGAAATAAGCTGTCCTTTATCGATTTTTCAAAACCGCATATTCAAATAATCAAAACTAAACCCGTGAAGTTAATAATCGGTTGACCTCTCGGTCACAAACAACAGATGCATCCCAAAAAAGATTACGGCGTCGGTACATACACAAACTACTATAAACATTGTTGAGTGAACTCTTTTTCGCTTGTGGGGCGTAGTATTTATTGAATAAGGAAATTATAATAAACATAAAATAACAATATTTTACCTGACCTGAGGATGATACCTCCCTGGAAAATACGAAAAAAATTTCATTCTTTATACTCCTAAAAATGAAGCAACTTTGGCATTTTTTTATGAATAAACAAATGCTGATATGGGGTTTGTAATACCGTCTTACCCTGAAATAAGATGTCCTTTACCGATTTTTCACAAGCGCATATTCAAATAATCAAAACTAAACCCGTGAAATTCAATAAAAGTCAAGTCCGCTGCAATCAAAACTATCTTGCAATTAAACCGGGGGGCGATGATCGTCTGTGTGGAGACAAGTCGTTAGAGATTTCATTCCTATTCATTAGTTATTAATTGCGTTATGTAATGTTTTTAAGCAAATCGCTCGGACAGGTCATTTTTTTATGCCACCTGCTATGCAATTAAAAAAAACATTTTTAATTTCTTGCCAAATAATTTCATTTCTATAAATTATTTCAATTAATAAATCATCTTGATCGCCGAAAGATACAACCAAAAAAACAAACATTTTTTCGACAAATTGCTAATTGTCTTTGAATCTGAAAATTTACATAACCAGTTTACAATATAATTAAGATATTTATTTTAATTTACTTGTATATACGTGTACAATAATCATGTCCTTTGTTTATTTGTATTTGCTTGGTCTCATCGTTTATACAGATACAAGCAACTTTTTTTGATAAATACTGCAAAGTATTTTTACTTATAACTGGTCTTGGGTCGGTCCGTATTTTGAGAGTTTCCGAATATCGGTCTTCCGGAAGCTGGAAAGCATCATAAAAAAACCTGCTGTGTTTGTGGGCTTTGTCTTCGCCGCACAATTTTATGATTTTATGGCTGAATGGTATGAATGGGTTCTATCTTATACCTGACCGTTCCCCTGACTGCTGTAAAATGCGACATCTTTCGCTCCAAGGCCACACCAAATTTTAAATTTTCTACCCAAGTTCCTACCCAATTATACAGCTTTCTGTATTATTTAAGCTTACTTCAGAAATAATTTTTCCGACAAACATTATTGAATTTTATAAACGAACAACAATGCTAAAGCAACTGAGTTTTTTTCTAACGAAAGTTTAATTCTTGCTACAGAGTAACGTCTATTTGAAATTTACGAACTGTGCGTTGTTTTTCAGGAATAAAATTCCAAAGACATTCATTTATACTGCTGAAAATGAAGCAACTTTGTCATTTTTTTATGAATAAACAAATGCTAATATCGGCTTTGTAATACCGTCTTACCCTAAATTAAGATGTCCTTTATCGATTTTTCATAACCGCATAGTCAAATAATCAAAAATAAACCCGTAAAATTCAATGAAATGGTGACATGTTTCCCGTGCATTTGGTATAGGCTCTATCGCTGGTAAATGACAACCTTAAAGGAAAACACAAAAATAAAAACCAAGAATAAAGCTGAAAATCCATAAAAACAATCAAATTAAAACAATAAATGACATTAAAATTAAAGCTAAAGAAACTTCATAGGAAATAGTTTGAGCAACAGGACGTAAACCTCCTCATAAAGAATAAGAATTTGATGATCATCCCGATATTATAATTCTATAAACTCCTAAACTAGAAACTCTTAAAACGACAAAAAATTCACTTGAATATATTTAAATTTTAATTTATTAAAATTTCATAAAAAAAATAGTAACATTTTTAATAATGTGTGGGTGACCAACGAAAGGTAGGGAGAAAGTTGTTGGAGAGAGAAAGAAAAAATCCCCGAAGACGAGTCAATATTTTCATTAATATTAGAACAGCAGCGACATCTATGAGGCATTAGAGTAAGCCTATGAACAAAGAAAGTAGAAACCGATCGATTAGCGAAGGAAGTTTAGCTGTATTCCTACAGTGGAAGGCGGAACAGAAGAGGAAGAAGAGAAGATATTTAAAATCAGTAAAATAACAGCAAGATCGACAGAAGCAGTTAAGAAAAATGACAGTGAAATGGAGAGAATCATAGATAAGTTGGAGGAAATAAAAAGGGGATCAGAGGAAGAAATGAAGGAGATACGAAAAGGAAACCAAGAAATTAAGAGAAAGGCAAAAATAAGTGTGATGCAGCAGAGAGAGTGATGTAGCTGGAAATGAAAGTGAAGTATGAAGAAAGGAGATAAAGGAAGAACAATATTGTGATAACAGGATGGGAGGGAAAAGGAAAAGTAAACAGCAGGCCAAAGAGGGGAAAGATGTTTTTCTGACAAAAAAAGTAGGAGAGTTTAAAATCGACGACTGTTACAGTATAAATAGAGATTAAGCACTAGTAGAAATGGAAGATTGGGAGGGAAAGGTAAAAGTGATGAAGAAACAGGAAAACTAAGGAGGAAGAGAGAAACAGAGATGATATTTATAGATATGACCTCACAAAGCAAGAAAGAGAAAGAACGGGGTGACAGGAAAGAAGTAAAAGTGGGATACAGGAAATTAACAATGGATGGGTTTTAATGGAGAGGGAATGAAACGAAAGAGAGACTAGAGGTTTTCCAATAACAAGATTAAAAGAACAATAAGAAGAGCGAACTGAAGAAAAAAAGGGGGGAGGGTGTATGCATTATTCGTTCAAGAATAAGAAGAACTAAACTGAGTGACTGAAAACCGCTAGGTTAAACGTAGAGGGCGCTGTACGCCCCTTTGTTATTTTTCCGTTTTAATATCACAAGAGTATAGAAAATAATTGATTAAACTTCCGAGTGATGAGAAGTATTCCGCCGAAACACAACGACAGCGCAGCCGGAGTGGTGTTTCGCGGAATATGTCAAATGACGAGGTTAGTGTAATCGGATTATTTTCGTTTGCTCGAGTGGTATTCGTTACGATTATGTAACCAAAACGATCCAAACAATGCGAAATTTTGACCGGACTATTTTTCGGACGTTTATACAAAGTTCATTGTTGGACCTCGCGGAAAAACCGAACTAATTTGAATATATACTACATTTCAAATGAATAGGCCTGAATGTAAATGCGCATGCGCATAGTAGGACCGACATGATAGGTTGACTCCGGCAGCGCGAAAATCGAGATGGAGACGTTGATCCATCACTAGTTGTTAGTTGTCATTCTCAATGTTTGTGTTTTCGTGGAGATTGAGACGTGAAGCGGCTGGTTGCTAGGCAACGCTGCCGTCACGTTGAACGGCGTGGGGCATGCGCAGTATACCGCAGGCTCAGGATGATAAGGGCTATTGGCATCGCAGCAGGCGGTGTTTGTGTAAAGTGAGCTTTATCTTATGTCAAAAAAGTTACTAAAACATGTGAGATGTAGATTATTTGGAGGTTATGTTACCGGTTTTTAAATTTTTAAATGATCACTTTGTTATCTCGAAATGAATGGCCAAAGATAGTTTTGAAATATGTATTATGGAGCTATTACGGTTTGTACGAATATGAAGAATGAACAAAACATTTGCAAGTGCTGTGTTGAACTACGTCAACGTCTCGAACAGCCATATATTTTTGAAAATCGTTGATAATTTCCTTCAGTATGTCTAATAAAATTAACCCATTTTTCTTTTGTACAGCTTTCAAGTGCTTCACGTCAAATTATTTGCACAACTATGTCTTTCATTCCTAGTTTTGCATGAATTCTCTGATTGTAGTATGTGTTACAAAAACCCCAAGCCAATTATTTATTTTACTTTTATTTATAAATATAAATTAACAGCTTTTCTTCCACTCCTATACTTGGAGATTCCAGTGACTGTCCCTCAAGTTTTTTGAAAGTATCTTCCTAGCAGTTCTAAAACATTCAGGATGTTTGTTAGTATTCTCTGTACATTTGTTGCTTAAAAATCTACCTGGAAAATGGTAGCAACGACACACTGCTTCGCGTTCTCTTATTGTCAAATTGGACAAAGAGTGTTCCATTTCAAATAATATGTTCAATCTCCTACAAAAACATGACAAATAGTAACAAATTTCATTACTCACTTCGAATTAAAAAAAAGCTTGATAAAATGTGTCTGATAAGACAGTTTTTTCTCAATGAACTAAGACGCAAATCAACTACAAATCAATCCCTAACACAAATCACAGACACAAATGTCGAAACAACTTGACAGTTACAAGAACGTTAGAGATATTTATTATGAGGGTTGGATGTCGTGCTGCCAACATAAATTTGAATTTCCAGAGCCTGCCGCGATGCCAATTCATTTGAAATATAGTATAGGTAATTATAGGTTTTTAAGAATATGAACCATTTATTGTAATGCAAATTGTAATGTAAGTATAAAAATTGTGTAATAAATTCATGTGAACTTCCTCTTGTGCTCCTATTGTTCACACTTAGTTCCTTTTCATATTATTTTTTACGATATTAAATTAAAATATATAAAGCAACAAGCGCAAAAATACATTAATAAAATAAATTGTTTTTCTTTTTTTGGAATGCAAACATCCGTTTTAAATGCTTATTGTTTCCTTTATATTGTCAAACGATTGTACTGCTCAATAAAAAAAAAAAACAAAAAAAAAATTTTGCTCTTGGTATCTCTGCTGATTAGAGAATTTTAAAAAAGTTGGCATTTGAGGTTAAAATATTGTTGAATGGAAAAAATAAAAATTGATTGGAAAATTAAAATATGTAGTGAAAAAATAAAAATTAATTGGAAAATTAAAATAGTGAATTGATAATGGGATTATTGAAATTATTCTGTTCATTTAAACAAGATCCGTTTTCCAGTTTCAAATCAATTTTTCTTTTTTCCATTCAACATTATTTTAACCTCATAATTTAAATATTCTTTAAGGTAAGAACTCCTCTGTAATTCATCAATTGTATCATTAATCTCTTGTGAAATTAGGGCTGAAAATGGGAGTAGTTTTCTCACGAAACATGTTCCTGTTGTCATTTACGTTTATTAAAGTTTGTGGAGTTTGACTTGAATATATTTAAATTTTAATCTAAATTTACTCCACATTCATCGAAGTTTTCCCGTTTATTTACAATAATGATCGTAGAAAGGAGCAATTTTGAATTTTGCTGTAATGCTTTTAAACTTGATTTCTACAAAACAAGTCGGATTTTTTTCGGTCTGGAATGTCTTAATAATGGGGTGGCCGACGTTTGGTACAAAACGGTTGTTACATTATTAAAGTTGTCACATGTCGGAATTACGACGTAAGGAAGGCCTGAAATACTTTGAAATGGCCTCTTGTTCAAATTTTCGAGGGAGAGTTTTTTTATTTCTGATTTAAGAAATTTAAAAATTTACTGAAATAGACAGTACTACCTCTAGCGTTAATTTTCTAGGAAATAGTTTTTATTTTGTTTGGGAGATAACAGTGTTTGTAAAATGATATATGTAGGTATCGACTCTTGTAAACGTTGATAAGTGTACATGTTATAAAATGAATATTTGATAATTTAGATTATTATGGCTACCAGGATCTGAATTAGCACGTCAATGTACAAAAAGATTTGTTTAACGCTATCAAGCAAATTATATAAAGATTCAGCATTGACCTTTCATTACTGATTGTAATAAATTACTAGTTATTTTGTAATAATCACTGTCACACATAATAATACAACAGGAAATAAGAACATGATGAACTAATATGAAAATTTAATCCTAAAATAAGAAACTATTATTGCTGACAACCAAAGAGTTTGACCAAAAATGACAAAGGTACCAAAATATTGCTCAAAGGTTAGGAAGATGTAACAGAAACTGAAAACAGGAAATGCAAAACAACACAATATTGAGTAAAGGTAAATGCAATCACAAAAAATAAAACATGGCTGCGATGCTACGTCCTCCTTTATTGCACTGAATAGTACTTGCTGGAAGACATGTCCCCCGTTTTCGCATTAGTGACTGGTTTCAGCACGATGGCGCACCATCACACTTCAGCCGAGAAGTTCGAGAAGTTTCAAATCAACAATACTCTGACCGTTGGATAGGGCGCGGAGGCTGTGGATTTTTTTTGGCCACGTAAAAAAAATTGTGTACAGACGTCCCGTGGGGACACAGGAACAGCTCAGGGGACGGGTTCAAGAAGCTCTTAATATAATTACTCCTTAAATGATTCTTTTTCTGTTATGATTAGTTTGTACATATCCATTCCTCTTGTTTCTGTAGTGGTAGATAAGTTTGTGTACGTTAAATAAAAACGGTTCTTTTCAGAACCCCCATTTGTTGTTTTATTAAAAAAAAAACACACTAAAAATAATGTGGCAATGCAATGGCAAGTGTGACATTTAAATTGACATCTACCTTAACCTACATGTCGGTACTTTGTCGTGGATGTCACCAGGACAGTGCGATAGCCTATAGCAACAGATTTTTGTTATATCAACACCTAGAGCTCCCTTTCTGGGATTGGTGAGTTTAAAAAGCCCAAAAGCGCTGTTAGGTTATGTTCTCTGGGGCGCGAGTTCTGGCACAGCCTGTATATAAAAATCAATTGCAAAAACTCGAGAACGACTCGACCGATTTTGATGAAATTTTTTGTGTTTGAGTGGATCTCTGGATGGTTTAGATTGACAATTGGACCCGGTAGGTGGCGCTGCAATCGCGCTGTAGGAATTTTAATTTTTTAACATTTAAAAAAAAATTATGAAATTTTTTTCGGGCAAGCCAACGCTCAGGCAGGACAACATCTGTCGGGTCCGCTAGCTGTTAATAAATTTTAAATTGGACAGACTGAAGACTTCAACAATGTAGTGAATTCTGCTCCTGAAACAGATTTCTGTGAAATTATTTCAGTTGAAACTGACACAGAACAAAGTGCTAATGAACACAAAGAGAACGATGGAACTGGAGAAACAATGGAACAACAAAGGCATGGCCCCAATTGCATGTGGCGAAAGAAGAGTTTGCGCTAACTATCCAAAACGCACGTTTTTTCTGTACAAAATGTCACAAATTTCTTTGTCTGGCCTTCCAAGTGTTTTTAGGCAGGTTTTTTTTTTCTGGTAATGGATTATATAGCTTTCTTGAGTTACTTTTCTTTTTTTTGCGCGATTTGCATGTGAGAATATCAAGTTTATAACAAACTAGGTGTCTCTCAGACCATACACGACCGTTTTGGTTACATCTTCTTACCCGTTCACTGCAGGTTTAAATAATGGGTTAAAAATAACAACAATACATGGAAGGTGGATGAAAAAAGTAGAAAAAACGATGATAATTACAAACGACCAAAATGACAAAATTTTGACTAATAAGCATAATTCATTCAAGCATTCAAATGTACTTGTACAATTGTACAAGTGTATTATTGTAGTTTAAAGTATCCATATTTATGATTTCATTGCTCCCATTTGTTGTAAATATGAAAAATTGAAAATTTAGGAAAGTACATAGAAGTAAAGTTTCCAAAATTAAATTTTCGAAATGTTAAAAAATTACCTGCCATACAAAATTGCCCATGGAGGATAGATTAGGGCTTCTTATTGTAAGTCTAGGATGTGTTTAATTATATTTTTTCCACTAAATGTTCAGTTAAAAAAATCATATTCAACTGGTATTCTATTTTGACATCACTTGTTTACACAAAGTGTATGTATATTTTAGCCTAGACGTATATAAATTTGTCTGACGTTGGAATGAAAGTCAAGTTTTCCCAAAAACAAGTCGTAGAAGCACAAGTCACTTTGATAATGTATTGAAAAAAGTTTATCGGAATTAATTGGGCTTACAATAATCGTACTAGTGGTATAAAAACAGTGAAAAATAATTTTAAAATTAAGGGTCTATTTTTAATTACTTTAATAGAGGTCACTAACTAATTGCGTGTGTGTGCCATATAATTAGAAGGATTCCAAAGTTTAAAATATAACTAGTTATTTTTAAAGCCCGTTTACAGTATTCGATTCGATAACAAATTTGTTTGTGAACACTGTTCGATTTCGCGAGGTGATTTCTATTCCTGTTCGGTTTTTTGGTTTATCCTTTTTTTATCCTTTTTTTATCCTTTTCATTCGATTTTACTGTCGATATTCTGCGTGGCACATGCGCAATACGTTTTTTCTACGACTGCTATGAAAAGTTTATAAAAAAACACCAGTAACTACCCTTGAAATTCATTTATTTCAGACAACGTGTATAACTCCAGAACGCACGCTAAACTCTGTATTTAGGCAACCAAACATACATTTTTGGCGGAACAGACGGCAAAATTTTAAAATCACGCAAGCTGTGCTGCAACGACGATCCCAAAAAATTGTTATTCTGTCATTCTGTTTTTAATGTATGTTAGGAATACGATGTGTTAAATACAAAATTGATATATCTAAATACCTAAAACTAAGCGTTTTTGAAAAGAAAATCGGAAAATTACGTTCCGAAGAAGCCAAAAATTCTAGATTCAGAAGATTTTAACAAATTTTGGACTCAGATCATATTTTTATTTATTGATAAAGGTAGGCTTGTAAAAAAAACAAAAAATATATGCATAATATAATAATTTAATTTCTAAGCTGTAGTTGTTGTTGGAGTTTCTGGGGCATGTAGAAGAAATGAACTATGCCAATTAACAGTTGACGACATGAAAGATTTAAATTCTGCCATGTTAATTACAATAAAATACACGAAAAATAAGATACCTAGATCATTCACCGTTACAGAAACTTTTTACCAGATTTTGAAAAAATACACATAGTAATCTTCGTCCTAGAAAAAATATTTTTTTAATTATAAAAATGGTAAACGTACCAAGCAGGTTGTGGGTATAAACAAAATAGGAAGTATGGTAAAAGACACAGCTGTCTATTTAAAACTCCCAAACACTGGATAGTATACAAGGCCATTGCTTTCGCCGGTTATCGGCTACACTACTGGTAAACGTAGGTGGCGATTTGTTAACCCTCAAACGCCATGGAGGTTGGCGTTCCAGGGTTGTTGTTAAACATGCCAGTGAAAATTCAACGATCTTGACAGAAAATGAACTTCCATCACGTTCCACAAGCTTTTCATTGACAGAAAATATATTTAAAAAAATTTAAACTCTTAGAATTAAATTGGAAAATTGTTCCAATATAACAATAAATTATAATTCTAAATTAGTAGATAATAATAAATATATTATGTTTGATGTTATACAATAAATGAAAATAAAATCATGCGTGTTTCGTGTTTTTCTGTGTATTTGATCCAGTCGTAGAAAAAGTATAGTGTACAACACGTGTTGAAAATTCGATTTCACACGCGTTTGCTCAATTCTTTCATTTTCAACACTTATATACTATTGTAACGGTTTTTCGCAATATGGTTGTACACATATGAAACAGTAATGATGAATTGCCTAGCAGTCGATTTTTCATTCAAACACTATTTTACAGAACTTTTTTGACAACTTCAATTTTAATTCGAATAATCTAGACACAAATATTTAAAGGTTTTTTTTTTGACAGAGGTCGAAAACTAAATTCGTCAAAGGTGTGATGCACTTAAATCGGCTTGACAACATTGAATTTGACATTTCAGAAATAATTCTGTTAATCTACGACCAGAGGTCTATCGCGCATGGCCACCTTTGACTAATTTAGTTTTCGATCTCTCTAATTGGACACCTTTCATAGGTTGCCGAAAATAAAGTGGACGCTAGCTGTCAAACCGAACCCATACCTATCACTCTAGACGTCAAGGAACCAAAAAGTATCTCTGAAGAAATCAAAGAGGCAGCGGAGTTGGCCTTGCAAGAAACGGATTACGTATATGATGACGCTTTAGGACTATATTACGTGTCAAGCTCAGGACTATACTACAATGCGGTAACATCGCCAAAGTAACACCATCCCAGCTGATATTTATCAATTTTCGCAGGAGTTTGGGTTGTATTATGACCCAAAAAGCGCCACGTGGTACAAGTACGTCTACAATGAGGAAACTAAAACATACGAATACCAGTATCATTCGCACGCCTACACAACTCATCCAGAAGAACAAACTGCCAAAGACTTATTTAAGCGAAAACAGAAAAGTAAGGATGAGTCAAAAGTGAGTATACGGTACAATGTAGATATGCTTCATTTAGTGTTTTGCGAATTTTAGGTAAACATTTCTTCTGACTTGGAGCTTCTATCGCGTTGCTTCAATTATATGACCATTAATAATCTTCGTACTTATGCTTTGGGTACGTATAGATGAGTAAAACGATGTTATTTGTAGGCTTCGAAATGCGTGCGATTGGAGGGGTCGCCGGAGTTCCACGAAAAAGAAGATGGGGAGTGTTCCATGAGCAGCGGCAAGATGACATCTGAAGATACGAATTCTGATAGTAGCGGTACTTTGTTTTTTTTTTACTATAAACGTCCATTTTATTATAGAGAACTATATCAAAATAGCATATTTTCTATCAAGTTACTTTTTGTTGCAGATATTTGTAAACAGTGGCCCTGCATGCGAGTGATGATAGAGAAATCGTCCATTCCCAAAATTAAAGTAGGCCGTTTGAGCCTCGTGACCTACGAAGGTGGTACCTTAGGGCGTGAAGGGAAAGACCATGCCGTCGAGCTTTCAGACATAAATATCAGCAAATGCCATCTAAAGTTCACATTTGACAAAGAAAAGAACCTTTTCTTTGCCACAGATATGGGTTCCAGAAATGGTACAATTCTAAACGGAAAACGGATGAGTAGTTCAAAACAGGAAAGCGAGTCGTTACCGGTACCACACGGCAGTAGAATACAAGTTGGTTCAGTGGTACTATTGTGCCATATACATGAAGGGGACAAAACTTGTGGGCATTGTGAACCTGGCCTTGTACAACATTTAGAGAGTATACTCCCAAATAATGTTAAGAGGTGTTTTCATTGCTTGTTTGCAGAAAAAGTTGAACCACTTCCCAAAGGCTCAAAAAGCCAGCAACATAGAAATGAGCTGAGGAAATTAAAACAAAAGTTTGGTGTAGCTAGTTTTGAGGAAGGAGGCACAAAATTGGCCTCAGGTTACGTGGATAGAGCGCAGAAAAGAAGAGAGACTGTAGGTAGCCAAAATCCGCATGAGAAGACGGAAACAGCGTCTCTTGATGAGTCAATTTCTTCACAAAACAAAGGGTTTAAACTTTTGGCGAAAATGGGCTGGAAGGAAGGTCAGTCCTTAGGAAAAGACAGTCAAGGAATGTTGGAACCTGTGAGTCAAAAAACTTGTATGCAACATGTAATTAAACGTTGCTTTTAGATACCGTTAATAGGAAATGTTGGAACATCCGGAATAGGGAGTACTGAACCTCCGGTAGTTGAGAGTATACAAGATAAAAATAAGCACCTTATTTGGAGGAAGACCCAAGAGAGATTTCAAAAGCTTCCTGTAACGTCCAATATTTTTGAAGAGTCTGATTAATGCTATTTGTTAATTTATTTATTGACATATTTTGTTATATCTGTATATCTGTTTTGTAATTACATCTAATTTTAAATACCGGTTTATTAAAGTGCCACGTGACATGAGTATTGTTGCGCCATCTGTAGACAAGATTTCCCACCTAGCTTTCGTTTTGCACATAAACCACTTTCAGGCATCTTTAGTTCAAATGAAAGCAGAGACGGTTGATGAGACCAGCAAGTACGTGTAAAGTTTTTGTTCGCACTACTTGATTTGGTCCACTGCAAACTGCAAACTCAAGGTAGAGGGCGCTATCGTTGAAAAATTTAATATTTTTTTGTTTTGTTTGGAGTTTATTTTGTACGTATTGCTGGTTGCAGATATTGTAGGAGTAGGGTGGCATTTCAAATAAAACTATAATTCAACTCTAATCGCAATAATATATTTCTGAAAAAAATACGAACAGAGACGATAAAACAATATTTCCCTACATATAAATGGGACTTGTCCAAAGTGGAAAAATACATATTGTAGTAAAGCAAACAATAACATTTAAATTATATGTAATAGATGTTAAAAAGTTTAAAGGGAGCTTTTTTGGTCTATGGCAAAATTTTCTGACATTGAGAACCAACCGGCAACCTCATTAATAACAGTCGTAAAAATGGGCTTAAATGATTTATACTAAAAATAACTGAATGCAGATTTCAACCAAATAGTTTCATCTAAATGTCTTTAATTTTAATGTGCGTTTCAAACTCATTCATTGTATGTAGCCGTTTGTGGAAAATCGCAAAAAAACTCCTGAAAAGTTACAAAAGTGACGTGAATGATCTTTCAATTTGACTGATATAAGAAGATATTCAAGCTAAAGGAAAATTATTCTCCTCAAAAAAGAATGAAGATATAAAATGTTTTGCTATGAGTTATGGAACCAACATAATACAGCAAATTAACAGTTTTGTAACTTACATCATGCACGTAAAAATCACTATTTGAAAGATAACCAGTCCAAAAACCACAATCCAAAAAAACGTCGAAACTACATTAAATCTTAATTAATTAAATATACTATTTACATATGTGGTTAATTAAATTTACTATTTACATGGTTAATTAAATTTACTAATTTTTCTAAAAGTTTTTCTAGTTTTTTTAAATTGTTGGTTTTGGCGCTTGCACCACCATTTAACTGCCACTTTTACAGTGGCATTTATACACGATGTTGTTATTGTGTCAGAGTGTGTGGGACAGGTGCTGATAGGATTCAATTGAACAATTTCTGAATTAATCCCACCAACAAATTTTTTTGTCAATTGATCCAAATGAGGCGTCGAATTTAAAAAGTTCTCGAACGCCGTCACCACCTGTCCCACAAAAATGACAACCTTTTCTGATGGGTAGAAGAGGTGTCCTCCTTCTTCTGTCCACTCTTTATTCTGGACGAACAAATTGTGTGGGTCTTCAGGAGATCCCAACAAACTATTTTTACACTCCTCACAATTTACTACAAATGGCAGCAGGTTTTTCACAATAAATCCTGTTACATACGACACGGAAAAGGACGCCACAGACCCACTATGGATTTCACCTTCAACCCTATCACTTATTGTTATTAGTGTCGTTTGTTGGTGATCTTCTGTTGGATTCTCTTCTACCCCCAGAAGGTTGGACAAATTTGTGAGGATGATATGATCATCCTCTTCCGAATTTGTCCCAACGGCTTTAACGGACAGTTTATTTAAAATTTGGGTCTTTAAACTGGCCGCAAATTGTAGCGGTGTTGGATTATCCCCACATCCACAGCCTCCCCTGATGCAACCAAACAGGTTTTCCAAAGCATCTTGATTCAAACTCCTTGGACGCAAAGATGTGCAACCAGAGGATGACAGGAAACTCCAAATAGCCTGAATGGACCGAAGTGATGTGAGCCATCCAACTTGTGAAGGTGGCATTCCAACACGCAAATTTCCTTGCTTTGTAAACCTTTTGAAATCCCAACTCTTCACAAACTTGAATGACTCTTTCCAAAATTTGACATGTGGGGATTCCTCTTTTACAACGTGTGATGATGGGGTAGATTAAAGTATACAAATCCCTTTTACTTTAAAGTGTGATTTATTTGGAACCGCGCATATCGCGGTCCCAACCAAGACTGTCTTTACATTTACTCCTTATCGAACGTTTACAATATGCTTATTCTATACAATCTAACCTATCGCCTCGACATGACCATATATGGACATGTCGCTGCGGAAATGCCAATCAATCATTTAGGGTATTGCACTATTTCAGGTCAACAAACTGCTGAAGTTGCTACTTCTACAGTTCGCTAACCTGTACCCGTTTTGTAATATCTTATCCCTATACTACACCTTCCCCGTGAAAGAAAAAAAAAATTCTTTACAATAACTATTGATGGCTTAAATAATTTTTTTTTTTTGTTGTTACCCACTGACTTATCATCTAATACTCAACCTATGTTACCTAAAGTTATTTCATTGTGCTTATTACTAACAAAAAAAATACAATTAAAATTTAAATTAAATTTATAACATTCTTGTGGTTTAAAAAATACGATGATCACTTATAGTATGGTTTCACTCTGTTCTTGTGCACTGTCACTTGTTTTCCTTTTATCCTTATAACTACGTTGGGAGACTGGTCTTTAATAACGTCATGAGGCCCTTGGAAGACCTCTTCCATTTTGTTTGTGGTGTTATTTCGGACCATAACAAGATCTCCTGGCTTATACCTAATACTAGCTGTAGTGCGCTGATCGTACTGTTCTTTTCGTTTCATTTTTGAGTTTACTAAATTGTTTCTTGCGTCAGCGCTGGCTTGTTGTAACCTGAACTTCAGCTCTAAAGGATAGTTTTCAAAGGTATAAAGCGGGTCAGGGTCATTGCTGATATTTGAAGGTAGTCTCGCTATACGGCCAAATAATAATTCAAACGGGGTGTACTTAGTTTCGACGTGAACTGTTGTATTATAGGCAAAACACCAAAAGGGTAACCAACTTGTCCATGCGTTTTTGTAATTGGCTACTTGCATGCGCAGGTAAGCGCCTAAATGTTTGTGCGAATTTTCTAATGCGCCTAAAGTCTCATGATGATACGCGGTGGAGTTTAACTGTTTTACGTTTAGTATTTTGCACGTTTCGTTAAATAGTAAAGCCATGAATTCGGTACCTTTGTCCGTTAGAATTTCTTTTGGAATTCCGTATTTGAGTATGAAATTATTAACAAATGATCGCGCTACAGTCTCTGCTTCTTTATTTGGTATTGCGTAAGCTTCGATGAACTTTGAAAGATCACATTGTATCGTTAGGATATATTTATTGTTGTCTACATCGGATTCTAAAGGACCGACAAGATCTAAGCAAATTTTTTCAAAAGCTGCTGAGGCTGTGGATGTTAGCGTTAAGGGTTCAATGCAAGGTTTCGAATGTTTGTATCGCTGACATGAGTCGCATCGTCGCGTAAAGTCTACTACATCTTTGTGTAATCCTCTCCAATAGTAATACTTTTTTATATTGTTGTACATTCGAGTTATTCCTGCATGACCTCCAGTAGGTAATAAATGAAAATCGTTTAGGATTAATTGTCTGGATTCAGGTGATGTAATTGGAGAAACGTTTCGTAAAATTGAAATATCTATGCTGTTTTGTCTGAGTAACTTGGATAGTTTGGCAATTTCTTTGATAAAGCTCGGAGCATTTTTCTTATCATTTATTATTATTAATTCATTTATATCATTTTGTGTGCACACTTCTGACAGAACTTTCAACGACGTTCGAAGATACGACGTTGAGCAAGATTCTCGCCATTTAAAATATATCACTTGCAACGTTGCGTTAAAAATAAAATTCTTGCCATAATATACTTCATTTTTGTTACTGCTTTCGATTAATTTGTGAAATTCTTCGAACTCTACCGGTCTGAGTTCTGTTGCGTTTTTGGGTTTTTTCAACAGTTCTACAATTCCAGGGTGATCAGTCCCGTGTTCGTAAAACGTTGGGTCGTTAATGTTTGACTCTTGTTTTAATTGTTTGGTTCGCGAACGCGTTAAAACGTTGAGGGTTGACGTGCTATGTTTAGACATTTCGCGTAATTCTTCGACTGGCACTTCGATTCGAGATAAAGCATCTGCCGTCACGTTAGTTTTTCCTTTTATGTACTGTATTGTGAAATCGTATTCCTCTAAAGTTAGTCTGAATTTTGTAAGACGACTCGATGGATCGGACATGCCGAACAGATATACTAGTGGTCGATGATCTGTCTGGATTAGAAATTTACGTCCAAACAGGTATGGTCTAAAATGTTTTACTGCCCAAACGACGCCTAACAGTTCTTTTTCGATGGTGCAGTATCGTGATTCTGCTTTATTGAGGGTACGACTTGCGTAAGCTACGGGTCTGTCGCTGCTATTACACAAAACAGCTCCGATGGCCACGCCGGACGCATCGGTTTTCAAAATAAATTTGTGGTTTTCGTCAAAATTCGGGTATTGTAAAATTGGTGGTGACATTAATTTACTTTTTAGCGTTTGGAAAGCCTCTTGGCATTCGTCTGTCCATACAAAAGGTACGTTTTTTCTTGCTAATTTGTTTAATGGGTTAGCGATGTGAGCGAAATTCTTTATGAATGAACGGTAATAATTCGCGAATGCAACAAATCGCTTCGTTGATTGTACATCTTGCGGTACGGGGAAATTTTGCAATGCTCGGACTTTTTCAGGGTCAGGTGAAACGCCTTCTTCCGAGATAACATGACCTAGATATAATATTTCTTTGCGGAAAAAATCGCATTTCTTCGGGTTTAATTTTAGATTTACTTGTCGTAATCTATTTAAAACTCTGACTAAATTTCTGTTGTGGTTGGATAGGTTAGTTCCGAAAACGATTAGGTCGTCAAGGTACACAAAACAATTCTCGTAGTTTAGACCTGCCATTGCTATGGTCATAGCTCGAGAAAATACGCTACCACTGGTTCGAAGACCCATTGGCAGTCTGGTCATTTGGTACTGCCCCATGTTGGTGGTAAATGCCGTGTAAGGTCTACTTGACGGTTCTAGTTCTATTTGATAATAACCTTGAGAAAGATCTAGATGAGAAAAATATGTTGCACCCGAGAGAGAATCTAAGATTTCGTTAATGTTTGGTAGGGGAAACTTATCGTCTTTGATTTTTTTGTTAAGCATTCTATAGTCCACAACTACTCTCCACTTCCTTACGCCGTTACTGTCAGGCTTTTTTGGTACTATTAGTAATGGGGATGACCATGCAGACTTTGCTGGTTCCACAATGCCGCTGTGTAACATTTTGTCAATTTCAGACTGAATGTCTGGTTTCTGAGAGTGTGGGAGGCGGTACTGTTTCACATACGCTGGTGTTATATTTTCTTGTAATTGTATCTGGTGTTTGTAAACATTCGTTACCGTAAGTGGGTCACGATCTAAATGAAAAACGTCGGCATATTTTGCACAAATTCGTTCTAGTGACTTCCTTTCTTCGTCATTAAGGTGATTCATTTTTATTGAATCAAGTACTTCGTCTACCCGTTCTATTTCTGTTTGGTTAATTTCGTTAAATTGGGCTATTCGGAATTCGTTTATATTGACTAGTTTTGGAGTGTAGTTTTTGATGTTCACTTCGTGTTCTCGTGTATTTAATATGCGAACTGGTATAATGTTATTGATTTCGTCTTCTTGTGGTCTAACTATTGTTCCTGCTACAAAGATTCCTGAACTCAATTCTTCTGGCATTATTACACAATCGTGGGTTTGTACCACGCTAAAATATTTAATCACTTCGCATCTAGGAGGAACACATGTGTCATTATTAATTTTTGATTGTAATGGAGTGGTTATTCTGATATGGTTGACTGAGAATGAAAATTTAAAAGTTTCGTAATCTATAAAAGCTGAATATTTTATGAAAAAGTCAGCGCCCAGGACTCCGTCTAAGTCTTTGTCAAACGGATCTGTAATCGCAAATTTGTGGGTTATCTCTATGTCGTCGATCTGTAAAGTGAGGTTTGTAGATCCGTGTGATGTTGTCGAACCGGCAACACCGTTAATTTTGATTTTATCCTGACTGTTTACGTTTTGTAAATTTAAATTTAAGGAACCAATGAAAAAAACGCTGAGTGAAGCTCCTGTGTCCACTAAAAGGCGAACGTTTTGATCTCCGTATTTCATCTGGACGAAATTTGAGCTGTTCATATTGAACGTATAAGACTGATGAGTGTTAATGAGTTTCGGAGGAGAGACGAAAAAACCGTTGACTTTGCACATTTTGATTGTTTTGATTGTTATTTTGATAGTTACCTCGATAGTTACCACGATAATTATTTTGATGATTACCTCGACCGTTACCTCTACTCCTACTGTCTCTGTTGTTATCGATTCTGTTAACGAAATTTCGGCTGTTGTTACCGTTGTTACGGTTCCGGTTTCCGTTTTGGCGGTCGTTTCTGTTCGAATTGTTAAATATGCCGCTTCTACCACGTTGGTTATTGCCGTTTCTTCGTACTCGCATATGGAACATCGTTTGATTCTGATTATTCATCGCGACTTCGTCTTTGGCTGCGTTGATTGCGTCAGATAATCTTTCGTAATTGCGCGCTTTGATGACTGTACGAACTTCGTTGTCGCGGATACCTCTCGCAAACACGTCTATAGCTATCCTTTCGTTTTCTGTTCTAAATAGTTCAAATTTTCGCGGATCGTTCCCTGCTTGCGCCAGGGTTAATTCTGACATTAGTTCTTCAATTGACCTACCGTACGCGTCAATGTTTGAATTATTTTGTTTGGTCGCTTGCAATTTAGCTGCTAAAGCCGTTGAGGACTGCTTTGGTAGAAATTGTATTTTTAAATCATTTATCAGGTCTTCCACCGTTAGGTAAGATTGCTTCATTCGTGTTTTATCTCTGTACGATATGCATGCTTTAATTACGTAATTTATTACCGATTTTTTTCCTTCAGCATCTAACGCGCTTTCATACAAACTGATACCTTCGATTAACTGGTGTATGGTATTAACATCATTGTTAGAAATTCTGGGCAACAAGCTCGCCGCGGTTTTGAAATTGAATTTCTCCGTCATTTTAGAGGTTTTAATTTTGATACTTTCAATCCGATCAGTGCCTAGCTCTGGACTTTCTCTGGATTTAGTACTCTTAACATTGGTCGCGCTTTGGCGTTCGCATAGGACGCTTTCAACATATGCTAACTTATTTTCTATCCTCGTAATAAGATTATTAAATAATTCTACTTTACCTTCTCCTAAATTAACACGTTCTTCACTAATTCGAGTCTGGAGCTGCTCATAATAATTTTTAAATCGTTCTAACTCACTCAACTTGGTGCTTGTGACTGAGGCGTCTTGCCTCCTGGTGGTGTTGTCTTTTCGCAAGTTTTCCTTGAAGTTCCTGAGGTCGTCGTTGAACTTCTCAAGGAACTCCTCGGTTTTCATTACACCCACTTTCCACTGCTCTACACTGCTCTACACTCTACACACCGACTTCTCCATTTGGGCACACAGGTCTTCTTTATGCCTTACTGGATGACGGGTTTCCACGGCCTGCCAAGGTCTCCATCTCCAGGCACGTCCTGCTGATCTCCCGTCGAATTCGGCGTTCGAATCGCTCCGTGCACTTCCGGTATGTCCGGATGGCAATGTATAACAGTACTATCAACAATACCAGGCCAACAAGCGTGACTTCCGTGATGTCCCTTGGGCTCCAACCCGTGAACGCAGCACCCCCTTTATTGCTGTTCCCGGCTTGCTGGAGACTCACGTTTTCTATCACCTTCGAGTTGCACATGATTATACACTACATCACTACCTGCAGAAGGGCCAGCTTCGGTTCAGCTTTGCTGAGCTGGCAGGGTCGCCATGTGATGATGGGGTAGATTAAAGTATACAAATCCCTTTTACTTTAAAGTGTGATTTATTTGGAACCGCGCATATCGCGGTCCCAACCAAGACTGTCTTTACATTTACTCCTTATCGAACGTTTACAATATGCTTATTCTATACAATCTAACCTATCGCCTCGACATGACCATATATGGACATGTCGCTGCGGAAATGCCAATCAATCATTTAGGGTATTGCACTATTTCAGGTCAACAAACTGCTGAAGTTGCTACTTCTACAGTTCGCTAACCTGTACCCGTTTTGTAATATCTTATCCCTATACTACAAACGCATGTTAAGGGTTTCCCGCCTTCTCCCACCGGTCTTTCTTTGTTGCCATTAAAGCTATCAAAAATTCTGTCCACTTGTTGACAGAAAAAACCGGTGGCAATTGCGTCCTGTGGTAGTGTACCTACAAAAATAATAAAATTTAATGAAAGTACCGCCGATAATGTACTATTTATCTTACCAGAACTCGTTAAAGTGTATAAATATGACCCCATAGTATGGCTAAATATTTGTGCGGCTATGTGGACTTTCATAGCATACGCCAATTTTGGCGCTAAATGTTCCTCTCGTAATTTATGGAGGCTCCTAAACACCATGGGTGCACTCCTATCAATCTCATAGGCTTGGCGTATGTGAGCAAATTTAGCCTCCATAATTACTTCATTGTCGCCTAACATCACTGGGATCATGATGTTATGTTTCCTAAACAGTGACGCCGTACATTTTAGTAAATGTGGGGGGTCGTACATCGTATACACTTTATGATTGTTCACCGTAATATATGGCTGCTTCACCGAGGAGCCAAAATCTTTTAGGGCTTTGACATTCGATGAACCCATGTCACAAATTGTGGTGACCACCGTCATGCCGGCCACTTTTTCTGCCGCCTCTATCACTTCGCGTATACAGTTCCTTAAATTTTCGGATAAGCATCCCCCTCGTGTGAAATAGTATGCAACTGGTTGCTTCCATTTCTGGGGACCTAATCCTTGAAGCATGAAAACAAGTGCTTTATTTGCAGCACTTGCAGTTCTGCTTCCATTGCCATAGTCTTCAAAGCCTATAATTCTGTCTGTAGATCTGTCAAATTGCAAATTGGCTTTGATGTCCATTTCATCAAACAGCACAGCGCAGAATTTGTCGTGAGGATCTACAAGGCATTCTCCTACATGCTTAAAAATATTATTATTTATTCCCGCCTGGAATGGCACTTTTTCCAAGAGCGCCGTTAAGGTTCTTCTTGATGGAAGAGCACAAATCTGCCTTAGGAAATTGTAGCATCTAGGGCTCCGCTTTAAAAGTCCTAAAGCTATAATTTTTTCGTGCAAAGACCATCTTCGACCTTTTGGTGCACGGCGACCACATCGCAATTGGGCACTCATAAAATGTGCTGTGGCATTGCTCATGCCACTAAAAATCTGTTGTACAATTGGAGATGAGTCCAAATTGCATAATGCCTTGATGTCATGTTTCTTTTTTCGGCATACACGTTTTAATCGCCTTATTTGGGATTCACGACTTTCAATAATTCTTAAAAGTTGCCTCTTGCGTGGTGTAGCTGATGCAACGGAAAGGTTTCTAATCCCATGAGATACGGGCGTCCGTGATCGATGACCACTCGTACCAGGTTGGTCATCTATTGAAACATTTATAATTATCAGTGAAAAAGGTCAGTTCAATCAAAGTGGAGTAATTTTCAAGTTCTCTATATGGAACAATACTCAATTAATGTCAATCTGCACAGAAATTGTTTTCACCAGCATGAGGTGAAATGATGCAGAATATATATTTTTTAATAATCATTCAAATTTTGGTAATCTACATAAAGCATAATATGCAGTTCAATAAAAAAGGATTGAGTTGCAACTAAACAACGTTGAGTTTTGGTTGTTGAAGTGCGAATAGTGATGAATAATTTATTTTCCAGTACATACATTCCATGCATAAGTTCAACCCTTTTTTGGGTAAGGTGGTTTACAAACCCAACCCAAAGTTTTTTTATTAATATATATTTTTTGTTGTGACTACGTAGTATTATTTAAAATAAACTGTTTAAAATTTCTTATTTAGGTTTATATTTTTGATCAATGTAGGTAACCTACGACAAAAATATTCACTTAGATTATTCAATATTTACATTTACATTCAAAAGTTTCTACATATTGAATCTTAACAGTAGCTACAGAATCGGTCCCCTTCCCGTGCTCAGCTTCAATAATTATTCGTTTAATATTTCAAAATTGCAATGATTAGCAATGTACAGTATTCGAAGGTTACAGTGATGATCATAGAAAAAAATACTCCCTTCGTCCAGAAATAAATGTCCGATATTGTATTTTTTTAAAACATAAGAAAAGCAACCCTTGACTTTCGACAAGTAAATGTCAAACTGAACAGTTCGTCGGCCTAATTCGCAAATCACATAAGTCCAAAAACCTGATTTTACAGTAGACGCTAAAAAGTGTTTTTTACTTCTCAAAATGGTGATTTTGCAACAACTATATTATTACAATTACATTATTGTTTGACCTTACATCCTTTGATTTAGCACAATTTCAACAGTTTATAATGATTGTAAACGTTTTAATAACACATAAACTCTTGACAGTCTTATTCCAACGCCATTTACATACGACTTATGTAAAAATTTCATTTGGTTCAATGCAAGCTTAGAAATTTTTTTAAGTTACGTAAAATTACTGCTCGGAAGATTATATTTTCTATTAAGAAATCTCAATATGACCAAATGTGAACTTATGTGATTTACGAATTAGGCCGACGAGTTGTAATAAGTGGTAAATGTGTTTGCAAACAAATTTCATTTTTGCCTTATTTATACGTAAAAAATATTTTTTGTTTACGACGATTTTTTACGTAAACTTTAAAACTCCGGTTAAAAAACCCAATTAAAGTTAAGTAATTTTTTAGTTGAAATATTTTTTTTATTTTTAAATAATAAATTAATCTAGAAAATTGAAAATATATTGTTAAAAAAATATTTTATTTTTTGCGAATGTGATTTGATTGTGCTAGATTTGTGCAGTTTTTGTCCTTTGACTTTCTCTTCTAAAATGTTTTTTAAATCGGTCATTTTTATTAATGGACAATAAAAAAAATCTAAATTGGACACATTTCTTGACAATAAAAAATTGTAAATGGGACTCTTATTTCTAGACAGAGGGAGTATGAGGTAAGAACCCCCTTGTAATTTACTATTGTATCATTAATTTCTTCATTTTTCTTTTAAAATAGAATGGAGATGGGAGTAGCCTTCTCCCAAGACATGTCGTGTGAGTGGCCATCAATTGAGTATTATTCCGTATAGAGAACATATAATTATTGTGAGTTCAATATTTTGAATCTTTATTACATTAATAATTATTCACCTTGAATTGGAGATGTAGCTGTTAGATTAACCAAATCGGTTCTTGGACCCGTATTTGTTGCTTCCCTTCGACCTGCAAAAGTAAATTTATATACATATAAAACAATTGAGAACATTTACACAAAAAAAAAATGGCTTGTTCAGTTTATTTGAAATGTAAGCAATGCTTGTAGGGCATTCTGAATAAAAGAGTAAACAGTGATAATATGTAGTTGTAATTAAAGAACCTATTACACTGGTAAACACTGTTTTTGTCACACGAACTTTGTGATTTTTGTTTATTTTGGTGTACCCTCATTTAAAAAACTACATTGTTTTATTTCTGTCACATCCAGCTTTTTTGTGACAACTATATATTCATTTCTGATATAATTTACGTATTTTTGTTAGAATAACTTTATTTAGGCGACTGTATAACTATTGCATTCAATTAACTTATATTTAATTGACGTTTGCTACATTGTAAAAATGCCACGAAAGTGCTATAGCTACCCGGACAGTTTTTGTTATGTGTGTGGAGTATAAACTTTTGTATCTCAGCGTCGAAAATTTACAAAAATTAAACCAAAAATTAAAGAAGGAATATTTGTTGGTTTACAAATACGGGAACTAATGAAGGATAGGAACTTTGAAGGAAAACTGAATTATCAGAAAAAACTCGTCTAAATGTTTTGTGAATGTTGCCCAAAATTTTCTAGGAAACCATAAAGCGGAAAATTACAAAGACTTAATTAATGAACTTATAATCTCATACAAAGCTTTAGGGTGTAATATGTTCTTAAAAATACATATGCTGGACTCTCATCTGGATTTCTTTCCCGAAAATTTGAGTGCTGTGAGTGATGAACAATATAGATAGATTTCATCAGGACATTTCCTTAATAGAGAAGCGCTATCAAGGGAAATGCCAAATATTCACGAAAAACATAACTATTCATTGTACATCAAGTCATACATTTTTCTAAGTGTAGATGACTTGTACTTTTTATGAAAATATATGTTTTGATGTCACAAAGAAACCTGATGTGTCAATTTTTTTTCATTGATATATTATTGTTTAATGGCCATAATACATTCAAAATTTGATATAAGTTTTCGTGTGACAAAAAAAGTTTAAATTTTGTTGATCAGTGTTATCGTCATAATATTGCCCCGAATCCTGACAATGTTTCACAATTTTGAGACATCAACCCTAATTTTCTTTAATGCAACAGCTTTTCATAGAATAGTAAAAAAAGTATTGTAAAAAGAATTTGTATACAAAAGCATTTTCTAAGGATGATTTGAAGATGAAACGTTATTTTGTAACTATAAATGATGTAAATTAAATATAAATTAAATTGTACAAGGGCGTCCAAAGATCTACGTGCAGCTATGTGTGGAAAACCCTTCATTAATATTCAGAACTACCTGAAACCACATTGTACAGAAAGTTTGAGTTTACCAACAAGGGTAATAAAATACCGAATCCCAGGCAAAAACCGGGTCGGCGGCTAGGTAGTAATAAAGATAGAAATTTCAAGAATCTGCACGTAGTGAATATAAAATCATAAAGTTTTATAATCCGAAGGGTCCTAGCAACTTTGGGTACAAAAAATTTCGGATTTCCCAAGCAATAAAACCTGAATATAACTACATAAATTTTGTTTTCGAGGGCCAATAATTATGATGTATGAATCATTTATGAAGACCCGATATAACGTTCGAGTAAATATATTATTTCATGACAATTTTTGTATTAAAAGCTGTAATTTTTCTGAGCCGTAATTTTAAAATTTTTACGCAACTTTAATATTTAAACATTAATATTTAAATGTCATCACTTGAAGGCCCCTACAAGCTATTTAGTATTAAGTCTAACAACTTACTTTTTGTTATAAATACATAAATACAATAAAGTGCTGTTAAATTAAAAAAAAAACTGTAGGTACTCTGAAAACGTAGTTGCTTACATTGATGACATTGTGTTGGTTACAAAAATAGAAGAGTAATGTTCAAAATGCTAAAAAAATTTAAATGTATATCTTATAAGCCCGTTATCGCTCTATCTTGTAAAAACACGTAGTATTATGACTATGAAAGGAAAATTTCTGAAAACTATTTTAGAGCAAAAAGACAAAAAATTATGCTGAATAGAAAATAATCATGCAGTAGTGCAAGAAAGTGGAATATGTGGCTGCAAGAAAAAGAAAGTAAAAAGGTTGAGTAATTACAAATGAAAAGAAATAAAAAATGGAAATGGAAAGAAATATGTGAAGCAATGTAATAAAAAAAAGGTTTAGTTTACACCTTATGGGGGTTGAACTTGTGCTTGATCATGTTGCAACACTAATGTTAATATCTTACCTTGAAAATGTTGGGTGGACACAGAAGCAGTAAGTTTGGGAATGGTACTCGGACCAGCAGCTATCTCTTCCCTTGTTCCTGTAAAGAAAGTTAAAATTAAAATTGAAGTTGAAACAATTCATTGCCATTTTGTGAGCCAGTTGTATCTTTAAACAAAAATAAAAAAAAAACGCTCACCTTCTTGCTGAATATTCTCGAGAATCCTCTGCACAGGAAATGCAGGAAGCAAAGTTGGAACTGCTGTCCTTCGCAACCTCCAATTTGTTTGTTCCACGTAACTTTCATGAGTAAAGTGGTAATTACAAATACGAAGCCCATGAAGGTTCTCGTTCCTTTCAATCATGCCCATACTTCTTTGCCATTGTTTGCACCTAAATAACTGATTAGTTTGAAATAATATTTAAAAATAACAACGTACCTGTCAAGACTTTTTGGAAAAGTATGAAGTCTCTCCACTTCATCTGCGCTACGACCACACACAATACAATAAAATGTTCTTTCCATATTGTTAGGAGTAAACGTAATCAAAGGGTCTAAATACAACCAACACAAATATTCGGAAAGCAGTGAATAAAAATTGTGGTTCCACATGGTTTTATTTAGGATTTCAACAACAGTACCTGACAGCCAGTTGACAGTACATAGTACCAATCCACATAAAATCCCTGCTGTTCACACTGTTTTTACTTTAAGAATTACAGCGCCAACTATTGAACCGCAGTAAAAATTAGCAATGAAATCTGTAACGGCAGCTGCGCCCTCTGAACAGAGTTTTAACTTTTAAAAGAGAGATAGATTAAGGACAGTTTGTATGTGTTAGAAAAAGACATGTAACTTCTGAAAAAGCGAACACTTTTTCAGACCGACTTGCTGGTCTCATCAACCGTCTCTGAATGAAAGTAAAATACACCTAGCGGATACTCTCCATGAAATCACATGTTATATAGTGGCGCCCCCTTCAATACCAAGCACGTAAACTTTGATACGCCTAGTTCTCCAGAGATGGTGTTTGAATTCAAACGTTACAAGCATGATTTATTCGCACTCACTTTTGTTCCAATAAAACAATCTACTATTATCCCACAGGAAGCAAAAAATACATCATTGTATAGAGAATCAAAAGATCTTTTGAATGATGTCGCATGCCCCATTGAGGAGCTGTTTATCAGAAAATTAGTAACGGATATTTTAGGCGAGTCGTGAGCATTAAATTATTCACCCGAGATTTTAGTCCAATTTCAATTACATAATAGCTATTTATTATACTAGTGTCTTATAATGCAAATAAGTCACTCAAGAAAAATTATCCACTCGAGCAAGCTCTCGTGGATCAACATTTCTTTCGTGACGTATTTGCTTAATAAGACACTAGTATAATAAATAGCTATTAAATAAATATTCATAAAGCGCAATCTTTTATTGCAGAACATCTGTCACTTAATCGAAATTTTAAATTGTATTACAACTACTTTTTGTCTCGTAATTTTTTTTATTTTTCTCTTGCAAACTTCCATCTTTCCTAAGTTATCTTTCCAGATATAGCGCCACAATCGGGTCGTCCCACCATTTAGAAAAACAGCTCTTCTAGAAACTAGACGAAAAAAATATTGTACCCCTTGTGATAAGGGGGGGCCTTATAACATTACCGTCACTTTTTAAATCTGAACATGAAATGAAGTGTCGATGACGTCAACAAACGTCAAATTTGAAAATTTGAAACCAACAGCGTAAATTGATAACACAAAAATTATGGTTTTAAATGTTTATTAGTTTTAATCATTTTGTGGATTTGAGTTTTTGTGATTTCGTACTGCGATTAATAAGTTTTAGAGATTTTGTGTTAGGTTGGCGACAATTCAATTTGACAAATTTAACAACAGTTTGAGCAATAAATTTTCAGACTTTAACGTTAGAAGTGTTAAAGCAACAATTCGTAACTAACGCTTAATTTTTGTTTTTAAAGTTGTGTACTCGATGTTTAAATTGCACTGTCGAAAATTCACGTTCAAGGATCGGTTGAATTTAAATTACAAAAAATCGCGTGTGTGGTGCCGCCCGAAGTATTTACAGGTAACCTTTTTATTCTATCTATTTTGTTTTCTGTCCTCAATATGAAATTGACCGGCGTTTGTTCATTATACGTTATAATCCGAAATGTATTTCACATAAGCGTCTAGCGGGTGCCAGGTCACACTTGATCCTGTCCACATTTCGAGTTTCACGTACAGGAAAATATTACCTCCTTGGAGTAGGTTTCTTTAAGAGGTTGAGCGCAAAGCGCGGGCCAACAATTTGCAATGATCCACGGAAAAATCCATTCAGGATCAACTGTGCCCGGCACCCACTAGACGCTTGTGTGGAATACATTTTGGAATTTAAGGTCTCGTCGTTTGTTCCACGTGCATACTAGAAACTAATAGATAAAATCTTTGCAATTTTACCCTTGTCCGGCCATCCTTTGTCAACGTCACTAATAAAATGGCCGACATTGTGAAAAGCTATTAGTCACCCCTTTGTTCTTAAATCTTGTTTAAATAATATCCACTATTGCGATTCAAACCTGGATAAATCATTGAAGCATTGCAGCTTGCGGTCAGTTAAAAGCTATTTTATCTCTGTTGACTTGGATTAGCCAACACTGAATAAGAACTGAATACATAAGGGCAAATAGCGGCAAAGCGCCAAGCCTAATGTTGTGGTTCTGAAAGGTGTCTTATCTTTTATGTTATGTTGCGCCCCCTTGCGATTTCCGATTCCGCCGTTTGAATGTAAACGATATCTAGCTAGTTTAGACACCGGGAAGTCAAATTTCGTTATCTAGTGTTTTTGCTTTGTGCATGTTGTAATTTTGTTGCGCCCGCTAGATGTCGTCTCGTCGATCGTTTCAAAATGGCTTCCGAAGAAAACGTTGCGTTACTGTATATTTTATTATGTTTGTCCGTACAGGTGTACATGTTATGTTGACACAAATACACAAAATGACTAAAACTTAATAAACATTTAAAACCATCATTTTTGTGTTATCAATTTACGCTCCACCCCTGATTAGATCTCGCCATGTATCCAAAGAATCTAGGGTTTGTTTTGTTTGGGTAAGTTTGAATGTCCCTCCATTGCTTGTCTTGTCAAAAAAATAACACAACGTAGGGTTTCGGTTTTTTTTCCTTGTCTGACGATCATTGGCCAACCTCTTTTATAAGTTTCGCGGTTTGTTTTTCGAATTTTTGAATTTGACGGTGGGTGACGTCATTGACATTTCATTTCATGTTCAAATTCAAAAAGTGTTGGTAATGTAAAGAGGGTGGGTTATCACAACAGTAACGAAACGAAACTACCCCTAAGCTACAACATCCTAGATACAGAAAATTGGTCTCACAATGCCTAAAACTATCTAGATGTAAAGATTACATGCAAAGCGGCGGTACCGGAAAACGCGGGCGGGCACAACATAGCATAAAAAAACACCACACAAACAAGAACTACAACACTGGGTATGGCGCTGTGCCGCTTTTTCCCCTTTTGTTGTATTAAGTTCTTGGTGCTTAATTTAAGTTAACAGAGACAAAATAGCTTTTTTCTTAATGACCGCAAGCTGCTGTAGACCTCGTACAGAAAAAAATCTGGTACTTATTTAACGATTTTGAATAGCAATAGTGCAGAGGAGCAGGACAGAAAAAAATTAGATAAAACAAAAAGGTTACCTGTTCTTCCTTCCGGCAACACGACAACGAGATTTTTAAATTTAAAACCATCATTTTTGTGTTATCAATTTACGCTCCACCCCTGATTAGATCTCGCCATGTATCCAAAGAATCTAGGGTTTGTTTTGTTTGGGTAAGTTTGAATGTCCCTCCATTGCTTGTCTTGTCAAAAAAATAACACAACGTAGGGTTTCGTTTTTTTTTTCCTTGTCTGACGATCATTGGCCAACCTCTTTTATAAATTTCGCGGTTTGTTTTTCGAATTTTTGAATTTGACGGTGGGTGACGTCATTGACATTTCATTTCATGTTCAAATTCAAAAAGTGTTGGTAATGTAAAGAGGGTGGGTTATCACAACAGTAACGAAACGAAACTACCCCTAAGCTACAACATCTTAGATACAGAAAATTGGTCTCACAATGCCTAAAACTATCTAGATGTAAAGATTACATGCAAAGCGGCGGTACCGGAAAACGCGGGCGGGCACAACATAGCATAACAAAACACCACACAAACAAGAACTACAACACTGTGTATGGCGCTGTGCCGCTTTTTCCTCTTTTGTTGTATTAAGTTCTTGGTGCTTAATTTAAGTTAACCGAGACAAAATAGCTTTTTTCTTAATGACCGCAAGCTGCTGTAGACCTCGTACAGAAAAAAATCTGGTACTTATTTAACGATTTTGAATAGCAATAGTGCAGAGGAGCAGGACAGAAAAAAATTAGATAAAACAAAAAGGTTACCTGTTCTTCCTTCCGGCAACACGACAACGAGATTTTTTTAATTGAAATTCAACCGGACCTTCTGATAACGTGAATGATCGACAATGCAATTTACACATGGAACACAATCAATTTTAAAAACATGAAAACTTTGTGGAATAAAGGCAGATAAAAACAAAAATTAAGCGCTAGTTAACCTATTGACCCTAACGTTAAAGTCCTAATGGCCGCCGGCCTTACTTAATCGAAAGGGAAGGTATCCTTCAACCGCTACATCGAGATGGCCGGTGCCAACGCCATCTCTGAGTGGCACCGCCCTACCAACTACCTTGCATCCTGGGCAAGTCAAGATTAGGCTCCGTGTCTGTATACGAGTCTATTTTTGGTGGTTCCTCATCATATGTTTTTGGTTATTCGAAATTACGGGTTTAGTTGGTAAAAAAAATCCGAAACATTTGTCTTATTGAACGCGCGGTTTTCTAGGATAAAATTCACTAGACAAAATTCAAAGTTACTAGACGCGCGGTTAAATCAGAAACGCACGAACCAATGAGGATGCTCCCCCGTAATGACGTCACAAGAGGTGGTAAATGTCCAGCGTTTGAAAATGCTAGCCTAGATTGAGTGATTTTGATATACTCTATTATCTCACAAAACAGCTGTATTAAACAACAGAATACGGTTTAGAGGTTTATGTTATACAGAGTGTTATGGAAGTCCTAGCAGAAAATTTAACCACAAGTAGAACTCGTCAAAATAAAAAAAATCTATTTACCACTTTGCTGAAATCCATTTTTTTTACACTTTTCTGACCCCTTATTTCACCCTCCGCCTATGCCGACATGAACTTCAACGCATCAGAACGTTTTTGCCGAACGAGGTTCTAATTAACCTTCTAAGTTTTTTGTGACAAAAAATTTGTCGTTGATAGCAAATTTTAGTTATCAGTTGAGTGTATAGTTATCTGTGCTCGATTCTTGTGCTCGCTGATTATTTTATTATGATTTCGGACGTCCCAGATGTAATCGCGTTTTGGAAATTGAACCTGAAATTTTTAAGTATTCGAAGATGTGCTTCGAAGTGTATTCGAACTGTCGGTGTGTCAACATTTATCGTTTATCGCACGTACAACAACAAGGATTATCCCTGATCTTATAGAGTTGATTATTACATGCTAACCTACTTCAATATTATGGATATTATTATGGTAGGTGCGTACATGTTTCCATTTAAACAGTTTCTATTTCGATTTCGGGTAAAGTTTTTGTGCGTTCCTGACAATCAATGAATGTGGGTCCATGGGGGGTATTGGTTTTAGGGGTCAAACTATTCTTAATTTTAACTCCGTAAGGGAGCATTTGCGAAAAAAATGATACATAAAAAATGTGTTTCTTTTGACGAGTTCTACTTGTGGTTAAATTTTCGGCTAGGACTTCCACCCTGAGTAGTTTACGAGATGCTATAGCCGAATTCGTCAAATTCAATTGAGGGGGACGACCCCATTATTCAAAAGTACCGCGCCGACATGCAAAAAATAAAAATATTGAATGAAGCACTTAGACTGGCGGAGAAGGTGTCACTCATGATTGATGGTGCATTTTCCTGGCTCGACACATTAATAGTTAAACATTCTAGTGTGGAAAGGACGAGGATAGTTGAGTGGAGTGGAGTATTGAAGGAACGCAAAGATGAATTGTTTACGTCTCCCCTGGGTGTTGGCTAAATTGAACGCTATTGAGGCAATTGGAATCGCAGGTGTCATACCTGCGAGGAAGATTATACAAAGCAGCGGAAGTGTCTGCAATTACAGCAATGCCTAAAGTTCCAGGGAATCCTGATGTTTTGGTGACGTGGGTTACTGGAGATTTTGTATATCTGAAGAAGTAGTAAAAGATGGTTGCAGTATATGTCCTGAAGAAGTTTAGGGAGGGATTACAACATAAGGAAACTCGATAAAATTATCAAGTAAATACTCATATTCATATGAAAGAGTAGAACTTGAAAGGGATGATGTTTGATACCTGTGGGGCTATTTGCTGCAGAAGCCACGAAACCTGTACATTATTCTACAGCCCTTGGTGCGATTGAAACTGGATTTAGAGAAGCAGAATTTTTTTTCAATTAAAATTTAAATATATCTATGTCGAACTCCACAAACTTTAATAACTGTAAGATTACTAATGGTACAAATAAAGTTTGTGGAGTTCGACATAGATATATTTAAATTTTAATTTAAATTTACTCCACTTGGATTTAAGAACATTCTTCTTGTTTAGAATTTTTTTCGTTTGTTTTTTTCTAATTTTAGGTAATATCAATCTACCTTTTAAAAATCCAACACCAAGAAATCCCTTAAGAGCGGGCGGACAAAATGGAGGGGGTAACTTGTTTGAATAGCCCAAACTACAACCACCACTGCAGTTGGATGTAAAACCATAGGTGACGCTAGCTGCTGATTATGCAGTTATTTTCGGCTTTTCCATGCTGTCGTACCAAGAGCATATTAATGCGAAACCGGCAGAAATAGGACTCGCTTTTAGGGTGGTCAAGGTCGCAATATATTGCCGTCTTTCCGCACAGAATTTTACTATTGCACTGACTCGCGTTGAAGGCAAAATGCCTAGAAGTACTGTTATAACAAGTTGAAAAACGGATTAGTTGTTGCTACTGCGATTTAAAATACATGTGATAGCTCATTGGATTCGTAATCACCTCTAGAAAAATGTGCAAAAGTATCAAACCCACACATAAACAATTGCAAAGGTTATTAACAATTAAAGAATCCTAAAAAAGGGGGTCTGAACTAAATCTAAAAAAAAGATTCTTAAAGAGGAAATATACAAAAACAAAATAATCTCGAGTCGAGGAATTAATAATAATAATTACTGTTATTAATAGTTTTGATTTAATGTTGAACATGGGCTCCGCGTGGTCAGCGCTGTGCCGTCACGTATCGAAACCGGCCGTTGCAAATATTTTTTTTACCCTGAAAAATATTAAATTACGGTAAATTATACACTTGAAGGAAAAGAGTTCTGTAGTTAAAAAAATTATTCACTAACTTTTCATAAAATGAGCTTATTGTTAATTACCCATTTTTTTAGAGTTCTGGTTTACAATAATTATTAGAAAGTCGGATAATTGTTAAACCATTGTTAAACTAAAGCTACTAAAATTATTACGCTTCGTAGAGGCGTTTCAACAACTATAATACATAGGTATACTTAATGAGATTATCAAATTTCGGTATTTTGAATTATTATAATCTTAGAGGTAATTATAATTTATTTAAACAAAAAAAATAAAAAGTTGAAAAAAGGGGTGTAAATCTTTTTTATTAATAAGAAGTTGTTATTGCTATTTTTAGATATGGGAAAGCTATTGCATAACAGTTTACAACAATTTTTAGGGCCATTTGTTTAAACATTTTTTTAAATGGACTTTTTTTTCCTTGTTATAATGTCAATTGTTTTTATTATTTGAAAATGTATTACTATATTTTTTGTTTAAATTCAATATTAAAAAAAAACTTTGATTTTAAAACTATTTCTTTGCGATTCTCTACAAGACGTTTTTTTTTTATTAATATTTAATGTGCATTAAATAAACAATTTTTTATAAAGAATTGCCAAATATGTTTATACTTTTCTTAGATTATTAAAAGAATAACAAAAACAACCGTGTGCATTACAATGTGAGAAACAAATAAAGCTGATAAAATCTGACAGGGATTACATGATTTTTGTTTACAAAAACATATTTTTTTCCCATTTTTCCCATCATAATATTCCATAATACAAATATAAAAATTATTGAAAAAAATAAAAGATCTCGGATTGTAAATTTTTGTAATCATAAAACGGCCGCAGGTTTTGAGAAAATAATATGCATCCGAGATAAAACGGATAATAATAATTGTAGTTAACTTTTATAAGAGTTAATTTGTGATTAGAGGTATACATAGTTTTTGAGTTTTTTATGATTTGACTAATTTAAACAATCGTGGTTTCAATTTTTTTACGGTAAAGCCTAATAGAGTTAAATCGTATCTTTTACTCAAAATAAATAACTCTTTTAGAAGATGTTTTGTTGAACTTAGTGGTCAACTTAAAAATTCGATAACTTGGTTATTATTTCAACTCACAAAAAAAAAGTTTTCTCTTTAATTGACTTCAAAAAAGGAGGAGGTTCTCAATTTTTATGTATGTTCGGGCATAACTTCTTTGTTTATCAACCGATTTCAATTATTCTTTTTACGTTGGGTTCAGTATAGCTACAAGGTGATCGGTCCCATTTTAATTTCATTGATATTGGACCTAAGACTTCGAAGATATATCAGGGAATTATGACAATCCCAGAACAAAGTTTCTAACTATGGTCAATGACGTGCTTTTCTGAAGCTGCTAGTTGTTTGTTCTTTGTCAGATTGGCAGTGTCAATCGCGGTATTTAGTAAAATCTAAAAGTGCAAGATATTTTCGTGCAGTTGACACAAATTCATGAATGCATAATTTCAGTATAATTAGGACAGACATCCAGGTATAGGAGGTTCGGATACTGTGGTTCAGAGATGTGTATAAGACAAATAGCAATGACCTCCGCGAATATTAATGAATAATTCGATTTTCTCAATGTTCGAATGATTCTTCCTATTTTTGATTGATTTTACCTTTTAATTTAATTTACTAGTTATTTTAGTTAAAAGGTTGGTACCATCGATTAGAGCGACATCTAGAAGACGACCTATGAAGTTTCTGACAGTAATGTGATTGCAATGGTTCTAAACACAACTAAATGAGCTTTTATTTTCTTAATATCTATGTCGATCTCGTTTAATATACATTGGAATAATTTGAAACTCTGGCAGTTCTTTCATAATTATACACAGAGGGCAAGAAAGAAACTTTGTAATTATTGGTCATGAAAAAATTTAAAAATGTCGTGTTTTCAAAAATGAAATTCTGTCATTAAATCATATATTATAGCGGTGTGAATTAGTGTTTGCCTACGCAGATCTTTACTGTATCATAAACAAAAAGAATCAAACGTTTACAATGTTTAGTTTCTTAAATTGACATAGATTACCAGAGGCTTCATTTCACATCCATTTCCGCCATGTTCCCCCTCCACTTTGTCCGCCCGCTCTTAATCCCTAAGTACAGTCGGAGTTCCCCACATTACACCCTCCATTGTCTAATTCAATTCATCATAACACCGATGAAATGATTATAAACGAGCTTTCGTCTGGATGTTCGAAGGGACAAAGGAGTCTACGTTGATTCCCTCCTTCCGTACAATTTCTCTTACTCAATTCTCTTGTATTTGAGAAAAGACCGACCTCCGTGCATATGAAGATTGATTGCATAAAAAGACTAAATGCACTGCATTGTTGGTGGCGTCTGGCCACTTAATAAACTTTAGCCTAGACTCTATACATCAACCGGTTTCGGTTCCGCCGCTGCCATTGTAAACTTTGCGACTCTATTATATGGACCTATTCTGGCTGGAAAAAGCGCATTAAAGGTTGCCGGTATTGCACTTAAATGCTGCAAACTTGCAATAAAGCCTTACTTCGTCATGGAACTCCGGGGTAATATTTGCGATCATTAATCTATTTAGAAGTTGCATCGACGGCGACTGGAAACTAGGTCGACAGTTTTGTTGTAGCTGCAACTGCAGGAGCTTTTAGCGGGTTTTCTTCGCTCGGTGAAATTATAATGAGGTTTTAACAGGCAAAATGATTGAGAACGTTGTGTAATCAATCTTAACGATCGAAGGTATATTAATATGACATATACGGAGTGAAATTGAAATATGAATTCCCGCCAAGAATTTGAAATTAAACGTCAAATGAAATGTCAATGACGCCACCAAACGTCAAATTTGAAAATTTGAAACAAACCGCGAAATTGAAAGGTTGGCCTGTGAATCGTGATCGTCTAGAAACAAAGACAGGAGAACGGACCTAAGTTGTGTTCTTTTTTTCTTGACAAGACAACAGCGGCGGGAAATTCAAACCAAACCTACCAGACACAGAACCAGGTTCTTTGAATGCAGGTGCGCAGCGTTGGAGAGCGTAGAACAACACAAATTATGGATTTATCAATGTATTTGGTTTTATGGTCGAACTTTTGATTAATAATTGACTTTTGAACATTTCATCTAGTAACAATTTTGGATAATTTAACTCATTTAACAATTGGGGCTGATTTCAATTTGGTCAATTCATACAATAACAATTAATTTGAGTGAATACAATATTTGAATAATTTATGACAAACGTTAATTTGAACAATTGTACCTGGCGAGAGAGTTCCCAAAATTACAAGTGTAGAAAAGTGAAGTTATTACTAAAAGTTACAATTTAATCAAAGCAGTGAGTGTTTCCTTTTCTTCCGACAAATTAAATTTTTGACGCCCTTTTTGGTTGTCAATAAATTTGGAATACATTTGAAAAGACGAAATGGACAATTTTATTCATCGTGCAAAACTGGTATCCAGATGAGTAAATTCAAGATCAGTCAGCACTCTAACCAGTACCGTATACTTCCTGCATAGATACTTGAGGTACAAAGCACCAGGCGCAGGAACTGGTGCCCCACATCGTCTTACTCATCAAATGAATGATAAACGAATACACACATAATATAGTAACAATCAGGGAGGGAGTTACATTTGAAAGTGGTGCGAATACCAGCCTATGAATGTTAATCTTATTAAGAAAAATTAAAGAACGGGGTTCAAACGATAAACCATCAAATTTACCCGTTTAAATGAAATTTGAATCACTTCGGATACAAACAAAGAAAAACCTACGCGCCGCCATGTTTCCTTTATGCAAACAAAGAAAAATGACCGTTACAAACGCAGCGTCCCCTTATCCTCCTCTCTCTTTCATTTGAATTTTAATCAGTAATCCGGAATGTTATAATATAAACTGTTCTGAAAAACCTGAACAGGTAAATTCCCTCGACGGTGACGTCACTCCTCGACTGATATAAATATTATAATTTAAAGTTTACCTTTGTCTTGGAACCAAATCTGACACAACACTTTTTAACAATTAACAAAGAGGACTAACTAAAAATTAAAAAAAAAATGGAGTAACACAGAACCACAAATGAAATTAACAAACTAAACCTTGCTGATTTAGGCAACATGACAATTTTGAAAACGCCCGCGATAAGTACCGCAAGTGCGATCGGAACCAAGACTCCCCAGTAAGTTCCAAATCCTAACGGTTCTTTTACAACCCTTTGTATCGGCGGCGTAAAAACTTTCTCGTGGGGGTGGATGTAGGCAACACACTTCGCGTGTTGCAGGTCTTTAGAACATATGTAAAAAAATTAATAGGGCATAAACTCTTTAAACCATCCTAGTTGTGGCGTTCATGAAGCAATTATAAGTCACTTGACATTGAACTTGACTTATCTGCCTCAATAACATTATAATAAATGCTCAAAATGACTCTTATTTTGTCAGCCGATTGGGAAGCACATTATGGGGTTGGCACAGCCTACATGATATGGACATCCCGAAAATAACAAGAACCTAATCGAACGAGTGGTTTTTGTTAGATACAAGCAAATCACTTAAAAGAAACAATGTATTGTACTAATGCTGTAAATCACATAGCACCCATTGTTTCAGTGATAACATAAAATAGAAAATAAATTTAAAAATCCTCAAACCAGTAGGTTCCATTCAGCAAGAGCGACACTTCACACCACATCACACGTCGTATCAGTCAGTCTTTTGTACATTTTTCGGAAAAAGTAAGCACGCACGGAACTGAAGTGATTCTATTTTTGTCTATTATTTATAAACTAAAGATATATGTCACCTTTCCTTGCTGACCGCGTTATTTTAATTTCGATAGGCGTGCACAGATTTTATATCCAAAGAATTTTATCGCGATACAGGGACGGAAATACATATACAGCGTGTATCAGAAATATGTGATTAGCTTGTGATGTCAAGTTTTCGGCTTTTCAGGTTGTCTGACTTTCAGATTCTCAGATTTTAGCGTTGTCAAATTTTTATGTTTTTAGATCTCAGCGTTCTCATTTTTTAGATCTCATCAGATTTCCGCTTTCTCTAGATTTGAGGTTCTCTTTGAGGTTTTTAGAAAAAAAAAAATGGCATTCTATATTTTCTTCTGTGTTGTGCTTCGTTTTTCTATGATAGTTTTCTTGAAATTCTTAATTTTCAGATTCTCATGTTCTGAAAATTTTAGATTCTCATGAAAACCTGGTACTCCGTAAATTTTAAGATTTGACAAGAAGACAACCTAAAAAACTGAAAAACTTTAAAAGGAACACATAAAACTGAAAACAGCTATAAATATTTCTCTGCCTTCACGTACATCTGAATTTTTGTTGACCACAATAAGTTGTTTTACTTACTCGAAAATTTCAGAAGCTAAATAATTGACAAAGGTAAATATAAAAAACAATAAAATTTAAGAACCTGAACATAAACATTTGTGTGAAAAAGATGTGGTGCTGACAATATGCACGTCTAGAGAAATTTTAAAAGTGTAAAGTATAAATATTAGTAGTTTTTAGTTGAGAAAATAGCAAGAGATGTAGGTTTGGTATTAAATATGCAAAAAGTACATATCGGAATCCGGGAAATATGTACAATAAAAAAATATTAGGACAAGAAAGGAAAAATGAACTCAAATATAAAAAATAATAGTAGTACATACAAAAAAAATACATGAATATAAATGAATAGACGAGAATGAGAAGAAAAAATTAAATATAAATTTTGAGGTAAATTGAAAGGAACCTAATTTAAACGCGAAATACTAATGATACTTTAACGTTATTGTCATTAAATTAAAGTGTACATTTAAAATATAGTAAAAAAATTCAGAAAAGGCAGCACAAAAAATTATGTACATGCAACTCATCTGAAAGGCGAATAGCACAACTCGCTTCGCATCTACCGGCATTTAGGCTTGTTGTACTGTTACTTTCGGCACTTGTAATGTAATAGTAATTTACAAACCAAGTGCGGGAACACAATCTTCCCGCGTGAACGCAGTTTTGAAGCACGAGCGACGAAGGAGCGAGTACCTTCATTTGCGTGAACGCGGGAAGATTGTTCACGCATGAGGATTGTACAATATTTTTTGAAACGAACATTACCACAATTTTTAAATTAAAGTTATTTTAATATGCAATTAGACTTCAAGATATGATATAAAGCAAGCCATGGCTTCTATAACAATTGACCAATTAATTGTAAGTTATCAAGCGTAAACGATTCTCTACAAAGTAAAACTAATGTAAGTAGCAAAAAAATTAATCCAACCAAGGCCTGGCCGGCCCATCCACTTAAAAGCAAGTTGGAAAGTGCCCATTCGACACCGTTAAGTCCATGTCTGAGCCCAATACTGTGGGGGGTTCAGGAATCACTCCTACCAATTGCATTAATTGCACTATAAATGTTTACAGGAACACTGGTTGAATATTCAAAGGATTGAACACATTGAATTGTAGTATAACCTAAAAAAAGTTATTTTTCTTTGTAGTAATAGTGAAATTATGTACCTTTCCATCATATTGAAATAAATCTTAGGTATAACAAATGTTGTCAATGTATTTAATTCCATTAATTAATAGCTACTGATTTAATTCGAGTTGACATAACCTAAAGAATGTGTCATTTTTTTCATTTATAATCGTCAAATTCTTTACCTTCAATATTTAAATGAATCTTGGGTGTACCAAATCGTGTTTCAAATGTTGACAATTGGTTCAATTTCATCAATTAATAGCTACTGATTTATTCTACACACTTTTTATTTTCAGTGCTTTTTAGCGTGTTTCCCGGTTTAGTAGACCGGGAAGCAAGTGTTTCGGGTTGCCGACAAAGATCGTAAAATGTCGTTTTCGAGGCGGTGAGTTCAAAAATACTATTACGGGGTGAGACTTTTACTTTTCAATCTGTAGGTAGTTTCTAAATGCTTGATGTTATGAAATGCGTTGAACTTACTAAAGAAAAATCTGAAGAGATAATGCTTATCGTTTAGACTGTACCATGAGATCATTTAAATTATAAATAATTTTTATGCAATGGCCCAGGTTAAGGTCTAAACATTGTGACGTTTATGTTTCTCATGTTAAACTGTTTTAATTTATAGAAAATAAAACACTAACAAAGAATGTTGGTTTATTGAGAATTACAGCAAATGTCCAAAGTGTTCTCCGCCAGCTTCAATGCAGCTCTTAACGCTTAACTCTATGTTACATCTGAAAGGTTATAGCGTTGCATGCATTAAAAATTGCCTCTTGCAGTTCTTCAAGATTGTGCCATGGAACTAACACTCGCTCCGCTACAACACACTAACATCACGAAATCTTGCCACACATTTATAAATTTGTTGGACTAATTTTTGATAATCTACAGGAAAATTTGGATAGGTATTTCCAAAAACCTTTAACATAGCGTTCTATAAAATATTTACAGTCACCATTCTGTTGCCGTTTTTTAAAGTCGCTTTGACACCTTTGACATTCAAATATTAAAAACCAAATTGTCAACAGTTAGTAGTGCCAACCTAATTGAAATTCCACAGCCTACTCTAATTTATAATTTAAATGATCGCACGGTAATTTGTTGTTGTTGTTATAGTGTCTAAATATTTTTTAGTACCTTCATATTTGTGTACCATTGGAATTTGGAGTTTGCACATAATAATCGGAGCTGTTTTCGTTAGAAAATACGTGATTAGTGTACTTTCTAGGTTCTTTATCTAAATTACATACTTGTTTGTTTATTGATAAAAGAATGTTTTATGAAATTGTTTAAAAAGAAGGACAATAAGGAATTAAGATTGTGGTTCGAACACAACACTTAAATAATGACATTGGGAATATATTATAATAATTTTATTATAAAAATACATAGCCTACTAATCTGCCAAAGTACGATACAATTTAAATAAATACATATTATAAAGATTTGCCTGAGGTAAGACTTTTTGAGTTAGACGCAAAACGTCTTACATATTGTATATTTATTTAAATTCGATTGTACTTTGGCAGATTAGTAGGATATGTATTTCTATTACCATAATTATATTCTCAATGTCATTATTTAAGTGTTGCGTTCGAACCACAATCTTATTCCTTATTGCACCATCTCCATTTGAATTGACCTTATGCGTTTTGGGACGAATCGGAGAAACCGTGCAATTGAATTTGCATGAAACCGGGACAAAAAATAAGAAATTCTAATTTATCTAAGTTTTTTAAGTCATTAATTAAATGAATGCAAACTCTTAAGGGGACCGTTTGAGTCGATATATATAGATATAACGCCTATGTAAAAACACGGTCTATTTTATTCCAGCTTCACGGAAAAACCAGTGCAATTATAGAAAAACAAAAATTATTCTTGTAAAGTAGAGATATCAAGGATTTAGACGAAGTGTTTGCACAGGTGTAGTATGAATTGTAGCTGAGAAAAAAAAAGTTAAATATTTCGTTTCTGGAAGGCTACAAATAATTCTGAGAAAAACGCATTTATTACAGCGATGCTCTAACCAAATCTGTTCAAAATACCTAGTCCCATAAAGAAAGTGCACTGAATGCGTATGCCACTAAAATCATTTGAAATAATGGCTTAGATTGTGCAGGAGTCGGGAATGAAAATGACACGTTCATTCCAAAGTGCTCAAGATTGCCGCCATGTATTGTGGTCCGTTTCCCAGTTAAAAAGGCAATAAAAAGTTTCAGCTTTTGGTTACGAGGTGGTGTCTTGCGGTCTATAGTTCACAATTCGGCAACGGGCCGGCGGCGGCGGCACTATTTAATCTCTGGATATTCAGAGCAAAAAATAGTGTAAAAAAGATTCTCATAAATCAGGACAAAAATACTCATTTAGACTCGTACGCACAAGGGGGAAGTTCTTGAACATTCCGATGTGTTTTGTACTATAGTTCTAACTGTTTTTTTTCGTGAACTTGTTAGGAATAATATACCTACAAAGTGTAAACATTGATTTAGTCTAGTCAAGAAGTTGAAAACCTGCGAAAAATAGTTACAAGGATCCGAAAAATGTAAGGGATAACTCATTCGATTCGGGATTTTATTCTGAGAAAGACTTTTTTTTTGTTTGTTCGGCAAATAAAAATTGCAATTATTGTTATTAACAAAAAACTAAAAAAATAAGAGGTTTAGTTTTTTAGCAATAACACAAAAACTATAAGTGATCGGAAAAATCGGAAAAAAAGATTCAAAAAGAGGAGGAAATTTCCAATGAAAACTCCCAACTCCCGGAGTTCTATCTCTACTAATGAACAATGAATTAATGAACAATTAAATTTTTAATAAAAGCATTTTTTTTTATTTCTAATTATTTAAACATTAGAAATATAAAAAAAAAACGATTACAAACAATAAAAATTGTTTTTAAGAATTTCTTTTTAAATCATTATTTCCTGGGGATTTTTCTTACATATTAAACTAGTCAATTTGCCAATATGTATTAAAAAAATAAAATACTATTTTTAGTAGAATTATTACAACACCGTTTTTGTCTATTATGACACGCAAAAGCGTATTGAAATAGCCTCAGTACGAAAGCAAAGTAGAAAATAGTATATTAAAGTATGAGTGGATAACAAGGTCTTTAAAACACGCGCGAGTTTTCGAGCACGACAGCGTAGCCGGGAGTGCTCGAAATAGAGCAAGTGTTTTAAAGACCAGTTTTCCACGAATACTTTACGCTATTTTTTATTATACCAGCAATACTGGAAACAAGTTAAGCACTAAAAACTTAGAAATATTTTTTGTCGTGATAAATCGAAATGGCGTAATAATATTGCCATTAGTTACGACAATTATTGTTTACGTTTTTCTCGCGTCCACGTCTGTCATTGCATTTAGTCGTGTCAGCAAAAATAGAGGAAAAATGAGTTAAAACGAGATTTCACCCGATATAGAAGCATTGGCCGAACAAGCGGAATTCATAATAGTACCATCGAAGTCAAAAGACCCATACCTGAAGGAATCTGAAAAGTTTTCAAATTTGATGAAGTTATAATGATACCTATATTTCCTTGACAACCTTTAAAGCTCGCCGTGCTTTAATCGCCTGTATTCGCACGCTCAGGCGTGCTTTAAACGGCGATTCTCATGCAGGTATAATAAAAAATATGTTAAACATTTTTTAGATTTTTTTTGTCAACTTTAAACAATAATTATTATAAACAAAATAATTAACTTTTAAAAACTTTTTGCACATGAACTTCTTGAGTACATATGCAGAGTGATTTAAAAAAATCCACTGTATTTAAAGTTTTATAACAACAAAATTAATTAACATTGTATTTTTCCATTGAATATGTATATTTAAAAGGAAATTCTTTCTGTAGATAAGTTATCTCTAAAATGATTTATTCGGCGTCTGCCGATGATGTCTGCCGAAAAATTAAAGAAACAAAAGAAAAGGAGTACAGGTAGTACATTCGAATACAAATGGATAACATTTGCAGTACAACTATCTTCCGGAGTACAGCTCATAAAATATAAGTACAAAACTCCCAAAAGGAGTACGTTTGGTCAGCTTAGTTCTATTCTCGCTGCGCTCGTCGTGCCCCAAACCTACTCATCTTGTTAAACTCGTATATAATAATGTACTATTTTGAAAGGTCCATTGAACCTCTTTTTGGCGATGTAGTAGTTTTTTATTTGTACTATTAGTTTTTGAGAAAACCGCTTGTTTTGTAGCACATCCCACGTTTATGTTTTTCCTGAACAACATTGTTGTTAAGCGCCTGTTGTTATTACAAGAGATGCTCGAAATGAGCACTGTTTTGAAATGTTTCTCGCGGAATTCGCTTGCATTCATCAACAATTTGTTGTGTGACTTCAAATGGCCCCAGAGAAAAAATCTAAACTTGTCAAGCCTGGTGATCTTGCTAGCCACTTAATTGCATCACGTCTGGCAATCCAATGGTTCGGCAATCGGTTGTTAAGCCAATTGCGAACGTTTAAGGCATAATGTGGTGGAGCTCCATCTTGTTGAAATTTCTTTTATGAATATGTTTAGCACATGTGTTTTGGGAGCCATAAATAAAAATAATTTCAACTCTTTCAGCAACTGAGTTGACCATTTATTCATCCGAACGTATGTAGATTTACTTTAAAACTGAATAATTGTCAATGTCAATGAATAAGAAACAGTTTTTATTTCAGAAAATACTAGATTTTTCAGAAAAAAGATTAACCTTTTTAACTTTCAAATTTTGCCACAAAAGTGATGTTTTCTTAAAAACTAATCGTAGAAATAAAAAATTACTACATCGCCAAAAAGGGGTTAAACGAACCTTTCAAAAAATATACTTTTTAACCCCCTGTTCCATTTAAGATCTTTGAGGGGGCTGCTGCCCCGGCCAAGGGGGTGCACCTGCAGGTCTAAAACTACACTAATTACGAGACAAAATTGACCAGTTTCAGAATTTTGCACATAACGTTTTTGTTTTCTACATATTAGGGTGGATCCCTTTAAAAAAGTCACCATGTATAAGAAAAGCTCCAAGAAGTGAAAAATTTATAGGTCAATTTTTTGAAAAAATGTTGTTGTCTTTATTGAAAGCGGAGGTCGCATAAAATTCTGTAAATTAACAATTGCCTAACTTATTGAAAAGTGAAGTAAAATCGATTTTTCAAACGGGATCTCATTCCATCAAGTATTAAGAACACACCATAATTTATTCAAATTTTTAGTCTCTTCAGAGACGGCGAGTGCATCCCGTTATGGCTTCGCGGAGCCATATTTTCAGCGTTAAATTAAAATTATTAATAATGGAGATAGAACTCCGGCAGTTGGGAGTTTTTAATCAGAAATTTCCTCCTGTTTTTGAATCTTTTTTCCGATTTTCGATTTTAACCATCAGTCTTTGTGTTATTGCCAAAAAACTAAACCCCTTATTTTTTTGTTAATAACAATTATTGTAATTTTTATTTGCGGAACAAACAAAAAAAAAGTTTTTCTCAGAATAAAATCCAGAATCGAAATTCGCAGGTTTTCAACTACTTGACTAGACTAAATCACTGTTTACACTGAAAATTTCTTTCAATAGTTAATAATTGAGGTGTTGGCCCAGCATCATTTTTAAGTTTTCTTTTGTACTCCAGGAGAACTATTATCTTAGATTGAAAAGCCAATTTTTTTCCTAAATTAAAAAATATCGTCACAACATATCTTCGCATTTTTCTAGATTTTATTGTAGACGTTAGATCATGATAGAATTTACTCCGCCGTCTCCAATAAAATCGATAAAAACGCGAAGATAATTATTTTATTTTGGAAATATTTTTGTATTGTAGAGCTAGAGTTGTTTAAATTAATAGAAAGGACCCACCGATGTCCGTCCTGTAAAAATTTCAAGTTTCAAGGCCTTGTACCAATCAAAAGTTAACATCAAGTGAATAATACGACACAATCCCTTTAGCGAATTTAAAAAAAATAGTGTATGTACCGGAGGTAGAATGGATTTTACGTATAAAAAAAAAACTGAAAATATTGGCTACAAACTTGGTTTTAATTGGTATATATAATGGCGAGTCTACTGTATTTATTTTATTAAACGGACCATACACTATCAGATTTATTTGCAAATATATATGTTTGCAAATTGATTTGACCCTTTCAGCACAAACGTGCAAATTTTCTGCTCGTAAAAAGGAGCCCCATACAAAATTAACAACTAAAACTTGTTTACAAATAACGCCAAACATATTCAAATATCACTTATTTGCAAACATATTTGACCGTGTATGGTTTCTATTTACGAAACTGTTTTTATTTACTTTACTACATACATGTATTTATTTATTGGTTTTCTTTAATTATAAATTCTTTCAATAACCATCAATTTCGATGATCCACATCTGCCGCGGTCGTCCTTTGACTAGGCGGCCTATTTTGTTTTTCTTCTGTCCACAATATTTCACAACATTTCGTTCTATAAAAAACATTTCTCTCAAAACATCGCGCAGAAAAGGAACCTATCTGAGACCCATTTGAACTATAGTACACTTTAAGATGTTTTGTTTAGTTTGTCCATTGGATAATAGGTATCAGCACTTCCTTAACCAATTACATGAGATAGAGTGATCGGCGATCTTCTCTCTCTTTGACGGGAACCTTAAAATATACTGCGGAACTTCATCATCCCATTGTAATAGTAAGGGAGCCCAAGCGGGGATTTTGCGCCTTACTCGAGCGCGTCAGGAAATCACATGGGGAGAAACCTTGCACCCTGTAATGTACCCCTACCAAATATGAACCTTTAATATAGAGGGGTTTGTTGAGGGCAGCCCGTCAGATTAGAAAAAAAAAAGATCCTCAAAAAAACTCGAGCGCATCAGATTAAGACAAGGTAATGTAGAAAAGTGTATATTTTAATAATCTGACAATTTGAGCGTTACCTAAGGAAATGGGCGAGTCACAAAGTTGTAAAAAAAACGTCACCTCGAAATACTCGAGCGCGATTAATATTTTTTTTATTTTGAAAGAAATCCTATTAGGATTACGAAAAACATATAATATGACCATTTTCATCGGGCGATGTAGCTAAAACCATCAATAAAGGATGAAAAAAACTGTATATTTCCCACTCCGCTCCATTTCGAATCAGTTCACTCCCTTTCACATTGACATCAGGGTCTTGTTTAATTTGGTATTGAAAAAATAATATCATCAAAAAGGTTAAGTAGAATTGTCCAACATGCTTGCTGCACTCTCATGAGGTCCAAAAAACGTTTCAAGAGTAATAATATCATAGATTATGGAGTCGGGCGACGGTACCTCGTAAATCAATGAATAATCTGCATATGAAACTACTGACATTCTATGAAATACGTAATATAGAACGCCATTGTATCAAAAACAGTCATTGTTGTGTTTATACTTGACCAGATCCAGAGGTCTAAAAACTGGTCTCAAATATTTCTTGCACTTCGTTCCCTTACTTTGATGGATTTTCACTGAATTTGGGCTTACATATAAAAAATTACAATAAATTTAATTTTTATGCAACACGAGATGACGAGGAAGTTGAACAAGTGGAAATCAACTTCGAAGACGAATCCAGTGAGGATGAAGATTAAAATACTTGTTTTTAATATATTTTTTTATCTATTTTATATCAATAAATGATTAAATTTTCTATGTACATATTATTTTTATTACACCCAGTAATAAAAAAAGCGAAATTTTTTTTTTTATTTACAATATCCCTCCATATAATTGTCAAATTATCATTTAGGACGACTAGGGCATCAAGTTGAACCGTCTGTATACAAATCTGACGGGCTCGAGTATTCAAGGTCACATTATTAGATCAGATATTAGAAGAAATAAGTTTTGACTGCTAGGACCAAAAAAAAAGGATTGAAGTTTTATTTAGTTTTTTAAAAGTATGTATCAACAAATGTGCAACAAAACGATAAAAACATTTTTGTGGTTTTCCCAAAATTAGTATTTTGAGCTAACGTGTTATTTATACAAGTTTATAAGTCTCTCCGCTTCTCTTCTTCCAGATTCTATAGCACCCTGGACGGTGCCGGAATGAATTTTGTTTGTCGCTTCACCAGCAAACAACAGCTTAATCTTTCCTTCCTCATTAGTTAAAGGTTCAGCTAAACGTTCACTGTAAGATACACTTTTGTCATAATATCCAAACTTTAAATAGGAATAAGTCCCTCGAATGTAGGGGTTGGTTTTCCATTGAGATCTGTGTAAAAAAGAATAATAAAATACAACCGAAACTAAACTTACAACTACCTGATCACTTTATCGGCATCGGTAACATTATAGTGTTTACCTAAAAACTTCCTGAAAATGTAGTTACATCCTTTCAGAATTACATCTTCAGAAGCCTGTTCTATTTCCGGAATTAAGTCAAAAGAAACCCACCCAATCCATACGTTGGAATCAAGGTTTAGTTTTGTAAAATCGGATATGGATGTAATCCATGAAATCCCATCCTTTCGTGGCCCTTCTGGAAACTCTGCAGAACTTTTAAGCAGATCTTCTTCGGTCCAGAGGAAAGTAAAAATGTAGTCCGTGTCACTCCACCATGCTTCTGGGAAATGCAAAATTATTTTCATGATTCCATCGAAACCTACAGCTTCAAGAGCTTCTTTTTTAGCCTTTGGTAATTTGGGCTCAAACAAGGTGTTTTTATATTCTTTCATGACACCAACGGAAGGTGTAAAAATGACGTGGTCAGCAGTCAGAGAAGAATTATCAGCACTTTGAATATTTATCACAGGCCCGTTCCATTCAATCTTTTGGACTACTTTGTGCAATAAAATTTTGTCGTCGATTGGTAATTTTTCACTATTGTTAGGATAGCTTTTCATTAAGATATCTAAAATAATACGATATCCTCGCTTTTTCCAAGATAAATATAAATTTCCCTCGCAGTTTTCATAATGGGATACTGGAGATACGTCGTTCCAAGAAAAGGCACCCTCATAGGAAAGGATGTGTCCATGAAGTTCTCTAATTGCATCTCTGGCCGATTTTAATTTAGTTTCGTCGTTAGAATACTTTTTCAGTACCGTTGAATTATATCTGAAATCAATATTTATAAACAAACAATTAATTAATATTCGTCATTAATTACATTTCTAACACTGCTTCACCTAAACTAACATTTTTACTAATATTGAAACCATTCATGTACGTATCAAGAGTGTTCACAATATCCGTCACCAACTCCGGAGCCACAACATTTCCATCTGAACCATAGAATTTAAGATATGTCAGATTAGAATCTTGTAAAATATCTAATTTTTCCGCTAACTGAAAAACGATATTTCCTTCTTCTCCATGACAATATTGGGCTCCTAAATCTACAATAGTGTTCGCGAATTCAACACTGTGTATCCTTCCGCCTATTCGGTTTTGAGCTTCAAGGATTTTAATGTTTGTGAAGGAATTTTCTAACAACTTGGTGGCCGCTGCAATTCCTGCGGCTCCTGCGCCTACTATCACTATCGTAACATTGTTTGCCGAAGCGTTACAAGTAACTAAACACAAAAGTAGAACGTAAAGTAGTTGTGTCCAGTACATTTTGAGCAATGAAAGGAACTAAGAAAATATTTGTTAACAGCTTATTAAATAATTTTGATAATCGATGACCTTTAAATTGAAAACATTGTTTTTACGATAAAATTGTAGAGGAGGGATAGTCATATTGAAGTATGTATATTGTTGAGAAATATTTACAGCGGCCTTCGCGTCTGCCAGTTGGGAAAATCCAAAGGGTCGTAAAACGTTTACCTGACTGGCACCGCTCACGATCGCAACACAGTCGAATTCAATCATTCATTCAAACGAGTTGAAAACGAACTCTAATACAAACCAGCCGAATTCAGACCTTCATTCAAAAGAGTCGAAAACCAACTCTTATTCAAACAAGTCAAAACCAATCATTCATTGAAACGAGTCGAAACCAAACATTCATTCAAACGAGTTGAAAACGAACTCTCATTCATAATTCAATCTAAAACCAAGACTCCGTTATTCAAATTCAGTAGAAACTCAATCCGGGAGAAAAAACGTTCATGAACTATCTGCAATTATTCGAAATATACAAGTGCATAAGTTCGCGAGTGTTTCAATCGAAATCTAAAACATGGTCCTTCGAGCAACACAAATTCTACAACCAAAACGACCAGACCTTCAAACCTCTCTGACTTAAAATCTACCCCCCAATTCAGCTTACATACAGGCTGTCCCATTTAAAACTCCCCAGTCCAGATTTCTCCGAAATGATTATTGTGATTGAAAAATCCTCGAACAGGTCGATTTTGTTTGCCAGGGGCATATATTCTCAGGTTCTTTTCAAGTTCCGGCATTTCGCCCTCTTCACGAGGCACTATGGGTCGAGTGATACCTCATTTGAAAGGTATTGGAGACCTCTTTACAACTAACCATTTACTTTTCAATCTTTTGGTGATTTGACCGCAAAAAAACGAAAATTTTCTATTTTCAAGATAATCCACATCTTCTGATGCTGTGTTCCACAGCAACCACAAAGACAAACATGTTATTGCTGAAATTAGGTTTATTGAAATTGTAGCATCACGAACAGTTTTGAAAATCGTCTGTATTTTTGCATGGAAATGAATGGTGGCCATATCCAACATTTATTACGTTAATTAGATCATTTTATTGAAAAATAATCGTGTCGCATACTCTACATTCACTTTTAACTCCTTTGCGCTATTTAGCAATCAAAATCAACAACCTTATGACCCAAAAATTTCAATAAATTTAATTTCAAAATTACATGTTGGTCTTTGTGGTTTCTGTGGGACATAGCATGAGAAAATGTGCATTATCTTTAAAATTAGAAATTATTGTTTTTACGGTCAAAACTGAAAGATATTGAAAAGTAAGTGGTTAGTTGTAGAGAGGCCTTCAATACCTTTTAAATGAGGCATCACTCAACCCATAGTGCTATTTAAAATTTTGGGGCTAACAGCCCCCTCGCGAAGAGGGCTAAATGCCGGGAGTTGAAAGGAACCTGAAAAGATGTGCCCCTGGCAAACAAAATCGACCTGTTCGAGGATTTTTCAATCACAATGATCAATTCGGAGAAATCTGGACTGGGGAGTTTTAAATAGGACAGCCTGTATATATTTAATTCAAGATCTTTCTATCAGAGATAATTTAGAAGCGAATCTAGTAGAAAAACTGAAATTAGAAATTATTCCCTCAATATACATATTACATTTTAAATTTTTAAGCATGTATAATGATAAGTTAACAAACTCGATATTATAAATAGGTATTTTGAAGTATTAATTAGTAAAAAAACTTTAGATTTTTTTTTGCAGAGAACGCACACAGTAATATCAACGTTTGTCAAAAATCGCGTTGATAAGACACGCTTTTATCACACGAGTTGCATCTACAAACAAATAAATTATAATTATTATTGCAGAAGACCTTGCACAACTGAAAAAGGCACACTAATCAGCAAATTTAATTGCCCGCGAATAATAGCATTCCGATTTTTATACAAAAATTCCAAACTCCAATGTATAAATGCAAGACAGCAAAAAATGTTACGTCTTGGTGACCGTAATAATATACATACATAATTAATCTGTACATCTTCTACCTTTCGGTGTCGAGGCCGGATAGACGCACCGAGCCGTCGTGACGTAGATGTCACCACCGTACCGGTATCGTAAACCCTAAATAATAGTAAGAGACAATTACACTTGAAAAATAAATGACATACCTGTTATACACTAGAAATACATAGTGTGGTGATAAAGTAAGGAACAAAATTTATATTTGCGGTATTTAATGTTTTTAAGCAAAACGCTCGGACAGGTCAATTTTATTTTTTAAATAGCCACCTTATGACATAAAAATTTTACTTATGAGATATCTGTTTTTGTACAATGACGTCATTATTGGTTTTTTATTAAATGGTCCAACTAATATTTTCATGTTGACTACCTTAGATAACTATTTTTCTGAGAAAATAATACTTAAAAGCTTAAACTTGCTTTTGCAAATTATCATTATTACGTTTGTATCGCAGATGAAACAAAAACTAATACTCGTATACTATATTAGAGCATTTTCGTCTCATCAAGATATAATATGTTTGTCAATTTTAACGGAAGTTTGACAGCTCCATCTGCTGATTCGAACGATGCAGGGCACCTATGTAGATGATTCTGCAATGTTAATGGAGATGGACGACGAAACCAGCCCATCAGCATCCACCACCAATACCAAAGGTACACACAACAGCCTGAATGCGAGACTAGAACATTTTACACAATCAAGTTCAAATTATAGCTAAAATTAATTGTATTATACAAAGTGTTACAAAATGATTTGCATCTAGTCGCCTGTACATTTTCCACGTAAAATAAAAAATGCCACTTTATGAAAATAATTATACTTTTAACGAGGAACAATTCGACGAAGAATCCTCTGCAGTCAGGTTTCCCATGACAACGAACTGTACTCACTTGACAACCAATGCTTTATTGACAGAATTAGCAAATGCAAAAAGAATAGAGCGGAATAGAAAAATTTACATGTAAAAAAATTCCAAAGTTAACTAGATGAAAATAATTTTGTAACACCCCGTATAATAGAAGGTTATCTTTATATGGTCTTCCTTTTTTAAGAGAGTTTTATTCAAAGGATTTAATCTTGGAGGTTATACTTTAATTACATTCTTCTTGTATTTTTTCTACAATCCCCAAATTTACATTTTTATCGCTGTGTAGAAATTGTGTAAATTGCATCCAAATGGCCATTCTCTGAAAGAAATTGATCTCCTGAATCCAACGGTGCAACTCTCACCCCGATATCTATAATGATTTCGGGAATCCGGCGTTTTTAAATTGTGGCAAATTTGTGAAGCTCGTGATCACCCAAAAATATTTTCGCTCATATCTCGTAAACTATAGGTTACTGACCTGATTTGGTGGTACCAACGTGTTCTTCTTGAAATTCTTTTTAATTTGAATGTGTGCATAATTTGAGGATGCTAGAAACGGTAGATCGAGTTTTTTTTTGATTTTTTGAATATTTTTTTATAACAAAGCGTGCCAGATACGAAGTTCTGTACAGTTTTAATTGTTTTTTTTTTTAATTGTTAAACTGAAAACGTCTTTAGGTCAACCTCGTATAAATTTAGTCAAGAAAATTGATTAAAACATTAAAAGTGATATCGCCTTATATTTTGTGTTTTCTATATATGTATACCAACTCCTCAGTTTTATTCATGTGTAAACCAGAAGAATGTCGATAAATCCAAGTGGAGTAAATTTAAATGAAAATTTAAATATATGATACTGATTTAAATACTGATGATGGCAGTAGTATTCTGCCGAAACATGTTCCATCTGTAATTTTACACTTATTAAAGTTTGTGGAGTTTGACTTAGATATATTTTAATTTTAATTTATTCATGTGTCTTGAAAAAAAATTCTTTTAGTATTTCAAATACAGTGTTAGAAATCCTTATCAATTTCTGGTCATTTTGATTTTCCTCTTTTATCTTTTACTCTCAACTTGTTCCAACATGTCTAGTTTTGCAAATTTTTTTAAATTCTAATGTCGCATGTTAAATTCTCAATTATACACTCCACATTCCATGTTGCAAATTGTAGATTTCAGATTTCCGATTTAAAGTTAAAGGTTTTAGATTCGTAATACAGATTTTGGGTTTTAGATTAAATGCAGGGTTGTGGATGTTACATTCGAAATTTTGGATTTCATTTATATTCCAGATTGCAAATTTAGAATATCAAGCTTTAGATTTTGCATCGCAGCTCCCAAGCTTAACATTCCAGATTTCCATTTGAAATTTAATAGTTTCAGATCCATAACGAATTGTCAGGGTTTCAATTTTGCATTTTCAAATTCAAGTTTTATATTCTAGAAATAGAATCAGATTTCCAAATTGCGGATTGTGAATGTCATATTACATATTTTGAATTTAAAATTTTAGATTTCGGAATACAGATTACATGGTTCAACTACAGATTACAGTTTTCACATTCCAGATTGGAAGATGGAAGAAGAGCTAAAGATGAAGGGCACAAAGACGGAAGAAGAGGTATGGAGATACATAAATAAGGAAAGAAAGAAAAAGAGAGAGAGAGTGAGTGATGGAATTACTATGGAGGAATGGAGAGAGTACTTCAGTGAGCTGCTGGGCGGTGATGAAAACAAACAAGAATAGAAAAAGGGACAACAAAGAGTGGAAGAAATAGAAGAGATAACAAGAGAAGAACTAGAGCAACAACTAAAAAAACTGAAAAAAAAAGACACCGTGGAGGGATGGTATACAGAATGAAGCGTGGATATATGGAACGGAAAGGGAATTTGACAGATTGTTAGAGATAATGAATGGAGTGTGGAAGGGAGAGGGATTCCCCCATCAGTGCAAGGAGGGCATAATATGCACCATATATAAGAAAGGAGAAAAGGATACAGTCAGTAATTATAGGAGGATCACTCTCCTAAATACAGCATTTAAGGTATACGCGATGATTGTTGTGAAAGAGAGGCTGATGAAGGAAATGAATGAGAGGGGGGTGTTACCAGACGGACAGGCGGGATTTAGGAAAGGTAGAGGGACCATGGTTAATGTATATATCTTGAATCACATAGCAGGAAATGAGATAAAAAAGAGGGGTGGCAAGATATATGCATTCTTTGTGGACCTGAAGGCGTCTTTTGATAATGTGGAAAGAGATTTACTGTGGGAATGCTTGAAAAAGAGAGGGATAAATGAGCATCTGGTAACAAAAATAGAAGAGATATATGAAGAGACGATAGTGAGTGGATGTTTCAAGCCTTGTAAGGGAGTAAGACAGGGTTGCCCACTAAGCCCCAGCCTGTTTGCAGCTTTTATTGGAGATATAGAGGAGATGTTCAGGAAGGGGCAGGCAGGGGAGGTTGAGGTGAGCAAAGAAAAAGTGTGGTCTTTAGCATATGCGGATGATTTGGTGGTGCTAGCGAGAGAGGAGAAAGGTATGAAAGAAATGATAGGAAGCCTGGAGAAATATATGAGGAGGAAAAAGTTGACGGTGAATGTAGAGAAATCCAAGATGATGGTGGTCGGAGACGAGTAAATGAGTGGAGATGGAAGAAAGAGAAAATTGAAGAAGTGAAAGAATTTAAGTATTTAGGTTATGTGATGAATGAAAGAAACACAGCAACAGCACATGTGAGAGAGTTAGTGAAAAAAGCAAATAAGATCATAGGAGCTCTGTCGGGAATAGGAGAGAGAAAAGTTGGATATGATTTTAGAAGGAGAGTAATGATGTTTGATAGTTTGGTGAAAAACGTGATGATGTATGGAGCGGAAATATGGGGATGGAGAGAGCAAGAAGGATTGGAAGGGGTGCAAGGAAAATATATGAAATGGGTGCTAGGGGTAGAGAGAGAGACACCGGGGTATATACTGATGGAGGAAACAATAAGAAAAGAAGCAGGAAAAAGAGCAATAAGAAGAGTGCAGGCGCGGGTATGCAGGCGCGGAGATAGAAAGAATGCGAGAGAGAGGCTGAGTAATGACAGATGAATTAGTGCAGAGAGTTAGAGATGTGCAAGTGCAGGAAAGAAGAACAAGAATTAGGGAGTATAGGTACAATGGGAAGTATGAAAAAATAATAACGGAAGAAATGTCAATGTACCTATGAAGAGAGAGTACAAAAGAGAGAGTGATAATAGCAAGATTTAGATGTGGAAATGAGGAGAGAGAGAATAAATATTGGAGTGAGGATAATAATAGAGTATGCAGGATGTGTGGAGAAAAAAAGGAGACGATAGAGCATTGGTTGAAGGAATGCGTAGAATTGAGAGGGAGAGATGAGAGTAGAGAAGAAATTTTGAATGAGGACGGAAGAGGGATCGAATGGATGAGGAAGGTTGAATGGAGAAGAGGGACAATAAGTGGGAAGGGATAAAAGCTGCTAGTTATTGAGTTGAATTATTGATTTATTTAGTTTTATTTATTATATTTTATTTTATTTGAGTTATGGGAAATGTATTAAACGGATACTTTATAAACCTGTAAAGATAATAAATATATAAGGTGTTCATTTAAAAAAGTCAAGTTGCTTATGATTTTTTGAGTGACGAAGACGAATTAAAAACGCATGTGATTTATTGCTTCATCTACAATTTGAAAGTCCGCAACCAACAATACATACTTAATTATTATTTTGGCAACAGACATACGTTAAAATGTTATGTCAAATTCATAGACGACTTGATGACTTTTTTAAATGAACACATGATACATACTGCTGCATTAAATAACGCTGTAAATATTTCTAGTGTACAACAGATATGTCATTTATTTTTCAATTAAAAATTAAATATATCTAAGTCGAACTCCACAAACTTTAATGAGCGTAAAATAATGACTTACATATATTTAAATTTTAGTTTAAATTTACTCCACCTGGATTTAAGAACATTCTTCTGGTTTATTTATTTTTCAAGTGTAATTTGGTCTTATTATTATTTAGGGTTTAAGATAGCAGTACGGTGGTGACATCTACGTCACGACGGCTCGGTAATCTTATAAATCATATCATTCATATTTTTATAAATGAAACTGCTTAAAATAGAGGATTCTTATTTTTTCGATTTGCTTAAATCATAACCGTTTTCATGAAATAAATGAAAAACTGGTTTGGGCGAATAACTACGTCATTAGTTTCCGAGCTTAGAGGGAGTAACAGCGAAAAGGAAAGAAATTACTTATAAAATGAGTGAGAGTGAGAAATGGAAAGGCGTAGGTTCTTACTTAATTCATATGCCGGCCACTAATGACGTATTTTAAACTAACAGAGTTCTCTCATAAAAATTTAGACAAATTTCAATTCAATTTTTTTGCATTTTCCAAAAACTTTATTTTTTAGTATACTACCTCATTATGTATGTATATTATTATGGTCATCGAGACGTAACATTTGTTGCTGTGTCTTGCAATGATACATTGGAGTTTGGAATTTTCGTATAAAAATCGGAATGCTATAATACGCGAGCAATTAAATTAGCTGATTAGTGTGTCTTTTTCAGTTGTGCAAGGTCTTCTGCAATAATTGTAATTTATTTGTTTGTAGATGCAACTCGTGTGATAAAAGCGTGTCTTATCAACGCGATTTTTGACAAAAGTTGGTATCATTGTGAGCGTTGACGTTTTTTGCTAATTAATACTTGAAAATACCTATTTATAATATCAGTTTGTTAACTTATCATTAGATAAGCTTAAAAATTTAAAATTGCAGTTATATCTATAGTTTATGAGTAATGTAATATATTGAGGGAATAATTTCTAATTTCAGTTTTAAACACAAACATACTTCAATATGACTATCTCTCCTCTACAGTTTTATCGTAAAATTAATGTTTTCAATTTAAAGGTCATCGATTATCAAAATTATTTAATTAGCTGTTAACAAATATTTTCTTAGTTCCTTTCATTACTCAAAATGTACTGGACACAACTACTTTTCGTTATACTTTTGTGTTTAGTTATTTCTAATGCTTCGGCGAACAATGTTACGATAGTGATAGTAGGCGCAGGAGCCGCAGGAATTGCAGCAGCCACCAAGTTGTTGGAAAATTCCTTCACAAACATTAAAATCCTTGAAGCTCAAAACCGAATAGGTGGAAGGATACACAGTGTTGAATTTGCGAACACTATTGTAGATGTAGGAGCCCAATTTTGTCATGGAGAAGAAGGAAATATAGTTTTTCAGTTAGCGGAGAAATTAGATATTTTACAAGAATCTAATCTGACCTATCCTAAAATCTATGATTCTGATGGAAATGTTGTGGCTCCGGAGTTGGTGACGGATATTGTGAACACCCTTAATACATACATGCATGGTTTCAATATTAGTAAAAATGTTAGTTTAGGTGAAGCAGTGTTAGAAATGTAATTAGTGACGTGTATTAATTAATAGTTTGTTTATAAATATTGATTTCAGATATAATTCAACAGTACTTAAAAAGTATTCTAACGACGAAACTAAATTAAAATTGGCCAGAGATGCAATTAGAGCGCTTCATGGACATGTCGTTTCCTATGAGGGTGCCTTTTCTTGGAACGACGTATCTCCAGTATCCCATTATGAAGAGTGCGAAGGAAATTCAAATTTATCTTGGAAAAAGCGAGGATATCGTATTATTTTAGATATCTTAATGAAAAGCTATCCTAACAATAGTGAAAAATTACCAATCGATGATAAAATTTTATTGAACAAAGTAGTCCAAAAGATTGAATGGAACGGGGCTGTGATAAATATTCAAAGTGCTGATAATTCTTCTCTGACTGCTGACCACGTCATTTTTACACCTTCCGTTGGTGTCATGGAAGAATATAAAAACACCTTGTTTGAGCCCAAATTACCAAAGGCTAAAGAAGAAGCTCTTGAAGCTATAGGTTTCGATGGAATCATGAAGATAATTTTGCATTTCCCAGAAGCATGGTGGAGTGACACGGACTACATTTTCTCTTTTCTCTGGACCGAAGAAGATCTGCTTAAAAGTTCTGCAGAGTTTCCAGAAGGGCCACAAAAAGATGGAATTTCTTGGATTACCTCCATATCCGGTTTTACAAAACTAAACCTTGATTCCAATGTATGGATTGGGTGGGTCTCTTTTGACTTAATTCCAGAAATAGAACAGACTTCTGAAGATGTAATTCTGAAAGGATGTAACTACATTTTCAGGAAGTTTTTTGGTAAACACTATAATGTTACTGATGCCGATAAAGTAATCAGGTAGTTGTAAGTTTAGTTCCGGTTGTATTTGATTATTCTTTTTTACACAGATCTCAATGGAGGACCAACCCCTACATTGGAGGAACTTATTCCTATTTAAAGTTTGGATATTATGACAAGAGTGTATCTTACAGTGAACGTTTGGCTGAACCTTTAACTAATGAGGAAGGACAGATTAAGCTGTTGTTTGCTGGTGAAGCGACAAACAAAATTCATTCTTCCACCGTCCATGGTGCTATAGAATCTGGAAGAAGAGAAGCGGAGAGACTTATAAACTTGTACAAATAGAATTTTAGCTTAAAATACTGATTTTGGGAAAACAATAAAATTGTTTTTATCGTTTTGTTTGCACATTTGTTGATATATACTTTTAAAAAACTAAAGCCAACTTTTATCGTATTTTTTGGTCCTTACTAACAGTCACAACTTATTTCTTCCGAAGTTACACTAATTTGAGAAACATTTAATATACCGAGTGTCTTAATTTCTTTCATTACTCAAAATGTACTGGACACAACTATTCTTGTGTTTAGTTACTTGTATCGATGAACAATGTTACGATAGTGATAGTAGGTGCAGGAGCTGCAGGAATTGCAGCAGCCACCTAGTTGTTAGAAATTTCCTTCACAAACATTAAAATGCTTCAAGCTTATCAGGCAATCAACAATTGGCTCCCGATAAACGAGGTTCATTTCCTTTGGCATAACCTGTTATTATGAAATGTTTTTATGTCGAGAATCTTTTGACGGGTGCGCTAACATCTGCACTGTCTAAGGGCGGATTTAACTTGAGTAAAATGTCCTCAAACTCCATTGAGGTTTTTGAATCATATTTAAATCTATCATCGGATGACCCTCATTTAATAAACTAGAAAGACGTAGTTACTTCGATCGGTAATGAGCAGAAATATTGGACCCGTTGGGGCTAATTAATGCTGTTAGAAAAGCAAAAATACTCATGCAGCAGTTTTGGCTTGAAGACTTTCAATTTGATGATGAAGTTCCGCAGTATATTTTGAGATAAGTTAGAATTTCCTATTTTTTGTACATATTTCATACAGATTCAATTGCACGGCTTCTTTGATTAACTCCAAAAAGCATAAGGTGCTGTTGTCTTTGTTAGAAGCGTCAATTCAAATGGAGATATTTTTGTAATAAATAAATTTTTATTTGGGCCCAACGGGCTTTCTCATTCCTATACATATACAAGTACAAGTAAATTTAACAATTATAATAATAAAAAAAAACTCCATAAATTCTCTATTTCTTTTCTCTTCTCTCTCCTCTTCCATATCTCTTTCATCCATTTAATTTCCCTTCCATTTACATTCAGTATTTCCTCTCTTTCTTTCTTCTCTCTTTGTTTCATCTCACTGCACTGTTTCCACATATGCTCAATCGTCTCTCTTTCCTCATAGCACATTCTACACATTCTTCCTCCATCTTCTGCCCAATACCTATTTTCCCTCTCTTCATTTCCGCACCTAAACCTCGCCATCATCTTTCTTTCTTTCTCGCTCTCCCTCCCCAAATACTTCGGTACTTCCTCGATCATGCATCTTTTGTACTTCCCGTTGTATCTGGATTCTCTAATTCTTTCTCTCCTCTCTTGTCTATCCGTATCCTTATCTCTTTCACTTAGTTCTACATTCATCCAGACTCCTCTTTCTCTCAGTCTCTCTATTTCTTTGCTTGCATACCCATTCCTCCTGTAGTAATTCTCCTTATCATTCTCCTCTGAATTCTTATTTTTTTCTCTCCAGCACTCCTTTAGTATCCTACATTCTTTCCTCCCTTCCATCCTGTCTTCGAACTTGACCGCACTTTTTCCCGCTTTCACTCTCAACCTATTCCTCTTGCATTCTTCTCTCACTATGTACCCTGGCGTTTCTCTCTCCACCCCTAGCACCCACCTCAGATATTTCTCTTGCACCCTCTCTATCTCCTCTTGTTCTTTCCATCCCCAGACCTCTGCTCCGTGCAACAACACGCTTTCAATAAGACTTTCAAACATCATCATTCTCCTCTTAAAATCGCCTCCCCACCTTCTCTTTCCTATTCCCCATACACATCCTATCACCTTGTTCGCTTTTCTTGCCAGTTCTCTAATATGTGCCTTATCTGTAGCTCTTTTATTGAACACATACCCCAAGTATTTGAATTCTTTTACTTGTTCTATTACTTCTCCCTCCCACCTCCAATCACTCTCTTCGTTCTTCCTCTTTCTCTTATTGAACACCAGCATTTTTGTTTTCTCTACATTCACTTCTAGTCTTTTCTTCTTCACATATTTTCCTAAACTCTTTATCATTTCCTTCATTTCTCTTTCACTCTTTGCCACCATTACCACATCATCCGCAAACGCCAGGCTCCACACTTTTTTTCTACCTACCACACCTACCGCTTGTGCTCTCTCTAACATTCCGTCTATATCTGCCACATACATCGTGAACAACAAGGGGCTGAGCGGGCAACCTTGCATCACTCCCTTTGTTGTCACAAACCATTCACTTTCTCTCTCCCCTACCTTCACTTTACTTTTTGTCTTCTCATATATCTCCTCCACCTTTCTTACCAGCCATTCATTTACCCCTTTCTCCCTCAGGCACTCAAACGTCCTCTCTCTGTCCACCTTGTCAAAAGCCGCCTTGAAGTCTACGAATAATGCAAACACCCTCCCCCCTTTCTTTTTTAACTCACTCTTCGTCAAATGGTCCAGGATGTATACATTATCCATAGTTCCCCTCCCCTCTCTAAATCCTGCTTGGCTGTCTGGTAATGCTCCCTTTTCCTCTATCTCTCTGCTCATCCTTTCATTCAGAATTGATGCATACAACTTGTACCCTGTGTTTAGGAGAGTTATCCCTCGGTAATTTTCTACTTTATTTTTCTCCCCTTTTCTGTAAATGGGGTAAATTACCCCCTCTCTCCACCCTACCGGAAATCCTTCTCATCTCCACACCCCATTCATTACCTCCACCAGCCTCTCTAGCATTCTTCTCGTCCCATACATCCACGACTCATTCTGAATTCTATCCCTCCCTGGTGCCTTTACTTTCCTCAGTTTCTTCACATGCCTCTCGACCTCTTCCATTGTAATTTCTTCTCCTTCAGGTTCTACTCGGTTTCTCTTCGTCTCTATTTCCGTTTTCTTTTTTTCCTTTTCTCCCTCCAACAGCCTCATAAAGTACTCCTCCCACTCATTCATCGTTATCTGCTCGCTCCCATTTTCTTTTTCTTTCTCTCTCTATTAATATAGTTCCATACCTCCTTCTCTGTTCTTATAGCTTTTATCTCTTCCTCCTCTCTCGCCTTCTTCTGCCTCTTCTTCTCCCTGCATGTCTCTCTGTATCTTCTTTTCGCTTCTAAAAAGCCACTTCTGTTCCCTTTAGTCTTTCTCCACTTTCTTAGTTCTTTTATTGCTTCCTTTTTACGTTGCTCACATTCTTTGTCCCACCATTTATTCTTTATTTTTATTCCTCCACTTACTGTTATTTCTCTTTTTGTCGCTGCTTTTTCAAATATTTCTACTAATTCTTTCTCCATTTTCCCTACTTCTTGTTCTTTAAATCTTGCTTTTTGCAGTCTTTTCTTATACTCTTCCACCCCTTGCTCCTCCCATACTTTACTTATCACCTTCCGCATTTCCTCTATTTTCTTTTCTCCTTCTCTCTTCTCTCTCCTCCTTCCTATACTTATCTCCATAGGCAGATGGTCTGACTCCACTCTTTCCTCTATTCTGAATTCTTCGACTTCTTCCCATGCTTCTTCGTTTACTATTCCGTAGTCTATCACCGTATCTCCTCTACCGCCTATGTAGGTCCATTCTCCTTCTTCGTCCCCTTGTTTATTTCCATTCAGCACTTCCCATCCTTTTTCTTCTATCCATTCCATCAACTTCTTCCCTTCCGCGTTTTCTTTCTTGTCTTTGGATTATCTTTGCTCTCCCTCTGCTCTCTCATCTTTCCAATCCCTGGCTCCTCTTTCCCCAATTCTCCCGTTAAAATCCCCTCCCAGAAGCAGACATTCTTCCCTGTTGTCTTTTAATGTTTCTTCTATCTTGCTTATTGTTTCTTTCATCTCTTTGCTGTACACTGTCACTATTTTCCACCATTCACTGTCTATGTTCACGTTTCTCACCATGTGACCTTCCTCTTCTCCCTTCTTTTTAGTATTCTCTTTTATTTCTTTTTTTACCCCTGTTATTATTCCCCCTGCTGCTCTTCCTTTTTTCTTTCCCCTTCTCGCCCCTTGCCATTCCCACTTGAACTCCTTTGGTAACAGTTTTTCTATTTTTTCCCAGCTTTCTGACCATGTTTCTGTTAATCCAACAATATCGAACTCCTTCACATAGTCCCAAAAATCTTCTTCTTTTTTCCCTAGTCCCGCTACAGTCCAAAATAGTGCCCTCACCCCTGTTTTTCTCGTTACCTTCTTTGATTTCCCCCTTCCTTCCTTAGTTTCCCTCCTACTTCCTTCTTTGTTTCTTTTTTCCCGTTTCATTGTCCTTTTTACTTTGTCGTTGTCCCCCTTTTTCCCTCCTCCCCTTCTTCTTCTTATTGGAAAACCTCTAGTCTCTCTCTCTTTTAATTCCATCGCCATTGCTCCCCGTCCACTATTAATTTCCTGTATCCCACTCTTACTTCTTTCCCTTCTTCCCTTTTTTCCTTCGCCATACTTCCTAGTTTCTTCTTTACATCTCTTTCCTTCTTTGTGAGGTCGTTGTCTATGTATATCCCCCTTGTTTCCCTCTTCTCCCTCAATTTTCCTTTTTGCTTCATTATTCTTTCCTTCTCACCCCATCCCTCCATCTCCACCAATGCTTGATCCTTGTTAATCCTGTAACAATCTTTTACTTTACTATCCTCTACATTTTCCTTCAAAAACTTCTCTACATCCTCTTTTTTTACATGACTTTTTCCTTCCCGTCCTATCCTGTTATCACGATGTTGTTGTTCCTCTTTCTTCTCTCTTCGATTTCCATTCTCTCTTCCAGCTTTTCCACTCTCTCCTTCCACCAGTCTCTCTCTCCTTCCCATCTCTTCTCCTTCTCTTTAAATTCTTCTCTCTGCCTCTCTATCTCTATCTTGACTTCCTTGTTTTCTCGTCTTATTTCTTTCATCACCTCCTTCAACTCTTGCAACAGCTCCAATATTTTTTTCTCCATCTCTGTGTCCTTCTCTTTCTCTGATGTCTTCTGTGTTTTCTTTACTCCAGATTATTAACTTATTTTATTTAACGCATTCTCAGTGACAGGCTGTGTTAGATCTGGGCGAGTGTTAGATTCTGAACAGTTGGTTTGTCTTGATCCTGTCTCTAATTTGTAATTCTGAAGATACTGTCGATTCGTGTCGTTCGTGTTTGCTATAGCGCCTCTTTTCTGCAGTGCAGGTCTGGTGCAGGTAGTTTGCCTTCATTTGGCCTTGCTCCTTTGTTCTGCAGACAATTTTATTCTTGTTTTGTGACTGCAACAGCTGTTGTAATTCGCGATTCCAGCTAAGGGCGGACCGCCCTCTGGTGGCGAGTTTGTAAACGGTCAAAGGCGGATAGTGCTGGATTGCGCGCATTGAGTTAAACGGTTGCGGTGAGTTTAATTGTTTATATACCGTGTTAAATATGCCTCGATTAAAATCAAACAATCGAAACTATTGTTTAAAATTACTTTTGAAAAACCGGTAAGAAAAGGGACCTTATTTTTCAGTTTTTCTGTGCCAAACAAAAAAAAACTTTTGATCGTCAAGAATTTCGGGAGTCAAGAGTTCATCGACAGATGAAGAGCTGGGAAAAAGCCATCAAATCAAATTAAAAAATCACAATACATGAGAGTTTGCTCCCTGCATTTCAAAGCAAATGATTTATTATTCACAGATCTTCCAGATAATAAGTTTCCCAATTTCAAGCTGACCAAACGTACTCCTTTTGGGAGTTTTGTTCTTATATTTTATGAGCTGTACTCCGGAGGATAGTTTTACTACAAATGTACTCCCTTTTTATTCAAATGTACTACATGTACTTCTTTTCCTTTGTATCTTATTTTTTCGGCAGACATCATCGATTTGTCTCGTTTCTGTGAGCGCGTTTCTATACATAGATGGTAGGTAATATGGGATACTCATTCGTTTCTGGAAATGCAGAGTACTGAATACTCATATTATGTTTGTTGAGGTTTTTCTTAGTTTCGCCTTTATATTCGATACGAGAGTTCAACAACAATTTATTGCAAAGTTATCCTTCAGTAAATAAGGTAATTATGAATCAATACATAAAAAATTACTTCACTTTTCATATACATACGTATTTAGAGGAAAAAAAATGGTAAGGTAAGCTCAGAAGGGCAGACGTCGAAAAAATCATTTTAAAGATAACTTACCTACAGAAAGAATTTCCTTTTATACATACATATTCAATGGAAAAATACAATTTTGTTACTTAACAGCCCCCCGGGCGATACCTACTATGTACTCCTTTCTCGTCAACAATAAATGGTCAGCTTAAATTTCTAAGTTAACCCTTGTGAGTGACTAGTTTTTATTAGATGAAACAATTTGTTCTGTGCAGAAATGGCGGAATCCAAGACGAATACAGATAAATCACCCCGATATACTAGAACAGGTGGATGATATGCCACTGTTGGAAATAGCTGAAGAAGATGTACATGAACAAGTGCGTTTTTTACTCCTGGAAATATCTAGGCAAGATGTACATGAACAAGTTTCAGCTTAATACAGAACATACTCAAGCTGAGAGGTCGACGAAAGATGTAACAGTGCAAGATGATGTGAATATTCCTTCACAGAACCAATCGTTATTACGCCGTTGGCGTCGACTTCCATTTGTCACTTTATTGTTTATTGCTTGTTGCTTAATAAATTGGTTAATAACACACAAATCGGAAGGTTTAACTACTATAAACGTAAAATTAAGATGTAACCAAACAGCAAGGTTATGTTACCATCCGCCTTTGGCGGCCATGTTTGTGGCGGGAATCTTAACTTGAATCGCGAATAGGTACATAACCTTTTGTAATAATTTGTTGATTTATCGTCGGGTAAGGTAAGCGCAAAATTTTGAACTAGAATAACAGCCTGTTGATTTGCGGCTTGTCGCAAGTGCCGGTTGCCATGGAAACGCCTTAATTAAAGACCAGGCAATAAGGCTCAATTTCATGTTTCTTTTAAATATTTACCCTATGCAGGATTTATTTCAAAATGTAGAATTATGGCCAAGAGAACAAATCGTTTCAAAATGTGTTGTTTTCCCCCTTCACGATCAAGCTTGGGTGTCTTTACCGTTACTTCATAACTAATTAGTTAACATAATAATTTATTATATTATAACATACAAAAACTTTACCGACATGTTAGGCAAACTTTTTACACTGACGTACAGTACTGACACAGTTCTTTGCCAAATTTGAATTACATGGTCCGAATGTACTTTTGAATTTGAATTTCGCACGCAGGCGCAGACTTCGCCCTGCTTCGCCCCCTTCCCGTGATCGCATTCTAATCGCATCGCTCCAACATGGCTGGCCTGGGTACAAAATGGCATCGCGATGGTGATTTAGCATTATTTTATGTTCAAAAACGGTAAGTTATTTATTTCAAGAATATTAGGTAATAAAATTACATAGTGTTAATGTATCACAGTTGCCATATTATAGTAGTCGCAGCGCAATGAAAATTTGTGAGGTTAGAATCTTAGGTATCACTAATCGAAAATATCTTACAAACCAAACAAATTCTGCTAGGATCTTTGAGATTTATAACTTTGGACCATCACATGATTTTACTGAAAGTCAATCAGTTGGTAAGCACAATTTTTTGTTACAAAATTTATTGCTGCTAAATCACATGGCACCTTTTTTTAGAGAAGGCGAATAAACCCGTAATTCTTCATGTTTTAACAATGGTGGGATGGGGACATTTTCTAAGAATCATCCAGTGCCACGTCCTGACCGCCTTTTCCAAGTGTACAAACACCAATAAATTCTGGTATGTTTTCAACTTCAATAAATTTTAGTGTTTTTTTTTTCATTGTTCATATCTTAGCAAAATGTTTAGTTTTTGAGGTTAATGGAAAAACATGTATTTCATTTCCATTATTGCATACCACATAATACTCTTATTGTTTACTTTAGTATATGAAGTATGTTACTATTGTATATACCATATCTTTCCTTGAAAAGTGCAATCACAAGAAAGCTGTTGGTGTTGGGACAAAAATTAAATTAAAATTAAAAAAGATAGTGTAAGTATTCTTTTTACAATCGTTTGTCTGTTTTAATTTTTCAATAAATTTTGTTAAACTATTGTCTTGTATTTTATTCTTCTTCTATTGTGAAAATAAACGTCGGCAACAAGGTCTACTTGACGACAATAATGACGTCTATTAGGGCCATTATGCCCATCCAGATACGTCAGATATTGGGTAGTGATCACGTCATAAAAACGTCATTCAATGACGTCTATTAGACGTGAATATTAGGGCCATTATGCCCATCTAGATACGTCAGATATTGGTCAGTGATCACGTCATTCAATGACGTCGTTCGGCTGTGTCATATTGTCGTCATTTTTACGTAACTATCACGTCAAATTTTTTGGTCATATGACGTAATGACTTACTGAAAAGAGACGGGAATATCACCTTTTTTAAAATTTGGTGTCGATATTGGAGGTCCCATTTTTATTAAAGATGGTGAGGGCGACAAACTCCGTTTAATTAAATCTTTCATTTGTTTATTAAAGGCCGTCCATCTAGAATTAGTGTGATTTAACTTTTGAGTCATTCTTAAATGGTCTTAAGGCTGCGTTTGTAGCTAAAATGGCGGGAGATTAATACCCAAATCACAGTTTTATACAAATTTAAAAATTTTAACATTTTAGACGAAATTTGATTTATCAGGCACGTTGTAAATAAATTTTGTGAGACACCTTTTCAACCGTTATGTCCAAAATTGAGTCAAATCCCCCAAAAAAAATATAAAAGTTGTAAAAATTTTGCATCAGCTTTGGCGATAATTTTATACAAGTTCGATGGAGTATGAAATTACAAAGTGAATCCTAAATTGTAAGGAGGAAATAAGCTTTGGTTTTGACAAAATAGCTATAATAAAACAGTACTTGACAGCTCCGACATCTTGCTTATTTTAGTTGAGCCTGTTGGTCACCATATTATGCGGTGGCGCTGTATAACAATTGGCGGAAAGTTTGTACAAATTCAAAGATTTACACAATTAAATAAAATTTAAATGCGAAAGTTTGAATGGATGGATGTTTGTTGCTTGTTTGATCTGGATGAAATTTGGCACAGAGTATAATCTGGAATAGCACATAGGCTACTTTTGGCCCCGGAAAAATGTACGGTTCCCGTGTGATAGATTTGTTACAAGTTTTTATTTAACTTGCCTTGTTAGTATGTCAGTATGTGTGGGTCAAATCTTGCAAGCAAAATTAAAACCACTTCTTGACATCCGATTGAGCTGAAATTTTTTATACGCTTTTAGTTTCGGTGACAATACAATAAACAGTAATACTCTCAAAATGGCCGTCGCCACAAGATGGCGGATGATGTATTTTTAGTCAACCCCATTAATATGGATATCAAATGAAAGGGCTTGAAGAGTAGAAAACGAATTCAATATGGCCGCTGCTCCAAAATGGCGAATTACATTTTCTTTTCAACCCCTTTAATATGGGTGTCAAATGAAAGGCGTTAAAGAGTAGAAAACGATACAGGTAGTCACATCACACTAAATTCAATATGAGCGCCGCTCCAAGATGGCGGATTATATTTTCTTTTCAACCCTCTTAATATGGGTGTCAAATGAAAGGGCTTGAAGAGTATAAAACGATAAAGTTAATGATATCACACTAAATTCAATATGGCCGCCGCTCTAAAATGGCGGATTACATTTTCTTTTCAACCCCCTTAATATGGATATCAAATGAAAGGGATTGAAGAGTAGAAAACGAAAAAGTTAGTGTCATCACACTAAGTTCAATATGGCCACGGAAAATTTTAAAAAGTCGAAACAAAATAGTAAAAAAATATTTTTAAAAACAAGCTTTTATTTAAATACTCTGCAAAGAAGAAAATAAACTTTGAAATAAATCAAACCAAAGCAAACCCATAATTTTGTTACATCATGCAATTGCATATCATGCCCCCCTCCCAAGGGCGCTCCGATGGTAGCTACACCCCCCTCTCCCAAGGGGGCAAATTTAGGAAAAGTGCTTAATGTGTAGATAGAATAATATACAGGACATGTTTTAATGCAATAGTAGGCACGCTTGGTGCAACCCCATACCTCTGACATTAGCAACCCCTGTTTTTAAATAGGGGTTGAGTAACATGTCGCTTGAAAGGTCTTTTAATTGTCTTTTCAACCACATAATTATTTTTTTAATTACATGGTCTATACGTTAGTAATTAAAAAAAAATTACGGATTTGTTTTGTATCTAGGCATACTTGCGAAACTCATTATCCAACGGTGTAAGATTTTTGTACTTGGTAAGCGCGTAACCCAACATGAACCCGACACGAACCCGAAAAATGCAATTTATAAGTGGGGGTATATTTTAGACCGGGAGGGGATAGTTCAAGCAAATTAGGCAAAAAAGCGACGAATAGAAGAAATAAATAATTTATAAAGTTTTAAAATTTTGGTTATGAGCTCCCAACAGGGACCGAAATAAAGATCCGAAGAGTTCCCACCTCCCTGGGGGGAGCTTTATCCCCTTTTGCCCAAAAAGGCGCCTCCAGAAGCTTTTCCCCATATTTCTCCTAAACGGTAACTCCACGCACAATTCTAGTACGGCAGAAGATGAGTTATTGACCTACAATGCAAATTTAAGAGACCGGGTTCCAAACACAGGTGCAAATGAAAGTCAAGAGCAACGCAATGAACGACTTTGAGCTAATATACTGAGGCAAAGACAAGGGCGTCATATTTTTTGTACTTAGAGCGTGACCTGGATGGTGCTTAGCTACAATTGGACTCGCTATTGTTGAGTTCCAGATTTTTTTTAAATTGTCTGACCGATTTTGATGATTTTTTCTGTACTTATAGTGTCACCTCATACTGATGGTTCTTAGCTACAGTTGAACCCGGTCGGTGGCGCTGTCGGATATAATTTTCTTTTTCCTTTCAAATTTTTTTCCCAAAACTCCGGACTTGTACTCGAATCCAGAACCCTTCGATTAGATGTCGAGAGCTCTTATCCAGTTAAGCCATCCAAGCTTATACAAATTTGCCCCTTGGGCTGGAACGATTTTTTGGGTCTACCGAATCTTATGATTTTTTTTTGTATATTTGGTAGCTATGAGAATAGGTGGTAAAGTATTTTTTACATAAACATGGGGGCCCAGGAAAGGCCCTTGGGCTGGACCGATTTTTCTGGTCGACCGATTTTTGTGTTTTTTTTTTGTACATTTGGTAGGCATGAAAATAGGTTGTAAAGTATTTTTCACATGGACATGGGGGCCCAGGAGGCCCCCCTAGGCTGCACCGATTCTTTGGGTCGACTGATTTTTATGTCTTTTTTTGTTTTGTTTATTTGGTATTTATGAGGATAGGTAATAAACTATTTTTCACATGGACATGGGGGCCCAGGGGGTCCCCTTGGGTTGGACCGAGTTTTATGATATTTGATTTGTTGGATTTGTCTCCGCCCCGAATAGCAGAATAACTATTAAAACATGGATATGGGAGTCCAGGGGCTCTTGGGTTTCAAGCCTAAAGTTCAGCTGAAAAATCTAAAAATTAAAAATAGATAATTTTGTATGGGAATCGCTATTTCAGATTACTTTTAATTGATGGCGTTCGTGGTGGAACTATCAGACGAAATAAAAAACTGTAATTTTTTCTTAAATCGCTACTTCGGATTACTTTTAATAGAACGCTATAGTAGGTGATACGAAGTTCACCGGGTCAGATAGTATCTTTATTATATATATGTTGTGGGGGAAAAATGTGGAAAACACATTCAAGCCTAAATTTTGTAATAAAAATAAAATGGTGTTCGTTGGTAAGTGCATTACTTGAGAACAGGTAGACCGATCTGGATATATATTTTTTTAGTATTCGTAATAGTTCAAATAAGGAAATACAATTTGGAAAAGCTTCCCGGGAAATTGTAAAATTCGGAAAAAAATTGAGTGTTTTTTTTTTCTGTGATTTTTGTATGAACTCGGCACTATAACTCAGGATTCGAACGATTTAATTTTGTTCGTGATGATCCTGGAAAAGTTTTCAACAGTTATAGCACGAGAGGTCAAAATGTTGACCAATGAGATGTTTCAATTTCAAAATAAACAACCAATCGGACAACTATTGTAGTGGTAATTTTTCGCCAAGCTTTGTTCCAACGACAATTTTTTTGTAATTATTTGGCATTACAATTTACAAGTAAAATTGTCTAAATATTGCCGCCAATTTTTGCTCTGCAGATTGATTCGTCTCTGTTGCTTGAGAAAATAATGACTCGTGCAAGCACTCGTCATTATTTTCGTCGCAACAGAAACTCGTATCTGAATAGCAAAAATTATTGTCAGCAATATTTTGACCTCTCGTACTATTACTAACTACTACTAACTGAGGATAGGAAAACTTTTTTTTTATGGCCTCCCTTTCGTGAAAATCCGAAAATGTGAAAAAAGCACACCCAATGTAAAATTGAGCGTGCAAATGCGAAAACCACACAGCACACGACTGAAAACAAGTTTTCGTAAACACATACATAAACAAAGCATCCGATACGACAAATTGCATTTCAATCAAAAATAATCTCATTCCGTCGACTGATAACGTGTCCGAGTAAGCCCGATGGCTGTCGAAGTGTGAGGACGATTAGGGAATTGAATAATTAAAGAATTTTGCGTTCGGTCGCCATCTAGTGGCCAGTTTAAATCCATAGTTCTCAACATGGCCGTTGTGGCGTAGGGACGCCCCCTTAAACGTCTAGTTTCGCGTCGAGGAGATGTGATGTGATGTGATAAACGAGTAAATAAATTCTTAAAATCAGATGAATTTCAAAATAAATTATATGAAAACGGGTTTGATTGGAAGTTCATCCCTTGGCGAAGTCCTCATGTAGGCGGTATTTGGGAGGCTAATAGTAAATCCGTCAAACGACATTTGAGAAGAGCAATAGAAGAAAATAATTTACATTACGAAGAGATGTACACCTTGGTGGTGAGAATAGAGGCTGTTATATAAATTGTTTGTACCTCCACTCTTCAACACAATCACGGCGAGTTAACAAGTTCATAATTATTGCTTGCAATGGTAACTATATTGATGATTGATGTGAAAGATTAGATTTTGAATACTATACAGTGTTATTCAAGTCCTAGCAAAAAATTTAACCACAGGTATAATTCGTCAAAATAAACATTCTTGAAAGTGAAACTTTCTTTAGCGAGTTAGTGAGTCCGAAAATCTGAAACGGAAATCAAAGTGAAACACTTTGGTGGTGGGGACGAATGAGAGTGGGGACGCGTGTGAATGAAACGACTAGCGTAGTAGTGTTACCCGTAAATATTCTCAATTGTAATTCTGAAAAGCGTTTGCGAAAAAAAAAAATATTTTGAGAAGTTTTTAGGATCTAAGGAACTACACTGATCTAGCGCGTAGTATAGGGGTCGTAGAAAAACATATTTTCTTTTCATTTTTACATAGAAAAACCAGGTGTAAATATGAAGGGAAAACGCGATATTTTTTATTTATTAATTGATAATAATCTAAATTATTGTTAGTAACACGGTAATGGTGGCGAAATCAATAACAGATATTCATCAGGGATTGTTTCCCCCACGATAATAAGTACATAATTCATTTTGGACCCCTAGTGTAACCAAAACCCTCTCATTTGTAGTAATTACGTTATTAAGAGTTACGTTTTTATTGTCGTGTTGAAGAGATAATTGAGGATTAAATAAACACCCCCTACCGATTGTAATGATTGTCCTACTTTTATAATGTATAATTTTTTAACATTATCTAGTATCTAAATTTGAAATCGATTACCAGAGCGCACTATAAAAACAAAGAAGCGCTAACACTTGATCTAATTACTACTGTCCTTGCATTAAACGCATACGTACACAAATGAAGACTTTTCCAACCAAGACCATCAAACCAACTTTTCATTTTAAAAGTCGTAACTATCTCAGAGAATATGGAAGGTTGTCCACCATGCATGGAGTGTATTATCTGACGGAAACCAGATCGAGATGTGAAAAGTAAGTACTTAACAGTAAATTTTCTTTAAATTTGCTTTAAATTTTTTACCAGATTTTTTTGGATCACAATTATGTCCCTCTCTTTGTCTGTTTGTGTCTATATTATTCTTGAGATGTGGGAAAAATATCAGACCAGTCCCATTGTTGTTAGCTTCGCTCCAAAAGAAAGCACATTGTTCGACATTCCATTTCCTGGAGTAACTATTTGTCCGGAAGCAAAATGTGCTAAGTCAAAGTTTAACTACAGTGGTGTGCGCCATAATTTTTTAAACGGAAATAACGTCACAGTTGATGAGTAAATTTTAATTAAACCAATTAACATAATTTCCCAACTGTACTTTTAGCTATGGAGCACTTCACTACTTGCACTCACTATGTGAAAAAAAAGATGATGGTGTGCCGACGTTAATTTTGGATGACTTTTTTGACGTAATCGACGGAGTAAGTTTTATTTTTTTAAACTGTATGATTGTGCATGTTATTTACTTTAGGTGAGGCCAAATTTGAAAATCAATTGCTCTTTTTTGGGAATAAACTTTGATTGTGAAGATGTCTTCTTTAGGGTAGTAACGGACCAAGGAATCTGCTATACTTTTAACACTCTACATCATAATGAAATCTATAGAGACAATATGTCAGTTCTGCAGAGTACACAATTCTAATCATTCTCTAACGTTCCGTTTTCAGAGTGAATTTAAATCGATCGTATCAGAAATTTTCTAACGATTCCAGATTCTTTGACGGAGAATCCGGTTATCTAAAAGATGTCCCCGTTGGTGCTTACCCCTTTAGGGGTTTCATATCTGGAGCGAACAACGCTTTGGAAGTATATTTTTCGACAAACGTCTCTGACAGCGGTTGTAAGTGCAACACTTATTTTCAAGGATATCGGGTAATCCCAACATTACCTTTATAAGAGTAAAATTAATAAAGTGCTTCTGGCAGGTGGTGATACACAGCCCTTTAGAGATCCCTCGACTAGCCCGGTCTTATTTTCCAGTTTCTTATGACACATCCGTAATGGTGTCTGTTCAACCGCATTTAGTTACAACAACAGAAAAGGTCCAAAAGTTTAACCCAGAAATACGGAGATGTTATTTGAAGCACGAGCGGCCTCTGAAATACTTTCGTTTATACTCACAAAAGAACTGCTTTCTGGAATGTTTAACTAACATGACGTTAAGAAAGTGTGGATGCGTGCGCTTTTTTATGCCTCGTAAGCGAACACAAATGTTAAAAATTACAAATCAATGGAATTTTTAGGAGAAAATAAAACCAAAATTTGTAGCGGAAACTTGACTGAATGTTTGGATGCCACCGAAAGTAAATACGTTCTTAAATTTTAAAATACAATTTAAAAGTATTTTCAGGAATGATCAGAAAGAACATTATAAATTTCAACCAAAATCTTTGCGACTGTAAACCATCCTGCAATCTTTTGAGTTACGACGCCGAAACGTCGCAGGGTAATTTTTACTGGGAAGGATATGTTGAAAAAAAAGAAAAGAATTTTGTCACACATGACGAGTAAGATATATTTCGATATTTTTCTCACTGCATTGTTTGACTTTCAGGATTCGTTATTCCTTTCTGAGTGTTTACCTGAAAAACGATCATTTTATGACAATAGAACGGAAGCAGCTGTACGGAATTGGAGATTTTGTATCAAATTTTGGCGGACTTTTAAGTTTGTTTACAGGATTTTCTATAATTTCACTGTTTGAAATTATTTATTTTTTATCATTGAGAATAATTTGCAATAGGCGATTGTACAAAAATTGGGCTGGGTCTATGTGCTAAAATATTTAATATACTTACATGTACAGTTATGTTCATTAATGTGTTGTACAGCTAGTTTAGATGTACGGTTGCGGTCAATAAATTCTGAGCAGCACATTTTCCCGCTGTAAATATGATTTCGATTGTTGCTCATGTCACCTGGAAAACTGTCATGTTGATGTAAACGTCATCAAAAAACAATGCCACATTTATCTTTTGCAGAAAAATTAAGGGTTGCAACATTGTTGAAAGAAGGTTGGTCAGAAAAAAGGGTAGCAGTCAGGTATAACATAGCCAGGAGTACTGTCCACAATATAAAGAAAGTCTGGAGTGAGCGTGAATCGTTTCAAGGCAAGTTTCACGATAAAACCCGTTCAATTCTATTATGACAAACGCTGAAACAAATTTCCCAGGTTCTGTTCGAACAGCAAGTCGAATCAAGGAAGGATCGGATCTGCGAAATCATCCTGCAGCCAAAACAGATTTTTCGACTCAACAAAACAAGGAACAGAGGGTAGGATCAGATTTCCATCCCTACAACCATCAGATTTTTGGCGGAATGTTGTTTTCACAGACGAGAAGCTTTTTGAATCGTCCTATAACGGTCGTGTTAGAGTTTATAGACCACCAAATTCTCGTCTTGATGAGCGTTATACTCAAAAAGTAGCAGCGAACGGTCGCTTTTCTGTAAATGTTTGGGGATGGATTAGCGCCCAAGGCCCTGGAGTTTTAACGCTTATAATAGTTAGAAATAGGACAGAGGTCTATCAGCATAATATATTGGAGAATATCATGCTGCCCTCAGTGAATGCGGTCTTCCCCCAAAATAATCTTCTATACCAACACAATTATTGCCCTATCCATACAGCTAGAATGATCTCAAATTGAATGGAGCAGCAAGGAAAGTTCTCCCTTGGCTTTCGCGCAGTCCCGACTTGAACCCAATAGAAAATGTGTGTGGTTTGATGGTAAGAAACATGAAGAGAGGCAATCATTTTCGTCCACAAAACGTCGGAGAATTATATGAAAGAATTCAACAAGGGTGGAACAAATTAACTTCGAACTATACTGAGGTTTTAGTAGCATCAATGCCGAGAAGATTGAATAATGTAATAGACAAAAATGTAGCCGCTACAAAATATTAGTTTTTTATATATTTGTCACAGGCGCTATGTTTTTGTATTTCATCAATAAACATGTTATTTATTGTTCACGCAAGGTATTTTTCTACGTCTCCAGGGTAATGTGACTTGAGGTGAAAGCCTGATTTACCAAATGTCGCATCAAGTAATTTCGAAATGCCGGCAACGAATTTAATTGAAAGAACACATATTATTGCATACGCATTTAGATGATTATCCATCAGAGAAGTTGCAAACATTATGCAGACAAGTAAAAACGCCATTTTAAAAGTCAAAAAACGATGAGAAATTGACGGAATAGAAGTCTACGGGTAGGCCAATTTGTTCAGTGAAAATTGGAATGAAGTAATTTTTACCGATGAAAAGAGTTTTCAGTCAACATTTTAATACAAGATTTCACAGAATACACCCTCAAAGGCAGGCTGAATTTTTTACAATTTTTTTAAGCGACGCATCCACCATTCTGCACCCTTTCCTAAATATTCTCCTATAGACTTCCGGGTGTCTATATCTGTTTAAATGTGACATTGTAATGACGAAAACAATGCCCCTAATTCGACAGATTTCAACCCTCCAAAAATGGCTGAATTTTTCCTTTTTTTTTTTCAAGTGGCGCATCCACCATTTTTCACCCTTTCTTCAATCTTCCTCTATAGACTTCCAAGTGTCTTTTTCTCTTCAATTGTGAGATTGCAATGATGAAAAAAATGCCCAAATTTTACAGAATACACCCTCAAAGGCAGGCTGAATTTTTTACATTTTTTTTTAAGCGACGCATCCACCATTCTTGACCCTTTCCTAAATATTCTCCTATCGACTTCCGGGTGTCTATATCTGTTTAAATGTGACATTGTAATGACGAAAACAATGCCCCTAATTCGACAGATTTCAGCCCTCAAAGAAAGGCTGAATTTTTACTTTTTTTTTTCAAGTAGCGCATCCACCATTTTTCACCCGTTCTTCAATCTTCTTCTATAGACTTCCGAGTGTCTTTTTCTCTTCAATTGTGAAATTGTAATGATGAAAAAAAATGGCCAAATTTTACAGAATACACTCTCAAAGGCAGGCTGAATTTTTTACAATTTTTTTGAAGCGACGCATCCACCATTCTGCACCCTTTCCTAAATATTCTCCTATAGACTTCCGGGTGTCTATATCTGTTCAAATGCGACATTGTAATGACGAAAACAATGCCCCTAATTCGACAGATTTCAACCCTCCAAAATTGCTGAATTTTTCCTTTTTTTTTTCAAGTGGCGCATCCACCATTTTTCACCCTTTCTTCAATCTTCCTCTATAGACTTCCAAGTGTCTTTTTCTCTTCAATTGTGAGATTGTAATGATGAAAAAAATGGCCAAATTTTACAGAATACACCCTCAAAGGCAGGCTGAATTTTTTACATTTTTTTTTTAAGCGACGCATCCACCATTCTTGACCCTTTCCTAAATATTCTCCTATAGACTTCCGGGTGTCTATATCTGTTTAAATGTGACATTGTAATGACGAAAACAATGCCCCTAATTCGACAGATTTCAGCCCTCAAAGAAAGGCTGAATTTTTACTTTTTTTTTCAAGTGGCGCATCCACCATTTTTCACCCGTTCTTCAATCTTCTTCTATAGACTTCCGAGTGTCTTTTTCCCTTCAATTGTGAGATTGTAATTATGAAAAAAATGGCCAAATTTTACAGAATACACCCTCAAAGGCAGGCTGAATTTTTTACAATTTTTTTGAAGCGACGCATCCACCATTCTGCACCCTTTCTTAAATATTCTCCTATAGACTTCCGGGTGTCTATATCTGTTTAAATGTGACATTGTAATGACGAAAACAATGCCCCTAATTCGATAGATTTCAGCCCTCAAAGAAAGGCTAAATTTTTACTTTTTTTTTCAAGTAGCGCATCCACCATTTTTCACCCTTTCTTCAATTTTATTCTATAGACTTCCGAGTGTCTTTTTCTCTTCAATTGTGAGATTTTAATGATGAAAAAATGGCCAAATTTTACAGAATACACCCTCAAAGGCAGGCTGAATTTTTTACAATTTTTTTAAGCGACGCATCCACCATTCTGCACCCTTTCCTAAATATTCTCCTATAGACTTCCGGGTGTCTATATCTGTTTAAATGTGACATTGTAATGACGAAAACAATGCCCTTAATTCGACAGACTTCAGCCCTCAAAGAAAGACTGAATTTTTACTTTTTTTTTCAAGTGGCGCCTCCACCATTTTTCACCTTTCGTCAGTCTTCCTCTATAGACTTCCGAGTGTCCTTTTCTCTTCAATTGTGAGATTTTAATGATGAAAAAATGGCCAAATTTCACAGAATACACCCTCAAAGGCAGGCTGAATTTTTTACCATTTTTTTAAGCGACGCATCCACCATTTTTCACCCTTTCCTAAATATTCTCTTATAGACTTCCGGGTGTCTATATCTGTTTAAATGCGACATTGTAATGACGAAAACAATGCCCCTAATTCGACAGATTTCAACCCTCCAAAATTGCTGAATTTTTCCTTTTTTTTTTTCAAGTGGCGCATCCACCATTTTTCACCCTTTCTTCAATCTTCCTCTATAGACTTCCAAGTGTCTTTTTCTCTTCAATTGTGAGATTGTAATGATGAAAAAAATGGCCAAATTTTACAGAATACACCCTCAAAGGCAGGCTGAATTTTTTACATTTTTTTTTAAGCGACGCATCCACCATTCTTGACCCTTTCCTAAATATTCTCCTATAGACTTCCGGGTGTCTATATCTGTTTAAATGTGACATTGTAATGACGAAAACAATGCCCCTAATTCGACAGATTTCAGCCCTCAAAGAAAGGCTGAATTTTTACTTTTTTTTTCAAGTGGCGCATCCACCATTTTTCACCCTTTCTTCAATCTTTCTCTATAGACTTCCAAGTATTTTTTTCTCTTCAATTGTGAGAATGTAATGATGAAAAAAATGGCCAAATTTTACAGAATACACCCTCAAAGGCAGGCTGAATTTTTTACATTTTTTTTTAAGCGACGCATCCACCATTCTTGACTCTTTCCTAAATATTCTCCTATAGACTTCCGGGTGTCTATATCTGTTTAAATGTGACATTGTAATGACGAAAACAATGCCCCTAATTCGACAGATTTCAGCCCTCAAAGAAAGGCTGAATTTTTACTTTTTTTTTTCAAGTGGCGCATCCACCATTTTTCACCCGTTCTTCAATCTTCTTCTATAGACTTCCGAGTGTCTTTTTCTCTTCAATTGTGAAATTGTAATGATGAAAAAAAATGGCCAAATTTTACAGAATACACCCTCAAAGGCAGGCTGAATTTTTTACAATTTTTTTGAAGCGACGCATCCACCATTCTGCACCCTTTCCTAAATATTCTCCTATAGACTTCCGGGTGTCTATATCTGTTTAAATGTGACATTGTAATGACGAAAACAATGCCCCTAATTCGACAGATTTTAAGCCCTCAAAGAAAGGCTGTTTTTTTTTCAAGTGGCGCATCCACCATTTTTCGCCCTTTCTTCAATCTTCTTCTATAGACTTCCGAGTGTCTTTTTCGCTTCAATTGTGAGATTTTAATGATGAAAAAATGGCCAAATTTTACAGAATACACCCTCAAAGGCAGGCTAGATTTTTTACAATTTTTTTGAAGCGACGCATCCACCATTCTTCACCCTTTCTTAAATATTCTCCTATAGACTTCCGGGTGTCTATATCTGTTTAAAATGTGACATTGTAATGACGAAAACAATGCCCGTAATTCGACAGATTTCAGCCCTCAAAGAAAGGCTGAATTTTTCTTTTTTTTTTTTTTTTCAAGTGGCGCATTTACCATTTTTCGCCCTTTCTTCAATCTTTCTCTATAGACTTCCGGGTGTCTATATCTGTTTAAATGTGACATTGTAATGACGAAAACAATGCCCCTAATTCGACAGATTTAAGCCCTCAAAGAAAGGCTAAATTTTTACTTTTTTTTTTCAAGTAGCGCATCCACCATTTTTCACCCGTTCTTCAATCTTCCTCTATAGACTTCCGAGTGTCTTTTTCTCTTCAATTGTGAGATTTTAATGATGAAAAAAATGGCCAAATGTCACAGAATACACCCTCAAAGGCGGGCTGAATTTTTTACAAAGTTTTTGAAGCGACGCATCCACCATTCATCACCCTTTCCTAAATATTCTCCTATAGACTTCCGGGTGTCTATATCTGTTTAAATGTGACATTGTAATGACAAAAACAATGCCCAAATTCGACAAATTTTTGAGCTCAAAGAAAAGCTGAATTTTCAATTTTTTTTCTAAGTGGCGCATCCACCATTTTTCACCCTTTCTTCAATCTTCCTCTATAGACTTCCGAGTGTCTTTTTCTCTTCAATTGTGAGATTTTAATGATGAAAAAAATGGCCAAATTTCACAGAATACACCCTCAAACGCAGGCTGAATTTTTTAGTTTTTTTTAGCGACGCATTCACCATTTTTCACCCGTTTCTAAATATTCTCCTATAGACTTCCGGGTGTCTATATTTGTTTAAATGTGACATTGTAATGACGAAAACAATGCCCCTAATTCGACAGATTTCAGCCATCAAAGAAAGGCTGAAATTTTACTTCTTTTTTTCAAGTGGCGCATCTACCATTTTTAACACTTTCTTCAATTTTCCTCTATAGACTTCCGAGTGTCTTTTTCTCTTCAATTGTGAGATTGTAATGATGAAAAAATGGCCAAATTGTAAAGAATACACCCTCAAAGGCAGGCTGAATTTTTTACCATTTTTTTTAAGCGACGCATCCACCATTTTTCACACTTTCCTAAATATTCTCTTATAGACTTCCGGGTGTCTATATCTGTTTAAATGTGACGTTGTAATGACGAAAACAATGCCCCTAATTCGACAGATTTCAGCCCTCAAAGAAAGACTGAATTTTTACTTTTTTTTCAAGTGGCGCATCCACCATTTTTCACCCATTCTTCAATCTCCCTCTATAGACTTCCGAGTCTCGTTTTCTCTTCAATTGTGAGATTGTAATGATGAAAAAAAATGGCCAAATGTCAAAGAATACACCCTCAAAGGCAGGCTGAATTTTTACAATTTTTTTTAAGCGACGCATCCACCATTTTGCACTTTTTCCTATATATTCTCCTATAGACTTTCGGGTATCTATATCTGTTTAAATGTGACATTGTAATGACGAAAACAATGCCCCTAATTCGACAGATTTCAGCCCTCAAAGAAACGCTGAATTTTTACTTTTTTTTTTCAAGTGGCGCATCCACCTTTTTTACCCTTTCTTCAATCTTCCTCTATAGACTTCCGAGTGTCTTTTTCTCTTCAATTGTGAGATTTTAATGATGAAAAAATGGCCAAATTTCACAGAATACACCCTCAAAGGCAGGCTAGATTTTTTACAATTTTCTTTAAGCGACGTATCCACCATTTTTCACCCTTTCCTAAATATTCTCTTATAGACTTCCGGATCTCTATATCTGTTTAAATGTGACATTGTAATGACGAAAACAAAGCCCCTAATTCGACAGATTTCAGCCCTCAAAGAAAGGCTGAATTTTCATTTTTTTTTTCAAGTGGCGCATCCACCATTTTTCACCGTTTTGTCAATCTTCCTCTATAGACTTCCGAGTGTCTTTTTCTCTTCAATTGTGAGATTTTAATGATGAAAAAAATCACCAAATTTCACAGAATACACCCTCAAAGGCAGGCTGAATTTTTTACATTTTTTTATAAGCGACGCATCCACCATTTTTCACCCTTTCCTAAATATTCTCTTATAGACTTCCGGGTCTCTATATCTGTTTAAATGTGACATTGTAATGGCGAAAACAATGCTCCTAATTCGACAGATTTCAGCCCTCAAAGAAAGGCTGAATTTTCACTTTTTTTTTTTTTCAAGTGGCGCATCCACAATTTTTCACCGTTTTGTCAATCTTCCTCTATAGACTTCCGAGTGTCTTTTTCTCTTCAATTGTGAGATTTTAATGATGAAAAAAATGGCCAAATTTCACAGAATACACCCTCAAACGCAGGCTGAATTTTTTAGTTTTTTTTAGCGACGCATCCACCATTTTTCACCCGTTTCTAAATATTCTCCTATAGACTTCCGGGTGTCTATATCTGTTTAAATGTGACATTGTAATGACGAAAACAATGCCCCTAATTCGACAGATTTCAGCCATCAAAGAAAGGCTGAAATTTTACTTCTTTTTTTCAAGTGGCGCATCTACCATTTTTCACCCTTTCTTCAATCTTCCTCTATAGACTTCCGAGTGTCTTTTTCTCTTCAATTGTGAGATTTTAATGATGAAAAAAATGGCCAAATTTCACAGAATACACCCTCAAACGCAGGCTGAATTTTTTAGTTTTTTTTAGCGACGCATCCACCATTTTTCACCCGTTTCTAAATATTCTCCTATAGACTTCCGGGTGTTTATATTTGTTTAAATGTGACATTGTAATGACGAAAACAATGCCCCTAATTCGACAGATTTCAGCCATCAAAGAAAGGCTGAAATTTTACTTCTTTTTTTCAAGTGGCGCATCTACCATTTTTAACACTTTCTTCAATTTTCCTCTATAGACTTCCGAGTGTCTTTTTCTCTTCAATTTTGAGATTGTAATGATGAAAAAATGGCCAAATTGTAAAGAATACACCCTCAAAGGCAGGCTGAATTTTTTACCATTTTTTTTAAGCGACGCATCCACCATTTTTCACACTTTCCTAAATATTCTCTTATAGACTTCCGGGTGTCTATATCTGTTTAAATGTGACGTTGTAATGACGAAAACAATGCCCCTAATTCGACAGATTTCAGCCCTCAAAGAAAGACTGAATTTTTACTTTTTTTTTTCAAGTGGCGCATCCACCATTTTTCACCCATTCTTCAATCTCCCTCTATAGACTTCCGAGTCTCGTTTTCTCTTCAATTGTGAGATTGTAATGATGAAAAAAATGGCCAAATGTCAAAGAATACACCCTCAAAGGCAGGCTGAATTTTTACAATTTTTTTTAAGCGACGCATCCACCATTTTGCACTTTTTCCTATATATTCTCCTATAGACTTTCGGGTATCTATATCTGTTTAAATGTGACATTGTAATGACGAAAACAATGCCCCTAATTCGACAGATTTCAGCCCTCAAAGAAACGCTGAATTTTTACTTTTTTTTTTCAAGTGGCGCATCCACCTTTTTTACCCTTTCTTCAATCTTCCTCTATAGACTTCCGAGTGTCTTTTTCTCTTCAATTGTGAGATTTTAATGATGAAAAAATGGCCAAATTTCACAGAATACACCCTCAAAGGCAGGCTAGATTTTTTTACAATTTTCTTTAAGCGACGCATCCACCATTTTTCACCCTTTCCTAAATATTCTCTTATAGACTTCCGGATCTCTATATCTGTTTAAATGTGACATTGTAATGACGAAAACAAAGCCCCTAATTCGACAGATTTCAGCCCTCAAAGAAAGGCTGAATTTTCATTTTTTTTTTTCAAGTGGCGCATCCACCATTTTTCACCGTTTTGTCAATCTTCCTCTATAGACTTCCGAGTGTCTTTTTCTCTTCAATTGTGAGATTTTAATGATGAAAAAAATCACCAAATTTCACAGAATACACCCTCAAAGGCAGGCTGAATTTTTTACATTTTTTTATAAGCGACGCATCCACCATTTTTCACCCTTTCCTAAATATTCTCTTATAGACTTCCGGGTCTCTATATCTGTTTAAATGTGACATTGTAATGACGAAAACAATGCTCCTAATTCGACAGATTTCAGCCCTCAAAGAAAGGCTGAATTTTCACTTTTTTTTTTTTCAAGTGGCGCATCCACAATTTTTCACCGTTTTGTCAATCTTCCTCTATAGACTTCCGAGTGTCTTTTTCTCTTCAATTGTGAGATTTTAATGATGAAAAAAATGGCCAAATTTCACAGAATACACCCTCAAACGCAGGCTGAATTTTTTAGTTTTTTTTAGCGACGCATCCACCATTTTTCACCCGTTTCTAAATATTCTCCTATAGACTTCCGGGTGTCTATATCTGTTTAAATGTGACATTGTAATGACGAAAACAATGCCCCTAATTCGACAGATTTCAGCCATCAAAGAAAGGCTGAAATTTTACTTCTTTTTTTCAAGTGGCGCATCTACCATTTTTCACCCTTTCTTCAATCTTCCTCTATAGACTTCCGAGTGTCTTTTTCTCTTCAATTGTGAGATTTTAATGATGAAAAAAATGGCCAAATTTCACAGAATACACCCTCAAACGCAGGCTGAATTTTTTAGTTTTTTTTAGCGACGCATCCACCATTTTTCACCCGTTTCTAAATATTCTCCTATAGACTTCCGGGTGTCTATATTTGTTTAAATGTGACATTGTAATGACGAAAACAATGCCCCTAATTCGACAGATTTCAGCCATCAAAGAAAGGCTGAAATTTTACTTCTTTTTTTCAAGTGGCGCATCTACCATTTTTAACACTTTCTTCAATTTTCCTCTATAGACTTCCGAGTGTCTTTTTCTCTTCAATTGTGAGATTGTAATGATGAAAAAATGGCCAAATTGTAAAGAATACACCCTCAAAGGCAGGCTGAATTTTTTACCATTTTTTTTAAGCGACGCATCCACCATTTTTCACACTTTCCTAAATATTCTCTTATAGACTTCCGGGTGTCTATATCTGTTTAAATGTGACGTTGTAATGACGAAAACAATGCCCCTAATTCGACAGATTTCAGCCCTCAAAGAAAGACTGAATTTTTACTTTTTTTTTTCAAGTGGCGCATCCACCATTTTTCACCCATTCTTCAATCTCCCTCTATAGACTTCCGAGTCTCGTTTTCTCTTCAATTGTGAGATTGTAATGATGAAAAAAATGGCCAAATGTCAAAGAATACACCCTCAAAGGCAGGCTGAATTTTTACAATTTTTTTTAAGCGACGCATCCACCATTTTGCACTTTTTCCTATATATTCTCCTATAGACTTTCGGGTATCTATATCTGTTTAAATGTGACATTGTAATGACGAAAACAATGCCCCTAATTCGACAGATTTCAGCCCTCAAAGAAACGCTGAATTTTTACTTTTTTTTTTCAAGTGGCGCATCCACCTTTTTTACCCTTTCTTCAATCTTCCTCTATAGACTTCCGAGTGTCTTTTTCTCTTCAATTGTGAGATTTTAATGATGAAAAAATGGCCAAATTTCACAGAATACACCCTCAAAGGCAGGCTAGATTTTTTTACAATTTTCTTTAAGCGACGCATCCACCATTTTTCACCCTTTCCTAAATATTCTCTTATAGACTTCCGGATCTCTATATCTGTTTAAATGTGACATTGTAATGACGAAAACAAAGCCCCTAATTCGACAGATTTCAGCCCTCAAAGAAAGGCTGAATTTTCATTTTTTTTTTTCAAGTGGCGCATCCACCATTTTTCACCGTTTTGTCAATCTTCCTCTATAGACTTCCGAGTGTCTTTTTCTCTTCAATTGTGAGATTTTAATGATGAAAAAAATCACCAAATTTCACAGAATACACCCTCAAAGGCAGGCTGAATTTTTTACATTTTTTTATAAGCGACGCATCCACCATTTTTCACCCTTTCCTAAATATTCTCTTATAGACTTCCGGGTCTCTATATCTGTTTAAATGTGACATTGTAATGACGAAAACAATGCTCCTAATTCGACAGATTTCAGCCCTCAAAGAAAGGCTGAATTTTCACTTTTTTTTTTTTCAAGTGGCGCATCCACAATTTTTCACCGTTTTGTCAATCTTCCTCTATAGACTTCCGAGTGTCTTTTTCTCTTCAATTGTGAGATTTTAATGATGAAAAAAATGGCCAAATTTCACAGAATACACCCTCAAACGCAGGCTGAATTTTTTAGTTTTTTTTAGCGACGCATCCACCATTTTTCACCCGTTTCTAAATATTCTCCTATAGACTTCCGGGTGTCTATATCTGTTTAAATGTGACATTGTAATGACGAAAACAATGCCCCTAATTCGACAGATTTCAGCCATCAAAGAAAGGCTGAAATTTTACTTCTTTTTTTCAAGTGGCGCATCTACCATTTTTAACACTTTCTTCAATTTTCCTCTATAGACTTCCGAGTGTCTGTTTCTCTTCAATTGTGAGATTGTAATGATGAAAAAATGGCCAAATTGTAAAGAATACACCCTCAAAGGCAGGCTGAATTTTTTACCATTTTTTTTAAGCGACGCATCCACCATTTTTCACACTTTCCTAAATATTCTCTTATAGACTTCCGGGTGTCTATATCTGTTTAAATGTGACGTTGTAATGACGAAAACAATGCCCTTAATTCGACAGATTTCAGCCCTCAAAGAAAGACTGAATTTTTACTTTTTTTTCAAGTGGCGCATCCACCATTTCTATTCGACAGATTTCAGCCTTCAAAGAAAGGCTGAATTTTCACTTTTTTTTTTCAAGTGGCGCATCCACCATTTTTCACTTCATTCATTTCATTTCATTTCAGCCCTCAATTAAATAAATACTGAATTTTTACTTTTTTTTTTCAAGTGGCGCATTCACCATTTCCATTCGACAGATTTCAGCCTTCAAAGAAAGGCTGAATTTTCACTTTTTTTTTCAAGTGGCGCATCCACCATTTTTCACTCTTTCTTCAATCTTCCTCTTTAGACTTCCGAGTGTCTTTTTCTCTTCAATTGTGAGATTTTATTGATGATAAAAATTGGCAAATTTCACAGAATACTGGCAGGCTGAATTTGTTACTTTTTTTTTAAGCGACACATCCACCATTTTACACTTTTTTGAACATAACTGTACCTACACCTGGTAGCTCACAGACATTAAAATAAGTAACTTGTTTTTAGTATAACCCACATTGAAGTGTATTTTAAATAAAAATGTTCTCTGCTGGTATATTTATATTCGCGTGGTTCCCATTCCGCGAAAAATTTTGCGCCACCGCCACTGACAAATACATTTTCTTAAATTTTCATAAATCCAGTAGACTTTAAATGTCAAAATTCTCCATATGAATCATTCATAAGGACCCCGCAGAACACTAGAGACAAATTACAATAAATAAAAATTACATCACCCTCTCTTAAGAAAATAAAAAAGATTTTTAGTTTTGTCATAGCAGTGGAATTTTTTTTCGCGTTTCAGAATACAGCATAGGAAGAGATTATAAAACGCAGCGTAATGGCCAGATCTAGGACCATGGTGAATACATTAGGAACTAAGGGCTCGATTTTCATTTATTTAATTTATTCCATTGATTTCCTTTGTAGGTTGATAGATCCGAAATTTTCATTTCGATCATCGAAATTGTTGATCTCAAATTTTTGTTTTTCACTCATTCTATTAATATTCAAACGGATGGTAGCGTCTATGACCAGTTTTGGGAGCTTGGATCTTTTTGGAACGAGAGTTTGAATTCTGGCAATTTCGACTACTTAACTGATGCATATACACTTCGAGTAGAAACTTTGGTGTTGCCACATTGCTGAAGAATTAGTGTTTGTTGGGAGATATGATGATCCGGGTTGGGACCCAGTCTTGTTTGATGTGATTGACATGCTGGGTTACTGCGGTCATCTATGTTTCTAGAGATTATTGTTTAAAATTTGAGAAAAAGTTTGTGTTAATTTGTTTATTACATATTTTGTTATAATAATAATACAATCTTTTTAAAAATTTTAATGAATGATCTTGTAATGAAGTTACTTGGTTTTCCCGGTTTCCCGACACTGTGGTGACAAACACTCCGAAATAAAATTCTTCCCGACCCCGACATCGTATCGGGACGATTCTTGTACCCCGATGACCAGTGAGCGAGCGCGTTCCCGATGCGGACTTCTCGAGCTCTCTTCAACGCCCAGAGCCGCCGCCGTTCAGTAAGACCTCGATTGCCCCACTCACCGCGCATGCGGCCGACGCCATTGTCTAGTAAAGTCTATAATAAGTCAACCAGCACTCGGGGAAATAACTGTACGGAAGGGTGGCCTGGCTGACAGAGGGCTTTCTGCTCCCCAGCTGACCAACAGACTGTGTACCGGCAGCATCCGGACCGGTGGTGTGTAAATATCCGTGCAATAAATTGTAGTACATAGTGTAGAAAATAGGGACTGTATTTATTTCTCCTCCCGAAAAACTTGACATCTAACGGTTCAGCTACTCCCGGTCTCGTGGAGCATAGCACGTAAAAAAACTGGCGCTCGGGGCAATTTCGCCGTAAACAAGCGCCACAATCTTTTTCTAATAATGTTATTGTCCTTCTCCAGACCATCTTCCAAATATGTGCAAATTAAAAACAATGCGAATTGATAAAAAGTACAAAATTTCCATTAAAGACAACAATGAAAAACCGGTGAAAAGTCCTAGCAGTCCTCCAAAATTAGCTAAGAAATCCAGCGGCCCATACAGTTCGTTTCGTTCAGCCGATATAAAATTACCCATTTTGAAGAAAATGGTTAGCGAAGACAAATGCGACCTGAAATTTATATTTAACGATACATTTGTTGTAATCAAAATGGCTTACATGTTATTTGTTTGTGGAAGAGTGCGTCTGGCTCTTTGCATTTTTTGCCAGTCAAAGTCGATTTGGGAGGTTTCATACTCGTAAGTCAATTCTGCACAAATCGGCAAACATTTGCAGTTCGCAGCTGAATCAATAACTAAGTCGCTGGTAGTGTCAAGCTCTATGCTTAGTTGTTCCATGTGCATTGCTTCTGCAAACAAAAATATAGTAGAATTATTATATACATGACATTAAAGTAGTTACGTTCAACTCTCTTCATGCATGGTATTTTGCCAGTTCCACAAATCTCAGTACCATTTTCTCCTAGAAAAAAAGAGTAAGTAAATTGACTACACAAAAAAAAGCTACATTATCTTACTGGGCATGAAGAAATTGACACACTTGCACATTTGCAACGTGTAGTTAGTCAGACATTCTAGATTGCAGTAAGACGCCGTGTAATTCTTGAAATACTTCAAGTGCCGTTCCGAAGAAAAGTAGCATCTACGCTGTTCAGGGTCGTAAGTTTTTATTCTTGCGGAAGTCGTTATCATTACCGGTTCAAGGGCAACTATAACGCTTTGATCCAAAGGAACTCGAAAGTATCTTTGACTAGGTCGTGGTATAGTCAATGGTGTGTGCAAAAGTACTTTGTATCCTTGGTGCGAATCTTTACAAGCATAGTCAAGATCCTGTTTCGGTGTCAAAAGGTGCAAATTTAAACCATTCTTAGCTCCTGACAGATAAGCTCGGATCGGAAATGGATTCAGACCTGACTCTTTGTTGTATCCGTCTTGGATGGTCCACTTGCTTGGTCTGTTCGTAGGATTTGTATGATAATCTCGAAATGATGAACTGGAATTAGAGTCAAGAAGGAATTATTATTTTAAACATTGTAATAGAATTGGGTCTGTCATGTTGTCTGTGGAAAACAAAATCTGCCGAATGTTCAGAGACGACGTGACGGCCGCACCGGATGTCGTATTGTGTCAGGACAAATGTTCACATAGAATGATGTCATCAGTCTAGAAGGTTCGGTCGCGTCGGAAAAATGAGATCATCATTTCAGAACATTAGGAGGAAAGGGGGCGAACGACTTTGCACTTTTAGATCTGACCATGACTTGTGTCCCAAAGAACATTGTTATACTTACACAAAGTCTCTGAAGATCTCATCTCGACTAAGTATGTTGAAAGTATAACAAACTCCCTCATCTGTAATTATTGGTGTAAAAAGTGTTTCGCACTCCTTTAATTCGACATCGATGAATGAACAGCCAAATATTTTGAAATGCGGCTTCACATGGTCCATAACTTCGTAAAACTCTTGCGTAAATGTTTTATTTTCCATATACTGGAGATGCGGATAGAAATTACAAATGAGAGACATGTACTCAAAGTACTTTTCTCTAAAAGAAAATAAATAAATCTTAATTAAATACAACTAACAAATTAACTCAGTGCTATTGAGTGGAATTCCGTCTTCTTTCTTCTGCATGATGCGTGTGAAGTTAAATTTGTCCTGCGATGATTTGGCTTCTGGACAGATCGTTACTGCTGGAAAGGGAATCTCGTAAATTGAAGTACCTTTGTTGGCAAAGTTTACAATAACTGGGCTTTCCTCCCATTTTTTGTATATTTCGTATATTAAATATAGGCAAAAAACTAGGGAGATAATGAATACTATAAACCACCAAAGTCTGCAAGAGAATGTTAGTTACAAAAAACGGATTCTACATACATACTTTTCAAAAAAATGTCGCTTTTTCTCGCCAATATACTGAATACCATGAACACTCGTATGTTGGCAGTATTCTCGGAAGTAAATACGAACATTTTTACAAAAACTGTTCGTCATATTAAGGGAGCGGAACAGCAACTGATGGACTTCAGGTGGCAATTTAATTACGAATTATGGAGATGTGATGAAGCTATTTGCAGTAAATTTTAATCAGTCATGCAAATGCTTATCTTGATAATGACAGTACTTCATTATACGCACTAAAGTAATTAATATCAACTCAAAAATGTGTAATTTGGTAAATTGGTTCAATATTTTTTCAGTTTTCAGTTCAATTCCTTCTTTTTGTCTTATTTAATTATTATTATCACATCTCGTTAATTGAAGAAAATGTTTATAATTACCAATCACACTTTTATTATCTAGAAAGTGGAAAAAATAGTAGATTGTTTTATTAGGAACAAAAGTGAGGCTTTTCGTGGCAAATACAGACGAGCCACGAAGAGCCACTTTTCTCCGAATAAATGGCCATTTGTCATTGTCAATTGACGTATACAATGTCACGCGTTTTTGTGACGTATAAAGGAAAAATATGTTTTTCTACGACTGCCATGAAAAGTGTGTAAAAACACCAGTAACTACACTTGAAATTCATTCATTTCACACAGCGTGTAATAAATTCAGAACGCACACTAAAACCGCCTGAAAAGGTTTCACACGCTAATTTTGTGTATTTAGGCAACCAAATATACATTCTTGACGGAACAGACGCAAAAATTACTTATCGCCTTCAACTTCAAAGGAGAGATATTTAACTTCGTATGAGAAATTTACGGAGTGGAGAAGAACAAAGAACCTGAACCTGAAATCATCATCAGAAAACGTGTTTCATGTTTATCTCAAAGATGTGTGTTTATAAGGATAGGTACGTCGAAAAAATAATGCTTTTAAAAATTTAAAATTTAACAGTATTATTTTACTTGAAACATTTGTTTTTGTTACCTTTTCGTTGAAATCTGTTATGGATTTTCTTTTTAATTGTGCTCTGCCGATAATGAGTGTTTTCTTATTTTTTCTTTTAAATGTTTCAAGTCTGACATCGTTCTCACACCACAGCGAATCATTTCCATTAAATTTGAAAAAATAACACACGAAACAATAAAAGGCATTTGTGACTTCACATCCACAAGTCCAATACGACAAATCATACATGCGTGAGCATACTGCAGTGAACCAAAGAGGAACACCATCCTACATCGTACCTCCTACCATTAACAATCTGTTAGTAGGATGTCCGACTTTCTATCTTTATCTCAAGCATGCATTACGTCGCTTCCATGATTCGATTCTACAATGAGACACTCTTGGGGTGTTGACCGTGGGAGTGAAGAAGCGTCTTGTTCCCTTGTTTGGTACAATGTAGAGATGCAGTAGCATTGTTTCTGTCGCACTCTTTACAATTGGCTACCAGCATTCGCTTAACGAGGGCATGAGTCGGCTTTGACCCAGGGCGAACTTGACAATCTCCGCGCTCCGCCGTGGATAATATTCTTCGCGACAACCACAGAGCTAAACTCAATAGATAACATATACGAAAATTCAAACATCATAATTTAATTGCAATAATTATATTATTATATTCCCCAAAACAAAGAGTCTTTATACTGCCTTTTTCACTTCTTTCTTTTGGGAGGTCATTGACCGAGTGACCTCATGAACGAGCCGCCACTGGAGTAGAGGGTATGAAACAGAGTGAAAATCCTGACTGTAACGAAGATACTCTACTTGCAAGCTGTGACGAAGATGTCAAAAATTCCATCAACAACCTTAACTTAAAGGTTGCAAATGTAAGACTAAGCGGAGCTGCTCGCAAAAGGTTAAAGTTTTTCCTGAAAAAGCCAGAACACTCGCGTTGAAGCCAATGGAGAGCAAGGTCTTGAGCCAGACTTCGAAAGAGAGTATTCTGGACAAAATAGTGAAGAATAAGAAAGAGGCAACAGTAAAGCTTCGCTTCTTCAACATACGAAAAAGACCCGGCTGGCTCAGCCTTACGTGTGCTGATACAACCACCATGGAGCCACTCAAAAGGCATACAGTCTGAGCTAAAGTCTTGGGAAGGTGCATCCCCAAAAACAGTGGAAGAGGAGAAAATACCTCACACTGAGATTCTTGTGGGATATCTACCGGACAGCCAGGAGTACCCCACTGAAAAAATCCTGGGTCTGATAGAGGGGCAAACCGAGCAACTCAGTGTCTCCAACTGGAGAGTACTACGGATGCCATGGGATCTACATTGGAGATAACTTTAACTCCGCAGAGAGCGGATCTACTGAAGAAAATGAGCTATCGGGTTAGCTACAAATTCGACCAAGAAGAGCAAATTCGAAAAAGTTCAAGAGGCTCAGCAGTCGACTTCAAAGGCGGCGGAAATGAACGTGGGTCATCCCCCCAACAAACCGACCAAAAAATCGGTACAGTGTTAATAACAATAAAGTGTTTGCAAATTAACCTTCAGCACTCAAAGACAGCCTTCAACTGGAGGTTAATCAAAAAACTAATTGGAATAGGGCTAATCCAAGAGCCCTGGTTAAATCGTAGTCGAGTTAGAGGACTGTCAGAGAGGACACATAGCCTTGTTGCAAGTAACCAAGACAACAATCCAAGTGCAGCTCTAATGTTCAGGAAAGATATAAATCATGTTCCCATTCCAGAGTTCATCACTAGGGACCTAGTTGCAGCTGTGGTGGAGCTGCAGATGGGGAAAGGAAAAAGGCGTTTTATAATAGCCTCGGCCTATTTTCCTGGTGACGAGGCCAGCACACCTCCAGAAAAAGTAAAACACCTCATTGACTGGTGCAAGAGTGGGAACAAACAACCTATTCTGGGCTGCGATGCCAATGCGCACCACATGGTATGGGACAGCACGGATACAAACAATAGAGGTAAGGATCTGCTTGAATATGTTTGGTCTAATAATATAGACATTGAGATATCCTCACGATACACCATGTAATGCACAGGAAAACTTTGACTTGCCTATCCGCCAAGGTGCTCTGAAGTCAGCAACATCCTGCCGTGGTTGGCAACGCGCTAAAAAAAAAAAAGGTTGGCGTCTCTTCTAGAAGGTGGAAGGAGGACCGGCGGCCATTACATTCATTCGACTTTAACATCTGAAGCATCAAGTCGTAATTAACGCTAAATTTTTTGTTTTTATCTGATTTTATTCCACTATGAGTTCTCCTGTTTTTAAAGTGGGTGTTCAGCTTCCGTTGGAATTACACCACGTTGTTTTGTTCTGCATTTTGTAAAACCTATTTATTTTCCACCGTTGAGCTTGCTTTTGTTTAAAAAAGTTGTACGTGTTCGTTCGACCCCGAAAGTGAGATCCATCTCGCGCATATTCCAGCTTTTGTTTAGTTCGCGTCGGGTAAATTTCCACCGTCGAGTCCCCAAGCCAAGTGAGGTTGCTGCATTTCTGGAAATAAGATAACCACTTGCTCTATATTTTTCCTCCGACTCACCGTCAGGAGATGCCATGAAATTGACCGGCGTTTGTTCCACGTGCATACCGGAAATCTTTAGGTAAAACCATTTTTCTGCTACGTTATAAAACTCGCCATGATGAACACGAAATTGTTCAGCCTTTAGATCTACATATCTTGTTAAAAATTCTAGCAAAAATTCAATAATGTTCACTGTTGCTACTCGAAGTATTCCGTGGACCCCGCGTGAACCCAGAAATTTCGTATCAGTTGCCTTCAGCCCTTCTTTCTCTGCAGTAGCATAATTTACCAATCTTATGAGTCACAAGCACCGCGAATAACTCGCTAAAGTCGTTGTTGTAATTTGTTTTTAGATATTGTTGGCAAGTTCAGAAAGTTCAGATGTGTTGTTGACTTCTAGTTCCAGAGCCTGAACTACGTTGTTCAATTTGAAACAAAGTGATTCTCTAACCAACATAACTAGATTGCCACTCAGATAAATCCTTTAATAACTACCTGTCTTTCGGTATAAGGCCGACAGCAGCTTGCGGTCATTTAAAAGCTATTTTGTCTCTGTTGACTTGAACTGAGTAAGAACTGAAGACTAAAGGGCAAAAAGCTGCAAAGCGCCACGCCGAATGTTGGAGTTCTGAGTGTCTTATCTTTATGTTGTATTGCGCCCCCTTGCGATTCCCGATCTCGTCGTTCGCATGTAACCGACATCTAGCTATTTTAGACATCGGAAAGACAAATTTCGGTATCTAGTGTTTTTGCTTGTGCATGTTTGTAACTTCGTTGCGCCTCGTAGCGTTTTGCGCCCGCTAGATGTCATCCCGTCGCGATCGTTTCAAAATGGCTTCCAAATAAAACGTTGAGTTACTGTATATTTTATTGTTTGTCCATATATGTTTCGAATCAACAGCCTAAATAGCATTCATTTTTGTAGTTCTTGTTGCAATACTGCTTTCGAGATTTTAAACGGTTCCAATCGTGTCTGGGGTCATTTGTCAAACGGGGGTCGTTTCGAACTCGCTTGAACTTCCTCCCGGGGCTGCAGGGTATTACGAAGTGGCGTTACTGTTAACTTCTGAGCCAAACATAGGTTGGAGTTTGCAGCGTGGTTTTCGGGCTACTAATAAATTGCTTGCGTCACAAATACTTAAAATACTTAACAACCAAAAAAATAGTCCCCGAGAGAAGTGACGCTTTGGGCGTAGGTCTTTTACTGTATCTGTCTGTTGTAAATTCCTGTAAACTGTAAAAGTTCAATGGTGGAATAAAATTAGCTGACTTAATCTCACTCATCATGTACACCAGAATTGTTAAATTGTATTGTTGGTTTCTATTTTTCTGAAGAACTAAATTGTTAATCTGTTGAAATCATGGGAAATTTTCAGTTGTAATTTATTACTTAAATCATTATTGTTAACATTACGAAATTGCATTGTTACCAACTTAATATGAAGACACTAGAAATTGTTAACCACACAGTACGCAATCACCAAACTCAGACACTCCAAGTTGTTCAAACATAATAAACGTTTAAAACCATAATTTTTGTGTTATCAATTTAAGCTCCACTCCTGATTAGCTCTCGCCATGTATCCAAAGAATCTAGGGTTTGTTTCATTTGGGTTAGTTTGAAATCCTTCATAAACGCGGTTAGACAAGAGGTCCTTGACCTCACCTTAGCGACCCAGTTTATGACGTAGATAGTTAAAAATTAAAAAGTACTGTCCAAAGACCACTCAAACCCAATTGGGGTCATCAAACAACCAGATGGAGCCTACACCGAAGACCTTAAGGGAAGTTTGAAAGTGTTGCTATCGACACACTTTCCTGGGTCTAAGGAAGTCAAAAATCTTGAACGCCACATAGACGAGGAATCCCCAACCAGGATTGTCACAGGTCCAACCGCAAAAGCCGAATTCTGCCAGGGAGAATATTCACCCTAGAAAAAGTGAAATAGGCGAAGATGGTGTCTTTCTAGCTTTGCTGCAGAAGGGGATAGCCCCCTGCCTAAAACAAATCCTCAAAGGCAGCTACTCACTGGGCTACATCTTTATACCGAAAACGGGAAAACGGCATCCAGAAGAATCTCTTTTCCTTTCTCCTAAAGACTATGGACAAAATTGTGCATAACCACATGATTACACATGACACACAAAAATCAGTTTTCCCACCAGCCAGGCAAATCCACAGTAGATGCTCTACACCACCTGGTGAAAAGAGTGGACAAAACTATTGAGGCTAAGGAAATTGCTGTTGGAATATTTATAGACATAGAGGGTACATTTGATAACACCTCACAGATGTCTATAAAAAGAACAGCAGGAAAATTCAGCGTTGAAACGTCCACAATTCGACGGATAGGAGAGCCGCATAGTAGCGGCTTCGCTGGGTGGAGAGGAAACATCGATAATCACAGCAAGGGGCTGATTACAGGGTGGGATGCTATCGCCTTTGCTGTGGTCAATCGTAGTGGACTCACTACTTAAAGAATGAAGTGAAAAAGGTTATGATGTAGTAGGGTATGCGGACGACCTCGTCATTTTAATCAGAGAGAAGCATGAAGGTATTATATCAAGCCTAATGCAGGAAACCCTAAAAATAAAAATAATCGACAGATGTTCCATTTAGCAAAGGTAGAAAGCTAAATCTAAAAGCTCCCCAACTACATGGACTATCGATACAACTTTCCACGCAAGTGAAGTATCTAGGAGTCACCCTGGACTCTAAACTAAATTGTAAAGAACATGTTGAGAAAACTATTGTCAAAGTAAGTAAGGCCTTTTGGGCCTGTCGCAGACTGTTTGGCAATACGTGGGGACTAAAACCCCACGTCATACCTACCGGTTCTAAGACCCATCGTCTCATAGGCCTCTCTAGTATGGTGGACGAAAACCACAGAGAAAACGACACAGGACAAACTGTGGAAACTACAGCGTCTTGTGCTCTAAGGTAAGGTCTGCAGAGTTCGTTGAGACTAAGCCAGACCAAGAAATTTAAACCAGGTCACAGAGTGGGTCACCTTACAATTCTGGATTTTATACAGCCAGACATAATTGAAAAGCCACTACATGTCAGACCAAAAACGCTTGACTTTGACTTACCATATGAAGTGGTCATTAAAGACCGCCACATGGCAAGAAGTCAAATAGCAGCAATAGGTCAAAGCTCCTCTATCTGGTACCCAGATGGATCAAAGACTGAACAAGGTACCGGCATAGGCGTCTTCGGCCCGAAATATAGGGCATCAATAGCCTTGGGGACTGGACCGACGATTACGCAGGCTGAGATATCTACTTGCAATAGATATATGTGCCCAAGAATGCTTAGGCAGGAAAATGAAGGACAGACAAATCTATATACTGTCTGACAGTCAAGCTGCGATTAAGGGACTTAAAGGACCGAGCAGACAGTCTCTCAAAGAACTGGGTAGAAACCACAAAGTAACTCTATGTTAGGTACCTGGACATGTGGGAATAGCAGAAAATGTGGGAATAGCAGAAGCTTCTCCCATAGGACCTGAACCGTTTTGTGGCTTAACCAAAACACAAGTTAAGACAGCGATCCAAAAATGGGAAAAAAGTCTCACTGGAACAATGTCCCAGGTCAAAGACAAGTGAAGAAATTTATCGAGTACTCGCCACAGAATGTTAAAAATCTTCTCCTCTTATCCAAGAAAGCATTTTGGCTCATTACAGGCTTATTCACAGGTCACTGCCCTCTAAGATACCATCTTAAAAATATGGGACTAGTAGACAGTGAAGTATGCAGATTATGGAATTTGGAAGTAGAAACAGCCGAACACATACTCGGCAGGTGCGACGCATTAGCTAACTTAAGGCTTAATCACTTCGAAAGTGTTAGACACCTGAAGAAGTGAAGAAGAAGCCTCTTTGTGACATCCTTAACTTTGTAAAGAAAGTGGGATTCCTAAGAACATAGATGCGAGTAGGGTTGAACAACGATGGCCCTACGACCCCAGAGTACAATACAATACAATGTTATTGGACTTTCTGGGGCATGTAGAAGAAATGAACTATGCCAATTAACAGTTGACGACATGAAGGATTTTACTTCTGCCATGTTAATTAAAATAAAACACGAAAAATAAGATATCTAGATCATTCACCGTTACAGAAACTTTTTATCAGATTTTAAAAAAATATGCTAATCTTCGTCCCCCAAATATCAAAAAAAAAAAATAAAAAAAAATTAAATTATAAAAATGGTAAATGTACCAAGCAGGTTGTGGCTAAAATAGGAACTATGGCAAAAGACATACGATTCAATCTAAAACAAAATACAAATGTCGAATAAAATTGTTGCATCAGTTGAACCTGCCAGTGAAAATTCAACGATCTTGGCAGAAAATGAACTTCCTCACGTTCCCCAAGCTTTTCATTGACAGAAAATATATTTAAAAAAATGGAAACTCCTGGGATTTAATTGGAAATTTTTCCAGTATAACAATAAATTATAATTTTAAATAAGTAGATAATAATAAATATATTATGTTTGATATTATAAAACGTTATAAAATAAATAAAAATAAAGTCATGCGTTTTTCGTGTATTTCTGTGTATATTTCTGTCGTAAAAAAAGTATAGTGTACAACACGTGTTGAAAATTCGATTTCACACTCGTTTGTTTAAGCCACTCGCCTACGGCTCGTGGCCCAATTCTGCAAACACGTGTGTAATCTTTCATTTTCAACACTTGCTATACAATATACTATTTAGACCACGGTGCGATGGCACTGAAAGTGGATGATGTCATCTGTTGGGAACAATTATTGGAATGACCACATACGGTAATGGCGTTGATCTAGAACAGTCCAAAACGTTTGGGAATGATTGTTAATGCTAAAGGTGACGAAATTTTATTAGCAAGTGGCCGGCAAAGGTTTGGAAATTTCCCTTTGCTCTTTGCCGACGCGACGTCCCGCTGCAACTGGTGCATTGGTGAAAGTAGTCGGACGGTAAAACTGACTGGGAGCATACTGACGTATTGTTATCATTGTTATTCCGCCACTTATGTTAGAACAAACAATCCAAGAAGTAAAAGAAAAACCTTATCTGAAAGTTTATTATAGTAGCCCAAGTAAATTAGACTTTTTAGAAGAAATAATTTAAAAAGTTTAGAAATTTTGGTTATGAACTCCTAGCAGAGACCCAAATAAAAATCCGAAAAGTTCCCACCCCCAAGCTTTTGCCTAAAAAACCGCCCCCGAGCGTCACGTCATGAAGCTATTCTGCATTTTTCTCGTAAACGGTAAGTCCGACGAGAAAATGTTACAGAAGTTATTATGCTCTCCACTAAATTCTGCATAAAATTAGTCTTATGAAGTTTTTGCAAATCTCCCACCCAACACTCATAAATTACGCTGGAAAATGAGTATAGTTTTCAGCGCGAAGACAACCCCCGTTTTTGCGGCGATCATCTCGAGAACCATTAGTGGGAAATGTATATAAACAAAATTGTAGAGCAGGCTTTTCTGTACAAGGTCCATATTGAGTAAAACATTGGCAATGAATTGTTATTCGTCAACAATTTTTTTTATACCTGTGCATTTTCTTTCTTGAGCCTCAATTAACTAAACTTAATAAATCCGCATTAAATATTATTATTACCATATCCTTGAATAGGTTGTTTGCGAATATTTCATTGGAAAAACTTCTCCCTAGTCGTCAAACATCGGTAAAAGCGGGAGGGGAGAGGTGTAAGAGGGGTAAGGCCCATCTGTCCCCAAATCAGACCTTTTAGAATAAATGATTTATAAAGTTTTGGAATTTTGGTTATGAACTCCCAGTAGGGACCCAAATAAAGATCCAATGAGTTCTAACCCCCCAGGGGGGAGCTTCATCCCCATTTGCCCAAAAACCGCCCCCGAGCGTGATCTCCATTTTTCTTCTAAACGGTAACTCCGACGAGAAAATATTATAGGGCTTATGTCCTGCATTAAATTCTGCATTAAATTTGTCTCATAAAGTTTTTGCAGATCTCCCACCCAACGCTCGTAAATGAAATTGGAAAATGAGTATAGTTTTCAGCGCGAAGACAACCCTCGATTTTTGCGGCGATTATCTCGAAAACCATTAGTGGGAACAAAAAATGTATATAAACAAAATTGTAGAGCAGTGTTTTCTGTACAATTCCCATATTGAATAAAATATTTGCAGTAAATTTTTATTGGTCAAAAAATGGGGGTGGGCTAATGACTCATTTTCCAACGTCATTTATGAGCTTCAAGAAACAAATTTTATGCAGAATATAAGTTCTATTACATTTTCTCGTCGGAGTTACCGTTTACGAGAAAAATGCAGAAAAACTTCATGGGGTCACGCTCGCGGGCGCTCTTTTGAGCAAAAGGGGTTAAAGTTCCTCCCGGGGGTTCCTGTTGGGAGTTCATAACCGAAACTTAATAAATTAGTTCTTCTATTCGGCGCTTTTTCGACGAATTTGCTTGGACTGTATCTATAAACGGCTCGGCCGATTTGCTAGATTTCTTTTTTGCTGTACATATTCATTATTATCAGGACAAGCTTTGTATGAAAGAAAATTTTAGAAAAATCCACCGAAAAATAGGAAAATTCGGGAAAAACTGAAAGTGCTTTTTCTATGGGAGTCTCAAGACCATAACTCACGATTCGAATGATGGATATATGTAAATCTTTTTGTAATGGGCGGTAATATTTAGACCGTAAGTCCTATTTGGCTTGACAATAAATTTAACTTGTAAATTGTAATGGCAAATAGTTACAACAAAAATTGTCACTGGAATAAACCTTGTCGAAAAATTGAGACTAAAATAATAATTGGTTGTTTATTTTGAAATTGAAACATCTTATTGGTTAAAAAAACAAGTTAAATTGTCAGGAAAATAAAATTCGAAACAATTACAATGGAATGTCCAAATATTCGGATAAACTGGATTATTTTTTGTTCTGCTCGTTATGTTCCCGAGATGGAAATAACTTAAGTTCTGGAGAAAATTCCGGAAAAACGCATCACAGCCTAAATAAAAAAAAAATTGTAGATCATTCTGTCAAAATTTTTTTTTTTTTTAAATTTGGGCAGGGCAACGTCTGTCGCACCAACAGTAAGAATGTATTGTATGTATTGCTTATGAAATTCGTAATTCAGAAATATGGTCGTTGTGAACTTGAACCTACAGTTTCTGAGATAACTACTTTTAATCAGTTTTTTCCCTAAAACACCAAAAACAATTTTATTACAACTGCCAACGCACGTTTCGCCAACAATGTTGGCATCATCAAGGCGATGAGTAAACTGAGTTTAGTTTAGTTTTAGGGAAAAAACTGAGTAGTTATCTACCACCAAAAGTGATCCAGACAATAATTGTTTTAAACCAGAAGAATGTCGATAAATCCAAGTGGAGTAAATTTAAATTTAAATATATCTAAGTCGAACTCCACAAACTTTAATAAGTACAAAATTACAAATGGAACATGTTTCGGCAGAACACTACTGCCATCATCAGTAGTAAATTTAATTCAAAATTACGTCAACGTCATAATTTTTATATTCTTTAAGGGCTGATGATGGCAGTAGTGTTCTGCCGAAACATGTTCCATTTGTAATTTTATACTTATTAAAGTTTGTGGAGTCCGACTTAGATATATTTAAATTTTAAATTTTAATAATTGTTTTGTTTTTGAGCTTCTGAGATACCGACAAAATTTATACCCCCCAACAATTCCAATTTCAAAAAAGACTCAGAATTTATTACATTTATTAGTTACATTTATTCCGATTAAACCTTCTTAATTATCAAAATGTGCAGTTCACAAAGTAACAATTAAGAGTATATTTTATTATGTAGATTTGGTAACTAAAAAATTCATCCTTTTTTTGTAGAAACAAATAAATAAAAGTAGGTTTGAATAAAGAATTCAATAAGCTTTAAAATGATGTATCACACGATACCCCATGCGATTTGAATTTTTTCAAGGGCTGGTTCCCTTAAAAGGGTGAGATATAAGACATGAAAATTTGGTAAAAATTTTAGTTTTAAATATTCTATAAATATTATGATACAAGCCCTACGACTTTCCGAATACGGCTATGATCCGAGCGGAAGCGAGTGTTGCTGGAACCGGTTCTGCAGTTCACACGTCTTAGGTTCTTGGCGGGGCGGTAAACAACAAAGGAAATTTTTCAAAATCGTTTTCGGCTGGCACCGTTTGTGTTTGTGTTAAGGGTGTCGTCTAGTAAGGTGGCGTAAGAACCGAAAACACGCTCGCGTATTTTGGATAAGAAACGAAAACTATTGATTCAATTCATACAAAAGTGGCATAGTTGGATTCAGGAAACTTCATTCGAGTTCGTAGAGGGTATTTAAGATCTGGAAACAGCTGGTATTAGGAAAAACAAGGAGTTTAAAACACCGTATTTTGTGTTCAACTTTTATAATTTTTTACGCAAGTTTGAGAAAATTTATTGCTATTTGAGACCCCCGACGAACTCAAGAAACTAATAACCATTGTTGAAAAAAAAATCATCAGAAACCAAGGCATATTTTTGACGTCTTATCCAAAATAAATGAACTGTGTAGATGCAATGTCTATCTGTGTTAGTCCAGGCACGAACCGACATTTTACCAAGTTCTGACATGGTTCTGAGTCATTCTAGAGTGCCACACAAGCCAATCTAGTGTAGCTTCTTTACGTGAGGTGGCGCAATTATTCATGGTATCATAAACTATACGGCACACGTTATATGGACTGAATTCACGTGGCAAAAACAGGGCAAAAATATTTCAGTCGGGTGATCGAACAAAAAGCCAAAGAAAATCTTTGAAGTTGCCGACGCGATATTTGTTACATTTTAAATGGTCCATCTTACAAAATTGGTTGAAATTAAGTTTTCAATAGAAGATTTGTTATCATCGCCGAATCAAGGGAGCTTCCGACGAACCAAGGGGGCTCCGCCCCACCAAGGGGGCTCAAGGGGGCCACCGCCCAAACAAGGATAACAAGTGGGCCATCGCCCAAACATGGGGGCCCAGGGGGGCCACCGCCCAAACATGGGGGCCCAGGGGGGCCACCACCCAAACATGGGGGTCCCTGCCGAACAGAGAGGGCCCCCACCCAAGCAGGGGGTCCCCGCCCAAACAAGGGGCTCCGCCAAAACAAGAGGGCCCACGGGGGCCCCCGCCAAATCAAAGAGGCCTCCGACCGAACCAAGGAGGCCCAAGGGTGTCACTGCCCAAACAAGGGGGCCCAAGGGGGCCACCGCCCAAACAAGGGGCCCAAGTAAGCCCCCACCGCATCAAAGGGGCCCAAGGGGGCACCGCCGAATCAAGGGTGCTCAGGGGGTCCAACCATAACTACCAAAATAATTCGTAACGATTCGTACAATTTTTGGATTAATCATATCGGCTCTAAACGTATTTTGTGTTGATGTCTAGCAACGCCTAAAAAATATAAATGAAACTTCATTAAACTTAATTGTTGTCAAAAAAAAAAACCGGAATGCTAAGTCTTTAGCAAAGATTTTTTTTAATTTAATGTTACGGTCTTGGCGATGTATCATATCCACACGTAATCCAAGAATGTCAAGAAAAAATTCCTAGGGTTCATTTGAGCCGCTTCATTTGGGTTGTTTAAATTGTTTGTTAATTATTTTACTCGAAATAAGGTAACGAGTGAGCAACAAAATTCGTGATCGTAGGAGCCTCTGAATCTAAAATTTTGAGTCGATTCTTAATCGATACGATTGTGTGAAAAGTCATTGAGTAATGTGAATTGACGATTAATGTAAACAGTAAAGTAAAAGAACCGATATACGTGACTGCCACTGTGTTCAGGTTGCTAGGCAACTACCAGTTTATGGAAATTAAAGAAAAAACAGCTTAATTTAAAACAGATGATGGCAGAAGTGTTCTGCCGAAACATGTACCATTAGTAATCTTACAGTTATTAAAGTTTGTGGAGTTCGACATAGATATATTTAAATTTTAATTTAAATTTACTCCACTTGGATTTAAGAACATTCTTCTTGTTTAATTTAAAACAAGTTGATTAAAATGTTTGACTGTTTTAGTTTTCTACAGTTGTAAGATGGGCACCCCATCCAGGGACACAGTGTATAATTTCTACTTTAGAACTCACGGCTTCCTAGATTAGAAAGGGACACCGTCCCTTTCTAATCTAGGAAGCCGTGTTAGAACTAAACAAATTCAACTTTAGATTTCTGGATGTCGATAACCGAAGGGGCCCCCTCGGTGCCCCATGTTTCAAGTGGGCCCCCATGTTTAAAGTGATCCCCCTCGGGCCCCCCAGTTTTAAGAAGGTCCCCTCGGGCCCCCATGTTTTAAGTGGCCCCCCTCGGGCCCCCATGTTTTGACGGGGGGCCCGCGAGCCCCCATTCTTTGACGGGGGCACCTCGAGCCCAATGTTTCGACGGGAGCTCCCCGGGCCCTATGTATCGACGGGGGCTCCTCGGACCCCATATTTCAAGAAAGCCACCTCGGTTCCCCACAATTTTTGACACTTTAACATTGACATTAGCTACGACGTGCCAAATGTGAATCGCATTTGTTTCATAGCAATATTGACTAGATTTTTATTTAGACACCCGATATCATTATTATCTTCAATTGTGCATTCGATAATATTGATTGTACTCTGAATTTAGCACAAAATGCTGATCCAATGCCGATCTGACACATTCCAACTGGATATTTTGATATCGTAATTGTAGAGAAATTTTCCCTTTTGAGAAACGCTACTCAAGTTTCCGCTACTGGCCGGTAGACGGGGCCACTTGCCGGCAATTAAATTTGCGCCGCTCACCCCGCCTCGTCCCTACCACCAAACGTAGGAAAATTCGCCAACCTTAAGCAAAAGAACAAAAAAGTTTTTTAATTTTTTTTTTCTAAATGTGAAGTACAAATATTTACTTGGTCCAATGATGTTTTTATTTTTAGAATTGAACAATTAGTTCCACTTTAAATGCGGGAATTTTTTCAGCGCCATCTCGCGTGCCGGGTACACACTATTTTATCGTCACCTTTAGCCGAGGTTCTTTAAAAAAGTAAGTCAAAATAAAAGTTTTATTAGAGGTGTGTTTGTTTACATTTGGTGTCAAGAAGTACATTACGTTTTAGTTTTAAAATCGTGAAAAATTTTTCAATGGATCATTCAGATTGGGATTCTCAAATCAAACAGAAATTATTAATACGACACCTGTAGACCTTTCCTTTCTATATAAGTGTTATTGTCCCTCGCCGGACCATCTCCCAAATATGCGCAAATTAAAGAAAATGCGCATTGATAAAAAGTACAAAATTTCCATTAAAGACAACAATGAAAAACCGGTGAAAAGTCCTAGAAGTCCTCCAAAATTTGCTAAGAAATCCAGAGGCCCATACAGTTCGTTTCGTTCGGACGATATAAAATTATTCATTTTGAAGAATACAGTCAGCGAAGACAAATGCGACCTAAAGTTCATGTTTAACAACACCCTTTTCATAATTAAAATGACTCACATGTTGTTTATTTGTGGAAGCCTGCGTCTAGCTCTTTGCATGTTTTTCCATTCAAAGCCGATTTGGGAGGTCTCATATTCATAAGTCAAATCTGCACAAATCGGCAAACAGTTACAGTCAATAGTTGAGTCATTAAAGAGGTCAGCGGGATGTTCGAGTTCTATACTTAATTGTACCAAATGCATTGTCTCTACAAACAAAACTGTAGTCACATATTTAAACATGTCAGGAAACTAATTACGTTCGGCTGTCTTCATGCAGTCTATATTACCGGTTCCACAAATCGCAGTACCGTTTTCTCCTAGAACAAAAAGGTATATCCTTCACATCTAGTTACAACATTTCTTACTGGGCATGAAGAAATTGACGCACTTGCACATTTGCAACGTGTAGTTAGTAAGACATTCTAGATTGCAGTGAGAAGATGTGTAGTTCTTGAAATATTTCAAGTGTCGTTCCGAAGAAAAGTAGCATCTTCGTTGCTCGGGGTCGTAAGCTTTTATTCTTGCGGAAGTCGTTATCATTACTGGTTCAACGGCAACCATAACACTTTGATCCAAAGGAACGCGAAAATATTTTTGACTGGGTCGTGGTGTGATCAGCGGTGGGTGCAAAAGGACCCTGTATCCTTGAAGCGAATCTTTACAAGCATAATCGAGATCGTACTTCGGAGTTAAAAGGTTAAAAGTAAAACCATTCTTTGCTCCTGACAGGTAAGCTCGCAACGGAAATGGTTCCAAACCTGAGTCTTTGTTGTATCCGTTTTGGAAGCTCCATTCGTTTGATTCGTTCGTAGGATTCGTATGATAATTTCGAAATGATGAACTAGAATCAAAATGGTAAGGGTAAGGGTGTTTGATTCTATGTTTTGATCTTTTCTGTATTTTTGCACAGAAAACTGGGTGAAAAAATTATAAAATACAGGCTCAATTTTTAAGTATAAAAATATCCAATCCTTTGTGTACTATACAGTAAGTGAGGACCAAAAATTTTTATATCAAGGACCAATTTGGGTCGAAGTCAAAGTAAAAACTAATTCAAAAAGCTTTTCATTTTCTATCATTTAGTAAATCCCAAATTTTGAAGCTACTGAAAACCAAGCAAACTAAGTAAAAACCGTTTGTTTAAAAAAAAACTAAATCACTTCGGAATAAATGACCTTGAAAAAGCAAGGCTAACTTACACAAAATCTCTGAAGATGTCATCTCTATCAAGTAAGTTGAAGGTATAACAGACCCCCTCATCTGTAATTATCGGTGTAAAATAGGTCTCACAGTCGTCCCATTCTATATTTATAAAACTGCAGTCCAAAATTTTAAAATGAGGCTTGACATAATCCATAACCTCGTAAAACTCCTCCGTAAATGTCTCATTATTCGTATAGTTTAGATGCGGATAGTAATTGCAGATTAAAGACATATACTCAAAATAGTTTTCCCTAAAAACATTTTTAATCCTTTAATTAGACAAAACTAGCAAAATTACTCAGTTCTGTTGAGTGGTATTCCGTCTTCCTTCTTCTGCATGACGCGTGTGAAATTAAATTTATCCTGCGATGATTTGGCTTCTGGACAGACAGTTACTGCCGGAAAGGGGATGTCGTAAATCGGAGTGCCTTTATTGGCAAAATTTACAATGACTGGACTTCCTTCCCATTTTATATATGTTTCATAAATTAAGTAGACGCAAAAAACTAGGGAGATAATGAATACTATAAGCCACCAAATTCTGTAAAAATATTGTTAGATAAGAATTAAATTTCTAGAGACCTACTTCTCGATAAGATGTCGTCTTTTCTCGCCGATATACTGGAATCCGTGAACGCCCGTGCGTTGACAATATTCGCGGAAGTGGATAAGAACATTTTTATTAAAACTATTCTTCATACTGAGTGAGAACTGCAACTGAACTCATTTGGGGTTGAAATTTAATTAACACTCTAATAATATAATTGGGTGGATACAGTGAACCTATATTGAATAAATATGAATGAGTCATGCAAATTTTAATCTACATAATTACTAGTACATACTAATTAATTATATGTCACTTAGCCAAATTAAAGATTATTAAAAAACGTGTGTAATTTCTTCCAGTTCTCAAGTTAGGGTTTTCAAAATTAACTATTTTCTTTTTGGTCGTTTCACTAAAAAATAAGCGTCACTGTGGGGAAGGGAGTTATTGACACTAGAAAATTCTTCCTCACACAGTAATGTTTAGGAATTCAACAACACTACAATACACCAATATCTCCCTGAAAACGTAGAAGAAAAACTTAACAACAGTCTGCAAAATTGAAACCAAGTTCTGGGAATCATGTTAGGGTCCAACAGTGGACGCCCAAAGGTCGCAATAATAAAACTGATTTCTTTATGTGGTAGGTAAGTAATCAAACCATGCCGAAAATGTGGTATTTGACTCTCCTTGCCATTTCAATTTTTTGTTGCGTTACTGTTACGCCGCCAGTGGCTAGGACGGAAAGGTGTAATTTATGTCAAAAGATATCGGTTTACAAACAAATATTGACCTAAATTAAAATTTAAATATATTCAAGTCGAACTCCACAAACTTTAAGGCGAAACGCTCAGTCGCCTCAACTTTGGAACTGAATTACGGCCTTCATTGTTAGGCTATCTTAACGTATTGGGCATCAAAATTAGTAAAAAAACAACCTTTATCACGGCAAAACGTTGTTTGTTAAAAAAAAAAATTATTGCCAAAATGAGAGGGTAAAATATTTTTTTTTTTAACAAACGTGTTAGTGCTTGATTTTTACTGATCTCTGTATTCGATAAATGCAAGGTGTTTTCATAAATATCGAAAAATAAATTAGAAAATTGTCCCCAGAGTTCGCTAGTTTCAAGCAATGTTCGCGTGGCTCAATGTAACACAGGCCCCGCCCCTCATCGGCAGGCAGACGTGTCGACGACTGACCGTATTATATTTCATGTGTGCCGCAGCTCGTTCTTAGAAAGATAACAAAAAAGTAAAGTAAACAAAAACTTCAGCTTTACAAAAGCGTTTGCCGGTAAATGGATTCAATATAGAGTGATATGATTTTATTTTCAACAATTAACAATTTGTATCACTCTATTGCATATCTGTAATTTTACGTTAATATTATTATTTAAATATAAAATTGTACCAACTAAAATTTGTACCCCAACAATTCTAATTTCGGAAGACTCAGAAGAAAACGCTCGAACAGGTCAATTTTGTTATCAAGGGGGACCAAATTGTACCAAACTTTCAAGTCTTAGATGTCACTCTTTTAGCAAGGGCAGCCACCCCCTACCAAAATTCAAATAGCATGGGAAGTCATGTGATACATCATTTTAAAGCTTATTGAATTCTCTATCCAGACCTACTATTATCTATTTGTTTTTACAAAAAAAAAAAAAAAAGAATCTGCAGGAGTTTTGCTCTGACCACCTACTTGTCGCTTCTTTTCATTCACTTGAATACTATTTGATTTAAAAAATTGAACATGTTTGCTTAATTTGCGTAGCGACACGACCTGCAAAGGGGGCCCCTACCCGAGGGGACCCCAGTCCAATAGGTCTCCTACCCAAGGGGGCTCCTAAACACAGGGGCCCCATCCCGAGGGGGCCTTGCCCGAGGGTAGTTATAAAACAACATACAACGGCCTAATACCGTCTATTAATAGCATACATGTATTTTATTACAAGGCCTGAAATAGTAATTTTGCAAGTGTAAGTTTGTGGAGGCGAAGCGTTAGCAGTTGCAAAACAGTTTCTGGCCGTGTGATAACAAAACGTTTTCGGCCAACAATTTTTAAATTTATTATTCACTGTTGCAGAGGGGCTCTCATTCTCCATGGTGGCCCCCGTGTCTTAAAGAACCCCCTTGGGCGCCCCTGTCGCAAAGAACCCTACATGTCTAAAGGGCCCCTTTTGTCTTTTTGTCCTTTTGTACCAGGGGTTTTTGTTATTATCATTGCCCTATACCAAGCCCCCCCCCCCTTTAATTTCCCCGATGTTTTTACAGTTATTCTGCTATTCGGGAGACAAATCCAACGAACATAAAAGCAAAATAACTAATTTGAGGGAGGCCGAAATCTATATATTTAATCGTTGAACATGAAATCGTTTGAAGCAAATAAAACAGTGGGTACTGCACCGATTTTTATAATAGTTTTTTTTTTAAATGCAAGACATTGATAAGATAGACCGGTACATTACTTTTTATTTTCAAAAATCTCACAGGTTCATTGATTATTTGCATGTAATTTTTCCACGGATGCCCGTCCATTTTAGTCACAAACTTCAATGAGCGAGAATCGTTTTAAGTAACAAGCTGGCGAACTAACATCTTGGCCCCTCCCCTAAAGTCTCTGTGCGTAAGTGGGACGCTCGGGGTGTTATAAACGTTCGTGGAAAAATTATCATAAAAATAAATTACCGAAAAAAGATTTATAACTTTACGGGCATTATGTCTTCAGAAATTTTACAGTGTGTTAGCTGGGCTCCCAAAAATAAAGATTTCGCATTTATTAAAAAAAAATTCTTCTACAAATACCCGGTATACAGCACGTTTACAGCAGTTGTGATTCGGTTTGCCTCCACATAAATTGGTGTTGAAAGAAAATGCAATTGTTTTGCTAATACGAAATTTAAATACTGGCACATTAGTGAATGATACAAGAATGCGTGTTAAACTATTTCTTCAAAATACAATTGATTGCGAAATTTGAACCGGACGATCAACTGGGAAACGTATTTTAATACCCAGAATTGATATTCTGGTACATGCCATTTTCCTTAAGGCGAACCTAATTTCCAATCATGTTAGCATTCGCTATGCATTAATAATTCACAAGGGCAAACTTTTAATAAGGTTGGTATTTTGTTATCACAACCTGTCTTCGGGCATTGTTTCTACATTGCCGAGCAATTTAATCAGGGGCATCTTAGACCGCACAATAATGAACAAGTACTGTATGCAAAATATTTTATATAAAGAAATTATTCCATCTTATTTTTTTTATTAATCAGACTTTTTTTTATTCAAAATCACAGTTAAACAAAGCAAATTAAAAATTGTAATGTGTAATATGGTAACCAGTCTTTATTCAACACAATTTACGTAAGTATTCATTTTTTTATATTGTTTCGCTTACCAATCCAATAGATACCACTCGAATTTCGAGTGACTGGAGATCACTAGTACATAGTTATTTATTATACGAGTTTCTGTCTAAATTGGGTGCTTTCCGACACTAGGGTTTAAAGCACGAGCGAAACGGGTGCTTTTTTAAGCCCAGAGTGCCGGAAAGCTCCCAATCTACACAGGATAAAATTCATAAAACTTATGTTTATTTGACATTTTATTATTACATGACAGAGACTGTTTACACTAGCGAAAATTTGAACGTTCCAACAGTGTCGAACTGTAAAAATTATTTGTACACTTATCGGACGAATATTGGATTATTTCATATCGGCTCTAAACGCATTTTGAACTGATTTTGACAGGTATTTTCGCAAAGTAGAGTCGGACTTTTGTTCTTTATAAATTGATTGTGATCTAAATCAGGTATAGGTAGATTCAGACTGTAAATGACAGATGGGTTAAGTAATTTTTCCGTGGCGAGAATTGTACAATTGAGTGAATTGTGATTTTTGAATAAATTGCACAAGTAATTCAAAAAGTGCTATGGCTAAAACACCGCGGCAGAACGGACGAAAGAGGAACCCATGGAAATTACAAAATAAATCTAATCGTTGCTACTCATTCTTCTATTTACTTAATATTACCCCTTCTCTACCTCTCATCAGCTAAAGAAGTTTCATTTCTAACTTGCTTGACGACCACACACTCTTCTTTTTTTTTTCTTGTATTGAAACAATATTTTCGAAATAGCTACTCTGCAGTGCCTAAAATTACTACTTGGGATAGTCTAAAAAGAATATTTGAATAAAATACAGAAAATTGATAATAAACTGTTCTAAATGCTACAACTGCATATATTTTTTCTAAATACAACAGGTTTCCAAGTTATTAATTTTCTTTGTGAATATTTTCGAAAAGTCGTGATCATTTAAAATTCTGTATCAGCATTATTATTAAATATTGAAGATTGAAATTTCACATGTCGATAAACATGTCTTTCGCGCACTGCTATAATACAATTGGATGTTACTTTTAGCATTTAGAAGAGCAAATTAAAATATGAAAAAATATATAAATATCGCAGAAAATAATTTTAGTCGATGCAGCTTTGATGGTAATCCATTATTTTAATTTTTTTTAGTAGGTACCTAAAGTCACTATCCACGTCCTCGCACTATTGACGCACCCTGTAGACAGCAGCTACCTACTTATAATTATAATTATTGTACATAATACATAGTAGTATACTAATTGTAATCTCTACTCATTATTTAATATATTTATTACTTTCATTTTTCCGATTTCCCAAAAAACTATCAAACTCAAATTTTTAATTCATGACAAATCATCATTTTATTCTTTCCCCTGGTACGTCATGAATAAAAAATTTGAGTTTGATATTTATTACTAATATTTATTTAATATCTGTATATTAATATTTCACCTTTTACACTCATAATATCAAACAAAAACCATGGGATTTGTTTACTGTCGGCATTCGAAAGCAGCGAGAACAGTTCCAGGAAGCTTTCATTCTCAATTTCGATGCGGCAGTTTCTTGACTAGTCCACGTGGACTTAAAATGTGCACGTCAAAGTAATCAGCCAATTGTAAGTCGTTTGAGGTAATAAATTGTCGACACATGCAACGCCCCATATGGTGTCACCGATTCGCTTTTTGTTTACAGTGGGAACATGTTTCGGCAGAACACTACTGCCATCATCAGCCCTAATTTAACAAGAGATTAATGATACAATTATTGATGAATAACAAAGAGGTTCTCACCTTAAAGAATATTTCAAATTATGACGTTATTTTTGAATTACATTTGACGTTTTGAAAAGGTTACATGATTTTTAAAGAATTTCGTAAAAACAACATTTTATCAAATGTAAAAATTAAAAATTTATCAAGGAGAATCTGGTAAGTTTGTTTGAGTGGTAAAAAATTAAAATAGTGAATTAATAATGGGATTATTGAAGTTATTCTGTTCGTTTAAACAAGATCTGTTTTCCAGTTTCAAGGCTTTCCTTATTTCCAAAATCTCAAGAAAATCTAATTTCCGGCCTCAATTTGGAATTTGATGGTGAAAAACTATGTTTCGTTATTAATATATGATTGGCGAAACAAGAAGGTGTTGATGGTGGAGGATCAAGATCTGTGTTGTTATAGATGTGCCTGAAATGTTCTTTAATACGGTCTGATATTTTGCGACCTGTCTGACCTATGTAGAATGACTCACAAGTAGAGCAGCTTAATTTGTATACACCTGATGATGATTTGTAATCTAATGGATCTTTATTTTTAATAAAAAATCTGGATAAGTTGTTATCTGTTTTAAATGAAACTTTAAAACCGTTTTTCTTAAGTATTTTAGAACATTTCTCTGAGACGACACCAAAGTATGTTAATGAATTTGAAAAGAAAATTGTAGTTTCTTTTGTCAATTCACCTGCATCAATACTTTCAAAATGGCTTAATACAATTCTTAGACAACATTTAGATTTCAATAACAAATTTGCAATAAAAAACTCAATAGATCTTTGCTCCAAAATTAAAAATTTCCAAATTCCATTAGACACTAGACTTGTTTCATTTGACGTAGTTAATTTATTCCCCTGCATCCCACCCAAATCTTGCTTATTAATATTAAAAAACCTACTGTTATATCCCAACCATATATGCACTAAATTTACATTCACTTTGTCAGACTGTCCTAGATCAAAATTTCTTTTAATTTAGTTTGACATAATCCAGGGATGGTTTAAAACTATTTTTCACATAGACATGGGGCTCAAGGGGGGTTAATTTGTTGTATTTGTCTACCCCCCGAATAGCAGAATTACTATTAAAGCATCGGAAAAATTACGGGGGGCGGCGAGCTAAGTACAGGGCAACGACAATAACAAAGCCACCCTGGTACAGGGCAACAATAACAAATAACGACGGCCACCAAAATTTGTCGTACCGGGCTTTAAAAATGAAAATCGATTGACTTTTTTTTTCGAGGGCGAATAACTATTAATTATTATTATTTATATCATTTTGTATGAAATCCGTATATAACGCCATCTTTGATACATGACAGAAACAAAAATTAACATGGCGTTGTGTGCATTATCCTTTTATAAAAAAATTAGCTAGTAATGGATATTCTTTAAAAACTATAAATAAATTATACTATAGATACTATAACAAATTCAAATACACACACCACTTGCTTAAAAATCCTTCAGAAACAATTTCCTTTTCAAATTGATTAACATACTTTGGTGTCTCAGAGAAATGTTCTAAAATACTTAAGAAAAACGGTTTTAAAGTTTCATTTAGATATATTATATATTATATAGATAATCGTCATCAGGTGTATACAAGTTGAACTGCTCTTCTTGTGAGTCATTCTACATAGGTCAGACAGGTCGCAAAATATCAGACCGTATTAAAGAACATTTCAGGCATATCTATAACAACACAGATCTTGATTCTCCTCCATCAACACCTTCTTCTTTCGCCAATCATATATTAGTAACGAAACATAGTTTTTTACCATCAAATTCCAAATTGATTCATAAATGCAATAAAGGCCGGAAATTAGATTTACTTGAAACTTTGGAAATAAGGAAAGCTTTGAAATTGGAAAACAGATCTTGTTTAAACGAACAGAATAACTTCGATACTCCCATTATTAATTCACTATTTTAATTTTTTACCATTCAAACAAACTTACCAGATTCTCCTTGATCTTTTTTTAATTTTTACATTTGATAAAATGTTGTTTTTACGAAATCCTTTAAAAATCATGTAACCTTTTCAAAACGTCAAATTTAATTAAAAAATAACGTCATTATTTGAAATATTCTTTAAGGTAAGAACCTTCCTGTAATTCATCAATTGTATCATTAATCTCTTGTTAAATTAGGGCTGATGATGGCAGTAGTGTTCTGCCGAAACATGTTCCCATTGTAATTTATTAAAGTTTGTGGAGTTCGGCTTGAATATATTTAAATTGTAATTTAAATTTACTCTACTTGGATTCATCGACATTCTTCTAGTTTATAAATATTGACCTGTCTGAGGAGAATGGTGAACACATAAAAATAATAATAAAACGAATGTTATCCCATACTTTAAACTCGCACTGTATATTAATATGTGAAGAGAAAGCTTTATGCCCCTTTTTAAGAAGCATATTGCGCGCACGGAGGAGTGACATTTGGCATAGTTAAAATTTATATGGAGAAGGAGAGCAGAAAGGTAAAATCTATACATATATAATATGTGTTACAAACACATTAAATTAAATGTCAATGTCAAACAGTCAAACACACGGGAAAAATGTCAATACAAACGGGAACTTGTTACGATTATTCAGTGTTTATAGCTTTAAGGATAGTACCTGAGTGTTTCCCTATACGTTTGGTGTAGTATAGTTAAAATTTCTCTTTCTCTGATAAAATTACAAATGATAAATAAATAAAAGGTAAAAAAATTATGGCCAACTTTGACAAAAACGATATTTTAAAACTTTCTGATAGCTTTATTGAAGGGTAATAACTTTATAGAAATAAAAAAAATGTAAAACAAAATAAAAATGTTTTTTTTTAAACTTAAGTATATTATATTCGATTGTATTAGGAATTGGAGTATAGTGGGTAGACGGTGCAAGAAAATGAGAGATAGAGAAACACTGAAAGGTAAGGGCGTAGCCTGGTACGGCCTAGGAGACATCTGAAGTTGCGATTCCCATACAAAAGTACCTATTTTTAGTTTTTCGATTTTTCAGCTGAGCTTTAGGGTTGAAACCCAAGAGGGCGCCCCTGGGCCCCCATGTCCATGTTTTAATAGTTATTCCGCTATTCGGGGTGGAGCCAAATCCAACAAATCAAATATCATAAAAGCCCTTCTTGAGTTATAAACCCAAAGGTGCCCCCCTGGGCCCCCATGTCCACACTGTATATAGATATACAAAAAAAAAACATTTTTGTAGTTGCAAATGATTCAATTTTCCTTGCCTGCTTTATTGACGATTTTTATTACTTCGGTTTGTGGAAATCGGCGGATTACATTTTTCCTGTTATCCTTGAATTATTTCCTTCAAAACCAAACAAAAATCGAGCGCGTTCGAGAATGTCGAGGTAACGTTTTTTTTTTGTCCCTTACATCACGGTTTTTAGCATGTAATTAACCCATCATACCATAATCTGACGCGCTCGAGTATTTCCAACTATCGATTTTTTTTACTAGTCTGATCGGCTGCCCTACACGCGGGGTCGTATATAGAGGGCTTAGATATGGTGGAGGTACCCAACAGGGTGCAAGGTATTTTGAGAAAATCCCCTATTGGGGAACTTGACACCTTGGTTAACTTAAGAACTTGAGAAACTCAAATCTAATAATATGTAATTTTGAAAACCCTAACTTGAGAACCGGAAGAAATTACACACATTTAATTTGTCTAAGTGTGTATACAGAGTGATTACAAAGTCCGCGGTTCAAAGCGTGTTCAAAGCGTTAAAACACGTCTGGGAATGTGTCAAATAGTTGGCGGGTGGCAATTTGAGCACATCTTATCGAGAAGTAGGTAGGTAGAAATTCTATTCTTATTTTAACAACATTTTTACAGAACTTGGAGGCTTATAGTATTCATGATGTCCCTAGTTTTCTGCATCTACTTAATTTATGAAACATAATATATAAAATTGGAAGGAAGTCCAGTTTTGACAATAAATGATATTGTAACACCGTAGTTACTAACTTTTATTAAAAATAAACGTTTTTCTATGTACAAATCTCGTTCCCTTCTTATACCCCTACTGGTGTTCTTGATTCTTTCTATTCCGGGAATAATGAGATCATCTTTTCGGCGCGACCGAATATTCTTGAAGTATGACATCAGCGCGACAGAACCTTCTCAGCTGATGAGAGCATCTTATGTGAACAATCATTCCCAAAAGGTTCTCAGGGTCTGTGTACTTTTCTAGATCAACGCCGTTACCGTATGTGGTCATTCCAATAATTGTTCCCACACAGATGACAGACAGACAGATGGCGCCGTCGTCGGAATATGATGTTTTCTTCCAAAATAATATTTACAAAAGTGATTGAAAAGTACTAGGCCGGGAATTTAACGTTTCCGGTAGATTTTGAATCCTGCAAAACCGTCGATATTGGCTGGCGGCATAAAAAAATAAATTTTAAAACAGTTCGTCAAATAAAAATAAATTTGGCGTAAAAACCTTTGTAGAATCGTCAATTTCGTTAACACCAAGGGCTTCCAAAACTCAGTTTGGTTACAATTTCAACGGTTTTGCCAAGAAAGAAGGTTTAATTTAGAAGAGCCTGCCAGACATCAGTCAGCTAAATTTAATATTGAAAGACTCTGGACACATTATGAAGAAATTGGACTATTTGGAACACCACCGCTAAGCTGTTAACAGAAAAGTATTTTGAAGAATTTAAAAAAATTAAAATAGATCCGTTTGTTGGAATAGATTTTAAGCACGCGAGAGCTTCCAGAGAGAGTAAAAAAAGAACTTCAAGCACAGGCAGAAAAAAGAAAAGTAAGCTCAATTGCATTGACAGGTTTCGAATCGGTCAAAATGATTAATTACTGGGACGAGAATACTCCTTCTGGACTGCAACTCGGATTTTTTTCTAGTAGCTGCAAGAGAGCTTGCATGAAGAGGAGGAGAGGAGCTGCTTGTTTAACCCATCATTTTAATAAAGGATTACGATGGAATGCCAACTGGTCGTTTATAATATAATTCCATATTTAGTAAGACGTGTCAGGGAGGAGCTCACCGTCTTGCTGACAGCAAATGGTTGATACTCCATGTCGAGGATCCGAATATTTGTCCAGTGAGGTTAGTTTCTCTTAGAATTTGCATAATTTCTTTCCGTTAGGCTTTTAGAAAATATGCTTTCTAAGAGGGGACCTAATATCAAAACTGACAGATTGTTCTTGACTGAAAATTATTTTTGGAATAAACCTAATGGGAATGGGTGGTTTAAGAATTGCCCCGTAGGCATCAATAAAATCGCCAAATGGAGAATACAAAGTGCCGAGAAAGCAGGACTCGATATGAAACAAATTAAGGTCACAAATCATTCACCAAGGTCAACTGCGGTGACTAAATTATAAAAGGCCGGCGTATCGGAACAAGAACTGATTAAGATAACTGGCTACAGCAGCACCGCATCGATTAATCCATATTGTGTAAAATAACTGCCAAATTTATCATTACCATTAGAATTAAAATGTTTTTATTTGTTGATTAATAATGTTTTTTTTTAATTTTGTTTTTTATCGGAAAAACTAGAGTAAATGCGGTGGACAAGTGAAGAGCAAGAGAGCGCGATTCTGGTGAAAAGAAAAGGAAGCAGCTTTTCTTGTCAGTAGTGTAATTAGTATTTGATTGGTTCTGTATTATAAATTGGAGCATTTTCATTGGTGGTTTAATAATGATTTGGATTGTCAACATACAATACTGGGCGTGGATGGTAATTAATTAAAGATTCTGTACATTTGAGGTAAGCTTTCGGGTGGTGCGTGCAATAATCGCGTTAAATAAACTGTGTAGCTATATGAATATTTTTTACCAAAGGCAAAATACGCATATTAGTGTCACGAAACGGTTTATTCCTAATAATATAAGACTCACTAGCAAACGAATTCACAACAGCGGCAATTACACGAAATTCAAGATTCAAAAATAACTCTTCCCACCAAACACTCCGGAAGGTTATAAAATATGCGAGTCTAATACCATAGTCATTTAGAATGTCTTCGGCTACTACAGAAAAGAGTCTTGGTCGTCAAGTGAGAAAGTACTGGCGGGAGTACAATGAAACGACTGGGATACAAGGACTTCGATATTTGACGGAAAAAAGGTCGCGAATAGAAAAGTGAGTAAAATTTTAAATTTTTGTTGTGAAAGTGTTTCGTGTTGATGTTTGACTTGGTGATTTTGTAGTGTCTAATTAGTTCTACTTTAGTTTTCGTTTTAAACAATTTTGGTTATCGGGCAATACAATTTTTATGGACTTCTACGAATCTTCTATATTCTTAATAATAGGCGTTATTCTTTTATTTGATTTTTTAGACTTCCTATTCTTATTCTTAATATAAACTAAAAAACCATGAATAAACGAATATTTTATGGAGATTCATTTTGAAGGGGTTCGAAATTTAGATTTAAAATCAGGGAATAGTAAATATATAAATGATATAAAAAGGGATATTGATGTAAATAGTTACAGAACCAACATTTTTCGGTAATACGGCTAAAAACCAGGTGTGCAAGCATTTCGGGTAACGAATTATCCACCTACTACCAAAATGGACGCGAGTTAAAGAACAAACTCAATAATTTTTTTTAATACATGCTTAAAAAACTAAATCAGTGCATTACACGTGAGTCTTGTACTTATAGAATCAATAATTATTCCTATTAGATATTTATGCTCAAATCCACAAATTTATGTATCTTTATTTTACATCTACTGACGAGAAGCGAAATATAACCGGTTCACAAAAATCTGTTCTTTTTAAATCAGAAGATTTTCACGGCCGAAGTCATTAAAATATTTACAACATCACTTAATCGAGGTTTGTAATCAGCCGAAAGGTCGATGGTGTTTCATTTGAAGAAGAAACGGTGTAAACCCGGATTTGATAATTTTATATTTTCAGACTCAATTCATTTCGTTAGGTGCGCATGTTTCAAAGACACTTCTATTGACAAACCCTGATGTATCATGTTTACCAGAATGTCTCAATATTTCAAAAAGTAATAATATCTATGCCATTGACTTGCGATACAAACTTCAAATTAATTAAAGCAATATTAAAATCATCTAATATTTATGAGGCGTTTCAAAACATTTTGGCAATTTAGAATCTAAAATCTAAATTAAATCCGCTATTATAAGGAAGCGGACAGGAACAATTTTTACATTGGATTCCAAAGCCTACTTTGACCCTGTATTAAGGCTAAACAAGATCAAGTGTGCGACGAAGAGAACCCTATCGGAGAAGAATTTACGCATTTATATGGAAATGATTGGGTAAATTGTTTAAACAAAAAAGTATTTAGAATCCATTGCCAGGTAGAATTTGCGCTACCATTCCACTTTTCTAAAAAAAAAAAAAATTCAAAAAAATTGTGTAAGATTTAATAAATAATAAACAAATAGTTAATAAATAATAGAGTTAGAGCTTTGGTTTAAAAGTCAATTTCTTCATCGATTAACGGAGAATAAAAAAGATTTACGCATTCCTGTCGTACCGTGAATAGTTTATTTTAAGAAGAATGATGAAAAAAGTGCACAAAAATCTAAAAAATTAAATAAAAAAGAGAAATATTTTTTTCATAACAATCGATGTATGGTTGTTTTCAGTATTTTCAAAGAATTAAAAAAAAATATAACCGAAAAATTCATTTGTTTATATTTTTTGTTAAATAAACAAACAAAAAGTAAAAAATATTCCATAATACAGAAGAGCAATTATAAATATTGATTAAAAAAACGGTTTCTTAATTTTTAATATTTAGCAACAAAAAAAAAGTTAATTAACAAAGGCGTTTTTACCAATCCACAGGCCAACGATGAAAAAACTTTCTGAACAATTTTACCTAATTCATGTGTTGTTTGGTGAGCTGATTCCGAAAATAATAATAAAAAGTCGTATCACCCACCAATTTGTCACATTTTAATATTAAAAAAAATAGTTTAGCAATGTTCAGCACAAGGCAAAGGAGGCTTGGATATCATTTAAAGAAATTTTGACAAAGTTTTTGGGCAATATGAAAGCTCCTAACTATGAACTCATCGTAGGTAACATCGACAAGTTCAAAACTCTTGGTTGTCTGATGAGCCTTAAAGTCCACTTAAAGCACAACCATCTTGACTTTTTTCTTAAAAATATTCGCATTGTAGTAATTTAATATTATCGTAAGTAAAAATTGTAACCTAATAAAAAAAACTGTTTTTTAAATTTTTATGTATCAAGTTTTCCCTATTTTGAAATATTTAATCAATGTCATATTGTGAAAGAACTGTGGGTGGTAACCACCGTCCGGTTTAGCGTTAATACGTGAAAATAAAACTTTGTACCCCTCTTTAAGATTATTTTGCGCACGGAGGAGTGTGAAATTTGGCATGGTTAAAGTTTGTACGGAGAAGAAGTGCAGAAAGCTAAAATTTATATTTAATATGATTGTGTTACAAATACATTAAATTAATTATTTATTACTGTAATAAGATTAGAGTACTCCGAGCGCTCGACAGACTAGCGCTGCGGTCGCCATCGAACATTCTTCCCGCTCGGGCTTGCACAGTTACTCTTATTCGCTGGTATAATGCAAATAAAATTTATGAAACATATTTTCCGGACCTGCTATGACGTTTCAAAATTAGAAATACTTTTAACAATATTAAACAAACAATTTGAAATTTGCAATATATTATTTATATATAAACATAATTACGTTTTTAAAACGTATGCAAATTGGCGTGTGGGTCTTAGAATCGATATTATTGTAATTATATAAATTTGTATACAAAATTTCAACAAAATATATTAATTATTTCATGTTCTGTATCTGTTATTTTGTTGACACTTGAAAATTCTTCCTCACGAAGTAATATTTGGGAATTCATCACTGTCATAGAAAGGCAATATAGCAATTTCCCCCTGAAAACGTAAAAGAAAAACTCAACAGCATCCAGCAAAATTGAAATCAAGTTCTGGAAATAATTCATAATAAGGATAAATGGATTTGAATTCTTTGTTACGTTATTGTGGCGCAGTCACTGGCTCGGACAGGCAGGTGTAATTTATGTCAATAAATAAAATATTGGCCTATCCGAGTAAAATTTTTAAGAAATAAAAATAAAAATATAACGGATTTTATCCCATACTTATACTACACTCGCACTGTGTATTAATACCTGAAGAGAAACCATTGTACTCTTTTTGCGCGCACGGAGGAGTGAGTTTATAATATGGAGATGGAGACCAGAAAACTAAAATCTATAGATAACATAAAATGTGTTTCAAATACATTAAATTAAATAGAATAAATCATTCATATTTTACGTTCATACTGTCAATGTCAAATTATTTTGCCTAAATTTAAAATATTGATATTATTTATTTGATTTCTGGATTTCAGGCTGTCAGTTTCTCGAGTTCTCAGGCTTATAGATTTACATTTACTAGATTTCAAACGTTTTCAGGTTTTTAGTGTTTTAGATTTTCTGATTACCAGATTTTGAGGTTAGGACCCTCTACGACTTTTCGACACCCTTTAGAATTCCTCGAGTTTCTTCGGGATTTTCATATGCCTCGTGAGGGCCCGTCATAAATTTGCAAAATTCCTCAAAAATTATTTAGAACTTTTTAGTAAGTTTACAGGACATTGCAGGACTCTACAATACCCTTCGAGCTTTTCAGGATTCATTCGGCCAAGGTTTATCAGAATTCTTCACTATAACCGGCAAAATTCTGCAAGGTATTGTAATACATTTCAACTGATGTTTAAATTCTTCAGAACTCGTCACGGTTTTACAAGACTCTTCAAGTGTTACGAAAAATTGTTAAGAGTTCTTCAGTAATCCTCAGAAATTTTTAGTATACTTCTGGAGTTCTTAGGAATTTCGAGGATCCTCCAATACTGTATCGAGTTCTTCGGGACTTTTAGGACGCTTAGTGCTCATTAGATTTTTTAATGCTCCTTTTGGCTTTTTTTTCCTTATGACATTGCAGGACCCGTCAGTAATTTTAGGGTTCTGCAAGAGCCTTTTTAGGATAAACAAAAGCAATAATTGTCTGGACCACTTTTGGTGGTAAATAATTACTTTTAATTATTAATTTCCCTTAAAACACAAAAGACAAAATTTATTAAGCCGACGCACGTTTCGCCAACAATGTTGGCATCATCAGGGCGATGAATAAAGTTTATTCTTGGCCCTGATAATGCCAACATATCCCTCCTGGTGTTATCGATTTGTTCTGTTCTGGAGTGATGACATCATCCTATGTGAACATTTCTCCCGGCACGTGCGACCGTCGTCTAGACCTAGAGCACGTTCTGGACTGATGACATCATCTTATACGATGCGAATTCATTTGTTTATATTTTTTGTTAAATAAACAAATAAAAAGTAAAAAATATTCCATAATATAGAAGAGCAATTATAAATATTGATTTAAAAAACGGTTTCTTAATTTTTAATATTTAGCAACAAAAAAAAGTTAATTAACAAAGGCGTTTTTACCAATCCACAGGCCAACGATGAAAAAACTTTCTGAACAATTTTACCTAATTCATGTGTTGTTTGGTGAGCTGATTCCGAAAATAATAATAAAAAGTCGTATCACCCACCAATTTGTCACATTTTAATATTTAAAAAAAATAGTTTAGCAATGTTCAGTACAAGGCAAAGGAGGCTTGGATATCATTTAAAGAAATTTTGACAAAGTTTTTGGGCAATATGAAAACTCCTCACTATGAACTCATCGTAGGTAATATCGACAAGTTCAAAACTCTTGGTTGTCTGATGAGCCTTAAAGTCCACTTAAAGCACAACCATCTTGACTTTTTTCTTAAAAATATTCGCATTGTAGTAATTTAATATTATCGTAAGTAAAAATTATAACCTAATAAAAAAAACTGTTTTTTTAATTTTTATGTATCAAGTTTTCCCTATTTTGAAATATTTAATCAATGTCATATTGTGAAAGAACTGTGGGTGGTAACCACCGTCCGGTTTAGCGTTAATACGTGAAAATAAAACTTTCTATCCCTCTTTAAGATTATTTTGCGCACGGAGGAGTGTGAAATTTGGCATGGTTAAAGTTTGTACGGAGAAGAAGTGCAGAAAGCTAAAATTTATATTTAATATGATTGTGTTACAAATACATTAAATTAATTATTTATTACTGTAATAAGATTAGAGTACTCCGAGCGCCCGACAGACTAGCGCTGCGGTCGCCATCGAACATTCTCCCCGCTCGGCCTTGCACAGTTACTCTCATTCGCTGGTATAATGCAAATAAAATTTATGAAACATATTTTCCGGACCTGCTATGACGTTTCAAAACTAGAAATACTTTTAACAATATTAAACAAACAATTTGAAATTTGCAATATATTATTTATATATAAACATAATTACGTTTTGAAAACGTATGCAAATTAGCGTGTGGGTCTTAGAACGATATTATTATAATTATATAAATTTGTATACAAAATTTCAACAAAATATATTAATTATTTCATGTTCTGTATCTGATATTTTGTTGACACTTGAAAATTCTTCCTCACGAAGTAATGTTTGGGAATTCACCACTGTCATAGAAAGGCAATATAGCAATTTCCCCCTGAAAACGTAAAAGAAAAACTCAACAGCATCCAGCAAAATTGAAATCAAGTTCTGGAAATAATTCATAATAAGGACAAATGGATTTGAATTCTTTGTTACGTTATTGTTGCGCAGTCACTGGCTCGGACAGGCAGGAGTAATTTATGTCAATAAATTAAATATTGACCTGTCCGAGTAAAATTTTTAAGAAATAAAAATAAAAATATAACGTATTTTATCCCATACTTATACTACACTCGCACTGTGTATTAATACCTGAAGAGAAACCATTGTACTCTTTTTGCGCGCACGGAGGAGTGAGTTTATAATATGGAAATGGAGACCAGAAAGCTAAAATCTATATATAACATAAAATGTGTTTCAAATACATTAAATTAACTAGAATAAATCATTCATATTTTACGTTCATACTGTCAATGTCAAATTATTTTGCCTAAATTTAAAATATTGATATTATTTATTTGATTTCTGGTTTTCAGGCTGTCAGTTTCTCGAGTTCTCAGGCTTATAGATTTACATTTCCTAGATTTCAAACGTTTTCAGGTTTTTAGTGTTTTAGATTTTCTGATTACCAGATTTTGAGGTTAGGACACCCTTTAGAATTCCTCGAGTTTCTTTGGGATTTTCATATGCCTCGTGAGGGCCTGTCATAACTTTGCAAAATTATTTAGAACTTTTTAGTAAGTTTACAGGACATTGCAGGACTCTACAATACCCTTCGAGCTTTTCAGGATTCATTCGGCCAAGGTTTATCAGAATTCTTCACTATAACCGGCAAAATTCTGCAAGATATTGTAATACATTTCAACTGATGTTTAAATTCTTCAGAACTCGTCACGGTTTTACAAGACTCTTCAAGTGTTACGAAAAATTGTTAAGAGTTCTTCAGTAATCCTCAGAAATTTTTAGTATACTTCTGGAGTTCTTAGGAGTTTCGAGGATCCTCCAATACTGTATCGAGTTCTTCGGGACTTTTAGGACGCTTAGTGCTCATTAGATTTTTTAATGCTCCTTTTGGCTTTTTTTTCCTTATGACATTGCAGGACCCGTCAGTAATTTTAGGGTTCTGCAAGAGCCTTTTTAGGATAAACAAAAGCAATAATTGTCTGGACCACTTTTGGTGGTAAATAATTACTTTTAATTAGTAATTTCCCCTAAAACACAAAAGACAAAATTTATTAAGCCGACGCACGTTTCGCCAACAATGTTGGCATCATCAGGGCGATGAATAAAGTTTATTCTTGGCCCTGATAATGCCAACATATCCCTCCTGGTGTTATCGGTTTGTTCTGTTCTGGAGTGATGACATCATCCTATGTGAACATTTCTCCCGACACAATAGCACGTGCGACCGTCGCCTAGACCTAGAGAACGTTCTGGACTGATGACATCATCTTATGCGATGCGAATTCATTTGTTTATATTTTTTGTTAAATAAACAAATAAAAAGTAAAAAATATTCCATAATATAGAAGAGCAATTATAAATATTTATTAAAAAAACGGTTTCTTAATTTTTAATATTTAGCAACAAAAAAAAAAGTTCATTAACAAAGGCGTTTTTACCAATCCACAGGCCAACGATGAAAAAACTTTCTGAACAATTTTACCTAATTCATGTGTTGTTTGGTGAGCTGATTCCGAAAATAATAATAAAAAGTCGTATCACCCACCAATTTGTCACATTTTAATATTAAAAAAAAAAATAGTTTAGCAATGTTCAGTACAAGGCAAAGGAGGCTTGGATATCATTTAAAGAAATTTTGACAAAGTTTTTGGGCAATATGAAAGCTCCTAACTATGAACTCATCGTAGGTAATATCGACAAGTTCAAAACTCTTGGTTGTCTGATGAGCCTTAAAGTCCACTTAAAGCACAACCATCTTGACTTTTTTCTTAAAAATATTCGCATTGTAGTAATTTAATATTATGGTAAGTAAAAATTGTAACCTAATAAAAAAAACTGTTTTTTTAATTTTTATGTATCAAGTTTTCCCTATTTTGAAATATTTAATCAATGTCATATTGTGAAAGAACTGTGGGTGGTAACCACCGTCCGGTTTAGCGTTAATACGTGAAAATAAAACTTTGTACCCCTCTTTAAGATTATTTTGCGCACGGAGGAGTGTGAAATTTGGCATGGTTAAAGTTTGTACGGAGAAGAAGTGCAGAAAGCTAAAATTTATATTTAATATGATTGTGTTACAAATACATTAAATTAATTATTTATTACTGTAATAAGATTAGAGTACTCCGAGCGCCCGACAGACTAGCGCTGCGGTCCCCATCGAACATTCTTCCCGCTCGGGCTTGCACAGTTACTCTCATTCGCTGGTATAATGCAAATAAAATTTATGAAACATATTTTCCGGACCTGCTATGACGTTTCAAAATTAGAAATACTTTTAACAATATTAAACAAACAATTTGAAATTTGCAATATATTATTTATATATAAACATAATTACGTTTTGAAAACGTATGCAAATTGGCGTGTGGGTCTTAGAATCGATATTATTGTAATTATATAAATTTGTATACAAAATTGAACAAAATATATTACTTATTTCATGTTCTGTATCTGATATTTTGTTGACACTTGAAAATTCTTCCTCACGAAGTAATGTTTGGGAATTCATCACTGTCATAGAAAGGCAATATAGCAATTTCCCCCTGAAAACGTAAAAGAAAAGCTCAACAGCATCCAGCAAAATTGAAATCAAGTTCTGGAAATAATTCATAACAAGGATAAATGGATTTGAATTCTTTGTTACGTTATTGTTGCGCAGTCACTGGCTCGGACAGGCAGGTGTAATTTATGTCAATAAATAAAATATTGGCCTATCCGAGTAAAATTTTTAAGAAATAAAAATAAAAATATAACGGATTTTATCCCATACTTATACTACACTCGCACTGTGTATTAATACCTGAAGAGAAACCATTGTACTCTTTTTGCGCGCACGGAGGAGTGAGTTTATAATATGGAGATGGAGACCAGAAAACTAAAATCTATAGATAACATAAAATGTGTTTCAAATACATTAAATTAAATAGAATAAATCATTCATATTTTACGTTCATACTGTCAATGTCAAATTATTTTGCCTAAATTTAAAATATTGATATTATTTATTTGATTTCTGGATTTCAGGCTGTCAGTTTCTCGAGTTCTCAGGCTTATAGATTTACATTTCCTAGATTTCAAACGTTTTCAGGTTTTTAGTGTTTTAGATTTTCTGATTACCAGATTTTGAGGTTAGGACCCTCAACGACTTTTCGACACCCTTTAGAATTCCTCGAGTTTCTTCGGGATTTTCATATGCCTCGCGAGGGCCCGTCATAAATTTGCAAAATTCCTCAAAAATTATTTAGAACTTTTTAGTAAGTTTACAGGACATTCCAGGACTCTACAATACCCTTCGAGCTTTTCAGGATTCATTCGGCCAAGGTTTATCAGAATTCTTCACTATAACCTGCAAAATTCTGCAAGATATTGTAATACATTTCAACTGATGTTTAAATTCTTCAGAACTCGTCACGGTTTTAAAAGACTCTTCAAGTGTTACGAAAAATTGTTAAGAGTTCTTCAGTAATCCTCAGAAATTTTTAGTATACTTCTGGAGTTCTTAGGAATTTCGAGGATCCTCCAATACTGTATCGAGTTCTTCGGGACTTTTAGGACGCTTAGTGCTCATTAGATTTTTTAATGCTCCTTTTGGCTTTTTTTTCCTTATGACATTGCAGGACCCGTCAGTAATTTTAGGGTTCTGCAAGAGCCTTTTTAGGATAAACAAAAGCAATAATTGTCTGGACCACTTTTGGTGGTAAATAATTACTTTTAATTATTAATTTCCCTTAAAACACAAAAGACAAAATTTATTAAGCCGACGCACGTTTCGCCAACAATGTTGGCATCATCAGGGCGATGAATAAAGTTTATTCTTGGCCCTGATAATGCCAACATATCCTTCCTGGTGTTATCGATTTGTTCTGTTCTGGAGTGATGACATCATCCTATGTGAACATTTCTCCCGACACAATAGCACGTGCGACCGTCGTCTAGACCTACAGAACGTTCTGGACTGATGACATTATCTTATGCGATGCGAATTCATTTGTTTATATTTTTTGTTAAATAAACAAATAAAAAGTAAAAAATATTCCATAATATAGAAGAGCAATTATAAATATTGATTAAAAAAACGGTTTCTTAATTTTTAATATTTAGCAACAAAAAAAAAGTTAATTAACAAATGCGTTTTTACCAATCCACAGGCCAACGATGAAAAAACTTTCTGAACAATTTTACCTAATTCATGTGTTGTTTGGTGAGCTGATTCCGAAAATAATAATAAAAAGTCGTATCACCCACCAATTTGTCACATTTTAATATTAAAAAAAAATAGTTTAGCAATGTTCAGTACAAGGCAAAGGAGGCTTGGATATCATTTAAAGAAATTTTGACAAAGTTTTTGGGCAATATGAAAGCTCCTAACTATGAACTCATCGTAGGTAATATCGACAAGTTCAAAACTCTTGGTTGTCTGATGAGCCTTAAAGTCCACTTAAAGCACAACCATCTTGACTTTTTTCTTAAGAATATTCGCATTGTAGTAATTTAATATTATCGTAAGTAAAAATTGTAACCTAATAAAAAAAACTGTTTTTTTAATTTTTATGTATCAAGTTTTCCCTATTTTGAAATATTTAATCAATGTCATATTGTGAAAGAACTGTGGCTGGTAACCACCGTCCGGTTTAGCGTTAATACGTGAAAATAAAACTTTGTATCCCTCTTTAAGATTATTTTGCGCACGGAGGAGTGTGAAATTTGGCAAGGTTAAAGTTTGTACGGAGAAGAAGTGCAGAAAGCTAAAATTTATATTTAATATGATTGTGTTACAAATACATTAAATTAATTATTTATTACTGTAATAAGATTAGAGTACTCCGAGCGCCCGACAGACTAGCGCTGCGGTCGCCATCGAACATTCTTCCCGCTCGGGCTTGCACAGTTACTCTTATTCGCTGGTATAATGCAAATAAAATTTATGAAACATATTTTCCGGACCTGCTATAACGTTTCAAAATTAGAAATACTTTTAACAATATTAAACAAACAATTTGAAATTTGCAATATATTATTTATATATAAACATAATTACGTTTTGAAAACGTATGCAAATTGGCGTGTGGGTCTTAGAATCGATATTATTGTAATTATATAAATTTGTATACAAAATTTCAACAAAATATATTAATTATTTCATGTTCTGTATCTGTTATTTTGTTGACACTTGAAAATTCTTCCTCACGAAGTAATGTTTGGGAATTCATCACTGTCATAGAAAGGCAATATAGCAATTTCCCCCTGAAAACGTAAAAGAAAAACTCAACAGAATCCAGCAAAATTGAAATCAAGTTCTGGAAATAATTCATAATAAGGATAAATGGATTTGAATTCTTTGTTACGTTATTGTTGCGCAGTCACTGGCTCGGACAGGCAGGTGTAATTTATGTCAATAAATAAAATATTGGCCTATCCGAGTAAAATTTTTAAGAAATAAAAATAAAAATATAACGGATTTTATCCCATACTTATACTACACTCGCACTGTGTATTAATACCTGAAGAGAAACCATTGTACTCTTTTTGCGCGCACGGAGGAGTGAGTTTATAATATGGAAATGGAGACCAGAAAGCTAAAATCTATATATAACATAAAATGTGTTTCAAATACATTAAATTAACTAGAATAAATCATTCATATTTTACGTTCATACTGTCAATGTCAAATTATTTTGCCTAAATTTAAAATATTGATATTATTTATTTGATTTCTGGTTTTCAGGCTGTCAGTTTCTCGAGTTCTCAGGCTTATAGATTTACATTTCTTAGATTTCAAACGTTTTCAGGTTTTTAGTGTTTTAGATCTTCTGATTACCAGATTTTGAGGTTAGGACTCTCTACGACTTTTCGACACCCTTTAGAATTCCTCGAGTTTCTTCGGGATTTTCATATGCCTCGTGAGGGCCCGTCATAAATTTGCAAAATTCCTCAAAAATTATGTAGAACTTTTTAGTAAGTTTACAGGACATTGCAGGACTCTACAATACCCTTCGAGCTTTTCAGGATTCATTCGGCCAAGGTTTATCAGAATTCTTCACTATAACCGGCAAAATTCTGCAAGATATTGTAATACATTTCAACTGATGTTTAAATTCTTCAGAACTCGTCACGGTTTTACAAGACTCTTCAAGTGTTACGAAAAATTGTTAAGAGTTCTTCAGTAATCCTCAGAAATTTTTAGTATACTTTTGGAGTTCTTAGGAATTTCGAGGATCCTCCAATACTGTATCGAGTTCTTCGGGACTTTTAGGACGCTTAGTGCTCATTAGATTTTTTAATGCTCCTTTTGGCTTTTTTTTCCTTATGACATTGCAGGACCCGTCAGTAATTTTAGGGTTCTGCAAGAGCCTTTTTAGGATAAACAAAAGCAATAATTGTCTGGACCACTTTTGGTGGTAAATAATTACTTTTAATTAGTAATTTCCCCTAAAACACAAAAGACAAAATTTATTAAGCCGACGCACGTTTCGCCAACAATGTTGGCATCATCAGGGCGATGAATAAAGTTTATTCTTGGCCCTGATAATGCCAACATATCCCTCCTGGTGTTATCGGTTTGTTCTGTTCTGGAGTGATGACATCATCCTATGTGAACATTTCTCCCGACACAATAGCACGTGCGACCGTCGCCTAGACCTAGAGAACGTTCTGGACTGATGACATCATCTTATGCGATGCGAATTCATTTGTTTATATTTTTTGTTAAATAAACAAATAAAAAGTAAAAAATATTCCATAATATAGAATAGCAATTATAAATATTGATTAAAAAAACGGTTTCTTAATTTTTAATATTTAGCAACAAAAAAAAGTTAATTAACAAAGGCGTTTTTACCAATCCACAGGCCAACGATGAAAAAACTTTCTGAACAATTTTACCTAATTCATGTGTTGTTTGGTGAGCTGATTCCGAAAATAATAATAAAAAGTCGTATCACCCACCAATTTGTCACATTTTAATATTAAAAAAAAAATAGTTTAGCAATGTTCAGTACAAGGCAAAGGAGGCTTGGATATCATTTAAAGAAATTTTGACAAAGTTTTTGGGCAATATGAAAGCTCCTAACTATGAACTCATCGTAGGTAATATCGACAAGTTCAAAACTCTTGGTTGTCTGATGAGCCTTAAAGTCCACTTAAAGCACAACCATCTTGACTTTTTTCTTAAAAATATTCGCATTGTAGTAATTTAATATTGTCGTAAGTAAAAATTGTAACCTAATAAAAAAAACTGTTTTTTTAATTTTTATGTATCAAGTTTTCCCTATTTTGAAATATTTAATCAATGTCATATTGTGAAAGAACTGTGGGTGGTAACCACCGTCCGGTTTAGCGTTAATACGTGAAAATAAAACTTTGTATCCCTCTTTAAGATTATTTTGCGCACGGAGGAGTGTGAAATTTGGCAAGGTTAAAGTTTGTACGGAGAAGAAGTGCAGAAAGCTAAAATTTATATTTAATATGATTGTGTTACGAATACATTAAATTAATTATTTATTACTGTAATAAGATTAGAGTACTCCGAGCGCCCGACAGACTAGCGCTGCGGTCGCCATCGAACATTCTTCCCGCTCGGGCTTGCACAGTTACTCTTATTCGCTGGTATAATGCAAATAAAATTTATGAAACATATTTTCCGGACCTGCTATGACGTTTCAAAATTAGAAATACTTTTAACAATATTAAACAAACAATTTGAAATTTGCAATATATTATTTATATATAAACATAATTACGTTTTGAAAACGTATGCAAATTGGCGTGTGGGTCTTAGAATCGATATTAATGTAATTATATAAATTTGTATACAAAATTGAACAAAATATATTACTTATTTCTATATTTTCACTGTCATAGAAAGGCAATATAGCAATTTCCCCCAGAAAACGTAAAAGAAAAGCTCAACAGCATCCAGCAAAATTGAAATCAAGTTCTGGAAATAATTCATAACAAGGATAAATGGATTTGAATTCTTTGTTACGTTATTGTTGCGCAGTCACTGGCTCGGACAGGCAGGTGTAATTTATGTCAATAAATAAAATATTGGCCTATCCGAGTAAAATTTTTAAGAAATAAAAATAAAAATATAACGGATTTTATCCCATACTTATACTACACTCGCACAATACCTGAAGAGAAACCATTGTACTCTTTTTGCGCGCACGGAGGAGTGAGTTTATAATATGGAGATGGAGACCAGAAAGCTAAAATCTATATATAACATAAAATGTGTTTCAAATACATTAAATTAAATAGAATAAATCATTCATATTTTACGTTCATACTGTCAATGTCAAATTATTTTGCCTAAATTTAAAATTTTGATATTATTTATTTGATTTCTGGATTTCAGGCTGTCAGTTTCTCGTGTTCTCAGCCTTATAGATTTACATTTCTTAGACTTGAAACGTTTTCAAGTTTTTAGTGTTTTAGATTTTCTGATTACCAGATTTTGAGGTTAGGACTCTCTACGACTTTTCGACACCCTTTAGAATTCCTCGAGTTTCTTCGGGATTTTCATATGCCTCGTGAGGGCCCGTCATAAATTTGCAAAATTCCTCAAAAATTATGTAGAACTTTTTAGTAAGTTTACAGGACATTGCAGGACTCTACAATACCCTTCGAGCTTTTCAGGATTCATTCGGCCAAGGTTTATCAGAATTCTTCACTATAACCGGCAAAATTCTGCAAGGTATTGTAATACATTTCAACTGATGTTTAAATTCTTCAGAACTCGTCACGGTTTTAAAAGACTCTTCAAGTGTTACGAAAAATTGTTAAGAGTTCTTCAGTAATCCTCAGAAATTTTTAGTTTACTTCTGGAGTTCTTAGGAATTTCGAGGATCCTCCAATACTGTATCGAGTTCTTCGGGACTTTTAGGACGCTTAGTGCTCATTAGATTTTTTAATGCTCTTTTGGCTTTTTTTTCCTTATGACATTGCAGGACCCGTCAGTAATTTTAGGGTTCTGCAAGAGCCTTTTTAGGATAAACAAAAGCAATATATCCCTCCTGGTGTTATCGATTTGTTCTGTTCTGGAGTGATGACATCATCCTATGTGAACATTTCTCCCGACACAATAGCACGTGCGACCGTCGTCTAGACCTAGAGAACGTTCTGGACTGATGACATCAGCTTATGCGATGCGAATTCCGGTGCGGTCGTCGTCGCAATACTTTCAAACTAATTTAAACCGAATGCAGTTATGTGGATATTCTCCAGATATGAAAACGTGTGCTCTTGTTGCATAAATAAAAATTTAGTGTCATAGAAAATAAATAATGTTATTAATTTACTTTTGTCCAAACAGGGTCTTTTGGGCTATTACGTTGATCCTTTCGTTAGCCGGATGTGTTTACATGATACATGAGATCGTAGCCAAGTATCGAGACAGCCCCGTTGTAGTCAGTTTTGCCAAAGAAGATACACCAATCTATCAAATACCCTATCCTGCTATAACGATTTGTCCGGAAGTTAAATATTCTTCCAAGCTTTTCAACTTCTCGGACACTTACTTCAAACTGTGGCAAAATGATTCCACCCCCTTAAGTGAAAATGAGCAAGTACTTTCTAGTATAGGTATTAGAAGTAATAATTTTCTTTTTAGATTTCTTTATTACGATTACTTAAGTCTACTCTGTGAGAGTGATGATGATTGGGACCGCGGGAACGCAACTCTTGGCGAAGACTTTTTCGAGATAGTCGAAAAGGTAAGTTTTTTTGAACGTTTAAACACCGTGTTAATTTTTAAAAGCAGTATATCTTACTATGAAATAAAGGTTTTAAATATTGTATTTTACGTTTTCAGTTAATGCCCACACTAAATATGAAAATGTATTACAACGACACCCTCCAGGATGTCTCCAAATATTTCACCAGAATCTTGATCGACCAAGGCATCTGCTATACCTTCAACATTTTAGATAGATCCGAAATGTTCGCCGACCACGTGTAAGCAAGCACTCATCACATAACTTTTTCCATATATATTTTTAGCTATCATTACTCTAATTTCCACCAAGTAAACTCCACGTCCAATAACTTCACTATAGAAAAGGGCTACAGTCCCACAGACGGTGTAGATACTTACCCTCGACGAGCCCTTGCTTCCGGGGCTGATAATGCTTTGGGCGTCTATTTACAGTATAATTCCAACGACACGGACTATGTGTGTAATAGTTTCCTACAGGGATTTAGAGTATAGAAATTCTCTACCGATTCTTGTAATAATAATATCTATGTAAATTTTAATTTTAGGTGTTGCTTCACAATTCCTGGGAGCTACCGCATTTGTCAAGCCACTATTTTCGAGTTCCGCTAGACAAAATAGTTACTGTTACAGTGGAGCCTGAAATGATAGTTACATCCAAGGCAGTGAAGAAGTTTAAATCGAATGACAGGAAATGTTATTTGAGCCATGAGAGGACTCTTAACTACTTCAAAATATACACGCAGTCAAACTGTCTTTTTGAGTGTTTGACAGAATTTACATTGTCTAAATGTGGCTGTGTTGACTATCACATGCCCAGTAAGTAGATTTCTATTGAATTTTGGGTAAATTTATAAATAAAAACGTTCACCAAAATAAATAAAATTGTGTGCGGTTGGGGTTCCTTACGCTTTTTCTTCAACTCCGAATGTAATTCGATATAGAGATTTAAATCGTTCATATTTGCATATTTTGACATTGAACGTTTGTTTTTGCTTCTCTTTCGATACACTTTTTGACGCTGGGCAGATAATTTCACTATTATCTCTCTGTAATGTATGTAAGTAGTAAACATTCGAATCACATGTACATTAAACGTATGTAAACAGTAGATACTTGTGTCAAGTTATACAGCTTAATTTGATCTACATAATTCACACATTAATCACTAAAATAATTATGTAGGTATCACAGAAGAAGAGTTGTGCTCGTAGTCGAATCGTTACGTGACGATTTCTGGCAAGTCAGTCACGCGTCACACTTCGTTCCAAAAAATCTGAATGCTTGTGTTGTTGGTTGTTTCAACACGACTTAAGTAATTAATATTGTTTTGTGGTAGGAAATGAGACAACTCCCATTTGCGGCACTGCAAACATCAACTGTACAGCGGACGCCGCAAGTACAAATGCTCCATTAAAATGTTAAACGTATGAATAACAACGCACCTACTTTCAGCGGATTTAAAAGTTAGAACGCTCGAAGATAAAATCTCCGGAAAATCATATTGTGACTGCAAACCTGAGTGCACATCTCTGAAATACAAGTTGACGAGATCTCAAAGTGATTTTTACTGGAGGGAATACTTCAAAGTCCAGAAGCGTTATGGTATTGAGGAAGACCTGGAAGAAACAAATGATGAGTAAATATAGAACAGACTATTGAATATAGTACAATACAGATTTTAATTTTTCAGACTTCATTGGTCCGTGCTGACGGTTTATTTTAAATCCGAGCAATTTATTACCCTAGAAAGAAATGAACTGTACGGGACAAGCGATTTTATTTCAAATTTCGGGGGTCTTCTTGGGCTTTTCACAGGTTTCTCTTTAATCTCCCTTGTAGAAAGTCTATATTTTCTGACGTTGAGAATATACTGCAATCGAAGTTTGTATGGCAACTGGTTTGGACAATAAAATGAATGTTATGAAAGGTTTAAAATGATAATCAAATTTAAGAAACGTGTCCTGAATTGTTGATGTATTTCTGTATTGTGTTCATATCGCCAATTAGGCAGACTTTTTTGTACATTATTTAACATATATTGGATTCTTCTTGTTAAACGTTCTATAGCAAATCATAGTATCATCGTTTGTTTTGTAATGTTTTAGGATTTCTTAATCTACTGTATTTTTCCCTACATTGTTCAACAAATTAGGCTGACTTCCGTTTTCTGTAATTTTATTTATGTTTTTTAATGAAAATCTTTCCTTCTTGCAAGAAAATAAATAAACGTTACGATGATCAGGGGTACTAAGAACGAGAGAATGTACGTACCATTTACGAACAGACAGTACCATTATTTACTGTTCTGTAAAATAAGTTGCCTATGTCCTAACATTTTGAACAGATTAGATAGACAGATTAGGTGTTGAGGGGTGTGAAGAAATTGGCTCCCCTCACTAACACTTAGACCACACCGCGGGCCCATTGTGTCACCCCTTCGTGTCCCTCATTCCTGTCTCTCATCCAGCCATCCGACGTCATCGAAAAAAGCTATTAAGGTTCCAGGCGAGGTACACCTTAAGTTGGCCCAGCTGGGCCATCTCTCCCCCAGTATGGACAAGGCGAGAGCCGGACATTCCCGTAGGATAGTTTCGTCCTCCTCTAAACACCTCCATCACGTGGAGGTGCTTCTTTAGCCTGTAATGTACTATCCGAATGCCCACCAAAAGGCGGCGTCTGGACAAATGCAGACAGGACAAGGATTTTTGATAAAAATTCTGATTTGTCTGCAGCCTGTTGACGTTTCGCATCTAGCGCAATGTCTAGAATGGGTGCCAGTTTTGAACAGTTTTGGGAGGTAGCGGTTGGCCGGTCGGATAGGCGGTTCGGTACCATCCGGTGTTCCCGTCGCACTCCGTCGAGCCAGCTCGTCAGCCCTCTCATTCCCCTCATTGCCGTTATCTCCTCGAACCTACCTAAGCTCAACGACATTGTTTAATGCTATTCTCGACAGTGCCAAATGGGTGCTTTCGAGAATAGCATTAATAGTACCACTTGAGAGGTAATCCTGCCACTAGCCAGAGCCCGCAGAGCTGCTCGGCTGTCGCTGAAGAAGGACATCGTTTTATTACTCTATTGATTTCTGTGGCACCCCGTAGAATGGCAGCAATCTCCGTCTGAAAGATATTGGCACATTCCCCTAGGGTTGCGCTCAGATTGCAGTTCGATTCGGGAATGTGAATTCCCGCTCTAGCGCCTGCTTTTGTTTTTGATCCATCCGTGAAGGTTGAAATGTCAACCTTCGGATGTTCTCCTGTAGCCGTATGCACTGCATAAGTTTTGTCGAAAGCATATTGAGGACAGATACGGTCCAACCCCGCACCCAAGGGAGTGCCTCCTTATTACATCATTTTTGTATCAAGCAGAGTGCTGTCTGCATAAGGTCACATAGTACTGAGATATCCCCGAAATAGACCTGTAAATGCACAGAAGAACTTCGACTTGCCTACCCGGCAAGGTGGTGTTCGTTGGGCAACGACTCTGAAGTTAGCAATATCCTGCAGTGGTTGGCAACGCGCCTGAAGCGTGTTGGCCGTGGCTAAAAAAAAGGGCGTGCCTTTTGGAGAGACTAGTTAGAAGCAACTGGTCGTCTTTTTGTAACTGACGCTTAATTTTTGTTTCTATCTGATTTTATTCTACTATGAGTTCTCCTGTTTTTAAAGTTGAGTGTGTTCTATGTTTAAATTGCATTGTCGAAAATTCACGTCATCAGAAGGATCGGTTGAATTTAAATTAAACACAGCGTGTGTGGTGCCACCCGAAGTATTTACGGGTAACCTTTTTATTCGATCTATTTTCTTTTTTGTCCTACTCAACATAATGAGATGGCATTGAAATTGAGCCGCGTTTGTTTCACGTGCATACTAGAAATTCTTATACAGGTTGTCTTACGAAAAACGCACCACGCTATAACTCTGTTATTAATAATCCGATTTCAGAAATTCAAAAACCGTGTAAGACAGGTGTATAAATGCTACAAAAGAGTATGATGTTTAATTTTTTTGAATAAGTCATTTTTGTCAAGCGATAGTCAACTTTTTTTTTTAAATAGCAACACATATTTTTTTTATTCAGTTTGGTGGGGATTTTTTTCTCAATACAATGGTATGTTTCAACTTGATTTTGTAAAATATTCTTGGAAAAGTTTTTTTTTCTAAAATTTCCAAGTGTTTAAAAAAAAAGTTGACTATCGCTTGACAAAAATGACTTATTCAAAAAAATTAAGAATCATACTCTTTTGTAGCATTTATACACCTGTCTTACACGGTTTTTGAATTTCCGAAATCGGATTATTAATAACAGAGTTATAGCGTGGTGCGTTTTTCGTAAGACAGCCTGTATAAAACCTTTTCAATTTATCCGTTGTAAGGCCATCCTTTGTCAGCGTCACTAATAAAATGGCCGCCATGATGGAAAGCTATTAGTCACCCCTTTGTTTATTAGATATTGTTTAAATAATATCCACTATTGCTATCCAAACCTGGATAAATCATTGAATAACTACCTGTCTTTATTTATGAGGCCGACAGCAGCATGGTCAGTTAAAAGCAATTTTGTCTCTGTTGACTTGAATTAACCAACACTGAATAAAAACTGAATACAGAAGGGCAAATAGCGGCAAAGCGCCACACCTAATGTTGATAATAATAAATAAGATAATAAGAAACTCCTGCAGTCTCCAGAATCCACAAAGTTCTGGCTAAGGAGGGCGCTGCGAGCAGGGTAGGCTTCCTAAAGAAAGCTGATGGAACCTATACAGAGACGGCAGAGGAAAGTCTAAGAGAACTAACCGAAGCCCACTTTCCGGGCTCATCGATTTTGTCAACTACGGAAGGACCTATCCAGTCTGAGGAGGAACCGAAAAGGCCTAAGAAAACAGACTGGAAACTTGCCACCGAAGTTATAAAACAAGACATAATAACACGGGCTCTGGACAAATTTAAGCAATTCAAATCCCAAGGGGTGGACGGGATCTGTCCAGTACTACTTCAAAGGGGCAAGGACGTTTTAATCCCACAAATGTGCAAATTCTACAGGGCAAGTATAGCCTGCGGTTATGTGTCAAAAGAGTGGCGAATGCTGAAAGTTGTATATTTACCAAAGGCAGGTAGATTAGTAGAACATACAGCAAAGTCATTCGGACCCATTAGCCTATCCTCTTTTCAACTGAAGACGTTGGAAAGACTCGTGGATAGGTACATAAGAGACAAGGTACTGATCAGAAGGCCATTGAGCGAACGTCAGTACGCGTACCAGCCGGGAAAGTCAACGGACTTGGCGCTAGTCGACCTCAACAGGTTATTATCCAAATCATTGGAAGACAAGGAAATTGCTTTAGCCACTTTCCTGGATATAGTGGGAGCATTTAACAACGCCTCCACTGTGTCCATAGTGAATGCTCTTAAAGAAAGAGGAATTCCCGAACTAGTGTGTAGATGGATAAATGCCGAGCTAAGAGATAGGACAGTGGTGTCCCAGCTTGGCACGGCACGGGAGAGGCTGCCCGCAGGGAGGAGTGTTATCACCGCTATTATGGGCAGTCTTGGTTGACGACCTATGGATCAGTGGTATGGTGGACAACGACGCTGCAAGTAGGGGGGATAAGGCTATTAAGCGGCGTGTAAAGGCTTGCATGTCTGAGCGCCACGGGAGCCATGAGAACCGCTCCTTCAGCAGCACTAGAAGTCCTGATGGACCTGCCACCACTACACATCCACATTCAGGGAGAAGCTAAGGTCGTCATGTACAGACAGAGGTACGGTGGGGCATACCTAAATCTCTGGGAAAAGCAAGAGAGGGATACCGTTCTCGGGATGCCCAGTGATGCAATGACTCCACGTTTCAACTTCGAAAGAAATTTCTACTGGACTGGAGCCGGGATCTACGGGGAAAAATCTAAGGAGAATATCCAGATATCCCTAGGTCAATTCGCAACGATTTTCCAAGCGGAGATAGTGACAATTGACCACTGTGTGAAGGAGTTATCAAGCAATCCATTCCTTCCAGATAAATTCACGGCTGGTATGGGATTACATACGCTCTCTAAAAGAAGTGGGCAGTAGGAATAGATTATTTCTTGCCTAGGTACCTGGACACGCGGGTTTCGAGGGTAATGGAACGGCGGACGTTGTGGCATAAACAGAAGTACGGTCAGGACTACAATAAACAGGTGGATCCGTACAAAATCTCAGGAATATAGTTGGATTGCTCACAGGGCACTGCCGACTCAATAGGCATCTGAGCCAGCTAGGCTTGGCAGAAGAAGACCTGTGCAGATTTTGCCAGGAAGAAGAGGAAACAGCCCAACATGTGCTCTGTCACTGTGAGGGCCTGTGTAGGGTAAGGTTTCAAATACTCGGCGAGGAAAAACCAAGTGCAGAGGAATACACGCGGGGATCGCTGTCCAGGCGATGGAGTCTAATCAAAAAGACCAAACTTGACGGCGTTCTCTGAAGACATGGAGGATCCACAATAGACCTCAATGGTCGCGGTGGAGACAGGCCCAGAAGACCGCCTCCTAAACCCCAATCTAATCTAATCTAATGTTGTGGTTCTGAAAGGTGCTATCTTTTTATGTTATGTTGCGCCTCCTTGCAATTTCCGTACCGTTGTTTGCATGTTACGAGATCTAGCTAATTTAGACACCGGGAAGCCAAATTTAGGTATCTGGTGTTTTTACTTTGTGCATGTTTGTAGTTTCATTGCGCCTCGTTGTGTTTGCGCCCTCTAGGTATCGTCGCGTCGCGTTCGTTTCAAAATGGCTTTGTCCATATATGTTTCGAATCAACAGATAGACCATATAGAATTAATTCTTGTGTTCGTGTTGCATGTTTCCGGACTCGCTTGAACTTCCCCCCGGGCTGCTGCGTTATTACGAGGTGGAGTTACTGTTGCCTCGAGCGCCAGTTTTTTAACGTGGTATGCTTCACGGGTCCACGGGTAGCTAAAAGTCGGAGTACGGAACTCCAGAGGTCATCTGTATAGTTTGGCGGGATGGAAAAATAAAGTCGATTCGGTGTTACAGTTTAATGTTCCCCTTATTTACAACTATTTACAATATATTTTTAAAGCTTAGCGATTCGGTCGGTGGTAATTCGGTGAGGGAACTTGAGATTCACCCTGTATGCCCCTGTATATGGCGGTTCGGAATCTGCACGCTTGGGTCTGTATGCGGTCGATGACAAAAGTTGCGGATCACCCTTTAGACGTCGGTGTACCCGCCCCCTGTATACGGTGGTTCGGTTGGCGTGAGTTTCGATACCCGAGCGGTTAGTGACAAAAGTTAAGATGCCCCCCGTAGATCTTGATGCACCCACCCCCTGTATACGGTGGTTCGGTTAGTTTGGAACCCGAGCGGGTGGTGACAAAAGTTATGAGACATTGATGTACCCGCCCCTTATGGGTGGTTCGGTTAGGTTACTTGAAGTTTCGAAACGCAAGCGATCGGTGACAAAAGTTATGATGCCCGGGATTCGTCTTGCTGACTCGCGGGGCGGGACGGTGAGGTCGGATTTGATCCGGGCTAGCCAGCAGAAAAACAAGTCGCTCTGGTTGAACCGGAAGCTTAGACAGCGTTGAACCGTGAGATCCCCCCGCGTGGACCCAACCTTCCGGTGACCAGTAAAAAACCGGGACAACTTATTACGGAGGCTAGTTACCGGAGAGGAATAGGAAGGAAGTGGGGAGAATGGTTGGAGCCCCTCACCTTAGTAAACTTCTTCTTCCTGGGCGGCTTCCTTCTGGGCTGGTCTTCTTCAGCGTCTTTTATAGACCTACTGGCGGTGTCATAATCACGTATGCTGATGCGCACGACTTGTCGCAATGCGGAGAAGTGAGGGTCTTATCGGTTCCGGGCATCGTATCGGATCCGGAATGGCGGCGTCCGGAACGCGCTTCTTCGCTGGTCAAGATGATGTAAAAAGCATTTCAGTACGATAACCGGAAGTATTTATTTTCGGCGGTTTCTGGTTCGATGAAAGGGCATGGTCGGGCGTGACAAGGTTGGACGCGTGGTAGGCTCGTTTGGAGCGCGGTAATTTTTCGGTGGGGGTAATGAAAAAATTATCCAGCTGTGACACTGCAAACAATTTTTCCCGGCGAGTTACCTATCTGCGCAAGCTATTCAATAAGACCAAGAGAACTAAAAACACAGCCGACTGGGAAGAATTTAAAGAATACCAACGGCAATACAAGAAGAACGTTCGTTCTAAGCAAAGGTGATCATGGAGAAAATTCTGCGGGGATCTACGTATGTACCACCGCCGCTGCCCGTCTGATGAAGATCGTGTCAAAGGATCCGGGACAGCAAATATGTGGCTTGAAGAAAGAGGCCGGCACATACACGGAATCTGCCGACGTAACAGCCAAGGTGTGGACTTGGACGGAATCTTCTTGGCCCTGCTACAGTGGGGACTGTCGGAGATTGTGGACAACTTTGTGATAATTTTTCGGGCATGTATTGCACTCGCATCCGTCCGGAAACGTGGAAGGAGGTAAGAGTTGTCTTTATTCCCAAACCAGCGCGAGGAGATTGCACTCTGGCGAACTCTTTCAGTCCCATAAGTCTGACATCGTTTTTGCTAAAACACGACACGAGGGGGTTACACAATTGCGCTGAAAACTATACTCATTTTCCAATGTCATTGATGAGCGGTGCGTGGGATATAGGCAAAAAGTTCATGAAACCATATTTTTATGCAGACTTTAATGGAGAACATAAGTCCTATAACATTTTCTCGTCGGAGTTACCGTTTACGAGAAAAAGGCAGAAAGGCTTCATGACGTCACGTTCGGGAGCGGTTTTTTTGACAATTTTTGATGTGACCAAAAATCATGACCGAGCTTGACCGACTTGAGCGCGTCAGATATTCATCCTCACTGGATTCGTCTTCGAAGTTGATTTCCACTTGTTCAACTTGCTCGTCATCTCGTGTTGTATAAAAAATAAACTTATTGTAATTATTTATATGTAAGCCCAAATTCAGTGAATATCTATCAAAGTAAGGAAACTAAGTGCAAGAAATATTTGAGACCAGTTTTTGGACTTCTGGATCTGGTCAAGTATAAACACAACAATGAGTGTTTTTCATAGAAATCAATATTAATCATTGATTTACGAGGTACCGTCTCCCGACTCCATAATCTAAGATATCGTTAATTGAAATGTTTTTCGGACCTCATGAGAGTGCAGCAAGCATGTTGGACAATTCTACTTAACCTTTTTGATGATATTATTTTTCCAATACCAAATTAAACAAGACCCCGATGTCAATGTGAAACGGAGTGAACGAACCCCTCTATATTAGGGGTTCATATTTGGTAGGGGTACATTACAGGGTGCAAGGTTTCTCCCCATATGATTTTCTGACGCTCTCGAGTAACGCGCAAAATCCCCGCTTGGATTCCCCTACTATTACTACCATCCCACCAAATTTCATTTGCTGTCCGACATTTTGCGATCAAAACCCCCTTTTTGAACCCATTGCCTGGACTATATTTAAAGTAACGATAATTAATTATCAACATAAAATCTGGGCGTGGATGGTAATTAATTACGGATCCTTTACATTTGAGGTAAGCTTTAATAAACTGTGTAGGTATATGCATATTTTTTACCAAAGCGGTTTATTCCCAATAATATAAGACTCACTAGCAAACCAATAATTCATAACAGCGGCAATTACAGATTCAAGCTTCAAAAATAACTCTTCCCTCCAAACACTCCGGAAGGTTATAAAATATGCGAATCTAATACCATACAAGTCAGTTACGATTAGAATGTCTTCGTCTACTACAGAAAAGAGTCTTGGTCGTCAAGTGAGAAAGTACTGGCGGGAATACAATGAAACAACTGGGATACAAGGACTTCGATATTTGACGGAAAAAAGGTCGCGAATAGAAAAGTGAGTAAAATTTTTAATTTTCGTTCTGAAAGTGTTTCGTGTTGATGTTTGACTTGGTGATTTTTTAGTGCTTAATTACTGTTGAGAGGTCTATTTTATTTTTCGTCGTAAACAATTTTGGTTATCGGGCAATACAATAAATAAAACTGACATTTGTGCAAGATCCTGAATCCGATTTAGAACGTCTTATATAATTTTAGTCCTGGAGTTAAATACATACTATACTTATGAACAAGAAATAAACTGAAAGCTTTTACATCATTATCGAGTTTCAAAACTAAATAAGTGCATTAATTGATGCCAAACACGTTGAGTCTTGCAATTATAGAGTCAATAATTTTGAAGATATGAAGAGGTGATGAATTAATGAAACACAGTCATTCCCAAAATTTCATTAATTCATCACCTCTTCATATCTTCAACCCAAATGTGAGAATATGGACCCTCTTCAACCGTCAATAATTTTTCCTATTAGATATTTATGTTGAAACCCACAAATTTATGTATATTTATTTCACATTGACGAGAAGCGAAATAACCGGCTCTTTTCAAGACAACATTCATTTAAAAAAAAATGTTTTTAAAGAAGCAGAAGGAAGATTTTCACGGCCGAAGTCATTAAAATTTATACCATTACTTAATCCGGGTTTGTAATCAGCTGAAATGTCGATTGTTTTTTATTTGAAGAAGAAACGATTTAAACCCGTTTTTGATAATTTTATAACTCATTTCGTTATGTGCTCATATTTGTTTCAAATTGTTTGTTTGAATTGTAGCTAAGATAGAAAGAAAAGCAGTGAGTCAACAATTGTGGACCATTTTTTATCCACAGTACAAAGACACTGCTATTGACTAATTCTATTGACAAACCCTGATGTACCATGTTTACCAAAATGTCTCAATATTTCAAAAGTAATAATATCTGTGCCATTGACTTACGATAAAAACTTCAAATTAATTAGGGAATACTAAAGCATCCTTAAAATCACCTAATATTTATGAGCCGTTTCAGAAAATTTTTGCAATTTAAAATTTAAAATCAAAATTAAATTACAATTACACGGAGGAGTGTGAAATTTGGCAAGATTTAAAGTTTGTACGGAGAAGTCCACCAGAAAGCTAAAATTTATATTTAATAAGTGTTACAAATACATGAAATTACATTAAATTAGAAGTACTTTTAATAATATTAAACAAACATAATTTGAAATTAAGTTTGCAGAATTTGTACAAAAAGCTATTGCAAATTGTTGTTTTTTAAATTTTTAGTAATTTCTTAGCCCTTTGTCCCTTTTTGAAAACTTTTGGTACACAACATCACTGGCCTACTACCCGCGCAGAGGGATGCTCAGTGTTACTCCTCATGTTTAAATAGAGCCACGGAAGGCGATAGTATCATTGCGAGACCAGTAATATTTGAATTTTATCCCTGTCTATTAATACGTGAAGAGAAACCTTTGTACCCTTTTGCGCGCACGGAGGAGTGAGTTTATAATATGGAGAAGGAGACCAAAAAGCTAAAATCTATATATAACATAAAATCTTTTTCAAATACATTAAATTAAATTAAATAAATTAATCATTCATTGTTTACGTTCATACAGTCAATGTGAAACAAACAAACAATATCAAATTATTTTTTTCGAAGCTTCTCTGTACTATTTATAACCTTTTTGGACTCCACGAATTTTCGACACCCTTTAGAATCCCTCGAGTCTTTTCAGGATTTTCATATGCCTCAAAAATTCGTTCGGAGTTCTCTACTTTTTAGTAAGTTTACAGGAAGGACTTTTACGATTACGCAGGACTCTATAATACCCATCGGGTTTTTCGGGATTCTTTGTCAGAAGTGGCCCTAGTCAGTTCAAAAATCGGCCAGGATTCATAAGAATTCTTCAGTATAGCTGGCAAAATCCTATTGTAGCACATTTGAAGGTTTGGTAAGCAATTTTAGGACATTTCAACGGGTGTTTATATTCTTCAGAACTCGTCACGGTTTTAAAAGACTCTTCAGAACTATTCAGTGTTAGGAAAGATTGTTGAGAGTTCTTCAATAATCCTCAGAAATTTGTAGTTAACTTCTGGAGTTCTTAGGACCTTGGAGGATCCTCCAGTCCCGTTTCGAGTTCTTCTGGACTTTTAGGACCCTTAGTGCTCATTAGATTTTTTAATGCTCTTTATGTAGTTTCCCTGAAAACACCAAAAACAAAATTTATTAAGCCGACGCACGTTTCACCAACCACGTTGGCATCATCATAAAGTATATTCATGGCCCTGATGATGCCAACATATTCCCCTAGTCTTCTCGATTTCTTCTGTTCTGGAGTGATGACATCAACATGTGAACATTTGTCCCGACACAATAGGACTTCCGGTGCGACCGTCGTCTAGACCTAGAAAACGTTCTGAACTGATTACATCATCCTATGTGAATATTCGAGCAGGTAGTTTTTCCGACACGCATAAACGTAAAAATAAAGATATTCTCCAGATACGAAAATTGTGTATGCAGCACGTGTAAAGAGTAATAAAGCTTGACATGTTAACAAATTTCACGTTGGGTGCTATAAACAATTACTTTGTGCTCTTGTTGCATAAATAAAAATTTGTATCATAGAAAATAAATTAATAATGTTATTAATCCACTTTTGTCCAAACAGGGTCTTTTAGGCTATTTCTGGTTTTCAGGCTGTCAGTTTCTCGAGTTCTCAGGCTTATAGATTTACATTTCCTAGATTTCAAACGTTTTCAGGTTTTTAGTGTTTTAGATTTTCTGATTACCAGATTTTGAGGTTAGGACTCTCTACGACTTTTCGACACCCTTTAGAATTCGTCGAGTTTCTTCGGGATTTTCATATGCCTCGTGAGGGCCTGTCATAACTTTGCAAAATTCCTCAAAAATTATTTAGAACTTTTTAGTAAGTTTACAGGACATTGCAGAACTCTACAATACCCTTCGAGCTTTTCAGGATTCATTCGGCCAAGGTTTATTAGAATTCTTCACTATAACCGGCAAAATTCTGCAAGATATTGGAATACATTTCAACTGATGTTTAAATTCTTCAGAACTCGTCACGGTTTTAAAAGACTCTTCAAGTGTTACGAAAAATTGTTAAGAGTTCTTCAGTAATCCTCAGAAATTTTTAGTATACTTCTGGAGTTCTTAGGAATTTCGAGGATCCTCCAGTACTGTATCGAGTTCTTCGGGACTTTTAGGACGCTTAGTGCTCATTAATTTTTTTAATTTAAAGTTTATTCTTGGCCCTGATAATGCCAACATATCCCTCCTGGTGTTATCGATTTGTTCTGTTCTGGAGTGATGACATCATCCTATGTGAACATTTCTCCTGACACAATAGCACGTGCGACCGTCGTCTAGACCTAGAGAACGTTCTGGACTGATGACATCATCTTATGCGATGCGAATTCCGGTGCGGTCGTCGTCGCAATACTTTCAAACTAATTTAAACCGAATGCAGTTATGTGGATATTTTCCAGATATGAAAACGTGTGCTCTTGTTGCATAAATAATAATTTAGTGTCATAGAAAATAAATAATCTTATTAATTTACTTTTGTCCAAACAGGGTCTTTTGGGCTATTACGTTGATCCTTTCGTTAGCCGGATGTGTTTACATGATACATGAGATCGTAGCCAAGTATCGAGACAGCCCCGTTGTAGTCAGTTTTGCCAAAGAAGATACACCAATCTATCAAATACCCTATCCTGCTATAACGATTTGTCCGGAAGTTAAATATTCTTCCAAGCTCTTCAACTTCTCGGACACTTACTTCAAACTGTGGCAAAATGATTCCATCCCCTTAAGTGAAAATGAGCAAGTACCTTCTAGGATAAGTATTAAAAGTAATAATTTTCTTTTTAGATTTCTTTATTACGATTACTTAAGTCTACTCTGTGATAGTAATGATGATTGGTACCGCGGGAACGCAACTCTTGGCGAAGACTTTTCCGAGACCGTCGAAAAGGTAAGTTTGTTTGAACGGTTGAAATTAAAATATTTCCCATTTCTAAATATGATATTTTACGTTTTCAGTTAATGCCCACACTAAAAATGCAATTGTATTACAACGACACCCTCCAGGATGTCTCCAAATATTTCACCAGAATCTTGATCGACCAAGGCATCTGCTATACCTTCAACATTTTAGACAGATCCGAAATGTTCGCCGACCACGTGTAAGCAAGCACTCATCACATAACTTTTTCCATATATATTTTTAGCTATCATTACTCTAATTTCCACCAAGTAAACTCCACATCCAATAACTTCACTATAGAAAAGGGCTACAGTCCCACAGACGGAGTAGATACTTACCCTCGACGAGCCCTTGCTTCCGGGGCTCATAATGCTTTAAACATCTATTTACAGTACAATTCCAACGACACGGACTATGTGTGTAATGGTTTCCTACAGGGATTTAGAGTATAGAAATTCTCTACTGATTGCTGTAATAATAATACCTATGTAAATTTTAATTTTAGGCGTTACTTCACAATTCCTGGGAGCTACCGCATTTGTCAAGCCACTATTTTCGAGTTCCGATAGACAAAATAGTTACTGTTACAGTGGAGCCTGAAATGATAGTTACATCCAAGGCAGTGAAGAAGTTTAAATCGAAAGACAGGAAATGTTATTTGAGCCATGAGAGGACTCTTAACTACTTCAAAATATACACGCAGTCAAACTGCCTTTTTGAGTGTTTGACAGAATTTACATTGTCTAAATGTGGCTGTGTTGACTATCACATGTCCAGTAAGTAGATTTCTATTGAATTTTGGGTAAATTTATAAATAAAAAAGTTCACCAAAATAAATAAAAACGTGTGCGGTTGGGGTTCCTTACGCTTTTTCTTCAACTCCGAATGTAATTCGATATAGAGATTTAAATCGTTCATATTTGCATATTTTGACATTGAACGTTTGTTTTTGCTTTTCTTTCGATACTCTTTTTGACGCTGGGCAGATAATTTCACTATTATCTCTCTGCCATGTATGTAAGTAGTAAACATTCGAATCACATGTAAATTAAACGTATGTAAACAGTAGATACTTGTGTCAAGTTATACAGCTTAATTTGATCTACATAATTCACACATTAATCACTAAAATAATTATGTAGGTATCACAGAAGAAGAGTTGTGCTCGTAGTCGAATCGTTACGTGACGATTTCTGGCAAGTCAGTCACGCGTCACACTTCGTTCCAAAAAATCTGAATGCTTGTGTTGTTGGTTGTTCAAACACGACTTAAAGTAATTAATATTGTTTTGTGGTAGGAAATGAGACAACTCCCATTTGCGGCACTGCAAACATCAACTGTACAGCGGACGCCGCAAGTACAAATGCTCCATTAAAATGCTAAAAGTATCAATAACAACGCACCTGCTTTCAGCGGATTTAAGAGTTAGAACGCTCGAAGATAAAATCTCCGGAAAATCATATTGTGACTGCAAACCTGAGTGCACATCTCTGAAATACAAGTTGACGAGATCTCAAAGTCATTTTTACTGGAGGGAATACTTCAAAGTCCAGAAGCGTTATGGTATCGAGGAAGACCTGGAAAAAACAAATGATGAGTAAATATAGAACAGACTATTGAATATAGTACAATACAGATTTTAATTTTTCAGACTTCATTGGTCCGTGCTGACGGTTTATTTTAAATCCGAGCAATTTATTACCCTAGAAAGAAATGAACTGTACGGGACAAGCGATTTTATTTCAAATTTCGGGGGTCTTCTTGGGCTTTTCACAGGTTTCTCTTTAATATCCCTTGTAGAAAGTCTATATTTTCTGACGTTGAGAATATACTGCAATCGAAGATTGTATGGCAACTGGTTTGGACAATAAAATGAATGTTATGAAAGGTTTAAAATGATAAGTGAAGTGTTCCCGTCGCACCCCGTCAGCCCTCTCATTCCCCTCATTGCCGTTATGTTCTCGAACCTACCTAAGCCCAACGACATTGTTTAATGCTATTCTCGACAGTGCCAAATGGGTACTTTCGAGAATAGCATTAATAGTACCACTTGAGAGGTAATCCTGCCACTAGCCAGAGCCCGCAGAGCTGCTCGGCTGTCGCTGAAGAAGGACATCGTGTTATCACTCACATTGATTTCTGTAGCACCCCGTAGAATAGAGCAGTTCAATTTGGGAATGTGAATTCCCGCTCCAGAGCCTGCTTTTGTTTCTGATCCATCCGTGAAGGTTGAAATGTCAACCTCCTGTATCCGTATGCACCCAAGAGAGGTACTCTGTGGAGCCCCTTGCTCAGGATACGGGCGTGCCCGCGTTCTGATTGCCCAGCTTTCCCGCAGCCTGCGAGCGGAGGCAAGTGCCATGCCCTCCACGAAGAGCTCGATGGGAGACAGAGACAGGATAGCCTCCAGAACTGCGGTCGGAGTGGTTCTCATGGCACCCGTCACAGCGACACATGCCATTGGTTGGATGCGTCCGAAGCGTGCCATCGTTGTTTCCACCGCTCTTTTTTTTCAAGCTACAACTATTGGCGACTTTCAGTTGCTCAGATGGAAACACAAAGTTTATGTATGTTGCCAATTCCTCCGTTGTTGCCAACCATTTCTGAAACACGCGACAAAGGAAAACACAAAGTTCCTCAGTGTTTCTTCAGTGGAAACGGAGCTTGAAAGGGACAACAGTTTTGACACAGAAATTCAAATCTTTGCCAGTCAGAGAAAATAGGTTAAAAGTTTGACAATTAATGTATACAGTAAAGTAAAAGAACCGAATAAAAAAAGAATTTTGTTGCTCACTTGTTACCTTATATTTAAAGACCATTGCAATCGCAATTAAAAAGTGCTTGGTCGCCCGTCGGAGCTGACACAAGCAATCAATTTTTTTATTTCAAAATGATCTAGATTTGTAAAAATTTGATTTTGAGACTCTAAAGGTTTGTGTTAACACAACTCTCTTTCTTTATTTCAAAATGACCAGTTTGTCAACCATTCTATATGGTTTTAGTAACAAAGAAGAACTGTGCAATACAAGAAACAATACAATAGGAAAATGGTTGTCATTCCCCACCAGTTTGTCAACCATTCAGTCAAAAATGTAAATTTGAGTATATATTGATACTCTTTGCTGGTATTTTGCCGGTTTTTTGTTACTAAAAGGCGTATGGTTCCGGCACCGTTTGTGAGTGCGGTGGGTGGGCGAGCCACCCATTCCACTATACTCATCGACTGATTAAATGGTTAAGAAATAACAACAATTTATGTGTTTGAGTTTTTTTTTTTTTTTTTTTCATTTACATCAGAACACCCATTCCACTATACTCATCGACTGATTAAATGGTTAAGAAATAACAACAATTTATGTGTTTGAGTTTTTTTTTTCTTTTTTCATTTACATCAGAACACACTCCTCATTTTTTATCTGCCTTCAGAAGCTTAAAGTCAAAAAATGGTTGTCATTCCAATACCATTAGTCAATCAGTCAGTTGTTATAAACTAATTACAAAATTTGTAATATGTTTTTTCTGAAACTTACAATAATTACATCCATCCAGTTGCGGCTACGCGGAGCCCTATTTTCAGCGTTAAATTAAAAATATTAATAATGGAGATAGAGCTCCGGGATTTGGGAGTTTTCCATCGGACATTTCCTCCTCTTTTCTAGCCTTTTTTCAGATTTTTGCTATCACTTATAGTTTTAGTGTTATTGCCAAAAAACTATTTTTCGAAGGTTTTCAAGTTCTTGACTAGACTACTAGTGATAAACTGACAAAATGAGAACATTAACAAAATTGAAGAATTTAGAATATAACAACAAGATCCGAAACAGTTATCGACAAGACATCAATGCTTTAAGCCAATAATATCGCCCCTCTTTGAAGTAATAGTGTCCCCACAGTTACTTGTAGCAAAAGTCTCTATTTTTAACATTTTAACATAACCGCTTGTGTTTATATTCACGTCTGCATTTTAGTACGCCAGTTTATTAAGAAAGACGCAAGTTAAATAAGAGAAATTGAAGAATCTTAACACCTCTGCCATCGCGGATCCTTCATACAATTTCGCCCAACCAAATTTAGTAAAAATTGAATGTGTAGTATTGTTTGAAACATCTAGTAATTTATTTCGTACGAATGCATCAACAATTTTTATTAATTTTTTTCTAAATTTTCTGACGACACTTCTAAAGGTATGTGTTAACACAACTTTTTTTTTATTTCAAAATGATCCAAATTTTGTAAAAATTGAATGCGGAGTCTCGTTTGAAACATTTAGTAATTTATTTTGTACGAGCGCATCCACCATTTTTATTAATTTTTTTCTAAATTTTCTGGATTCCTGTATTACCGAGCTGAAGGTAAACACGTGGTAGAGAGGTTACGTAGCGAAAAATAGAGAAATAGAAGGTGATATAAAGAAAAAATTAGAGAAGATATTGAGAAAAGCGAGAAGAGGTATTAGAGAAAGGTAGGAAGAAAGAATTTTGCAGGGAAGAGGAGATATAGTCAGGAAAAAGAATAAATCGGCGAAGCTGGAAGATAACGACATCTAGGAGGCGCCACAGGAAGCGGATGAACAAAGACGATAGAAACCGCTCGCTCAGTCAGGGAAGCCTGGACCCTTACCTGGAGGAAAAGAAAAGAAAGAGAATAGGGGAGGGTAGAACAGAAAAACAAGAAGAGGAGGAAGAGAAATTTTTTTCAAAAAAGTAAAAAGACGGCGAGGTCTCCTGGAGTAAATAAAACACAGAAGACATCAGAGAAAGAGAAGGAAACGGACACAGAGATGGACGAGAAAACAAGGAACTCAAGAGAGAGATAGAGAGGCAGAGAGAAGAATTTAAAGAGAAAGAGAAGAGATGGAAAGGAGAGAAAGACTGGTGGAAGGAGAGAGTGGAAAAGCTGGAAGAGAGAATGGAAATCGAGGAGAGAAGAAAGAGGAAGAACAACATCGTGATAACAGGATGGGACGCGGAAAAAAAAAGTCATGTAAAAAAAGAGGATGTAGAGAAGTTTTTGAATTAAAATGTAGAGGATAGTAAAGTAAAAGATTGTTACAATATTAACAAGGATCAAGTATTGGTGGAGATGGAGGGATGGGGTGAGAAGGAAAAAATAATGAAGCACAGGAAAATTAAGGGAGAAGAGGGAAACAAGGGGGATTTACATAGACAACGACCTCACAAAGAAAGAAAGAGATTTACAGAAGAAACTAAGAAGTATGGCGAAGGAAAAAAGGGAAGAAGGGAAAGAAGTAAGAGTGGGATACAGGAAATTAATAGTGGACGGGGAGCAATGGAGATGGAATGAAAAGAGAGAGAGACTAGAGGTTTTCTAATAAGAAGAAGAAGGGGAGGAGGGAAAAAGGAGGACAACGGCAAAGTAAGAAGGACAATGAAACAGGAAAAAAGAAACAAAGAAGGAAGTAGGAGGGAAACTAAGGAAGGAAGGGGGAAATCAAAAAAGGTAACGAGAAAAACAGGGGTGAGGGCACTATTTTGGAATGTAGCGGGACTAGGGAAAAAAGAAGAAGATTTTTAGGACTATGTGAAGGAGTTCGATATTGTTGGATTAACAGAAACGTGGTCAGAAAGCTGGGAAAAAATAGAAAAACTGTTACCAAAGGAGTTCAAGTGGGAATGGCAAGGGGCGAGAAGGGGAAAGAAAAAAGGAAGAGCAGCAGGGGCAAGAGGAAGGTCACATGGTGAGAAACGTTAAAATAGACAGTAAATGGTGGAAAATAGTGACAGTGTACAACAAAGAGTTGAAAGAAACAATAAGCAAGATAGAAGAAACATTAAAAGACAACAGGGAAGAATGTCTGCTTCTGGGAGGGGATTTTAACGGGAGAATTGGGGAAAGAGGAGCCAGGGATTGGGAAGAAGAGAAAGGAGAGGGAAAAAGAAAATCCAAAGACAAGAAAGAAAACACAGAAGGCAAAAAGTTGATGGAATGGATAGAAGAAAAAGGATGGGAAGTGCTGAATGGAAATAAACAAGGGGACGAAGAAGGAGAATGGACCTACATAGGCGGTAGAGGAGAGACGGTGATAGACTACGGAATAGTAAACAAAGAAGCATGGGAAGAAGTCGAAGAATTCAGAATAGGGGAAAGAGTAGAGTCAGACCATCTGCCTATAGAGATAAGTATAGGAAGGGGGAGACAGAAGAGAGGAGGAGAAAAAAAAAGAGAGGAAATGCGGAAGGTGATAATTAAAGTATGGGACGAGCAAGGGGTGGAAGAGTATAAGAGAAGACTGGAAAAAGCAAGACTCAAAGAACAAGATGTAGGGAAAATAGAGAAAGAATTGGTAGAAATATTGGAAAAAGCAGCGACAAAAAGAGAAATAACAGTAAGAGGTGGAGGAACAAAAAGAAAGAATAAATGGTGGGACAAAGAATGTGAGCAACGTAAAAAGGAAGCAATAAAAGAACTAAGAAAGTGGAAATAGACTAAAGGGAACAGAAGTGGCTTTTTAGAAGCGAAAAGAAGATACAGAAAGACATGCAGGGAGAAGAAGAGGCAGAAGAAGGAGAGAGAGGAGGAAGAGATAAAAGCAATCAGAACAGAGAAGGAGATATGGAACTATATTAATAGAGAGAGAAAGAAAAAAGAAAATGGGAGCGAGAACATAACGATGAATGAGTGGGAGGAGTACTTCATGAGGCTGCTGGAGGGAGAAAAGGAAAAAAAGAAAACGGAAATAGAGACGAAGAGAAACCGAGTAGAACCTGAAGGAGAAGAAATTACAATGGAAGAGGTGGAGAGGCATGTGAAGAAACTGAAGAAAGGGAAGGCACCAGGGAGGGATAGAATACAGAATGAGTCGTGGATGTATGGGACGAGAAGAGTGCTAGAGAGGCTATTGGAGGTAATGAATGGGGAGGAGAAGGAGAGGAGAAGGATTTCCGGTAGGGTGGAGAAAGGGGGTGATTTACCCCATTTACAAAAAAGGGGAGAAAAATAAAGTAGAAAATTACCGAGGGATAACTCTCCTAAACACAGGGTACAAGTTGTATGCATCAATTCTGAATGAAAGGATGAGCAGAGAGATAGAGGAAAAGGGAGCATTACCAGACAGCCAAGCAGGATTTAGAGAGGGGAGGGGAACTATGGATAATGTATACATCCTGGACCATTTGACGAAGAGTGAGTTAAAGAAGAAAGGGGGGAGGGTGTATGCATTATTCGTAGACTTCAAGGCCGTTTTTGACAAGGTGGACAGAGAGAGGATGTTTGAGTGCCTGAGGGAGAAAGGGGTAAATGTATGGCTGGTAAGAACGGTGGAGGAGATATATGAGAAGACAAAAAGTAAAGTGAAGGTAGGGGAGAGGGAAAGTGAATGGTTTGTGACAACAAAGGGAGTGAGGCAAGGGTGCCCGCTCAGCCCCTTGTTGTTCACGATGTATGTGGCAGATATGGACGGAATGTTAGAGAGAGCACAAGCGGGGGGGTGTGTGGTAGGTAGAAAAAAAGTGTGGAGCCTGGCGTTTGCGGATGATGTGGTAATGGTGGCAAAGAGTGAAAGGGAAATGAAGGAAATGATAAAGAGTTTAGGAAAATATGTGAAGAAGAAAAGACTAGAAGTGAATGTAGAGAAAACAAAAATGCTGGTGTTCAATAAGAGAAAGAGGAAGAACGAAGAGAGTGATTGGAGGTGGGAGGGAGAAGTAATAGAACAAGTAAAATAATTCAAATACTTGGGGTATGTGTTCAATGAAAGAGCCACAGATAAGGCACATATTAGAGAACTGGCAAGAAAAGCGAACAAGGTGATAGGATGTGTATGGGGAATAGGAGAGAGAAGGTGGGGAGGCGATTTTAAGAGGAGAATGATGATGTTTGAAAGTCTTATTGAAAGCGTGTTGTTGTACGGAGCAGAGATCTGGGGATGGAAAGAACAAGAGGAGATAGAGAGCGTGCAAGAGAAGTATCTGAGGTGGGTGCTAGGGGTGGAGAGAGAAACGCCAGGGTACATAGTGAGAGAAGAATGCAAGAGGAATAGGTTGAGAGTGAAAGCGGGAAAAAGAGCGGTCAAGTTTGAAGACAGGATGGAAGGGAAGAAAGAATGTAGGATACTAAAGGAGTGCTGGAGAGAAAAAAAGAAGAATTCAGAGGAGAATGATAGGGAGAATTACCACAGGAGGAATGGGTATGCAAGCAAAGAAATAGAGAGACTAAGAGAAAGAGGCGTGTGGATGAATGTAGAACTAAGTGAAAGATATAAGAATACGGATAGACAAGAGAGGAGAGAAAGAATTAGAGAATCCATATACAACGGGAAGTACGGAAGATGCATGATCGAGGAAGTGTTTCGGCAGGGAGAGCGAGAAAGAAAGAAAGATGATGGCGAGGTTTAGGTGCGGAAATGAAGAGAGGGAAAATAGGTATTGGGCAGAAGATGGAGGAAGAATGTGTAGAATGTGCTATGAGGAAAGAGAGAGGATTGTGCATATGTGGAACGAGTGCAGTGAGATGAAACAAAGAGAGAGGAAAGAATGAGAGGAAATACTGAATGTAGATGGAAGGGAAATTAAATGGATGAAAGAGGTATGGAAGAGGAGAGAAAATGGAGAAGAGGAAAGGGGAGGGGAGAAGAAATAAAGAATTTTATTTAGTTTTTTTTAATTATTATAATTGTTAAGTTTACTTGTATATGTATAGGAATCAGAAAGCCCGTAGGGCAAATAAAGATTTATTATTCTAAATTTTCTGACGACAGTTCTAAAGGTTGTGTTGACATAACTCTCTTTTTTGATTCCAAAATTATTAAAATTTTGTAAATATAGGATGTGGAGTCTCGCTTGACATTTTGTAACTTATTTCGTACGAGTGCATCAACAATTTTTTTTTTAAATGTTCTGACGACACTTCTAAAGGGATGTGTTGACACAACTCTCTTTTTTGATTTCAAAATGATTAAAATTTAGTAAAAATTGGGTGTGGAGTCTCGTAAATTACATGTAAAAAATTCCAAAGTTAACTAGATGAAAATCATTTTGTAACACCCCGTAGAAACGAAACCCGAAAGAAAAACGTGAGAAAAACAATTAAGACAAAATATATACAATTGAAGTGGAAAGGAAAACGAGCAAGAAAAAGATAATGAAACTAAATCTCGACTGAAAGGAATTTTTTAGAAACGACAAGGAACGAAGAAATTGGAAGAACTAAGGATACCCAAACATAATAAAGATATATAAAAGTAAAGTGAGATACAACAACGTAATTCCGTTGTAAATGTAGAAGAAGGGCGCAGAGATCCAAGGAACAAACCGCAAGTAATGGGAAATGCGGATGTGGCGTTCGTGTTTATCAGTGAAAATACAATGGAATAAAAACATGGGGAACATAACTACGAAGGGGAGCCAACGAAAGTAAATGAAGTTAAATCTATTGAAAAATTTCGGCACAAAGAATTTTAGACTTCCGTATTTTTCTTCTTACATACATAGGCTTTGTACACCCTCTGACAAAATTTTTGTGTCAAAAGATGTCAATTTAAAAACAAAAATTGACTTCTTTGAACGCTTTTCGCAAAAACGGTACATAAGTAAATTATGAATATTGTGCGGAACTTTATGATCAGATAGATGATTAGATATTGCGCGCACGGAGGAGTGACATTTGGCATAGTTACAGTTTATATGCAGGAGGAGAGCAGAAAGCTAAAATCTATTATTGTCTTGCATAAAATATGTGTCACTTTAATTAAAATATTTCACTAATGATCACAATTGCTTTGATGTTCGTTTCAACGGTTATGAGCAATTACACCCGAAACAGTTCCAGGTATTACCAATTACTCATTAAAATAAAATAGTCTCTTTTTACCAGATATGCAGAGTAACCTATTTAAAGTAACGATAATTAATTATCAACATACAATACTGGGCGTGGATGTAATTAATGACCGATACTGTCCATTTGAGCTACGCTTTCAGGTGGTGCGTGCATTGAATAAAGTATACAGGTACATACATTTTTTTTACCAAAGGCAAAATACGCATATTAGTGGCACGAAACGGTTGATTCTTAATAATAATATAAGACTTACTAGCAAACCAATTCATGACAGCGGCAATTACACGTAATTCAAGATTCAAAAATAACTCTTCCCACCAAACACTCCTGAAGGTTATAAAATATGCGGGTCTAATAACATACAAGTCATTTAGAATGTCTACTAAAGAAAAGAGTCTTGGTCATCACGTGATAAAGTACTTGCGGGAGTACAATGAAATAACTGGGATACATGGGCTGCGATATTTGACGGAAAAAAGGTCGCGGACGGAAAAGTGAGTAAAATTTTGAATTTTTGTTCTGACTTGGTGTTTAATTTCTTTTTAGTTTTAAACAATTTTGGTTTGATTGAACATAACCGTATGACATTATATATTTTTAATATATTCAACATTGCCTTAATTTATTCGTTACGGATCTTCAATTGTTAATAATAGGCGTTAGTTATTCTTGTATTTGATTTTCCAGACTTCTGATTCTTCATAAGTGTTTCTTCGCTATGTTTAATCAATAATATTCTTCTCAAGTGTTAATTTAATTAATAATAATTATATTTCAATGTTAACATAACACATTTAAAAATGATGAAAAGCCACCATTTCACAAAGAAATTACCTAAAATAATAATATAGAACGCCAACGACGACATCAAATTACCTAAACAGTGTCCTGGTCCACGTTTTGGGTCTGGTAAACCACAACATGGTTACGCTAAATAAAACTAACATTTGTGCAGGATCAATCACACTTATTTATTTTCGAGTAAATTAATCCTGAAGCCGATTTAGAACGCCTTCAAATAATTTTACTCCTGTAGTTATATATGAACAAGAAATAAACCGAAAGCTTTTACATAATCATCATCCAGTTTGAAAACTAAATCAGTGTATTAATAGATGCCTCACACGTATTGCAATTATAGAGTCAATAATTCACATTAGATATTTATGTTCAAACCCACAAATTATGTTTATTTATTTTACATTAATTTACTGACGAAAAGCGAAATAACGGGCTCTTTTGGAGACAACTTTAATTTCACAAAAACAACTGTTTTAAAGCGGAAGAATTAAGATTTTCACGGTCGAAGTCAGCCGAAACGTGAATTGTTTTTCATTTGGAGAAGAAACTGTGTAAACCCGGATTTGATAATTTTAGAATTCAAAAGACTTCTTTTTCAATTCTTATTGTTAGGTGCTCATCTTTATTTAAATTTGTTTCAAATTATTTGAATTATTGTAAGTTAGAAACAAAAGCAGTGAGTGGATCATTTTTTATCAGCAGGACAGACACTTTTATTGACTAGGTTCTAATGACAAATCCTGATGTACCATGTTTACCAGAATGTTTCAATATTTCAAGAATTAGTAATAATATCTATGCTATTGACTTACGATCAAAACTTCAAATTAATTAGGGGATACTAAAGCATCCTTAAAATCATCATCATTTATGAGGCGTTGCAATAATTTTTTTGCAAAATTGATCATTGCATCACAAATTTCATCCAGATCAGTTGAAGATCCAATCAAAGTAATGGAAAGTCTAAAGAACTGTGCATAATAATAAAAATATCAATTTATTTTGCCTAAATTTAAAATACTGATATTATCTATACTATATTTCAAATGAATTGGCATCGCGGCAGGCGCTGGAAATTCAATTTTATGTTGGCAGCACGACATCGCTCATAATAAATATCTCTAACATTCTTGTAACTAGACTTAGGGTTCTAACTGTCAAGTTGTTTTCGACGACATTTATGTTTGGATTGCTTTTGTGAATTGCTTTGTCGTCTTCGTTCATTGAAAAAAAAAAACGGTCTTTCAAGACACATTATTTTTATCAAGCTATTTTTATTCGAAGTGAGTAATGAAATATGTTATTTAGATTCAAATTATACTTCTGCAAGTTTCAAATGTGTAGCTAGTTTTCCAGGTAGATTTTTAAGCAACAAATGTACAGAGAATACTAACAAACATCATGAGTGTTTTAGATATCTGTTAGAACTGACTGCTAGGAGGATACTTTCAAAAAAACTTGAGTCACTGGAATCCAAGTATAGGAGTGGAAGAAAAACTGTTCATTATGATTATGGTTTTAAAGAAACATTGAATGATTTTATTTTTGCAAAGATTAAAAGCAATGAATATGTAAATATTGTGTGGTGATTTATTTGTGTTTTTTCGCAATGTTATTTCTAACCTTATAAATTTGGAAAGTAGGTTCTCCTAAAAAGGTCTGCTAAGAAGCAAAACCATGCACAGCTTTTCCAAATGTTTAATTCATTATTCATATTCGTACAAACTATAATAGCTCCATAATATTTCAAAACTATATTTGTCCATTTATTTCGAGATAACAACAAATTGATCATTAATTTGGTTTGTGAAACCTACTAAAATTTAAAAATATCTTTGGGACAAATAAAACAGGTAACATAACCTCCAAGTAATCTAATGCTAATCTTACATGTTTTAGTAACTTTTTTGACATAAGATAAAGCTCACTTTACACAAACACCGCCTGCTGCGATGCCAATTCATTTGAAATATAGCATATCTGATTTCTGGTTTTCAGGCTGTAAGTTTCTGTCACGTTTTCGAATTCTCAGGTTTTCATCTTTTCAGGCTTACAGATTTTCTCAGATTTCAAGTCTCTTCATGTTTTTAGTGTTGTCGGGTTTTCCCCTTGGTTTGTTCCATTTCGATCCATTAGTACTCTAAACAACACTAAGCCCATTCAAGTCTCTTTAGGGCACATCAAAAACCTACAGGATTCTTTAGATCGTTTTCTCGGAACTTCTCTGTACTAGAACCTTTTAGGACTCTCCACGACTTTTCGACACCCTTTAGAATCCTTCGAGTCTTTTCAAGATTTTCAGATGCCTCGTGAGGGCCTGTTATAACTCTGCATGAATAGGATTCCGATTCGAGCAGTTGGGCCGAGCGGACGTGTTTTGCGGCGCTCGAAAAGATAAGCGGATAAAAAAGCGCGAAAAAGTAAAAAAGAAATAGAATGAAAAAAAGGACGAGAATCAGAAGAGAAGATTAACCCCTTTAGGAAAAGTAAAACATTGGAAAGATCACCGGTTAAAAAGGCAATGGATAGTCCAATCAAATAAGTCAGCAAATCAAAATTTTGAGGAAGTGCACAAAATTTTGATACAAGTATCTGTGAAGTATTTGAGGAAGATCAATGAAAGAAATTTTTTTCCCAACCCCCGAGAAATGGTGAAAACAAATATAATAAAGTTTTTTTTTAATTATTCAAAAAGACGTAAAAGACGCGCATGCGTCACATTTATATTTCACTGAAGCATGGAATGATTAATACTCATCTTTATATAAATAAAATTCCGGTGTGCGTGTGTACGTAATTCTTCTCATCTTAAACAGCTTGACACATTTGGCAATTTTTTAAAAATATTATAGCACAAATAAGGTTTTTACGGAAAGAAACACTAAAACGTTGCCCGGAAAATCGGGAAAAAACTGAAAGTGGGTAAATGTTATGCCGTTCACTTGAGAACTGTAAACGCATCACTTGATAAGGCCTCGCCCGACTCGGTTATTTTTTTTTAGAATGTTTAGAATATAGTCCAAATAAGGTTTTTACGGAAAGAAACATTGGAAAAATTAACCGGAAAATTAGAAAATTCGGGAAAATCTGAGTGTTTTTTTATAATAATAATAATAATAATAGTTTATTAACGGTTAAGTTAGTTTATTTAGTTAAATTAGTTTATGGGATATTTGTATGAACTCGAGACCATAACTCGCCATTCAAGTGATGGATATGCGTAATTCTTTTTTTGTTTTGTTCGTTATGATCCTGTAATGGATGTTGGAAAGACGCATTCCAGACTATAAATTAATTTTTTTTTTATTTGTCGTTTCGCGATCTCTCCAGAAACAAATTTATTGAAATTTGGACAGGACAACGTCTGTTCGGGTCAGCTAGTGATGAATAATTTTAATATACAGTATGGAAATTAAGTAAGGAATACATTCAGGAACTCCGTTAGTATTTGCGCTAGAAATAAAATTTAGAAATCATGTGGTAGGGCTAATTATGACGTCATCAAAATTTTTTTTAGTGTGTTGGAGCACCATCTTGTTGTAACCAGATTTTATTATTTAAAGTTAATTTATTATTTAATAAAGAAAAACAGTTCAGACACAATTATTTTGTACCAATTCAGAACTTGTCAACATTGTATTGGTATCTCTATGGTTTTCTCTTAAATTCCGATAACATTAGACAGTTCTGTTAATTTTTTAAAATTCTACTAATTTGAACTTTAGCGCCGTTTTAATTCATTTTTTTCTTATCTAACCTATTAAATATTAATTTGACAACGTTGAAAACAGAATAAAAAACTCTATTCAAATGTAAAATAAAAAACAGGTTGAAATTAAAAAAAAAATAATGACGTCATAACTGTCAAAAAAAATATGAAAAAAAACTTAGTATACGTTCCTCGGATGCGCTATAATTAGCCCTATCACATGCTTTCAAGTTCTATTTCCAGTGCAAACACTAACGGAGTTACTGAATTTATTCCTTACTTAATTTCCATTTCTTACGAAAAACGCACCACGCTATAACTCTGTTATTAATAATCCGATTTCAGAAATTCAAAAACCGTGTAAGACAGGTGTATAACTGCTACAAAAGAGTATGATTCTTAATTTTTTTGAATAAGTCATTTTTGTCAAACGATAGTCAACTTTTTTTTTAAATAGCAACACATATTTTTTTTATTCAGTTTGGTGGGGATTTCTTTTCTCAATACAATGGTATGTTTCAACTTGATTTTGTAAAATATTCTTCGAAAAGTTTCTTTTTTCTAACATTTTCAAGTGTGCGTCGGAATCCAATGAAAGCGCATAAAAGGCGCACTGCTTGACCAAAATTTCTGTGGCACTCGAAAAACACTTGCATCATAATTTAATTGATTAATATTAATTGATTGTTATCCGTAATGAAATAACAATGTGATCACAAAATAATAACAAAACTGCAAGAAATAATACAAACAACAATAAATAAAAACAAGCTGACATCTTAAATGACAGGTATTGTTTTGAGTGCTTTCATTGGATTCCGACGCATGCGCGTCTTTTAAGCAGCCTAGGAATAGCCGACAAAATTTCATCTCTGTCGATCACATTATCGATTTCGTTTTAGTCATCGTGACGTCAGAAGAACAGTGTCGTAGGTATAGGAAAAATTTAAACAGGTAAATACATTTTTTATACCTGCCTGAAAACGAAAGTCAGAAAAAATATTTAAGCAATTGGTTTCACTGTCCAAAGTCCTTTAACAATTAAATTAAAAATTAACAATTAAAAAATAAAACAATTTATCTGATAATAAATTTTATATTTTTTTGAGTAAATTAAAAAAAAATGAAAATTCATTAACTTTTCAGAACGCTATGTTTTTTTGAAATTATACATAACATCCCTTAACTTGTAACCGCCCTAACTTTGTTAATTTTAATATGTAATAGCAAAAAAAGTCAAGAGATCATTTCTGTGTAGCATTTCATGCCTTACAATCTTTATTTGAGACTTTTTTTTACTATCTTTTACCCATTTTGAATAATTTAAAGAAAAAAACTTTATTATTTTTTTTCACCATTTCTCGGGGGTTGGGAAAAAAATTCTTTCACTCATCTTCCTCAAATACTTCACAGATACTTGTATCAAAATTTTGTGTACTTCCTCAAAATGTTGATTTGCTGACTTATTTGATTGGACGAGATGCTGAAAAAAATTATGGAGGATTTTTAGCCTGATCAGCTTTCTTTTGTTTTTACTCAGGGGGCTCTAACGTTTGCTTTTGTTGCAAATCTTCAAGATTATCAGGTTTTGTGGTGTAGACTTTACTTTTAAGATACCCCCACAAAAAAAAAGTCAAGAGGAGTGAGGTCTGGTGGACTTGCTGGCCATTCTATTGCACCTCTTCTTCCGATCAACCTATTATAAAAAATGTCGTCCAAATAACGCCGAACGGATGCAGCATATTGCGGTGGAGCTCCATCCTGTTGATACCATATTCTTCATGTGGAAGTTTTGGATCTAATTAATCTCTAAATTGGTCCGCCAGAGCTGGGCGAAGCGTTTCTTGAAGAAACGGTAGATATTTTTCTGCATTAAGATTATCAGGAAAGAACATTGGTTCTATCCCAGCTAGCAGACTCACGTAAATTTGACGTCATTTATCGGTGATATTACGTTTTCGACCTCATACGACTAAAATTCGACGTGTTTTTGACGTTATAAATTTGTCCAAATAATGACGTCATTGTAATGACGTCAATTAGACATACCAAGAACGTCTTTTTTAGTACATATAAAATTTTTTGGGTTTTATAAAACTGTTTTAATATTATCAATAACTAGTGTGAAGAAGATGCATCAGACATTTATTAATTAAAAAATATATTATATTTTTTATTAAATGCATCATTCTAAAATATATAGGAATATCTTACTTTTCGCAGTTTTTAACCTTAGGACATGTTAACTTTACCGACATGTTCGGCAAACTTTTCACACTGACGTACAGTACTGACACATCTTTTCGAGGGTGCAGACAATTTTTATGTCAGTTCTTGGCCAAACGCATGGCTCCAACATGGCTGGCCTTCGTGTTTGTGCTGGCCTGGGTACAAAATGGCATCGCGATGGTGATTTAGCATTATTTTATGTTGAAAAACGGTAAGTTATTTATTTCAAGAATATTAGGTAATAAAATTACATACATAGTGTTAATGTATCACAGTTGCCATATTATAGTAGCCGCAGCGCAATGAAAATTTGTGAGGTTAGAATGTTAGGTATCACTAATAGAAAATATCTTACAGACCAAACAAATTCTGCTAGGATCTTTGAGATTTTTAACTTTGGACCATCACATGATTTTACTGAGAGTCAATCAGTTGGTAAGTACAATTTTTTGTTACAAAATTTATTGCTGCTAAATCACATGGCACCTTTTTTTAGAGAAGGCGAATAAACCCGGAATTCTTCATGTTTTAATAATGGTGGGATAGGGACATTTTCTAAGAATCTTCCAGTGGTACGTCCTCACCGCCTTTTCCAAGTGTACAAACACCAATAAATTCTGGTATGTTTTTAACTTCAATAAATTTTAGTGTTTTTTTTTTTCATTGTTAATATCTTAGCAAAATGTTTAGTTTTTGAGGTTAATGGAAAAACATGTATTTCATTTCCATTATTGCATACCACATAATACTCTTAATGTTTACTTTAGTATATGAAGTATGTTACTATTGTATATACCATATCTTTCCTTGAAAAGTGCAATCACAAGAAAGCTGTTGGTGGTGGGACAAAAATTAAATCAAAATTAAAAAAGATAGTGTAAGTATTTTTTTTACAATCGTTTGTCTCTTTGAATTTTTCAATAAATTTTGTTAAACTATTGTCTCGTATTTTATTCTTCTTCTATTGTGAAAATAAACGTCGGCAACAAGGTCTACTTGACGACAATAATGACGTCTATTAGGGCCATTATGCCCATCCAGATACATCAGATATTGGTTAGTGATCACGTCTTGAAAACGTCATTCAATGACGTCTATTAGACGTGAATATTAGGGCCATTATGACCATCTAGATACGTCAGATATTGGTCAGTGATCACGTCATGGAAACGTCATTCAATGACGTCGTTGGGCTGTGTCATATTGTCGTCATTTTTACGTAACTATCACGTCAAATTTTTTGGTCATATGACGTAATGACTGACTAAAAAGATACGTAAATATCACGTCACTATGTTAGCTGGGATGATCCTAAAAACAGTTTTTAGGGTCTTATTCTCAGATGAGATAGAGATACATGAAACAAAACACATCCTTGTATTCCTTCTTTTATGAGCTTTCCAATGATGTGTCGGTTGACATATCTTCCCATTTGAAAAAAAAACTTAAAGGTGGTTACAGCCCCCTGAGTAAAAACAAAAGAAAGCTAATCAGGCTAAAAAGTGGCAATTTTAAAACAAAAATCGACGTGTTTCAGGAATTTTTCGCAAAATCAATTGCAGTGAAGATACTGAATTTATTCCAGTTAAACTTTCCACCCTGTATAAAATAAATGGAGGAAAAATGATTGTGGCGGAACTTGGAAGCTGGGGGGAAAAGAGGAAAGTTACGGAAAATAAAAGAAAACTAGGAGAAAAAAAGGAAAGAGAGTATACATAGAAGATGATCTGACAGAGAAGGAAAGAGATATACAGAAGGAATTAAGAGCGACAGCCAAAGAAGAGCGACAAAAAGGACAGCGGGTGAAAGTGGGTTATAAAAAGATATGGATAGGGGGAAGAGGGCTTAGGTGGGACGAAGAAAAGGGGGAGCTAGATACAGAAAATTTTTGAATAAGAGCACAAGAAAAAGACGACAGGGCAGAAAAGGGAAAACGAATACGGAAAGGAATAAAGGAGAAAAGGAGCAAATAAGAATAATATTCCGGAACGTAGCGGGAATAAAAAACAAAGAAAATGAATTTTGGGAGTATTTGAGAGAATTTGACATAATGGGAATGGTAGAAACATGGGTGGAAGAAAAGGGGTGGGAAAAATTGGAAAAGAGAATGCCGAAAGAGTTTAAGTGGAAATGTCAATATGCAGAGAGGAAAAGCAAGAAAGGGAGAGCTAAAGGTGGGATAATAATGGGGGTGAAAGAGGGACTGGAAGGAGAAAATGGAACTGAAGCAAAAGAAGAAATAGGGATTAAGGAAAGAACGGTGAAAAGTAAACAGAGAAAATGGACAATTGTAACAGTGTACAGCAGAAGTATGAAGGAAACGAAGAGAATAATAGAAGAGCGAGTAAAAGAGCAAGAAAAAGGAACTTTTGTGATTGGGGTGGATTTTAATGCAAGAATTGGGGAAAAAGGAAGACGGATAGAAGAGGAACAAGAAACAATAGAAGGAAGATCAACAAAAGATTTAACAGAAAACGCGGAAGGGAGAGTACTGATTACCTTAGTAGAAGAAAGAGGGTGGGACATACTTAATGGGAACTGCACAGAAGACGAGAAATGAAGCAGCATGGGATGAAATAGAGAAATTCAAGGTGGGAGAAAGAATGGAGTCGGACCATATGCCTTTAGAAGTGAAGACAAAAGGAAGAGAGAAAGATAGAGGAAATGTGAATGAGTTTAGAAAAAAAATTGTGAAGAATATTTGGACGGAACAAGGAAAAGAAAATTATAAAGCAACACTTAGGGAGACAAAATACGAAAAAACAGAAATAAACGAAAGAAAAAGTGTGGTCTTTAGCATATGCGGATGATTTGGTGGTGCTAGCGAGAGAGGAGAAAGGTACGAAAGAAATGATAGGAAACATGGAGAAATATATGAGGAGGAAAAAGTTGACGGTGAATGTAGAGAAATCCAAGATGATGGTGTTCAGAAAAGGGGGTGGTAGGAGAAAAATAAATGAGTGGAGATGGGAGAAAGAGGAAATTGAAGAAGTGAAATAATTTAAGTATTTAGGTTATGTGATGAATGAAAGAAACACAGCAACAGCACATGTGAGAGAGTTAGTGAAAAAAGCAAATATGATACTAGGAGCTGTATGGGGAATAGGAGAGAAAAAATTTGGACATGATTTTAGTAGGAGAGTAATGATGTTTGATAGTTTGGTGAAAAGCGTGATAATGTATGGAGCGGAAATATTGGGATGGAGAGAGCAAGACGGATTGGAAGGGGTGCAAAAAAAATATATGAAATGGGTGCTAGGGGTAGAGAGAGAGAGACACCGAGGTATATAGTGATGGAGGAAACAAAGAGAGATGGAACAAGAATAGAAGCAGGAAAAAGAGCAATAAGATTTGAGAAGAGAGTCATAGAGAGAGGAGAGTGCAGAACTTTGCAAGAGTATTTGAAAGAAAAAAGGAAAGAAATAGGAAAGGGGATATCGAAAGAGAGGGAGGCATATTTCGAAAGAAACGGGTATGCAGGCGCGGAGATAGAAAGAATGCGAGAGAGAGGCAGAGTAATGACAGATGAATTAGTGCAGAGAGATAGAGATGTGCAAGTGCAGCAAAGAAGAACGAGAATTAGGGAGTATAGGTACAATGGGAAGTATGAAAAAATAATAACAGAAGAAATGTCAAAGTACCTAGGAAGAGAGAGTAGAAAAGAGAGAGTGATAATAGCAAGATTTAGATGTGGAAATGAGGAAAGAGAGAATAAATATTGGAGTGAGGATAATTATAGAGTATGCAAGATGTGTGGAGAAAAAAAGGAGACGATAGAGCATTTGTTGAAGGAATGCGTAGAATTGAGAGGGAGAGATGAGAGTAGAGAAGAAATTTGGAATGAGGACGGAAGACGGATCGAATGAATGAGGAAACTTGAGTGAAGAAGAGGGACAATAAGTGGAAAGGGATGAAAGCTGCTAGTTATTGTGTTGAATTATTGATTTATTTAGCTGTATGTATTATATTATATTTTATTTTATTTGAGTTATGGGAAATGTATCGGATACTTTATAAACCTGTAAAGGTAATAAATATACATACTACTAAAAAAAATCTGCTTGAATATTTACAAAAATTTGGGCGTTTTTCAAATTTTTTTCTTAAGACCCAAAACTATTCAGGATCATTCAAAATTCCTTAAAAATCATTTTTCTAAGTCTAGAAGGCATTGCAGGACTTTTACGACTACGTCATAAGTGTTCACAGAACTCTTCAGTATAACTCATTACTTGGCAGAACTTTACAAGATATTATAGCACATTTGAAGGTTTGGTAAGCAATTTTAGGACACTTCAACGGGTGTTTAGATTCTTCGGAACTCATCACGGTTTTAAAAGACTCTTCAGAGCTATCCAGTGTTAGAAAAAATTGTTAAGAGTTCTTCAATAATCGTCAGAAATTTCTTAGGACTTTGGAGGTTCCTCCAGTACTGTTTCGAGTTCTTCGGGACTTTTAGGACCCTTAGTGCTCTCTAGATTTTTTAATGCTCCTTAGGGCTTTTAGGAGCCTCTTTAGAATTCCACAAAACTTTCAAGAACTCTTCGGCGCTCTGTACGACTCATTATAATTTATCGGGAAGACGAACACTCTTCAGGAGTTTTCAGGACACTGTGAGACTTTTCAGTACCTTGACGGACTCGGTGGGACTATTCAGAATTGAAGAACAGTGCTTACAGCGGTTGTATTTTGTATTTGGCAATGTCCTATCTAGAGTGATTGTGGTTTGCAGAATTATACCATGGACGTAGTTTTTCCGGAAAGTTTAAATTCACTAGTGTCATTTCATTAGCGCCATAATTTGTGGTAAATTGCCAATATACTCTAACTTTTGCCGCGACTTCATATACATAGTTATAATTAACGAATTTTTATTAGCAAAAATTTTACCAAAATTTAACGGTTTAAACTAAGTACAATTTGGACGACTGATTATTCACAATAACTCTGGTTGGTCGCTATCTGGTTCTACTTCCTTCGCTGACTGACTTGTTTACTACTCTCCCTGTACATTACCCATTTTTACGTCGTTCGCCCCCTTTTTTATCCCTCCTACTGTTCTCGATTTTTTCTGTTCTGGAACGATGACATCATCCTATGTGAACATCCGCTGGGAATAATCGAGCAGATAGTTGACCACGACTAGTCGCAACACTTTCAAACTAATTTAAACCAAATGCAGAGTTATGTGGATATTCTCCAGATACAAAAATGTTGTATGCAACACGTGTAAAAAGTAATAAAGCTGTATCACTTCACAAGTTAACAATTTTCACGTTGCGTCACTTTATGTTCTTGTAAAATAAAGTTATTAATTTACTTGTGTCCAAACAGGATCTTTTGGGCTATTATAGTGACCCTCTCGTTAGCCGGATGTGTTTACATGATACTCGAGATCGTAGCCAAGTATCAAGACAGCCCTGTTGTAGTCAGTTTCGCCACAGAAGATACACCAATCTATCAAATACCCTTTCCTGCCATAACGATTTGTCCGGAAGTTAAATATTCCTCCAAGCTTTTCAACTTCTCGGACACTTACTTCAAACTGTGGAAAAATAAATCCATCCCCTTAAGTGAAAATGAGCAAGTACCTTCTAGGATAAGTGTTAAAAATAATAATTTTCCTTTTAGATTTCTTTATTACGATTACTTAAATCTACTCTGTGAAAGCGAGGTTTGGGATCGCGGAAACGCAACTGTTGCCGAAGACTTTTTCGAGACCGTCGAAGAGGTAGGTAAGCTTTTTTTTTAAATATTTCTAAAAAATAAAGGTTGATACTGTATGTTTTACGATTTCAGTTAATGCCCATACCAAATATGAGATGTTATTACAACGACACCATCGACGATTTCTCCAAATATTTCACCAGAATCTTGATCGACCAAGGCATATGCTACACCCACAACATTCTAGACAGATCCGAAATCTTCGCCGATCACGTGTAAGCAACCACTTATCACACAACTTTTTTTATATATATTTTTAGCTATCATTACTCTAATTTCCACCAAGTAAACTCCACATCCCAGAACTTCACTATAGAAAGGGGCTACAGTCCCACAGCCGGAATAGACACTTACCCTCGACGAGCCCTTATTTCCGGGGCTGATAATTCTTTTGACATCTATTTAAAGTACAACTCCAACGACACGGACTATGTGTGTAATAATTTCCTACAGGGATTCAGAGTAAGTATATAAAGCCTCCACTGATTGTTGTAATAATGATTCGTAAATTTTAATTTTAGGTGTTACTCCACAGTTCCTGGGAGCTACCGCATTTGTCAAGTCACTATTTTCGAGTTCCGATAGACAAAATAGTTAGTGTTGCAGTGGAGCCTGAAATGATACTTACATCCAAGGCAGTGAAGAAGTTTCGACCGAAGGACAGGAAATGTTATTTGAGCCATGAGAGGACTCTTAACTACTTCAAAATATACACGCAATCAAACTGCCTTTTTGAGTGTTTGACGAATTATACATTATTAAAATGTGGCTGTGTTGACTACTACATGCCCAGTAAGTAGAATAATTTATTGTATTTAATTTTGAGTTTTATACTAGGAAACTTCACGAAAAGAAAAGTAGTTGGTTCACAAGTCCCTTTTTCCGAAATTCGAGTTAAGAGGCACCAAAAATTATGATTGAGGTGTCATTCGATTCGTAATTGCACCAAGAAATTTTTTGCAAATATTCCAAAAACTATTTGAGATATCCGAAATTTGAAAATAGATCCTTAAAGAGCAGGAAATGTCCCAAAAAAAAGTCCTACCTCCCGGAATTGTCCCTTCTTTATTTATAATTTTAATTTTGCGGCGAAAAGAGGTAAAAACGCGCCGACCGAATTTGACACGTGAACAAAAAAAAAACGAATAAATATTAATATTAAGGAATAAAAAAAAAATATTATCTGGACATAGCGATAAACAATAATCCGTCGGTAAAATCTCAATTTTTCTAAACAATGCATTAGTTAATTACGGTAATTGTTCTTGTAAAAGTTAGCATACAAACCCTGATAATTGTTAAATTAAAATCATGGAGTTTTTTTCCCTTCTTGGAGCTGTTCCTTGAAGTCTTTAGAAAAGATCTCCGTTGGAAAAATCATTTTTCACTTTTTTATTAACAATCAAAGGCTTAACGGAATTAAAAACATAAATAAAACAATGAAAGTTTTTTTTTCAATTATCTCTACTGATATGTTTTGTTATTGCTAAAAGCAATATAATAGTAATTTGTGTACCTAGGCCGTAAAAGTTAGCTTCTTTCGACGCATCTGCTGTTTGAGGCCGAGGCGTGAGCCGAGGATACAATGCGGATAAGCCAAAAAGCACTTTTGGTCAAGGTGCACACGACGTTCTTTTGGCGATGATAAGAAAAAATTAAAAATTTAGTCATATTTTTTTTTGCCGACGATTAGCAAAATGGTGTTTGTATGGCCTCTTCTTTGTACACATCTGTCAAATTCTAACAGATCAGTCCCAAAAAAGTGGAGTTTGACAGATCAGTCCCAAAAGAATAGTTTGACAGATGCGTACAAAAAAGTAAAACTTTACGGCCCCAAAAGAGGCCGTAAAATCACCTTTTTTGTAAATCCGTAATGGAAATTATTTAAAAAATAATCGTTTCTTAAAAAAAATATTGGTAAAAGACGCCTTTGTTAATAAACAATTTTTTCTAAATATTAAAATTAAGAAACGGTTTCTTTTAAGTCATATTGCTCTTCTATATTATGGAAGGGATTCTTTTTTTACTTTTTATTTGTTTATTTAAAAAAATTGTTATAAACACATGAGTTTTTCGGTTATATTTTTTTCTTCAATCTTTGAAAATTCTTGGTGCAATTACGAATCGAATGACACCTCATTCATAATTTTTGGTGCCTCTTGACTCGAATTTCGGAAAAGGGGACTTAAAAAAATCTGAATGCATGTACTGCTGGTTGTTTAAACACGAATTAATATTGTTTTGTGGTAGGAAATAAGACAACTCCCATTTGTGGCACTGCAAAGTCCAACTGCACAACGATAGCCGCAAGTACAAATGCTCCATTAAAATGTTAAAAGTATTAATAAAATCGTACTTTCAGTGGATTTAAAAATTAGAGATCTTGAAGATAAGATCTCCGGAAAATCATTTTGCGACTGCAAGCCTGAGTGCACATCTCTGAACTACAAAGTGACGACATCTCATAGTAATTTTTACTGGAGGGAATACTTCAAAGCTCAGAAGCGTTATGGCATCGAGGAAGAGCTGGAACAAACAAATGATGAGTAAATAGAACAGACTATTAAATATAGTACAAATTTAATAATTTTAATTTCAATTTTTCAGAATTCATTGGTCCGTGGTATCGATTTATTTTAAGGCCGAGCAATTTATTACACTAGAAAGAAATGAACTGTACGGTACAAGCGATTTTATTTCGAATTTCGGGGGCCTTCTTGGGCTTTTCACGGGTTTCTCTTTGATCTCCATTGTGGAAAGTGTATATTTTCTGACGTTGAGGATGTGCTGCAATCGAAGATTGTATGGCAACTGGTTTGGACCATAAAATGAATGTTATGACACATAAGTATAAAATGTTTCAAAGATAACAAGATGTGTTCTAAATTGTTGATGTACTTATTTATTTCTGTACTGTGTTCATATCGTATTTGGTATTAAAATTTAAATATATTCAAGTCGAACTCCACAAACTTTAATAAATTACAATGGGAACATGTTTCGGCAGAACACTATTGCCATCATCAGCCCTTAAAGAATATTTCAAATAATTTTCAAATTGTATTTCGTATTTATTGCTCGAATTGTACTCTTTTAAACAACGTTATATTTATATTGGATTCTTCTTGTTAAACATTATACAAAACAATACTTTTTGCTATTAAAAGCAAATCATCGTTTGTTTTGTAAGGTTTTAGGATGTCTTAATCTAATGTATGTATTTTCCCTGCATGTTAAAAAAATAGACTTCCTTTTGCTGTATTTTTTGCAATCTTTTTTAATGATAATGATGATTTAATGATAATTAAACGGTACTACGATCAGGTTTACGAAGAACAAGAGGACGTGCCATCTACAATAGAGACAATACCATTTACTGTTCTGTAAAATAAGTTGCCTACGTCGCATGTCGTACAAAATTATTAATTTGATATGATTAGAAGACCAGACACCTCAACTACGTTCAGAAGTGAAAACAATTATTATATTTTAATAAAATGAATGTTAGTCTTGATGCGGTTTAATAACATTTTGAATAGAAATTTAATTAATTAAATAAAATTAATATAAATTTTGTTCAGAGGATTCATTGGTCTAATGGTGAGTTGCACAAACGATGATACTGCTTCCCAACAAAGGTAAAGGTAAGTTTTCGTGAGCTAATAGAAACTAAAATAACAAATCTAAGATCAAAGACAATAATACAAGCGTCAAAGATAACTTTAAAAGTAAATAAAACCTTGGAACATTTAGAAAAGGGGAGTAAAAGAAACAAGTAATAAATACAGCAGTGTCTGTTGCAATCGTATTGTAGCGTTTACGAGTTCACAAACTATGTATTTATTTAAACGAAGTATTTACAATTTATTTCAACACGAAACACACGAATTGTGTAGCTTAGTAGTTTCACTTCAGACTGACTCCAGACCGCAACTGCTGCTGTAGAATAATTGTACTTGAAATCATCACGCCGCGTTTCTTCCAGAACATTACACTGCCCCCTACTAGAAGATGTTTCGTCTCGAAATGTCAAAGCATCGTGGCGGAATCTATGGTTTCCTCCTTTTCTGCAACCAGACGTGCCATGAAAGTAATAGTCAACTTCGTTGATCTTTTTGGGTTGTAGACCACTTCCAACATACTCTGACTAGCTTCCAATTCAAGTAATCAAATCCAAAGCCGAGCTTCGGGATTGTTAATTTCCTGATACTCTGGGAGAGGACGGTTCCTCTTAACACACATAAAGTATCCCAAACACTTTGGTAAGTAGCCTTCTCAAACGTGAAGATGTTTCTTCTTCAATTCTGCCAAGTGGCTGCCAAACATAGTAACTCCCAACTTGTGGTTTTTGCTTTCGGACCAAACTTCCTTTTGAACACATTGGCGATCATGCAGAGTCATAAACTCTTCGAAGGACTTGAGGTCTTCCACTGACATCAATTGCTGCTCGGTGGATGCTCTTTGGTTTTCTGTTTGCCCTCTTTCTTATGCGGTAAGACTGTAACTTTGGGGACAAACCCCGGCCTCGTCTGGCTGGCTGGTATCCACCTCTGTCAGTATTGATGTTGTAGGTATCGTTCATCCGATCGCTATCAGTTTGAATGTTCAAGCGTGTCCGATGGTGAATGCCTCGTCGTCACCAGCTAGGTCTTCACTCGGTGGGCAACCAAATCGCAAATTGCAGGAAAGACATAACTCGCGCCCGATTACTACGCTAGCTGGTATCTGTCCGGTTGACTCATGAACGGATGATCGGTATACCATGAGGAATAGGTCAAGGTAGCAATCCCAATCTATTTTGATGGTCACAGACTATTTATCGTTCTGTTCATTCGTTCCACCATTCCCTCAGAGTGCGGATGTAGCGGCAAGGCGGATTTACCTTGGTAGGAATGTAGTTCCAATGGCACACCAAATCGACAGATAAGCTCCTTCACAATTACATCGGCAACTATGGCAGCTTCCTGATTCGGTAAGGTATATACTTCATCCCAATTGATCCACGTTTTATTGCCGCATCGGATCATTACCAAGTTTTTGTGGACCGTTACTTCCGGCAAATGTTGCACCACTTTTTAACAGCCTCTTTGCCGTTCACCTAGTAGAACCTCTCCCGCAACTTCCCAAGGGTCTTTAACTCTTCCAAGTGTCCACCTGTTGTAGAGCTCCTCCAGAACCGAAATTCTGTTTTTGGGGATCAACAGTTGCTTGCTCTCTATTTGACCCTCGGGTTTTTCCAGCACGCGTTTCAAGACTGCATCTTCCACGACATTTTTTTTACTTTGGGTGAGTATTGCGCAATTTGTTCCCACGTCGGTCTCCGGTCTTCATTCTTCCATCCTAACACCAACAACAAGACCGGGTCTTCTCTTGGTCTTTCCTTTCAGGACTCCAGCGTTCGTTTATATCTCTCGTGCTTCGAATGGAGAAGCGCTTATCTTCAGCACGTCGGCAGTGACTGCAGTCTTCGTGATAGCGCATTGGCGTTTTGATCGACCATACCACCATGATGTACCGTATCAAAGTCGAATTCTTGCAGTCTTTCGATGTTAAGAAGCCACTTAAACGCTGCATGATCCATCTTCAGCAAGAATTTTATTCCGTAGAGGTATTTATGAAAGTGCTTTACGGATTTCACGACAGCCAACAGTTCTCGTCTAGTAATGCAATAGTTTCGTTCTGGCTTCCGCAAGGTTTTGCTAAAGTAACCAATGACACATTCTCGGCCCTCCTGTATTTGGGATAACACAGCGCCAATTCCAACGTTCCTAGGCATATGTATCTGTGCCTTGTTCTTCAGCTGCCGAGAAAACTGCGCAAGTCTTGCTTGTTTGTAGACCTTCTGCTCGTCGACGGCGACACCCTGACTTGAAACTATCCTGTTTTATCTTTGTCTCCAATGCAACTTGCCGTAACCACTTTTTAAGTTTAAAATCGAGAAGATCTTCGAATCAGCCAAGGTATCGAGGGTATCATCAATTTCAATTTTTCGTCACTTTATTCAGTTGACGATAGTCAACACAGAACCTAGTTGATCCATCATTTTTCTTTACTAAAACAACAGGCGAGGCCCATGTACTACTTACTGGACGGTTCAATGATCTTGTGGGCCTCTTCCTTCTTGGCGAGAGGTAGTCTTCTAACACACTGTCTTACCGGGCACACAACCCCAGTGTTGATCTGATGCTTGACGACATCGGCTCTGCCTCTTTTACTCTCCCCGTTTTCGAAGATGTCATGTTAACAGCTTACGAGTACTGTGAGCTGCTTCCTTTGGTCGTCTTTCAGTTCCCTCGACGATGTCTTGATCAGGTTGACTCTTATTGGTACTACACCAGACGTACGCAACAAACTTTTGTCACTACATCTGAGTTCAAACATCATGATGTTTCTCGCTCCATATTTGTGATCCACAATCATTTAACTCCGTTCTGGCATTTAAGTATCTTCACTAATCCGCAGCCCTTACTACCCAGAATGTCCATTCCAAGTATTACCTCATCCTGGATATTCGCTACCAGCACTTTGTGGTGGAAAGCGGTACTCCCAATTGTGATAATCACGTTGACTTCTCCTGAATCCCTTGTCGGTGTGTAAAAGGTTACAATCGTCTTCGTCGCTCCTGTATCCATCGGCAGCGAACATGGCGTTTCATCCAGAATGCTTGCTATTAGGGCATCCTGATTACAGGTCGATGGTTGCCCCCTTGCCTCGACCTCGATGAAGTCGGTAGTCTCCTAGACCTTTCCTGACAGCGGCTCCATACATGATTTTCTTTTCCAAAGATCTTTTAGCACAATATCCTTTAAGATATCCTCCTAACTGTTGCTTCCATTTTTTCCTCGATTCCATCCGTAGCTTCTCCTTCAATGGTTCAAATTCGGGATTGACTTCTCAAACCAAGCTTACTTGTTTCGAAGTCCAAAGCCAGAGCTAAAGCGTTAACTTATTTGTGTGCTCCAAACTCTTGTAGAGATTCCGTTGGCTTCTGAAAACGATTTCACCGCTGAAAACTGTACACATTTACAAGGTGTGCCTGTCCATACCCATCCATCCACAAGTACTTCACAAGTTGCCGATAGTCTGCCCTTTGTTCTGATGGGATTGTCTGTAGCACGTTGGTTGCTTCAATATTAAGGCTTTCTCGGCATCAGTCCAGGCGTTGGCTGCGGCCGCTGCTTCAAATTCAATTTATCCTATACAACGTGTCCCAGAAATAAGTACATTAATTTGGGGAGGTGGTAGAACTCATCGAGTACAACAACTTTTTCATTTACCATTTTTTCGAAATCACATTTTGAAATTACAATTTTACAACCCCCAAAAATAACGAAAGGCTTATGGATTTCTGACACAATGGTAATGACCGTGAATTCTGTCGTTTTTCTGGGAGGAAGGAAATATTCACACTTTATTATCTTTACTTTTTGTGAACTTTTTTGTCGCTGCGTCCCGGGTAAAAATGATAAGCGTACCTACCTGTTACTAATTAGTTTAATATGGGACTCTACAACAGGTTGTAGTTAACTGTCCCGTGATTTGTTAATTTTTGTGGTGGACAAGGTTTGTGATCTGTTCTTGTGTAGTTTTGTTTTTTAAAAATTCTAAATTTTATAAACAACGAATACTCCAGTAACTGGAAGATTTGTTTTTATAAATCCGGACAACCATGTGGTGCCTGAACGACGGACGGTGTCCTTTGTCACAACGCTATTATAATATAGTACTAAATTGGTTGAATACGAATTTTCCCGTGTTCAACCTGCAGATGTATTCTCTTATAGTAAGTACTGTTACAATTTGAATTTTTGCCGCGCATTCACCATCCAAGTTCAGGAACGAATCAGCATTTAGAGATAACCGGCAATATACAAAAAACACTATAAGTTCTATCAGTGCCGCGCGACCGCCTACTTTTCTCCCTTTTTCGTTCGATTTTGACGAAGTAACATCGCAACGTAAATTTTGCTCCTGGACAAAGAGATAGCTCCAGAGAATCGCGTTAACGGATAGAATAGTTGGATGTGAGTTATTTCAATAACAAATCGCGTTAGCGGATAAATTCGTTAAGTGTTGAGATTCGGGGAAAAGAGGTAAGAAAAACCACTTTATTGCGTGCAGACCTTGACTATTCTCTTTCAATCAAATAAGCAGATTCACCAGCACTTTACCTAGAATCTTTTGTACCACCTTCATGGAATAATAGCTGTGATATTCTTTCCTGGACGCACGGAGTTTTTTTCACGTGGAAACAGGTGTAATCTCCCAGGAATTGCAGAAATCACAAACCCGCAGGATTCGCAGGAAAGCAGTCAAGTAAATTGTCTGGAAAGTTCCAAAACCAGCAGGAAAGCGTAATACTTTCAAAAGATAAGTAATAGATAATTTTTCATTATATTTTTTTATGTTATCAGTTCATCTAGTTATTTTTTTATATTACGTGCATTTAACAATTGTAAAGTTCAGTAATTGTCAATTTAATGTAATATAAACTTTAAGTATAGTGCAATAGTCACAAATTAACTTGCCACATTTTTATTTCTTCGTTCATTTAGTTATTTATTTCAACAATTTGTTATCAGTCATTATAATTTCAATCTTCAACACGTTATTTTAATATTGTATGATTGTAGAAAGTTCCTGTATTTATTTTATTTGTTCATTATATGATTTTTGGGGACTGTATTTTTTGTGTCACCATCCACACTTTACAATTTTGTCAGGGCGTTACAACAATTTAGGTTGTAATAGTACTTACTTCTGCATTTTGAGTGATAATTTTGTTAGTAAGGTAATTAAGCAACAAAAATTAATAATGTGTAATTTTTATTTTGGTATCATGTTTTATTACATAAATTTACTTTCAATATCCCACAATTCTAGAATTTTCAAAAAGTTCTCGTCTACTTTCTAAAATATTTTATCTTCTGTAGCATTGTGTATGTATTATCCATTATTTGTCATGTGGTCATGTTGCTATAAGCAACAGTAATTTTTGGTTGGTCACATTGAGTGTCACATTCTGACATTTATTCCGTCGTTGGTGACATGCGTGATAAACCGTCAACTTTGACATCTATTAACATAACCTTAATAGTGTCTGCTATACAGCTCGGTCCGAAAGTACATATTTTTAGATCATATGGCCTGCTCTTTAATTGCATTTTGACATTGACAATTGTTTATAAAAAAAATGGATAGTAGCAGGAAACTTCAAACAAATGTACTTCAGGATTTTCGTCTGTGTTTTCTGTAACACCGATTTTGTTTCCAACTCACGTCCCTCCAACTTCATTGCCATGTTCGTATTTATTCATTTAACCCCACACCTATTAATTTTAACTAATTATTTACAATTCATTTCAACGTGCAGATTTACAGCTACAACGGCATTGTTATTTGTTTGTGTCGCTGCTCGATCTTTCGGTTGCTTACTCCAGAACAATTTCGGTCGTATGAGTTGGAGATGACATCATCACGCCTTTCTTCCAGAACGTAACAATACATAAAATCCATTTTTTTTATAAACAATTGTCAAAATGTGGTCATGTTGGCATAAGCAACAGTAATTTTTGGTTGGTCACATTGAATGTCAAATTCTGAAATTATTCCGTCGTAGTGACATGCACGATGCAATTTCATGATAAGTCTTCAACTACTTTGAGATCTATGAACATAACCTTAATAGTGTCTACTATAAAGCTAGGTCTGGAAGAACACATTTTTAGATGATATAGAATGGTCTTAAATTGCATTTTAACATTGTCAATTGTTTATAAAAAAATGGATAGTAGGTACAGTTAATTTCAGAATTATCGAGTACACCTCGGAAATCTAGAAGTCGATTTATTACAGTTTTTTCCACATGTGAAGTTGCGTTTTTTAAATTTGAACGTCATAATTTTTATATAGGTTAGGTAATTTTGACAAAATAAAGAAATATATGAAAATATAACTTTATTTGTAGGAGTATTTTATAACTATTAACAACGCATTCAATATTTTGTTATAGCACCATTAACTTGAAGTACTGCATTAAGCCTTCGGGGCATAGAAGAAATTAAATTCTCCCACAAATTTCGGTCTTGGCTCAGTTCATTCCCATCCTTCTTCAATGGAGGCCCAGAGCTCATTCGCATTTTGGGGCCTAAAGTTTCTTCCTCCGTTTCTTCTTACGTATCATTAAGATTCGGACTATTTGGGGGCCATGGTATTACTTCTACATTATTGGTAGCAAACTATTGGCTATCGATACCAGCATTATGGACGGGGCAATTGTCTTGGAGAAGAAGAAAGTTGTTCGCATATAGTTGTGTCTGTGAAAATCACATTGTTCCAAAATTGTGGTTCACGATATATATAATTTAGACAAAATATAATTCTGGATTGCTTCTGTTGGTCTGTTAGTGGAGGTTTTCTGGCGCTAGATTTTTTTCAACTCGCCGCCAAACTGTTGATTGGGACCCCGGAAAATTGGTCATGGATGCAGCTTCAATCCATGGTTAAAAAGGATTTTCCCTCAAACGCTTTTGAAGAGATTGCTCCTGTTACGCTGTCGACACATTTGGGCGTCCCCCTCCTCCTCTTCTAGCAAAATGTCCACATTCTTGCCATCTTTGTTTTACGCGCTGCACGGTGCTCTTTGCAATATTGTAATGCTGGGCCACCTTCTGGATCGACCACCCTTCTTCTAATTTAGAAAGAATGAGCACCTTTGCGTTTTCTGTTAGTTTAGGCATTTTACTTGTCAAAACTGACATTGACAAAAAATGTTTAAACAAGTGCATTCCGCTAGTTTCACACTGTCGAAAATTAGGTGTACTCGATAATTTTGAAATTAAGTGTACCATGACATCATAAATTAGCGTAGGCGGATTTTTTTTATGCAATGGCCCAACCTGCAAATTGACTGACAGTAAAATTTGAGGTTGTAGTAAACATTGTCACGTTTATCTTTCTCATGTTAAATTGTTTTAATTTAAAGAAAATAAAACACTAACAAATAATGTAGGTTTACTCGGAATTACAGCAAATGTTCAAAGTGTTCTCCCCCAGCTTCAATGCAGCTCTTAACTCTCCCTTTCATATTTCCAAATGCATTTTCCACCATATGAACGGTTATAGCATTGCATGCGTCCATAAAACTACCCAGTAAACACAACCACGTGAGAAAAACGTAAAAAACGAGTACCAACGGTTGTATAGACGTTACGATGTCGCTGACTTCAACGTTACTTTCGACGTGTAAATATGACGTGTTTATAACGTCCAGTACAACACTTTTTTTTTCGTGATTTTACCACGTTGTTAAGATGTACTGATTTTCCGTAAACAAAACAACGTGAAAAAAAACGTAAAACAAACGAACTAGTACCTACCAACCGTTGAATAGACGTTACGATGTCGCCGAAATCTTTTAAACTAGAAGAGTGTTCTTAAATCCAAGTGGAGTAAATTTAAATTAAAAAATTTAAATATATCTAAGTCGAACTCCACAAACTTTAATCAGCGTAAAATTATAAATGGAACATGTTTTGGCAGAACACTTCTGCCATCATCAGCCCTTAAATAATATATAAAAATTATAATTATAATTTTTATAATTTTTTTAAATTTTTTAACGTTACTTTTGACGTGTAAAAATGAAGTGTTACAAACGTCTGATAAAACACGTCTCTTTCAGGTGTTTTTACCAGGTTAAAAAGACGTGTTGATTTTCTGAATTAAACGTCATTTTCAATGTCTCAACAAAACGTTCTGTAAACGTATTTTAAAGATATTATAAAATACGCCTTTTTTAGGTGATTTTAGGAAATAAGTATATTAAAAAAGTGTTGATTTTCATGACAAATATTTATTATATAAAGGTGAATAGATATGAAAATAATTACTAAAAACTATAATATCAACTATGTACTACTAATATTATAAACTATATAACTATAACTATAATTATAATTATAAAAAAAAACTAAAATAATAATTATGGGCTAATTGTCCTAATTAAATTAAATCATTTTTTACATGACTCGGATTGTGTGTTGCTCGACGTGCTGGGTCAGTTTTGCCAATGTTTGCAGTACGGTTGCCTCAAAATCTATAAGAAATAACTATAAGTAACTATTGCAAAAATAAAAAATACTTACTAGGTATATGATTGTCGTAAATAATATAAAATGATACAATTTACCAGGATATGTTGAAGCTGGAGAAAATGCTGACAGGCGATGTATAAGACGTCGTCGGGGTACAGCAAAAATCCTCTCCAAGCTTTACAGTTCGACGCCGCTTACTATCAAAAAGAGACTCATCACCAAAAATTTGCTTTCTTGAGAGACTTTCCACTGATGAGTTGTTTCCTCTGCAGTTTCCCTAATCTCCTTGATGAGGTTGTTGGTCTTTTTATCGTCTGTGTCATAATCCTCTGCAAAGAAGCTCAAAAGTTAAAAAATATATATTTAATTAGAAAAATCATAAATATAATATCATATACATATGTATATACCTGTCTTGAAATGAATCTTAAAAACCTTGTAAGAAGGCCAGGTCTTACATGGAGTACCACTTTGGACGAAAGTCATAAAATCGGTACACTTGCGGAATAAATTTAAATTAAACTGGTTAGTAGTATGCATAAAAAATGTATATTTAGTTACTACTTTTAAATACAATACTGTGCTACTTACCTTTAGGACTTTTGGAAGCTACACAAATCTCAAAGCTTGGTAAGGTAAACGAAAACGAAACGAACTGCCCAATTTCAGACGAAAAATGAAAATGAACAAAATCTAACAAAGCAATGAGTTCCTTGGTTTCGTTTCGTTCGGGGTGCAAGGCGCAATAAAAAAAGCTGTAACTCACGTACATTTTGAAAGTTTTGTGTCTTGGAAGCAGCATGTTTGTTTGTCGCCAAAACAAATTCGATAAGGCAGAAATTTTCATTGATAGTACCATTGAATATCAATACTCTAACTACTCTAACTAGAGTATAGATATTCAATTATAGTACTGATCTATACGTTTGGTTATTATTTATTTCCGACAATAAAATTACGCTCGCGTCGTCGGTTCCTCAACCTTCAGCCCCCATCATAAACCAATATCCGTTCTTCTCAAAATTCCAGCCCCTAAACGGTAAAACTTCTCAACGTATGTTTCAAATTGTCCCTTAATTATACATACTTTCAATTTCGTTTTTAGAAACTCTTCATTCCCTGACCAACACCAAACTCTTCTCCGGTCAAAGACACACTCAAACTTCGCGACACGACTCTCAAAAGAGATACGTTGTTTTATTTTTAATCTTTTCACTGGTCTTTTGACACCTTTACTTATTTCACAGCGCTTCACATTACCAGACATACCAATATTTATTAATTTCGTTGATTAACCGTAATAATTAAAGATCTTAATTTTTGTTTTCAACTTTAACAAACACATTTAAATTAATATTTGTAAGTACCTATCTACGTAAGTAAATATAGCGACCTACATTGAATTATTTCTTTGCTGTTGGGTTAAAGAGCTTTTGTAATTTATTATAACATTGACACCGTAATAAAATAGGGAATGTCAATTTTACTTTTAAATTTTGATTTAATAATAATTATATGACTACTTTTAATCAGTTTTCCCTAAAACACCAAAATAGTATATTACGTTATAAGTGTGGTAGGTTCAATTTTAGATCACGAAGTTTTAATATTGAAACACGACGCGCAGCGGAGTGTTTTAATAAAACTAAGTGATGGAAAATACCTACCACACATATAATGTATACAACTTTTTAGCCGATGACGAAGTTTTCCACTCGGCGCCCCCATTTAACAAACATTATCGTTGCACCGAAGTTACATTCACATTATTGACATAAAGATAGGTGCAGGATAGTGTGAGGGACGCAGATTTTGCCCAAAAGGATACGGGAGTTTTAGGAATGCATAAATAGCATAAATAGGGTACAATTCCTAAAAATATGAGAGAGGTTATGTTGTTCGAGTGTTTTGTTGACTTACCTTAACTTTTTCATTATCTTATTCTTGACGTGTTTTACTTTTAGTTCAATGACTTCACCTATTTTGCCATATTATTGTATTTTATGAGAGTAATAATCGCAAAAAATTTACATTTTTAGATTGAGTGACAGTTTAAATTGACAAGGTAAATAGGCAACTGAGATGCTTACTATTTATACCACGAGATGGTGCGCCTTCGAGTGTCTTTAAATTGGTCATTATTATATCTTAGAAACTTATTCAAAGACAGTTAAGTGCGGTATCTTCTTTCAAAATATGCGACCAATATTTATCATAAAGGATCTTTTTTTTTGCGCGTTTCTTAAAGAAGAAAATTTTGGACTATTTTACCGCTTAAAGGCGGTAAGTGACAGCTTCAATGTGTAAAAAATGGGTTACCATGGCTGTCTAAAATGTGGTAGAACGTAGTTTACAACTGTCAAGGCTAAAAACAATTTTTATTATAAATACCGACGCACGTTTCGCCAACAATGTTGGCATCATCAGGGTGATGAGTGAATCGGAAAACTGATCAAAAGTAGCTATCTACCACCAAAAGTGATCCAGACAATTGTTTTGTTTTTGAATAATTATATGAATTCTCAAAGAGCGATTGTTCATCTCTATTGCGAACTAGGCGGGCGAGATGATCCTAAAACATTTCAACCACGAGAAAACGTCAAACTTTCAAGGTTGTTTGAGTAAAATTCGGGGTGCCAAATGTTTACAAGAGCTAACTTATTTGTCTCCATGTTTCGTAAAAATTATGAAAGAAATGCTAGCCTTACTAAATATTTCTATTGTTTCTACTTTTAAATTCTATAACCATTCTATTTTATTTAAAATGTGATTCAAATAAAAAATGTACATATGTTTTATAACCCGCAACAAACAATTTACAGTGGCTTCTAAACTTGGCGCAAAACCGACCATATGGAATCTGTAAAAGACGCCAATGGAATGCGTTCCTTTGTAGTACATAAATGTACTATATAATTATATGACTATATAAACACGTGAATTTATTGTAAAAATTTCACGAGAAATTAATGTCAGAACTGAACATCAAAAATTACTTATATTTTACCCACATTAATTCCTTTGATTTTAATCGTAATTCAAATAAAAAATATAAATTAAGTAAGATTATTATACATTATGTATTTTAAAAACATCATTTTTATCTTTAAAACCCCTTAGTGACTTATTTTTGACCACAAGACACGCCTAATAATATGATATGGAATACATTTTTTCTAGTGTTTATTTGCCTAGAAAAACACGTGTATTTAATCTTAAAATTTTACGAGAAATAGTCAAAAATAATAATTTAGACTTCACCGTCATTCGTTCTTTTCTATTTTATATAATTTGATTTAAGTTATGATTTAAATAATAAATATATATTTTTTAACATGATTTTTTATAAAAAATAGTAAATTGAGGTGAAGTAAAATACAGTAATAAAAAAAATAAGGGAAGTAAATTGAAAAACCTCCTTTCAAACCCAAAAACCTATAAGGCTACGCCATGATGATGATTTTTTATACTCTGCTGGAACTCTTTCACTCCTTAGGTATTTTTATTTTTTATTTGATTAGAAAAACACCTGTACTTAATGTAAGAATTTCACGAAAAATAATCGACGACAAACACGCCTATATGACACTAGAAAAACACGTGTATTTAATGTAAAAATTTCACGAGAAACAAACGTCAGAACTGCAGGTGGAAAATAACTTCTATTTTATCAACATTATGTACCTTTCGTTGATTAACAATATTGATTAAACGTCTTTATTGCGTCATATATAATCTTTAAAAATAACGTAATTTTTTAACGTTGAATTGTCGTAATTTGTAGATACATTATTTTATTGTAAATCAACGTTGAATTTACGTTACGTAAAATACGTTCAAATAACTTTGAAGGTATTACCAAAATATAACGTGATATTTTCAACCATAAACGTGTTTCCACGTTAAAACAACGTGCATGTGTTTACTGGGTAACACTAGCTCCGCTGCACCAATTTTTGATAATCTGCAGGAAAATTAGGGTAGGTATTTCGAAAAACCTTTAACACAGCGTTCTATAGTATACTTCCATTCACCAAATTATTGCCGTTTTTGTGAAGTCACTTTGACACACCTTTGACATCCAAATTTTAAATCAAATTGTCAAAAGTTATTAGTGCCAACCTAATTTAAATTTCACAGCCTACTCCAATTTATAATTTAAATTTAATAATCTCATGGTATAGTGCATAAGATAATGATTACGTTAAATTTAATACTGCGATAGAGTAACTATTGGTTATTAGAGGTAAAAGATGTTTTTAAACTACTAACCTAACCATTTAATAATTACAATCTTTAAGGAAGTGGATCCTGGCCATTATCAAACTTATTCTAATACGTGCTTGATTTTCAGAGAAAATAGTTTTGGAGTTATTATGTAATTGAACTTTGTAATTCACAAAAAATAAAAGATGTAGTACAGAAGCAGCTTTGACATAATTATTATTTGTGACATACATTACACAGTAGTATCTTGTGTTGAAAATGAGTTTGACACGAGTTTGCATAATAAGCCAAGAGCCGTAGGAGAGTGCCTTAAGCGAACGAGTGTGAAATCGAATTTTCAACACGTGTTGTACACTATACTTCTACGGCATCAAATTGATGATTAAATTGATGATAAATCAAACTAATGATTAATAGTAGCTTGCATCGAATACACAGAAAAACACGAAAAACGCACGATTTTATTTTTATTTATTTTATAACGTTTTATAATATCAAACAACATATTTATTATTATCTACTTATTTAAAATTATAATTTATTGTTATATTGGAACAATTTTCCAATTTCAGGAGTTTCCATTTTTTTAAATCTACTTTCTGTCAATGAAAAGCTTTTGGAACGTGAGGGAAGTTTATTTTCTGACAATGTATTTGAACATGAGGGAAGATCATTTTCTGCAAAGATCGATTTTCACTGGCAGGTTCAACTGATGCAACAATTTTATTCGACATTTGTATTTCGTTTTGGATGGAATCGTTTATGTATCCTCCGGCAACGGCACTGGAACGCCAACCTCCATGGCGTTTGAGGGTTAGCAAATCTCCACCTGCGTTTACCAGTAGTGTAGCCGATGACCGGCGAAAGCAATAGCTTGTGCACTGTCCAGGGTTTGAAAGTTTTAAATAGACAGCTATGACTTTTGACATACTTCCTATTTTGTTTATACCCACAACCTGCTTGGTACATTAACCATTTTTATAATTTTTTTTTTTTTGAATTTCTGTTGCAGCACAGCTTACGCTATTTTAGAATTTTGGCGTCTGTTCCGCCAAGAATGTATATTTGGTTGCCTAAATACACAAAATAGAAATAAATGAATTTCAAGTGTAGTTCCTGGTGTTAAATGTCAAATTTAATGCGGCCAAATTTTCAGTGTTGTATTACCCCCTTAACTTCTTTTAATCGATTATAGCTGTCCACATGTGTCACTCGTTAGACGAAATTCTTGCGACCCGAAGGAATTTAATCCAGTTCCGTTTCAGCTGTTACATCCCGAATTAAATAGGTTGTTTACAAAATGTTAAAAGCAATTTTGCCAAAACTTACCTTACCCGTGGTCGACTTATTTTCCAACATTTTATGACGCGCTTGAAATAAGTAAAAAAGCGTGGATAGAATTCGGTAATTTGTCAATTCGTTGAAACCTGTCAGAAAAATAATCACGTATTATTCTTAGAACGATATTTAAGTGGTTAGAAATTACAACTTGTTCATTTAGGAGGAAAAAATGCCATAATTTTCCAAGGTCATGTAATTGAGGTGTCGAGTTAGGAAGATTTAATACTGGTTTGCGCTACTCCATAAAAAATCAATCACAAAAAGTTGTGGTCGCCCAGTTTGACATCACCTCCGTAATGATCCTAGAAAATGTTTTTCTTTGGAAAATTAACCCGTCGATAAAAATCCTTAATTCAGAGTTAATTAAAACCAATTTCCTGCCATTTTCATTACATGAAATTGGCAATAAACTGAATCATCGCATTTACCAGAGATAATGGAGATTGTAAAATTGATCCCGTAACTATGAAACCGAAACCTCCGTTTAAAGAATAAATCATCGGCGCAGCAGCATTTTATAATAAATTATTAAAATAACGGATGAGTTTAGCGGGTGTTTGCATCTATAGCGGTCATTGCATTCAGTCTACATTGCATAAATTCTAGGTCAACATTATTTGTCTTGTTCGCAAAAGGTTTGAGCGCACATCAATCTCTGCGGAGGAAAGCTCGACAATGAACTTTTAGAGAGGTCTTGCGAGAGAGAGACATTTAAATAGAGATTAACAGCTACGGTTAGATAAATCGATTTGCATAAAACCAATAGGTGTTCTTTATCTCCTTTCGGAATTAATGAACGTCTGCGAGTTACTCGTAAACGTTTACTTGTTGCTATATATTGCGAGTTTGTACGTGCATGTTTTGATACAGAGCGCAACGAAAGTATTCAGCTGTTACGACTTTTCAAGACGTCGAAATTTGTGAAAATTATCAGATTATCAAAGAAATAAAAGTTGGTAATTTTACTAATTTGAAGTCTCTTCGATCCACCATGTTGGCGACATCCTGAATGTCTGGCAATAAGCTTTCTGCAATTAACCAGTAAACAATTGTGCTCAGACAGGATACCGTAAATTCGATTTTTATAGACTTCATATTTCCGTTGAACTAGCCATAAATGAATTGAAAATATTACTCTTTTTAATGATAATATAAGGGTACGTTCAACTAAGCTGGTAGCCAAGCGTTTTGTGGAACAAAAATGATCTATTTAAAATAGTACCTAAAAGCGTCAATTGCTATTGTTCGTAATAACAGACTTGTGCAAAAATATCTAAGATCAAATGCTAATCAAACTAGTAGTAATGATGTGAATTTCTACTTTGACCATATTTTCAGTTTCGATTTAATAGTCTTCATACTTTGCTTATGATGGTAAAAGTACGACTTATATGTCGTATGCTTGGGTGGATATTTACGCCAGAGTACTGCTTTTAATTATACCGAAAAAAAGTACCTACAGAGATGGTTGTGTTAATAGTTCTAACTTAATTAAACCCTACAGCATGGAAAATATGGTGATAAGGCTATATAAAGACGACAGTTAAACAGTCTTCATTTTATAACACATGTGCGATGATCAGTTTTGAATCTGCTATTGTATTTTTAATGTTAACTGGGTATTGCGAAAAGCATAAGATTTTGAAAAAAATGAGAAAAACTAAGATAACTAATTTCTTTAAATTTACCGACTAATTTTATTTCCTATTAATATTAATTATTACGTAGGTACCTACATATTACAATTGTTGAGAAATATTTGCAGCAGCCGTCGCGTCGGCCAGCTGGGAAACCCAAAGGGTCGTAAAACCCTTACCTAACTGGCGGCACTCACGAGCGCCCACTGTCTCAATCTCACAACAGTCTCTACTCAACAGACGCAAAATCATTACTAAACTAAAACGGGAGAAGAATCGTTCACTATCAATCACCTAATATTCGTTAATATGCAAGTTCATTAAGTTCGCGAATGTTTCATTACAAATTCAAATCAACGGTCCTTCGAGCAACACAATTCTACTTGCAAAAGGACTAGACCTTTAAGCCTCTCTCTAACAAATATGCCCCCAATTCAAATACAACAATTTTTATAAAAAAAATCGTGTTTTTTTTTAAATTGATTTAATTAATAGTTGTACTTTATGGTCACAGCTTGAAGTGTTAAGTTGTTAACGTAATAAACCCACTATAAGTACATCTAACTTTTGTGTATTCTTACATATTATATGCGCTCTATATAGTGAACAACCTCGTTGGAGTAACATAGCCGTTCATCAATTAGTTCACTATATCGAGACTCTACTGTAATCTAGAACTGTCAGGTCCGGACTTCGAGGCGGCAATTGAATGACTCGATCATCATAAAACTCGTGAATTCGGTTCATAGTTTCCCTTGTCCTGTAAGCTGGTGCATTATCCTGCTGGAGGTACCCATGTAGAGGTTCGCCATCATGAAAGTTTTGGAAAAAAGGTTCGAGTAAATTATTACGATATCTCTCGGCATTTACGTTCCTTCAAAAAAAAAAAAAAATAAACAGGTTCAACTATACGTCTTCGAGAGACCGCCAGCCAAACATTAATTTTCTGTGGATAGAGGGGCGTTTGGACGAATTCATGGGGATTAATTGTTTATTGTAATTTGTTTATTTACAGTATACTATTCGTGCAGGAAAATCTTGTGGAAACAACTCTTGCACGACGGTAATTTTATAGGGATGAAGATTTAAATCTCGTTTTAATATTTTTTGAAAAGTTCAATATGAGAGGTCCATCGCTTGTGCTAACCTGAGGAGAGGTTTCTTGAGAGACGCTTCCATTACTGCTGCAACATCTGCCACAATCTCAGGAATTATTTTTTTGGGCGCTCCGCTACCCACTTTTCGACCAACAGTCCCAACATCACGAAATCGTGCCATACGCATTTATAAATTTGTTGGACAAATTTTTGACAATCTGATGGACAATTGGGGTAGGCATTTCGAAAATCATTAACACAGAGTTCTATAGAATAATTCCATTCACCAATCTGTCGCCGTTTTTTTTGAAGTCGAATTTTAAATCAAATTATCAAAAGTTGGTAGTGCCAACCTAATGGGGTCGTCCCCCTAAATTGAATTTGACGAATTGGACTATAGCATCTCGTAGACTATATAACATGAAGCCCTAAAACGTGTTCTGTTGTTTAATAAAGTTATTTTGTGAGAAAACGTATCAAAAATCGCAATTTCAGCTAGCATTTTCAAACGCTGTACATTTGCCGCCTCTTGTGACGTCCTTTCGGGGTAGCATTCTCATTGGTTCGTGCTTTTCTAAATAGTCCGCGCGTCCAGTAACTTTGAATTTTGTCTGGTAAATTTTGTCCCGTGTTGACGTCACAGAAAGGAGCGCGTTTCAAATAAGACAAATGTTTCGAATTTTTTTTACTAGTTGTAGTTACTAGAAAAGCTGTTTTTGAAAACTTTTGTTGGAATTACCGGAATTACCTTTTGATTACTGGAATTAGTTACTTTTTGTGGGAGTTGCTTCCTGATTATTGGAATTACCTAGGAATTACTGCGATTACCACGATTACATGCGAATTAATTCCTCGAATCGGAATTACCGGAATTGTTCGTGATTACCTTGAATTAATTCCATGTGGAATTAGTTGTACATTTTTTTTCCAAGTTAACAGCCCCTCGTAAATCTCTATCCGTATATGTTTTAATAAAGAGATAGATCATAATTGATACTCATAAAAAATATCAGGATAAATATCATGTCAAAGGTATGTAAAACTAAAATAAAATAAACGCTTTGTTTAATGTTATTTGCGGGAGGCGGAAATGTTATCGAATTACAAAATATCGAAAGTACAAAATGTCGGAGGTATAAGGTTGACTAACAAAACTACAATATTTTCTATAAAAGTCATCATACCAAAATATTCTACACATTCTTACGAAGAAATTGAGGTACGGATGAACACGATCGGTTTGTTACGAATATTTTAAAACTTAACACAAAATCTCCACAAAAGTTGATGAAGTTGCCACCTGTGAAAATTTATTTTTTCGTGGATCAATGAAATTGAACATATTCCAAGGTCATATTTCCCTATACGTGAAACTCGAAATGTGGACAGGGCAGATTGAGTAAAAATTTATTCTCTCCTGGATTATTGAAATTCGTGCCTCGGGCTTCGCGCTCGAGCCCTTAAAGAAACATACTCCAAGAAGGTCATGTGAAACTCGGAAATGTGGACAGGGGAGATTGAGTAAAAATTTGCTTTTCCGTGGATCATTGAAATTGATGCCTTGCGCTTCGCGCTCGACTCCTTAAAGAAACGTACTCCAAGAAAGTCATATTTCCTTGTATGTGCAACTCGAAATGTGGACAGAACAAATTGAGTGAACATTTGTTTTTCCGTGGATCATTCAAATTGTGTATCTCGATATTTTATTGTTCAATATTTTGTAGTTTCGATGATTTGTTTTTCGATATTTTGTACTTAAATTCTTCTTAAATTTTTGTTAAAACTGCCGACAAGTTTTGGTTGTAGATTCCAATTATTGTCGACAATCTTTGTTGGAAATTTCAGTTTTTGTGACAATTTTTGTGGTAAATTCCAGTTATTGTCGACAATTTTTGGTGGAAATTCCAGTTATTGGTCACAATTTCTAGTGGGAATTCCAGTTATTGCCGACAATTTTTGGTGGAAATTTCAGTTTTTGCCGACAATTTTTGTGGTAAATTCAAGTTATTGTCGACAATTCTTGGTGAAAATTTCGGTTTTTGCCGACAATTTTTGGTGGAAATTCCAGTTATTGGTGACAATTTCTAGTGGGAATTCCAGTTATTGCCGACAATTTTTGGTAGAAATTTCAGTTTTTGCCGACAATTTTTGTGATAAATTCCAGTTATTGTCGACAATTTTTGGTATAAATTTCAGTTATTGCCGACAATTTCTAGTGGGAATTCCAGTTATTGCCGATAATTTTTGTGGTAAATTCCAGTTATTGTCGACAATTTTTGGTGGAAATTTCAGTTATTGCCGACATGTCATTTATTTAAATCATGACTAACTGTGGCGAATTTATCTAACATTACATGCATGCACGTACATGCATTCGTACATACTTAACCAGACATGTCATTTAATAAAATCATGACTAAGTGTAGCAAATTTACGTACATGCATGCATGTACTTGCATGCACGTACTTGCATGCACGGACATGCATGCACCTACATGCATGCACCTACATGCATTCGTACATACTTAACCAGACATGTCACTTATTGATATCATGACTTAACTGTTTTTAGCTTTTGTGGTAAATTTCAGCTATTGCTGACAATTTTTGGTGTAAATTAAAATAAAATGACATGCATGCACGTACTTGCATAAACGTACTTGCATGCACGGACATGCATGCACAGACATGCATGCACGGATATGCATGCAAGTACTTGCATGCACGTACTTGCACGAACGTACTAGCATGCACGGATATGCATGCACGTATTTGCATGCACGGACATGCCTGCACGGACATGCAAGCACGTACTTGCATGCACGGACATGCACGCACGGACATGCATGCACGGATATGAATGCACGTAAATGAATGCACGTACATACATGCACCTACATGCATTCGTACATATTTAACAAGTTATTGTCGACAATTCAGTTATTGCCGACAATTTTTGGTGGAAATTTCAGTTAATGCCGACAATTTTTGTGGTAAATTTCAGTTATTGCCGACAAGTTTTGGTTGTAGATTCCAGTTATTGCTGACAATTTATGGTGTAAATTTCAGTTATTGCCGAAAATTTTTGGAGGAAATTTTAGTTATTGTCGACAATTCAGTTATTGCCGACAATTTCTGGTGGAAATTTCAGTTATTGCCAAAAATTTTTGGTGGTAAATTCCAGTTATTGCCGACAATTTTTGTGGTAAATTCCAGTTATTGGTGACAATTTTTGATGTAAATTTCAGCTATTGCTGACCATTTTTGGCGTAAATTCCAGTTATTGCCGACAATTTTTGGTGGAAATTCCAGTTATTGCCGACAATTTTTGGTAGAAATTTCAGTTATTGCCGACAATTTCTAGTGTAAATTTCAGTTATTGCCGACAATTTCTAGTGGAAATTCCAGTTATTGCCGACAATTTCTAGTGTAAATTTCAGTTATTGCCGACAATTTTTAGTGTAAATTTCAGTTATTGCCGACAATTTCTAGTGGGAATTCCAGTTATTGCCGACAATTTCTAGTGGGAATTCCAGTTATTGCCGACAATTTCTAGTGTAAATTTCAGTTATTGCCGACAATTTCTAGTGGGAATTCCAGTTATTGTCGACAAGTTTTGGTTGTAGATTCCAGTTATTGCCGACAATTTTTGGTGGAAATTCCAGTTATTGCTGACAATGTATGGTGTAAATTTCAGTTATTGCCGAAAATTTTTGGTGGTAAATTCCAGTTAATGCCGAGATTCTTTTGTGGAAATTCCAGTTATTGCCGACAATTTTTGTGATAAATTCCAGTTATTGGTGACAATTTCTAGTGTAAATTTCAGTTATTGCCGACAATTTCTAGTGGGAATTCCAGTTATTGTCGACAAGTTTTGGTTGTAGATTCCAGTTATTGCCGACAATTTTTGGTGGAAATTCCAGTTATTGCTGACAATGTATGGTGTAAATTTCAGTTATTGCCGAAAATTTTTGGAGGAAATTTTAGTTATTGTCGACAATTCAGTTATTGCCGACAATTTTTGGTGGAAATTTCAGTTATTGCCGAAAATTTTTGGTGGTAAATTCCAGTTATTGCCGACAATTTTTGTGGTAAATTCCAGTTATTGGTGACAATTTCTAGTGTAAATTTCAGTTATTGCCGACAATTTCTAGTGGGAATTCCAGTTATTGCCGACAATTTCTAGTGTAAATTTCAGTTATTGCCGACAATTTCTATTGTAAATTTCAGTTATTGCCGACATTTTCTAGTGGGAATTCCAGTTATTGCCGACAATTTCTAGTGTAAATTTCAGTTATTGCCGTAAATTTTTGGTGGAAATTTCAGTTATTGTCGACAATTTCTAGTGGGAATTCCAGTTATTGCCGACAATTTTTGCGGTAAATTCCAGTTATTGTCGACAATTTGTGGTGGAAATTTCAGTTATTGCCGATATGTCATTTATTTAAATCATGACTAACTGTGGCGAATTTATCTAACATTACATGCATGCACGTACATGCATTCGTACATACTTAACCAGACATGTCATTTAATAAAATCATAAAATTTACGTACATGCATGCACGTACTTGCACGAACGTACTAGCCTGCACGGACATGCATCCACGTACATACATTCGTACACACTTAACCAGACATGTCATTTAATAAAATCATTACTAAGTGTAGCAAATTTACGGACATGCATGCACGTACTTGCATGCACGTACTTGCATGCACGGACATGCATGCACAGATATGCATGCACGGATATGCATGCAAGTACTTGCATGCACGGACATGCATGCACGTACTTGCACGAACGTACTAGCATGCACGGATATGCATGCACGTACATGAATGCACGTACATGCATGCACCTACATGCATTCGTAGATATTTAACAAGTTATTGTCGACAACTCAGTTATTGCCGACAATTTTTGTGGTAAATTTCAGTTATTGCCGACAAGTTTTGGTTGTAGATTCCAGTTATTGCCGACAATTTTTGGTGGAAATTCCAGTTATTGCTGACAATTTATGGTGTAAATTTCAGTTATTGCCGAAAATTTTTGGAGGAAATTTTAGTTATTGTCGACAATTCAGTTATTGCCGACAATTCAGTTATTGCCGACAATTTTTGGTGGAAATTTCAGTTATTGCCGAAAATTTTTGGTGGTAAATTCCAGTTAATGCCGAGTTTTTTTTGTGGAAATTCCAGTTATTGCCGACAATTTTTGTGGTAAATTCCAGTTATTGGTGACAATTTCTAGTGTAAATTTCAGTTATTGCCGACAATTTCTAGTGGGAATTCCAGTTATTGCCGACAATTTCTAGTGTAAATTTCAGTTATTGCCGACAATTTTTAGTGTAAATTTCAGTTATTGCCGACAATTTCTATTGTAAATTTCAGTTATTGCCGAAAATATTTGGTGGTAAATTCCAGTTATTGCCGACAATTTTTAGTGTAAATTTCAGTTATTGCCGACAATTTTTAGTGTAAATTCCAGTTATTGCCGACAATTTCTAGTGTAAATTTCAGTTATTGCCGACAATTTTTGGTGGAAATTTCAGTTATTGTCGACAATTTCTAGTGGGAATTCCAGTTATTGCCGACAATTTCTATTGTAAATTTCAGTTATTGCCGAAAATATTTGGTGGTAAATTCCAGTTATTGCCGACAATTTTTAGTGTAAATTTCAGTTATTGCCGACAATTTTTAGTGTAAATTCCAGTTATTGCCGACAATTTCTAGTGTAAATTTCAGTTATTGCCGACAATTTTTGGTGGAAATTTCAGTTATTGTCGACAATTTCTAGTGGGAATTCCAGTTATTGCCGACAATTTCTAGTGTAAATTTCAGTTATTGACGACAATTTTTAGTGTAAATTCCAGTTATTGCCGACAATTTCTAGTGTAAATTTCAGTTATTGCCGACAATTTTTGGTGGAAATTTCAGTTATTGTCGACAATTTCTAGTGGGAATTCCAGTTATTGCCGACAATTTCTAGTGTAAATTTCAGTTATTGACGACAATTTTTAGTGTAAATTCCAGTTATTGCCGACAATTTCTAGTGTAAATTTCAGTTATTGCCGACAATTTTTAGTGTAAATTTCAGTTATTGCCGACAATTTCTATTGTAAATTTCAGTTATTGCCGAAAATATTTGGTGGTAAATTCCAGTTATTGCCGACAATTTTTAGTGTAAATTTCAGTTATTGCCGACAATTTTTAGTGTAAATTCCAGTTATTGCCGACAATTTCTAGTGTAAATTTCAGTTATTGCCGACAATTTTTGGTGGAAATTTCAGTTATTGTCGACAATTTCTAGTGGGAATTCCAGTTATTGCCGACAATTTCTATTGTAAATTTCAGTTATTGCCGAAAATATTTGGTGGTAAATTCCAGTTATTGCCGACAATTTTTAGTGTAAATTTCAGTTATTGCCGACAATTTTTAGTGTAAATTCCAGTTATTGCCGACAATTTCTAGTGTAAATTTCAGTTATTGCCGACAATTTTTGGTGGAAATTTCAGTTATTGTCGACAATTTCTAGTGGGAATTCCAGTTATTGCCGACAATTTCTAGTGTAAATTTCAGTTATTGACGACAATTTTTAGTGTAAATTCCAGTTATTGCCGACAATTTCTAGTGTAAATTTCAGTTATTGCCGACAATTTTTGGTGGAAATTTCAGTTATTGTCGACAATTTCTAGTGGGAATTCCAGTTATTGCCGACAATTTTTGTGGTAAATTCCAGTTATTGTCGACAATTTGTGGTAGAAATTTCAGTTATTGCCGACATGTCATTTATTTAAATCATGACTAACTGTGGCGAATTTATCTAACATTACATGCATGCACGTACATGCATTCGTACATACTTAACCAGACATGTCATTTAATAAAATCATAAAATTTACGTACATGCATGCACGTACTTGCACGAACGTACTAGCCTGCACGGACATGCATGAACGTACATACATTCGTACACACTTAATCAGACATGTCATTTAATAAAATCATTACTAAGTGTAGCAAATTTACGGACATGCATGCACGGACATGCATGCACGTACTTGCATGCACGGACATGCATGCACAGATATGCATGCACGGATATGCATGCACGTACTTGCACGAACGTACTAGCATGCACGGATATGCATGCACGTACATGAATGCACGTACATGCATGCACCTACATGCATTCGTAGATATTTAACAAGTTATTGTCGACAACTCAGTTATTGCCGACAATTTTTGTGGTAAATTTCAGTTATTGCCGACAAGTTTTGGTTGTAGATTCCAGTTATTGCCGACAATTTTTGGTGGAAATTCCAGTTATTGCTGACAATTTATGGTGTAAATTTCAGTTATTGCCGAAAATTTTTGGAGGAAATTTTAGTTATTGTCGACAATTCAGTTATTGCCGACAATTCAGTTATTGCCGAGTTTTTTTTGTGGAAATTTCAGTTATTGCCGAAAATTTTTGGTGGTAAATTCCAGTTAATGCCGAGTTTTTTTTGTGGAAATTCCAGTTATTGCCGACAATTTTTGTGGTAAATTCCAGTTATTGGTGACAATTTCTAGTGTAAATTTCAGTTATTGCCGACAATTTCTAGTGGGAATTCCAGTTATTGCCGACAATTTCTAGTGTAAATTTCAGTTATTGCCGACAATTTTTAGTGTAAATTTCAGTTATTGCCGACAATTTCTATTGTAAATTTCAGTTATTGCCGAAAATATTTGGTGGTAAATTCCAGTTATTGCCGACAATTTTTAGTGTAAATTTCAGTTATTGCCGACAATTTTTAGTGTAAATTCCAGTTATTGCCGACAATTTCTAGTGTAAATTTCAGTTATTGCCGACAATTTTTGGTGGAAATTTCAGTTATTGTCGACAATTTCTAGTGGGAATTCCAGTTATTGCCGACAATTTCTATTGTAAATTTCAGTTATTGCCGAAAATATTTGGTGGTAAATTCCAGTTATTGCCGACAATTTTTAGTGTAAATTTCAGTTATTGCCGACAATTTTTAGTGTAAATTCCAGTTATTGCCGACAATTTCTAGTGTAAATTTCAGTTATTGCCGACAATTTTTGGTGGAAATTTCAGTTATTGTCGACAATTTCTAGTGGGAATTCCAGTTATTGCCGACAATTTCTAGTGTAAATTTCAGTTATTGACGACAATTTTTAGTGTAAATTCCAGTTATTGCCGACAATTTCTAGTGTAAATTTCAGTTATTGCCGACAATTTTTGGTGGAAATTTCAGTTATTGTCGACAATTTCTAGTGGGAATTCCAGTTATTGCCGACAATTTTTGTGGTAAATTCCAGTTATTGTCGACAATTTGTGGTAGAAATTTCAGTTATTGCCGACATGTCATTTATTTAAATCATGACTAACTGTGGCGAATTTATCTAACATTACATGCATGCACGTACATGCATTCGTACATACTTAACCAGACATGTCATTTAATAAAATCATAAAATTTACGTACATGCATGCACGTACTTGCACGAACGTACTAGCCTGCACGGACATGCATGAACGTACATACATTCGTACACACTTAATCAGACATGTCATTTAATAAAATCATTACTAAGTGTAGCAAATTTACGGACATGCATGCACGGACATGCATGCACGTACTTGCATGCACGGACATGCATGCACAGATATGCATGCACGGATATGCATGCACGTACTTGCACGAACGTACTAGCATGCACGGATATGCATGCACGTACATGAATGCACGTACATGCATGCACCTACATGCATTCGTAGATATTTAACAAGTTATTGTCGACAACTCAGTTATTGCCGACAATTTTTGTGGTAAATTTCAGTTATTGCCGACAAGTTTTGGTTGTAGATTCCAGTTATTGCCGACAATTTTTGGTGGAAATTCCAGTTATTGCTGACAATTTATGGTGTAAATTTCAGTTATTGCCGAAAATTTTTGGAGGAAATTTTAGTTATTGTCGACAATTCAGTTATTGCCGACAATTCAGTTATTGCCGAGTTTTTTTTGTGGAAATTTCAGTTATTGCCGAAAATTTTTGGTGGTAAATTCCAGTTAATGCCGAGTTTTTTTTGTGGAAATTCCAGTTATTGCCACAATTTTTGTGGTAAATTCCAGTTATTGGTGACAATTTCTAGTGTAAATTTCAGTTATTGCCGACAATTTCTAGTGGGAATTCCAGTTATTGCCGACAATTTCTAGTGTAAATTTCAGTTATTGCCGACAATTTTTAGTGTAAATTTCAGTTATTGCCGACAATTTCTATTGTAAATTTCAGTTATTGCCGAAAATATTTGGTGGTAAATTCCAGTTATTGCCGACAATTTTTAGTGTAAATTTCAGTTATTGCCGACAATTTTTAGTGTAAATTCCAGTTATTGCCGACAATTTCTAGTGTAAATTTCAGTTATTGCCGACAATTTTTGGTGGAAATTTCAGTTATTGTCGACAATTTCTAGTGGGAATTCCAGTTATTGCCGACAATTTCTATTGTAAATTTCAGTTATTGCCGAAAATATTTGGTGGTAAATTCCAGTTATTGCCGACAATTTTTAGTGTAAATTTCAGTTATTGCCGACAATTTTTAGTGTAAATTCCAGTTATTGCCGACAATTTCTAGTGTAAATTTCAGTTATTGCCGACAATTTTTGGTGGAAATTTCAGTTATTGTCGACAATTTCTAGTGGGAATTCCAGTTATTGCCGACAATTTCTAGTGTAAATTTCAGTTATTGACGACAATTTTTAGTGTAAATTCCAGTTATTGCCGACAATTTCTAGTGTAAATTTCAGTTATTGCCGACAATTTTTGGTGGAAATTTCAGTTATTGTCGACAATTTCTAGTGGGAATTCCAGTTATTGCCGACAATTTTTGTGGTAAATTCCAGTTATTGTCGACAATTTGTGGTAGAAATTTCAGTTATTGCCGACATGTCATTTATTTAAATCATGACTAACTGTGGCGAATTTATCTAACATTACATGCATGCACGTACATGCATTCGTACATACTTAACCAGACATGTCATTTAATAAAATCATAAAATTTACGTACATGCATGCACGTACTTGCACAAACGTACTAGCCTGCACGGACATGCATGAACGTACATACATTCGTACACACTTAATCAGACATGTCATTTAATAAAATCATTACTAAGTGTAGCAAATTTACGGACATGCATGCACGTACTTGCATGCACGGACATGCATGCACGGACATGCATGCACGTACTTGCATGCACGGACATGCATGCACAGATATTTGAAGTTCTTCTATGCATATCTGTGCATGCATGTCCGTGCATGCAAGTACTTGCATGCATATCCGTGCATGCATATCTGTGCATGCATGCACAGATATGCATGCACGGATATGCATGCAAGTACTTGCATGCACGGACATGCATGCACAGATATGCATGCACGGATATGCATGCACGGATATGCATGCACGTACATGAATGCACGTACATGCATGCACCTACATGCATTCGTACATATTTAACAAGTTATTGTCGACAATTGAGTTATTGCCGACAATTTTTGGTGGAAATTTCAGTTATTGCCGACAATTTTTGTGGTAAATCTCAGTTATTGCCGACAAGTTTTGATTGTAGATTCCAGTTATTGCCGACAATTTTTGGTGGAAATTCCAGTTATTGCTGACAATTTATGGTGTAAATTTCAGTTATTGCCGAAAATTTTTGGAGGAATTTTTAGTTATTGTCGACAATTCAGTTATTGCCGACAATTTTTGGTGGAAATTTCAGTTATTGCCGAAAATTTTTGGTGGTAAATTCCAGTTAATGCCGAGATTTTTTTGTGGAAATTCCAGTTATTGCCGACAATTTTTGTGGTAAATTCCAGTTATTGGTGACAATTTTTGATGTAAATTCCAGTTATTGCCGACAATTTTTGGTGGAAATTCATGTAATGTTACATAAATTGGCTACAGTTACTCATGATTTCAATAAATGACATGCATGTACGACCCGATAGGAAAGTGTCATTCGTACAAAAAAACAAAATGTACGACTTTATTTTCAGGTGGCGCACCGTGACAGTAAACTGTCATTTTCAATTGTTAGTTGTACGTGCAAAATTAGTTCGTAACTTTGGTTTCATTCGCTCAAGGATAAAATCCAGGCAAGGTATACCACTTTTCGACACGAAGTCTCAGTATTTTCGTCAAAGAGAACGAGGTGAATCTTCCGATTTGGGACATTTAATGTAATTTTTGTGGGGTTTGTATATATTTTTATACATAGTAATACATATACCGTTGTAGATAAAGTCCAGTTTTTAAGCTTAAAATTGCAAACCTAATGCACCACCGTAAGATTGGCTTAACTTACATGGGACAAATATTCCATCATATTTTTTTAATTGAAAGTTGTATTTTAATTGTAATTTTTTGCAAGGATAATTTGCCACTATTTAAGTTCGGATAAAAAGTAGCTTCACTCTAATACTTTTGACGTACACCCGTTGATTTTTGAAGTGAAACTTCTTTTCGCACGCTGTAAGATTTTTAAACCTGTTAACCGGATACGAAAATGCGTAGCGTTCAATGATGTAAGTGGGGCGGGGGTATTTCAGCTGCGTCATATATCCCCACTACTAACTAATATTTGCTTTTGGCCGGAAACGTCGTTTCAAAGCGGAGAACGGGGTAAGCCTAAATTGTGTCGGACGTGACACGAAAATCCCCACTACTAACTGCTGTTTTAAATAATTTGTACATTTCTTAAATTGATTGTGATCTAAATAAAGTAGGTAGATTCAGAATGTAAAAGACGAATGGATTAATTTAATGGGTGTTGAGTGCATGGATGGTGTACCAGTGGGATCCTGGTAAGTGATGTTACATAGTTTCCAATAAAAAGTTTCACTACTGTCGCGCGTGGACTCCACACACAATTTAATTTTTTTATTTCCTAACGTTTCTTTGTCCGTCTTCCTCCTTTTGATGGATTAAGGACATAGAAAAAGGATTTTCAATAATATTGGTTACAAGAAATCGTGAAAACACTACTTGATGATTTATCCCATTCATTCTCTTTTCAAAGAGTTGCCGTTGTTCTATGATAAAACCGAACAACAGCCAAAGACCAAAGAAGAAACAATGTTGTATCAGGACGTACGGTCCCGTGGAAACGCTCTTGCGGCTCGATGGTGTGTGATGCGATTTGTCAGAATCTCGTGATTTTAATGGTTGCTTAAACAACCTTTTTTTAACTACGGTTTTGAGCACTGATGAGGGGAGATGGTGTCCAAAATGCTCATTATACCTACGTGTGGAGCGACGAGACCCTCACGCTGTTGTTGAAAGGAACTTCCAAGGAAAAATTCCTTTTGACGCTTGGATCGGAATGGTCAGCAATTTTTGGATTGGCCCCCATTTGTTACCACTACGGTTAACAGGTGCACAATATGTAGAATTGTTGAACAATGAACTCGAGGAATTATTAGAGAACATTCCTCTGAACATAAGACAACAAATAGTGCTATGACAAATAGTGCAAATAGCCCGGTATTGTGGGTTCTCCAGATTTAGATCCGTGTGATTTTTCTTTGTGTGGGGCCACATGAAACAATTTGTGCACTGTAAGCCTGTAGAAGAACTTCAAATGCGGGTTGAAAGAACAATTCGCGAAATAAAAGGTATTTTTAAAGGGTCTGCATTGACAATGGCGGATGACATTTCGAGCAATTTTTGTGAACTCAAGGTAAGATTTGCATGCGTAAATATCAAGGTTTTATGGAGCTACTAGGAACCTTTACTTACATTTATTTGTTGATGGAAAACATTTTTTTTTTGGTGCCAAGTCAGTCCATTAGCCCTATACTACCAGTTTAAATATTTGCACAACTTCGTGAATCACCTGTATTTATTAATTCTAAACACACTGGAACTAACTTAGAAGATTTTTTTTATATATATATAATAAGAGCTCCTGTATCTAAGAACAGCAAGTTCTGGGGTCAGACATTGTTCATATGAACCTTATAATATCAGAGTTTAACAATTCACTGTTACCAGAATGAAGAAATGCTACATTAATTTAATTTTTAACACATCAAACAGCATTATGCTCTGACAAAAATAAGATCGGAATATTTTCAAGAAGTCATATTGAATATTTAGAATAACGAGACAAAACGCAGAAGATATTGAAACGTTCAGCCCCATAGTGTCTAGATTTTAAAAATTCTTGTAACCCCCATACTTTTTTAAACGCTCTGTATAGAAGGGTGTTTCAGAAATAAGTGCAATTAATTTAGTCAGTAGTAGAACTCATCATTGTTAACAATTTTTCTTAACAAATTTTGCCTTAACTCTCGACTTAAAATTAGTGGATGTTTTGACGTTAATTTAGTTACCCGCCACTGAGCGGCTTGACTGATGATAACGCACAACAAAAAATTACTTCAACATCCAATGCCATTATTGATGAAAAATTAAAATTGTGTGGATTTTCGTCGGCCCATACATGCGTCTTATTTAAGCTTAAAATACCTTCTCCGTAAATCTTCAGGCTGTAAAAATTGAACTTTCTTTACGTGATAGGGATACAATTGTTGTTTGTTCAAAATTATCCAAATTCTGCAATGCGATAATCCAAACTGATCTTCGGGTACCGGTGCCTGTGCGATTTTTAAAATTTTGCGAAACTCTAACACAGTGCAAAACATTAACGCAAATTAGGCACATGGCGATTTGTGCTTCGGCGGAATTTCCTTGACCTTCTCTGTGTTTTCGCTGTTAAACAACCTCCCCAGCCGCCCGATTGAGTTATCTCGAAAAGGGGTGTGCAAAAAATTTTGAATGTTTACTTTTCCGGATAAAAACAATTGATTCTCAGTAGGTCAAATTAAAATAAATATCCATATGAGTTTACTTTTTTTAATGAGTTCTACCACTGGTTTCAGTTGTTGCACTTATTTCTGAACATCCTGTATATAACTTTTAGTCTTAATAATGATTTGATTTACTTATTAATTTTAATAATACTTAATACATAACGGCAAAAATTATTATTAAAGATCAGAAAACATTGTAAATTATTTGTGGTGTTGCCGTAATTTCTTTGGAGCTGCGTAATTGTAGAAAGCAGTCGGCCCGCAGTAAGTGTCTCGAACACCTTTGCACCACTTCCGCCAAATTTCCACCCCTGCCGTCTGAAAAGTGGAGTACAGGAGCGGCGTGCACGAGCCCCGCTCCGCCCGCATTCCGTCGTCTCGGCCCGGCCTCGTGCAAGCAGCAAGCAGTCTCGTGCCACTTGTTGCTGTCCTGTCTGCGGCGGCAGCGCACCAGGTGCCCGTCCCGGCGTCCGTCGCGTCGCCGACGTGTCCTGCGAGCGACGACGTGCCGGTGCAGCCGAGTGCAGTCTGATGGGGCTGGGGCGGCGGGCGGCGATGAACGTCGCTGCATCGTGCAGGTGCACTCACCTGTCGGAGCAGCCTGAGCGGGCAGCCAAGCAGCGCTTACATTCCCCGCCAGGAGTTTTTTTGGATCGCTTGCGAAGACTACGTTAAGCTACGGTACGGTCGTACCTACCTCTCAGTCACTCGATTGCTGCCTTGCTGCCTACTTGCATGCTCGCTCACGAACACTCTCTTGCCGCGCTCGCAACATCACCACATACACACAGTGACGTACCATCAGTGATGTAACTTTGGCCGCTTCCTGCTGCTCCATCCTGCTCCTGCTCCTGCTGACTCGTTGGTACCGGACGGACGGACGGACCGATTAAGGTGAGTGAGTGTCTGTCTTCTTGTCTGCTGCATCCATCGGTGCGCTGCCGTGTTCGGAGACGACGACCAAACTCGGAAATAAATGAGCAGGATTAAGGCTTCCGTTTATTTTAAGACGACGCACTTGGGAGATTATTCCCTGTTTTGCACGCAATTAGATCGGCCGTTCCGGGTTTGCGGAAACATATCTTTGGGGAGCGTGCAAACATTTTCACGACGGTACAAATCCGCGGAATTCTTCATACATTTGCGGTCTATTTAGGTAAACATGTCTAGTCTCATTATCTCAATATTAACCGAGTTAATCACAGACAAAATGTTTTTGAATAATTTTGCCACGGATGTGAAATGCTTAAAAAATTCTTAACCAAGTAGACTTTGAATTAAAAGAAATTTAAAAAATATACTGTGTGTTATCAAATAGGTATAGAAATTTTAATATTTATGCTTTTAAAATTTTGAGAAGCTGTGACCTATTTGAAAAAAGAGAGCTTTGAATGCAAAGCTCTGAATCTAGTTCCTATTAAATATTGATAAAGTAAAATTAATAGAAAAACTCAATATTTTGAATTGAGAATGACATTTGAATTGACACTTGGAATGAATGTATACTGAATTATTGTTTCTTTATTCTCTATGTTAAAATATTTATGAGAGTGTATATCTAAGTTATGTTGCAGAATAATAAGTTTTCTTCTGCCCAAAAGGCATTTTTCTTGTTCACTGATTTGGAATTCTAGGCGCTCCATTAATAGCGATTACGAATAATACAAAATTACAAATAATGTAAAATCCTTGTTTCGTTTTTAAAAATAAGATTTAAAAAAGAAACCTTTAGGTACAACTCTATTTTATGCAATGAAATTAAAACAAACAAGCTTATGACAACATGAGGTAAAACCTACGCATTTTTTTTTTTTCAAATAAAAAGACTTTATATGACACCTACAATTACGTCAACGCCACCTAATATAGTTTCATTTATAACATAGTTTCATTTTATGCACTTTATAAGATTATTTTTATTTAATTAAAAAGAACATCTGCCTGTATAATATAATAACTGCCTGTATGTTATAGTTAATAATTCAATTAATACCGTATAAATTAGACCACTTTTATTAAATCTAAATTTCACAATTTAGCAAACGGTCCAATATACCCTACTTTCCCCTATATTTTTAATTTTTAATTGCGTATTTAACTTCTAGCGCATTCTTAATCGTTGGAAGTTGGTAATCTCGAGACAAGAAATAATACTATTTAACTAAGTCCTTAATACAGCACTAAATTATGATCATTTAATGTAACCCAAATGTTCGGCATAATTTCACAGGAATTAATCGTCTCAAATTTAAAATCCACTTTTCCGATCATATAAATTGTAAACAATTAAGACATAGAGTGAAAAACTATAAAACGTCTGTCGCGTAATTGTCTCGAATTTTATTTTCCTGAAAACTTCTCCAGGACCACAACGAACAAAATAAACAAAGAATTACGAGTATCCATCGTTGTAATCGTCAGTTATGGTCTTGAGTTTATACGAAAATCTCATTTTAGTTTTTCCCGAATTTCCCAATTTTCCGGGGAACTTTTCCAATTTCCCTAAAAACCTCAACCGCCTCAGAATCAATAAATGATGTGTTAACTTATTATTATTGAAAAGTGTATTTAAAACACAAAAAAATGTTGGGGGTTGCCATTTAAAAAAATTGATGACGGTGTCATAGTTCAAAAACAGATGACCTCATCAAAAAAAAAAAAATGACAAACTTTATGATCACTCTGTAAAAGTAATAATATAAATAATATATAATTGACACTCCTTTCGTGAAAAAATATTAGTTATTTACTTACAGCCAATATATTAAAGTTTTGTACCCACTTTTTGATCAGTTTTCCCCCTAAAACACCAAAAATAATTTTTATTATAATTACCGACGCACGTTTCGCCAGCAATGTTGGCATCATCAGGGTGATGACTTCACTTTATGATAATAAAAATTATTAAAATTATAATGATAATTATTTTTGGTGTCTACTAATTAAAAAGTAGGTATCTACCACCAAAAGTGACCCAGACAATTGTTGTTGAAGTTTTCCAGAGCAGTATTTTGAAGCCCTTCAGATTCTGTGGTCAAGATATTTTCACGTCACAAAGATTTTTGCAATCCAATGGAGAAATTGTAAAATGCATATTACCACAAAATATTTTCTTATTATATATGTCGTAGGCATATACGAAAACTAGGCTTTTTGTAAAACGCCTAGGCTTTTTCAAAAAGAACTTTTAAAACAATAATACCTTTGCAATTAGACTAGATGTTTAAGGCGTTTTATAAAACGCCGTCATAACTTTAGGCTTATTGTAAAAACTAAATGTAAAGTTGTATAGTTGCCTAGCTTAAGTCAGGCATATATATTATAAAACGCCTACTTGTTCAAGCATTATTTAATATAATAATATTATTGAATATTGACAGTAATATTGTATATTATGTTAAATTATTAGATTTGTTTTATAACAAAAAATAACATAGAAACTTAAAAAAGTCTTTAATTAAAGGAAATATGCAAGCTTATAATATTATGCTTAATTAGTGATACCCTCTTTATATAGAAAAATGTAAAATTACTCAAATAAATTAAATATAAGTATTACATATAAATATTAGAATACCTATTGGCGAAAATCAGCAAAGTGCCTGACCTCTGGTGTGAGATTTTATAAGCTTCGAAAGAAGGAAATCATTGTGCAATATTGTAGTAAAACCATTTGTTGTTGAGTTTATATATAGTTTTCTGTCACAGTTTGCAGTAATAAGTGAATAAATATTAGTAACAATTAATAAAAACGGCACATAACATTTGTTTTCTTTTATTTGACCTGTCAACTGTCATTTTGAAGCGCCCTCTGACGATCGTGATTTTTGCTAATATCTACTAATTTCTTCAGGGTCCTCTGGAATGACATTTGCTAATTCACTTTCTGTGCTCCTTGAAACAATAACATATTTTGTTTGTTCTGTTTTAATTTTTTGTCTAAAGTTTTGAGCATTTTGTTAGCGTTGTTGTTTTAACTCCATACCCTGATTTTATTTGGAGAGATATTGTAAAATAAATATTACTTCATTATTCATTGCCATCTGCCGGCATTCTAGACATTGCGTTTTATATTGGATGTCTTAACCTTAAAAGTACTGAAGGTTATGTAGTAATTTATTTAGTAATTTATTCTCCTGTTGTTTGTTGCCACATAGCTTATAATATGTTTGTTCAAGTATTATGAAAAGACCCAAAGTTTAGCCCGGATAAAGACCTGACCTGACCGGTGAATTTTAGAGCATGCCTAAACAACAAGTAGGCATTTTATAATACGCCTGACTTAAGCTTGTGTTTTTACAAAAAGCCTAAAATTATGACGGCGTTTTATAAAACGCCTGAAATATCTAGTCTAATTGCAAAGGTATTATTGTTTTACAATTTGCCAAGTCATTTTTAAAAAGCCTAGGCGTTTTACAAAAAGCCTGGTTTTAGTATAATATGTTTGGATTGTTGTATGTGTGATTAAAATCAGCACCCGCAAACAAGCTTTTGCCATACAAAATTGTAATAATTAATTACATAATACATTATATTTTATTGTTTAATGTAATCGAAATGCCGGGATAGTAGATAAGTAGTAGATTTTGTATTTTGTAAATTTTTAGTTTAGTCTGGAAACCTGGGAACAAAGTGTTGTTTGCTCATTTATAGAAAAAACTCTCGGAGAGGTCGGATTTCTATTTTTTATTGCGCACACTTTGACATATCTTTCAATTTTTTTCCGCCATCTTTGAAATGCCTTGACGTCAACGCCATTTTTTTACATGTCAACCCCCAATTTTTTTCGCAGATTTGAAAATTTCATGCAATTCTAAAAACAAAAATGTCAAAAAAGTATGACCTTGAACTTGAAATTTTTTGAAACATTTTGTTACTGCGCAAAATGTTTTACAAGATTTTCGTAATAGGCTTGGCTTCAAGAAGTTAACGGTCATCAGTTCGAACACCTTATTTAAATGTAATACATTGTTAGGATATTCAGATTTCAATAAAAATTTTAGTCGTTTGTTTCAAAAATTTTCAAATTCAAGGTCATACTTTTTTGACATTTTTGTTTTTGGAATTGCAGTTTTCAAATCTGCCAAAAAAATTGGGGGTCGCCATTTAAAAAAAAATGGCGATGACGTAATAACGTTTTCAAAGATGGCGGGAAAAAATTGAAAGATATGTAAAAGTCTGCGCAATAAAAAATATAAATCGACCTCTCCGAGAGTTTTCTCCATAAATGAACAAACAATCTTTTGTTCCCAGGTTTCCAGACTAAACGACCGCCCTGTATATCTACTTCTATTTGTTTTACATAAATCAGATTTTATTGTTATTAAAAAAAGTCTTTCATTTGATGGAGGATTTTCATATTAATATAAATTAGAATTGCCTTTTATTTTTTAATATCTGGAGTTTTAACATTAAAATATTTTTAGTTGTTTCACCTGTTTGCAAAAGAGCTCCTTAACACAATTCAAAATAAAACAAGTTTGAATTTTCATATTTTTCTCAAAATTTTAATGTTGTTATCCGCAAAAGGACTAGTGAAATAAAAAGAAAATAATAAGAGGGGAAATTGAAATACAGGGTGTTCCCGAAATAACTACTTTTTAATTTTAACCAATAGTAGAACTCGCCGAGAGCAACAACATTTTTATCTACCGCTTTTTCGAAATCTCAATTTTTTTTAGCATTTTTGGAGCCCTTCAGATTCACGAACCGCCTATGGATATTTATTTTAACTTGACCTACAGACAATCAATTGTTCTTGTCCGGAAATGTCAGCAAATGTAATTTGGAGAATTTGGAAAGAGCAACAATTAAATCCCTATCACGTACAGAAAGTCTAATTTTTACAGCCGTAAGATTCAATAATACATAATCATCGGAGAAGGTATTTTCAACTTAAATAAGACGTAGGGGCAGACAAAAATCCGCATGTTATTTATTAGGCCCCACAATTTTCAATAGCATTGGATGTTGAAGTAAACACATTTAGTAGGTCAGTTTTCAGATTTTTTGTTTATTTACGCCGAGCGGTTTAAATTCATTCCGAGCGTTTTTTGTCGTGCGTCGTTAGCACCGCTCAGGGGTTCAGTACCGAAATTAACGTCAAAAATTTCACTAATTTTTACTCGATAACTAGGGTAAAATTTTATTAAGAAAAATTGTTGACACTGATGAGTTCTACTACTGGTTAAAATTAATGTTGTTATTGCTGGGACACCGGGTATATGCAAAATTGTTAACGGGTCCAGTACAACATATCTGGGAAAATTTGAGTCAAAAATTTTAATAGGGCATAAACTCTTCAAACCATTCTATTTGTGGCGTTTATGAAGCAGTTAGGAGTCGACATGCCAAAAAAGTGATCAGAAAAACGCATAGGCTCGAACCCGACCCATAAGGTTTAAATTGGCACTTGACATTGAACTTGACTTACCTGCCTCAATAGCATTATACTAAATGCTCTAAATGACGTCCCTCATTTTGTCAGCCGATTGGGAAGCACGTGAGGTTGGCACAACCAGCATCACATACATTTCGATTTCACCCGGTATATGTGCTCAAAATTTAATTATACATTTTGAGGTAAAAATATTGTTTTGCAGGGATACACAATCCTTTTTACGAAAAGTTTGATTAAAATTTAGCTCAACAGCTTTTTGAAGGTGTTGTTTAATTATTGATTATAATTTATTAAAAATGCGGTAGACACACTGTATATTCATTGCATCCGTTGTTTCATTCAGAGATGTAGTACGGAAATTACTAATTATTGAAAAGTATTTATTAAGAGTCTATGATGTAATTTTTACTGTTTCTGAGAGCTGCCAAACAATTCTTATTTAAAACCCACAAGAAGAGCATTATTCAGCTCTGTTTTCCTCGAAAAATCGATGAAATTTTTCTTAAGACGAATCTTGCTGCTTAGAATGCGCAATTATGTTCCAAAATTCTAAAACTTGCATAACATTTGAAAATCGTAAGTATTATTTTTTATGTGATCCTGCGTTTGCAAAGATTTCAGTTATTATCTTCTGGGTGATTCTATCTTCGATCACATTATCTTTTCCGATCACTGTTATTACAAGAAATGAATCTGTTAGACAACGATCTGAAAAGACGGTTATTATTTTTAATAGGAGGCGGATAAACACTTTCCATCTATACTGATAGCTACTTTTATTATTAATTTTGTGTTGTATAATCTCCCAGTGTAGATTTCCTCGAATTTTCCGTGCCCACCACTGCACGACCGCAGAAATATTAACTAAAAGCAGTATTGTGATCCTGCACATAATGTATCCTTTGTTAACAAATTTACACGTGGAATTCTCTTGCACTGGTTAGTTATTCCTTGGCGTAAATCCTCCAAGTTATCACGTTGACGCCATAATGTGGAGGGGCTCTATCCTGTTGGAAGAATAAGTCATACTCGTCTAACATTTCATTTTCCTCAACGTCGCGCTGGTTTTCTAATGCTTCTGTGACTAGAGGATCAATTACGTTTTCTATCATATCCAAGTAAACTCAACGTCCCGTCAATGAAAGCTGAACCAATAAATTGCGTCGCAAAGTATTCCAGCCCATATATTTAGTTTCTGAGGGAGTTGTGTATGACCTTCTCGTTTTAATCGCTCCAGTATCGTACATTGTGTTTATTCACGTTGCCATTAAAAAAAATGTGCACTCGTCACTGAAGCGGATATTTTTGAATATATTTTGAAGGATGAAATTTGTTAAGTTTTCTAACTTGAGTCGTTCCACTTAAAATTTTTAAGGGGTTGTCCACCCCGCTAGGAGGGTGAGACCTGTCAACTGAAACCCTATCTCGAAATATGTCACCCTCTGTATAAAACTTGACGTGTTTTTGGAAATTTTCAAATTTCGCTTCTGTTCAATTTTATTGAAGGTGTTCAAAAGTCAATGTATTTCTAAATATCTAAAAAGACATGCACTAAACAATTATTGCAACTGATCACGAATAAAAAATACACTGCTACATGTAAGATTGTATTTATAAGAACCAATAGTAGACACGTAACAATTTTATTATCACTTTCATAATCCTTGTATCATAAAATCTAGTGTTTCTTAACAGCGCATCTTACGTCTTAATGAAATTGGAATTCTGCTTTTTATCTTAAAATTGACACTTGGCTGCCAGACTTTCACACCTCTGGTGCACACGTTGCAATCAGTTCACTAAATATATATCCAGTCATTAAATATTATTAAAATCTCGTTATTTTTAGCCAGAATTAATATAATATGTTCTAGTGTACATTTTCAACCTTTGTGCATCAGTAAGAAAACAATTAGTTCAATTTTGGGATGCTTTGATAAATATATATTTAACTGGTGCTTGGCAAACTATGTATATCAAATTGCAGGAAAGTTACTTTATTTCTTGGCACCCAGTATTTTCATATTTACAAAGTTTATTTGTGTTTGGCAACAGATAATGTGCATTACAGCATTGTTGCTGCCGCTGCCATACAAATGGTGTTCTATTCCGACTTTCACTTATGGATCCAAAAATTTTAATCTTTGTTGATGCTGATGATCTTTCAATACTTTTTTAAATAACTTTAAAGCACGTTAAATTTATTTGGAGTTTCAGTTTCTATAGCAACACTTTCAAAATTGATTTATGAATTGTCTAAAAATTATGCTCGGTTTTTTTCTCGGTATTTCCGACGGTATTATGAAAAGTACTGAACGATATTCGGCCGATACGCAAATAACAGACGCGATTGATTATAAAATCTCGGCTCCGCCTCGACTTTACAATCAATCTTGTCGGTTGTTTGGCACTTATTGGCCTCAGGACGTTAATTGCAGTATATCAAAACTGCCAGCTTGACTGAAAAGTCACTCATTAGAAATTAACAGTACAGGAGGTAATTTTTATTTAAACTTTATTTTATTAATTAATTTAAAATCAATTAATGTCAACCACAGTTTTGGGTTCACGATAATTCTTTCGGTCGTGACTCCAGTCTTCTGTCGTAGTCGTCCTCGCCTAGTTCCTCAAGAGTCTTCATCCACAACTGACTGATTGACTAATGGTATTGGAATGGCAACCATTTTTTGACTTAAAAATTTTGAAATCGGATTGAACACGAGAGTGAGTTTTGGTTTTTAAAGGAAAAAGAATCAATAAATTGTTGTTATTTCTTATCCATTTAGTCACTCGATGAGTATAGTGGACGGGGCGGCCCACCCGCCCACCGCACTCACAAATGGTGCCAGAACCATAGTACGCTTTTTAGTCACAAAGAAACCTATACTATGGCAATGAGAATAATTCCAAATTGAGATTTACACCAAAATAATATATACTCAAATTTACATTTTTGATGAATGGTTGACAAACTGGTTCGGAATGACAACCATTTTCATATTGTATCCACCAAAAGAGACTTATACCAAAATATTTATATATACTCAAATTTACATTTTCGACTGAATGGTTGACAAATTGGTTCGGAATGCCAACCATTTTCATATTGTATCTAAATTTCGTTTCTTGTATTTCACAATTGTTCTTTGTGACAAAAACAATTTCGTTCATGGCACCACATCAGAATGACTGATTGACTAATGGTATTGGAATGACAACCATTTTTTGACTTAAAAATTTTGAAATCGGATTGAACACGAGAGTGAGTTCTAGTTTTTAAAGGAAAAAGAATGAATAAATGGTTGTTATTTCTTATCCATTTAGTCACTCGATGAGTATAGTGGACAGGGCGGCCCACCCGCCCACCGCACTCATAAATGGTGCCAGGACCATAGTACGCTTTTTAGTCACAAAGAAACCTATACTATGGTAATGAGAATAAATCCAAATTGAGATTTACACCAAAATAATATATACCCAAATTTACATTTTTGATGAATGGTTGGCAAACTGGTTCGGAATGACAACCATTTTCATATTGTATCCACCAAAAGAGACATTTACCAAAATATTTATATATACTCAAATTTACATTTTAGACTGAATGGTTGACAAATTGGTTCGGAATGCCAACCATTTTCATATTGTATCTAAATTTCGTTTTTTGTATTTCACAATTGTTCTTTGTGACAAAAACAATTTCGTTCATGGCACCACATCTGAATGCGGTGGGCGGGTGGGCCACCGCATCCACAACTGACTGATTGACTAATGGTATTGGAATGACAACCATTTTTTGACTTAAAAATTTTGAAATCGGATTGAACACGAGAGTGAGTTCTAGTTTTCATAGGAAAAAGAATGAATAAATGGTTGTTATTTCTTATCCATTTAGTCACTCGATGAGTATAGTGGACAGGGCGGCCCACCCGCCCACCGCACTCACAAATGGTGCCAGGACCATAGTACGCTTTTTAGTCACAAAGAAACCTATACTATGGCAATGAGAATAATTCCAAATTGAGATTTACACCAAAATAATATATACTCAAATTTACATTTTTGATGAATGGTTGACAAACTGGTTCGGAATGACAACCATTTTCATATTGTATCCACCAAAAGAGACTTATACCAAAATATTTATATATACTCAAATTTACATTTTCGACTGAATGGATGACAAATTGGTTCGGAATGCCAACCATTTTCGTATTGTATCTAAATTTCGTTTATTGTATTTCACATTTGTTCTTTGTGACAAAAACAATTTCGTTCATGGCACCACATCAGAATGCGGTGGGTGGGTGGACCACCGCATCCACAACTGACTGATTGACTAATGGTATTGGAATGACAACCATTTTTTGACTTAAAAATTTTGAAATCGGATTGAACACGAGAGTGAGTTCTAGTTTTCATAGGAAAAAGAATGAATAAATGGTTGTTATTTCTTATCCATTTAGTCACTCGATGAGTATAGTGGACAGGGCGGCCCACCCGCCCACCGCACTCACAAATGGTGCCAGGACCATAGTACGCTTTTTAGTCACAAAGAAACCTATACTATGGCAATGAGAATAAATCCAAATTGAGATTTACACCAAAATAATATATACTCAAATTTACATTTTTGATGAATGGTTGACAAACTGGTTCGGAATGACAACCATTTTCATATTGTATCCACCAAAAGAGACTTATACCAAAATATTTATATATACTCAAATTTACATTTTCGACTGAATGGATGACAAATTGGTTCGGAATGCCAACCATTTTCGTATTGTATCTAAATTTCGTTTATTGTATTTCACATTTGTTCTTTGTGACAAAAACAATTTCGTTCATGGCACCACATCTGAATGCGGTGGGCGGGTGGGCCACCGCATCCACAACTGACTGATTGACTAATGGTATTGGAATGACAACCATTTTTTGACTTAAAAATTTTGAAATCGGATTGAACACGAGAGCGAGTTCTAGTTTTTAAAGGAAAAAGAATCAATAAATGGTTGTTATTTCCTATCCATTTAGTCACTCGATGAGTATAGAGGACAGGGCGGCCTACCCGCTCACCGCACTCACAAATGGTGCCAGAACCATAGTACGCTTTTTAGTCACAAAGAAACCTATACTATGGTAATGAGAATAAATCCAAACTGAGATTTACACCAAAATAATATGTACTCAAATTTACATTTTTGATGAATGGTTGGCAAACTGGTTTGGAATGACAACCATTTTCATATTGTATCAACCAAAAGAGACTTATACAAAATATTTATATATACTCAAATTTACATTTTCGACTGAATGGTTGACAAAATGGTTCGGAATACCAACCATTTTCATATTGTATCTAAATTTAGTTTCTTGTATTTCACAATTGTTCTTTGTGACAAAAATAATTTCGTTCATGGCACCACATCAGAATGCGGTGGGCGGGTGGGCCACCGCATCCACAACTGACTGATTGACTAATGGTATTGGAATGACAACCATTTTTTGAGTTAAAAATTTTGAAATCGGATTGAACACGAGAGTGAGTTCTAGTTTTTAAAGGAAAAAGAATGAATAAATGGTTGTTATTTCTTATCCATTTAGTCACTCGATGAGTATAGTGGACAGGGCGGCCCACCCGCCCACCGCACTCACAAACGGTGCCAGAACCATACGCTTTTTAGTCACAAAGAAACCTATACTATAGTAATGAGAATAAATTTAAATTGAAATTTACACCAAAATAATATATACCTACTCAAATTAATTTACATTTTAGATGAATGGTTGCCAAACTGGTTCGGAATGACAACCATTTTCCTATTGTATCCACATTCCGTTTTCTTGTATTGCACAGTTCTTCTTTGTGACTGAAACCATATAGTTCATGGCACCACATGTGAATTTCCGCCGCATCGACAACTGACTGACTAATGGTATTGGAATGACAACCATTTTTTGACTTAAAAATTTTGAAATTGGATTGAACACGAGAGTGAGTTCTAGTTTTTAAAGGAAAAAGAATGAATAAATGGTTGTTATTTCTTATCCATTTAGTCACTCGATGAGTATAGTGGACAGGGCGGCCTTCCCGCCCACCGCACTCACAAATGGTGCCAGGACCATACGCTTTTTAGTCACAAATAAACCTATACTATAGTAATGAGAATAAATCCAAACTGAGATTTACACCAAAATAATATATACTCAAATTTACATTTTTGATGAATGGTGGGTTATTTATGTTTCATTGAAATATAAAAGCGAAAATCTTAAATGATAACAAAATTATGATTTCAAAACATGAGAACAATTGCAAAAATTGAACCCAGTTAGAATTGCCTGTTATGACAAACTTTTGGTGTAAATTTTCTTGTTTTGCAATTTCTTCAGATTTCGATATAGAAACTTTAGAAATAATCTTCCAAAGTCTCCTCTTCTGCCATTTCTTCCTATTCATATTTCAAAAGCTGAGAAACTGGTTGTTCCAAAGGCGCCGAGACTTTGAATTTAGACTCTAATGTTGATTTGAAAATCTATTGGCAAATTTAGATTTTTTTGCTCAGACTTCCAGACTCTAAACTTCGTTAATGTGAGCAGGTTTCCTCCATTTTTTACCAAATGAGTGGCCTAGGACTTTTTAAAACTGTGACCCCTATACCTCTCAGGGTATTCCAGTTGTAGATAATGATTGACCGTCTAGGGGTCCTTTGAAAATTGCAAAAAACTTTTTTTTTTATGAAAAAAATTGATCATTGTTTCTATAGCAACACTTTCAAAATTGTCTAAAAATTATGCTAAACAACTCTGTTTTTTCTCGGTATTGCCGACGGTATTATGAAAAGTACTGAACGATATTCGGCCGATACGCGATTGATTATAAAATCTGGTTTTTATTTGCCACTTATCGACCTCATAACTATTGACGGATATAATATTCTCCTGTACGTAGGAAAATAGACCTTTTCATTGAGTCATTCCAACATTAACTCCGAGTGCTAATCCCTGAATAAAATTTTTTCATTTTATTCATCTCATAAATGCCAGCAGAACGAGGCTGAATCACAACCCACCTCTCTTAAAGGCCTAAAAGCAGTGACGAGACTGAAAATAGTGCCGCAGCACTTCCAAGATCAACTTACATAATCAAGAGTTTATGTCCAAGAAGTAGTAATTCCATCAGTACACCTGTACGACCTTTAAGAATTTTTATGGCACTGGCGCCTATGCTACCAAGAATTTCAACTTGTTGAATCAACATTGTGATTTATTCCATATTGATAGCTTCAGAATGTCCCTAATTTACATAACCGTTGAATATTTGGTACGCATCGTTCCGAATAACCTAACGATTTATTTTATTTATTCAACTCATACGCAATATTAGATCGTTAAACACTGGCGCTACGAAATTGAAATTCCAACCTCACTTCAACTTTTTGATGTATCTCTCATAACCGCGGATGAAATTTCCAAAATACATGACTCACATAAACGGAGCTGCACTACATGTTGGGATAGTCCCGAACTGACCTTACTGTAAATGTTCCTTCACTGTTGTTGCGGACAAAAAAACCGCAGCATCATTAGACCGGATCAAGTTTTTTCGACCGCCTTGCGGCTTTGCCAAGAAAAAATGTATCTATCAATTTCTCCTGCAGATTCGAAAATATCCAACATGCAGCAGGAAAATGAAGATAGTCTCTGCTTTAAAAGCTTATTTGTCATAAAGGAGATTTATGTCGTGACACGTCTTCTTATTTATAAAACGCGGTGGGTGGAATAAATGTCTAGTAAGGTTCGAATTTTATTGTTACACATGACAACATAAAATGCTTTAATTGTTGGGTATTGAAATAGGCGACAACTTTTTCACTTTCACTGTCGCTTCTTTTGCTGCTGTGTTCTTCAAGGCAAACTTAAAAACTTTAGAATGCATTTTACGCATCACTACATCGCAAGTCAGACGATGTGAAATTAAACCGGTGATTGGTTTATTCGAAAAACCTTTGACAAAACCGAGTTTACATTGTGACGTCAAGACTTGAAGAAGTAATAATATCAAAGTAAAAATAACAGTAACGTATTTCACAAAATATCAGTATCTCCAAATAGCAACAAACTTCCGGTTGTGCAGACACGAATGTCCCCGTTGTGCCAGACAGATTTACGTTCCGGGGCTCAGACAATAAATACCCGAAAAATATTAAAACATAAAAACCAGCGTATTACAAGCGTCTAGAAACTTTTCTAACCCAATTACCGCGAGCTTTTCCAAGAGAATGTGGTTCAGCCCCCGAAAAAAATCTTTTGGAGAGTTTTTTGCCGAATAAACTTTTTTAATCTCATTAATTTTTTGTGCCCAAACGAGAAGGAAAGTAGACAATAAAAAATGAAAGTTAATTAGGCTAAAATATTCCGAGTTTGTTGTTTTTGCTGCACAGAAAAGGATGTTATTGTCTAACCTTTCAATAACGGAAAATTTGTAATATTTTTTTCCAATAAATTATGATGTGTTCTTAACACTTGATGGAATAAGATCCCGTTGGAAAAACCGATTTAACTTCATTCTTCAATAATGTAGTTTGTTTTTGTATTATCAATAAATTTCTAATAAATATTCTTTTATTACAAGTCAGAAGTGGGATAAAGTGCCCTTTAGTGCTGTGAGAGTGTGTTTAGTCCAATGGGGAAGACACGCCGTGAGGTCTCGCGTATTGTCTCTTGGACCGGGACGCGCATATCCGAGTCCGCCCGATCGGTCTAAGCATAGCCGAGGATGAGGAACTCCTTCCTAGGGTCTTCCCCGGTCTAAGTTACTAGGCAATTGTTAATTATTAACAAATTTTTATGGGACCTCCGCTTTCATTGAAGACAACAAAAAGTGTTTAAAAAATTGCCCTATAAATTTTTCACTTCTTGGAGCCTTTCTTATATATGTACTCAAGAAATTTATGTTCAAGTTTTTAAAAGTTAATTATTTTGTTTATAATAATAGATTAAATTTAAAAAAAAATTAAAAATCCAAATAGATATTTTATGCTATAGTTGTTCATTGGTTCAATAATGGACCTTAATAATGGTGGGTAATTTTTTTTACGTTATTTGTTTATAAACTGTTTATAAACAGATTGACTAGTTTAATACTTAAAAAAATATTTAAATATAGTGAAATATCATATTGTAATAATCTGATTTTCATGTCATAATTGAGACACATCAAAATATTGGACATATCAAATATCAAAAGTTGTATCAAAGTATCCTAAGAAGAAAATAGTAAATAATCTGATTTCAGATAAACGACATATTATGTAACTTTAAATACATATTATATCAGACTGGATCACCAAATACGAGTATCAAAATGTTTGGATATAGGAATGAACGATACATGAAAGTATCTTAAGAAAATATTGAAATATCATATTGTAATAATCTGATCAAAATATCCTAAGCAGAAAATAGTGAAACATGAGATTGTAACAATCTGATTTCAGATCAACGATATATGTAACTATAAATACATATTATATCAGACTGGATCACGAAAAATCAAAATGTTTGGTTATATATGAATGAACGATATAACAAAATATCCTAAGAAAACTGTAAAATGTCATATTGTAATAGTCTGACTTGTACTTTCATAAACAAAATACATATCAAAATATTAGACATATCAAAATATTAGACATATCAAATATGAAACATATATCAAACTATCCTAAGAAGAAAATGGTAAATAATCTGATTTCAGATAAATCATACATGGAAGTCTCAAAACATAGTACATCATGACTATATCATCAAATATCAAAATGTTTCATAAACAAAATACATATCAAAATATTAGATATATCAAATGAAGGATATATCAAAATATCCTAAGCAGAAAATAGTAAAACATGAAATTGTAAAAATCTGATTTCAGATAAACGATATATTATGTAACTAAAAATACATATGTATTATATCAGATTGGATCACGAAATATCAAAATGTTTGGATATATGAATGAACGATATATCAAAATATCCCAAGGAAATAGTGAAATATCATATTGTAATAATCTGATTTTTCGTTTCATTTAATGAGACATATCAAAATATTAGGCATATCAAATATGAAAGATGTATCAAAGTATCCTAAGAAGAAAATAGTGAATAATCTGATTTCAGATAAACGAAATATTATTAACTATAAATACATACTATATCAGACTGGATCACCAAATACGAGTATCAAAATGTTTGGATATAGGAATGAACGATACATGAAAGTATCCTAAGAAAATATTGAAATATCATATTGTAATAATTTGATCTTTAGTTTCATAAACTAAATACATATCAGAATATCAGACATATCAAATATAACAGACGTATCAAAATATCCTAAGAAGAAAATAGTAAATAATCTCATTTCAGATAAATCATACATGCAACTATCAATATATAATACATCATGACTAGATCATGAAATATCAAAATGTTTCATAAACGAAATAGATATCAAAATATTAGATATATCAAAATATCCTAAGCCGAAAATAGTGAAACATGAAATTGTAACAATCTGATTTCAGATCAACGATATATGTAATTATAAATACATATTATATCAGACTGGATCACGAAATATCAAAATGTTTGGTTATATATGAATGAACGATATAACAAAATATCCTAAGAAAACTGTAAAATGTCATATTGTAATAGTCTGACTTTTACTTTCATAAACAAAATACATATCAAAATATTAGACATATCAAATATGAAACATATATCAAACTATCCTATGAAGAAAGTGGTAAATAATCTGATTTCAGATAAATCATACATGGAAGTCTCAAAACATAGTACATCATGGCTATATCATCAAATATCAAAATGTTTCATAAACGAAATACATATCAAAATATTAGATATATCAAATGAAGGATATATCAAAATATCCTAATCAGAAAATAGTAAAACATCAAATTGTAAAAATCTGATTTCAGATAAACGATATATTATGTAACTAAAAATACATATTATATCAGATTGGATCACGAAATATCAAAATGTTTGGATATATGAATGAACGATATATCAAAATATCCCAAGGAAATAGTGAAATATCATATTGTAGTAATCTGATTTTTCGTTTCATTTAATGAGACATATCAAAATATTAGACATATCAAATATGAAAGATGTATTAAAGTATCCTAAGAAGAAAATAGTAAATAATCTGATTTCAGATAAACGACATATTATGTAACTATAAATACATACTATATCAGACTAGATCACCAAATACGAGTATCACAATGTTTGGATATATGAATGAACGATACATGAAAATATCCTAAGAAAATATTGAAATATCATATTGTAATAATCTGATCTTTAGTTTTATAAACTAAATACATATCAAAATATTAGACATATCAAATATAAAAGACGTATCAAAATATCCTAAGAAGAAAATAGTAAATAATCTGATTTCAGATAAATCATACATGCAACTATCAATAAATAATACATCATGAAATATCCAAATGCTTCATGAACGAAATACATATCAAAATATTAGATATGTCAAATGAAGTATATCTCAAAATATCCTAAGCAGAAAATAGTGAAACATGAAATTGTAATATGTAATATAATTTCAGGTAAACGATATATTATGTAACTATAAACACATATTATATCAAACTGGATCACGAAATATCAAAATGTTTGGATATATGAATGAACGATATATCAACATGTCATAAAAAATAGTAAAATATCATATTGCAATAATCTGATTTTTCGCTTCATAAAGGAAATACATATCAAAATATTAGACATATCAAATATGAAAGCTGTATCAAAATATCCTAAGGAGATAATAGTAAATAATTTGATTTCAGATAAATCATCCATGGAACTATCAATACATAATACATCATGACTAGATCATAAAATATCAAAATGTTTCACAAATGAAATAGATATCAAAATATTAGATATATCAAAATATCCTAAGCAGAAAATAGTGAAACATGAAATTGTAATATGTAATATAATTTCAGGTAAACGACATATTATGTAACTATAAACACCTATTATATCAGACTGGATCACGAAATATCAAAATGTTTGGATATATGAATGAACGATATATCAACATGTCATAAAAAATAGTAAAACATCATACATACAGGAAATACATATCAAAATATTAGACATTTAAAATATGAAAGCTGTATCAAAATATCCTAAGGAGATAATAGTAAATAATTTGATTTCAGATAAATCATCCATGGAACTATCAATACATAATACATCATGACTAGATCATAAAATATCAAAATGTTTCACAAATGAAATAGATATCAAAATATTAGATATATCAAAATATCCTAAACAGAAAATAGTGAAACATGAAATTGTAATATGTAATATAATTTCAGGTAAACGACATATTATGTAACTATAAACACCTATTATATCAGACTGGATCACGAAATATCAAAATGTTTGGATATATGAATGAACGATATATCAACATGTCATAAAAAATAGTAAAACATCATACATACAGGAAATACATATCAAAATATTAGACATTTAAAATATGAAAGCTGTATCAAAATATCCTAAGGAGATAATAGTAAATAATTTGATTTCAGATAAATCATCCATGGAACTATCAATACATAATACATCATGACTAGATCATGAAATATCAAAATGTTTCATAAACGAAATAGATATCAAAATATTAGATATATCAAAATATCCTAAGCAGAAAATAGTGAAACATGAAATTGTAACAATCTGATTTCAGATCAACGATAAATGTAACTATAAATACATATTATATCAGACTGGATCACGAAATATTAAAATGTTTGGTTATATATGAATGAACGATATATCAAAATATCCTAAGAAAATAGTAAAATGTCATATTGTAATGGTCTGACTTTTAGTTTCATAAACAAAATACATATCAAAATATTAGACATATCAAATATGAAACATATCAAAATATCCTAAGAAGAAAATGGTAAATAATCTGATTTCAGATAAATCATACATGGAAGTCTCAAAACATAGTACATCATGGCTATATCATCAAATATCAAAATGTTTCATAAACGAAATACAATCAATACAATATCAAAATATTAGATATATCAAACTGTTTATAAACAATTTGACTAGTTTAATATTTAAATAATGATTTAATTTTTTTTTCTTAAAAACAATTTTTTATTGTTTATAATCGTTTCAAACAATTTGCTACATTCAGTCACGCGAGTTATGCGCTGACGAACGCGATATCTTTCTGGCCCCGGAGAATCTCAATCTCCCCATCCTCAAAATGTTTAGAATCGAATCCCCTCGCACAAACAAGTGGACCCCCCTTATCCGCGTCATCACCGAAGACACAAACACCCACAGACAGAATGCCCCAACAAAATCGCCAACAATAGTAATGCCAGTTCACATTGACAGCTGCTGACCAGCCACATAATTATACAGATTACAAGATTTAATTTTCCTGAGCAATTTTATTTATTATATTAGAATCTCATGGAAAGTGTCCACATTTTAGGTTCACTAATTTTATTAATCGTTTTGTTTTCCTGGTAATTTACTGAAAACTGAAAAAAATTCATGGGTGATCGTAGCAACAAATCCTCATTAAAATTGTATAATAAATATGTCCATATTGTAAAATTAATTTTCGTGCCGCAGGCAAATTTCTCTTATTATGTGCGTTATTGCAAATTAGATGTCAATTTCAACATTTCGCAGCCGTCGGGAGAAAAATGATCTCGCGGAAAATGTAATTTCTTTATTAGTGTCGGAGGTCTATATTTTTACGTTTTCCTTTTACAGTATGATTACGTGGACAGATAAACGGCTCGCTTATGTGCGGATTATCATAATTTGTGAACTTGCATTTTATTAATGAATAAATAAGGAAAACACTTTATTTTTATGTGCGGAATCACTTTCGTGGTCAATGACATTACTTTATTTATACAGAAATTTGTGTAATTTGAAAACACTGCTTTCGTTAATTTTTACGACGTCAGGTTGCTGGAACAGCAGTGATTTTGCTGTCTCAGTTTATGACTAATATGGACTTTAAAATGTATCGAATTCATTAGCTAAAAATTTGACTCTACAGGGTGATTTTCAACATCACCAAACATCATTTATTTCTTAAGCAAACCTTGTACGTCATTGGACACAATTTCTACTCACCTTTATGGAGCATTAAAAAAAATTATTAAAATCATCAGTTTTTTTGTCTGTGCAGTTTTGGAATCTGAATGCAAATCGGTGCGAAACTATTCTTAAAACTAAAGTATTGTTCGTCTAAGTTTTTTTGAGAGATATTAAAGATCTAAATGTTAAATCTGATATCCTTGAGCCATTGGTGTCTATCATATTAATTAACAGACACTCCGTTATTGTAGAACAAATGCACAATATCAGTTTTTATACTAATTGTATGCTAATGTAGCTCAGGTGACTATAACAGTGTTGTTGAACTGCAATATTCTTGGTTTAGGAAATACAGATTAGAATTAGTGTCAACAAATATTTTATTATGATCCTAGGGAGCAGCATATCGTTTTTAATTACCATATTAATGAAACTAGCTGAGAAAAAGTGTTGAAGTGGACAGGGAGCTCTTTCCCGTATAAATTCCACTTGTTAATAGGAGAATAAATAAATTTAAATCACATTAACCTTACGATCTACCTGGCAATTTAAACTTTTTTTTCTCTATCAATTGCTATCAGATTTTAAAAAGTGGTCTATAAAATTGTCCTTTGTTGAAAAACAAATCATTTTGCCCTAATGTTTGTTATCAACAGACAATAGAACAGCAGGAGATCAAATGACAGACATTGCAAATAAGAGATCGCGTGCAAATGAAAGTCAAGAACAACGCGACGAACTACTTCGAGCTAATGCATTGCGACAAAGACAATTCTGTACGTGTGTATCTGATTCCAGTATTACCGAGCTGAAGGTAAACAACGTGGTAGAGAGGTTAAGTAGCGAAAAATAGAGAAATTGAAGGTGATATAAAGAAAAAATTACAGAAGATATTGAGAAAAGCGAGAAGAGGTATTAGAGAAAGCTAGGAAGAAAGAATTGGGCAGGGAAGAGGAGATATAGTCAGGAAAAAGAATAAATCGGCGAAGCCGGAAGATAACGACATCTAGGAGGCGGATGAACAAAGACGATAGAAACCGCTCGCTCAGTCAGGGAAGCTTGGACTCTTATCTGGAGGAAAAAAAAAGAAAGAGAAAAGGGGAGGGTAGAACAGAAAAACAAGAAGAGGAGGAAGAGAAATTTTTTCAAAAAAGTAAATAGACGGCGAGGTCTCCTGGAGTAAAGAAAATACAGAAGACATCAGAGAAACAGAAGGAAACGGACACAGAGATGGAGAAAAAAATATTGGAGGTGTTGCAAGAGTTGAAGGAGGAGATGAAAGAAATAAGACGAGAAAACAAGGAACTCAAGAGAGAGATAGAGAGGCAGAGAGAATAATTTAAAGAGAAGGAGAAGAGATGGGAAGGAGAGAGAGACTGGTGGAAGGAGAGAGTGGAAAAGCTGGAAGAGAGAATGGAAATCGAAGAGAGAAGAAAGAGGAAGAACAACATCGTGATAACAGGATGGGACGGGAAAAGAAAGAGTCATGTAAAAAAAGAGGATGTAGAGAAGTTTTTGAAGGAAAAGGTGAGGATAGTAAAGTAAAAGATTGTTACAGGATTAACAAGGATCAAGTATTGGTGGAGATGGAGGGATGGGATGAGAAGGAAAGAATAATGAAGCACAAAGGAAATTGAGGTAGAAGAGGGAAACAAGGGGGATATACATAGACAACGACCTCACAAAGAAGGAAAGAGATGTACAGAAGAAACTAAGAAGTATGGCGAAGGGAAAAAGGGAAGAAGGGATAGAAGTAAGAGTGGGATACAGGAAATTAATAGTGGACGGGGAGCAATGAGATGGAATGAAAAGGGAGAGAGACTAGAGGTTTTCCAATAAGAAGAAGAAGGGGTGGAGGGGAAAAGGGGGACAACGGCAAAGTAAAAAGGACAATGAAACGGGAAAAAAGAAACAAAGAAGGAAGTAGGAGGGAAACTAAGGAAGGAAGGGGGAAATCAAAGAAGGTAACGAGAAAAACAGGGGTGAGGGCACTATTTTGGAATGTAGCGGGACTAGGGAAAAAAGAAGAAGATTTTTGGGACTATGTGAAGGAGTTCGATATTGTTGGATTAACAGAAACATGGTCAGAAAGCTGGGAAAAGATAGAAAAACTGTTACCAAAGGAGTTCAAGTGGGAATGGCAAGGGGCGAGAAGGGGAAAGAAAAAAGGAAGAGCAGCAGGGGGAATAATAACAGGGGTAAAAAAAGATATAAAAGAGAATACTAAAAAGAAGGGAGAAGAGGAAGGTCACATGGTGAGAAACGTTAAAATAGACAGTAAATGGTGGAAAATAGTGACAGTGTACAGCAAAGAGATGAAAGAAACAATAAGCAAGATAGAAGAAACATTAAAAGACAACAGGGAAGAATGTCTGCTTCTGGGAGGGGATTTTAACGGCAGAATTGGGGAAAGAGGAGCCAGGGATTGGGAAGAAGAGAGAGGAGAGGGAAAAAGAAAATCCAAAGATAAGAGAGAAAACGCGGAAGGGAAGAAGTTGATGGAATGGATAGAAGAAAAAGGATGGGAAGTGCTGAATGGAAATAAACAAGGGGACGAAGAAGGAGAATGGACCTACATAGGCGGTAGAGGAGAGACGGTGATAGACTACGGAATAGTAAACGAAGAAGCATAGGAAGAAGTCGAAGAATTCAGAATAGGAGAAAGAGTAGAGTCAGACCATCTGCCTATAGAGATAAGTATAGGAAGGGGGAGAGAGAAGAGAGGAGGAGAAGAAAAAATAGAGGAAATGCGGATAATTAAAGTTTGGGACGAGCAAGGAGTGGAAGAGTATAAGAGAAGACTAGAAAAAGCAAGATTTAAAGAACAAGAAGTAGGGAAAATGGAGAAAGAATTGGTAGAAATATTGGAAAAAGCAGCGACAAAAAGAGAAATAACAGTAAGAGGTGGAGGAACAAAAAGAAAGAATAAATGGTGGGACAAAGAATGTGAGCAACGTAAAAAGGAAGCAATAAAAGAACTAAGAAAGTGGAGAAAGACTAAAGGGAACAGAAGTGGCTTTTTAGAAGCGAAAAGAAGATACAGAGAGACATGCAGGGAGAAGAAGAGGCAGAAGAAGGAGAGAGAGGAGGAAGAGATAAAAGCAATAAGAACAGAGAAGGAGGTATGGAACTATATTAATAGAGAGAGAAAGAAAAAAGAAAATGGGAGCGAGGAGATAACGAGGAATGAGTGGGAGTAGTACTTCATGAGGCTGCTAGAGGGAGAAAAGGAAAAAAAGAAAACGGAAATGGAGACGAAAAGAAACCGAGTAGAACCTGAAGGAGAAGAAATTACAATGGAAGAGGTGGAGAGGCATGTGAAGAAACTGAGGAAAGGGAAGGCACCAGGGAGGGATAGAATACAGAATGAGTCGTGGATGTATGGGACGAGAAGAGTGCTAGAGAGGCTGGTGGAGGTAATGAATGGGGTGTGGAGAGGAGAAGGATTCCCGGTAGGGTGGAGAGAGGGGATAATTTACCCCATTTACAAAAAAGGGGAGAAAAATAAAGTAGAAAATTACCGAGGGATAACTCTCCTAAACACAGGGTACAAGTTGTAGCATCAATTCTGAATGAAAGGATGAGCAGAGAGATAGAGGAAAAGGGAGCATTACCAGACAGCCAAGCAGGATTTAGAGAGGGGAGGGGAACTATGGATAATGTATACATCCTGGACCATTTGACGAAGAGTGAGTTAAAGAAGAAAGGGGGGAGGGTGTATGCATTATTCGTAGACTTCAAGGCGGCTTTTGACAAGGTGCACAGAGAGAGGATGTTTGAGTGCCTGAGGGAGAAAGGGGTAAATGAATGGCTGGTAAGAAAGGTGGAAGAGATATATGAGAAGACAAAAAGTAAAGTGAAGGTAGGGGAGAGGGAAAGTGAATGGTTTGTGACAACAAAGGGAGTGAGGCAAGGTTGCCCGCTCAGCCCCTTGTTGTTCACGATGTATGTGGCAGATATGGACGGAATGTTAGAGAAAGCACAAGCGGGGGGCTTTGTGGTAGGTAGAAGAAATGTGTGGAGCCTGGCGTTTGCGGATGATGTGGTAATGGTGGCAAAGAGTGAAAGAGAAATGAAGGAAATGATAAAGAGTTTAGAAAAATATGTGAAGAAGAAAAGACTAGAAGTGAATGTAGAGAAAACAAAAATGCTGGTGTTCAATAAGAGAAAGAGGAAGAACGAAGAGAGTGATTGGAAGTGGGAGGGACAAGTAATAGAACAAGTAAAAGAATTCAAATACTTGGGGTATGTGTTCAATGAAAGAGCCACAGATAAGGCACATATTAGAGAACTGGCAAGAAAAGCGAACAAGGTGATAGGATGTGTATGGGGAATAGGAGAGAGAAGGTGGGGAGGCGATGTTAAGAGAAGAATGATGATGTTTGAAAGTCTTATTGAAAGCGTGTTGTTGTACGGAGCAGAGGTCTGGGGATGGAAAGAACAAGAGGTGATAGAGAGGGTGCAAGAGAAATATCTGAGGTGGGTGCTAGGGGTGGAGAGAGAAACGCCAGGGTACATAGTGAGAGAAGAATGCAAGAGGAATGGGTTGAGAGTGAAAGCGGGAAAAAGAGCGGTCAAGTTCGAAGACAGGATGGAAGGGAGAAAAGAATGTAGGATACTAAAGGAGTGCTAGAGAGAAAAAAAAGAAGAATTCAGAGAAGTATGATAGGGAGAATTACTACAGGAGGAATGGGTATGCAAGCAAAAAAATAGGGAGACTGAGAGAAAGAGGAGTGTCGATGAATGTAGAACTAAGTGAAAGAGATAAGGATACGGATAGACAAGAGAGGAGAGAAAGAATTAGAGAATCCAGATACAACGGGAAGTACGGAAGATGCATGATCGAGGAAGTACCGAAGTATTTGGGGAGGGAGAGCGAGAAAGAAAGAAAGATGATGGCGAGGTTTAGGTGCGGAAATGAAGAGAGGGAAAATAGGTATTGGGCAGAAGATGAGGAAGAATGTGTAGAATGTGCTATGAGGAAAGAGAGACGATTGAGCATATGTGGAACGAGTGCAGTGAGATGAAACAAAGAGAGAGGAAAGAAAGAGATTAAATACTGAATGTAGATGGAAGGGAAATTAAATGGATGAAAGAGGTATGGAAGAGGAGGGAGAAGGGAGAAGAGGAAAGGGCAGGGGAGAAGAAATAGAGAATTTTATTTAGTTTTTTTTTATTATTATAATTGTTAAGTTTACTTGTATATGTATAGGAATCAGAAAGCCCGTAGGGCAATTAAAGATTTACTACTACTGTACGTGTGTATCTCACTGAACTCCCAAACGGCTGGACCGATTTTGATGAAATTTTGTGTGTGTGTACTTGAGTGAGTCCTGGATGGTTTAGATTCACAATTGAACCCGGTAAGGTGGCGCTGCAATCGGGTTCTAAGAGTGAGTTAGAAAAGTAATTACGAAATTGTGAAATACGAAATAATTAAAAATATTTATTTGAGAAGTTTCTGGAATTGTCGCCAGATTATGAAGTAGAATACGTCCGTTAGAGTATAAACACATTAGATTCTCTTTAACCAATAAGTGCTGCTAAATACTAATTCAGTGATACCCCCAATTTTGTGAAATCAGTTTGAAAGGTATTTTATTATCCTTATGCAAAGTGCAAATATAAATGGCACAAAGTATTGACCCTACAGCAAACCTCGGAACGTGTAAATGCGATTTTAATATCTAAGGTTGATTAAAAATAATTATGCTGATTTACCAGTTATGGTATCTTGCTGAATACTGAAAAACAGGTTCAAATAGTGTTAGGAACGTTCTGTTAGTTTGAGTGATTGCTGACGTGAGATGAAGACATTTATGTTAAAGACGGGATTATTTTGATTACCCTCTATAGCCGAGAGTAAAATAAATGGTCTAGAATGCTATAAAGCAATTTTATTTCCATTTCTAACCACTTGGCTCTTAATTAGTAGAATTGACTTGTCATTTGTCAGTAACTTGACATGTTGCAACGTGAAGATTGCTACCAGCAATTTTTGTCATTTAGAAATTTTTTATTTTACTTATAAATGAAATGAAAATTTTATTGTGTTTCCGATGTTCTTAAGATTTAGTTTTTGTGATTATTTTACATTACATTTTACATTTTAAGGTTCACATGCAGTTTCTAAAACTAGTGGAGTAATGAAAAGTTACCATAACAATTATTTAAAACTTTCTTGATTATTGATTTTTAATAAAAATAAATAAAATTTTTTTTTTTTAGTTTTAAGCAGCTGTAGATAAAATTTTGAATCCCATGCCTGAGCTAGAGCACTGACGGTCTATAACGGCCCCGTCATCTGCAATCTTCACACTCGTCGCTGCAATGATGCTTCTATCCCGCTAATAGGATAAATAACTATTACTTTCAGTGCAATCCGGGTACTCTGTATGCGACGTGCACATTAAACCAGAATCAGTGCGAAATTCTTTCTCTTATTTTAGACAAAATACGTGGGTTATCATCGCTGATGAAATTCGAATCCGTGATTCATCCATTCATTCATGAGAACGCACAGATATAAATATAAAAGCAACAGGTGGTGTTTTTCTATTTATTTTGCAGGGATTTTTCATGGATTGTTTTCAAAGTGGCATTTGCGATGCACAATGCAACGACATTTCAAGTATTTGAAGTAATAAACATCTATTGAGATTGAATTTTCATATCGATAAATTTTAAATAATTGTTGGATGTTTCTTTAGGTTTTAGACTGTTTTAATTTAATAAGGAGGACAACTGCATCTAAATTGAGAATTAAGTAGGAAAAAAAATCCTGTTGGGTAATGATATCACCGACAGGTTTTTTTTAATTTCGGTATACTATTTGGCGTCTTCTCATTACTACGTCAGATTTGGAACATGCTAGCATTCAAACCTCTAATGTGGTAGCAGACCCTGAAAACCCCCTGAAGCTTCTTCACGGTTTCTAGCCTTGGTAGTTCTTTACTGCATTCATTGCAATACAAAAAGAAAATTGTTGAAAATTGTTAATTATGCAACGTTTACGTGCAGATACTGATAATATAAAACCCTTAAAATCTGAGATCTTGAAAATCGTAGTGATCTCAAAATTTGCAAACCTTAACAAAGTGGGAAACTAAGAATCAGAGCAACTGAGGTTTGCAATTTGGTAGTCTGAGAAACTGAGAACATCAAAACCTAAGAGCCTGAAAGCTAAACATCCTGAGAACCTGAAAGTCTGCACTAGGACTTAAGTGACATTGAAAATCGAACAACCTAACCTTCTGAGTTTGAGATCCTAAAACCTGAAAAGCTTGGGTAACTTTAAGCCAGACAACCTGATATCCTGAAAACCTAAAAACCCTCATTATGATTAAGATTAAGATCTCTGTATGTATTCGTTGTTTTGTTGGGCTTTTGAAACTGTGTTAAAGGATAATTACAGTTTCTATCGTAATTCCAGAAAAAATATCCTATAAAAAATGTGTATAACAGAAAGGAAGAATTTTGAAAATTCCGCCAGTCAAAACTTTACCTAATTTCGCACATTTTTTAATTAAAAAAAAATATATTAAACGAAAATTTTAACTCTATCTTGGTACTTGTTTTAAAACTCTTTTTGGGGGTTTCATCACATATAAAAGTCTTTTTAAAGTTTGGCCAACAACCTTTTCTTAAACCATCCAAGACACCGATGTGTCTCGAAGCATAATAATGTTATGAAAAAATATACCAACTTAATGGTATCTTCTACTAATAGCGTGGAGAGGTGCACTATAAGTGAGTAAAAGGGATAAGAAGTGCTCCCATCAAACTGGTTTGTTGATCATGCTTTCAGGAAGAGTATTGAAAGATTAATAATAGATTATGGAACGTTTCAGACTTGAAATTTTTTCCCTACATAGCTGGACATTATTTCTCCAAAATTGAAAAATATATCGCAAATATAATAAATTATCTTCGCATGTAGAGGTCAGATCATGACAGAATGATAATAAAATAGATAAAAACGCGAAGGTAATAATTTATTTTTCCGTGGAGATATTTTTGCATTTAGGGGCAAAATGGCTATTGAAATTAAAAGAAATTAGTATCCAGGTACGTCCTGTAGAAATTTCAAACCCAGGATTTGCCTCAAATAAAAGTTAAAAATTTATTAATATGGGAATCTCTATAGCCGGCCATCCAAAAATGCGAAAATTTGACATTAAACAATATTCCAAATTCCATATCCAAATGCCAAATTTCATATTACAAATTCCATATTCCAAATTCCATATTCCAAATTCCATATTCCAAATTCCATATTCCAAATTCCATATTCCAAATTCCATATTCCAAATTTCATTTTCCAAATTCTATATTCCATATTCCAAATTCCATATTCCAAATTCCATATTCCAAATTCCATATTCCAAATTCCATATTCCAAATTCCATATTCCAAATTCCATATTCCAAATTCCATATTCCAAATTCCATATTCCAAATTCCATATTCCAAATTCCTTCATCCTTCTCTAGTGACTCTCTTAACTGTTTCCTTCCACTGCCTGTTTTTTATTTAGTGACTCCGTTAACTACATAATCCCTTCCAATGCATGTTCTCTCTTCAGTGAGTTTCTTAACCATTGCCTTCTGAGGTCTCATCGCTTTCTAGTGACTCTCTTAACTATTTCTTTATGCTGTCTGTTTTTTTTAGTGACTTTCTTAACTAGTGCTTTCCTCTGCATGTTTTCTCTTTACCGCATCACTTAACTATTTCTTTCCTAGCTCTATTTCTTCCAAAGGGACTCTTGTTAACATTTTTCCTCCTTTCTCTATTCTCCGCTTAGCCAGTCTCTTAGTTATTGGCTTTCGCATCCTTTACTTCCTCTCTTAACTCTTAACTCTCTTAACTGTTTCCTTCCGCTTTCTGTTATCTCTTCAGCGAGTCTCCTGACTATTCTTTTTCGCGGCCTTATCCTTTCGTAGTGACTCTCTTAACTATTCCCGTCCATGGCATCATCTTCCTCTAGTAACTCTCTTAACTACAGATTTATTGCACTTTCTGTTATCTTTTCAGCGAGTCTCCTGACTATTCTTTTTCGCGGCCTTATCCTTTCGTAGTGACTCTCTTAACTATTCCCGTCCATGGCCTCATCTTCCTCTAGTAACTCTCTTAACTACAGATTTATTGCCCTTTCTGTTATCTTTTGAGCGAGTTTCTTAACTTTTTCCTTCCGCGGCCTTATCTTTTTCTAGTGACTTTCTTAACTATTCCCTTAATCAGCCTCATCCTTTTCTAGTGACTCTCTTAACTATTCCCTCCCGAGGTCTCATATTTCTCTAGTGACTCTCTTAACTATTTCCTTCCACTGCATGTTTTTCCTTTAGTGACTCCCTTAACTACACAATTCCTTCCGTTGCCTGTTCTCTCTTCAGTGAGTCTCTTAACCATTTCCTTCTGAGGTCTTATCCTTCTCTAGTGACTCTCTTAACTATTTCCTTATGCTGTCTGTTTTTTCTTTAGTGACTTTCTTAACTATTGCTTACCGCTGTATTTTTTTTACCGCGTCACTTAATTATTTATTTCCTAGGCCTCTTTCGTCCATAGGGACTCTCTTAACAATTTTCGTCCTATCTCTATTCTCCGCTTAGCCAGTCTCTTGGTTATTGGCTTTCGCAGCCTATCCTTCCTTTAGCGACTCTCTTAACTATTTCCTTCCGCTTTCTGTTATCTCTTCAGCGAGTGTCCTGACTATTCCGTTTCGCGGCCTTTTCCTTTTCTAGTGACTCTCTTAACTATTCCCGTCCACGGCATCATCTTCCTCTAGTAACTCTCTTAACTACAGATTTATTGCACTTTCTGTTATCTTTTCAGCGAGTCTCCTGACTATTCTTTTTCGCGGCCTTATCCTTTCGTAGTGACTCTCTTAACTATTCCCGTCCATGGCCTCATCTTCTTCTAGTAACTCTCTTAACTACAGATTTATTGCCCTTTCTGTTATCTTTTGAGCGAGTTTCTAAACTTTTTCCTTCCGCGGCCTTATCTTTTTCTAGTGACTCTCTTAACTATTCCCTTAATCAGCCTCATCCTTTTCTAGTGACTCTCTTAACTATTCCCTCCCGAGGCCTCATATTTCTCTAGTGACTCTCTTAACTATTTCCTTCCGCTGCCTGGTTTTTCTTTAGTGACTCCCTTAACTACATAATTTCTTCCGTTGCCTGTTCTGTCTTCAGTGAGTCTCTTAACCATTTCCTTCTGAGGTCTCATCCTTCTCTAGTGACTTTCTTAACTATTTCCTTATGCTGCCTGTTTTTTCTTTAGTGACTTTCTTAACTATTGCTTTCCTCTGCATGTTTTTTCTTTACCGCATAGCTTAATTATTTCTTTCCTAGGCCTTTTTTCTTCGATAGGGCCTCTTGTTAACATTTTTCCTCCTATCTCTATTCTCCGCTTAGCCAGTCTCTTAGTTATTGGCTTTCGCATTCTTTACTTCCTCTCTTAACTCTTAACTCTCTTAACTGTTTCCTTCCGCTTTCTCTTATCTCTTCAGCGAGTCTCCTGACTATTTTTTTTCGCGGCCTTATCCTTTCCTAGTGACTCTCTTAACTATTCCCTTTCACGGCCTCACCTTCCTCTAGTAACTCTTTTAATTACAGATTTATTCCACTTTCTGTTATCTTTTCAGCGAGTCTCTTAACTTTTCCCTTCCCCGGCCTTATCTTTTTCTAGTGACTCTCTTAACTATTCCCTTAATCAGCCTCATCCTTTTCTAGTGACTATCCTAACTACAGATTTATTTTAGTTGTCTGTTCTCATTTCAGCGAGTCTCTTAACTATTCTCCTCCGCAGCTTCATCCTTCTCTAGTTCTCTAGTCTTTCCTAGGCCTATTTCTTCCAAAGGGACTCTCGTTAACAATTTTCCTCTTATTTCTATTCTCCGCTTAGCTAGTCTCTTAGTTATTGGCTTTCGCATTCTTTACTTCCTCTCTTAACTCTTAACTCTCTTAACTGTTTCCATCCGCTTTCTGTTATCTCTTCAGGGAGTCTCATGACTATTCTTTTTCGCGGCCTTATCCTTTCCTAGTGACTCTCTTAACTATTCCCTTCCACGGCCTCATCTTCCTCTAGTAACTCTTTTAACTACAAATTTATTCCACTTTCTGTTATCTTTTCAGCGAGTCTCTTAACTTTTCCCTTCCGCGGCTTTATCTTTTTCTAGTGACTCTCTTAACTATTCCTTTAATCAGCCTCATCCTTTTCTGGTGACTCTCTTAACTATTCTCTCCCCAGGCCTCATCTTTCTCTAGTGACTCTCTTAACTATTTCCTTCCACTGCATGTTTTTCCTTTAGTGACTCCCTTAACTACACAATTCCTTCCGTTGCCTGTTCTCTCTTCAGTGAGTCTCTTAACCATTTCCTTCTGAGGTCTCATCCTTCTCTAGTGACTTTCTTAACTATTTCCTTATGCTGCCTGTTTTTTCTTTAGTGACTTTCTTAACTATTGCTTTCCTCTGCATGTTTTTTCTTTACCGCATAGCTTAATTATTTCTTTCCTAGGCCTTTTTTCTTCGATAGGGCCTCTTGTTAACATTTTTCCTCCTATCTCTATTCTCCGCTTAGCGAGACTCTTAGTTATTGGCTTTCGCATTCTTTACTTCCTCTCTTAACTCTTAACTCTCTTAACTGTTTCCTTCCGCTTTCTGTTATCTCTTCAGCGAGTCTCCTGACTATTCTTTTTCGCGGCCTTATCCTTTCGTAGTGACTCTCTTAACTATTCCCGTCCATGGCCTCATCTTCTTCTAGTAACTCTCTTAACTACAGATTTATTGCCCTTTCTGTTATCTTTTGAGCGAGTTTCTAAACTTTTTCCTTCCGCGGCCTTATCTTTTTCTAGTGACTCTCTTAACTATTCCCTTAATCAGCCTCATCCTTTTCTAGTGACTCTCTTAACTATTCCCTCCCGAGGCCTCATATTTCTCTAGTGACTCTCTTAACTATTTCCTTCCGCTGCCTGGTTTTTCTTTAGTGACTCCCTTAACTACATAATTTCTTCCGTTGCCTGTTCTGTCTTCAGTGAGTCTCTTAACCATTTCCTTCTGAGGTCTCATCCTTCTCTAGTGACTTTCTTAACTATTTCCTTATGCTGCCTGTTTTTTCTTTAGTGACTTTCTTAACTATTGCTTTCCTCTGCATGTTTTTTCTTTACCGCATAGCTTAATTATTTCTTTCCTAGGCCTTTTTTCTTCGATAGGGCCTCTTGTTAACATTTTTCCTCCTATCTCTATTCTCCGCTTAGCCAGTCTCTTAGTTATTGGCTTTCGCATTCTTTACTTCCTCTCTTAACTCTTAACTCTCTTAACTGTTTCCTTCCGCTTTCTCTTATCTCTTCAGCGAGTCTCCTGACTATTTTTTTTCGCGGCCTTATCCTTTCCTAGTGACTCTCTTAACTATTCCCTTTCACGGCCTCACCTTCCTCTAGTAACTCTTTTAATTACAGATTTATTCCACTTTCTGTTATCTTTTCAGCGAGTCTCTTAACTTTTCCCTTCCCCGGCCTTATCTTTTTCTAGTGACTCTCTTAACTATTCCCTTAATCAGCCTCATCCTTTTCTAGTGACTATCCTAACTACAGATTTATTTTAGTTGTCTGTTCTCATTTCAGCGAGTCTCTTAACTATTCTCCTCCGCAGCTTCATCCTTCTCTAGTTCTCTAGTCTTTCCTAGGCCTATTTCTTCCAAAGGGACTCTCGTTAACAATTTTCCTCTTATTTCTATTCTCCGCTTAGCTAGTCTCTTAGTTATTGGCTTTCGCATTCTTTACTTCCTCTCTTAACTCTTAACTCTCTTAACTGTTTCCATCCGCTTTCTGTTATCTCTTCAGGGAGTCTCATGACTATTCTTTTTCGCGGCCTTATCCTTTCCTAGTGACTCTCTTAACTATTCCCTTCCACGGCCTCATCTTCCTCTAGTAACTCTTTTAACTACAAATTTATTCCACTTTCTGTTATCTTTTCAGCGAGTCTCTTAACTTTTCCCTTCCGCGGCTTTATCTTTTTCTAGTGACTCTCTTAACTATTCCTTTAATCAGCCTCATCCTTTTCTAGTGACTCTCTTAACTATTCTCTCCCGAGGCCTCATCTTTCTCTAGTGACTCTCTTAACTATTTCCTTCCACTGCATGTTTTTCCTTTAGTGACTCCCTTAACTACACAATTCCTTCCGTTGCCTGTTCTCTCTTCAGTGAGTCTCTTAACCATTTCCTTCTGAGGTCTCATCCTTCTCTAGTGACTTTCTTAACTATTTCCTTATGCTGCCTGTTTTTTCTTTAGTGACTTTCTTAACTATTGCTTTCCTCTGCATGTTTTTTCTTTACCGCATAGCTTAATTATTTCTTTCCTAGGCCTTTTTTCTTCGATAGGGCCTCTTGTTAACATTTTTCCTCCTATCTCTATTCTCCGCTTAGCGAGACTCTTAGTTATTGGCTTTCGCATTCTTTACTTCCTCTCTTAACTCTTAACTCTCTTAACTGTTTCCTTCCGCTTTCTGTTATCTCTTCAGCGAGTCTCCTGACTATTCTTTTTCGCGGCCTTATCCTTTCCTAGTGACTCTCTTAACTATTCCCTTCCATGGCCTCATCTTCCTCTAGTAACTCTTTTAACTACAAATTTATTCCACTTTCTGTTATCTTTTCAGCGAGTCTCTTAACTTTTCCCTTCCCCGGCCTTATCTTTTTCTAGTGACTCTCTTAACTATTCCCTTAATCAGCCTCATCCTTTTCTAGTGACTATCCTAACTACAGATTTATTTTAGTTGTCTGTTCTCATTTCAGCGAGTCTCTTAACTATTCTCCTCCGCAGCTTCATCCTTCTCTAGTTACTCTCTTAACTATTTCCTTCCACTGCTTGTTTTTTATTTAGTGACTCCCTTAACTACATAATCCCTTCCAATGCCTGTTCTCTCTTCAGTGAGTTTCTTAACCATTGCCTTCTGAGGTCTCATCGTTTTCTAGTGACTCTCTTAACTATTTCTTTATGCTGTCTGTTTTTTTTAGTGACTTTCTTAACTATTGCTTTCCTCTGCATGTTTTTTCTTTACCGCATCACTTAATTATTTCTTTCCTAGGCCTATTTCTTCCAAAGGGACTCTTGTTAACAATTTTCCTCTCATTTCTATTCTCCGCTTAGCTAGTCTCTTAGTTATTGGCTTTCGCATCCTTTACTTTCTGTAGTGACTCTCTTAACTGTTTCCTTCCGCTTTCTGTTATCTCTTCAGCGAGTCTCCCGACTATTCTTTTTCGCGGCCTTATCGTTTCCTAGTGACTCTCTTAACTATTCCCTTCCACGGCCTCATCTTCCTCTAGTAACTCTTTTAACTACAAATTTATTCCACTTTCTGTTATCTTTTCAGCGAGTCTCTTAACTTTTCCCTTCCCCGACCTTATCTTTTTCTAGTGACTCTTTTAACTATTCCCTTAACCAGCCTCATCCTTTTCTACTGACTCTCTTAACTATTCCCTCTTGAGGCCTCATCTTTCTCTAGTGACTTTCTTAACTATTTCCTTCCGCTGCCTGGTTTTTCTTTAGTGACTCCCTTAACTACATAATTCCTTCCGTTGCCTATTCTCTCTTCAGTGTGTCTCTTAACCGTTGTCTTCTGAGGTCTCATCCTTCTCTAGTGACTCTCTTAACTATTTCCTTATGCTGCCTGTTTTCTTTCCTAGACCTCTTTCTTCTATAGGGACTCTTAACAATTTTCCTCCTATCTGTATTCTCTGCTTAGACAGTCTTTTAGTTATTGGCTTTCGCGGCCTCTCCTTCCTTTAGCGACTCTCTTAACTATTCCCTTCCGCTTTCTGTTATCTCTTCAGCGAGTGTCCTGACTATTCCCTTTCGCGGCCTTATCCTTTTATAGTTACTCTCTTAACTATTCCCGTCCACGGCCTCATCTTTCTCTTTTCCCTTCCACGGCCTTATCCTTTGCTAGCGACTTTCTTAACTATTTCCTTCCGCTTCCTGTGATCTCTTCAAAGCTTGCTCTAACCAGTTTTTTTGTTGAACGCTCGTTAGTCGTCTAACCTGAAGAACGTAGTAATATGCTACAGAAACGTTGCAATTGGCGATATCATTTAACTACATATTAGCTCTTTATTCTTAACCCTGGTACCTCATGAATTAAAAATTTGGGTTTGATAGTTTTTGGGAAATCGGAAAAATGAATATGGTTTTAAAATTGACTGAGAACCGCTGGCATGAGTGAAAAACCATTAGTAAATAAATCCTGATCTCTTTTGCTGGAATGAGTGCGGTGAACGACTGCCGATTCATTACTTTCAGTTTTACTTTGACTGTTGAAGGTGCACATTTTTTTTAAGTTACATTACCGATATGAAACCCGTGGGAACTCTCTTCGTCTCGGTAGTTGTACAGTGTGCGATTTAATAGAAGAATTATTAGCGAACGTTTGTCTGAACATAAGACGACAAATGTGGTTCTTACAAGACGGAGCTCCTCCCCGTAGTTCACGCATACTGCCAGACTGGTTAGATAATATTTTTCGCGAAAAGTGGATCGAAAAATGGCCCTACGTTTGGGGCCACATGAAACATCTTGTTTATGCGAGTTCCATCAACACCGTGCAATAATTGCGGAAGATAGTGGAGTATCTTTCTTTTTCAATTGAAAGCAAGAGTGGTTTTTGTCAGTCGGAAATGGTTAATCAATAAAAACCGAGATGTTTACTATAGTTTGTATCGTAAGTAGAAAGTTCTTTGCGCAAAATACGTCCAGCTACTTTCAAAATGTTTTGAGTATAAAAAAATAACACTAAATTGAAATATACGCTTTTACATTGCCTTGGAGTTTGGAGTTATTTATAGTATAAACGATTATAGAAATAATACATTATTAACAGCTCGTTGTTATCAGCCTGTTCTTGGATGGGTGAACGGCTAAAAACTATAAATTATGAATAATCGTTAATTTTTTGTGCGGCTGGGAGAGATCCGCTTTTCAACATTGCTCTACTTCAGATAATGTAAATATTGTCATTTTGATTAAGTGTTATTTGGTGTATTCCGTAGACAACAGTAATCAAAACAAACAATACAGAACATGACATGTTTACCAATAAAGAGATCCACAAATATACTTAATTATGACACTATGTTACGGCCGACACCCTCATTTTTTTAACGTCGCTCAATGTGTTAACATAGATATTTGTGCGCAAAGCTTAATTGCACAATTAATTAGCGTCTGAAAAATTGTTGACGCTATCATCCGCACTAAATGTTTTAAAGCACTTTTAGTGTCAATTAATGAATATTTCTAGACAAATATTTGTCATCCAGTATAAAAACCGACCTTGGCAATGGTCACATTGTTTATAAGTTCACGGTTTGTTTATTTTGTCTGATAAATAATAATTTCATTGATCTAAATTACGATCTGTTACGTCGTAATGAGAGGCTTTTTGCAACTGAAGAAAGTGTGTCATTATGGCACTCCAGTGACAAAAAATGTCTAGAGAGCCATGATGAGTCGTGCATGAAACTAATTTTAAATGCTCGTGTTAATTACGAGACGTGAGTGGAAATTATCACCCAGGGAACTTTTATTGTTGCACGTTTGCACAATGCTTACTTTATACGAAATTTATTGATTTATTGTTTTATTGAACCGAATGTGGGTCACATCACTTACCTGTAAATCTTTTCGCATCCAAATAATTCCCGGAAATCGAGACAATGAGCGCTTTTCCGGAACCCGGATGACTCCGGCAGCTTCCAAGAAAGCACAATCAGACCGTCCGCTTCCACGTTTAATCCACGATTTATGAATTTTCATTTTTAGCTGCAACTGGCTTCCAACTGGTCGGATTTTTCAGCAATAGTTGCCTGCTAGCAATTTATGGCGAAATTAATTGCAGCGCGTGTACTACTTTACAATGTTGCATGTTGCGAGAAAAGTGAGCGATGCGTCTTTGCGTAAAAACGAATTCTCGGAAGAATAACGCAAATAGGTTGTTTATAAGGTAAATAATTTACTGTTGTTAGGTAATGACCTTCTGGAATGCGGTGTTGCGTTCCAATTGTCGGATAAAGTATGTCTTCAAGTGCAATATTATCTGAGAGCGCGTAGGTGTTGGTACTTTGCTAAGGACTTAACGGGTATAATTAAAACGGCTATCGGAGAGATAGCAGCATTTTTATATCGCAGGACGACGGACTTTCCGATTAAGCGACGAGAAAACGACAAAAAACTCAAAAATTGCCTTCGAACTCGACGCTTTACGGCACCCGAGTTTCGTTACTTTGTGCTTAACGTGGATTAAATAGGCGTTTTGGGCGAGAGAGTGGAATTTAGGACTGTGATTTTCGGTTTGTTCGATGGTATCTTTAATTGACATAAATGCTGGTTATAAAATTAGGAAATTATTACCTCCAAGAAACGTAAATATGTAAGTCTAGTTTGGTCGTCATAACTGAATTAAATTTATTTATTACGAATTATGAAAGCAGTTCCATGAATAACTATTGAAATACAGTAGGACCCCGATTATAGGAAACACTCAACAGCGGATCTGTCTCTTGTCTGCTTGTTGTGTGTAAGAAATCCTTTCCATCCTTTCCTGTTCGTCACCATTTTATAGATTATTTGCATTTTCTTTTCGGCGGACACCCGTCCATTACAGCCACCGACGTGAACGAGCGTGAATCGTTTGAATAACAAGCTGGCGAACTCTACAGCTTGACGAGGTTTGGCGGTAGATTATGAGTACAGGACGGAACTCACTTTGTAGAATATTCTCGATTCGTACACATCGCTAAGGAGTACTCAGTCGCACAGTAATAAATTATTTCCAACTTACTCTAACCTATATCAAGAAAAAAGGAATTCTTGAACATCGACCAAGATCCTCGTTCTTCGATGGAAGCACAGAATTTGAGAATATACCATTCCTTTTTTTAATCTAAACACCCTCGCATTTACCGTCCATTATATTCAGCTAATTATTCTACATTCACAGCACGTTTTTGCATGTGACGTTTCGGGCAAAGGAATAAATACTGAATTGAACCAGTGTTTTGCAGCTTCACAAGATTTATGTGTTGGATTGTCCAGAATTACTAATTTCCGAACGTTGTTTTCATGAATGAGTGATGTGTACGTTGGCATCATCTCGATGTGTTTACGCGTATTGCTATTTTTAACGTTCATTGCTTTACGTGAATATTTTTTGGTGTCGCTGGGCACACTTTTACCTTATTCGGTAAAAATTAGATTTCATTCGAAATAATAATTGACTATATATATCTTTAAACACAGAGATCGAAAAAATAATAATCAAAGTTGGATATGCACGAAAAGCCTAGTGTCTTAATTTGAAATATAATTATTTATTAAATCTCCAATTTAACTTTGTAAATTTGACTCGTTCCATCTTTTCAATTTATGTCGTATTTTATTTGCCACAAACTAATAGTGAAAATATTGAAGAAAATATTAATTTACAAAATCAACCACATAAAATTTGTACAGAATAATTGACACATACAAATAAGATCTAATGAGTGCACTAACTGAAAAATAAAATATATACAGGGTGTCATTAGTGTGGGATCGGTCTCTTATGTCTTATGTCTCTTATTACTTTTTCGAACTGCATTTCCTAAAAATGTTTAGAGTTACCTAACCGGGCCCAATTTTCCAGGACCGCATTGAATTTTTTTTTAAATGTAACCTCTTTTTTATATTATTGTTTGCCGTTGTAAATGCTATACAGCTGTGTAATGTTTTTTAATTTTTATTAAAGAACAATGCAGTTATGATTTTTTTTTCAAAAAAGGGTTAAAACAGCTTTACAAAAAAAAAATTATAAAGACTTTGCTATTAACCATAAAATTGTAATATTTTGTACGTAGGTAAAAGAAGACATCGTGTGTGGCCCGTACTTTTTGATTTCAATGTAGTACTTACGAGCAAAAAAATCCAACTTTTGATATCTTCCCATCGCGAAAACTTTTTTTTTTATTAAGGATTACCTATACTTAAACCTACAGGATTTCAAGTTATTAAATCTTCTTAAAATTAATTGTAAAATTAGGTATTATCATTTACCCATTGATAGTGTGCTGTAAAAAAAATATATATAAAAATATAAAAAATACTAAATTGTTGAATACATTAGTAAAAAAAGCCAAGAATCTTACGTAGGTATAAAGAATACATAGTACAGAAAATATATAAAAATAAAAATAAAAAAGTTGAATATGGTCCTCGAAAATTGGGCCCAGTTTGGTAACTCTAAATATTTTTGGGAAATGTAGTTTTTCCCGTATAATTTTATTCCATTCACCAATTTAAAAAAAAATAACAGTTTTTGACTCGTTCCATCTTTTCAATTTATGTCGTATTTTATTTGCCACAAACTAATAATGATAATATTGAAGAAAATATTAATTTACAAAATCAACCACATAAAAATTTCAGTTGATACATACAAATGAGATCTAATGAGTGCACTAACTGAAAAATAAAATATATACAGGGTGTCATTAGTGTGGGATCGGTCTCTTATGTCTTATGTCTCTTATTACTTTTTCGAACTGCATTTCCTAAAAATGTTTAGAGTTACCTAACCGGGCCCAATTTTCCAGGACCGCATTGAATTTTTTTTTAAATGGAACCTCTTTTTTATATAATTGTTTGCCGTTGTAAATGCTATACAGCTGTGTAATGTTTTTTAATTTTTATTAAAGAACAATGCAGTTATGATTTTTTTTCAAAAAGTGGTTAAAACAGCTTTAAAAAAAATTATAAAGGCTTTGCTATTAACCATAAAATTATAATATTTTGTACGTAGGTAAAAGAAGACATCGTGTGTGGCCCGTACTTTTTGATTTCAATGTAGTACTTACGAGCAAAAAAATCCAACTTTTGATTTCTTCCCATCGCGAAAACTTTTTTTTTATTAAGCATTACCTATACTTAAACCTACAGGATTTCAAGTTATTAAATCTTCTTAAAATTAATTGTAAAATTAGGTATTATCATTTACCCATTGATAGTGTGCTGTAAAAAAAATATATATATAAAAATATAAAAAATACTAAATTGTTGAATACATTAGTAAAAAAAGCCAAGAATCTTACGTAGGTATAAAGAATACATAGTACAGAGAATATATAAAAAATAAAATAAAAAAGTTGAATATGGTCCTCGAAAATTGGGCCCAGTTTGGTAACTCTAAATATTTTTGGGAAATTTAGTTTTTCCCGTATAATTTTATTCCATTCACCAATTTAAAAAATAATAACAGTTTTTGACTCGTTCCATCTTTTCAATTCATGTCGTATTTTATTTGCCACAAACTAATAATGATAATATTGAAGAAAATATTAATTTACAAAATCAACCACATAAAAATTTTACAGCATAATTGATACATACAAATGAGATCTAATGAGTACACTAACTGAAAAGTAAAATATATACAGGGTGTCATTAGTGTGGGATCGGTCTCTTATGTCTTATGTCTCTTATTACTTTTTCGAACTGCATTTCCTAAAAATGTTTAGAGTTACCTAACCGTGTGCAATTTTCCAGGACCGCATTGATTTTTTTTTTTAATGGAACCTCTTTTTTATATTATTGTTTGCCGTTGTAAATGCTATACAGGTGTGTAATGTTTTTTAATTTTTATTAAAGAACAATGCAGTTATGTTTTTTTTTTTCAAAAAATGGTTAAAACGGCTTTACAAAAAAAAATTATAGAGACTTTGCTATTAACCATAAAATTATAATATTTTGTAGGTAGGTAAAAGAAGACATCGTGTGTGGCCCGTACTTTTTGATTTCAATGTAGTACTTACGAGCAAAAAAATCCAACTTTTGATATCTTCCCATCGCGAAAATTTTTGTTTTTATTAAGCATTACCTATACTTAAACCTACAGGATTTCAAGTTATTAAATCTTCGTAAAATTAATTGTAAAATTAGGTATTATCATTTATCCATTCATATTGTGCTGTAAAAAAAATATATATAACAATATAAAAAAATACTAAATTTTTTAGTACATTAGTAAAAAACGCCAAGAATCTTACGTAGCTACAAAGGATACATAAAAAAATACATAGTATAGAAAATATATAAAAAAAATAAATAAAAAAGTTGAATACGGTCCTGGAAAATTGGGCCCATTTTGGTAACTCTAAATATTTTTGGGAAATGTATTTTTTTCCGTATAATTTTATTCCATTCACCAATTTAAAAAAATATATAACAGTTTTTGACTCGCTCCATCTTTTCAATTTATGTCGTATTTTATTTGCCACAAACTAATAATGATAATATTGAAGAAAATATTAATTTACAAAATCAACCACATAAAAATTTTACAGAATAATTGATACATACAAATGGGATCTAATGAGTGCACTAACTGACAAATAAAATATATACAGGGTGTCATTAGTGGGGGATCGGTCTCTTATGTCTTATGTCTCATATTACTTTTTCGAACTGCATTACCTAAAAATGTTTAGAGTTACCTAACCGGGTCCAATTTTCCAGGACCGCATTGAATTTTTTTTTAAATGGAACCTCTTTTTTATTTTATTGTTTTAAATGGTTAAAACAGCTTTACAAAAAAAAATTATAAAGACTGTTATCAACCATAAAATTTTGTTGTTTTTTAATTTTTATTAAAGAACAATGCAGTTATGTTTTTTTTTTTCAAAAAATGGTTAATACAGCTTTACAAAAAAACAACTATAAAGACTTTGCTATTAACCATAAAATTATAATATCTTGTACGTAGGTAAAAGAAGACATCGTGTGTGGCCCGCACTTTTTGATTTCAATGTAGTACTTACGAGCAAAAAAATCCAATTTCAATGATCCACGGAAAAGCAAATTTTCACAAACGGCAGCTTCAAAACATGCTAAAAGGGGGGGCCCTTGACCATAAGCCACTTGCAGTTAACCTTATTTTGTATCAGAAAATAATGAAATAAACTCGATTCCTCCCATCGTCCTACGCCTGTCCCAAGGGGCCCCCTTGTTTTAGTTACCATAAGCCACATGAAGTTAACATTTTTATCAGAAAATAATGTAATAAACTCAATTTTATTTGAATACTTCAAATAAAACATGAAATAAATGATTTAATTCGTTGCCATTGTTAATGGGTGTGCGCGCGGATAATTTCGACTCTAAACTCTAAATTTCGACTTCAAGTGGCTTATGGTCCATGGAGCCCCTTGGGACAGGGGTAGGACGATGGTAGGAATCGAGTTTATTTTATTATTTTCTGATGCAAATGTTAGGCGACGGTTACGGTAACTACTCCATCGAAACGACAAATTTTCCATAAGAATTCCTACTCAGAGAGGTTTTTTATGAGTTAAAATGAAATAAAAAAGCGGATAAAGAAGAAATTTGACAAAAAGTTAATTTAAGTGTTCATTATGCAGAATAGCCTGTTGTGAAGTTGCCGTTTGTGAAAATTTGCTTTCCGTGGATCATTGAAATTAGTGCCTCGCGCTACGCGCTCAATCTCTAAAAGAAACATACTCCGAGAAGGCCACATTTTCCTGTACGTAAAACTCGAAATGTGTGATTTAAGATTTAAGTGTAAATTTCGAGATTAAGGTCGAAATTTTGAGATTAAAGTCGAAATTTCGAGATTAAAGTCCTCTCTGCGCCTTCGTAATTTTCTCCATTTTTTTTGTTGTAATTTTATTTATTTTATATACACTTACTTTAGTTTCTTTCTGCTTCTGCGACTTGATGACTTTTTGTTTTGTTATACATGCTTTTGTTCATAGTGTGACAGTCGGCTATGAGGCGTCAAATTTAAGTAACCTTCATTTTAATTCCAAGCTTATTCGGAATGTCATGTCAGAACGAGATCTTAATCTCACCATGTATGACTCGGGCGATAAATTAAAACAACAAAATTGATAGCAAAGCGTCAAATTAACTTTTATTTAATTCACCAACATTACAATCTCAAAAATAATACTTTAACACGTCGATCAAAAAGGTTCTTGAATAAAGAAGAGCGTAACTTTCGGGGGCTTCCGCCAGTCGTCACTGACTGGTTCACCACCAAAACACTCAACGTCGAAGGGGGCCGCGCGGGGCCAAGGAGTCCTCACTGCGAGACCAAGCGTCGTCACAAGGGCAATCGGCTTAAAAAGATGATAAATTCTCATACGAAATTTTATTAATAGAAACACTAACATCCAATAAACAACTAGCTAAACTTTACAGAGAGATTGAAAACTAAATTAGTCAAAGTTGGCCGTTCACTAAAGGCGGCTTGTCGTAGTTTGACAGAGTTATTTATTAAATATCAAGTTGTCCGTATTAAATATGACATTTCCTAAATTAAACTACGACAAGCGTTTTTTAGTCACGGCCAACTTTGACTAATTTAGTTTTCGATTTTGTCTGTGGTCAAATTAATATTTAACTTCTCTACTATTTCCTAAATCGTTCAGTATCGACAGCATTATTAACCATTTTGATTAATATAGAGGAAATACAACAATATATCTTATTTCATATAATAAGTACAAGTTCTACTCTGGTTACATTTTCATGCTAGCTTTATTTAAAATATGAGATGGACCAGAAAAAACAATAATGCTACGATATTGAAATTTTGACAGAATACTATTTTATAATCGTGAAGAAAAATATGAAAATTTTCATGTCAAAAAATGTAAATGTAATCTAAGTAAGTCGTACACTTACATCAATATTGTTGCAATAAAGAATAAGAATACCTGCATCTCAGCTAAGCTTAATTACCTAAAATACATTTTTTGCGAACGAATCATTGCTGTTTCCGGGCGAGGCGAAGCCGAGCTGGAATAGCAGATGAGTCCGCAAAAACTTTTTAGGTACGTGTAACAAACAATGTTTTTTTGTTATAGCTCCCCAATTTTTTTTAAAGATGAATATTTCATTGTGGTTCTTGTTCTATCCCCCAAATGGGGGCTGTCTTTTCAAGCCCTCTCGCGGTGCCAGAACTGGGATTGGGCCTTCCGTTCTCTTCTGCAATGAGTTTGAAATTTGACATTGAGCCCCATTGACGTCTAAATGTTTGACTTTTCTCTAGTATACCGGGGCGCTCATGGCCATCCAAGCTACTATGTTAAAAACTTTATCATGGGAAAATCCCATTTCTGGGCCCGGAAACTTTTCGAAAAAAAATTTGGCACCCTCAGAAAACGGTCCTTTTTCTAGGAAAATTGTTTTCGCTCAAATCGATTTGACCTATTTGATCAAAACTAATCCGCAAAAGGTTGCTATGATAACTTTTACGGACTAGGCAGTAAATGTACCATATTAAGGACTCAAATTGTAATTTTGGGGAGCGTGCACAAAAATTTATTTTTGACAGATGCGGATTAACTTTATTTTTCTAAATTGCACTGTATATATTATTGTACCCTATTTATCGATTCAATAGTAGCTAATTTATTTTCACGAGCCTAAATCATGCCTGCAGAAATATCTATAGCAATTATTATTCTACAGCAATATTTGTCCACTGCGGTAGAACAAGAGTTTTTACTCACACATTAATTGTAATTTTCGCACATTGTCGAGAATTAAATCCTCATTGCTTTCGATTCTGCTCACGTTTCTCTAATAACGACAACAATCCCAGATGGACTTGCATTGCGTGCAAAGACTAACTTGAAATGACAACCCGACAGATGTTGCTTCACAGACTCATTGCTATTGACATTCAAAGCTCTCAGGCAGGATTTTTTCATTCCTTTCGTTTTTGGTCTAAAAACTATTTTCAGAATTGCATTATTGCACTGCTGTCTCATATTCGTATACCTAATGAATTTATGTTATGTCCAAAGTTAACTGCGCTTTACAACCCTTTTATCAGATAACAATCAAGAAATTAGCAATTCGCAAGTGGTGTGGCGGGCGACGTGTTGAATCAATGATTAGTTTTAGTAAATTCGGCACCTGCAGACGCTTGGCAATTGCTACTGGAACTCTTTGCATTGTGTTGACTTCAACAGTACAAACATTTTCAGGAGTAGAAAATGCATACAAATTTCTTTTTCTCTCCATCAATAACAATTGAAATTAACCAATCCCAACCACTGTCAATTCATTTTACAACATAAACAAACAGAATAATTTTTCATTTTAATTTGTCTTTCTGTTATTGCACTATTATCTAAATTTTTTTGGACTGATCCCAATTATTTCTGCACAAAGTGCAAAGTGCGTGGGTGACGACTATTCTAAATAGACTAAAAATAATAACTGCAACACTTCTATTGTTAACTTACTGTTAAGTCGCACGCCCCAAAAATTTTAAAAGTAGTTTTTATACAAAGAGATACATTTGGATTTGGTAATTTTTTTATGAAGGACTGATAAGATAGGCGAGTAGATTACTTTTCATTTTCTAAAATTTCACAGATTCTTTGATTCGAACAGCACTCTATTACAGTCACCGACTTGAATGAGCGTGGGTCCTCTCAACAAGAAACTGGCGAACTGGATGTTGTATATGTGTGTGCAAACACTGGAGGCAAAAAGCACGTTGATGCTGAGTTTGCATCCTTTTAATATTATTATAATCCAATACATACCACTCTAATTTCGAGTAACTGGCGATCACTAGTTTTCTTTAAATTTACACTTTATTTTTAGTGTCATCTTACAGAAACGTTTTCTCTCTCAGTTCCAACATGTGGTAGAAACCAAATCCGACAAAAATTTCTGAATTGCATAGAGGAATTATTTGTTCCCGATGAATTAATTTTTATTTTCAGACGAGTTGCAACCGGAATTTGCAATGCATTTAATTTAGTAGCCGAGTAGAAACTTGCATCTATTATAAAATTCCAGTAATTCTTCTTGGTTCACGGAATCGCTTGACTTTTCGCTATTTCAAAATCGTCTTTTTTTAAATTACGGGCTCCAGCAGTAAACAAACACATTCATTTATCACCGAAATGATCACATTATTGTGATTTCGACGAAATTGTGAAACGGCCTTTTTGTGAAATACATAATCGGAAAAGTGGTACATAAATAATTATAGAAACCTCCAAATTTGATGTTAAAAAATTCGCCCTCGCTCCTGAAAAGTGTCTTGCCAGCGCACTTGTATCGAAAATAACCACACCAATTTGGTTATGGAATCCGGATGCAAATATACATTTCTTGGTCCAAATTAAATCGTTGTATCATGCAAATATTTGGAATACATTTGTTTATATTTATGTGCGAGAATTCAAGGTAAAGGTTGGTTCATTGGAAGATGTAAGTTTCCTGCTACCTGTTGCATTCTGAAATCTATGCAAATTACAGATTCCTGGATATGCTAAAAATTGCACAAGTGTAGATTTTGCTTTTACCAAGAGGTTTATTTTTATTATTGACATTAACATTTTAAGCAGCGCGAGTTCTGCCAATACCAGAAGTAATAAATCAATTTCATTGCATCCAAGTATTTTTATGTCATTAATTGGCATTCTTTCAAGCGGGTGTCACATTTATATTTCGGATAAAAAATTATTCGAGCTATTTGTAACCACATTCCACTCTATTCTGTTCTACTTCCACAAAATGAGTAAGTCTTTTTTCACATGCTCTTGACTTGATGACGAAAGTAAATTCCGCATTTTTGAAATCAGATCTTAACCTGAGGAATTTATCTCGCATTTCAACATCCAAAGAACAATAACGTTACCCACACGCTAACGTCGAATTAAAGGTGAAAGCTGAATTTTTGGGCCCACCCGGTATAAATAATTTTTATTAGACAACCGAGTACTCGAAATTCTTTCCAAGTTTGTCATCGAGGCGACTTTAGAGAGTGATAATACGTTGTAGTTGTAACGGATTACATCTTGGATTGAAAGAGAATCTTACTACGCGTTCATTTATGAGTGTCGGATTTTATTATGTCATCATGTTAAATAAACATTGAGTGCTTTTTGCAACAGTTTACTTGACCGCCTTAATTTTCCTAACCTTTGCTTACACAAAGATTTATTGCCGGTAGTAAAATTCATCTTCTAACTGAAATGAAAAACGTTGCACTGGTCTGTAGGACGGAAAATTTTGTTCCTGGTAGAAATGGATGTCATTCCATAAGTCTAAACCACGCTAACATTCCTTGTACCAATATTTAACCAACGCAGCAGTAGCAATTTACGTACCAGCATTGTAGCGATATAATTTCACCGTTTTATTGGCATTTGCATACGGCGCCTATCTGGCAGCCACATTTGCAGATATTTCAGTTATGCTCTGGAAACAAAAAAGATCCCACACTAAATTGTGTTTGTACAATACCGCTTTAGCAAGTTATACGAGTGGTCATGCTATGCAAGAAGCTTATTACGTCTTCATATTTATATCGATGGGGGCAGCAAGATAATTTTCGTTTTATGAACTCATTTTATGTGAAATACCAAAGGCGCAACCAGACATGTTTCAAATCCAGTTAATATGCCTCAGTTTTTTATTAATACTAATGTGGACTTGAGACGAAACAACTAGGAGTTAAACCACAAATTGCTGAAATTGCTATCATCATCGGACATAAACGTAGAAAGATTTAAAAACTAATGACCGCATGTTATTTCAAAACGAATATTTTAGTATTACTTCGGTCGTTATAACTCTTGTGGGAATGTCTAATGTCTTGAACAGCAATATGTGGGTCCAACGGATGTTGATTATATGTACGTTTACTAATAATTATAATAAAAAGACCTATTACTAGACGGATGGTAAGCGTCCGATAATGGGACCTGTTCTGAAAGTGGAATAGACATGTACGGGTCTTAAATAATAATAATCTTTAATGTTTCAGTAAATTTATCCCAATATTATTGCCCTAATATTCTGGGACCAAAATGGACACATAACACCTCCAGAAAATTTTCTCCTTAAATGGCGCATCCACCATTTTTACACCAATCCCTCCAGTAGTTTCTGCATGATGCGCAGACATACCGACAGACAGACAAACGAAGTCATATTTTTCCTTGGAGTCATAACTATAATTCTCAATTGAGCTTTTTTTTTCATTGAACTCTTCAGTTTCTTCCTTTCAAATTTAGATACAAAATCGGTTTTGATTGCAATTTATTTTAGTCTACTACTCTCAGTTTCCAATTTTCCATTTTGTCGAAATAAAGAAATTTTGCTTATTAAGTACGTGTCTTTAATTTTTGAAAACTTTATATTATCAGTCAGAGTTTACAAACAAAAGAAGCAGTTGTTGGAAAAAAATAATTCTGTAAAACAAAAAAATGCATTTAATTATGCTTTTTTTAAGTGCTTGGTTGTTATATCTCGTGTCTCGTGATAAGGCATGAGATAATAACAGCCACATTTGCATTTTGAAAGTTGGTAGAACTGTCAACTTCATCCTCATAACTCCACAATGGATTGAAAAAATGTCGATATTCCGTAATTTACTAATTTCGTAATTGCATGATGTCGTAATTGTGAAATCCTAGAATTTAAGAATCGCGTAGTTTCAAAACGTCGAATTGTATTCCATACTTCAGTAATTGCATAATGTTGTAATTTTTTGTTTAGCTCATAATATCACATTCTGACAATTTGATAAACAAATAGATACTTTGCAATTTTATAATTTCGTAATTCCTTCCTATCTCACGATCTCGGTCTCACAATTTGTTGTGAATTAATTGCGTAAATACTTAGTGTATTAATACCGTAATTTTATAATTTTGCAATACAATATTGCATAACTCAGTAATTTTGTAAGTCCTTAATTGCATACTTTCGCAATTTTATATTTTCAAAATTTTAAATTTTGTAATTTCATAATGTTGTAATTTCCTTATTTCATAAATTGCATAATTTATAATATTATATAATTTTATCATCTCACGACTCACAAACTTGGTTTCCCGATTTCATGATTTCTTGATATTTTTTCCAAAATGTCGATATTTCGTAATTTCGTAATTTCGTATATATTTATATATAATTCTAGAATTTCTGAACTTCGTAGTTGTGTACTTTCGTATTTTTGTAAATTGTGTATTTTTTACAACCGATATCATAATATTAGCGAAGACAGTGTCGTCCAACAAAAAAAACAGTGGTAGTAGCAGAGTTGTTTTTTTTTATTAAAATCAATAACCCCAAGGTTTTTACCATATTTGATAATAATCAACGAAAGATAAGATTTCACAATCACGTGAGATCGTAAGAATATGATTTAGAAAAATAATTACAAAATTAGGGAATTATGAATAAATTATTGAGCCATATTGAGCAAAAAACTGTTGGAATACTCCCAAATTAGAAATATTGAAATTATCCAGGTTTTCAGGTTCTCAGTTTTTGAGGTTTTCAGGTTGCCCGATTATCAGGTCTTCAGGTCTTAACTTTTTTAGAATCTGAGCTTTTCAGGTTTTCATATTCTCAGGTTCTCAGCTTTTAGGGTCTAAAGTTTTTCGATTATTAGGTTTTCAGGTCTTAAGTTTTTAAGATCAGAGGTTTTCAGATTTTCAGGACTTCTGGTGTTTATTATTTTTCAGGTTCGCAGATTTTCATGTTTTCAGTTTTTCTGGTTTTCAGTTTTTCAGGTTTTGTTAATTCGTTTTCAGGTTTTCAGGTTTTGAGGTTTTCAGGTTTACATGTTCTCATGTTCTTAGTTGTTAGATTCTAAAGTTTTTCGATTATCGGGTTTTCAGGTCTTAAGTTTTTTAGGATCTGAGGCTTTCAGATTTTCAGGCCTTCTGGTTTTTATTTTTTCAGGTTTTCATGTTCTCAGGTTCTCAGTTTTTCTGGTTCTAATGTTTTCAGGTTCTCAGGTTCTTGCTGATTATAATTCGTTATGATTGTTTTCATTTTTATTTTTTCTGACCACAATTTGAAATTTCCATTTTTGTTTTATATTTTTATTCCTTTCAATTTCTATAAATAATTACGAAATTAGGGAATTATGAAGTTATGAAGTAATGAAATAATGTTCTCAGTTTCTCAAGTTTTCAGGTTCACAGATTTTCATGTTTTCAGTTTTTCAGGTTTTCATGTTCTCAGTTTTTAGGTTCTAAAGTTTTTTGATTATCAGGTTTTCAGTTCTTAAGTTTTTAGGATCTGAAGTTTTCAGATTTTCAGGCTTTCTGGTTTTTATTTTTTCAGGTTCACAGATTTTTAATCTTTTCAGTTTTTCAGGTTTTGAGGTTTTCTGGTTTTCATGTTCTTAGGTTGCCGGTTTTTCTGGTTCTAATGCTTTCAGATTCTCAGGTTTTTGCTGATTATAATTCGTTATGATCGTTTTCATTTTACATTTTTTCTGACCACAATTTGAAATTTTCATTCTTGTTTAATTTTTTTATTCTTTCCAAGTTCTAGAAATAGTTACGAAATTAGGTAACTATGAAATTATGAAGTACTTAAATAATGTTTTCAGGTTCACAGATTCTCATGTTTTCAGGTTTTCAGGTTTTCAGATTTTGAGGTTTTCAGGTTTTCAAGTTCTCAGGTTCTAAGTTGCTGGATTCTAAAGTTTGCGGGTCATGTTTTTTAGGATCTGCGGTTTTCAGTTCCCCTTCTTGTTTTTATTTTTTCAGGTTCCCAGATTTTTAGTTTTTCAGGTTTTCATGTTCTCAGGTTCTCAGTTTTTCTGGTTATAATGTTTTCAGGTTCTCAGGTTTTTGCTGATTATAATTCGTTATGATCGTCTTCATTTTACATTTTTTCTGGCCACAATTTGAAATTTTCATTCTTGTTTTGTTTTTTATTCTTTTCAAATTCTATAAATAATTACGAAATTAGGAAACTATGAAATTATGAAGTAATGAAATAATGTTCTCATGTTGTCAAGTTTTGAGGTCCACAGATTCTCAGGTTTTCAGTTTTTCAGGTTTTGAGGTTTTGAGGTTTTCAGGTTTAGATATTCTCATGTTCTTAGTTGTTAGATTCTAAAGTTTTTCGATTATCGGGTTTTCAGGTCTTAAGTTTTTAGGATCTGAGGTTTTCAGATTTTCAGGGTTTCTGGTTTTTATTTTTTCAGGTTCACAGATTTTTAATGTTTTCAGTTTATCAGGTTTTGAGGTTTTCTGGTTTTCATGTTCTTAGGTTGCCGGTTTTTCTGGTTCTAATGTTTTCAGATTCTCAGGTTTTTGCTGATTATAATTCGTTATGATCGTTTTTATTTTACATTTTTTCTGGCCACAATTTGAAATTTTCATTCTTGTTTTATTTTTTTATTCCTTTCAAATTCTAGAAATAGTTACGAAATTAGGTAACTATGAAATTATGAAGTACTTAAATAATGTTTTCAGGTTCTCAAGTTTTCAGGTTCACAGATTCTCATGTTTTCAGGTTTTCAGGTTTTCAAGTTCTCAGGTTCTCAGTTGTTGGATTCTAAAGTTTGCAGGTCTTATGTTTTTTAGGATCTTCGGTTTTCAGATTTTCACCCCTTCTTGTTTTTATTTTTTCATGTTCACAGATTTTTAGTTTTTCAGGTTTTCATGTTCTCAGGTTCTCAGTTTTCTGGTTCTAATGTTTTCAGGTTCTCAGGTTTTTCCTGATTATAATTCGTTATGATCGTTTTCATTTTACATTTTTTCTGGCCACAATTTGAAATTTTCATTCTTGTTTTGTTTGTTTATTCTTTTCAAATTCTATAAATAATTACGAAATTAGGGAATTATGAAATTATGAAGTAATGAAATAATGTTCTCAGTTTCTCAAGTTTTCAGGTTCACAGATTTTCATGTTCTCATTTTTTCAGGTTTTGGGGTCTTCAGGTTTTCATGTTCTCATGTTCTCAGTTTTTAGGTTCTAAAGTTTTTCGATTATCAGGTTTTCAGTTCTTAAGTTTTTAGGATCTGAGGTTTTCAGATTTTCAGGCTTTCTGGTTTTTATTTTTTCACGTTCACAGATTTTTAATGTTTTCAGTTTTTCAGGTTTTGAGGTTTTCTGGTTTTCATGTTCTTAGGTTGCCAGTTTTTCTGGTTCTAATGTTTTCAGATTCTCAGGGTTTTGCTGATTATAATTCGTTCTGATCGTTTTCATTTTGCATTTTTTCTGGCCACAATTTAAAATTTTGATTCTTGTTTAATTTTTTTATTCCTTTCAAATTCTATACATAATTACGAAATTAGGGAATTATGAAATTATGAAGTAACTAAATAATGAATAAATTATTGAGCCACATTGAGCAAAAAACTGAATACTCCGATATTAGAAATATTCAAATTTTTGTTTGAGAAAAAGGACACTCGAAATTAAAAATTTTATATTTTTGGAACTCCAGGTTTTGAGCTTTAGTTTTTCAGGTTCTCAGGTTTTCAGGTCTTTGGTTTTTCAATATCTGAGGTTTTCAGATTCTCAGGCCTTTTGGTTTTTAGGTTTTAGGTTCTCAGGTTCTCAAGTTTTCAGGTTCACAGATTTTTAGTTTTTTAGGTTCTGAGGTTTTTCAGGTTCTGACACTCCAAATTAAAAAATTGCATTTTTGGAACTTAAATTTAAAACTCAAAATCTCTCAGAATTCACTGAATTCAGTGATTGCGAATTCATGGAATTCATTGAACTCTTTGAAGAATTCCCTGAGCTCTGAACTTGGTGCACTTGTTTTCAGGTTCTCCGATTATTATCAGGTTTTCAGGTCTTAAGTTTTTAGGTCCTAAGGTTTTTCGATTATTAGATTTTCAGGTTCTGAGGTTTTCAGATGCTTAGGCATTCTGGTTTTTAGTTTTTCAGATTTTCAGGGTCTCAAGTTTTAAGGTTCACAGATTTTCATGTTTTCAGTTTTTCTGATTTTCAGTTTTTCAGGTTCTGAGGTTTTCGGGTTTTCATGTTCCCAGGTTCTCAGTTTTTCTAGTTATAATGTTTTCAGGTTCACAGGTTTTTGCTGATTATAATTCGTTCTGACCGTTTTCATTTTACATTTTTTACTATTTGAAATTTTCATTATTATTTTTTTATTCCCTTCAAATTCTATAAATAATTACGAAATTAGGGAATTATGAAATTATGAATAAATTATTGGGCCATAGTCAGCAATAAACTGTCAAAATACTCCCATATTAGGAATATTCAAATTTTTCTTTGAGAAAAAAGAAGAATCCAAATTAAAAATGGGCATTTTTGGAACTCAAGTTTAAAACTCTCAAAAACTCTCAGAATTCACTGAATTCATGATGTCAATCGTACAATGATTGCGAATTCATGGAATTCTTTAAACTCTTTAAATAATTCCCAGAACTCTGAATTTGGTGTATCAACCTCTCACACGAAAGGTTCCGTACCACCGTGGAAGTATAGTAGCTACACACGGAGATAGTAGTACACGCTCTGTGAAAATTTCAAGTGTCTACCTATTACGATCCAAAAGATACAGCCTTGTGACAGACAGACGGACGGACGGACATCACGGCCTTAGTAATAGGGTCCCGTTGGCACCCAATGGGTACGGAACCCTAAAAACATGGTGACCGGATTTCTTCTTGTGATCATTGGTTTTACAATCCGTAAATGCATTGATCTACAGGTGACAGAAGAATGAGAACAAAAGAAAATATTACCTGCGTTATTAAATTTTCGCAAATTTGCTGAAATTTAATAGAATAAATAACTGGGGAATAGAATTTATAAAAGTGAATTCGGTCACTAATTATTCTATTCGGCGTTTACTTATGTTTTTAAAGCTAAAGTTCAGCACTGGAAAAATGTGAACTAGAATCTTCTACTTATAAAACAGTTAAAAAAATTTCTTTGTATTTTATAATAGTATATTATGATACGAGTTTTATAAGAATATATTTATAAGAAGCGTGTTCTAAACCCGTGCGTGCAACAATAGTATATTGTGTATCAAGTTTTATAAACGCCGTTTTAATCAGGAGTGTTTAAAAAAACGAGTGAGTTTATAGAATGAGTTGCATATTATACTTTTTCTACGACAGCAAATATATTTATAAATGAAAAAAATTGAAATTATTTTATTATTTTCTTTATTATCATATAAATAAATATGTAACACTACAAAATTATTTAATTATTAATCTACTTTTTATATACATTGATGGTTACATTAGAAACATTTTGGTAATTTCTAAACAAAATCAATGATTTTTCAATTTTTTTTTTCATCAAACTGAGTTTGCTTCATTTACTTGATTTGAATTGAAACTAATCCTCGATCCACTTTTATTTTCATTAAACCTTGAACTTTGAACAATTACAATATCAGTATTCTCAGCATTCTTTTGCATAGCATTATTCTTGATTTTAGTAGCTGTCTCGATTTTATTGTTTAACGAATGATCTATATAACTCTCTGCAACAGCTGCCGATCGCCATCCTCCATGACGCTTTAAAGCTGTGATGTCCGCACCTCAGTCCACCAAAATCGTCGCTGAGGACCTTCTTAGGCAATGGCTAGTATAAGCAGCAGAGTCGGGCAATTGTAAAAATTTTGCTCGTACGCTAAAAGGGCAGTGTTGAGGTCTTCAATATGACTTGTTTGAATTTGCATCAATTCTTCCCGCCGACAAGCTCCCATTAAGCCAAATATTAATCCCACCTAAAATATTTATATATATTTTTTACTTTGATTTAATTTGGCTTTATACTTTACCTTTGTAAAGGTGAAAACTGGGTGAAAACTGGGGTGAAAACTGTACAAAGCCACGGCTTCTCAAGGTGTATTTAATAGATCACTTAGCATCATAGAAATATACTATAGATGACATTTTAAAGATAGGAGTAGAAAAAATATATTATATAAATTTTTGAACGATTTTACTTTGGCCGTATTCATAACGTCAACGAGGAAAATTGCCTACGTTTTTTTACCTCTGACACGTTGTTGCTGAGCTGAACTTTCCTAAAGACAACAGAATACTTTTTAGCTGTTGTATTTCGTTATAACAATAAAAAATATTATTGTGTGTGAAAGTACACAACACAATACACATTACGGGGCTTGAAGGGCATTTTATCGACAACCACCAATAATTCTTCATCCACCGAACCCATAAATCTAACCGCGGCCCAACCAAAGCGCAAAGGTCAAGCTAGCAGCTTCAGGTAGCAGCGGCGCCAACATCCAATTATTTCTAGAGAAAATTCTATTATTAAATGTGAGTGATTTATTTAAAAACGACAAAAATTAATGTATTTCGGTGAATATTCTGACGCGACGTCCAAAATAAATAAGGTCACATGCTCCCGTCCCTGTCATTGACAATACCAATTTAGAAATTATATTCGGAATTTTTTATCGTTTATTCGGGGAATTAAGCACAGGCGCCAACCACCCGAAGATTAACACAATAATTTGGCAAGACTGACAAAAACTCATGTTAGACGCTCGGTCGGTAATTTGTTAGATTGTTGTTTAAAATGCCATCGTTGACATTGCGGTGTTATTTATTTAAACGGTAGCCCAAACACCGGTCGAAAAATATGCTGTTTTTACGCCGGGCAAAACACTTTCCCTTTCAAATATAGTGCTAATTAATAGCTTGCGTTTGTTGTTTCGCAGTTACACTCGGTTGCACACTTCATGCATTTATGGCTTGTTTTTATAATGTGTTCTTTACATGATTATAGTGCTGGTGTTGATTGTTAGCAGGTTTCAGTTGAAAGCAACTGTAAATGACATAAAATAAATATTTTCACTTATGTTGACCTCCGAGAAAAAGTGACAAATTACAAGAGGTACTGAAGTAACATCGTGTGAAGACCGGTTGTGTCGTTTAAAAACTGCAAACAATATTGAATCTTTTTGATATTGAAATAGTGCTTGAAAATAGCATTTTATATATGACTATACTATTTCCATAACTTGTTTATATTAGGTAAACTCAGCAACACCTGAGTTTCCGCTATAGGTGGGAACTGCGATATACAATTTTGGTGGATGCGCAGGGAGAGTCTACGGTTGTAATAATGTAGCATTCAAATATTTTTAGTCTTAAATAGTTGTAGATAGTGGCAAATTATTGATATAGTTAATATTGAGTGTTCTGATGCGAATAAAATATGGAGCTGGAAAAGAAACTTTTGCTTTCCAAAGAAAAAAACCTTTACGAGCCTCAATTTCTTTATCAAAGATCACGGCGATCACGGCAACGGGATTAGGAAGAATAAGAAAGAATTTTAAATCTAGAATGTAAAATGAAAATAATCAGAACGAATTATTATAATCAGTAAAAATCTGAGAACCTGAAAACATTAGAACCAAAAAAAACTTAGAACCTGAGAACATGAAAACCTGAAAACCTCAGAACCTGCAAAACAGAAAACTTGAAAATTTGTGAACCTAAAAAATTGAGAACCCGAGGACCTGAAAACCTGATGAACTAAAAACCAGGAGGCCTGAAAATCCGAAAACCTCAGATCCTGAAAAACTTAAGACCTGAAAACCTGATAATCGAAAAACCTTAGAACCTAAAAACTTAAGACCTGAAAAACTGATGATCGGAAAACATGAAAGCTTGAGAATCTGAAAAACTGAGAACCTGAAAACCTGGCAGGAAATTCTTCAAAGAGTTCAATGAATTCAGTGAATTCGCAATCATTGTATGAATGAGTTCTTGAATTCAGTGTATTCTGAGAGTTTTAAGCTTGACTTCGAAAAATGCATTTTTTAATGCAAAAATTTTTAATTGTGTTTTTTTTTTCTCAAAGAAAAATTTGAATATTTCTAATGTCGGTGTATTCATAATTCCCTAATTTCGTTATTGTTTTTGTAATTCATATTCCAAATAAAAATTTAGAGAATTTGAAAGGAATGAATAAAAACCTTATATGTTAAAAATTTAAGACCTGAAAAACTGATAATCGGAGAACGTGAAAACATGAGATTCTGAAAAACTGAGAACCTGAAAGCCTGTATAAAATTATGTGCACCAAGTTCAGAGCGCAGGGAATTCTTCAAGGAGTTCAATGAAATCCATGAATTCGTAATCATTGTATGAATGAGTTCATGAATTCAGTGAATTCTGAGAGTTTTAAGCTCGAGTTAAGTTCGAGAATTTGAAAGGAATAAATAAATAAAACAAGAATGAAAATTTCAAATAGTAGTCAGAATAAATGTAAAATGAAAACAATCAGAACGAATTATAATCAGCAAAAACCTGAGAACCTGAAAACACTAGAACCAAAAAAACTGAGAACCTGAGAACATGAAAACCTGAAAACCTCAGAACCTGCAAAACTGAAAATCAGAAAAACTGAAAACATGAAAATCTATGAACCTGAAAACTTGAAAACCCGAGAACCTGAAAACTTGAAAAACTCAAAACTAGAAGTCCTGATAATCTGAAAACCTCAGATCCTGAAAAACTTAAGACCTGAAAACCTGATGATCGGAGAACGTGAAAACCTGAGAACCTGAAAACGTTAGAACCAAAAAAACTGAGAGCTTGAGAACATGAAAACCTGAAAACCTCAGAACCTGAAAAACTGAAAACATGAAAATCTATGAACCTGAAAAATTGAGAACCCGAGAACCTGAAAATCTGAAAAACTAAAAATCTGAAGATCTGAGAATCTGAAAACCTCAGATCCTGAAAAACTCAAGAACTGAGTACCTGATAATCGAAAAACCTTAGAACCTAAAAACTTAAGACCTGAAAAACTGATAATCGGGGAACGTGAAAACCTGAGAATCTGAAAAACTGAGAACCTGAAAGCCTGGAAAAAATTATTTGTGCACCAAGTTCAGAGCTCAGGGAATTCTTCAAAGAGTTCAATGAATTCCATGAATTCGCAATAATTGTATGAATGAGTTCGCGAATCAAGTGAATTCTGAGAGTTTTTGAGTGTTCTTTTTTCTCAAAGAAAAATTTGAATATTTCTAATATCAACCAGAAGAATGTTCTGCCGAAACATGTTCCATTAGTAATTTTACAGTTATTAAAGTTTGTGGGGTTCGACTTAGATATATTTAAATTTTAATTTCTAATATCGGTGTATTCATAATTCCCTAATTTCGTAATTGTTTTTCTAACTCATATTCTAAACAAAAATTTAGAGAACTTGAAAGGAATAAGTAAATAAAACAAGAATTAAAATTTCAAATAGTAGTCAGAAAAAATGTAAAATGAAAATAACCAGAACGAATTATAATCAGCAAAAACCTGAGAACCTGAAAACAATAGAACCAAAAAAACTGAGAACTTGAAAACATGAAAACCTGAAAACGTCAGAACCTGAAAACATGAAAATCTGTGAACCTGAAAAATTAAGAACCCGAGAACCTGAAAAACTAAATACCAGAAGACCTGAGAATCTGAAAACCTCAGATCCTGAAAAACTTAAGACCTGAAAAACTGATAATCGGAAAACGTGAAAATATGAGAATCTGAAAAACTGAGAACCTGAAAACCTGGATTAAATTTTTTGTGCACCAAATTCAGAGCTCAGGGAATTCTTCAAAGAGTTCAATGAATTCCATGAATTCGCACAGATTGTATGAATGAGGTCGTGACTTCAGTGAATTCTGAGAGTTTTTAAGAGTTTTAAGCTCGAGTTCGAAAAACGCAAATTTTTAGATTGGAGTGTTCTTTTTTCTCAAAGAAAAATTGGAATATTTCTAATATCGGTGTATTCATAATTCCCTAATTTCGTAATTGTTGTTCTAATTCATATTTTAAATAAAAATTTAGAGAATTTGAAAGGAATAAATAAATAAAACAAGAATTGAAATTTATCAGAACGAATTATAATCAGCAAAAACCTGAGAACCTGAAAACATTAGAACCAAAAAAACTGAGAGGCTGAGAACATGAAACCCTCAAAACCTCAGAACCTGCAAAACTGAAAACATCAAAATCTGTGAACCTGAAAACTTGAAAACCCGAGAACTTGAAAACTTGAAAACTCAAAACTAGAAGTCCTGATAATCTGAAAACCTCAGATCCTGAAAAACTTAAGACCTGAAAACCTGATGATCGGAGAACGTGAAAACCTGAGAACCTGAAAACGTTAGAACCAAAAAAACTGAGAGCCTGAGAACATGAAAACCTGAACACCTCAGAACCTGAAAAACTGAAAACATGAAAATCTATGAACCTGAAAAATTGAGAACCCGAGAACCTGAAAATCTGAAAAACTAAAAATCTGAAGATCTGAGAATCTGAAAACCTCAGATCCTGAAAAACTCAAGAACTGAGTACCTGATAATCGAAAAACCTTAGAACCTAAAAACTTAAGACCTGAAAAACTGATAATCGGGGAACGTGAAACCTGAGAATCTGAAAAACTGAGAACTTGAAAGCCTGGAAAAAATTATTTGTGCACCAAGTTCAGAGCTCAGGGAATTCTTCAAAGAGTTCAATGAATTCCATGAATTCGCAATAATTGTATGAATGAGTTCGCGAATCAAGTGAATTCTGAGAGTTTTTGAGTGTTCTTTTTTCCCAAAGAAAAATTTGAATATTTCTAATATCAACCAGAAGAATGTTCTGCCGAAACATGTTCCATTAGTAATTTTACAGTTATTAAAGTTTGTGGGGTTCGAGTTAGATGTATTTAAATTTTAATTTCTAATATCGGTGTATTCATAATTCCCTAATTTCGTAATTGTTTTTCTAACTCATATTCTAAACAAAAATTTAGAGAACTTGAAAGGAATAAGTAAATAAAACAAGAATTAAAATTTCAAATAGTAGTCAGAAAAAATGTAAAATGAAAATAACCAGAACGAATTATAATCAGCAAAAACCTGAGAACCTGAAAACAATAGAACCAAAAAAACTGAGAACTTGAGAACATGAAAACCTGAAAACGTCAGAACCTGAAAACATGAAAATCTGTGAACCTGAAAAATTAAGAACCCGAGAACCTGAAAAACTAAATACCAGAAGACCTGAGAATCTGAAAACCTCAGATCCTGAAAAACTTAAGACCTGAGCACATGATAATCGAAAAACCTTAGTACTTAAAAACTTAAGATATGAAAAACTGATAATCGGAAAACGTGAAAATATGAGAATCTGAAAAACTGAGAACCTGAAAACCTGGATTAAATTTTTTGTGCACCAAATTCAGAGCTCAGGGAATTCTTCAAAGAGTTCAATGAATTCCATGAATTCGCACAGATTGTATGAATGAGGTCGTGACTTCAGTGAATTCTGAGAGTTTTTAAGAGTTTTAAGCTCGAGTTCGAAAAACGCAAATTTTTAGATTGGAGTGTTCTTTTTTCTCAAAGAAAAATTGGAATATTTCTAATATCGGTGTATTCATAATTCCCTAATTTCGTAATTGTTGTTCTAATTCATATTTTAAATAAAAATTTAGAGAATTTGAAAGGAATAAATAAATAAAACAAGAATTGAAATTTATCAGAACGAATTATAATCAGCAAAAACCTGAGAACCTGAAAACATTAGAACCAAAAAAACTGAGAGGCTGAGAACATGAAACCCTCAAAACCTCAGAACCTGCAAAACTGAAAACATCAAAATCTGTGAACCTGAAAACTTGAAAACCCGAGAACTTGAAAACTTGAAAACTCAAAACTAGAAGTCCTGATAATCTGAAAACCTCAGATCCTGAAAAACTTAAGACCTGAAAACCTGATGATCGGAGAACGTGAAAACCTGAGAACCTGAAAACGTTAGAACCAAAAAAACTGAGAGCCTGAGAACATGAAAACCTGAACACCTCAGAACCTGAAAAACTGAAAACATGAAAATCTATGAACCTGAAAAATTGAGAACCCGAGAACCTGAAAATCTGAAAAACTAAAAATCTGAAGATCTGAGAATCTGAAAACCTCAGATCCTGAAAAACTCAAGAACTGAGTACCTGATAATCGAAAAACCTTAGAACCTAAAAACTTAAGACCTGAAAAACTGATAATCGGGGAACGTGAAACCTGAGAATCTGAAAAACTGAGAACTTGAAAGCCTGGAAAAAATTATTTGTGCACCAAGTTCAGAGCTCAGGGAATTCTTCAAAGAGTTCAATGAATTCCATGAATTCGCAATAATTGTATGAATGAGTTCGCGAATCAAGTGAATTCTGAGAGTTTTTGAGTGTTCTTTTTTCCCAAAGAAAAATTTGAATATTTCTAATATCAACCAGAAGAATGTTCTGCCGAAACATGTTCCATTAGTAATTTTACAGTTATTAAAGTTTGTGGGGTTCGAGTTAGATGTATTTAAATTTTAATTTCTAATATCGGTGTATTCATAATTCCCTAATTTCGTAATTGTTTTTCTAACTCATATTCTAAACAAAAATTTAGAGAACTTGAAAGGAATAAGTAAATAAAACAAGAATTAAAATTTCAAATAGTAGTCAGAAAAAATGTAAAATGAAAATAACCAGAACGAATTATAATCAGCAAAAACCTGAGAACCTGAAAACAATAGAACCAAAAAAACTGAGAACTTGAGAACATGAAAACCTGAAAACGTCAGAACCTGAAAACATGAAAATTTGTGAACCTGAAAAATTGAGAACCCGAGAACCTGAAAAACTAAATACCAGAAGACCTGAGAATCTGAAAACCTCAGATCCTGAAAAACTTAAGACCTGAGCACATGATAATCGAAAAGTACTTAAAAACTTAAGACCTGAAAAACTGATAATCGGAAAACGTGAAAATATGAGAATCTGAAAAACTGAGAACCTGAAAACCTGGATTAAATTTTTTGTGCACCAAATTCAGAGCTCAGGGAATTCTTCAAAGAGTTCAATGAATTCCATGAATTCGCACAGATTGTATGAATGAGGTCGTGACTTCAGTGAATTCTGAGAGTTTTTAAGAGTTTTAAGCTCGAGTTCGAAAAACGCAAATTTTTAGATTGGAGTGTTCTTTTTTCTCAAAGAAAAATTTGAATATTTCTAATATCGGTGTATTCATAATTCCCTAATTTCGTAATTGTTTTTCTAATTCATATTTTAAATACAAAATTAGAGAATTTGAAAGGAATAAATAAATAAAACAAGAATTGAAATTTAAAGTAGAATCAGAACGAATTATAATCAGCAAAAACCTGAGAACCTGAAAACATTAGAACCAAAAAAACTGAGAGGCTGAGAACATGAAACCCTGAAAACCTCAGAACCTGCAAAACTGAAAACCAGAAAAACTGAAAACATCAAAATCTGTGAACCTGAAAACTTGAAAACCCGAGAACTTGAAAACTTGAAAACTCAAAACTAGAAGTCCTGAAAATCTGAAAACCTCAGATCCTGAAAAACTTAAGACCTGAAAACCTGATTATCGGAGAACGTGAAAACCTGAGAACCTGAAAACGTTAGAACCAAAAAAGCTGAGAGCCTGAGAACATGAAAACCTGAAAACCTCAGAACCTGAAAAACTGAAAAGATGAAAATCTATGAACCTGAAAAATTGAGAACCCGAGAACCTGAAAATCTGAAAAACTAAAAACCAGAAGGCCTGAAAATCTGAAAACCTCAGATCCTGAAAAACTCAAGACCTGAAAACCTTATAATCGAAAAACCTTAGAACCTAAAAACTTAAGACCTGAAAAACTGATAATCGGGGAACGTGAAAACCTGAGAATCTGAAAAACTGAGAACCTGAAAACCTGGATTAAATTTTTCTGCACCAAGTTCAGAGCTCAGGGAATTCTTCAAAGAGTTCAATGAATTCCGTGAATTCGCAATCATTGTGTGAATGATTTCGAAAAATGCAAATTTTTGGTTTGGAGTGTTCTTATGGAATTATTTCGACCCAAGTTGTCAGAATGTGAGATTATGAGCTAAGCAAGAAATTACAAAGTTATCTAATTACTGAAGTATGGAATACAGTTCGACGTTTTGAAATTACGAAATTTCGATATTGAGAATTACGGAATTATGAAATTACTGAAATATTGATTTACGTATTAGTTTTTTACATTGCAAAATATTTACAGCAATATAGAGGGCGGACAGTGTCATTAAACAGCATGAAGAAAATGGTGGATGCGCCATTGCAATAAATAAATATTGGTCTTGAGCAAGACTACATGGTTTTAAGCAAGGTTTAGTGCGCAGACGTGCTTCTGGCTTAGTGAGAAAGCCATGTTTTCAATCAAATTAAAAGTATATGAAATTCTAAAAAGTTAGAGCATTGTCGTGATGAAGATCTATCTCGTTTGAGGGTCGGCAAAATTTTACATTTTATTTTATTAAAATAAATAAATATCTTGGACTTGCTTTTGCTCTATTTTCTGAAAATGTATTTACATGTGTAGCAAGTGGTGAAGTTACTGGACACTGGTCAAAAAATAAATAAATTTTTATGCCTGGGGTTGAGCTGAAATATATTTCTGAAATCCATCCCACATGACAAAAACTGCGCATTAAAATGGCTCCTCTCGCATTATTCCCGTTCTGTTTGTTAATTTTGGCCGTCGCTTAAGGAACCTTTTACTATTCCAAACAAATTTGCTCAAAGAGAAATTATGCCACGACGAATGATGATGGGCGAATGCACGTACCCGACATAAATTGGCTTTGGGACGCGGTTGTATACATCGTTTATGTAATTTTAGTCGTAAAAACGCCCCCGGCTTCTGTCCGAGTCAAAAATGAATCTATTTTCATCCTAAAGATCCTCCTCAATGCTTTATTTTCTAATAAAGTGAGCGTGGTTGTAGATCAAATAAATCGCAATAAATCGCCGTAATAAAACTGATATACGAACCCACATGAGATGATTCCACCGAGTACTCATCATTTAAAAATAGTTAAGTTTTTATCGTCCCATTTTTTATGGGGTTTTTAACTGGTTATTGTTGTTTCAAAAACGCGGTAGTTAGAGGGAAGTGGGTAAAAGTGGGACAGAGGAAAGAAAAATTAAATCGGACTAAAAGATGTTGTATGCAGTTATTAAGCACCATCTACTTTGTAACATCTTAAAAGCCTGTTTATTTTGGTCGACAAGAGACGACAATTTTATTAAACATATATTACGTGGTGTGTCTGGATCTCCACGTTGTGCCACCATTCCCTATATGGCGGAATTTGATTTATAACTTAATGGACCAATTAAATTAAAGATTTAAATTCGCGACTTGGCGATCCGAGTTTTATTGCTTGGGCGAAATTGTATGTAGGATCCGCGATGGCAGAGGTGATAAGATTCTTCAATTTCTCTTATTTAACTTGCGTCTTACTTAATAAACTGGCGTACTAAAATGCAGACGTGAATATAAACACAAGCGGGTGATTTGCACGATATGTTGCAATGTTAAAAATAGAGGCTTTTGCTACAAGTTACTGGAAACACTATTACTTTTATTTTAATTAATTATTAATTATATTTAATTATTTAAACATTAGAAATATAAAAAAACGATTATAATGGAATGACAACCATTTTTTGACTTTAAGCTTCTGAAGTCAGATAAAAAATGAGGAGTGTGTTCCGGTGTAAATGAAAAAAAAAACTCAAAAAAATAAATTGTTGTAATTTCTTAACCATTTAGTCAGTCGATGAGTATAGTGGAATGGGTGGCCCGCCCACCCACCGCACTCACAAACGGTGCCGGAACCATACGCCTTTTAGTCACAAAAAACCGGCAAAATACCAGCAAAGACTATTAATCAAAATTGATATTTACACCAACATATATACTCAAATTTACATTTTTGACTGAATGCTTGACAAACTGGTTGGGAATGACAACCATTTTCCTATTGTTTCCACATTCCGTTTCTTGTATTGCACAGTTCATTTTTGTGACTAAAACCTTATAGTTCATGGCACCTCATGTGAATTTCCGCTGTATCTACAACTGCCTGATTGACTAATGGTATTGGAATGACAAGAATTTTTTGACTTTAAGCTTCTGAAGGCAGATAAAAATGAGGAGTGTGTTCTGGTGTAAATGAAAAAAAAAACTCAAAAAAATAAATTGTTGTAATTTCTTAACCATTTAGTCAGTCGATGAGTATAGTGGAATGGGTGGCCCACCCACCCACCGCACTCACAAACGGTACCGGAACCATACGCCTTTTAGTCACAAAAACCGGCAAAATACCAGCAAAGACTATCAATCAAAATTGATATTTACACCAACATATATACTCAAATTTACATTTTTGACTGAATGCTTGACAAACTGGTTGGGAATGACAACCATTTTCCTATTGTTTCCACATTCCGTTTCTTGTATTGCACAGTTCATTTTTGTGACTAAAACCTTATAGTTCATGGCACCTCATGTGAATTTCCGCTGTATCTACAACTGCCTGATTGACTAATGGTATTGGAATGACAACCATTTTTTGACTTTAAGCTTCTGAAGGCAGATAAAAATGAGGAGTGTGTTCTGGTGTAAATGAAAAAAAAACTCAAAAAAATAAATTGTTGTAATTTCTTAACCATTTAGTCAGTCGATGAGTATAGTGGAATGGGTGGGCCACCCACCCACCGCACTCACAAACGGTACCGGAACCATACACCTTTTAGTCACAAAAAACCGGCAAAATACCAGCAAAGAGTATCAATCAAAACTGATATTTAAACCAACATATATACTCAAATTTACATTTTTGACTGAACGGTTGACAAATCAAATTGGTTGGGAATGACAATCATTTTTCTATTGTATCCACATTCCGTTTTCTTGTATTGCACAGTTCTTCTTTGTGACTAACACCATATAGTTCATGGCACCACATGTGAATGCGGTGGGCGGGTGGGCCGCCGCATCTACAACTGCCTGATTGACTAATGGTATTGGAATGACAACCATTTTTTGACTTTAAGCTTCTGAAGGCAGATAAAAATGAGGAGTGTGTTCTGGTGTAAATGAAAAAAAAACTCAAAAAAATAAATTGTTGTAATTTCTTAACCATTTAGTCAGTCGATGAGTATAGTGGAATGGGTGGCCCACCCACCCACCGCACTCACAAACGGTACCGGAACCATACGCCTTTTAGTCACAAAAACCGGCAAAATACCAGCAAAGACTATCAATCAAAATTGATATTTACACCAACATATATACTCAAATTTACATTTTTGACTGAATGCTTGACAAACTGGTTGGGAATGACAACCATTTTCCTATTGTTTCCACATTCCGTTTCTTGTATTGCACAGTTCATTTTTGTGACTAAAACCTTATAGTTCATGGCACCTCATGTGAATTTCCGCTGTATCTACAACTGCCTGATTGAGTAATGGTATTGGAATGACAACCATTTTTTGACTTTAAGCTTCTGAAGGCAGATAAAAATGAGGAGTGTGTTCTGGTGTAAATGAAAAAAAAAACTCAAAAAAATAAATTGTTGTAATTTCTTAACCATTTAGTCAGTCGATGAGTATAGTGGAATGGGTGGGCCACCCACCCACCGCACTCACAAACGGTACCGGAACCATACACCTTTTAGTCACAAAAAACCGGCAAAATACCAGCAAAGAGTATCAATCAAAACTGATATTTAAACCAACATATATACTCAAATTTACATTTTTGACTGAACGGTTGACAAATCAAATTGGTTGGGAATGACAATCATTTTTCTATTGTATCCACATTCCGTTTTCTTGTATTGCACAGTTCTTCTTTGTGACTAACACCATATAGTTCATGGCACCACATGTGAATGCGGTGGGCGGGTGGGCCGCCGCATCTACAACTGCCTGATTGACTAATGGTATTGGAATGACAACCATTTTTTGACTTTAAGCTTCTGAAGGCAGATAAAAAATGAGGAGTCTTTTCTGGTGTAAATGAAAGAAAACTCAAAAAAATAAATTGTTGTAGTTTCTTAACCATTTAGTCAGTCGATGAGTATAGTGGAATGGGTGGCCCGCCCACCCACCGCACTCACAAACGGTGCCGGCACCATACGCCTTTTAGTCACAAAAAGCGGGCAAAATACCAGCAAAGAGTATCAATCCAAATTGATATTTAGACCAACATATGTATTACTCAAATTTTCATTTTTGACTGAATGGTTGACAAACTGGTTGGGAATGACAACCATTTTCCAATTGTATCCACATTCCGTTTTCTTGTATTGCACAGTTCTTCTTTGTGACTAAAACCATACAGTTCGTGGCACCACATGTGAATGCGGTGGGCGGGTGGGCCGCCGCATATACAACTGACTGATTGACTAATGGCATTGGAATGAAAACCATTTTTTGACTTTAAGCTTCTGAAGGCAGATTAAAAATGGGTAGTGTGTTCCGGTCTAAATGAAAAAAACTCAAAAAAATAAATTGTTGTAATTTCTTAACCATTTAGTCAGTCGATGAGTATAGTGGAATGGGTGGCCCGCCCACCCACCGCACTCACAAACAGTGCCGGAACCATACGCCTTTTAGTCACAAAAAACCGGCAAAATACCAGCAAAGAGTATCAATCAAAATTGATATTTAAACCAACATATACATATACTCAAATTTACATTTTTGACTGAATGGTTGACAAACTGGTTGGGAATGACTACCATTTTCCTATTATATCCACATTCCGTTTCTTGTATTGCACAGTTCTTTTTTGTGACTAAAACCATTTAGTTCATGGCAGCACATGTGAATGCGGTGGGCGGGTGGGCCGCCGCATCTACAACTGCCTGATTGACTAATGGTATTGGAATGACAACCATTTTTTGACTTTAAGCTTCTGAAGGCAGATAAAAAATGAGGAGTCTTTTCTGGTGTAAATGAAAGAAAACTCAAAAAAATAAATTGTTGTAGTTTCTTAACCATTTAGTCAGTCGATGAGTATAGTGGAATGGGTGGGCCACCCACCCACCGCACTCACAAACGGTACCGGAACCATACACCTTTTAGTCACAAAAAACCGGCAAAATACCAGCAAAGAGTATCAATCAAAACTGATATTTAAACCAACATATATACTCAAATTTACATTTTTGACTGAACGGTTGACAAATCAAATTGGTTGGGAATGACAACCATTTTTCTATTGTATCCACATTCCGTTTTCTTGTATTGCACAGTTCTTCTTTGTGACTAACACCATATAGTTCATGGCACCACATGTGAATGCGGTGGGCGGGTGGGCCGCCGCATCTACAACTGCCTGATTGACTAATGGTATTGGAATGACAACCATTTTTTGACTTTAAGCTTCTGAAGGCAGATAAAAAATGAGGAGTCTTTTCTGGTGTAAATGAAAGAAAACTCAAAAAAATAAATTGTTGTAGTTTCTTAACCATTTAGTCAGTCGATGAGTATAGTGGAATGGGTGGCCCGCCCACCCACCGCACTCACAAACGGTGCCGGCACCATACGCCTTTTAGTCACAAAAAGCGGGCAAAATACCAGCAAAGAGTATCAATCCAAATTGATATTTAGACCAACATATGTATTACTCAAATTTTCATTTTTGACTGAATGGTTGACAAACTGGTTGGGAATGACAACCATTTTCCAATTGTATCCACATTCCGTTTTCTTGTATTGCACAGTTCTTCTTTGTGACTAAAACCATACAGTTCGTGGCACCACATGTGAATGCGGTGGGCGGGTGGGCCGCCGCATATACAACTGACTGATTGACTAATGGCATTGGAATGAAAACCATTTTTTGACTTTAAGCTTCTGAAGGCAGATTAAAAATGGGTAGTGTGTTCCGGTCTAAATGAAAAAAACTCAAAAAAATAAATTGTTGTAATTTCTTAACCATTTAGTCAGTCGATGAGTATAGTGGAATGGGTGGCCCGCCCACCCACCGCACTCACAAACAGTGCCGGAACCATACGCCTTTTAGTCACAAAAAACCGGCAAAATACCAGCAAAGAGTATCAATCAAAATTGATATTTAAACCAACATATACATATACTCAAATTTACATTTTTGACTGAATGGTTGACAAACTGGTTGGGAATGACTACCATTTTCCTATTATATCCACATTCCGTTTCTTGTATTGCACAGTTCTTCTTTGTGACTAAAACCATTTAGTTCATGGCAGCACATGTGAATGCGGTGGGCGGGTGGGCCGCCGCACCTACAACTGACTGATTGACTAATGGTATTGGAATGACAACCATTTTTTGACTTTAAGCTTCTGAAGTCAGATAAAAAATGAGGAGTGTGTTCCGGTGTAAATGAAAAAAAAAAACTCAAAAAAATAAATTGTTGTAATTTTTTAACCATTTAGTCAGTCGATGAGTATAGTGGAATGGGTGGCTTGCCCACCCACCGCACTCACAAACGGTGCCGGCACCATACGCCTTTTAGTCACAAAAAAGCCGGCAAAATACCAGCAAAGAGTATCAATCAAAATTGATATTTACACCAACATATATATATTACTCAAATTTTCATTTTTGACTGAATGGTTGACAAACTGGTTGGGAATGACAACCATTTTCCAATTGTATCCACATTCCGTTTTCTTGTATTGCACAGTTCTTCTTTGTGACTAAAACCATACAGTTCGTGGCACCACATGTGAATGCGGTGGGCGGGTGGGCCGCCGCATATACAACTGACTGATTGACTAATGGCATTGGAATGAAAACCATTTTTTGACTTTAAGCTTCTGAAGGCAGATTAAAAATGGGTAGTGTGTTCCGGTCTAAATGAAAAAAACTCAAAAAAATAAATTGTTGTAATTTCTTAACCATTTAGTCAGTCGATGAGTATAGTGGAATGGGTGGCCCGCCCACCCACCGCACTCACAAACAGTGCCGGAACCATACGCCTTTTAGTCACAAAAAACCGGCAAAATACCAGCAAAGAGTATCAATCAAAATTGATATTTAAACCAACATATACATATACTCAAATTTACATTTTTGACTGAATGGTTGACAAACTGGTTGGGAATGACTACCATTTTCCTATTATATCCACATTCCGTTTCTTGTATTGCACAGTTCTTCTTTGTGACTAAAACCATTTAGTTCATGGCAGCACATGTGAATGCGGTGGGCGGGTGGGCCGCCGCACCTACAACTGACTGATTGACTAATGGTATTGGAATGACAACCATTTTTTGACTTTAAGCTTCTGAAGTCAGATAAAAAATGAGGAGTGTGTTCCGGTGTAAATGAAAAAAAAAACTCAAAAAAATAAATTGTTGTAATTTTTTAACCATTTAGTCAGTCGATGAGTATAGTGGAATGGGTGGCTTGCCCACCCACCGCACTCACAAACGGTGCCGGCACCATACGCCTTTTAGTCACAAAAAAGCCGGCAAAATACCAGCAAAGAGTATCAATCAAAATTGATATTTACACCAACATATATATATTACTCAAATTTTCATTTTTGACTGAATGGGTGACAAACTGGTTGGGAATGACAACCATTTTCCTATTGTATCCACATTCCGTTTTCTTGTATTGCACAGTTTTTCTTTGTGACTAGAACCATACAGTTCGTGGCACCACATGTGAATGCGGTGGGCGCGTGGGCCGCCGCATATACAACTGACTGATTGACTAATGGTATTGGAATGAAAACCATTTTTTGACTTTAAGCTTCTGAAGGCAGATTAAAAATGGGTAGTGTGTTCCGGTCTAAATGAAAAAAACTCAAAAAAATAAATTGTTGTAATTTCTTAACCATTTAGTCAGTCGATGAGTATAGTGGAATGGGTGGGCCGCCCACCCAACGCACTCACAAACGGTGCCGGAACCATACGCCTTTTGGTCACAAAAAGCCGGCAAAATACCAGCAAAGAGTATCAATCCAAATTGATATTTACACCAACATATATATATTACTCAAATTTTCATTTTTGACTGAATGGTTGACAAACTGGTTGGGAATGACAACCATTTTCCTATTGTATCCACATTCCGTTTTCTTGTATTGCACAGTTCTTCTTTGTGACTAAGACCATATAGTTCATGGCACCACATGTAAATGCGACGTCAGTTCCTACCTTCCGTCCATATTGAACTATTGAGTCTTCCTTAACTTTGTGGTATTTTTAATATGTTCACAATCGTTTTTTTTTTTCAGATAGCCATTGTTGATGCCGAATAGCATGTAAGTGTTGGCTGCAGAGGGCCTCGGCCCAGCCAGTCTCCAGAAAGCTCCCATCGCAATGAATGCTGCACTCATCGTCAGACTTGAATTGCTGCTCGTGTTCCATCTACTATTGAAATTCCAATTTACACTCGGTAAGTATGTCAACCTGTAAATAGCGCAAATCCCAATTATACAACATGCTAGAAGCTAATTTCGACTTCTTCTGCGATACACCGAGAGCTGTTCTGACATCAATTAACGATGTTATAATAGACGACACGACTCTGAAGAGTCTCTACTCTTAGTGCCACTAAGTTGAGGCTCTCATGTTCGTGTCATCACAGCCTAGTATATTATAGGTTTGCCGGTGATTAATTATGTGATTTTTTTTTACCACGGGACCACGGGACATACTAATATGTCCCATTATTACGGATGCAAATTTGCGCCCATTTCAGATCTCTCCGCCGCATAGAAAGGCCAGTTAAACGGCACTTAAACTTATTTAAAGAAGAAAAATCCGTCTAGTGGTGCTATTAAACTTTGAGGCTAAACGTTACGAGCGAAAGTACGTCTCGCATCAATGCCTGGAAATGACAGTGGCCAATTTATCAATCATTTGCTGCTAAAATTATAACGTGTGGAAACTTTAATTTATAGTTTGTCGATCCTTAATGTGAGAAAGGACATTAATCACCGCGCGAAAAATGCGCGAAATGCAGATTTCGACACCCGCGACCTATTTACCGTAGTTTTGATTTTTCTGGAGGAAATTTTCACGAAATGGCAATTACCCAGTTAGAGGCAATAATGATTATGTTGGGAATAAGGTTAATAATTGCACGGTACGTAATGGGCTACAACGTATAAAATTGATGCGTTAAGTGAAATTTTAAACATAAATTTAATGCGCGGGCTTAACTACCCGTGACAGAGAGGACAAAGTGGTTCCGCGCCCTCTTACTTTATGTCCACACCTACGTTGCTGAAGAAAATGATTCCAATTGCTTTCTAAAATTTTGTAAACCAAGTAAGATTTGATAGTTATATTACGAAAGATACATTAGAGCTGAGTAAACGTAAAAAATATTTCTATTGAACGGCAGATGTTAAGATACCCTTATACAATGTGTATCCCGCATAGAAAATAAAATTAATACAAAATTAATTCAAACATGTCAAACCTTACAACAAAGTAACTTAACTAAATCAAAAATAAACGTATTGACGGTACCATCAAAATCAGGGTAGTACTCAATCTTCAGAATTTAAATACTGTGGCTTCACTTATTCTAATCTTGACTAACTCTGACCAACTTACAGGAAACAAAAGACAGACATTATGTTGAGTCTGGATGACGTGAGTGATATATGAGACCCAAATTTCCGTGAAAGAAAACGACAACTTTTGACAGCAAGTTCTGTTTCAAGTTGTATTTATTTGGAAACTGCAAAAAGGTTTTATTCCAGCATCCCGATGTCTGTTTCAAGCCGTAAAGACTTTTGTTCAATTTACAAACGTAATCTGGAAATTCTACACTACACTACACTACACTACACGGCTATCGCGAGTAAAACGCGAATTGAGTCGTAACGAACGACGGGTGAGAATGTTTTTTCGTAATCAATTTTCTTTTGTTGTGTAAAGCCTCGTGCTACCAAAGGAGATTTATATCGTTAATTATTTATATAGTTGATTATATCGGTGTTTTCTTCTTGTTGCTGGACTTCTTGATTTTCTTGTTGCGGAACTTCTGGATTTTCTTGTATTATATTATACCCCACGTCTGAATAAATAATTTCATCCGGTTTCTCCTCTTCGTAAGTTCACCACCGCTTTGAAGAACAATTTTTGATTCATCTTGGCGATATTTTATGTTTTCTCTCCGAACTTCAAATTTGTCTTTCCTTTGACTTGTTTTACCATGTATTATGTATTATTATGTAAAATCTGTTAGTATTTTTAGTAACCAAGAGCTTCAAGGAATGTAGGAATATTGTAATCATATTGAATATCTAGACGCCAAAATTTTTAATCAGTATATTTTTTGATATTCGTAATTATTAGAGGCAACAGCTCGACAAAATAATATTGAACCTATTACATATTTCAATATCCAATCGGGACACATACTTATTTGTGTAGTATTAGTTCCGCGCTGATGATTAAGTTAACATGCGTTTATCCAAGCGGACCTATTGATTTGATGGGTCAAAGATGCGCATCTGGTTGTCATCTGTTTAATTTTATTGTTATTGTTGGTTTGATACAGAACTAGTTTTTTTTTTCAGAAATTATACAAGAATTAAATTTATTCTAGAATACCGGCAGATTGGGAGTGAATGTTATGATAAGTTGTAAAATCATAATTGTGATTTTTTAATTGTAGTGTTCCTCTAGGCGATAGATAATTTCAGGTATATTGCGCAGTATTATTGATAACTACCTAAGACCTAATTCAGTTTAGTATAGAGATAATTTCTTTTTGGATCCACACTGACCGCCGTTTCTTTTAGTTTATAAGATCTTTTTTTTTTATTTAAGCTGTAACTTTAACAATAGTAAAAAAAGGAAAAATGAGGCTTTTCAGTTGATACAAATTTTTGATGTGTAACATCTATAGCCGCGCTATGGCAGTAAAACCGATTCGAATGTCGTCACGTAAAACGGCGTCACGTCCTCTCTCCCCCGGCCCGCTCTTCTGCCATGTGTGTGCTAAGTAATCTACGAAACCTCTACTTATCCGATTTCAAAATTACTTTCACCAATATTTAGAATGGACCTTCAGGGTGTATATTATCCCGTTAAAATAAAAGGGCTTTTCGTGGAGATCACATTTACAAAGTAAATCGACGAAAAAACGGTTGAGCGACGAACACTGCCTTAGCGATAAGAGATATACGAATGATTTCTATAGAAAAATTATAGAGCTTAAAAGTGACTATTACTATGTGAAAACGAATACTAAAAATAAATACTTAAAACATTCATCTAAACTCAAAAATGTTGTAGCGTTAAAAATTGTTAGCTTATGAACTGGTTGGTATGAGAAATTAGAAAACAGTTTAATTTTGGGTTCATCAGTCCACTAGTGTTTTATAGACGTCATAATATATTCAAAATCGTCATTATTATAACTTGTGTTGCATAAATATTTTTATTCAATTTTTACAGTTTAAAGTGACTTTATTTACTCCATAACAACCATCACAAGAAGACAATATGGAATTTATTCAGTAGTGAATTAAAAAAAGTTTCAATAGAGAACAACATATTTTTATTATTTGTGCAAATATTTATATTCAATAAAATTATTCTTTCTCTTTGGTGTCTAATATAAAAGTTACAATTAAAAATTACTAAAATTTATACCAAATCGACGATGAACGGGTAAACTTATGTCTTGATGGTTGATTTCTATACTTGACACCGCGTTTGACCCAGACGAGCATGCTGCCAAATCCAAGGCCGATTCATTCTGAATAATTTTTGATGATTGGTTAAGGCGCTTCTCTCACCCCATGTTTGCAGTGTACATTTATAAAAATCGCTGTATTGTTAATTACTGATCAATTCAAAGATTTCGCCTCAAGAGAATTTGGGAATTGACACTCAGAAATTCGTAATTAATTTAGATTTCCGAGGCGAACTGTATAAAGGTAATTTTTGGATTCTACATGCACTAGGACACCAGAAAATTGTCAAGTAATTCATCAGAAATCTGTCGCTAAGGTTTGACAATTTTTGAAATATCAAGGATTTGTCCTCAAGGGAGAAAATTGGAAAGAGACTCAGAAACTTGTAATTAATTCAGATTTCTGAAGCGAACTGTATAGAAGTAATTTTTCGATTCTCCATACACTAAGACACTTGAAAATTATCAAGTAATTTATCAGAAATCCGTTGTTAATTTTTGGCAATTTTTGAAACATCAAGGATTTGGCCCCATGAGAGAAAATTGGAAATTGACACTCAGAAATTCGTAATTAATTTAGATTTCCGAGGCGAACTGTGTAGAGGTAATTTTTGGATTATACATGCACGGTTACATTTGAAAATTGTCAAGTAATTCATCAGAAATCCGTTGTTAATTTTTGACAATTTTTTAAACACCAAGGATTTGGCCTCATGGGAGAAAGTTGGAAAGAGACACTCAGAAATTCGTAATTAATTCAGATTTCCGAAACGAACTAGATAGAAGTAATTTTTCGAATCTACATACACTAGGACACCTGCAAATTGTCAAGTAATTCATCAGAAATCCGTTGTTAATTTTTGACAATTTTTGGAACATCAAGGATTTGGCCTCATGAGAGAAAATTGGAAATTGACACTCAGAAATTCGTAATTAATTTAGATTTCCGAGGCGAACTGTATAGAGGTAATTTTTGGATTCTATATGCACTAGGAGATTTGAAAATTGTCAGTCAAGTAATTCATCAGAAATCCGTTGTTAATATTTAACAATTTTTGAAACATCAAAGATTTCGCCTCAAGAGACAGAATTGGAAAGAGGCACTCAGAAATCCGTAATTAATTCAGATTCCTCAAACGAACTGTATAGAGGTAATTTTTCAATACTACAAACTCTATTATACCTGAAAATTGTCAAGTAACTCAACAGAAATCCGTTGCTAATTTTTGACAATTTTTTAAACACCAAGGATTTGGCCTCAAGGGAGAAAATTGGAAAGAGACACTCAGAAATTCGTAATTAATTCAGATTTCCGAAACGAACTGGACATAAGTAATTTTTCGATTCTACCTACACTAGGACACTCGAAAATTGCCAAGTAATTTATCACAAATCCGTTGTTAATTTTTGGCAATTTTTGAAACATCAAGGATTTGGCCTCATGAGAGAAAATTGGAAATTGACACTCAGAAATTCGTAATTAAATCAGATTTCTGAAGCGAACTGTATAGAAGTAATTTTTCTATTCTATACACACTAGTACACTTGAAAATTGTCAAGTAATTCTTCAGAAATCCTGTGTTAATTTTTGACAATTTTTGAAACACCAAGGATTTGGCCTCAAGAGAGAAAATTGGAAAGAGACACTCAGAAATTCGTAATTAATTCAAATTTCCGAAACGAACTGTATAGAAATAATTTTTCGATTCTACATACACTAGGACACTTGAAAATTGTCAAGTAATTCATCAGAAGTCCGTTGTTATTTTTTGTCAATTTTTGGAACATCAAAGATTTGGCCTCATGAGAGAAAATTGGAAATTGACACTCAGAAATTCGTAATTAATTTAGATTTCCGAGGCGAACTGTATAGAGGTAATTTTTGGATTCTACATGCACTAGGACATTTGAAAATTGTCAGTCAAGTAATTCATCAGAAATCCGTTGTTAATATTTAACAATTTTTGAAACATCAAAGATTTCGCCTCAAGAGGCAGAATTGGAAAGAGACACTCAGAAATTCGTAATTAATTCAGATTCCCCAAACGAACTGTATAGAGGTAATTTTTCAATACTACAAACCCTATGATATCTGAAAATTGTCAAGTAACTCATCAGAAATCCTGTGTTAATTTTTGACAATTTTTTAAACACCAAGGATTTGGCCTCAAAAGAGAAAATTGGAAAGAGACACTCAGAAATTCGTAATTAATTCAGATTTCCGAAAAGAACTGTATAGAATTAATTTTTCGATTCTACATACACTAGGACACTTGAAAATTGTCAAGTAATTCATCAGAAGTCCGTTGTTAATATTTAACAATTTTTGAAACATCAAAGATTTCGCCTCAAGAGACAGAATTGGAAAGAGACACTCAGAAATTCGTAATTAATTCAGATTTCCCAAACGAACTGTATAGAGCCAATTTTCCAATTTTACAAACCCAGAAAATTGTCAAGTAACTCATCAGAAATCCGTTGCTAATTTTTGACAATTTTTTAAACACCAAGGATTTGGGCTCAAGAGAGAAAATTGGAAAGAGACACTCAGAAATTCGTAATTAATTCAAATTTCCGAAACGAACTGTATAGAAGTAATTTTTCGATTCTACATACACTAGGACACTTGAAAATTGTCAAGTAATTCATCAGAAATCCGTTGTTATTTTTTGTCAATTTTTGGAACATCAAAGATTTCGCCTCAAGAGGCAGAATTGGAAAGAGACACTCAGAAATTCGTAATTAATTCAGATTTCCCAAACGAACTGTATAGAGCCAATTTTCCAATTTTACAAACCCTATGATACCGGAAAATTGTCAAGTAACTCATCAGAAATCCGTTGCTAATTTTTGTCAATTTTTTAAACATCAAGGATTTGGCCTCAAGAGAGAAAATTGGAAAGAGACACTCAGAAATTCGTAATTAATTCAAATTTCCGAAACGAACTGTATAGAAGTAATTTTTCGATTCTACATACACTAGGACACTTGAAAATTGTCAAGTAATTCATCAGAAATCCGTTGTTATTTTTTGTCAATTTTTGGAACATCAAGGATTTGGCCTCATGAGAGAAAATTGGAAATTGACACTCAGAAATTCGTAATTAATTTAGATTTCCGAGGCGAACTGTATAGAGGTAATTTTTGGATTCTACATGCACTAGGACATTTGAAAATTGTCAGTCAAGTAATTCATCAGAAATCCGTTGTTAATATTTAACAATTTTTGAAACATCAAAGATTTCGCCTCAAGAGACAGAATTGGAAAGAGACACTCAGAAATCCGTAATTAATTCAGATTCCTCAAACGAACTGTATAGAGGTAATTTTTCAATACTACAAACTCTATTATACCTGAAAATTGTCAAGTAACTCAACAGAAATCCGTTGCTAATTTTTGACAATTTTTTAAACACCAAGGATTTGGCCTCAAGGGAGAAAATTGGAAAGAGACACTCAGAAATTCGTAATTAATTCAGATTTCCGAAACGAACTGGATAGAAGTAATTTTTCGATTCTACATACACTAGGAGACTTGAAAACTGTCAAGTAATTCATCAGAAATCCGTTGTTAATTTTTGGCAATTTTTGAAACATCAAGGATTTGGCCTCAAGAGAGACAATTGGAAAGAGACACTCAGACATTCGTAATTAATTCAGATTTCTGAAGCGAACTATATGGAAGTATTTTTTCGATTCTATACACACTAGTACACTTGAAAATTGTCAAGTAATTCTTCAGAAATCCTGTGTTAATTTTTGACAATTTTTGAAACATCAAGGATTTGGCCGCAAGAGAGAGAATAATTGGAAAGAGACTCAATGAAGAAAAAATTAATTACTTAAAAATAGATCAAAATGGGGACGTTAAACTAAAGCAAAAAGATAATTATTATTACTTTCAGGTTCAGGGGCAATTGGCAATTACTGGTGCTAACAATTATTGCTACTTTGTTGTATGGATTGTATCTATTGGAATTGTTGTCGACAAGTACAAAAAATTTATTCCATAGCATTTTTATTTTGTATGTTCTTTGGCAGATTGAAAAAGATAATTATGTCCTTTTGGGACAACATTGTGCCAAAATTAAAAAATATATATATATTTAAATGTAATGGCCCGTGAAATACTAAAAAATAGTTTCTCCCATTACGATGTCACGTTCTCATTCGACTGTTTCATCAGAAGCAAAGTACGACCAGACTTATAGTAATTTTATAATAATACTTTTATAATCCAGAATGTCGTCTCGGGTGGTGGTTGAATTTAGAATATTGTATTTGTATTGTGCTAGCATTTGTGTCGTTGGACAGGTAGAGGTTTATGACCCTTTGGCTGTGCTTTGGGTTTCCCAACTGGCCGCTGTGTCTTCTGTGTCTCGCGTGGATCTTTGTTTACGTCCTACTACTTATGTCACACTTCGAACTTTTTGATCACTCTCACCCAGTAGTTGCTCGTCCTTGCGAAATGCCCCTTAATGATTTTTCTCGAAATTTCAATTTTATTATTGAGAGAATCCTCTATGTATCCTTCCACACCACTATTTGAGCGCCAGCCACCGTGTCTCTTTACAACTGTTGTATCTGCCCCAGACTATGCCAGTAGAGTTGCACTCGAACGTCTGAAGCTATGGCCCGTATATTCTTCTGGATTTTGAAGACCATTAAATTGTGCAATTTTTTCGGGAAATTTTGAAAAAGTATGTTTGTTGTCAGAAATGTTTTACGCAGTCTACATGATCCTTCAAGACTGATTAGTGTGATATGAATATCATTCAATTTTTTGTTCAAAATGTCGTCAAAATTTTGAATAAAAACATATATACGACTCGTGCATTAAACATAATTCAATTAAAGATATTATTTCACACACTGTTTAATTTACTTGATGTATAATATTTATTATTTAATTAACGAAACTATGTTTTTATTTATTTTACTCAATATTTATTTATGGGTTTTCTTTAATTATAAAACTTTTTTATTACAACTTTCTAAAAGTGTGGAGATTATTCTAAACCACGGACTAATTTTGCCACCCCGAGCTTTGCATACACAAGCAGTCAAAAATCTGCTCAAAAAACCTGGCTATAGTCTGGTGCAGTGCTTAAGAACTTTCCACGTTCCTAGGTGCACAACGAAGCGTCGCAGCCGCGGATTTGCGTATAATATGTTAAATTAATTTGCATAGTTATTATAAGCCGTGCATAATTTAGAGCGAATTCGTGTCATGTGTGTGCGAACCGAAGCGTGTCTAATTTCGAATCGAGCTTTGGACTAGAGGAAATCATAAAGCAATTTCGCTGTGATTTAATAGACGTTACTTAAAGAGCTGGCGACAATTCTTTTATCTAATTTTTAGCTTAGGTGGGTCCCTGTATTACAGTTTATAATTTAATTAACGATTAGTTGGATATAAATTGGGTGACAGTGATGCCAAGAGACGAATGACAAATTACTGCGCCACCACCAAATTAACGTGACAGTCGCCTCATTAATGAAACATAATAATGTAAAATTGTGCCTGATAAATATTGAATATGCTAATGAGCAACAAATCTGTGATTACTATACATTTTATGCAAATATCTTATTGTTTATATGGTGTTGTAAACACAATTTTATAATGCGTAATTCTATTTCGGCCCGAAATTCATTCAACTTTCATCGTATCAAAACAGATCCGTTGAACGAACCGATAATTCCGTATAAATTGTTAGGATCTCTTTTAAATTGATGGAGAGTGTCGTTCGAGTTGCGCTTGTCAAAACACCGAGGACATGTCTAGTTGTTCGTAAACATCAACAATAAAGCGATCCCTATCGTCTGGTAGATATTCATCATAATATTATGATATGTCATCTTATAAATAGAAACGTACTTAGTTTTCTTGAATCTACCGGAATAAACCCAACAGAACAAACATCCGCCCAGTTATTTTATTTAGAACGTCCAACAGGTTACAAACACTAATTATAGACGAGTTTTTCCTGGTCGTCATTTTCTTGAAGAGATTCCAAATAATTTATTAGAACATGAAATGTATTTCGGGTGCGATGACGCTTTTATTGATAACGTCTGAAAGTAAAGAAATGATTCCTCGTTTTCGACCGAGACGAAAAGGTCATAAATCAGATGTGTTTGCTGCATTCTGTCAAGGATTAATTCGATTTTGATTTGTTTGGAACTCCCGGCTTGTAGTGCGAGGACGTACGCGGGAATTTATTCGGGGAACTCTCCAACTATTGGTCTGGCTGTCTCCATTCACCTTTTTATTTTTGATGGGGGGATAATTTTAAACGGTCATGATTATAATTAGTGGTCTAGTCAAGAAGTTGAAAACCTGCGAAAGATAGTTACAAGGATCCGAAAAATAATATGAGCGATTCGGGATTTTATTCTGAGAAAGAAGTAGTAGTAGTAGTATATATATTTATTACCTTTACAGGTTTATAAAGTATCCGATTAATACATTTCCGATAACTCAAATAAAATAAAATATAATATATGTAATAAATAAAACTAAAATAAATCAATAATACACAATAACTAGCAGCTTTTTATCCCTTCCCACTTATTGTCCCTCTTCTCCACTCAACCTTCTTCATCCATTCGATCCCTCTTCCGTCCTCATTCAAAATTTCTTCTCTACTCTCATCTCTCCCTCTCAATTCTACGCATTCCTTCAAAAAATTAATGCTCTATCGTCTCCTTTTTTTCTCCACACATCCTGCATACTCTATTATTATCCTCACTCCAATATTTATTCTCCCTCTCCTCATTTCCACATCTAAATCTTGCTATTATCACTCTCTCTTTTCTACTCTCTCTTCCTAGGTACTTTGGCATTTCTTCCGTTATTATTTTTTCATACTTCCCATTGTACCTAGACTCCCTAATTCTCGTTCCTCTTTCCTGCACTTGCACATCTCTATCTCTCTGCACTAATTCATCTGTCATTACTCTGCCTCTCTCTCGCATTCTTTCTATCTCCGCGCCTGCATACCCGTTTCTTTCGAAATACGCCTCCCTCTCTTTCCATATCCCCTTTCCTATTTCTTTCCTTTGTTCTTTCAAACACTCTTGCAAAATTCTGCACTCTCCTCTCTCTATCACTCTCTCCTCAAATCTTATTGCTCTTTTTCCTGCTTCTATTCTTATTCCATGTCTCTTTGTTTCCTCCGTCACTATATACCCAGTGTCTCTCTCAACCCCTAGCACCTATATCATATATTTTCCTTCCAATCCTTCTTGCTCTCTCCATCCCCATATTTCCGCTCCATACATCATCACGATTTTCACCAAACTATCAAACATCATTACTCTCCTTCTAAAATCATGTCCAAATTTTCTCTCTCCTATTCCCCATACAGCTCCTATTATCTTATTTGCTTTTTTCACTAACTCTCTCACATGTGCTGTTGCTGTGTTTCTTTCATTGATCACATAACCTAAATACTTAAATTCTTTCACCTGTTCAATTTTTTCTTTCTCCTACCACCCCTTTTTCTGAACACCATCATCTCGGATTTCTCTACATTCACCGTCAACTTTTTCCTCCTCATATATTTCTCCATGTTTCCTATCATTTCTTTCATACCTTTCTCCTCTCTCGCTAGCACCACCAAATCATCAGCATATGCTAAAGACCACACTTTTTCTTTGCCCACCACAACCCCCCCTGCCTGCCCCTTCCTGAACATCTCCTCTATATCTCCAATAAAAGCTGCAAACAGGCTGGGGCTTAGTGGGCAACCTTGTCTTACTCCCTTATAAGTTTTGAAACATTCACTCACCCTTCCATCCACTCTCACTCTACTTATCGTCTCTTCATATATCTCTTCTATTTTTGTTACCAGATGCTCATTTATTCCTCTCTTTCTCAAGCATTCCCACAGTAAATCTCTTTCCACATTATCAAAAGCCGCCTTCAGGTCCACAAAGAATGCATATATCTTGCCACCCCTCTTTTTTATCTCATTTCCTGTGATTCAAGATGTATATACATTATCCATGGTCCCTCTACCTTTCCTAAATCCCGCCTGTCCGTCTGGTAACACCCCCCTCTCATTCATTTTTTTCATCAGCCTCTTTTCCACAATCATCGCGTATAACTTATATGCTGTATTTAGGAGAGTGATCCTCCTATAATTACTGACTGTATCCTTTTCTCCTTTCTTATATATGGGGCATATTATCCCCTCCTTCCACTATTGGGGGAATCCCTCTCCCTTTCACACTCCATTCATTATCTCTGACAACCTGTCAACTTCCCTTTCCGTTCCATATATCCACGCTTCATTCTGTATACCATCCCTCCCCGGTGTCTTTTTCTTTTCAGTTTTCTTAGTTGTTGCTCTAGTTCTTTTCTTGTTATCTCTTCTATTTCTTCCACTCTTTGTTGTCTCTTTTCCTTTTCTTGTCTGTTTTCATCACCCCCCAGCAGCTCACTGAAGTACTCTCTCCATTCCTCCATTCCTTCTCTTTGCATACTAAATTGTACCTCTTGCGTGCTCTCTTGTACTCTTCCTTGGTTGCTTTTTATTTTTTCCAATTTCTTAGTTTCCTTCTTGCTTCCTGCTTCCTTTCCCTGCATTCTTTATCCCACCACTCGTTCTTCCACAGCCCCATCTTCTCTTTTATCTCTATTTCTTTTTTTTCTGTTGCGTTTCTTATGTTATCGCTCAGTTCCCTCACCTTTTCGTTTATTTCTGTTTCTTCCTATTCTGCCTCCCTTAGTCTTGCTCTATAATTTTCTTTTCCTTCTTCCGTCCAAATATTCTTCACAATTTTTCTTCTAAAGTCATTCACACTTCCTCTATCTTTCTCTCTTCCTTTTGTCTTCACTTCTGAAGGCATATGGGTTTTATCTGCGTTTTCTGTTCCATCTTTTGTTGATCTTCCTTCTATTGTTTCTTGTTCCTCTTCTATCCGTTTTCCTTTTTCCCCAATTCTTGCATTAAAATCCCCCCCCCCCAATCACCAAAGTTCCTTCTTCTTGCTCTTCTATTATTCTCTTCGTTTCCTTCATACTGCTGCTGTACACTGTTACAATTCTCCATTTGTTTACTCTTCACCGTTCTTTTCATAATCCCTCTTTCTTCTTTTGTTTCAGTTCCATTTTCTCCTTCCAGTCCCTCTTTCACCCCCCTTATGATGCCACCTTTATCTCTCCCTTTCTTGCTTTCCCTGCATATTGACACTTCCACTTAAACTCCTTCGGCATTCTCTTTTCCAATTTTTTCCACCCCTTTTCTTCCACCCACGTTTTTACCATTCCCACTACGTCAAATTCTCTCAAAAACTCCCAAAATTCATTGTCTTTGTTTTCTATTCCCGCTACGTTCCAGAATACTATCCTTATTTCCTCCTTTTTTCCTTTATTCCTCTCCGTATTCGTTTTCCCTTTTCTGCCCTGTCGTCTTTTTCTTGTACTCTTATTCAAAAATTTTCTGTATATAACTCCCCCTTTTCTTCGTCTCACCTAAGCCCTTTTTCCTCTATGCATATCTTTTTATAACCCACTTTCTCCCGCTGTCCTTTTTGTCGCTCTTCTTTGGCTATTGCTCTTAATTCCTTCTGTATATCCCTTTCCTTCTTTATCAGATCATCTTCTATGTATACTCTCTTTCCTTTTTTTTTCTCTTAGTTTTCTTTTATTTTCCATAACTTTCCTCTTTTCCTCCCAGCTCCCAAGTTCCACCACAATCGTTTTTCCTCCTTTTATTTTATACATCTCTCTCACAGTCACTTCTACCTCTAATTCAACTTTCATCCATTTTTCTTCCTTCTCACGCATTATAATTTTCAACTGTTCCAGTTCCCGGCTCAACTTCCGATTCTCTTCCTTTATCTCCCCTACATCAGCCATAATTTTTTTCAGCATCTTTTTCATTTCCTCATCCATTGCCTTTTTAACCGTCCATCTTTCCACTTTCTTACATTTCCTGAAGAGATTAATCCTCTCTTCCGATCTTCTTCTCTCTCGCTCTCACTACCACTTTTTTTCATTCTATTTCTTTTTCACTTTTTCACCCTTTTTTATCCGCTTATCTTATCGAGCGCCGCAAAACACGTCCGCTCGGCTCAACTGCTCGAATCGGAATCCCTGAGAAAGAAGTTTTTTTTTGTTTGCTCCGCAAATAATGGGACCCTTGGCGGTTAGTATAACATAGGATCCGTCTCGTTTGGGGTCAAATTTAGAAGTGCGACCCCTTTCGGCTTGGCTGAGAGAATGGGACGAAATCCCCAGGGATGTATAGGGGGGTCTCTCTGCGGACTTTTTCTGCAGGTCTTGGGACTTCTCGTGTTGTCCTCGCGCTTCCTCAATGTGGTTTACCATTTGGAGTAGTCTCGGGGTGATATCTGGGACGAAGTTCTCATTTTCGATGATCCGGCGAATATCATGCTGAACATCGGTGGGAGTGCGGAGGGGTCTCCCAAAGGTGGGCTGCTGAGAAACCGGTGTTCTGATTTCAGGCCGTGTTGAGAGCAAACCGGATGGCTGGCAACTTGGAAGGCCAGTCGGTATGATTAGTTCCACCAGAATAGCCAGAAGAAGACACGATTACTAGTCAGACTACTACTTGAGAAGACCCAGTGATAAGGACCGCCAACCAGTGCGCTCATCGGGGATGCAACTGTAGGTAAAAGATTGAGAGGAAGTCAGTGGCTCTTTTCTTGCCTGTCGTTTTCTTGCCTCTTTTTTTTTGGGGGGAGGGGAGCGTAGCTGGCGCTGTAGCTAACCAGACAAGTGGCCCCCCAGAACCTCCCCAGCCCGGCTTCTGTCCGAGCGGGGCTGTCTTTTCCTTCTGCTTCACCCCTCGGGATCACCTCACGGCATAACTTCAAGGGAGAAATCTGTCTTGACGTCACCTTGATGCTGGTGGCATCTTCTTCCTGTCCGAGGGCCTGTCGTAGGCCTGTCAGGATTTCCTCGTTCGTGGTTATCGCGTCCAAGTCCTTGACATGCAAGACGCGGTCCCCACCTTCGCCTCTGGTCGAAACCTTTACATGCAACCCGTCGATTGTTTCCAATCTCTTGGGCGTTCTGCTCGCCCTTTTCCATCACCAAGAGAAGATCTCCATCCTTGCTTTTCCTTGCGCTGCTTATGTTGCACTCACTGCAGTCACATATCGGGGGTGCTGTTGGGGCTGAGAGACTGTCTTCTACTATTTCCCGACTCCCGTAAAGGGTAGTGTTGCTAGTTTACGGTGGGTGGTAGGGCGAGCCAGCCAGGCGACGGCGGCTCTAACGGAGAGCGTGCGGCGGAGCGTAAATGTACTAAAGGGTGGAACTGTTGCAGTAAAAAAAAAACTTTTGGATTTTTTTTTTCAACTTTGAACAATTATTATAAACAAAATAATTAACTTTTAAACACTTTTAGAACATTAACTTCTTGAGTATCTATATAAGAAAGGTTCGAAGGAGTGAAAAACATTTTTTCTTGTCTTCAATGAAAGCGGAGATCCCATAAAATTAACAATTGCCTAACTTATTGAAAAATGAAGCTAAATCGATTCCGATTCGAGCGGACGTGTTTTGCGGCGCTCGAAAAGATAAACGGGTGAAAAAGTGAAAAAGAACTACAATGAAAAGAAAGTGGTAGTGGGAGCGAGAGAGAAGAAGATTACAAAAGAAAAAGAGAAGAAGGACGAGAATCAGAAGACCCCTTTAGGAAAAGTAAGAAGTTTCAAAGATCACCGGTTAAAAAGGCAATGGATGAGGAAATGGAAGAGATACTGAAAAAAATTATGGAGGATGTAGGGGAGATAAAGGAAGAGAATCGGAAGATGAGCCGGGAACTGGAACAGTTGAAAATTATGATGCGTGAAAAGGAAGAAAAATGGGAAAGAGAAAAGATGGAACTAAAAGAAAAAATGAAAAAATTGGAGGAGAAAATGGAAGAGCAGGAAAAAGAGTGAAAAAAAAAAGAATATTGTAGTAACGGGATTGAACGAAGAGGAATGCGAGAGCGAGAAGAAACTGGAAAAATGTATGAAGGTAAAATTAGAGGTAGAAGTGACTGTGAGAGAGATGCATAAAATAAATGGAGAAAAAATTATTGTGGCGGAACTTGGGAGCTGGGGGGAAAAGAGGAAAGTTATGGAAAATAAAAGAAAACTAAGCGAAAAAAAGGAAAAAGGGTATACATAGAAGATGATCTGACAAAGAAAAAAAGAGATATACAGAAGGAATTAAGAGCGATAGCCAAAGAAGAGCGACAAGCGGTGAAAGTGGGTTATAAAAAAATATGGATAGAGGGAAAAGGGCGAAGAAAAGGGGGAATTAGATACAGAAAATGTTTGAATAAGAGCACAAGGAAAAGACGACAGGGCAGAAAAGGGAAAACGAATCCGGAGAGGAATAAAGGAGAAAAGGAAGCAAATAAGAATAGTATTCTGGAACGTAGCGGGAATAAAAAAAAGAGAATGAATTTTGGGAATATTTGAGAGAATTTGACGTAGTGGGAATGGTAGAAACGTGGGTGGAATAAAAGGGGTGGGAAAAATTGGAAAAGAGAATGCCGAAAGAGTTTAAGTGGAAATGTCAATATGCAGAGAGGGAAAGCAAGAAAGGGAGAGCTAAAGGTGGGATAATAAGGGGGCGAAAGAGGGACTGGAAGGAGAAAATGGAACTGAAGCAAAAGAAGAAAGAGGGATTATGGAAAGAACGGTTAAAAGTAAACAGAGAAAATGGAGAATCGTAACAGTGTACAGCAGAAGTATGAAGGAAACGAAGAGAATAATAGAAGAGCAAGAAGAAGGAACTTTGGTGATTGGGGGGGGGGGATTTTAATGCAAGCATTGGGGGAAAAGGAAGACGGATAGAAGAGAAACAAGAAACAATAGAAAGAAGATCAACAAAAGATGGAACAGAAAACGCAGATAAAACCCATATGCCTTTAGAAGTGAAAACAAAAGAAAGAGAGAAAGATAGAGGAAGTGTGAACGAGTTTAGAAGAAAAATTGTGAAGAATATTTGGACGGAAGAAGGAAAAGAAAATTATAGAGCAAGACTTAGGGAGGCAAAATACGAAGAAACAGCAATAAACGAAAAGGTGAAGGACCTGAGCGATAACATAAGAAACGCAACAGAAAAAAAAGAGATAGAGATAAAAGAGAAGATGGGGCTGTGGAAAAACGAGTGGTGGGATAAAGAATGCAGGGAAAGGAAGCAGGAAGCAAGAAGGAAACTAAGAAATTGGAAAAAATAAAAAGCAACCAAGGAAGAGTACAAGAGAGCACGCAAGAGGTAATTTAGTATGCAAAGAGAAGAAGCAAAAGAAATGGATGGAAGAAGAGCTAAAGATGAAGGGTATAAAGACGGAAGAAGAGGTATACATAAATAAGGAAAGAAAGAAAAAGAGAGAGAGAGTGACTGATGGAATTACTATGGAGGAATGGAGAGAGTACTTCAGTGAGCTCTGGGGGGTGATGAAAACAGACAAGAAAAGGAAAAGAGACAACAAAGAGTGGAAGAAATAGAAGAGATAACAAGAGAAGAACTAGAGCAACAACTATGAAAACTGAAAAGAAAAAAGACACCGGGGAGGGATGGTATACAGAATGAAGCGTGGATATATGTAACGGAAAGGGAAGTTGACAGGTTGTTAGAGATAATGAATGGAGTGTGGAAGGGAGAGGGATTCCCCCAAGAGTGGAAGGATGGGGATAATATGCCCCATATATAAGAAAGGAGAAAAGGATACAGTCAGTAATTATAGGGGGATCACTCTCCCAAATACAGCATATAAGGTATACGCGATGATTGTGGAAGAGAGGCTGATGAAGGAAATGAACGAGAGGGGGGTGTTACCAGACGGACAGGCGGGATTTAGGAAAGGTAGAGGGACCATGGATAATGTATATATCTTGAATCACATAGCAGGAAATTAGATAAAAAAGAGGGGTGGCAAGATATATGCATTCTTTGTGGACCTGAAGGCGGCTTTTGATAATGTGGAAAGAGATTTACTGTGGGAATGCTTGAGAAAGAGAGGGATAAATGAGCATCTGTTAAACAAAAATAGAAGAGATATATGAAGAGACAATAAGTAGAGTGAGAGTGGATGGAAGTGTGAGTGACTGTTTCAAAACTTATAAGGGAGTAAGACAAGGTTGCCCACTAAGCCCCAGCCTGTTTGCAGCTTTTATTGGAGAGAGAGGAGAAAGGTATGAAAGAAATGATAGAAAACATGGAGAAATATATGAGGAGGAAAAAGTTGACGGTGAATGTAGAGAAATCCAAGATGATGGTGTTCAGAAAAGGGGGTGGTAGGAGAAAAGTAAATGAGTGGAGATGGGAGAAAGGGAAAATTGAAGAAGTGAAAGAGTTTAAGTATTTAGGTTACGTGATGAATGAAAGAAACACAGCAACAGCACATGTGAGAGAGTTAGTGAAAAAAGCAAATAAGATAATAGGAGCTGTATGGGGAATAGGAGAGAGAAAATTTGGACATGATTTTAGAAGGAGAGTAATGATGTTTGATAGATTGGTGAAAAGCGTGATGATGTATGGAGCGGAAATATGGGGATGGAGAGAGCAAGAAGGATTGGAAGGGGTGCAAGGAAAATATATGAAATGGGTGCTAAGGGTAGAGAGAGAGAGACACTGGGTATATAGTGATGGAGGAAACAAAGAGAGATGGAATAAGAATAGAAGCAGGAAAGAGAGCAATAAGATTTGAGGAGAGAGTGATAGAGAGAGGAGAGTGCAGAATTTTGCAAGAGTGTTTGAAAGAAAAAAGGAAAGAAATAGGAAAGGGGATATGGAAAGAGAGGGAGGCATATTTCGAAAGAAACGGGTATGCAGGCGCGGAGATAGAAAGAATGCGAGAGAGAGGCAGAGTAATGACAGATGAATTAGTGCAGAGAGATAGAGATGTGCAAGTGCAGGAAAGAAGAACGAGAATTAGGGAGTCTAGGTTAAATGGGAAGTATGAAAAAATAATAACGGTAGAAATGCCAAAGTAATGAAGAAAGAGTAGAAAAGAGAGAGTGATAATAGCAAGATTTAGATGTGGAGATGAGGAGAGAGAGAATAAATATTGGAGTGAGGATAGTAATAGAGTAAGCAGGATGTGTGGAGAAAAAAAGGAAACGATAGAGCATTCGTTGAAGGAATGCGTAGAATTGAGAGGGAGAGATGAGAGTAGAGAAGAAATTTTGAATGAGGACGGAAGAGGGATCGAATGGATGAGGAAGGTTGAGTGGAGAAGAGGCACAATAACTGGAAAGGGATAAAAGCTGCTAGTTATTGTGTTGAATTATTGATTTATTTAGTTTTATGTATTATATTATATTTTATTTTATTTGAGTTATGGGAAATGTATCGGATACCTGTAAAGGTAATAAATATACATACTAACTAAAATGAACCTAAATTGATTTTTCTAACGGGATCTCATTCCATCAAGAGTTAAGAACACACCACAATTTATTAAAAAATTTTAATTAATATTTAATACCATAGAGAAAATTATGTGACGTACTCTCTTCAGAGGACCCAACCCGTTACGGCCACGCAGAGCCCTATGTTCAGCATTAAATTAAAATTATTAATAATGAAGATAGAACTTCTGGAGTTGGGAGTTATTCCTCGGAAATTTCCTCCTCTTTTCGAATCTTTTTTCCGATTTTCGCTATCACTTATAGTTTTTGCATTATTGCCTAAAACTAAACCATTTTTTTTTTTAGTTATTTTGTTAATAACAATCGTAAATTTTATTTACGGAACAAACAAATAAGGCTTTCAACTTCTTGACTAGACTATAGTTATTCTTGTGTTGATAGCTGCAACTTAAACATTTTGAATAAGTCGGCGGCGTGAAATTAATTGTGTCATTAGTCACCAGCATTTCTAAATTACTCAGTTCTGGAACATCTCCTTCGTCGCGTCGCTTTTTTACTCCTGCACCAATCGAGGAATAGTGATAGTTTAGTGGTTCTGCATTTAGGTTAGTCGTGTTACGGGATGCATTAAAATCGCCCGCTGTAAATTATTCAATTATTCCTGTTATTTATACATATGCACTGGCGTACATCCAGCGCATTATGAACACTTGTTTATTGACTTCGTTACGCAAGCTTTGGCAAATAGTTCACATAAAACTCAAAGTTATCTTGTATTAATTGAACGGAAGTCAAAAAGCCGAATGAACTTTACAAATATTTATGCCCGTAAAGAATCGTTCGGTATTATTAGTGGTAGAAATGCTCGGGTGACCGAAATCTTGATATAGTAAAACCACATGAATTTATGACCCATGAAATTCGTGAATAGGAATCTGATGATGTCACAATTTTATTTTTGGTGGACGCAATTAAATACGGCATCGATTTAAAAGTCTTCTTAGAATTAAGGTAGTTGTCATTAACCTACAGGTTTACCTTCTTGACAAAAAACTAAACGAATTTAGTAGATACGTAGAGTTTAAAAATACAAATTCAAATTATTTGACATATTCATCCTCACTCTACTAGTGTTGCTTTAACTTTGCACTTTATTTTTAGAGGGAATAATTTTTTGACCATTCAGATTTCTGCACAGATTACAGTTTAATAGTTGCGTAAATCGTCGCAATTTTCTCTTTTACTTTACAATTTTACTCATTTATGTGTGCAGTGAAAACATAATTATTATGTTAAACGCACACCCTCACGAGACACTACTTTATTTCTCTGAAGATTGATGACCGATATAATAGAAAATCTTCTTACTATTTATATAACGAAAGTTCCAAATATACATCAAGTTACAAATTTACATCAGCATTTTATTCTACTCCCACTCGCTCCTTCGTTCGCATCAACCAATATAGCGAACGCCACCTCTATAGTAACTAAGGAGTTTCCTTTACATTCAAAGCTTTTCGTAACTGATCCCGGATTTCGGCCAATAATCATCAAATGATTGTTTCAACAAACTTTAACGTCTTTGGCAGAATTTGGGTAAAAGTTACGTACTCCCTCCGCATCTTAATTATCCGATCCCAACCCGTGAACAATAAAAATGTTTTAACGTTTTCTGGACACCAACGGCCAAAATATCAGTTCTGCCCTTCCTAACCAATTCTCGTCCCGAGAATGTTTAACAGATTACACAATATTATGTAACCCTATAAACTCCGTTAGATACAGTTACGAATAATGCCGCAAATACGCCGACAGCTCATAAACATTAAGAACAGGCCGAGTTATTAATTTGGCTTTTACTTCCTCAAATGCATTTTAGTGCCCTTCACCCCACTCAAATGAAGCCCCATTCCTTAACAAATCACTAATTGGTCTACAGATCCTTCTATGAATCGCCCAAAATACGAAGCCAACCCCAAAAATGACACAACGCCTTTAGTTTACCTTCTCCCGGAGAAATACCCTTCATTGATACAGTAAATCCAAGATACCCAATTCTCTTAATTTATTGATACCGTCCTCAACGGTGTTATATGGTATAACAATATTATCTAAATAAGCTAATGCTGTATCATATCGTAAGTTACTTAACACCGAATTAACCAGTTTTTGAAAGACACTTGGCGCATTACATAACCCGAAACTCGTTCGCTTAAAACAATAAACTAATGCCTTCAGGAGTAATAAATGCTGTTTTACTTTTGGACTTCTTTGACATGTAGTACCCACTACTTACATCCAAATTTGTGTAATTCCGCTTCCTTCGAAGACGGTCCAGCTGGTCATCGAGGTTTGGCAGTGGGTAGTGTTGCTTAACGCGCGATAGTCCACATACATCCGCACTTCACCATTAGCCTTTTAACTCATTCGCGTTGTCCCTAACTTGCTCGCTTGTTCTTCCATTAGCTGGATGTCCATTTCGATTAAATTCGTACCTCCTACTTGCTTCGTATTTCTAGCAACAATATTTTTGTACTGGTTAAGCAGTTTGCCCACTTTTTCTGCTTCTTCTCCTTGCAGATCTGTGTCGACCTCTTCTTCTCTGATCTCCTCTTCATTGACTTCTCGTCGGTTACAACCTTACGAACACAGTTTAGCACTTGTTACATTACTGTCTTTCTATAACTTCACGTGTCCGCCAGTAATGTTTAGTAGGTACCGGCAGTACTGCCTGTCTTTTGCACATAAGTCAGAGTTTATTTGGTCAGTTTTCACCGTTTTGTGTCCCAAGAAATTGTCGCTCTCGCAGCTCAGCTCATCTGGAGTTTTGAACAAACGTTTGTGCCTCTACTTTGTATATGGATGTCGTACTAACAATGGAATCCCTTGTATCTCGCCAGATACGATATAGACCTTCACATTAGTCATCACGCCATCGGCTTCCAATTGCATATTAACTGACCATACTGTTTTCGTGATAGCTCCTCCATAACCCGTGATTCCTTTTTCGTCGCTCCAATCACAGTTCAATTTCAATTTGGTGACGTAATCTTCTTGTAAAGTACAAACTTGAATACCCAAATCGAAATAAGCGGTGGACACCAACAACCAAAATATTACATCTCATAGTTTTACGGGAAACGGTGGACAAACGTCGAACCGGCAGTGGAGGTTCTAGAGCTATCAAATTCAATTGGCAATGCTATGATATGCTATGGCTTGATGTCGGCCTCTTCTGAATGATTCTCAACGAGCCAGTTCGTTGAAGGATAAAACTAGGTCTTCAATTAGGTTTTTCAGTAAGTCCAAATTGCGTTTATGATCAACTGATAAGTCGTAGAAGGGTGAGAAGTCATAACCTTGCCGTCACGTTAACCGGACTTGTATGGGAAATGCTAAAACTTACTTGGAATGAACTTCCTCAACCTGACAACGGTCTACTAATTTCAAGCAAGCGTACAAGAAATTTGGCTGAAACTTTAATCATTCCTTTGTTGATTAATGATGATTTTGTAACTTGAAGACGAAAAATGGTCACCGTCCAGGCATCAGCTATATTAAACTCGAAAAAGCACAGGAAATTGATTGCGTTGCTGCAAAAACTGAAGGATGCAAATGTAATTACCGGTAATTCTTGGAATATTCAAAGGATGCTAATGACGATGACGGGGAGATTTTTACATCTGAGCACTTGACAAATTAATGTATCTCAATGGGATTTTGAAATTATAGGTTTTGCATGGATTCAAAATACACTCCGCACAACAATTATCGCATCACACCTGTTTCCGTAAAATTGTGCATAATAATTTAGAACCCAAGCGTTATTTGTTTGTATTATGTGACCAGACTTTGATTGCAAAAAATTATATTGAATAATCACTTACCCAAAGAAATAAAAAAAATAAAATATGCAAACATAAAATAATCAGAATCTGTATTTCAATTTTTGTATAAAGTTTTCTTAATTTAGTAGCGGGTATTGCCACCCCTTGCTCTAACAAGGGTCTGCAGACGACGTGGCATACTTTCAATAAGGTCTACAATGTAATCCTGACTGGTGGCGTCCCATTCTTCGACTAAACCCTCTCGGAGACCATCTAGATCTCTTGGTGGCATCCTACGCTGCCGTATCTGCCTGCCTAGATGGTCCCATACATGTTCGATGGGATTCATATCTGCACTTCTTGCAGGCCAGTTCATTGTAGGAATCCCGACTTCTGCAAGATAATTTTGCACAATGCGCGCTATGTGCGGGTGGGCATTATCATGCATAAAAAGAAAATCTTCGATGATGAAGGGACCGTACGGTCACCAGCTCTCAGGCCATCTAAAGAAATGCCGCCCCATACCATTACGGAGCCACCAGCGAAAGGGACTCTCGGTCGAAAATTGCACTGTGCAAACCGCTCCCCAGGTCTACGATATACGGGTACACGAATATCTGACGACCATAGACAAAATCGCGACTCATCAGAAAAGAGTATACGCGTCTCCAATCATCGTTTCGCCAATGAGTTTCGCCCTCCCTGGTAAGTAGGAGACCTGAAGCGGGAACGTGGGCACGCGAATTATCTTTGCGGAGACGATTTCTTACCGTTTGCACACAAACTCTAACATTTCGAACAGTGTGAAGTTCAGTTTGCAGCATTTTTCGACCGTAATTAAGTTTGAACGTTATTGAGGTTCTTTTTTAAAATATAGTACACATCTATAATAATAATCATTCTATCTAATTTTTTTGAATTTTATAATATTACGTAAGCTGCGAGCGTTTACAAATACGTCATTAACTTGTGTTCTTTGCCCTAATATTTGAAATTACACAAAATTCACAGCTCGAAACTCATTCGGTGCTCTGTGCGACTGTTTGACCACAGACTATTATTCTGTAATGTATTTGTAACACATATTGCATTATATAGATTTTTAGCTTTCTGCTCTCCTTCTCCATATAAACTTCAACTATGCCAAATCTCACTCCTCCGTGCGCGCGATATGGTTTAAAAAAGAGGTACAAAAGTTTCTCTTCAAGTATTAATATACAAAGAATGGATAAAATTCCTTATGTTTTTATTCTTATGTGTGTGATCTCTATTTTTTGGCATAAACTACACCTTCCTTCTTATGATTAAGAGGCGCGGCTCTTGCCCCGCTGCACTGAAGTTTAAGCTTATTGTGTCCCACAAAGTAGGATGTGGGACTATCACAGTTCTTTCCAGGTTTCCTTCAAATTCGTTATGTCTCTGCACCCGCCACAAAGTGACTCTATTGTGTTCTGCCAGTTTCACCAGCAATTTACCATTCTGGAGCGTACTTCGATACTTTCCAGAGCTTTTAGCTCCGCCTGACTGTCGGTCCTAATGTGTATTCGCCTGTTTGCACAGCCCATCCTCACTATTTCCCCGGAAAAAAATATCAATTGCAGTAATTTCTGCCTATAACACGGTTGCCCAGGAAATCAGGTTAATGCTCATGTCATCTCCTGGTGCTTCTCCAGCCACCCCTGCCTCAGTGCTCTTTGTTGTCTTGGACCCATCCTTCTACCAGATGGATCCATTGTTAATTCTTAGTTTCCGGGTGTCGCTCTCTCCTCCCTTCCCGACCACCTCGAAGGGTTTACGAAAGTTATATTCGGTCCTGAGTCTGTCCGATTGCATGCTCAGTAAGATCAGTAAGTAAGTTCCGTATTTTTCCAAACATCTCAGTATGGTGTCCCCTTCTGACGTGCGTCTTACTGCCTTCATTGAATCCGATTTTACCACCAGGTGTAGCGGAGGCTGGTTATTCCAAGGCAGGCAAGTCTTTCCAGCTTCCTTTGCAGCGGGTTTTCCAGGTGCCTTATGCCACCAAACTAACGAAGAGTATGTTACCGTGGGATTTATGACCTTGGTGTAGAAACAGTGAACCATTTCTGGTTTTAATCCCCAATGCCCCTACAAGCCCATAGCTATCTAACATTAGCCTCAAGTATGTACTTGACTTCTTTTTCTACCCACATTTCTTTTTCCCACAGTGGTTTGATTACCACAGAAGGAAATCAGGTTTATTAGTGTGCCCTTTGGTCTTTTAAACCGATCCCTAACATTCCCTTATTCCCAGAACTTGATTTCAGTTTTGCTGACTGCTGTTGACCTTTTTTAGCTTTGTGTACTACTTCTCCATATAAACTTTAAGTATGCCAGCCAAATCTCAAACTCCTCCGTGCGCGCAATAAGCTTCAAGAGCGGTACAAAGTTTTCTCTTCACGTATTAATATATTATAGATTCTAGTTCATAATAAATTTTTCAAATAGGGTTTTCCAGGAGTGCGTAGAGGAAAATTGGAGAAGGTGTTGACAATAGTGGAGGCGTAAGTAATTGGAGAAAAAATAATTGTAAAAAAAAATCTGGAAGATTAATTTGTTTATTTTGTAAGTGGCCCCCGTAAGTGTGATTCTCTATTCTCGGTAATAAAGATTCCAGATGTGTAAGGGAAAACTGAAAGTATAGCGAAACAAGATGGAGACGCAAGTTGATAACAAAATGGTAAAAACATCAGAATGGGAGTGCGTAAGAAAAAGAGTAGTATTTTTTTCAAACGTTATAAAAACGTGACATTGTATACATCAATAGATGTAAATGCAGACAAAGCCGTGCAGTGGCGCATAAAGTCATCTAGCGGCGCATAAGTTGTCTGGCGGAGCATAAGGTAACCTTGAAATTAATTTATGCGCCGCTGGTGGTCACTCAAGTTTTATCAAATCAAAAAAATTGACAGATTTTCGGCGTTTAAAGAAAAATAACGTTTTATTCGCAGGCTCGGCCATCAAACCTACAGATTTGCCACTAATTTTGCTCCTAATCTACTATTATTTCTGTTTGCATGCTTTTAGTATTTTTATTTTGGCAAAATAGCTCCCAATTCATAATATGTATATTGTTATTCCGTTCTTTTACTTATCTCTGTCTCTCTAGCTATTCAAATTATTCACTTGTTTAGGACTTCTCCATTATTATTGTTACATTCTAGTTTAACTTTTTCAGATTTCTCAAATTCATCAATGTTGCAGATTTTTCGGGCTTCTTAAATTTTCTAATTTACAGTGACTCATCAATGGTTCAAATATATTAATTTGTTATGCTTTCAGGTTCCAATTTTCTTAGGTTTGTTAGTTTTTTATGCCTCTCAATTTCCAAGTTTGCCTTTCCATATTCCCAACTTTTCAGATAGCTAAATTTTCCTAGTTTTCCATATTTCTTATGGCTATTTATATATCTCAAGTTTCTGGTTTTTATCAGTTACTCAATTTTTTAGGTTTCTCAGCCATCTCAATATTTTGCCTGCAGTTTTCCTATTCTCTATGATTCTTAGCGTTTTGAGTTTTCTTCGCCTTCTCAGTTTTCTTTGTGTTTTTATATTATTGTATTATTCTCAAATTCCTGACTGTTTTGACTAGGATTCTTTTAATTCTGTTAATTCTCCAGAATTTTAAGATTTTGGCTCTTTGATTTTTTTATTTTTCTGATCAGCGTTATATCTATGTCCTCTCAACCGTGTTGTTTTCTTCAGTATCTCGTCTTTCTCATTTCTTTAGTTTGGTGTTTTTGAAACTTTTTTATTTTGTAATAATTACTTCAGAGATTGCTTTGGTGCTTATAACAATGTCTTTCATCCTTTAATTTACAACGTTCCAGTGTCTCAATTTTTCAGTGCCTCATTATTTTGGTCCTTTTCTGCCTTGTTTGTATGTGTAATTTTTAATAATTTCTCCATTTTTTTATACCTTAATCTTTTAACCTGATGACTTAAGAACTTGAACATCTGGGAACCTAAGTAGGTCTTCTGAAAAGCCTAAGAATTTGTGAAACTTGAGAACTGAAGAGACCTGAAAACTTGAGGAACTTGAGAATTTCAAGAACCTGAAATCTTTGCAAACCTGAGAACCCAATTAATTGAGAAATTAACTTGAGAAACGTATTTTGAGAAGCGTAGTAACCTAATAAGTTGGGTCACCTGAAGAACTTGAGGTCCAAGAAAAAATTGTGAATCCCGAGAAATTCAGAAACCTCATGATTTGAGAACTTGAACATCTGAAAACGTAAGTAGGGCTTCTGAGAAGCTTAAGAATTTGTGGAACTTGAGAACTGGAGGAACCTAAAGACTTGAAGAACCTGAGAAATTAAAGAATCTGAAATCTTGGCAAACCTGAGAACCCAGTCAGTTGAGGAACCTGCAATTTTGAGGAATTTGAGAAATCTGAAACTTGAAGGTCTTGAGAAACTCAAGCCTCTCACTAAAAATATTTATCTAATATATTTTTTGAAATATATTTAAAATATTTGTGGCTACTAGGGCAGTATGCATTATGTTCATGACAATGTCTAATTCAATTTATACTAAACTTCTGCGTATGTGCACAATATTTTGGTGTCGTAAATGCAATATTAATTTTCTCTCTTAGGAATATAATTGTGTGTTGTGTCAAAGTGGAAGTACTTGTTATAGCAATATTAGTTTTACACAGTCTTCATAACATCATGTTGCCTCTGGAAGACAAAATTTACATGCAGTTAGATGGAGAATTTTGACGTGCAAAGCCTACTGGATTTATAGTGTGTAGAAAAGAGCTACTGTTTATATCAGAAAAATGGCAATATAACTCACGTACAGCACAGTCGGAGTCACCATTAAATCAACAGGATCACCTACTAAGAACTATAGTGTAATAACACTGAATAGAATAAATACTTATATTCATGAGATTAAGTGGTCTCCACTCTTTGAGCAAGACGATTTAGATTTATTTTGGTCGTACCTGACGAAATACGTATATACCATATGGGCAAAATATACGTGCTAAAAAAATTGTGTTGGCAATATGAGCGATGTTTATTAGTATCACACTGACAGTTTCCGGTAATGTGTGAAATAACACGACAAATGTGATTATGTCAATCAAAAATAATAAGCGCCAATGATACTGCCAACGCATTTTTTACAAAATTCTGTAGCTCGCTAGACCTGTTTTCTTGGAACATTATTATTATGTCATTGCTGTTATATTTCTTGCGGAGTTCGTGGCCGCTCTTGCAAAATCGATTTGTAATTTAGATATAACTATATATTATAAAAAATAATAAGACGTTTCTAATTCGGTAATTTAATTTCACATTTCAGTCATGATGTCGCATCACTTACCGGCGTTTTGCTTTATTTTCCACGTGGCGGTAGATGCACCACAAAATGATAAATACGAGTACGTCCCATAAATTTCAAGTTACACATAGTAGCAGTTTCCGCTATTATGACATCTTGGTATATTTGCCAAATAACTCGGCCCGGTGACACCCACAGGATTATAAAACATTTTGACCAAAATTAACGTCACCTGTTTAGAGTTCATAATTAAGGGCACATAAATCACCGGGACAAAGAGTGGCTCCTAAGCAGTTGCAGTCGACCGTGGCGACGAAGACTAGTTTATGATCTTCGTGATTTTGAACGATAATTGGAATTTTGGCGCAGTTTCGATCTTGAGCGATTAATTAAAAAATCAGGGCCTATTTACGTTCGCTTTGAAGTCGTAATTTATTGGATCTAAATGTTGACAACGTTTGTGTGGATTTGGGGAATAAATTATTTCTGGGAAGGAAGAATGCGACGTACGGTGTTTGCTAGATAAGATCGGGTTTCTGGGTGCATTTTGTAATAGGGTACAGTTAGAGAAAGACAGATATGCCTGGTTATTATTAATTATTCATTAGCTTTTTATGTGTTGGCTGCAAACTACGGTTTGGGCTTCAATTCTACTGCTATTATTTTTTCATTGCAACTTTCACCACAAATAAATTTCTAATTTTACAGCACTTAATATTGTATCTTGGAGACCCAAAATAACTCCTTGATTTCGGCGTCCGCAAGAAAACGGCCAAATTTTCTCAGAACACTTTCCAAACTAATACCGCCTGCTTTTCCTTCACTTTGGCAAAACATTTACCGAAAAACAAATATTTTCCCGTGACGGTTTGACGCGTTGCACTTTAGCGCAAAAACAACAGTGCTATTTTTAGTGTCATAAAGTTTATCCGCTGACTTTAAGTAGGTGAGAAATGTTTTCTCTTCCCAGATGTATGGAACTGAAATGTTTTCTTGGCACAACTGACCACCTCACTACCGAGAATTGTACCTTTTTTTATTTCTACTTGCTAATGTCACTGGCGGTGCCCTATCAGCGCGAAATTGCACGCCAGAGCTCGACTCCTACGTGGAAAAACGTCATTCCGAACACGTATTTTTTAATTGTAATTTACCCATCAGACGGCCAAAATCGGCCAGCGTTTTCCGTAAACAAATCATAAAACGCCAATCTGTCTGCAGAATGCGTTATGCCTAAGGACGTCTGTACTGCACAGTGATTTAGCTCTTGCATTCTGTTGGTCGTAAGGTAGCAGATGTGAGGCAGAGGCGACTCGTTAAGAGGGTTCTCCAGTGGCAGGTAGATTTATGCCGGTCGAAGTACATTTTCCCGCAATATCTTTTTTTAATTTACAATTTTCAAAAAAATCGCTCTGTAGCTGCAAAGATCTATATTTTATCAACACGCCCACAAAATTTCAACGAAAAATCTTCAAAAATAAAAAAGTTATATTCAACAACAAAATGTGCGGCATTGAATGTAACTTTTTTATTTTTGAAGATTTTTTGTTGAAATTTTGTGGGCGTGTTGATAAAATATAGATCTTTGCAGCTACAAAGCGATTTTTTGAAATTTTTAGATTAAAAAAAAGATATTGCGGAAAAATGTACTTCGACCGGCAGAAATGTACCTGCCACTGGAGAACCCTCTTAACGGCGAAGAGGAATTCGAATATCCTTCCTTCCAAATCTTCGGTCTATAATTTGTTTGCAATTGTAGGTTTAACATTTTTGTGTACCACACATCATATACCGGATGTCACGCTGGTGTCAGCACAAAGTGCCAAAATGTCAAAAGAAAATTTTTTATAAAAAAATACCGAAAAGTGTGAAATACGCACCTAACACATGTTATGACACGATATTGTCAGCCTTAGAAAGTAAAGCTTTTGAGAAACTACAAAAAGTTTTGTATAGAACTCATCCATAATCGAAGTTTATTGACGCTCTTCTATCCAACACTAGCTTGTTCTGTCCAAACCACTGGCACACCCAAAGATGAAGAAGTTTCATTTGATTCTCCAACATCTCTTCTTTAGGGGATTTGTGGTTGTTCTGATAATTTTGTTCTGTCTGTACATATTTACCTCCTATACCACAGGATAAAAAAATAGTTCTCATTACGCAAAGTCATGCTCAATATTTCAAGTCGTATCTGAACATTTACGACAAAGGCCTTTTCGAAACAGATAGTATCTCCATAGTTTTAAGCCTCAATAAAACCAACAACGGCTACTGAGGTTTATTATATGTTTCAGCAATATCATAAAATATAAGAAATTTATGGCAAGAATAATTGAATGGCATTTTTCAAAGTCCGAGCAAGCTGAATTTGGTTTCTTTTCTGTTACATAATGGTCAGTAAATGATTTAGTAAATTAGATAAATTTTATTAGTAATAGTGAAAACTATAGGAAATACCTAAACGTTTGTGCTGCTGCTGCAAATTTAACACTTCCTGTATTTGCTGAAAGTATCCAATTATCCCTATTATGTTTACCAAAATCTTATGAAAGCATTTACGGCATTAAATACGTCGTCCTATTCAAAAATGTCTGAGTAGCCACAAATATTTTAAATATATATTGGATAAATATTTTTAGAGAGGTTTTTGAATATATTGTTTATATTTTATTGAAATGTAGATACAATATGCATTTGAAATATTTACTGAATATTAATTAATTAATATTGGTTCTATATTTTTAAAAATATATTTGATAGATATTTTTATTGAGAGGTTTTTGAATATATGGATACAATATACAGAGAATATATAAAAATATATATAACCTGCCGACAATTCGGCGTCCGTACATTATAAAATTACATATGCTTCAGCGTCCGCCGCCTTTAGATGTCCGTATACGGACGCTGAAGAGAAATCCCATGTTAATTTCTCCTACGGTACTGCTCCTGCCCTCCACATTTTTTTTTACAAACCTCTATGAGTCTATGTTTGGTATTCCCTGAAAAGAAATCTTTATCTTCTAAACTGTGGCTGATAGGAACAATCAAATGGACGCCGAATTATCGCAAAGTGTAATAATTATATTCTCGGATAGTTCAAGCAACTGCATTTTGGTGGTGCTGCTATTGTATACAGTATATCAATCGGGACAGGCAATCTGTCTGGTTTGTTTCGGCGTCCAGAGATATGACAACAATGGGAGCACAGCATCTGGATATTAGTTGCAGTGGACAACCTTCTCAAATCGCCTCGAAGTTCTTATAATAATAATGCTAGTAATGTATTTTCCCAACAGATAAAAATTCCTTTTATAGGACAATACAAAAAATTAACTTATTTTTTTTTAATTATTTTTTTATTTCTTAAAAATTCAATTAATTTCTAAGGGGTGTAACGGGGTGGGGGATTATTCTCTGGATCTCCTGAACAAATTGCAATAAAACTTTGCACACTTCAATATTTTACAACGTAGCCACTCACGAAAAAGCGGTTTTACAAAATTTCATTCTAAAGGGGGGGTCACGGGGTGAGGGGTTAATCCCTAGATCCACTGAACCGATTGCAGTAAAATTTCGCACACTTGCTTATTTTGCCAAGTAGGCGCTCACTAAGAAATTGTTTTTTAAAATTCCATTTTAAAGGGGGGTTACAAGGTGGGGGGTTAATCCCTAGATCCACTGAACCGATTGCAATGCAATTTTGCCACTTGCTCACTAAGAAACGGTTTTTCAAAATTCCATCCTTCCCTTATTTTAGTACAAGAAGTGAGTCGAGTTCAGTCAGCACCGTTATCTAATCCGAAAATGAGTGACCTCAGTTTCTTGTTTTCTTCCCAGATCCTCAAGCACCCTTCTCTGCAGACCCGATTTTCTTCCAGTTATTTCTATAACTCACGGTGTTCCAGCTATCTCTCAAGCAGCTTCAAACCTTTTTTTCTTTCTTCGTGTCCAAGTTAATATTTCTTGTTAACCTTCATATCGATTTATTTATTTCTTACAAATCCTCGTATCCCATTTGTGACACGAATGTTGCGTTTCTGGGTTCCATTTTTTTACAATTTATTTAGACTTTATATACTACAAAATATACATTATTTACACTATCTACAAATTACGTAAACGGGATCGTCTATTTATTTATACATCGTGCGGCATTCCGGGTGTATAAAGGCAACTCTTTACATTCTTCCAGGAAGGCGCCTCCAGATAGTTCCACTGATGACATCATCCAGTTCACGCGATTCAGATAGAATCTCGATGTGTCTCGAATACTCCACAAGATGATGTCTTATATCTCATATCTATATATTTAATCGTTGAACATGAATCGATTGGTAACAAATAAAACAGTGTGTACTGCACCGATTTTTCTGATTGTTTTTTTTTAATGAAAGACTATTCATTTTCAAAAATTTGACGGGTTTATTGATTATTTGCATTTTATTTTCGGCAGATACTAGTCCATTACAGTCACCGACTTGAAGTAGCGTGAGCCGTTTTGAGTAAGAAATTGGCGAACTACAGCTAAATATAAGTTGGCCCGTCCCCTGAGGTTTGGGTGTGCGGTGAATTCAGAGTGGTGTGGGAAACTCACTCATCTTATGGAATTTACCTCAAGAATAACGATTGCATCAAAATACAATTGATTACAAAATTTTAACTGGACGATCAACTGGGAAACGTATTTTAATACCCAGAATTTATATGACGTATTCTGGCACATTATTGCCATTTTCCTTGAGGCGAGCCTAATTTCCAATCATGACTATTAATAAATCGCAATGGCAAACCTTTGATAAGGTTGGGATTTAATTTCCACAATTTGTCTTCGGACATGGTCAGCTGTATTTGGCTGCAAGTAGAGTTCGTATGGCCTCCGTTTCTACATTGCCGAACAATTTAATCTTATACCGCACAATAATGAAAAAGTATTTATGCAAAATATTTTATATAAAGCAACTAGATAGTCCGTCCCTGCTTCGCACAGTGATTTTATTTTATTATTTTATTTAATACTTCACACGTTGTTTTTATTTCATTATGTTATTTAATAAGGAATTGAATTTTGAAAAACCGTTTCCTAGTGAGCGCCCGCGTGGTAAAATAAGTAAGTGCAAAATTTCATTATTGCAATCGATTTAGTGGATCCGGAGATTTCTTTATGAGTGAGTGATTGGGATTTGGATTTTATATAAATGTATATAGTAGCTGACCCGAAAGAGGCTGTCCTCTCCAAATTTCAATAAATTTGTTTTTGGACAGATCGTGAAAAACACAAAAGTAAAAACAAATATTATTTTATTTTATTATAGGCTGGGATGCATTTATCCAGATTTTTTTACAGATCTTTTCAAACGAGCTCTTGAAACAAAATTGTTACAATTTCAAAACTGAGGCGTTTCAGTTTAAGCTTTTCAATATATCGGCTTTTTATCACTCCTATTTAACGCCAAGTTGTGTTAAAATACTTCTAAAGACATATTTTTACATGTTATGCTAAATTAAAAGGTCGTTTAATGTTTGAAACAATACTCCAAATTCTAAAATTAATACAATAGTTAACTAATCAATTTCCCACGCTTATTTTCGTTGAAATCAAGTCAAGCTTTTGTTCATCCAAAAAAAAAACAGTACAAATAATCGATTTATCGACAATCTAGAGTACTTTTTCAGTAAAATACTATTGGTGTTTTAAACAAAAAATCGTCAACTGCCAAAACAGTAAAAAAAAACAAAATTCGGAACTGAAGCGTTTGTCTGAATTTTTTATTATTATTTTTATTTATTTATTTCATATGTTTCTCTCTACATGGAATATCACAGAAATTGATAACACAAAAGCCATGACGCGTGACTGACATTTAAAAAAAAATGGGGACACCTACCGGCGCCAATTCCGAATCTAAACTTAAATCATACATACTTAAATCACTTGTGTGAACTGGCAACACTGTAGGACGCTTAATGTATTGAAATTAGTATATGAAGTATACAACGGATGCAGAAGCGATAATAAATATAAAGTATATTGAGGACGCTAAAATGATAGTGAAATGGAAAGACGCTAAAAAGAATAGGAATCTATAATTTCAATTTGGAAGTGATAAAATAATGGTATTTCAATATACTTTGCATTTTATGGTATAATTAAAGCATTATGTGTAACAAAAAGCAATAATATATTTTGATGGACGCAGAAAGTGTACAAAACGGAAAGACCCTGAATTGATAGTGAGATCTATATATACATATATCCAAAGCAAAATATTCTTTCCAGCATAAAAAAATTAAGCATGTCTCCAATAAAATATAAGTAATGCTATACAACATACATATTACTAAAATATATACTTTAAAATATTTTCCACAACATCTTTCATTCACATTTTTTAATATAACTAATATTCAAAAAGATTCAATATTTTCAAAACATGTATTTAGAATATTATGAAATAAATAAATACATTTAAAAATACATCAGACCATAAAGAAATACGTCAGACGGTTCGTGGTTAAGACAAGCCAAATATTCAGTTTCCAAAAATGACCCTCAAAACGGACTTTACAATTCCGCTTTTACGGTCAACATAAAATCGGAATTTTATTCCACGTATTTAATTTAAGCCCAACGAAATCCCTATCAATTCCCATTTCATCCAAAATTACTGCTCGAAATTAACCTCTACTCTTTCCCAAAATAGCCGTACCCCACTCAGTATCCAAAGAAAGCGAGCCATAAAAAATGATTGTCAGTCGAAAACAATAAAAACAACGAACCACTGGCATCGTCGCAGACATAAACACCGATGGCATTGATCGTCGGGGAAACAATATTAGCTGATGAGCCCAAATTAAGCTGAAATCATGGGCGGCATGGGGTGCAGACGGGTAATTTTTCGCAACGCAGACAGGCGAACGTCGTTTAAAAACGTGTTAGATTGGCGGGCTCGGAGCTAGTGCCCTTCGATGCCTGATAGCGGGACGTCAAGGTCGGAGAGATGTTTGTGTATAAAACAATAAGAATACACTCAGTTCCATGGAAATTGTAACAGCTACAACCAGGAAAGAGTGCTTGTTAATGGGTCCGATGGTCAAAATTGGCCGGAGTTCCCGATGGTCGGAAAATCCCACTATTCGCATCCATAAACCTTAAAAGCATCATAAAATCCAACGGGGCCGACAACGAGGCGACCAGCATATTCGACCTATTTACATTACCTAACAGTGCTTATTTGGGCTGTGGCCGGTATAAGTAGTGACAGTGGTACCACATCGTAACACGAATCGTCTTGTTAAAAATGCACATGCAGTTTTGTGGTAAACAAAATCTGCCAAAATATAAACCATGCAGACGCAGGTTTAAACGCAAAAGATCATGATTTATAGTTCTAGCCCAGGATAATGTAGTATTTAACTTTAAGCTGCCATAAAGTTTATAATCTCCCAAAATAACGATGTTAGTTAAGACTATTACTGCATGAATTTCGAAAAGGTGAATTGCTGGTCTTGCAAATTTAAGAGCTTATCTGCGTTATCGATATCGTAAAATAACAAATTCTTTAGCATCTAGTTACTACAGGATTAAATAAAAATGTTTTATACTTCCTGGGCATTATATCTTAAGGTCGTCGTGAACCATTTTCATTACTATGTCTATATTGTAGTATAGTAGCCTCAAGCTTAAATTGTCACGGGAAATTATGCACGGCCAACGTATCTATGAGCGTCCTGAACTGGTTCCGAAATAAACATTCTACTGTTGATGGACTGGTCCGCTAAAGTGTAAAGAAATGGTAACAGGGCCGTATTCCAAAAATGTAGATCGAGTTGATCACCTGCGATCACTTATCAAACAATGAACAAATAATGACACTAATATCAACAAAGACACTGTATACAGTAATACTAAAATTAACAAGAACACCAATATAACACACCACAACACTAACTTGTCACCTGTAAGAGTGTTAAAGTTTTGGTTTAAATACCACCCTGCATATTCAGATGCGTGCCAGACAAAAAAGAAACTACTTGTTACTCGGACTATACCTCAAGTTAGGTGAATAGGATACAAAATCACCGTATAAACTACATCTCATATTTTTTTCTAATTAGAGCAGGATCCCTCGAGGACAAAATCATTTTAGCTGAAATTTTATAATCAAAGCCAAATAGGAAGTGACATATTTTTGCATTTCTGGGTTCCATTTATTTATTTATTTATTTGAACACTAGTACAAATTATTTATACTTCTAATATTACACTATTTTACCTTATTTACACTATTTACAATTTACTACTTCACCGGCACTCTGGATAGATAAAAGAAACTGTCCGACTCGAAACACTGATCTTCGACTTAGATGCGGCTGGTTCGACTGACTAGACTCGATGATACGACTGACTCCCGCTGGAACGTCCTCCAATAAATATACCGGCGCCTAAATCTTTCTAGACGCCTCCAGATGTTCCATAGCTCCCTCGATGTGTACCGGATATTCCAAAAGATGATGTCATACTCGAGTACGTTGTAGTATAAATCCAGCACATTCTAGTAATTGTCCGTTACAATATGATCCCCAAAATTTTCTATGGGAATAATTTGTTTCAATAACGTAGGGCCGCTTATTAATTCATACGAAATGCGTCAAATGTTGTTGGGAAATTGAAAGAAGATTTAATTTCGAATTAATTAATCGCACAGTTTCCTGTAAAGTAAATTCACCGTTTAGTTTAGGGAATTTTATTTTTGTGTGTTAACTTTTTTTTGGAATTTATATAACCTCAAAAAGTCTTCCGCTCGTTTTTTACCCAACGATGTTTTACTAATAGATACGGTGAAAGGACCACCATACATAGTGATACATTTCAACCCAAATGTGACGTCAGACGTTGCGTTGGGGTTGCAGCCATGTAGCTTTGGCGGCGGAAAAGCTTTGCAACGTATCTATTAGTATAAGCTGTTTATATTTTAACAACGCCGCAATTTCTATCGGCAACACTGCACGGACTTGGGAATTTTTTGACATTTAGATTTTTGAGGTTATCTTAGGAAATCTTGGAAAGTTACATTATTTTTATTCAAAATACAATAAAAGCTACGAATATAACAGTACCAAGGCTTGAGAATATTCTACAGAAATTTCGTCGGCATCGTATATTTATTTCATGAACAACTCCAGTTCCGTCTTCATCATCGTCATCATCTGTTCATTTTGCGAGTATACGTATACCTACTATTGGAATCATTTCTTAGCGCCCACTAAATAAAAAGTTAGGTTGGCAGTATCCCTTTTAGTTTCTTTACGATAGTGCACGTAATTTAACCTCAAAAATGTGACAATCTGCCCCACATTTGATTTCCAGAGCTAAAATGAGTAACCAAGATGCTGAACCTTTTAGCAGATGTAGATAATTTTAAAACTCAAGACTTAAAAGAACTGTTAACTGTAAATATGGCATTTTTGGAGAATTAAATCTAGGGAAGCATGTATGTAATTAATTTTACACACTAGGTTACACGTCTAAGAGGGTCAGAACATGGACGGTTAGTTACATCACTGAACATGTGATAATGACCTTTCCGAGCCCAACACGCAAAGAAAATGTTTCTGGGTTGCATTTTTGACTCGGTCAGGGTCATCACTCGTAAATACCTTGTATAAAAATAGTGATGAAAACCTCAAGACTAAATTTAATGGATTACGATTTTGCGAAAGACATTATGGAAACCTATGAATTACCGAGAACATTGGGCGCTGTACGTTTATTGATTTAGATAAGGAGTACGACAATATTGCGGGGCAACAATTATGGCACGTTTTGAAAATAAGTGGAGCTACAAAATGTTTATCAAGATCATCCCGAGGCCACACGGACAATATATAATATTGTAATTTATGTGGCGTGGATGCAGGAAGATAAAATAATAGGAACAACATTCGATTAAGTGATGGCTTTAACAATAATGGCAAAAAAGAAAGAGGGGACGAGATTAAAGTGTAATTTATTTTTTACCTCAGCTATGAAGAGCCTTCAAAATCACCAAATGTTGAGAGAAGATGGTACTATTATTTAGCCACCAATTTTTTGTTACTTTTGTATTAATGAATTAATTATCATGATGAAAGATTACTATAACAAAAGAGCAAAAAATTAAAATAGCAAAACGATGAAAGAGAAAAGTATCGAATTAAGTGCAAAATTTAAAAATACTAAATTAACGAAACACCATACCATCTGATTATCAAAAGTCACATCAGAGAAATATCAAATTAGCGAAACAGGAAAACACGAAATTAAAGAAGCAGAAAAATATAAGATTTATTAGATATTAAAATATCAAATTATAAAATTAATGAAACATGACAACATCAAATTAATGAATTATCGAAACTTCAGATTCATGAAATATCAACTCAACGAAATGACAAACTGTCAAGTTGACGAAGAACCAACATAATTATCATATTGACGAAATAGCAAACGCGAAATTAACCAAATATCGCAATATCACAACAAAAAATTAAATTTTCTAAATTATTGCCAAATTAACGCAATATCAATTCAACGAAATTTTATTTTGATGAAAGATCACTATAACAAAACAACAAAAAATTAAAGTAGCAAAACGATGAATGAAAAAAATATCGAATTAAGTTCAAAATTTAAAAATACTAAATTAACGAAACACCATACCATCTGATTATCAAAAGTCACATCAGAGAATTATCAAATTAGCGAAACAGGAAAACACGAAATTAAAGAAGCAGAAAAATATAAGATTTATTCGATATTAAAATATCAAATTATCAAATTAATGAAACATGACCATATCAAATTAATGAATTATCGAAATGTCAGATTCACGAAATATCAACTCAACGAAATGACAAACTGTCAAGTGGACGAAGAACCAACATAATTATCATATTGACGAAATAGCAAACGCGAAATTAACCAAATATCGCAATACCACAACAAGAAATTAAATTTTCTAAATTAATCCCAAATTAACGCAATATCAATTCAACGAAATTTCATTTTGATGAAAGATCACTATAACAAAAGAACAGAAAATTTATATAGCGAAACGATGAAAGAGAAAAATATCGAATTAAGTTCAAAATTTAAAAATACTAAATTAACGAAGCACCATACCATCTGATTATCAAAAGTCACATCAGAGAAATATCAAATAAGCGAAACAGGAAAACATGAAATTAAAGAAGCAGAAAATTATAAAATTTATTCGATATTAAAATATCAAATTATCAAATTAATGAAAAATGACCATATCAAATTAATAAATTATCGAAATGTCAGATTCACGAAATATCAACTCAACGAAATGACAAACTGTCAAGTGGACGAAGAACCAACATAATTATCATATTGACGAAATAGCAAACTCGAAATTAACCAAATATCGCAATATCACAACAAAAAATTAAATTTTGTAAATTAATGTCAAATTAACGCAATATTCATTCAACGAAATTTCATTTTTATGAACGATCACTATAACAAAAGAACAAAAAATTAAAAAAGCGAAACAATGAAAGAAAAAAATATCGAATTAAGTTCAAAATTTAAAAATACAAAATTAACGAAACACCATACCATCTGATTATCAAAAGTCACATCAGAGAAATATCAAATTAGCGAAACAGAAAAACATGAAATTAAAGAAGCAGAAAAATATAAGATTTATTAGATATTAAAATATCAAATTATAAAATTAATGAAACATGACAATATCAAATTAATGAATTATCGAAATTTCAGATTCACGAAATATCAACTCAACGAAATGACAAACTGTCAAGTTGACGAAGAACCAACATAATTATCATATTGACAAAACAGCAAACGCGAAATTAACCAAATATCGCAATATCACAACAAAAAATTAAATTTTCTAAATTAATGTAAAATTAACGCAATATCAATTCAACGAAATTTCATTTTGATGAAAGATCACTATAACAAAAGAACAAAAAATTAAAATAGCAAAACGATGAATGAAAAAAATATCGAATTAAGTTCAAAATTTAAAAATACTAAATTAACGAAACACCATACCATCTGATTATCAAAAGTCACATCAGAGAAATATCAAATTAGCGAAACAGAAAAACATGAAATTAAAGAAGCAGAAAAATATAAGATTTATTCGATATTAAAATATCAAATTATCAAATTAATGAAACATGACAATATCAAATTAATGAATTATCGAAATTTCAGATTCACGAAATATCAACTTAACGAAATGACAAACTGTCAAGTTGACGAGGAACCAACATAATTATCATATTGACGAAATAGCAAACGCGAAATTAACCAAATATCGCAATATCACAACAAAAAATTAAATTTTCTAAATTAATGCCAAATTAACGCAATATCAATTCAACGAAATTTTATTTTGATGAAAGATCACTATAACAAAACTACAAAAAATTAAAATAGCAAAACGATGAATGAAAAAAATATCGAATTAAGTTCAAAATTTAAAAATACTAAATTAACGAAACACCATACCATCTGATTATCAAAAGTCACATCAGAGAAATATCAAATTAGCGAAACAGGAAAACATGAAATTAAAGAAGCAGAAAATATAAGACTTATTAGATGTTAAAATATCAAATTAATGAAATATGACAATATCAAATTAATTAATTATCGAAATGTCAGATTCACGAAATATCAACTCAACGAAATGACAAACTGTCAAGTGGCCGAAGAACCAATATAATTATCATATTGACGAAATAGCAAACTCGAAATTAACCAAATATCGCAATATCACAACAAAAAATTAAATTTTGTAAATTAATGTCAAATTAACGCAATATTCATTCAACGAAATTTCATTTTTATGAACGATCACTATAACAAAAGAACAAAAAATTAAAAAAGCGAAACAATGAAAGAAAAAAATATCGAATTAAGTTCAAAATTTAAAAATACAAAATTAACGAAACACCATACCATCTGATTATCAAAAGTCACATCAGAGAAATATCAAATTAGCGAAACAGAAAAACATGAAATTAAAGAAGCAGAAAAATATAAGATTTATTAGATATTAAAATATCAAATTATAAAATTAATGAAACATGACAATATCAAATTAATGAATTATCGAAATTTCAGATTCACGAAATATCAACTCAACGAAATGACAAACTGTCAAGTTGACGAAGAACCAACATAATTATCATATTGACAAAACAGCAAACGCGAAATTAACCAAATATCGCAATATCACAACAAAAAATTAAATTTTCTAAATTAATGTAAAATTAACGCAATATCAATTCAACGAAATTTCATTTTGATGAAAGATCACTATAACAAAAGAACAAAAAATTAAAATAGCAAAACGATGAATGAAAAAAATATCGAATTAAGTTCAAAATTTAAAAATACTAAATTAACGAAACACCATACCATCTGATTATCAAAAGTCACATCAGAGAAATATCAAATTAGCGAAACAGAAAAACATGAAATTAAAGAAGCAGAAAAATATAAGATTTATTCGATATTAAAATATCAAATTATCAAATTAATGAAACATGACAATATCAAATTAATGAATTATCGAAATTTCAGATTCACGAAATATCAACTTAACGAAATGACAAACTGTCAAGTTGACGAGGAACCAACATAATTATCATATTGACGAAATAGCAAACGCGAAATTAACCAAATATCGCAATATCACAACAAAAAATTAAATTTTCTAAATTAATGCCAAATTAACGCAATATCAATTCAACGAAATTTTATTTTGATGAAAGATCACTATAACAAAACTACAAAAAATTAAAATAGCAAAACGATGAATGAAAAAAAATATCGAATTAAGTTCAAAATTTAAAAATACTAAATTAACGAAACACCATACCATCTGATTATCAAAAGTCACATCAGAGAAATATCAAATTAGCGAAACAGGAAAACATGAAATTAAAGAAGCAGAAAATATAAGATTTATTAGATGTTAAAATATCAAATTATCAAATTAATGAAATATGACAATATCAAATTAATTAATTATCGAAATGTCAGATTCACGAAATATCAACTCAACGAAATGACAAACTGTCAAGTGGACGAAGAACCAACATAATTATCATATTGACGAAATAGCAAACGAGAAATTAACCAAATATCGCAATATCACAACAAAAAATTAAATTCACATCAGAGAAATATGAAATTAGCGAAACAGAAAATTAAAAAAAAAATAAAAAAATTAAATTTTTTAAATTAAGAACAGAAAAAGAAGAGAGGAACCAAGTTCTCTGGTATGCATTCAAAATATTTTTTTTAGAAACTGTGTACTGACGAAATATCATTTACATCTACTTGCATCATAAATTTCCTTAATGTGAACGCGTAGGCCCACGAAAATTCTTGTGGCGTTCACTTGAGAAGCTTTCGAAATGATTTTAATGTCAATGTGCAGGGAAAGGTTTTTGAAGAGACTTCTTGGATCACTTCCTTTCATTAATGGTTACAAGACAAAACTGTATAAACGTCTTGTGCCATATTTTAATTGCTCTTTTTACTGATTTACTCCAATATTCAAAGTAGATCAATTTTCATGCACAAAGGGCGATATAAAGCTTAGATGACAACGCCTTTGTGTTTGTGTTGTGTATTATATTGGGCAATTAAAGCCCATCCTCTTCGTTTTTGTTTGACTATGCTTAATAAAGACTATTCAATTTTTGCCTACCTAGATGATCTAAAAATTGATATCTTAACATCAAATTTTAAAATGTATAAATACATATGTATTTCTTCAATTGACTATTACTAAAAGGTCACACACCACAATGTCCGTACCAGATGATGAGTTGTTGTCTTTCCCTATCTTTATTGTTCTTATTGCGTCGTCTAGTTCTTCCTCCCTTATGTCTTCTGGGTTTCCGGATTCAATTCTTGTTTCTTCTTTCTTGTATACTGTTGTATTTTCTGTCTCTCCGTTTAGTAGTGTCGTGAAATTCTCTTTCCATCTTTTCATTATTTCCATTAGCTTCGATATTGGTGTTATTACGTTTAATTAACATTTATTAACTCGTTTGCTTCAACATGAGATCTAAAGTAGTAACCAAAGCAGTACAGTTTGGTGATTAATAATTTTAAGGGATAAGGAATTTAAATTGTCTTCAAAGACTAGCAGATTACAATTCGCATTTGCTTTGAACTTTGGACCATGACAAGCAAGATTGTTCTCTGACTAGACAAACTTCAAGTTCAGATCTCCGGATGGATGCAAACATGCCTGTGAGCAATATGCACAATGCGCTGTAACAAGTTAAAGTGTTGGTGGATGGTGGATACCATACAGATTGTTAGAAAGAAGATGGTACCAGTAAAAACTGTAGAGAAGAAAATGCTTGGGTCACATTGTTACACATGTCTGCCCATGACGATTACGCCCAAGCTAAATTTGATTATTCAATTTATAACATATTTTTAAAACGTCGCTCTGTAAAATAAAACCATATAAGTCGACGTTTAAAGAGTTGTTGGACGACGCCACTCCACCCCAAATAATAAGCAAATGTCTTAAAATTTAGAGCAAGCCAGTCGAACTACTTACTATTATACAAGTTCTAGAAGTTATAATGTCAAAAGTTGACCATAGCATTTTGATTATTCGACTTAGTTTTCTTGTTCTTTCATTTGCACCTGGGGTGTTTTTTTCGCTTTCCAATACTCAAATGAATTTTTTGCATGATCCAAGCTCCCACCAGAGCGCCAAATTAACATCTCCATTGACACACGTTAGACCGTCGCGTTTGGCGCGGGCGCCTTCCAAGGCCGCTCGAAATCTGTCAAGGTCGCGATATTCGGTTGTCCCGGTGAGATGAGGTGTCGACGAGTCGTCCATGCAGACACATGCTCAGCACACTTACATAACCCGCACACCGCCGCCATGGCCTTTAGAGGTTATTACCTCGGCGAACTCGCGAGCGCCCGTCTCTTCGCTGTCTGCACCGCTGGAACGGCTTGTCTGCCCGCTCGCCTGCTGCGGCTGCCGATGGTGATGTGTCGGACACCGGTACACGCTCAAGCGACAATCTGCACTCTACTAATAGTGCAGGATTCCGACTTGTGGGATACCCCAAGGGACCGTTCTAAGACCGGTGCTGTTCACCTTGGTTCATTCTTTGGCACATCTGTCGGGTTTGTCCCTTCGGGACGATTACCTATTACGTCTTGCAGTCGCTCTTTTGTCTTTAGACACAGTTTGACAAGTATAGACTAAAACGTAGATAATTACATCCCTCCTCACGGGCAAATATAATCCTTCTTATAATTTATTTCTGCACAAAGATAAAACTGAGAGGTTTCTTCAGACACGATTCCCGTTGCTCACCTTGATGGATGCATCACTACATCTGTCGGTCTTATGATCCAAAGAATGGAAATTAACTTAATTGCGCTTTGTATCTGTAACAATGTAAATACACTTTTATCGCTTCTTATATTTTGTTTTATGTATTGGTGCCACAATTTAAAAAAGTAAGTTATAACGGCCTGACGTTTTTTTGTGATGTTGCCAGAGCTTACGAGTTTATTGTCCTCCAAACAATTTAAAAATATTTCTGTATGTGATAAGGTCGTCTCATCTTTGCATTAAGGAAAACTGCGAAATTTAGTTTTTGGTCTGCAATGGTATTTCACACGAATGGTTCCCTTTTTAGGGTTCCGTACCCAAAGGGTGCCTTAATACTAAGGCTCCGCTGCCTGTCCGTTCGTCCGTCTGTCACAATATTTTGAACCGTAATATTTCGACACTTGAAATTTTCACAAATACTATAAAACAAATAAGTAATAAAAATAAAACAAAAGTTAAAAATAATCCTCATACAAGAAACGTGTTTTTATCGGCGTTCTTTTACTAAGGCATTTTAAAAAAATATTTAGTGTTACATATTGTATTAAAATTTCTTAATTATGCTTACGTAAAGCTTCCAAAATATCAATTTGATATTTTTATATTTCGTTAATTTCACATTTTGTCATTTCGCTGATTTGATACATATCTTTGATGTGTCTCTCAGTTGGTTTCTCTGATATTTTGGTATATCGTTAACCTGGTGTTTTGTTATTTTGGTAATTTGCTTCTTTAATTTCATGTTTTCCTGTTTTGCTAATTTGATATTTCTCCAATGTGACTTTTGATAATCAGATGGTATGGTATTTTTAAATTTTGAACTTAATTCGATATTTTTCTCTTTCATCGTTTTGCCCTTTTAATTTTTAGTTCTTTTGTTATTGTGATCTTTCATCAAAATGAAATTTTGCTATATTTGATCCACCGTTACTTTGCTTTTTCCTTCCGTCATTTGATATTTTTGATATGTTCCCTTGTCGTTAAATTGAATGTTTCCTTAGTTTTTTTTTTAAATACAAATATATGACATTTTAGTGTTCCGCCAATCTCACATTTCTGTTATTTCGTTCATATGATTTTAATTTTTTTTCAACTTGATATTCGTTAATATATTGTATATTTCAGCAATATGATGTTTTTCTGTTTTGGGTAATTTGATATTGCCATAATTCGATATTGGATCAACTGTTATTGGATTTGTCACTAATTTGATATTACGTTTATTTAACATATACCTATTTTGTGAATTTGATATTTTACTATTTCGTGAATTTGTATTAAAATATTCCATTAAAATTTCATGTTCTTAATTATGCTTACGTAAAGCTTCCAAAATATCAATTTGATATTTTTATATTTCGTTAATTTCACATTTTGTCATTTCCATGATTTGATACATTTCGTTGATGCGTCTCTCATTTGGTTTCTCTGATATTTTGGAATGTCGTCGAACCTGGTATTTTGTTATTTTGGTAAATTTGTAATTTCGTTGAATTGATATTGCGTTAATTTGACATTAATTTAGAAAATTCAATTTTTTGTTGTGATACTGCCATTTTTGGTTAATTTCGCGTTTGCTATTTTGTCAAGATGATAATTATGTTGGTTCTTCGTCCACTTGACAGTTTATCATTTCGTTGAGTTAATATTTCGTCAATCTAAAATTTCGATAATTTATTAATTTGATATTGTCAAATTTCATTAATATGATAATTTGATATTTTAATATCTAATAAATGTTATATTTTTCTGCTTCTTTAATTTCCTGTTTTCCTGTTTCGCTAATTTGATATTTCTCTGATGTGACTTTTGATAATCATATGGTATGGTGTTTCGTTAATTTAGTATTTTTAAATTTTGAAATTAATTCGATATTTTTTTCATTCATCGTTTTGCTATTTAAATTTTTTGTTCTTTTGTTACAGTGATCTTTCATCAAAATTAAATTTGGTTGAATTTATATTGCGTTAATTTGACATTAATTTAGAAAATTTAATTTTTTATTGTGATATTGCGATATTTGGTTAATTTCGCGTTTGCTATTTCGTCAATATGATAATTATGTTGGTTCTTCGTCCACTTGACAGTTTGTCATTTCGTTTAGTTGATATTTCGTGAATCTGAAATATCGATAATTCATTAATTTGATATTGTCATATTTCATTAATTTGATAATTTGATATTTTAATATCTAATAAACCTTATATTTTTCTGCTTTTCTAATTTCATGTTTTCCTGTTTCGCTAATTTGATATTTCTCTGATGTCACTTTTGATAATCAGATGGTATGGTGTTTCGTTGATTTAGTATTTTTAAATTTTGAACTTAATTCGATATTTTTCTCTTTCATAGTTTTGCTATTTTGATTTTTAGTTCTTTCGTTATTGTGATCTTTCATCAAAACGAAGTTTTGCTATATTTGATGCACTTGCGATTCTGTTAATTTGCTTTTTCCTTTCGTCATTTGATATATTTTATATTTAGTATTTTGATATTTCATCTATGTGTTTGATTTTTTGTTAATGTGATACTTCGATGTTTCCGTGTCGTTAAATTTAATGTTTCCTTAGTTTATTTTTTAAATACATATGTATGACATTTTAGTGTTCCGCCAACCTGAAAATTCTGTTATTTCATCCATATGATTTGTAATTTTTTGACAACTTGATATTCGTTAACATATTGTATATTTCAGCAATATGATATTTTTTTGTTTCGTTAATTTGATATTGGTTTGATATTGTCATTCGATATTGTATCAACTGTTATTCCTTATTTCACTAATTTGATATTACGTTTATTTAACATATACCTATTTGGTGAATTTGATATTTTACTATTTCGTGAATTTGTGTTAAAATATTGCATTAAAATTTCATGTTCTTAATTATGCTTACGCAAAGCTTGAACGTTCCCTTTGGATATTTCATCAATTTGATATTTTGATATTTCGTTAATTTCGCATTTTGTCATTTCGCTGATTTGATACATTTCATTCATGCGTCTCTCATTTGGTTTCTCTGATATTTTGGTATTTAGTTAACCTGGTATTTTGGTATTTTAGTAAATTCGTAATTTCGTTGAGTTGATATTGCTTGATAATTTGACATTAATTTAGAATTTTTTTTTTTTGTGATATTTCGATATTTGGTTAATTTCGCGAAATTGATATTTCGTTAATAGGATAATTATGTTGGTTCTTCGTCCCTTTGACAGTTTGTGATTTCCTTGAGTTGATATTTCGTCAATCTGAAATTTCGATAATTCATTAGTTTGATATTGTCATGTTTCATTAATTTGATAATTTGAGATTTTAATATCTAATAAATCTTATATTGTTCTGCTTCTTTAATTTCATGTTTTCCTGTTTTGCTAATTTGATATTTCTCTGATGTGACTTTTGATAATCATATGGTATGGTGTTTCGTTAATTTTGAACTTACTTCGAGATTTTTCTCTTTCAGCATTTTGCTATTTTGATTTTTTTGGTTCTTTTGATATTATGATCTTTCATCAAAATGAAATTTTGCTATATTTGATGCACTTGGGATTCTGTTAATTTGCGTTTTCCTTTCGTCATTTGATATATTTTATATTTTTATATTTTGATATTTCATCTATTTGAGTTTTTGTTAATGTAATATTTTGATGTTTCCATGTCGTTAAATTTAATGTTTCCTTAGTTTTTTTTAAATACATATATATGACATTTTAGTGTTCCGCCAATCTGACATTCCTGTTATTTCGTTCATATCATTTTTAATTTTTTGACAGCTGGATATTCGGTAATATATTGTATATTTCAGCAATATGATGTTTTTCTGTTTCGTTAATTTGATATTGTCTTAATTCGATATTGTATCAATTGTTATTGGTTTTTTTACTAATTTGATATTACGTTTATTCAACATATACCTATTTTGTGAATTTGATATTTTACTATTTCCTAAATTTGTATTAAAATATTGCATTAAAATTTCATGTTCTTAATTATGCTTACGTAAAGCTTGAACGTTCCCTTTGGATATTTCATCAATTTGATATTTTGATATTTCGTTAATTTTATTTGGTTTCTCTGATATTTTGGAATGTCGTTAACCTGGTATTTTGTTATTTTGGTAAATTTGTAATTTCGTTAAATTGATAATATTGCGTTAATTTGACATTAATTTAGAAAAATTATTTTTTTGTTGTGATATTGCTATATTTGGTTAATTTCGGGTTTGCTATTTCGTCAATATGATAATTATGTTGGTTCTTCGTCCACTTGACAGTTTGTCATTTCGTCGAGTTGATATTTCGTCAATCTGAAATTTCGATAATTCATTAGTTTGATATTGTCATATTTCATTAATTTGATAATTTGAAATTTTAATATCTAATAAATCTTATATTTTTCTGCTTCTTTAATTTCATGTTTCCCTGTTTCGCTAATTTGATATTTCAATGATGTGACTTTTGATAATCAGATGGTATGGTGTTTCGTTAATTTAGTATTTTAAATTTTTGAACTTAATTCGATATTTTTCTCTTTCATCGTTTTGCTATTTTAATTTTGTGTTCTTTTGTTATAGTGATCTTTCATCAAAATGAAATTTCGTTGAATTGATATTGCGTTAATATGACATTAATTTAGAAAATTTAATTTTTTGTTGTGATATTGCGATATTTGGTTAATTTTGCGTTTGCTATTTCGTCAATATGATAATTATGTTGGTTCTTCGTCCACTTGACAGTTTGTCATTTCGTTGAGTTGATATTTCGTGAGCCTGAAATTTCGATAATTTATTAATTTGATATGGTCATATTTCATTAATTTGATAATTTGATATTTTAATATCTAATAAATCTTATATTTTTCTGCGTCTTTAATTTCATGTTTTCCTGTTTTGCTAATTTGATATTTCTCTGATGTGACTTACATAATTTAGAATTTTTAAATTTTGAACTTAATTCGATATTTTTTTCATTCATCGTTTTGCTAGTTTCATTTTTTGTTCTTTTGTTATAGTGATCTTTCATCAAAATGAAATTTCGTTGAATTGATATTGCGTTAATTTGACATTAATTTAGAAAAACTATTTTTTTGTTGTGATATAGCTATATTTGGTTAATTTTGCGTTTGCTATTTCGTCAATATGATAATTATGTTGGTTCTTCTTCCACTTGATAGTTTGTCATTTAGTTGAGTTGATATTTCGTCAATCTGAAATTTCGATAATTCATTGGTTTGATATTGTCATATTTCATTAATTTGATAATTTAATATTTTAATATCTAAAAAATCTTATATTTTTCTGCTTCTTTAATTTCATGTTTTCCTGTTTCGCTAATTTCATATTTCTCTGACGTGACTTAATTTAGAATAATTTAGAATTTTTAAATTTTGAACTTAATTCGATATTTTTCTCTTTCATCATTTTGCTATTTTGATTTTTAGTTCTTTTGTTATTTGTTATTGTGATATTTCATCTATTTGATTTTTTGTTAATGTGATATTTTGATGTTTGGGTGTCGTTAAATTTAATGTTTCCTTAGTTTTTTTTTAAATACATTATATATGATATTTTAGTGTTCCGTCAATCTGACAATTCTGTTATTTCGTGCAACTTGATATTCGTTATTATATTGTAAATTTCAGCAATACATATTATAATATTTTTCTGTTTCGTCAATTTGATATTGCCTTAATTCGATATTGTATCAACTGTTATTGGTTTTTTCACTAATTTGATATTTCGCTATTTCGTTAATATGTTTTGTATTTAGATATTTCATTATTGGAACTTTCCTTTGGAGTGTGGGTTTAATTTTTTCTTGCTTTGCCGACAAAGGGAGTGGGCTGTAGCTAAAATATTATGTAAGGTAAAACCTCAAAAATAATACATATTGTCTCAAAATTCTGCTTACGTAATACTTGAATTCTCCCAAATTAGTACCGTAAATGAAGCTCAATTTCCTCGAAATTGTTGTATGCGCAGTTTTGTCTTCCATCTTCCATAAACCCCTTACACCAGCATTCTTAGAAACTGTCTGTTGATGAAGTGACATCTCATCAAGAGATGCAATATCACTCCGCCTGAAGAACTACATTACCATAAAGAACATATACAGAGTGGAACAGCGCTGTAATTCCGCATCCTGCATAAAATTTTTAGATTCTATTATCTGGTATTAATTTACATAATCGTCTAAAACATAATGGGCTAACAGATGTGCTATATATTGCCACATGTTCGTAATGGTGCTCTTTAAGACACGTACTTTATGACGTGTATCGAGTTTTTAGAGGTGTCGTTAACTTAATCATGCGATTATTCGGCCATGTGACTAAAGAGAATAAGGATTAGACATTCCTGCCCAAGTGTCAATACTGTAAACTAGCTGATAAACATTTTCTAGGAGAATGCAAATTATTATGCTCTGACGCTCTGAAAACGGATGAAGCGGCATTATAAAGAGATTAACTTACTTATTCACTCGAGGTGCTACTTCTTGTCGCTGCAATTTTTTTCCATGCAATTACCATGCTCTTTCGGAGGCATAAAAAACAATGCTGAAGAACATCTGAGCTTGATTTGATAAGCTTTCGATCTAATTAATTACCTGTTATACAAGAAAGCGCAGTCAGTGATGGTCTAGGTTGACTCTGTAGTCGTACTTTGGGAAAGCCGTTTTCTTGGTGCCTCCATGGAAAGGGATGATTAACCCTGTGGAACCACGAAACTTTTCTTTTAAGGGATTGTTTTGTAGCTCTTTTGGTAAGTTGAAATTATTTGTACCCATCATTTTGAATCACTGGTAAAGACCGTGGCAGTGAACTTGGCACGCTAAAAAAAGATGGACAAAAGGAAATACGGCAACCTACGGCAGCATTGTGTCCGTTCCTCAATCTGAAAGCCAACAATAAGCTGCACGCGATTATGTAATGATGTCATGAGCACATTAAACTATGCAATAAAAAACGTCCAACCAATTTCCGTTGGGTGCCGGTAACCGTCTCCTCGTCCGTCAGTTTTCACATCGCCGGAGGCAACTCCTTCGAGGCAAAAGTCTGGCCGTGCAGGCCGTGCACTTTTCCCCTATCATCTACCACAATTGAAGCATCATTAATCATTCGGTTGAAAAATACACCAAGATACTTCTTTTCCATCAATTACCACAGACTCAGAACATTATACCTCGTCACGCTATTTATTTCAATTCGCTGGCCCTTCACTCTCGTTGTCGCGCTAGTCGCTTCTTTGCATTCTTCTTCCAACGCCGGGCTAGGCCAAAAGTCTCCATAGAAACAGATCCGAAACTTGTTTGGGTGTACAAGACAGGGGCCCGAGGACACGTACAGAGTTTTTCAAACGTCAGCCTTGAGAATCCTCAGGTTTCAAATAGGCCAATTATAATTTGCGTTACGTATAATAATAGTTTATGTCCGACTGTTTTTCGTGATTTTCGTCACTTGGGGAAAGAGAGAGGCTAAAGCTCTCGGCTTTTTCGTGAAAAATTTTATAGGTTCGTGATGAAGCATTACGGTAACTTGCACTTCCTGCATTGGATTTTATCCGTCAGTAGCAGAACATGTGCAACGTCAGTAAATTCATAATTTACTTCAGATATGATTCTGTCGTGGAATGTTTGTGGCTACCGTCTGCTACAGATTCTAAAAATATTAGTACGTACTTGCCTACTCAATGTTTACATGATAAGCTTAAGATAGTAATTAGACTTCCGCAACTTCTAGCCTTATAATCGAATATTGTACAATTTCGATTCTAATTGTTGCATCAAGGCCTGTGAAGTTGGTCACTTGGTCTGGGTATTTGATGCATGGAAGTTTTTTTCCTAATGATTTGGTGGATAACCTTTAAGCAGTGATTATAGTTATACAATGACACCTTTTCTGGCAACATTCTCAGTCGCGTTTCAAGGCTCTGAAATGCATATTTGTCCAAACTACGTATTTGCATCCGTATCCACAGTTTTGTTTTATGTTGTCCACAAACGGACGGCAGCCCTTAGTAAGTTTTTTATACATCCGACCAACAGTGGATCTATCAACAACAAGTGGTTTACAAATTACCTGGTTATTTATTGAGATCGATGAGAAATGTCGTTAAATTTCGAAGCTACTAAAGTAGGATTATTCTGTCAGATTACGTGTTGAGCGGGTATTAAAGAAACTCCTTATGTAAAGTTCAAATTAACAATGGTGTTGCTAACAACATTAAACAGTCCAAGTACAGCAGATCGAATAAGCATTTCTTCATGGCGGAAGCGTTTTGATTTGCCAAATCTTTCTCTTAGGAGTAAGATTATGCGAATCATGGGAGGCATAGAATGAATGATAAAACATAAATAAATAAAAAAAACATTTTGAACGGGTCAATTTTGGTTTATAAAAATGAATATGTTTATCACAAATATAATTCCAAGTCATTTGTTTTCAAGTGATGACGTTTTTAAATAGAAACCCCCAATTTTTTTTATCCAGATAGCCCGTTTAATTGTAATTTTGTTATCTTACATAATGAAACTTCTGAGAAAAAATAAAAAAGTCAAAAAAACAACAAGAAGTTTACAATTTGTTCAATGCAAAGTATCCAGATAGACTCATCAGCCAATCTACAGTCAGTAAAATTGAAAATAAATTTAGAAGAACCGGGCATGTTAAAGCGATTCCAAGAACCGGTGGTCCAAAATTAACGAACTTACTTAAAAAATTCCAAGAGACGAGTGTCGAAAATGAGGCTCGACGCTCTGAAGCGAAAATTCTCCGCAGTCTAGGGAGCTGCTGTCCCACTGTTCGACAACTTCTTGACCTCCAATCGGGATGAAACTTTTACCGCTGTAACCGGAAAAATAGCGCGCAGCTTATGCAACTTTCCGGAAGTCGCTACGACCACCCTTGTCACCGCGGGCCACGCCCTCTGCACCGAATCATGTCCAGGAAAAATGCTTTCCAATATCCGATTGGAATGGGACTCATCATGATTTTGAACAACAAGGAAGCGCGCCGGACCTCGCCTCTCCGGAATCGCTACCTTGCCCGGAGCCACTGCCGTTCCGTCCGGAATAGAATGCTGTCATAAAACTTTCTCCCTACAACATTGCAACAGATTGCAACAGGCCGCGCGCGTCTCCCCTCCAGCGTGCCCATAAAAGAAGCTCCGCTCAGTCGCAGCCGACCACCCTCCCGGTTCCCGTCCAAGTTCTTGGTAACATCCCGGTACCTTCCAATACCCGACCACGTTCTTTCCGGTCCCCACTACCGGTATCTAGTCATCGCCTGCCGGTGTTTAATTCCGGCACTTTCCGGTTGTCTGACGGCGGGGGCACTCTGCTCGCGAGCCAGCCAAGTGTCGCGCGCTTAATCCGGGCATTACTTCCGGTCTTCACTTGCGGTTTCTAGCCATCGCCTGCCGGTGTGAAATTCCGGCATATTCCGGTTGTCTGACGGCGGGGGCATTCTGCTCGCGAGCCAGCCAACTGTCGTGCGCTAGTAGTATCCAGACAAGTTTCCTGTTTTGAGCACCCTATATACAATGTTTTTACAATACCACTATCTTCACTATCCTCGTCGCTTCCTCTTCTCTCAATTCTTTAATCAGTACCCTATATACAAAGATTGTCACTGTGTTAAGTTATTTTTTCCCTCCTGCCAAACTAGACAGCTGACCCCTGGCGTACCGTACTCCTTTGCAGCTACCCGCGGTCCCGTGGAGCAAACCACGTAAAAAAACTGGCGCTCGAGGCAACCCGACCGTAGTAAGCGTCACAACGAAAACCGATATTTTGGTAAATATGGAAGAAAATCCTCATAGTACTTCTCCAACAGTTACAGCAGAAAATGGTGTGAGTCATCTTTCAGTATTACGTTTACTTAAAAAAGAAAATTAGCATCCATACAAAATTCAACTACTGCAGGAAATAAACGAGGATGACCCCGATCGCCGAATGCAGTTTTGTGAAAATATGATGGATTTGTGCAACGCCAATCCACGCTTCGTGCGTCAAATACTTTTCTCGGATCGAGCCACGTTTTGTCTTATGGCACAGTTAAAAGACAAAACTGCAGATACTGGAGCAGAGAAAATCCTCATTGGATGAAAGTATCATCAGAAAGTAAATGTGTTGGCGGGCATAGTCAACAATAAGATCATAATATGCTTTTTTCTTTGAAGAACCCCTAACAGGGGATAGATATTTGGAATTTTTGCAAAATGACCTTCGACCCGTACTTGTAGAAAATTTTGCAAATGACAATGATCAGACCTTAGTAAATGATGATTTGTGGTTCCAGCAAGACGGTGCACACCCACACTTTGCACAAGAATTAGGATTCGATACCAAATAAGTAAAATTAGTGAAGAAGTAATGTGCAAGAGGAATTTATTCATAGACTTGCTTATTGTCAACAAGTTGGGGGATGGCAATTCGAACATTTAATTCGATAATTTTAAGTACTTAATTTAAGTACAGTTTTTGAGTTAATTTAGTCCGTTATAAAATTATTTTTTCCATCTTTTTTGTCTCAAAACTTTTATTATGTAAGATAACAATTTTTTTATACTGTCTTGTATACAATATTAAAGGGACTATCAGAATCAAGAAAAAAAATAAGGGGTTTCTATTCTATAAAAATATCGGTGACGTCATCACTCGAAAACAAATGACTGCTTGGAATTTTATTCTGTATAAAAATATGTTTATAGTTCGACAGGAATTTTACAGTAAATTTTACAAATTTACACAGGAACTCGTATAATAAATAACTCGTGCTTTCCGGCACGAGGTAGCCGAGAGCCGGAAAGCACCCAAATTTACACAGGAACGAGTGTAATACAACGTTTTATAGTTCGACACAACCGCGGCAAGTCTTTAAATTGCTTAAAATCCATAAAAATTGTGTGACGTTTATCTGACATTTTCTTATTGTCTGACAGGAGAGGGTTTACACAAGCGAAAATTTGAAGATTCTGACAGTGTCGAACTATAATAATTATTTTTTATAAACTGAAATTGACCCGTCTAAATTTTTTTTCGCTCACTTTATAATCTAACACCATGAACCTGGAGGTGTAGGGTTTGTTTTTTCTTTCTTATTGTTCTCCGCTGCTAGGTATAAAATTTCTGCACTCTTTTTGTTTCCCGCTTTTTTTCTTGCCTGTGACAAATTCATCCCTTTTCCTGCCAAAATCCCTTCTATACAGTCCTAGGTCTTCCCTTGGGTCTGTTTTCATGTCTTCGTACCGCCCGTGGTTGTTTGACTGGTTTTCGTTTCCTAGTCTGCTTAGATGTCCACCCCATTTGAGCTGGCGGTCTTCGATTATTTTCAGTACAGGATCCACCTTCAGTCGACTTCTGTTATGTAATGTAAATAATTATGTGAATACGCGAGCCGGATATGGTGGTCGCCTCGTTGTCGGCCCCTTTGAATTTTATGATGCTTTTAAGCCCACAAATGGTCGGATTTTCCTCTCATCGGGATTTCCGATTCTTTTTCACCACCGGACGCTTATTGTGTTGTATATAAGATGTAATTTTAGTGTTAGAAAAGTAAAATGTAGTTAAAACAGACCACAAGTTCAATACGTTAAAATTAAGGAAGGTATATTAGATGTGTTAGGGAAGGTATATGTTTATTATAAAATTTGCAGTATTCGTACTGGCAATTGTATGGTGGGAGTCTCAACACATTATGGCCTGCACTTTTTATTATTTCATCAATTTCATACTTCGTTAGGTCAGTATTTATGTTGGGTTTTATCAGTTGCCAAAGTTGTTTCTTTGTAAATGATTCCTCAAAAGGTACGTCATGATTTTGAAGCCAATTTTGTAACAATTTTTTTTTTTTATGATGCTGAGGTTTTTCGAGGTGATATGGTGCATTATCAAGCACAATTACACATTTTGAATTGAAAACGTTCAAATCAAGAATAAGTTGGTTCTTCACCCATTTTGTAAATAGTTTTCTATTCATTGTCTTATGGTAATCGCGATCGTTAATTTTTGTATCAATTATTAAATCACATCCTGGTAAAAACCCCTCATCACATCCGTGAGGACTACTTTCTAGTACCACTGACGAACTTGGCTGCCATTTTGATACACACATGTTTCATCAAAAAAAAAAAACTTTGCTTTGTCTTGTTTTAATAATCCCGATTTCTGCACCTCTTCTTGTCCTCGCGTCTTTTACATTATTCCTATAATTTCTCTGGATTAAAAGGTATTCTATGATCGATTTTTCGCCTCTGCTTTTCATTTCTCTTGTGTATTTATTAACATCTTTATGCTGAAAGAATCCGTTTATAGCTAGTAAGTTGTTCTGGATGCAGAAATCTATAATTCTCATTCCATTGTTGCTTCTGACCACCTCTCCAAAGTTTCCTATGACATCTTTTGACCTCTCATCTTGCAAGCCCACTCTGCCATTTCCTGTTATGTCGTCTACTCTCTCTGTCCCTTCTATCCAGAATTCGTCCTTTTTAGTCGCTGGTTCGTCTTCGTTTGAGCCATATAGTATCAATATAGTATTGTAGTGAACGCTATTGGAACACTATTAATAATTCAGTTCAAGCACGAACGAAATGTTTATTTCATTTGTGTTGACAGTAGTTTTACTTAAATGAAATTCTTATTATGTTATTGTAACTATAGTAATGTAGTTGACTACTACATTCGCCCCCCATTTTTTGAGGACAACAATAAAGGTGAACAAATCGTAATAAACCAGAAGAATGTCGATTAATCCAAGTGGAGTAAATTTAAATATATTTAAGTCGAATTCCACAAACTTTAATAAATTACAATGGGAACATGTTTCGGCAGAACACTACTGCCATCATCAGCCCTTAAAGAATATTTCGAATTATTATTATTAACCATTCGTTCTTGTAAAGTTTGATGCACGGTTATAATTTAAAGAGGGTTGTTGATAAAGCAACTGGTTAGTGCAGTCAACAATAATATTATAATATGACAAAAAATCTAACCCTAAAATCGGCACGTGAATATTTGCAACCAAGAAATTCCTAACAAAATTATCATAAGAAAAATCAAAATTTAGTTCAAGTTCATGGTTGCCCAAAACCGGAATGATGCTGTTGTTTGCAGCCATCAACGGTTGAAAATGATCATACGATAGGGGAGGAAAATATAGATCTGAGAATCAGAAGAATCGTTAGAATCAAGAGTAATACAAAAACCAGAACAATAATCAGAATGGAACAGAATTGAACCAAATGGGAGAATTAGCAGAATCACTGAAATAACGATAATCAAGAGATTCGATAGAATTTAGAGAATTCTATCCACTATACTCATCGACTGACTAAATGGTTGAGAAATAACAACCATTTATTGATTTTTATTTATTTTTATTTTTTTATTTAAAAAGTAGAACTCACTCTCGTCTCAGTCCAATTTCAAAATTTTTTAGTCAAAAAATGGTTGTCATTCCAATACCATTAGTCAATCAGTCAGTTGTGGATGCGGTGGCCCACCCGCCCACCGCATTCACGTGTGGTGCCATGAACCATATGCTTTTTGGTCAGAAAGACAACTGTGAAATACAAGAAACGAAATTTGGATACAATATGAAAATGGTTGTCATTCCGAACCAGTTTGTCAACCGTTTATGAAAAATGTAAATTTGAGTATACACACAGTTACTTTGATGTAAATCTCAATCTAGATTGATTTTCTTTACTGGTCTAAAATTTGTTTGTGACTAAAAAGCGTATGGTTCTGGCACCGTGTGGGTGCGGTGGGCGGGTGGGCCGCCCTGTCCACTATACTCATCGACTGACTATATGGTTGAGAAATAACAACCATTTATTGATTTTTTTTTCCTTTAAAAAGTAGAACTCACTCGTGTTCAGTCCAATTTCAAAATTTTTCAGTCAAAAAATGGTTCTCATTCCAACACCATTTGTCAGTCGGTCAGTTGTAGATCGGTTATTAATTAATAATTGTAGTTTTGAATTTTATTAGTAAAAATGTTCCCTAATTTTTAAATGTTTTTCCAAAATATCATAATATTAGCGAAATTCGAATAATAATCTGTACATCTGTGCATCTGTCATGATAATGTCAATTTTTCAACAGCCACCTAAATAATAGGTACTCAAATCCATAAACATTTTAATTTTTTAAGCACTCTTTTTCATTTTAGAAAGGCATAATTTTTAGTCTAGTTGAAAGACGAAGTTGTAAATTATATTGTGTAAAAATTTTAATTCCAAATCTGCATCCTAACAAAAGTGGGATAGAAAATTTAACATGAGAATTCCTATGGCCAGTGATAAAGAAAACGCATGTATCATGTGTTCATTTAAGAAAGTCATCAAGTCGTCTATGAATTTGACATAACATTTTAGCGTGATGACTTTTTTAAATGAACACCTTATATAAACATAGTCGGAATAAATTAAAGCATTTTTATATTTTGCCTATATCTTTTGAAAATATGGGGCCCTTCGAGTAGCAACATGAATGTTGCAAAAATACTGCTTTTTTCACGAAATCCTCCAGACTGTCAAATTGACGTAATTTCCACCTGTGACGTTTTCGCAATCCCGCAAGTCATGACACTCTTTTTTTCGTTCAACGAGAAAAAATTGCAAAAAGCTCATGCCACAAGTTAATACGATTCGTCAGGCGATCAGAATTAGACGTTTTTACACCATCCAATTCTCTACAGTTACGTGTTCTAAATGACATGTAATGATCATAATTTGTCTGGGTGTATAGAGCTGTATGTAATCACTCGTGTAACAACGAGAAAAAAACTTGTACGTGTACGCCATCAATCCGTTTGAAGTTCACTCGCCAGTGTTCCATAGACTAATGACTCTCTTCCTAGGCAAGTGAAAGCACACTTTAAGAAAAATACGCGTCTGGAAGCTTTTGCGATTTCTTAATTATCAGTTGGTTCATTAGAAGGAGGTTGATAATTACGTACCGTTTAGACTGAACCATTTCCTGTAGAAATTATTAGGTTCCGATTTTTATAACTACGAAGCAATAAAATTAACATCATTATCCGTCAGAACACGGTCATATTGGTGTTTATTTTAATACCAGTCGAAATTATCTGCAGTAAAACAGGTATTAGATGGCTATCTACATTTCTGCATGCAATTTTAATTTATTTTCAAATATCTTGCAGCGCAATCTTCATATCCACAGAAGCAATAAAGACGACTAAGTAATATTTTAGTAATAAATGTTTTAGGAAAAAGCTAGATATGTAATGAACCATAAACTGCTTGGACATTTATCGTGTTCAGAAGTAATAAGTAGTAATTTCAAGAGGAGACACGACTTTGTAGCAATGGGCAGTTTTGTCCGCAAAGATAGAAGTTGGAATAGTTTATGGCTAGGCAAAATAATAATCTGACAAGTCGTGTACACCTTCCTGCTTTAAATTATTCTGCAATAGTGTTGAAAGCAATAAATTATTTTTCATATTTTAACAAGCTTACTGTTAACAGAGATCATAACTGGGATTACTTAAATCTGGTTTTTAAGTTTAGTATAAAAATTACAAAACTCGTGTATTGGAGACTATTATTATTATTTAATTTCATTGACAACTTACAACTGCTTACAGGAAACAAAAAATCGACATTATATTTTGTGTGATGTGGGTGATATATGAGACCCAAATTTCCGTGAAAGACAGCGAGTTCTCGGCCACCTAACATAAACATCCAGCTGGTACAATAAAATGTGAATACAATGATTCATTATGCCTACGTAGTTCTAATAATTTTTTTAGTGAGATAGCACGTTGAATTATGATCTTTGAAAATTAGTTAGGAATTAGTTATTCTCTGCCAAGAAAAAACCACAGCATTATTTCGCTGACATGAAAAAATCCGACCTCGTTTACACTATTTTACGAACTCAGCCTTTGACATCATTCAGTACTATCAAAATTGTTACTTTCGTGCCAGACACGAATTCCTCTGCTATTTATTTTCCCAACACTTCCTTGAAGGGTATGTGTGTTAAATAATAATCCAACTCGACACCGCCGTCTACACAAACTATGTAACATGTTTTTATTATCGGATTTTTGCAGTTTCATAAATGTTTACCTAACTGGAAACTTATTTGCAGCTGCAGTAAGGTTAAGTCGAGGGCAATCGGTGCTATTCTTAAAATTTCAGATAATGTAATAAAATCTATTTTTACGCCCTGCACTCGTGATTAGCGAAGGTCGTCTTGTGTGCATACAAGCTCCGCAATGGCTTTTTCAGGACTGGAGCTCGTTTTAGAAAGTAGATTGTCTATTTTCGATTTATCATTTCATTTAGCCAATTGTTCGTGCGATCAATCAAACTGATCGACGTAATTATTATCGATCGATTTACTTTTTTTTGGACGTAACGAAGTAAATTGAAAAGAAGAGGCCATAAATCAGCAGTGATGTTGAAGGAAGTAGGGCCTATCCTAGTTGCAAACATCTGCAGGATTTAATTTCAATTAACTCCGAGAAGTGTTTCTCTGTTGTTCTGGTTGTGGTGGTGCCTTTCTTTTATTGCTTCGTTTCTTTCCCTTCACTATCGCATTTTTGCATTTTGCTCTTGTGATGTGTTGGGTTTTTAGTTTCTCAATTCAAGGTTTGAACAGTTACTACTGAAAAATAAATTTTGAAGGATCAGTTTGGATACCCTTTACGCCTCAACACTTCATTCCCAATCAAACACCTTTCTGTTGTGTACACACCGCCTAAATATTTACCTCCCATGTCACCGCAACCTTTTTCAGCTCAAACAACAAATATTTACATTGATTTGCATTTATCAACATTATGGTGTGATGGTGAACCTGTTTACGAGAATATTCGTGTCATTAATCACACGAATCAGAATAGAAATGGAAAATTTGGCACTGGACGAAATTGTGTTGTGGATTGTCGAAAAGAGGTCCGAAGAACGCGAGGAATGTCTTCATCTCCGCTATTTTTAGCAACCAAACTAATCCGGAGATAGTGTGTCAATGGGTCGACGCTCCGGTCGTCCGAAGGACCATACTTCGGAGTCGTGCATAACAATTACTGTCTCTCCTCCGTGGCGCTGGCTGCTACCGTGTGTTGATCTGTCTGCTGGTTATTTATGTGTGGATCGGGTGTCAGACACATTGTTGTGTATGCCAGAATGACATAGTCGCACTCGGGGATAACATATTAGAGATGACTGTAGAAAAAACATTAACATACCTCGTGGCGGATGTTTTATTTTTAAACGTTACCCTGCAGATACAGTAGAAAAAACTTGTGGCCCAGAATCTTCTGGGATCGGTTGGGACCTTGTGAGGATATTGTTGTTAATTTTGCGAAATTTCAGACCATTATTTTGACAAATAATGTCGATTGTCACCCACTAGTGTCAAAATAGTTCACCTCGGCAAACTTCGAGACAAGATTTATGATTTTTTAAAGTGATACAAATAATATTAGCTCAGTCTCAGTTTGAGAATCCAACACAAAAATCTGCGAAGCAACACTTTTAAAATCTTTAGTACTGTGAACTTGAAAACCTCTAAATATTGAAGCCTGTGAACCTGATGTTTCTTAAGGAACATCTATTATGGTTTACATACTGCGTTTCTGTACTAATCTCTCTCGTGGAGATGCCACTTTTAGAACTTGGGCCTAAAAATTTGCAAAACTAAGAACTGAGGAAGCTCGAAACGTGGGTACTTCGGAAACCATAGAAATTGGGATTGAGCATCTACAAGTTTGAGAGACTGAGAATCTAAAAAGTCTGACAATTTGAAGACCAGACAATCTGAAACCCTGAGTAACTCAAAATCTGAAAACCTAAAATCCTGAGAACGCAAAGAAATTTAAAAACACGAAACCTAACGACCCGTGAGTTTAAAACCTATAAAATTTTAACAGAGGTTCTGAAAACAAAAACAAAATTTTGCTGACAATTTTAGGTCCCATATTTAAATTTTTTGCTCGACAATTTTTGATGTCAAATTCCATTTCCTGTTGACAATTTTTGGGGGCAAATTCTATTTTAACTAACAATTTTTGGTGTAATTTTTTATTTTTTTTTTGTTGACAATGGCGTCGTCCCCCTCAATTGAATTTAACGAATGCAACTATAGCATCCCATAGACTATGTAACATGAAGCCCTAAAACGTGTTCTGTTGTTTCATAAAGTTATTTTGTAAGATAACAGAGCGTATCAAAAATCGCAATTTCGGCCAGCAGTTTCAAACGCTGTACATTTACCGCCTCTTGTGACGTCATTTCGGGGAGCATTCTCATTGGTTTGTGCGCTTCTCATTAGTCAGCACGTCTAGTAACTTGAATTATGTCTGGTGAATTTTTTCCCGTGTTGACGTCACAAAAAAGCGCGCGTTTCAAATATGGCAAATGTTTCGGATTTTTTTCTACCTAGTAAACGCGTGATTTTGAATAAACAAAAAAATAGGGGTATAATATTTTTTCGTCTACTTTCTAGAAAAGCTGTTTTTGGAAATTGTGGGACGACCCCATTTTTGGTGGCAAATTTCATTTTCTTGCTGACAATTTTTTATCACTTTTAATTTTTTGGTTGGTGTCAAATTTCATTATTTTTGCAGACAGTTTTTGGTGTCTAATTTAATTTTTTGGTGGCATATTTAATTTTTGCTGGCAATTTTTGGTGTCAAATTTCAAGTTTTACTGACAAATTTTGGTGTCAAATGTAATTTTTTTGGTTGGCAAGGTTGTCAAAATTGTCAAATTTTATTTTTAGGTGACAATTTTTTGTGTCTGATTTCATTTTTTTTTGCTGACAATTCTTGTGTAATTTTTTTTTTTTTGACAATTTTTGATGGCAAATTTCATTATTTTTGGGGGCATTTTTTTTATTGACAATTTTTGCTCAGAATTTTTTGTGTCAAATTTCTTTTTTGCTGACAAATTTTGCTGTCACAAGTTACTACTTTTTTTACTTGGCAATTTGTTGGGTCAAATTTTATTTCTTGCTGACAGTTTATTGTCTAATTTCATTTTTTGGTGGCATATTTAATTTTTGCTGAAAATTTTTGGTGACAAATTTCATTTTTCCTGACAATTTTTGATGTCACATTTCATGTTCTGCTGACAATTTTTGTGGCAAATTTCTAGTTTTGTTGACAATTTTTGGTGCTTTCAAATTTGTTTAATTTTTTTCCTGGCAATCTTCAGTGACAAATTTCAAGTTTTGCTGAAAAGTTTTGGTGTCAAATGTCATTTTTTTTGGTTGGCAAAGTTGGCAAAATTGTCTAATTTTATTTTTTGCTGCCAATTTATGGTGTCAAATTTCATGTTCTGCTGACAATTTTTTGTGGCAAATTTCTAGTTTTGTTGACAATTTTTGGTGGTTTCAAATTAGTTTCATTTTTTTCCTGGCAATCTTTAGTGACAAATTTCAAGTTTTGCTGACAAATCTTGGTGTCAAATGTAATTTTTTTGGTTGGGAAAATTGGCAAAATTGTCAAATTTTATTTTAGCAGACAATTTTTTGTGTCTAATTTTATTTTTTTTGCTGAAAAATTTTGGTGTCAAATGTATTTTTTTTGCTTGACATTTTTTCGCTTAAAATTTTTTATTTTTTTTGCTGACAATTTGTTCTCTAATTTCATTTTTTGGTGGCATATTTAATTTTTTGCTGACAATTTTTGGTGTCAAATTTCATGTTCTGCTGACAATTTTTTGTGGCAAATTTCTAGTTTTGTTGACAATTTTTGGTGCTTTCAAATTTGTTTAATTTTTTTCCTGGCAATCTTCAGTGACAAATTTCAAGTTTTGCTGACAAGTTTTGGTGTCAAATGTAATTTTTTTGGTTGGCAAAGTTGGCAAAATTGTCTAATTTTATTTTTTGCTGCCAATTTTTGGTGTCAAATTTCATGTTCTGCTGACAATTTTTTGTGGCAAATTTCTAGTTTTGTTGACAATTTTTGGTGGTTTCAAATTAGTTTCATTTTTTCCTGGCAATCTTTAGTGACAAATTTCAAGTTTTGCTGACAAATCTTGGTGTCAAATGTAATTTTTTTGGTTGGGAAAATTGACAAAATTGTCTAATTTCATTTTTTTTTGCCAATTTTTGGTGTCACATTTCATGTTCTACTGACAATTTTTTGTGGCAAATTTCTAATTTTGTTGACAATTTTTGTGGTTTCAAATTAGTTTAATTTTTTTTCCTGGCAATCTTCAGTGACAAATTTCAAGTTTTGCTGACAAGTTTTGGTGTCAAATGTCATTTTTTTGGTTGGCAAAGTTGGCAAAATTGTCTAATTTTATTTTTTGCTGCCAATTTTTGGTGTCAAATTTCATGTTCTGCTGACAATTTTTTGTGGCAAATTTCTAGTTTTGTTGACAATTTTTGGTGGTTTTAAATTAGTTTCATTTTTTTCCTGGCAATCTTTAGTGACAAATTTCAAGTTTTGCTGACAAATCTTGGTGTCAAATGTAATTTTTTTGGTAGGAAAAATTGGCAAAATTGTCAAATTTTATTTTAGCGGACAATTTTTTGTGTCTAATTTCATTTTTTTTTTGCTGAAAAATTTTGGTGTCATGTATTTTTTTTGCTTGACATTTTTTCGCTTCAAATTTTTTTTTTTTTGCTGACAATTTGTTGTCTAATTTCATTTTTTGGTGGCATATTTAATTTTTTGTTGACAATTTTTGGTGTCAAATTTTATGTTTTGCTGACAATTTTTTGTGGCAAATTTCTAATTTTGTTGACAATTTTTGTGGTTTCAAATTAGTTTAATTTTTTTTCCTGGCAATCTTCAGTGACAAATTTCAAGTTTTGCTGACAAGTTTTGGTGTCAAATGTCATTTTTTTGGTTGGAAAAGTTGGCAAAATTGTCTAATTTTATTTTTTGCTGCCAATTTTTGGTGTCAAATTTCATGTTCTGCTGACAATTTTTTGTGGCAAATTTCTAGTTTTGTTGACAATTTTTGGTGGTTTCAAATTAGTTTCATTTTTTTCCTGGCAATCTTTAGTGACAAATTTTAAGTTTTGCTGACAAATCTTGGTGTCAAATGTAATTTTTTTGGTTGGGAAAATTGTCAAAATTGTCAAATTTTATTTTTAGCTCACAATTTTTTGTCTAATTTCATTTTTTTTTTGCTGACAAATTTTGGTGTCAAATGTATTTTTTTTGCTTGACAATTTGTTGTCTAATTTCATTTTTTGGTGGCATATTTAATTTTTGCTGACAATTTTTGGTGCCAAACTTCATTTTTTCTGACAATTTTTGGTTGGTAAAGTTGTCAAAATTGTCAAATTTGATTTTTTGCTGACAATTTTTTGTGTATAATTTGATTTTTTTGCCGTCAATTTTTGGTGTCACATTTCATTTTCTGCTGACAATTTTTTGTGGCAAATTTCTAGTTTTGTTGACAATTTTTGGTGGTTTCAAATGTGTTTAATTTTTTTTTCGTAACAATTTTTGGTGTCAATTTTCATTTTTTATTGACAATTTTAGGTGTCAAATTTCTTTTTGTCTGACAATTTTTGGTGCTTTCAATTTGTTTATTTTTTTTGTGACAATTTTTGGTGTCAAATTTCATTTTGTGCTGACAATTTTTTGTGGCAAAATCAATTTTTGCTCAGAATTTTTGGTGTCAAATTTCTTTTTTGCTGACATTTTTTGTTGCTTTCAAATTTGTTTATTTTTTTTCTTCGTGACAATTTTTTGTCTAATTTAATTTTTTTTTGCTGACAATTTTTGGTACCACATTTCATGTTCTGCTGACAATTTTTGTGGCAAAATCCATTTTTGCTCAGAATTTTTGGTGTCAATTTTTTTTTGCTGAAAATTTTTGTTACTTTCAAATTTGTTTATTTTTTTCTTCGTGGCAATTTTTGGTGGCAGATTTCATTTTTGCTGACAATTTTTGGTAGTTTCAAATTTGTTTCATTTTTTTCGTGACAATTTTTTTTTTAGCAAATTTCATTTTGTGCTGACAATTTTAGATGTTTTTTTAAATATTATTTACAATTTTTATTTTTTTGGTCGACAAATTTCATTTTTACTGACAATTTTTGAAGTCAAATTACATTTTTTGCTGACAATTTTAGGTGCCACATGTAATTTTTTTGCTTGGCAATTTTTGGTGGAAAATTTCAAGTTCTGCTGGACAATTTTTGGTGTCAAATCTCCTTTTTTGCTGACAATTTTTGGTGGTTTCAAATTTCTGACAATTTTCATTTTTTTGCCGAAAATTTTTGGTGGCATATTTCATTTTTTACTGACTCGCTTTGGTGTGAAATTACATTTTTTGCTCGGCAATTTTTTGTGGCGAATTTAATTTTTTGAGTTGGTTCTAATAATTAACTACACAATATTTATATGAGTAACAATTTTGAGCTTCGTTTGTAACCAACTTTTACATAATGCATTTTTAGTTCAGTTGCAGTTGTCGATTAATTAAAATAATGTTCATTTTCCTTTAGAAATAGTTATTTATTATACGAGTGTGGAATGTACTAGGTACGCAAGAAAAGTTTAGTAATTTTCTTAAGTGCCTAATATAGTATTCCACACGAGAGTAATATTAAGTTTTATCCAAAATCATTCCTAATAATTAAATCCTTTGTGTTTTTCATCCATTTCCCATTCAAAGCCGACACCTATAGAATGGTTGCTATAGTTTTGCATTTGGTTGATTTGACTATTCCGTGAGTCCGAGTTTTTCTCTCACTAGTGTGTAATGATCAACATTACACCCTCAAATTAGCATAGTAATTCGCTTATTACACACGATTTTGGATAATATTTATTTATTATACGAGTGTGGAATGTACTATATTAGGCACGCAAGAAAAAGTTTACCCCTGAGCTCCAAGAACGAACGGGTAATTTTCTTAAGTGCCTAATATAGTATTCCACACGAGTGTAATAAATCATTCCTAATAATTAAATCATTTGTGTTTTTTATCCATTTCCCATTAAAAGTCCAGACCTATGGAATGGTTGCTATAGTTTTGCATTTGGTTGATTGATTTCCGTGAGTCCGAGTTTTTCTCTCACTAGTGTGTAATGATCAACATTACACCTTCAAATTAGCATAGTAATTCGCTTATTACACACGATTTTGGATAATATTTATTTATTATACGAGTGTGGAATATAGTACATTCCACACTCGTATAATAAATAAATATTATCCAAAATCGTGTGTAATAAGCGAATTACTATGCTAACTAGTGTGTAATGATCAACATTACACCCTCAAATTAGCATAGTAATTCGCTTATTACACACGATTTTGGATAATAGTTGTTTATTATACGAGGGTGGAATGTACTATATTAGGCACGCAAGAAAAAGTTTACCCCTGAGCTCCAAGAACGAACGGGTAATTTTCTTAAGTGCCTAATATAGTATTCCACACGAATGTAATAAATCATTTCTAATAATTAAATCATTTGTGTTTTTTATCCATTTCCCATTCAAAGCCGAGACCTATGGAATATTTGCTATAGTTTTGCATTTGGTTGATTGATTTCCGTGAGTCCGAGTTTTTCTCTCACTAGTGTGTAATGATCAACATTACACCCTCAAATTAGCATAGTAATTCGCATATTACACACGATTTTGGATAAAATATTTTATCACTTGATCACCAGTAAAGGCACCTTTCTCTTCAAAACCCCAGGCCGCCAAAACACCACCGCCTAGAAAAAAGCTCCAACCAGATTTCCTTCGCTTAATTCGATTACATAACACCAGTCCATGCACAATAATTTATCGCGTGCATTATTGTAATTAAGAGCAGAGCCCATAAACACAATTATGGTCGAAGACTATTAACACGGACAATCGAAAGTCGTAGAAAAGCGATCCAGTCAACAGATAAGGTGTACCAACTGCGGTCAATTAAGTCCTTTCCTGCCCACATGAGTCACTAGCGCGGAAAAAGCGCCTCGAACGCTTCTTTTTCTCGTAGCAGATACCCCACTATGACGTTTTTGCATCCGAGTGCAATTCAATAGTAGGTATGATGGAGGAAATGAATGAAAGACTGAACCTGTTAACCTTGTGCAGTCCAGCTTGCTGCATAATTAGAATCTACGCACATCCGCCACTATGCACTTGTTCGTATTTTTCTTGGAGGATACGTGATCGCGTAACACCTTCCTTGCAATTTATGCGTCCATCCTGGGAGAGGCTCGACGCAGTGGCGTAGCAGTTTGGTGGTAGTCAAATTTGTAAGTGTGTTAATAAGGGAATGGAAAGTCATTGGAGACGGTATGGTTTTTCGTCTTCAACAAGTTCTTCTTGCTCATTTGAGTCTTAAAAAAAGAAACCCATCATTTTCTAGAACATGTTAATATTAGCCAATAAATGGATTCGCTACAAATTCTCGAACTAGCCTGAGAGATGTAAGGAAGATGTAGATATTAACCAAGACGATGAAGAACTTTCACACATTATGTTAGGTTCCTTATAGGAGTTCCTCTTATGACGTTAGCTCATCAGCCAGAAGCAGATCTGTCATCAACTCCGAAACATGCTGTAAGAAAGCATAATAATATGGATGGAGTATTTTTGTTCCTGCATGCATAAATAATTTCCATATGTCAAATTCTTACTTTTTGGGTCATCACTTTTTAAATTTTTAAGTGTTTTAAGTGTGAGTTGTATCGAGCGATCAAGATAATTTGTAATCGAGTCATCCATGCATTCGAATCCGTGTGTCTTTTGCGATTGATATACTGAATTGTGGCATCTAAAGTTACGCCATTCAAGAATTTTTAAACAGATGCGAAAAAATGTAGCCTCCACAACCTATTTTTTATTGTTAATTTAAATTTTTTGCCAGATCTTGTGTATAAATGAAATCCAAAGTTCGGTGTAACCTGAACCACTGCCATAAAATGGCAAATGAATTTGGAAAATTAACTTAACCTCAAATCTCAGTATCTTGCCGCTTGCGTTGTTGTGTTATTTTTGTCTAGTGAAACAGTTTCTACTCTACAAAATCAGTTTTTTTAAGAACTTCATTTGCTCACTGCTTAAAAATGGCATTTTCATTAGAACACAAAGCGTTTATGGTTGAGTCGTATTTTTGAAAAGGGCAGAAAGTAGACGGCTTGTGGTAATATTCTGTTCAAGATGCATGGACAGAATTTCGTGAGCAGTTGCCCGATAATATCGTCGATTATGCTCACTTCTCCAATACATTAAAGCGTTGTGACGTTTCGCGAAAATCCACTTTAGAAAGAAAACCAGGAAGTGGTCGATCAAAGAAAAGAAGATACCTTCGGCAATTGGCACAGCAAGTGGACTTATGGCACATGTTAAACAATACTTAAAAAATATATTTAGTTTTATATCCACATCGATTAACATGTGTGCAACTGCACTTGCTGTCATTCTGGAAACATTTTTTAGCTGCCATGAACCATATGGTTCTTAGTCACAAAAGGAAAATGGTTGTCATTCCGAAACGGTTTGTCAACCATTCAGGCAAAAATGTAAATTTGAGTATATGTTTTGGTGTAAATCTCAGCTTGGATTGATTTTCTTTGCTAGTACATGTAAGGTTTCTTTGTGACTAAAAAGCAGATGGTTCTGGCAACGTCTGTGAATGCGGTGGGTGGGTGGGCCGCTTTGTTCACTATACTCATCGACTTACTAAGTGGTTGAGAAATGACAACCGTTTTTTGACTATTTTTAATTAAAACTAAAACTCACTCTCGTGTTTAATCCATTTTCGCAATTTTTAATTCAAAAAGTGGTTGAAATCCTATACCATTTAGTCATTCAGTCCATTGCATGTTCTTGCCAGTTCGTCGCTCTAGGATTCCGGAATTTTTCCACCGTCAATGGTGGTGATACAAGTTCGAATCTTATGAGGCTATGATCCGAACATGTTGGCTCTTTTGATACATGCCATCTGATTATGTTGCTGTGTGCTTTGTTACTACACAGGGTTACGTCTAGTACTAGTCTAGTATGTCTAGTATAGGGTTCCTTCCGAGGGGGTAACCACTGATGAAAAGGGTGTACCACGGATTACAAATTCCACTTGATTACATAGTGAATACTTGTGATTTCATATGATTTCATGTGATTACATGTGACTACATATGACTACATGGTGATTACATATGATTACATGAGTGATTACATTATGATTTCACGGAGGATTTCATAGGATTTCATGCAATTTCAAGTATCTACATTCGCGTTACTAAATGATTACAAAAGATTTCACAATGATTACACGGGATTACCTTGACTATATGATGATTACATTAAAAAAATAATACGATCAAACATGTCTTCTATAGCAAATTATTCTCCTTATCCCAAATTAATATTTTTAATTGAAAAAGCAATAAAGATATACTTGTGTCGCCCAACAGATAGAGTAATAAAGCCGCCCCTTTGCGGGCGGTGTTAATAGCTATTAACATACCTAGAAATGTTATGACATTTATTACAGCCGCAGATGTCATTGAAATCCGAGCTCGTAGAGCGACATCTAAGGCTGTTATGGATCATAACATTCGTGGTTTGTGGAATAGTTTATCGATTTCAGGTGATCATCTTCTCATTTATGTGAATTTAGTGAAAATGTTTGCAATTTTTTCCGTAAGATTAAGATGGCAAAAAGAATGTTTGGTAGTACAAATTCAGCGGTTTCTGGTAGTTCTAGTTCAGTTGTTTCTGGTACTTCTAGTTCGGCGGTTTCAGCACTTTCAGCTGAAATTATTTACAATGACCATACAAAAGAAATAGTAAAGAATAGAAATGGCAGAAGCATTCTGCCGAAACATGTACCATTAGTAATCCTTCAGTTATTAAAGTTTGTGGAGTTCGACATAGATATATTTAAATTTTAATTTAAATTTACTCCACTTGGATTTAAGGACATTCTTCTTGTTTATAAAAGAAATAGTGCAATAAAATACATCTTCACACATGGAGTCTTCATCAGTTTCGATTTTGAATTTGTCAGGAATGGGGTCGTCCCACAATTTTCAAAAACAGCGTTTCTAGAAACTAGACGGAAAAATATTGTACCCCTATTTTTTTTTGTTTATTACTCTTTACTAGGTAAAAGAAAATTCGAAACATCTGTCTTATTTGAAACGCGCGCCTTTCTGTGACGTCAACACGGGAAAAAAATCACCAAATAAAATTCAAAGTTACTATATGGGCGGACAAATGAGAAGGCTCCCCCGAAATGACGTCACAAAAGGCGGTAAATGTACAGCGTTTGAAAATGCAAACCCAAATTGCGATTTTTGATACGCTGTTATCTCACAAAACAGCTTTATTAAACAACAGAACACGTTTTAGGGCTTCATGTTATATAGTCTACGAGATGCTATAGACGAAATCGTCAATTCAATTGATTCGGACGATCCTGTTACAATTTCTTTTTTGAAAGATTGCACCATAAATGTTTATTGTGATGGTGACAAAAAGCAGTTGTATTTTTTTTCTCGTTATTTTCATTGTTATTTTTAAATTATAAGGTATAGTTCCGTCTTATCTTATGCTATTTTAATAAATAATGTTACATACATTTATTAGATTTCACATTAATTCGTTTTCACTTTCTTGACAAATGTTGACAATTGACATTTCGGTAAGGTAATATTACCTTACCAATTTTACATACAGGATACATTTATGGCTTACCTACCAGCCAACTTTTGTTAGTGTAAACATCTGTTTAATATCCTGAAACCGATAAAAATAGTAATGTACCATTATTGGTGGAGTTTAAATACTCCAGCATTTTGGAAAGCCCGATGCACCCATCTTAAATTAACAGTTTATCTGAGCAAGTTCTTCGACTTTTTGGTACACGTATTTTTCTCTTTTCTCCGCTTTTTGTCATTGTTCTTCGATTATATCTATGAATCAAGCTTTTTAATACTACTCTTTATCAATTTGTTACGAAAACGGCATGTAGGTATAAAGATTTCAGTTATAAAAAAAAAGTTTATATGGAATTTCTTCTTTATGAATATGACAGTTGCGTACAACGCTTTACGCAAATGGTGTCCCACCCTTAAGTTTTATTACTCTATCGCTTGGGCGACGCAAGTATATGCAGGGTGTTATGGAAGTCCTAGCAGAAAATTTAACCATAAGTAGAACTCGTCAAATAAACATTTTTTCTATTTACCACTTTGCTGAAATCCACAATTTTGTTCAAATTTTTTTGACCCCTTATTTCACCCTCCGCCTATGCCTACATGAACTTGAACGCATCAGAACGTTTTTGTCGAACGAGGTAAACACCAAAATTTTTTGGGACAAAAAATTTGTCTTTGATAGTAAAATTTACTTATCAGTTGAGTGTCGCGCCGCTATGTATTGTTGTGTGTGCTCGATTCTCGTGCCTCTCCAACTCCAGATTTCGGACGTCCCAGATGTAATCGTGTTTTGGAAATTGAACCTGAAATTTTAATTCGAAGATGTGCTTCGAAGTGTCGGTGTGTCGAAATTTATCGTTTATTGCACGTACAACAACAAGGATTATCCCTGATGGAAGTTAGAGAGTTTATTATTACATGCTAACCTACTTCAATATTATGCATATTATGGTAGGTGAGTACATGTTTTCATTTAAACAGTTTTTATTTCGATTCATTTATCGAGTAAAGTTTTTGTGCACTCCTGCCAATCAATGAACGTGGGATCATAGGCGGGTTTGGTTTTAGGTGTCAAACTATTCTTAATTTTAACTCCGGAAGGGAGCGTTTGCGAAGAAGTTCTACTTGTGGTTAAATTTTCTGCAACTATTTTCATAACACCCTGTATATACTGGGTATAACACAAAGTCAAAAATTCTTATTATGTTAATAAAAATGAATTCAGGGATACCAAATTTAATTATTGAATTATGTACCTTTTATAAAACTGCTATCACGAGAAATTGGAAAAAATAGATTACGAAAAAAATATGTTGCAAACTGTAAACTTATGACCCCTATGACCGCAAAGATAGGAAAAACCTAACATTAGGCCTAAAAGAAAAATGAAAACGACAATTAGTTGAAAGAATGTAATCACGAGCACCGCACGAGACAGGCCGAATTGAAGGCGGGAATATAAGAAATGCCAAGTATAAGTGCATAATTATCGAGGTGCATATTAACACACAGCATCAGACCACAGTAAATGACTGCATGACTTTATTCGCAGAGGCCGATCTAGTCAAGCGAAAAGTAGTAATAAGAACAAAATACAAATCTAGTTACAACATGATAACATCATGATTACATGGATAAATACATGATATATGATGAGTACATCATGATTACATGATGACTACATGATGATTACATGATGAATACTCCATGAATACATGATGATTACTTGACGATTACATGATGATTACATAATGAATACAAGATTTCACGATTTCATTAAGTTCTATTTATGATTGCAAGAAGATTACATATGATTTCACAAAAATTATATTTGATTGCATTACGATTACAAAGTGATTACAATAGCGCCGTTCCACGATTACATGCAGTGGTTACCCCCTCGGTTCCTTCCCTGTAAACACAACCACGTGGGAAAAACATAAAAAAGACGAGTACCAACGGTTGTATAGACGTTACGATGTCGCTGACTTCAACGTACTTTCGACGTGTAAATATGACGTGTATATAACGTCTAGTAATACACGTTTTTTTTTACGTGATTTTACCACGTTGTTAAGACGTACTGATTTTCCGTAAACAAAACAACGTGAAAAAAAACGTAAAACAAACGAGTACCTACCAACCGTTGAATAGACGTTACGATGTCGCCGAAATCAACGTTACTTTTAACGTGTAAAATCACGTGTTACAAACGTCTGATAAAACACGTCTCTTTCAGGTGTTTTACCAGGTTGAAAAGAAGTGTTGATTTTCTGAATTAAACGTCATTTTCAATGTCTCAACAAAACGTTCTGTAAACGTATTTTAAAGATATTATAAAATACGTCTTTTTTAGGTGACTTTAGGAAATAAGTATATTAAAAAAGTGTTGATTTTCATGACATATATTTATTATAAAACAAACAAAAAAAATGGTTTTACAAAAGTTCAAATCTATTATAATGTATAAAGGTGAATAGAAAATATGAAAATAATTACTAAAAACTATAATATCAACTATGTGCTACTAATATTATAAACTATATAACTATAACTATAATTATTATTATAAAAAAACTAAAATAATTATTATGGGCTAATTGTCTTAATTAAATTAGATAGTTTTTTTCATGACTCGGATTGTGTGTTGCTCGACGTGCTGGGTCAGTTTTGCCAATGTTTTGCAGTACAGTTGTCTCAAAATCTATAAGAAATAACTATAAGTAACTAATTGTCGTGAATGATATAAAATGACACAATTTACCAGGATATGTTGAAGCTGGAGAAAATGCTGACATTGGCGATGTATAAGACGTCGTCGAAGTACAGCAAAAATCCTCTCCAAGGTTTACAGTTCGACGCCGCTTACTGTCAAAAAGAGACTCATCACCAAAAACTTGCTTTCTTGAGAGACTTTCCACTGATGAGTTGTTTTCTCTGCAGTTTCCCCAATTTCCTGATGAGGTTTTTGGCCTTTTTATCGTCTTTGTCATAATCCTCTGCAAAGAAGCTCAAAAGTTAAAAAAATATTTAATTAGAAAAATCATATATTATGATTGTAATATACCTGTCTTAAAATGAATCTTAAAAACCTTGTAAGAAGGCCAGCTCTTACATGGAGTACCACTTTTGACGAAAGTCATAAAATCGGTACACTTGCGGAATAAATTTAAATTCTGGTTAGTAATATGCATAAAAAATGTATATTTAGTTACTACTTTTAAATAAAATACCGTACTACTTACCTTTAGGACTTTTGGAAGCTACACAAATCTCAAAACTTGGTAAGGCAAACGAAAACGAAACGAACTGCACGATCTCAGACGAAACATGAAAATCAACAAAATCGAACGAAGCATGGCCAAGCACAGATGACACATCTGGAAAGAGTTCCTTGGTTTTGTTTCGTTCGGGGTGCAAGGCACAATAAAAAAAGCTGTAAATCACGTGCATTTTGAAAGTTTTGTGTCTTGGAAGCAGCATGTTTGTTTGTCGCCAAAACAAATTCGATAAGGCAGAAATTTTCATTGATAGTACCATTGAATATCAATACTCTAACTACTCTAACTAGAGTATTGATATTCAATGATAGTACAGATTTATACGTTTGGTTATTATTTATTTTCGACAATAAAATTACGCTCGCGTCGTCGGTTCCTCAACCTTCAGGCCCCATCATAAACCAATATCCGTTCTTCTCAAAATCCCAGCCCCTAAAATTGTCCCTTAATGATACCTGCTTTCAATTTCGTTTTTAAAAAATATTCATTCCCTGACCAACACTAAACTCTTCTCCGGTCAAAGACACTCTCAAAAGAGATTCGTTGTTTTATTTTTAATCTTTTCGCTGGTCTTTTGACACCTTCACTTACTTCACAGCGTTTCACATTACCAGACATTACCAATATTAATTTCGTTGATTAACCGTAATAATTAAAGATCTTAATTTTTGTTTTCAACTTTAACAAACACATTTAAATTAATATTTGTGAGTACCCATCTACGCAAGTAAATATAGCTACCTACATTGAATTATTTCTTTGCCGTTGGGTTAAAGAGCTTTTGTAATTTTTTATAACATTAACACCATAATAGAATAGGGAATGTCAATTTTATTTTTAAATTTTAATTTAATAATAATTATATGACTACTTTTAATCTGTTTTACCTAAAACACCAAAAACAATTTTCATTATAAATACCGACGCACGTTTCGGTGACATCATCAGGGTGTGAGTGAATCGGAAAACTGATTAAAAGTAGTTATCTACCACCAAACGTGATCCAGACAATTGTTTTGTTTTTGAATAATTATATGAATTCTCAAAGAGCGATTGTTCGTCTCTATTGCGAACTAGGCGGGCGAGATGATCCTAAAACATTTCAACCAAGAGAAAACGTCAAACTTTCAAGGTTGTTTGAGTAAAATTCGGAGTGCCAAATGTTTACAAGAGCTAACTTAGTTGTTACCATGTTTCGTAAAAATCATGAAAGAAATGCTAGCCTTACTAAATATTTCTATTGTTTCTACTTTTAAATTCTAACCATTCTATTTTATTTAAAATGTGATTCAAATAAAAAATGTACATATGTTTTATAACCCGCAACAAACAATTTACCGAGGCTTCTAAACTTGGCGCAAAAACCGCCCATATGGAATCTGTAAAAGACGCCAATGGAATGCGTTCGTTTGTAGTACATAAATTAAATATAATTATATGACTATATAAACACGTGAATTTATTGTAAAAATTTCGCGAGAAATTAATGTCAGAACTGAACGTCAAAAATTATTTATATTTTACTCACATTAATTCCTTTCTATGCTTCTGTATTTGATTTTAATCGTAATTCAAATAAAAAATATAAATTATACATTATGTATTTTAAAATCATCATTTTTATCTTTGAAACCCCTTAGTGACTTATAAACTTGACCACAAAACACGCCTAATAATTTGATATGGAATACGTTCCTTCTAGTGTTTATTTGCCTAGAAAAACACGTATACTTAACGTGAAAATTTCACGAAAAGTAAACGGCGCCAAAACACGCCTCGAATGCGTTTTTATTTGTAGTATAGATGACTAGAAAAACACGTGTATTTAATCTTAAAATTTTACGAGAAATAATAGTCAAAAATAATAATTTAGACTTCACCGCCATTCGTTCTGTTCTATTTTATATAATTTGATTTAAGTTATGATTTAAATAATAAATATATATTTTTTAACATGATTTTTTATATAAAAAAGTAAATTGAGGTAAAGTAAAATAGAATAATAACAAAAAAGGAAAGTAAATTGAAAAACCTCTTTTTAAGGCCAAAGCCGACAACGTTTAATAGCCCAGTGTGCGAGAGAGACAAAATATCGGAAAAGTTTTCCTTAATTTTTGAGGAAATGGCTAATCCTATTATTATTTTGAACACGGAGTTCAATAGAGAAGGGTGATCTACAGGGAGCTAGTTTTTCATATTTTCGTTATTGGTAAAAGAAAAAAAAAACTGCAAGAAAAACACTTTTTAAAATTAATTTGAAAAAATGAAGGTATACATTTTGTAGAGCTCCAAAAATAAGTAACGTTTACCTTTTATAAATTGAAAAACCGACAAGGGAAACCCTTCTAAAACATGATGACCTACATATGTGATTTTCTTTTAAAACAGCGTCACCCGATTATAACTGACATACTTTTGGTTGATTCCTTTTTGTTTTGTTCCCGGCATGAAAATAATGTTTTCAATTGAAAAAAAAAACGGGAAATTCTAGAGAAAAATTTGGAAAGGCGCATCCCAGCTTAATTTACACTGGTTTTTACTTTTGTGGTGTCTTACCTACTTCATTATTTAAAATAAAAAATAAAACTATCTGGATTACGTTTCCTGTAAGAGAACACAGTTTCCTCCCGGCCGATAGAATTTTCGGCCGTCTGGAAAAATGTGCGAAAGGAAACCATTACAAATAAATTTGATTTAGTGGAGGAACAGGGAACCCATTGGAACCTGAAAGACATCAAATCTTTGGAGAATAACTTAAAGAAAATAGTTGGAATATCCGATTGCAAGAGAATTAACCTATCCAAGTATACCTACAGCAAGAAAACAGGCAACTACTGGCAAAGAGAAGTGTTTTGAAAACTCTAGATACGAAAGTGAATTTAAGGTACCGAAGAGCATTCTGAAGAGAGGCAAAACAGACAATAATGGTTCTGTAAATGAAGTGGAACTGAGACATTCTATTCCTGATTACTTTTACAACAAGAATAATTTGGAAACATCTGACTCGAAGGCGATAATAATCTGTCTTGGTCGAAAAATATCTTGTTTCCAGATCCATATAATCTCGAGCAGATTCAAGAGGAAGATGATGAAGCAGTTGATGACATTGCTGAACAATGTAATTGTTCCTATCAACTACTGATCCACACACCAAAAGGTAAAGAAAATAAGCAACAAACCGGGTTAAATCCATATACCGTTTGACCCAAACGTGCCAAAATGAGTTAAATTCAATGCTTTTTGACCATAACTGAAAATATGTATTATTTTTTCTTTAAACTGCAACCCACGGATCTAAAAAATGCCAAGTACCTAATATCCGTAATAATATGCAATACGTGTTTTTTTTATGTCAAACGGCCTTTGAGTGGCAACATTTTGTGGATTACAGAATTTAAAAAAGTTATCCCGTTTTTGCTCAATCGCTCCTCAATTGTAAAATAATAGTCCAAGCAAATTAGACGAAAAAACGGCGAATAGAATAACTAATTTATAAAATATTGAAATTTTGGTATGAACTCCCAACCGGGACCCAAATAAAGATCCGAAGAGTTTCCACTCTCAAAACAGGCCCCCGAGCGTGACCTCATGAAGGTTTTATGCATTTTTCTGGTAAACGGTAACTCCGACGAGAAAATGTTTTAGGATTTATGTTCTGCATTCAATTCTGCATGAAGTTATTATCTATCTCCTCCCCAACGCTCATTAATGACGTTGGAAAATGTTTATAGTTTTCAGCCCGAAGGAAAAAATTAGTCTAAAATGTTTTATTCAATATGGACCTTGTACAGAAAAAACTTTTCTACAATTTGGTTTCTATACATTTTTCTATATTCATATTCCTAATTTTTGTTTTAAAAATGTCACTTCATTAATGCTGTGTTCGGATTCTATTTGAAAAAATTCTTATATTTAGAATTTATAAGAAAGTCGTCGGGGGCTGCGGAAAATTCTGAATATGGATACTCATCCAATCCCACTTTTTCGATGGGCGATAAATCTGGCGACCCAGGTGGCAAGCCCCTCTTCTAAAAACATCATAGAGGTTCGCGAAATATGAAGGCGTTACCTTGCTGGAAAACACCATCTTCAATCCCCCTTACATAAGGAAGAACAACGGGCCTTAACACAACGCGCGGATATCATTGTGCCACGCATTACGATTAGAGGAAAATTGCTACCAAAAGCAATAGCTCCCCAAACCATAAGTTCGATGGTACGGTGTTCTCAGGGGACACCGTTCTCCTCGTCGTCCCCTGACTCGCCCTCTACCATCCTGACCCTCAAACAGAATGCAGATTCGTCAGAAAAGGCGATGTGATGCCCAGTTTCTGCGTTCATTGCTCCAGTCCAGACGCTGACGACGGTGTTGAGGCGTTATGGGGCGGCCGAGACGCCAACGGTAAGAAGTTAGCCCCTTGAACATATTCTGTCGTAAACGGTGCAAATCCGAATGGGCCTTCCTATTGCTGCAAACCAAGCATCAGCAACTGACCGAGTAGACCTCCGTCTTTCTCTTAGGGCCATTAATTGAAGAAGATGATCTTGCCATTGGGTAGTTCTTCTGGAAGCTCGTGTACCTCTAGCTCGCTGTGTTCGCCCTCCATCAGACCACACTTGCCATGCTGCCATCCGGTAGCCACACTGCGCCCCATTGTTGCAGCGATTGCACGGTACGAAGCACCTCGTTCCCCCCTACGACCCCTTTCAAATGGGGTTCATTTGCAGGAATAATGTCTATCAATTTCTTAATTTCTTTTTCAACTGTTGAAAACGTAAATCTTAAAAAAAATGCAACATTGTCCGAATCATATGAAACTTTAATCGTTTGTTATAGACGATGCCCCCAATATTGAACCAAAGTATCATTTTAATAAAATATTTTTTTTGTGTGTTCGGATTTCACTTGCCAGTATATTTATTTTGTAGTGACGAAGAATTGGTACCATCGCAGGTCCTGCTTGATTTCTGCATAATTATTTTTTTTCAAATTCAAGGCCAGCTTCGTATCACTGGACGTTCATATTCATATTCATATTCGTTCTGTAGACGAAAAAAGATTTTCATATAGAACGCATTCCAAGAAAATTTTTGGAAAGATAAAATGGAGGTTCTGCTGTAATTTTTTTTTTATTAAATGTTTTACTTCCTGAAATTATAGATGCTCGCGTTTGTAGAAATATGCCTATACGTGAGCCATCTGTATTGAAACAATAAATAAAGGGCAGATGATATGCAAAGCGCAAATATTTTATTTTTTGGATATTTTCTGCAGACTGTCAGCGAAAATTCTCCACTTGAATTCGCCTGAGTAACAAAAATTTTAGCAAAAAAATTGTTATCTGTAGGGGGAGTACTTTGAGGTACATTTCAAACTAACTAAAGTACCTCCTCCGCACTGACTCCCACCCTTAAATTTTAAATAGGGAAAGTGGGGCATGCGACATATCATGAAAAGATTTTTTGATTCTCTACATATTGAATGGTGTATTTTTCGCTTCTTGCGGGATAAAAAATATTTTTTCTTGAAGATATATTCGGAATATCAATTTTGCTCAAATTTACCGGATAAATGGCATTTTTGTAGGCACAAACACTTCCAATTATGATGCCATTTTTTTTTTCACACGTAGTTTTTGAGTCAGGGGAAAATAATAATTGAAGAAAATATTTGTAAGAGGAGTAAATTAAAGTGGACAATTTTCGTTGAGACAGCGTATACTCAATTATGTGGACGAATTACATTGATTAGAGTTAATTAACACTAATTAGTGATTGCACATTTGGCTATACGCATGCATATTTCATCAAAAGCTGCATATTATTGCAGATTTAAGTCATATAATTTTTTTTTTATATTGTTTTTTATTTCTGGAAAAACACACCGACCTTACAAAATTATTTGCTACAGTCACAGATCTGCTCCATCTGCTTTCCCAAATGCAGAAATTTCCAAATCTTATTATCTTATTCATTGCCAATGGGACGCGGGTGGTTCCTAGTAAATCATCGTAAATAATATCGTAAAAATAAGATAAATAAAAATAGGGTACTTTATTTTCTCATTTGGTTTTAAAAATAAATTTTATCAATCATTGCCTGCTGGTACTGTCGCAACAGCGTGTCTGATAGTAAGAGTTGCTGTCTTCTGAATATTATACTTATTTTACTTATGTTGTCAGACGCTGCATCCTACATGATAAAAGCAGTTCAAAATCTGTTTATTTTAATTGTAACATTATTCATACAGCCGCTGTTTGAAATCGTGGATTTTTCTTTTCTGAAGGGCAGAACAATAATTACATAAAAAGAGCAATTACTATATTTTGAATGTACAATAAGATCAGAAAACTCTATCGCCGACTGGATTTATGATGTCACCTTGTCCCATCCCTATCAAAGGATGTCATTGTTGTTATGATGCGTCAAGGACGTTTTTTCAAACACGTTTTCGTTTGTCGTCGGATTTTAGATCTAAAAAAAGTGTTGGTTTTTATTGAAACAGCTCTAATAAACGTATACCTTAGATTTTCGAATTCCTCAAACCATCACCAAAAGAAAAAGAAAAAAATGTTAATTCTTTTTATAAATTGAAAACGTGAAAACTAGCTCCCTGTAATTTGTACTTCTTAACACAAATCCGCCGTCGGATCTTCTATAACTTCGTTTAAAAACTGGAAAAACTTTTGGCCTGCTTGGCCCGCCATTATTGATTTTGAATCATATTAAATTGTTGTAGGATTTGCCCTTAAACCCAAAAACCTATATGGCTACACCATGATGATGATTTTTATACTCTGCTGGAACTCTTTCACTCCTTAGGTATTTTAATTTTTTATTTGATTAGAAAAACACCTGTACTTAATGTAAGAATTTCACGAAAAATAAACGACGACAAACACGCCTATATGACAGTAGAAAAACACGTGTATTTAATGTAAAAATTTTGCGAGAAACAAACGTCAGAACTGCACGTGGAAAATAACTTATATTTTATCAACATTATGTACCTTTCGTTGATTAACAATATTGATTAAACGTCTTTATTTCGTCATATATAATATTTAAAAATAACGTAATTTTTTAACGTTGAATTGTCGTAATTTATAGATACGTAGTCAATATTTTATTGTAAATCAACGTTGAATTTACGTTATGTAAAATACGTTGAAATAACGTTGAAGATATTACCAAAATATAACGTGATATTTTCAACCATAAACGTGTTATCAACCACACGGCTTTTCCACGTTAAAACAACGTGCATGTGTTTACTGGGTTACCTATATTGGCAATTTGTAGCCCCTCACCTCTATTGTTGACGTCCTTGCTTCTCCACACTGTGTGGTGAGCGTTTGCATGGCACCCAATCACCAGCCGGAGATTCCTTATTCCGCCGTAGGTGATAACTTCCCTCAGGAACTGCGGCGGGCATTCTTTTTCTTCGCCGGGAAAGTAGGCGGAGCACACCACCTAGGTCCTTGCTCCTTCCTCCGTAGTTGCCGTTAGGACAGCTGTAACTGTTTATCCAGGGTTCCTGCAGGAGGGCTAGATGGATGTCCCCCCTGTATGGCTGATGCAGCCTTTGTGTGGTGGAGGTTCCCAGAACCCTGATCTCCTCCACTGTGATTGAGGGGATTCTGGGGGACTCTTTGGAGCTATCGAGAGCCTAAGCAGTGACTTGTGTCTTCTACAGGAGGTTCCTTTTTCCTTCCCGTGCCCTTCTTGCCTTTTCCATCAGACTTTTTGCCCGCTGGGGACTCCTTGCTTGTCCTCTTTTCGGCTTTCCTCCTTTGTCGTGGTAGGGTTGACTTCACCCTTCCTCGTCTCTTCCTCTCCAGACTTTTTGTCTTCTCTGACACGGAACTTAATCCGTCCCATGTCAAAATAAGGGGCCATTTCGACCTTCCTTAGATGTTGAAGAGATTCTTCATCCATGGCGAATGTCCAAACCTGGCCTATTGGCATCGCCGTTTGTCCCCACACCGTCCAGAGATGTGCCTTTTGTTAATAACAATTGCAATTTTTATTTGCGGAACATTACGATTTCTTTTCTCTCTTACATACCTGCAGAAGTTTTGGCCAGATCGGGCGCCCGAATTAGATAATCAAATTAGTATTCACAACGTGCTCCTCCATATAGCATTGAAAATATTATGCAAATTGGCAAATTAGCAGTTGAAAAATGATCAATTTGTTGTCAATGTCTTGGGTTGAAAAAATCACATTTTGCGAAAAGCATTCAGCATTAACGTTTTTTACCACTGCGCTTTCCGTTTGCCTCGGAATAAGCTGACAGTCGCGGCAATAATTTTTATTTAATAAACTTCCTTATCAGCCTTATATCTTAAGTATAGTTAATTACTCCTTTAATTAGAAGCGCAAACATGGTAAGTCTAAATAAAGGTGATTTACAGCGTGGTCTATAAAGTCCCCGATTGTGCATCGTCAGGACCATTAAAAATTAAAAATGACATAATTTAGTGCTTTCCAATTAAATGTCTTGATTTCTTAATCTGGCCCGTGTTTACGACTCATTTGTTGTTTTGTATTAATTAGCCATGCATGCACTGAAAAGAGAACTGGTCACAAAAATACTTGAAATTGAATTACTTGATCTAATAACTAGTAACATTCAAAAGTAATTAGATAAAGGCGCTCAGCAGAGCAAAATCCTTGCAGGGAGGCAAGTATTCGCGATTAAGGCTAAAGGTGATTGAATTTTATTGCCTGGTGTGCGACAGAGACAAAATTCATGCAAAAGTGTCCCCGCTTTTTTTACGAAACGGTTTGACCGATTTAAATTTTGAAAACAGCTTATGTTTCAAGAAATCATTAGAATTCACGCTTGTTTTCGAAATTTTCAAAATTTTTAATTTTTGGAATTTTTTTCAAAAAAAAATTAAGAATTATGACTTTTTTTCAAAATTGAAGGTATACAAATTGTGGAGAATTCATTCAGAAATACAAATAACCCAAAGTTTGAAAATATTAGAAAATTCTTCATGGCAGAAAATTGATTTTTCACTTCGCCTTTGACGATTTTACCGCTTCCTATGTTCTTGCCGATGTGTGCGATTTATCGCTTTTATGTCGATAATAATAAGAAACAACGCCTCTAACACTGGGCAACTCCATTTGTCATTAGCCAATGCTATTTTTACATACATATACATACTATATATAATATAAATGTAGATTACGTACCTAATAAAATATTCAGAGTAAATTTCGCCCCGCTACAAATATGGGTTTTAAAAATTAGATTCACCATTGTTGCAGATCCGAGTAAAGAGCTTAAAACTAGAAATGAGCATTGGAAATGTCCCAAGCCCAAAATTTTCATTCCCACCTAACATGGCGCTTTTCGATGTGCCGAGAACTAGCTTTGAACATTTCGACGATTCCGTTACCCGTTCTTCATTCTAAAATAAAGACGTGAGGCTAGTTACGAGAGTTAGGCTTTAATTTTCTCTGGTTGCTATTATTACTGATTTAATTTCGAAGTATAGAATAATAAATCGATAGTATGGGGCACATGCAATGACGTAAAGAGTAATTTGATCAGACTACGAAAAAAAAAGAAGGGCTTATTGTTATAACTTATTTTGGCCTGTTATTTGAAAATAATAAGTCCTTCAATAGTTAGATGGCATCTTTAATTTCGTAAAAAAAATGCAAAATATAAGTGCGGTAAACCATCGAAATAAATTTGCAAAAACAGTTAGAATAGAGGTGAAAGGAGAAATAAGTAGGTATTTACATGCTTTGTATTCTGCACTTTTTTACTTACCTACTTAAGTATCAGAAAATAAAACGAACTAAAGTATCAAAAAATAATACAAATGAAACTATATATAACTAAAAGGATAATTATAATATTAAAATAATGAAAACAAAAATCTATATAATAAAAATGAAATGCTGTACGTTGGTAAGCGCATGACTTGAGAACGGCTGGACCGATTTGGCTAATTTTGTTTTTTAGGATATTATTCGTAATGGTCTAGGTTAGGTTCTTATGGAAGAAAAATTTCTGTTTTCTATGGGATTTTTGTATGAACTCAAGACCATAACTCACTATTCGAACGATGGATATGCATAATTCTTTTTTTGTTTTGTTCATTGTGGTTCTGGAAAAGTTTCAGAAAAATAAAATAAAATCAAAAAAAAATCCAAAAATCTGTGTGTAGGTACTCTCGATCATAACTGGCGATATGAACGACATAATATGTATTTGGTTGATTCTTTTTTCATTTTGTTCGTTATGCTTCAAATGATGGAAATAACTCACTGAAATGTTTTCAATTGAAAAAAAATCGGGAGGAAAAATGGGAAAACGCATTCCAGTCTAAATTAAAACTAAAATAATAGTAGATTACAAAATGCTTCATTGTCACCGAGTGAGATCCTTGAATCTAGTAGCAGGATTGATACACATCTTACGAGTTTACAATGACATTTCGGTCACGTGTAAGATACGACGTTTTATGCCCGACGTGTAATTTCTTGTGAAACATTAAAAAGTAAAAAAATTAATGAAATTGTCAAAATGAAATTCAAGAACTTATGAATGTCTTACCATTGTGTGACCATAGTAATCCACCCCATTTAAATATTATGTCACTTGTGAGTAAAAAGCCACATTATACCTTCCATTTGTGTGGAATAATAAGTCATCTAGACGTTGGTAGGGCATAAAATAACATTACATTATTTACTTTTACTTTTCGCTTGTTTTGCGATCTATAGCCAAAAACAACTTTATTGAAATTTGGCCAGCACAACGTATGTCGGGTTGGCTTGTAATAGTATTTAACGTTACAAGTCCGGTAGGTTACTTGTAACGAGTTAGACATTATGGACGAGGCGACGTTAGGAGCCGAGTCTAGAATGTCTAAACGAGTTACAAGTAATTACCGGACGTGTATCGTAATGCATTTTATTTCATACTGTAAGCCAGTTCTTCATTATTTTATATCAAAAAATCACATTTGAGAAAACCGCATCACCTTTGTTGTACATGTAAAACTTCAGCAATAGACGACAAATACGTTTGAAAATGCCATATTAATGTCAGATTTGATTTATAAAGATGAAACTGTCCGGTAAGTGTTGCCTAGCGACACTTACCGGCTCTGATACTGTAATAGCTCACCTACCGGACGCAAATTGATCCTTTAATGAAACATCTACGGACAGTATGAAATAAACAATAAAACAATTCTGGATCCTATTAAAAAAAACTACTCATATTTCTCATCATTTCATTTCATTTTCTTATCAATAATTAATTTTTTACATCCACAGATTATAAACTCTTGCGAGGATCCACTTATCGCTTTGGATTCGTTTCGAACAGTTATTACATCGCTATGTACGCCATCGACTTACAAAAATTGAGATGCTTTCTAGTTGACAGATGTGCAGACAATGTGCAGTCAGAACGGGTAATGAAATTGAAAGACGCAATACTAGGTATAATAGGAATAAATATTTCGGATTTGGGACATTTTCAATGCTAATTTCTAGTTATGAGCATTTTATTCATAAATTTCACATTGTCCGAATTCGTATAATTGAGTGTGACAAATACATACACTCAGCATTATATCAGTACATCTGAGAATTTTCAAAATTTTACTTTCCCGGCTACCACGTCTGGATGCTGGAAGAGAAAGTATCGTAAACGCCAAAATTTTCCTTCACAGACGTTTTTCAAACGGCGTGCCTGATTTCCGTGGATTTGGCATAATTATACATACTACTTATATTATGTTGGGTCTTAAAATTTGACGGAAATAACAAGACTACAAGTCTAATTTCAGAATTTTACTATAAGAAAAAATGCGTCCTATATAAATAATTGACGATCATTTTGATTATGTCTCCTTTTAACTCCATTATTCCTATTGAAGCGAGGATCTATTATTTTAGATAATTTCATTCATTCTCATACAATGTAAAAAAACACTCCACACGAAAACCGCTGACTATAGTGACAAAGTGCTGTAAATTCTGCACGATACGTAGTCAATGTAAAGCAAGGGTAGAATAAGGAGTCAAAAACAGTAGTTTATTCAAGGCGAGAAAGAAATTGATCCAAATTGACCGAGACAAACAAAATCTTTATCAGATTTCCTGGAATTTCTAATCCGTCCCTGACTAGGTACAAAAGTCGGCTTTCTTTTACGGCCATTGTACGGGACGAGCGGCAAAACTGTCAAAAGAATAATAGAAAATCGCAGTTTTGATAGGGAAAAATAATGAAATTGAATAATTTTTTTTTGTTAATTGGAATGGCAGTATGTCAGCTGCAAAATGTATACCTGGGATTTTTGAAATTTTTCCAAAAAACTGGGTTTTTTCACTTTCAAGTTTTATAAAATTAGAAAATTCAAAAAGTTGAAAACAAGCGTGAATTCTACTGATCTTTTGAATACAAAACCGTTTTCAGAATTGAAATTGGCTTTTCCGTTTCATTTTTATTGCGGGGATACTTTTCACTGGTTTTAGAGCCATCTAGCGGATTTGCTTCTCACTATTTCGTTGTCACCTTTCGCCTTAATGAACAGTAGAAATCATTTGAAATATGCATAGTTTTTTATTCGCCAACGGAAGAACTAGTTCCAGTCATGGCCAAGGCACAACCGCTGAAAAACTGAGCAAATACCCGACGCCCACAACTCCACGGAATATACCGGGTGACAACAACAGTTTCGTCCGGACATTCCCTAAACTGATCCTTCACACGTCTCAAGGTAACGTTGGGTGAATCGACCACCAAAAAGCCTCTGGGTCATTTTAAGGGTAAGCCTGATAGTCACGTGTCAGGATGACAAATGTCTGCCAGGACCGTACTGAACCATGAAATCGCAGCGTTCATTTCAATTAAGGAGTCTAGACGGAGAAGTATAAATTATATACAGCAACGTATTAAAACCTTGAAGGACAAATTTATGTAAGTAAAACCATAAATCATTTCCTGAACTAGAGGATGATGTTGGTTTTTTCGGCGGTCCACAAATTGTACCTTTTAACCGAGGAGGAATGGCACGCCAACGAATTAATTGTGTGTGTGCATCCGAGTGACTAATGGTGTTTTTAGGGTCTCAGACGGTGACGTAATCTAGCGATACGTTATAATTAATTATTTATTAATTGTCCGGCCTCGTTAATTGCGCCAGTGATTCGCATAACCTATAACTAAGCGCTATAAAATCTTCTGGAATCCGGGAGATTTGTCTCATTTTAATAATGACTTCTGGGTTCCTCTAATCTAGCATCGTGAAAAAAATTATATCAAATTTTATGCCTCCGCGGACCAAATTTATCGTTAATTTTATGTAAATTAAGTAATCCGGTGTAATTTCGTCTTAGGTGACAAATTCCGGCGATTCTATTGGGAACTTGTTTATCGTTGTAATATTTATTTTTGCGCTCATAAAACGCGGGTAGAACATAATGAATATACATTTTAGCGCAGGTAAACATGTACGCCATGACACACAGGAATAACAGGATGTATGTCGGTCAGACATAAAACTTTTATATATGCAACTAACGAGCTAATACATGATTTCCTTTCATTCCACAAAAACACATCCTTCCATTTATGGTCCGTTTTTCTAGCTGCGGTAAAAACACACAAGAACTAGAAAATTCTGCTAGGAAGAAAACAGCACCTTTGCCGAAAGAGTAAATTACAGAGATCGTTTTCTGGCTTTTGGAGGAGACATTTACGGCGAGTATACGAGGCTAATTATAAATTTACCCGTTACTACCAGTATGAAGGACTGCGATTTGAAATGATGATTAGATGATTAAATTTCCCATTAAAGCCAACCAGAAACTTGATACAGTTTTTACCTGAAGCTTTAAAAATAATCAAAGCAAAAACTTTATTACTACATTCCTTACACTTCTATTACGAAGGCTCTCCAATTAGCTGCGAGTTTCGAAAGTCAAAGTTTACTGCATTTACTAATAAAATAATTTATTGTCACATTCAAAACTTACTTACGTGTCGTCAATAACATAATAACGCAGCTTAGGTATTTAATACGATGGTAATCTTTGTTCTTTACTATCTACAGGGTGGATGAGCAAAATTTCCAATTCCAGACTGATGGTCCAGTGGTTTACCTCTTGATTGAATGTTGAATGAATACATACTTTTTATAAGGCCCTCGACTGTTGTTCAGGTTGTCAGATTTTCAGAATCACAGGTTTGGTTTTAAGATTTCAGGATCACAGGATCTCATGTTTGCATTTGCTCAAATTTTCAGAGTTTTCAGGTTTTTAGTTCTTTCAGATTACTTTTGTTAGATTCATTTTCTCGAATTTCCAGTTGTTCAGTTTTGCATTAAATTTTCTAGATTTTCAGGTTCTCAGCTCCTCATATTTTCAATTTATCAATATTTCAGGTTTCCATGTTTTCTGTCTTTTTAATTTAATAGGAGTATTTAATTTAGAGAATTTCTAAGCTTACAGATTTTCCGGTTTTCAGGAAACCTAAGGAACTGAGAACCAACAGCAGAATACACAAGAAAACTGGAAATCCTGAAAATTGTAGTCTCAGTAAATAGAAATCCCGAGAACTTTAGAAACTTCTTCTTTTTCTTTTGTGTCTTGGATATCTAATCCGTTATCCCAATATTTCATTGCTTTTAATATTAGTCATTTATTTCGGCGTTTCGTAAAATTTTAGTTTCGTTTCTATCCTCACTTTTTTTTCAGTGTGTGTTTAATGATCACGTTATAGTAATTAAAACCTTTGAATTTTCTTCTTTCTTTAGTGAGATTTTTTACTCATGAGATTGACATTCGAGGTTAGAAAATCTGACAAAAATTATATGTTCAAATATTGGCGCGAAAGTGCCAAATCTTTTAGATTTTTTTATTAATTTACCTGAACGAATCAGATATTTTCACGCGGAGTACAAAAACTAGGGTCTATATAACGATACCCAATCCGGAACACTCATACTAAAAAATAAAAACTGAATTTCCCCATATAAAATCGGGTCTGTTTAGATTCAATGCACTGACCTACCTCAAGGTCTACGTCACACTAATAGCCCGTATACAAATACTTCCGATAAATGGATAAATCTAATTGGCAATAATTACAGTTAATTTATATCAAAAATAATAAAAAATGGTTTATTAAGGTTTATTTTAAAAATTTGTGGAAAAAATAGTGTAGGCCACTCGTGGCTGATATTGAATATTTCGAATATTTTAAAATATTCAAATTAAATATATCGAATATTTTCATAGCATTTTGTGGTTTAAAAGTGGCTTTTTGAAGTGCATGGACATCCGTATATTAAAGTAATTACAGCGATTCTGTCGTTTATGTTAGAGTCGTATACGTTTTTTATTGTTTCTTTCTATTACTTGAGACCGAGGGATTGAAAACCTCAAGGGCAGAAAACCTGAAAGCGATAGCTCTAAATGTTTTCAATCTCAAAATTATGAAATTGCACACATTAGAATTGGTGTTGTGAGGGGCCCTCCAGAAGTCACCCTTAAAGCCACTACTGACTGCTGTGACTGCTCCCCAAATTGTCGGGTTTTGACTATCCAACTTTCAGGTTCTCAGGCTCTCAGTTCACAGTTTTACAGCTTCTCCTGCTTTCAATTTGTCAGGGCTTACGCTTCTCTAGATTTTATATTTTCAAGTTCTTAGACTTTCATGTAAACGGCGGAATCGGAAATCGCCAGGGGGCCCAACACAACATACAAAATAAGACACTTTTCAGAACTACAACATTAGGCGTGGCGCTTTGCCGCTATTTGCCCTTCTGTATTCAGTTCTTACTCAGTGTTGGTTAATTCCAGTCAACAGAGACAAAATAGGTTTTAACTGACCGCAAGCTGCTGTCGGCCTCATACCGAAAGACAGGTAGTTATTCAATGATTTATTTGAATAGCAATAGTGGATATTATTTAAACAAGATCTAACAAACAAAGGAGTGACTAATAGCTCTCCACAATGGCGGTCCTTTTATTAGTGGCCGGACAACGGTAAAGTTGAAAAGATTTTATCTAGGAACTTCTAGTATGCACGTGGAACAAACGCCGTTCAATTTCAGGGCCATCTCATTATGTCGAGTAGGACAGAAAAGAGAATAGATAGAATAAAAAGGTTACCTGTAAATACTTCGGGCGGCACCACACACGCTGTGTTTAATTTAAATTCAACCGATCCTTCTGATAACGTGAATTTTCGGCATAGCAATTTAAACATAGAGCTCAACTCAACTCAACTCAACTTTAAAAACAGGAGAACTCAGTGAAATAAAATCATATAAAAACAGAAATTCAGCATCAGTCACAAAACGGCTCGTTGCGGTCCTCCTTCCTCCGTCCCAAAGGGACGCAAGCCCTCCTGTGCATTACAGGCCTATTTTGGGGATATCTCATTACATAAGATCCATTCACTAGGTGCTACTAAAATTTTCACCGTTGAAAATGTATTTGGGACTTTTAAGGAAGAATTTAAATGAGGAGGTCCTTATTATTATTCTTATAGCCCAAAATTTTTCGAAACTATATAGTGTTGACAAAGGTCACTAATTCACGTTTTCTTAAAAATTCCTGGGACAGTTAAATTTTAGTTTTTAAGCTTATTTTTATTTTAATTTTGAATAGACCAAAGAAATGCGAAAAACTTGACAAAAATATTGTGATTCGGTTTTGAGCACCAGATTCTTATCTTTCAACTTTGCACACCAACAATAAATTTTCATACAAGGTAAATCTCAGGAAACTGCTTTTCCCTGAGGTCCTCCTTCAACGTACAATTTTTCTTTCAAAAATTAGCATTTTGACTCTCCAGAAGAAAAATTAGTTCAACCTAAAATCTTGAAAGGCAGAGATCTTTAAACTCTAAGAAACTGAAAAAATCTACAAACATGACAAAATTGCTGAGAATATGGGACTTGAAATTAAAAACCTTAAAACTGAAAGCTTGGGAGTTGAAAGCCTGAGGATTAAAAATTTGAAAACGTGAGAATATAAAAAGCTGAAGCTTACCAACTAAATAGAAAATTTGACAACGTAAAAATTTCATAAGTCAAACCTGACAACATGAAAACCTCAACATACTCGAAAAACGGAAAAAAATCTGAAAAATCTGATCTCTTGAAAATAAAACAAAACCTAAAGTAACTGGAAGCCAGATAACCGAAAAACATCTAAACTGGAGAACTCGAGAACCTAAAAATGTCAGCATCTGAGAAGACGAAATGGTCTGAAAACCTGAGAAAAATCATGAAAACCAAAATTGAAAACTTAAAAAGATACAAACTTGCTTACCTAAAAACCTCAAAGGGGAGAACCTAAAGAATCTGAAATTTTGAGAACATGGTAAAAAGGAACTAGACACATGAAAAATTAAAAACTTCAGGAATCGATTGTCATAAATTCTGAAAATGAAAAATTAAGAACCTGAAACCCTGCAAATCTAAGATAGTGAGAATCTAACAGTTTGAAAATTTACATCTGCTCTCTACTCTAGTATCTAAATCTAAAATTTAATGTAACGCTAGAAACTGAAGGCTTGTACATAATATAAACTAAAAAACAGGGAACCTTCAAGCTAGACACGTTGATAACCCGAGAACCAGAAAATATGAAAACTTAAGATCCTGAAAACTGAAGGCCTGAGGACATGAAAACTGAAATTCTGAGACTCTAACAGCCTGAAAATATGAAACAACCTGAAACGGAAAGAACGATAACTAAAAAACCTGAAAATTTAGAAATTGAAAATTAGTTTGGTCGATTGTGGAATCCACTTGCGATGAGAGTGACAGTCTTTACCTGCTACATGACATTGACATTCGAGGTTAGAAAATCTGACAAAAATTATATGTTCCAATGTTGGCGCGAAAGTGGCAAACTTTTAGATTTTTTTATTAATTTACCTGACGGAATCAGACATTTTCACGCGGAGTACAAAAACTAGGGTCTATAAAGATACCCAATCGGGAATACTCATACTTAAGAAACGCGCTAGTGACTAACAAATAAAAACTGAATTTCCCCATGTAAAATCGAGTCTGTTTAGATTCAATGCACTGACCTACCCCAAGGTCTACGTCACACTAATAGCCCGTATACAAATACTTCCGATAAATGCATAAATCTAATTGGCAATAATTACAGTTAATTTATATCAAAAATAATAAAAAATGGTTTATTAAGGTTTATTTTAAAAATTTGTGGAAAAAATAGTGTAGGCCACTTGTGGCGGATAATGAATATTTCGAATATTTTAAAATATTCAAATTAACTATATTGAATATTTCCATAACATTTTGTGGCTCAAAAGTGGCTTTTTGAAGTGCATTTTCTGAATTTGCAACGATGACTTGGTCATCCGTATATTAAAGTAATTACAGCGATTCTGTCGTTTATGTTAAAGTCGTATACGTTTTTTATTATTTCTTTCTATTACCTTATAATGTATACATTAAGTAATACCACAGACAAACTATATCCTTGTCTGAAACCGAGGGATTGAAAACCTAAGAAATTGAAAACCTCAAGGGCAGAAGACCTGAAAGCGATAGCTCTAAATGTTTGCAATCTCATAACTATGAAATTGCACACATTAGAATTGGTGTTGTGCGGGGCCCTCCAGAAGTCACCCTTAAAGCCACCACTGACTGCTGTAACTGCTCCCCAAATTGTCGGGTTTTGACTATCCAACTTTCTGGTTCTCAGGCTCTCAGTTCACAGTTTTCGATTTGTCAGGGCTTAAGCTTTTCTATGTTTTATATTTTCAACTTCTTAGACTTTTGTGCAAACGGCAAACGGCGGAATCACAACATAAAGATAAGACACTTTTCAGAACTACAACATTAGGCGTGGCGCTTTGCCGCTATTTGCCCTTCTGTATTCAGTTCTTATTCAGTGTGCAAGTCAACAGAGACAAAATAGCTTTTAACTGACCGCAAGCTGCTGTCGGCCTCACACCGAAGACCGGTAGTTATTCAATGATCTATCCAGGTTTGAATAGCAATAGTGGATATTATTTAAGCAAGATCTAACAAACAAAGGAGTGACTAATAGCTTTCCACAATGGCGGTCATTTTATTAGTGACGCTGACAAAGGATTTTATCTAGGAGTTTCTAGTATTCACGTGGAACAAGCGCCGGTCAATTTCAGGGCCATCTCATTATGTCGAGTAGGACAGAAAAGAAAATGCAATTTAAAGATAGAGCACACTCACCTTTAACAACAAGAGAACTCATAGTGGAATAAAAAAAATTAAGCGTCAGTCACAAAAAAACGGCTTGTTGCTTCTAACGTTAAAGTCTAAATGAATGTAATGGCCGCCTTGCTCCCTCCCAAAAGGACGCCAACCCTTTTTTTAGCCACGGCCACTGCAGGATGTTGCTAACTTCAGAGTTGTTACAAGTCGAAGCGCATTACAGGTCTATCTTGGGGATATCTTAGTACATAAAATTCATTCACTACGTGCTACTAAAATTTTCACCGTTGAATATTTTAAAAAATTATTAAGATTTTATTATTACTAAGAAGTATCCCAAAAAATGGAAGTAAGAACTTTTCCTGCTGATTTCTCAACACGAAATTTTTTGGGGCGAGGTGACCCAGCATGTTTCCATTCTTTTGATTGCTCCTTAGTCTCTGGACCCACGTTTCATCCCTAGTTACAATTCGATCCAAAAAGTTTGCTGCCTACAAATCAGCTTGGATGTTGTGTCTCTCACGCGCTTTTGGTCGGCATTCAGGCATTTTTTTCATAGCCAAATCAGTATGAACAATGTGGAAAATCATATTATGTACAGCTTCAACATTTTCTGGGGTAGTCACAGAAACAGGTCTTCCAGCACGGTGTGGGTTCTTCCTCTTTTGAAATCTGCAACCCAGTTTTTTTTTTTTACCGTGGAATAGGAAGGACATTGTTGCCTAATGTATCAAGCATGTTGTCGTAAATTTCTTTCGCGCAAAGTCCTTTTAAAAAGAGGTACTTTGGTCGGACATGTCTTCTTAAAAAATTCACTGTAAATAGCACAATCAAATCTTACCCACTAAACTTTGTGTACGTCTTTACTAAATGCCAAACTAGTATCCATACCAACCGCATTTGTTTTTGACAATTGGAAATTGTCTAGGCCAACTATTTATCAATACCCCCTCGTAATGTATTTTTAAAATCCCATATGGGCTTAAAGGCTTGATAGCTTGTCTACGACAGAATATAATTCATTTTAGTGCATTCCTTTTGTCTCTCAGTGTATACGGAAAAGCATTCCTCGTTGTATCGTCTTCCAGAAATCGCCCGATAAAAATTCCTAAAAGCTCTCATGTATAAAAGCGACGATTCGGATCTGCTTCGTCTCAACAAATGGACGTTATGAATAAGTAAGTACTTTTCGCTTTGGTCATTTTCAGACAAAGTAATTTAATCCTGTTGTTGCACTGCATCTTCTTATCGAGAAGATGATATGAGCAAAGCCTCTTAGGACTTATGTAGATAGGATTAATCTGCATAATCGGGATTTTGTGCAAATCGGGTGCTGGGAGTAAATAGAAAACGGTGTTATTTTGAGTTTAGCATTATGATGTATCAATTCGTAACACATCCTGATATGAGGTAGCAAAAGTCCCGACAATCACATTTTGTCTACAGCGCTTCCAATGTCAGCCTCTCTTACATCATGCCGGAATGGTGTGTTCGTTGCAATAAAATTACTGTATATAATTAAGCAACACTTTACTTAAAAACCGTGAATAATTTATCACGAGCTCTTATGAGGTAGAGATGTTTAACTAACTTCGGAGAATTCGTAAACCGACAACAAATTGCAATTGCACACATCTGGCACTAAAATCTCCCAAATGACTCTCGTGCACTTTGCCGCGTTCCGCGAAACGGCCAAATAGCCGCTGTCAACACACAGATCAAGATCTTCCCGACCGAAAAATATGTTTTATGGACTTTCTTTCCGGTCCTGTAAATAAATGTTTGCGGCTACGTGTAATTACATCGTTCCGACTAAAAAAACATTGAAGGAAAATTTTTATGTCGTTACCTGAAAAGCATTACTTTATTTAAGGCCACTAAATTAACATGAGTATTTTTGGGAGTTTAGTGGAGATGCAACGATGCGACATTGAAAATCTTTTTTCGGTCGAACGGGTGGGTATAAATATATAAACTATTTAAGTACGGTTTAATTCGAGCAAATCCTGTTCGGTTAGTAATGCTGGATTTCATAACCACTGGAGGGATAAATTACAGAAAAATCATAAAGTTAATTAAAATTCCTGTCATGCTACTAGATTACGATTTGTGGCTGAAAGTGGTCTAAAAAGCATAAATAACTTTTTCGAGCATTTCTTCAGGAATGCGCTAATTGTGGACAGTTCAATTTCGAATTTTTGTTAGAAAACCTATTTGGGACCCTCATTAGTTGTAAATTATGTCGAGGTAATTTAGTCAATCTGATAGAAAATAACCATTAGAATTAGTATTAGTATAATTTTTTTGGTAGATTAATTTTTATGGCGGCACTCTTAACGGTACAAGACGTCTAATCAAAAGACTAATTTTAATTTTTTCAAAAAATATTTTACATATTTTAACAATTTTGAATAAATTAGAGGGTAACATGGAGTTACTACTAATATTGCAGTTTTTTAAGTCACAAAATCGGTATCTTTTTTATTTATTGTTCGATTTTAGGGAAATTACACATTATGTAGTTGTTTGGTCATTATAAACCGACATACATGGTCAGTTTTTCCATATACAGGGTGATTCACGAAGTATAGTAGATATTTAAACCTCAAATTATATGGCCCCTAAACGTAGTTTTGACGGTATTAAAAAACGCTTAATGTAAGGTTGATGCACTCAAAAACAGTTTGATAGTCGCTGGATTTATTTTGGGCAGAAAACTGACAACTTACGATACAAACTGTTGTAAACATCTCGGTCTTTATTGATGAACCCTTTCCGACAGACAAAAACCACTTTTGCTTTCAATTGAAAAACATAAAGACGGATTACTTGGAGAAATGCAAAACACTGAATGGAGAATATTATTCTACATTGTTAACTAAACTTCGGAAAAAAATTGTGGAAAAACGCCGAGGAACGTGTTTATGTAAGACCTGCTCACAAATCGCTGTTGGCTTTGCAAAACATAAACGAATTAGAGTTTGAACTGCTTGATCATCCCCCATATTCACCTGACTTAGCTCCCTCAGATTATTATCTATGTATTCCCAAAACTGAGAAAACAATTGAAAGGACATAAATTTAGTTCAATTTAGTCGAGGACTGGTTTGCAGACAAAATTTTTTTTAAAAGGTCTAGAATTATGTTATAAACGTTTTGCTAAATGTATAAGTTTGAAAGGAGATAACGTTGAATAAATAATTTTTGTATTTGAGATTTCATTGTCCTTTCTATGTTAGACTAGAAACTTATCAATATGTCCTCGTAAGCCTACTCTAAATCAAAGACTGCCATTTCAAAAATTACATCGAAACCACAGACTTACTGACTAAATGAGATAAATACATGTCAGAGCGGTGGCAGCGGATATAGCGCATGCCTGAGGTGGTCAAGAGTGGGGAACTGAGCGAAGAGCAATATTCCACCGAGCAGAGAGCGGGAACGACCTGCCTTGAGCACTAATCGGGTCATGTTATTGTCTATTCATAGTTTATTAATTGTGTTTAAGATCAATTGCTATTTTTGAGTTATAGAATCTGTTATACATGTTTAATAATAACTTTATTTGTGCCAGATATAACAAAATGAAATTTTAGGCAAATTTTAATATTCTTTCCAATTGGGCTGCTTCTATTTACTGATGGGTTCGTTTTCTTTGTTGTTACATGTAGTTGATTTTTGAAGACCTGAATATCAGCTAGGCTTTTTCTCCGTCTTTACCTTATCGGTGGCATTGGGAGCTGCAGGTTTTACATTCACGATTGGTTTTTCTTCAGCCTTGTCTGCTCGTGAAGTTTTCAGCTGAATTATTACTTGTTTTAAGTCATTAACTTTTTGACGCAATAAGGCAATTTCATCGCTTACAATTCTTGATATTATTTCACTGAAGTCACTACTTTTCAGGAAATTAACAATGATGTTATTGAATGCGATCACATTTTACACATTTGGGGCCTTTTGCTGCCTTGCAATATAGACACAGCGAAAAATCGAATCACTCGACTCGAAAAAAATCATGTTATCTGTGCTTTCAAAATGTTAAACAATTGAAACGCATAATTATCTAGTTTGTGATCAATTATAATTCATAGTTCATTCAATAGCGCTGCCGATTAACCTTGACATTCTTAGGAATTAGCGATGGTTATTGTTTAAAATTACGAGGCACAGAGATATAACCTTAAGGTGAAGTGTAAACGAATGCATTCAAAGGAAAAATGTTTCGCCAAAACTTTTTACTGGACACCCAGTATAATAACTTGAAAACAATCAATTCAAACGAAAACTGGTATTATGTAATTATTTAATTATAGCAAAAAATTTTGCTGCATATCGAAAATAACGACTTATTTCTGCACATGTGCTTATGACAACGATTCTTCACATTCACATTTTGGTATTCTGAAGAATTGTCAACTTCAGGCTCACATAACGCGGCAACTATAAGCATTATTCATATTGATAAAATCGTCAGTGTGATTTTTCTCCAGACTTGCGACAATATATTACAATAATTTGGTTCTTATTTTTCAAAATCTTTTGGTTATATTTAAATTTACTCTATGTTTGTACGTACAAACTCGCCAGAAATTTTGAAAAACTGAGAAAAAATTCAGAAATTGAAAATGTTAAAGAAATTTAACATCTGAAGAAGTGAAAACTAAGAACTTGACAATCTGAGGTACTGATTAATTACAAAAGTGGAAAACGGGGACAAATTCTGAATTTAAAAGTATGAGAAATTGAGACCCCGAGAATCTGAAAACCTGGGAACATAAGAATAAAGAATTGATGAACTGAAAACCCACGAAATTGAGGATCTGAGAAAGTCAAAATTTGGGAACCTGTAAAACTGGCAAGTGAGAACCTGAGTCTTTTTCCCATCTTCAACCTCTATACTATTTTTTTCAATTTCTGTTTCAAATTTGATGTTATTCTTCCACATGCTTCGTGTCTTCTTTTTCGTCTCCACCTCTCGATTATTGAATGTCTGTACTCATGTTTTCCTTCATTGATGTTCAGGACGTTCTTGTGTCTTTTCTCCAATTTTTTTCTCCCATGATTAATTCTTCGCTGGTTTTACTACTATCTTAGTTCTGTTTCTTTCTTCTTAATATTTTTATCACTATTAGTAAACAACAAATATTTTTCATATGAGAAGTGCATAGGAATTATAACTCGGCTTTTCGACTTGAATATATTTATGCATATTTGTGTATATTTAAATTGAATACCCGTAAATTGAGAACCTGAGAAACTAAAAAAAAATTAGAATCATATAAAATTAAGAGCTGCCAAATTGGAAACGTGAAAGTGGTCTGGATGAAATGCGGTTAAAAGATTTTTCAAAAGCTGCTGAAACACCTGAACAACATAGCGCAAGACTCGAAAACGATCGAATCAGATCTTCAACTTCAAGATCTCCTGAAACACCTGAACAACATAGCGTCCATTGATACGACCATCCTCAATGGAAAATATATTGATAAGATGTGCTCATCCCACACATACCAATGGTTCGATTTGCCTTTCGATTTCAGACGGCTTCAGTTCCCTGTGCGCCTTGCTTTCGCAATTACCATCAACAAAGCCCAAGGACAGTCTCTGAGTGTTGCTGGGGTCAATTTGGGAAGTGTATGTTTCTCACATGCTCAATTATTATGTTGCTTGCTACAGAGAGGGAACGGAATGGAAATAGAGAATTTGGAATGAGAGATTTGGAATATGGAATTTGCAAACTCGAACTTGATGTATGTGATACAGAATGTGGAGTTTGGAATGTGCAATTTGGAATAATGAGGAATATGAAACGTACAATTTAAAATAGAGAATTTGGAATGTGGAATTTGGAAGATGGAATTTGCAAACTCGAACTTGATGTATGTGATACAGAATGTGAAGTTTGGAATGTAAAATTTGGAATAATGAGTAATATGAAATGTGGAATTTAAAATAGAGAATTTGGAATGAGAGATTTGGAATATGCAATTTGCAATCTAGAACTTGATGTATGTGATACAGAATGTGGAGTTTCGAATGTGGTATTTAGAAATAAGAAATTTGTAAAATCATCAAATTTCAGATATATGGTATGTGGAACTTGGAATTTTAAATAGTAAACTTATTTGAAATACGGAATTTGGAATGTGCAATTTTCAATAATGCGGAATATGAAATGTGCAATTTAAAATAGGAAATTTGGAATGTGGGATTTGGAAGATGGAATTTGCAAACTCAAACTTGATGTATGTGATACAGAATGTGAAGTTTGGAATGTAAAATTTGGAATAATGAGGAATATGAAATGTGGAATTTAAAATAGAGAATTTGGAATGAGAGATACAGAACGTGGAGTCTCGAATGTGGTATTTAGAAATGTGAAATTTTTAAAATCGTCAAATTTGAAATAAATATGATATGTGGAACTTGGAATTTTAAATAGTAAATTTATTTGAAATGCGGAATTTGGAATGTGCAATTTTCAATAATGCGGAATATGAAATGTGCAATTTAAAACAGGAAATTTGGAATGTGAGATTTGGAATATGGAATTTACAAACTCGAAATTGATGTATGTGATACAAAATGTGGAGTTTGGAAGGCGCAATTTGGAATACTGAGGAATATGAAATGTGGAATTTAAAATAGAGAATTTGGAATGAAAGATTTGGAATATGGAATTTGCAATCTAGAACTTGATGTATGTGATACAGAGTGTGGAGTTTCGAATGTGGTATTTAGAAATGTGAAATTTGTAAAATCGTCAAATTTGAAATATGGTATGTGGAACTTGCAATTTTAAATAGTACATTTACTTGAAATTCGGAATTTGGAATGTGCAATTTTCATTAATGCGGAATATGAAATGTGCAATTTAAAACAGGAAATTTGGAATGTGAGATTTGGAATATGGAATTTGCAAACTCGAACTTGATGTATGTGGTACAGAATGTTGAGTTTGGAATGTGCAATTTGGAATAATAAGGAATATGAAATGTGGAATTTAAAATATTAAAATAGAGGAATTGTAATGAGCGATTTGGAATATGGAATTTGCAAACTCGAACTTGATGTATGTGATACAGAATGTGGAGTTTCGAATGTGGTATTTAGAAATGTGAAATTTGTAAAATCATCAAATTTGAAATATGGGATGTGGAACTTGGAATATTAAATAGTAAATTTATTTGAAATGCGGAATTTGGAATGTGCAATTTTCAATAATGCGGAATATGAAATGTGCAATTTAAAATAGGAAATTTGGAATGTGAGATTTGGAATATGGAATTTGCAAACTCGAACTTGATGTATGTGATACAGAATGTGGAGTTTGGAATGTGCAATTTGGAATAATGAGGAATATGAAATGTGGAATTTAAAATAGAGAATTTGGAATGAGAGATTCGGAATATGGAATTTGCAAACTCGAACTTGCTGTATGTGATACAGAATGTGGAGTTTCGAATGTGGTATTTAGAAATGTGAAATTTGTAAAATCATCAATTTTGAAATATGGTATGTGGAACTTGGAATTTTAAATAGTAAATTTATTTGAAATGCGAAATTTGGAATGTGGAATTTTCAATAATGCGGAATATGAAATGTGCAATTTAAAATAGGAAATTTGGAATGTGAGATTTGGAATATGGAATTTGCAAACTAGAACTTGATGTATGTGATACAGAATGTGGAGTTTGGAATGTAAAATTTGGAATAATGAGGAATATGAAATGTGGAAATTAAAGTAGAGAATTTGGAATATGGAATTTGCAATCTAGAACTTGATGTATGTGATACAGAATGTGGAGTTACAAATGTGATATTTAGAAATGTGAAATTTGTAAAATCATCAAATTTGAAATATGGTATGTGGAACTTGGAATATTAAATAGTAAATTTATTTGAAATGCGGAATTTGGAATGTGCAATTTTCAGTAATGCGGAATATGAAATTTGCAATTTAAAATAGTAAATTTGGAATGTGGGATTTGGAAGATGGAATTTGCAAACTCGAACTTGATGTATGTGATATAGAATGTGAAGTTTGGAATGTAAAATTTGGAATAATGAGGAATATTGAAATGTGGAATTTAAAATAGAGAATTTGGAATGAGAGATTTGGAATATAGAATTCGCAAACTCGAACTTGATGTATGTGATACAGAATGTGGAGTTTCGAATGTGGTATTTAGAAATGTGAAATTTGTAAAATCATCAAATTTGAAATATGGTATGTGGAACTTGGAATCTTAAATAGTAAATTTATTTGAAATGCGGAATTTGGAATGTGCAATTTTCAATAATGCGGAATATGAAATGTGCAATTTAAAATATGAAATTTGGGGAATGTGAGATTTGAAATATGGAATTTGCAAACTCGAACTTGATGTATGTGATACAGAATGTAGAGTTTGGAATGTGCAATTTGGAATCATGAGGAATATGAAATGTGGAATTTAAAATAGAGAATTTCGAATGAGAGATTTGGAATATGGAATTTGCAACCTAGAACTTGATGTATGTGATACAGAATGTGGAGTTTCGAATGTGGTATTTAGAAATGTGAAATTTGTAAAATCATCAAATTTGAAATATGGTATGTGGAACTTGGAATTTTAAATAGTAAAATGCGGAATTTGGAATGTGCAATTTTCAATAATGCGGAATATGAAATGTGCAATTTAAAATAGGAAATTTGGAATGTGAGATTTGAAATATGGAATTTGCAAACTCGAACTTGATGTATGTGATACAGAATGTGGAGTTTGGAATGTGCAATTTGGAATAATGAGTAATATGAAATGTGCAATTTAAAATAGAGAATTTGGAATGAGAGATTTGGAATATGGAATTTGCTATCTAGAACTTGATGTATGTGATACAGAATGGGGAGTTTCGAATGTGGTATTTAGAAATGTGAAATTTGTAAAATCATCAAATTTGAAATATGGCATGTGGAACTTGGAATTTTAAATAGTAAAATGCGGAATTTGGAATGTGCAATTTTCAATAATGCGGAATATGAAATGTGCAACTTAAAATAGGAAATTTGGAATGTGAGATTTGAAATATGGAATTTGCAAACTCGAACTTGATGTATGTGATACAGAATGTGGAGTTTGGAATGTGCAATTTGGAATAATGAGTAATATGAAATGTGCAATTTAAAATAGAGAATTTGGAATGAGAGATTTGGAATATGGAATTTGCTATCTAGAACTGGATGTATGTGATACAGAATGGGGAGTTTCGAATGTGGTATTTAGAAATGTGAAATTTGTAAAATCATCAAATTTGAAATATGGTATGTGGAACTTGGAATTTTAAATAGTAAAATGCGGAATTTGGAATGTGCAATTTTCAATAATGCGGAATATGAAATGTGCAATTTAAAATAGGAAATTTGGAATGTGGGATTTGGAAGATGGAATTTGCAAACTCGAACTTGATGTATGTGATACAGAATGTGAAGTTTGGAATGTAAAATTTGGAATAATGAGGAATATGAAATGTGGAATTTAAAATAGAGAATTTGGAATGAGAGATTTGGAATATGGAATTTGCAATCTAGAACTTGATGTCTGTGATACAGATTGTGGAGTTTGGAATGTGCAATTTGGAATAATGTGGAATATGAAATGTGCAATTTAAAATAGGAAATTTGGAATGAGAGATTTTGCAAACTCGAACTAGATGTATGTGATACAGAATGTGGAGTTTGGAATGTGCAATTCGGAATAATGAGTAATATGAAATGTGCAATTTAAAATGTATGTGATACAGAATGTGGAGTTTTGAATGTGGTATTTAAAAATGTGAAATTTGTAAAATCATCTAATTTGAGATATGGTATGTGGAACTTGGAATTTTAAATAGTAAATTTATTTGAAATGCGGAATTTGGAATGTGCAATTTTCAACAATGCGGAAGATGAAATGTGCAATTTAAAATAGGAAATTTGGAATATGGGATTTGGAATCTAGAACTTCATGTATGTGATACAGAATGTGGAGTTTCGAATGTGGTATTTATAAATGTGAAATTTGTAAAATCATCAAATTTGTAATATGGTATGTGGAAGTTGGAATTTTAAATAGTAAATTTATTTGAAATACGGAATTTGGAATGTGCAATTTTCAATAATGCGGAATATGAAATGTGCAATTTAAAATAGGAAATTTGAAATGTGAGATTTGGAATATGGAATTTGCAAATTCGAACTTGATGTATGTGATACAGAATGTGGAGTTTGGAATGTGCAATTTGGAATAATGAGGAATATGAAATGTGGAATTTAAAATAGAGAATTTGGAATGAGAGATTTGGAAAATCGCATTTGCAATCTAGAACTTGATGTATGTGATACAGAATGTGACGTTTCGAATGTGGTATTTAGAAATGTGAAATTTGTAAAATCATCAAATTTGAAATATGGTATGTGGAACTTGGAATTTTAAATAGTAAATTTATTTGGAATGTGCAATTTTCAATAATGCGGAATATGAAATGTGCAATTTAAAATAGAAAATTTGGAATGTGAGATTTGGAATATGGAATTTGCAAACTCGAACTTGATGTATGCGATACAGAATGTGGAGTTTCGAATGTGCAATTTGGAATAATGAGGAATATGAAATGTGGAATTTAAAATGGAGAATTTGGAATATGGAATTTGCAATCTAGAACTTGATGTATGTGATACAGAATGTGGAGTTTCGAATGTGGTATTTAGAAATGTGAAATTTGTAAAATCATCAAATTTGAAATATGGGATGTGGAACTTGGAATTTTAAATAGTAAATTTATTTGAAATCCGGAATTTGGAATGTGCAATTTTCAATAATGCGGGATATGAAATGTGCAATTTAGAATAGGAAATTTGGAATGTGGGATTTGGAATATGGAATTTGCAAACTCGAACTTGATGTATGTGATACAGAATGTGGAGTTTGGAATGTGAAATTTGGAATAATGAGGAATATGAAATGTGGAATTTAAAATAGAGAATTTGGAATGAGAGATTTGGAATATGGAATTTGCAATCTAGAACTTGATGTATGTGATACAGAATGTGCAATTTCGAATGTGGTATTTAGAAATGTGAAATTTGTAAAATCGTCAAATTTGAAATATGGTATGTGGAACTTGGAATTTTAAATAGTAAATTTCTTTGAAATACGGAATTTGGAATGTGCAATTTTCAATAATGCGGAATATGAAATGTGCAATTTAAAATAGGAAATTTGGAATGTGAGATTTGGAATATGGAATTTGTAAACTCGAACTTGATGTATGTAATACAGAATATGGAGTTTGGAATGTGCAATTTTCAATAATGGGGAATATGAAATGTGGAATTTAAAATAGAGAATTTGGAATGAGAGATTTGGAATATGCAATCTGCAATCTAGAACTTGATGCATGTGATACTGAATGTGGAGTTTCGAAGGTGGTATTTGGAAATGTGAAATTTGTAAAATCATTAAATTTGAAATATGGTATGTAGAACTTGGAATTTTAAATAGTAAATTCATTTGAAATGCGGAATTTGAAGTGTGCAATTTTCAATAATGCGGAATATGAAATGTGCAATTTAAAATATGAAATTTGGAATGTGAGATTTGAAATATGGAATTTGCAAACTCGAACTTGATGTATGTGATACAGAATGTAGAGTTTGGAATGTGCAATTTGGAATCATGAGGAATATGAAATGTGGAATTTAAAATAGAGAATTTCGAATGAGAGATTTGGAATATGGAATTTGCAATCTAGAACTTGATGTATGTGATACAGAATGTGGAGTTTGGAATGTGCAATTTGGAATATGAAATGTGGAATTTAAAATAGAGAATTTGGAATGAGAGATTTGGAATATGGAATTTTCAATCTAGAACTTTATGTATGTGATACAGAATGTGGAGTTTCGAATGTGGTATTTAGAAATGTGAAATTTGTAAAATCGTCAAATTTTAAATATGGTATGTGGAACTTGCAATTTTAAATAGTAAATTTATTTGAAATATGGAATTTGGAATGTGCAATTTTCAATAATGCGGAGTATGAAATGTGCAATTTAAAATAGAAAATTTGGAATGTGAGATTTGGAATATGGAATTTGTAATCTAGAACTTGATGTATGTGATACAGAATGTGGAGTTTCGAATGTGGTATTTAGAAATGTGAAATTTGTAAAATCATCAAATTTGTAATATGGTATGTGGAAGTTGGAATTTTAAATAGTAAATTTATTTGAAATACGGAATTTGGAATGTGCAATTTTCAATAATGAGGAATATGAAATGTGCAATTTAAAATATGAAATTTGGAATGTGGGATTTGGAATATGGAATTTGCAAACTCGAACTTGATGTATGTGATACAGAATGTGGAGTTTGGAATGTGCAATTTGGAATCATGAGGAATATGAAATGTGGAATTTAAAATAGAGAATTTGGAATGAGAGATTTGGAATATGGAATTTGCAACCTAGAACTTGATGTAAGTGATACAGAATGTGGAGTTTCGAATGTGGTATTTAGAAATGTGAAATTTGTAAAATCATCAAATTTGAAATATGGTATGTGGAACTTGGAATTTTAAATAGTAAATTTTTTTGAAATGCAAAATTTGGAATGTGCAATTTTCAATAATGCAGAATATGAAATGTGCAATTTAAAATAGGAAATTTGGAATGTGAGATTTTGAATATGGAATTTGCAAGCTCGAACTTGATTTATGCGATACAGAATGTGGAGTTTGGAATGTGCAATTTGGAATAATGAGTAATATGAAATGTGCAATTTAAAATAGAGAATTTATGTATTTCTCAAATACGAAAACCAAAAATATTGTATACCCGACTACTCTAGAATAAGGGGGAAAAAATAAATAAGATACTCTTCACTAAAAAGGAATGTGTTTTATTATTTGTATGTTTGTCTGTTTCTATGCCTGAATAGTCTCTTACACCGATATGAAATTTGGACCACAAATCAAATAATGTTCGTCAAGAGAAGTGTGTATCATGAGCGTAATGCTAGTGTTTACCCATCGTGGTTTACCTGTTCGTTGCACCGGTCAAATCGGATGAGACGTGTTTTACTTTATTTTTGGGGCGTAGCAACGCTTAGTATATTACAATAATAATAATAATTTGCCAGATCTTCAGAAGCTTCTTCAGATTGAGTTGAATCTTGATAGTTGACAATGGTTATGATTGAATTATGTCTGTAGTAATCACATCAACTTGTGGTGAATGAAAGATTTGAATCGGTATGACATCAAGTTCTATTACATCTCTGCAAACTCAGAGCCTCCTCACCGAACAGTCCCGTCTCTGAGATTTATAGAACCTGTGCGCTGTACAAATTTTATCAAGCGAATCGGGACAAGGAAGCTTGTATTAATAAAGGCTGAAGTCACGTAATGCAGCAATAACGGCGTGTTTAGTGGTATGTATAATGTAGTAAACGTCTTAGACTCCCGATTTAAATGTTTACCTTTCCTATAAATTGCGTAACAGAGACCGACGCTAATGATCAGGGGATTGTCTCCGGAAAACGGACAGCGTCAAAACGACACTGTTAATTTACATCGGAATAAAATATACGTACCTCTTGTGTAATAAGATGTTTTTGACATTTCGCGCTGCGCTCGTTCTTCTGAGAAAAATTGCAGGTGTGCAGTCCAAGGTCGTGTTACATGATCACGGTCGTCCTTTCTACCTATGCAATCATGTAATGCACAATAATAGTGCACAGATAATATCTATTCTGACATATCCAGCGATTTTAACAAACAAGAATGGTAAACAGATGGATTATTACGTGAGCGTAGAGCAAGCAGACGTCGTCTTGTGATCGTTGAGCTATTTATCACACAAGTCGAAGTTCAGAAATACAGCAAAATTTCCCTCGTCACAAAATGCATTCTCGCCAGTTGCAGACCGTCTCCCGACAGCTGAGAATCCCTCCGCAGAGACATCTCCGCGAAATCACAGAGTTTGTCGACCCACGTTAGTGTACTTGAATTTTTATGATCCACGAAAGACGTCTTGATGAACCGTAAAAACAAAATATACACCCGTGTCTTTCTGTAAACACCAGTCGTCTTTTTTTCACATTTCTTCTCCGGCGTCCATCATGCATAACAATCAAAAGTGCAGCGACAAACAAGAACGTGTCCGGGATGTGGCCGAAGATTTGTGGCAACTGTCAAATTCAAGTGGAGACTTCAACGATAAGTAACGACATGAAATGCAAAATTGGATTTTTTCGTGTGTCAGGTTCGCTGTTGTTGTGGTCGCATTCTGCAATTACGGGATTTGCACGTCTGGAGAATTGTTCTGGTACATGTTGAAAACTTAGATACCCTTTTAAATTTGTATTTGCATTTGAAATTGATCATTTCTTCCAATTATGTATTAAATTTGACGCCCTGTGCTATTAGTGCTTTAATTCCGGGAAATCAATTGCCTCCATTGGCATAAAGAAATATATATTTGACGTGTGTGTGTGCGTGTAATTTTATCTAATCAACGACATGCATTTATCACACTGTATAATTATTTAAATTACATCGTTAATGTCCTTTCTACTACCCATGTAAAAGGGTATCTGCATTAATACCATGAGATCATTTAAATTATAAATTATAGTAGGCGTTTTTTTATGCAATGCAAATTGACTGACAGTAAAATTTGAGGTTATGGTAAACCTTGTCACGTTTATGTTTCTCATGTTAAATTGTTTTAATTTAAAGAAAATAAAACACTACCAATTAATGTAGGTTTATTGAGAATTGTAGCAAATGTTCAAAGTGTTCTCCCCCAGCTTCTATTTAGCTGTTAATTCTTCAAATGCAAAAAATTGTCTCTTGCAGTTCTTCAAAATTTGTGCGGGTTATTTTTAAATATGGTGTTTTTGAGATACGGGAAAACGAAATAATCTAGAATTGTCAGATCCGGACTTCATAAACATCATAAAACTAAGACTCGCTCCGCTACACCACACTAACATCACGAAATCTTGCTGGACTAATTTTTGATAATCTGCAAGAAAATTGGAGTAGGTGACAAATAAAACAGTGTGTACTGCACCGATTTTTATAATTGTTTGTTTAAATAAAAGATATTGATAAAATACGCCAGTAGATTACTTTTCATTTTCAAAAATTTCACAGGTTCATTGATTACTTACATTTTTGTTTCGGTGGACGCCCATCCATTACAGTCACCGACTCGAACGAGCGTGAGTCATTTGAGTAAGCTGGCGAACTCTAGCTCTAGCTCTAGAAGCCTGACAAGATTATGACAGATTATGTTGGGGACAGAGCTCACTTTGTAGAATATTCTCGATTCGTGTGCATCGGAAATGGGTACCGCCCCCACAGTAATAAATTATCATAATTACTTTACGGAAGGAATTGCAGAAAAGTGACGGGCGGCAATTAGTATTGTTAAAACAATCGACTGCAGTGTTTTAAGTTAAAAAATATCTCTACTGTGTTAACAATTTTTAAAACATGTGTTTAATTTTATTTCAGAATAAGTTAAAATTAAATAACTGTAAAGTCCTCCTGTAAACTCCAAGTCTTTTTCAGATTCCCACTTCTTGTTTTGTATTTTTAATCTTGTTCTGTGAAATGTAGATCACTCAAAAACTTCGTTTAGCGTATTGTTGGTTGCCTATGTAAAAATACAATAAAAGTAGATATCTATCTTTATAATGTCGATTATCATTCCCAATGAACTATATTATCAAACAAACAAAAGTGTGAAATTTACAACAGAAAATACAAATTATTTGAAAACTGTAAAATGCAAATTATATATTGTTGGTTGGCGGAACTTGGAGAACTAGAGATTCCAAAAACAAAAATATTAAGAAAAAATAACGTCTAGAACATCGTGCAAATCGTAATATGATGTCCTACAAATTTTTATCTGTCTCATAAATACACACAGCGTCAAAACTCTTGAAAAAACGAATAGAACAAGAGCAGATATAACCTCACAATCTGGTTTCGTGAAAAACAAAAGTGCACTTACAGGCATTAAGGTACATTTACACGATTATAAAAATAATTAACTCCAATTAGATGTCAACCTAAATAAAGATCTTAGATTATTAATTTGCAAAGGGTACTGTTTTCTGACTTTTTTATTAATTAAATATTAAGAGTTGAACAGTAGGATAAAATAAATTTACATTAAAGGTGTATCCAATGACTATCTATTAACACATATTGTACGTTTATAAAACACGTATATATTTAGGATAAATTTAGAATAATGGATATAAAGAGGGAAAATTATACGTATATTTTAAGTCTAAAATATACCGTGACCAAAAATATTCCACAATATCGTAAAATATAAGATCATTTAATACGGATTTAATTGTGTCACGCACAGTATAAAAAATTTATGTCCGGTACAATTCAATAAGAACAATTATTACAGATTGCACACTATATTCCAATATACAGTGTGATCATATAAAGTTCCGCACAAAATTCATAATTTAGTTGTGTTGTTTTTGCGAAAAACGCTCGAAAAGGTCGATTTTTGTTTTTAAATAGCTATCTTTCGACATAAAATTTTTTTTGACTCGTGATCATTTTTTTTTAAATTGCAACCCCCAACTTTTTTTGGGGTTTCGATGCACTTTTCAATTCTCTATTCGACAAGGGTAAAAAAGTGATACGACCTTGCATAAGTTTTTTTTACTTCAAAAAATTAAATTTTCATTCCTTGAAAAAATACTATTTCACTACGACTCTGAGGTGAAATGGCACAGATCAGTCCCGAAGTGTTCAAAGCGTCAAAACACGTCTGGGAATGTGTCAAATAGTTGGCGGGTGTCAGTTTGAGCACTTGCGTTAAATTTTATTAAATGGTTTTTAATTTTTCGATGTTTGCTTTCCAAATTTATTGTTATTTTTCAATTTTTTTCAAGGAATAAAATTTTTATTTTTTATGTAAAACATAATTTTTTGAAAAAAAAGTTATGCAAAGTATGATTTTTTTGCTCTTTTTGAATAGAGAATTGAAAACTGTATTTAAAACCCAAAAAAAAGTTGGGGGTTGCCATTTAAAGAAATTGATGGTGTCGTAGTTCAAAAACAGATGACGTCATCAACAAAATTTTTAAGTCAAACTATGGCAATTTGAAAAACCAAAATCGACCTGTTTGAGCGTTTTTCACAAAAATAGTACATAACTAAATTATGAATTTTGTGCGGAACTTGATCACTGTATAAAAATTTCGTGTCATGGTGATTCTGGTCCGAAACGGCTCGACCGATTTTTATGATTTTTTTTTGTACATTTGGCAGGTATGAGAATAGGTGGTAAACTATTTTTCACATGGGCATGGGGGCCCAGGGGGCCCCCATTTTTATTAAATGTGTTTTGTATATTTGGTAGGTATGAGAATAGGTTGTAAAGTATTTTTCACATGGACATGAGGGCCCCTTAGGGCTGGACCGATTTTTATGACCTGATGATTTGTTGGATTTTTTCCGCCCCGAATAGCAGAATAACTATTAAAACATGGACATGGGGCCAGGGGGCCCCCTTGGGTTTATAACTCAAGAACGTCTTTTATGATCTTTAATTTGTTGGATTTGTCTCCGCCCCGAATAGCAGAATAACTATTAAAACATGGATATGGAGGCCCAGGGGGGCCCCTGTGTTTTTGATTCTGAGGCGGTACAAAGTTCGTCGGGTCAGCTAGTAAATATATATAACATGATTTTTCCTATGCGAATAACATTTTACTGAGAAAATACTTAACATTTAGATTTTTATACCGAGCGTCCATGATTTTTACTATGCGAATAACATATTATATTTGGCAGTGTGGGTTTTCAACATGGGGCACGATTTTTTTACCGAGCAATTAAGTAGATAATCATGACTGCTTATTAAATATAAGGTGTTCATTTAAAAAAGTCAAGTCAAGTTGCTTATGATTTTCTGAGTGACGAAGACGAATTGAAAAACATGTGATTTATTGCTTCATCTACAAGTTGAAAGTCCGCAACCAACCATACATACTTCATTATTATTTTGGCAACAGACATACGTTAAAATGTTATGTGAAATTCATAGACGACTTGATGACCTTTTTAAATGAACACATGATATGTACATAGCGATAATAATACCTACTATGATTCCATTACTAATATTATGCATTAGAAATATATCATTTTCAATATCAAATTTTACCGAAAAATGTAACCAGGCAAACGAATTAAATACTATGTGAATAATTTGTTGCGTTTTTTTAATACCGTTGTGGTTCAAATGACTACTCCAGAAGAAAGGAAGCTATACTGAGTTTTAAAAAGTTGGTATGTTGTTTTTTAAGTGCACTATTTTAGAAATTTACAATTTTATTATTATTTTTTCCATTACTACTTCACTAAACAAACAAACAAAATGTATGAAAAGCATCACAATAGAGTAACGAATATTCTTAAATTAATTGACATATTTTACTGCAGCGTCCAAGAGTGTTGATTCTGTGTACAGTTACTACAGAAACTGTACACAGAAAACAAAATCACCAGATCCCGCTTCATAATTCTGTACGCTAAAATTCTCCAGTTGGTCTCACTTAATGTTTCATTGCATTTTTTTCTAATTTGCTGTTGTAACAAAACCATTAACGCATCCATTTTGAGTGCATTTTGAAAGCTCAGTGTGATTTTGAGGTTATGGTTCCATGTCAAGTAATGGCAAGTATACGTCAGGTAAAATTTAACAAAATGTCCTAAATTATCAAAATTGTTTTTCTTTGTAAAAAAATTAAATTAATATGCAAATTAAAAAAAATAACATGAAGAACTCGTTTTGTAAAACTACGGCAGTCGTGTTGTAAACCTGAACCAGTTTCAATATACTATTTTACCAACAAAGAGTTTGAAGTGAATCAAAAATGAAAATATTTATGCTAGAAGCACAAATCATTTTGTTAAAATTATGCGCCGTTGCTGTTGGTAATCAATTTTTTAACCATTCTCGAATGACTACACAACTTCTTTTTTTCACAGCAAAATTTACTTAAATTAAGAAAAAATTAAAATCGACGGATCACAAATTTCCTTTTGGTTCCTTCTTTCTTTTGATTTTTTTTCCTAGATCTTTTTCCTCTGTTTGTACTTTATTTACATATTTAATACTCCAATTTACCTTTGAAGCCGTGTTACCAATATTTTATAGTTCTAGATGTTCTAGACGATGCAGTCACGTAAAATGCAACATTTATTTCAAGACAAATATTAGAGAAATCAGTCACGTTTTTAAATGTTTGAGATATGTCAGAGAATACACAAGAATAATTTGTTGCACTGTTGTGTGGTGCACTATATTATTCTCCATAGATTTAGATTTGCTTGACAGGAATTATTGTAAGTTGAGCGTGGGGGCGTGGTCAACCTGCGCGTCCAGAGGCTGCGCCGCCACCGGTCCGCTCTGAAAGCTCTAGACATAGCATGAACGTTGTGGACGTTACAACCCTTATTTCACACTTAGACTCTACCGTGTCTACTGATCATCAACCAAGGAATAAACAAAATAATATTGGATGATGGAAGATACGGGACAAACACATAAAAATTTACAAAATACAAATCCTAAAAATGCATATCAATTTAGAAAAAAAAAATAGTTACATGGATGCAGTAAAAAGCCGTAGGAAATAAACTTCAGAGAACGAGACAGATCAAACTTCACATATCACAGAAAAGAAAGTTGGACGACAAATAATTAATAATAATTAATAATTTATAAATATAAATTAACAGCTTTTCTTCACAGATATCTAAAACATTCAGGATGTTTCTTAGTATTCTCTGTGCATTTGTTGCTTAAAAATCTACCTGGAAAACTATAGCTACACGTTCGAAACTTGCAGAAGTATTAATTTAATCTTTCCAAAATTCATGGTAGCAACGACACACTGCTTCGCGTTCTTTTATACTCAAATTGGACAGAGTGTTTCCATTTCCTACAAAACACAAAAACATAACCTCAAAAAAATTACAAATTTTATTACTCGCTTGATAAAAATGTGTCTTTGTTAATGAACGAAGACGCAAATCAACGACAAAGCAATCCTAACACAAATGTCGAACACAACTTGACAGTTACAAGAATGCTAGAGATATTTATTATCAGCCAACATAAAATTTAATTTCCAGCGCCTACCGCGATGCCAATTCATTTGAAATATGTAGACAAAGTAATAAGTAATAAAATAAGTATTTGAACAAATTAACATATTACCAAAGAAATGCATTTGCCGATATGTAAGTGTCAAAATGTGCATTTTATTGCCTTTCTAAATACATAGTCACGAGCGGCAAATTAAATTGTTTTTTGTACGGCAAATGTGACAGGTGATGACAGCTTCTTATCCAATCGAAACTACCGAATCTTCCATATGAAGGACGGCCACTACTTAATGAATGATTACGGTATAATGACACGATATTATCTTCAGATTCAGATTATCTCGACATTTATCGCATAGGGCGGGATCCATTAAGTTGATATAACTCTGGGAGTGGTGTTATCAATAGTACACTTATCTTGGAAAAATTTGTAGTTATTTCCCTGTTACTCGCAAAATTTGTATAGCTCCTATTAGAAAATTGTAGCTTTTTTTGTGCCATTTCTCATACTTGAGGATGCTGTAAAAACTTTGCGTCATTACGGAATTTTTTGACTAATTATTATCAATATGTTCCTCATTATCCGCGACTTTTTTGTTCTTTCACGTATAATTATAATAATGAAGTATGTGCTTTAATAGCTGACGACAATTTAGCATTATTATACCCACTATCCTACAATGCGGAATGCCCGGCATTGTAATAAAGAATCCTCTTTGTTAGCGCGGCGGACATTTTCGCGAGCGCATCTATCTATGTAGATACTCTTTATAAAAAGCCACGGTTGCGCCGAACAATAAGTTTAATTATGGCGGAAGCAAATGCCTCTGCTTAGACGGTCTTTATCAGCGCATCGCATCTCCGGTAATTCCTATCTATTCAGCATTCGTACACGAGATTTATTTATTTGAACGAAGAAACCACCTGCTCTGTTATTACAGTCTGTATCGCTTAATTCTACCTCAGTTTATATCGACGAGGTTCAGCGTTGCTCAAGAGTGCAACAGGTGTGATAGATAATATGCACGTTGCGTATTTGCAATTAAAATTAACTGCAGAACACAATTACAATTGTCTATCATGCAAATCAATTGCCGTTAACGATGGATGGCCGTATCCTCGAGAGAAATGTTGAAATCCATATGCGCTCTCTGGCTGATCTGTAATTGCCATCTGTAGCGGCAACCTCATGAATGCAACAATGTAGAGAAGGTGCAGATGGAGGTGCGCACCTGCAGAAGTAGGGAAAAACCTTCTATAGGAGGAAAAAATCAAGAATTGCGGTTACAAGTTGGAGGTTCTAGAGATCGAGGAAGGAAATAGAAAGATAATGAGAGTAGCGGACCGAAGAAGTCTCTAGTTTTTAGAATGATTATTATAAGGTGTCGGTTTCCCAGGTTATCAAGTTGGCGTGCTCCTCAACTTCTCAAATTGCTCGCCGTATGATGTAGAACTCCCAGGTTGTTGTAGAGGTCCAACAACACCGTTGTGTAGAATTTTTTGAGCAAATTCAATTTTGTTTTGGAGGGAATCTTCCACATAACTTTCGGCCACCGTCGACGAACGCTACCCGCCATGTCTTTTTAGCCCCAGCACAAAAACTCCTTTATTGACCGATGTGTATCGAAACCAGTGCTCAGTAAAAGCTTCAGCTGCTTACAACTTTAAATACTTTTTGAGGGCCAGTCCCCAATTGTGCCTTTTCCTACGACTTGGACAGTGCATTTGCCATTTCGGTAGTTCAGAAATAAATGATCTGACCTTGGGTTGCTTGGTCGAAGACTTTCCAAATAATGAACTGCTTCATTTTCTCTATCAATATCAATTTTTTGTACTTGGAACATTTACTATAAACATTACTTTACGTTCTTCTATGTTACTCCTTTTAATATTATGTCTCGTCTACAAGCGCCGAGACTGCCAATATCATTGCTACTTACAAATATACAAGAATGATTCATTAGAACCCAGATTTGCCAGCTCAATTGTTATTATTTTTTTCTTGTATGCGAACTTCTTCTGATCTCTTTTACTAGTATTCTGGTTTCATTTTCCCTTCTTATTTTATTTTATTCTCTGTTCTTGCACATGTTGTTTATTGCGTAAGAACTTTTTTAAAACGCATAACACAAAAACTTGCGAAAAAATTGAGGACCTGTTTCCGGTAGCTGTTTGGCTATTTACCTGCACAATAATTCCAAATTACAAAATCCTAAAGGGATTGACCATTTTCTGGGTGCACCAAAATGATAAAGCTCAAGAGAATTGAACTTTTTTTTTTCTGGGAGTTTATTCCGAATTAATTTAGGGTAATTTCTGTATAATCCAAATCTGCCGCAATTTCCAATGTACGAGCTTTTTAACCTGACTAGTGCTCAAGACAGGTCGTTCCTGCTCTACCCGAGGGAATATTGCTCATCGCTCAGTTCCCCACTTTTGACCACCTCAGGCATGCGCTAACATATATACAGGCCGTTTCAATCGAGACGAGCCACCCTCAATAACTTTCAAGAAAATAAGATTTGAGCAAAATCTAAAAACCGGTCAATTTTAACCTCGAGAGGGACATGTTTTGATGCAATAGTAGGCACGCTTGGTGCAACGCCATACCCCTGACAGGAGCGACCCCTATTTTTAAAATAGGGAATAGGGGTTGAGTAACACGTAATTTGAAAGGTCTTTTAACTGCCTTTTCAACCACATAATTTTTTTAATTGCATAGTCTATACGTTAGTAATTGACGTCAATAATAATAAATTGTCTAATAATGTTTATTGCAAGCTTTTTATTGTTATTTGCGAGCATGCCTAGATACAAAACAAATCCGTTAAACTAAGCGTGCCTACTATTGCATCAAAGCATGTCCCCCTCGAGGTTAAAATTGACCGGTTTTTAGATTTTGCTCAAATCTTATTTTCTTGAAAGTTATTGAGGCTCGTCTCGATTGAAACGGCCTGTATATATGTTAGCGCATGCCTGAGGTGGTCAAAAGTGGGGAACTGAGCGATGAGCAATATTCCCTCGGGTAGAGCAGGAACGACCTGTCTTGAACACTAGTCAGGTTAAAAAGCTCGTACATTGGAAATTGCGGCAGATTTAGATTATACAGAAATTACCCTAAATTAATTCGGAATAAACTCCCAGAAAAAAAATGTTTAATTATCTTGAGCTTTACCATTTTGGTGCACCCAGAAAATGGTCAATCCTTTTAAGATTTTGTAATTTGGAATTATTGTGCAGGTAAATAGCCAAACAGCTACCGGAAACTGATCCTCAATTTTTTCGCAAGTTTTTGTGTTATGCGCTTGAATAAAGTTCTTACGCAATAAACAAACATGTGCAAGAACAGAGAATAAAATAAAATAAGAAGGGAAAATGAAACCAGAATACAGTAAACCCTCGTTAACACGAACTTGAAGGGACCATTTTATCAAGTGTTCGTGTTAACGAAGTACGTGTTATCCGATTTTTCACATTTATTAAAATGTTGATAAAAAATCAAAATTATGTATCATCACCTCTCAAAATTACAAAATTTTATGTATTACAGTTCTTCTTAATTCACCCATGTCGATTTCACTCAGAATTGCCATTTTTCTTTAATGTCAATTATTGATCTTTCACTACGTTTTTGTTTTCGATTGCCTCTGCCATTATGTATACAATCTGGAACGTACATATCACTCGACAGAATTCTGAGACGTAACTAATACCAACTAAGAGAATTGCTTTGCCACCAATAAATTCTTAGTAAACAGTCATTACAACGCGCGCGCAGGTGCAGCTGTTCGTGTTAACCGAGGAGTTTTTTATGGAAATCGGTTATTCCGTTCATAAATTGTGTTCGAGATTCGTGTTAACAAAAATTCGTGTTAACCGAACTGCTTCCTGTACATGTTAAATTGGAGACGGTCGGGCCCATGATTTTAGTTCGTCATATCGAGGTGTTCGAGTTAACAGAGTTCGTGTTAACGAGGGTTTACTGTACTAGTAAAAGAGATCAGAAGAAAGCAGGAAGGAGCATAAAATGAAACAAGAGTGAATGTCTGAAGTGTTAAAGTTCGCATACAAGAAAAAAATAATAACAACCAGAAATAAATAGCAGAACAAGAGCTGGGGGCAGAATTATAAAAAAAATATTGAGGACAAATTAATCGAGTGACCACTGTGGGAGGGAAAAAAACATGCATGGGAACAATACAGTGGCGAACAGAAAATCTTCGACATTATTTTTCTGTCAGTTGGAAAATTTGGATGTACTCTATGCTTTATTGTCACTTTGAAATTTGTAAGATTTATCAAATACTTGTCAACGTAGAAGAGTATCTACAACAGATGCTAAAATTCAAAGAATTAAATGTGAGCGAAAGGTACCCTCAATCTGATTCCATTAAATGTGAAGTATTATTATTTCCTAATTTAAAAAATCGCGGGATTTTGCCGGGTAGGCAGCGCTCGTGGAGAAACCCTAGAACTGAACCAATGTTCAGGCCGGTTTAAAGTGAAATTTATCAAGAAGGTCGTGGTTTTACCACTAAAAATGCCAGAAAGGCCGTTGGAGGCGCTGTAAAACGCGCGGAATTTAAAATGCGCACACCGTCTATAATGGTTTCTAACAATACACGAAGATTCTCGTCTTATAGTTTTGGTAAAATAAAGGTATTTATGTATGCGTGCGACATAGTCCTTGGAGGTTCTTGTTCTTTCAGGTTACCCCCTAAGCGTTGGATGGAATTGTGCTCCTCAAACCCCCATTTGGTCTTTGTAATTGTGTTTGGGTCTATTGACAATATTTAAAGGTCTTCAGATAGTAACTTTGTCTTGGTCATTGTAACTGAATTAGTCGTTAATAATTTCAAGAGTCCACAAATCTCCGTAGATCTTGGACTATAATATGTAAGAATGAGGATGTGCAATTATTGTAATGAACAGTTGTAATACCAGTTGCATTTGCATTTCTAGCTTGGTGGTTAATGGAAAGACTTTCAGGTGTAAAACTCCCAGGTTGTTGTAGAGGTCCACCAACACCGTTGTGTAGAATTTTTTGAGCAATTTCAATTTTGTTTTGGAGGGAATCTTCCACATAACTTTCGGCCACCGTCGACGAACGCCACCCGCCATGTCTTTTTAGCCCCAGCACATCAACTCCTTTAATGACTAAAAGTGTGGCCGATGTGCGTCGAAACGAGTGCCCAGTAAAAGCCTCAGCTGCTTACAACTTTAAATACTTTTTGAGGGCCAGTCTCCCCTTGCGCCTTTTCCTACGACTTGGGCAGTGCATTTTCCATTTCGGTAGTTAAGAAATAAATGATCTGACCTTGGGTTACTTGGTCGAAAACTTCATTTTCTCTATTAATATCAATCTTTTTTTACTTGGAATATTTACTTAAATAAAAAACATTTTTTAGCAGATTTGTTTTGTATTTAGGCATGCTTGCAGTTAACGATAAAAAGCTTGCAATAAACATTATTAGACAATTTATTATTATTGACGTCAATTACTCACGTATAGACTATGCAATTAAAAAAATAATGTGGTTGAAAAGGCAGTTAAAAGACCTTTCAAATTACGTGTTACTCAACCCCTATTCCCTATTTTAAAAATAGGGGTCGCTCCCGTCAGGGGTATGGCGTTGCACCAAGCGTACCTACTATTGCATCAAAACATGTCCCCCTCGAGGTTAAAATTGACCGGTTTTTAGATTTTGCTCAAATCTTATTTCCTTGAAAGTTATTGAGGGTGGCTCGTCTCGATTGAAGCGGCCTGTATATATGTTAGCGCATGCCTGAGGTGGTCAAAAGTGGGGAACTGAGCGATGAGCAATATTCCCTCGGGTAGAGCAGGAACGACCTGTCTTGAGCACTAGTCAGGTTAAAAAGCTCGTACATTGGAAATTGCGGCAGATTTGGATTATACAGAAATTACCCTAAATTAATTCGGAATAAACTCCCAGAAAAAAAAATGTTTAATTATATTGAGCTTTACCATTTTGGTGCACCCAGAAAATGATCAATCCTTTTAAGATTTTGTAATTTGGAATTATTGTGCAGGTAAATAGCCAAACAGCTACCGGTAACTGATCCTCAATTTTTTCGCAAGTTTTTGTGTTATGCGCTTTAAAAAGTTCTTACGCAATAAACAAACATGTGCAAGAACAGAGAATAACATAAAATAAGAAGGGAAAATGAATCCAGAATACTAGTAAAAGAGATCAGAAGAAGTTCGCATACAAGAAAAAAATAATAACAACCAGAAATAAATAGCAGAACAAGAGCTGGGGGCAGAATTATAAAAAAAAAATGAGGACAGATTAATCGAGTGACCACTGTGAGAGGGAAAAAAACATGCATGGGAACAATACAGTGGCGAACAGAAATTCTTCGACATTATTTTTCTATCAGTTGGAAAATTTGGATGTACTCTATGCTTTATTGTCACTTTGAAATTTGTAAGATTATTCACATACTTGTCAACGTAGAAGAGTATCTACAACAGATGCTAAAATTCCAAGAATTAAATGTGAGCGAAAGGTACCCTCAATCTGATTCCATTAAATGTGAAGTATTATTATTTGTTTCATTATTTCCTAATTTAAAAAACCGCGGGATTTTGCCGGGTAGGCAGCGCTCGTGGAGAAACCCTAGAACTGAACCAATGTACAGGCCGGTTTAAAGTGAAATTTATCAAGAAGGTCGTGGTTTTACCACTAAAAATGCCAGAAAGGCCGTTGGAGGCGCTGTAAAACGCGCGGAATTTAAAATGCGCACACCGTCTATAATGGCTTCTAACAATACACGAAGATTCTCGTCTTATAGTTTTGGTAAAATAAAGGTATTTATGTATGCGTGCGGCATAGTCCTTGGAGGTTCTTGTTCTTTCAGGTTACCCCCTAAGCGTTGGATGGAATTGTGCTCCTCAAACCCCCATTTGGTCTTTGTAATTGTGTTTGGGTCTATTGACAATATTTAAAGGTCTTCAGATAGTAACTTTGTCTTGGTCATTGTAACTGAATTAGTCGTTAATAATTTCAAGAGTCCACAAATCTCCGTAGATCTTGGACTATAATATGGAAAAATGAGAATGTGCAATTATTGTAATGAACAGTTGTAATACCAGTTGCATTTGCATTTCTAGCTTGGTGGTTAATGGAAAGACTTTCAGGTGTAAAACTCCCAGGTTGTTGTAGAGGTCCACCAACACCGTTGTGTAGAATTTTTTGAGAAAATTCAATTTTGTTTTGGAGGGAATCTTCCACATAACTTTCGGCCACCGTCGACGAACGCCGCCCGCCATGTCTTTTTACCCCAGCACATCAACTCCTTTAATGACTAAAAGTGTGGCCGATGTGCGTCGAAACGAGTGCCCAGTAAAAGCCTCAGCTGCTTACAACTTTAAATACTTTTTGAGGGCGAGCCTCCAATTGTGCCTTGGACAGTGCATTTTCCATTTCGGTAGTTCAGAAATAAATGATCTGACCTTGGGTTGCTTGGTCGAAAACTTGTGTATTTTCGCAGAATTTCCAAATAATAAACTGCCTCATTTTCTCTATCAATCAATAACTGTGAACGTTCCCTGAATATTCGTTTTTGTATTTGGAACATTTACTATAAACATTCTTTCACGTTCTTCTATATCACTCATTTTAATATTATGTAATTCCTCTCATCTTGTCTAATAATGTTTATTGCAAGCTTTTTATCGTTAATTGCGAATTGACATGTTGCTCAACCCCTATTCCTTATTTAAAAAATAGGGGTCGCTCCTGTCAGGGGTATGGCGTTGCACCAAGCGTGCCTACTATTGCATCAAAACAGGTCCCCCTCGAGGTTAAAATTGACCGGTTTTTAGATTTTGCTCAAATATTATTTCCTTGAAAGTAATGAGGTGGTCAAAAGTGGGGAACTGAGCGATGAGCAATATTTCCCCGGGCAGAGCAGGAACGACCTGTCTTGAGCACTAGTCAGGTTAAAAAGCTCGTACATTGGAAATTGCGGCAGATTTGGATTATACAGAAATTACCCTAAATTAATTCGAAATAAACTCCCAGAAAAATAAAATGTTTAATTATCTTGAGCTTTACCATTTTGGTGCACCCAGAAAATGGTCAATCCTTTTAAGATTTTGTAATTTGGAATTATTGTGCAGGTAAATAGCCAAACAGCTACCGGAAACTGATCCTCAATTTTTTCGCAAGTTTTTGTGTTATGCGCTTTAAAAAAGTTCTTACGCAATAAACAAACATGTGCAAGAACAGAGAATAAAATAAAATAAGAAGGGAAAATGAATCCAGACTACTAGAAAAAGAGATCAGAAGAACGCAGGAAGGAGCATAAAATGAAACAAAAGTGAATGTCTGAAGTGTTAAAGTTCGCATACAAGAAAAAAATAATAACAACCAGAAATAAATAGCAGAACAAAAGCTGGGGGCAGAATTATAAAAAAAATATTGAGGACAAATTAATCGAGTGACCACTGTGAGAGTGAAAAAAACATGCATGGGAACAATACAGTGGCGAACAGAAAATGTTTGACATTATTTTTCTGTCAGTTGGAAAATTTGGATGTACTCTATGCTTTATTGTCACTTTGAAATTAATAAAATAAAGTTACAATACTTAGTCTTTTACTTTTGCAAGATTTTCTATCCGCAATTGTATATGAATATCCAATAAAACGAAACATACCCACAATGAATGAGAAAAAGTTAATTTAAGAGTAAAAATGAAACATAAACATGGACTGAACGGAAGAAAAGAAATTAGGTCAAAAGATATAGAATAGGGAATCACAAGGATAAAATAAGATAACATACAGAGCGACAAATAGGCATAATATATGTTTGGGAAAATAAAAATACGTATAAAAGGGACTAAACAAAGGCAATATACAACACAACGGTAAAAAACAATGAAGTAAAAATAAAATAAAAGCTTTCGGAATCCTATAGCATATTTTTGTTCTGACAAGTAAATGATGGTAAATGTTAAAGATATTTCTGTAATGTTTGACTTGACAAAAAAAATAGTCTCATTTCCATTGAACTGAATATTATTCTAATTTTACATCCGTGTTTTGCTCTGTTCTCTATGGATCCATGTTAAATAATAATTAATTTCTTCCATAGATCCTAGCACGAACGAGGACTTTCTTTTCCCTCTGTTGGTAACTGATTTGTGTTTGTTATGTTTAATGATTTTAACACAATTTTCTCACACCATTTGAATTATAATAGTATGTATAGTAAAGTGCAAGATAATCTGACACCCATAAAACGGGGTCTATTGTTTTTTCAATTAAATGTGTATTGCTATAAAAATAAATTGTGGCCCAGAAATTTCGAGTCCGGTCCGTTTCATCCACCAATAAACAAGCAACTCAAAGACGTTGCCGCTTCCTGTTGATTTACAACCCTGAACCTTTCTCATTGTGCATCTAATTTGAGGCAATGCGCCCAGGTGTGATAGGTGTCAGATTATCGTGCCTCGCACTTACCTATATTTCAAACCAAGGTAAGAAAATGTTCTCCTGCAGACCGCGGGCAAAGTTTGTAAGGGCACTTTCTTAACAAGGTTTAAATACAATTTTTTTTCCTTCGTTGTAAAAAAGTAAAAAATTATATTTCTGACAAACAACTTATTTTACTTAACTTATTTTGACACTTTTGACAATCGACATTACCGTTGCTGTCAATCGTTTTGAAGAAATGTACATAAAAATCATAAAAATCGCGTGATTCACTTTCGCACCTAGCTTACATTTCGAACCCGCATCGGCAGTGAAAAAAAGTTATTTGTATAAAAATCTGCTACTGTATTTTAGTGTCTTTTAATATTTAATTTTAACCGCGAATATCTGTACACTGTCCAGACAAAAAAATAAATCATGTAAGGAATAGAACAGCCTGTTTTACCCACATCCAAGGTTTCGTTTAGACTAAATACTAGAGGCATCTATCGGCAGGGTAGCAGACTTTGGTAGAAGGAAGAGAAGTAATTGTAGGAAACATTGCAGTAGTGATTCTCCGTTAATTTAGTACATTTATCTCTAGATGTAGTTCTATGAGGCGCCGTTGTGGACAAAATGGTTTCTTTGCAATATTATATAATTCCGAAAATTTGATATAAAGTCAGGCGTCTTTGATGTATTTTTTACATTTGCTTTTGGTGCGTCAGAGGGCGCTTCAAAAAGTAATTTGCAATCTGGCAACCTTCTGTCATTTTACTGGAAGGCGGTAAAAGTAGCTGATCATGTAAATTATGAATAATTTGATAGCAAGTATTTAGCAATTCTTTTAAAACTACATCTGCAGTTATATTCATAATAATGTCAAAAATATGGTGGTACAGTTGGGGATACTCATCATTGGACATCATATTTTTAGCTATTCTCACTGTGTCAGTCTCAAATGTATTGTGTATATCATAATATACATATATCATCAGCATCAGTTGACAATAAAATTTGGATTCCAATGATTTTCCTTTAACACAGAGTTCTATAGAATACTTCCAGTCACCATTCTGTTGCCGTTTTCTTGAAGTCACTTTGACATTCAAACTTTAAATCAAATTGTCAAAAGTTAGTAGTGCCAACTTAATTTAAATTTCACAGCCTCCCCTAAATATATCATTTACATGATCTTATGATATAAAATATCAATGATTACACAATGCAATGCACTACAATTATATATATAAATTTGTTAAATTTTTAACCTAGAAGTTACTCTACATAATTGTTGAAGAAAGAAATTGTCGTATATCATTAACAATATATTTTTCTTCTTTTTACAGCAGGAACTTGCTGGTTAGCCATGATGCGGAACGGCCGTTGCACAGAAATTCTGTACGAAAGAAGCAGCAGAGAACACTGTTGTTCGAGGCACGGGACCCAAACAGCGTGGTCTCCGGACGAATTCGACTCTAGTACGTTCTTCTTTTTCCGGGTATTAGGTGAGGGCGTCCAGTGCTCGCCTTGCAAAGGTAAGCACACCAACCTTAAGTTTAAGCTAAAAGTATTCGCATTTTTTTAAACAGTAAAGATAATATTAATATGGTAGTACATTATCATTAAAATATAATAGTAGATTATTTAATGAGCATTGGTGGTTATTATACACGAGAATGGAAATTAAAATACGAGCCGGAGGCGAGTGTACAATAGCCACCATTATATGCGAGTGAAATACGACGTTTTATCTACAACTGTACTTTTAGAATTAAAATTAGAAATTTAACCTTGTGAAAAACTTGACGTTGAGAAAAACTCTTAAAAAAAAAGAAAAAATCTTAAAAACCGAGCCTGGCTGTCTGTGTTTAATAGACCTAGTGAAGTATTCATAGTTACAAGTTTAATACGTCAATTATTAATCAGTTGTAGGTAATAGTAGTTTATTATACGCGTTCCGGTGTAAATTGGACGCTTTACGCCACAAGGGGTTTATAAAAGCACGAGTGAAGCGAGTGCTTTTCTGAGCCCCGAGTGGCGTAAAGCGTTCAATCTACACAGGAACGAGTGTAATACAAAGTTTTATCGTTCGACACAACCCCGGAAAGCCTTTGAATTGCTTAAAATCCATAAAAATAGTGTCACGTTTATCTGTCATTTTCATTATTTCATGACAGAGAGTGTTTACACAAGCGAAAATTTGAAAATTCTGACAGTGTCGAACGATAAAAATTATTATTAAAGCCAAGCAACTCCAACTGAGGTAAATAGTCTTGAAAAATTTATAGAAAAAAAAAAACACAAAAGTGGATCAGTTTTATGCACACTTTTTACAATAGTGACACCTAAAATATACAGGTTTAGGCAATGCCTCATTTATATTACGAAAAAAGAAACCGAAAATTTTGAGTCAATTTTTGTCTTGAAAAATCTGTAAATATAAGTAATTGAACTTTTGAGCATTCTTTTATTTTATTTCGTCGCCAAAATCAACGGAATCAAGGTGTTCAAATACCATTAGTGGGAGCAAAAAAATGTATGGAAACATTTGCAATAAATTGTTATTGGTCAAAAAACAGGGGTGGTCTAATTTTTACCTTCGCACTGAAAATTATACCCATTTTCCAACGTCATTTATGAGCGTTGGGTGGGACGTCAAAGACTTCATGAAAACAATTTTATACAGAGTACAATGGAGATCATAAGTCCTCGTCGGAGTTACCGTTTACGACAAAAATGCAGAAAAGCTTATATAAATTATTTTTTTATTCGTCGTAAAAAATAAAAAGGACACGAATCGGCCAAGGTTAACAATCGCTTAACAAAAAAGAAGTGAAAAAAAAACTAAAAATTTAGAAAAGAAGTAAATATCCATCTTCTGAGAAGTTGGAGCATACAATTTATTTATCATATAATTATGAAAAAATTAAAAAGCTGAATCTTGAAACAACAATTGTTACTTATTTATTTATTTATTTATTTTTGTATCATCTGTGACGAGACATTTCTTTAATTCCTGCACATTTCTACACGTTTCAGTCTCCTGCAAAGACGTTACCTGCGACGTCGACAAAACCTGCGCCATCAAAAAGGGCCGTGCGAAGTGCGTCTGTTCGTCGAAATGCAAAGAAGGCAAGATCCGGTCCAAACGAGGGCCGATTTGCGGCACGGATGGGCGGAGCTACCGGAACGTCTGCAGACTCCGGAAAAGGGCTTGTCGACGTAAAGCCAACAACTTGACCATCGCCTATAGCGGCACCTGTCAAAGTAAAAAAAGACGTACATTTTCATCTGGACACAATCTTAATTATGTAACATTTCATGCAGCTTCCTGTGATAAAATTAAATGTCCATCCGGCTTGCATTGCCTTCTAGACCAAAACTTAACTCCACACTGCGTCAACTGCACGAAGAAATGCTCCGACAGCCCCAAACGGCGAGAAGTTTGCGGGTCGGATGGACTGACTTATCCCAGCGCTTGCCACTTGCGGGAAAAGACGTGTAGGAAGGGAAAGGCCATCCCGATCGCGTACAAAGGACCCTGTCGAGGTAGGTTGACTGTAATTACTTTATACCCTGTATTAGTATATTAAAGCAGTATATCCAGTCGGAAATAATAACCGTGATGAAAGATACAAGATAGTGAACCAGTATAATTACCTGGTGACAGATGGAGGAATAAAACAAGGCATAATACATCCTACAAAAGGAGAATTACATTTAATATGGCCGCCCACGAATCGAAGGAGCGAACCATATTTCATCCGTCTGGTGACAAATACACTACGGAAATGTCTTTCTAGCTTTGTGGTTAATCTTCAGAATTTGTCACAGACGTTCACATGGAAGAACAATTTTGTTATCTTTCTATGCTGATAATAATAATCAATAGAAGCTGACCATCCGTACAATAATAATACTTTTCACTTTTCGTATTCCGTCGCTCTCCCTGCTTTCATTTTCAAGGTCGCGTTCTCCTTTCAAGTCTAGCTCCATTTTCCTTATTGTAACATAAACATCATCTTCTTCTCTAATCCTTGCATTCTGCAATCAATTTTCTCAATCAAGGAGGGTTAAAAACAAGAACTAACTTTCTTTATATATATTTTCATCTAACTTTACACGAGTGGTACAAAAATAAAAATTTCGAAGTTTCCCCTTAATACTCAAATTCTTCATATCAATAACTAGCTGAACCGGCGAACTTTCTACCACCTCAGAATCAATAAATAATGTGTTAACTTATTAGCTGAATTCAGTTTTTTATCAAAGGATAACGAATGTACACAACGCCATGTACAGTCATGTGTCAGAGATGGTTATGTACGGATTCCATACAAAATGTATGAGAAATTTTTAATAGTTTTAATAGTTATTCGCCCCCGAAAAAAAGTCAGTCAATCCGTTCTCGATATATCATCAAAAAATGTATGTGTGGAGTCCACGCGCAACAGAAGTGAAACTTCGGAGTTTACTCCTTGAGAATCGATTTTAATTTTTACAGCCCGGTGCGACAAATTTTGGTGGCCGGCGTTATTTGTTAATGTTGTTGCCCTGTACCATAGGGGTCCTCCTGGGGACCCCCTTATAACCAGATGAGTTTTGTTATTGTCGATCCTCTGTACCAAGCTCCCCGCCCCCTGTAATTGTTCGGATGATTTAATAGTTATTCTGCTATTCGGGACGGAGGCAAATCAACACATTAAAGATCATAAAGATCGGTCCAACCATTCTTGAGTTATAAACCCAAGGAGGGCCCCTGAGCCCCCATGTTGTTTTAATAGTTATTCTGCTATTCGGGGCGGAGACAAATCCAACAAATCAAAGATCTAAAAATCGGTCCACGTGTGCTTGACTTAACTCAAGAGGGGCAACTGAGCCCCCATATCTCTTCATAAGAACCTTTCTCGAACTTATAGGCGTTCTCAAGTTATGGCGTGACCAATGGAAATAGGGATTCATTTTATATAGATATATATATAAATATATATATATATATTATAGAGATTAAACCCTATCGTTTCTTATAAGTTTTCCCAAAATCTATTGTTTCTTATTCTTTATGTATAAAAAGTCCCTCTTATTTCCAGTAGTAAAATTTTTAATTGTAATTTTGCAAGTTCCTTAAATTTTTCCAAAGATCATTAAAGAGAGATTTTCAAAATTGTTGGCATCCGTGTTTTCTGGTTCTCAAGTTAAATTTTCCTTTTTTGTTGTGGTATGCTCCACACGTGTCCACGGGTAGCTTAGTGGAGTACGGTGAACCAGGAGTCACCTGTCGAGTTTGGCGGAGGGTAAATAAACAGTCACGGTTTTTTACAGGCCTTAATTTACACGGAATATTTACAAGGGTAATATATATAGGAATTACAGATATTCTCGGTTTATATACAAAGGCTTTACAACATCACGGAACCGATTTCCGGGGACCAAACAGTCGTGCCCTACACTACCCGCGTCGCTCGGCGTCGGAGGTGGGGTAGAACAGGGTCGGCGGATGGAAGCGCCACCAAAAAGAATCTGTCCGGGTATCTCGGTTTTCGACCAGCAGGTGCACCGTAAACCAGACACCTGGACCGCCCCTCGAAAGTAGCCACCACAAGTGCCCTGCGCCCGTTGCACCAGGTCGGCACCTTTAGGTCGGTGAAAAGGAAGCGGCGGGCAGCAGCAGATCCCCTATCTTACTGTTTCCTACCGTGGTCGGTCCGGTCCTTCTAGTCTGCTGCTGGCGGGCGGGAGGGCAGGAACTCACTCACTGGTCACCAGAACTCACCACACACTACCGGAACGGTCACCACTTGAAGGGTTGTTGTCACCAACTCGAACGGTCGGAAACACCAAGCTCTATAGGGTGCTTGTCACAAAACAGTGATGTTCTTCCCCTGGGTGAAAAACCGCGCGTGGGCGACTCATCCAAGGTCTGCATCTTATACGAACGGCGGTGAATCCGGGCACCGCACAAATTCCGGAACGACGGGACCCAGATCGCGGTCTCATCCCGATCACCGAAGTGAAAGAATCATCCCGATACGTCAACGTTAAGCATTTATTCTTAGATTTAAACGGTGCGATGACAAGGGCATGGTTCGGGGTTACAAGAGCAAAAACTGGGAGTGGTCGTAGCGTCTCCGGGATGGTCTCGTTTGCAGCGGGCAAATTTTACAATGACCGGACCGAAAGAATTATCCCGGTCCGATGCCTAGAAGTATTTTATCGGCGAGTCGAAAGACGCGATTTTACGGCGTGGTGCGATCGGTTTTATTCACGCGGCAAGTGACAAGCGGGTGGGACTAACGTTGCTGGCCAAACTCGATGCACCCGATCTTCACAGAATTTGTAACTTCGTTACAAGTTCTTTTACTTTTCCAGGTTTTCAAGTGTTCGAGTTTTCGGGTTTTCAAATATTTATTTTCAAATTGTCTCGGAGCTTTCAAATGGATTTTTTCAATTTCTCGCATTCTCAGTGGATCCAGTTGTAAAATTTTTAGGTTCCCAGGTTATAATATACAGGGTGAAATTGAAATATATGTAAAAAATTTTACTGGTGCATCATAAAATTTGAGTAAAAAAATTAAATAGGGCCTAAACCATTCAAACCAACCTAGTTGTGGCGTTCATGAAGCAATAAAGTGACAGTAGAAGTTATCATAAATGCTCAAAATGAGAAAGTCGCACGGGTTCAAATCGGGTGAACGCGGTGGCCAAGCAACCATTTCGACCTCTTCAGTATTTAAGTCGAACTCCACAAACTATAATAAACTTTAAATTACAATTTGAACATGTTTCGGGAGAACACTACTCCCATCATCATTTTTAAAGATAAAATAGGTCGCAAAAAATCCTTGTTTTCATTATACCGGGTTATTTTAATTTCCATAGGCGTGCACAGATTTTATAGCCAAAATTTATTTACAGGATACAGGGGCGGAGCGAAAAACGCAAACCAAGGCGGTGGCACTGCACTCATTCCAAGGTGTTACCAAATTTTTTTACATACATTTCATTGTACAAGTGCCGAAAATCGGATATTTCAGACAGTTTCAAATATCCTTCAGCACGTGTTGTACACTGTGTTTTTGCTTCGACACCACCCAAAAGCAGAAAAAAAGTGACATGAAACTGTATCATACTCTATTCATAACACATTCTAGCATCTAAAAAAAAATTTCGTTGAATTATTTGATGAAATCCCACTTACTTAAAGTGGTACAATTAATTCTGATTCTTCTACTCCGTAAGTGAGTCTGTAATCTTCACAGCCAACCGCACAATATTCAACGGTGTGGAGCAGCTCATTTGGTACATTCGTATTTACAATGACCAAAAATAAAAATTAAGCTTCTTTCTTTTATATTTACCACCATTAGTACCAGTTTCAGTTGACAATCGCTACAAAAAGTTCAACCGCAAGAGTCATTAATAGAATTAATAGAAAAATACCTCGAAAGCTGATTTTACAAAGGTATTTTTTATTTTTCCACGAGAGCAAGACTTACTGTTTTCAATAACATACTTGTGTTAATAGTATATTTCGATACACGTGTCCTGTCAACGCACTTTTCAAAGGTGGGGGAGAATTTTTGCAGCACGAAGTGAATGCCGAGTGTTGCAATGAGCCCGAGCCCCTGAAAAGTGACGGTGCACGAGTATTGAACGGTGTGCGTGTGTTCGTAATTCTTCTCCTTCTAAAAGACTTGACCGATTTTGATGAAATTTTTTGTGTGTGTTTGAGTGAATTCCCGGATGGTTCTAAGCTACAGTTGGAACCGGTAGGTGGCGTTCTTGTCGCGATCCAGAATATATATTTTTTATTTTCTGGCCGATTTTGATGAATTCTTTTTTGTACTTATGGGTCTACCTGGATGGTTCTTGGCCACAGTTGGACCTGGCAAATGGCGCTGTTGTCGCGATTCAGCTTCTTTTTATTATCTGACCGATTTTGATGATTTTTTTTTTTTTACTGATGGGAGCACCTGGATGGTTCTTATCCACAGTTGGACCCGATAAGTGGCGTTGCTGCGAGATCCTGCTTTGTTTTTTTATTTTCTGACCGATTTTGATGATTTTTTTTGTGTGTGTTTGAATGGATTGCTGGATGGTTCTTAGCTATAATTGGAACCGATTTTGATGATTTTTTTCTATATAATAAAAATGAAATAAACATAATAAATCTTCCCAAAAACAAATTGATTGAAATTTGGACAGGACATTTATATATTTACTTATATACCACTTTCTGCCACATGTACTTCACAAATCGAAGCTGAAACTTTCGTTTTTTGCAGAGGGAGCCACATGCAGCAAAGTCCGTTGTCAGGACCGACTATCCTGCTTGACAGACCTGGCAACAGGAATGCCCCGATGCGTTAGCTGTACTTCCACTTGCCGTCCACGCCACATGCACGGACCCATCTGTGGCACCAACAACAGCACTTATCACTCTTGGTGCGACATGATGATGGACGCCTGCGCCAAGGGCTACGTCATCGATACTAAGCATCCAGGAAAATGCGTAAGTTTTGTGCCGCCACTGACTTGAAAAAATCTCACCGTTTCACGCTTCCAGACTACGAAAATTTGATCTTCATTAGCACTTAGAGAGAACTAAAACCAAAGAGTAGCAGCGATGTGGACTACGTTGATAAGGAATTCCATTGCATTACACAAAACAAAATAAATTCTAGTTAAAAGTAGCAATTTTAATAATTCCAAAGTAGATTAATCCAAGAGATTATTCGTGTTGTAGTGAGCAGTAATTCAAGTGTTCTAATTTCTTAATTTAATACTTAGCGGATGATGGGTCCTCGCAAGTGCTTGCACCTGTTTCCGATGCAAAATCGGGATTTTAGACGGAGTAAATTACTATCCGTCTAAAGTGAAGTTTTTGCTCGATTTATGTAATAATTCACAGTAATAACCAGTATTGAGTATTTTTTAGTAAAGTAGTGTTGTATGGTGTGTTTACTTGCAACTCGTCGTATTTTTTGTTGACAAATTCTAGTCGGAACTAACAGACTTGTTGGATAGCGCCGGTTTTTAAATGTAAACAAATTAATTATAATTTATTGTACTATATCGAAATAATAACCGTTTGATTTGCATTTAAAACCTTTTACATCTGGTTCTCAGACAACAAATAACATTAACTTACCGACGTGCTCTTTATACAGAAAACGTGTTCAGATAAATAAATGGAGAATTAAGTAAATTGTCAACATTTCAAGTTTTGCATGGTTGCTGAAAAAAATTATCATAAAGGTTTCCACGGATGCATAGGAATGCATAACGCGACTCTTAACCCAAAAATGCCATCTGACGAAATTTATCTCGACAGATTGCTGGACGCTCTTGGTTTTATTGCCATGTGAAACCTCACCGTTATTATTATGTCATTTAATACCTCATTATTTTTACGTGTTAACAGTTTTAGCTGAATGGAACGTAAAAGTCAAATCGATAAACCACGGCGCGTTTCGCGTAATTGACTCCTTCGATTTATCTGATCGCCCGCAAAAACGATGTCATTTTATAGCTTCAGCGATCGTCTCGCACTTTCATGGCTGATACCAAAAAATTTGATTGTCTGAAAACGCCATATTTATTTTTCTATTGTTTTCACTCGTATTCAAGTACTTAAATGAATTATAACTATTGTGTTTTAATGTAAAATAGTTTGTATTGTTTTGTTAATTGATTCTTTATGTACTTGTTGTATCTTTTGTACAGTATTTTATTATATTAAAGTATTTTTGTATTGTTATTTTTAAGAAATTATGGTGACTTATGTAAAACAAGATGTATTAGACTGGCATAACTTATTAAATATTTATTGTAGATTTAGATAAATAAATCACTAAAACTATTTTACTGGAGATACCGATTCCTACTTTTATTTATTTTTTCCTATCCTTTTGCTTGAAGTGATCCATATTTTTGGTGGTCCAGAGAAGCAGCAGTGTGCCGAGCACGGAATACATCGCAGGATGGCCGTGTTAGAGACGATGCATAACCTGTTACGTGTCGAGAAGTCACGCGATCCTAGCACTCGTCGGACGGACAGTATATATGGGGAATTCCACGCCAAATCGGAAACCATTTGGCTTTTAGATCTCCGATTTTTTTCATAATTTTATATGTAGTAGTAGTATGCATATTTATTACCTCTACAGGTTTATAAAGTATCCGATACATTTCCATAACTCAAATAAAATATAATATAATAAATAAAACTAAATAAATCAATAATTCAACACAATAACTAGCAGCTTTTATCCCTTCCCACTTATTGTCCCTCTTCTCCACTCAACCAACCTTCCACATCCATTCCATCCCTCTTCCGTCCTCATTCCAAATTTCTTCTCTACTCTCATCTCTCCCTCTCAATTCTACGCATTCCTTCAACAAATGCTCTATCGTCTCCTTTTTTTCTCCACACATCCTGCATACTCTATTATTATCCTCACTCCAATATTTATTCTGTCTCTCCTCATTTCCACATCTAAATCTTGCTATTATCACTCTCTATTCTTAGGTACTTTGGCACTTCTTCCGTAATTATTTTTTCATACTTCCCATTGTACCTAGACTCCCTAATTCTCGTTCTTCTTTCCTGCACTTGCACATCTCTATCTCTCTGCACTAATTCATCTGTCATTACTCTGTCTCTCTCTCGCACTCTTTCTATTTCCGCGCCTGCATACCCATTTCCTTCTAAATATGCCTCCCTCTCTTTCCATATCCCCTTTCCTATTTCTTTCCATTTTTCTTTCAAAGAATCTTGCAAAATTCTGCACTCTCCTCTCTCTATCACTCTCTCTTCAAATCTTATTGCTCTTTTTCCTGCTTCTATTCTTATTCCATCTCTCTTTGTTTCCTCCATCACTATGTACCCCGGTGTCCCTCTCTCTACCTCTAGCACCCATTTCATATATTTTCCTTGCACCCCTTCCAATCCGTCTTACTCTCTCCATCCCAATATTTCCGCTCCATACATCATCACGCTTTTCACCAAACTATCAAACATCATTACTCTCCTACTAAAATCATGTCCAAATTTTCTCTCTCATATTCCCCATACCGCTCCTATTATCTTATTTCCTTTTTTCACTAACTCTCTGACATGTTCTGTTGCTGTGTTTCTTTCAATCATCACATAACCTAAATACTTAAATTCTTTCACTTCTTCAATTTCCTCTTTCTCCCATCTCCACTCATTTACTTTTCTCCTACCACCCCCTTTTCTGAACACCATCATCTTAGATTTCTCTACATTCACCGTCAACTTTTTCCTCCTCATGTATTTCTCCATGTTTCCTATCATTTCTTTCATACCTTTCTCCTCTCTCGCTAGCACCAAATCATCCGCATACGCTAAAGACCACACTTTTTTTGCCACCATACAATTGCTCCGTAGCTCAGCATCGGTCTGATGTAGAGCCAGAGGGTAATCCTGGGTGTTAAGCCCCAGGACCTTCCCACCGCTCTCCTACACTGCCACAGGGCGACGCTAGTTTTGTCTATTTTGCTCTCCAGGTGCTTTTTCCAAGACAGCTTATGATCCAACATAACGCCCAGGTACTTCACATCCTGCGAGAGTTTCAGCTTGACGCCGTTAAGGGAAGGCAGCCTTAGCTGTCCCATCTTCCTTTTGTTCGTGAAGAGGACTAGCTCTGTCTTTTGTGGATTCACAGACAGAGCCTCCTTCTTACACCATTTTTGTACCAGGCAGAGTGCTGTCTGCATAAGGTCGCATAGTACATTTTCGTCGTCCCATAGCAATGGGAAGAGAACTTCCCCCTGAGGACAGCCCTTCTTAACCACTCCTCGAGTAGTTGCGTCCGCTGCACTAATCTGTACGGTTCTGCAGTCCAGCACCCGCTGAATCCAGTCACGTACTGGTCCTGAGACATCGCGGTTCTGAAGTGCTCGCCCGACGCTATCGAAGGCGGTCTTGTCAAAAGCCCCCTCGATGTCGATGGGCTCCCTCAATCCGCCCCACCACCTCGTGTAGAGCGGACTCGGTCGATTTCCCTGGAACATATGCATGTTGGTTGGGGTGTAATGGTTTGGCCCTTAGCACCCCATCCCTTATTTGGTAGTCGCATAGTCTCTCCAAGGTTTTTAACAAAAACGATGTGAGACTTATGGTACGGAAAGATTTCGCGAGAGAATAATCTCCTCACCCTGGTTTGGGGATAAAGACAACTCTCACCTCCCTCCACATGTACGGTACGTATGCGAGTGCAATACATGCCCGAAAAATTATCACGAGGTTGTCCAGAATCTCCGAAAGTCCCCACTATAGCAGGGCCGGGAAGATTCCGTCCACGCCCGGTGACTTGAAGGGTTTGAAAGCTCTTATAGCCTATTCTACGCTAGTATGGTTCACAATCCGCGCAGCCTCAGCCCAGTCCTCCAGGGAGGGGGCTTTCGGACAGCTTTGGATCGGATTCACATCCGTTGTGACCACACAGCCCGGAAAATGTGTAGCCATCAGTACCTTGGCTGTTTCATCGGCAGAGTCCGTGTATGTGACGTCCTCTTTCTTCAAGCTACCTACTTGCTGTCCCGGATCCTTTGACAGGATTTTCATCAGCCCGGCAGCGGTGGTGGTACATTCGAGGTCCCCACAGAATTTTCTCCATGATGATCTCTGCTTAGAACGAACGTCTTTGTTGTATTGCCGCTGGTATTCTTTAAATTCGTCCCAGTCGGCCGCATTTTTGGTCCTTTTGGCCTTATTGAATAGCTTGCGCAGATAGGTTCTTCCCCTTTCCAGTTCGTTACACCACCATGTGGTGTTGTGGCCCTGGCGGGTGCCCGATCTCAGCCGACAAGCTTGCTCATAAGACGTCATCAGAGACCTAGTGAGGTCAGTGACTGCCCTCTCCAGTTCTGCGATCGTCTTAAGATCATTAGAGATATCGAGCCGACCTCTGACATTTGACAGGTTTTCTAGAAATAGATCCCTGTCAGTTTGTTTTGGGTTCCTGTACGGCTTCGGTAACATCTCTTTTGCTTCTAACGAAAACGTTATCCATCTATGGTCTGACATGGTCACATGCGATGATACTTGCCAGTCCCTTACATGTTTGGAAATCTCTTGTGTCGCGAGAGTAATGTCTATCACAGTCTGACACCTCGAGGTGACAAACGTAGCTTCGCTCCCTCGATTGAGTATTCCTAACTTTGTGCTCGTAAGATATTCGAGCAGTGCTGTTCCTCTGTTGTTGCAATCACCGCTCCCCCATACGATGTGGTGTGCGTTGGCATCGCATCCAGCAATGAGTTGTTTTCCTTCCCTTTCACAATGCTGAACCAGGTCCGCCAGCTCCCTAGAAGGGGGTGGCTCCCTGGAGTCCCCGGGAAGGTATACTGAGGCAAAAACTACCTTTATTACGTTCCTTCCAAATTCCAGGTTAACCTGCACACCCGTGACATCTCGGTTGCAATAGCCCGTCAGTTGGAAGGCGTTTTGTTGACCTGAAACATATATACAAGTTCTGGGTCTTTCTTTAAGGGAATCCACGTAAGTGGTCCCGGACGATTTGTCGCCCATGCCACAAACTCGGTTGCCTACGCACCACGGTTCTTGTAGCAGGGCTATTGTTACCTACTTTGCTGTCAAGTGACAACTTAGGGTTACCGCCGCCTCCCGACAGCGGTGCAGGTTTGCTTGAATTAGTGTGAGTCCTTTGCCCATTAGGTCGAACCCGCACTTTCCTTGCGGCGTAGTCGCCACACCGGACGTCGACGGTTCTGCTTCACCCGAAGGTGTCTTCTGCCCCGTGGGGCGTCCGGTTGCTCCTATCTCAGCTCTTGGTGTTGCTGTAGGGATGACCCCTTCACGCCTCTGCCTCTGCAGCTTCTTTTTGGGACCCTGCGGTCCCTGGTTGGAGTTGTTTTTATTCTCCATACCGGGATTTTTTACTTCATCTCCCAAGTTCCCCACCCACCACGGAGTCCCATATGGGGACGCCGAGCTTCGACGCCAGGGATACTCGAGAGATATAGCCCCCAGGAGGTTGTTGCACACAGCCTACGCGGTCTGCCAAAGCCGCCCACGCAGTTGCATGCCCCAATGCTCCCCGAGGGCTCACCCCGTCGGCCCTCTGACAGGACGACACAGCCGATTGATCGGGGTGGGTTAGTCTCGACCGCCCGTCTAGGGTGAAATCCGGGCCAAAGTGGCGTGTTGCCCTCCCAAGGCCGTAGCCAAGATCAGGCTCAACCACCAGGATTCCTTCATCCACCCGCACGGGTCGCCACGCACGGCACAATCACGTGGGTGACTGTTTATGCACCTGCAACACCAGTCACCATGTTGCATGGGGAAGTTTTTATAGTGGTACTTCATCCACGCGGCCAGTCACTTAAGACCAGCCCCCGTGCCCCCTGTCGGCAGACAGGCGGTTTACGGTATGCGTCACGAGCTGGTCCGCGGCGAGGGGCTTTCGTTCAGCACAGCGGGGGGTTTAGACCCCGGACCTCCCTACTAACCCCCCACTAGGCAGAGTCAGAGACTCTTACCCATTCTCCTATCCGCCACCTGGAGACGCGCCTGGTAGGTAGCTCAACCCCTCTTTCCTTTTTTGTCAGATCATCTTCTATGTATACTGTCTTTCCTTTTTTTTTCTCTTAGTTTTCTGTTATTTTCCATAACTTTCCTCTTTTCCCTCCAGCCCCCAAGTTCCGCCACAATCAGTTTTCCTCCATTTATTTTATACATCTCTCTCACCGTCACTTCTACCTCTAATTCAACCTTCATCCATTTTTCCAGTTTCTTCTCGCTCTCGCATTCCTCTTCGTCCAATCCCGTTACTACAATATTCTTTTTTCTGACTCTTTTTTCCTGCTCTTCCATTTTCTCCTCCAATTTTTTTAGTTCCATCTTCTCTCTTTCCCATTTTTCTTCCTATTTTTTTCAGCATCTCTTTCATTTCCTCATCCATTGCCTTTTTAAGCGGTGATCTTTCTAACTTCTTACTTTTCCTAAATGGGTTAATCCTCTCTTCTGATTCTCGTCCTTCTTCTCTTTTTCTTTTGTAATCTTCTCTCTCGCTCTCACTACCACTTTTTTTCATTCTATTTCTTTTTCACTTTTTCGCGCTTTTTTTATTCGCTTATCTTATCGAGCGCCGCAAAACACGTCCGCTCTGCTCAACTGCTCGAATCGGAATCCCATAATTTTATATGTTGTGGTATCAGTTGAGAGAGGCCTCATTTTTAATTTTTTTTTGTCGGCCCGTTTCCGAGATATCGATTTCTCAAAAAACGTAATTTTTTCAAATGCCCATAACTTTGCGAAAAATGGGCCGATTGGGACGTTTTGCAGCCTTGAGCAGTTTTAGAAAAAATACAACTACAAGTCCTGTAGGAAGACCCTCATTGTTAATTTCGTCATAAGTTTGACATTGAGCCCCTTCTCCACCTCGCCAAGCCAATTTATAGGAATCAATCAAGAAAATTTTCTTTTGAAGTCCCTCTGGGCTATCTTCGTCAAAAACTTCAACAATTTTTTGATATTCCTTTTCAGCCAGAGCTGCTGCGCTGCTGGTTCTGTTTTCTGGAAGCGCCTGTAATTTTCGTCTAGTAGCCTCTCTCGATGTTTTGAATACAGCTTCACTAAATGGGATAATCTCAATATTCCACTCATTGAAATACATTTCTTGAACCATTTTCGCAGTACTGTTCCCTGTACACCTTCTTTGTATTCCGACCCACTTCTCTTCCTCATATTGACAGCCCAACTCTTCAGAATAATATTTAACTCTGCAGGTGTGGTAGATGATGTCAAAAAGTCTTTTTCTTGCAAAAACTGAGAAAGCTGACGCCATACCGACTCTCGTGACTTCCGTGTATTTCCGGCACGTTTTTTCTAATATCCACACTGATTTCTATATGAGATGTCTCTCCAAATCTTTTGCACACACTTTCTATTGCGAATAACACGTCAATAGCAAAATGGCAATAATTGTTGTTTACAAATTAACTCGTGGAAACACTTCTTTCAGAAAAACTTAAAATAAAAATTTATTTACCGGTTGGGGAGCGTCCATTAATTACGTGAGTCGATTTTGGCGATTTTCCCGTCCCTTCAAAATATTTGAAGTCTTCCCAGGTCGCTTCAAGACTCTTCAACACATTTCAAGACTTTTTAAGTCGCTTCAATACCCCCCGGAACCTTTCAGGTCACCTCAACTCCCTTCAAAACGTCTCAAGTTTCTTCAGTTCGCTTTAAGTCTTTCAAGGCATCTTAAATCCTTTCAAATCGCTTCAAGGTATTTCAAGTCTTTTCAAGTGGCTTCCAGTCCTTTCAAAATATTATTTGAAGTGTTCCCAGATCGCTCCAAGACCCTTCAAGTATTTTCCAGGCATTTCAAGTCTTTTCAAGTCGCTTCAAATCCCTTCAAAATATTTGAAGTCTTCCCAGGTCGCTTTAAGATTCTTCAAGACATTTCAAGTCTTTTCAAGTATCTTCAATTCCTTCCAAAACTTTTCAAGTCGCCCCAAGTCTCTTCAAAACATTTCATGTCGTTTCAATTCGCTCTAAATCTTTTCGAGTCGCTTCAAGTCCTTTTAACATATTCCACGTAGCTTCAAGACATTTCAAGTTCTTTTAAATCGCTTCGAGTTTCTTCAAGTCGCTTCAATACCTTTCAAAATATTTCATATCGCCTCAAGTCCCTTCATGATATACTTCAAGTCTTTTCAATTCGCTTCAAGTCTCTCAAGTCGTCTCAAAACATTGCAAGTCCTTTCCAGTCGTTTCAAGTTTCTCAAAGTCGCTTCATCTTTCTTCAAGTCGTTTCAAGACTCTTCAAGACTTTTCAAGTCACCTCAAGTCGTTTCAATTCGCTTCAAGTCTTTGAAGTCGTTTCAAGACATTTCAAATCCTTTCAAGACTCTTCAAGTCGCCTCAAGTCCCTTGGAAACATTTCATGTCGTTTCAAGTCTTTCAAGTACTTTCAAAATATTCCAAGTTCCTTCATTGCGTTTCAAGTTTCCGTAAGTTGCTTCAAGACATTTTAAGTCTTCCCAGGTTGCTTAAAGTCTTTTCTAGTTGCTTCCAATCCCTTCAAGATATATCAAATCTTCCCAGGTCGTTTCAAGACTTTTCAAGACATTTCAAATCGCTTCAATTCCATCCAAAACATTTCAAATCTTCCCAGGTTGCTTCAGGTCTTTTCAAGTCGCATCCAATGATTCCAATCCCTCTAAGATATTTCAAATCTTCCCAGGTCACTTCAAGACTCTTCAAGTCGCTTCAAAGTCCTTTCAAGTTTCCTCAAGTTCTTTTTGTAAAACTTAAGAGCACTCGTTCTTTACAGGCCCATTGTTATCCCATTATCGACCCAGGCTTAAAACTTGCGGAAAACTTGTTGATTTCAGTCAACATTTTATAATAAAAACGTGATAAGTTTGTTTAAAAATTAAGTCCCAATCGGTTTATTTTCCCAAAGTTATGGGCATTTAAAAAAAATGAATCGGCCTCTCCCAGCCGATACTACAACATAAGAAAATTATGAAAAAAATTAGAGATGCAAAGCCAAATGGTGTCCGATTTGGCGTGGAATTCCCCTTAAATGCTGCCTGTCCGACGAGTGCTAGGATCGCGTGACTTATTACTTGTGCAACAGCAACGTCATCCTCGACACGTAACAGCTTAGGCATCATCTCTAACACGGCCATCCTGCGATGTATTCCGTGCTCGGGTACTGCTACTTCTCTGGACGACCTCTGGATTCGATGTTTCGAAATACTCGGATTCGGAATAGTAAAAAAAAAGATAAAAAGTAATGATAGCAACAACTCCAGCAGGGACGTTATCTTAACGTTGGTGTCGCTATCTGGTTTTCTTTGTTTTCTTGCTCTTACAAAGACCAATGAGCACAACAAAAACATAAATAAAAACATGGTACTACGAGTATCTTTAATTAATTGTTTGCAGGATATTCTACATTCGCAGACTAAGTGACTGACTCATCTCAACAAAAGAAGAACTAGTCACTTCGAAGCTAAATGCAATGGCCAGTGTGGCAGGATATGCGGACTTGGAGGGCTTCTACGCAAAAACATGAAAATTGTCATTCTCAAAAGTAAGGAGTGCAAGAACATTGTCAAACTTAATTAAACTCCTTTGTGCACAATTAACTGTTAAGATACCACTCATTTACAAAACCCACCATCAGTCTATTCTCCCAGGTATTGCCTCACCCTATCAATCGGCACAACCTGCTTTCTTGATGTATTGATCTCGTATCGATCATTGGGCAAAACCTTCGGTATGGACCCTTGAACTTTGCTGCCAATTTTGGTGGATTTTATTGGCAGACAACAAAAATCCCCTGTAATTAGTTGTCGAGGGGAGCACCAAATTTTGTCGAATCTATTTTTTTTTTGTTTCAGGGAGTTTTCTTTTAGATTTACGTAAGCCTTTCTTCGTTCTTCGTTAATGTCAACCACATGTTCCTCTACGCCATGGCTTCTGCTCCGGCTGGTCACTTCTGCTTCCAGGGCTGCTTCCAGGGAGGGTCGGCTTCTTTTATAGAGAAGTTGGAGGGGAGACGATGACGTGGACTGATGTGCGCGGTCTGTCGAAATGTAGTAGGGAGAGAGTCTTATCACTGCGTCGTCTTTCCAACGAGGTGACATCGGATCCGGGTATCGGAGCAAGTCCGGGATGGCGCTACCCGGAGCCCGCTTTTTCTCGGGTTACAATGATGCCAGAACCTTCCCGGAACCACACCACGAAGGGCGTGGTCGGCTGTGACAGGGAGCGGTGGCCGGGGGTGGTCGTAGCGGCTCTGGGAAAACCTCATCATCAAATTTTCTGAATACGAGAGTGAAAGAATTATCAGTCTGCGATGCCGGAAAGTATTTTTTTCCTCGAGGTTAATGGTTCGAATTTGGGAATAGGGTGCACGACCACTTCTAAGCAACGAAACAGCGGCCGGCGACTCGCGGGATGTACCGATCGTGACGGCGAACGTTGCGAGCTGTGTGGGAATTCTCGGAAAATTTAGTAACTTCGTTACAGTGTCGACCCAAATATTCCAAAGAAAGCTGAAAAAACTTGCATTTCTTAATATTCAGGATAAATCCGGCTGAATCTAGTGACGCAAGTACTTTCTCTAAGCAGAATAATTTAAATTCAGATTTTAAAAGCCAATGATAGTTTTAGTATTTCTTCACTTTTTCTTTTATCTCATTTATTTTAACACTGAAACCAGTCTAAAATAAATAATTATGGATTTAGGTACTTCTTTGTATTGCAAAACTCTTATTTATAAACAACAATGTTTAAACTGGTTTAAAAGTAGTCTTATTCAAAAAAGTTTGCTGTAGAACAATTAGGGGAGCCAATAATCACAGATATTTTCACTTATAATAGAAAAAGTGGTTTGAATCTTGCCCGCAATGTTTGTCAGTCGGGTTACGAGTAGCTGTTGCAACGACAATCGTCATGAGTGCGAAGCACGAACGGTGATTGTGTAAAAGCAACAGCTACGAGTCAATTTGAATTTCGTGTACCAAGCGCTCCCAAAACTCAGTTTGGTTGCAATTTCAACGGTTTTGCCAAGAAAGAAGGTTTAATTTAGAAGTGCCTGCAGACATCAGTCAGCTAAATTTGATTTTGAAAGACTATGGACACAATATGCAGAAATTGGACGGAAGAGCTTCCAGAGACAGTAAAAGAAAAGAACTTCAAGCACAAGTAAAAAAAAAAGAAAAGTAAGCTCAGTTGCATTGACAGATTTCAAATATGTCAAAATGATTAATTCCTGGGACGAGAATACTCCTTCTGGACTGCAACTCAGATTTTTTCTAGTAGCTGCATGGAGAGGAGGAGAGGGAGCTGCTTGTTCAACCCATCATTTCTAGAAAGAATTAGACAACAGTGGAATGCCAACTGGTCGTTTCGAATATAATTCCATATTTAGTAAAACGTGTCAGCAAGGAGCTCACCATCTTGCTGACAGCAAATGGTTGATAGCCAATGTCGAGGATCCGAATTATTTGTCCAGTGAGGTTAGTTTCTCTTAGAATTGCATTAATATGTTGCTTCATTTCTTTCCGTTAAGCTTTTAGAAAAAATGCTTTCTAAGAGGGGACCTAATATCAAAACTGACAGATTGCTCTTGACTGAAAATCCTTTTTTGAATAAACCTAATGGGAATGGGTGGAATTGCCCCGTAGACATCAACGAAATCGCCAAATGGACAAAACAAAGTGCCGAGAAAGCAGGACTCTATATGAAACGGATTAAGGTCACAAATCATTCGACAAGGTCAACTGCGGTTACTAAATTAGCAAAGGCCGGCGTATCGGAACAAGAACTGATTAAGATAACTGGCCACAGCAACGCCGCATCGATTCATCCATATTTACAGATAGGTCATCGACATCACGCAAATATAATTGAGAAGCTTAGGAATCAAAGAACAGAAGGACACTGCTTCGGCGGCATTCCTAGCTACTTTCACCATCACAGAGGAGTGAATTTCTTTCAATGTTACAAAGGAACAAATTGTGTGGAATAACTGACAAATTTATCATTATCATTAAAATTAAAATGTTTTTATTTTTTGATTAATAAATATTTTCTAATTGTTTTTTTTTTATCGAAAAAGTAGAGAGACTGAGATTAAAGAGAGCGTGATTGTAGTGAATAGAATAGGAAGCAGCTTTTCTTGTCAGTGTAATCGGTATTTGATTGGTTCTGTATTTTCATTGGTGATTTAATGAGTTAGATTGTCGAATGTAAAATTCTTGTCTCAACTACAAGGAAGGTATAGAAATGAAACAAGCAAAATGAATGCGAATTTAAGGACAAAATAAACGTAGTAAATGTTAGTAATGTTACAATTGGGTCAAAGTTAGTTATATATCTTAGTTAATTCAGTGACTACTGTTAATATTTCTTTATTTAAGTAAGGTAGTTATTTTACATCTTTCCTTAAAATTTGTATTAATGAATTTCGTAAATCTAATGATTTCCAAGAAAATATATTTCAAAGAATTTATCTAAAATATGGGCAGTGGCAATAGAGGTAGCTTCCTGAATTCTACACCTGACCATATTGGTGTTACACATATCGGTAAGCAGTAGCGAATATTTTAACGTTACAGCTATGGAGTGAACGCTATGAACATGCACAAATACACTATCAAAAAAATTAAAAAGCACACTCGGTCAAAAATTTTGGCCAATAGTAACCACTCCTTCTTTCGAGAGTCTTCGTCCTCACTGTTGATTATTGCTGCAAGGTCCTCTTCGCTCGGTATACCCTGCAACGTTTAACAGAATAGTTTATTGTCTTCAAATTATTAGTTCTTAACGGTACTTTAATTGAAGAACTTCCGACCAAAAGACGTTGTCCAGGTTTGTATCCCACCAAAACGCAAAGCAATTTAGATGCCCAAGCTGGGGCGGGTTTTTCGCTTTCGACCATGTTTTTGAGCAGCAAACTGAAGATTGTTGTGAAGGCTGATAGAAGGAGAGAGTCTCTTGCGAACTGTACTGGAAGCAGAAAATGACAATAGTTAAGCATAAAATTAATCAATAAGAACAAGCACTTACAAATCAACGGCACATTATCGCCATTCGTGGGAACTATCCACGCTGTATTCTCCGCGTACAGAAACTCACAAATCAAATTAACGTAACACAAATAAAGCCGGTGGGGATTATTAGGAGCTATCCAAAGAGACGCCAGCGTTAAAACAATCAAAGCTGCAACAAATAGTAAACATTACAAAAACAAACAAAAAAAACATGGGTTTACCGATAGCTGGTAGAATAACAGTGGCAGCGTGCGCTCCAGATTTTCTTTGAATTTTAAACCCATAGTTGATACTAGGGTAGGTGTTGTTGGGGCAGCACTTGTATATACCGGGATGCCTAACTGTACTGATATCTATCAAGTCCCATTCACCATTTGGAACTACATTTGTCGTGTCGACCGCCGTTGACGGTACCTGAAGGTCAAGCTCTTCGCCACTGTGCACCCAGGAACCCAAGCGAACGGTACAGTTGTGGGTATCAAAGGGAAATTTACTTAGATCCGACGTGCATATTGTGGAATGGCTCACTGAAGGAACGCAAGCTACGTGGCCTGTGCTTGTGACGATGCACGTAGCACTATCTACCGCCGAGGGATCTCCACCCTGGTTTCGTCTGAAAGTGTGAAATAATATCGAAAACTTAATTGGCGCAGTCGGTGGGATATCCATACAATTAACATTTTCGGACATTGTTTCATTCAGGACTTAATTGACATTAGAAGACATAAAAAAGAAACTTCCATATAGTTTGGCATGAGAATACAAGACGCACGTAGCCTTCCGGTAGCCAAATTACGATCAACTATTGGATTCGAACCGGCCATTACGAAGACTTCATAACTAGTCAAAGATCTAATTTTTACTTGTTTTCAAGTTCTCAGCTCTGCTAGTTCTCGAGAATGTAAATTTCCAAATTTTAGGGTCTACAGGCTCTTAGATATTCTACTTTCAGGTTATCCAGTTTTCAAGTTTTAGGGTTTTCAGATTTTCATGTTTGGGTTTTGAAATTTTCAGGTTTTTGTTTTCAGATTAACATCAAATGGTGGAAACAATAAATATACCATTATAATACCATAAGAAGAGTAAGAAGAAATTAGTGAATACGAGAATGAGAAATACATATAGGGTTGTGTAAGAAACTAATCCAGAGAATAAAATAACAACGTCATAATTTCTTATATTCTTTAAGGGCTGATGATGGCAGTAGTGTTCTGCCGAAACATGTTCCATTTGTAATTTTACACTTATTACAGTTTGTGGAGTTCGACTTAGATATATTTAAATTTTAATCTAAAATAAAAAGAGATTAAGTGCACATAAAAAAATAAATATTCAAATCGAAAATATAAGAAATAAACAACGCAATTAAAGAGGAGTAAAGCATGATGTGCTGACAAGATCGTTAATTTGAAATGTTCTAGACCAGTGACTGAGAAATATTCACAAATAAGTAAATAAATATTATCTAAACCAATAACCAAGCCTAAGACTCTCTCGAAAATATCTAGGAAATAGAAGCCACATTAATAACACCAAACTTAGTCAAAAACAACGTCAGGTTTTTGATTTTACTTTTTTGAGCGTGTAAGACGAAGTTCTCAGATTTGACGATTAAAAATTTACTGATTTTTGAATCCTGAACGTCCCTATTTTGGAAAATCTAAATACTTGAAATTTTGATTAAGTTGTAAGTCTTTGAAATCTTCAAATACTGAATTAAGTAATTTTTTATCTATTCTATTAAAAGCGCAGGCCTCTAGTTTCAACAATTAAATTCAATTCAATTCAATAGCGTGCTAAGTGAGAGCGCTATATGAAGCATTTATGAGGAAGAGCACTTGAAACGTATATTATGGAACAACTTTGTTTTCACCGTCAAGTTGCCGACTGAGAAAGTAAAGTATTTGTTTGGTCGATTATAGGCTGCGCAGCCAACACAGGACTCCCATTTTGTTTTGTTTCGTTTGATTTTGTGCTCGGATTTTTTATTTTTTAAAATTTTGAATTGTAAGTTATAAATTTAATGACAGAATTTGCACGTTACGAATAGGCGTCTTTCTAGAGTTCTAAATTCAGAAATTTCGAATTTTGTAAATTTCTAATTCCCGAAGTTGAATTTTTTCAATCGTGGACATCCTTATTTTTAATTCAAATCGTTGAAGTCTTGAATTCAAAAAAATTACCTGGAAAATTTCAGATTTTGAATAGTAAATTTTTAAAACTCTAATTTTCAAATCTCTAATTTGATTTTTCCAAATTTGGAGTCTAAAATTTGATTCGCGAATTTGGGAAATTTGTTAAAGTAGAAATTGCAAAAATTGGAAAGTTTTAAATTTTGTATTTCTAATGCTACAAATTTTTAAAATTTTTACCATTTCGAATTTTTGAAATTGCAAATTTTAATAATTTGAGATTTTGAAATCTTAACCTTAAATAATTTGGAAATTTGCATTGTATTTTGAATTCGTGAATTCAGGTTTTAGGTCGTTGAAATCTTAAAATTTTGAGTTGTTATAAATTTAATGACAGAATTTGCACGTTACGAATAGGCGTCTTTCTAGAGTTCTAAATTCAGAAATTTCCAATTTTGTAAATTTCTAATTCCCGAAGTTGAATTTTTTCAATCGTGGACATCCTTATTTTTAATTCAAATCGTTGAAGTCTTGAATTCAAAAAATTACCTGGAAAATTTCAGTTTTTGAATAGTAAATTTTTAAAACTCTAATTTTCAAATCTCTAATTTGATTTTTCCAAATTTGGAGTCTAAAATTTGATTCGCGAATTTGGGAAATTTGTTAAAATAGAAATTGCAAAAATTGGAAAGTTTTAAATTCTAAATTTTTAAATTTTGTATTTCTAATGTTACAAATTTTTACCATTTCGAATTTTTGAAATTGCAAATTTCAAAAATTTGAGATTTTGAAATCTTAACCTTAAATAATTTGGAAATTTGCATTGTATTTTGAATTCGTGAATTCAGGTTTTAGGTCATTGAAATCTTAAAATTTTGAATTGTTATAAATTTAATGACAGAATTTGCACGTTATGAATAGGCGTCTTTCTAGAGTTCTAAATTCAGAAATTTCGAATTTTGTAAATTTCTAATTCCCGAAGTTGAGATTTTTTCAATCGCGGACATCCTTAATTTTAATTCAAATCGTTGAAATCTTGAATTAAAAAAAATTACCTGGAAAATTTCAGATTTTGAATTGTAAATTTTTAAAACTCTAATTTTCAAATCTCTAATTTGATTTTTCCAAATTTGGAGTCTAAAATTTGATTCGCGAATTTGGGAAATTTGTTAAAGTAAAAATTGGAAAGTTTTAAATTTTTAATTTTTAAATTTTGTATTTCTAATGTTACAAATTTTTAAAATTTCTACCATTTCGAATTTTTGGAAATTGCAAATTTTTAAAATTTGAGATTTTGAAATCTTAACCTTAAATAATTTAGAGATTTGCATTGTATTTTGAATTCGTGAATTCAGGTTTTAGGTTGTTGAAATTTTAAAATTTTGAATTGTTATAAATTTAATGACAGAATTTGCACGTTACGAATAGGCGTCTTTCTAGAGTTCTAAATTCAGAAATTTCGAATTTTGTAAATTTCTAATTCCCGAAGTTGAATTTTTTCAATCGTGGACATCCTTATTTTTAATTCAAATCGTTGAAGTCTTGAATTCAAAAAAATTACCTGGAAAATTTCAGATTTTGAATAGTAAATTTTTAAAACTCTAATTTTCAAATCTCTAATTTGATTTTTCCAAATTTGGAGTCTAAAATTTGATTCGCGAATTTGGGAAATTTGTTAAAGTAGAAATTGCAAAAATTGGAAAGTTTTAAATTCTAAATTTTTAAATTTTGTATTTCTAATGTTACAAATTTTTACCATTTCGAATTTTTGAAATTGCAAATTTCAAAAATTTGAGATTTTGAAATCTTAACCTTAAATAATTTGGAAATTTGCATTGTATTTTGAATTCGTGAATTCAGGTTTTAGGTCGTTGAAATCTTAAAATTTTGAATTGTTATAAATTTAATGACAGAATTTGCACGTTATGAATAGGCGTCTTTCTAGAGTTCTAAATTCAGAAATTTCGAATTTTGTAAATTTCTAATTCCCGAAGTTGAGATTTTTTCAATCGCGGACATCCTTAATTTTAATTCAAATCATTGAAATCTTGAATTAAAAAAAATTACCTGGAAAATTTCAGATTTTGAATTGTAAATTTTTAAAACTCTAATCTTCAAATCTCTAATTTGATTTTTCCAAATTTGGAGTCTAAAATTTGATTCGCGAATTTGGGAAATTTGTTAAAGTAAAAATTGGAAAGTTTTAAATTTTTAATTTTTAAATTTTGTATTTCTAATGTTACAAATTTTTAAAATTTCTACCATTTCGAATTTTTGGAAATTGCAAATTTTTAAAATTTGAGATTTTGAAATCTTAACCTTAAATAATTTAGAGATTTGCATTGTATTTTGAATTCGTGAATTCAGGTTTTAGGTTGTTGAAATTTTAAAATTTTGAATTGTTATAAATTTAATGACAGAATTTGCACGTTACGAATAGGCGTCTTTCTAGAGTTCTAAATTCAGAAATTTCGAATTTTGTAAATTTCTAATTCCCGAAGTTGAATTTTTTCAATCGTGGACATCCTTATTTTTAATTCAAATCGTTGGTCTTGAATTCAAAAAAATTACCTGGAAAATTTCAGATTTTAAATACATAGTAAATTTTTAAAACTCTAATTTTCAAATCTCTAATTTGATTTTTCCAAATTTGGAGTCTGAAATTTGATTCGCAAATTTGGGAAATTTGTTAAAGTAAAAATTGGAAAGTTTTAAATTTTGTATTTCTAATGTTAAAAATTTTTAAAATTTTTACCATTTCGAATTTTTGAAATTGCAAATTTTTAAAATGTGAGATTTTGAAATCTTAACCTTAAATAATTTGCAAATTTGCAATTTTATTTTGAATTCGTCAATTCAGATTTTAGGTCGTCGAAATCTTAAAATTTTGAATTGTTATAAATTTAATGACAGAATTTGCATGTTACGAATAGGCGTCTTTCTAGAGTTCTAAATTCAGAAATTTCGAATTTTGTAAATTTCTAATTCCCGAAGTTGAGATTTTTTTCAATCGTGGACATCCTTATTTTTAATTCAAATCGTTGAAATCTTGGAATTAAAAAAAATTACCTGGAAAATTTCAGATTTTGAATACATAGTAAATTTTTAAAACTCTAATTTTCAAATCTCTAATTTGATTTTTCCAAATTTGGAGTCTGAAATTTGATTCGCGAATTTGGGAAATTTGTTAAAGTAAAAATTGGAAAGTTTTAAATTTTTAATTTTTAAATTTTGTATTTCTAATGTTACAAATTTTTAAAATTTTTACCATATCGAATTTTTGAAATTGCAAATTTTAATAATTTGAGATTTTGAAATCTTAACCTTAATAATTTGGAAATTTGCATTGTATTTTGAATTCGTGAATTCAGGTTTTAGGTCGTTGAAATCTTAAAATTTTGAATTGTTATAAATTTAATGACAGAATTTGCACGTTATGAATAGGCGTCTTTCTAGAGTTGTAAATTCAGGAATTTCGAATTTTCTAAATTTCTAATTCCCGAGGTTTAGATTGTTACAATCGTAGACATCTTTATTTTTAATTGAAATCGTTGAAATCTTGAATTAAAAAAAATATACTTGGAAAATTTCAGATTTTGAATCAATAAACTGCAAAATTTGGAATTTTTTAAATCATTTGAGAATTTGGAAATGTTGAGTTTTGGAAATTTAATATCTGTACCCACTCTGAAATTTCAAATCCCTGATATTTTAAATCCATGTAATAATGGTTTTCTGAACAGACATTTTGAATCTATAAATAATTTGGAAAGTGCAAATTCAATTGTGGAAATATTGATTTTAGTAGCACTTGAATCTTGATGAAAACTTACCTGTTATAGACAGAAAGATCAGGCATCCAAATCTCACTGTCCTTCATGTGGATAGTTTTTATGGAGTCGTAATCATCTGGATTCCAAGTAAGAAGTTCATCCATCCAGCTCTAAGGTAAAATATAAAAAATTACATCCGAAATCATACTTTTTTTTTCCTTACCATTGCCATCCATGCGTCGACCGTGAATGTGTTATCATGCATAGTCTAAAATTGTGATATATTTTTTACCTACCCCCATTTCATGCCATATCTACTTACAAAGTCGAAATATTTTACGAGCATTTGGATCGTTAAAGACACCTGTGATCTATGGTTTTTCTTCGGTCGAGTACTACTGTCATATCCACAAAGTAAATGACTTCGAAGTCTGACACTGGGTAATTTCGTTCTTTCTGCTCCTGGACAATCATCGTCACTGCGGACTGCAACACCAGTCATACAAAAATATGTATTTTAAGGCCATCGTAGCTCACCTGTTAAGAGGAATAACAACGAAACGAAGAGACTTCGGACGAGCATCGCGGATAGAGTGTTATAAACCAAACAGGGAAGAGCTATTTTGACATGCGATACTTACCATTGACGCCCCTGTTCTAAATAGATAATCAACTGGACAACGTTGTTGAAGGAATTTGATATTGTGCGTTCGTCACTTAATTTACACATGGGATGTGTATATTTTTGAGCATAATTTGTTTTTGTAAGCTGCATAATACGACCGGAAATAGCAAGGAACATTTTTCTTCTTGTCAGGTTGAATATTTTAAAGTAAAACTCACAATTGAAGAGGTAAAATGTGTAAAAAATTATCTACTAAATTCTGGGTAATTTCTCAACCCTTCTATCTAATTTTTATTGCAAGGCAGGCAACTACAGACGAGCCACGAAAAGTCCCACTTTTACTCCTAATAAAACAATCTACTATTATCGCGGCTATGCGAACGCGAATATTTCACGTCGCTTCACGACATTTCAAGTCATTTCAAATCGCTTCAAGTTTATTCAAGTCGCTTCAAGTCCTTTCAAAATATTTCAAGTCGCCTCAAGTCCCTTCAAAATATTTCAATTCACTTCAAGTCTTTCAAGTCGTTTCAAGACATTTGAAATCCTTTCAAGTCGCTTCAAGGTATTTCAAGTCTTTTCAAGTGTTCAGTTCCGTTCAAGTTTCAACATTAATTTCATGTCGTTTCAATTCGCTCTAAATCTTTTCGAGTCGGTTCAAGTACTTTTAACATATTTCACGTCGCTTCAAGACATTTCAAGTTCTTTTAAATCGCTTCGAGTTTCTTCAAGTCGCTTCAAGACCTTTCAAAATATTTCATATTGCCTCAAGTCCCTTGATAATATATTTCAAGTCTTTTCAATTCGCTTCAAATCTTTCAAGTCCTTTCAAAACATTTCAAGTCCTTTCCAGTCGTTTCAAGTTTTTTAAGCCACTTCATCTCTCTTCAATTCGCTAAAAGACATTTCAAGTCTCTTCAAGAAGCTTCCCGTCCCTTCAAAATATCTGAAGTCTTCCCAGGTCGCTTCAAGACATTTCAAGACTTTTTAAGTCGCTTCAATTCCCATCAAAACATTTCAAGTCACCTCAAGTCCCTTCAAAAGATCTCAACTTTTTTTCAATTCGCTGCAAGTCTTTCAAGTCGCTTCAAGACATTTGTAATCCTTTTAAATCGCTTCAAAGTATTTAAAGTCTTTTCAAGTGGCTTCCAGTCCTTTCTAGATATTATTTGAAGTGTTTCGAGATCGCTCCAACACTCTCCAAGTATTTTCCAGACATTTTCAAGTCTTTTTAAGTCGCTTACAATCCCTTCAAAATATTTGAAGACTTCCCAGTTCGCTTTAAGAATCTCCAAGACATTTCACGTTTTTCAAGTCTCTTCAATGCCTTCCAAAACTTTTCAAGTCGCCCCAAGGCTCTTCAAAACATTTCATGTCGTTTCAATTCGCTCTAAATCTTTTCGAGTCGCTTCAGGTACTTTTAACATATTTCACGTCGCTTCAAGACATTTCAAGTTCTTTTAGATCGCTTCGAGTTTCTTCAAGTCGCTTCAAGACCTTTCAAAATATTTCATATTGCCTCAAGTCCCTTCATAATATATTTCAAGTCTTCTCAATTCACTTCAAGTCTTTCAAGTCGTTTCAAAACATTTCAAATCCTTTCCAGTCGTTTCAAGTTTTTTAAGCCACTTCATCTCTCTTCAATTCGCTAAAAGACATTTCAAGTCTCTTCAAGAAGCTTCCCGTCCCTTCAAAATATCTGAAGTCTTCCCAGGTCGCTTCAAGACATTTCAAGACTTTTTAAGTCGCTTAAATTCCCTTCAAAACATTTCAAGTCACCTCAAGTCCCTTCAAAAGATCTCACGTTTTTTTCAATTCGCTTCAAGACATTTGTAATCCTTTTAAATCGCTTCAAAGTATTTAAAGTCTTTACAAGTGGGTTCAAGTCCTTTCAAGATATTATTTGAAGTGTTTCGAGATCGCTCCAAGACTCTCCAAGTATTTTCCAGACATTTCAAGTCTTTTCAAGTCGCTTCCAATCCCTTCAAAATATTTGAAGACTTCCCAGTTCGCTTTAAGAATCTCCAAGACATTTCACGTTTTTCAAGTCTCTTCAATGCCTTCCAAAACTTTTCAAGTCGCCCCAAGGCTCTTCAAAACATTTCATGTCGTTTCAATTCGCTCTAAATCTTTTCGAGTCGCTTCAGGTACTTTTAACATATTTCACGTCGCTTCAAGACATTTCAAGTTCTTTTAGATCGCTTCGAGTTTCTTCAAGTCGCTTCAAGACCTTTCAAAATATTTCATATTGCCTCAAGTCCCTTCATAATATATTTCAAGTCTTCTCAATTCACTTCAAGTCTTTCAAGTCGTTTCAAAACATTTCAAATCCTTTCCAGTCGTTTCAAGTTTTTTAAGCCACTTCATCTCTCTTCAATTCGCTAAAAGACATTTCAAGTCTCTTCAAGAAGCTTCCCGTCCCTTCAAAATATCTGAAGTCTTCCCAGGTCGCTTCAAGACATTTCAAGACTTTTTAAGTCGCTTAAATTCCCTTCAAAACATTTCAAGTCACCTCAAGTCCCTTCAAAAGATCTCACGTTTTTTTCAATTCGCTTCAAGACATTTGTAATCCTTTTAAATCGCTTCAAAGTATTTAAAGTCTTTACAAGTGGGTTCAAGTCCTTTCAAGATATTATTTGAAGTGTTTCGAGATCGCTCCAAGACTCTCCAAGTATTTTCCAGACATTTCAAGTCTTTTCAAGTCGCTTCCAATCCCTTCAAAATATTTGAAGACTTCCCAGTTCGCTTTAAGAATCTCCAAGACATTTCACGTTTTTCAAGTCTCTTCAATGCCTTCCAAAACTTTTCAAGTCGCCCCAAGGCTCTTCAAAACATTTCATGTCGTTTCAATTCGCTCTAAATCTTTTCGAGTCGCTTCAGGTACTTTTAACATATTTCACGTCGCTTCAAGACATTTCAAGTTCTTTTAGATCGCTTCGAGTTTCTTCAAGTCGCTTCAAGACCTTTCAAAATATTTCATATTGCCTCAAGTCCCTTCATAATATATTTCAAGTCTTCTCAATTCACTTCAAGTCTTTCAAGTCGTTTCAAAACATTTCAAATCCTTTCCAGTCGTTTCAAGTTTTTTAAGCCACTTCATCTCTCTTCAATTCGCTAAAAGACATTTCAAGTCTCTTCAAGAAGCTTCCCGTCCCTTCAAAATATCTGAAGTCTTCCCAGGTCGCTTCAAGACATTTCAAGACTTTTTAAGTCGCTTAAATTCCCTTCAAAACATTTCAAGTCACCTCAAGTCCCTTCAAAAGATCTCAAGTTTTTTTCAATTCGCTTCAAGACATTTGTAATCCTTTTAAATCGCTTCAAAGTATTTAAAGTCTTTTCAAGTGGGTTCCAGTCCTTTCAAGATATTATTTGAAGTGTTTCGAGATCGCTCCAAGACTCTCCAAGTATTTTCCAGACATTTCAAGTCTTTTCAAGTCGCTTCCAATCCCTTCAAAATATTTGAAGACTTCCCAGTTCGCTTTAAGAATCTCCAAGACATTTCACGTTTTTCAAGTCTCTTCAATGCCTTCCAAAACTTTTCAAGTCGCCCCAAGGCTCTTCAAAACATTTCATGTCGTTTCAATTCGCTCTAAATCTTTTCGAGTCGCTTCAGGTACTTTTAACATATTTCACGTCGCTTCAAGACATTTCAAGTTCTTTTAGATCGCTTCGAGTTTCTTCAAGTCGCTTCAAGACCTTTCAAAATATTTCATATTGCCTCAAGTCCCTTCATAATATATTTCAAGTCTTCTCAATTCACTTCAAGTCTTTCAAGTCGTTTCAAAACATTTCAAGTCCTTTCCAGTCGTTTCAAGTTTTTTAAGCCACTTCATCTCTCTTCAATTCGCTAAAAGACATTTCAAGTCTCTTCAAGAAGCTTCCCGTCCCTTCAAAATATCTGAAGTCTTCCCAGGTCGCTTCAAGACATTTCAAGACTTTTTAAGTCGCTTCAATTCCCTTCAAAACATTTCAAGTCACCTCAAGTCCCTTCAAAAGATCTCATTTTTTTTTCAATTTGCTTCAAGTCTTTCAAGTCGCTTCAAGACATTTGAAATCCTTTTAAATCGCTTCAAAGTATTTAAAGTCTTTTCAAGTGGCTTCCAGTCCTTTCAAGATATTATTTGAAGTGTTTCGAGATCGCTCCAAGACTCTCCAAGTATTTTCCAGACATTTCAAGTCTTTCAAGTCGCTTACAATCCCTTCAAAATATTTGAAGACTTCCCAGTTCGCTTTAAGAATTTTCAAGACATTTCACGTTTTTCAAGTCTCTTCAATGCCTTCCAAAACTTTTCAAGTCGCCCCAAGGCTCTTCAAAACATTTCATGTCGTTTCAATTCGCTCTAAATCTTTTCGAGTCGCTTCAAGTACTTTTAACATATTTCACGTCGCTTCAAGACATTTCAAGTTCTTTTAAATCGCTTCGAGTTTCTTCAATTCACTTCAAGTCTTTCAAGTCGTTTCAAAACATTTCAAGTCCTTTCCAGTCGTTTCAAGTTTTTTAAGCCACTTCATCTCTTTTCAATTCGCTAAAAGACATTTCAAGTCTCTTCAAGAAGCTTCCCGTCCCTTCAAAATATCTGAAGTCTTCCCAGGTCGCTTCAAGACCTTTCAAAATATTTCATATCGCCTCAAGTCCCTTCATAATATATTTCAAGCCTTTTCAATTCGCTTAAGTCGTTTCAAGACCTTTCAAATTATTTCATATCGCCTCAAGTCCCTTCATAATATATATGGTTGAACTTACTGGGAGGCGGAAATGTTATCGAATTACAAAATATCGAACACAATTTGTCGAAAAACAAAATATCGAACACAATTTGTCGAAAAACAAAATAAACGCAGACAAAATGTCGCAGGTAAAAAGTTTGTGAAAATTTGTTTTTCATTAATTAAAATTGGTGCCTCGCGCTTCGCTCTCGACCCCTTGAAGAAACATACTCCAAGATGGTCATATTTCCCTGTACGTGAAACTCGAAATGTGGACAGGACAAATTGAGTGAAAATTGTGTATGTCGATATTTTATTGTTCAATATTTTGTACTTTCCATAATTTGTATTTTCGACAAATTGTGTTCGATATTTTGTATCCGATAATACACTCAGCGGCACAAAATTCGATCCATCAAATTTTTCATAAAAACTTTATTGTAACTGTTCCGTTCAATCCTTTCAATCATGTCAAGCGCAGCAACAAAAAAAATATATATATCGGCCGATAAACATGTCAAAGAATTTTTGTCACTTCTTTAAACCTAATATCAGTTTTTACTTTCAGAATCCGAACGCACGCTGCTCAAGCTATTGCTCTGATTCAAGAAGGTCAGTTGCAATACTACGCCGCACGAGTTCTTGGTGTTTCCAGATGTAGTGTCCAAAGGGCTCTAGAACGGTTTCGGGAAACTGGGGACTACACCAGAAAAGCTGGATCAAGCAGAAAAAAATGCACAGACGTCCGAAATGATCATTTTCTTACGTTACAAGTATTGCGAAATAGGGCCACAATTGTTGTTAGTGTTCGAAACGCGTTAGAAGAAGTTCGGGGTGTAGCTGTTAGTGAACGAACAGTGAGAAGAAGATTAGAGAAAGAAGGTCTAACTGCAAGAAGACCGGCAAATGGACCACTCTTGACCAGGGAACAGTACAAAGAGCGGTTGCGTTTTGCTTATGAACATGAAAATTGAGACATTAACGAGTTGAGTCAAATTCTCTTCATTGATGAATCCAAATTTTACCTCAGATCACCAGATGGCTGGCAGAGATTGTTGCGTCGCACAGAAGAAAGATTTTTTCAGTGCAATATTGTGCCAAGGCTCAGTTTTGCTGGAGGGTCAATTAGCAAGTTTCTCAACGTGGCCAAAGAGCCCCTTGCTCTTAGAATCGCTGAGAAATGGTCAACAGGTTCAAACTGGGCATCCACCATGATTCTAGACTTATCTGGAGAACCCATGTGATGAACAAACTGTAGAAAAAAACTGCCGTTTTTCGGGCATGTAGTTAGGCCGATGATTCTGTATGGTTCCATCGTTTGGAGAGAATCTGCATCTAAACTGTGGGCTAAATTCCCTTTGGCCCGAGTTCAACGGCAGGCCTGCCTAAATATCACAGGAGACATGAGGACTGAGGACCACACCCACGGTGGTTGTGGAAATTCAAAAGGGGCTGGACCCCACCTGACCATCAACGTGCTAATTCCTCAATCAACAGACAGAGACCTTCAACCTATGTGACCGAATCACCTGTTACGCAAATGGTTTGGTCTCCAGTAAATTATCGGGCTCTGGGGCGTTCATTCACGGGACAGACTTTTCTGTCTCGTCTCTATTAGGAGAAGAGTCCAATGATGTTCAGACGAAATTGTTCTCCAAGGAAAGGGTTTTTCCCTGAGGGCTTTGCTTATGGGCAGGCGCTCATCGAGTGCTATAACGCATTACAAGGAATAGCAACGTAACGAAAGGGCTAATCTGTTGGAAAGAATGGGCTTTGGAAAGGGCTTTATTGAAGCATACCGACACCAGACCTGTGCATCATCAGGTTACGTAGAAACTTCAGACCACATTCTCTGCTCTTGTCCAGCCCTAAATGGGATAAAAACAGGCTCATGATATTTGGAGGTTACCTAAGAGGAGTTTGTTGAGCTTTGTCAAAGACTCAGCTCTATTATAGAACCTCGATCACTGGGGTGGCGCAGAATGGGCCATTAGGCCTCCGTACGCGGCTCTTTGTGAGGGTCCCCCGATTCAGGAAAAAAAAAAAAATCTTGAAAGTGGGATGGTTGGCTTGCAAATTCATTGGGAATGAAAAATTGGATCGATGATTAAAATTCCAAGGATTTGTGCACCGAGCCTTGAAGTGTAAAGAAAATGAGAGGAAGAGTGTGTCCGAGCCCAATCTGAGAGAGTAGGACTCGGAGGATGGATGGTAGACGGCAGGGAGGAGAATGTGCAAGGATGCCAACCTCAAACTGACCAGTCAGTTGAGTGGAGATCAGCTTATGGCGTGGGAGAATGGAGTGCAAGGTCACGATGATGTGGCAGTGGTGCCGGACTTTATGGACGTCGAGCTGCAAAGTAAGAGCTGGCGACGCCATGAGGTCAGGTCGGGCCCCTCTACTGGACGGGATTCGACCGGAGGTATGCAAAGGTGTTGTCGTGGGTGTCTCAGTAGAGATAAAAAAAGATTAAGGGTACGGGGGAAAGAGAAAGTTATTTTCACATTAATGCCCTTTTCCAATTATTATACAAAAACACTTTCGCAACAAACTTTTCGTATACAGATTCGACGGAATGAGTACAAACTAGGGAAAATTGGGTGACAACCCAAAAAATGTGTGCTGATTATGAAAGACATTTATTTTTTTGACAACAGATGTAACAGTATTGTACAACATTTATCAAAAAAATAGATAAGTAATAACAAAAAGATTTTAGTTTATTCGTTTTTATTAAGCAACTTTACATTAAAGCCCCTCGTAGTCTGTACAATAGGTAATCTTCCTCAAATGTTTGAAAACAAACTTTTGCACAACAATCACAGTTTCACAAATAAAAAACGTACACGAAATGTGTCAAAAGAAGCGAGTGGCAACGTAGAAGAAAACATTTACGAATGCGGGAAGATTGTGCGATTTCGTTTTTTATGCAACGCCTGAGAGAACAACTCACGTACGTAAATCTCGTCTTCCACTTCTAATATGAAATGTTCATATGCTAAATTATGAATTTTGGATCGCAAACCACAAGGCTTGTAAATTTTCAATGAACTATACATTTTATTTTGTCATGGCTTATTTACAGAATATTACAGGATGTACAGACTCCAATCGTTTAAGTAAAAAAAGACAGTGTTTATAATTATACAAATATTCCAATAAAACTGGAATGGAACAAATAATATAATAGTAAAAATAAAACATTATATCTAACCTTATTCAATTTTATAATTAAAGAAGACAGTTTTACATTAAAAAATACACAGTACTTTTCTAATAGGTCAAATATCAGTCTACTACAAAGTATCAACTAATTATGACTTTAAAAGACATGACTCTGCCTTTACACTATTTACAATGAATAAAATAATAATGTACAATACGTTTGCATTGCAAAACAGCTATGGGTCTAGAAATAAAGTCATTAGTTACATCAGCAGTGCACACTATAACAAGACACAACTATGGAATGCTTTTAGTCACTACGACACGGTTCAAGTTCGGGCACTCACTTGGTCGGATAAGGGTTAATTACTGTCACTGCTGCTGCTTGCTGGCTTGCTAACACTGCGGCTGAAAATTTAATCAGATTAGAAATGCACCCTGTAGCCGACGAATTTGTGCCGGATTCAATCGGGGTTTCCTGTGCAATCGAAAGAGAAACTCAACTGTCTTGTAAATTAACAAACGGCTCGTAGAACAACGAGTCTATTGAAACAATAGAATTCAATAGTTGATTCGGCCATCCTGAAACGGTTAAGTTCACAGTAACAGTGAGAAAACCCGTACGATAATCTAAAACCACCAATAGACTGATCTGTAAAACACGGCCAATTTATCACTTTTGTAAAGTACCGATATTTTCTGATCAGCTTTATCTAAGTTAACAGTGAGTTTCTCGAGAAACCCCGATTAATGCGGCTAGATCATAACAGAGACTTACGTCCATATGGGGGAGGATACATGGGATATCCAAGGCCTACATGTGTATGATGATGGGTATGAACGTGTCTTTGCGGCGGTGGCGACCGCGAGTCCTTGTTTTCCCCCGGCGGTTGCTTGCCCGCAGATGGCGTGGTATTCGTCTGAGAGGTCGGGGGCTGCGTGATCTGCGGCTGCGCTGGGATGGTCGCCTGCCCGCTGTTCGTAGACGGACTAGAACTCGCCACCGACGTCTTCGGCGTCGGGGACTTGATCGCTCTTTCTTGCAACTCGTGGATTTTGTGGGAGGAGTAGTACTGCGCGTGGTGCTGCAGCATATCTAGCGCTTTGGGTGGCGGGGGCGCCCTAGACAGGTCTTCGGGACCGTGGTATCTGGGGATCTGTGCGTGCAGGTACGGATTCCCGCTGTAAGGGCCCGGGACCATGATGCCGCGATACATCGCGTGGTTCGGGTCGAAGGGCAGGGCCCCGTAGTGCGCCGACTGCATGTAACTTGGATGGATGTAAGCGTATTGGGAAGTTGGGGGTGGCGGGGGACCCTGCGTCTCCATGGTGGGTTTGACTCCTTCTTGTTTCACGTCTTTGTCCTTTTTTTCCTCAGGTTTTGGGTCTTTGTGTTTGAGGTTGGGACTGGGAGGAGGCGGGGCTTTGGGCGCGGAGTTCTTGTGGTCCATTGATTGTTGCTCTTTGCGTCTTTGATCGTAAACGTAAAACCGGCGAACTTCTTCGTCTCTTTGATTGTGGTGTGCTTGTTGTTGTTGCTGTTGCTGCTGGCGCGAGTACATGTAAGGATTCATTTGATTCTTGATTTCGATGCTCTCTTTGAGTATTTGGTGATTTTCGTTTTGATGTTTCTCCTTGATTGGGGGTTCCGTTTTCACCTTTCCCGGATTGGGGACTTGGATTGGATTCGGAATGGGTGCCGGAGGTTTAATGGGCTGCTCTATGATGGGACTAGGACTTTCTTTTATCCGTTCTTCTTTGATTTTGTCCTCCTGTACCATAGGGACACTCCCAAAATTTGGATCCATGTTGTATGCGTACCCCGGCATGTATCCATAGGGGTAGTAATGCTGCTGTGTTAGCATCTTTTGTGGGTATTCGGACCCTTCTTTCTTTCCTTCTTTCTCTACCGGTTTCTCCGCTGGCTTATCACCCTCTTTCTTCCCTTCTTGCACCGACGGCACTAAATATTGCGGTTGTCCGTAGAACGGGTACATCCCGTACTGCGGCATGTGGGGCAAACTTTGCCCCGATTCAGTCTTCTTGTCTGCATTCTTACTCTTATCACCCTCAGTCTCCATCACGGGAGCCCCGTCGTCGGAAATATCCGAATACGCAGGACTCTGCACCTCGTCTCTGGCAGTTTGCTCCACCCCGAAAACCGGCTGTTCAGGCGGATGCGGACTCCCCGCAGGCGATTTCCTGTTCTTCTTCTTAAAACTTTGCGCTTTACTGCTAGCTCCATTCTGTTGCGGCTGTTTGCTCTTATCTTCAGGCATGAGTGCGGCAGTGGGCTTTACTTTGAACTGAGTGATCTTCGTTTGTTGGCTGGGGGATGGAGGCGCGTGCGGTGACATCTGCGACGAGATCTGGGAAGTGTTTTGCAGATTTTGCGGGGGAATTATGAGAGTCGGGGGTTGAGTGAACTGCTGCGGTGGCATGTTCACTTGAGATTGCAACTGATTCGTGAAAGACTGCGGTTGAGCATTGGTTTCAGTCTGGGAACTTGGCTGCTCTGAAGGGAGCGACACGGAGACGTTGCGCCCCGCTGGCAAAGAACCCGAAGTTGACATTGGTGTTCCTGTAATAATAGCAACATGAGTAGTGAAGTACGTATATGGCCGGAAGGAAAACGTATGAACATTTCAGCGCTCGAGTAGCTGGGAAATTTTCTATGTAAATGCGCTTAAATAAGCGCTCCGCTCGAACTGTGCATCGTAAAATTACATCCAGAGATGTTTGAATATAACTGAAGTCTGATGTATTTTGTAATTTGAAGGAAGGGAACATAAGAAGATTACGAGAATCAGCGAGAACAGTAGAATAATTGCGATTTCTTTCTTCCTCTGTTTAAGCCTGTAGCAATATTATGTGAGAAAAAGGGTAAAGAGAGGTTTAAATAAACGTGGAGTAACTGGTCTCTGGTATCCTCAATTATTTGGCGGAAACTGAAATGTTCTCATCAAAGATTAATAAGGCTGTATTATGTTTCTTCACAACAATTATTAAATTATCTAGAGACACATTCTTTCACAATTTAGGAGGAGTATTTTTTTAATAATTAATAAGATGAAAAAATCATAAAAAGGGTAAAGTTCATAAAGGCTTTTGTAGACTAGACTGTCTCTCCTCAGTTACTTATACCTAACTTAAATAATAATTCGTCGAAAATTGCGGTGGTAATGAGATTAGTTACAATGAAGAGACCCGTACCTGCCAGTTGCTGTTTGTTGGTGGCAAAAACCCCCACGGGGTACTCCTCCGTAGGCGTATACCTCAACACCCCCGGCTTGACCACATTCTTCGTCTCGACGAGAGGCACGGTGGGTGAACCGGCGCCGTTCCCAATGTCGCTCTGAGGTGTCGCCGGTGAGGGTGGGGTGCTGCGGGGCGTCGGCGGCTGACTAGGCACCTCCAGAAGCCCCGCGCCCCTCAAAATCGAAGGCAACTCGGGCTCCTTCTTCTGCGGCGTCAGCGGACTGTCCTGGCTCTTGTCCGGCGACTTCACAGGCGTGGCGGGACTGGGGGCCTCGATGTTCGACTCGTCGTTCTCCGACATGGATGTGACGTCCTTGGTGTCGTCATCGTCGACGGAACCGTGCGCGTGGGACTGGTGGTACTTCAGCCCGTTGATATGTTTGTACTTCTTGGAGCAGTTGGGCTCGGGGCACTCCAGCAGCACGGGCGAGGGCGGCGGGCTCCCGCAGGGGGCGGGCGCGGGCGTCGGAGGCGTGGGCGGTGGTACCACGATCTTGGTCTTCTTGCCCTGGATGACGGAGGCGGGATCTTCCTCGCCGGCGCGGCTCTTGCGCTTACCGGTGGTGTCCGGGCGCGGCGGGACGAAAGGGGTTGGAGACGAGGGGGCGGTGGATGGACCTGAACCGTTCGCCGCTCCACGCCGCCCCTTCACGCCACCGTTCCGTAATTTGCTGTGCACGGATGAGCGGGTCTCTGTGAAGTTGCTTAGATCAGTGCTTGGAGTTGCAGCGCCAGCAGAACGTCCTCTCTTACCTCGTCCTTTTGGAGTTCGGTTGTCCAGGTCACTTGTGGGAGAATCACAGAATCTGCGGGACAAAGCAAAGGCCGTTGAGAGAGGGAACATCCAACACAAAACACACAGCAAAAATTAACAAGAGTCGGTGATGTGACCAACTCTTGTTATTCTTTACTTGATACAAAACAAAAAAGGCGGCCAACGAAACAAAATAAAAAACCAAAAGTAGAAGAATAACACTTTATGTATTCAACAACAAAATACATAAAAATATACAGTGTAAAAGTATACAAAATAAATAACATAAGTACTACATATATCTAATTTTGGTAACACTAACCAGGTAATGAGAACAAACTTAAACGGAGTAAAATTTTATGACTAGCTCTCACCTAGGGGGCGCCCAGTCGTGACGCGTGCAATCCAATAAGGTTCCTACGTAGGTTTTTCCTCTCCACGTAACGTTGACCACCAAGACACCTGGATACAGTAAAAATTATAAAATGCACATTTACAACAACTAGAAAGTGTTAAAAAAAATTCGAAGGCAATAACTTCTATATAATATACTGATGGAGTCATTTTCTATATTTTTGTACACAAATTTAACTACAAACACCTGTTACCAAAGATCTACCTACATACTCTGAAATCTACTTATTCTTTATTTAATTCATGACCAAGGCCAGCAAATATCTATTTGTGGCCTTAGTAAAGAAAGCGCTATTTACACAATTTTACAATGTGTAAAATTAAAAAATTATTTGTTTGTAATTCCCATGCGTTTTCATTGACCATGAAGCTTTTAATCCGGAGTAGCAACCGGGAGCAATGAAATTCTTAGAAATGTTTTTATCGAACAACAGCACAGAATAGAAAATATAATAATGTAACAGAAGCGACACTTTTTTCTTTGATGTTGCACCGCGAAGACAGAGAGACCTTGAAGGGGCTGTAAAGCCATTAACTGGATTGTCTTTTACTTTCCGCACAGGTTGAAAGGTGGGACGGGTGCGAGCGTATAGATGGGTGGGTACTATTTGCAAATGATATCATTTTATACAAGAAATGAAAATAGTAAATGTTTCGTAAATGCTATTACTATTGTCAGCCATTTCTTTAAATATTCCGCCGTAAGTAAAATTAATTCTTATAGGTAACAGGAAATTTTATTCACCAAGAAATTATAAGATGTTCATGAAAGTGGCAGGTACGATAAAAAAAGACGCAGAAGATGAAGAAATTTTCGGAACAAGCGGAAATAAGAGGAAGGCTGCATGAAGAGAAACTAACAGAAAAACAGAAAAGAGAAGAAACTAATACTAACATTTCCATTTTTCCATCTAAAAACTAAAAAGAAAAATGTCAAGTAGCGAAGAAAATAGTGTGTGCACTCCCCCGGAAATCGCGGAGAAGCCAGTTAGATACAACATCACAAACTGTTGCCACAATCAAAAGATTTTTATAGCAAATATTGTCAATTGTTTTTATTATCTACTAGTATGAGAGGAAAATCCATTATTGGGTAAGGTGGAGAACATGAATTTCTCAAAGCCCAAGCACGATATATAATGATGTTTTCTGAAGCTAGGGGTGAAAAATATAATGTTATTACCAGCGAAAAAAAAAGAATTTTTAGAATTATTTTTGTGACAAAATTGATCAAATAAATTTCAAAAAAAAACAAGATTTTTTACAATTATTTTTATGTGACAAAATTGATCAAATGTAACTATAAATATATATAATAATATATAAAAAAAAAGTGACTCGGCTTTCTGACGAATTAGTCTTCTTCCAATTTCGTTTCTTGAGGTCAGAATCGTTGATATTTCGAAAATTCTAAAAAAATTAACAACGAATTTCTGATGAATTACTTGACAGTTCTGATGTATCCTAGTGTATGTAGAATCGAAAAATTACTTCTACACAGTTCGTTTCGGAAATCTGAATTAATTAGACATTTTTGAGTGCCTTCTTCCAATTTCGTTTCTTGATGTCAGAATCGTTGATATTTAAAAAATTCTAAAAAATTAACAACGGATTTCTGATGAATTACTTGACAGTTTTTATGTATCCTAGTGTATGTAGAATCGAAAAATTACTTCTATACAGTTCGTTTCGGAAATCTGAATTAATTAGACATTTTTGAGTGCCTTCTTCCAATTTCGTTTCTTGAGGTCAGAATCGTTGATATTTAAAAAAAATCTAAAAAATTAACAACGGATTTCTGATGAATTACTTGACAGTTTTTATGTATCCTAGTGTATGTAGAATCGAAAAATTACTTCTATACAGTTCGTTTCGGAAATCTGAATTAATTAGAAATTTTTGAGTGTCTTCTTCCAATTTCGTTTCTTGAGGTCAGAATTGTTGATATTTAAAAAATTCTAAAAAATTAACCACCGATTTCTGATGAATTACTTGACAGTTTTTTATGTATCCCAGCGTATGTAGAATCGAAAAATTACTTCTATACAGTTCGTTTCGGAAATCTGAATTAATTAGAAATTTTTGAGGGTCTTCTTTCAATTTCGTTTCTTGAGGTCAGAATCGTTGATATTTAAAATTTTTTAAAAAATTAACAACGGATTTCTGATGAATTACTTGACAGTTTTTATGTATCCTAGTGTATGTAGAATCGAAAAATTACTTCTATAAAGTTCGTTTCGGAAATCTGAATTAATTAGAAATTTTTGAGTGTCTTCTTACAATTTCGCTTCTTGACGTCAGAATCACTGATATTTAAAAAATTCTAAAAAATTAACAACTGATTTCTGATGAATTACTTGACAGTTTTTATGTATCCTAGTGTATGTAGAATCGAAAAATTACTTCTGTACAGTTCGTTTCGGAAATCTGAATTAATTAGAAATTTTTGAGTGTCTTCTTCCAATTTCGTTTCTTGAGGTCAGAATCTTTGATACTTAAAAAATTCTAAAAAGTTAACAACGAATTTCTGATGAATTACTTAACAGTTTTTATGTATCCTAGTGTATGTAGAATCGAAAAATTACTTCTATACAGTTCGTTTCGGAAATCTGAATTAATTAAAAAAAATTGAGGGTGTTCTTCCAATTTCGTTTCTTGAGGTCAGAATCGTTGATATTTAAAAAATTCTAAAAAATTAACCACCGATTTCTTATGAATTACTTGACAGTTTTTATGTATCCTAGTGCATGTAGAATCGAAATTTACTTCTATACAGTTCGTTTCGGAAATCTGAATTAATTAGAAATTTTTGAGGGTCTTCTTTCAATTTCGTTTCTTGAGGTCAGAATCGTTGATATTTAAAAAATTCTAAAAAATTAACCACCGATTTTTCTGATGAATTACTTGACAGTTTTTATGTATCCTAGTGTATGTAGAATCGAAAAATTACTTCTATACAGTTCGTTTCGGAAATCTGAATTAATTATAAATTTTTGAGTGTCTTCTTCCAATTTCGTTTCTTGTGGTCAGAATTGTTGATATTTAAAAAATTGTAAAAAATTAACCACGGATTTCTGATGAATTACTTGACAGTTTTTATGTATCCTAGTGTATGTAGAATCGAAAAATTACTTCTATACAGTTCGTTTCGGAAATCTGAATTAATTAGAAATTTTTGAGTGTCTTCTTCCAATTTCGTTTCTTGAGGTCCGGATCGTTGATATTTAAGAAATTCTAAAAAATTAACAACCGATTTCTTATGAATTACTTGACAGTTTATATGTATCCTAGTGCATGTAGAATCGAAATTTACTTCTATACAGTTCGTTTCGGAAATCTGAATTAATTAGAAATTTTTGAGGGTCTTCTTTCAATTTCGTTTCTTGAGGTCAGAATCGTTGATATTTAAAAAAATCTAAAAAATTAACAGCGAATTTCTGATGAATTACTTGACAGTTTTTATGTATCCTAGTGTATGTAGAATCGAAAAATTACTTCTATACAGTTCGTTTCGGAAATCTGAATTAATTAGAAATTTTTGAGTGTCTTCTTCCAATTTCGTTTCTTGAGGTCAGAATCGTTGATATTTAAAAAATTCTAAAAAATTAACCACCGATTTCTGATGAATTACTTGACAGTTTTTTATGTATCCCAGCGTATGTAGAATCGAAAAATTACTTCTATACAGTTCGTTTTGGAAATCTAAAGTAATTAGAAATTTCTGAGTGTCTTCTTCCAATTTCGTTTCTTGAGGTCAGAATCGTTGATATTTAAATTTTTTTAAAAAATTAACAACGGATTTCTGATGAATTACTTGACAGTTTTTATGTATCCTAGTGTATGTAGAATCGAAAAATTACTTCTATAAAGTTCGTTTCGGAAATCTGAATTAATTAGAAATTTTTGAGTGTCTTCTTCCAATTTCGTTTCTTGAGGTCAGAATCGTTGATATTTAAAAAATTCTAAAAAATTAACAGCGAATTTCTGATGAATTACTTGACAGTTTTTATGTATCCTAGTGTATGTAGAATCGAAAAATTACTTCTATAAAGTTCGTTTCGGAAATCTGAATTAATTAGAAATTTTTGAGTGTCTTCTTCCAATTTCGTTTCTTGATGTCAGAATCGTTGATATTTAAAAAAAATCTAAAAAATTAACAACGGATTTCTGATGAATTACTTAACAGTTTTTATGTATCCTAGTGTATGTAGAATCGAAAAATTACTTCTATACAGTTCGTTTCGGAAATCTGAATTAATTAGACATTTTTGAGTGGCTTCTTCCAATTTCGTTTCTTGAGGTCAGAATCGTTGATATTTAAAAAATTCTAAAAAATTAACAACGGATTTCTGATGAATTACTTGACAGTTTTTATGTATCCTAGTGTATGTAGAATCGAAAAATTACTTCTATACAGTTCGTTTCGGAAATCTGAATTAATTAGAAATTTTTGAGTGTCTTCTTCCAATTTCGTTTCTTGAGGTCAGAATTGTTGATATTTAAAATATTCTAAAAAACTAACAACGAATTTCTGATGAATTACTTGACAGTTCTTATGTATCCTAGTGTATGTAGAATCGAAAAATTACTTCTATACAGTTCGTTTCGGAAATCTGAATTAATTAGAAATTTTTGAGTGTCTTCTTCCAATTTCGTTTCTTGAGGTCAGAATCGTTGATATTTCGAAAATTCTAAAAAAATTACCAAGGATTTCTGATAAATTACTTGACAGTTTTTATGTATCCTAGTGTATGTAGAATCGAAAAATTACATCTACACAGTACGGAAATTTAAATTAATTAGAAATGTTTGAGTGCCTTCTTCCAATTTCGTTTCTTGAGGTCAGAATTGTTGATATTTAAAAAAGTCTAAAAAATTAACAACGAATTTCTGATCAATTACTTGACAGTTCTTATGTATCCTAGTGTATGTAGAATCGAAAAATTACTTCTACACAGTTTATTTCGGAAATCTGAATTAATTAGAAATTTTTGAGTGTCTTCTTCCAATTTCGTTTCTTGAGGTCAGAATCGTTGATACTTAAAAAATTCTAAAAAATTAACAACGGATTTGTGATGAATTACTTGACAGTTTTTATGTATCCTAGTGTATGTAGAATCGAAAAATTACTTCTAAACAGTTCGATTCGGAAATCTGAATTCATTAGAAATTTTTGAGTGTCTTCTTCCAATTTCGTTTCTTGAGGTCAGAATCGTTGATATTTAAAAAATTCTAAAAAAATAACAAGTGACGCGAAGTTGAAAAAGTGATTTTTAGTGATACAGTTAGAAGTGTGCCGTAGAAAATATAACCAATATGTATTATATTTTGAGCAGATTTTTTTTTTAATAATTGATAGTTAAATCACAAAATGGAACCTATATTCTCGAATAATAAAACCGCTGACAATAAAATAGTTTCGACGTTAATAAACAATCCAAATAAATTATTTAAAAAACTCATCAATTGTTTGTGCAGTTTAGTTTTGTTCGAAATTGCAATTCAATTTATTTGGAACGAAATAAAATAGATTTAACAAAATGATGATAATTAATTACACAGACGAAAGTCAGTTATTTTGAATTAGTGCATATTCGAAAATTGGATAAACGTTTGAGCAAATAACACAAGCGTAAAAACGATTTGTTTGTTCTGTTTTTGGCACCGCTTTAATTGAACAACTTGAACTCTTCATTGCACGTAAAAGATTCCAACTATTTCTGTAAAAACTGAGTGATTTAAGTGTTCATTTTTATAGTAGTAACATCTGTTGTTTACGTGTAAACCGCTCGGATATTTTTCCGTTCTCTGAAAGAATAAACTGCTGGTAGGAAAACAAAGTGTCTGTAAACACGAATAATGACTCCGAGTGTTCGTATGTAAACAGGAACAATAAAACCACGCGGCGCCATAAATCTGTTGAACATCAGCAGCCTGGTAATGTCTTTTGTTTATCTTATCTCCATAATCAAATAGGGGATCTAAAGCGATTACGCTCGGAAAAGACTCACCTCCTTCGGTCTCGTGCCACACGATTCCCTCAAGCGTGACACTTGTGCCAGGTTCGCAGGGCCCCAAACAATCCGGTTCGGTGATGGTTCCAACACTCGTGCCTATACATACGTCTGATACCTCCTGCAACAAACGTAGCGTGTCAACGAAAAAACGAACGTATATTATGTGTACGGCATTCGAAATGCGATAGCTGACATGACAGATGCACGGAGAATATCGACCTGAATGCGATATAAAGCAGCATCTGTGCTGTAATTGTACTCTCCTCTTTGACAAAAAGTCAAAAGATGTCCGTTTAGCCGCAACGAAAAAATTTAATTATCCGCCGACAAACGGCAGGCAAAACACTCGACAAAGAAATAAATTAAAAGCTCCCAGAAAACGGGAGCGTTCTTTAAAATTAAACGGGGGAAGCTGGAATTTTCACAATTTAATTTGTTTACGATCTGAGTGTCAAAGAAAAATGTACAAATTGCATTTCGAAACGGAGGGAATCAAAGAAAAATCACGTAGCTTTATTAAGTTGGCGAATTGTGAAGAGGCAGACGGTAACGCTAATTCCTTTTTAATGAAACCAATTTCGCCCAATTGATTCGTTGCAACCGAGGATATTGCACAGTCCATTATACTTAGCTTTGTTTGAAAATAGGAGGACATACCACCAAAGTTGTTGCGTGAATGGTAGCTGTTTCAAGAAGAAACGCGACGACATTGAACATTATACTGAGTAGGTTAGACATAATTGAAGAATGTGATTCACATTTCGGGAGCCCAGTGGTGTTGGGGCTTAAGGCTAATGGTGAAGTGCGAATGTGTGTGGACTATCGCGCGTTAAACAAACTATACATTGCAAAACATCGATTTGGATTTAAGTAGTGGATGCTATCAGATGCTAATGTCAAAGAACTCCAAAGGTAAAACTGCATTTATTACTCGCGTTTATTGTTTCAAGCGAACGAGTTTCGGGTTATGTAAGGCGCCAAGTGTCTTTCAAAGACGGATTATTCATCACAACAACATTGTTGCCTACAATCAGGTGTTGTACAAAAGGAACACGAACAACTTAATTAGGATTTTTTTTCGGTTCTCCGCTCCACATAATCGATTTGTTATTATCATGTTACCAGATATTTCGTGTAAGTATCCCATTACGGCCGCTGAAAAAGTCCCGTAATTGCCGCCATTAACGGTCGTTTCCAGAAATAAACAGAATGCGTAAAAGCCCAGTTTCATTACAGAATAATACAGCAGCAATTTCGTTAAGCCAGCTGATGATAATTGCCGACACCTGTACGCTCATCACGCAGCTGCCTAATGAAGGATTTGATGACACGGTTTATTAAAAAAATCCTGGCCAAGATGGCGAAGAGGAAATTCAAAGACGGACAAACGCGCCTCGCTCAACGCTAATTGAAGGATAATTGGATGTGTAATGCATGTTATTTAGAGGTCAATTTGCAGTGCTCGAATGACATGATGACTGTGGGATAAAATGAGGTAACTTCAAAGTTACATAGTCAATAGGAGTGAAACGCGAAACCACGGAGTATGGGGGCGTGAGAATGTGATTCCACCCACGGGGAGTTATCACATCATGCCGACGACCGTGGTAATTTAATCACAGACGAGTTTATGTTTGTTATTTCCCATGAGGAATTCCGAAATATAAATCTAAACTCCATCATGGTATTCATATTGAAAACAGATTTTTAAATTTTGTGCCAATTGGAATTTTTAACTCTCATGTAATATTTTATCACATTTTATTGGAGCGAATACACAATCGCAGTCAATTCCCGTCAGATCTAAATTTATATTTCCACTCGAAATTAAAATTTGAACCGCGCGTTTTTAATAAAATTTGCATGCGTCCGCGTTTTACAAAAAGCCTCAATAAATTCAATAAATAAATGAGCGCATTCATTTCCTGCAACAACGGTTTTGTAAGCTCAATACAGAGTAATTAGATTATTAATTAATTATTGCTGTTATTTATGGCGATGATTAATGTTTGCACATGGAGAGGACAAATTATTATTCGAATAGACGTGTTATTAGCAATGTTATATAGAATGCATATAATTAACATATCATTACCTAACTGGTTAGTTTAATTATTACAGTAGGATGAAGAAACGATATTCAGATTACCACATGCTAATGTAACTTATTGTTTGCCTCGGCGGTTTAGTCAATGATGTTGGTAAAAAGATAATGGGATTTATGATCCGGCAGTGACCTTTCAAGGATGTGGAGGTCTAAATGGTGTAAAGTGTGCATTCTGGCATTTTATAGATGATCGATCGTCGGAAATTACAGTGTTCGTACTGATGAGTCCTATGCGGTAAAATGTGTAATAAAGGACTGTTAGAATTGCATAGGCCGTTTCTTTCACGTAAATTTAGGTCTCATATTTCACTCACGTCATCCAGACTCAATACAGTGTGTTTTTTTGTTTCCTGTAAGTAGTTGGAAGTTGGTCAGGAATGTTCACCGATCTAGACCCACCTATAAATGCACAACCACATCTACTTGTCATTCTCAACGGCACCGATGGGCGCAAATGAGTTCTTGTTCAATACAGTTCACCTGATCAGCCGATCCACTGCGTAAACACGCAGCCTTTGTGCCGTATGCTCAATTTAATCTGCATTTGTGTGCGTAATTGGTCGGTCGTTCGCCAAACACAATATCCTGAAATCAGCAACACAATGTCGATTACAACATTTCTATGCATTTCTCTCGATATTAATTCAAATGGAACAACACCGTTAAACCAACATTTATTCCGCGCACATTCAATAAATCCAAATGACGCGAATTCATTTCCATTTAGATTGGGTTCGGTGTCGGAAAAAATCAATCATATTCAGGCCAACATTTCTATGGATCAGGAACACCGACAAGCGAAAGAGATTAATAATATTCCGGTCTTATCATTCAATAAGCAAGATAACACTTGCCCGATGTCAAAATGACTGATTAAACAACGGATCGATCAACAACCCCGCCTGATTTCACCCCGGTTGGGGAAACACGCAATAAATCCGCACTACATGGTGGAGAAAAATGGTAGATGCAAGTTGTTGAATGTCAATAACGGAGTGATTTAAATGACTCGTCAGTCGAGCTGATAGAGATATTTTACAGCGGCTGTGTGAAAATCGCTGTCATTTCCAGCTGTGTTTTGTACGTCGATACTATTCAGTAATTCCATTAGTTTTCATTAAACTGCAAAACAAATAAAGCATTTCGAACCGCTCTAGCGGAAAGTCGACATTGTCGTGTGTACGGAATGCGGTGTTTCAATTAAATTATGGTAATCCCAGGAGTTCTGTTATTGATAATGCAATTCGTGAGATCGCTCCAAACGGCCTGATTAATCAAAACTTCCAAGAGCCGACAGTCTCAGGTGCATTAAAAGAACGAGGAAATCCAATTTTCGCTTCACTTCCAACACTTCTTTATTGGCGGCAGTACATCTCCCAAACGCTACTGCTTTTACTAATTTCCGGATACCATCAAATCTGCACCAACGTTAAACAGCTGCTGCACAAAAATAAAATGTATTCATGTCGGGCTCGAGTTGTTGACCGTGTTAATGCGACTTCTGTGTTTACTTAGCGTGTTCTTGTTCGCGTTTTTATTAGTCATCAACTTTCGGTTTGGGTAAGGTTTGCGAGACTATTTATGGGGTCAAGTGGGTTGTTGTAAATTGGAATGGATGTACATTTTCTGAATACTGCATCTTTACAAGAATAAACAAAGAATCTGTTTAGGAGTAATGAAAATATTAAAAAATGGTCCAATTGAACTCGACCTCCTGAATCCAACGATGCTAATTTCACCCCGGTAGCCCCAATGGTTTCGGAAATTTTGGCACTTGCGAAAAATTCGAAAAAACACAAAAACATTTTCGCTCATATCTCGTAAACTATAGGTCACTCAGTTGATTTAGTGGCACCAGTGTGTTCGTCTTAAAATTCTCTTTGATTTGAGTGTATAATGTGTGCTGAAATGGGTGAGTTGAACATTCTAGAAGCGACAGACCGAAAATTTTGGCTAATATTTTTGGAATTTTTGAATTTTTATTACAGACGAACCGTGCTAGATAGGACGTTTCTGAGAGCACCAGTCGAAAGAAAAACTCCAAATTTACTTATGTTTCGGATTACATCGTCATAAGTCGAAGAGTTTGGGAGCAGGAAAGGATTTAAGAAAAATTAAAAAATTTTGAACCTCAAAGGGGTAAATTTTGAAAATCCAAAAAAGAAATTTTATGTCTCAGAACGCTTCGAAATCATCACTATCATATGTAAATTGATGCGAGCAATCCGTGTGTAACCTTGGTTTCCCCCTAAATCAAGCCGTTTTCGAGTTATGAGCCTTTCTTTGAAAATATTTAAAAATGGTCTGATTGTCCCAAAATGGCAATTTTCTGATATAACTCGACCTCCTGAATCCAACGGTGCAAATTTCACCCCGATAGCTGCAATGGTTTCGGAGATATTGAGTTTTAAATTTTGGCACTTGCGAAAAATTCGAAAAAACACAAAAACATTTTCGCTCATATCTCGTAAACTATAGGTCACTCACTTGATTTAGTGGCACCGGTGTGTTCGTCTTAAAATTCTCTTTGATTTGAGTGTGATGTAATGTGTGCTGAAATGCGTCAGTTGAAGATTCTAGAAGCGACAGACCGAAAATTTTGGGTAATATTTTTGGAATTTTTGAATTTTTATTACAGACGAACCGTGCTAGATAGGACTTTTGTGAGAGCACCAGTCGAAAGAAAAACTTCAAATTTACTTATGTTTCGGATTACATCGTCATAAGTCGAAGAGTTTGGGAGCAGGAGAGGATTTAAGAAAAATTTAAAAATTTTGAACCTCAAGAGGGTAAATTTTGAAAATCCAAAAAAGAAATTTTATGTCTTAAAAGGCTTCGAAATCATCACTATCCTATGTAACTTGATGCGAGCAATCCGTGTCTAACCTTGGTTTCCCCCTAAATCAAGCCGTTTTCGAGTTATGAGCGTTTTTTTGAAAATATTTAAAAATGATCTGATTGTCCCAAAATGGCAATTTTCTGATATAACTCGACCTCCTGAATCCAACGGTGCAAATTTCACCCCGATAGCTGCAATAGTTTCGGAGAAATTGAGTTTTAAATTTTGGCACTTGCGAAAAATTCGAAAAAACAAAAACATTTTCGCTCATATCTCGTAAACTATAGGTCACTCAGTTGATTTAGTGGCACCAGTGTGTTCATCTTAAATTTCTTTTTGATTTCAGTGTATAATGTGTGCTGAAATGCGTGAGTTGAATATTCTAGAAGCGACAGACCGAAAATTTTGGGTAATATTTTTGGAATTTTTATTACAGACGAACCGTGCTAGATAGGACGTTTCTGAAAGCACTAATCGAAAGAAAAACTCCATATTTACTATGTTCCGGACTACGTGGTCATAAGTCGAAGAGTTTGGGAGCAGGAGAGGATGAAAGAAAAGTTCAAAATGTTTGAACCTCAAAGGGGTAAATTTTGAAAATCCAAAAAAGAATTTTTTGTCTCAAAACGCTTCGAAACCAATTTTCCGGGCAACTTTTCCAATTTTTCTTTCCGTCAGAACAGCACTTCATTGTTATTATAGATATTGTAACACAAGAAATAATCGAAATATCCCAGATTACAACATAAAGTGCGAGAATTGAAAGAAAACAACCATCTTGGACACCCCATCTCACGGACATCCAGAAACTACAGAAAAGTCACGTGACGGGGATCCCAAAATCCCGTATAGTTGAGAACTCTCAATAATATAATAAATTTGTAATTTTACAGTTATTAAAATTTGTGGAGTTCGACTTAGATATATTTAAATTTTAATATAATAAACGTTTGGAACAGAAGACTTTATTTTTATCCACAATTTTACTTATCACTTATTAACCCATAATATTTAAGAGAGATGAGCTTGATAATTTAACAATGTTTCTGTAATCTCGAGATAAGCCTAAACTACTTCTACATGTATGCTCAGATAAAATCACTAAGTACTTACAATGTGTACAAATGTAATCCATACATGTACAGAAAATATCTTATCGTTAAACCGATTTTTACAATTATCATAACATACACAATCAGTCTGCTACTAAACTTGGCTACAGCCCTAAAACACTCATTAACACCCAACGCCTTCAGTGAGGAGCTAGTCTAGAACCGGCCTTATCTAATAATGACGCCGTTATCCGTTGGAAAACCCCAGAAAATTAACAGGAAAGGTTTCGAATTCCCGCCTTATCTCAACAACTTTTAACACAAGCATGCACAAAATGTTGCGATCTCATTATCATTCTACACTTTTAGAAGTAGAAGCACGACACTTCAAAGTACACAGATTTTTTATCGTAGGTTGTAGATCTTGCCAAAGTGGGTTTGCTGTAGTAGAAAAAATTAGAATTGATAGTCCAGATAGTTATACAAGAAATTTACTGAGACCTCCATCCGCGAATTTATCTTCCAAGTAGTGACCATTCCCTCCCATTGTGAAGCTTCCATTCCACATACCACCTAATTGAAACAGCTCGTATGACTTGGAGCGTCAAATTACAAGTATACAAGTCAAGAATTACTGCTGTGGTCGATCATCAATAATAGGTAGTAGCCCATTACAGGCTAGTAATGCAGTTACCGTGCCTGCCTTTGGATACTCAATGATGATCATTATCTTGAGCATCTCCTGAGATAAATTTAGCATACAGACACATGAAGGAACCTTTTGTGCTAATTGGTGATTGGTCTAAGAGCGCAGGAAACATGGGAAAGTGTGCAATGACCGTGAAGTAATTTTTGCTGTCATCTCCATTCTCTCACCGTCCGCGAAATTCCCCCGACACTCGCATTGTCTCAGTTAACACGAAAGCACTCACTTTGCATTTCAGTCGCAATTTACATTTTTACCTGACGCTAACCGCTCGTGTCACCGTTGCCGCCGCCGCCGCCCATCCTGCATAATGCATCAAGTGGTTGCAAGGGCGCGCATAATACATATTCGCATTTCGATTAGCAGTCCGTATCGTATAAGGTCGTCTGGATGAGGTGGTTACACGCTGCGGTCCGCCGGCACGTCCTTCTTTCTCTCGCTCTCTCTTTCAGCTCATGTAATTTAATGGAATTTGTCTCTGCCCCCGCTCCCTGCCGCGCCGCCTTTGTTAATCAACCCCCAGAACTCGCGAGCGAGCGGCTTTACAGACCGCAGTATTGATTTCATTCCCACGTGACACCGCCCCCTCCGGCCGCCGCCACCGCCACCGCCAATCGCGGTCGTTTCCAGCACGCTCCGCGGATGATCAGACGCGACAGCTTCCGTCTGACAGATGGAACTCGTCACGCCAACCCCTCGAAACCGTTTCCGGTTGGCGAGGCTCCGGATTGCTTTATTACCCTATGACCGATTGTTGGAAACAAACATATGTACGGACATCGGATACGCTTTTGCGGTTGTTCCGTAAGTTGCGGCAATCGCAGACCGTGACGTGTATTTTGAGACTTCTTCCTTCTCGCAGTCTTTTATGGGTTTAGAGAACTTTTCGCGGAGGTCAAGGAAGTTTCGCCGAAGCACAGACTTAAAGTGCAACGCTTCCCAAATCGCCGTGTGCCTAATTTGTGCCTAGTGTTTGTCTTTTGCAAAATGGTGAAAACCGCCCACTGAAGATCAGTATGGAATATCGCATTATGTAAACTACATACCATTTGGAAAATTTTGAAAGAGAAACAATTGTGTATTGTATCTCCATCACGGACAGAAAGTCCAATTTACAGACAGAGGATTTATATTTTCAACTTAAATAATACGCACGTATGGGCAGACGAAAATCCGGATGCTATTAGGCCACATAATTTTCATTTTTCATGAATAATAGCATTGGATGTTGAAGTAAAGACGTTTAGTAGATTGATTTTTCATTTTTAGTTTATTTACGTCTGGCGGTTTAGATTGTTTCCCAATCTCTTCTAAAGTTTTTTGTTGTGATTATTATCAATCAGCCAAGCGGTTCAGTGGCGGTTAACTAAAATTAACGTCAAAACTTCCACTCGAAAACTACGGAGTTTAGGGCAGAATTTTATTAAGAAAAATTGTTGCTCTCGGAGTCCTGAAAAAAATCTCGAACTGTCCTAAACAATTCTAGCGTTTTGAAAAATCTTGTGTAAGCCCTAAAGACCTAAAAAGCATCGAAGAATCTAATGAATATATAAAAATCACAGTTTCATGAAAACTTATCGCATACAAAATATTTTTTTTTAAATAAATTATGGATTAAATTAAAATAACCTAAAAAACCTACACAAAGAAAAAACCCTGAAGAATCTAGTGAATACAAATTACAACATAATGTACCTTTATAAAAACATCAAAAATACAGAAACTAAATTTTGTATTAAATTGAAATAGGAGACTAAAAAACCTGAAGTGTTCTAAAAGGTCTTAAAGATTTTATGGCATTGTACAGATGCAGGGAGAGAGTATTGCAGAAGAAACTTGCTGCGGAACACTGCACAATTCTGAGAAATTCTAAGGACTCCTGAAGACTCCCAGCAGTGTCCTAAAGTTTTAAAGTCCTGAAAAAAATCTCCAACTGTCCTAAATAATTCTAAAGAGCTTTGAAAAATCCTGTGTAAGCCCTAAAGACCTAAAAAGCCCCGAAGAATCCAATGAATATATAAAAATCACAGTTTCATGAAAACTTATCCCATAGAAAATATTTTTTTTTAAATAAATTATGGATTAAATTAAAATAACCTAAAAAACCTACACAAAGAAAAAAACCCTGAAGAATCTAGTGAATACAAATTACAACATAATGAACCTTTATAAAAACATCAAAAATACAGAAACTAAATTTTGAATTAAATTGAAGTAGGAGATTAAAAAATCTGAAGTGTGCTAAAAGGTCCTAAAGATTTTATGGCATTGTACAGATGCAGAGAAAGAGTATTGCAGAAGAAACTTGCTGCGGAACACTGCACAATTCTGAGAAATTCTAAGGACTCCTGAAGACTCCCAGCAATGTCCTAAAGTTTTCTGAAAAGTTTTAAAGTCCTGAAAAAATCTCCAACTGTCCTAAATAATTCTAAAGAGTTTTGAAAAATCCTGTGTAAGCCCTAAAGACCTAAAAAGCCCCGAAGAATCTAATGGATATATAAAAATCACAATTTCATGAAAACTTATCGCATACAAAATATTTTTTTTTTAAATAAATTATCGATTAAATTAAAATAATCTAAAAAACCTACAAAAAGAAAAAAACCCTGAAGAATCCTAAAAACCTACAAAAAGAAAAAACCCTGAAGAATCTAGGGAATACAAATTACAACATAATGAACCTTTATAAAAACATCAAAAATACAGAAACTAAATTTTGAATTAAATTGAAGTAGGAGATTCAAAAACCTGAAGTGTTCTAAAAGGTCCTAAAGATTTTATGGCATTGTACAGATGCAGAGAAAGAGTATTGCAGAAGAAACTTGCTGCGGAACACTGCACAATTCTGAGAAATTCTAAGGCCTCCTGAAGACTCCCAGCAGTGTCCTAAAGTTTTCTGAAAAGTTTTAAAGTCCTGAAAAAAATCTCCAACTGTCCTAAATAATTCTAAAGAGTTTTAAAAAATCCTGTGTAAGCCCTAAAGACCTAAAAAGCCCCGAAGAATCCAATGAATATATAAAAATCACAGTTTCATGAAAACTTATCGCATACAATTTTTTTTTTTTAAATAAATTATGGATTAAATTAAAATAACCTAAAAAACCTACACAAAGAAAAAAACCCTGAAGAATCTAGTGAATACAAATTACAACATAATGAATCTTTATAAAAACATCAAAAATACAGAAACTAAATTTTGAATTAAATTGAAGTAGGAGATTAAAAAACCTGAAGTGTTCTAAAAGGTCCTAAAGATTTTATGGCATTGTACAGATGCAGAGAAAGAGTATTGCAGAAGAAACTTGCTGCGGAACACTGCAAAATTCTGAGAAATTCTAAGGACTCCTGAAGACTCCCAGTGGTGTCCTAAAGTTTTCTGAAAAGTTTTAGAGTCCTGAAAAAAATCTCTAACTGTCCTAAATAATTCTAAAGAGTTTTGAAAAATCCTGTGCAAGCCCTAAAGACCTAAAAAGCCCCAAAGAATCCAATGAATATATAAAAATCACAATTTCATGAAAACTTATCGCATACAAAATATATTTTTTTTAAATAAATTATCGATTAAATTAAAATAATCTAAAAAAACCTACAAAAAGAAAAAAAACCTGAAGAATCTAGTGAATACAAATTACAACATAATGAACCTTTATAAAAACATCAAAAATACAGAAACTAAATTTTGAATTAAATTGAAGTAGGAGAGTAAAAAACCTGAACTGTTCAAAAAGGTCCTAAAGATTTTATGGCATTGTACAGATGCAGAGAAAAAGTATTGCAGAAGAAACTTGCTGCGGAACACTGCACAATTCTGAGAAATTCTAAGAACTCCTGAAGACTCCCAGCAGTGTCCTAAAGTTTTCTGAAAAGTTTTAAAGTCCTGAAAAAAATTTCCAACTGTCCTAAATGATTCTAAAGAGTTTTGAAAAATCCTGAAAAAGACCTAAAAAGTCCTGAAGAATCTAATGAATATAATAAAAATCACATTTTCATGAAAACATCACAAAAATTCAAGGATAATTTTTTTTTTAATAAATAATCGATTAAATTAACCTAAAAAACCTTCAAATCCTTAAGAACCTGAAATGCTGAGAAGTCAAACAAAGACTACTTGACAACCCATAATGCGATATACGATATAATCCAGGCATTGGAAAAATTCTTACCACTACAGAGAATTTAGTATTAAATATTTATGCAGTTTTCTGTAAAATTTGAATATTGTATTCATATTAAAATAACGGTTTTAAGTCTTGCATACAACGAGCTGGTTTTCTAACGGTTTGTTATGGCCGAGTTCAACTGTATCTAAATTATAAATTTGGATCTTTCAAACGACGATTATAAAACACTATCGCTCTCGGCCTCCAGGGTAATCATACGAAAACGCAGATAAAGCAGTCAATCGGTGAGAATCGGATAATATATGCCTATAGAAAGCGATATAGGAAAAATAAACAAATTCAAAATAAAAAACCTGCTCTCCGATTGGTCCACCTACAAGTTCGGCCGACAACAATCAAAGAATGCCGACACATGATCCTCGATAAGCAAGTTTTTTGCACTCGTTTATTTTCCCTATATGACTATATCTCTAGCGCTTTCTTTACAAAGAATTGGATCCTTATTACTCTCTCGCAGACTCTTGCACAAAACAGTCGTATTCAAATTGCTACAGTACTGCTGCACACTAAATTGCTTCGACCATTATCCCGGGATTCAGCTATCAATGTAGTACAGCAGCAGATAATCTGGAACTTTTCCGGCTTACCCAACCTGAAAACAATACAAATATCTTCTTGAAACTGTACCCCCGTTCTCAACAGCCGTAACAGTTCCTGCTATTACATTTCCGCTTATTGTTTCTTTTTTCGTCCAACTCGTGTAACTGCCTCCGCATTATTCCGCAAATAAAGCTTATTATTATTTGGTGCCGACTTCGCACCAGCACAATACGACTTTGCGAGTTCAAGCGATTAATACGTACTATCAAGTCCATTAAGATTCCGCATTGAAATAAATGAGTGGAACAATTTTATCAGTTATTTACGAGTGGGACGATATTCGCAACCCTCGAGCATTGAATAAGTGGAAGTTAGCGAACCGCGTTCCAATTTCATTCACAGCAGTCTGATGGAATAATAAAGATGAATACAAGACCTCATGTGCGATTCACGTATAAATTCCGCCGGCATTTCCTACGTTATTTCCACGCGAACAATGAAACATAACTTCGGCTTCCAATTGGATCGTAAAATGTTGTATGGAATGCATGCCGGGTTTGGGGTCAAATGGGGCGTCTGGTGCAGTTTCAGGGAGGTTTCAGTTGCAGGTGGCACACTATTTTAAATTTACATCTCTGCTTTCCAAAAGTCAATGTTTGCATAAGAGAGTACAGTGAGCGGTCGAGGATTTCAGAATTGTCGGAGATGATAATATTGACTATCAAAATATCAGCTGCTCTATGTCGATAGTGACACAGATAATTTCCGCTTACATTGCAGAAAATCAAAATTACCGATTTTCAATTAAATTTATGACTAAAAGATTTAATACTACTGTGCATATTGAAGTCACCCGTGATGCTGGCATATTTGAATTGATGTGTCGTTACATTAATTACCTGATTTAATTCGTCATAAAATAAATTTGAACTACCAGGGGCGATAAATATTTATGATCCAACATGAGTTTCTATTCGCCACAGCTGAACACTCGATTTTACACCCCGCTATCTCATATTTAAATATGTTTATCTGCATTTCTGCGGCAATTTACTACTTCTAGATAATTGTAGATTCTATTTTTATTGAACATATTTCTATGTACAATGTAACTTGTACAATTTCCGCTCGATGAAAAACTTTCCTTTCGTAATGAAAGAGTAGACATGCAATATAGTAAACTAACTGTGATGAATAGGTAATGCTTATCTATTATGCAGAGGCAGCAATAAAAAACCGGCTTTGTTTACCTCAGAATTTTTTGTCGGAAGTGGAGGCGCACACTCGCGATTCTCCTTCTCCTCTTCCGATTCTTCCGATGGAAAACACTCCTTGTACATCTGTTCATGACGACTCCTCAAGTGATTAAGAAGCTTTTCGACGATGTTGTTAAAATGTCTCGTCTTGAACAGTCTCGTTATTCCCACTCTCTGGCACAAATCACAGATCCTGATGTTTTTGTTCCTTTCCCCGTCGTACGAGTAAAACCGGAAAATTTCACGCAATTTCTGGCACGTTTCGGAGTAGTTGAGCTTCTTGTGGTACTCCTCGTCATTTGGGACCGCCGAAGATTTCCGATGAACACGTCTCATCTTCGCATACGAATCTGCACTGGTATTTTGGTGCGTTATCGAAAAAGACAAAACTATCTTGAGGGTTTTTCAATTGTGTGACAAAAAATAGAATTGGGTCGCGTCGTTAAACCGAGGTTAATTCTTTCAATTAAACATAGAAAGATCAGGTCAGTACTGAATAATTGAGTAAGAATTGTATAAGGTCGAGTCGTAATTTAGTTTATAGCATCATTATGTGAAGCGCAGATTTATGTTAATGCTGTTTTATCCAGCCATCAAGTGTTTACGTGCAAAAACGTTTTAATCTTAACATCTCAATGTAATTAGATTTGATTTTTGCTAGGCAGGTTTAATCTCTATAGTTCCTAATTCAGTTTATCTTAACAATTTCGACACCATTGTTTAGCCGGGATGATTACTGAAGGATTTACGACAAGCATGACGTGTAGCACTTATGAATAGTGGTACTCGACGTACAAGTGCATGGAAAAACGATATTTGGATGTTCATTTTGGAACAATCATCCAAAGTGAGAAGTGTAAATTGCCTTTCACTTTGACTTTATCCAAGAAGATGGATGCTTTAGAACGTAGGGTCCCCCTTGCAGCTTCTGTCCAATACTCCTAAAACGCTTAAAAAGTGAAAATTTCGCCAGAGCCACAAACCACACTACTCCCGAATGTTTACCCACTGAATAGAAAAAAATTACGACGCCATTTTCCGAAAGCAACCCCCGGCTCTCGGTCGTATTCAATTAGCAGGAACACGTCGGAAAGAGTGTAAATTCCCGGCGGCTGGTCTGTCCCAACAACACACGATCAGAACAAACGGTTAGCTTTGAATCACACCTGCTCCTATTAACGTTGGGGGAACACAGCACGATAAGCAAACGGGATAATTAGAGGCAAATAAGCGGAACCGTAGCCACTCGTACCAAATTGTAATTGATTAGGTTATAATAAAATTAATAGCTTCCGACAGGCGATAGGGAAGTGGCTGTGAATTTTTACGTGGAACAAGAGACGCATTTTAAATAGCGTCCTCCATTAGCGAGGGGATCGATCAGCTGGAATACAAATTCTCCATTGCGATGGGTAGTTTTTGTTTAAAAAAATTTCACCCGTAATTTCATTTGGCCGCACCGCATCGATGAAGGTGTTGAACAACGGTTGCTGCGTCACTATTGGCCGACGGACTCGGTGTTGCCGCATCGTGCAAAAGCACGCCCGCGCTATTTAAATCGCATGCCGGCATTTTGGGGAAATTTTCGTAGTAAGTATTATACCCCATTGACGATTAGTCTGGGTAGTGGGTAACTGCAGATCATGAATTCAAGTTCGGGCAGACAAGCGCGACTGTTAGCTCATGTTCCTTTGTTCTGGAGGAGAACAATATAAAACGCCAGAAGTACAAAGCCCGGCTCCTCTGAATACAGTTATTGCACGCAATTATGCCATTAAAACCTACTGAATATTTCATGTCGTTATGAATTATGAATAACCAGAGTTCGCGTGATTATCTTTAGATAAACCAATGTTGGAAATTGTTTCATTAGCAACTCTCTAAATGCACCGGTGGCACCAGTAAAACCAGTGTACTTGTCCGCCAACACAAGCTGTAATCAACCTATGTAGTTTTCACAAAAAGATTCTTAGACATTTGGAAGTTACTGTTTAGTTAAGGCAAGTCTGGGAAATTGAATATTTATGAAGAACTAGGGGACGAACTTATTTAAAACCCAATGATATTCTCTCGTTTGCTTGTAGAAAACGTGTTCTCTCGTAAAGCTTGTTTGAAGACACTAAAAAAGTGTAAAGACCCTTCAAAGTTTGTCGGATAAATATTAGGAGTGCTTATTTGTTGTAGACTTCCGTTTCCCCAGGCCTGTATGTAGCTCTTAGCGATATTAACTCTTTCCACACCTAAATGATAAGGCCAGATTAAGAATAATGTATGAGTCTGCGAAAAAAAACTTTGGAGATGTGGTTCTTACATTCGCGGACATTTTGCACTCACTGAACCCTCCTCAAATACTGCGATTCTGGCAAAATTCGTGTGAGCAGCTGTTCCTTTTTTATATGGAAGATCAAATAAAGAGTACGTGATAGCAAGCAAGGGGAGCTGATACTGGCTTCATAATCGCACAGATTTTCTGTATGTGCAAAATGATCTACAAAATATTCTTCAATTTAATTTATGTATAGTTAAAAACTATGAGGCTCAAAGAAAAAGTAAAAGCTGAAGGAATCTAGTTCTGAAGAGTTAGTGGCGCACCTCTTGATACACCCTGTATAGAACGTTATAAACAATTACCAAATACCTACCATAAAACATTTAATCTGGTAAAATTCAATAAACGATAACATTCCAAGCAGCAAATTAATTAAACCCGCTACACAAACTCAAACGAGTTAATTTTCGAAATAACATTCTGAACTAATTGGCTGTTGTTCATATGAGAACATATCGTAACAAGATTAAATTATGCTGCGGGATATTGGGATTTTAGGCAATTTACACACTGCTTACTTTGTACAACAAGTGCTGAAAAACGAACAGTTGTCACACGAGTTTGAAATGTCCTTCAGCACGTGTTGCGCACTATGCTTTTCCTTCGACCACCACTCAAAAGAAGAAGTAAATTGCAACATAATTGCAGATGCACTTCAATTTGCGGCAACAAAACGACGTTCAACTTTCTCTAGACCGGATGCCGCAATCAATTGCCTGCAAACCTTGCCGCTATCCAATCCCTTCCACGAGATGCTTGCGCGCAAGTCGGGCGACGAGGCAACGACCGCTTCAGAAGAGCCCAGAGTGTCGCGCGATACACACAGCGATGGCCGACCTCAGCGAAGAAAAATTCATATGGGAGCACAATTTCACGCGCATTCTGATACAATTGTACAAGCAGCATCCGGTTCTTTACGCAACCGACCACGTCGATTACAAGAACAGAGGCAAGCGACTCGACGCACTTTATGCCATCAAAAAAGAGATGCATGTAAGAGGCATAAAGTTGACTACCGCAGACATCAAGAAGAAGATCCACGGACTGCGGACGCAATACGGACACCAGCTCGCGAAGATGAAAAAGGACGAAAGGTTCAGAACCACGTTGTGGTGTTTCCATCTGCTGGACTTTCTGAAAAATGTGCCCTTACGTTTGTAGGTATCCTCATGAGTGACGCTTTGTTTCAGAACTACGATGTTTCGGCTGAGTTGGATAACGAAAGTGGTAACGAGCGTTTGGGAATTGGGGAGCAAAGCGATGACATCCAGTTTCAAGATATGGAGAGTTTGTGCGACGATTTGAAGGAAGAGGCAGTGGACACGAGCACTGTCACCGAAATTCCGTTTTTTACTACTTCGAACGCATACCAGAAGGAAGGAAACGACGACGATATAAAAACATTCGGAAAGTGAGTGCAGCTTCCATTTATGTAGACTGAAAACATCAAGTTGTTTTTCAGGTTAGTGGAACTGGAGCTTCGAAAAATCACACATCCTCAGTTACTGCGAAAAGCAAAAAAGGAAATTCTAAATGTCTTGATGGATGCGCAAGAGGGATGCGAAGTGTGATATGTACTGTACATTAAATGGCATGTAATGATATATAGGAAATGGGGCAAATAAAGATAGTGTAGATTGGATCTTTTGCAGAATACACCTTGTTGACCGTACTTATCCCAGTATTATTAATCTCTCCATCCCAATCAACCTACACCCTTATCATTGGTCCCAGGTACTAAATTTTCTCTACCTGCTAGACCCGTGTTCTACGTCCAGTCGCATGTCGCTCCAATTGATTCTAATAGCTTTAATTCTCATTCTGAACGTGAATATCTAAAAGTCTTCAGCTCCTTCGGAAATCGTAGACCAGTTCTGGTTTTATCTTATTTGTGCTTTAAAGAGTCAAGTCTCTTATTTCTTCTTGGTAAATGGTTCACGGCTTTAGGCACTCCCCAGAAAAGTTTTTAGGGTTTATCAGGGGCCTCAGTTCTTCAGGATGTAAAGGAATCTAATAATTTCAGGATACTTCACGAGTTTTTAGATCCGCTTACGATGTTTCAGAATTCTTTAGGCACATGATCACGAGTCTTCAGAAGCCTTCCGGTTCCTTCAGAACTGACTGCAAGGCACTAGAAACCCATAAAATTTTCAAACTGAGAATATGTGAAAATGGGACCCTCCTCAATTAAGAATCTGAGACCTAAGAAATTAAAAATAATGAGAAGATGGGAGAAAGAAATTGAGAAGAGATAAATATGGAGCCCGATAGTTCTAATCAGCAGTGTGAAGAAGTACATATAGAAATCCAAATAGAACAAAATTACCATTCTTGACACTGAACGCCGAATGGGGGCCGGATTTTATCACTCCTTGCAATCTTTTCCGCGGTAACACCACAGCTTGTGCAATAACCGATTTCAACAAAACCAAAAAGCTCTTTCTCCACTATCCTCCGGTTAACCAATCCACTTTGTGTTCGTTCAATTTCCTGCTTTTGCCTCTCCACAAATTGAACAGCCCCAACTCTCGTTTGAGGCTTCTCCCGACTCATTCTTTCCTAATTTGAAAGGTGGCGGCTTCAGGGCGTTAAATCGTCCCCCAATTAAACATGAAGGCTGTAATTATTACACTATCATGCCGTCGCTAAAATATCACGGACGCCAAGTGAATTTCGCTCCTGTTAATGCAACGAGTACAAGAGGGTGATCACCCTCCGGCACACAAGAGCGTGCTGCAGTGAGATAATTTTAATTCATCCACGAGAATCTATTGTTGGGGGAAAACAGATGATGCGGGACTGTTTGCTTTTTATATGGCTCTTGTAGAGGACAAAGGGAAGATCAACTACCCATAATCTTTTGTCCGGCATGTCGTCGCACAAATGCTTTATTGGAGCGTTGCCGAAGATATTTTCGGTGGGTCCAGAAGGTGTCAAATCGATAATTGAGGTTGGAAACATGTAAGGAGAAAACGGGATTTTTTATCAGCGCCGTTAATTGGTTTTGAAGTTGATTAATGATCGAGTGAAAATGTAAATAGGAGGTACTGAACTAATTGGATTTTTTGATTGCGGGTCTAAGTTCGATATTTTACAAGGGTCAGAGAATGTTAACGACAGTCTCACCTTGGCCATTCTTGTGAACAAAGGTAATAAAATACAGAGAACTATGTACCGGTTAGTTTGATGTAATTTGGATCCACGCAGAGTCGAAATTTAATAAATTAAGGAGTTGGCAACTATTTGCGGTAGGTTCAAGTTCTGCTGTACCTACCAAGTTTCGCTGCACCCTCGAGGGTGGAGGTGGTTACGCATTTTTAAAATAATACTGTGACATGCCTAAGAAGACAAACATGTTGCTTGGGCACTACCAATAACACACGCTCCCTTTTTTGCGAGCCACATCATTAAGGTTGTCATTTACCAGCGATAGAGCCTATACCAAATGCACGGGAAACATGTCACCATTTCATTGAATTTTACGGGTTTATTTTTGATTATTTGACTATGCGGTTATGAAAAATCGATAAAGGACATCTTAATTTAGGGTAAGACGGTATTACAAAGCCGATATTAGCATTTGTTTAGAAGTATTTATTAGAAGTATAAATGAATGTCTTTGGAATTTTATTCCTGAAAACCGACGCACAATTCGTAAATTTCAAATAGACGTTACCCTGTAGCTAGAATTAAACTTTCGTTAGAAAAAAACTCACGTGCCTTAGCATTGTTGTTCGTCTATAAAATTCAAAAATGTTTGTCGGGAAAACTATTTCTGAAGTAAGCTTGAAAAATACAGAAAGCTGTATAATTGGGTGGGAACTTGGGTAGAAAATTTAAAATTTGGTGTGGCTTTGGAGCGGAAGATGCCGCATTTTATAGCAGTCAGGGGAACGGTCAGGTATAAGATAGAACCCATTCATACCATTCAGCCATAAAATCATAAAATTGCGCGGCGAAGACAAAGCCCACAAACACAGCAGGTTTTTTTATGATGCTTTCCAGCTTCCGGAATACCGATATTCGGAAACTCTCAAAATACGGACCGACCCAAGACCAGTTATAAGTAAAAATACTTTGCACTATTTATCAAAAAAAGGTGCTTGTATCTGTATAAACGATGAGACCAAGCAAATACAAATAAACAAAGGACATGATTATTGTACATGTAGTATATACAAGTAAATTAAAATAAATATCTTAATTATATTGTAAACTGGTTACGTAAATTTTCAGATTCAAAGACAATTAGCAATTTGTCGAAAAAATGTTTTTTCGTTGTATATTCCGGCAATCAAAATGATTTATTAATTGAAATAATTTATAGAAATGAAATTCTTTGGCAAGAAATTAAAAATGTTTTTTTTAATTGCATATCAGGTGGCATAAAAAATTGACCTGTCCGAGCGATTTGCTTAAAAACATTACATAAGGCAATTAATAACTAATGAATAGAAATGAAATCTGTAACGACTTGTCTCCACACAGAGGATCATCGCCCCCCGGTTTAATTGCACACGCCAAAAATCAAGATAGTTTTGATCGCAGAGGACTTGACTTTTATTGAATTTCACGGGTTTAGTTTTGATTATTTGAAAATGCGGTTGTGAAAAATCGGTAAAGGGCATCTTATTTCGGGGTAAGACGGTATTACAAACCCCATATCAGCATTTGTTTATTAATAAAAAAAATGACAAAGTTGCTTCATTTTTAGGAGTATGATGAATGAATTTTTTCCCTATATTTTAAAAGCAATTCAAAATAAAGAAGAATTAAGACTTGATAAATAAAGGGAACGGAGAAAAAAAGAAGAAAAAAATTAAATTAAAAAAGGGTTACGGAATAATAAACAATTAAAATGGAACAAAGTGGAAAGGAATAGAAAAATTATAAAGGTATCTTACAAATAATTAGGAATAAAAATTATGATAATAAGGGTAACTACGTGAACGTATCAATTTTTTAGGTCACCATTTAGGGAGGGAAAAAGTCTACCAAAACCAAAAAAAATGTGGTTGTCATTTAAAAAAATTTATGATGACGTCATAGAATAAAAACCAACAACCATTTTGTATTGCATAGATTTTATGGCATTTAATTTTTGTTTAATCACTTAAAATTGTAAAATAATTAACTTAAAAAAAAAGAAACCGACTTAAAAAACCCAAAGTAACAAGTTAACTAAAAAGTAAAAAATAAAAATGTTCAATTTCAGAGTTATTTGTTGTTCCGCTTAATGTAATTATTTATTGTTCCGTTTAATGAAATTCAGAAATTATTGTTTATTATCTAATTATTAATTGTTTTATAATTTTGAAGTCGGTGCCATAAAAACATAAAACAAATTATATACCTTCCTACAATAACAAATTAGTTACTACGAATAAAATTATAAAAACAATTCATAATACATTACATAATAAATAATAATTATATATTTATTTCAAATCTAACAATAATTTATTCATCTGTCGGTATATCCAACCTAAACCATGCAAAATTGGGACATACTACGAATATATATCTTTTACCTAATATATGAAATGAGTTCTGAAAAGTTTAATTCCGCAATCATAATCGTGAATTAAGAAGTCTGAAATTATCAGGGAATTATAACTTTAAAATGTATAATTTTATGTTTTACTTGGTACCGACTTCAAAATTATAAAACAATCAATAATTGGATAATAAACAATAATTTCTGAATTTCATTAAACGGAACAATAAATAATTACATTAAGCGGAACAACAAATAACTCTGAAATTGAACATTTTTATTTTTTACTTTTTAGTTAACTTTGGGTTTTTTGAAGTCGTTTCTTTTTTTTAAAGTTAATTATTTATTAAATGACGGTAGCGAACGTGTTAAAAACATTACATAACGCAATTAATTAATAATTAATTGTTTTAAACTCTAGAATTACACAGTGACAATACCACAGTATTGTATTGTCACTTATCAATAACAAACGACAACACTGAATCCACATTTTTGTCGAAATTATATTCTCAGAATATTACTCCTATATTTTTATAATACATTTCTTTACGCCACCATAAATATTGCTATTTTATATTTATCATAATTTCTTTATTCAATAAATACTACACACCAAGCGAAAAAGGTTTCGCTGAACAACGTTTAAAATAAATGAGGTATTTATTACTTAGTTTTATTGAGGATAGGTAGAAGCAATAGGTTGGACCCTATTGTAAAGAGATATGGTCACCCAGGTCAATATTCAGTTTGAACGTACGGAATAACACAGAAAATAATCTTTGGTTAACTGGGTATTTTCTTGGTCCCTAAAAGCAACAGGTCACTGTAATATCACAAAGCAGATCTCACCGAGACACTTTAGTTCCACTATTCTACACCAGGTTACAGCATCTCATGACGAATGTACAAAATTTTATCTCACTTCAACATCGGAAGAAATTTGTCTCTCACTAAATGACAACCTTAAGAAGACAAACATGTTGCTTGGGCACTACCAATAACACACGCTCCCTTTTTTGCGAGCCACATCATTAAGGAAACATGATATCATCGACTGAGGGTTGGAACAAAAACTTATGAGTCAGAAACAAAACTGACGTCGCCTTTGAGTCACTCGTTCCATACCCAAATCTAAAGACTAGACCGGAGTCAAAAGCGTGTGGGGAATATAATTACACTCGAGTCAACGATATGGCTGTAACTACGTATTTAAATATGAGCCTCTCAAAACACCCTTCCTCTGAAACGAAGTAACTCAACCGCCACTTTCATCTCCCCTAATCAACTCCTTCAACGTAAATCACCTCAAATTTTGTCTTGAAAAATGACAAACCTTCCACCCAGATGGTGACCAACCGCGTCCGTGACGTCAGCCGGCTTTTACATGGCAATATCTGCACCCCAGGCGGTCGTAGACGAATTCACCCCGACTCATTATGAGTGATTACCGCTTGCGCCCCCCTTCCGCATTACGGCAACGCCTTGATTACGGCGCATGAAGGGAATCAACCCTCTGAGATGATAAGAGTAATTTCGGCAAGTAATGAGACTACTGCCGGGCGCCGCCTTTATGAAGTTTAAACCAACGGGTTAGTAAACTTTGAACTTGTGGGGGTGAAGCTTAAAAAATCTTCTTGGTCTTGGAGTAATATAACTGCATTAGCAGCACAACGTTTGTTGTGATTATTGTAAGCTGTTTAGGGCTTAATACCTAAATTTATGGCATCATTAAGGTACAAAGTGAAAGCTAGGTATGATTTACTCTCTCTCTCAATAATGCAGACTGAGAATTCGCTTTTATGATAGGATTTCAATTATATTGTTTCTTTTAACAGCAGTCCATTTGAGATCCGAGTTTGATAAGGGCATTACTGGAAGTCCGCCAAGTCGGATATGTGCCGGACGCCAGCCTTAATAAATTTCTGTCCGCGCTCTAAAATACCGCCCTTATTAAATAATCTCCCCTCTGATTAAAACCTGACGGAATTAATTTCCAGATGGATTATTTGCCCATTGTTTGCCGCAGGGTTTACATCTATCCGCACTAAAAACTCGTATCAGCAGATGCGTCCCCCATCGACGCAACACGTTTTTACGGTGACACTAATGATAAGCTTACGTAAACATCACCACGAATCTGACTAAACTCATGAATATTTTACAGCTTAATCTAATTCCGTGCCGTTTTTATTGTTTGTTTATATGTGGGTGTTCCATCATGCTCGAGGCGACATTAAAAAAATATATTATGCGGGAAAGGGTTTCGGTGTTTATTGGGGATCATCACGTCGTTAAAATAAAAAGTGACGCGGGGGCGCCATAAAATTCATAATTGGAAATTCTTTCGCATCAGATGGCGGCTTAATTACATATCATAGTGGTAAATTGCGTTTTTAAGTGACGCAACAAAATTATTTATTAGATTTGTCGCGACTTGAATGATACAAAGAATCAAAATGAAGAAACGTATTCATGCGATATTTTACGACGGCTATAAATTACAGATCTCCCTGGCAGAGATTACTGCCGTTTCATGAAAAATGAAATGTGTATTTATGTCGCTGGGATTTGAAAACTTCACTAGTCGCTTCCCGAATTCAAAATCTTGGCAGTATTTAATTTTCCAATTTATTAATTTCCACTAGTGAAGCGTCATTCACATTCAAATTCAACATCATTTTGTTCCACAAAAAATCTGGACACAACAATGTCTCTAATTATAATACCACACAATGCAAGGACCACACGAAGCGTTAAGCTGATTCAATGCAAATAGGCGCCTAATTATGTAATTAGACAATGTTTAATTAAGTAAAACGTGATATGGTTCACCTGTTTCGAAATGAATAATGCAGAATTGCGTGTGCATCTATAATGATCCCTTCAAATGCAAAAAACGCAATTCGTATCACAAGAAATGTACAATTTGAAGATGTAGATAAATAATGTAAATAAATTGGAGCACTATTGCGAAAATGCAGTTTCACTGTCTGGAGCAGAGAAAATAGTAATGGGAGCTCTGGTAGCTTTCCCCTTTTCTAAATTGTCACAAACAATGCATAAAGGTGAACGATTCCCTGTAGAAGTTCACAGATATGTCATAACTTCCCGATATGGCGTGCGAGATTTATGCTTTGTTGAAGCGATCTTGGGACAAGAGACGAGATAACGGAGGTAAATGGTAAGACATTTTTGTAACATGAATCAATACTATTTTTGTAGAGACCTGTATTTGTACTTGTTGTGCACCCCAAGCTTAGTCACAAAAATTGTTGCAATTGGGCAAAACAATTTCTCATACACTGGATCCTCTATAATTTGTGTTTTTCTTTTTTTGTTTGCTCAATTTTGAACTGAAACGGCGCGCGCATACAAAATTTTAAGTACTGAAATAAATATAGTGTCCTTTTCTTGTATTATACTACTCCATTTCCATGACTTACAAACGCGTTTTATTACCTGCAATGTCAGGACGCAACAAATCGTCACCCAGCGTAATAATAGTGTTAATTGTAGCTGTCGTCGCCTAGAATTTCAGCCGTGAGATACGAACCTCGCCAACAACCAGAATTCACAATTAATTATCATTATCTCCAGTTACCGATTTGACCTCATTACCACACAGGTAATTTTGCCAACAATTTATTTAATCAGAAATCACCTCGTATTTGATTTACATTTTAGACGATGTTGCGGTTCAACTAATTAATAATAATTATGGAAATCGGCCCAACGCTGGCGAGTTACACGAATCGGAGGAATTTTAGATGAAAATCTGCGTTGAAAAATAGTCCATGTCGCACGAAACGACCTTATTAGTCCGTTGATATGAGTGGAGCTAAAAATATCGACTAATGAAAAATGGCCAACATGGTATTAGGTTTTGGTATTTCAACGAAAATTTTAATGATACGAATAAATCATCGTGGGTGAATTAATTTGCGTCTGATGAAAAATTCTTCAAGTGATTCCGATATCGTTTCTACATTTTTAAAATCAGTTAAATCTCAATAATCGCAGTTATTCCAAAAACGCGCTGGATACGGTTTTTTTATGAGCAATAAAAAATTTCCGTTCTGTTGATTTGCAGTGTCTATTTTTACGCGAAATTTTTGTTTCTGCAATTGGCTCAAAAAATCAAAACATTATAATTTCAGGGGGACCACAAAGACTACTGGCAACACCCTGCCCAAACAGCACATTATACCGTAACATCCCACATTTCCTATACCAACAGATGCAACAGCAAACCTGTCAACGAAATTTCGCCCTTTTCCACACTAGACCAGCTATTCTCTCCCTCCTCTTTACAGCTGTTAATTTTCACGCTCCAGCGCATATTTATTTACACGGTACATAACAAGAATACATTATTTATCTTGTTTAACACATTTGTGTGCACAAAGCAAACAGCGCTGGTTTTTGCGTGTTCGTAAAAACCATTGATATTTATGAAGCAACTAATAAAATATTAACATGAAGGTGAAGCAAAATATGCGCCGCGCTAATTAACTCCTCTAACATTCAATATCTGTCTGGTGTTATTAGTCCATTGACGCCCATTGTGGGCATCGTCGATAGTGGGCGGGAATATATTTGTGTGTTATGTCACCTAACCTGATTCAAAGACTTAAGGTGAAAATATTTTTGTATTTTGTGATAACCGTTCTTGAAGCCGCGTCGTCGTAGACTTTCGCAAGTCAAGAAAAGCTGTAGAATCCACCGATTTAAAAAAAAAAACTCAATGAGACATTGCCAAGCATCCAGCCGCAGCGCCAACAACACACAATCGCTCCAAATATTGAAAATAACACAACGGACGTTCTGTTTGAAAAATAAACGGTTTAAAACAAGCAAATAAGACCTCAATTTGTCATCTGCGCGTCCAGCGAGATATAGTGGGTTTACGTGGCGTACTCAATAACAGTCAAAAATTGGATGGCTTCCAAATGTTTGAGATTAATTTACGAAACGCGACAAAATGTAAATCGCTTCGTCGGTGAAACCGATTTTAATGGATCAAAAGATAAATGGTGAGCGATTGCTGAAAGGCCCGGATAAATTGCCAAACTCGTCGCAATCAATGAGACGTGCACGACCGAAAAATTCCAACTGAAGAAAACGAATTTGAATATCTGATTTGGACAAAGTAGTGGTTTGAAAGAACAATGTTACAGCTTGATTGTTGAAACAAAACAAAAGAACTGGCCACGCAAAAAAATTGAACGTTGCGCTTCCAACCAAGTTCCAGTAGGTTCGGATCAGTACCTCTCGCTGGCACTGTAAATAACACGGACGTGTGGTCGCCCAACACGCATTAAATGTTGTGTGACATGAGCTCCGATATGAGATTAACAACGCCCGCGACATTCACATAAACGCGAGTACCACAACAAAGTGGTTACAGTCACCGGAAGATTTACTGCATCGGCTTTGTTAGTCACAGACTTTACTGCATTTCCTAATTTATGTCTTCCTTTTACAATCATCGCAAATCCCAGTTTTGAAATTAAATTTCAGAATGGCGTTTTACAATTAGCAGCCGCCCCATTAGCAGCATCGATTCCCAGATTCAATTACAGCAGCCGTCAATCCCTTCCGATAAAGAGCGAGCCCGTTTGATTTTTCCTCCCCGCAATTTCCTTCTCGGCTTCTCAGACCGTCACCGGGAAGTGAGATATGACGATACTTCAAAGTCTCTCCACGGCGTCTCGGCCCTTTATCGATCGCAATAAGCAATTCACCGCACCCTCTTGACATCGCCGTTCGTTCCAAACGACGACAATCTAACGATATTTGTGCTCGTCCCTTTTAAACCAGTTCAAGATTTAATAAAAACTTTGACGACTTCAAAGGAGAGCGAATCAGCCGTTCCCCGTTTCAGAGCTTTTATAAACAAAGCGGTCGTGATGAGGAGGATGGCCTCGAGATATGAGCTCTTCAAGTAGCTGGTTGTTAGATCGGATATCACACTTTCGAACGTGATTTACGCTGATTTGCTGCAGAAAAAAATGCGTTCTGCATAAACTGAAATGGATGGGAGGCGGATCGAAATGGCGTGTTCGGAGGGCCATAAAATTGTTTGAGACGATATTGATCACTGAAAATCCTACTAAATTTGTTGCAGGAACTCTCAACTTAACGTCAACATGAAACTAAGTTTAGTCTTTAAGTTATATATATTCCGACGAGAAAATGTGGACCAGGTTCTTCTTTAGATGCCGTCTGCTTTGAAAAGCTTGACTATCATCATCAGCATAAATTTAGTAAGGGATCAAATTTAGAACCATTTATCATTTGCAAGAGCATTGCCAAATTTCTTTTTTTCAATTAGTGACGATGTTCTGAGGTTGCTTGTTACATCACTTGTAGCGATTCCATTCAATTGGTTTCTTGAATCCTCCTTACACAGGGGTTCTACTGACAAGTAAACTCAGATTCCTCTGTATTTTCCACGCCATTAAACATGAACGGTTCTGCTGCTCGAGCAAAACATCTTCAAAAACCGCAACATCTTTACTTGTTTTTTTAAAAGATAATACATGACATTCTCGAAATTACGCCCAAATTGAGTTAGTTTATTCAGCCCAAGAGAAATATGAAACGCGACATCAACATGCAACTCTATTTTCGCGTCGGAAGCAATGAACTTTATGTTCAAAATGTAGACCTATTGAGGAAACCAACATCTGAAACTAAATGTTTCGTGTGGAATTTTGCGCATCTGTTTCAACTGATCAAATTAACGCTTGCATTAGAAAATAGACATGATTAAGTGGTAAAATTCAACACAATACAACTGTTGTGATAACTGTACAGATAAAACACCACCTCTTCATACTATTTCAAGGCTTTACAAAACCCGTATCATTTAAAAATATCGAAGATCTTCAAAGTACGGTCATGTCGAAGAATTATCTATGACCCATACCGAATAGCACCATAAAGCTTCGAAATGTTAAAATGCATATATCAGTTCTCATATAGATGTTATGTGTCGCGTCAGCCGCAGCAAAAGAGTCACTTACCTTGGAATCTGTCTTGAGCTTCTTGGCCGGCGGCGGCGAGGAGCTCCGCTCGTCCAGGTTGGTGGCCGGCTGTATCGCCCCGCTCACCGCCCCCTTGGCCTGTTCGGGCTTGGCGGCCGAGCCCTGCGCCGTGGCGGCCGCGGGACTGGGCGGCGGTCCCGGGGAAGGTCCGGTGGCGGCGGGCTGCGGCGGTCCCGGCCCCGTGCTCGCCGGGAACACCGACCTCGCAGGCCCCGTCTGCGGCGCACTCACTCTCACCATTCCGTTCATTTCGGTAACCGACACACTCACGGCCCCCGACGGCTGCGACCCGCCCACTTTCTGTCCACTGTTCTTATCACTCGACGAGGACGACCCGTGTTTATCCCTGATTTTGTCGCGGCGGTGGCCGCTGGAGCCGCGCTTGCTGTTGCCGGAACTGTTCGAGGACGCGGTGGGCGGCTGCACCGCGTTGTTGGCGGCGACGTGCTTGGCGGTGCTCACCGGCAGCGCCGTCCCTTTCAAGTCGCTCTGGTCCGCGTTTCCGTTCAACTCGTTCGACTTGACGATCTCGTGCTTGGCCTCGGAGGTCTTGGTGCCCGGCTTCGTTCGCTTGATCTTCATCTTGAGGCCCTTGTCGACGGTGGCAGAGTGCTCGATGGCCATCTTGGCAGTGGCGGCGGCTTTGGCGGCTTGCGGTCCTCCGGCGTTCGCGGCCATCGCTGTTGCCGGCTGGGACAAAACAGTGCGTCAAGAAAGGGACGACCATCTCACATCATGGGTTATTGACACGAGTGGCAGACAATTTTGGGCGAGATGTTTTTTTACAGTTGACAACATGACAATAGGAAGCAGCTATCAAAGGTCAATAGAAGAACTTTAAACTGAACCTTCAAATAATATTAACACAAAATCCAATTTGGTCAATGGTCAACACTCAACTGATCAGATCAAACTTCGAGTGACTTACATCGACGTGCGAACGTGCATCTTGTAACGCTCATTCGCGGTTATGACAAGGAAGGTATGATGACTGCGATTTGCGTAGGTGACATCACTTATCGTTATGTACGTTTATACAGGAATCTGCATAATTTTTTGCTTATGGACGGTAATGGAAAGCCGCAGCAAATTGTCCGTTGCACCGATGGAAATACGTAAATAGATACCGAGGTTTACCTCCAAGGTCCCACGACCTCAACGCCATCGATTGAAAGACTAGTGCTATCCATCTTACAAAAATAACTTAATAGCTTACAATAGGAGTACGTGCCAAGCATACAATGTTGCAATACAAGGTATTGCTCTTGTAAATAACACATTAAAGACCGTTTTAATAATAACTAGCAGACCACAATAATGTAGCAAGTAATTTGGGGCACGCGTTTCTTCTTGGAGTGCCCAAATTAGAAATTGTTTTTATGACGAAAATATAATACCTACCCAGCACGTACGTGAATCATCATTCTTAATGTAATAAACACCCAGAAGTCAGAAACGAAAGATAATCAAGAACAGTAACTGAAGAGGAACAAAGATGTTTCAAGATGCTAATTTATGCAGCTCGTCATTACGGGGACATCAAATAGAATTTTTGATCAAAGTTCCATTAACTGACGCCTGTTTACATCGAAAACGTTTTGTTACTGAAGGTGTATTAATGAATGATTAATCACCTTTCTGCAGTCGATAACGACAACTTGATATAGATGACAGCACTGCAATCTATTAATTTCCGATGTTAATAATTAATCGTTCAATAACACGGTGTGTAAATAATTGATTATCGAATATTACTCTGTGATTGGTAGTGTAATCGAAACGTAATACATTTATAATAATCCCCTGATGATCCCGCACCGCGATATATAAAATCTTTTGGAAGAATGAAAACTTACGTCAGAGACCGACGGAAATCACTTCTTCTTTTGCCCGTTATACACTGACTGACTATATTTTCACCCATTTGACCCCCCTAGGGTGTAGTAGATTTGAATAAAGAGGGGTCTAATCCCTCAGGTAAGCCGATTCCTTGAAAATGGTAAACGTCGGCCGGTGCGGCCATCTCATGCTAACTGACTAATGAAGCAGGGGGATGATATTGTTCTCCACGTTTTCGTCAGAAAGTCAACGGCGACAATGAGGAGATAAAAATTTGAAATGATAATAATAAAGATGGAATACTTTTGAACCCTCCTGTACTTCTAGTAAAGACAGGTTAACAACGCCTTCGTGATGACCGGATGACTCAACAAATATAAAACTCACAAACAAAAATAATACCCGTCAGTAAACATCTTATTTGCTTCGATACCCATTATTATTTACTAACAGCACACTTAAATATCAGTAGCAAAATAATTATTTCTTAACGAGCTGTAAATTGCTTCCGGAAGAAAGATTCCGAACTTGTTCGTAACGACTGATTAATGGCATAGGAAGAAGGCAAGACTTGTCCACATAGCAAGAACAATAAGAAAGCAAGCAAGAGACCGCAATTAGTAACATGAGAAGTGCTCACTGTGTGGGCGTTGGCACCCTCGTTGGTCTTCTCTATGTCCGCATCCAAGTCGATAATCAGGTCGCCGATTCCTATATCCCACTCGTTGTCATCGTACTCGACGAAATTTGAGGGTTGGGTGGTGGTGGTGGTCGCGATGTCTGGCTTCGCCGTGGCGTTCCCTGTCCTGGAGTCCGCCACCCTCGGTCGGTGGCCCGCGTCCTGCGAGCTGGATCTCATTGGGGCCGCCATGCGCTGGTCCGGGCCCCGCCGCCGAGTCTTTGCCCCGCGGCGCCCGACAACTCCACACACTGCATCTTACCCCTGCAACAAACGAAAAGCCGATTAGAGTCGTTCAGAAGTGGGATCAGCTCGTATATTTGGTTCTCAGGTTGCATCCTGCTGTCGACGTGATAATCATGAATTAAAATGTTAATGTCACGTCCAAGACAATAAAAGTAATGAAGAGGCAAACACTGGTAGTAACAGGTGAAAGCCAGCTAGGTAATACCTGGATTTTATTACACATAAACATGATACTGCTCGTTCGTAAAAATATCAAGTCTTTTCCGGCGGAAACACTCGGAAAGAATGTTAACTGCCATATAGACACTAATAGGCCTTGACCTGTCATCTAATACAAGAGTATCGGAAAGCAGCAAAAGTTCAAATAAAATTTTAATTGATTCCTGCTACTTAATGTAAACATAAACTGTATTACTGCCGTTATAAATGCAGTAGGTAATCGTACCTTCATTGCTGCCAACTTCCGCTTATGAAACATTGATCGATTATGCGATGTAAATGAACGACTCGCTGGGAAACGCACCGGAAGAATAATTTGGCGAGAACATGAGTGGAATTCTCGATGGGATCAAACTTCTTGTTGTTTTAATCAAACTTGATGAAATACCGACTGGATGCCGTTCCGCTAACTAATATTTATTTATGAGGACATCTACATATCGTGGAACAAGACGGAATTAATGGGGCTTTTTACAACATCCTGTTAAATATATCTATGGAGAGATACGGCGAAATTAATAAAACTAAATCCGCAATATATTCGGGTGTTGTCATACAGAATTATTTATCATTGTAAATCCAGAATATTCATCACTGTCGTTGTACGTGCACAATGTCGGACCCCAAATCGGCAAACAGAATGGTGGCGTTTTCAAATAGCCTGGCCAAGATCTTTTTGGACTATGAAGCTGTGAACGACATTGTAAGTACCACTCAATCGAGATCACTAAAAACAACGAATTTTTTAGGTTGTGGGGATACTTTGCCTTATTTTCGCCGGAATTTTCGATTTCAACAGCATCGAAAATGGTTTCATTTTCGCGTACGGAATTCTGGGTTCTGGGTTACTTGGCATTTTCAAAGGCTCGTTGCTCTTATACGCCATCAGGAAGGTAAGAATGTAGAATTTGTATAAAAATATTTCATGATAAATTTTTACAGGAAAACAAGCTCTGCGTGATGTTCCATCTCATTCTTACCATCCTGATCTTGTTGCTCAGCAAGGCAGTGGTGATCTCTTGTGCCATACATCACTACAACGAAATGCAGAGCCCTTTGGCACCGGCAGAATACACTCTGACCCGATTTGTGTTTCTTTATGGTCTGCTTTTTCCAATGATTTATGTTTTCTTCTGGTACATACAGATCGCGGCGCAAACTTTTTATAAAAGCATAAAACAGAAAGAGCAACTTCAGAAAGTAAATAGTCTCAATATGGTGCAGGTCCGTTCATAAATAAAAGGATAAAATGAATGTTGTACTTAAAAATATATTGCTTAATATAATAATATTGTCCATATAGTGGTTTCTTTAGTAAGCCAACCTAACTTGGTCTAGTTGAAATGGTTGGAACCAATGAATCTGGTGAGAAAAACGAATGTCATTTTTTCAGAGCATGGGATTGCGGTTATTGACATTACAGCCCTTCAAGAGTACAGGCCGGAATCGCGCTACCTGTCTACCTGCAAAGGGATGTCATAAATCTAAAATTTAAGAAAATCTCTACCGAAATTTTATTACTCTTTTCTTTGGCAACTTGGGATTGAAACCTTCTTGGATTTAACAAATTTAACATTGAAGAACTGTTATTTCAGAGACTTTACACTTGCACTGAAAAAGCGAAAAAAGTAGGCGGGATTTATGGAATGTCAACCAATATTTGTTTGTTTGTATTTTATGCGCTCCTACACCGGTCAACCGAACTAGAAAATAAAACTGGTGATGAAATATTTCAATTATTTGCCCCACTACAATTTTTTTGTTTTGATTTTGGAGCTCCCTAGCTGTTCCGTGAGTAATGACACCTTCAGATGACAAAAGGGATTGATTGATCCAACCTTTTTACGAGGAGCTTTGCAATTGTAAATTCAATATGGCATCTGCAGTGTTCAAAAAACTTCATGAGTTCATTCACTTCATATTCGGTAAGCTACAAGCTCCTGCCACACTTGGCCACCCACGACTCTCCCAACAGTAAAATTCTTCCAATAAAGAAAGACGAGATGAAAACACTTTCCGCCAGTCTTTCTATTGATCGAGCCCCGACGTGAAATTCCTAATAAAACCGCCATCAATTTCGCGTTTAATGAAAAGTGCGTGATGTCTGACACAGAACATAAACCAGCTGTTATCAACACACGTTACTTAATAATAGAATTGGCGTGTGTGCCAGTCATTTGTGTTCTCGGTCGTGTATTTATCCGCCGGTAGTTCAACAGTAAATTAGTTTCGAGTGGGTGCTCCGAGAGTGGGTGACATGACCGACATCTTCATTACGCCCATGTTGGTACTTGTGCACATGTTTTCTCTTAATGACGCACTAATTGCACGTTTATCATGCAATTGCTGCATAACCGATTTGCATACCTCGCACGTACAATGGCCACATCGGCATTTCGAGTTGGGCACAACCGGTAACGAGAATATGAATATTTAGCAGATAGGGTGCAGACGAAGCACCAACCCTTCTCCTCTTTCCATCAAACTTACAAGTAGCCATAATAAATTACACGCCTACATAACGGGTAAAGCACCTGTAATTACCCTTTTAACGAGACTATTTACCTACTAACCTTATTTTGTGTGGAGATCATGAGGCGACAAAATTCACTGAATTGCAAAATGGTCTGCGATAGACGTATGTTAAACGGAGAATGATTGCAGGGCATAGGGGATGTCTGTATAAACGAATCTGACAGATGATCTTAGAGAGACCCTCCTGAACGAATAGGGAGGCACATGTCACGAAACTCTTCATTATAACGTTATCAAGGGGTCCCACTCAGCGACGAGAATCAACAAAATAAAAGATAAAATCTCCTACGACATTTCGCTGTTTTTGGAAAGATTGAGATCTCGGTAAAAATGCCAGAGCCCACCTTAAGAACAGGAAATTGCACTTACGTAAATGCCTTAACAGCATATAGCATTTCAGATACACCCACATGCAAGGTAACGATCAATACCGATTATTTTCCTTCATGATTTACACTCAATTCTATCCGGATGATGTGGCGTGCAAATACACCGACTTTCTAAGCAGAATAAGAGATAAACCAAACGATGTCTTTAACGATTGTTTGCTTTGGCTATTCTATGGATATTACAGTTCGTTCAAAATTAATACATTTAAATGTCTCCAACACACGAAAGCATTTGGTCAATAAAAATTCTAGTAACAGTTTTATTGGCGTGGAACATGAATGTGTTCGTTGTTAATGAACAGATGAAAGGACTGGAGCAGATCGGTATTTCCGGAATCGTGTCTAATTTAATTAAGAGACCAACGCCGACCTGCTTTCAAATAGACAGGCTGCTGTCTTTACTGGTTGTAAGATTGGAAAAGTTTAATAATGAAATGTGCAAACAGGCTTATCCTTTTAATTGCGCTTCTCCTTTCTGTCTTTGGACCCGATTCCACTTCATCTTCTTTTTTAATTAGCCAGCCACGGAGGATATTATTCCGCGTTCCCTTTCAATTAAAGTTGTAATCCAGCAATTCCATTTTTCATTGGGCGGCAGGCGGACCAAAGCTGCACGACGGAGGCAAAGATAACGACCGATACTGTTGTCCCACAATCAAATCAAAACCCACAATAAAACCTTCCACTACTTTGTCCAGCCGCCCCCAGAGGCCATAATGAGTAGTTTCTCGCATGTGTAAAGCGCATACCGCTCCCTCGGGACCTCCCCTGCCCCGACGCAGCTTAATCTTCCCAACGCTTTTGTCAAAGCCCCCTTGTAGGACAAACTCGTGACAAAGCGATATCTCTCCGGCATCGCACGCAAGTTGAGCGTCGATGATTGCCAACCAAAAGGGGAACTCGAGGCCTCACTGGGACGTTGACTCGTCCCGATGTGTGCAAACTGTAAATTGCTTCACTCTGCAACATAAATACACATAACGCACGCCAAAGCAGCATTCCCGATGCTGAATGAGCTCTTTGCCGGATTAAGCACACAGCGCCAAGATCAAACGTCTTTTTCGGAGAAGACAACGCGAGTCCCAGAGGCTATTAGCGGCTATGGATTTTTTTGCAAGTTTCTAGTACTCCTCAGTCAACAGTTGAGCCTCAAAAACTGTATACATATACTCGTATTAACATTGCTCGAGGCCAATAAGCAATCTTGTAACCTTGCGACTCTCACAATATTTTTATTGCCACAAAACAATAAACCAAGAGACTTCATCCCTCAAACTACTAACTGCCTCTTAATTACCCTGTTATTTTAGAATACCTCCAAAAATAACTCTCCCAGCCGGATCAACTCGGATTAACGTTCTCTTTTCCTAGGAAATAACGCGATTCCGACCCACCATAAATATGAGACAGTTAACCCAAACGAGCGAAATAAAAAGAACGTGATTCTTTATGGGAACATTTCCAAACATACAGCTCGGAAAATAAATTGCCGCCGGCGACCTCAAGGCATATATCCGCACCCTCGCCGAAACATCAAAAACTCGTTTGAGGATTTCACGGTTTCACGCTATGCAAATGGTGAGGTTATACGGAGGCAATTTCTCTTTTTTCCTACTCCATCCCTCATAACCCCTCGCAGCTGTCTTTTGCACTCAAATAAGACATGAAGCTACTTCAGCAGTATCATCGGCGAAACGCAGTCCTTGCTAAACTTTTCCAATTCGCAGACACTTGTAAAGGACACGAAATTCGTATTTTCAACACTGACGACGGGTCGATAGCTTTTTAGACTACTGCTTTGTGAATTTGCACAATGCAGACCGGAAGCTCATTAATGAACTCAGATTCGCATTTCTTCAATGGTCTGAATGGAAGAAGACATTTTATAGCGGCGGCTGTCACGAAGAAAATGATGGTCTTTAGGCACACACCCTGTGCATAATTAAATATTTTCCCTCGATTCGAAATTCGAATTAAAAATCAACAATTTTTATGGATAAGCTTCATGGGCTCTTTTAGTCAGTTGAAGTGCCATAAAAAGGCTCTCATTCGATGACACCACACAGGAATAAAGAAAAATATAAAGATAAACTGGATGCAGTACTCAATATTAAATGCAGACCTACAGGACATACAAGAAGAGCAAAACTTGGATAGAAAGGAGATTAGGGAGCTGAGAGAAGAAAATGAAAAATTTAAAAGTAAAATACGGCTTAAAAAAGAAGATGGAGACAACAGAGAGGAAAATGTATAAAATGTAAAGAGAAAAAAAGAAACGATGTAGTCATACAGGGGATGGAAATAAACACGAACGACCGGATGTTTTCTTTATAAAGATTGGGGGAACAACATAAATGTTTGGTCGAATTCCAAAACAAAACAAAACAATGATAAATAAAAGCAAACTGAGGCAGTTAAAGCAAACAAAACTCTACATAAATAATATGAACAGAAAAAAACTAACTTCTCGTTTTATAATTAAACCAGGGGAGTGTGCTCAAAATTTCGGGACAAAATTGTAGCTCCTTTTTAGACAATTCAAAATCAATATTAAAATACTGACATTTATAAATATCATTCATATGTATTTAAAAAATAACTAAATAATTATTACTACGACTTTTCTTCACTTTTCTTACATGCACACATAGAATAAATTGTTCATTTTCATCGTACATTTTAATTACAGCAAAATTAAGAAGTTTCGTAATAAAAATTGTGCGAGACACTAATTGTAAGTTGCCCAATTAGTGAAGAAATGCGCAACTATTAAATGTACAGGCTCCTACAAAGAATGTGATTTACCCCCTTGAAGTTAAAATTTTTAGTAGTTTTCTTAGTTCTCTTCGACTTTGACGTAGCCTCTAACTAGCTTCTAGCAAATATGTAGGTTTTTTTTCGATTGGCGTCCTCAGAAACGTCCTATTTCGGTCTTCAAAAAGAACACGCTGGTACTACCAAATCAGGTCAGTGACCTATAGTTTACGAGATATGAGCGAAAATGTTTTTGGGTGTTCATGGCCATTTGGATGTAATTTTAGAGATTTAGGGGGAAGCCGAGAGTACAGACGGATTTGTGGGGTCAATTTACATACAATATGATGATGATCTGACTTTTTGAGACAAGTTTTAAAAATTTACCCCCTTGACACCTGAAAATAGTCACAGAGGATAGTAATGCCAAGACTGGGAAGAAGGACGCAGGGCTATTATTTAAAATAGCAAGAGAGACAATGGGAAGCATAAAACAGGAAAAAAACAGTAGAGGGAACAGGAAACAAGACCAGACAACAAGGAAAAAGAAAGAGATGGCAGAAATGAACAGAAAAGAAAGAGGAAGAGAAAAACTGGAAGTTAGAGTGAAAAGAAGGCTGGAAAAATATAGGCTAAGCAGAAAGAGAGAAAGAAAAAAAATCTGGAAAACCGGAAAAAACACAAGGCAGGAAAATCGAAAAAAGGAGAAAAGAAAAACAACAAACGGGAAAAAGAAATGTAAGAATGGTATTCTGGAATGTGGCAGGGGTAAAAAACAAGAACGAAGAATTCTGGGAATATGTATATTGAAACATTCGATGTATGCAATAGGTCTAACAGAAACATGGCTGCAAGAAAAAGATTGTGAAAAATAGGAAAATACGTCACACAAGAAAATAGAACACAAGAAATTAAGACCAAGAGGAGGAATCCTAACCGGAGTTAGAAAGAGGTTAGAAGGCGAAGAAGATCAAAGAGAGAACGAGCAGGATAAACGAGGGATGGAAGAGGAAAATACAGAGTACTAACGATATACAACACAAGGATGCAAACTACCATCGAAAATATAGAGAACAAGGCAGAAGGTAAAGAAAATGAATATGTGACAATGGGAGGTGACTTCAACGCAAGAGTGGGAGAATGGAAATAAAGAAGGGGGGAAGGAAGGAAATCAAACGTACCTGGGATATAGGGGAGCAACAGTAATCGATTATGCGATAACCAATAAGAGAAGAGATACAGCACATGACAGTACAGCAGAGGACAGAATCAGATCACATGCCAATAGAGATAAGATTGAAAGGAAGAGAAAAGAGGGAAGAGAAAAAGGGCAGGGTAAAGACAGTACGGGAGAGCTGGACAGAAGAAAGCATTGAAGAATATAGAGAGAACTTAAGAAGGAAACAGTGAAAAAAAAGGGACCAGTTAAAAAAAACGATAGAAGCCGCAGTAATAAGAAAAGAGAAAATAACCACACGACGAAACTATAGGAATAGAAAGGACTGGTGGGATAAGGAATGCCGCGATTTGAATAAAGAAGTGAAAAAGGAACTCCGGATACTAAAAGAAAACAAAACCAAAAGAAAAGAATACATAAAGAAAAAGAAAGAATACAAGCAAAAATGACATGGCGGTGATAGCGAAGGAAGAGAAGGAAATGGGAGGGATGATTAGATGTCTAGAGAAGTACATGAAGAAAAAGAATTTAGAGGTGAACGTAGAAAAGACCAAATGATGATATTCAAGAAAGCAGGCGGAATACAGAAGAAAAGGGAGTGGAAATGGGGAAAGAAAGAATTAGAGGAAGTGAGTGAGTTCAAGGACCTGGAATACAACTTTAACCAAAGAAACAAATCATCCGCATACATTAAAGAGCTGAGCAAGAAAGGAAATAAGTGAGTAGCGCAAGTATGGAGCATAGGAGAAAAGTAGTTCGAAAGGGAGTTTGAAAAGAGGGTGACGCTATTTTCAACCCTAGTGAAGAGTGCAGTGCTGTATTTAGCGGAGATCTGGGGCTAGAAGGAACAAGAGAAAATGGAGAGGGTGCAACAAAAATACTACCGATGGGTGTTGGGACAAGACAAAACTACGCCAGGATATATACAAAAAGACTATTGCAAGAATGCCTGAAAGAAAGAATAGCAGGAGAGAAGGAAGAAAGACGAAGGGCTGGGAAGGAAGGAAGTGGAAAACATAAGATACAGAGGGGAAAGTATATGGGCCGAGACAAGAGAGAGGGATAGGGACTTAAGCAAACAGGAGAGAAGAGAAAAAATAAGAGACGCGAAATTCAATGCGAGGTACCAAGAATGGATGACGGAGAGGGTACCAGTATACATAAAAAAGAAAATAGATGTATGATAGCAAGATTTAGGTGTGGAAACAAAACGAAAGAGAATGAATATTGGATGGAAGAGGAGAAAAGATTATGCAAACTGTGTTGGGAGGAAAGGTTAACGATGGAACATCTGATAAAGTGCAACGAGATGAAAGAAACGGAGAAAAAAGAACGAGAGTTCTTGAACGAGGAAGAGAATGGATGAAGAGCGTGATACGAGCGGCAGAAAAAAGAGAAGGGGGAAGAGGACAAGTGTAGAGGAAAGTAGAGGGAATAGAAGAAAAAAGGTTGATTTAAGTAAAGTTGTGTTCCAAAGTGATTGATTGACTAATGGTATTGGAATGACAACCATTTTTTGATTTAAATATTTTGAAATTGGAGTGAACACGAGAGTGCGTTCTAGTTTTTAAAGGAAAAAATAATCAATAAATGGTTCTTATTTCTCATCCAGGAACATATCCAAGGAAAATATTTGAAAATTGTATTCATCACTTTTAAAGATCGAAGATAGAAAATAGAAATAAATACATATAAGAAAAACAACAATAACAGATACAAGCAAAGCGGTTCATACGGATGCAAAGCGGAAAAGAAGAAAATAATTATGTAGAAATAGTCAATGGTACTGAGCCAATGAAACTGGTTTCAAGCCAGTGAGAAGGAATTGATAAAGAAAACGCCATGGATATGGTGATATAACAACTTATCGAGAATAATGTGTCGGCACTCTTTGATTCACAATCGGCGAACCTTTGTCCATGTCGGAAAGCAGCTTTTTTTTCAGAACTCATTTCCTTGCTTTAAGTTACTATATAGGTGGCGTTTACTATAGTTAAATGAACAAGTTGAGTTGCAAACATGTGCAGCACAACCACCGTCAATGTTTTACACAAATTTATAGTGACTTAATCCCATAATGCATATAACCATCTCAAACTCAATCCAGCCACTCGAGAAATCTACATCACACCTCTCCTAATCAATTTGAAAAAATGCAGCCCTCACCTAAGGCCACAGTCTAGACGCACAGCTGTTGAAAGGTGTGTTCAATTTCTACGTTTAATGAACCATAAAATCCGAATAATGTGAGAATATTCCTGCATGAATTCCCCATTATTTATGACGAACGTTACAGAAATGGTGCATTTGTTGGAAATGTAGATTACGCAGTAATTTGAACGTGGTTGCGAAGTTGAATTATGACTGCGAGATAACTGATATTACACGAATCGATGTGCTGGATAACCCATCCGTCTCATTAATTCGTGCATAATTTTCACTTAACAGAGAATTATCGCGTTTTGCTCCATTAGTTCGGCTAAAAGCGCCTCTTTGGGCCGCGGGTTATCCAACCGGTGCAATTACGGCAGCGTCATATTGGGAAGAGCTCCATCTGCAGCAGTGACGTAATGTAATCTCATGAAAATGCATTTTTATGAAGTCGTAACGGCCAAGTGCTTTTGTGTATTTGCTCCAATCCTCCGGTTAACGATTTCAGTTGCTATTGTTATTACCCTTGGCACGATACACGGCAATGTCGTGCTCCAACTGCTTACCTTCGGATGGCCGTTTTTTGCCCAAGCGGAATAATTAATCTACCGGGAAATCGGGTGATTTATTCAAAGCACGTTGGAGCGTTTTACGCTGGAAAACTACACTTTAGCAAGATCTCTCACTTGGTTAATGATTCTGAATGATAGAACGTTAGCACGGTTATTGGAATTTCGCGCCAATTGAATAGCAATCATGGCCTGATGTGATCCGTTCACTTCGGGATTATTAAATAAAGAGGAAGGTGTCATCAAGCTGCTTCAATTTTCAAAAACGTCGTGGGAAAAATGTCTCTAATTAAAACTTTTCCCGGTTATTTGTAAGCTATCCCGATCGGTTTGTCGTTAATGTAATGGACTAATGATGACATAAATAAATAAATAGCTGGAGAAACACAAGGCTACCATCTCGCTTAATGTATACAGCAAACTTGCTCGTAGTCCATACTAAGTTATTTGTAACGACGTTGCTAACGTGTTTTACTATACAAGGCGATGCAATCTGTTCGCCGTAAAAATATACATAGTTGAGATGTGTTTATGTGCAGGTATTATGTGCCATATTACTCGCTTCTTTGGATTTTCTATTTGTTCGAACTGGCTCCCGATAATAAATCCAGGAGAAAAAATAATGGCCATTCAGTTCACGCAACAGATACAAGGTGGTTTCTTCAGACCTTACAATCAGTTGTGTGATGCCATTGAACTACACACCTAGTGACTAGTTAGTATACAAGTGAAAGCTGAGAAACCCTTTTTTTATTGTTTACTTCGATAATATTTAGGCCATCAAAACTGAATGAACAAACAGACTCCAGAATCGTTAGTATGGTGTCAATTTGGACAAGGCCGATGAGTGGATCAAGTTCCCATCGACCGAAAATGGAGCTATGGAAGCCAAAGTGAAATGGTCAGCAAAAAAGTTTTCCTAACTGTAATAGGAGCTATCGACTGCACGAAAATTGAAAAGCCGCGTCCATTTGAGGATGAATATGTAAACCCGAAAAATTATGGTAGTATTAATGTTAAAGGTATGTGTATTTGTATATGTATCGAAGATGAGGACCAGAGGTGACACATGCAACTTGTTCGGCAGCAACGTATATACTTACTCGCGTGTCTACCTTCTCCTTCTTTTTGCGAGGATTTGCTTGCAAAGAAAAGGGAAAGATTATGAATACTAAATAAAGCAAAACCTTTCCCTTCTACCTTCTCCTTGTGAGCTATACCTTTTACTTCTACTAGTACTTGAATGTAGAATTTTTAGTACTTTAAAATTATACGTCAATTATTTCCATTAATGGCTGTGGTTAACTATGTAAAATAAAAGATGCAAGCAAACCGACCAATAGAAAATGTGTGCTTGATTGAACGTCAAAACAGCCTGACTAGTCAATAGTCGATTGTTTCCATTTCAGAAAAACATGATAATTTCACAATAATTGACCTTCAAATAAGGATAGAATAACACCCTGAATACATGACAATGATGAGCAAATCGCACCCAAATTAAAAAAATAAAAATCCTATACCTTGGATTTTTTTTTTGCTGTGTAGGAGCAAAATAAAAAAAAAATGTTAATAAGGGCTTTATTAAAAAATAGATTTCGTAGCGCAAATTTTACGAGTTTTGTACATACATTCGACTTTTCATATTTTGATTTTTCCTTATAATGACCAAAATATTAGTAATGTAATTTCAGAGCCATATCGCAAATTTTAGAGAACAACGTTCCTGTTCGTATCGATAACGCTTAAAATGTTGAAATTAGACGTGAAAATACAAATTGGAATAACTGGCAGACATTGAGTGATGGATTATTTCAATCCAATTCCGACACCCAATGCACAAATAATCAATATCCTATCTGCCAAAAACCGAACACGATTTTTATATCAACTTTTCGCCGCTGACAGAATGAATAATAAAATGTGATCCCATCCAGCACATAATTTCGTAATGCTTTGAATATTCATCTCTACTCAAAAAAGCTGTGTCTGCTGCAATGAATAATAAATAATTCAATATTTGTTTTCCATGTAAACTCTTTCAAATGTCAGTTTACTAAATACGATGAATATGTAAATACACAATCGATTCGTTTCAACCCAACGTGATAAATTACAAATTCATCAGTGACGGTTTATTTCACATGCTCGTCACAACTGTGTATCTGAAAGACCCACAAACATTACGCAATCGCAGCGAAAAAAAAAAAACAACAAACAAACATAATACACCGCAACAAACTTTTTCATTTTCTGCTCCATTGCGCACAGCGTCACGGAATTAATTAGGACTTTTTCTAGCACCGTAGGGAAAGGTATAGTGTTACAATCAAACTTGACGTAACGCTCCTGTCAAGGTTGAGGTAGGGTCTGGGTCACAAGCAAAATACGAATTTTATCCCACAAGTCCTGTAATAAATAAATTAACAATTATCAACAAGAAAGAAACCAAATCAACAGGTTTGGTCTAACTTGCTGCACTAATGGACTTCGACGTGGAGAAGGAGAGGATTTGAAGAGGAGAAAAAGCACTCCCTAGGAACTAGTGGTGCTGTTGCCTAAATTGACTGGAGAAACAGTCAAGATCTGCACAGTATAAAAAATCCTTTCTTACCCTATCTTCGCCCTTTTATCCGTAACAACGATTCGTTCTAAATTCTCTCTTTTAGAACCTACAAAACGCTTGACCACTAGTCGTGTTCACGCTCTTAAAGCCTCGACCGAACACACAAAAACTAAAACACCGAAACCGCAGACAATTACTCCAAAGTAGGTCGATCTCGTTACTTGAACCATTATCTGATTTCATATTAGGGCATCCCGACATAATCCCGGCTTTACGAGTGGGTATTTAATAGGTCAACCATCGCCATACGACTTACAACCCCCCATAAAACACGTTCCGGTCTATCCAGCACTCCGAACCGCACCACTAAATTATCAACTTTGAGAGGACGAGTGCGCTATTAAATATTCGCAAGGGTCGGTTATGGAAGGGTGCAGCCCCCGGTTTCGATCGTGCTCGTCGTGTTCACGTAATTAGAAATGGCAACGCAGGAAGAGAAGCGAGATGTATTCGGAATGCGAATGTCATCCCAGGAGTTTGCAGATTTAATCACCTCGGGCACACTGTATGGTCCCGATGTTTTCGTTGATTAGTATTTAATGTATCCATCCTTGCGGATTAAAGTTGTTTTGAGCTTTAGTACGGATTTGAGCGATTTAGACTTAGGGGGAAACTCATTACGGAAATTGTGATGGGGCAGGAGTTAAATCGAGCGGTGACAATTATTGATATTGACAGTTTAGAACAATGAATGTTCTCACAACAATAAACGCGGTGGTATCGAAAATTTGATGGCTGAATGGGCAATTAAAACTTGTGATACGATGATGATATTGGCAATTTAAGTAAATGATAATTTAAGCTAAACCAATTCCCTTTATTGATAATAATATTTTGTACCCGACTAACATCTAGATGACTATAATATAATGGCGTATTTCTCTCACAAGTGATATAATTTTAATAGGGGTGAATTACTATGGTTACACAATGGTCAGACATGAAACGTCGTATCAGGCATAAAACGTCGTATCTCACACGTGACCGAAATGCTATTATAATCTCGTGAGATGTGCATCACTCGTGCTATCGCACTCGTAATATAATCTACTATTATATAAATCATCTATACTAATCCTTTATCATTTGCACACATCCTTTTATACCCTTTCCTATCATAAGGGATATAATCGCGGTTAACTGGAATCTCCTGTGATATACTAAATGAGCTTAGACATACTAAAAGATCATTTTTAATTTTTTCTTGCTTTTATTGCTTTTTAGTTGCTTCTCTGTTAATGTTTGTCAAAAATATTATTTCTATAGTTTTAGCTTTCGTTCGTGGACCCAAATAAAGTTTCAGTTTTCAATGTCTTTTGTACTGGTAAAACGTGCTCCTTTGTTTTCTGGTATTATTCAGGATTTTGGGACTCTTCAGAAAACTTCAAACCACATTGGGATTTCTCAGGATTTCTCAGGGTAATTAAGGATTCTTAACCACTTTTCTGGACGGGCGGATACCCCAGTGTTCCACCACAATTCGGTACCTTTAGTACTCTTTAGATTTGACTGAGTCAAAAAGGCACTTTTGAAACTTTTCAGTCATCTTCAGAATTTCTCAGGATCCTTTAGGATCTGTCTGAGACATTTTAAGATTTTTCAGGACTCAAGTTAGAGGACGTCCTTTTCAGAATTTATTTCTCAGGATTTTCAAAAACACTGACACTTTTTAGGTTTCTATATTCAATAGAACTATGTATTTATGATTTCTAAGAACTCTTCATGTTATTGAAGTTTTTTTTTTCAAGTCGGGTAAGTTACACCATTTATAACTCAAGAACGGCTGGACCGATTTTTATGATCTTTGATTTGTTCGATTTGTCTACGCCCGCATATTGTAGAATAACTCTTAAAACATGAAGCAGTAAACTTCAAAAGTTTCACTACTGTCGCGCGTGGACTCCACACACAAATTTTTTGATGATATCGCGAACGGATTGACTGATTTTGATTGTCGAATATTAAAGCATCGAACGAATTCACTAAAAAAAAAATTATAAAGAAAATTCATTTTGTATTGGAATCCTGATCCAACTCTATCTCTAATACATGATAGAAACAAAAATGAACATGGCGTTGTATGCTGGTTCCGGTAATGCCAGTAGATAGCGTTGTGTGCATTATCTTTTGACAAAAAACTGAATTTAATTCACCTGATAACTTAACACAACATTTATTGATTCTGAGACGGTACGAAGTTCGCCGGGTCAGCTAGTACATACATATTTAAAATATAATTTTTGTTTGCTTGATTTTTTTTTTCATAGTTATCTAATATATAAAATTCTCGTGTCACAGTGTTTGTAATTAAACTCCTCCGAAATGGCTCGACCGATTTTCGTGAATCTTTGTGTGCATATCGGTTGGGTGTGCGAATCGGACAACATCTATTTTTCATCCCCCTAAATGTTAAGGGGTGTCCACCCCAAATTTTCTTTTTTTGATATTTTTTTATGTGGCATTAAAAAATACATACAACCCTAAATTTTCACTTTTCTATCACCAACCCCTGCTTTTTAATAGTATTTTTTTTTACATTTGGCAGGTATAAGAATAGGTGGTAAAGTATTTTTAACATGGATATAGGGGCCCAGGGGGGGCCCTTGGGCTGGACCGATTTTGATGATTTTTTCTTTGTATATTTGGCAAGTATGAGAATAGGTGGTAAACTATTTTTCACATGGATATGGGGGTTCAAGGAAGCCCCTTGGGCTGGACCGATTTTTTGGTTCGACAGATTTTGATAATTTTCTTTTTGTATATTTGGTAGGTATGAGAATAGATGGTAAACTATTTTTCACATGGATATGGGGGCCCAGGGTGCCCTATTGGGCTGGTCCGATTTTTATGTTTTTTTTTAGCAGAATAACTATTAAAATATGGATTCTACATGGCCAGGGGGCCCCTTGGGTTTATTACTCGAAAACGGCTGGGCCAATTTTCATGGTTTTTGATTTGTTGGATATGTTTCCGCCCCGAATAGCAAAATATCTATTAAAACATGGACATGGGGGCCCAGGGGGGCCCCTGGGCCACTGTGTTATTGATTCTAAGGCGACACAAAGTTCGCCGGGTCAGCTAGTATTAACCTAAAAAAGGGACTGGAATTTTTCAGTGTTCGTTAAGACTATTTAGCAATCTTCAAAATCTTCAAGGCTCTTCAGAACCTCTGTGTTTTTCGGCGCTGTTGAGGACGAATTTGGTGGTTTTCAGGATTCTACACGATTCCCTTGGATTCAGTATCTCAATAACTTTTTCAGACTTTTATTAAGGATCGGCAGGACTATTGTTGACATTTCAGAACACTGTTAGGACTCTTCAGTGTTCCTTATTTCTCAAGACAATTGAGGATTCTTAACTACCAATTATTAATATTTAATTTGCCTTTGTTTATAAAGATTCAAATAATAGATTAAAGCAAGATATTGCACATCGTTAGGTCGATTATTTTCCCATTATTTTTCTTGAGTGGATAATATCGCTTTACTGATGAGTGTAATACAACGTTTTATCCAACACTTCAAAAATCCTTTTACTATAAGTTAGTGCCAATTAGTGCCAAAAAAGAAAGCTGTTGTATGGGTGCTATTCTGCTATTCTATTTGCATGCCCTCAGCGTTGTTGGTGTAAATAATTCGCAAATTTTGAAAAAACTTTTTTTTTTCATGGACATTGGTGATGTTTTCGTACGAGAAAATATACAGAATGGGGAAAAAATTAATTTTTAAAAACATTAAATCGAATATGTTATGTATTTGTATTTATGTGAAAAAAATCGACCAATAAAATATGTATAATCAACTTTTTTTACGCATTTCAGTAAAACAATTAAAAAAAGTAAAATGAACAGTAGATTAACCAATAGGAATGTAAATGAAATATAGCTGTCATGTTAAAGTTTCGCAGATATTTCTTGCTGTTGCTTTTTGGAGTTTACTCCTTAGCAATAGATCTTTAAAGCCCGGTAAGACAAATTGATGGGTAGTAAAATCGAGGGTTAACAAAAAGCGTTACAGTGTGTCATGTTTTGTTGGGAGTTTTGTCATTGTCGTTGCCGTTTCTTCCACCCTATATTTCTCAACCCCTTTCTTTTATTTATATCTATTGATATTTATATTTATATACAGTGAAGTGATTAAAGGTATAAAATATTGTAAGATATGGAAGAAACCAGTTCAAGTTCAAGTATCGTATTTTAGTTACGACAAACCTATTGTCACAGTATTTTAATAATGACGATAGTATTGATGAAATTGATAAAATAAAAAAAAAGAATTGATTTATTGCCCAACAGTTTTACAGAAAACAATAACAGAGCAATTTAAAAATCAATCAATCGCTTTACAATCAAGATAACGTGCGATTCTTTAAATTTCCATTCTGAGTAGGCGGTGGAAAAAGTCATGTCTTTGATTATAGCTTATTTTTTAAATGTCATGTTATGGTTAAGGTTGACGTTTCAAAAGGGACCTACGTTCAAATTCCAAGGCTTACTTAGAATGGAAATTTAAAGAATCGCACGATAAATAAATATGAATAAAAGTATACAGGGTGTTCGGTAATTCGACATTTAAAATATAATTTTTAAATTTTGACATTGAAAAAAACAATTTTCGACCTATCGAGTTTGGACTCGTTTTACATGTTTTCAAATATGGAAAGTCCGGTTTCAATGTCAACTTTTAGGTATCGCTTTTGGATTTCAAGGTTTTACCTCAAGAAAAGTCAAAACACTGAATTGAATAGCTTTGGGATGTGATCCGATCAGAACACCTTTAAATGTATCCAGACACCGAATCTTGTATGATTTTGTTAATTACTTTCCAAGATTTTTGAAAATTTCAAAATTTTGAGTTTGGAAAAATTAATTTTCGACCTATCGAGTTTGGATTCGTTTTATATGATTTCGAACCTGAAAAACATAAATTTTTCGATACCGCTTCCGGATTTTAAGATATAACCTCAAAAATAGTCAAAACAATTAGTTGAATAGCTTTTGGTCATTATACGATCAACACACATTGAAATGTGTCCAGACAGCAAATCCTATACGTTTCTCTAAATTACTTTCCAAGTAATTTTTCAAAATTTTAAAATTTTGAGTTTGGAAAAAATCATTTTTTAAACTATCGAGTTTGGACTCGTTTCATATGTTTTTGGACCTCAAAAGCCAATTTCCATCGTCAATTTTTCGATACCGTTATCGGAATTTAAGATATAACCTCAAAAATAGTCATTGTACATTGCTGTACATTTCTGCCCGCCGTTGCATGTAACTTTTTTATTTTTGAAGATTTTTCGTAGAAATTTTGTGGGCGTGTTGATAAAATATAGATCTTTGCAGCTACAGAGCGATTTTTTGAAATTTGTAAATTAAAAAATATATATTTTGGGAAAATATACTTCGACCGGCAGAAATGTACATGCCACTGGAAAACCCTCTTAAGGAATGCAGTGTCAGTCCAGTATATTTCAAGAATTCATTAAATTTTCTTCTGGGAATAGATATTTTGTCAGAATACTGAAAGCTAAGAAAGAAACCTGGAACTTGACAACATGAAAACCTCTGAAGAAAAAAAAAAAAAACGATTGAAAAAGCTGAAAATAAATCAGAAAACCAATGAACCTACATCATTAAAAGTCGCAGATTCTGAGGCCCTAAGAACGAGGACATCCGGACCTGAAAACCTGAAAGACGATGAAAAGCTTAAAGCTTGAAAACCTGTGAATTTGAATACAACTTTGAACTAAAAACAACACAATGTTGCTTTTCATTTATCCTAACGTACAAACATGAAACCGCTACTCTTACTCCAGTTCCATAATTCGTTGTCAGACTGAAACAGAATCCAGTGGTTGTTACAACAATAACACTTCTCCCATTTCCTCTCTCATTTAATAAACTCCACTGCATTCCAGCAGCACAAGAATGTTGAAGTTCATAATTCCATTCTGACCGGCAAAGCATTTTTGCATTAGTAAGCGCCACATGCAGCTTTATTCCAGCCGAATATAAAGTGCTTATACTGACATGTATTGTACACTCGCATTCCCATTAGTATTTGCTCGAAAACAATGAAAATGCAAATGAGGTTCCTACTTCGAATTTAAAAAACACAGTCGTTTAGGTACGTACGGCATGTCCGACGGTGCAGGCGCTGCATGTAAAGCTGAAGAACAAGTACCAACAAGACAAACTCCCTCCCCAACATCTAAACAGATAATGTTTGGCAAGCATCAAAGTTGAATTTGTGTTGTAATCCATAGCAATTAATTGCAAACGTCGTCTGTTCAGTTCACCGAATCGAAACTAAAATCACTGCTCCCCCTTATCTCACTTATCTCGATCATAACTATAAAACCTTTGTTACTCCAACTGTAACGAACAACTCGACCAAAATGAACGCGCTTCAAAGACTTCTCAACGCCCTCACTGCGAATTTCACAGCTCTAATTTAAACTTTCAGCAGGCCAAATCCCGCTGTCTCCCAATTAGCGGCACTTTCAGGCTTTTAATAGAACGGCACTCGATTTGCCTTTGGAGTGCAGAACCGATCGCAAATAATGTCAATGTACAACACCGGTTAATCTCCACTTAATTGAAGCAATAAAAATTATTATTTAACGCAACCGGCTTCAGTGCTTGAGGCGAAACGAGGCGGTCGACAAACAAAGAGAATTCAATCAGCTAAACGCACGAACGACAATGCCATTTTTGATTAAAAGTTTTCAGGGGGGGCTTTTGAGCTTAGATTAGAGAAGTGATGATCATCGTCTTCATTCGTGATTTTTCCAAAATATTGGGAGGCGATTGAACCAGGCTTCGAACGAGCGTTCAACAAAAACCGACGTTATGCGAACAACGTAGCTGAGGGGGTGATCATTGACTATGTACTGACTGTTTTCTCATTTAACCCTTGCACAATATATGGAAATATTGAATGTCGTTTGTGAAGATCTCCCCTGATAACTTGAGGTTTCAGTTTGGCAGGCTTTTGTTTTTGAAGTAACAAACTGGCGAACTAACAGCTTGGCTCCTCCCCTAAGGTTTCTGTGCGTAAGTGGTTCAGAGATTTGGCATTTAGCTCACTGCAGTATTTACCTCGCGAGATCAAGGGTTACAGTAATAAATTATTATCATAAAAATAAATTACCGAAAAAAGATTTATAACTTTACGGGCATTATCTTTTCAGAAATTTTGGCTGCCAAAATAACTATTTATGTATTTTGGCCCGCGGTGTCATAGTGTAAAAACCACCAACCGTTTTGTATTGTATAGATTTTATGGCATTTAATTGCATTGCAAATGCTTACGGAATACACTTTATTTTGTATTGGAATGGATTTTCTTATAATCCAGGTTCATGTCTCACATATAGGACACATGGGTCCATTGGACAAAATTATTACTATAGACAATTTTGTTTCAAACTCTATTATCACACTGTACGTATTAGGGAGGAAAGTAATTTTATGGAGGCAATATATTTTATAAATCACGTATTATCAAGAGTAATATAGTGTGCGTCCCACAGTGACAATACCACAGTATTGTATTGTCACTTATTAATAACAAACGACAACAATAAATTTACGGTGTTGATTTTTGTCGAAATTATATTCTCAGAATATTATACTTTTATAATACATTTCTTTTATCGCAGGTGCGAACAGATGTGGGACGTTGGACCCTATTGTAAAGAGATATGGTCACCCAGGCCAAGTTTCAACATTCGAAATAACACAGAAAACAATCTTTGGTTAACTGGGTTTTCTCTTGATCCCTAAAAGCAAAAGGACACATCACAAAGCAATCACACCGAGACACTTTAATTCCGCACGAGGTTACAGCATCTCACAACCAACATACAACATTTCACTTCAACACTTAACAGGCTTAAACCTTCGCTGTAATTGGATGCACCTGAGGGCATAAATTTTAGCGGATGCACGCAAGCATTCTCAAATTGATGTAATTGAATTCCGATTGATTTCACTGCATAACCATACATGGATCACTAATTCCACATTAAATTATATTTCCATTTGCAACGTCATTCTCAGGTGCGGCAGCTTTGAAACGGTTTAAACTAATTAAAATAATACCAACTACGTATTTCAATTCGGTTGAGCTTACCAAAGCGCAGTCAATTTCAATTTGCGCTACAACAGTGGTATTGCTTTCCTGCATAACAGTACGAGATTTATTGTCTAAAATCTGAAACGTTTAAGTAATTCCATTACATGCTCCCATAAAAAGTATGGCATTCGTTACGTGGGTGGAAATGTAGGTGGAAAACTAGTTGTAGAAAACCGCTCCGGCACTAAATCGAGTCATAAATAACCGATGTAATTAATTCTTGGATGAATTAAAAAACTGGAACGGCTTCATTAAGTGATAAAGCAAATTATAGGTATTTAGCGGATTAACTCGCCATCTGAGGTAATTAATTATGTATCGGAAAAATACAACAGGTACGGTAAAATATTCATTACGAACCTAGCGTTTCGGTTATCCACGTTGTTGCTATGAATTATGCATCTAGTTTTTAATGATAGTAAATACCCCCGTTGTTGTTTATAGAAAACTAGAATTAAATTTGTATGAACAGAAACCACGTAGCGTCGGGCTGGCAATAACAAATGTTGTATCAAAACAAAATCGCAATTAAATAAAGTGCAGGTGTGCTAAAGTCCTGTTTACCCTTGCAGCTCATGTAAATTTTAACTAATTTTCCTCGAAGTTTTAAAAACAGAAGCTTGATTTAATTAATATGCAGATTGTGGTTCATACAAAACGGAAATTGGGTCAAAAATGACGTGTGGTGCTATATAGTGAGCATTTTATGAGTATTCGATGGTCATAAATAACAATCACTGAAGATACTCAAGCCATCAAACATTATTTATGACCCTCGGATAAAACTTTCCACTCATTATATTTAACAATTTGATTTAACACTTTCGTAATACATATTAATAATTTTATTGTAATACGGACTACACAAAAACCGTATTTGTTCTCCCAACAAGTTTGGTGCCATTGATTGCTCTCAAACATTGTGTCGTTAATTAGGAGATATGATTACAGTTTTAATGATACTCGATGTGTGTAATTTAAAGATACATCAGCAGAAAAAGTAACACTGGGAGAATATACAGATCAACGATATACAAAGAGCGCCCGGAACTCTTCAATCATTTTAGCGTCAACTTGTATACGTTCGTGCCTACAAACAGCAAAGCTTCAAGTTCTAACTCAATCGTATTATGCAGTTGCATGCATGTACACGGCCACATAATACAGCATCGGTCTTGTAAACGCACAAAACCACTGAAACATAGCCAAACTTTTTGCCACCCTCCAAAGCCGTTCGATTTTCATGTCACACCAGAGCTTCGGGGAACAGTGGTACAAAAACCGCGCACGTCCCGTCATTGTTGAAAAATGCGTCGCCACTTCAGGACCTTCTCCTATAGGAGTTTGATTTACGACCTGAAGGAGCAAAAGTTAATTTAACATTTCCGATACGTGCACTACCGCACTTGGGCGTTTCCACACTCCGGGTTTAAATTGTAAGTAGAAATAGCAGTTTTGAGTGAATTAGTCGTCGAGTCAAAGTAGACACGGATGTGCGGCGTCCGGAATCTCAGCCATTCGTTACTAATTTCCGCTCGCATTTAACTCGACTTCCTGCTTCCAACACATCGAAGTCGTAAGTCTATCGGCTTCCCTTTCTTAAGATTTACGATTAAAACGTTTAATCAACACGTTGATGGAAGGATGTACGGAGAAAACTGTTTCGATTTCAGTGGGTTTTTATGGGATATGGAATTTGGTAGATCATTTGAGATGTTTTCAGTTCCTCGAATTCTTAGGTTGTCCGACCAGGTCAGTCAGATACTCGAATTCTCAAATTTTCAGATTTTTACGTTTAGAGCGCACTAGTTCTGTCTTTCAGGCTCTCAGGTTCTGAATTCTCATTTGCCAGTTTCCATTCTCAACTATTACTTCTTCATTATTTTTCATTACCTATTAATCCTCATTAATCATTAAATCTTAATCCACTTGTTCAGAAATATTTGCAGCGGCCGTCGTGTCGGCCAGTTGGGTCGTGAAACCCTTACCTGACTGGCGACATTGACGCCCGCCCCCCTGCCTAAATCCAAGTCTCAATCCAACAACAGTCTCTATTCAACAGCTGCAAGGGCACAATTCGAAATCTAAAATCAGGACACGGTTTCTTTATTCAAAATCAATACTAAACTAAAACGGGAGAAAAAACGTTCACTATCAATCACCAAATATTCGTTAATATACAAGCTCACGAGTATTTCATTACAAATGCAAATCAACGGTCCTTCGAGCAACACGATTCTACTTCCAAAACGACTAGACCTTCAGGTCTCTCTCAAACAAATCTACCCCAATCAATACACCACTATCCTTTTTTTATATGCATATATCGTTTCAAATTTATGTAGACTGTTTCTGTTTCGATTATCAGATTTTAGTTCTAACTTAAAAAATAAAATAAAAAATAGAAAAATTTAAAAGTTAGAAACTACAGTTCTTATTTCTCACTTTCCATTTCTCATTGCTCGTTTCCGATTCCTCATTAGTCCATTCATTATTCCTACTTCGCCATATTTTCAATTTACGAATTTTGAGATTCGGTTTCAAATTTTGATCTTTAATGAGTTTAAAATTTCACATTCCTAACTCTTTTTTAGCTACTTGATCTTATCTCATCTTTCCTTATTATCAAATTTTCACATACGATTTTTGATTAACGTCTATTTTTAATTTTCGATTTAATTGTAAGTAAGGCTACAAATTTTACAATTTTTACAGCAACAAGAATTACACAAAAAATTCTAATCAAATATTATCAAACGGAAATTCATTCCGCCTCGGTCTCCTCATGTCGGAGGCCTCACGGAAGGAGACATCAAATCTGTTAAAAATCGCATCAAACGCCTGATCGGGGAAAACCATGAGGAAAGAGGCTGTCCTGGTATGTTAGGCACTACGTGCGCGAAACTGCGCCACTCTAATGCGCAACCATTGCGAGAACAGTCTTTCAAATTTAGTTTTACTGGTCCGCTGACTATCTGAAATCACCAACAAGGTCTAATTTGGAGAATGGGAGGACTCAACCTCTTCAGACTTTGAGAAACATAAAGGAGCGTCCATTAATCAAGTGAGTCGATTTTGGCGATTTTTCGAGATTTGGATCGACGGCCGAACGTGCAAGGACAGCAACAACAGACGAGCCACGAAAAGTCCCACTTTTACTTAGTACTAATAAAACAATCTACTATTATCGCGGTTATGCGAACGCGAATATTTCACGTCGCTTCACAACATTTCAAGGCATTTCAAATCGCTTCAAGTTGCTTCCAGTCCTTTCAAAATATTTCAAGTCGCCTCAAGTCCCTTCAAAATATTTCAATTCTTTTCAATTCGATTCAAGTCGTTTCGAAATATTTCAAGTTCTTTCCAGTCGTTTCAAGTTTTTTCAAGCCACTTCATCTCTCTTCAAGTCGCTAATGGACATTTCAAAACTTTTCAAGTAGCTTCCCGTTTCTTCAAAATATTTGAAATCTTCCCAGATCGCTTCAAGACTCTTCAAGACTTTTTAAGTCGCTTCAATTACCTTCAAAGTATTTCAAATCACCCCAAGTCCCTTAGAAACATCTGAAGTTTTTTTTTCAATTCGCTTCAAGTCTTTCAAGTCTCTTCAAAATATTTCATGTCTTTTCAATTCGCTCTAAATCTTTTCAAGTCGCTTGAAGTCCTTTTAACATATTTCACAACGCTTCAAGCAATTTCAAGTGCTTTTAAATCGCTTCAAGTTTCTTTAAGTCGCCTTTCAAAATATCGCCCCAAGTCCCTTCAAAATATTTCAAGTCTTTTCAATTCGCTTCAAGTCGTTCAAGTCCTTTCCAGTGGTTTCAAGTTTCTCAAAGTCGCTTGATCTCTCTTCAAGTCGTTTCAAAACTCTTCAAGACATTTCAAGACTTTTTACGTCGCTTCAATTCCCTTCAAAACATTTCAAGACCTCTCAAACCTGCCCAGGTCGCTTTAAGATTCTTTAAGACATTTCAAGTCTTTTCAACACTCTTCAATTCCTATCAAAACTTATCAAGTCACCCCAAGTCTCTTCAAAACATTTCATGTCTTTTCAATTCGCTCTAAATCTTTTCAAGTCGCTTGAAGTCCTTTTAACATATTTCACGAGGCTTTAATCTATTACAAGTGCTTTTAAATCGCTTCAAGTTTCTTCCAGTCGCTTCAAGACCTTTCAAAATATTTCATATCGCCCCAAGTCCCTTCAAAATATTTCAAGTCTTTTCAATTCGCTTCAAGTCTTTCAAGTCGTTCCAAAACATTTCAAGTCCTTTCCACTCGTTTCAAGTTTCTCAAAGTCGCTTCGTCTCTCTTCAAGTCGTTTCAAGACTCTTCAAGAGATTTCAAGACCTTTCAGGTCGCTTCAATTTCCTTCAAAACATTTCAAGACCTCTCAAATCCTTTCAAGTCGCTTCAAGGTATTTCAAGCCTTTTCAAGTGGCTTCCAGTCCTTTCAAGATATTATTTGAAGTGTTTCCAGATCGCTCCAAGACTCTCCAAGTATTTTTCAGACATTTCAAGTCTTTTCAAGTCGCTTCCAATCCCTACAAAATACATAGTATATCAAGTCACCCCAAGTCTCTTCAAAACATTTCATGTCTTTTCAATTAGCTCTAAATCCTTTCAAGTCTCTTGAAGTCCTTTTAACATATTTCACGAGGCTTTAATCAATTACAAGTGCTTTTAAATCGCTTCAAGCTTCTTCAAGTCGCTTCAAGACCTTTCAAAATATTTCATATCGCCCCAAGTCCTTTCAAAATATTTCAAGTCTTTTCAATTCGCTTCAAGTCTTTTAAGTCGTTTCAAAACCTTTCAAGTCCTTTCCAGTCGTTTCAAGTTTCTCAAAGTCGCTTCATCTCTCTTCAAGTCGTTTCAAGACTCTTCAAGACATTTCAAGACCTTTCAGGTCGCTTCAATTTCCTTCAAAACATTTCAAGACCTCTCAAATCCTTTCAAGTCGCTTCAAAGTATTTCAAGTCTTTTCAAGTGGCTTCCAGTACTTTCAAGATATTATTTGAAGTGTTTCCAGATCGCTCCAAGACTCTCCAAGTATTTTTCAGACATTTCAAGTCTTTTCAAGCCGCTTCCAATCCCTACATAATATATCAAATTTGCCCAGGTCGCTTTAAGATTCTTAAAGACATTTCAGGTCTTTTCAACACTCTTCAATTCCTATCAAAACTTATCAAGTCACCCCAAGTCTCTTCAAAACATTTCATGTCTTTTCAATTAGCTCTAAATCTTTTCAAGTCTCTTGAAGTCCTTTTAACATATTTCACGAGGCTTTAATCTATTACAAGTGCTTTTAAATCGCTTCAAGACCTTTCAAAATATTTCATATCGCCCCAAGTCCCTTCAAAATATTTCAAGTCTTTTCAATTCGCTTCAAATCTTTCAAGTCGTTTCAAGACATTTGAAATCTTTTCAAGTCGCTTCCAGTCCCTTCAAGATATTTCAAATCTTCCCAGGTCCCACGAAATACAAATCTGACAGTTTACTAACCTCAATGTACACATGAATTTCTGTCTAAAAGTGAACGTCTTACTAACTTCCCGATTATTTTCTAAGACGTCATACACAAGTTTTATGAAATGCTATTTTCTTCAAAATAATGTAACCTAAAACAAGAAAAGAGAAATAATTTAAATTTAAAAAAATCTAAATTATATGCGCTGCCTATTTGACAGTTCTCTCGAATTTAATATTTTGTCTACGCAGCAAAAATGGTCAATTGAGCGACAGACAAAACACTTTGTCTGCCTCGGCAGCAAGTATGATCAATTGGGCTGCAGACAAAATACTTTTTCGGCGTCCGTCTCAATTTAGTTATTTTCCAATCGTCCAAATCGTCTTTAAAACGATATTTTCGTGATACTTGATTGTTATTACATATTATTGGTACTATCTCCATGGTTGTTATTTTGACCGATAACAGCCACGGCCGATAAAATTTAACAGCCGTGGACGATATTTTTTCAATTGACTAATAACAGCCACGGCCGTTAAAATTTATGGACCGTGGACGATATTTTTTTAACAATAGCTAAAAATCAAAGTGAAACCCAAGGAGCCCCCTTGTATCACGAAAATTATAAAGCAACATATGGCCGATATAACATATAACTGGCTCGGATATTTATTTGCCTCGGCTTACTCGGCAAACAATTATCCTCGCCTGTTATATGCCATATTATATCGGCCTAATACCGTTATATACTATTGCCTGCCTAGGCTAGAAAATGGAAACTAGGGATTTTTCAATGCAAGCTTTTATGTTCGTTGGATTTGTCTCCGCCCCGAACAGCAGAATAACTACTATTAAAACATCGGAAAAATTACAGGATGGGCCCCTTGGTATCGGGCAACGACAATAACAAAGACCCCTGGTACAGGGGGGCCCAAGAGGGCTCTTAGAGACACGGAGGCCCCCATGAGGCATGAGGCCCCCCTACAAAATCTTGAAAATCTTTTGTCGCCTAACGCCTCGCCTCCACAAACTGTGCTCGCACTTGCAAAATGACAGTTTCTGGCCTTGTAATAATAAGAAGAAAAATATAGTTTAGGATTTAGCCATATTTTATGGAGAAACATGTTTTACTTACATAATCTAACCGCTTTCTCGCAATTTTACACTGTTTCATGCGGGAAAAGAATTACGTGATTTTTGCCTAGACCCCCCTCTCCCCCACATGAGATTGTGTGAGATTTGACCGCCGAACTTGAGGAACCACCTGTGGACTTAAGGAACCTGAGGAATTGGGACAAAATTGAGATAATGAGAAAACCTGAGATCTTCGGGGCCCTGAGAACATGAGGAACCTACGAATTTGAAAACTAGAAAAAAGTAGGAGTTAAGAACTAGAGAAATCTGAGAACTTGAGAACCCTGTAGATTTAACGAACCTGAGTAATTGGCAAGAAACAACCGAGATAAAACCTATTCTGAGAAGTGGAACAATCTAAGAAGATAGGTAACCTGATGGACTGATAAAAATTCCTCGGAAAATTCCGAACCTAAGTAACCTAGGACTTCTGAAGAGTCTAGGAAGTTGTGAAACGTGAGGAAATTGGTGAACCTTAAAAAACTGAGAATTTGACAAACATTCCTGAGTGTCTGAGCAAACTGAGAACTTAGCAAACTTGAAATTTCCTTTGTGAACTGAAAGATTCTGAGAATTTGGGAAACTTGAGACTTTGATGAGGAACCTGAGTAATTGTGAAACCCGAAAATAAATAATTGGCAATCAAAAAATCATGAATGGTGGATTTATGGTATTGACTAGACCTGTTCAGGAACATGATTGATAGGAAACTGAAAACTTGAGAGTGGAAGAACTAAATTTTGGAAAACCTGAGATCTAAAAAAATAAATATTTTATTATTATTTATAGATTTATGGTATTGACTAGAGGTTTTGATTTAAAAAAAAACCTCTGCATTCTATAACTGGGGTGCCACGTAATGATATCGATGATCTTGTCTTGAAAAACAGGATAATGTCAAGAATGATTCAGGAATGTATTACATTACTGCAAACCTCACCTAAATCACTCAGTACGCCGCACCATTACTCCTGATAATCGTTACTTTTTAGCCACACTTGAACGTGCCAATAAAAGCAACCCTTTTAATTTAATTGGACAGTTATGACTGCTATCAATTCATAAAGTGAACTGGAAACCGCTCTAATAAATCCGTAGACATCCGCATCCGAAGACACTCGCTTATGCTAATGAACATGAAATATGTAAGCTCTTGTTTCTTCTTCACTGGCAGTAGTACCGACTCTAATCCACAATGCACGTTCCTCCAAGCTGAACTTTCTATTTTTAACCGGTAATGACACACGAACATCTCCTTAAACTTTTAATGGATGTTCAATTCTCTACGACGTGCCGTATATCATTCGATGGTGCGAAGTTAATTGCTCGAGTCGCGTTTATAACTGGGATAATGGAAAGGTTGACTAATTCCGTTAATGGCCTTTTCTCTGCATGGTTACCGCGATGTACTTTACTCCTTGGCCATCGGTTGCAAATTAGGCTCAAGACGCAATTGACTTCGTTAATTAGCGGTGACAAATTGACCGAGACAAGCCGAACATGAAACCTTGAGCGATTGTCAAAGGAAGCCGATTCTTGTTGGTGCCGCAGGAAATTCCCCTCGAGTAACCAGATAAATTTGGATAGCGAATATTGGTACGAAATTTTCATTAAAAGCCATAGTCGGTATGTGTCCGTCACACGAAGAACTAGGGTAATTGCTTTTCGGTGTCCTCTTGTCTTGCCATAAAAAGGGGCCATCGATTAATTTGAATTGCGGCAGTGCGAATTGGTTGTGGTGGACTAAATACGAGGGGAGACTTTATAGCCATGAAGGAAAAGAGTTAGAAGAAAAGTAATATTTTATTTTTCGATATAAGATCCACTAAAGGTCACACACTTATTCCAACGTTTTTCCAATAAAAATTCTTTCGGAAGATCTTCAAAAAACACCTCCACCGCTTCTTTCAGGCATTCACGCAGAAGAAAAACGACGTCCGCGCAACAACTTTTTTAATTTAGGAAAGAGGTGCCAAGTCCGGACTGTAAGGTGGATGTTCCATCTCTATAGAGTTGCACTCGTAGTTGTCGGACTTGACGAGCTGGACTATTTGGGAATCCAACACGCTGACACCTTATTCCTTCCTAAATCTTCGTGTAGAATTTTTAACACTATTGTTAACTAAAGCTTCTTAAAAACAACTTTGGATCTGCACCAAACTTGGTATGCATTGAAATGCCACAGCTACTTGATAGCAAAAAGGTGCGATCGTCCCTTGTTTTTTTCATGGCTAGGTAGATAATAAATCTCCCCTCGTTGTAAAGGTAAACATGGCAGGTTTTAGCAGTCCATTACACTAACTTCAGGACTTTTACTAATGCATTTTTTCTCAAAAAAGTGTTTTATACTAAATGCAATAAAGTATAAATTTTACTCATTATCATTCATAAGCTGTGCAGTTCCGCATTTTAAATTTATGAAAGTCGAGGACTGCTCATTTAATTACATCATTATTCGAGATGTACATTACAGCGCAAATTAATATATAAAAGAGTCTGCGAGCGAAATGTTTAAGACGGAAAATAAAAGGCACCAAAAGATCTAACATTTTTCAATAAATTTAATACGAGAAAGACACTTCCAATTTACCAAGACTTATCGCCATTATGCTATCATTAGAGCGGCAACGAAAACAAAATATCGTTTATAATTGGCGAGCTAGGTCAGAAGTGAGAAAATGTGTTCCCCAAAGGCAAAACCTTGGAAAATGCCGCGACCGATCACTTAATAAGGATGATCAAGTAATTCACTATAATTAAGGCACAATTACGGCACGCCAAACAACTGTTGGCGTTTTTCATTTATGAATCTGAGAACGCTCATAAATCGCGCAAAAGGTTGCAGCCGTTCATAAATCAGTTTAATAATACCTCCATTGCATATATGCAGATTCTGTGCGATGCTATCGGTTACCGCCTAAAAGAAAAATTCCGGCACTTTGTAATTGCCTCCGGCGTTAGAATAAACGTCAAAAATCACATCGAAGAAAATTCAGTGTGTTACAGACGACCTTGTCTTTGTCACATTAGAATGTATGGGTGTAAACAACTGGAACATTGTTCTATTAAGTGGAGGTACTAAGTCAAGCTCTACAATTAAATGACAAATTTTATACCTACTTTCACAACACGTGAAAAACTACAGAAATGTCATAGAGGTGATAAATCCACGTCAAAAGCTTTATAAGGTTCTACACTTTACAAATATTCTGCAGATTGTTTTGCCACCTACAATTCAACATAATAAGTTCGGTATTTCTTCAGCTGTTGCATTCTTAGCGGTAGCTTTGATGTCATTGCTATGGCCTTAAATAGAGCGGCATTACGAAAATCTAATGATCTCTAACTAGAACTGGAATGCTTGCACCGCGAGAAATTGCTGGCTGTCCGTCAGTTATGTTTTACACCCATTTAGTGATCTTAATTAGTGGTATTGTCTCTTTCACAATTTCCCATCAGAAAAAAACTACCGCAAAACATGTTAACATTTCAATATATTAGAAGGAATAATTTTTGGACGTGATATTTTGGCAATCTGTTAAGCTTACATCTAGAATGGCGACCCCGTAGGTGAATACACTCCTGCACAGGTCTAGGCATCTACAAAATGAGATGGTCGATGTCTGCTTGTGGCACCTCGTTCCAAGCAACTTGACCGTGCCAGAGTCTGTGGAGGATGGCGCAAAGTGCGTTGTTTTTCATAGTGTTCGCATACTAACAAGTCGACCTTCTTCTCCAAACCATTGGTCACAGAGGTGGCGCGAGTAGCAAAACGGTCTCACAGAGCTAGTTGTCTGAAGCGCCTATCTTGACGCTCGGTTGACCTGTTGAACTTGAGAGAAGCAGAAAGAAGTATTTTGATTAAGTTATCTGGTTTTCAGGTTCTCAAGCTGTCTGTTTTCTAAACTTTTAGATTTTAATTTTTCAGGTTTGCAAGTTCTTAAGATTCTGGGTTTTCAGGCTTTCATGTTTTCAGGTTGTCGGGTTCTTAAGATTCCATGTTCTCAGTTTTTTTTTTAATTCTTTTACAATAAAAAAATGTTCTGACATTGAAGTTTTCAGGTTTTTAGATTCCCTAGGCTCTCATACTGTGAGGTTTTAAATTTTTCAGATTTTCAGGTTCTGTGCCGATTTTCAGGTTTTCGGTTTTTTAAATTTTAAGGTTAAGGTTTAGACACTCAGATTTTCCTTTTCAAAGGTGTTTGCTTTTCTAGGTTATCAGGTTCTCATGTTTTCATATTCTTGAGTTCTTGGTTCTTGAGATTCCATATTCAGGTTGTCTGATTCTCAGGTTTTAGACTTTTCAGGATCTGAGGGTTCTATAGGTTCTCAGGGTTGCTAGATTGTTCGTTTCTCAGGCCCCAGATTTTCAGGTATTTGTTGTATTTGTGTTTTGGTATTTATTGTGTTTACAATTTTCAAGCTTTATTTTTTTATTTCAGGTGTCAAAACGCAATTATTTTGATTTTTCAAGTTATCTGCTTTGCAGATTCTCAAGCTGTCTGTTTTCTAGATTTTTAGACTTTAATTTTTTAGGTTTTCCAGTTCTTAAGATTCCATGTTCTCAGGTTTTATTTTATTGTTTTACATCATACATCATTTTGTAATATATGAGCGAGCAAAGCGAGCTACTATTGTACGGGTCATCCATATAGTGATCTGACCAAAATAAAGAAGTTCTCATAAAAAAACTGCTGATCGAGAATTCGTGTGTTGGCACGCGACTTTGATGAAACAGGATCGTACTACTTTTTTTTGTCGCGCCTTTTAAAGGCGTGTTTGTTGCATTTATTTATGCACTTAATTTCTTATTATTTTTTTTTATTATATTATTTATGCAGAATGCAAATTTATTTTTGACAAGGATTGCTCGTACCTCCTCGTGGTCCTTGTTGGGTAAAATCAATTTATTTTAAAGGGTCTTTGCTACATCAAAAAGTGTAGACCAATAAAGTCAATAATCAAAATAAATTGTTTTTTGCTAAATCGAGCAAATTATAGTCCGTAATAATGTCATCTGTAACTAAATAAATAATTTTTAATCCGGCTCTGAGTTGCAGTCGGCAAACTCGCTTTGTATAGCACCTGTGCATGTCGGAAGGCAAGTTTTTTTATGAGAACTTCTTTATTTTCTTTATTTTCGATAGATCACTATATGGATGACCCGTTCTTTACTCATAAACACAAAATCTTGTATGCAACTGGATTGATTATGTAATTTCCTGATTCCCATTGTTCATGAATACCAGCTCGCTTCGCGGGCTCATATATTCAAGCTCGTAACAAAATGAATAACGAAATAATATTCTACAATGCATAAACAAGAGAGTCAATAATTTCCCATTACAGCCCAGTTTCATACAAGATTTTGTTCCTTTTGTGTTGTTTGGAGTGAAACTTTGAAGACTTTCGTAATTTTTCATTTCGTCAATACTGTAGTCATTGTTTGGTGTTATTTTTGTTCTCATTTCACTTTTTCCAAAATCCTATGAATTCAAAATTTTTATATTCAAAAATTCGCAACCTTAATTCGATATTTTTGCATTTTCAAATACCAACTTTGAGTTCCAAAATTATAAAAGATACATTCTTTTACAATAAAAAAATATTATACCATTTATATACCACTTTCAGGTTTTTAGATTCTTAAGCTCTTAAGTTTTTCAAGTTCCAAAATTTTCAGGTTCTTAATTTTTAAACTTCACCAATTCTGACACTGAAGTTTTCAGGTTTTAGGTTCCCTAGACTCTCATACTGTGAGGTTTTCAATTTTTCAGATTTTCAGGTTTTCGGTTTGTTAAATTTTAACACACTCAGATTTTCCTTTTCAAAGTTGTTTGCTTTTCTAGGTTATCAGGTTCTCATGTTTTCATATTCTAGGCTTCTTGAGATTCCATATTCAGGTTCTCTGAGTCTCAGGTTTTAGACTTTTCAGGATCTGAGGGTTATATAGGTTCTCAGGGTTGCCAGATTGTTCGATTTTCAGGTATTTAATTTTGTGTTTCCAATTTTCAAGCTTTAATTTTTTTATTTCAGGTGTCAAAAGGTTTGCCTTAACACATTTATTTTAATTTTTCAAGTTATCTGGTTTTCAGGTTCTCAAGCTGTCTGTTTTCTGGACTTTTAGACTTCAATTTTTTAGGTTTGCAAGTTCTTAAGATTCTAGGTTTTCAGGCTCTCATGTTTTCAGGTTGCCGGGTTCTTAAGATTCCATGTTATTTTGTAATATATGTGCGAGCGAAGCGAGCTACTATTCATGAACACAAAATCTTGTATGCAACTGGATTGATTATGTAATTTACTGATTCCCATTGTTCATGAATACCAGCTCGCTTCGCTCGCTCATGTATTCTAACTCGTAACAAAATGAATAACGAAATAATTTTCTACAATGCATAAACAAGGCGAGTCAATAATTTCCCATTACAGCCGAGTTTTATACAAGATTTTATGTTCCTCTTGTGTTGTTTGGAGTCAAACTTTGAAAACTTACGTAATTTTTCATTTCGTTGCATATTTACCAATACTGTAGTCATTGTTTGGTGTTATTTTTGTTCTCATTTCGATCACTTTTTCCAAAATCCTATGAATTCAAAATTTTTATATTCAAAAATTCGCTACCTTAATTCGATATTTTTGCATTTTCAAATGCCAACTTTGAGTTCCAAAATTAAAAAGGATACATTCATTTGCAATAAAACCGTTTAGGTTGTCCTTTTCGTTTGTAACAATTTTATAATATATGAGCGAGCGAAGCGAGCTACTATTCATAAACAAGATATTACAGCCGAGTTTCATACAAGATTTTATGTTCCTTTTGTATTGTTTGAAATCAAACTTTGAAGACCTTTGTAAGTTTTCATTTCGTTGCATATTTTTACCATAAAAACTTTATTTCGTCTTTTTCGTTTGTCATGATTTTATTATATGCATGGGCGAGCGAACCGAGCTACTATTCACAAACGAGACGAGTCAATAATTTCCCATTACAGGCAAGTTTCATACAAGATTTTATGTTCCTTCTGTGTTGTTTAAGGTCAAACTTTGATGAGCCTGATGGAATATAAAGGGGAAAAATAATAGCGCGTTTAAGGGACAGTATAACAAATTTCTGTAGGTTCTCCTGTTTTAGGAGTGTTTCCCTTAATGATCTCTAACTAGAACTGGAATGCTTGCACAGCGAGAAATTACTGGCTGTCCGTCAGTTATGTTTTACACAATTTCCCATCAGGAAAAAACTACCGCAAAACATGTTAACATTTCAATATATACTCAGTGACATTAGAAGGAATTCTTTTTTGGACGTGATATTTTGGCAATGTGTTAAGCTTACATCAAGAATGAAAAAATGAGATGGTCAATGTTTGCTTGTGGCACCTCGCTCCAAGCAACTTGAACCGGGGTCTGTGGAGGATGGCGCAACTGGACAGTGTTCTCCCCATTATCTTGGGTGGAGAGAGTCCATAGTTCGACGAGCAATATGTGGACGTGCATAATGTTCGCATACTCAAAGTCGACCTTCTTGTCCAAACCATTGGTCACAGAGTTGGCGCGTAGCAGCAAAACGGTCTCACAGAGCTAGTTGTCTTGACGCTCGATTGACCTGTTGGTTTCGTGAGAGAAGCACGGATAAAATCTGGATAAATCGCTGCCGTTAATAATGCAATTCAGTGCTGCCCCTGCATATTATGCAGATCCCATCCGTACGATTTTTATCGTTAACGGTCCCGAATGAAAAGTCCCAACACTTTGTAATTGCTTTTTCAATTAGCTCCGATTTAGCCGGCAATCCAGTCCGCAACACGGAATAAATTCAATGCACACATAGCATAACCCATATATGTACCCAGCGATCCGCGTTTTCGATTTAATCCACCTCGGCGCTCGGTTTTATTTTTCAGTAAATCTGCTAAAAGGGGAATGAAATGCGCCGTGCATTAAATTTATCCCAACGATGGTTATATTTCAGCTAAACGATGTTGTGGGGAATTCTCCGTTTATTCATATGAATATGAACACACGTTCTGTGTGTTTTTCTCGAAAGCTTTACTTTGGCAGAATTCCAACCTAAACACCGTTCGCTCTTCTGCATCGGAATATGTAAACTTGAGTGGATCGAATCGTAGAGACGTTATTATTGTGGATGCATCTGCTTCCACTTGGTGCGCATTGTCGGAATTTATTTGCACGTAACGAAAGAGCCTTAAGTGTATCACTGGAGCTTACGAATTTATTGCGAGTGACGCTTTGACTTCAACATCCTTTGAATTCGAATATTGGATGCAACAGAGAGTGTAATCCGATACGTCCGCATAATAGTAGTGAACTCCAATAGTCAACATTTTTATAACGGAAGCATTGTGCGGAAAACAGACGGATCCATTAACAGAAAATAACCCCTTTCAGTCAATTTATACAACGTTTTCATACGTTTGATGAACAACTAAATGAGATTGCACAATGTAAAAGCGTTAATGGTAGTTCCAAACGCAGCCCCTATTGTTTATACATCATTTATAATAGACGCGCACATCCACAATATAGGAATATCATTATTACAATGGTAATAAAAAAAAAGTTTGTTTTTGTAATGAATAAATCGGATTATACATAAATCAAGAGGCAAGCTCATGAAAGTGGTACTGCTCTGAAAAGAAATACAATAGGGAAGGTACAGAGATCCAAGGTAGAAAGAAGAGAAAGGGGAAGGAAGGCCCATACTTTCATGAGTCAGGGTTTTCGATAAATATTTGCATAAAAACATTTTTAGTTCCCATGCCAACGTTCTGAGTACCTAATATACAGTACTGATAAGTTTCTGATGTCATGACAAGATTATAAACTAACCTATATAAATATTACCTAATACATGTTTCCTCTGATTTTAGTTTCAGTTAGTTGTTAGTTGCACAAACAACAAAAAAACACTTAAGTGTGGAGGCACTCCAAATTGTTCAATGCGTTAAAGTGCTTTTCCATTTTGCTAACAAGCTTCATTAAAAATCATCCGACAAAATATCCAAATGAGCCTAATTGCCTTAAAACATTCCAGTCTCGTTTGCATGTCATCAGAACCACCTCTTCAGTGAAGACACGAAATTCATAAATCAATTAAAAGACAAAACCGTAAAGGCGCCGGCCTCTCGGTCGAACTTCCAAGAGATGCAAAAAGCGGTACTGGAGTGGAGATGATGTTTTAGCTCGCGGTCATGAATCTGTCGCTGCAAGAAACCCACCGGCATCAGCGGCTTATGTTCCATTAGCTGCAAGAACAAACTACCTCCAACATAATAACACTTAATAGCCGGCAACCCGGGTTGAATAAAAAGCAGCATATCTCTCCGTGGTCTAACACGACAAGAACTCGCCACTTCCCTCAAACCCGCGCTCCAACGAAATTCATCGAATTCCTGGTCAATTACGTCGGCCATGAGCGTGTTATTAGAGCTCCTTTGAGTCGATCTAGATCGGCAGATTAGCCTTCAAAGCAATATATCCATCCTGTACCACAGGTATTCCATCTCCCGTTTACCTGAGACCGGTTTCGAGAACGAATATCCCACGTCTCGAGCAATTTAGCTCGCCTCTCCCTCAGCGGAAAAAGGGAAGCTCACAAAGAACGAGCTTTGGGCCGAGACGAGACGGAGCTTTATCGAACTCCCTATAAACTGCGGTGATGTTTTATTTATCGTATGGTGGGTACGGCGCTCTCACTTCCTCCCCAAAGCGGTCGTCTCACCAACAGCTTTTATGTAAATATCAAAGACCCCCTGCTGGTCTCGTCGTCTCCGGGCGTTCGCGTTTTATTTATCGACTACTTATATTTAATAGCGGGAATGTTATTTATTGTTTGTGCGGACGGTGTGATAAGAACTTGTTTACAGGAGGATTTCCGACCGAGTCTGGATTTGCAGCAGTGGTGGAATTTGCAGGAAATGAATTCATCCATCAACAGTTCTCACAGACACCGCAAAATAATAAAATCGAAAAGCTGTTATTAATCTGACCAATGCTTTCACCGAATTAAATATTCAATTTACGAGATAACAACGGCCTGACGAAATACCTTCCTTTACACACTCTTCGAAAAGCCGCGGAAAACACGATTTTATCGCGCAGATGGGGTCGACCCCTGATTGGTATTCCAAGTCATGAACTGTAATGAGAAATCGTCAAACACGTGCCAACATTTTTTAAGCAAGTTTTAGCGTATTTGGACTCTAAACTTATAAATATTACTACATGCGAGTGTTACATTATTGAATTTGACCACCAGTCGTATCTACAACATTTTTTACACAAAGGTACGAGATCCGTAAATGGAAATACGTAATGCGCCCCCCAAATATAGTAAAACACATCTCATCCGATTTGACCGGTGCAACGACCAGGTAAACCCCGATGGGTAAACAATGAACAGTGTTACACACTTCTCTTGACGAATATTATTTGATTTGTGGTCAAAATTTCATAAAGATCCGTTTTTTAGTGAACAGTATCTTGAAATATATATTTTAATTTTTCCCTTTTCTAGAGCAGTCGGGTAAACAATATTTTTGGTTTTCCCATTTGGCGTCTAGATAAATAAGTTTTTCGGTGTTCCTACTCTGGAGCAAGCAACATTTAATTGGCGAAACATGGACTTTCCAAATTGACCCCAGCGACACTAAGTGACTGTCCTTGGGCTTATGGAAATTGCGAAAACAATGTCTAGAACTGTCACTGTGACATTTTTATCTGACAGAGTATTCAGTTTCGACCGGTTTGAACTTTGATTTTTTTTACAAAAAAAGGGTGACACATTGGGGTCGTCAACTACCCCTATGTTACTTCCCATGGCGAATATCATTTGTGGACAAAATTTCAAACGATCGGTTGGCCGGTGTAGAAGCTTTCAACTCGCTAATTCAACAACTTACTAATTGCCAATGCCGACATAAATTAATATACAAAGTGTTATGGAAGACCTAGCAAAAAATTAACCATAAATAGAACTCGTCCAAATAAACATTTTTTCTATTTACCACTTTATTTGACCCTTTATTTCACCCTCCGCCTATGAGTTCATGAACTTGAACGAATGAGAAAGTTTTTGTCCGATTGATGTAAATACCTTCTAACTTTTTTGGGACAAAAAATGGGTGGTATTAATAAGAGCAAGTATGTGCTGATTCCTACAGATTTTTAAGATTTATAATTTGAGAAGGAACTTATGCTTATATATTCAAAAAACCAATCTGTTCAATCAACCAATAAATTTTTTGTTGCCTGTTTTTGTTAGTCCTAATAAGAATTTTGTTACCGCAAATAAGATGTAACTACAACAAAATTGAATTTGTTGGACAGTATTAGTTGGCGCCACTAACAATATTCGTCGCAGTTAATATGTAACTATTAGTAAAAGTAACAAATATATTTTTGTTGCCAAAATCCCGCCTAAATTGGCCAATTCGAGTAGCTTTGTCAAGGTTATTGCTTTGTTGATAGATGATAGACATCAAAGATGCGTCTGCACATGCATTCAACATTCAAGGTCATTACGTGGTACTTGCATCAGTGTTGTTCTCCAAAAAGCTAATTGTTATGCGATTTGTTAATTGGTGGCCAGTTAATTTGCGATGGATATATAGCCTACAGGGGATTTGCTTGCTTGGAAAATATACTTAAAGTTACAATAATAATTTTGTTATTTAGAGTGGGTTTCGTCAAAAGAAAACTTCCACAAATCAAGTAAAATTGGTAAACTGTTATGGGCGCTAGCAGGCGGCTGCCAGGAGGTGCAAAAGAAATTAAAATTTTTTTAGTTATTTGAACAAAATTTATTTTGCTTTTAGAACTAAAAGGATTACCAAATGTTACACCAACAACGCAAGCAAGTTGGAGTTACTCATTGCCATAGCTTTCCCAACATATCAGATTTTGTTTTAAGAACAAAAAAATTATCAATTCAAACAAATGCAAACTGTTGTACCAACAAAGTATTATCGTATGAGATAATAACAGTATTGTTACTTCAAACAAGACCAGTTGGTTATTATAACAGAAAATATTTGTTACAGTAGCAGATATTGCGTCAACAAAACAAATATGTTGCTGTAACGAAGATTTTAGTTGAGGCTATAGCTACACCTATTTTTAGTTGCTTCAACAAATTATTTTTCTCAGTGTAAAGAATACTGAAATTTCTTTAAGCCAAGTTCTTTATTTGTTATTAATAATGTAAGAATGTTCTTATAAATTTATAAGTATGGTATAAAGATCACAAAAAATGTATAAACCCCGGCATGAAAACTCTCCTGAGAAATTTTGTAAAGTTGTACCGATTTATAAGTGAAAGTGTATAGTGGTTATGAAGAAACAACAGTTTCAAATACTGTGCGATATGTGGCGCCAAAACTACTATAGGCCACATGGGTTCGCTTTCCGTAGGATGATAATATTTCTTTGGAGGAAAAAAAACATAAATGGCAATATACTTTTCCAACCGTCATGGGGGCAATCGATTGCACTTTAACCAAAATTAAAAAAAATAATAAGCAGTACTTACTTATAAAGTGCGTGGCACGATAATCCAACACCTATAAAAAAATTTGGGCCACAATTAACAAAAATTTGACCTGTGCATGTAATTATTTTCTCATTTTATAAATTGGATGCGCTACTTTCATTTCACACTGAGTATTATGCTAGTTGTACAATAGTAATTTGTACAACTAGTTTTACTAATAAATAATAGATATATATTTTTGCATTTTAATATCTGCAGCAATATAAAAATAAAACACATTACTTATTTATGATAGTTTCGGTGTAAAACGTTTTGAACACAATTTTCAAGTACGGTCGTGGTTTCACGCTTTCAAAAAAGCTCTCGGAGTGAGCCACACTTTGGTCTCGGAAATTTCTCCTCCATTGTTAAGATAATTGTGGGCAATATACCCCGTTTTATGGGTGTTAGATTACCATAAGTACATACTGATTTTTTATTAATACCACACAATTTGTCGTTTCTGTGCTCGATCCTCTCATACTTTGAGGTTCTTAATTTTTCAGATTTTCAGGTTCTCAAATTTTGAGGTTTCCAATTTTCCAGATTATCAGGTTCCTTGTTTTAAATATTTTCCATTTATATACCACTTTCAGGTTTTTAGATTCTTAAGCTCTTAAGTTTTTCAAGTTCCAAAATTTTCAGGTTCTTAAATTTTAAACTTCACCAATTCTGACATTGAAGTTTTCAGGTTTTTAGGTTCCCTAGGCTCTCATACTATGAGGTTTTCAATTTTTCAGATTTTCGGTTTTTTAAATTTTCGGGTTAAGGATTACACACTCAGATTTTCCTTTTCAAAGTTGTTTGCTTTTCTAGGTTATCAGGTTCACATGTTTTCATATTCTCGGGTTCTTCAGATTCCATATTCAGGTTGTCTGATTCTCAGGTTCTACTTTTCAGGATCTGAGGGTTCTATAGGTTCTCAGGGTTGCTAGATTGTTCGTTTCTCAGGCCCCAGATTTTCTGGTATTTAATTGTGTTTCCAATTTTAAAGCTTTAATTTTTTTATTTCAGGTGTCAAAAGGTTTGCCTTAACACATTTATTTTGGTTTTCAGGTTCTCAAGCTGTATGTTTTCTAGACTTTTAGACTTTAATTTTTTATGTTTGCAAGTTCTTAAGATTCTAGGTTTTCAGGCTCTCATGTTTTCAGGTTGTCGGGTTCTTAAAATTCCATGTTATTGTGTAATATATGAGCGAGCGAAGCGAGCTACTATTCATAAACACAAAATCTTGTATGCAACTGGATTGATTATGTAATTTACTGATTCCCATTGTTCATGAATACCAGATCGCTTCGCTCGCTCATATATTCTAACTCGTAACAAAATGAATAACGAAATAATTTTCTACAATGCATAAACAAGACGAGTCAATAATTTCCCATTACAGCGGAGTTTCATGCAAGATTTTATGTTCCTTCTGTGTTTTTTAAAGTCAAACTGTGATGAGCCTGATGGAATATAAAGGGGAAAAATAATAGCGTTTAAGGGAGAGTATAACAAGTTTCTGTAGGTTTGTTAAATGAAAATTAGGCACATTGGCATTAGGAGTGTGTGTCAAAGTAGGAGTGTCTTTATAATTCCTGGTAGTTTTGCTGTTTGTTAAATGAAAATTAGGCACTTTGGAATTAGGAGTGTGTTCCAAAAAGTCCTAAATCTATTGGCATTCGCTTCCCAAAAATACTTGCAAATTTTGTAGTTTCCAAAAAATAAATTTAAATTTAGAGTCTCTTTCAACAAGTTCCTCACAATTCCTGTCTGTTCCCCTGTTTGTTAAATGAAAATTAGGCACTTTGGAATTAGGACTATGTTCCAAAAAGTCCTAAATCTATTGGCATTCGCTTCCCAAAAATACTTGCAAATTTTGTAGTTTCCAAAAAATAAATATAAATTTAGAGTCTCTTTCAACAAGTTCCTCACAATTCCTGTCTGTTCCCCTGTTTGTTAAATGAAAATTAGGCACTTTGGAATTTGGAGTGTGTTCCAAAAAGTCCTAAATCTATTGGCATTCGCTTCCCAAAAATACTTGCAAATTTTGTAGTTTCCGAATAATAAATATAAATTTTGAGTCTCTTTCAACAAGTTCCTCACAATTCCTGTCTGTTCCCCTGTTTGTTAAATGAAAATTAGGCACTTTGGAATTTGGAGTGTGTTCCAAAAAGTCCTAAATCTATTGGCATTCGCTTCCCAAAAATACTTGCAAATTTTGTAGTTTCCGAATAATAAATATAAATTTAGAGTCTCTTTCAACAAGTTCCTCACAATTCCTGTCTGCTCCCCTGTTTGTTAAATGAAAATTAGGCACTTTGGAATTTGGAGCACTTTGGAATTTGGAGTGTGTTCCAAAAAGTCCTAAATCTATTGGCATTCGCTTCCCAAAAATACTTGCAAATTTTGTAGTTTCCGAATAATAAATATAAATTTAGAGTCTCTTTCAACAAGTTCCTCACAATTCCTGTCTGTTCTCCTATTTGTTAAATGAAAATTAGGCACTTTGGAATTAGGACTATGTTCCAAAAAAAATTATGATAGCAGTACTTACTTATAAAGTGCGAGGCACGATAATCTAACACCTATAAAAAAATTTGGGCCACAATTAACAAAAATTTGACCTGTGCATGTGATTATTTTCTCATTTTATAAATTGGATGCGTTACTTTCGTTTCACACTGAATATTATAGTTACAATATTATGATAGTTGTGCAATAATAATTTGGACAACTAGTTTTACTAATAAATAATACATATATATTTTTGCATTTTAATATCTGCAGCAATATAAAAAATAAAATATATGGGTGTTAGATTATCTTGCATACCACCCAATTTGTCGTTTCGATACTGAATTATAGTTTTCAGTTGAGTGTCGCGCTTTGTTATGCCTGTGCTCGATTCTCTCATACTTTGAGGTTCTTAATTTTTCAGATTTTAAGGTTCTCAAATTTTGAGGTTTCCAATTTTGCAGATTATCAGGTTCCTTGTTTTAAATATTTTCCATTTTCCAATAAAACAATTTTCAAGTTCGAACGTCAGGTGCTTTTGGGAGAACAGTGCAACGTTTGCGTGATTATGGGAAATTTTCTTCTCCAACTCCAGATTTCGGACGTCCCAGATGTAATCGCGTTTTGGACACTGAAGTGTTCGTGTGTCAACTTTTATTGTTTACCGCACGTTACACGAACAAGGATTGCATCCGTTTATGTATCAGGTAACTTTTTTGTGCATCCTCATTATCACAGAACATGGAGTCCATAAGCGGACATCTTTGGTATATTTACTACCTCTACTTTTTTAGTTAATCTAAGGTTGAAGATCCATTTTATTGATAGAGGTTGATAAAGTAAAAAATACTGCAGACACTAATCATCAATTTGTTTAGTGTTATCAATGTACATATTTGTTTATTATTTTTCAGAAAATTAATTACTTCATGTTGCTATTATTAATTAATTAACACTGAGGAAGCAGGTGTCAACATTCTCTGTCTCGCCCAGAAAGCAAGTTGTCTATTAATATGCAGTAGTAGCGTAACAAATAAATTATTAAATTGAATATGTTATGCGAAGTTTACACTTCAGTTTAATAGTTGTCCTACGTAAATCTTTGTTATTTTCGTTGTGATGTATGAGCACTGCCTACACAACTTTCTCGTAGCATTGTTCCAGATTTAAAATCTGCACCGGCGGCTGTTACGGTAAGACACATTTTTGTCATTCTCAATGATTCGCTTTGTCATCTGAAGAAAAACTTTGGTGGCTCCACGTCTGTGCAAAGAAGAGTGTCAGTGATTGTAGGACCTGCGAGCTTTGGTATAGTCATAAGTTTAATTTTAGGTCGTCTGGCTTTTTGATATATTTCCTTTCTCATCGAAGTTAGGTAGCGATGGGGTACGTCTGGCACCTGGGAGTGGGTGCGTTTGCCTGTGCGCAGTTATCTCTCTGACGCAACCATCGAATTATTATTCTCCCCGATGCTTAAATTAATCTGGCTCCTAATGAAACAACCGAATTTCGATCTTGCAAATTTATATTATATTCTCTGATTATCGAACTGTATCGTATTAAAATTTCAGCTATACTAAGCTGGTTTGAAAATTATTTATTAACATCTTGTATATACAGTTTTACTACTGTGTGTAGAAGAGACCAAGGCTCGGTATAGTGTCAATGCATAATAATTGTTACATAACAAGTACATTAAAAATGGCGTACAAACAATTTTACACTAACAACAGTAATTTAGAAAACATATTTTGATATATCTATCGTACAGTATAGATATGTTTCCGTACTCAAGGCTGTAACAAAGTTCAAGTGCAACACTCTTTATATAGAAAAGTACTTATAATAATAGGAAATACTTACCATTCTTCAATTGATTTAATAACCTAACATCTGCAGATATTTATCTAATAGCAGAAACTTCATCCGCAACATCTTTGTTCGAACGATAACCGCAACTGAGGAAACATATGGGACCAGAAAGATTGTACATCGAAAATGAAAAAGGAATGATTGGCAGACCGTGCCAGTGGGCGACTAAACATATTTGACAGCGGTAAGTGTTACAGTTTGACTTCACCAGCCTTGTCAAACTTGATACATATTAATAGAAATGTTGGTGAGAAGTGTTACAACAATAAAAACAAACAACACCAGTGATTATAAATTAGCTCGTAACAACCTAAATACAGACTAAAAATAAAAACTGTATAATGTGTGTAAATTAATCTTGTCGGGGCAAAGGTCGATTGTTTGAAGTGTTGCCAACATTGTAACGACCAGTTTTATCGCTAATTACTAGCTTCGCCTAACCATCGCAAGGACAGAACTCTTCAATGACGCGTGGAAAACGACAAATCCCGACTCTCATATTTCATAGCCATTTACTGTTAGTCGTTAAGATTAAGATATGATTTCCAGTTGTTATTCTAATCTCGCTGACCCAGAATGTCGTGTCGCTTAATACCAGATCCGACTTCTACCAGCCATAAATTATTCTAAAAAACTCACTGTCAGATCATAAATGTCCATCTTTAACATGTGACTTTCACTTCTAAACACTTTAACGATCCCGTCCAAAGTTCGATTTTATCTAACTCAATATGAAATCATCTTTGACGTGAACGCCACTTAACCGCTTTTTTACACAACGATGTTATTATCTTATCCAAATCGAGTTAATGTGAGAACCGAATTAAATCAATCTCCGACATGCAAGTTTAAAATTTATGGCTACTAAAATTATTATAATTAAATGCGGCGGGGCCACAGGTTGTTACATGCGTAATTAAATCTGCATCAAGATAAGGAAAAGCCTCCAACTATTGTTAATCAATCGGCAATTATGCCCCTAAAATTGCAAACTGTTTTACCGCTAAAAATCATAAGGGGTCTTATTTTAAATCAATAACGGCGCATAATTAAAACTTCCACGTTCCACAAATATTGAACCTGACGCAACACAAACAGTTTGTTATGTATTCAAAGATTTTAAACATCTCGTTAATTATTCAGATTCACTGATAAAATAAAACGAAATAAAATATTTAATTACAAAGCTCGTTGGGACATCAAATATTTACATTTCGAAATTCCAGCACAGCATTGATACTGAAAAGCACAATGCCGAAAAACGAAATATTTAATGGAGATAATTTGTTGTCGCCGCTGGCACGAAAATGGTCGAGAGCTAATTGCCGAAAGAGCAAACTGTAATGGCTTCATTAAATCGCCAATACGTTAGTCACAAAATTGTTTCTCTTACAAAACACAAATTAACCCGTCATTATGAAAAGCACACAGAACGTAATTATGTAAACGTAAACATACGACGTTATGAACGTTTTAGTGTGGAGCACGTTAAGCTGATTAATATAAATACGCTGTGAACGCTGTCCTGGTCGGTTTTAGTCCGTAGACGCAGAAATAATACAGTCTGCACCACCGTTATACAGGGCAATTCAATACCCAAATAATTTATGAAAATAAAAACCTCATTGTAAAATTATTTCAGGTCCAATGTGGAACACTTACAAATAACAACAAATTGACTTAGGGTCTCTTAGGATCAATATTCAATCAGTTTTAATTGGCTAAGCCATTTCCGTACATAATAAATATTTTTTTCCAGCTATAACCTTGCAGAATTGCATAATACATATATCATCGTGACCGAGAACTTGCTGTCAAAAGTTGTCACGGAAATATGGGTCTCATATATCACTCACGTCATCCTGACTCAATATAATGTCAGTCTTTGTTTCCTGTAAGAAGCTGTCAGTTAGTTAAAAATGTATCATTACATCCAAAAGGGGTGTTATTTATGTGTCTTCAAAAGTATTCAAAATGCAATTTGCTATAACACCATGTTGAAGGAAGCTGACCTTGTGCGAAAAAAACTGAATGTTATCTTTTCCTAGCAAACAAATTATGTTATAATTGCAGCTATTTTCTAGCATACTTATCATAGATATTTATTTTTACTTTACAACAAAAACTGTAATGTAATGACAAACTTAATGTTTATTTGCTTGTCAGTTTCATGAGAAGAAAAGCCAAAAAAAATCGGAGGATTTACGACCCAACCACTGCCACTTTCTCGCGATGATAAGTACTTTACATTCCATTAAAATCTCATTACTTTTCAAAAAGTCGTTCCAATTATTTATGCGTTAACACCAAAGCACATAAAATGTTTAGTTTCGTCATTTCATTTGCAGTAATTTATATGACAGTTCTCTATTGGAATCACCACTAGGTAATGAAGGGTAATTAAGAAGTCGGGTTACTCACACTCGATCGGCAATAATCCACCTGCAACAAAAAAGAAACGGTCAATTATTTATTGCTGCAATGATTTGAATTTGGTGTTAAATGGGCCATTAAATTGCAACAATGGGTATTAAATAAAGCGTAGTTATTGACAAATTTAATCGAGCATTTAACACAAACTACCATGAAAATTGTACCATGGCGCTTCGATAAACTCGAAACAATAATGTAAGGATGACAAGAAATTATTTATGTTGCGATGATATACAATATTCAATTATCAACGCCTTGGTCTTCGAAATTTCAGCGTGTAATTAAACGCTTACGCCAAATTTTTACGTATCTGACATTTCCAAACGAGACTTGACCTTATAAATATTCACAGCCGACACCTTTTCTATGAGCTAATTGCCCAAACACACTACTATAAATACCATAAGTAAGAATTCGGCCATCCTGAGAACAAAAGATTCCGCACCACTTTCACTACGAAACTTAAATCTGTTGCGACACGCTATATTATACCATAAGGTGTTTCCGTCCGTGTAATTAAGCTCTTCGTGAGAACTCTGATTTGTTGTTGGAAATACATAATTAAATTAAACACAGCTATAATTTACGGCACAAAAGATTGTTATTCATTCGTGGCGGCTACTGCATTAAAATGCAATCCGTCTTCCTTCATGTCTTTATTACCAGGGAAATAATAAATTTCGTTATTATCTAGCCGACGAAAGTTTTGAAGTGCTTCCAAAGTTCAGCGTATGGGCTGTAAAAACCGTTCCAAGGCTTAATAAGACAAAAATAGTTTTGAGAGTACAACAAGATGTTCGAACGAAAGGACAATATTAGCAGCTTAACTCAGCCTGTAAATGTCAGAACAAAACAATGAAGAGATTAACAGTATTATGCATTCCGGTCCGAACCTACTCTAACTAGTTTCTATTGTTGGAAAAATTTACAAAATTTTAGTGAATCATAAAGTAGATAAACATAGAAATCTCTATAAACTACTGTTAAGTACTTCGTTAAGACAGACAAACAATTATGTAATAAAAAAAACTCCACCAAATACAATTTATTTCAATGCATTGTCAACTGCAAACCTGACTCGGACACTCTTCCTGCCAATTTACCGTTGTGTGCATAAAATTAATATTACGACATTACAAACAATCGTCTATATTTCATGTAACGACCATCCGCGACCTTTGTGACCAAATAAGTCCTCACCATCTGGTGACAAACCCGAAAATTAGGTGAACAGACAATGCTAATTGCCTCTCAACCGCATCGGCCCCGATAAAAACTCTTGCTGCTACCGACTGTTAAATGTAGGGTCAGAGAGGTCCCCGGGGTCAATCCCATGACCTCAAGGCGAATGGTCGTTCATGTAACACGATGGAAGCTCTATTTATCATGTCCCTCTCGATGTTACAGCCGTTACGCTGCAATATCCATTACACAGTGTCATCGCGATGTTTATCTCATGATGCATAACCGCAAGCACTTACATTATAATTTATACTCTGGGAAAAAGGAAACTAATAGTTTTCCTTAGCGCACCAACATCTCTTCAATTAACTCGAGCTTAATCAACTCAATTCTCTTTATGAAACCCTTGCGTGACCAGCACGTCTCCTAATGACAAGTTTCCGGTATCGTCCAAGAAGTTTTTCCTTTCCTTCTAAAACAGCGACAATAAACACTGCACGTCGAATCGATAAAATGGTGAATTCATGGCAAGTTGTTCGTCGTTGAAAGTCGATCCTCTTCCATATTTAACGCGGCGTAATACCATCAAAGAATTTATGGATGGAACTTTTGCAATTTTATCATCGGTTCCGACATAAATCGCAATTCATATTTCACAACTGCAATTGAACGAGTTCAAGAAGAGGGTAAATGTTCCGTATTTCCATTCCCAGTAAGTAAAACGTTCTGTAAAATGCAAAGTCTTCCTTCCGTTAGGGAGAAAAGAGAGGGTTCTAATCCAGCTCAGCGCGGGGCTGCGAGTTCGATTTGTTGTATTAAATTTACATCACGGGATTATTCTTTCGGGAGGTTCTAGGAGCAAATGGAATTTTATTTCCGTGCAGCTGCCGGTAACGCCTTTTTTCAGTCGAGCATAATTCGGGGCTTTGATGGAAAGACGAGCAAATTGGTTAGAACACGGCGCTTCGTAATTACTTACTTAATTTATAACGTGTATGTAACGACATCTCAATTAATTTTTAATATTATGGAATAAACAATTGCTATTGTATGTAAAAGTACCGACAATAATGTAAAATTAGATAATCCTCTCACAAATCTACACGTATTAAATAGAGAAGTCATAATTTTAGGTATTGTAGAGAGGGAAATACCGCCTGTGCATAGACTACTGCGGGTTCTCTGTAAATAAAAATGCATTGGAAGTCCAGATAAATCCAACACGCTGTAATTTGTATGACGCAGACACTTATTTAGGAACTGAATATCCAGTGATGATAGGGCAGTTCTGGTTACTACAATAAACCAGCCCTCGCCCCTATTTGTCCCACAACCCTCATTCATCCAATTTTCATCGCAATATTGGCCCACTCCACATGCTCCCCAAATGCACCCCTCGAGACACCGTACGGATGCGTGTAGCTACTAAAATCGATTCAGTACTGTGAAAAATAATTACTATTCCCGCAACGTAAACATCGTTTTCGTCATTGACGTCTTGATTTCCACGGTCAGCTGAACATTCCGAAGAGCCTGCCTTAATAACATCATCCCGACTACCGACATTAACGTCTAGAATATGGTCTTTTATACACACAAATTTCTATAATGACGATATCCGTATTCGAGGCATGTAATTTTGCTTTCAGCTCGCATGTATCTCTTTTGAATGTCGAAATAAAAAGCGAGTAAACAGCCGTTTATGACTCTTCAGGATGATGATAATTGATAAGAGACTGCGAGTGCTTTTTGTTCGTTTGAGTTTCTTTCGTCGAAGCTGCTTAGCAAGTAAAATTTAATTTGTGCAGAGAACGCTAGGTATAAAAATGTGTTTTAACGTTCAGAGACCGTGTTTGATGACGGTGGTGGATCAATTAACACGAAACGTTGTCACGAAGGGTTTTTATCACTTGTATATTGCGAACAGCGATGAGACAATAAACCAACTTTATCGGCTTGTTATGTATGAACACACTTGCTTTATCGGTGCGGCCTTTATCGAACGACCCACGTTAGAAATGGCGTTTTCAAAGCTTATAGAACGTCGTCCAAATTACTCAAAACATGATCACTGAAGTGACTTCTGGGATTTCCTTCCAACGCTGAAGTAGCGTAGAGTGGGTGAATCAATTTTCAACCACTAAACAGAGCGAAGACAGTGATTGAGTGGTGGTGGTTTGTGTACCAAATAAGTAAATTTCCGTCTGGTTTGTTTGTAAGGGAGGTTAAAAATAGACGAGGTTTCCATGTTACGGTTTGTCTTTCGAACAAGCAACTTCAAAAAAGTTCTTTGACGACACATTTTGGTTTCTGAAAGAATGAAGCCCAAGAACATCACTGCATTCTTCAGTAAATTAATTGAAAGCTGACTTAGTAAAACGCCCCCATCTTCCCTCTGCAACTGGAGCCATTATTACTCCGGAGAATTTAATTGGTTTTAATCACATCAATGCAGACACTCAATTTCGTCAAATGATAATCGAGCGCCCCACTCGAAACTTGGCAATTAAAGCCGGAAAAATACTCCTATTTATTAGAATCATTTCCACTTGATTTAGAACACTTCGCTTTAATCTTGTAAAAAGCTTTTCTGGATGGAAATTACAAAAAGAAATAAAGTGGAAAGTAAAGCCATTTTTCAAATTACTGTCAACTCAAACTGAACGCCTTGAGAGACGGCCTGCAAAAATTTAACGAGAGCCGCTTTACGTGCAGACCATAAAATTACTAAAATTACCTAGTTAGGGTAGGCGCCTGGAGTCATTCGAAATAATTTACTAAAGTAGTAAATTTCGTTTCTAATTGATTAGTATGGGGGCTCCCACTGATCACCCACTTTAATGGCCTCAATACGACATGCAATTATGAAGTCCACGTAAACAACAATCAACATGGATTGAAGTAATGTCACAGACATAAAGACTTGTAAATGAAAGTTATATGTACTTAAGTATAACTAAACAATTAGCACATAATGTCATAACTATTATATTTCGTATTGCCATTCCCGAATTACAATGACAACTTGTAGTCGCAGTTTCTTGCGCTCCACCACGAATGTTTAAAATAAATAAAATCCACTTATCGCCTGCACCCAACACGCTGGCCCCAGCTCTCGTCTGGCACGTATTATATTCTCGTTGCAAATTTTTCGTGCTTTTAAGTGCTCCGAAAATAGACAAAGTGAAAGTTCCCAGGGCTAACCCTTCCAACCGAAAAGCAAAATTCAAGCGGTTTTTAAAGGAAATCCCGGAAATCTCAAGTAAGTACCCACTGAATCTATTCCGTCGTCACTGCCCTGCGACCCAATGGCATGGCGGTGCGACAACATTCCTCCTTGTGAGTTACTTGAACATGAACATAATTGTTTACCTTTCGGACTTTGCATCGCGCCCTTATTTTTACAAAGATTCAGACCACTTCTCGGTCACTTGAGAACCCAGGGTGTCACCTGAGTCGCCTATTTAGACGACATTTTAATCATTAGTCCAAATCACTATAAAACATTCGAAAATGGTTATTGACGCATTAAACTTTTGGGATTATATTGCATTTGAGAAAAGTGCTTTACAACCATCGCGCAGGCTTGGTTTTGGGTTTATCTTCGATTCGACCTAATTATTGCAAAACAGAAAGAACGTTGTGTTAAAAGATACTATAATATAACACAATGTAAACAGCCAGTAATTAATCCAGGTATCGGGTATTCCTACAATTATTGAGTCCGCCTCTCCTAGCGTCGCTATCTTGCTTCGAACCCATGCATCGAATAGCCCGGCCCGTCCCGTCAGCCGGGTCCAAGTACTTCCAGTCGACCAGTCAATCCAGTGGGCCAGTTGGACTCCTTGAACATAGTTGTACTCTCCGGTGGCTATAGTTCAGGAGTCAGGGCGGCTTGCATATACAATCTCTGTTGTTGTCCATAACAGCCGCCCCATCAGGAGTTGGATTCCATGAACCATAACAGCCCCATCAGCAGTTGGACTCCATGAACATAGTAAGTCGATTCTCTGATCGCTATAGTTCATGGCGTGCTTGGATTATTACAATCTCTGTTGTTGTCCGTACTAGTCCCCTCAGGAGTTGTGTTTACGTGCTATACTTTGTCCCTCGGTTTCTCGACTTTTTTCTGGACTTTTCTCTTCTCACATGTATCGATCGGTTTCTGAAATTGCACTTGGGTATTTTGTGTCGACTTCCCCTTAAATGGACTCGACTTACATCAGAACCTTTTTGAAGTTTGTAGTTTAAATCTTCAGTTTAAACTGAGCTGCTTAACAAAGCGCATTTGTATACTTATTCATAATAAAATATATAAAGATAGGTCCTTAAAAAAAACACACAACAGCTCTCTGGTTCGGTGTCAACCCTTCGTTGGAGTCAACAGGTTGGATTACATGAACATAGTTATATTCTCTGATGGCTATTGTTCAGGGCGTGCTTAGATATTACAATCTCTGTTGTTGTCCATAACAGCCCCATCCGGAGTTGGATTACCTGAACCTAGTTATTCTCTGATTATTCTCTGACCTCTATAGTTCAGGGCGTGCTTGGATTCTTACAATCTCTATTGTTATCCATACCTACCAGCCCCATCCGGAGTTGGATTCTTACAATCTCTATTGTTGTCCAAATACTTCATAACTCCCCATCTAGAATCGCTGCTGGGCACTAATTCAGCTGGGTCAAAAGGGCTAGAAGTGCCCATAGAAGTCACGACACTATCATCATGTCTTCATCCAATCTTGTCACCGGTCACCCACCCTTAGCCAACTACATCGAATTAGTCCGGTCGGTCTTTAACGGGGAAGTTTTCAATTTCAGTCCCATTATTGGACCATGCTGTGAAACAAATTAGTGGCACTTTCCTTTTTTTGGACAAGCTTTTCCTGAGCACTTCAACGCCGCACAAGAAACAAAGAAGCCACCTAGCTTCTTCAGAAATTCCTCTTCGGACGTTACCTTCTTTCAAGCCAAAAAACTCCCGGTCCATCTGCACTCAACCGACCGGGTTTTACCTTCCGGCCCAAATAAATATTCGGATGAAGTAGGAGGAGGGGAGGCGATACCAATTGCTGAACGCTTAAGTAACTTTCTGAGTAACTCATTTAAGCTGGATCTCCGGTTAGACAATTTATAAACAATGTGTCTTCACACGAATCGACTCAAGGAGCCCCTCTTTTACGATTTAAGTCGCTCAAAGCGATCGAATATATTTTCAAAACTATTATCCGATAATGAACATATTCGCATCAGCAAAACACGATTTAGACTGGTGAAGTGAGTCACTCTCACACAGTCGGGGAACGAACCTATGTAATAATTTTGCCCTAGAAATCCAGTGTCAGATTCCCCAGGTTCAACACGGTTGCCAATTTTATATATGCCAGGTTATATATATTTATATTTTGGCATTTTCCTTCCTGCTTCCTATATATGTACATACGAAACATAATGTTCAAGCAGACAAAGAATCCCGTTTAAAAAAAAAACATGAATTATGTAATTCTGCGTTTCAACAAATTTGTAGACTAAATTAAAATTTAAATATATCTAAGTCGAACTCTACAAACTTTAATAAGTGTTAAATTACAAATGAAACATGTTTCGGCAGAACACTACTGCCATCATCAGCCCTAATTTAACAAGAGATTAATGATACAATTGAATTACAGAGGAATTCTTACCTTAGAGAATATAAAAAATTATGAAGTTGACGTAATTTTGAATTAAATTTGACGTTTTCAAAGGGTTACATGATTTTTAAAAGATTTCGTAAAAATAACATTTTATAAAATGTAAAAATTAAAAATGGATCAAAGAGAATCTGGTAAGTTTGTTTGAGTGGTGAAAAATTAAAATAGTGAATTAATAATGGGATTATTGAGGTTATTCTGTTCATTTAAACAAGATCTGTTATTCAGTTTCTAGGCTTTCCTTATTTCCAAAGTCTCAAGAAAATCTAATTTCCGGCCTTTATTGCATTTATGAATCAATTTGGAATTTGATGGTGAAAAACTATGTTTCGTTATTAATATATGATTGGCGAAAGAAGAATGTGTTGATGGTGGAGGATCAAGATCTGTGTTGTTATAGATGTGCCTGAAATGTTCTTTAATACCGGTCTGATATTTTGCGACCTGTCTGACCTATGCAGAATGACTCACAAGAAAAGCAGTTAAATTTGTATACACCTGATGATGATTTGTAATCTAATGGATCTTTATCTATATATGTTACAGGCAACATATATAACTCAGGCTCTTTATATAATAACTAGACATTTCATAAAATGCCTAGTGAGTTTAGGCAATTTATGAAATTCGGTCTTTCAAACCATTTTCCATATAATTCCTAGGCATTATATATACTGCCTATCTCATTTAAAGCAATTTCTAGAATTCAGAATATAAGGTTATGTACACAATTTAAACACAAAACGTAAAGAACAAAAAATATATTTCTAATACATGGTATGGGGGAAATAGTAGATTATATTACAAGTGACAGTAATGTTTTTGTATTTCTCACTGATTTGATTTATTATCCGGTCTCTACCAATGTGGCCTGTATGATATAAATGTCTAGTAAAATGTCAAACATTTCTTCTTCATGGACATAATATAAAATGTCATTATTATCTGTACTTGGGGCCTCCCTGAATAGATAAGAGATCATAATGTTTTATAGCCAAAATCCTCATAGAGATTTCTTTGTCGGTTCCTTTGAGTATTTAATTTGTTTTATTTCCTCAATAAGTGCTTGAAACTTCACTTTTAAAAATCTTCGCTGATTTCGGGCTTTGTGAGCCTTTTCTTCCTTGAAATAATGGTAGAACTTTTTCTTTGTATCAGGCATTTTGTAACAACAAAAGCCAAAATAGAAAACCATAACGATTACTAAAAACTCGCCCCACGGCTCTAACCTATAAAAACAACAAGGGCGCGCGTAAGTGTCTTTATGGGGCTAAAGTTCAAATTCTCACATTTTTCATTAAAGTTTCACATATTATCTGAAATTTCATAGACAATATATAAAATGCCCGGTGTTCTATATAATGCCTAACATTCTTCTCGGCAATTTGTTTAATGTAAATGAATGGTCTACAAATTGCCTATCGTTTCCGGCATTATATGAAATTTTATAAAATGCCTAGTTATTATATACAATGCCTGAATTATATAAGTTGCCTGTAACATATATATATATATATATAAATGAATCGCCGTTCGTATGTCACGCTAAAACTCAAAAACGATTTGAATAATTTTTGTTTTGTTTTGTTCGACATAATCCAGGGATGGTTTAAAACTATTTTTCACATGGACATGGGGGCCCAGGGGGGCCCCTTGGGCTAAACCGATTTTTCAACCAGAGCGATTCTTATGATTTTTTTTTGGTATATTTGGTAGGTATGAGAATAAGTGGTAAGCTATTTTTCACATGGACATGGGGGCCCCTTGGGCTGGATCAATTTTTCGGGTCGACCGATTCTTATGAAATTTGTTTTTGTATATTTGGCAGGTATGAAAATAGGTGGTAAGCTATTTTTCACATAGGCATGGGGGCCCAGCGGGCCCCCTTGGGCTGGACCGATTTTTCGGGTAGACCGATTCTTATGAATTTTTTTGTATATTTGATAGGTATAGGAATAGTTCGTAAACTATTTTTTTCATAGACATGGGGGCCCAGGGGAGGCCCTTGAGCTGGACAGATTTTTCGGGTCGACTGATTTCTAAGTTTTCTTTTTGTATATTTGGTAGGTATGAGAATAGGTGGTAAACTATTTTTCACATAGACATGGGGGCCCAGAGGGCCCCCTTGGACTGAGCCGATTTTTATGATATTTTTGGTATATTTGATAACCATGAGAATAGGACGTATATAGCACAATTACTATTAAAACATCGGAAAATTTACAGGGGGCGGGGAGCTAAGTACAGGGCAACGACAATAACAAAGGCCCCCTGGTACAGAGCAACAATAACAAATTTGTCTTACCGGGGTTTAAAAATAAAAATCGATTTTTAAGGAATAAACTCCAAAGCTTCACTTCTGTTGCGCGTGGACTCCACTTTTTTCGAAGGCGAATAACTATTAAAACATCAGAAAAATGAAAGAAAAAAATTTTCTAAAACATTTTGTATGGAATCAGTATATAACGCCCTCTTTGATACATGACAGAAACAAAAATGAACATGTTGTATGCTGGTTCGGGTAATGCCAGTAGATGGCGTTGTGTGCATTATCCTTTTATAAAAAGAAAATTAATTTAATTCAGCTAATAAGTTGCCACAACATTTATTGATTCTGAGGCGGTACAAAGTTTGCCGGGTCAGCTAGTTTTTAATAAAAAATCTGGAATTAGAATTAGAATTTTATCAGGACCTCGATTATTGAAAAGGCACATGCGAAATCAGGCTTAACCGCCATAAAATCGTCAGTCTCCGCACAGACAACGAACCAATACAGTGTATACCTTCACAAATGATGAATATCTACACTGTAACTCGTATTCAGATTGCATAGACACAGTTACCATATCCTTCAATAATCAATTTACACCTGACGCATTGTATATTCAACTGTGAATTCAGCGCAGACAGCACTTTCCTTAATGTTTGCAATTCCTGAAGAACATCAGAATTTTCTTAAAAGGTTTCGAAATCTTAGACCATCAAAACCCAAATACCAAACAATCTGGGATACCTGATCAGTTCTCTCCTATTTATCAGAGTTCTATCCTCTAGAGACAGTTTCAATCTCTATAATCTCATAATCAAATTAGGACCTTATTAGCTCTAATATCAGCACATCGACCACAGACTCTGTCCAAGGTTAGACTGCACAATATCATAAGGTGTGATGATAAAGCCTAGAGATACCCATGCCCGATAGAATTAAAACCTCTTCGGTTAAGAACTCTTAATGAGTATTAATTATTTTGTTTTTCCCTGAAAAACCACATTTATGCCTCGTATCATTAATTGAATCATCCATATCCAGGGCTCAGGCCTTGCGAACCCAGAACTATACGCGTCTTAATATTAACCTACAGGAAACTGATTTCTCCAGGCTCTCCCCAAAGAATTAGTAAATGCTTTAAATTTGCCCTCTCCTCGGTGGGCGTTGATACTACTTGTTTTTCAAGCTACAGTATTAGACATCCCGCTACCTTAGGCGTTAACTTTGAACGTCTACAAGTTGTCATTGTAATTCGAGAACGACAATACGAAATATAATTGATAGATCAAGTGACTTACCTGTAAGGAAAGTTGATCGAAATTATATGAGTATTTTCGTCCTTAACGCTCTAGAACTACCCTCAAATTCGCAATGAGAATATAATACGTGCGAGACGAGAGCTGGGGCCAGCGTGTTGGGTGCAGGCGATAACAGGTAAGTCACTTGATCTATCAATTATGAAGTCCACGTAAACAACAATCAACATGGATTGAAGTAATGGCACAGACATAAAGACTTATAACTTAGAAAGTTATCTGTACTTAAATATAACTAAACAATTAGCACATAATGTCATAACTATTTTATGTGAAATACCTGGTCGAAAAGTTTGCAAGAAGCCTAAAATCTTGTAACGCAAAAAATGGTCACGTTCATCGGAGTAGTCACACGTCTAGAAAAAGGAGTCGCATTTTTACATCTAACATTTTTTTCCTATGTAATAAAATAATACTCAAACCGACAAGCTCCTCCGATTAAGTCATTTTTATCCGCTCGTTTTCCTGTTGTCCTTAACCACAACCTGGTTCGCACAAAAATTATCTAATGGGAAACTGCGGTCAATTTTCCACACAAACTAACGTCACAATCATTACCGTTAAAATTAATAGCGCTCTTACGACAAACCGCAAATGCATTACGTGGTTAAATGTGTTAATACTGAACTTCACGATAATCGAGCGCAAATTGGTTTTTTCACAAATCAATAACCTTTGTGTTTCCAATAACTTTTCGAGCATTTATCAGATAATGTCCGTCAATTTTATTGGTAAACAGGTCAACGCTCCCGAATTCGTTCCCGGAGCTCCAACGGATTTTTCGGCCAGCTGCAACATGAATTAATATTGGGAGTTTATGCGGGATTACACCATCGAGATTTATTAATGAGCGGCTTTCACTGAAAAATAATTAGTGGATTTAGTGGATCGATGGTATCGAAAAGAAGTGGATGCCATTATCGACTACCGAAGTCACTGATCAAGGACAGTAAAAAAATATTCTGTACTGGTGGTAGAAGCCCAAAAAATGTGAAGTCTAAACCGGATGAAAGCATCCGCTTTACCAGAAACACTCCAGATGGCATCGTTGTAGTGAGTTTTTCACAGTTTACTAATTAATTTTTGGACAGACAACGAGCTTACCTGTCAACTACCAAGAAATTAAAGCCTCCATCCAGCATAACTACGAGGATAAATAATCAACAAAGGCTTCAAGGAAAAAGCTTGATTAAATTACATATTCCAACTCTTGCATTTTGTACCGTATTCTAATGAGTTTGTTGACGCGGACTAACTCCCTCCACCCCTGCTATGAAAATTTTAATTCACGAGTGAACAACATTATTATCCTGGCTCCACATAACGTTGATGTTAAATTAATCTGCCCCACAAATAAATCAATTACCACCGCAGTACAATTATCATAAAATCCGGAAACCCGGTGTCGTACACGTCAGTGGCCGCAGATCGATTTTCACACAAAGAACCGATAAATTCAGCGGCAACGTTTTCAGGAATCCTAGTAGCGCCGGAGAGGATTCAGGCGTGACGAGGACGGCCTAGCGGAAAAAGAGACGAAAAACGGCAAGAATGTCGAGCAGACAAATAACTCTTGGAATTCTTGGAGGAACATTTAGAGAAAGTTCGGATGAACTATCGGCCGTTTTTTTTTTGAGATTAATAACGAACACCGACGTCAATTAGACAAATTCGCCCCGAAAAACACGTCGGGCCACTCGGGAAGATGGACATTACAAAAAGTAAAGCATTAGATAGCGATCTTGGCACAATGTAAACCGTATCTTGGTGGCTTTTGTCCCGCGTTACTGCTGCGTTTTTATGGCTTCGCTTCATTTTAACCATTTCCATTTTATGGTTATCGCTTTGTTTTTGAATGTTAAACCGCAGTTTAGTTTTATTGCTCACATTTTTATGCAGACGATGTCATATTATGACGTCGTTAATTTTAATTGTTACCTGTCTTGGTTGATCATATTTTATAGTGCTTAAAACAATATCAGGTTTCCAAACACGTCTTGAGAGAAAAAAGAACCGCGGAGAAGACCGACCGCAAAATGCGAGGAGGGTTCGCTGATCCGATTCGAAATTTTCCATTCGCTGAAAGGGTCCAATAATAGAACGGGTTTTGCATATCCAAGGATACGCTTTCGTTCTCGGTTTATCCAGAAACGTGAAACTGGGAGGGAACATCAAGAATGACGGATTTAACAGCGTTATCTCTCCTGAAGAGTCGCATTTCTTTATATAGGGGGGCACGAATTTCGTGCCAACCCGGCCCCGGTGAACAAAAGCAGAATTCATTATAGCATTTGGAGACCTTACTTTCTAGCAAGTCGAATTAAGACCCGAAACCGTAGGCTTGTTGAGCCAACCACAAAGAAATAATTAGAATTGGCAGATTTTCGGGTTATGGCCACCGTGTCCGGGTTCCAGAAGAAACCGCAAGAATTAACCGAATTTCTAATACCTATCAACCGATAGGTTTAGGTTTCCTTGTCTGTTGATGCAAATTCTCCATAATTATATTTGTCGTTTCCAGGATTTTCTCTGTATATGCGGCCAAAGGACTTTTAGAAGTCAACACGAATGTCTTTTCAGGGTTCCGTACCCAAAGGGTGCGCTGTCCGTCCGTCCGTCTGTCACAGGGCTGTATCTTTTGAACCGTAATAGGTAGACTTGACTGCATCTTTTACACTTGTTTACCTCTTGGTTACCATGATTGAAAATGGAACATTACGCCCGCTCCTTCGTCGGGCCTCAAAATCGTCCTCTGGGTAAACTCTTTCTTTCGGCCCTCTATAAGTAAATTACTATTTTTACTAAAGTATTTTAAAAAATATTATGTAATGCTGAATATTGCACGGTGGTACAAGATCGAATATAACGTTATCAACTCATAGCTCAAATTCAGCTCAAATTCCCACGTAAACTCCCGTATAAACCAGGCACGCCAAAATCAAATTTATCAAGCAATATTTATAGCATCTAACTTGCTCAAGAAGGTTTCAGTATCTTAAGAACGCAATGTCTGTGATAATTTCCTAATCCTTCAAGATCCCAACTTCTTCGATATTTTACCGTTTGTCGGTTTACCAATTCAATTTCAGTATTACTTAATAGTGCCCCACTTTTTCAGCAGCAGTGTTTTCTCTTTTCTTCACTTTAACACAAAACCGAAAGTACTGATATCATCATACAGGGTGTTACGGAAGTCCTAGCAGAAAATTTAACCAATTTAAAAAAAATTCGCAAACGCTCCCTACGGAGCTAAAATTAAGAAGAAAACCCCCCTATGGAAACACGTTCATTAATTGTCAAAAATTTACCCGATAAACGAATCGAAATAAAAACTATTTAAATGGAAATATGTACTCACCATAATATGCATAATATTGAAGTAGGTTAGCATGTAATAATAAACTTAATCCTTGTTGTTGAACGTGCGATAAACGATAAATCTTGACACACCGACAATTCGAATACACTTGGAACCACATCTTCGAATACTTAAAAATTTCAGGTTCAATTTCCAAAACGCGATTACATCTGGGACGTCCGAAATCATAATAAAATAATCAACGAGCACAAGAATCGAGCAAACATAACAATTCATAGCGGCGCGACACTCAACTGATTAGAAAGTGCTTACCTCGATCGGCAAAAACGTTCTGATGCATTCAAGTTCATGTCGACATAGGCGGAGGGTAAAATAAAGGGGCAGAAAAATGTTCAAATGCGGATTTCAGCAAAGTGGTAAATAGAAAAAATGTTTACTTTGCCGAGTTCTACTTTCTGCTAGGATTTCCATAACACCCTCTACATATTGTCTTTTAACATATATAGTTTAACAATTCACCTACAATATCTAAAAAAAGTTTCTCAAGATATTAAAATTACGATTTTCATTTTTGTGATGATTTATGATTTCTCATTTTTATAAAAGTTTCTTCAAGAACACCTCAAATTCTTGAGAGTCGGTAAAGTTTATTGAAAATATATCAGGTTCTTGAAAGTATTGTGAGCTTCTTGAAAATATTTAAATTGTACATAGTTCGTTCAAATAAATAGTTTTTTGAACCCGTAAACGCTACAATACCAATATTGGTAACCATTAATAACTTCCTTAAGAATATTTCAGGTTCTTGAGAGTGATTCGTTGATTCTTGAGAGTAGTCTTTCGAGTTTAAATCATGTTTTCGTGAGTATCCGAGCTTGATAAGAATATTTCAGGTTCTTGAGTTTTTCTCTGTTCTTGATAGTAAAGGGTGATTATAAATTATTTTCCATCAAGTTGGCTTTGAAAAATATGTCAACGTATTTTTAACCACCACTTGCACAATATTCACTGCTTGTTGTTGCTTGCCTGCTAATTGATTAAAATAAGCGGCAAATGGTCGTCAAAAATACGTTGACATATTTTCCAAAGCCAGCTTGATGGAAAATCATTTATAATCACCCTGTACGATCAAGTGCCGAATAATCTAAAGTATTTAAAGGCTTTATTGGAGAGTAGCTCAATTTATTAATACACAGTTTCTCACACGTTCAACGACGGCTCAGATTCTTAAAAGTATTATCTCAGGTTCTTCATGTTCTTGAGAATCTCAATTTCTGGTCCTTACAGTTCATGACTTCCTCAACCATGTATGAGGGTCTTGTGACTGCTTTCTAAATAAATTGTTTCTTGAGAGTATGCCAAGTTCTTGAGATTAGTTTACATTCTAAAAACGTCTCAAATTTTTTACAGTATCCGTTCCATAATATAGATTCTATTTATTAGCCCTAAACATAATAAGGCTAAAGGTGACGATAAAATAGTGTGTATCCAGAGATGGCTCTGAAAGAATTCCCGCATTTAAAGTGGAACTAATTGTTCAATTCTAAAAATAAAAACATAATTGGACCAAGTAAATATGTGTACTTCACGCTATAGTAAAACATTTACAAAAAAATAACTCAAAAAACTTTTTTGTATTTTTTTGCTCAATCTTCAAATTGATTTTGCCCTGTAAAATGTAAGCACACGAATGTAAATAACTATTACAGTACGGGTATGTACATTATTAACAGAACAAAATAAAAAAAAAAAAACGATTAAATTACTAACAATCTAAAACTTGCCTTATTGTTAGCTGAGCTGAGCCTTTTCAGAATTTTAATATCACAAATGAAAAACGAAATTTTCCTTTCTTGTTTACCGCCCCGCCAAGAACCTAAAACTGGTGATGGTTCTTAGAGTGTCCCAACAAAAATTTGTACCCCCCCAACAATTCCGCTTTCGAAAGACTCGCGAAAACGCTCGAACAGGTCAATTTTGTTATCCAAGGGGACCAAATTATACAAAATTTATATCATATCTCACCCTTTTAGGGGAGCTAACCCTTTAAAAAATTCAAATCGCATGGGGGGTCATGTGATACAGCATTTTGAAGCTGATTGAATTATCTATGCAGACCTATTGTTATTTACTTAAGGTTTAATCGGAATAATTCTAAATAAATTTTAGTTGGGACAGCCTGTATTATAATTTTTATTCTTATTACCTATAAACAGTGGGCACCAAAAATAAGGAATAAATTCAATTAAACTGAAGCAATTTTTTTCAAGCTATTCTGCATTTTTCTCGTAAACGGTAACTCCGACGAGAAAATGTTACCGAATCTATGTTATCCATTCAACTCTGCATAAAATTGATCTCATGAAGTTTTTACCCATCTAATGAGTACAGTTTTCAGCGCGAAGGCAAACATTAGCCCACCCCCAATTTTAGACCAATAACAATTTATTGCAAATGTTTCATTCAATATGAACCTTGTATTTAGTGGAGAGCATAGTAACTTCTGTAATATTTTCTAGTCGGAGTTACCGTTTACGAGAAAAATGCAGAATAGCTTCATGACGTGACCGGGAGTTCATAACCAAAATTTCAAAACATTATAAATTATTTCTTCTAAAAAGTCTAATTTGCTTGGACTACTATATTAAACTTTCAGATAAGGTATTTTTCTTTTATTTCTTGGATTGTTTGTTGTAACATAAGTGGCGGAATAACAATGATAACAATACGTCAGTATGGTCCCAGTCAGTTTTACTGTCCGACTCCTTTCACCAATTTTCAAAACCTTTTCCGGCGGGCACTTTTTACGATATTGGAATTTTAAAAAAGGATTAATGCTTGACATTTGCAGGAAATTGAAATGACTACCTGAAATTTTTGGAATTCTTGAAAATTACCAAAAAAAATTTCAAAAATTAAAAAAAAAATGAAATTAAAAAATTTAGCACTATAGCTTGAATTAGCATAAGACCTTGAGTACAACCCCATTTGTAGATTTCAAATCAGTTGAACCGTTTCTGAAAGAGAGCGGGATTACTTTTCTCTCTGTCGCACACTTGGTAATAAAATTTCTTCAACTTTAGTCTTAATACAGGTGGTACTTCTATTTTCAAAATAATGTAATGGTTTTACACTAAACTAGCAGCAGGCCCAATTAAATAAGTGAGCAGCTTTAACATAAATAACATTAATAAATTTGTATAAATCCAATGACAATTTGGTGATGGACTAGAAAGTTTATTACCATATTTTTTACATTTAGACCATATCAAATGACTCAGCAATATCTCGACGAAGTGGTCAACTAAAATGTACAAATTCATGATTTAATTTTTTATCTAAAAGGATGTTACGTCACTAATGTTTAGATTAGCCAAACTTGCGCACACATGTCAAGAATCTATTCGGACCAAATAAAACAGTGTGTACTGCACCGATTTTTATATTTTTTTTTTTTTTAAATTAAAGACATTGATAAGATCTAGGCCTAGATGACTTTTCATTTTCAAAAATTTCACAGGTTCATTGATTATTATAAATAAATAAATAAATAAAAATGCCTTTATTTCCTAAAGAGGTAAACTAAACAGGGCGAAGTCTAGCTTAAAGCTACTCTACTTAACCCTGAATTATTTGCATTTAATTTTTCGCCGTCCATTACAGTCACCGATTTAAATGAGCGTGAATCGTTTTAAGTGAGAAGCTGGAGAACTACAGCTAAATATAACCTGGCCCCTCCCCTGAGGTTGGGTGCGCAAGTGGTGTAGGGAATTTAGCTCTGGATGTTTGGGTGCGGGGTGATTTACTGGATCCAAAGAAAGAGGTCAGTAATAAATTATCATTGTGTATAGTGATACTGCTTCTGCATTATTGCCTAAAGGGAAAACTTTACATATTGTTTTTAAAATTCCAATACATGTTGTGTAGAAACATCGGTTTCAAATATCAAAGCCAACAGTAACCACGCTATTGATATTAATGCTGTTTAATTGTCAATGTGCCCACTTATTGTTTTAAAGTTAATAGATAAATTATTTCGTGATATTGCTGTAAACGAAAATAGAGAAACATCTTTTGGTGGGAAAATATTGCCAGTTATTCCCCATGCTAAACGTGCATCTCTCATTGAAAGTTGTATAACATCTTGGTCAAATTTTCCTGCAGTCCACAAATACCCTTGGGAGCTTTACCACATGAAATTTGGTAATGACAATTTTTCCTCAATTTGAACCAGACACAATTGAAAGTGCACATCATTTATTAGACACAGGTTATATAATTAATAATACTTATGGTAATATCAGACAATTCTGTCTTCAAAAATTTTACAGTGTGTTATCTTGGCGCCCAAAAATGAATTATATAGGACAGTGGTTGTGATTCTGTTTTAACAGATAATGAATCAATTTCAAAATCAAATCAAAATTGATGCTGAAAGAAAGTTCAATTGTGTTGCTAATACGGGAAACGCATTAGTGAATGGTGCAATAATGCCTGTTAAACGATTGCATCAAAATACAATTGATTCCGAAATTTCAAACTGGGCGATCAACTGGGAAACGCATTTTAATACCCAGAATTCATGTGACGTATTGTGGTACATTATTGATTTTATTTAGGTATATGTACTACACATATTTAAGTGATTCTTCTGCAATTACCACACTGATGATGATCAGTAAACGAAATCGAAGATAAGAACTAGCAAGGGGTGTGTATAGCCGAACATCTTTTTTGTGTTCAATTGATATCCTAGATTTAACGCAGAAACAAAAATAATGTTATTCTTCCACTTAAACCAAGAATGTGGTGAAGATTATGGTCAGGCATGACTGCAGATTTAAAACGGCCAGTACACACAGTGATCGCTGAAACAAAAATCATTAGCATGGCCGGAGGCTAATCGCTTTTTGTTAGTGGTTTCGCATGAAACTTAATCGTCCAGAAATGCTGATGTTATCTATGTCTCTCTTTGCCCGCTGTGACTAACAATCAGTGTTCTCCCTCAAACGACAATGTTTCCAACCAGGTCACACCTTTATTTGAAAAAGAATGACCCCATCCGTATCAAGCAGGTATCTTTTCACGTCCCCTAAATAACCTCTTCGCCGTGCAGGAGAATTTAGGGTGCCTTTGATGCGCGATATAACGCACTGTTTCGCCCCCCGAGCTTATGTGAGACAGACGACTTGAGCATTTCAAGTCCCAAGTTGATGTACAACCCCACCTATTCGCACACCCTTGTCAGGAGATATATCGCCGACAATAAAACTTCCAATTTATTCAAGTATGTGCCACATCTCTATCGTTTTCAAGTCGCAATAAATAACGCCACGGCTCCATTAATGTTCTTCGTACTAATCGTTTCCTTCTTTTTGTGCTCGGAGCGAAATTTGTTCGGGATTTTCCTTTGTTCGCAAGGACAGACCCGGAACTTAATTCGGCTAATAGGAAGCTGCCGCGACAAAAAGGAGTGAGGACGAAATTAAATTTACGAGTCATCATCCCTGGCTGGAACTTTAATAAATACACAATTCAGCGTTTCTGGAAATACCTTGGTGTTTTAGCGCGCCAGGAATTCACACTGATTAAATTAAGAATGTCGGGGAAAAATGGATAATTGAAATTCGCGAACGGTGACAGCTCCGGAACGTCCTGGCGTGCACAATATTAAATTATAACCTTGGCGCTTATAATAAACTGTATGCATAAGGGTGGCCGCACACAGAAAGATGTATCAATGTAAATTAAATGAGCGTGCGTGTGCGGCCAGCCTAGTTTGAAGACTTCACACTACCTTTCGTTGTCCGTAATATCAAATAAACAGGCTCATAAATATTTACACCTTCCGTTTCTTGTGTTGCAATTTGGAAACATTCCAATGTCTCGAAAATGTTTCCAAATGTTGGTTGTGTTTGGGCAAGGATTTGAAAGAAGCTGTTAAACTGTACAAACTGTGATAGTGAAGAGTGCAATTCATTTTCGTTTACAGAGTTAAATAAAACACCGGAGTTCCTGCCCCAACAGTAATAAAAAACCAATTTGGTAATTAATCTAAAGCTTCTAATAACAAAATTATACACTATTAAAGACCTAATGGAATTTTTCCCCTGCGCTCCTCCCTCAATGACAGGCTCCAAAGATCTAGTAGATCCCCAAAATGTTCTCCTCGGGTAACCATACCACTCACAAAAACACCAATAAAGTAAGAGAAAAACTGATAAACCAAATGGTAGTATTTTTATTTAACAGCCACATATTGACTCAATGTAAACAATAATGTTGATTAAAACAATGTTGACATTGATAAGGTGTTCAAACACCGAAATTCCCGCGGCGCATACCCATATTATCATAAATCGTTATTAAAACACATCTTGTTTATGTAATGTGATTTATCTAGTTCTTTGGCTAGAATCCAATCAACTCTAATTCCAACAAACTACTCTTTTTAATTAAAACCGGTCTTATCTCTTGCGTAAAAATAATCGTGATTGATGAACACTCCATTGACACAAACACATGCACCACAAGCCGTCCATTAGCTTCACCTGAAGCCGGGAACCGATGATGAATCGTCTATCTTTGTTTCGTGGACGAGTGTTAAATTGGTAATAAAATTAATTGCGGCACGTAACATCTGCGGCAACAAGAAAGCTCCCATTATATGTCTAAAGGATAAAATTTTGGTAGAAACACTTGGGATAACAACTGTGACGTCCCGCTGAAGAATGCAGGTAGAAGAACCGCGCCAAACAACAAAATGATTCTTGGCTAGTGTATTTTTACAAGTGAGTCATTGATAACAAGTTCGTGGTTGACTGATGAACACAGAAATGCTTCCAAGAACCCTCCACTCGAATCAAAGACTAGACCTTGGGAAAAACGCCACGAAATTAAACATTTCTCGACTTCGTTGCCCGTAATTTGGGGAAATGTTGGAGACCCAAAGTGATGATGAAGAATAATTGCATTACGACAATTCGAGTGTTCAGGTGTTCGTGGTTGCAACAAAACTAAATCAACCAACAGAAATAAGCAAGTGTGAAGTTCTCGCAACAACGAAGCCACTCGCTCGCAATTCAATAAGAAGTTGTGTAAGTAACTGCACGTAGGAAGGAAGTCGACGTTAATTCTCCAGAAAGTTCTAACGAGCTGTTGTTAGCGACACCGAAACTCGGGCAGAAATAAGTAAGAAACTCGTTACTGTTCACGCACGTGCATGATAATTCGCACTACTTTCAATTGGAAGAGGTTGCGTGCACAATATTTTTTTGGAACTACATGCTCAACAAAAAAGCAGCCAGGCACGCAATCATTCGGCCGGCAAATAAATTTTCTCACGATGAGAAAAAATTTCGCGACCATTTACACGGAATTCGAGCTCGAAAGAAAGTCGTTTCATCTTATGCAAACAATGCCAAATTAGAATTTTAAATAAACGCTGAAGAAGTCAAATAGCTTAACCTCCGATCTCTCGTGATTAGTTCTATTGGTACTATAATAGCTTGATGTACAGTTTGGGGACCACTTGACCTCAGTCCATTAGCACTTCTTCGCTTTGAGTGTCCGTGGATGATTTGCAGCTGGATTGGATTTCGGAGAATTTATTACGACGTTTCTCCGGAATTGAAAAAGTGAAGGATGAGAACAGGCGATCGATTATTAAAGGGCCAAACTGTAACAAACTGAAGAACAGTTTGATGATCAATAAACACAAACGAAGACTCTTCCATTTTGGCATCCCCTCCCTGAAATAATAAATTATCGACTAACGTGATCCTCTAGCACTCCTACCAAACTCAACCCTTCAAACTTTCCGGTCCAGTCATCCTAAAACACTGTAATCCTACACCTGAAGAGGCTCCGACCCCTTTTAATGACGTGATTCGGTAAAATCTCCCGGCTCTCCTCACTTGGCTCCATTACATCCCAACTTCCGATTTCCCATTATTGTCGGAACTTCCTCCAACGAGTCTGCAGGACAAAAACTCCGATCTTCAAATTTCCCAGCATATATATTCCGCAGAGTGCAATTGAACGCAGATGCAGTTCTACTTGCGGGAATCCAGTTAATACAACATCAAAGGAGAGTAATTGGTAGAAAGTTCAGGTCGGGCGAAATGTCGTGTTTCCTGCTGAGACTCAATCGATTAAGTAGAGAGCCAAGAAAAATGACACGACGAAAGGTGAGGATCCGTATTTGTTCTTGACGCCGGTTGTGCAACAACTAATGGATTGTTCACCTTGTACGTGCCAGTCATATTTTTAAGAACAAGAGCAATTTTTACGACATGCGACCTTTGTGCATATATAGACTGAAATGTTTCAACAAATTGCCAGAACACGTTATTTGGCCGAGTATAGTATACTGCAGGCTGCTTGAATTATACTCCCGGCGGAATATGTTAACGTTTTATGGCCTGTTTTCAACGAGCCATAAAAAGTTAATGTGATAAATAAAAAAGTTTATGTGAGGAATAGGAGGTACAATATTAACAATTTATATTTCCACATGACGCCATTGGGGTCTTTGAACCACCTCCAAAAATATAAAATATAAGATTCAAACAATCCGACATCCAACAGAGAGTTATTTTGGTACTTGCCAAACAATAATAATTATCACAACAAACAGACGGTGGGGACTGTTACATTTTCATTAAAACAGTGAATTTTCGGAGTCAGCTGGTACAATAAATAGGAGGCCCAATTCCTGGAGGTGTTTTGTGTAGTTCTAAATAAAAGTTTAGTTTATTTTAAAACGTTGCAATTATCACTTAACTAAATGCCAGAAAAACGTCAAGCAATTTGTTCCAACTGAAATTAACAACGGAAAAAACTCACTGGGGGCTTTGGTCTAAATGATGTCTTTGGTGGCCACAAAAATAAATAGTGACTAATACAAAAATAAAAAAATCTTTGTAAATTAGCCAAGAAGTTTCAATGACAAAAAAAATTAAAACTTGTATTGGAGCTGTTAGAACACTTATCAATCCATGAATTAAAGTTCCTAACGGTATGAGATAAATATTAAAAATATTTATTACATTATTACTACTCAAAATTTATGAATTTTGAATTTATAAAGCTGAGAATCGTAAAATCCTGGATTCCTGCAATTCCGGTCTTTGGGCATCTGTGGATTTTCTTAGGATCCTGGAATGTAATTCTTGAAAATTTCTATTTAAAAAAAAAAACGGAATCTATGATCTCGGAATTATCAGAATCTCTTACACTAGAATTTTGGAAGTTCAGAATTCATAGACTAATTTTCTAAGCTCATAATTTAGAAAGTTCGAATGGAATTTTTGACTCCAAATAAATTTTTCTTGGAACGGCAAAAAAAAATTAATAATTTCAAATTTTGAGAATTTTGAGAATCTTACAACACTCACAATATGCGTATTTTCAAATATTGAAAATTATTGTGCTCTGATGAATCTCCAAATTTTTGAGATTTGAAACTTCAAAATATCCTTCGTTATTTGTGGTTCTAGAAATCTACGAATTTTGAAAATTTTCAAACAGTAAAATTTCAAAATTTGTAAGTTTGCTTACTCTGAATTACATAATTGTTTCAGTTTTCACTGTAATTATACATTTCTTAATTTCAGATTTTTTTAAATTGCTAATAGCCAAGGTACTCGTAATAACTGCTAATATTTTTCTTCTGAAATCCAAATTCTATCCCTTCAAAAAAAAATAGTTTCTATTAAAGGGTTTTCGGCGATTTCATAAATTCCTAAAATCATATATCATACCAAAAATAATTCAAATACATACATCCCATAATATTGGAGTTTCTGACTTGTTTTTCAATTTGTTAAAATTGTACATACTTAAAGAAAACGCCATCGATATAGTGATTCAAAGCAAATAAACAACTTGTCATAAAAAACCTGCTTATCGAGAATAATGTGTCGGCACTCTCTGTATCGCAGCCGGTGAACCTTTGTATAGCACTTGTCCATGTCGGAGAGCAGGTTTTTTATTTGCTCTGAATCACTTTTTCTTTACAAGAACACATCACACAATCATTTCTAACGCACACTCATTAATCGAATTGCAACTCAGCTGGGTTATGGCCTTGAGCCAGAGTCACTACTCAATGAGACCCAAGTCTGTAACTACCAGAGAAATTAAGCAACGGGGAAAAATCCCAACTGCCTACATAACATAAGCAGATGAGGCCAAGAAACAAAGAAAAAGAAGAAGAAGATTTCTAACGCTGTCCTCGTTCATTTCAGATTAGGTGGCCCTGTTGTCGAAATCCAGAAATTTGTCTTTTAATTTTCTGACAGAATCTTGATGTTTTTTATTTTATATTTATTAGGTCACCTGGATGATTTTTAGCTACAGTTGGACACGTTAGGTGGCACTATTGTGGAGATCCAGTTTTTTTTTTCTGACCCGATTTTGATGATTTTTTTTCTTTTGGGCCACCTGGATGGTTCTTAGCTACAGTAGGTGACGCTGTTCTAAACATCCAGATTTTTTTTATTTTCTGACCGATTTTAATGATATTTTTTTGTACTTATGGAGCAATGGTTTTTGGCTGCAGCTGAATCAGATAGGTGGCGCGGTTGTTTAGATACAGAAATGTTTGTTGTCATCTTTATAATTATAAGTTTATAATTTAAATTAAATTTATAATTTAAAAAAATTCCGGTGTGCGTGTGTTCATAATTCTTCTCCTCCTATTTTTTACATAATATTGATAATACTCCAAGTAGGGTTCTAACGGGAAAAAAATGGAAAAAGTCATCCGGAAAATTGTATTCAATGCAACTTTGCCAATCTTTCTTTCCGACCTGACCTAGACCACTACGATTATTTAAAAAAAAAATGCCAAATCGGTCTAGCCGTTCCCAAGTGATGCGGATATCAACGAATCTAAACATATAATAAAAATGAAATGCGGTTTGTTGGTAAGCGCATCACTTGAGAACGGCTAGACCGATAGTTCAGATAAAGTTTTTACAAAAATTGGAAAAGCTGTCCGGAAAATTGAAAAATTCGGGAAAAACTGAAACTGTTTTTTTTTTAACGATTCGAACGATGGATATGTGTAATTTTTTGTTTTGTTCGTTATGGTCCTGGAAAAGTAGGGAAGACCTGGAGAAAAAATTGGAAAAACGAATTCCAGGATAAATTAAAATAAAATTACATTTGTTTTTACGTTTGTGTCCAAAAACAAATTTACTGTAATTTGGACAGTAAACGACGCTGTTCGCACATTTTAAAACATCGACTAAAAAAACACTTTTTTGTCTAAAATTCTTCCTTGACACATAACATTCCTAAAAAATAATTCTCTCATAACTTTTGACATTCTAAAGGTACACTTTGTTAGAAATGTAAATTGCCCTGCAAGATGAGACACCCTGTACATTATTATTACATTTACCGAAATTTCGTAACCTAACATTCTTGAATTTGCAATTTTCAGTCTCGAAATTATCGAATTAAAATCTCATAGTGTGACAAACTTAAAAATTCAATTACAGTGCAACCCTTAACTCGAATATTTTGAAATCCCCCGAGAACGGGGGGTAGTTATGTAGTTATTAAATAACGTTGTATGTAAACCAGTGACCTTAATATTCCGATATGATCGAGTTGTTTTTAAAATGAAATGGAACTAATAATGAGCGCGGACAGCGTCGTTAGACATTTAGAAAATATTTAAAAACGGTGGATCCTTCTTCTAAATAAAATTTTCTATAAATTAAGGGTACACAAACGCTCTTTATTTGAAGAAAATTAGGAACACGAATCAAGAATTGTTTTGTTCTTAGAAATATATTCGTCTTTGGTTTGTGCTGCGAGTGTGGTTGGATATAATCGGTATAATCAGTTCAGAGAATTCAGTAAATTCACAAACACCATGTGGATTCTTAATCAGTTCATGAACTGCTAAAATGTAATTGTTTTTCTAAAGGAATGATTTGAATTTCTTGAGACCTTTGCTTTGACGTTCTAAACACGGACTGAAAAGCCTCATAATATCTCGTGTCGAATATTACGAAAATCGGTTAGTGACTTCTTCAGGTTCCACATCACGATGGACCCTGCACTTTTCGATCGAGTGTTCCAGATCACGCAGTGCAATAATCTAAGTTTCCCCACGTCCTGAATTAGCTGACGGCTTCGACCGAACGTAATTGGTTCCGACGGTAATCTCGGTTAAAAATAACGTAAAAAGTTCTTCCAATCGAAATGATACACTACAATAATGCCTGAAACTTGTTTCGGTTCCGGTCGTGATTTCCAACCCGTAATTTCATGAAAGAGAAAGAAAAGTGAGTTTACCGTACCTTCCACCATGAAAGCCATCGCGCTCCTTTAACACCGATTTAACCTTACTTAACGCGATAATTGAGGTAAATCTACTTTTACTCCATTATATCGACTAAAGGTCGGGTTACCTGCATAATCGGTAGCTACATCCACTTATGGCAGGGTGGAAACTCACCTGTAACAAAAGAAAATGTTAAATCAACATGACATGACTTAAACTGCGGCAATTAAGCGTCCATTTATCATAATGTGATTACCATAAAATTGAAATACTGCCGTAATAAATGTTGATAAATACGGTGCTAATTTTTCCCCGACGGTGATTTATGCCGTTACCTTAAATGGGTTCCACTCTGGTTGATGTATTTTTAAATTGGCGTAAATTGGCATTTACTGCGATGGCAAATAAATATACTTACACCACGATTAGTTCGGGTAATGCAACGTTGCGGGCACATTTTGAAGCGCAGATTACCGTAGACCACAAATCCGGTGACGTTGGGTATTTCCGGGGACAGCAAAACCGCGCCGAGATAATGGATCTTTGGGCAAAGTCGCGTAAAAAAGACGAGAACGGGAGCTATATTTGCGCACAGACAAGGATGAGTGGTTTTCTAGAACGTTCGAAGGGCAAGTTGATAACAAGCATCTGGACAAACCATATAGCACGAAAAAGAATCATGTCCCGTTCCAATGCCGAGAGTGCGTTGCTCCTCTGTGCCTTCCATTCTCACGGAACGGGACGCTCCCAACCCGCGCGATAGAACGCTAGTGTAAAGGGACCTTTTGTTTGCGAATTGGCATGTTTTTACGCATGCGTAACAGTACGTTGGGGTCAAAGGGGAGACAGTGAAAACAACCCTATTTTCCCTTCTATTTATTCTAAAAAGACTTCCACAATTCCATTCCGACTTGCATTATCACATTTCTGAATACACAATGAAATTTTTATGCCCGACTTTCAGCGGTCGTGTTTCGCAACACTAAAAGCCTTTATATGCTAATTATCCGACGTTGTGCAAAAGATAAGAAAGATACAGCGCGCTGTAAAAATACCAATTACACCTTCGTGTTTTATCCGATAATCTTTCCGTTTGATTATGCGAAGGGTGGGCAAGGAATTTTTGAGTAGGTTGCAAGTCTACCTGAGTAACAGCCCACCGGTTTTACCTGGACGGCTTCGGGCCATTATTTACTAATGACCTAAACCGGCAATCCCACAATTGGTGGTTTGGGTATCAAATACAAACTGGTGTCCAGTCAAGCTTCTAAACAGGAGGATTTATTGGAGGGACTGGATAAGAAACGCGCAAATGGCAGATGGTTCGGGTTAAATCTCCGTGTATACTTGTTCTGCGTTTTTGCCCTGTTTGTAGACAAACATGAGCTAAAAAATCGAACAAAGGCGTTTCAGCGAGTTAGAAAACGTACGCGATTCTTGAGTTGGTGATGCATGTTGGAATGTCGCCTTCAGCAACTTAATTGTTGGAACAATGAGAAATGGAAGTGCACAAGACGCAAACATTGCTTCTTTTCTTAGATCGCACAGTTTTCTCCCGTTTTCCACCTCCCGCTTCCTCCGAGCTTTCCGCCTTCAAATAAAGCTACCAGTTTCTTATAAACCCATACGTATTTCATTAGCGTCATTACCATTACACACAGCTGCCATTTATGTGTTACGTTTTATTAATATTATTTGCACCTGCGGCACCACATGAAACGTTCAAGACAATCAGCTACTTGGAGTGACATAAAATGTTAGCATTCCATTAACATCTGAAATGTTCAGCCTTTTACTGCGAACTTTATTTCATTACAGAATGTGACGGCACATTACGATTCCTGCTTTTCATTTCTGACTAAAAACGGTGACGTTTAGTTGCATGTTCTAAGCAAAAGTAAAACTTGTCACGTCCTGTACGGTTCACGCATCAGTTACTGCATTAAAAATTCGCGTAGTCATCAATGTAGAAGACTGTAGAAGCAACAGTTGTATCATTAACGTGACCCGCTTTGGGTGGGACAAAAAGTTTATTTACTTATTTAAAATTTACCCCCTTGAAGTTAAAATTTTTCTTACTCCTAAACTCTTCGACTAACTTTAGCAAATAATTTTGTAGGTTTTTTCTTCGATTGGCGCCCTCAGAAACGTCCTATTTCGGTCTACCGCTCCTAACCTCTTCAAATCACACACTTCAGTATATATTTGATAGATCAAGTGACTTACCTGTAAGGATAGTTGATCCAAATTATATGAGTATTGCCGTTCGAAGAATTACAATAACAACTTGTAGTCGCAGTTTCTTGCGCTCCACCACGAATGTTTAAAATAAATAAAATCCACTTATCGCCTGCACCCAACACGCTGGCCCCAGCTCTCTGGCACGTATTATATTCTCATTGCGAATTTGAGGGTAGTTCTAGAGCGTTAAGGACCCCACGGGAGGGAGATGTTTGGGGGGGGATTGTAAGTCTTCGAGCGGCAATACTCATATAATTTCGATCAACTTTATCTATCAATTATATTTCGTATTGCCGTTCTCGAATTACAATTACAACTTGTAGACGTTCAAAGTTAACGCTCTAGGGGTTGTAACAGGGAAGATGAAACTCCCAAATTTAGTAACGTTTGATTTCCATGGTACATAAAACAGAACATTATAGAATAGCTTTAGCCTACTATGCCTCTAGCAAAACTGTTTGCAGTTGACGACAAAGGTGACATTTGAAAGTTAGTGATCCAGCCAGCCAGTCTTTCGATTTTTTCAATCGGAACTTCGGTTCTTCATGCGGCTAAAGTAGCGGGATGCCTAATACTGTAGCTTGAAAAACAAATAGTATCAACGCCCGCCGAGGAGAGGGCAAACTTAAAGCATTTACTAATTCTTTAGGGAGAGGCTGGAGGAATCAGTTTCCTGTAGGTTAATATTAAGACGTGTATAGTTCTGGGTTCGCAAGGCCTGAGCCCTAGATATGGATGATTCAATTAATGATACGAGGCATAAATGTGGTTTTTCAGGGAAAAACAAAATAGTTAATACTGATTAAGAGTTCTCCACCGAAGAGGTTTTAATTCTATCGGGCATGGGTATCTCTAGGCTTTATCACCACACCTTATGATATTGTGCAGTCTAACCTTGGACAGAGTCTGTGGTCGATGTGCTGATATTAGAGCTAATAAGGTCCTAATTTGATTATGAGATTATAGAGATTGAGACTGTCTCTAGAGGATAGAACTCTGATAAATAGGAGAGAACTGATGAGGTATCCCAGATTGTTTGGTATTTGGGTTTTGATGGTCTAAGATTTCGAAACCTTTTAAGAAAATTCTGATGTTCTTCAGGAATTGCAAAAATGAAGGAAAGTGCTGACTGCGCTGAATTTACAGTTGAATACAATGCGTCAGGTGTAAATTGATTATTGAAGGATATGGTAACTGTGTCTATGCAATCTGAATACGAGTTACAGTGTAGATCTTTAGAAAATATTCATCATTTGTGAAGGTATACACTGTATTGGTTCATTGTCTGTGCGGAGACTGACGATTTTATGGCGGTTAAGCCTGATTTTGCATGTGCCTTTTCAATAATTGAGGTCCTGATAAAATTCTAACCTTTAGGATAATCTTTCTCTATAGGGGATGACTGTTCCTAAAAGGAATTAAAAGCGGATTCTTAGTTGGTTGAAGAAGGGGTTGCTGAGCAATAGCTTTCGATAAACCGGGTACAAGGGTTGTGTAACCCAAGTTGGTAGGACTAGTATGCCCATCGTCCTTTAATCTATTATTTTCCTCAAACAATTTTAAATTAAGGAAAATGGTGGGAAGGCATAAAAAAAATTGTTTTCAAAAGATACCGTATATAAATGCGTTATTTGCGATAGAGTCTGAGTCCGGTTTTCACGAAATACATTAAACGCATTTGGCGTTTGATTTGGTTGCAAACAGTTCAATCGAAGTGGTATCAAAATGTCTACAAATTTGTTGAAACGCAGAATTACATAATTCATGTTTTTTTTTTTTTTAACGGGATTCTTTGTCTGCTTGAACATTATGTTTCGTATGTACATATATAGGAAGCAGTAAGGAAAATGTTGCGTTATTCGCACCACTGCCAAAATATATCCCTGGCAACCGTGTTGAACCCGGGGAATCTGACACTGCCTATGTGTTGTATGTATGTCGAAACTAAGAAGAATATGACAGTTGGACCTTCCTTTGGCAAGGGAGTTTGAGGCATTAAAAGCGGCCATTAATTCGAGAACATTGATAACGGCGCCCCAACCAGATTTTGGAGCGTCTTAGTAGATTTCTAGGGCAAAATTATTACATAGGTTCGTTCCCCGACTGTGTGAGAGTGACTCAGTCCACCAGTCTAAATCGTGTTTTGCTGATGCGGATATGTTCATTATCGGATAATAGTTTGGAAAATATATTCGATCGCTTTGAGCGACTTAAATCGTAAAAGAGGGGCTCCTTGAGTCGATTCGTGTGAAGACACATTGTTTATAAATTGTCTAACCGGAGATCCAGCTTAAATGAGTTACTCAGAAAGTTACTTGAGCGTCCAGCAATTGGTATCGCCTCCCCTCCTCCTTCTTCATCCGAATATTTATTTGGGCCGGAAGGTAAAACCCGGTCGGTTGAGTGCAGATGGACCGGGAGTTTGGGACCGATGTAGCCGAAGTCCTGGCTTGAAAGAAGGTAACGTCCGAAGAGGAATTTCTGAAGAAGCTAGGTGGCTTCTTTGTTTCTTGTGCGGCGTTGAAGTGCTTAGGAAAAGCCTGTCCAAAAAAAAGAAAGTGCCAAGTGGCAGTCGCCACTAATTTGTTTCACAGTAGGGTCCAATAATGGGACTGAAATTTAAAACTTCCCCGTTGAAGACCGACGGGACTAAAGCGATGTAGTTGGCTAAGGGTGGGTGACCGGTGACAGGATTAGATGAAGACATGATGATAATGTCGTGACTTCTATGAGCACTTCTAGCCCTTTTGACCCAGCTGAATTAGTGCCCAGCAGCGATTCTAGATGGGGAGTTATGAAGTATTCTGGACAACAATAGAGATTGTAAGAATCCAAGCACGCCCTGAACTATAGCGGGCAGAAAATAATCGGAGAATAACTAGGTTCAGGTAATCCAACTCCGGATGGGGCTGTTATGGACAACAACAGAGATTGTAATATCTAAGCACGCCCTGAACAATAGCCATCAGAGAATATAACTATGTTCATGTAATCCAACCTGTTGACTCCAACGAAGGGTTGACACCGAACCAGAGAGCTGTTGTGTGTGTGTGTTTTTTTTAAGGACCTATCTTTATATATTTTATTATGAATAAGTATACAAATGCGCTTTGTTGAGCAGCTCAGTCTAAACTGAAGATTTAAACTACAAACTTCAAAAAGGTTCTGATGTAAGTCGAGTCTATTTAAGGGGAAGTCGACACAAAATACCCAAGTGCAATTTCAGAAACCGATCGACACATGTGAGCAGAGAAAAATCCAGAGAAAGGTCCAGAAACCGAGGGACAAAGTATAGCACAACTCCTGAGGGGACTAGTATGGACAACAACAGAGATTGTAATAATCCAAGCACGCCATGAACTATAGCGATCAGAGAATCGACTTACTATGTTCATGGAGTCCAACTGCTGATGGGGCTGTTATGGTTCATGGAATCCAACTCCTGATGGGACGGCTGTTATGGACAACCACAGAGATTGTATATGCAAGTACGCCCTGAGTTCTAAACTATAGCGACCAGAGAATACAACTATGTTCATGGAATCCAACTGCTGATGGGGCTGGTATGGTTCACGGAATCCAACTCCTGATGGGGGCGGCTGTTATGGACAACAACATAGATTGTATATCCAAGCCGCCCTGACTCCTGAACTAGAGCGACCAGAGAGTACAACTATGTTCAAGGAGTCCAACTGGTCCACTGGATTGACTGGTCGACTGGAAGTACTTGGACCCGGCTGACGGGACGGGCCGGGCTATTCGATGCATGGGTTCGAAGCAAGATAGCGAGGCTAGGAGAGGCGGACTCAATAATTGTAGAAATACCCGATACCTGGATTAATTACTGGCTGTTTACATTGTGTTATAGTATCTTTTAACACAACGTTCTTTCTGTTTTGCAATAATTAGGTCGAATCGCAGATAAACACAAAACCAAGCCTGCGCGATGGTTGTAAAGCACTTTTCTCAAATGTAATATAATCCCAAAAGTTTAATGCGTCAATAACCATTTTCGAATGTTTTATAGTGATTTGGACTAATGATTAAAATGTCGTCTAAATAGGCGACTCAGGTGACACCCTGGGTTCTCAAGTGACCGAGAAGTGGTCTGAATCTTTGTAAAAATAAGGGCGCGATGCAAAGTCCGAAAGGTAAAAAATTATGTTCATGTTCAAGTAACTCACAAGGAGGAATGTTGTCGCACCGCCGTTGGGTCGCAGGGCAGTGACGACGGAATAGATTCAGTGGGTACTTACTTGAGCTTTCCGGGATTTCCTTTAAAAACCGCTTGAATTTTGCTTTTCGGTTGGAAGGGTTAGCCTTGGGAACTTTCACTTTGTCCATTTTCGGAGCACTTAAAATACGTCCGTGGTGAAGCACGAAAAATTTGCAATGAGAATATAATACGTGCCAGACGAGAGCTGGGGCCAGCGTGTTGGGTGCAGGCGATAAGTGGATTTTATTTATTTTAAACATTCGTGGTGGAGCGCAAGAAACTGCGACTACAAGTTGTCATTGTAATTCGAGAACGGCAATACGAAATATAATTCAAAACGAACACGCTGGTACTATCAAATCAGGTCAGTGACCTATAGTTTAAGAGATATGAGCGAAACTGTTTTTGGGTGTTCATGGCCATTTGGATGTAATTTTAGAGATTTAGGGAGAAGCCGGGGGTACAGACGGATTCCTCGCATCAAGTTACATATGATGATGAACTGGAAGCGTTTTGAGACAAGTTTTATTTTAAAAATTTACCCCCTTGGGGTTCCCGCTCCCGAAAAAAAAATGGTCACGTTATGTATCATCCATACCGTCGTATGTCAACATTAATTTACCAATTAACTCCTCCACAGACATGCGAATAAACATCCCAAAACTTGATGTGTTAAAAGCCCCTTCCTTCAAATATTTACGGTTTATGTAACGCAAATTATCAAAGAAAAATGCGCAATCTTAACCAAACAAAGGTGAAATTTACATACTGATTTGCTTGTTGTGCCATGAAATATCGAAACCAGATGGAAATGTCAAGTTCCCACCACTGAACTATGTTAATTTTAATAAAGCGACTCAACTGTTTACATTATAAAATCTGGGGCAGGCCCCTCATATAACACAACGTAAAAAAACTGGGAACGTACATCAGCAAACCACACACAAACACGTCAAAATAATAAAATAACCCACCACATGTTTTATACCACTGACGAATTATCCGAACCGATCACGTCGAAGCTGGGTTTGAATGAAAATAATTCAAAGAAACATCAACAAGCGGCGGTAATTATTCTAATTAAGTGTGAGTTTGTTAATGGCGGTGGATTTCTCATCCAATTATCACGCTTCAATGTGCAAAACGTTACCGAGTCGATAATCATTTATTAATGGTGGTTGTAATAAACAGCGTGGTCGTGCATATCACGCTCATTTTTGCCGTTATGTTATTGGCACATGACCAATGAAGGCAATATTTAAAATTAAATCATCCAACACACGGATATCAGCGGGTTGTACTTCAATCGACGCCAAACTGAACGGCTCAATTAATTTTAGCTTTTTAAGATGCCCGTGTGGGAGCGGTATTTTTAGAATTTTGACTTCTGGGTGCACTTCGGCGGAGATCACAGATTATCCGGCTCCACCACATATTACAATGTATTTTGAGACCACCTTGTACACAGTTTTATTAAGGATTGGTTTTAGTATCCGATGAAAATGTAAACATCGCCCATAAGCAACCGATGCCAATTCGTATTTCTGACTACTTTACAGCGTTTACACGATCGGTTTCTAAATAAACAGTTAAATTCTCTGAATTGGCTGTGTATTTGAGAAAACTTCGGGACCGACTTATTTGCGGTTACATTTTTGTGAAATGTTTATCCTTTGTTAAAACAAACCCGAGAGTGGCGTTTAAAAAAACACTGGTGTGAAACCACAAGTCGTGTCAACATTATGAAACGCTCGCGATAAAGTAATCGTAGTTGGTAAAGCGTAACCATTTGGAAGCTAAATTTAAACCGTTTTTAAATTAGCAGCGGCGTTTATTTCGGGGCCCAAATGACTTACATAAAGTTTGATGGCTGACAATAAAGAAAGGGAAATCAACAGATGGGTCTCATGCTTTATGCTCACACTAAAATAACTCCGAAAGCGTGGTGTCAACACTCAAGGAAGTGGCAATAAATAGATAGCGAATATTTCAATAAGTGATTGAGTAATGCTGATATGTGTGTTTAAACTTGTTATCGGAAAGAGGATATAGTACAATGTAAATATTTGCAGCTGGTGTTAAAATAAATGAGTAGAAGCAAATCCGCAATTGCAGCAGACTAATGACTAATCTAAAGCTCAACCCTCCGCCATAATTAAAACTGACAGTCAATACTGCGATTAAGACCCTATAATTTGTACGACAAAGACACTCGAGCAGTTGGTATCGTTAGTTGGTTATTCAGACAGTCAATAGACCCATCAATTTTCTCCACCCGATGACCACGTTCCCCTCAAATATCAGAAAAGCTCCCGTTCTCAATTGAAAGGACCTAGCTTCTTATGGGGATTAAATAGAATCCTGATTTATATGACAGCTCATTATTGGGCTTTTAAAACTCGAAGGATGAAGTTCGGCGATAAATTGCACAAAGCTCGCCTCGCCATTCAAGTGGAAATCTACAGGAGTGTGTGGAAAGGAATTGTAAGTAGATCGAATTTCAGATTAACGGAAGGCCGAGTGATAGTGAGTAAATAAAAGATATCAATTTGGGGATGTAATGACATCACATCACACCACATTAAGAGGGTTCTCCAGTGGCTGGCACATTTATGCCGGTCGAAGCACATTTTCTCGCAATATCTTTTTTTTAATTTACAAATGTCAAAAAATCGCTCTGTAGCTGCAAAGATCTATATTTTATCAACACGTCCACAAAATTTCAACGAAGAATCTTTAAAAATAAAAAAGTTACATTCAATGCCGCACATTTCTGTACATTTTTGAGCGCCGTTGAAAATAACTTTTTTATTTTTGAAGATTTTTCGTTGAAATTTTGTGGGCGTGTTGATAAAATATAGATCTTTGCAGCTACAGAGCGATTTTTTGAAATTTGTAAATTAAAAAAAAGATATTGCGAGAAAATGTGCTTCGACGGGCAGAAATGTACCTGCCACTGGAGAACCCTCTTAAAACACGAAAACCCTTTTTATCTTAATGCACATGAAAGGCCGCTAAATTTGCACTGGCATTGGCAAATTACAGTTATGTTTACAGAGAAACATTTATTTGGTATTACATATTTGGTTTGATAGTGTAAGCAAACCTGAACATGTTTACATGCATTAAAATAGTGGACAAAGGAAAAAACTCGTTGGTCTTTTGGCTGATGCAATATTACACGACAATGGAATATAAAAGAGCGGCCGTTTTATCCCTGTAGTTATAGTTAGTCTGTGATGGGTGAAGTAGATTAAATCCCAGAACAGCTTTTTAAGCGGAATCCAAACAAAACGGATTTGTACGCAACGCAGGCGACTTTCCACCTTTAAAAAATTTACTAGCTTTCAAAAAACAGTTTCATAGCAGTTTACGACTTTTTCAAAACAAATCGCCTCATACGACTTGAAGACAGCTTTTCCTATACCACAGTAAGAGACACTGAGAAAGACTAAAATCAAGAACACAAAACAAATATAAATATGTAGATATAGAAAATATTTGAGGAATGAACAGAATTGAATCTTTGATAGCCTCCTAGCATCTAATGACGGACGAGATCGGTCTTGAGCTTGCAGTTTTGGTCATGTAAAATAATGTAGCTCGCATAATGTAGCAATATCAATACCACCGTCCAGGTCTTGGTTTTGCTTTTGTTCATCGCTTTCAAACCGAATAACTTTTTCAAAGAGCAACAGGAATTTATTATAAGATAACAGAACGAACCGGAATGATAATTAGATTTCTCGAGACTCTTCAGACCCTTGACGCAACTTCAGCATTCAATATCCTTCAAGACTGCAGCAATCTCTCTCAGAATTCCTGGAATTTCGAAAAATTTTTGGAAATAATTTGAGATCTCTGTGGAATGTTTCATAACTACTGAGGGCTCTTCAAGACTATTCAGAGCTTTTGAGGATTTCTCAGAATCATTCAAGATTTATCAGGCTTCCTCAGGACATTTTAAGACCCTTCACCAGTCCTCGTGGCTCTTCAGGAATCTGCAGGATTTATCAGGGTCCTTGACAACCCTTCATGGATGTTCAGTGTTAGGCATAATAAATCATGAGATCACATTTCATTGTACCAGCTGGATGTTGAGAACTTCAAAACTGTCAAAAGTTGTCGTTTTCTTTCACTGAAATTTGGGTCTCATATATCACTTACATCATCCAGACTCAATGTAATGTCTGTTTTTTTTTTGTTTCCTGTAAGCAGTTAGTCAGAGCCTTTGCATAAGGTAGCTGTACTTTAATCTAAATTAAAATTTAAATATATCTAAGTCGAACTCCACAAACTTTAATAACTGTAAAATTACTAATGGAACATGTTTCGGCAGAACACTTCTGCCATCATCGTATCGCGTATTTTTAAATCGTTCTAAAAAAGTCAAAAGTCAAAAATGACAAAAGTTCGATGGTTCCAACTTTCAACTATGGAAATTTAGCGTGCCGATTCTCTTCAAACCTGAAAATTTGAAGAACCAGTAAAACAGAAGCAGCTTCAGAAAATGCAGAAGAAATAGTCGAAAATGAAGAACAAGATCAAAGAATTTTAAAAAACAGAGCCCTACTTCAGTGACCAGATTATTATGGGTCGGCTATTTTTTAGTGGCGCTAGAATGTTACGAAGAAGTCGTTAAAAATTGGTACAGTTCAATTAAAGAACAGCACCGAAAAATGTGCCGATAGTTGACAATAAGTGGGTGTATCGAGTGAAAACAGACGCCAACGGTAAAGTGACACGATATAAAGCTCTTTTGAAAGCACTCAACAAAAAGACATTGACTACGAAGAAACATTCGCACCCGTCGTTCGTTACGACTCAATTCGCGTTTTACTAGCGATAGCAGTGCAGGACAGTCGTAAAGAATTTCAAATCCGATGTTAAAATTAAACATGAGAACGCAGAAGAATTTGTGGTATTACAAAAAGAGCGAAATGTTCATGAGAAAAACAATCAGCATTCATCTAAATCCCTATGTTCGAAAAGTGCTCGACAAATTCAATATGAGTGGAGGCAAAACTCGCGAAAAAGCTCTCGGAACCGACTGCTAAATTACAAGACTGTGACGAAAACCTGAAGTACTTAAATAATCCCTTTCGACAAGCAGTTGGATGTTTTATATTTTTATCATCAGTCAGTCGTCCAAATACGCTGTAAATCAAGTGAGTCGACATTTACACAATTGGACTGATCAACATGTTAAAGCAGTGACAAGAATTTGACGCTATTTAAAAGGGACTGATTTGATTTGATTTTAAAATAGTTTACCGTAATGTGAGTGCACTAAAGGCGAAATCAAAATTATGTTTGTGCCCAGGGAAAAACAAATTGCCGATTTATTTGCTAAATCAGTTTCAAATGCAGTGTTTAATGTATTCGATAACATGTGAATACGTGGGAGTGTTAGAATTACTTAATAATAATATAATAAATTATTGTATTCACTTTTTATTGCACCGAAAACTTGCTGTCAAAAGTTGTCGCTTTCTTTCACGTAAATTTGGTCTCATATATCACTCGCGTCATCCAGACTTAATAAAATATCATGTCTATTTTTTTTGTTTCCTGTAAGTAGTTGTAAGGGAGCGTCCATTAATTACGTGAGTCGATTTTGGCGATTTTTCGACCCCCCTCCCCGCTTGGTGAGGTGTCCTGAGATTTGGACCGACCACCTTCCTCCTTTATTTAAGACTAGTTAAGACTAGTCCATATTTAAGACTACCATGAACATAGTCTAGAAACACAGTGAGAAAATATTAAGTATGTAGGTTTCACGGCCGAGTGCGCAAAGCCGGCAACTACAGACAATCTACTATTATCGCGGTTATGCGAACGCGAATATTTCATTTCAAGTCATTTTAAATCGCTTCCAGTCCCTTCGAAATATTTGAAGTCTTCACGATTCTTCAAGACATTTCAAGTCTCTTCAAAACATTTCATGTCGTTTCAATTCGCTCTAAATCTTTTCAAGTCGCTTCAAGACATTTCAAAATATTTCATATCGCCTCAAGTCCCTTCAAAATATGTATTTCAAGTCTTTTTAATTCGCGTCAAGTCTTTCACGTCGCTTCAAAACATTTCAAGTCCTTTCCAGTAGTTTCAAGTTCTCAAAGTCGCTTCATCTCTCTCCAAGTCGTTTCAAGACTCTTCAAGACATTTCAAGACTTTTTAAGTCGCTTCAATTTCCTTCAAAACATTTCAAGTCACCTCAAGTCCTTTCAAAACAAACAGTTCGTTTCAAGACATTTCAAATCCTTTCAAGTCGCTTTAAGGTATTTCAAGTGGCTTCCAGTCCCTTCGAAATATTTGAAGTCTTCCCAGATCGCTTTAACATTCTTCAGACATTTCAAGTCTTTTCAAGTCTCTTCAAAACTTTTCAAGTCGCCCCAAGTATCTTCAAAACATTTCATGTCGTTTCAATTCGCTCAAAATCTTTTCAAGTCGCGTCAAGTCCTTTTATCATATTTCACGTCGCTTCAAGACAATTCAAAATATTTCATAGTGCCTCAAGTCCCTTCAAAATATTTCAAATCTTTTCAATTCACTTCAAGTCTTTCAAGTCGTTTCAAAACATTTCAAGTCCTTTCCAGTCGATTCAACTTTCTCAAAGTCGCTTCATCTCTCTTCAAGTCGTTTCAAGACTTTTCAAGTCGCTTCAATTTCCTTCAAAACATTTCAAGTCACCTGAAGTCCTTTCAAAACATCTCAAGTCTTTTCAGTTCGTTTCAAGACATTTCAAATCCTTTTAAGTCCCTTCAAGGTTTTTCAAGTCTCTTCAAGTGGCTTTCAGTCCCTTCGAGACCTTATTTGAAATCTTCCCAGATCGCTCCAAGACTCTTCAAGTATTTCTCCGACATTTCAAATCGCCTCAAGCCCATTCGAAACTGTTCATGTCGTTTCAAGCCGCTTCAAGTCTTTCAAGTAGTTTCAAAATATTGCAAGTTCCTCCATTCGTTTCAAGTTTCCTCAAGTTGCTTCAGGACATTTTAAGTTTTTTCAAGTCGCTTCCAATCCCTTCAAGGTATTTGAAGTCTTCCCAGGTTGCTTCAAGTCTTTTCAAGTCGCTTCCAATGCTTCCAATTCCTTCAAGATATTTCAAATCTTCTCAGGTCACTTCAAGACATTTCAAGTCGCTTCAAAGTCCTTTCAAGTCGTTTCAAGTTTCTTCAAGTCGCTATATTTCTCTTCAAATCATTTCAAGTCTTTTCAAATCTTCAATTGCTTCCAGCACATTTCAAGGGGCTTCTAGTCCTTTCAAGATATTATTTGAAATCTTCCCAGATGGCTCCAACACTCTTTAAGTATTTCTTCAACATTTCAAGTCGCCTCAAGTCCATTCGAAACTTTTCATGTCGTTTCAAGTCGCTTCAAGTCTTTCAAGTATTTTCAAAATATTGCAAGTTCCTTCATTTCGGTTCAAGTTTCCTCAAGTTGCTTCAGGACATTTTAAGTTTTTTCAAGTCGCTTCCAATCCCTTCAAGATATTTGAAGTCTTCCCATGTTGCTTCAAGTCTTTTCAAGTCGCTCCCAATGCTTCCAATCCCTTCAAGATATTTCCAATCTTCCCAGGTCACTTAAAGACATTTCAAGTCGCTTCAAAGTCCTTTCAAGTCGTTTCAAGTTTCTTCAAGTCGCTATATCTCTCTTCAAGTCGCTTTCAGTCCCTTCAAAATATTTTCAAATCATTTCAAGACTTTTCAAATTCTCATTTGCTTTCAACAGATTTCAAGTGGCTTCCAGTCCTTTCAAGATATTATTTGAAATCTTTCCAGACCGCTCCAAGACTCTTCAAGTATTTGAATTCTTCCCAAGTTGCTTCAACTCTTTTCAAGTCGCTTCCAATGCTTCCAATCCCTTCAATATATTTAAAATCTTTCCAGGTCACTTCAAGACATTTCAAGTCAACTTCAAAGTCCTTTCAAGTTTCTTCAAGTCGCTTTACGTCCCTTCAGAATATTTTCAAATCATTTCAAGTCTTTTCAAATCTTCAATTGCTTTCAACTTTCAACACATTTCAAGTGGCTTCCAGTCCTTTCAAGATATTATTTGAAATCTTCCCAGATCGCTCCAAGACTCTTCAAGTATTTCTCCGACATTTCAAATCGCCTCAAGCCCATTCGAAACTGTTCATGTCGTTTCAAGCCGCTTCAAGTCTTTCAAGTAGTTTCAAAATATTGTAAGTTCCTCCATTCGTTTCAAGTTTCCTCAAGTTGCTTCAGGACATTTTAAGTTTTTTCAAGTCGCATCCAATCCCTTCAAGATATTTGAATTCTTCCCAAGTTGCTTCAACTCTTTTCAAGTCGCTTCCAATGCTTCCAATCCCTTCAAGATATTTCACATCTTCCCAGGTCACTTCAAGACATCTCAAGTCACTTCAAGTCCTTCTTCTGGTCTCGTAATCCTTTAGGACGGTTAAGAATATTTTATTTAGGGCACTTTCTAAGGAATTTCGACAACCGGGGGAATAACAATTTTTACGACTCATCATCGACTCAGCCTTTTCTTTCTGTTTCTAATAATTTACTGATAATAATCGTAACCGTCTCGTCATCGTGATCGCACTTTAGCTTCCTAACCTCAACAATTGACATTGACGTTTCGTTCCCTCGGCCACGGCCGTAAGTTCATCATGCGGCGTTGCCAGATTGAAAAAACCAACTACTTCACAAACTTTTGTTTTCACGGGGGGTGGAGCTAAGTTTAAATTTCAAAATTTTATTTTCAGCTGATTGCGACTTTTACATCAACTGAGTTCACCACACTATACAATATCGCTTACATCAATATGCAGTACTAAAAAATGACTTGTATACTACCCCATTCGCGTCAATACATTTCAAGTCTTTCCGAAGCCGATTCAAGTTTCTTCAAGACATTTCAAGTGCTTTCAAGTCACTTTTCTCCGAATAGAACGTGCTATTTTTTCTTCAAACGCTGAAAATCGCCCACGAAATACAAATCTGACAGATTACTAACTTCAATGTACACATGAATTTCTGTCTAAAAGTGAACATCTCACTTCCCGATTATTTTCTAAGACGTCATACACAAGTTTTATGCAATTCTATTTTCTTCAAAATAATGTAAACATCAGCGCTAAATCTAAATTATATACTGAGACGACGGCGCGACGACACCGGAAGCGAATGATGTCATGATGATGTCACCACGTATGGTAACGTGATTAATCTAGAACAGTCCACATGAGAACGTCGGGGAATAATTGTTCACATAGGATGCTCTCACGAGCCTAGAAGATTCTGTCGCGGTGATCTCATACTGTACCACGCTCGTACAAGAGAATGATCTCATTCTTCGGGAATAATCGATTGCGCCGAAAGCATGATCTCATGAGCATCGTGAACAAGTGGTGGTCAGCGTGGTATCGTGGAAAAAAAAAAGTTAAGTCTTTTTTAAGAAAAGTTAGTAGTATCGGTGTGCACCAGAATTTTCTTTAAATTCTCGAACCCGCCCGGCTCAGGCTACGTTACAATACGCTGCCGATTTGACAGGCCTCTCAAATTCTTCAAAGCACACGATTGGTAAATTGAGCGGCCAACAAAATTTTTTGTCTTGTCTACTCAGCAAAAATGGTCAATTGGGCGGCAGACAAAACTCTTTGTTTGCCTAAGCAGCAAGTACGGTCAATTGGGCGTACTTTGTCTGTCTAGGCAGAGAAATGGACATTTCTCATTGCCAATTGACGTATACAATGTCACGTTTTTCTGTATATTATTGTGTAGGATTTAGCCTAATTTATAGATAAACATGTTTTACTTACATAATTTAACCGCTTTCTCGCAATTTTACACTGTTTCTTGCGGGAAAAAAAAAATTACGTGATTTTTTCCCAGACCCCCCCACGTGAGATTGTGTGATATTCGGCTCGACCACCTCCCGCCCTAAACGCCCGTAATTAATGTTGTATGTTGTACGTCACATGTTGTAGAAATAATGTCTGTCTTGACATATTACTGCATAATCAATTGATTTTTCTCGATTTCTTCAACCGCCCGAAAGACATGTTTCTACAGCCATCTGTTGTTGTTTTTTGAGTCAGCAAAACCACACATTTTAATCTACACTGATGGATCGAGCCTTAATCTGAAAAGAGTTGCGGACCATCAGGCAGAATCACTATAAGTATAAAGATGTTAAGAAGTTAAGCACCCTATTTTTAGACGACCCATTTGAAGCGATAAGCCGTTTATGTGAGCCGGATGCTCGTTCATTTTCTTTACCTGACTATTATGGCTGAAACCCATCACCCATTGGGGTTAGATAGGATCTGCTGTGTTAAAATGACCACCCAACTTCATCGTTGTACGCTTGTTTTTCTTCTGGTATCAAAACAAGATGTATGGAAATTGTTCTGCTAAAAACCACAGTCATTCTTGTTTACCTCCTTCAGTATATCAATCTACAATGCAAACAAAACTCGGGTTATTTTAACAATTACTGTAAGGTCGACCTGGAAAGATCCAGATGCGAGATACAAGCATGATTTAAGACGGAGCTTAAGGACGATAAACCTGCTACATGCTCTCGGCAATAGATTTGTTGATTTCCGGTAACTAGTTTATGGGTAACACACAGCGTACAGCAGGTACGCCACGTATCGGTGTTTGCAGTAACGGTATCAAAATATACGGGCACATTTGCAGGTTGTTCAATTCGGGAAACGGCATCGTCAATCAACCCAAACCAGAACCGAATCTTTGTCGACTTTCTATTAAGAAATAATAAAGTATTGATTGATTTGGTCCCTCGGGTCCGGATAAAATTAAGCGACTCACTTTAGTATATCGTTTGATCTCCACGGATGATTTACTTTGCTTTGTCAAAACGTGCATTCGCTTTTTTTGATCGAGTATTGTTTTTGGACCGGGGCCACAGCGACTGTTTATTTTTGTAATTTATGCCAGCGGTTCTTCATTCCGAGTAATTGTGCGGCCGAACGATGTTGACACCTTCTGGTTAGCATGACGACGCGATAAATTATGGTAATGAATGATGAATAAGTACAAATAAGGCACCTGAATTTCAGGACTTTTGATCTTTGGCCGGTGGAATTGTTTGAGTTGTGGATTTTAGCTCCAATTAGCGAATAGTCTGTAAACTGTTATTTGCGACTAGTTCCTAATTGCAGGTACGTTATATGGGAGTGACACAATCTAATTGTTTTTGTAAAGCAGATGTGCTGAATAAGGGTTAAACAATGAGCGGTTAAATACAAGGAGTTCCTTGCAATGACGGATATCTTCCTTTTCAGACGTCTACCTTCATAAATGGTTCCATCAAAGAGGGTTCGTTTTTCCCGTTCTGTCCAAAACCGGTTCGAATAAGCCAAAAATGACTATGACTTGGTTGCGTCTGTAGTCTTAATTGGGTCTAGACCGAGCTTATCAGTGATGACTTTGACTGGGATTAACCAGCCCGAGCAAGAGGTCGCATGGCATCAATTTTTGCCTATCGTTTAACGGGGGGTCAAAGTTTTTGAAGCGTTACTGATGTTGCAATTAAGAAGTAATTAATGGCTTCATTTTTAGAAGACTTCATTGTATGGGAATTACATTGTTTGCTTATGGTCGTCACGAGGTTTCTATTACGGCCATTTATAACGTGAACTTTCTATTTCACGTGTGAGTTGAAACTATATCTCTATGAGTTATATTTATGAGTGGAAATTTTTTGATGGTCTTCCAGCAGCACTTTTTGTTATAATTTACATTAATAACTCCGACATCACCATCAGCAATTGTCAACAAAGTTTATTACCCAAATGGTATTAATCGACTTGGCTTCTGAGTGTTTTGCAACATAATTATACACTGTACGCAATAGTATGTTGATTGTATTGTTTCCAGCAATCGGTTTGTGAAATTAGAAGCAACGTGCGGAATTGTGAAATTTGATTACCTACAAAGTAATTGTACGTACGGACACAATTAAAATAATACGCGTCTGGTAAGAGTCTTCGGATTATTGTTTGGATGCTGAAAATTATTTATTCATTTCCAAATTTTATTTTGTGGTAGACATATTGATAATTCTTTTGACTTAGACGAGCCTGTCAAAATGAGATTAGACTGTCGCCAAACTAATCATGTGCAACTCAACGCATCTCTTTGCCCCAGAAGCCAAGGACATCAAAACGTGAGAAGAACGTGGACGTGCAAGGGCGTATTTATAAGGAAGACGCGGTTATCATTCAGAGTGATCTCCAGCTCTTTTGTCCGGCGAGTTTATCGATGTTATTTTCGCACCTGCAGCTGAAGAACCAAGTGTCGACGGTAATTATCGTGATCAACACGATGAGCGAACTCTCACTTATCTGATGTTCGCTTTGAACTCCGCGCTGAACTTTGATAATTACGTGCTGATGTGTTAAATCGAAACGTTCAATTATAAAACCGGAACGTCGGCCGTCTGACGGATGGGATGTTAAATCCGTTCTGTGCGGATTCCGAAAAGTTTAGGAGGATCTTTACACTTGCAGACGCAGTTAAAAAAAAAAGCAAATTTGGAATTGATTACCGTCATTACGGAAGTTCTTTTCGAAACGTGAAAAAAATTGCGAGACATTATTCCATACCAGTTTGGATAAATGGAACAATGGCTATGTCAATTTGTCTTTAAATCTCTCATGTTAAATTGAGGTGTTCAACCTTCAACCTTTCGTGGCGTGATAATAGTATGTGTAATGTTAGATCGATTAGTTGTTTGGTTATTCTGGAGCAGATAAGTGAAGGGGACTCACGAAATTCTGCTGACCAACTCTTACCTCAGGCAGTGCGTCGCTTGAATGGAGCCAGTAAGCGCCAGTACCACCAAAATAAATCCGAAGAAATAATTTCGGTAGCAAACCAAAGGATCCATTGTGGCTACAGTGGAAGTCCCTTAACTTAAAATTTCTTTTTATTATTTTTCCCCCTGGGGGTGGGATCTTTATTTGAGTCCCTGCTGGGAGTTCATAACCAACAATTCAAAACTTTGTACATTATTTCTTCTATTCGTCGTTTTTTCGTCTAATTTGCTTGGACAGATGAAGACTGTCGCCGCTGAATACATTCCACATTCCAAACTTCCATCATTTTCAAATTCAGGCTGCAAATTTCGCGAATATTATATTTTACATTCCAAATTCCAGATTTTACATTCCGCATTTCAGAATTCAAATTCCAAATCTAGAGTGCAAATTTTATGTTTCAGATTTCACAACTGTCGGTTTTGCTTCTCACATTCCAGATTTCGTATTTCTTATTTTATATTTGAGCATTGAGATTTCAGACTACAGATTCTAGACTTCCCTCTTGAGGACTGGAAATTTCACATTCCGCATTGCAGATTTCGATTCTAGAATTCACATTTCAAATAAATATGTGATGCAGATTCTATATTTCACATTCCAAATTCCGAATTTCATATTTCGGATTGCAGAATTCCAATTTCAGACTTTCGGTTTCAGATTCCAAATTTCGGGCTTTGCCTGTCACATTCCAGATTTCATCATACATGTTTCGGATTACCGATTTCACTCTTCAGGTCGAGAAATTTCAGATTCTAGATGCTACATTCCACATTCCACCTTTCCATTTTCAAATTCAGGATGCAGATTTCGTAAATCCTATATTTCACATTTCAAATTCCAGATTTTACATTCCGTCTTTCAGAACTCAAATTCCAAATCTAGAATGCAAATTTTATGTTTCAGATTTCACAACTGTCGGTTTTGCTTCTCACATTCCAGATTTCGTATTTCTTATTTTATATTTGAGCATTGAGATTTCAGATTACAGATTCTAGACTTCCCTCTTGAAGACTGGAAATTTCACATTCCGCATTGCAGATTTCGATTCTAAAATTCACATTTCAAAGAAATATGTAATGCAGATTCTATATTTCACATTCAAAATTCCGAATTACATATTTCGGATTGCGGAATTCCAATTTCAGACTTTTGGTTTCAGATTCCAAATTTCGGGCTTTGCCTGTCACATTCCAGATTTCATCATACATGTTTCGGATTACCGATTTCACTCTTCAGGTCGAGAAATTTCAGATTCTAGATGCTACATTCCACATTCCACCTTTCCATTTTCAAATTCAGGATGCAGATTTCGTAAATCCTATATTTCACATTTCAAATTCCAGATTTTACATTCCGCCTTTCAGAACTCAAATTCCAAATCTAGAATGCAAATTTTATGTTTCAGATTTCACAACTATCGGTTTTGCTTCTCACATTCCAGATTTCGTATTTCTTATTTTATATTTGAGCATTGAGATTTCAGATTACAGATTCTAGACTTCCCTCTTGAGAACTGGAAATTTCACATTCCGCATTGCAGATTTCGATTCTAAAATTCACATTTCAAATAAATATGTAATGCAGATTCTATATTTCATATTCCAAATTCCGAATTTCATATTTGGGATTGAGGAATTCCAATTTCAGACTTTCGGTTTCAGATTCCAAATTTCGGGCTTTGCCTGTCACATTCCAGATTTCATCGTACATGTTTCGGATTACCGATTTCACTCTTCAGGTCGAGAAATTTCAGATTCTAGATGCTACATTCCACATTCCACCTTTCCATTTTCAAATTTAGATTTCAAATTTGGGATGCAGATTGCGCAAATCCTATATTTCACATTTCAAATTCCAGATTTTACATTCCGTCTTTCAGAACTCAAATTCCAAATCTAGAATGCAAATTTTATGTTTCAGATTTCAGAACTGTCGGTTTTGCTTCTCACATTCCAGATTTCGTATTTCTTATTTTATACTTGAGCATTGAGATTTCAGATTACAGATTCTAGCATTCCCTCTTGAGGACTGGAAATTTCACATTCCGCATTGCCAGATTTCGATTCTAAAATTCACATTTCAAATAAATATGTAATGCAGATTCTATATTTCACATTCCAAATTCCGAATTTCATATTTCGGATTGCGGAATTCCAATTTCAGACTTTCGGTTTCAGATTCCAAATTTCGGGCTTTGCCTGTCACATTCCAGATTTCATCATACATGTTTAGGATTACCGATTTCACTCTTCAGGTCAAGAAATTTCAGATTCTAGATGCTACATTCCACATTCCACCTTTCCATTTTCAAATTTAGATTTCAAAATCGGGATGCAGGTTTCGTAAGTCCTATATTTCACATTTCAAATTCCAGATTTTACATTCCGCCTTTCAGAACTCAAATTCCAAATCTAGAATGCAAATTTTATGTTTCAGATTTCACAACTGTCGGTTTTGCTTCTCACATTCCAGATTTCGTATTTCTTATTTTATATTTGAGCATTGAGATTTCAGATTACAGATTCTAGACTTCCCTCTTGAGGACTCTAAATTTCACATTCCGCATTGCAGATTTCGATTCTACAATTCACATTTCAAATAAATATGTAATGCAGATTCTATATTTCACATTCAAAATTCCGAATTTCATATTTCGGATTGCGGAATTCCAATTTCAGACTTTCGGTTTCAGATTCCAAATTTCGGGCTTTGCCTGTCAAATTCCAGATTTCATCATACATGTTTCGGATTACCGATTTCGCTCTTCAGGTCGAGAAATTTCAGATTCTAGATGCTACATTCCACATTCCACCTTTCCATTTTCAAATTTAGATTTCAAATTCAGGATGCAGATTTCGGAAATCCTATATTTCACATTTCAAATTCCAGATCTTACATTCCGTCTTTCAGAACTCAAATTCCAAATCTAGAATGCAAATTTTATGTTTCAGATTTTACAACTGTCGGTTTTGCTGCTCACATTCCAGATTTCGTATTTCTTATTTTATATTTGAGCACTGAGATTTCAGATTACAGATTCTAGCATTCCCTCTTGAGGACTGGAAATTTCACATTCCGCATTGCAGATTTCGATTCTAAAATTCACATTTCAAATAAATATGTAATGCAGATTCTATATTTCACATTCCAAATTCCGAATTTCATATTTCGGATTGCGGAATTCCAATTTCAGACTTTCGGTTTCAGATTCCAAATTTCGGGCTTTGCCTGTCACATTCCAGATTTCATCATACATGTTGGGGATTACCGATTTCACTCTTCAGGTCGAGAAATTTCAGATTCTAGATCCTACATTCTACATTCCACCTTTCCATTTTCAAATTTAGATTTCAAACTCGGGATGCAGATTGCGCAAATCCTATATTTCACATTTCAAATTCCAGATTTTACATTCCGCCTTTCAGAACTCAAATTCCAAATCTAGAATGCAAATTTTACAGATTTCCCAATTGTTGGTTTTCACTCTTCAAGTCTAGAGATTTCACATTCTAGATTGCAAATTCCGATTACAAATTTCGGGTTTTGTGTCACATTCCAGATTTCGTATTTTAAATTTCATCATACATATTTCGGATGACAGACTTCACGTTTTAGGTTTAGAGGTTTCACATTCTAGATGTAACATTGCACACTCCAGATTTCCATTTCAAATTTAGATTTTCAATTCAGGATGCAGATTTCGCAACTGTTGTAATATTTCACATTCCATTTTCCAGATTATACATTCCGCGTTTCAGAATTCAAGTTTCTAATCTAGATTGTAAATTTTAGGTTTCAGATTTCACAACTGTCGGTTTTGCTTGTCACATTCCAGATTTCGTATTTCGTATTTTAGATTTAAGCATACAGATTTCAGATTCTCAAATTTAGAATTCTAATTTATAACGCAGATTTCGGAGCTGCTATATTTCACAATCCGTATTCAAAATTTCACATTTCGGATTACAGAATTCCAATTTCACATTTAGAATGCAGATTTTAGATTCCAAATTTCCGGTTTTGCCTATCACATTCCAGATTTCGTATTTTAGATTTCAGATTGTGAATTCTAGACTGCACGGTTCAGGTTTAGAGGTTTCACATTCTAGATGGTACATTCTACATTACAGATTCCAGACTTTACATTCCGCATTTCAGAATTTAAATTTCAACTAGAATGCAAATTTTACAGATTTCCAAATTGTCGGTTTTGCTTGTCGCATTCCTGATTTCGGATTTCGTATTTTACAGTTGAGCATATAGATTTCAGACCACAGATTCTAGACTTCACGCTCCAGGTCTAGAAATTTCACATTCTAGATTTTACATTCCGCATTGTAGATTTCGATTCTCAAATTTAGATTTAAAACTTATAATGCAGAATTTCGCAGATTCTATATTTCAGATTTCGGATTGCAGAGTTCCAATTTCACATTTAGAATGCAGATTTTAGGTTTCAGAATACCCATTTCGGGTTCTGCCTGTCACATTCCGGATTTCGCATTTTAGATTTCATCATACATATTTCGGATTACCGATTTCACTCTTCAGGTCGAAAGATTTCAGATTCTAGATGATACATTAAACATTCCACATTTCCATTTTCAAATTCAGGATGTAGATTTCGGAAATTCTATATTTCACATTCCAAATTCCAGAATTTACATTCCGCATTCCAGAATCCAAATTTCACATCTAGAATGCAAATTTTATGTTTTAGACTTCCCAATTGTCGGTTTTGCTGTCGCATTCCACATTTCGTTTTTTAAATTTCATCATACATATACATATCGGATTACAGACTTCACGCTTCAGTTTTAGAGGTTTCACATTCTATATGTTACATTCCACATTTTAGATGCCAGATTTTACATTCCGCATTTCAGAATTCAAATTCCAAATCTAGAGTGCAAATTTTATGTTTCAGATTTCCCAATTATCAGTTTTGTTTGTCACATTCCTGATTTCGTATTTTAGATTTGAGCATACAGATTTCAGATTACAGATTCTAGACTTCACGCTTCAGGTTCAGAGATTTCACATTCTAGATTCTACATTCCACATTCCAGACTTCCATTTTCAAATTCATAATGCAGATTTCGCAAATTCTATATTTCACATCCCAAATTCTAGATTTTACATTCCGCATTTCAGAATTCAAATTTCACATCTTGAATGCAAATTTTATGTTTCAGATTTCACACTCGGTTTTGCTTCTCACATTCCAGATTTCGTATTTCTTATTTTATATTTGAGCATACAGATTTAAAATTACAGATTCTAGACTTCACGCTTTAGGTCTAGAGATTTCACATTCCGCATTGCGGATTTCGATTCACAAATTCAGATTTCAAATGTATAATGCAGATTTCGCAGATTCTATATATTTCACATTCCAAATTCCAAATTTCATATTTGGGATTGCGGCATTACAGTTTCACATTTAGAATGTAGATTTTAGGTTTCCGATTACAAATTTCGGGTTTTGCCTGTCACATTCCAGATTTCATCATACATGTTTCGAATTACAGATATCACTCTTCAGGTCGAGAAATTTCAGATTCTAGATGCTACATTCCACATTCCACCTTTATATTTTCAAATTTAGATTTCAAGTTCAGGATGCAGATTTCGCAAATCCTATATGTATTTCATATTTCAAATTCCAGATTTTACATTCCGCATTTCAGAACTCAAATTCCAAATCTAGAATGCAAATTTTACAGATTTCCCAATTGTCGGTTTTGCTTGTCACATTCCAGATTTCGATTTCGTATTTTAGATTTGAGCATATAGATTTCAGACCACAGATTCTAGACTTCACGCTCCAGGTCTAGAAATTTCACATTCTAGATTTTACATTCCGCATTGTAGATTTCGATTCTCAAATTTAGATTTCAAATTTATAATGCAGAATTTCGCAGATTCTATATTTCACATTCCATATTCCAAATTTCACATTTCAGATTACCGATTTCACTCTTCAGGTCGAGAAATTTCAGATTCTAGATGCTACATTCTACATTCCACCTTTCCATTTTCAAATTTAGATTTCAAATTCAGGATTCAGATTTCGCAGATTCTATATATATTTCACATTCCAAATTCCAGATTTTACAATCCGCATTCCAGAATCCAAATTTCAGATCTAGAATGCAAATTTTATGTTTTAGACTTCCCAATTGTCGGTTGTGCTGTCGCATTTCACATTTCGTTTTTTAAATTTCATCATACATATACATATCGGATTACAGACTTCACGCTTCAGTTTTAGAGGTTTCACATTCTATATGCTACATTCCACATTCCAGATGCCAGATTTTACATTCCGCATTTCAGAATTTAAATTTCAAATCTAGAATGCAAATTTTGTGTTTCAGATTTCCCAATTGTCGCTTTTGCTTGTCGCATTCCAGATTTCGGGTTTCGTATTTTTTAGATTTAAGCATACAGATTCTAGACTTCACTCTTCACATTCCGCATAGCAGATTTCGATTCTCAAATTTATAATGCAGATTTCGCAAATTCTAGATATCTCATTCCAGATCCCAGATTTCACATTTCGGATTGCAGAATTCGAATTTCACATTTAGGATGCAGATTTTAGGTTTCAGATTCAAAATTTCGGATTTTGCCTGTCACATTCCAGATTTCGTATTTAAATTTCAGATCGTCAATTCTAGACTGCACGCTTGAGGTTTAGAGGTTTCACATTCTAGATGCTAAATTCCACATTCCAGATTTCCATTTTCCAATTTAAATTTCTGATGCCGATTTCACAAATTCTACATTCCAGATGCCAGATTTTACATTCCCCATTTCAGAATTTAAATTTCAAATCTAGAATGCAAATTTTGTGTTTCAGATTTCCCAATTGTCGCTTTTCCTTGTCGCATTCCAGATTCTAGACTAGATCTCCCATTCCGCATTGCAAATTTAGATTCTCAAATTTAGATTGAAAATTTATAATGCAGATTTTGCGAATTCTAGATTTCACATTACAAATCCCTAATTTCACATTCCGCATTGCAAAATTCCAGATTTCATATTCAGAATGCAAATTTTAGGTCTCAGATTCCAAATTTCGGGTTTTGCATGTCACATTCTAGATTTCGTATTTTAGATTTCATATTGCAAATTCTTCTTCACTTCACGATTCGGGTTTTCAGGGGTTTCACATTCTAGATTCTACATTCCACATTCCAGACTTCCAGTGCATTATTAATAAAAAATTGTCTATAGACAATTTTGCCAGAAAGCGCCGACGACTTGTTAATATAACATGTAATTTATTTATTGTTGAATTTGGCAGGTCGAGTTGGAGAATTCCACTGTATTTCTACAATAGATCTCAATTGTTTTAACCGCAAAACGAAGGGAGAAAATAAATGTTCCTTGTGTTCTGAATCTCTATTTAGAGCTGCAATAAAGAGTGTTTTTCATTAATGTGACTAATTAACAACTGTCACTACAAGTTGCAACCTTGCGTGTGCATTAAAACAAAAAGCTTTTTTATGTTTTCCGAAGACAGATCATGACAACTTTATCGTAAAAGCATGAAAAAAATAGCACTAAATATGCAAAGAAAGCTTTTAACGATTTATTATCTAAATGTGTTTAATTAAAGGTTGATCAACAGTTGAAAATGAAATGTCTAAGTCAGAAGTCTTTGAAGGACTTTGAGCTGGTTATATCAGTTTTATTACCGTTAAATTGTTATGTACTCGTTATTTTACCCTTTCCACAGATCAGAACCATCCTGGATGCAACTTCACGAACCCCATTGTTTATTTTAATAACGTCGTTTTATAAACTGTGAACACCAGCGATTAAATTGTTAAAGGTAATAAAACTTTTTACTGTCACAACGTGGGTGGAATCGTCCATTAATAATTAAGTTGACAAATTGTTCGTTGAAACATCAATTACGAAGTCAACCAAGGAAGATCGATGGTGGGTGGTGTAAAAATAAACATGCCTTAAATATTTTATTTGTTTTGGACATATATTTAGTCAGGTTTATTTACGTACTCTAGACAACAAATAGTCGGAATCTCGGCCGGATTTTGTACCCACTTCTGTTATAAATTATTCCTACGTTTTTTATGCCTTTTAATTGGCGCTGTAAAATACGAGGTAATGCTTTTATTGGGCTTTTATGCCTGCGTGCCTATCTGTTTCAATTAAAATTTTTATGGCGACGGTCAAGTGGAGAGTATTGTTCCATCGTAAAAGGGTCGTTCGTGAAGGTGCTCTAAGCCCACGACGCATTCTCCAAATAAATAAGTAGTGTAAACAGGAAACAGCGAAAATAATTCCAATTGCGAAAATGGCAATTTCGGAAAAAAGCCGGGAGCTTTGATGTCGGCGTGTTTTTACAAGCAAGTGAAATGAGAACAAAATTTACATTCATGGAAGCTTTTGCAATTTCTAAATGAGAAAAATAAACGGTGCAGCGAATTGTAAACAGAAAGAAGTCGGCAAGCGCAATTTATTTTAATTTACGTCGGGGCAAATGACATTTTCAAGCGACGTTGAGAAGAAAAATTGCGTTAGGAACAAATTATTTTCAATTTGGCTGCTAATCGGGGCGTTTTCAATTTGTTCCAGTTTAAAGGACTATTTTGGAGATTACAATTTTTGACACCTATGCGACGGCTCGAAATTCGTGACAACACGGCCATTCTGTGCAAATCTTGAACTCGTTGTCAACCTCAAATCGATTAATAAACGGATCATCAACTCCGCAGGTTGAATAATTCAGTAATATTTTGAAGTCAAGGTGAAGTTGAAGAACCTTGAGACCATCGCGCAATTTTATTAGATTAGCATTCGAGCAATAAATCAGTCTGCACGTAAAGTGTTGATATTTACACTGCAGTAAAACCGTGGCTGTGCGACGCTAAAATCACCATAAAAAATTGAATAATCATTTATGAGCGTTACGTCATTAGAAAGTATTGGAACTAATTAAAATATCGATGATATTGTAAATTGAGGCGTGGTGAAACACGAAGCTTTTTTTCCCGATCACGATACATTGCTCACATGACGTTTCCCATTATAACACAACTGCTAATTACATCCCATTGTGGAAACGGCGAACCGATGGTCGTACAAAGAGGGGCAGCATAGACCCATTAATTACTTTAAGATTAACTTGTCATTGTGTGCAGCATTAGCTTACTTTCGAGTTCCAGAACAAGCAATTTAATTTGATGATTGTAATTAGTTCGGGTACAGTCGACCAAAATAACAAACAATTAACGCTGCCATTACGATACTGCAATCGTTCGGCGTGCGTTCCTCTCAGTCCCGGCTTATTAATTTTTGTTTGCTTTGTTATTGTTTAAAGGTCGGCATGCAAAAAATTGGTTTGCAGTGGAACTCCCCGTTATTGAAACAATAAATAAAAACAATCGTATAACGTTGTAAAAAACAACAAATAACCAGAACCACCAGTACCTGCCCGAATGTTCGGACAGGATGATGTCATCCTTCCAGACTAACCAGAGTTATCGTGAATAATCAAGTAAATATTGACGGGCCTTTTAAAATATTCGAGTTACAGCAGTTCCACTGTATGTAGAATCGACTCAATTATCCCATAGCTCAGTGGATGTAATTGAAAAAAGCTCCGATCGTGCAGACTAAAAACGCCCATCTTGCCCGAAGGAGATTGAAAGCTGAAACAGGTTCTTTCAAAACTTTACCTAGAAGTAATTTATTATAATTTCAAATATACATTTCAAATAAACACCTTTGCGCCGAAATGGGATGTTTTTACGAGATTTCTACCTGCTGTGATGGACAAGATGCCATTGTAACTGGAACCGGTAGTTTCCACTGGCTTATGGGCAAAAAGCTTTTACTGGAATTACTATGATGAAGATCAAATGGCTCGAATTACTTAGAGTAGATAGCGAAGGACCATTCAACGGAATGAGAATTTGTCGAAGATGCGGTCACCGCTGACCAATTTGGTCATACATATTTGTGATTATTAGTGTATTTAATAGTTCAGAACATCAAACACAAAATGAAATATGAGTACTGGACATAATATTATATTTTTCGGCCTCCGTGTAAAATTAGTTATTTTCCAATCGTCCAAATCGTCTCGAAATAGCTATTTTTGTTATAAGTGGCTAAAATACAATTTTTGCGAACGAGGCGTAGCCGAGTCTGGAATAGCAGATGAGTCCGCAAAAACTTTTTAGGTGCGCGCAACAAACAATGTTTTTTTATATTTCATTGTGATTCTTGAAGTCTACTTCTTTTTGACTTTTCTCTAGTATACCGGTGCGCTCATGCCCATCCAAGCTACTATGTTATGTTAACACTTTATCATGGTAAAAAAACATCTCTGGTTCCGGAAACTTTTCGAAAAAAAAAACTTTCTAGGAAAATTGTTTTCGCTCAAATCGATCGGTAAATAGCTATTTACATAATCTATTTAATCAAAAATAATCCGCAAAAGGATGCTATGACAATTTTTAGGGACTAGACCGTAAATGCATCATTTTACGGACTGAAATGAGTCCCTAAAATTGTAATTTTGGGAAGCATGTACAAAAAACAATATTTGCCTGCCTAGGCTAGAAAATGGAAACCAGGGATTTTCAATGCAAGCTTTTAGGTTCGTTGGATTTATCTCCGCCCCGAATAGCAGAATAACTATTAAAACATCGGAAAAATTACAGGGAGGGGGGCCTGGTATAGGGCAACGACACTAACAAAGCCCCCTGGTACAGGGTGCCCCCATGGGGCATGAGGGCCCCCTGCAACAGTGAACAATGAAAATCTTTCTTCGGCCGAAAATGTTTTGTTTATCACACATCCAGAAACTGTTTTGCAAGTGCTAACGCCTCGCCTCCACAGTGTGAACTCGCACTTGCAAAATGACAGTTTCTGGCCTCGCAATAAAACATACTATTTTGTATTCGTTTTGTGAAATACATATGGCAGAAAGTGGTACATATTACAGGGTTCTCAGCCACCTGGAAAATATGGAAAACCTGGAAATATCAGGAAATTTGATACTTAAAAAAAATCAGGGAATTATCAGAGAATTTTGGCTGTTTATATGAAAAATCAGGGAAATTTTGTATAGTCACCTAGAATTTTACAATCTCGAGAACTATTGAAAACGAAATAGTGTATTAGACAACAAGTGTTAGAAGTGCAACTTTTTTTCACAAGTGCGGAGCTGCAGCCGAGTTTAATAATAATCTACACGCGTGAAAACACTAAGCACACTAACACGACTTTTAGGGTGTGAAGTGTCACTTTTTTCACTTAGTAAAAAGGGGTTATGACGTCAACTTCTTTTAACACGTCACACCCTAAAATTAATTAAAAACCCACTTTTTTTAATGGAATTTTAAAAACATAATTTTTTTAATTTTGAAAAAGTTGCACTTTAGAGAAGTGCAGCCTAAATTGTATCCAACGTACTGGTCCAGTCCCTGGAAAATTCTGAAAAGTATCCTGGAAAACCTGGAAATGTCAGGGAATTTGAAACTTAAAAAAAATCTGGGAATTATCAGAGAATTTTGGCTGTTTATATGAAAAATCAGGGAAATTTTGTATAGTCACCTAGAATTTTACAATCTCGAGAACTATTGAAAACGAAATAGTATATTAGACAACAAGTGTTAGAAGTGCAACTTTTTTCACAAGTGCGGAGCTGCAGCCGAGTTTAATAATAATCTACACGCGTGAAAACACTAAGCACACTAACACGAGTTTTAGGGTGTGAAGTGTCACTTTTTTCACTTAGTGAAAAAGGGTTATGACGTCAACTTTTTTTAACACTTCACACCCTAAAATTAATTAAAAAACCCACTTTTTTTAATAGAATTTTAAAAACATAATTTTTTTAATTTTGAAAAAGTAGCACTTTAGAGAAGTGCAGCGTAAATTGTATCCAACGTACTGGACCGGTCCCTGGAAAATTCTGAAAAGTATCCTGGAAAACCTGGAAATGTCAGGGAATTTGAAACTTAAAAAAAATCTGGGAATTATCAGGAAATTTTGGCTGTTTATATGAAAAATCAGGGAAATTTTGTATAGTCACCTAGAATTTTACAATCTCGAGAACTATTGAAAACGAAATAGTATATTAGACAACAAGTGTTAGAAGTGCAACTTTTTTTCACAAGTGCGGAGCTGCAGCCGAGTTTAATAATAATCTACACGCGTGAAAACACTAAGCACACTAACACGAGTTTTAGGGTGTGAAGTGTCACTTTTTTCACTTAGTGAAAAAGGGTTATGACGTCAACTTTTTTTAACACTTCACACCCTAAAATTAATTAAAAAAACCCACTTTTTTTATTGGAATTTTAAAAACATAATTTTTTTTAATTTTGAAAAAGTAGCACTTTAGAGAAGTGCAGCGTAAATTGTATCCAACGTACTAGTCCAGTCCCTGGAAAATTCTGAAAAGCATCCTGGAAAACATGGAAATGTCAGGGAATTTGAAACTTAAAAAAAATCTGGGAATTATCAGAGAATTTTGGCTGTTTATATGAAAAATCAGGGAAATTTTGCATAGTCACCTAGAATTTTACAATCTCGAGAACTATTGAAAACGAAATAGTATATTAGACAACAAGTGTTAGAAGTGCAACTTTTTTTCACAAGTGCGGAGCTGCAGCCGAGTTTAATAATAATCTACACGCGTGAAAACACTAAGCACACTAACACGAGTTTTAGGGTGTGAAGTGTCACTTTTTTCACTTAGTGAAAAAGGGTTATGACGTCAACTTTTTTTAACACTTCACACCCTAAAATTAATTAAAAAACCCACTTTTTTTAATGGAATCTTAAAAACATATTTTTTTTTATTTTGAAAAAGTAGCACTTTAGAGAAGTGCAGCGTAAATTGTATCCAACGTACTGGTCCAGTCCCTGGAAAATTCTGAAAAGTATCCTGGAAAACCTGGAAATGTCAGGGAATTTGAAACTTACAAAAAATCTGGGAATTATCAGGAAATTTTGGTTGTTTATATGAAAAATCAGGGAAATTTTGTATAGTCACCTAGAATGTCACAATCTCGAGAACTATTGAAAACGAAATAGTATATTAGACAACAAGTGTTAGAAGTGCAACTTTTTTTTACAAGTGCGGAGCTGCAGCCGAGTTTAATAATAATCTACACGCGTGAAAACACTAAGCACACTAACACGAGTTTTAGGGTGTGAAGTGTCACTTTTTTCACTTAGTGAAAAAGGGTTATGACGTCAACTTTTTTTAACACTTCACATCCTAAAATTAATTAAAAAACCCACTTTTTTTAATAGAATTTTAAAAACATATTTTTTTTTTATTTTGAAAAAGTAGCACTTTAGAGAAGTGTAGCGTAAACTGTATCCAACGTACTGGTCCAGTCCCTGGATAATTCTGAAAAGTATCCTAGAAAACCTGGTAATGTCAGGGAATTTGAAACTTAAAAAAAATCTGGGAATTATCAGGGAATTTTGGCTGTTTATATGAAAAATCAGGGAAATTTTGTATAGTCACCTAGAATTTTACAATCTCGAGAACTATTGAAAACGAAATAGTATATTAGACAACAAGTGTTAGAAGTGCAACTTTTTTTTACAAGTGCGGAGCTGCATCCGAGTTTAATAATAATCTACACGCGTGAAAACACTAAGCACACTAACACGAGTTTTAGGGTGTGAAGTGTCACTTTTTTCACTTAGTGAAAAAGGGTTATGACGTCAACTTTTTTTAACACTTCACACCCTAAAATTAATTAAAAAACCCACTTTTTTTAATGGAATTTTAAAAACATAATTTTTTTTATTTTGAGAAAGTAGCACTTTAGAGAAGTGCAGCGTAAATTGTATCCAACGTACTGGTCCAGTCCCTGGAAAATTCTGAAAAGTATCCTGGAAAACCTGGAAATTTCAGGGAATTTTCAACTTAAAAAAAATCTGGGAATTATCAGGGAATTTTGGCTGTTTATATGAAAAATCAGAGAAATTTTGTATAGTCACCTAGAATTTTACAATCTCGAGAACTATTGAAAACGAAATAGTATATTAGACAACAAGTGTTAGAAGTGCAACTTTTTTTCACAAGTGCGGAGCTGCAGCCGAGTTTAATAATAATCTACACGCGTGAAAACACTAAGCACACTAACACGAGTTTTAGGGTGTGAAGTGACACTTTTTTCACTTAGTGAAAAAGGGTTATGACGTCAACTTTTTTTAACACTAAACACCCTAAAATTAATTAAAAAACCCACTTTTTAATGGAATTTTAAAAACATAATTTTTTTAATTTTGAAAAAGTAGCACTTTAGAGAAGTGCAGTGTAAATTGTATCCAACGTACTGGTTCAGTCCCTGGAAAATTCTGAAAAGTATCCTGGAAAACCTGGAAATGTCAGGGAATTTGAAACTTAAAAAAAATCTGGGAATTATCAGAGAATTTTGGCTGTTTATATGAAAAATCAGGGAAATTTTGTATAGTCACCTAGAATTTTACAATCTCGAGAACTATTGAAAACGAAATAGTATATTAGACAACAAGTGTTAGAAGTGCAACTTTTTTTCACAAGTGCGGAGCTGCAGCCGAGTTTAATAATAATCTACACGCGTGAAAACACTAAGCACACTAACACGAGTTTTAGGGTGTGAAGTGTCACTTTTTTCACTTAGTGAAAAAGGGTTATGACGTCAACTTTTTTTAACACTTCACACCCTAAAATTAATTAAAAAACCCGCTTTTTTTAATAGAATTTTAAAAACATATTTTTTTTTTAATTTTGAAAAAGTTGCACTTTAGAGAAGTGTAGCGTAAACTGTATCCAACGTACTGGTGGTCCAGTCTCTGGAAAATTCTGAAAAGTATCCTGGAAAACCTGGAAATGTCAGGGAATTTGAAACTTAAAAAAAATCTGGGAATTATCAGGAAATTTTGGCTGTTTATATGAAAAATCAGGGAAATTTTGTAGTCACCTAGAATTTTACAATCTCGAGAACTATTGAAAACGAAATAGTATATTAGACAACAAGTGTTAGAAGTGCAACTTTTTTTTACAAGTGCGGAGCTGCAGCCGAGTTTAATAATAATCTACACGCGTGAAAACACTAAGCACACTAACACGAGTTTTAGGGTGTGAAGTGTCACTTTTTTCACTTAGTGAAAAAGGGTTATGACGTCAACTTTTTTTAACACTTCACACCCTAAAATTAATTAAAAAACCCACTTTTTTTAATGGAATTTTAAAAACATAATTTTTTTTATTTTGAAAAAGTAGCACTTTAGAGAAGTGCAGCGTAAATTGTATCCAACGTACTGGACCGGTCCCTGGAAAATTCTGAAAAGTATCCTGGAAAACCTGGAAATGTCAGGGAATTTCATATAGTCACCTTGCTGAGAACCCTGTTATAAGTAAATATATAAATATATCACCGTAAGTATTTAATTTGACAACTGTCAAAGCTAACCTAAAAATTTGATGTTAGTTCGTCTTTTGTCTCATTTTGTTCAGGGCAAAATTCAGCGCGAGGCGAACGCCGAGTGTTGCAATGAGCCCGAGCGTTGACAGCGCACTTGTATTGCAATATACTATTTCACAATTGCTTTCCTCGACCATTAAATGATTAATTGACTGTAACCACATTGTTAGATCACTACCTGTGATGAAGAGGCATCCCTAACCGAAATAAATAATACTGAGCACTTGGTGTAAAATATGCAGACATTAATTTATTGGCCTTATATCAATTCCATTATTATTTTCGTTTCCCAACACACCTTAATTTTGTTGTTTACAAAATTCGATATTCAAATATGTGTTACATAAAAAACGTTGTTTATTCATGCCGGGTTTCGGTGACTTTTGACTTCTTCCAACCACTATGTTGGCGTTCTTCCTGACCTTTCTTCCTTCCCCTTCTTCACGGCGGTTTTCAAGCACTGCTGCATGTAATTTTTTTCATTGTGGGGGCGCATCCAGCATTGATGACTTTTAGGACGCTGTAAGCCTAAGAAGGCCTTATTTAGGTTCTAAAATTCATCTTGTCAAGTCTTTAGATTATGCCAATTCTCAGTTGGGTTTTTTTCCAATTTCACAGGCTCTTCAAGTCCTTTGGTTTTTCAACATTCCTCTAAGATCTCAAGTTATGTAAGTTCTCTCTAAGTTCTGAGGTTTTCCAGTTTCACGACTTCCTAGTCTCCTCAGAAGTCTCAAATTTTTAAGTCCTTATTTTTTTTCCAATTCCTCAAGTTAATTTCTCTAGTTCTCAGGGTTCGTTGGGATTCTTCAAATTCTCAAGTTCCTGAAGTCTCTTTTTTATATTTATTAATTCAGTCGTCTTTTTAAACCATTTGGTTAGTCACTGTGGAGAACTAGAGGGTATATAAATATACAAAAAGTAAAAATTTGTGTTATACAGAATGTCTAGCATAAGGTTGGCCTTTGAAGTCAGAAAGTGGATATTTCTTGTTGTTACAGATCGTTCAAGAAAACAACGGAGGTGCTTATCTTTGAACTAAAAATAGAAGTCTAGAGAACCCTCTGAAACGAGCATTTTCCACGGTCCTGGCAAAATGTGCGAGCTTGTATATGACGAGCTTAAATCAAGTAAACCAACACTGACTTGCCGTTAACACTAATTAACATACCCCAGGTGTTACGATGAACCACATCAATGTCAACTTTACGACCCCGACATGTCGAGGAGCTCCAACAGTTAAAATCAAAGCACCAATTCCCCACGAAGTGAGCCAAAAAAAAAAAAAACGTGCGACTTTTGCGCTATTTACGAGGTGTTAATTACTTCAGTTATTTTCGGTGCTAAAGTTATTCGGACCCATTTTAATGGAGGACCGCGGTTTCTAATCTTGACACAACTTTAATTGCGGCGTAAATTCTGGGAACGCAACATTAATTCATAATTCAGTTGTAAGAAGCAAGAAGTGCCATCCGCACAACTTAACCAGTTTTTCACGGTTGACGGTTCCGAAGAGAACTTCGGCAATTACCAGGTGTGGAACTAGTTCACTAACGAAATAATGTACTCGGCGCAGACAATAACTTAATCTCCAAAAAGGTTTTTATATTGGAGAAGTTCAGAACAGTTCGCTGGCATCAACATTGTGCCGCTTTATTTACAGGCCTGTTTGCGAACATTGAAATCTGAACGTTCCAATTAAATTACTCCAAGTGGCAAGCAATTTCGCAACGGTTCCAAATTTTTATTAAACGCTTAATTCCGATTTTAATTTGAGAACTTGGCTCAGTTTCAACTTTGTTAATGATCCCGCTCATCATTTGCACATAATCCCGTTGAATGTCCTCGTAAATTAGAGGTCTCTGAAAAGTAATGTAAAGCGAGGATTTGAAGAAAAAATGTCAAAGGAAAACAACTTTTTGTTCCAACACTGCAGCTGCTATAGATCGCAACGCTCTTCACTTAAATCCTACTTCTGATCTAATGCCCGGGAAGTTTCGATATTACTATCTAATTAATTAAAGAAGCGCTTAATTCCCTTTCAATCTTTTCACTGAAAAAGTGTGTTTCATGGCCTCATTAACACCCCGCCAAACGGAACTCTTTAATTAGATCTCACCGCTCAATTAAAACGTCCACGAAAAATTACAAACTCGTAATAAAATTCCGTCTCAAAAATAAACGTCCATGTGGCCGTCGTAAAAGATCCCTTCGTAATACACCAAATAAAAGAGGCGCGTTTTCTTCGTCTGCTGCGGTTGGGTCTCTCCGTCTTTCATACGTGGTAATAAAACCACGGCTTATACCGACACATCCATTCCGCATGTGTTTGCAGTAAATTTATAAACTGTACGACAGCAGCTATACAGCAGAAATTGACAGGTGAAGGTGGATTCAGGCGCACCTTTTGCATCATTTAGAATCTAAACATTTTGGCGAGAGGAAAAACAAATAATGTCAGTCTGGCTGCAAAATATTTTTGGGATTTTTGAAACAGCTAATTAATTACCTTGTGCCAGTTTTATTGAAAAGCGGCAATTTGTTTAATAACAAATAAGCATGAATCATTGTCGGTGGATGCCTGGAGAGCAATTATGGCGTTTACGGTTGGTCAATTAGACAGCCGCATTTTATTCCAGTGCATATATGGGCAAAAAGCGAAATAACTATGGGAATTCTATTGGAAACTTGTCCCTGCTACTATAATAACGCACTTCACTTCAAAATATCTTTTTCTTTGTGCATTTGCTAGAAGATGCGAGACTCATCCGAGTACACTCTGCACCCTTTTACGAGGATCAATTGGAGGGCAAGTCTGGAGCCAGCAGCCGCGGCAAGTGCCCCGCGCCGCCGGTTCATCTTTCCTGGACGGCAGAGGATCCTACATACATCATCATAATTTAATTACATTTGAAGTGTATCTTGATTTTTGAAGAAGTTTCTTGTGATCATAAGTGTGTGAACCTCTAAAATAATTGTTAAGCCGATAAGCCAGTTACATTCCAAATACAAATATATATCAATGTTGTTTGACATGAATAGCAAAAACACTGAAATTGCACAATCTGAGTAATAAATATGTGCATAATATATACTTCATAAATAAATACCAAGAGCACTCAAACTTTCTAGAATAACAAAGTAACGTATGAAACATTACTCGACAAAAAACTCATCGATTATTATCATTATCAAACAGCCGCGAAATGCGTTAATACGACTGTAACAATATTAATTGTTTAAATATACATAAATATTCGCCTTTCCATTTTGAGGATCTCTAGAACAATTAACATGTTTGGCCAAACTGGATCCTTGGCAGGAAAAGAACGCTTAATTTCACAACAGTTAATTAAGCCTTTTAGACTTGTTGGTATAAGTAGTAAGGCGGTATTTCAAAATCAACTCCCTTCAAAGGCGGCCAAAGAATTTTTCATCAAAACATGCATGCCGGCGAGTCCATAAACGACTGTTGATGCACAAGAAAATATCTAATATCCTTTTCCTCGAAATGTTTCAACCAAATTCCGTGAATGTCTTTGCAGATACCGACAACAGTTACAAGCTTAGGCCATTAGCATTCAGAATTCTAGAAATTAATAAGGAACAATATTACTGATGACGTTATGGTCCAACTCCGGAATGCAAGGTTTTACTTTTGGAAAAGTCGCCTCCTTCAACAAAATTTAGAGACAGGAAACTGCTTTGAGATAGATTAATGAAAAGAGAAGCTCACTGGCTAAGTAAAATATGTGCAGATATTTACAATGTCGAAGCCTCCATTCAACCGGATAACAACGGTATCATAAAGTCAATCTTGAAACCAGGTGGAACCAGGCAACAACGAGAGTAAGGATATTGACGGTCTCCGAGGTCCGCGACAAAGGTTAGCTGAAATTAAGACATTACAAATATAATTCAAAGGGAGTAAACTTTCGTAAGAAAGAAAGCATAACGGGTTGGCTATGTGCCATTACGGCCCAATCAGAAACTGAAAAAAGAAATACTCAATATGCAAATGTATTAGCAACATCTAGACGTTGAGACAACAAAAACTGGATTTAAAATTTCACTATGTTGGGTTAGTCAGCTCTTTTAGGCTGTTTTCTGTATGCCAGTTCTAGGATTGATATGCAAAATTCAACGAGAAGATGATGGACTAGGACAAAAAGGACAGAATATCAAAATGGCCAAAATATGGCCAACTAAACGTAAAAACTCTGGAAAGATGGTTTGGACTTCCGAGTCACAAGAAAAGTAAAAGCAGGATTAACAGGACTTAAGTCATAACTAAACACAAAGAAGATTGAAATGATCAATAGATCATGTTTGTAATGTAAATAATTATGTGAATATGCAAGCCGGATATGGTCGTCGCCTCGTTGTCGGCCCCCTTGGATCTTCAGATTTGAAAGTAATGAAGACTACCACCTTTTTTTATCCTACTTTAAAAAGTGATCATTAAGCAAGATTACAAACCCCAAAATATCAAATATACAAAAATCGAACTTTCGTCAACATCGTGGGAACTAAAACACAAATTTTAAACAGAGAATCAAAAATTATTCAGTGGTACATATATCAAGTTGCCTGTAGGTCACGTCAGGTGCAGAATTTTGACGTTCAAAAGAGCAAAATTTTATTTACTCAGTAAATAGCAAATAAAAAGATCCAGACCAAAAGATTTGCTAAAAATTACTAATTAAACTACATACACAATTTATGACCAAAATTTATAAAAATAATGTACAGTGTGTTCATTGAAATATTCTGGGCATGAATAAACATTAATTGTAACTTTTTTTTTATTTGGCGTCATTCGCAAAACATGCGGATGTGGAGTTCAGAAAAACCTAATTTTATCGAAGAGTATGAGCGGAGTACGTGTGGAATTGTCGGTTGGTTAAATTAAAAGTGAGGTTAGATATAGATTCAGATGTCAAATTAATAACTGTCACGATGGCACGTTCACAGTTAAACATTCATGGCCAACTTCGAAGCCAAATTTAAAAAAAAACACCCGTTACATTGTTGTATCAATACCTCATTGTTGAAATTCTAAAGTAGACAGATTGCTAAATAAAGGAGTTAAAAAAAACTTTGAAAGCTCGCTTCCTACCATTGTGTAAAATCAATATTGCACCCACGAAAAGCGGAAAAGTAATTTGTATTGCAAAAGACACTCATTCACATTATTCACAGAAATACTCAGCGTTTCGAAATATCGAAGGTGAAGGTTGAAAATAAAGTGTATTCGTACGTTTATATTTATTCCGATATATAATAATCCTATTTTTGAACGCGGCAACCATTAGTGAACGATCAAGCGCCATTACTTTTCCATTATGTCAGACAAGACTGATTAATTAAAAACAGTTTACTTTTCCCTTAGACGAATGTCACTTTGATTTTCCTCCTAAATCCAAATGCTATTGATGAAATGAGTCATTCCGTGAAAAGTCTAGTCATCGGTGGTAAAGCCGCAAGAGCTATAATAAAATGGATATTACATTGTTTGACACAAATTTTGCGACAATCATTGTATTTTAGAGAAAGAACAGGTGTTATATATAGGCATCCAAGCAAACAAAATTCTACAATTTTTTTAATATCTATTTAAATCACCACTTACAAAACCTGCACTCCTCATTTTCAAGGATAATTTGCATTTGTGGCACACATTGCAAAATTTTCAGTGAGTAAATTATCGCTTTTATTTACCCATTTTTTACACAGTCGAACTACTAACAGCATTGTTATCACTTAATGATGGCACCTCTATAAGTCACATAGACAAATACTAAATAACCAAACACGAAGATTAAAATGATCAATAGATCATGTTATGTAATGTAAATAAGTATGTGAATATGCAAGCCGGATATGGTCGTCGCCTCGTTGTCGGTCCCGTTGGATCTTCAGATTTGAAAGTAGTGAAGACTACAACCTTTTTTTATCCTACTATAAAAAGTGATCATTAAGTAAGGTTAAATAGCTTTCCCACACAAAATATCAAATATACAAAACTCGAAGTTTCGTCAACATCGTTAGAACTAAAACACAAATTTTAAACAAAGAATCCAAATCAAATTCAAAAATTATTCAGTAGTACGTATATATCAAGTTGGCTGCAGGTTAAGTCAGCTGCAGAATTTTGACGTTCAAAACGGCAATATTTTATTTACTCAGGAAACAGCAAATAAAAAGATTTGCTAAAAATTACTAATTAAACTATACAATTTATGACCAAAATTTATACAAATAATGTACATTGGAATATTCTGGGCATGAATGAAGATTAATTGTAACGGGTGTTTTTTTTTACTTGGCGTCATAGTTTATGTGAACAGGCCATTTTTGCCTGGTTTCATTTAGACGGTTATGTGAATTTACAAAACATGGATGTGGAGTTCAGAAAAACATAATTTTATCGAAAAGGTTCCACTGCACCCCGAAAAGGTAGGAGTATGGGCGGAGTATTAACGTGTTGTACTGTCGCTTAATTAAATTAAAAGTGAGATTAGAAGTAGATTCAGATGTCAAATTAATAATTGTCACTTCGATGGTACGTTCAGTCATTCATGGCCAACTTCGACGCCAAATTAAAGAAAAAAACACCCGTTACATTGTCGTATTGTTGAAATTCTAAAGTAGACAGATTGTTAAATAAAGGAGTTAAAAAAAAGTTTCAAAGCTCGCTTCCTAGCATTGTGTAAAATCAATATTCGCTTTGTACTATTGCACCCACGAAAAGCGGAAAAGTAATTTGTATTGCAAAAGACACTCATTCACATTATTCACAGAAATACTCAGCGTTTCGAAATATCGAAGGTGAAGGTTGAAAATAAAGTGTATTCGTACGTTTATATTTATTCCGATATATAATAATCCTATTTGTACCGACTATTTTTGAACGTGGCAACCATTAGTGAACGATCAAGCGCCATTACTTTTCCATTATGTCAGAGACTGATTAATTAAAAACAGTTTATTTTATTGTACACATATGTCACTTTAATTTTCCTCCTAAATCCAAATGCTATTGATGAAATGAGTCATTCCGTGAAAAGTCTAGTCATCGGTGGTAAAGCCGCAAGAGCTATAATAAAATGGATATTACATTGTTTGACTCAAGTTTTGCGACAGTCATTGTATTTTAGAGAATATATAGACGGACACCATTACAAACAAAATTTTAGATATTTTTTAATATCTATGTAATCACCACTTGCAAAATAATTTGCATTTGTGGCACACATTGTAAAATTTTCAGTGAGTAAATTATCGCTTTTATTTACCTATTTTTTACAGTCGAACTACTATCAGCATTGTTATCACTTAATGATGGCACCTCTATAAGTCACATAGACAAATATACTTTTTTTTTAATTCGAACTCCATTGTTGTCAAAAACGCCATAAAAATTGCATTTTTACGGCGGTCTTGATTAGATTTTTCACCGGTGCCATTGTAGCTGTGGCATAATTCAGTTATTATGTCGTAATTTTGAGATAAGTGTATTTACAATTCACTTCAAGTCTGTAAAAACAATTAATCCTTAGGCTACATTATCGCCATTATAAATAATTATCTAACCGGTCGAAACAGCTCTATGGAATTGCGGAGAGCTTAATTGCCTTTTTGTCGTTTCCGGTGCATCCTACGCTGTCAAAACCGGTAGTTTTGCAATTTCCTACAAGTTTCCACGATTGGCCGCTTGTCAAAATCGCAACCGTAATGTCAAAATGCACTTAGCCGACTTTGATTAAACAAGGGAAACAGCCTACTTGGATCGTGTAAAACAGCCTTAATTAGAGAGCAATAACAAAGGTGAGCATTGGAGCGAGTTTATTACAGATGTAGATGTATTAATGTAAATAAACTCATAAATATGTAACAGTCCCGTGTAGAAATAGTTTTTCGTTCAATTAATAAACAAACGTAACGGTCAACGCATGAGTGAAGTCCTCGTGCTTTTATCATCTGTGGAATCTAGTTATCGCATTAATCTATTAGGATCGAAAATAAATATGTGAACGCTGCCAGTTGATTAATGGTAATTGGCGTAGGCGAGGGCGCAAATGAAGCGACATAACAACAAGAAAAAGTCGCAACAATGGCCGCAAAAATTTTCAAATTTGCCCCCTCTAACGGTCAAAAGCTCGGGCCGTAATCACAAAATGGCTTCCCCCAGCGATCGAACAGTGGAACGACGCTTGTTTACAAACGACCGGTCGAAAGAGAGCCGCCCGTCCCTCGCACGCTCCCGACAGAGACGGACACGTACAACGTGCACGATCGGAAGATACCGAGGCGTCAGTCGCAAAGACGATAGAGATGGGAGAGCGACGAAGAAACGGCACCAAAACAAACGAAAATCGGCTTAGGTGTGGTTCACACTACTCACCAGCTTCGGTCGGCAATCGTTAATTATTATCCCAGAGCACACTTGCACGAGGCGACAGTAAAGTGTAATCCACTATGGGAATTCCGTGCACACTGGCCAAACACCACTTTTCACTAGACACTACACACACCACACTGCAGTGCAACGCAACGGACGCTCCACAACACACTCCATTCCCAAAAAAATCAAAACATTTCTTGAATGTTGTTGTCACTCCACTATAACTTTACTCTCTTAGCTCGCACGCACTGCTCGCAACAGAGACAAGGCAGCGAACTAGTGAATAGCGCTCCGGTACGGGACCGACCGGCTCCGGAACTTGCCGAGCCGATAACAAAGCACTGTACGTCGAACACGGCCGACTGCGAGAAAAATGAAATGCGAGCTTTTGCGCCCGAAGAGGGAAAACTTCAGAGGTTTGCACATTCAAATGACGGAGATCACGTGGGATTTTTGCATGGAGTCATCGGTGGCATGAAAATAATTGAAGTGCTTCATGGTTTCAACAAACGTAAAATGTATTTTTCTTTAACTGTGCAAATATTTATAATGACTAGTCGCACAGTTCACTCGATGAGTAAAATACAATCAAAAGCCCTCATTCTTGTGTAGGAATTATGTGCACCTACAAAGGATTACCTTGTCTTAGGAGTTTATTGTTTGTAGAACAATTCCCTGAAACAACTACGGGTTCATTTTGTTATAAAACACTTTGACTTTCTAATGGAAGTGTTAACACTTCAAATTAAAAGAAACAGACTACGTATCAGAACCTATTATACAGAGGGCGGCTTTGAATGTGGCTTATAAGTCGTAGACAGCTTGATATTATCAACAACCAGTTGACCCGACAGACGTAATATTTTTCATTTTAAAAGATATTAGGGGGTGGTGAAATTTTGGGTTCATGTTCTGATACGCAAAAAAATTTAAAAATAATTGTAAAAGAAATAGAACCCCATTGTAGCGCCACCTACCGGGTCCAATTGTTTATCTAAATCATGGAGGGACCCACTGAAATACACACAAAAAATGCCATCCAAATCGGTCCAGCCATTTAGGAGGCGTTCAGTGAGATACGCAAGCACAGAAGAAATATAGTTTTAAAAAATATTGGGTTGGTTTGGCGGTGAAATTTTGGGGTTATAAGTTCTGATATGCGGGAAATCTTAAAGAAAAATTAAAAACATGTTTGTCAAAACATTTCTAGAACCCGATTGCAACGCCACCTACCGGGTCCAATTGTGAAGCTAAACTATCAATGGACTCACTCAAACACAGACCCAAAATTTCATAAAAATCGGTCTAGCCATTCTGGAGATCTTGCGAGACTAACGCACAGCAATTATTGATTTTTATAATTATTCTCCTATAAGATATAGTCTGATTGTAATTGAGGAAAGACAAAGACAGGAGCAGTATCATATTTTTTTAGTCAATGGGGAAGCAAATTTGAGCATAATACAGAGAGATCGAAAACTAAATCAGTCAAAGTTGGCTGCAAAAAAGCCGCATTTCTTACTTTAATAGAATTATTTATGAAATGTCAAATTTTATACGACCTACTTGACATTTAATAAATAATTCTATTAAACTACGACAAGCCGCTTTTCGTGCATGGCGAACATTGACTAATATAGTTATCGATCTTTCTGTTTGTACACATTTACATTAATTATAGCAACTTATACTGGTGACGTCACAAGTAGTACTAGAAATTGAGATGTTTTTTTTTTTTCAAGGGATAATCATTATAATCTTTAAAATGTAGTTGAAGTGGAGCCCGAAATCTTTTAGAAAATATTATCATGAATTTTATCGCGAACCTAACCTTCACGGTGTTGAGCCGGGTCACAGTTCGAACCGAGGAGGCTGTAATAAAAACAAATAAGCAACAGTCTGTAACCAGCGCATATTAATTTCGAACAAACTAAATAAATTAAAATTTTAAATATATTTAAGTCGAACTCCACAAACTTTAATAATTATTTAATTATTGGAACATGTTTCGGCAGAACACTACTGCCATCATCAGCCCTTTAAGAATATTTAAAATTATGACGTTATTTTGAATTCAAAATTTTTTAAGGGCATAAAGGTACTATGTATATGTATGTAGGAGGTTGGTATCACAGATAAAACTGCAAGGGTGAAATTCGTCTTACAAAATTACAGGATGCGCATTTAAGAAAAACATAAACGGTATACGCACAGAATAATAACAATACAGAAGCGACGCAAGAGAAAGACCATCTAAAAGATCATTTCCACACACGCGATCATTTCCTTTAGGCTACAAGCACAAGGACAACTGTTCATTTCTCGATGTTTTGCACGGACCCACCTATCTCTAACGCTCGCACCCACCGCACCCGTCCCGCCTTTAAAACTGTGCGGAACTGAGGGACAACCAAGTTAATCGCTTAACAACCCATTCAAGGTCACTCAGTTTTGGCGGTGCAACTTCAAAAAAACTTGAAGGAAAAGACCGCTAGTGTCGTTTCTGTAATACTTTCTATTTTGTGGTATATGGTAAAGAGAACAGGATGGACAGCACTACAGTACTAGAAGCAGTGGCTGAATTAAAGGCCATTACGGTATCAGAACTGCAGAATATAAGAAAATAAATAAATGGGCAAAACAAAAAAAGATATACAGAATTCCAAATTTGGTCAATTTAAAATTAAAATATATGTACAGTGTGGAAAGAATAAATTCAGTAACTCCGCTAATCGGAGGAACGTATACCATTTTTTTTTCATTACTTTTTTTGCAGGTATGACGTCATCAATATTTTTTAAATATCAATCTGTTTTTGATTTTACGAAGGCGCTAAACGGACATAAATGGAAAAATAACTGAAAAATATTTTTTTCTGGCAATTCCGACTTTTCTCTGGCAATTCCGACTTTTTTCTGGCAATTCCGACTTTTTTCTGGCAATTCTAACTTTTTTTCTGGCAATTGCGACAGGGGTAGGACGATGGCGCTGTTTTGTTGCCCAAACTTAAAATATGAAATACTGTCCACATTTCGAGTTTCACTTACAGGGAAATTTGACCTTTTTGGAGTATACGCGAATATTTCAATAATCCACAGAAAAAAACAAATTTTTATAGACAGTAACTTCCGTGGATCACTGAAATTGGTGCTTCGCGCTACGCGATTGACCATTTAAAGAAACATACTCCAAGATGACCTTCCCTGTACGTGAAACTCGAAATGTTCAGAGTACCTCATATTTTATGAATTTATGAATGATAAACGGAAAAACAAATTTTCACAGACGGTAACTTCCGTGGATCACTGAAATTGGGGCCTCGAATTTCTCGTACAGGGAAATATGACCTTCTTGGACTATGTTTCTTTAAGGGCCGGTTGTACAATGTCGAGTTAAACGGAAGGTTGCAAGTTTACTTCCAGATTCGTCAAAAGACCGGTTTTACAAACACAGTTTATCTCGAAACTAGAGGGTAAAGTCCTAGTAAATGTTACCGGCGGATTTCCACTGGTTAAACTCTTGGTTGAAAGTTACCCATGCGCAAATAGCACCGACTCATCGAGGGATCAGCTGTTCGTATTTGACAACGCGATCCGTTGTACTTGTTGTTTGTTGGTTTTTATTGTAATTAGAATTTTTTTTGCAGCTTTCTTTAAATTTAAATATTTGTCTTTTAAATGTTTTGTATAGTAAACGCCACTTTTATAGTAACTTAAAGCAAAGAAACGAGTTCTCATGAAAAACCTGCTTTCCAACATGGATACATGCTATACACAGGTTCGCCGACTGTGAATCAAAGAATGCCGACAGCTTATTCTCGATAAGCAGTTTTTTTTGTAACAGTTGTTTCTTTGCGTTATATCACTATATCCATGGCGTTTTCTTTACTTCTACGCGTCATCCCGCTAATTGAATTGAATTCAATAGCATTTTGTTCCCACGCAGCATTTTTCTTCTTCCAGGTGACAGCATCTGTTTTCTTACATTCTACAACTTCTTTTTTTTAACGAAGTCCTACAAAAAGTTCTATAAAAAGTTTTAACAGACAAGGTTCAAATATGAAATAACCTTCGGAAAACCACTGTTACAATCGCCAAATAATAGTGACAATTCTAGTAATTTTTGTGCCTATCAATACCAGTCGAAGTAAACTTAACCACGGCTAGAAAACTCATTGTAATACATACTCGTTTTTGTCAACTTGAAGTTTAACCTGAAGGGTGATGGTTAAGTTATCGGGGAGTTTTACTCGACATTGTACAACCGCCCCTAAGTGGACGAGCGCGTAGCGCGATGCGCCAATTTCAATGATCCACGGTAACTTCCGTGGACCACTGAAATTTGTGCTTCGTGCTACACGCTCGACACCTTAAAGAAACATACTCCAAGAAGGTCATATTCCCCTGAACGTGTAAATCGAAATGTGGAGAGTATCTCATAGTTTAGGAATGATAAACGGAAAATCATATTTTCAGACAACAACTTCCGTGGATCACTGAAATTGATGCCTCGCGCTACGCGCTCGACCCCTTAAAGAAACATCTCCAAAAAGGTCATATTTCCCTGTAGGTGAAACTCGAAGTGTAGACAGTTTTTAATTGTTTAAGTTTGGGCAAGAAGCACGATCGTCCTACCCCTGACGCAGTTGCCAGAAAAGAATCAGAATTGCCAGATAAAAGTCGGAATTGCCAGAAAAAATCTTTTCAGTTATTTTTTCATTCATGTCTGTTCAGCGACTTCGTAGATTTTACATTCGCGAGTTTTTTATTCTGATTTCAACGTTATCAAATAGTTGATAGGTTACATAAGAAAAAGGGGAATTAAAACGGCGCTAAAGTTCAAATTAGTAAATTTAAAAAAAAAATTAAGCTGTCTAATGTTATCGGAATTTAAGAGCGTTCATTACCAGACGCCATCTTGGATAATTTGTTTCTTCGAATAAATCGATTACCATATTGATTTATCGATTTTTAAAAACGCGGAAAGTTAGAATCTTGGACCGATGCGTTTACGAAAGTCCAAAATTTTTTGTTTCTAAAAAAAATTGAAAAAAAAAATCGTTAATTGACAGGAAAATTTTGTTTAGGGGAGTTTCGAACGTTGCTACGACTTATTAAAAACGTTCCGTGTAAAAAAACAAATCATTTACGCAAGTACTAAGCACATGAATGGAAAAATTTGTTTTAATAATTTTCTAGGCGGTTGGTGTCGCCATCTATAGCAGATTGAGGGTTGTGAACAATTTGGCAACAAAGCTCTCGGTCCTACGGCTCTCACAACGCACTGTTTTGTGCTCAGTAGAGCGGCAGCCAGCGCTTGTAGAGGATGTACTTGTTTTGTAGATCGATGATCGATAAATAAAGACCAACATCGATTGAAATTTCAGGGCAATTTTAGAATGAAAGAAGAAGTTATTACCCACATAGTTAATTTTTCAAAAACCAATTCAAGGGTCCTTTTGAATTACGTCAGAATTTTAAAAATCGTGTATTTTTGTTTTATGGGTTGTGAGAAAACGAATCAAATTAGAGCAAAAATTCACAGGAATTCAATAAATTATAACAGTAGCTGCGTATTAGCTTTATGATGAATTGTTATTGAGTTGCCTATTATGGAAATAGGTATTTCCCAAGACATACTTTTACATTGATTTTTTTTCTGGAGATCAGTTCATGATATCAAAAGGGCCATTTTAATAACGAATTAGATACAAAGAAACGCCGAACACACATAATAATTTTGGCAGTTCTTAAAAAAATACTTCTTGGTTGTCAAAGAGACCGCCGGCGCCTTTCAGTATGGCGTTAAGAAACAAAATAAAAAAATTAATAATGCCAGTTATAAGAGCACAGAATCTGAGAACAGTCTTGACTGCAGTAGGCTTTTAGTGTTTTCAAGTGTTGTTACTTTTGACTAATTTAGTGTAAAAACTAGACCTTTCGTCATATTGACTCCAACAGACTTTGCGTTTTTTGTATTCTTAGTTTTGACTATTGTTATAGTGTTAATAGTATTGTTAGTGATAGTTTTTTGTGATATGGGGGGTGTGTGTAAAAGACGCGATAGTGGTAAGGGTAACAGAACTTTATCGGGGAAAAGAAAAAACCGGCGATTGGCCCAATTGAGGTGGGTATTGAGAATTTTTTTTTAGATTTGTGCACGGATAAGTGTAGAATCGATATACAGACCGTTTCAATCGAAACGAGCCACCCACAATAACTTTTTGGGAAAATATATTTAAGAAAAATTTAAAAACATGTCAATTTTGATCTCGAGGAGGACATGTTTTGATGCAATAGTAAGCAGGCTTGGTGCAACTCCATACGCCTGACAGGAGCAACCTCGATTTTTTAAATAGGGAATAGGGGTCGAGCAACATGTCGTTTGAAAGGTCTTGTAATTGTCTTTTCGGCCACATAATATTTTTTTTATTTGCATAGTCTATAAGTTAGTAATTAAAAATGAAACATTTTTTTACGGATTTGTTTTGTATTTAGGAATGCCTGCAATTAACGATAAAAAGCTTGCAATAAACATTATTAGACAATTTATTATTGATCTGAATAATGCTGTAATCAAATTTGTCGCCATCCATACTCATTTATACCAATCCTTAACAATAAGTAAATAAATAAACTGAAAACAAAATAATCATGTTAATTTCCTGAGCGATAAAGCAACTGTAGCATTGAACACTAAATTTGTTTTTTTTTTGTATATTTGGTAAGTATGAGAATAGGTGGTAAACTATTTTTCACATAGACATGGGGGCCCAGGGGCCCCCCTTGAGCTGGACCGATTTTTCGGGTCGACCGATTCTTATGATTTTTTTTGTATATTTGATAGGTATGGGAATAGGTCGGTAAGTATTTTTCAAATGGATATGGGGGCCCAGGGGGCCCCCTTGGGCTGGACCGATTTTTCGGCTCGACCGACTTTTATGAAGTATTTTTTTTATATTTGGTAGGTATGGGAATAAGTCGTAAAGTATTCGCCCCGAATAGCAGAATAACTATTAAAACATGGACATGAAGGCCCAGGAGGGCCCTTGGGTTTATAATTCAAGAAGGGCTTTTATGATATTTGATTTGTTGGATTTGTCTCCGCCCCGAATAGCAGAATGACTATTGAAACATGGACAGGGGGCTCAGGGGGAACCCTTGGGTTTATAACTCAAGAACAGCTGGACCGATTTTTATTATCTTTGATTTGTTGTGTTTGTCTCCGTCCCGAATAGCAGAATAACTATTAATAAATGGGCATGGGGGCTCAGGGGCCTCCTTTGGTTTATAACCCAAGAACGGCTGGACCGATCTTTAGTTTGTTGGATTTGCCTCCGCTCCAAATAAAAAAGTGAATTCAGCTAATAAGTTAACACAACATTTATTGATTCTGAGGCGATACAAAGTTCGCCGGGTCAGCTAGTTTTTTATATAATTGTATACCTGTTTTTTTTTTTATTATTTGGAGTCCAAAAGGAATTCTATATGAAGTGGTAGTTTTATTTGACTGTATAAAATGTACAAAATAACCAACATTTGCAATTTTTAGATTAATTTTGACGAAGAATTCTGGAAAGAACAAATGTACCCGCATTTAAGGATTTTTTATTTTAATTGTTTTTTACCTGAGTTGTTAGATCCAAGGCAGAAGCGAGGAAAAACAATAAGGAACCCCCCAAGGAATGAGGAATTAACTTTTGAAATTATTAGACAATACTAAATAGTTATTATTATTGTTTTTAAAATTTATCAGAAGGAAATCCTCGTGATTCCGACCTTCACGAGGTTTCTTGCTGGTCAGATGTTTTAATCGCACATCCTAGCCACCCCCAAAACCATGGGGTGAGTAACTACGAATACCGAGAATTACCCTGAGCAAACGCAACGACTTCAAGATAAGCGCCTTCTGCATTCCAATAGTTATTATTATGATTGTTTATTTTATTTTTATTATTATTGTGATTTATTTTCTTTCTCCATTTCCGCACAACTAAAATAGTAGATTATTATACGAGTTCCTGTGTAAATTTCACGCTTTATGCCACAAGGGGTTTATAAAAGCACGAGTGAAACGAGTGCTTTTGTGAACCCCGAGTGGCGTAAAGCGTTCAATCTACACAGGAACGAGTGTAATACAACGTTTTATCGTTCGATACAACCCTGGAAAGCCTTTAAATTGCTTAAAATCCATAAAAATAGTTTGACGTTTATCTGTCATTTTAAATTATTTCATGAGTGTTTACACAAGCGAAAATTTGAAAATTGTGACAGTGTCGAACGATAAATGTTATTTATTTAATCTTTAATGTCAAAATTGAATTTTATCTACTCTTTACCGCATGTTAAAATGCAATTTTATCGTTTAGAAGTTAAAAAAAAAAACTTCTATACCAACATCCATTGTTGTATTACTGTCTAACGTTTTTTTGACATTTTGTTTGACAGTTGAATTTTTCACGTCAAAGAATTAAATCCATGTTGCAGTAAAAACCGTGAAGATTGAATAAAATTTTATATTATATACGACGATAAAATTGATGATTATCTATCTTTTCGAGTGACTTTAACGTCTCGGCTAACGCGTCCACGTTATTAAATAATTAATATATACCACATAAATAACTATTACCTTTTGCCACGACGTTTTACCATGACAATAATACAAAATTTATTTTATGCATGAAATTATCTATCTAAATTGATTATTTACTTTACCTCTACGACAAAGTTAATTTTTGTAAACTCAATTTTGTTGCTCTACTTTCGGTGTCACGTTTTTGTTACGTTGACAGGTTGGCAGTTTTACTTGCAAAATTTTCGGGGAACAAAATTTCTTTCAAAAGTAAATTTGATCCGGTAGAACAATAGCCTCTCGTGTAATTACATAGGTACGATTAATTTTACGCATTTGGCAGAACCCTTATTGGTCAGAAAATACAATGTTTCTAGAAAACTATAATTTGTTCGATTAAAAGTTAGGGCTAACTTTTTTCACTGTCAAACTTAATTCAATTCAATAAATCATTTGAATTTATGATTATTTTAAAATTATGTTCCATTCCTAACAGTGCACACCGCTTTGCGATTTTCCAACTTCCATCTCTCAGTCGTTCAATGATATAAAAGCAAGTCGTTCCCTCTGAAAGCAAGCGCTACAAGCTGTGTTGTCAGATCGTTTTAAGAGTACGAACAAGCTCAGCACTCCCACTATTTAGTCTCTCTCTTCGACGCACGCTTGTGGGATGCAACGCAAGGTGCATTCGTGTCTATACGTAGTACAGATGGACACACCGACAGCATTAGGGCATGTGGTTTCTACAGAGACGGAAGACGAATGTTTGTTTACATTTGAAAACTTGACCGACTAGAGAACGCTCTTAAGGAAAAACCATAGAGATACCAATATACAATAGTCGTAATGTTTACGGGTATTTGGACTATTCAAACAAATTAAAGGCAAGAAATTTTTCCGACGTTTTGTTTTAATATAAAAACTTCATCAGGGCTCGGTCAATTCCTTATTAATTGTTAAAAAGAAAACTACATAAACTTATAAAACCTGCAATTTTTAACATTCTACAAATTTAATTCTTCCTACCTACTAGACAAATTACATGACATAATTAAGAAACGAAACGTCGGAAAAATTTACGGCTAATATATAAACTGATGGACATTAACAATATAACAAACACCAATACAATGTTGATAAGTTCTGAGCTGGAACAAAATAATTGTGTCTAAACTGTTTTTCTCTGATTAAATAATAAAAATCCTAAATAATAGTATCTGGTTGCAACAGGATGGTGCTCCACCACACTAAGAATGGTGTGGCGTTATTTGGACGAAGTGTTCCCAAGAAGATGACTAGGAAAAAGAGGTCAATAGAATGGCAGGCTAGGTCCCCAGATCGAACTTCATTAGATTTTTTTTCTATGGGGGCACTTAAAAGCAAGGTGTATCAAAACCGACCCAACAATTTGGGTGAGCATTCGACATGAGTGCAGTTTAATAACTCCCCCAACATATATATGCTTTTTATGATCGTTTTGGATTTTGTCAGATAATGCAGGGTCGTCAACAATTTGGTGTAATATCTTTAATTTATAACTGTCATATCAATAGTCTTTTTGTTAATTTTGTTAATTTGTTAGCCCTATTTTGAAATTTAGGGTTGTTTTCTTATCTTTTCCCATTGATTGCTTTTTGGTTTTAAAATTAGAGAGCTCTGTTAATTTTTTGAAATTTTACTAATTTGGACTATAGCGCCGTTTTTATTTATTTATTCATTATGTAACCTATTAAGTATTTGAAATCAGAATAAAAAAATTGATGACGTCATAACTGTGAAAAAAATGTGATGAAATAAAAATTAATATACGTTCCTCGGATGCGCTATAAACCCTACCACATGCTTTTTAAGTTTTATTTTGAGTGCAAATACTAACGGAGTTACTGAATGTATTCCCTACTTAATTTCCACACTGTATATAATGGGGTGGGGAGGCTTAGACTCAGAAGCAAACACAGGAGTGACAGTAATAAATAAAAAGAAAAAAATAATATAATAAACATAAAATACTAGAATGAAACACTAAAATGAATATTCAAGAGATTAGTAATGTGCACAAAGAAGAAGAAAGGCTACATGTTTTGAAGGAGCATAAAACGCTACATGAAGCACCTTTGAGGAAGAGGAGTTGAAACGTATATTGTGGAAGAACTGTGTTTTCACCGCCAAATTGGCGACTGAGGACGTGTACACTTGGTGCGGTCGATTGTGGGACCTTGTGCTGCACAGAGCCTCGCATTCTGTTGTTGAACATTGTCAGGGTAAAAGACTGACATTTAAACTGATCGATAAATGTTATCAATTCATGTAGGTACTAACATGTGCTATAAATATTTTAATAAAGTATTTTCTACCTTTTAAAGCATTTATTCGGGCATGTTTCTAAATTTTTCGCATAGTGCGATTTAATTCAAGAACAGAGGAAAGTAGCAGGGCCTTTGGAAAACTTGCGGTTGAGGTAAAACAGCAAGAAATTGACCAAACCTTACATTTTATAGAATTCCCCAATTCCAGACCATTAGAAGTTAAAAAATCTACAGCACTAGGAGACTGTATTCCCCACGGATTAATATACACCTCCCTTTCAAGAAGTAGCTATGCTTTTGCAATTATGTATCCCCTTGGCCCAACCGAAAGAAATATTTTACTTTCCCCAAAGCCCTTAACCATCAATCAAGACACTAATGGTAATAAGAAACGCCCAACAGTTACACGTTACAAACAACGGTTGGTTTGTCAAGAACATCATCAATAAAAAAGCTCACTTGAAATGATTGAAATAGTGTTATTTTTTCTTCAAGAGTACTAAAATGTTATCTTTTTTTAACGCTAGCTACTTAAGTAACAACGAATGTAAAGACGTATTAATATTGAGGCAGACATGTACAAGCCAAGGCGAAGCCGCGGCTTGTTGTCTGCCGAAAATGTTAATAGTCGATATGTATATTCCAAGCTTACATTTTACATTTTTTTACAGATTACATTTTTCCGGCTCCGATTCAACTCCCGATAATGTAATTCAGTGATTTAGTTCTAACAGCAAAACGTGTTTGTTTTACCGTTGGCAACAGAAGTTTTGTTTTCTCAATTTTTCGAAGTTCTCAAATTTATATACTCTCATATTTCTGGTTCTGAAATTCTCAAATACTCAGATCTTCGTGTCATTATCCATTTCCGAGATCTAAGATTGTGAAATTTTCGCATTTTCAAATTCTCAGATTTCAAATTCTGAGATTCTCAAATTGTCAGTGTTCCAGATTTTCAGGATCTCAAATTGTCATATTCTAATCTTGTCAAATGCTGAGAAACATAGATTCTCAGATTCCAAGTTGCGAAATTCCCAATTTCTCAGATTTTCAGGATCTCAAAATTTCATATTCCACTATTCTAAATTTTGAGATAATTAGATGTTGAGTTTGTAAGATGTGAAACTCTAATTTTCTAATTTCTCAGGATATCAGAAAATATTCAGATTCTCAGTTTCCATTTTCAAATTCTCAGATTCTAAGTTATAAGATTCTCAAATTGTTAGATTTTCATATTCTCATAATCTCAAGTTTTAATATTCCCAAATTCTGAGATACGTAGATTCTCAGAGTCCAAACTCAAATATTTAGGATCTCAAATTCTAATATTCCAATATTCTAAATTCTCAAATACTTTGATGTTCAGCTTCTCAGGATCTCAGATCATATTATCAGTTTCCGGGTTTTGAAATTCTGAAATTCTCGCCATTTTCAAATTCGCAGATTTCCACTTCTGAAATTCTCAAATTGTCAGACTTTCAAATTTTCAGGATCGCAAATTCTCATATTCTAATATTCTCAAATTTTGAGATACTTAGATTCTCAGATTCCAAGTTGTGAAGTTCCCAATTTCTTAGATTTTCAAGATTTCAAATTTTTATATTCCAATATTCTAAATTTTGCGATAATTATTATACTCTCAAATTGTAAGATGTGAAACTCTCAAATTCTCTAATTTTCAGATTCTCAAGATATCAGAAAATATTCAGATTCTCAGTTTCCATGTTCTGAGATTCTCAAATTCTCAGATTCTAAGTTATAAGATTCTCAAATTGTTAGATTTTCAGATTCTCAGAATCTCAAACTCTAATATTCTAATATTGCCCAGTTCTGAGATAAGTAGAATCTCAGATTCCAATTTCTCAAATTTTCAGTTTCTCAGATTCTTAATTTTCAGAATTTCAGTTTCCGGATTCTCGGATACTCAAATTGTCACTTTTCCAAATCTCAGATTTCAAATTCTGAGATACTTAGATTCTCAGATTCCAAGTTGTAAAGTTCCCAATTTCTCAGATTTTCAAGATCTCAAATTCTTATATTCCAATATTCTAAATTTTGAGATACGTAGATTCTCAGATGTCAAGTTGTGAAATTACCAATTTCTCAGATTTTTAGGATCTCAAAATTTCATATTCCAATATTTTAAATTTTGAGATAATTAGATTCTCAGATTGTAAGATGTGAAGCTATCAAATTTTCTAATTTTCAGGTTCTCAGGATATCAGAGAATATTCAGATTCTCAGTTTCCAGGTTCTGAGATTTTCAAATTCTCAGATTCTAAGTTATAAGATTCCCAAATTCTGAGATACGTAGATTCTCAGATTCCAAACTCAAATATTTAGGATCTCAAATTCTAATATTCCAATATTCTAAATTCTCAAACACTCTGATTTTCAGGTTCTCAGATAATATTATCAGTTTCCGGGTTCTAAGATTCTGAAATTCTAGCATTTTCAAATTCTCAGATTTCAAGTTCTGAGATTTTCAAATTGTCAGATTTTCAGATTTTTAGGATCTCAAATTCTCATATTCTAATACGTATTCCCAAATTCTGAGAACTAAAATCTCAGATTCCAAATTCTCAAATTTTTAGGTTCTCAGATTCTAGGTTCGGAGATTCTCAGATTCCCATATTTTCAGAATTTCAGTTTCTGGGTTCTCAGATACTTAAATTCTCACTTTTACAAATCTCAGATTTTCTTCTAAGATAAGATTAATTCTAAGATACTGAAACTCAAATTCTCAGATTCGAGATTTCGAGGTTCTCAAATTTATATACTCACAGATTTCAGGTTCTCAGTTCTTCGCTCTCTTAGGATCTTAAAGCATTTTCTCATATCCTAGGTTTACAAATTCTCATATCCCCAGATTTTCCGATTCTGACTTTTTACAGGTTCTGAGATTCTCACATTTTCAAATTTTCAGAGTCCAATATTCTAAACTAAACTTCAAATTGTCAGATTTTCAGATTTTTAGGATCTCAAATTCTCATATTCTAATATTCCCAAATTCTGAGAACTAAAATCTCAGATTCCCAATTTTAAAATTTTTAGGATCTCAGATTCTAGGTTCGGAGATTCTCAGATTCCCATATTTTCAGAATTTCAGTTTCTGGGTTCTCAGATACTCAAATTCTCACTTTTACAAATCTCAGATTTCAGATTCTGAGATTCTTAAAGATTCATATTTTAAGGCTGTGTCTAGCTTCTGAATTTCTCAGATTCTCAAGATGTCTAAATTTTCAGATTCCAACTTTTAAAATTACCAAATTTTCGAATTCTAATCTTAATTCTAAATTACTGAAACTCAAATTTTCCGATTCGAGATTTCGAGGTTCTCAAATTTATATACTCTCAAATTTCTGGTTCTGAAATTCTCAAATACTCAGATCTTCGTGTTCTGAGGATCTTAGATCATTTTCTCAGATTCTAGGTTTAGAGATTCTCATATTCCCAGATTGTCGGATTCTGACATTGCCACATTTTCAACTTCTCAGATTCCAAGTTCTGAGATTCTCAAATTCTCAAATTTTTAGATTCTCAGGATCTCAAATTCTAATATTCTAAATTCTCAAATTCTCAATTTGTCAGATTTTCAAGACTCAAATTTATATATTTTAATCTTTCCAAATTCTGAGATACACAGATTCTCAGATTCCAAGTTGTAAAATTCCCAATTTTTCAGATTTTCAGGATGTCAAATTTTCATATTCCAATATTCTATAAATTCTGAGATTTCTAGATTCTCAGATTCTAAGATGTGAAACTCTCAAATTCTCTAATTTACAGGTTCTCAGGATCTCAGAACATATTCAGATTTTCAGTTTCCAAGTTCTGAGATTCTCAAATTCTCACATTTTCAAATTCTCAGATTCCAAGTTACAAAATTCTCAAATTGATAGGTCTTCAAATTCTGAGAATCTCACATTTCCAAATCTCAGGTTTCAGATTCTGAGATTCTTAGTTTCATATTTTCAGGTTCTCAGGATCTCACTCTCATGTTTTCAAATGCTCAAACTTTCAAGATGTCCAGATTCTCAAATTCCAAGTTTTGAAATTTCCTAATTCTCGAATTCTAATCTTAATTCTAAAATACTGAAACTCACATTCTAAGATTCAAAATTTTGATGTTATCAAATTTACATACTCTCAGATTTCGGGTTTTGAAACTCTCAAATTCTCAGATCTTCGTGTTCTGAGGATCTTAGAGCATTTTCTCAGATTCTGGGTTTAGAAATTCTCATATTCCCAGATTCTCCGATTCTGAGTTTCCAGGTTTTGAGCTTCTCGCATTTTCAAATTCTCAATTTCAAGTTCTGAGATTCTCAAATTGTTTGACTTTCAGATTTTCAGGATCTCAAATTTTCATATTCTCAGATTCCAAGTTCTGAAACTCTCAACTTCTGTAATTTTCAGGTTCTCAGGATATCAGAAAATAGTCCGATACTCAGTTTCCAGGTTCTGAGATCCTCAAATTCTCAGAGTCCCAGTTATATGATTCTCAATTTGTTAGCTCTTCAGATTCTCAGAATCTCAAATCCTAATATTCTAACATTCCCAAATTCTGAGATACGTAGAATCTCAGATTCTCAGATTCCTGTATTTTCAGTTTCCGGATTCTTGGATACTCAAATTCTCAACTTATCCAAATCTAAAATTTCAGATTGTGAGATTCTTTAAGTTTCATATTTTCAGGTTTTCAGGATCTCAGACTGTCATGTTTTCAAATGCTCAGTATCAAGCTTCTGCATTTTTCACTCTCAAGATGTCCAGATTCTCAAATTCCAAGTTTTGAAATTCTCGAATTCTAATTTTAATTCTAAAATACTGAAACTCAAATTCTCAGATTCAAAATTTTGAGGTTCTGAAAATTTCTTCCGCACGTGTTCTGGTTTAGAGGCACACGGCTTCGCCTTGGCTTGTACATGTCTGCCGAAAATGTTAATAGTCGATATATTCCAAGTTATCTTATTACATTTTTCCGGCTCCGATTCAACTCCCGATAATGTAATTCAGTGATTTAGTTCTAACAGCAATACGTGTTTGTTTTACCGTTGACAACAGAACTTTTGTTTTCTCAATTTTTGATGCAATCGGAATATTATTGAACTAAGCACTAGACTTCAGATGACTACCGGATAAAAACGATATGGTTAAAATAACTTATATTAAATAACAATGTCCTTAAAATTGCAAGCAATAAGGATATCGTTAAATGCAAGATCAGTGTCGCAAAAACTGAACCGTTACAGCGAGAAAAATACCGATCTTGTTATGCGATCAATCGTAATAGTCATGAGCAAAACAATGAATGTTAGAAAGGCACTTTGCACAAAACTGGGAAAATCACGCTTAGTAACGGAAACAGCTGTGAGTAATTTCTATTTGTACATAACGGCTTAAGGGAAACCCCTTCATTAAAAAAATTATTACACACAGAGCTCGTGGCGAAAGTTATACATAATCTTAATTTACAATTTCTTCGGCAACTACAGAAACAGATGTTCTCTTTAAAATGGAGTCAAGATCAAATTGGTCAAACTAGATGCCACCACAAACTTCTCAATTTTCACCCTACTTGATGTATTGTCTCCACTAATGACACTTGTGCAGTTGGGAAACCGACATCATGTTGTCATTAAGGCTTGTCGACATTGTTTTTGAAGTGTATCAATCTCACGCGCTACGTCGTTAGTATATGTTCTCCCCTACACACACTTGGTTTGGTAGGACAATTTCCTTTTCGTTTTTTTATAATAGCGATACTCTTCATATTCAGTTTATCATACATAGAAATGATAACGAAATTCATTACGCGACATTTTAATAGATCATATTTGAGGTTATGACAAGGTCTAGGTTAGAAATAATTTGTTCCTGTACCAATTACACCGATATAAAAGGAACAGGGAGGCATTAAGCATTTAATTTGGTTTATTAAATTAATAATATACTCACCCCCACTCACGCCCAAATATTTGGTCTAAAATTAGAAGTATGTATACGTCATAAAGTCTTACCGCCCGATTATGTAAATGCAATTTTATTCACCGTCTCGCATATTTTATGGCATTTTTAGTATCAATTTACACTACAATTTAGTATCATCGAAAGTAGGTCACCTTTTAAAAATAGGAAAAATCCAACATAATCACATTAATATTGTAAATTACATACGTTATCCGGATTGATAAAATAATTTACCATTAATGCCAAACTTTCACCAAATTTAATTGGATGACGTGAGTTCATACAAAATATAGACAAATGTCAAACCACCCCAAACAGATTTATATTTCTCTTCGTTCCAAAAGTGTTGCGTAAGCAATATCTAAACAGTCTATTTGTATTCAAAAAATATAGTCTGCAAAAACAATACGCCCGAGCGCACCCTCAAAGAGACGCCCCTACTCGCATTTCACGATTTTATATCACGCTGGTAGCAACATTGCAGGTCATCTTCACCCCTAGCCGGACACGTGACTAAACCATATGGGTCCGGATTAGAGAGCACATAATAGAATAAATCCATTCAGCGACGTGACGGAACCGTGCCTGCCCCAATATCAGTTCTCACCACTATGACAAATTGAACCACCATCTGATACTTAATGGTTTTTTATGCAGTCTCGAGATCGGGTATACAGCAGGAGGAGCCTTGTACGGGTCTAGTCGCAGCTATTCGATGACCAAACTTGGTGTTGCTTTCATCAGTCATCCATCGTTTTAGATAACTCGAATGTCGGGTTTATTATTGGATGTAATTGCGGTTGTAATGAGAGTACAAATAAATAATGATCTGGTGCCGTTAGAGCTATGTTGTTAATTTGATACTCATAATATTGCTGAGATGTTGATTGCTCTTGTCTAGTGTGAGTATTATCTATATTTATTGTTTATATCGGTGCCTTAGTGCTTTATACTGGTTTATTGGATCCAAAGCCGATTGAGTGATATCCCTATTAAACTTGACATTGACTTTGGAATAATAAATAAAAATAGAAATATTTTACTGAGACGTATATAGCATAAGAAGTTTCACCTCTTGTGTGTGGTCCACCAAGTACACTCTGAGTCTTCTCAGATCCTTCTCAGTTGTTTTGTCTCTTCTAACAATCCTTTCAGACTCTTTGGGTGCACGATGACACCAAAGGAAACCAAAAAACTCTTTTGGACGTTTCGTTTTAGTGGAGCCAATGAAGAATTTAAAACATACTATAGTTCTTCCCTTGTATTAGTTGTCTTGTTTCTACTTTGTTTTACGTTGCCACATTTAATGCATTCTATTTCAGAAGAGAAAAATTTATAACTTGTAAACAATATTTGGACTTAGTGTACAAATTCTACATTGCCTCATATTTCACGCTTTTCTAGTCGTGGGTTCATGACGAACTTCATCGTTAAAGACTGCATAGCAAATTAAAATCACTATTTTTAATTTAACAGCTTGATGTAACCGTCCAAACAACTGCCTGCACGATCAATAAATAACATTAATCTTGTTTACATAATATAACTCGAGGCTTCGTCAATATCAAAACCATCCGCATCATTGTACTCAGAAATACTTATCCTGGCTAGATTATTGAATTTGGGTACAGTTATTCAATTAATTGTGATGAATTTCGCTAGACTAATTACGATTTAACATTAACCTATTTGGAAACAACTATATTCAGTAAGCATATTAATTTCATGACTATTTGGCTTGTCCCCAATATTATCGATGATCCTATTTCCGTCCGGTCCAGTTTGGCAAAAACTGTGGACTTCTTATATTCACTAGTGATCGAAATTCGAGTGGTATGTATTGGATTGGTAAAGAATTAATGTAAAATTTAAAAAAAATGTGAATATGTAAGTAACCAAACGTTATAAAAAGAAATTAAAGCGCCCAAAAAGTGTAGAAGTTAAACAAAATCTTCTTTCGGTAATAACTATGATAATAATTAGTACTGTGCGGCGCAGTACCCCTTAGCGACGTATACGAATAGAGAATATTCTACAAAGTGAGCTCTGTCTTCCACCCTGAACATAATCTACTGCGCATCCAAACCTCAAGTTCGCCAGCTTGCTACTCAAACTACTCAGGCTCGTTCAAGTCGGTGACAGTAATGGACGGGTGTACGCCGAAAACAAAATGCAACACTGATTACTATAGGGTTCAATAATGTAGGTATAATGTGTGTCCACAAGCATAAATAAAATTACAATTGCTGAACCTGTTTATAGTTATTTAAGTGCTATCTTTCATATCTTTTCTAAAGATGCAACCAACGACTGAAATCATTACATAATTATATGCATTCATATAAGCAGTATTCATTTGTGTCTTACTGTTCATTACTTGGTGCTCAAAGCGTGAAACTGCATACTTCAGGGATTTAACCATGCATATAAGACCACGGTGTTATTAAAGTTTTTACTCGAGAACCAGTTTAGAATTTATTACTTCATACACAGAATATTTTTAAAGTAGGTAATGGAAGGTGTTAAGCTTAAAGGGCGATTGTTTAGGTAATTTCATAAAGAAAAGTTTCGGAATACGTGTTGGTAAACGCATTGTTACGGTGTTCCAGTATGTTTATAACGTAAATATGTACATGAAACGGTATCGCAGATTATAGCAAAAATGCCAAAGCTGTCAAACGAGACAACCAATATTTGAATAAAAGTTTTAAGAATTTTCGAGTGAATTATTTTCGTTGGTACGTTGTACGAGTCTTCATATAACATAGTTAGAGTCCAGTGTCCACTGGATGTATGAAGACGCTATACATCTATATCGAGCGATCAAGATAATTTGTAATCTAGTCATCCATGAATCCGAAAACGTATGGTGTTGAGAAATATTTGCAGCGGCCGTCGCGTCCGCCAGTTGGGAAATCCAAAGGGTCGTAAAACCTTTACCTGACTGGCGCCGCTCAGGATGAAGATTATGGATTTTTTTAAATAAAGCCACACAAAAAAGTCCGCAGGTGTAAGGTCACAAGATCTCGGAGGCCAGATATTGTGGTCCTTGCTGAACGTGTTGTAGCACCATTTTGTTGAAAATAGCCAAGTACCAATTCGTCATCATGAAGTTCGTTAATAAAAGTTTCCAAAATCACTTGTTGATATGCAAGTGCGGTTAGGTTACCTGAAGGAGGATTCAAAGTTTTTAGGTTTAAATAACTAATAATAATGATTTACCTTCAAAAAATATTGGTCCTATTATACGCCGTCGGCTAATTGCTGCCCAAACACCAATTTTTGTGAATGTAAACATAAACATGAGGCTTTTCACTGCTCCAAATTCCCATATCTGAAAAGAACGTTTTCTCCAACAAATCATCTTCAAACGTGTTCATAAACTATTGACAATATGCAGCCCTTAATGGAAAATCATCTTGATGCAGTTCTTGTACACATGTTAATCGATATGGATATAAAACTAAATCTTTTTTAAGTATTGCTAAATTTTTTTCGCATCTGTTTAAAAATTTATTTCCTAAGTTTTTTGAAACCTCAAAATTAGACACACAGATTCGAATTCATGGATGACTCGATTACAAATTATCTTGATCGCTCGATATAACGAGACCAATTGAATATTTTGCCAATGCACTGAAAACGGTTTAAATTTTGGAATGTGTCGTGATACATTATAATACCAGGCCATGAAAATCAGACAGTAATTACAGGAAGAAAATACACATGTCGAGTCCTGTTAAAATTGTTTCCAGCCAATTGAAAGATAAGATAAGATATTGTCCGCAAAAAGGGGCAGACAATAATATTGCTTTTGTATCTATTCTTTGAAAGAATTGGATTAATTTCTGCATGTCATCAGTCATTTCCCTCTATATGATTAAAATTGTTAGAATAAAAGAAAAATATGTGCTTTTAAATAGGTTTTATCTAGTTGTTTTTGAAGAAAGAATTTCAGTTTCAGTATTTTAGAATTAAAATTAGAACTCGAAAATTTCAAAACTTGGAATTTGAGAATCTGGACATCTTGAGAGTTTGAGAAATTCAGAAGCTAGATACTGAGCATTTGAAAACATGACAGTCTGAGATCCTGAGAACCTGAAAATATGAAACTTAAAGAATCTCACAATCTGAAATTTGAAATACAGAAATCTGAGAATCTGAATCTGAGAACCTAAAAGTTTGAGAAATTGGAATCTGAGATTCTACGTATCTCAGAATTTGGGAATGTTAGAATATTAGAATTTGAGATTCTGTAGAGTTAACAAATTGAGAATCATATAACTGGGAGGATCTTAGAATCTGGAAACTGAGGATCAGAATATTTTCTGATATCCTGAGAACCTGAAAATGAGAGAAGTTGAGAGTTTCACATCTTAGATTCTGAGAATATACGTATCTCAGAATTTAGAATATTGGAATATGAAAATTTGAGATCATGAAAAACTGAAAGTCAAACAATTTGAGAATCTCAGAACTTGAAATTGAGAATTTGAAAATGCGAGAATTTCAGAATCTCAGAATCCGGAAACTGATAATATTATTTTAGATCCTAATAACCTGAAAATCAGAGTATTTGAGAATTTACAATTTTGGTCTCTGAGAATTTGAAAATATGAGAAGCTCAAAACCTGGAAACTCAGAATCGGAGAATCTGGGAATATGAGAATCTCTAAACCTAGAATCTGAGAAAATGCTCTAAAATCCTCAGAAAACGAAGATCTGAGAATTTGAGAGTTTCAGAACCCGAAATCTGAGAGTACAAAATTTTGAATCTGAGAATGTGAGTTTCAGTATTTTAGAATTAAGATTAGAAATCGAGAATTTGGAAATTTTAAAACTTGGAATTTGAGAATCTGGACATCTTGAAAGTCTGAAAAATTCAGAAGCTAGATACTGAGCATTTGAAAACATGAGAGTGAGTTCCTGAGAACCTGAAAATATGAAACTAAGAATCTCGGAATATGAAACCTGAGATTTGGAAATGTGAGATTCTGAGAATCTGAAGACCTATCAATTTGAGAATTTTGTAACTTGGAATCTGAGAATTTGAAAATGTGAGAATTCGAGAATCTCAGAACTTGGAACCTGTAAATTAGAGAATTTGAGAATTTCACATCTTAGAATCTGAGAATCTAGGAATTTCAGAATTTATAGAATATTGGAATATGAAAATTTGATATCCTGAAAATCTGAGAAATTGGGAATTTCACAACTTGGAATCTGAGAATCTGTGTATCTCAGAATTTGGGAAGATTAAAATATATAAATTTGAGATCTTGAAAATCTGACAATTTGAGTTTTTGAGAATTTAGAATATTAGAATTTGATATCCTGAGAATCTAAAAATCTGAGAATTTGAGAATCCGAGAAGTTGAAAATGTGAGAATTTCAGAATGCGACAATCTGGGAATATGAGAATCTCTACATCTAGAATCTGAGAGAATTATCTAAGATCCTCAGAACACGAAGATCTGAGTATTTGAGAATTTCAGAACCAGCAATGTGAGAGAATATAAATTTGAGAATCTCGAATCTGAGAATTTGAGTTTCAGTATTTTAGAATTAAGATTAGAATTCGAGAATAAGGAAATTTTAAAACTTGGAATCTGAGAATTTAGACATCTTGAAAATCTGAGAAAATCAGAAGCTAGTTACGGAAAATTTGAAAACGACAGTCTGAGATTCTGAGAACCTGAAAATATGAAGCTTTAAGAATCTCAGAAGCTGAAATGTGAGAATTTGAGTATCTGAGAACCGAGAAACTTAAATTCTGAAAATATGGGAATCTCCGAACCTAGAATCTGAGAACCTAAAAATTTAAGAATTTGGAATCTGAGATTTTAGTTCTCAGAATTTGGGAATATTAGAATATGAGAATTTGAGATCCTGAAAATCTTAAAATCTGAAAATTTTTAAATCTCAGAACTTGAAATCTGAGAATTTGAAAATGCTGGAATTTCAGAATCTTAGAACCCGGAAACTGAAAATATGATCTGAGATTCTGAGAACCTGAAAATCAGAGTATTTGATAATTTAGAATATTGGAATATTAGAATTTGAGATCCTAAATATTTGAGTTTTTAATCTGAGAATCTACGTATCTCAGAATTTGGGAATATTAGAATTTGAGATTCTGAGAATCTGAAAAGCTAACAATTCGAAAATCTTATAACTTAGAATCTGAGAGTTTGAAAATCTCAGAACCTGGAAACTGAAAACCTGAATATTTTCTGATATCCTGAGAACCTGAAAATTAGAGAATTTGAGAGTTTCACATCTTACAATTTGAGAATCTACGTATCTCAAAATTTAGAATATTGGAATATAAAAATTTGAGATCTTGAAAATCTGAGAAATTGGGAACTTTACAACTTGGAATCTGAGAATCTAAGTATCTCAGAATTTGAGATTCTGAGAATCTGAAAAGCTAACAATTCGAAAACCTTATAACTTAGAATCTGAGAATTTGAAAATCTCAGAACCTGGAAACTTAATACCTGAATATTTTCTGATATCCTGAGAAAATTAGAAAATTTGAGAGTTTCACATCTTACAATCTGAGAATTTAATTATCTCAAAATTTAGAATATTGGAATATGAAAGTTTGAGATCCTGAAAATCTAAGAAATTGGTAATTTCACAACTTGCCATCTGAGAATCTACGTATCTCAAAATTTAGAATATTGGAATATAAAAATTTGAGATCTTGAAAATCTGAGAAATTGGAAACTACAACTTGGAATCTGAGAATCTAAGTATCTCAGAATTTGAGATTCTGAGAATCTGAAAAGCTAACAATTTGAAAATCTTATAACTTTGAATCTGAGAATTTGAAAATCTCAGAACCTGGAAACTGAAAACCTGAATATTTTCTGATATCCTGAGAACCTGAAAATTAGAAAATTTGAGAGTTTCACATCTTACAATCTGAGAATTTAATTATCTTAAAATTTAGAATATTGGAATATAAGAATTTAAGTTTCACATCTTAGAATCTGAGAATCTAGAAATCTCAGAATTTATAGAATATTGGAATATGAAAATTTGACATCCTGAAAATCTGAAAAATTGGGAATTTCACAACTTGGAATCTGAAAATTTGTGTATCTCAGAATTTGGGAAGATTAAAATATATAAATTTGAGATCTTGAAAATCTGACAATTTTAGTATTTGAGAATTTAGAATATTAGAATTTGAGATCCTGAGAATCTAAAAATCTGAGAATTTGAGGATCTCAGAACTTGGAATCTGAGAAGTTGAAAATGTGAGAATCTCAGAAGCCGACAATCTGGGAATATGAGAATCTCTAAACCTAGAATCTGAGAAAATGATCTAAGATCCTCAGAACACGAAGATCGAAGTATTTGAAAATTTCAGAACCAGAAATCTGAGAGTATATAAATTTGAGAACCTCGAAATCTCGAATCTGAGAATTTGAGTTTCAGTATTTTAGAATTAAGATTAGAATTCGAAAATTAGGAATTTTAAAACTTGGAATCTGAGAATTTATACATCTTGAGAATCTGAGAAATTCAGAAGCTAGATACGGAAAATTTGAAAACATGACAGTCTGAGATTCTGAGAACCTGAAAATATGAAGCTTTAAGAATCTCAGAATCTGAAATCTGAGATTTGTAAAAGTGAGAATTTGAGTATCTGAGAACTCAGAAATTGAAATTCTGAAAATATGGGAATCTGAGAATCTCCGAACCTAGAATCTGAGAACCTAAAAATTTGAGAATTTGGAATAGAAGATTTTAGTTCTCAGAATTTGGGAATAGAGAATTTGAGTTTCAGTATTTTAGAATTAAGATTAGAATTCGAGAATTAGGAAATTTTAAAACTTGGAATCTGAGAAATTCAGAAGTTAGATACTGAGCATTTGAAAACATGACAGTCTGAGATCATGAGAACTTGAAAATATGAAACTTAAAGAATCTCACAATCTGACAAATTTGAGATTTGGATAAGTTGAGAATTTGAGTATCCAAGAATCCGGAAACTGAAAATATAGGAATCTGAGAATCTGAATCTGAGAATCTAAAAATTTGAGAAATTGGAATCTGAGATTCTACGTATCTCAGAATTTGGGAATGTTAGAATATTAGAATTTGAGATTCTGAGAATCTGAATATTTTCTGATATCCTGAGAACCTGAAAGTTAGAGAATTTGAGAGTTTCACATCTTACAATTTGAGAATATAATTATTTCAAAATTTAGAATATTGGAATATGAAATTTTGAGATCCTGAAAATCTGAGAAATTGGTAATTTCACAACTTGGCATCTGAGAATCTACGTATCTCAAAATTTAGAATATTGGAATATAAGAATTTGATATCTTGAAAATCTGAGAAGTTGGGAACTTTACAACTTGGAATCTGAGAATCTAAGTATATCAGAATTTGAGAAGATTAGAATATGAGAATTTGAGATCCCGAAAATCTGAATGACAATTTGATTATTTCAGAACTGGAAATCTGAGAATTTGAAAATGCGAGAATTTCAGTACCCAGAAACTGATAATATGATCTGAGATCCTGAGAACCTGAAAATCAGAGTATTTGAGAATTTAGAATATTTAGAATTTAGAACCTGGAAACTGAGAATCTGAATATTTTCTGATATCCTGAGAACCTGAAAATTAGAGAATTTGAGAGTTTCACATCTTACAATCTGAGAATCTAATTATCTCAAAATTTAGAATCTTGTAATATGAAAATTTATGTTCCTGAAAATCTGAGAAATTGGGAATTTCACAACTTGGAATCTGAAAATCTATGTATCTCAGCATTTGACAAGATTAGAATATGACAATTTGAGATCCTGAAAATCTGGAACTCTGACAATTTGAGAATCCCACAACTTGAAATCTGAGAATTTGAAAATGCGAAAATTTCAGAATCTCAGATCCCGGAAACGGATAATGTGAACTGAGATCCGGAGAAGTATTTGAGTATTTGAGAATTTAGAATATTATACTGAGAATTTGAAAATGTGAGAATCTCAGAACCTGGAATCTGAGAAAATGATATAAGATCCTCAGAACACGAAGATCTGAGTATTTGAGAATTTCAGAACCAGAAATATGAGAGTATATATATTTGAGAACGTACGTATGTCAGAAACAAGTGTTAAATAAAACACTTTTCGTTCGAGGTAAATACAACGTTTTAAGTACTAGGACGTTAATCTTCCACTTTTGGTATCATAAATAATCCGAAAAATGTCAGTTTAGATTCACCTATGAAATAAAAATTCTAATGATTAATTTTATAAAACCCATCCTAATAACATTTTAGATGACAGAGGATTTTCTTCACTGTTAAGAATTGATATCGACATGTAGTTCCCTATTTAAAAAAGAACTCTGGGAGCAGCGGAATACGGCAAGAATTTACGTACTCGGTACGCACAGGAATCTACATTTATGTAGTATGAAGTTATGTTAGTAGTAATTTATACAGCAAAAATTGTTACAATGTATTTACTTAATGTGCTAAAAATACCAAATGAGTCATGGCAACGTCAAAGAAATAGTATTTCCGACAAGTTCAAGGCAAATTTGTGACCTAGAATGTCTTATCGCTGTGTCAAGAGTGGTGGCTGAAGCAGTTTGGATACTCCAAAAAACAGTTCTGGAATATGAAGAAATTTATTTTAAAATGATCTTAGTCATACCATCCAAAGTATCTTCTCTTTCAAGTTCAACTTTGTACTATTTTCATTTTAAGTAATTGTTATTGCAAAACATATTTATAAACATCTGATACCAACCAAATTAGTGACCACCAAGTGTAATAAACATTACTTAATGTATCCGTTCTTATTAATATTACTATCCCAGCGGCGCTACCAAATGTGGAACGCAGATCACAGCAAAATATTACCGTGTGGTCATAAAAAATAATTACACCTCTGGCTAAGCTATAAAACACATGTGATGTCACTGAACTTCCTCAAGAAACAGATTTACAATGAAAACATTTTTATAGAACACAAATTTAAAAAGTGATTTTTTTGACTCACCAGTAACTACAGCAGCCAAACGGAAAACTTGTCCCTGATGGTACCATGAGTTTGAAAATGAACGAATGAAAGAATGGTATTTTCCTTACGGGTTGTACACGGAATTTTTTACCATAATTATGATTTAGACAACGTGGAAGTTACGCAACTGTCCTATTTCTAATCTTCATTCATGAAAATCCATTGTCGAAATGCACAGTCATGTCATGAATATTCATATTAAAATCATCTTTAATGAAACAAAACAGAATAAAATCATTTGTTTTGCATATATAAAATACAATGTAGCCAAATATTTGCGTAGTTAGTTGTGTGTATTGTTATAATAATTTTTTTAGAATGTATTGTAGAAATTCTTTTCTTTGAAATCTTTTTTGTTTTACGAACGTTGGTATTTTCCGGTTTATTCCGTTTTTGCTTATACAAATTTTAATTTTAACTTTGTGACGAAAATACATAGTGTTAATTAGTGTTATTAAAAACATAATATACATATAAAAATATATACAATTATAATCGTTTTAAATTAAAATTGTATACAGGGTCGCTAAAAAGTATGGATACAGCTAAATATTTTCGGAACGGTTTAGTAGAGCACTTTGAAATTTGCGAAACACTTAGAAATCATCCCAGGTCTTTTTCAATTTTCTACCATCATTTATTTTGATTTTTTTAAATGGCACGAAGGGTTAAATTTAATAATTTTTAAAAGAACATTTTTTTCTGAATTCAGTGATGTAACATATGCCCACCTTTATTTTTATTAAAAGGTAAAAACAATCAAAAATTTAATTCTGGAAAAGTATCACTAAGTTAGCTTCGAAAATTCTTTAAATGTTATGTTGCATGTGATAGAAAATCCAAAAAGTTCAGTACAACAGTTGGCTTTGAACCACAACACGAGTAGAGGATCCACACAAAATATTATGCAACTTATTATGAACGAAATTTGCAATTTTTACAAGAACATGTTGTTCCACGACTTGGGGAAATATTTCCAAACCACGGAAATCAAAATATACCAACAGAAACCATATGGTTTCAACAAGACGGATCACCGCCACATTTGAATATTTTAACATTTCCCGGTAGATGGATAGGGAGAGGGGGGCTATTGAATGGCTAGCTAGGTCTCCTAATTGCCAATATTTCTCCAAGTATTTTGATTGATTCTTTGCAAAATTTTGCTCAACATATTGATTATTGCCAAGAAGTCAATGAAAATCATTTTGGACATCTTTTGTTTGTTTGTTTGTAAAAATTATGTATTTCGTGTTTTTTTTATTATTAAAATGTGTTCTTTTGCAGTTAAAAGTGTTATTTTTAACAATTTTTAGAAATACTCTTTTTAAAAACATTAAATCTAACCGTTCATGGGATTAAAAAAAATCAAGTTAGCTTTGTATCCCCAGAACAAATGGAGATAGAAATTTGATAAACATCTGAGACGATGGAATTGAAGTACTTTTAAGCATCCACCAAATTTCAATAAGTTTTGATGAATATTTTTATAATACTTAACTGTATCCATACTTTTTAGCGACCCTATACCTTAAAAGTACTTCCAATATGAATGGGGTCGTCCCACAATTTTCAAAGACAGCTTTTCTAGAAACTACACGAAAAAATATTATACCCCTATTTTTTTGCTTATTCAAAATCACGCCGAAACATTAATTTGTCTAATTTAAAACGCGCGCCTTTCTGTGACGTCAAAACGAGACAAAATTCACCAGACAAAATTCAATTTAGTTAGTAGACGCGTGGACTAATTAGAAACGCACGAACCAATGAGAATGCTACCCCGAAATGACGTCACAAAAGGCGGCAAATGTACAGCGTTTGAAAATGCTAGCCGAAATTGCGGTTTTCTATACGGTCTGTTATCTCACAAAATAACTTTATTAATAAACAACAGAACACGTTTTAGGGCTTCATGTTGTATAGTCTACAATTCGTCAAATTCAATTGAGGGACGACCCCATTGTGCAAGGAATTTTTCTACATACTGATGATTGAATAATGAAACCTAAAGTGTCCTATTCATAGTTATAATTATTTTCTTCTAACGTGAATCCGGTTTTTATATTCACGTCAAAGTGATATTAATATTTATGTTACGTGTGTGACACAGGATTTGTTGTAGTGCACCACAGTATAAAATATAATACAATCTATGTCTGCTATTCTCAAGTCTTCTAATCTCTCGTACCATCTTTGTCATCACTCCCCAATCATCTAAGCCTTTTATTAAAAAAAAAAAATACTTAAAAAATATTTAGGTATATAACTTTTACTTAAAAAATAATTTCAACTGTAATATGTCATACCAAAGATAAAGATTAAGAGAACTTGGAAATTCACATGAAGTCTCGTTAATTACTGAGGATTTCCATATTTTTTAAAACTTTTGAGTTCGCTGCATAGCTCCGTGGTTTAAACCCGGTAAACACAACCACGTGAGAAAAACGTAAAAAAAAGACGAGTACCAACGGTTGTATAGACGTTACGATGTCGCTGACTTCAACGTTACTTTCGACGTGTAAATAGGACGTGCTTATAACGTCTAGTAAAACACTTTTTTTTACGTTATTTTACCACGTTGTTAAGACGTACTGATTTTCCGTAAACAAAACAACGTGAAAAAAAAAACGTAAAACAAACGAGTACCTACCAACCATTGAATAGACGTTACGATGTCGCCGAAATCAACGTTACTTTTGACGTGTAAAAATGACGTGTTACAAACGTCTGATAAAACACGTCTCTTTCAGGTGTTTTTACCAGGTTGAAAAGACGTGTTGATCTTCTGAATTAAACGTCATTTTCAATGTCTCAACAAAACGTTCTGTAAACGTATTTTAAAGATATTATAAAATACGTTTTTTTTAGGTGATTTTAGGAAATAAGTATATTAAAAAAGTGTTGATTTTCATGACAAATATTTATTATGAAACAAACAGCAAAAATTGTTTTACAAAAGTTCAAATCTATTATAATGTATAAAGGTGAATAGAAAATGTGAAAATAATTACTAAAACTATAATATCAACTATGTACTACTAATATTATAAACTATATAACTATAACTATAAATATTATTATAAAAAAAAACTAAAATAATTATTATGGGCTAATTGTCCTAATTAAATTAAATAATTTTTTTCATGACTCGGATTGTGTGTTGCTCGACGTGCTGTTTTGCCAATGTTTGCAATACAGTTGCCTCAAAATCTATAAGAAATAACTATAAGTAACTATTGCAAAAATAAAAAAATCCTTACTAGGTATATGATATAAAATGACACAATTTACCAGGATATGTTGAAGCTGGAGAAAATGCTGACATTGGCGATGCATAAGACGTCGTCGGGGTACAGCAAAAATCCTCTCCAAGGTTTACAGTTCGACGCCGCTTACTATCACAAAAAGACTCTTCACCAAAAGCTTGCTTTCTTGAGAGACTTTGTTGGCCTGTTTATCGTCTGTGTCATAATCATCTGCAAAGAAGCTCAAAAATTAAAAAAAAAAAAATAATTAGAAAAATCATAAATATAATATCATATATGTATATAACTCTTTTAAAATGAATCTTAAAAACCTTGTAAGAAGGCCAGGTCTTACATGGAGTACCACTTTTGACGAAAGTCATAAAATCGGTACACTTGCGGAATAAATTTAAATTAAACTGGTTAGTAATATGCATAAAAAATGTATATTTAGTTACTACTTTTAAATAAAATACTGTACTACTTACCTTTAAGACTTTTGGAAGCTACACAAATCTCAAAACTTGGTAAGGCAAACAAAAACTAAACGAACTGCACGATCTCAGACGAAAAATGAAAATGAACAAAATCGAACGAAGCAATGGCCAAGCACAGATGACACATCTGGAAAGAGTTCTTTGGTTTCGTTTCGTTAGGGGTGCAAGGCGCAATAAAAAAAGCTGTAAATCACGTACATTTTGAAAGTTTTGTGTCTTGGAAGCAGCTTGTTTGTTTGTCGCCAAAACAAATTCGATAAGGCAGAAATTTTCATTGATAGTACCATTGAATATCAATACTTTAACTACTCTAACTAGAGTAATGATATTCAATGATAGTACTGATCTATACGTTTGGTTATTATTTATTTTCGACAATAAAATTACGCTCGCGTCGTCGGTTCCTCAACCTTCAGCCCCCATCATAAACCAATATCCGTTTTTCTCAAAATTCCAGCCCCTAAACGGTAAAACTTCTCAACGTATGTTTCAAATTGTCCCTTAATTATACCTGCTTTCAATTTAGTTTTTTAAAACTTTTCATTCCCTGACCAACACCAAACTCTTCTCCGATCAAAGACACACTCAAACTTTGCGACACGACTCTCAAAAGAGATTTGTTGTTTTATTTTTAATCTTTTCACTGGTCTTTTGTACCTATCTACGTAAGTAACTATATTTGCCGTTGGGTTAAAGAGCTTTTGTAATTTTTTATTACATTGACACCATAATAGAATAGGGAATGTCAATTTTATTTTTAAATTTAATTTAATAATAATTATATGACTACTTTTAATCAGTTTTCCCTAAAACACCAAAAACAATTTTTATTATAAATACCGACGCACGCATCATCAGGGTGATGAGTAAATCGGAAAACTGATTAAAAGTAGCTATCGACCACCAAAAGTGATCCAGACAATTGTTTTGTTTTTGAATAATTATATGAATTCTCAAAGAGCGATTGTTCATCTCTATTGCAAACTAGGCGGGCGAGATGATCCAAAATATTTCAACCACGAGAAAACGTCAAACTTTCAAGGTTGTTTGGGTAAAATTCGGATGCCAAATGTTTACAAGAGCTAACTTAGTTGTTACCATGTTTCGTAAAAATTTTACTAAATATTTCTGTTGTTTCTACTTTTAAATTCTATAACCATTCTATTTTATTTAAAATGTGATTCAAATAAAAAATGTACATATGTTTTATAACCCGCATATATAAGACGCCAATGGAATGCGTTCCTTTGTGGTACATAAATGTACAATATAATTATATGACTATATAAACACGTGAATTTATTGTAAAAATTTCACGAGAAATTAATGTCAGAACTGAACGTCAAAAATTACTTATATTTTATCCACATTAATTCCTTTCTATGCTTCTATATTTGATTTTAATCGTAATTCAAATAAAAAATATAAATTAAGTAGGATTATTATACATGATGTATTTTAAAATCATCATTTTTATCTTTGAAACCCCTTAGTGACTTATAAACTTGATAACAAAACACACCTAATAATATGATATGGAATTCGTTCTTTCTAGTGTTTATTTGCCTAGATAAATACGTATACTTAACGTGAAAATTTCACGAAAAGTAAACGGCGCCAAAACACGCCTCGAATGCGTTTTTATTTGTAGTATAGATGATTAGAAAAACACGTGTATTTAATGGTAAAATTTTACGAGAAATAATAGTCAAAAATAATAATTTAGACTTCACCGCCATTCGTTCTTTTCTATTTTATATAATTTGATTTAAGTTATGATTTAAATAATAAATATATATTTTTTAACATGATTTTTTATAAAAAGAAGTAAATTGAGGTAAAGTAAAATACAATAATAAAAAAAAGGGAAGTAAATTGAAAAACCTCCTATTAAACCCAAAAACCTATAGGGCTACACCATGATGATGATTTTTTATACTCTGCTGGAACTCTTTCACTCCTTAGGTATTTTTATTTTTTATTTGATTAGAAAAACACGTGTACTTAATGTAAGAATTTCACGAAAAATAAACGACGACAAACACGCCTATATGACACTAGAAAAACACGTGTATTTAATGTAAAAATTTCACGAGAAACAAACGTCAGAACTGCACGTGGAAAATAACTTATATTTTATAAACATTATGTACCTTTCGTTGATTAACAATATTGATTAAACGTCTTTATTGTGTCATATATAATATTTAAAAATAAGGTCATTTTTTAACGTTGAATTGTCGTAATTTGTAGATACGTAATCATTATTTTATTGTAAATCAACGTTGAATTTACGTTACGTAAAATACGTTGAAATAACGTTGAAGGTATTACCAAAATATAACGTGATATTTTCAACCATAAACGTGTTATCAACCACATACACGGCTTTTCCACGTTAAAACAACGTGCATGTGTTTACTGGGAAATGTCTTGATTTTGGTACTTCATGTAGCCTTTTAGATTTCACCTAGAACATCATTCACATTTTCACTTTGTATATCTGTGAATCTGTAACACACTGTGGCCATTCAATGATTTTGTTTATTGTAGTTTGCTGAAATCATCGAAGTGGCTCAAAGTGGTAATGAGATCAGAATGATAACCTCACTCACATTATACATCTGAATTGCTGAGTTGTATTAATGCATGTTATAATAATAATAATAATAATAATAATGTTTATTAACGGTATTTTTACCTTTTACAATAAATACATAGATAGATATAAAAAAAAACGAATTACACTTACAGAAGAAGATGTAACAATTCATTTCTAAATTTGGTTAGGCTTACATCAAATAAATCAATTTTGTCACCATAAACATTACCCAATTGAATCATTCGATTCAAGGGGGAGTGAAGGGAATAATTAGTATGGTTTATTTTACCATTAAACAAAATTGGTGTTCTAGTAATATAGACAGGAGTAACAAAATTAATCTCTTCAAGTAAGCCATTACAATTGATGTGACCATTAATTAACTTAAAAAGAAAACACAGATTTAAATATTATGCGCTGGAGACTAAATTGTTATTTATTACAAATTGTAAATTGAATTAACTAGCTACAAATTGTTATTCGATTGTCAAACCATTGTCAACCAGATGAACGAAATCACTAGAACTTGTTAGTCAAAGTATATAATCTCACAGTCAAATCAACAATCACGTGGCCGACTCAAATTTTCTTCGTTGACATTTCGCTTCATGTTCGTCGTTATACCCGAAATGTTGTTGTATTCAATATTTTTTAACTCATCTTGTGAAATACATAATTCAAAGATAACCTCAAAATTTAATGTTAATTCGTGTTTTTTCTCATTATGAGTGAACGAATACAAAAAATACTCTGTCACTTTTATAGGCGAATTTATTAAGCCGAGCCCCTGAAAAGTGACAGCGCACGAGCATTTTTTGTAATCGTTCACGACATGACAATACATGTCATGACATGACTATCGAAATACATATCGCACCTGGGCGACAACAGTGTAATAATTGTATTGTAATAATTTGACAAACTTTATGAAATAGCATTGTATATAAATCTACTAATACCGTATTGGTAATATTTTTAAATTTTTAAAAAGGGTCCTTAATATTACGTGTTAGTTTAGAATTCTCTTTATACAATATCTGTTTGTATACCTACAGTGTTTCTTGTATTCTGCATAGTTAATTTAATTTTTCGACTGTATTACGTTGTCTGTAAAAATTAACCAAAACAAATTATTTCACATCTTTGTAAAAAGTTTTTTAGTCACAATTCTGTTTGGATTTCCAAACCCATAATTTTGATTCAGAGGTTCGAAATGAATCTTAAATTAATTATCATTATTCATGATAATTATTCATTTTGCAGTAGCGTCGGTGCGATTCCCACACGTTATTGAAAATAGCTGTTTATCACAGGTATATTATAATAAATTAATGTTTTATGTTTGTTTATTATTATTTATTTATGTTTAGTTGGTAAGTGGCTGTTGCATATTATAAACATTTCAGTTAAATTAGACCATTCAACTCTATGATATCACTAAATAAACATATTTAAGTCAGAACGAGTTTAATAGAATAATTATTAAGCAAGTATGTAGAATGCGTATTAAAAACGTGAGGCAAATGTTATCTCTGTTGGAAAATGCTTATAAATGACGTAAAAGTGAGTTATTTTTCCAGGCAATTTTGCGTCAGCGAATCTCATTAAAATAAATAAACTCTCTTCAACTAACCTAACCTCAACTAAATTAATCCGTCGCGGGACGTCCCTCAGATGTGGAACATCGAGAATGATGGTTATTGAAAGAACTCATAATTAAATAAATAACATAGTTTCGTTAATAAATAAATAAATCTTTATTTGCCCTACGGGCTTTCTGATTCTTATACATATACAAGTAAACTTAACAATTATAATAATAAAAAAAACTACATAAAATTCTCTATTTCTTCTCCCTTCTCCCTCCTCTTCCATACCTCTTTCATCCATTTAATTTCCCTTCCATCTACATTCAGTATTTATTCTCTTTCTTTCCTCTCTCTTTGTTTCATCTCACTGCACTCGTTCCACATATGCTCAATCGTCTCTCTTTCCTCATAGCACATTCTACACATTCTTCCTCCATCTTCTGCCCAATACCTATTTTCCCTCTCTTCATTTCCGCACCTAAACCTCGCCATCATTTTTCTTTCTTTCTCGCTCTCCCTCCCCAAATACTTCGGTACTTCCTCGATCATGCATCTTCCGTACTTCCCGTTGTATATGGATTCTCTAATTCTTTCTCTCCTTTCTTGTCTATCCGTATCCTCATCTCTTTCACTTAGTTCTACATTCATCCACACGCCTCTTTCTCTCAGTCTCCCTATTTCTTTGCTTGCATACCCATTCCTCCTGTAGTAATTCTCCCTATCATACTCCTCTGAATTCTTCTTTTTTTCTCTCCAGCACTCCTTTAGTATCCTACATTCTTTCCTCCCTTCCATCCTGTCTTCGAACTTGACCGCTCTTTTTCCCGCTTTCACTCTCAACCCATTCCTCTTGCATTCTTCTCTCATTATGTACCCTGGCGTTTCTCTCTCCACCCCTAGCACCCAACTCAGATATTTCTCTTGCACCCTCTCTATCACTTCTTGTTCTTTCCATCCCCAGACCTCTGCTCCGTACAACAACACGCTTTCAATAAGACTTTCAAACATCATCATTCTCCTCTTAAAATCGCCTCCCCACCTTCTCTCTCCTATTCCCCATACACATCCTATCACCTTGTTCGCTTTTCTTGCCAGTTCTCTAATATGTGCCTTATCTGTGGCTTTTTCATTGAACACATGCTCCAAGTATTTGAATTCTTTTACTTGTTCTATTACTTCTCCCTCCCACCTCCAATCACTCTCTTCGTTCTTCCTCTTTCTCTTATTGAACACCAGCATTTTTGTTTTCTCTACATTCACTTATAGTCTTTTCTTCTTCACATATTTTCCTAAATTCTTTATCATTTCCTTCATTTCTCTTTCACTCTTTGCCACCATTACCACATCATCCGCAAATGCCAGACTTCACACTTTTTTTCTACCTACGACACACCCCCCCGCTTGTGCTCTCTCTAACATTCCGTCCATATTTGCCACATACATCGTGAACAACAAGGGGCTGAGCGGGCAACCTTGCCTCACTCCCTTTGTTGTCACAAACCATTCACTTTCCCTCTCCCCTACTTTCACTTTACTTTTTGTCTTCTCATATATCTCCTCCACCTTTCTTACCAGCCATTCATTTACCCCTTTCTCGCTTGGGCACTCAAACATCCTCTCTCTGTCCACCTTGTCAAAACCGCTTTGAAGTCTACGAATAATGCATCCACCCTCCCCCCTTTCTTCTTTAACTCACTCTTCGTCAAATGGTCCAGGATGTATACATTATCCATAGTTCCCCTCCCCTCTCTAAATCCTGCTTGGCTGTCTGGTAATGCTCCCTTTTCCTCTATCTCTCTGCTCATCCTTTCATTCAGAATTGATGCATACAACTTGTACCCTGTGTTTAGGAGAGTTATCCCTCGGTAATTTTCTACTTTATTTTTCTCCCCTTTTTTGTAAATGGGGTAAATTACCCCCTCTCTCCACCCTACCGGAAATCCTTCTCCTCTCCACACCCCATTCATTACCTCCACCAGCCTCTCTTGCACGACTCATTCTGTATTCTATCCCTCCCTGGTGCCTTCCCTTTCCTCAGTTTCTTCACATTCCTCTCCACCTCTTCCATTGTAATTTATTCTCCTTCAGGTTCTACTCGGTTTCTCTTCGTCTCTATTTCCGTTTTCTTTTTTTCCTTTTCTCCCTCCAGCAGCCTCATGAAGTACTCCTCCCACTCATTTATCGTTATCTCCTCGCTCCCATTTTCTTTTTTCTTTCTCTCTCTATTAATATAGTTCCATACCTCCTTCTATGTTCTTATTGCTTTTATCTCTTCCTCCTCTCTCTCCTTCTTCTGCCTCTTCTTCTCCCTGCAGGTCTCTCTGTATCTTCTTTTCGCTTCTAAAAAGCCACTTCTGTTACCTTTAGTCTTTCTCCCCTTTCTTAGTTCTTTTATTGCTTCCTTTTTACGTTGCTCACATTCTTTGTCCCATCATTTATTCTTTCTTTTAGTTCCTCTACCTCTTACTGTTATTTCTCTTTTTGTCGCTGCATTTTCCAATATTTCTACCAATTCTTTCTCCATTTTCCCTACTTCTTGTTCTTTAAATCTTGCTTTTTCCAGTCTTCTCTTATACTCTTCCACCCCTTGCTCGTCCCATACTTTAATTATCACCTTCCGCCTTTCCTCTATTTTTTCTTCTTCTCCTCTCTTCTCTCTCCCCCTTCCTATACTTATCTCTATAGGCAGATGGTCTGACTCTACTCTTTCCCCTATTCTGAATTCTTCGACTTCTTCCCATGCTTCTTCGTTTACTATTCCGTAGTCTATCACCGTCTCTCCTCTACCGCCTATGTAGGTCCATTCTCCTTCTTCGTCCCCTTGTTTATTTCCATTCAGCACTTCCCATCTTTTTTCTTTTATCCATTCCATCAACTTCTTCCCTTCCGCGTTTTCTTTCTTGTCTTTGCATTTCTTTTTCTCTCTCCACTCTCTTCTTCCCAATCCCTGGCTCCTCTTTCCACAATTCTACCGTTAAAATCCCCTCCCAGAAGTAGACATTCTTCCCTGTTGTCTTTTAATGTTTCTTCTATCTTGCTTATTGTTTCTTTCGTCTCTTTGCTGTACACTGTCACTATTTTCCACCATTTACTGTCTATTTTAACGTTTCTCACCATGTGACCTTCCTCTTCTCTCTTCTTTTTAGTATTCTCTTTTATTCCTTTTTTTACCCCTGTTATTATTCCCCCTGCTGCTCTTCCTTTTTTCTTTCCCCTTCTCGCCTCTTGCCATTCCCACTTAAACTCCTTTGGTAACAGTTTTTCTATTTTTTTCCCAGCTTTCTGACCATGTTTCTGTTAATCCAACAATATTGAACTCTTTCACATAGTCCCAAAAATCTTCTTCTTTTTTCCCTAGTCCCGCTACATTCCAAAATAGTGCCCCCACCACTGTTTTTCTCGTTACCTTCTTTGATTTCCCCCTTCCTTCCTTAGTTTCCCTCCTACTTCCTTCTTTGTTTCTTTTTTCCCGTTTCATTGTCCTTTTTACTTTGCCGTTGTCCCCCTTTTTTCCTCCTCCCCTTCTTCTTCTTATTGGAAAACCTCTAGTCTCTCTCTCTTTTCATTCCATCTCCATTGCTCCCCGTCCACTATTAATTTCCTGTATCCCACTCTTACTTCTTTCCCTTCTTCCCTTTTTTCCTTCGCCATACTTCTTAGTTTCTTCTGTAAATCTCTTTCTTTCTTTGTGAGGTCGTTGTCTATGTTTATCCCCTTTGTTTCCCTCTTCTCCCTCAATTTTTCTTTGTGCTTCATTATTCTTTCCTTCTCACCCCATCCCTCCATCTCCACCAATACTTGATCCTTGTTAATCCTGTAACAATCTTTTACTTTACTATCCTCTACATTTTCCTTCAAAAACTTCTCTACATCCTCTTTTTTTACATGACTTTTTCTTTCCCCGTCCCATCCTGTTATCACGATGTTGTTCTTCCTCTTTCTTCTCTCTTCGATTTCCATTCTCTCTTCCAGCTTTTCCACTCTCTGCTTCCACCAGTCTCTCTCTCCTTCCCATCTCTTCTCCTTCTCTTTAAATTCTTCTCTCTGCCTCTTTAACTCTCTCTTGAGTTCCTTGTTTTCTCGTCTTATTTCTTTCATCTCTTCCTTCCACTCTTGCAACAGCTCCAAATTTTTTTGTCCATCTCTGTGTCCGTTTCCTTCTCTTTCTCTGATGTCTTCTGTGTTTTCTTTACTACAGGAGACCTCGCCGTCTTTTTACTTTTTTGAAAAAATTTCTCTTCCTCCTCTTCTTGTTTTTCTGTTCTACCCTCCTCTTTTCTCTTTCTTTTCCTTTCCTACAGGTAAGAGTCCAGGCTTCCCTGACTGAGCGAGCGGTTTCTATGGTCTTTGTTCATCCGCTTCCTGTGGCGCCCCCTAGATGTCGTTATCTTCCGGCTTCGCCGATTTATTCTTTTTCCTGACTATATCTTCTCTTCCCTGCCCAATTCTTTCTTCCTACCTTTCTCTGATACCTCTTCTAGCTTTTTTCAATATCTTCTCTAATTTTTTCTTTATATCACCTTCTATTTTTTTATTTTTCGCTACTTAACCTCTCTACCACATGTTTACCTATAGCTCGGTAATACAGGCTAGTTTCGTTAATAAAAAAAATATACTTTTTTTCTTCAAACCTCAGAGAAACGTGATATTGTATACGTCAATAGGCAATGACAAATGGCCATTTTGTCTCCCGCTCAATTGAAAAAGCGTGTGCTTTGAAAAGTCATTTAATTATGCCATTGAGGTTAGTAAACTGTCAAATTTGTTTTATTCGGAGAAAAGTGGTTTCTTAGTTTTTCAAGATCTTGAGTTCTCGAATTAAGATTCTCAGTGTATCAGAATGTGAGATTCTCGGGGTCTCAGTTTCAGGTTTCCAATTTATCACCTCTTCAATTTTTCAAATTCTCAAACTCCCAGGTTGTCAATTTTTCAATTATTCTGTCTCTAAATATCTGACTGTTAGTTTCGCAGTTATTAATTATTTGCCTAATAATGCTGAAATCGACAATAATTTGGAAAACTGTAATTCTTATCTAGACATGTCCAAAGCAATTGTGTACATCTAATTTTTTAAAGTAAAAATCAGTGCTACCCATTCAAGACACACTACTGATCATGAAACAACAATTTCTTCAACATTTGTCTGTTTGTCCGCGTCTCAAGAACGGCTGAATCAATTTGGATGTGGCTTTCTGTCATGTACTGAGACAAGATAAAACTCAGACGGTAAGAGCATTCAGCGTCTAAATGAGAGTCTCAAGCGGTAATTGACGATATTAAGTTTTTCTTTTATGGTCGAGTGGATACCATGCCAGTCATAATCAGTTGTTTCAGTCCAGCGAATAATAGGCAGTGATAAATAAGTAATGAATAAGTACAGCAAAGTGTTACCGCTAGTGATAAACCTCCTAGGTACAGTCAGCGTCATAAATATCTATTAACTTTAGTACTCTGGCGCATTTACTCTGTTCACTGAATATGTACATGTAAATTTTGTTTTCCATAAATAGAATAAACGCAGGAGAACATCTATTGGTTCAAGTTACTTGTCATATCAAAAATATGGTACATAATATATACAAATTTCGTATAATCCGCTCTTTACTTCTAAGTTGTCCAGAGCATTAAAAGAATGGAACCAATTTTTACTGGTAAAGTTGATCGCCATATTTATTTAAAAGAAATTATTTAAAATATTTCAACAGTATGCAGTAGTAGGTACAATAAAATATGCTTAGTAATTAAATTGGTGGTTGACAAAAAGATAAGCATAACATTGTGATTCACTAGGTTAATTTACACCTCTAGAGAGTATAACAGGCTGGCACTTTGTGCAAGCATCTCTTTGATTAGCTAAATTTATACAAAGACGTGTAGCTTTAAGTGATCTCTGTACTAATGCAGTAGTTATCAAAGACATGCATTCATGAGCTACCAGTCTGCTAGATAAAGAATTTAATTTATGACTTTGAAATATTTTGAAACAAAGCCCCTGACAATTTGAAATCGTATAGTTAGCCTGTACAAACGAATTTGTCACTTAAATTTAAAGTTAGGTTGACCCCATTGTTAGATTAGAGATATTGACAATAGCGACATTATGCTCATTTCTCCAATACATTAAAGCGTTTTGTTACCCAGTTTCGAGAAACATCCACTTTAGAAAGAAAACCAGGAAGTGGTCGATCAAAGGATAATAGAACACCAGAAAACGTTGAGATTGTCCAACGTTGTAGAGGCCCCATTACATCCACAAAAAATTGGTGTTTGGGCAGCAATTAGCCGACGACGTATAATATGACCATTAAATCATTTATTATCTAAACCTAAACATTTTTTAATCCTCCTTCAGGTAACCTAACTGCACTTACATATCAACAAGTGATTTTGGAAACTTTTATTTCAACAAGATGGGGCTAGTACACATTCAGCAAGGACCACATTAAGAGTTTTTTGATAACAGACTTATTAGTCGGAACACAGAAAATATCTGTCCTTACACTGGTTACTTTTTTTGTGGCCTTTTTTAAAAAATTCCATTTACCGAACGCCTCTTCATAATTTACAAGAATTAAGGCTCAGAATCACCGAAAAAATTGATGAAATAAATAATAATCCAGATATGTTATTCAAGGTGTTAGACGAAGGGCTCATTTGTGCTTAGACCAAAATGGAGAACATTTTCAGCATTTATTATAACAGTTCAATGAACTAAATGTATTTTTCTTAAAATTTTGCGTATTTTTGACAATAAATCCCTATTTGAGAATTTCCACCATTTTATTTTCCAATTGACGTATTATTTGTCATCTATAAGTGCGGTTTAAGTGCACGACATACGTTTTCGGATTCATGAATGACTCGATTACAAATTATCTTGATCGCTCGATAATACATGCAATATAATTGTATAATTTTAGTTATATTTCTCTTCTGGCAGGATTGGTCTTTACTATTAGAAACAATACACTTTTATAATCTATTTTTGAGCACGAATGAAAAGTCCTCAAAATTATCAGTTATTAATATTATCACTGTTAATGCACAGATAACATCGGATTTAAAAAAAATATATTTATATAACGATATATCGTCGGTGACTTGACAAGTTTCATCAACAACAAACTCTTTATTGGGAGAAATCGGTCAATCGTGATTATCATAAAAAATTTAAATTGCCAAATATTTTTCTCTTATATTTCTCCAGCATGTTAAATATTTTATAATTAGATTTCACCAATACTGATAAATTCACACCTGCTCCGATATAATCCTAAACGAAAAAGAGAGTATGGATAGGCGAAGAAAAAAATCCTCTAATTTAATCATCATCTATTTGCTGATGCTTGCTGATATTTTTCTTTATTTAATTTGTTCTAACCTGTATTTAGCATAATAATGTATGAATAATGTATGAATCATTTATGAAGGCGCTGAATAATTAAAATTGTAATGGAAAATGCTCACACATATCTTTAATATATTAAATTTAAAATATTTTAGAAACCGAAATTAACTAAATGTCTTTCACCTCTACAACACTCTACAAGAACGCTCCATAACTTTGTACACATAAAGAATTGTTGTATAAATCATTACACTTTAATACTTACGACATAATGTTGAATGAAATAGATAACGTTTAATTTTTAATTTTAGATTAATTCTCTTGTGGATATGGTCAAGGACTAATCACAGGTAATATTATTGAAAAAAATTGTTCGGAAAATTAATCTGTTAGTCGTCAAGATTTATATCTTTTAGAACATGCAACATTTTATCTTACACTGACTTAAACAAAATTACAGTAAACTAACAATAACAGCAATGACACATAAGTTTAACGAAAATGGATTAGTCTCGGCAATAAAACAGCTTATAAATCTATTTTTGTATGGATATTTGGTGTAGTCGTAACACTGATATCAAAATTAAACTCTCATTTAAGAATTTCATAATTTCTCTCAATTTAGATGTGCCCATTATTTTAGACAACAAAAAGCACTAAAGAATAATAATGAATAATAATAATAATCAATGAACCTGCGAAAATTTTCAATTTTATCAAGGTATTTCATTAAAAAAAAAGCAGTTATAAAAATCGGTGTAGTACACACGGTTTTATTAAAGCACTCGATTCATGTTCAGCGATTAAATACAGTTTATTATACGAGTTCCTGTGTAAGTTGAACGCTTTCACAGGAACTAGTGTAATACAACGTTTTATCGTTCGACACAACCCCGGAAAGCCTTTAAATTGCACAAAATCCATAAAAATAGTGTGACATTTATCTGTCATTTTCATTATTTCATGACAGAGAATGTTTACACAAGCGATAATTTGAAAATTCTGACAGTGTCAAAAGATAAAAAAAAACTTTTTGACATTTTGAACTTGTGTCGTAGGTACTTGTGGAGAATTATATTAATAGTAGATCTTATAAAATGCTTAAGTATAAGTAATCAAGATAAAGCTCCTTAATGACACTTATTGCAAGGTAAATGCCATTTCATATCTCAAAATCTCTAAATCATTTTAACGTTTCTTACTAATGTCCACAACAAAATCTTTTTCAGTTAGGTCATGCTTTTAAAAAAAATTACAATTTTATTATTAGTTTGCGACTTGATGGAATGTAAATGTACTCACGATGGACCAAGCACTTTTAAATACTTGAGAGTGCGTATAAATATTATTATTTTTGCTGTTTGTTTGTTTGTTTAAATATTATTGTCTACAATTTTATTTTCCTGAAAACTTTTCGAGGACCATAACCAACAAAACTAAAAAAGAGTTACTCATATCCGTTTCCAACTTTTACATTTACTTATTTGGACTACATACTACGAATATTAAAAAAAAAGTCAAATCGGTCCAGCCGTTCTCAAGTGATGCACTTACCAACGAACAGCAATTGATTTTTATTGTATACACAGATTAATTTGTAGAATATACGTACACGTTGTGTACATTTCAGGAACCGTTTAACACTTCATAAATATTACATCATGATCGAAATCGCACAAATGAATATTGAAGATAGATCGTTTTATTTAGGAAGGAATGCCACCAAATGAAGAATAATACACGGAATATATCAGAACTCGACAATCCGAAATCGAAATGTCAAAACAATACCGAGCTACGATACAATGAAGTTTTTTTAAAGGAATATAAAGAAAATCTGTATTTTGACAACAGCGCCACCTGTCATCCAGGTGTTCCAATAAATATAAAAAAAAAATCATCAAGATTCTGTCAGAAAATTAAAAAAAAAAAACTGGATCTCGACAACAGCACCACATACCGGGTCCAACTGTAGCTAAGAACCATCCAGGGATTCACTCAAACACACGCAAAAAATTTCATCAAAATCGGTCAAGCCGTTTAGGAGGAGAAGAATCACGAACACACGCCACACCGGAATTTTATATACGTATAAAGAAGATTACTTAAAATAAACTTGTTTGTTGATTTTGGCCTTTGATAAGATTAATTGGACAATTGGACAGAGAGTAAATTAGATGGGTATCTTGGACAAGATTATAGACAACAATAATGATAATATTGATAATAACTTGGTCATAAATCGTGAAAAAATAAAGGTAGTTTTTAAAAGTAAACAGTTCTTGATACCTGCTTAACTCTATTAGCAAACAAATTTAAAATTGATGGTGTTGGATAAAGATGGATTTAATATGAAACAGAACTGGCGAAATAGAAAGTGAGCAAGTAGAAACTGGGCAAGAGTTGGGAACACTGGGGAACTTTGTAATGTAACGACCTCAGTGTAACGACCTTCAATCGTATCGACTAAAACCCCTTCCTTGAGGTGGTGCTTCATCATCGCACGCTGCTTCTGTGTTATTGTTCTTCTCTATCTTCTGTAATTCTTTTCTTTTCTCTGTCACCCCCAGGTAGGATTCCCTTCCTTCTACTCCACATATCATTTCAAGCTTACGTTGGCGATATGTAGAATCCACACATCAGCACATCACCAGTCTTTCGAATTCTATCCACACGTAGCCATTTACTCTCCAATATCTCTCGGGAACTGGTGAAATTAGTAATTGAGGAATTAAAACCTGGAAATTGGGGACTCTTGAACCGAGAACTGAGAAACTAGTAACTATTAGCTGGTAAGAGTTTAAGAACTGGGGACGTGGAGCTGAGAACTGATGAATTTAGAAATTGCGAATTGAAAATCTTGGGAACTGAGTAATTTTGGAACTATGAACTAGGAATGAAGCACTATGAAATGGGAAACTAGAACCTGTTGTACTAGAAATTGGGACTAGGAACTGAGTAATTATGAACTGAAAACTAGGAACCGAGGAACTGCGATACTCGGGAACTGACGAGATTAGTATTTGAGGAATTAAAACCTGGAAATTGGGGACTCTTGAACCGAGAACTGAGGAATTGGTAACTATTAGCTGGTAAGAGTTTAAGAACTGGGGACGTGGAGCTGAGAACTGATGAAATTAGAAATTGGGAATTGAAAATCTTGGGAACTGAGTCATTTTAGAAACTATGAACTAGGAATGAAGAACTATGAAATGGGAAACTAGAACCTGTTGTACTAGAAATTGGGACTAGGAACTGGGTAACTATGAACTGGAAACTAGGAACCGAGGAACTGCGATACTCGGGAACTGACGAGATTAGTATTTGAGGAATTAAAACCTGGAAATTGGGGACTCTTGAACCGAGAACTGAGGAATTGGTAACTATTAGCTGGTAAGAGTTTAAGAACTGGGGACGTGGAGCTGCGAACTGATGAAATTAGAAATTGGGAATTGAAAATCTTGGGAACTGAGTAATTTTAGAAACTATGAACTAGGAATGAAGAACTATGAAATGGGAAACTAGAACCTGTTGTATTAGAAATTGGGACTAGGAACTGGGTAACTATGAACTGGAAACTAGGAACCGAGGAACTGCGATACTCGGGAACTGACGAGATTAGTATTTGAGGAATTAAAACCTGGAAATTGGGGACTCTTGAACCGAGAACTGAGGAACTAGTAACTATTAATTGGTAAGAGTTTAAGAACTGGGGACGTGGAGCTGAGAACTGATGAAATTAGAAATTGGGAATTGAAAATCTTGGGAACTGAGTAATTTTCGAACTTTGAACTAGGAATGAACAACTAAGAAATGGGAAACTGGAATCTGTTGTACTAGAAATTGGGACTAGGAACTGGGTAATTATGAACTGGAAACTAGGAACCGAGGAACTACGATACTCGAGAACTGATGAAATTAGTAATTGAGGAATTAAAACCTGGAAATTGGGGACTCTTGAACCGAGAACTGAGGAACTAGTAACTATTAATTGGTAAGAGTTTAAGAACTGGGGACGTGGAGCTGAGAACTGATGAAATTAGAAATTGGGAATTGAAAATCTTGGGAACTGAGTAATTTTAGAAACTGTGAACTAGGAATGAAGAACTATGAAATGGGAAACTAGAACTTGTTGTACTAAAAATTGGAACTAGGAACTGGGTAATTATGAACTGGAAACTAGGAACCGAGGAACTGCGATACTCGGGAACTGATGGAATTAGTAATTGAGGAATTAAAACCTGGACATTGGGGACTCTTGAACCGAGAACTGAGGAACTAGTAACTATTAGCTGGTAAGAGTTTAAGAACTGGGGACGTGGAGCTGAGAACTGATGAAATTAGAAATTGGGAATTGAAAATCTTGGGAAATGAGTAATTTTGAAACTATGAACTAGGAATGAAGAACTACGAAATGGGAAACTAGAACCTGTTCTACTAGAAATTGGGACTAGAAACTGGGTAATTATGAACTGGAAACTAGGAACCGAGGAACTGCGATACTCGGGAACTGATGAGAATAGTAATTGAGCAATTAAAACCTGGACATTGGGGACTCTTGAACCGAGAACTGAGGAACTAGTAACTATTAGCTGGTAAGAGTTTAAGAACTGGGGACGTGAAGCTGTGAACTGATGAAATTAGAAATTGGGAATTGAAAATCTTGAGAACTGAGTAATTTTGAAACTATGAACTAGGAATGAAGAACTAAGAAATAGGAAACTAGAACCTGTTGTACTAGAAATTGGGACTAGGAACTGGGTAATTATGAACTGGAAACTAGGAACCAAGAAACTGCGATACTCAGAAACTGATGAAATTGGTAATTGAGGAATTTAAACCTGGAAATTGGGGACTCTTGAACCAAGAACTGAGGAACTAGTAACTATTAGCTGGTAAGAGTTTAAGAACTGGGGACGTGGAGCTGAGAACTGATGAAATTAGAAATTGAAAATTGAAAATCTTGAGAACTGAGTAATTTTAGAAACTGTGAACTAGGAATAAAGAACTATGAAATGGGAAACTAAAACCTGTTGTACTAGAAATTGGGACTGGGAACTGGGTAACTATGAACCGAGGAACTGCGATACTCGGGAACTGATGAAATTAGTAATTGAAGAATTAAAACCTGGAAATTGGAGACTCTTGAACCGAGAACTGAGGAACTAGTAACTATTAGCTGGTAAGAGTTTAAGAACTGGGGACGTGGAGCTGAGGACTGATGAAATTAGAAATTGGGAATTGAAAATCTTGGGAACTGAGTAATTTTCGAACTTTGAACTAGGAATGAACAACTAAGAAATGGGAAACTGGAATCTGTTGTACTAGAAATTGGGACTAGGAACTGGGTAATTATGAACTGGAAACTAGGAACCGAGGAACTACGATACTCGAGAACTGATGAAATTAGTAATTGAGGAATTAAAACCTGGAAATTGGGGACTCTTGTACCAAGAACTAAGGAACTAGAAACTATTAGCTGGTAAGAGTTTAAGAACTGATTACGTGGAGCTGAGAACTGATGAAATTAGAAATTGGGAATTGAAAATCTTGGGAATTGAGTAATTTTGGAACTAGGAATGAAGAAGTATGAAATGGGAAACTAGAACCTGTTGTACTAGAAATTGGGACTAGGAACTGGGTAATTATGAACTGAAAACTAGGAACCGAGGAACTGCGATACTAAAGAACTGATGAAATTAGTAATTGAGGAATTAAAACCTGGAAATTGGGGACTCTTGAACCGAGAACTGAGGAATTGGTAACTATTAGCTGATAAGAGTTTAAGAACTGGGGACGTGGAGCTGAGAACTGATGAAATTAGAAATTGGGAATTGAAAATCTTGGGAACTGGGTAATTTTAGAAACTATGAACTAGGAATGAAGAACTATGAAATGGGAAACTAGAACCTGTTGTACTAGAAATTGGGACTAGGAACTGGGTAACTATGAACTGGAAACTAGGAACCGAGGAACTGCGATACTCAGGAACTGATGAAATTAGTATAATTAATTTAATAAATTGTTTCATGTGTAATTAAATTTAAATAGTGTTACATTTTTATGATAATTGACGTCTCAATGACATTTAGAAGTGAGGTTATATCCAACTTTTAAGCTAAGACATGCCTTGATGAAAACAAAAGATTTACCCAGGTAATGCTATCGGATTATTAAATGAACACCCGATACTACAATTCTGCTAACCAAGTGTAATAATTTTTTTTCCACTGCTGTTATTTTTTCCACTTCCTTTTTCAGATTTTCTTCAGATTTCAATATTCTAACCTAATTTACGAAGAGCTGTCTTCACGTTAGCGTAAGGTCTTATACGGTTTTGCTTTCTTACAGAATATATTTCAATGTCTTTATAAGCTGTGAAATTAATAAATTCAGTTTAAATTTTCGCAAAAGGCAATTCTTATTCAGTGGCACAAATATCTGTAGCGTGTAAATAATTAAAGACTTACTTTACTTTTGTGGAACAACATGGCGATTTCAGAGTATGTATATGTAATATTTTATTCCCATCCCCATCTGAAAATGAACAAAAAAATATCTGAACAATGTGCATATACAGGGTGTCATGGTCGTTAGTCAAAAGAATTTAGTACAGACATTATAGAACATGTTACAATCTAATTTGATGTAACTTACTGTCAAGATTGGGGACGGGTTTAGGTCACAAGAAATACAATTTCTATCCCACAGAATCCTATAATAATTAAGTTAACAATGAATCGTCAGACCCGTTTTCACACATATCACGGGGGGCGCGGTAAATTTTAAATCGTAACAGTACCTGCAAAAATTTTGGAGATAATAGAGAATATTATGCCGTTGTAATGATATTATGAAGCCTTTCTAAAATCACTACTTATTTGCTGTATACTTTTTTTTGTGACGAGAATTTTATAAACGCTGTGCTGCACGAGTGATAAAATTTATGACGATAATAAAATATTAATATGTTTGAATTATTTATGTTAATTACTGTAACATATGTTTTCATTTTAACAAAAAGATAAGGAAAAGAGAATTAAGTAGCAACAGTTGTTGTTGAAGAATTATTTATGTTAATTTTGTATTTGTACTCCAAAGAGTTACAGTACTCTCGTGCAAATAAATACTATTATGTTGACGTGCTATTGACATAACTAACAACTAAACATTCAAATCATTGTCAGCGTCTTTGACACAAATCATCCGCACGTCAAAAATTCCTCAATTCAACAACACACATCCACGATGTACCAAGTGCTAACCGTCCCATGCTTCGGCGACGTGTCTCCATTAAAATTCAACGCAATCCTCGCCTCTGCAGCCGGCGTTCTCTTCTTCTCCGGATGGTGGATCATGATTTCTTTAATAGCTGAGAACGCCGTCGACTTTTACGGATTCTTACCAGGATTCTTCGCCACAGTTGGCATGATCATCGTGAACGTAATTCCCAACAATCTCATCCAGCAGCCCAATTTGTATGCCCCGAATTCTTACTGCGGACTCTTGGCCATCAAAACCTGTCTTCTGATTGGATTTATGATATCGTTCGGCTCCGTAATTGGTGCGTGCTATATTTTGATTCGCGATTACCTGCTGGATCCAGAGAGACCGGACAAGTGGCCCGGATTTGGAATATTCCTGGAGAACGCGATGATTTTTGGGGCGACGTTTCTGCTCAAGTTCACCAGAGGGGGCGAAAATTTTTAATACTTTAATCGTGTTCAATACACAGAAGAGTGAATTCAATGAGCGGCTCTTATTTCTAATTAGATGCGTTAGGAGAAAAATGTTAAGCGTGCCTTCGGGCGGTAATTATTTAGCAGTTAGTGTTAAAAAAGTGAGATTTCTTGTTTAGATTACTGTAACCACTGGTAGTAATTTCATTCGAAGATTGCAGAGATTATCAGTCGGTAAGTATGATTATTATAAGTTGTGTACACCCGTCTGTTTGACTTCTTGATTTTGTAAGATACAAGAGCGAGTCATTACACAAGTTTTTCCTTATAGAGAAGTCTGAACTTGTCCATTACTTAGATAAAAGATAACTTTATTACCACCGTTGCACGATTCGTGTAGGCGCCAAATTACCCTACCTTACACCTAATAATAGACGTCCGACCATAAAAATTACCCTCAAATCTCTTAATCTCGGGCTTAACGGATTGGAATTTATTTGAGCTCTGCCCTGGGATCGCACAAGACAATCCGGGCACTATATCAGATCGGGGGAATATAATACATTGCATGTCTGTTACAACTTATTATACAGGATCGCTAAGAGGTATGGAAACAGCGAAATATTTTCAGAACAGTTATTAAATTTAACCCTTCTTCAAATTTCAATAAGTTTTGATAAATATCTTCTATAATATTTAACAGTATCCAGCCTTTTTAGCGACCCTGTATACAGCTATAATAGTTTAATCACTTACAAATGATGCAGAAGATGGAAAAGTTTAGTAGTATCTCAAAGTTTTTAGATACTTTTGGGTATTTACTACAAATTCTGGCAGTACATTTTTAATTAAACTAAACTTCTTAAAACTGGGCTCTGTATATTTCTCCAGTCAAAGTTTATAATAACCTAAACCAAAGTTTTATCACAATATAAACAAAACAGCGTCACATCTTTAAGGAGTTAATGTTGTGTTTTATTTTATTTCGTTGTCGGTTTGGAATCGGCAACACTTGATTAGTATCGATACTAAAAAAATTCGTAAGACATTCTCGTTTTCAAAGAAGAATTCTAAAAGGTCCCGTTTGATTATTAAATCTGTAAATCATTCAAAAAGTGTCATAAAAGCTCTTCGATGGACGACAAAATTGTTGTTAAAAAATCATGAAATGTCTTCACTGAAACAACAATCGATTCGATACTACAAAAATTCTTAAGACATTCTCTTCTTCGAAGAAGAATTTTAAAAGGTCCCGTTTGATTATTAAAATTGTAAATCATTCAAAAAGTGTCATAAAAGCTTTTCGACGATGGACGACAAAATGGTTGTTAAAAAATCATGAAATGTCTTCACTGAAACAACAATCGATTCGATACTAAAAAAATTCGTAAGACATTCTCGTCTTCAAAGAAGAATTTTAAAAGGTCCCGTTTGATTATTAAATCTGTAAATCATTCAAAAAGTGTCATTAAAGCTCTTCGATGGGCGACAAAATGGTTCTTAAAAAATCATGAAATGTCTTCACTGAAACAACAATCGATTCCATACTAAAAAAATTCTTAAGACATTCTCTTCTTCTTCGAAGAATTTTAAAAGGTCCCGTTTGATTATTAAATCTGTAAATCATTCAAAAAGTGTCATAAAAGCTCTTCGATGGACGAGAAAATGGTTGTTAAAAAATCATGAAATGTCTTCACTGAAACAACAATCGATTCGATACTAAAAAAATTCGTAAGACATTCTCGTTTTCAAAGATGAATTTTAAAAGGTCCCGTTTGATTATTAAATCTGTAAATCATTCAAAAAGTGTCATAAAAGCTTTTCGATGGACGACAAAATGGTTGTTAAAAATTCCAGAAATGTCTTCACTGAAACAACAATCGATTCCATACTAAAAAAATTCTTAAGACATTCTCTTCTTCTTCGAAGAATTTTAAAAGGTCCCGTTTGATTATTAAATCTGTAAATCATTCAAAAAGTGTCATAAAAGCTCTTCGATGGACGACAAAATTGTTGTTAAAAAATCATGAAATGTCTTCACTGAAACAACAATCGATTCGATACTAAAAAAATTCGTAAGACATTCTCGTTTTCAAAGAAGAATTCTAAAAGGTCCCGTTTGATTATTAAATCTGTAAATCATTCAAAAAGTGTCATAAAAGCTCTTCGATGGACGACAAAATGGTTGTTAAAAATTCATGAAATGTCTTCACTGAAACAACAATCGATTCAATACTAAAAAAATTCGTAAGAAATTCTCATTTTCAAAGAAGAATTCTAAAAGGTCCCGTTTGATTATTAAATCTGTAAATCATTCAAAAAGTGTCATAAAAGCTTTTCGATGGACGACAAAATGGTTGTTAAAAAATCATGAAATGTCTTCACTGAAACAACAATCGATTCGATACTAAAAAAATTCGTAAGACATTCTCGTCTTCAAAGAAGAATTTTAAAAGGTCCCGTTTGATTATTAAATCTGTAAATCATTCAAAAAGTGTCATTAAAGCTCTTCGATGGGCGACAAAATGGTTCTTAAAAAATCATGAAATGTCTTCACTGAAACAACAATCGATTCGATACTAAAAAAATTCTTAAGACATTCTCGTCTTCAAAGAAGAATTTTAAAAGGTCCCGTTTGATTATTAAATCTGTAAATCATTCAAAAAGTGTCATAAAAGCTCTTCGATGGACGACAAAATGGTTGTTAAAAAATCATGAAATGTCTTCACTGAAACAACATTCGATTCGATACTAAAAAAAATTCGTAAGACATTCTCGTTTTCAAAGAGGAATTCTAAAAGGTCCCGTTTGATTATTAAATCTGTAAATCATTCAAAAAGTGTCATAAAAGCTCTTCGATGGACGACAAAATGGTTGTTAAAAAATAATGAAATGTCTTCACTGAAACAACAATCGATTCGATACTAAAAAAATTCTTAAGACATTCTCGTCTTCAAAGAAGTATATTTAAAGGTCCCGTTTGATTATTAAATCTGTAAATCATTCAAAAAGTGTCATAAAAGCTCTTCGATGGACGACAAAATTGTTGTTAAAAAATCATGAAATGTCTTCACTGAAACAACAATCGATTCGATACTAAAAAAAATTGCAAGACATTCTCGTCTTCAAAGAAAAATTTTAAAAGGTCCCGTTTGATTATTAGATCTGTAAATCATTCAAAAGAGTCATTAAAGCTCTTCGATGGGCGACAAAATGGTTGTTAAAAAATCATGAAATGTCTTCACTGAAACAACAATCGATTCGATACTAAAAAAATTCTTAAGGCATTCTCGTCTTCAAAGAAGAATTTTAAAAGATCACGTTTGATTATTAAATCTGTAAATCATTCAAAAAGTGTCATGAAAGCTCTTCGATGGACGACAAAATGGTTGTTAAAAAATCATGAAATGTCTTCACTAAAACAACAATCGATTCGATACTAAAAAAATTCGTAAGACATTCTCGTTTTCAAAGAAGAATTCTAAAAGGTCCCGTTTGATTATTAAATCTGTAAATCATTCAAAAAGTGTCATAAAAGCTCTTCGATGGACGACAAAATGGTTGTTAAAAAATCATGAAATGTCTTCACTGAAACAACAATCGATTCGATACTAAAAAAATTCGTAAGGAATTCTCATTTTCAAAGAAGAATTCTAAAAGGTCCCGTTTGATTATTAAATCTGTAAATCATTCAAAAAGTGTCATAAAAGCTTTTCGATGGACGACAAAATGGTTGTCAAAAAATCATGAAATGTCTTCACTGAAACCAACAATCATTTCGATACTAAAAAAATTCGTAAGACATTCTCGTCTTCAAAGAAGAATTTTAAAAGGTCCCGCTTGATTATTAAATCTGTAAATCATTCAAAAAGTGTCATAAAAGCTCTTCGATGGACGACAAAATGGTTGTTAAAAAATCATGAAATGTCTTCACTGAAACAACAATCGATTCGATACTAAAAAAATTCGTAAGACATTCTCGTTTTCAAAGAAGAATTTTAAAAGGTCCCGTTTGATTATTAAATCTGTAAATCATTCAAAAAGTGTCATAAAAGCTGTTCGATGGACGACAAAATGGTTGTTAAAAAATCATGAAATGTCTTCACTGAAACAACAATCGATTCGATACTAAAAAAATTCGTAAGACATTCTCGTTTTCAAAGAAGAATTTTAAAAGGTCCCGTTTGATTATTAAATCTGTAAATCATTCAAAAAGTGTCATAAAAGCTGTTCGATGGACGACAAAATGGTTGTTAAAAAATCATGAAATGTCTTCACTGAAACAACAATCGATTCGATACTAAAAAAATTCGTAAGACATTCTCGTTTTCAAAGAAGAATTTTAAAAGGTCCCGTTTGATTATTAAATCTGTAAATCATTCAAAAAGTGTCATAAAAGCTGTTCGATGGACGACAAAATGGTTGTTAAAAAATCATGAAATGTCTTCACTGAAACAACAATCGATTCGATACTAAAAAAATTCGTAAGACATTCTCGTTTTCAAAGAAGAATTTTAAAAGGGTCCCGTTTGATTATTAAATCTGTAAATCATTCAAAAATTGTCATAAAAGCTTTTCGATGGACGACAAAATGGTTGTTAAAAAATCATGAAATGTCTTCACTGAAACAACAATCGATTTGATACTAAAAAAATTCGTAAGAGATTCTCGTCTTCAAAGAAGAATTTTAAAAGGTCCCGTTTGATTATTAAATCTGTAAATCATTCAAAAAGTGTCATTAAAGCTCTTCTATGGGCGACAAAATGGTTCTTAAAAAATCATGAAATGTCTTCACTGAAACAACAATCGATTCGATACTAAAAAAAATTCGTAAGACATTCTCGTCTTCAAAGAAGAATTTTAAAAGGTCCCGTTTGATTATTAAATCTGTAAATCATTCAAAAAGTGTCATTAAAGCTCTTCGATGGGCGACAAAATGGTTCTTAAAAAATCATGAAATGTCTTCACTGAAACAACAATCGATTCGATACTAAAAAAATTCTTAAGACATTCTCGTCTTCAAAGAAGAATTTTAAAAGGTCCCGTTTGATTATTAAATCTGTAAATCATTCAAAATGTGTCATAAAAGCTCTTCGATGGACGAGAAAATGGTTGTTAAAAAATCATGAAATGTCTTCACTGAAACAACAATCGATTCGATACTAAAAAAATTCGTAAGACATTCTCGTTTTCAAAGATGAATTTTAAAAGGTCCCGTTTGATTATTAAATCTGTAAATCATTCAAAAAGTGTCATAAAAGCTTTTCGATGGACGACAAAATGGTTGTTAAAAATTCCAGAAATGTCTTCACTGAAACAACAATCGATTCCATACTAAAAAAATTCTGAAGACATTCTCTTCTTCTTCGAAGAATTTTAAAAGGTCCCGTTTGATTATTAAATCTGTAAATCATTCAAAAAGTGTCATAAAAGCTGTTCGATGGACGACAAAATGGTTGTTAAAAAATCATGAAATGTCTTCACTCAAACAACATTCGATTCGATACTAAAAAAATTCGTAAGACATTCTCGTTTTCAAAAAAGAATTCTAAAAGGTCCCGTTTGATTATTAAATCTCTTCGATGGACGACAAAATGGTTGTTAAAAAATAATGAAATGTCTTCACTGAAACAACAATCGATTCGATACTAAAAAAATTCTTAAGACATTCTCGTCTTCAAAGAAGTATATTTAAAGGTCCCGTTTGATTATTAAATCTGTAAATCATTCAAAAAGTGTCATAAAAGCTCTTCGATGGACGACAAAATTGTTGTTAAAAAATCATGAAATGTCTTCACTGAAACAACAATCGATTCGATACTAAAAAAATTCTTAAGACATTCTCGTCTTCAAAGAAGTATATTTAAAGGTCCCGTTTGATTATTAAATCTGTAAATCATTCAAAAAGTGTCATAAAAGCTCTTCGATGGACGACAAAATTGTTGTTAAAAAATCATGAAATGTCTTCACTGAAACAACAATCGATTCGATACTAAAAAAATTCGTAAGACATTCTCGTTTTCAAAGAAGAATTCTAAAAGGTCCCGTTTGATTATTAAATCTGTAAATCATTCAAAAAGTGTCATAAAAGCTCTTCGATGGACGACAAAATGGTTGTTAAAAATTCATGAAATGTCTTCACTGAAACAACAATCGATTCAATACTAAAAAAATTCGTAAGAAATTCTCATTTTCAAAGAAGAATTCTAAAAGGTCCCGTTTGATTATTAAATCTGTAAATCATTCAAAAAGTGTCATAAAAGCTTTTCGATGGACGACAAAATGGTTGTTAAAAAATCATGAAATGTCTTCACTGAAACAACAATCGATTCGATACTAAAAAAATTCGTAAGACATTCTCGTCTTCAAAGAAGAATTTTAAAAGGTCCCGTTTGATTATTAAATCTGTAAATCATTCAAAAAGTGTCATTAAAGCTCTTCGATGGGCGACAAAATGGTTCTTAAAAAATCATGAAATGTCTTCACTGAAACAACAATCGATTCGATACTAAAAAAATTCTTAAGACATTCTCGTCTTCAAAGAAGAATTTTAAAAGGTCCCGTTTGATTATTAAATCTGTAAATCATTCAAAAAGTGTCATAAAAGCTCTTCGATGGACGACAAAATGGTTGTTAAAAAATCATGAAATGTCTTCACTGAAACAACATTCGATTCGATACTAAAAAAAATTCGTAAGACATTCTCGTTTTCAAAGAGGAATTCTAAAAGGTCCCGTTTGATTATTAAATCTGTAAATCATTCAAAAAGTGTCATAAAAGCTCTTCGATGGACGACAAAATGGTTGTTAAAAAATAATGAAATGTCTTCACTGAAACAACAATCGATTCGATACTAAAAAAATTCTTAAGACATTCTCGTCTTCAAAGAAGTATATTTAAAGGTCCCGTTTGATTATTAAATCTGTAAATCATTCAAAAAGTGTCATAAAAGCTCTTCGATGGACGACAAAATTGTTGTTAAAAAATCATGAAATGTCTTCACTGAAACAACAATCGATTCGATACTAAAAAAATTCGTAAGACATTCTCGTTTTCAAAGAAGAATTCTAAAAGGTCCCGTTTGATTATTAAACCTGTAAATCATTCAAAAAGTGTCATAAAAGCTCTTCGATGGACGACAAAATGGTTGTTAAAAATTCATGAAATGTCTTCACTGAAACAACAATCGATTCCATACTACAAAAATTCTTAAGACATTCTCTTCTTCGAAGAAGAATTTTAAAAGGTCCCGTTTGATTATTAAAATTGTAAATCATTCAAAAAGTGTCATAAAAGCTTTTCGACGATGGACGACAAAATGGTTGTTAAAATATCATGAAATGTCTTCACTGAAACAACTATCGATTCGATACTAAAAAAATTCGTAAGACATTCTCGTCTTCAAAGAAGAATTTTAAAAGGTCCCGTTTGATTATTAAATCTGTAAATCATTCAAAAAGTGTCATAAAAGCTATTCGATGGACGACAAAATGGTTGCTAAAAAATCATGAAATGTCTTCACTGAAACAACAATCGATTCGATACTAAAAAAAATCGTAAGACATTCTCGTTTTCAAAGAAGAATTCTAAAAGTTCCCGTTTGATTATTAAATCTGTAAATCATTCAAAAAGTGTCATAAAAGCTGTTCGATGAAGGACAAAATGGTTGTTAAAAAATAATGAAATGTCTTCACTGAAACAACAATCGATTCGATACTAAAAAAATTCGTAAGACATTCTCGTTTTCAAAGAAGAATTTTAAAAGGTCCCGTTTGATTATTAAATCTGTAAATCAATCAAAAAGTGTCATAAAAGCTCTTCGATGGACGACAAAATGGTTGTTAAAAAATCATGAAATGTCTTCACTGAAACCAACAATCGATTCGATACTAAAAAAATTCGTAAGACATTCTCGTCTTCAAAGAAGAATTCTAAAAGGTCCCGTTTGATTATTAAATCTGTAAATCATTCAAAAAGTGTCATAAAAGCTCTTCGATGGACGATAAAATGGTTTTTAAAAAATCATAAATGTCTTCATTGAAACAACAATCTATTCGATACTAAAAAAATTCGTAAAACATTCTCGTCTTCAAAGAAGAATTTTAAAAGGTCCCGTTTGATTATTAAATCTGTAAATCATTCAAAAAGTGTCATAAAAGCTCTTCGATGGACGACAAAATGGTTGTTAAAAATTCATGAAATGTCTTCACTGAAACAACAATCGATTCCATACTAAAAAAATTCTTAAGACATTCTCTTCTTCAAAGAAGAATTTTAAAAGGTCCCGTTTGATTATTAAATCTGTAAATCATAAAAAAAGTGTCATAAAAGCTGTTCGATGGACGACAAAATGGTTGTTAAAAAAACATGAAATGTCTTCACTGAAACAACATTCGATTCAATACTAAAAAAATTCGTAAGACATGCTCGTCTTCAAAGAAGAATTTTAAAAGGTCCCGTTTGATTATTAAATCTAAATCATTCAAAAAGTGTCATAAAAGCTTTTCGATGGACGACAAAATGGTTGTTAAAAAATCATGAAATGTCTTCACTGAAACAACAATCGATTCGATACTAAAAAAATTCGTAAGACATTCTCGTTTTCAAAGAAGAATTTTAAAAGGTCCCGTTTGATTATTAAATCTGTAAATCATTCAAAAAGTGTCATAAAAGCTGTTCGATGGACGACAAAATGGTTGTTAAAAATTCATGAAATTTTTTCACTGAAACCAACAATCGATTCGATACTAAAAAAATTCGTAGACATTCTCGTCTTCCAAGAAGAATTTCAAAAGGTCCCGTTTGATTATTAAATCTGTAAATCATTCAAAAAGTGTCATAAAAGCTGTTCGATGGACGACAATATGGTTGTTAAAAAATCATGAAATGTCTTCACTGAAACAACATACGATTCGATACTAAAAAAATTCGTAAGACATTCTCGTCTTCAAAGAAAAATTTTAAAAGGTCCCGTTTGATTATTAGATCTGTAAATCATTCAAAAAGTATCATAAAAGCTCTTCGATAGACGACAAAATGGTTGTTAAAAAATCATGAAATGTCTTCACTGAAACAACAATCGATTCGATACTAAAAAAATTCGTAAGGAATTCTCATTTTCAAAGAAGAATTCTAAAAGGTCCCGTTTGATTATTAAATCTGTAAATCATTCAAAAAGTGTCATAAAAGCTGTTCGATGGACGACAAAATGGTTGTTAAAAAATCATGAAATGTCTTCACTGAAACAACAATCGATTCGATACTAAAAAAATTCGTAAGACATTCTCGTTTTCAAAGAAGAATTTTAAAAGGGTCCCGTTTGATTATTAAATCTGTAAATCATTCAAAAATTGTCATAAAAGCTTTTCGATGGACGACAAAATGGTTGTTAAAAAATCATGAAATGTCTTCACTGAAACAACAATCGATTTGATACTAAAAAAATTCGTAAGAGATTCTCGTCTTCAAAGAAGAATTTTAAAAGGTCCCGTTTGATTATTAAATCTGTAAATCATTCAAAAAGTGTCATTAAAGCTCTTCTATGGGCGACAAAATGGTTCTTAAAAAATCATGAAATGTCTTCACTGAAACAACAATCGATTCGATACTAAAAAAATTCGTAAGACATTCTCGTCTTCAAAGAAGAATTTTAAAAGGTCCCGTTTGATTATTAAATCTGTAAATCATTCAAAAAGTGTCATAAAAGCTCTTCGATGGACGACAAAATGGTTGTTAAAAAATCATGAAATGTCTTCACTGAAACAACAATCGATTCGATACTAAAAAAATTCTTAAGGCATTCTCGTCTTCAAAGAAGAATTTTAAAAGATCCCGTTTGATTATTAAATCTGTAAATCATTCAAAAAGTGTCATGAAAGCTCTTCGATGGACGACAAAATGGTTGTTAAAAAATCATGAAATGTCTTCACTAAAACAACACTCGATTCGATACTAAAAAAATTCGTAAGACATTCTCGTCTTCAAAGAAGAATATTTAAAGGTCCCGTTTGATTATTAAATCTGTAAATCATTCAAAAGAGTCATTAAAGCTCTTCGATGGGCGACAAAATGGTTGTTAAAAAATCATGAAATGTCTTCACTGAAACAACAATCGATTCGATACTAAAAAAATTCTTAAGGCATTCTCGTCTTCAAAGAAGAATTTTAAAAGATCCCGTTTGATTATTAAATCTGTAAATCATTCAAAAAGTGTCATGAAAGCTCTTCGATGGACGACAAAATGGTTGTTAAAAAATCATGAAATGTCTTCACTAAAACAACAATCGATTCGATACTAAAAAAATTCGTAAGGAATTCTCATTTTCAAAGAAGAATTCTAAAAGGTCCCGTTTGATTATTAAATCTGTAAATCATTCAAAAAGTGTCATAAAAGCTTTTCGATGGACGACAAAATGGTTGTCAAAAAATCATGAAATGTCTTCACTGAAACCAACAATCATTTCGATACTAAAAAAATTCGTAAGACATTCTCGTCTTCAAAGAAGAATTTTAAAAGGTCCCGCTTGATTATTAAATCTGTAAATCATTCAAAAAGTGTCATAAAAGCTCTTCGATGGACGACAAAATGGTTGTTAAAAAATCATGAAATGTCTTCACTGAAACCAACAATCGATTCGATACTAAAAAAATTTGTAAGACATTCTCGTCTTCAAAGAAGAATTTTAAAAGGTCCCGTTTGATTATTAAATCTGTAAATCATTCAAAAAGTGTCATAAAAGCTGTTCGATGGACGACGAAATGGTTGTTAAAAAATCATGAAATGTCTTCACTGAAACAACAATCGATTCGATACTAAAAAAATTCGTAAGACATTCTCGTTTTCAAAGAAGAATTTTAAAAGGTCCCGTTTGATTATTAAATCTGTAAATCATTCAAAAAGTGTCATAAAAGCTGTTCGATGGACGACAAAATGGTTGTTAAAAAATCATGAAATGTCTTCACTGAAACAACAATCGATTCGATACTAAAAAAATTCGTAAGACATTCTCGTTTTCAAAGAAGAATTTTAAAAGGGTCCCGTTTGATTATTAAATCTGTAAATCATTCAAAAATTGTCATAAAAGCTTTTCGATGGACGACAAAATGGTTGTTAAAAAATCATGAAATGTCTTCACTGAAACAACAATCGATTTGATACTAAAAAAATTCGTAAGACATTCTCGTCTTCAAAGAAGAATTTTAAAAGGTCCCGTTTGATTATTAAATCTGTAAATCATTCAAAAAGTGTCATTAAAGCTCTTCTATGGGCGACAAAATGGTTCTTAAAAAATCATGAAATGTCTTCACTGAAACAACAATCGATTCGATACTAAAAAAATTCGTAAGACATTCTCGTCTTCAAAGAAGAATTTTAAAAGGTCCCGTTTGATTATTAAATCTGTAAATCATTCAAAAAGTGTCATAAAAGCTCTTCGATGGACGACAAAATGGTTGTTAAAAAATCATGAAATGTCTTCACTGAAACAACAATCGATTCGATACTAAAAAAATTCTTAAGGCATTCTCGTCTTCAAAGAAGAATTTTAAAAGATCCCGTTTGATTATTAAATCTGTAAATCATTCAAAAAGTGTCATGAAAGCTCTTCGATGGACGACAAAATGGTTGTTAAAAAATCATGAAATGTCTTCACTAAAACAACAATCGATTCGATACTAAAAAAATTCGTAAGACATTCTCGTTTTCAAAGAAGAATTCTAAAAGGTCCCGTTTGATTATTAAATCTGTAAATCATTCAAAAAGTGTCATAAAAGCTCTTCGATGGACGACAAAATGGTTGTTAAAAAATCATGAAATGTCTTCACTGAAACAACAATCGATTCGATACTAAAAAAAATTGCAAGACATTCTCGTCTTCAAAGAAAAATTTTAAAAGGTCCCGTTTGATTATTAGATCTGTAAATCATTCAAAAAGTATCATAAAAGCTCTTCGATAGACGACAAAATGGTTGTTAAAAAATCATGAAATGTCTTCACTGAAACAACAATCGATTCGATACTAAAAAAATTCGTAAGGAATTCTCATTTTCAAAGAAGAATTCTAAAAGGTCCCGTTTGATTATTAAATCTGTAAATCATTCAAAAAGTGTCATAAAAGCTTTTCGATAGACGACAAAATGGTTGTCAAAAAATCATGAAATGTCTTCACTGAAACCAAAAATCATTTCGATACTAAAAAAATTCGTAAGACATTCTCGTCTTCAAAGAAGAATTTTAAAAGGTCCCGCTTGATTATTAAATCTGTAAATCATTCAAAAAGTGTCATAAAAGCTCTTCGATGGACGACAAAATGGTTGTTAAAAAATCATGAAATGTCTTCACTGAAACCAACAATCGATTCGATACTAAAAAAATTTGTAAGACATTCTCGTCTTCAAAGAAGAATTTTAAAAGGTCCCGTTTGATTATTAAATCTGTAAATCATTCAAAAAGTGTCATGAAAGCTCTTCGATGGGCGACAAAATGGTTGTTAAAAAATCATGAAATGTCTTCACTGAAACAACAATCGATTCGATACTAAAAAAATTCGTAAGACATTCTCGTTTTCAAAGAAGAATTTTAAAAGGTCCCGTTTGATTATTAAATCTGTAAATCATTCAAAAAGTGTCATAAAAGCTGTTCGATGGACGACAAAATGGTTGTTAAAAAATCATGAAATGTCTTCACTGAAACAACAATCGATTCGATACTAAAAAAATTCGTAAGACATTCTCGTTTTCAAAGAAGAATTTTAAAAGGGTCCCGTTTGATTATTAAATCTGTAAATCATTCAAAAATTGTCATAAAAGCTTTTCGATGGACGACAAAATGGTTGTTAAAAAATCATGAAATGTCTTCACTGAAACAACAATCGATTTGATACTAAAAAAATTCGTAAGACATTCTCGTCTTCAAAGAAGAATTTTAAAAGGTCCCGTTTGATTATTAAATCTGTAAATCATTCAAAAAGTGTCATTAAAGCTCTTCTATGGGCGACAAAATGGTTCTTAAAAAATCATGAAATGTCTTCACTGAAACAACAATCGATTTGATACTAAAAAAATTCGTAAGACATTCTCGTCTTCAAAGAAGAATATTTAAAGGTCCCGTTTGATTATTAAATCTGTAAATCATTCAAAAGAGTCATTAAAGCTCTTCGATGGGCGACAAAATGGTTGTTAAAAAATCATGAAATGTCTTCACTGAAACAACAATCGATTCGATACTAAAAAAATTCTTAAGACATTCTCGTCTTCAAAGAAGAATTTTAAAAGGTCCCGTTTGATTATTAAATCTGTAAATCATTCAAAAAGTGTCATGAAAGCTCTTCGATGGACGACAAAATGGTTGTTAAAAAATCATGAAATGTCTTCACTAAAACAACAATCGATTCGACACTAAAAAAATTCGTAAAACATTCTCGTTTTCAAAGAAGAATTCTAAAAGGTCCCGTTTGATTATTAAATCTGTAAATCATTCAAAAAGTGTCATAAAAGCTGTTCGATGGACGACAATATGGTTGTTAAAAAATCATGAAATGTCTTCACTGAAACAACAATCGATTCGATACTAAAAAAATTCGTAAGACATTCTCGTCTTCAAAGAAGAATATTTAAAGGTCCCGTTTGATTATTAAATCTGTAAATCATTCAAAAGAGTCATAAAAGCTATTCGATGGACGAGAAAATGGTTGTTAAAAAATCATGAAATGTCTTCACTGAAACAACAATCGATTCGATACTAAAAAAATTCGTAAGACATTCTCGTTTTCAAAGAAGAATTTTAAAAGGTCCCGTTTGATTATTAGATCTGTAAATCATTCAAAAAGTATCATAAAAGCTCTTCGATAGACGACAAAATGGTTGTTAAAAAATCATGAAATGTCTTCACTGAAACAACAATCGATTCGATACTAAAAAAATTCGTAAGACATTCTCGTTTTCAAAGAAGAATTCTAAAAGGTCCCGTTTGATTATTAAATCTGTAAATCATTCAAAAAGTGTCATAAAAGCTCTTCGATGGACGACAAAATGGTTGTTAAAAATTCATGAAATGTCTTCACTGAAACAACAATCGATTCCATACTAAAAAAATTCTTAAGACATTCTCGTCTTCAAAGAAGAATTTTAAAAGGTCCCGTTTGATTATTAAATCTGTAAATCATTCAAAAAGTGTCATAAAAGCTCTTCGATGGACGACAAAATGGTTGTTAAAAATTTATGAAATGTCTTCACTGAAACAACAATCGATTCCATACTAAAAAAATTCGTAAGACATTCTCGTCTTCAAAGAAGAATTTTAAAAGGTCCCGTTTGATTATTAAATCTGTAAATCATTCAAAAAGTGTCATAAAAGCTATTCGATGGACGACAAAATGGTTGTTAAAAAATCATGAAATGTCTTCACTGAAACAACATTCGATTCGATACTAAAAAAATTCGTAAGACATTCTCGTTTTCAAAGAAGAATTCTAAAAGTTCCCGTTTGATTATTAAATCTGTAAATCATTCAAAAAGTGTCATAAAAGCTGTTCGATGGACGACAAAATGGTTGTTAAAAAATAATGAAATGTCTTCACTGAAACAACAATCGATTCGATACTAAAAAAATTCGTAAGACATTCTCGTTTTCAAAGAAGAATTCTAAAAGGTCCCGTTTGATTATTAAACCTGTAAATCATTCAAAAAGTGTCATAAAAGCTCTTCGATGGACGACAAAATGGTTGTTAAAAATTCATGAAATGTCTTCACTGAAACAACAATCGATTCCATACTACAAAAATTCTTAAGACATTCTCTTCTTCGAAGAAGAATTTTAAAAGGTCCCGTTTGATTATTAAAATTGTAAATCATTCAAAAAGTGTCATAAAAGCTTTTCGACGATGGACGACAAAATGGTTGTTAAAATATCATGAAATGTCTTCACTGAAACAACTATCGATTCGATACTAAAAAAAATCGTAAGACATTCTCGTCTTCAAAGAAGAATTTTAAAAGGTCCCGTTTGATTATTAAATCTGTAAATCATTCAAAAAGTGTCATAAAAGCTATTCGATGGACGACAAAATGGTTGTTAAAAAATCATGAAATGTCTTCACTGAAACAACAATCGATTCGATACTAAAAAAATTCGTAAGACATTCTCGTTTTCAAAGAAGAATTCTAAAAGTTCCCGTTTGATTATTAAATCTGTAAATCATTCAAAAAGTGTCATAAAAGCTGTTCGATGGACGACAAAATGGTTGTTAAAAAATAATGAAATGTCTTCACTGAAACAGCAATCGATTCGATACTAAAAAAATTCGTAAGACATTCTCGTCTTCAAAGAAGAATTTTAAAAGGTCCCGTTTGATTATTAAATCTGTAAATCAATCAAAAAGTGTCATAAAAGCTCTTCGATGGACGACAAAATGGTTGTTAAAAAATCATGAAATGTCTTCACTGAAACCAACAATCGATTCGATACTAAAAAAATTCGTAAGACATTCTCGTCTTCAAAGAAGAATTCTAAAAGGTCCCGTTTGATTATTAAATCTGTAAATCATTCAAAAAGTGTCATAAAAGCTCTTCGATGGACGATAAAATGGTTTTTAAAAAATCATAAATGTCTTCATTGAAACAACAATCTATTCGATACTAAAAAAATTCGTAAAACATTCTCGTCTTCAAAGAAGAATTTTAAAAGGTCCCGTTTGATTATTAAATCTGTAAATCATTCAAAAAGTGTCATAAAAGCTCTTCGATGGACGACAAAATGGTTGTTAAAAATTCATGAAATGTCTTCACTGAAACAACAATCGATTCCATACTAAAAAAATTCTTAAGACATTCTCTTCTTCAAAGAAGAATTTTAAAAGGTCCCGTTTGATTATTAAATCTGTAAATCATTCAAAAAGTGTCATAAAAGCTTTTCGATGGACGACAAAATGGTTGTTAAAAATCATGAAATGTCTTCACTGAAACAACAATCGATTCGATACTAAAAAAATTCGTAAGACATTCTCGTTTTCAAAGAAGAATTTTAAAAGGTCCCGTTTGATTATTAAATCTGTAAATCATTCAAAAAGTGTCATAAAAGCTGTTCGATGGACGACAAAATAGTTGTTAAAAATTCATGAAATTTTTTCACTGAAACCAACAATCGATTCGATACTAAAAAAATTCGTAGACATTCTCGTCTTCCAAGAAGAATTTCAAAAGATCCCGTTTGATTATTAAATCTGTAAATCATTCAAAAAGTGTCATAAAAGCTGTTCGATGGACGACAATATGGTTGTTAAAAAATCATGAAATGTCTTCACTGAAACAACAATCGATTCGATACTAAAAAAATTCTTAAGGCATTCTCGTCTTCAAAGAAGAATTTTAAAAGATCCCGTTTGATTATTAAATCTGTAAATCATTCAAAAAGTGTCATGAAAGCTCTTCGATGGACGACAAAATGGTTGTTAAAAAATCATGAAATGTCTTCACTAAAACAACAATCGATTCGATACTAAAAAAATTCGTAAGACATTCTCGTTTTCAAAGAAGAATTCTAAAAGGTCCCGTTTGATTATTAAATCTGTAAATCATTCAAAAAGTGTCATAAAAGCTCTTCGATGGACGACAAAATGGTTGTTAAAAAATCATGAAATGTCTTCACTGAAACCAACAATCGATTCGATACTAAAAAAAATCGTAAGACATTCTCGTCTTCAAAGAAGAATTTTAAAAGGTCCCGTTTGATTATTAAATCTGTAAATCATTCAAAAAGTGTCATAAAAGCTCTTCGATGGACGACAAAATGGTTGTTAAAAAATCATGAAATGTCTTCACTGAAACAACAATCGATTCGATACTAAAAAAATTCGTAAGAAATTCTCATTTTCAAAGAAGAATTCTAAAAGGTCCCGTTTGATTATTAAATCTGTAAATCATTCAAAAAGTGTCATAAAAGCTCTTCGATGGACGACAAAATGGTTGTTAAAAAATCATGAAATGTCTTCACTGAAACCAACAATCGATTCGATACTAAAAAAAATCGTAAGACATTCTCGTCTTCAAAGAAGAATTTTAAAAGGTCCCGTTTGATTATTAAATCTGTAAATCATTCAAAAAGTGTCATAAAAGCTCTTCGATGGACGACAAAATGGTTGTTAAAAAATCATGAAATGTCTTCACTGAAACAACAATCGATTCGATACTAAAAAAATTCGTAAGAAATTCTCATTTTCAAAGAAGAATTCTAAAAGGTCCCGTTTGGTTATTAAATCTGTAAATCATTCAAAAAGTGTCATAAAAGCTTTTCGATGGACGACAAAATGGTTGTCAAAAAATCATGAAATGTCTTCACTGAAACCAACAATCATTTCGATACTAAAAAAATTCGTAAGACATTCTCGTCTTCAAAGAAGAATTTTAAAAGGTCCCGCTTGATTATTAAATCTGTAAATCATTCAAAAAGTGTCATAAAAGCTCTTCGATGGACGACAAAATGGTTGTTAAAAAATCATGAAATGTCTTCACTGAAACCAACAATCGATTCGATACTAAAAAAATTTGTAAGACATTCTCGTCTTCAAAGAAGAATTTTAAAAGGTCCCGTTTGATTATTAAATCTGTAAATCATTCAAAAAGTGTCATGAAAGCTCTTCGATGGGCGACAAAATGGTTGTTAAAAAATCATGAAATGTCTTCACTGAAACAACAATCGATTCGATACTAAAAAAATTCGTAAGACATTCTCGTTTTCAAAGAAGAATTTTAAAAGGTCCCGTTTGATTATTAAATCTGTAAATCATTCAAAAAGTGTCATAAAAGCTGTTCGATGGACGACAAAATGGTTGTTAAAAATCATGAAATGTCTTCACTGAAACAACAATCGATTCGATACTAAAAAAATTCGTAAGACATTCTCGTTTTCAAAGAAGAATTTTAAAAGGGTCCCGTTTGATTATTAAATCTGTAAATCATTCAAAAATTGTCATAAAAGCTTTTCGATGGACGACAAAATGGTTGTTAAAAAATCATGAAATGTCTTCACTGAAACAACATTCGATTCGATACTAAAAAAATTCGTAAGACATTCTCGTCTTTAAAGAAGAATATTTAAAGGTCCCGTTTGATTATTAAATCTGTAAATCATTCAAAAGAGTCATTAATGCTCTTCGATGGGCGACAAAATGGTTGTTAAAAAATCATGAAATGTCTTCACTGAAACAACAATCGATTCGATACTAAAAAAATTCTTAAGGCATTCTCGTCTTCAAAGAAGAATTTTAAAAGATCCCGTTTGATTATTAAATCTGTAAATCATTCAAAAAGTGTCATGAAAGCTCTTCGATGGACGACAAAATGGTTGTTAAAAAATCATGAAATGTCTTCACTAAAACAACAATCGATTCGATACTAAAAAAATTCGTAAGACATTCTCGTTTTCAAAGAAGAATTCTAAAAGGTCCCGTTTGATTATTAAATCTGTAAATCATTCAAAAAGTGTCATAAAAGCTCTTCGATGGACGACAAAATGGTTGTTAAAAAATCATGAAATGTCTTCACTGAAACCAACAATCGATTCGATACTAAAAAAAATCGTAAGACATTCTCGTCTTCAAAGAAGAATTTTAAAAGGTCCCGTTTGATTATTAAATCTGTAAATCATTCAAAAAGTGTCATAAAAGCTCTTCGATGGACGACAAAATGGTTGTTAAAAAATCATGAAATGTCTTCACTGAAACAACAATCGATTCGATACTAAAAAAAATCGCAAGACATTCTCGTCTTCAAAGAAAAATTTTAAAAGGTCCCGTTTGATTATTAGATCTGTAAATCATTCAAAAAGTATCATAAAAGCTCTTCGATAGACGACAAAATGGTTGTTAAAAAATCATGAAATGTCTTCACTGAAACAACAATCGATTCGATACTAAAAAAATTCTTAAGACATTCTCGTCTTCAAAGAAGTATATTTAAAGGTCCCGTTTGATTATTAAATCTGTAAATCATTCAAAAAGTGTCATAAAAGCTCTTCGATGGACGACAAAATTGTTGTTAAAAAATCATGAAATGTCTTCACTGAAACAACAATCGATTCGATACTAAAAAAATTCGTAAGACATTCTCGTTTTCAAAGAAGAATTCTAAAAGGTCCCGTTTGATTATTAAATCTGTAAATCATTCAAAAAGTGTCATAAAAGCTATTTGATGGACGAGAAAATGGTTGTTAAAAAATCATGAAATGTCTTCACTGAAACAACAATCGATTCGATACTAAAAAAATTCGTAAGACATTCTCGTTTTCAAAGAAGAATTTTAAAAGGTCCCGTTTGATTATTAGATCTGTAAATCATTCAAAAAGTATCATAAAAGCTCTTCGATAGACGACAAAATGGTTGTTAAAAAATCATGAAATGTCTTCACTGAAACAACAATCGATTCGATACTAAAAAAATTCGTAAGACATTCTCGTTTTCAAAGAAGAATTCTAAAAGGTCCCGTTTGATTATTAAATCTGTAAATCATTCAAAAAGTGTCATAAAAGCTCTTCGATGGACGACAAAATGGTTGTTAAAAATTTATGAAATGTCTTCACTGAAACAACAATCGATTCCATACTAAAAAAATTCGTAAGACATTCTCGTCTTCAAAGAAGAATTCTAAAAGGTCCCGTTTGATTATTAAATCTGTAAATCATTCAAAAATTGTCATAAAAGCTTTTCGATGGACGACAAAATGGTTGTTAAAAAATCATGAAATGTCTTCACTGAAACAACAATCGATTTGATACTAAAAAAATTCGTAAGACATTCTCGTCTTCAAAGAAGAATTTTAAAAGGTCCCGTTTGATTATTAAATCTGTAAATCATTCAAAAAGTGTCATTAAAGCTCTTCTATGGGCGACAAAATGGTTCTTAAAAAATCATGAAATGTCTTCACTGAAACAACAATCGATTTGATACTAAAAAAATTCGTAAGACATTCTCGTCTTCAAAGAAGAATATTTAAAGGTCCCGTTTGATTATTAAATCTGTAAATCATTCAAAAGAGTCATTAAAGCTCTTCGATGGGCGACAAAATGGTTGTTAAAAAATCATGAAATGTCTTCACTGAAACAACAATCGATTCGATACTAAAAAAATTCTTAAGACATTCTCGTCTTCAAAGAAGAATTTTAAAAGGTCCCGTTTGATTATTAAATCTGTAAATCATTCAAAAAGTGTCATGAAAGCTCTTCGATGGACGACAAAATGGTTGTTAAAAAATCATGAAATGTCTTCACTAAAACAACAATCGATTCGACACTAAAAAAATTCGTAAAACATTCTCGTTTTCAAAGAAGAATTCTAAAAGGTCCCGTTTGATTATTAAATCTGTAAATCATTCAAAAAGTGTCATAAAAGCTGTTCGATGGACGACAATATGGTTGTTAAAAAATCATGAAATGTCTTCACTGAAACAACAATCGATTCGATACTAAAAAAATTCGTAAGACATTCTCGTCTTCAAAGAAGAATATTTAAAGGTCCCGTTTGATTATTAAATCTGTAAATCATTCAAAAGAGTCATAAAAGCTATTCGATGGACGAGAAAATGGTTGTTAAAAAATCATGAAATGTCTTCACTGAAACAACAATCGATTCGATACTAAAAAAATTCGTAAGACATTCTCGTTTTCAAAGAAGAATTTTAAAAGGTCCCGTTTGATTATTAGATCTGTAAATCATTCAAAAAGTATCATAAAAGCTCTTCGATAGACGACAAAATGGTTGTTAAAAAATCATGAAATGTCTTCACTGAAACAACAATCGATTCGATACTAAAAAAATTCGTAAGACATTCTCGTTTTCAAAGAAGAATTCTAAAAGGTCCCGTTTGATTATTAAATCTGTAAATCATTCAAAAAGTGTCATAAAAGCTCTTCGATGGACGACAAAATGGTTGTTAAAAATTCATGAAATGTCTTCACTGAAACAACAATCGATTCCATACTAAAAAAATTCTTAAGACATTCTCGTCTTCAAAGAAGAATTTTAAAAGGTCCCGTTTGATTATTAAATCTGTAAATCATTCAAAAAGTGTCATAAAAGCTCTTCGATGGACGACAAAATGGTTGTTAAAAATTTATGAAATGTCTTCACTGAAACAACAATCGATTCCATACTAAAAAAATTCGTAAGACATTCTCGTCTTCAAAGAAGAATTTTAAAAGGTCCCGTTTGATTATTAAATCTGTAAATCATTCAAAAAGTGTCATAAAAGCTATTCGATGGACGACAAAATGGTTGTTAAAAAATCATGAAATGTCTTCACTGAAACAACATTCGATTCGATACTAAAAAAATTCGTAAGACATTCTCGTTTTCAAAGAAGAATTCTAAAAGTTCCCGTTTGATTATTAAATCTGTAAATCATTCAAAAAGTGTCATAAAAGCTGTTCGATGGACGACAAAATGGTTGTTAAAAAATAATGAAATGTCTTCACTGAAACAACAATCGATTCGATACTAAAAAAATTCGTAAGACATTCTCGTTTTCAAAGAAGAATTCTAAAAGGTCCCGTTTGATTATTAAACCTGTAAATCATTCAAAAAGTGTCATAAAAGCTCTTCGATGGACGACAAAATGGTTGTTAAAAATTCATGAAATGTCTTCACTGAAACAACAATCGATTCCATACTACAAAAATTCTTAAGACATTCTCTTCTTCGAAGAAGAATTTTAAAAGGTCCCGTTTGATTATTAAAATTGTAAATCATTCAAAAAGTGTCATAAAAGCTTTTCGACGATGGACGACAAAATGGTTGTTAAAATATCATGAAATGTCTTCACTGAAACAACTATCGATTCGATACTAAAAAAAATCGTAAGACATTCTCGTCTTCAAAGAAGAATTTTAAAAGGTCCCGTTTGATTATTAAATCTGTAAATCATTCAAAAAGTGTCATAAAAGCTATTCGATGGACGACAAAATGGTTGTTAAAAAATCATGAAATGTCTTCACTGAAACAACAATCGATTCGATACTAAAAAAATTCGTAAGACATTCTCGTTTTCAAAGAAGAATTCTAAAAGTTCCCGTTTGATTATTAAATCTGTAAATCATTCAAAAAGTGTCATAAAAGCTGTTCGATGGACGACAAAATGGTTGTTAAAAAATAATGAAATGTCTTCACTGAAACAGCAATCGATTCGATACTAAAAAAATTCGTAAGACATTCTCGTCTTCAAAGAAGAATTTTAAAAGGTCCCGTTTGATTATTAAATCTGTAAATCAATCAAAAAGTGTCATAAAAGCTCTTCGATGGACGACAAAATGGTTGTTAAAAAATCATGAAATGTCTTCACTGAAACCAACAATCGATTCGATACTAAAAAAATTCGTAAGACATTCTCGTCTTCAAAGAAGAATTCTAAAAGGTCCCGTTTGATTATTAAATCTGTAAATCATTCAAAAAGTGTCATAAAAGCTCTTCGATGGACGATAAAATGGTTTTTAAAAAATCATAAATGTCTTCATTGAAACAACAATCTATTCGATACTAAAAAAATTCGTAAAACATTCTCGTCTTCAAAGAAGAATTTTAAAAGGTCCCGTTTGATTATTAAATCTGTAAATCATTCAAAAAGTGTCATAAAAGCTCTTCGATGGACGACAAAATGGTTGTTAAAAATTCATGAAATGTCTTCACTGAAACAACAATCGATTCCATACTAAAAAAATTCTTAAGACATTCTCTTCTTCAAAGAAGAATTTTAAAAGGTCCCGTTTGATTATTAAATCTGTAAATCATTCAAAAAGTGTCATAAAAGCTTTTCGATGGACGACAAAATGGTTGTTAAAAATCATGAAATGTCTTCACTGAAACAACAATCGATTCGATACTAAAAAAATTCGTAAGACATTCTCGTTTTCAAAGAAGAATTTTAAAAGGTCCCGTTTGATTATTAAATCTGTAAATCATTCAAAAAGTGTCATAAAAGCTGTTCGATGGACGACAAAATAGTTGTTAAAAATTCATGAAATTTTTTCACTGAAACCAACAATCGATTCGATACTAAAAAAATTCGTAGACATTCTCGTCTTCCAAGAAGAATTTCAAAAGATCCCGTTTGATTATTAAATCTGTAAATCATTCAAAAAGTGTCATAAAAGCTGTTCGATGGACGACAATATGGTTGTTAAAAAATCATGAAATGTCTTCACTGAAACAACAATCGATTCGATACTAAAAAAATTCTTAAGGCATTCTCGTCTTCAAAGAAGAATTTTAAAAGATCCCGTTTGATTATTAAATCTGTAAATCATTCAAAAAGTGTCATGAAAGCTCTTCGATGGACGACAAAATGGTTGTTAAAAAATCATGAAATGTCTTCACTAAAACAACAATCGATTCGATACTAAAAAAATTCGTAAGACATTCTCGTTTTCAAAGAAGAATTCTAAAAGGTCCCGTTTGATTATTAAATCTGTAAATCATTCAAAAAGTGTCATAAAAGCTCTTCGATGGACGACAAAATGGTTGTTAAAAAATCATGAAATGTCTTCACTGAAACCAACAATCGATTCGATACTAAAAAAAATCGTAAGACATTCTCGTCTTCAAAGAAGAATTTTAAAAGGTCCCGTTTGATTATTAAATCTGTAAATCATTCAAAAAGTGTCATAAAAGCTCTTCGATGGACGACAAAATGGTTGTTAAAAAATCATGAAATGTCTTCACTGAAACAACAATCGATTCGATACTAAAAAAATTCGTAAGAAATTCTCATTTTCAAAGAAGAATTCTAAAAGGTCCCGTTTGATTATTAAATCTGTAAATCATTCAAAAAGTGTCATAAAAGCTCTTCGATGGACGACAAAATGGTTGTTAAAAAATCATGAAATGTCTTCACTGAAACCAACAATCGATTCGATACTAAAAAAAATCGTAAGACATTCTCGTCTTCAAAGAAGAATTTTAAAAGGTCCCGTTTGATTATTAAATCTGTAAATCATTCAAAAAGTGTCATAAAAGCTCTTCGATGGACGACAAAATGGTTGTTAAAAAATCATGAAATGTCTTCACTGAAACAACAATCGATTCGATACTAAAAAAATTCGTAAGAAATTCTCATTTTCAAAGAAGAATTCTAAAAGGTCCCGTTTGGTTATTAAATCTGTAAATCATTCAAAAAGTGTCATAAAAGCTTTTCGATGGACGACAAAATGGTTGTCAAAAAATCATGAAATGTCTTCACTGAAACCAACAATCATTTCGATACTAAAAAAATTCGTAAGACATTCTCGTCTTCAAAGAAGAATTTTAAAAGGTCCCGCTTGATTATTAAATCTGTAAATCATTCAAAAAGTGTCATAAAAGCTCTTCGATGGACGACAAAATGGTTGTTAAAAAATCATGAAATGTCTTCACTGAAACCAACAATCGATTCGATACTAAAAAAATTTGTAAGACATTCTCGTCTTCAAAGAAGAATTTTAAAAGGTCCCGTTTGATTATTAAATCTGTAAATCATTCAAAAAGTGTCATGAAAGCTCTTCGATGGGCGACAAAATGGTTGTTAAAAAATCATGAAATGTCTTCACTGAAACAACAATCGATTCGATACTAAAAAAATTCGTAAGACATTCTCGTTTTCAAAGAAGAATTTTAAAAGGTCCCGTTTGATTATTAAATCTGTAAATCATTCAAAAAGTGTCATAAAAGCTGTTCGATGGACGACAAAATGGTTGTTAAAAATCATGAAATGTCTTCACTGAAACAACAATCGATTCGATACTAAAAAAATTCGTAAGACATTCTCGTTTTCAAAGAAGAATTTTAAAAGGGTCCCGTTTGATTATTAAATCTGTAAATCATTCAAAAATTGTCATAAAAGCTTTTCGATGGACGACAAAATGGTTGTTAAAAAATCATGAAATGTCTTCACTGAAACAACATTCGATTCGATACTAAAAAAATTCGTAAGACATTCTCGTCTTTAAAGAAGAATATTTAAAGGTCCCGTTTGATTATTAAATCTGTAAATCATTCAAAAGAGTCATTAATGCTCTTCGATGGGCGACAAAATGGTTGTTAAAAAATCATGAAATGTCTTCACTGAAACAACAATCGATTCGATACTAAAAAAATTCTTAAGGCATTCTCGTCTTCAAAGAAGAATTTTAAAAGATCCCGTTTGATTATTAAATCTGTAAATCATTCAAAAAGTGTCATGAAAGCTCTTCGATGGACGACAAAATGGTTGTTAAAAAATCATGAAATGTCTTCACTAAAACAACAATCGATTCGATACTAAAAAAATTCGTAAGACATTCTCGTTTTCAAAGAAGAATTCTAAAAGGTCCCGTTTGATTATTAAATCTGTAAATCATTCAAAAAGTGTCATAAAAGCTCTTCGATGGACGACAAAATGGTTGTTAAAAAATCATGAAATGTCTTCACTGAAACCAACAATCGATTCGATACTAAAAAAAATCGTAAGACATTCTCGTCTTCAAAGAAGAATTTTAAAAGGTCCCGTTTGATTATTAAATCTGTAAATCATTCAAAAAGTGTCATAAAAGCTCTTCGATGGACGACAAAATGGTTGTTAAAAAATCATGAAATGTCTTCACTGAAACAACAATCGATTCGATACTAAAAAAAATCGCAAGACATTCTCGTCTTCAAAGAAAAATTTTAAAAGGTCCCGTTTGATTATTAGATCTGTAAATCATTCAAAAAGTATCATAAAAGCTCTTCGATAGACGACAAAATGGTTGTTAAAAAATCATGAAATGTCTTCACTGAAACAACAATCGATTCGATACTAAAAAAATTCTTAAGACATTCTCGTCTTCAAAGAAGTATATTTAAAGGTCCCGTTTGATTATTAAATCTGTAAATCATTCAAAAAGTGTCATAAAAGCTCTTCGATGGACGACAAAATTGTTGTTAAAAAATCATGAAATGTCTTCACTGAAACAACAATCGATTCGATACTAAAAAAATTCGTAAGACATTCTCGTTTTCAAAGAAGAATTCTAAAAGGTCCCGTTTGATTATTAAATCTGTAAATCATTCAAAAAGTGTCATAAAAGCTATTTGATGGACGAGAAAATGGTTGTTAAAAAATCATGAAATGTCTTCACTGAAACAACAATCGATTCGATACTAAAAAAATTCGTAAGACATTCTCGTTTTCAAAGAAGAATTTTAAAAGGTCCCGTTTGATTATTAGATCTGTAAATCATTCAAAAAGTATCATAAAAGCTCTTCGATAGACGACAAAATGGTTGTTAAAAAATCATGAAATGTCTTCACTGAAACAACAATCGATTCGATACTAAAAAAATTCGTAAGACATTCTCGTTTTCAAAGAAGAATTCTAAAAGGTCCCGTTTGATTATTAAATCTGTAAATCATTCAAAAAGTGTCATAAAAGCTCTTCGATGGACGACAAAATGGTTGTTAAAAATTTATGAAATGTCTTCACTGAAACAACAATCGATTCCATACTAAAAAAATTCGTAAGACATTCTCGTCTTCAAAGAAGAATTCTAAAAGGTCCCGTTTGATTATTAAATCTGTAAATCATTCAAAAAGTGTCATAAAAGCTTTTCGATGGACGACAAAATGGTTGTCAAAAAATCATGAAATGTCTTCACTGAAACCAACAATCATTTCGATACTAAAAAAATTCGTAAGACATTCTCGTCTTCAAAGAAGAATTTTAAAAGGTCCCGTTTGATTATTAAATCTGTAAATCATTCAAAAAGTGTCATAAAAGCTCTTCGATAGACGACAAAATGGTTGTTAAAGAATCATGAAATGTCTTCACTGAAACAACAATCGATTCGATACTAAAAAAAATCGTAAGACATTCTCGTTTTCAAAGAAGAATTCTAAAAGGTCCCGTTTGATTATTAAATCTGTAAATCATTCAAAAAGTGTCATAAAAGCTCTTCGATGGACGACAAAATGGTTGTTAAAAATTCATGAAATGTCTTCACTGAAACAACAATCGATTCCATACTAAAAAAATTCTTAAGACATTCTCGTCTTCAAGGAAGAATTTTAAAAGGTCCCGTTTGATTATTAAATCTGTAAATCATTCAAAAAGTGTCATGAAAGCTTTTCGATGAACGACAAAATGGTTGTTAAAAAATCATGAAATGTCTTCACTAAAACAACAATCGATTCGATACTAAAAAAATTCGTAAAACATTCTCGTTTTCAAAGAAGAATTCTAAAAGGTCCCGTTTGATTATTAAATCTGTAAATCATTAAAAAAGTGTCGTAAAAGCTCTTCGATGGACGAGAAAATGGTTGTTAAATATTCATGAAATGTCTTCACTAAAATTAATAATCGATTCGATAATAAAAAAATTCGTAAGACATTCTCATCTCCAAGGAAGAATCCCGTTTGATTACTAAATCTGTAAATCATTCAAAAAGTGTCATAAAAGCTTTTCAATAGACGAGAAAAGGATTTTTAAAAATTTATTAAATGTCTTCATTGTAACCAACAATCGATGCGATACTATCAATTTACGTTCACCTTGATCGCGTCAGTTTGTTGTGTTTACGGATACGTTTTTTTGATATTCCTAATTTTACTGACAACAGTTCTTATTAGAACTATTTAGCTCACAAAAGTTATTTGAGGTAAGTGGTGTTGGTTGTGTTACCTACAGTCCTAAAGTACCTCTCCAATGTTATCAGAAAAATGTCTCCCAGTTTCAGAATTTCTCCGTTTTTCTTTCAAGAATGGCAGATTTAACTCCACGCGAATTTGAAGCAATATTTCATTGATTTTTTTGATTTTCCAGGTAATATTGCATTATTATTTGGAACTCAATTTATTAATGCACATATCTTTCATGTCAGTTTTAGAACTGTGCAACAGGTTCTATCACAAAAAACAGGACTTCCATTTCAATGTGGCCAGAAGACCGGAAGAAAATATGTGCCACAGTTTTCAGATAATTCTTTTAAAGAGGAATTAAATACTTTTATTTTTGCCAAAATTAAGAAGAATGAACATTTGACCATGTCAATCATTCATGAATATGCCAAAAAGTGTGTTGATTTTCCTCATTGTAAAACAACTTTGTATAACATTATTAAATCTATTGGTTATTCCTTCAAGAAAGTGGATAGAAGATAGATAACAATTGAAACTCCACGAATTGTCAGCTTAAAAGTTTGTTTTTGCTACAAATATTTATAACTATTAACAGAAGACAAAGTAAAGTTTTTTTTTTTGATGAAACATGGGTGTATCAAAATGGCAGCCAAGTTCGTCAGTGGGTACTAGAAAGTAGTCCTCACGGTATTCCCAAGGTAATCATTGATACAAAAATTAATGATCGCGATTACCATAAGACAATGAATGGACAACTATTTACAAAATGGGTAATTTTAAGATCTATAGAAGAAAAAAATTCAAAAAACCTCAAATTTTGAGCTTGATGGAATTAAATACATAGTTTTATTTTTGCCAAAATTAAGAAGAATGAACATTTGACCATGTCAATCATTCATGAATTTGCCAAAAAGTGTGTTGATTTTCCTCATTGTAAAACAACTTTGTATAACATTATTAAATCTATTGGTTATTCCTTCAAGAAAGTCGATAGAAGGAAGATAACAATTGAAACTCCACGAATTGTCAGCTTAAAGGTTTGTTTTTGCTACAAATATTTATAACTATTAACAGAAGACAAAGTAAAGTTTTTTTTTTTTTTGATGAAACATGGGTGTATCAAAATGGCAGCCAAGTTCGTCAGTGGGTACTAGAAAGTAGTCCTCACGGTATTCCCAAGGTAATCATTGATACAAAAATTAATGATCGCGATTACCATAAGACAATGAATGGACAACTATCTACAAAATGGGTAATTTTAAGATCTATAGAAAAAAAAAATTCAAAAAACCTCAAACTTTGAGCTTGATGGAATTAAATACATAGTTTTATTTTTGCCAAAATTAAGAAGAATGAACATTTGACCATGTCAATCATTCATGAATATGCCAAAAAGTGTGTTGATTTTCCTCATTGTAAAACAACAACAAAACAAAAATTAATGATCGCGATTACCATAAGACAACAAATGGACAACTATTTACAAAATGGGTAATTTTAAGATCTAATTCAAAAAACCTCAAATTTTGAGCTTTGATCCCGAATAATTTTTTTAGCACATTTGGGGACTTTTGACACTTTATTTCTAATGGTGTACCCAAGGTCTCCACCAAAATTTAGCTCTATGGGAATTTTTGTTATTTGACCACTATTTTTTTGACTAATTTGACTATATAGGCTGGCAAGAATAAAGATTTTTTTCAATATTAACCTGACATTTGTTCTAAATGACAGTCTTTGTGTGAATCGGGCATTAAAATCTAGTGCTTTTTTAGTAACAGCCTACTTTGATGCAGATGCGGCGCAAGTAATTTCAAGGTTACTTTTAGTGCCGCCAGCTGACTTTATGCGTCGCTAAATGACTTCGTCTGTCTTGACAGTGAAATGGCCATTTGTCATTACCTATTGGCGTATACAATGTCACGTTTTTCTCACGTTTGAGATTTTTTTTTTAAATAAGCGATTTCGTGTTTTAAGATTTTGCCAACTTTGCCCCCTCTGATCCCTTCTAGATTGTAAAAAAATGTTTGTTTACCTAAACCATTAAAATTGTTGTCCTGATTTTCGTTTCAATTGCAGAAGGGACACAGCAGTATCACGGACAGCTTAAAAATATTAAGGCATTTTTTAAGCGGTTTTAATTTGACTTTCAGGACTTTTTCAGTATTACTCACTATTATGTTTGGTCTTATTGTCACGAAAACAGTAACATGTTTTTTATGTTCCAGGAGTAAATTTTTCTAGTTTCCATTTCATATTCTTTAAATTATTCGACTTCCATTCATCTTCTCTTTTCGTACTCCCCCACATTCACACGCGAAGTTACTAAATGTTTACCTACCTTAGCTTTCAGCAAACTTTACACGGAAGAAACACAACGTAATACTGAAAGGCTGTTTGTTATCAGTCAAATACAATCCACTGAACTTTGCTGATTAATGACCATAAATGAAATGATGCGTGGCGGTTTTACATTTTACTTGTCATGTTTAGTGGAGCGTTGACTTACATAATTTACATGGTTTCTGTGAAGTCAAACAAAATGAGAAAAGTAATTTCAAAATAATCGAATAACATATTAAAAACCCAATCACTTTTTTTTAAGACTAAAACGCGTCCATTGACTCATCATTATACTCAGTCAATTAAAACATTCACAAATCGACCACCGGCTGAAGGTGAGTTTCTGTATCTGTACAAACCTTGTCAAACTTCACATAATAAGCAAACACACTGTAATAAACAGCACGTTATTGCTGCTTACAAAAACGTCGTCTGGGAAATTCTCCACCAATTTACATACTTTATTTGGCTGTGTTATTAGCATAAAAACGATATTACTTTTACGGCGTGATTGATACGCTGCCCACCCGCGAAGAAGGCGTCAACAAAAGCAAATAGAGTGTTCGTTTGGGTTGAAGGGTTATGCAGTCGGGGGTAGAGGAGACCAGAGCAACACGGCCAAATTCTATGCTAATAGGCTTCTTGACAAAAATGTCGTGTTGTTGAGATTTCTTTGGAATTTTTATCATTTCAGAATATTCTAGATACATATTTCGACAATGGGAGAACGTTATTGAACAATGCACATTGAATCGCTGTGTCAAACTTGCCAACTTCAACGTCAAAGCTTGACAAGGATTTTCAATTTTAATGTTGATTAACCTGAAGAGAAACACCTTTCCCATCATGTTGATCCTTGTTAAACAGGTGCCAGACTCTCATTTGCGTGCTGACGATGCGTGAGCTCGTGGAAACATTTTGCAATTTTATAAAAACCACCAGGTCGACATTGTAACTTCTCTTAAATCCTTTGAACGATGCAAATTAATGCGGATCCATAAATTAGTATCTTTACGGTCTTAATTAAGAGTTTAATTAATCAATTTTAGTTTATGAGTCGTAAAGCAGCATTAAAAATGATGTAACTAATCACTTCGTTATTAAAGTAATTGAATATTTCAGATTATCCAGCAACAGCAAGTTAATCGCATGACCAGCAATTAAAACTACACACCGCTCAAAGTGTAGTCTTACGGGTATGTCACATCAAACCGTTAATCATCAAGGCTAATAATAGCAATAACCCAATAAAAAATCAATAAGGTTCATTCCATTATAAAGAGCAATCATGGATTTTATGCTCGGTTGTATAAAACGGGATGGAATGATGGGGAATAAAAAATTTATGTGACGCCGTAAAAATTTTAGCTACACATCAAAATCCGGTGAGCATTTTAATTTGAGCACATGTGCTGTTTGGGCGATTTATACTGCTATTTTTTCATCACAATGTAGGGGACGTTGGAGACAAGAGAGACAAATGTGAGATAAAATCTTGAATGTTGGCTGCGAGATCGTGTACCCTCGTGCAGAATAGAAGAACTAAAATGTCTGGGTCGGATTTGATTTGTGGTGTCCTTTTGCTCTTGGGGGAACGTTCAAACTGAATATTGGCCTGGGGGCATATCTCTTTACAATAGGGACCCGTAATAAAGAGGTCCACTCACAGGTCTCTGACAAAGGGGTCTCTTGCGGCATGTACGTTGCTAACTGCTTTAAAAATAAGTTTTTTGTTTTTGAAGATTATCGCCTGAAATTTTGAGTGTGTTAATGAAAGATATATCAATTTTTTGAAATTCGAGTTAAGAGGCACCAAAAATGATGATTGAGGTGTCATTCGATTTGTAAATGCAGCAATAATTTTTTAGTTGAAAATCAATATCCGCAAATAAAAATTACAAAACAATTATCAGTGTTTGTATGTTAACTTTTAACAAGAATAATTACCGTAATCAACAAATGCATGGTTAATAGAAAAATTGAGGTAAAGTTGTTTTACCGACGGATTATTGTTTATTGATATGTCCAGATAATACCAATTTTTTTTTTATTTGTTAATACATATTAATATTTACTCCGTTAAAATATTTTTTTTTTGTTCAGGTGTCAGATTCGGCCCACGCGGACGGGAGCTGAGCCGCGTTTTTGCCTTTTTTTCGCCGCTAAATTAAAATTATAAATATTGCCGAAACAATTCCGGGAGGAACGACTTTTTTTGGGAAATTTCCTGTTCTTTAAGGATCTTTTTTCAAATTTCGAATATCTCAAATAGTTTTTGAAATATTTCAAAAAACGTAACCACCTTTTTTTTGTTTAAAATGTTTCCCATGAATTTGGTATAGGCTTTATTAAATGACAGCCTTAAAATCAAAATAAAAAGTTAATAATTTGTTGGACTTTTTATTTTACTGCCATTATTTATTTCACTTTTGAACCATGAAGCCGAAACCTATAAAGCATAATATGAGGAATCTGTGGAAACTCAGGAACAACTTAGAAAACCTCATTAACCTAAGACAACTACAAACCCTAAGAGTTAAAGGAATACATTGAGAATTTAATATGTATATTAAATTGTCAAAAAATTAAAAAATCCAAGGGTTGAAAACAATGAGAAACCAAAAACTATTGGTTCCCATTTATGTTAAAAAAATTAAAAAGGACTTGTAGAAATTCTGGAACCTAAACAGCTTAAAGGCCTGAACAAAAGTTAAAAAGACTGGAAAGCTAATAAATTTAAAGATAAAAATGTAGAAAATGATAAAACGACAAATAAAGAATAGTTTGGAAAAATAACTAGTAACTAGTAAATTAAAAAACTAAGAGACTAAAAAATGCTAATAAAGGAGAGACAAAAACGAGCAAAAAAGGTGAAATTTTTTTATCTTTTTTTTAATGACTTCTTTTTTTTGTGTAGTTTGATAATACAATTTTAGAGAAAATGGCTATGATACTTTATTCAATCAAATAATCTTTAACTTTAATTAAATGTTTTTTAAACTGAAGAGCTCCTCCCACACAACACCAGAATATCTGGTGGACATCAGTAGTAATAGAGGCATCTTTTGACCCCGGCACTTTTGACCCCGGCACTTTTGGCCCCGGCACTTTCGGCCCCGACACTTTTGTAGACGGCACTTTAGACTCCGGCACTTTTGTCGACGGCACTTTAGACCCCGGTACTTTTGATTGGAATCTCTTAACATCGACATGTTAAGACTTGATTTTAAATATTTATGAGAAATCATTAATTTCAGCCCTAGTTACATAAAAGCGGATAATTTTTACAATCAAGTTGTAACCTGCAAGGTTTTATCTAATTGAGCAAATACGGTAAATGTTACGGTTTTTTGCAAATTTCATAAGATAAGGATGTTTGGATGGTTGCATAAGTCATACATAAATACATTGTTAAATTAAAAATATCAAAGTAAATTTATTGTGAAATTAAAAACTATTGAGAAAATAGCATAATTCATCTGTAAGTCCATTGTTTGCATTTTAAATAATAACAATAAGTGACGGCTTTTCGCGAACAACTCAATGTAGCCAACTTAAGAACAAAAAAAAACGAAAAATATCCGAAGAAAGAAATTAAGTTAATACTGATTATTATAATAGATATTTTAATTAATCTAATCATTAAGTTCAGCCCCTATTTACATAAAGCGAATAATTTCTCCAATCAAGTTCTAACCTGCAGGTTATTTAAGTTGTAATCTGTTGGGATTTATAAAATATCGATAGACCGTCAACCGCTTGGGTAAGATAAGAATTTGTCGGAATCTTTTTACATCGACATGTTATGACTTGATTTTTAAATATTTGATGAGAAATCATTAATTTCAGCCCATATTTACATAAAAGCAGTTGTGGCTGTTATTATCAAGGGTGTGAAAAATGCTTGTCTTAGCAAGTTGTTACCAGATGGCTTATAAATTTATCAAAAGTCGTCATCCGTTCAGCCCCTGATAAGCTAACAGTTGGCTCGGCACTTTTTTTAGGGGTGTACGATTGGATGCATATATCATCTGTAAATTCATGTTAAGCTACACAAAATTCAAGAAAAAAATAAACATCAAAGTACATAAATTTATTGTAAAATATAAATATTCAGAAAAATCACTGTGGACACATTGCAAAGTTTTAAACGTCTTGACAATAGGTGAAAAAATAGAAAAAGATACAGAAAAAGATACACAAAAATTCGAAACTTTGAGGTTTTCCGGCGTTTTAGCAGGGCCTTTTCGATTTTTCATTGACTCCAGTAATTCCTAATGGACTCCTGGAACGCTGACAATGTGAAACTTGTAAATTGAGAAATTGAAATGTTGAGAAAACTTAGAACCAAAAAAGTGAAAGCTAAGAACTTGAGACGAATAGTTACACAGGCAATAAGATATTCAGGACATGAGTAAAACAAAAATCTATGAAACTTTAAATCTGCGTTGAGAAAAAATTAGAACTTAAAAGTGGAAACTAAGAATTTGAGATCAGGATCTGAGTAAACTAAAATCTATGAAACTTAGAAAGAAATAAAATGTTGATAAAAGTTTGAACATAAAAGTTAAAAACTAAAAACTTGAGACGGCCTAAAATTTGAGACCTAAAGTTACACACCGGTAATTTATGAAACTTTAAACCTGTAAGTTGAAAAAACTGAAATGTTGAGGAAAGTTAAAACTTAAAAGTGGATACTAAGAACTTGAGAAAAAAAGTTACACACCGTAAAAAGATCTTCATGACTTGAGTAAAAATAAGAATTTATGAAACTTTAAACCTGTAAGTAGAGAAATTGAAGTGTTGAGAAAAGTTAAAACTTAAAAGTGGGAACTAAGAACTTGAGACGAAAAGTTACACACCGTAATAAGATCTTCAGGACTTGAGTAAAATAATAATTTATAAAACTTTAAACCTTTAAGTTGAGAAATTAAAGTGTTGAGAAAAGTTAAAACTTAAAAGTGAAAATTAAGAACTTGAGACGAAAAGTTACACACCGGTAATAAGTAAAGTAAAAATCTATGAAACTTTAAACCTTTAAAATGCTTTTTAATTGAGCAAGTAATATTTTAATTAGTATTGAAATTAGTATTGAAATTAGGTATTGAAATTTTAAGGTGCAGCACCAAATTTTGATAGGATTTCAGCATTAAGCATTAGATTTATGTACATATAAGTAGAAATCTCATTATTTATTATTTTTCTCAATTTCATAAATGATGTTAATATTTTATAATATTTATTTTTATTTTTATATTTAGTTAACATAGATTATTATAATTTAAGCGTTCCTATAAAACTAACCAAACCACTTCGAAATTAATTAGTTCACAACCCTGAGTGTTTGTGTAGATACACCTGCCGTAATTAAAATGGCTTCCTTTAGCGACTTTTTTAAAAAAATGTATTTGCCTAACATTTTTCACTTATTCCGATCGAATATGTTTACTGATCTTGCTGTGTTACATGAAGTTGTAGTTCACATAAACAGACAAATTGTTTTGGAAAATTCCGAAATGACGCCCGACGACCGTAAATGCTATGTTCATCTTCTGGCAAGAATCAGACAGATGAGTAAGTTGATATTATTATTAGCATAATAATTTATTATCATTTATTATACTTTAAGAATCAGTTGGTAATTCACATTTTACTTATATAGAAAGGCAAACTAACTACGATGCTAGTGAAAAAAATATAATATAGTCGATGAAAAATCGAAAAGGCCTGCTAAAACGCCGGAAAACCACAAAGTTTCGAATCTTTTTTTATTTTTTCACCTATTGTCAAGACGCTTAAACTTTGAGATGTGTCCACAGTGATTTTTCTGAATATTTATATTTTACAATAAATTTATGTACTTTGATATTTTTATTTTTTTCTTGAATTTTGTGTAGCTTAACATGAATTTACTATAATTTATGATATATGCATCTAATCGTACACCCCTAAATAAAGTGCCGAGCCAACTCTTAGCTTATCAGGGGCTGAACGGATGACGACTTTTGATAAATTTATAAGCCATCTGGTAACAACTTGCTAAGAGGAGCATTTTTTTACACACTTGATAATAACAGCCACACCATTTTAAGAAACAACCGCTTTTATGTAAATATGGGCTGAAATTAATGATTTCTCATCAAATATTTAAAAATCAAGTCTTAACATGTGGATGTAAAAAGATTCCGACAAATTCTTATCTTACCCAAGCGGTTGACGGTCTATTGATATTTTATAAATCCCAACAGATTACAACTTGATTAACCTGCAGGTTAGAACTTGATTGGAGAAATTATTCGCTTTATGTAAATAGGGGCTGAACTTAATGATTAGATTAATTAAAATGTCTATTATAATAATCATTATTAACTTTGTAATTTCTTTTTTCGGATATTTTTCGTTTTTTTTTTTGTTCTTAAGTTGGCTGCATTGAGTTCTTCGCGAGAAGCCGTCACTTATTGTTATTATTTAAAATGCAAACAATGGACTTACAGATGAATTATGCTATTTTCTCAATAGTTTTTAATTTCACAATAACTTTACTGATATTTTTAATTTTTTTCTTGAATTTTGTGTAGCTTCTTTATAAAACCCCGTTTAATTGTTAATTGTTATATAATAGTTATTGTTGTTAACAATGTATTTATGTATGACTTATGCAACCATCCAAACATCCTTATCTTATGAAATTTGCAAAAAAACCGTAACATTTACCGTATTTGCCCAATTAGATAAAACCTTGCAGTACAACTTGATTGTAAAAATTATCCGCTTTTATGTAAATAGGGCGGAAATTAATGATTTCTCATAAATATTTAAAATCAAGTCTTAACATGTCGATGTCAAAAGATTCCAATCAAAAGTGCCGTCGACAAAAGTGCCGGGATTTAAAGTGCCGTCGACAAAAGTGTCAGGGCCGAAAGTGCCGGGGCCAAAAGTGCCGGGACTAAAAGATACCTCTATTACTACTGATGTCCTGAGGATATCCAAGTTTTGCTTTAGAATATCCGGTGGATGTCCTACGAAAAGTAAACGGACGTCCCAGGGATATCCGTGGGATGGTAAAATGGGGCTAAAGTGGAGATCCTCTCGATATCCAATTCAGGATATCCCTAGGACATCTGATAACTGATATTCTTGGAATATCTTGAAAAATATGTCGGCCGGTAATTTTAAAATCAATATCCCTGGGACATCTATTCTGGGTTATCCGTAGGATATCCATCACGTATATCCGTAGGATATCCATTACGTATATCGGTAGTCAAGTCTCCCGAAGAGCTAATGCCCACAGCATACCAACACCGCGCCTTGTGTTGGTTGTTGTTCTGGACCAGCTACTTTACGGTATTAATCCTTTAAAAATTAAAGGATATTAAAAAAATACCAGGTCATTTCAATAAAACAAAAATCCGCAAAAAAAATACTTGATTGTCATTCAGAATACAAAACTCAGTTACGTCTCCATGGAAATAGGTTGACATATAAAAACAACGAGCAGGTTAAGAAATATAGAATAATTAGTAAAAAAACTTTTACCAAAGACATTTTGTCATAAAATTCATATTTACGGAGTACGAAGAAACATCACATAAATAAATACCATTTCAAGACTATAAGGATTGTTTGATTAAAAGGACCATTATCGGTTATTATAAGTTGTAAACAAGAGATTTACACCGAGAAGATCCTTGAATTGGAGTGATAATAAAAAATGCCACTAACTCAACAAATCACCTAGCTCCAGGGCATTGTAAAATCTGTCAAGTATCATAATGAAAAGAATCCTTTACACCGCTTATAAACAAGTTTTCATGCTTTCTTCTATAATACCACGAATTATTATGGTTATTTGAATCATTATCCGAAAAGTAATCATCATTCGAACACAAATCATTATTATTACTGGTAAGGTTATTTACAATCATTAGTGTTCTGTTGCATTAACACACGATTGGGAAAATAAATTGGTTTTTATGGGTTTTAATATGTCAGATGTATTAGGAAGATTGTTCCTTGAGGTTATTTATGCTAGTTGATGGCTTTCTTAAAATGCTTAAATTTTGTTGAATCTGAGAGTTGTGATTAATGATTTCGCTTATTAGATAAGATTATTTAACATGTTTTGTTGGGTACACCCAAATTTATGAAGAAAAGTTCCCATTAACATAGTTCAAATTGATATTTTTTGGAGTTCACTACTTAGCCCGGAACGATAAATTGATAGGGAGTAAAATCGAGCGTTCCCTCTAAACTTTGAGTGCCATGGGTGATTGAAAATGGTCTCGAAAATGATAATGGCAATAAAGTTAAAACTTACAAATACAGTAAAATGGGTTTAAAAGTGACTAAATTTTAACATTCTTAATTCTATACAATTCTCAGATAAGCCAAAAGCAGTAATGCTACTAATGAACTTAATGAGTAATCATTTTATGAAATTTATCCCTGTATGAAATAATTCATTCCGAAGTACTTTTTAATAGGTTTTGAAATCCATGGAATCGTTAGCGGCGTAACAAAATAAATATGTATGCGTGTAATCACCCTAATTATAAATTATTGTGTTTGTTCAGCACAAACCTATTACGTTTTCGTGCTGTCAGTGTGAAAACGAGCAAAACAATGCAGGATTAACAAAAATCGAGAGAGATCCAGTTTCAAATAGGAGTAACATAGGCGTAACTGGGCGGAATCTATAAATGAGGTTTCTTAAAATGCAAATTTATGGCATGAGCAGGACGATTATTACACGATAAAAGAGGTTCTCGTTCCCTGTGGAGACCAGAAACATGTGTAAATTTTCTTTGATAAAAAGCATTATGAATTTAAATTGATGTTAATGGTTGTATTGGAGCTCTTAGAGCTGTCATGCAAATTCTCAGGTTTTTAATAAATAAAACAACCGAAAGATACGTGAAATATTAAAGTATTACTGCTCTAATAATTGCTAATGACTATACTTTAAAAAATGTACATATTTTTAAATAAAAACAACTCTTTAAAATCCTGAATAAAAATTTTTTTCTTCTTCTTTTTAATTGTCGTAATTACAATTTTTTCGGTTAATAATTGTAACCATAATTTGCGATAGTGAATTATGAACTATAATATAGCACTACTTTCGACCAATTAGATTAGTAATAACTCCATAATTGACTGCTTCGGGCCAATCAATCTTATTGTTGAATTTAAAGTCTTCACTTTATGGGAGTAGAAAAAGTATAGTATTACATTCGCGATCACGGCTATAATTCACACGGATGATTGCTCCACTCGCCTCCGGCTCGTTCCAAAAACATTTTTATGGCAAGCTAGGTTTGAACTCAGGGTAGCGACCGGCTTTCTCACAAAAACGAGTGGTCAAAAATTGTCGCGTTTTTTCGAAAGAAAGTCGTAACACTGCTTCAATCCTCTGGTAGTATAAAGAGACGATCATGAAGACGATCATGAATTCGAAGAGTTAATTGAATCAACAAAATGAACGACACAAAATAAAAAAATTGAGTATCAAGAAAATTATATTTCGTATTGCCGTTCTCGAATTACAATGACTTGTAGTCGCAGTTTCTTGCGCTCCACCACGAATATTTAAAATAAATAAAATCCACTTATCGCCTGCACCCAACACGCTGGCCCCAGCTCTCGTCTGGCACGTATTATATTCTCATTGCAAAATTTTCGTGCTTCACCACGGACGTATTTTAAGTGCTCCGAAATGGACAAAGTGAAAGTTCCCAAAGCTAACCCTTCCAACCGAAAAGCAAAATTCAAGCGGTTCTATTCCGTCGTCACTGCCCTGCGACCCAATGGCGGTGCGACAACATTCCTCCTTGTGAGTTACTTGAACATGAACAGAATTGTTTACCTTTCGGACTTTGCATCGCGCACTTATCTTTACAAAGATTCAGACCACTTCTCGGTCACTTGAGAACCCAGGGTGTCACCTGAGTCGTCTATTTAGACGATATTTTAATCATTAGTCCAAATCAGCCGCCCCCATCAGGAGTTGGATTCCATGAACCATATCAGCCCCATCAGCAGTTGGATTCCATGAACATAGTTGCATTTTCTGGTCGCTATAGTTCAGAAGTCAGGGCGTGCTTGCATATACAATCTCTGTTGTTGTCCACAACAGCCGCCCCATCAGGAGTTGGATTCCATGAACCATAACAGCCCCATCAGCAGTTAGACTCCATGAACGTAGTAAGTCGATTCTCTGATCGCTATAGTTCATAACGTGCTTAGATTATTACAATCTCTGTTGTTGTCCATACTAGTCCCCTCAGGAGTTGTGACGTGCTATGCTTTGTCCCTCGGTTTCTGGACTTTTTTCTGGACTTTTCTCTGCTCACATGTGTCGATCGGTTTCTGAAATTGCACTTGGGTATTTTGTGTCGACTTCCCCTTAAATGGACTCGACTTACATCAGAACCTTTTTGAAGTTTGTAGTTTAAATCTTCAGTTTAGACTGAGCTGCTCAACAAAGCGCATTTGTATACTTATTCATAATAGAATATATAAAGATAGGTCCTTAGAAAAAAAAATACAACAGCTCTCTGGTTCGGTGTCAACCCTTCGTAGGAGTCAACAGGTTGGATTACATGAACATAGTTATATTCTCTGATGGCTATTGTTCAGGGCGTGCTTAGATATTACAATCTCTGTTGTTGTCCATAACAGCCCCATCCGGAGTTGGATTACCTGAACCTAGTTATTCTCCGATTATTCTCTGACCGCTATAGTTCAGGGCATGTTTGGATTAATACAATCTCTATTGTTATCCATACCTACCAGCCCCATCCGGAGTTGCATTCTTACAATCTCTATTGTTGTCCAGAATACTTCATAACTCCCCATCTAGAATCGCTGCTGGGCACTAATTCAGCTGGGTCAAAAGGGCTAGAAATGCTTATCGAAGTCACGACACTATCATCATGTCTTCATCCAATCTTGTCACCGGTCACCCACCCTTAGCCAACTACATCGCCTTAGTCCTGTCGGTCTTTAACGGGGAAGTTTTCAATTTCAGTCCCATTATTGGACCCTGCTGTGAAACAAATTAGTGGCGACTGCCACTTGGCACTTTCCTTTCTTTGGACAAGCTTTTCCTGAGCACTTCAACGCCGCACAAGAAACAAAGAAGCCACCTAGCTTCTTCAGAAATTCCTCTTCGGACGTTACCTTCTTTCAAGCCAGGACTTCGGCTACACCGGTCCCAAACTCCCGGTCCATCTGCACTCAACCGACCGGGTTTTACCTTACGGCCCAAATAAATATTCGGATGAAGAAGGAGGAGGGGAGGCGATACCAATTGCTGGACGCTTAAGTAACTTTCTGACTAACTCACTTAAGCTGGATCTCCGGTTAGACAATTTATAAAGAATATGTCTTCACACGAATCGACTCAAGGAGCCCCTCACTCAAAGCGATCGAATATATTTTCAAAACTATTATCCGATAATAAACATATCCGCATCAGCAAAACACGATTTAGACTGGTGGAGTGAGTCACTCTCACACAGTCGGGGAACGAACCTATGTAATAATTTTGCCCTAAAAATCCATTAAGACGCTCCAAAATCTGGTTCGGGTGCTGATATCAAGAAATAAGACGAGAAAACAAGGAACTCAAGAGAGAGATAGGGAGGCAGAGAGAAGAATTTAAAGAGAAGGAGAAGAGATGGGAAGGAGAGAGAGACTGGTGGAAGGAGAGAGTGGAAAAGCTGGAAGAGAGAATGGAAATCGAAGAGAGAAGAAAGAGGAAGAACAACATCGTGATAACAGGATGGGACGGGGAAAAAAAAAGTCATGTAAAAAAAGAGGTTGTAGAGAAGTTTTGAAGGAAAATGTAGAGGATAGTAAAGTAAAAGATTGTTACAGGATTAACAAGGATCAAGTATTTGTGGAGATTGAGGGATGGGGTGAGAAGGAAAGAATAATGAAGCACAAAGGAAAATTGAGGGAGAAGAGGGAAACAACGGGGGATATACATAGACAACGACCTCACAAAGAAAGAAAGAGATTTACAGAAGAAACTAAGAAGTATGGCGAAGGAAAAAAGGGAAGAAGGGAAAGAAGTAAGAGTGGGATACAGGAGATTAATAGTGGACGGGGAGCAATGGAGATGGAATGAAAAGAGAGAGAGCCTAGAGGTTTTCCAATAAGAAGAAGAAGGGGAGGAGGGAAAAAAGGGGGACAACGGCAAAGTAAAAAGGACAATGAAACGGGAAAAAAGAAACAAAGAAGGAAGTAGGAGGGAAACTAAGGAAGGAAGGGGGAAAGCAAAGAAGGTAACGAGAAAAACAGGGGTGAGGGCACTATTTTGGAATGTAGCGGGACTAGGGAAAAAAGAAGAAGATTTTTGGGACTTTGTGAAGGAGTTCGATATTGTTGGATTAACAGAAACATGGTCAGAAAGCTGGGAAAAATTGAAAAACTGTTACCAAAGGGGTTCAAGTGGGAATGGCAAGGGGCGAGAAGGGGAAAGAAAAAAGGAAGAGCAGTAGGGGGAATAATAACAGGGGTAAAAAAAGGAATAAAAGAGAATACTAAAAAGAAGGGAGAAGAGGAAGTTCACATGGTGAGAAAGGTTAAAATAGACAGTAAATGGTGGAAAATAGTGACAGTGTACAGCAAAGAGATGAAAGAAACAATAAGCAAGATAGAAGAAACATTACAAGACAACAGGGAAGAATGTCTGCTTCTGGGAGGGGATTTTAACGGGAGAATTGGGGAAAGAAGAGCCAGGGATTGGGAAGAAGAGAGAGGAGAGGGAAAAAGAAAATCCAAAGACAAGAAAGAAAACGCGGAAGGGAAGAAGTTGATGGAATGGATAGAAGAAAAAGGATGGGAAGTGCTGAATGGAAATAAACAAGAGGACGAAGAAGGAGAATGGACCTACATAGGCGGTAGAGGAGAGACGGTGATAGACTACGGAATAGTAAACGAAGAAGCATGCGAAGAAGTCGAAGAATTCAGAATAGGGGAAAGAGTAGAGTCACACCATCTGCCTATAGAGATAAGTATAGGAAGGGTGAGAGAGAAGAGAGGAGGAGAAGAAAAAATAGAGGAAAGGCGGAAGGTGATAATTAAAGTATGGGCGAGCAAGGAGTGGAAGAGTATAAGAGAAGACTGGAAAAGGCAAGATTTAAAGAACAAGAAGTAGGGAAAATGGAGAAAGAATTGGTAGAAATATTGGAAAAAGCAGCGACAAAAAGAGAAATAACAGTAAGAGGTGGAGGAACAAAAAGAAAGAATAAATGGTGGGACAAAGAATGTGAGCAACGTAAAAAGGAAGCAATAAAAGAACTAAGAAAGTGGAGAAAGACTAAAGGGAACAGAAGTGGCTTTTTAGAAGCGAAAAGAAGATACAGAGAGACATGCAGGGAGAAGGAGAGAGAGGAGGAAGAGATAAAAGCAATAAGAACAGAGAAGGAGGTATGGAACTATATTAATAGAGAAAGAAAGAAAAAAGAAAATGGGAGCGAGGAGATAACGATGAATGAGTGGGAGGAGTACTTCATGAGGCTGCTGGAGGGAGAGAAGTAAAAAAGAAAACGGAAATAGAGACGAAGAGAAACCGCGTAGAACCTGAAGGAGAAAAAATTACAATGGAACAGGTGGAGAGGCATGTGAAGAAACTGAAGAAAGGGAAGGCACCAGGGAGGGATAGAATACAGAATGAGTCGTGGATGTATGGGACGAGAAGAGTGCTAGAGAGGCTGGTGGAGGTAATGAATGGGTTGTGGAGAGAAGGATTCCCGGTAGGGTGGAGAGAGGGGGTAATTTACCCCATTTACAAAAAAGGGAAGAAAAATAAAGGTAGAAAATTACCGAGGGATAACTCTCCTAAACACAGGGTACAAGTTGTATGCATCAATTCTGAATGAAAGGATGAGCAGAGAGATAGAGGAAAAGGGAGCATTACCAGACAGCCTAGCAGGATTTAGAGAGGAGAGGGGAACTATGGATAATGTATACATCCTGGACCATTTGACGAAGAGTGAGTTAAAGAAGAAAGGGGGGAGGGTGTATGCATTATTCGTAGACTTCAAGGCGGCTTTTGACAAGGTGGAAAGAAAGAGGATGTTTGATTGCCTGAGGGAGAAAGGAGTAAATGAATGGCTGGTAAGAAAGGTGGAGGAGATATATGAGAAGACAAAAAGTAAAGTGAAGGTAGGGGAGAGGGAAAGTGAATGGTTTGTGACAACAAAGGGAGTGAGACAAGGTTGCCCGCTCAGCCCCTTGTTGTTCACGATGTATGTGGCAGATATGGACGGAATGTTAGAGAGAGCACAAGCGGGGGGGTGTGTGGTAGATAGAAAAAAAGTGTGAAGCCTGGCGTTTGCGGATGATGTGGTAATGGTGGCAAAGAGTGAAAGAGAAATGAAGGAAATGATAAAGAGTTTAGGAAAATATGTGAAGAAGAAAAGACTAGAAGTGAATGTAGACAAAACAAAAATGCTGGTGTTCAATAAGAGAAAGAGGAAGAACGAAGAGAGTGATTGGAGGTGGGAGGGAGAAGTAATAGAACAAGTAAAAGAATTCAAATACTTGGGGTATGTGTTCAATGAAGGAGCCACAGATAAGGCACATATTAGAGAACTGGCAAGAAAAGCGAACAAGGTGATAGGATGTGTATGGGGAATAGGAGAGAGAAGGTGGGGAGGCGATTTTAAGAGGAGAATGATGATGTTTGAAAGTCTTATTGAAAGCGTGTTGTTGTACGGAGCAGAGGTCTGGGGATGGAAAAAACAAGTGGAGATAGAGAGGGTGCAAGAGAAATATCTGAGGGGTGGAGAGAGAAACGCCAGGGTACATAGTGAGAGAGGAATGCAAGAGGAATAGGTTGAGAGTGAAAGCGGGAAAAAGAGCGGTCAAGTTCGAAGACAGGATGGAAGGGAGGAAAGAATGTAGGATACTAAAGGAGTGCTGGAGAGAAAAAAAGAAGAATTCAGAGGAGAATCATAGGGAGAATTACTACAGGAGGAATGGGTATGCAAGCAAAGAAATAGGGAGACTGAGAGAAAGAGGCGTGTGGATGAATGTAGAACTAAGTGAAAGAGATAAGGATACGGATAGACAAGAGAGGAGAGAAAGAATTAGAGAATCCAGATACAACGGGAAGTACGGAAGATGCATGATCGAGGAAGTACCGAAGTATTTGGGAAGGGAGAGCGAGAAAGAAAGAAAGATGATGGCGAGGTTTAGGTGCGGAAATGAAGAGAGGGAAAATAAGTATTGGGCAGAAGATGGAGGAAGAATGTGTAGAATGTGCTATGAGGAAAGAGAGACGATTGAGCATATGTGGAACGAGTGCAGTGAGATAAAACAAAGAGAGAGGAAAGAAAGAGAGGAAATACTGAATGTAGATGGAAGGGAAATTAAATGGATGAAAGAGGTATGGAAGAGGAGGGAGAAGGGAGAACAGGAAAGGGGAGGGGAGAAGAAATAGAGAATTTTATTTAGTTTTTTTATTATTATAATTGTTAAGTTTACTTGTATATGTATAGGAATCAGAAAGCCCTTAGGGCAAATAAAGATTTAGAGAGACATACATACAACACATAGGCAGTGTCTGATTCCCCAGGTTCAACACGGTTGACAGGGATATAGTTTGGCAGTGGTGCGAATAACGCAACATTTTCCTTATTGCTTCCTATATATGTACATACGAAACATAATGTTCAAGCAGACAAAGAATCCCGTTTTTTTAAAAAAAAAAACATGAATTATGTAATTCTGGGTTTCAAAAAATTTGTAGACATTTTGATACCACTTCGATTGAACTGTTTGCAACCAAATTAAAAGATAAATGCGTTTAATGTATTTCGTGAAAACCGGACCCAGACTGTATCGCAAATAACGCATTTATATAAGGCATTTTTTGAAAAACATTTTTTTTATGCCTTCCCACCATTTTCCTTAATTTAAAATTGTTTGAGGAAAATAATAGATTAAAGGACGACGGGAATACTAGTCCTACCAACTTGGGTTACACGACCCTTGTATCCGGTTTATCGAAAGCTATTACTCAGCCACCCCTTACCCCTTCTTTAACCAATTAAGAATCCTCTTTAAATCCTTTTAGGAACAGTCATCCCCTATGGAGAAAGATTATCCTAAAGGTTAGCATTTTATCACGACCTCAATTATTGAAAAGGCACATGCAAAATCAGGCTTAACCGCCATAAAATCGTCAGTCTCTGCACAGACAATGAACCAATACAACACAAATGATGAATATTTTCTGGGGCCAGCGTGTTGGGTGCAGGCGATAAGTGGATTTTATTTATTTTAAACATTCGTGGTGGAGCGCAAGAAACTGCGACTACAAGTTGTCATTGTAATTCTTCAAACGGCAATACTCATATAATTTCGATCAACTTTCCTTACAGGTAAGTCACTTGATCTATCAATTATACAGCAAAAAAAGGACTAAAGAAATTTGTATATTTTCGCCATTTAGGTTTTTTTTTCTGTGGCAAACCCCCTAAACAATAAAGGTGTAGCTGTTTATCTATGCAAATCACAGCACAAAATTCCCTTACAATTAGGGCGAGTAGAAATTACAAGAACCCTACTTTTTGACCGTTACGATACGAATCCGAGAGGTAATCTGAGAAACAAACAGGTGGTCGACATAATTTGTAATTAGAGACGGCTACAGAACCTGGACCTCAAGTTGATTCTTAATTGATACGATGTGCGTCCGTGCCCATTAATTCGAAACGTCAAAATAAACGGGCGTTATTAAATTTATTAAATTCATTAAATTCATTTTTAACCACAATCTTCATCATTAGTATAAGTCTAAGCGTTTTATTAATATTATTATTGTTGTTGCCAACCGGTCGTAAGTCGTTGGTTAAACCTAACAATGGCATTTTATTGAAGTTTATAATTGGGATATAGTGTTATGTAAGAATTACAGGTAACATAAACGCAGCACGTTTATTGTACAGTCGGAATTCATCGTTAATAATACATATAGGTATCGATTGAATAATCTTCTTTATTTTTCTGATATCTTAATATTACATATCTTCTGGTAGTCGCCAGATGTTCTTTGTCTTTAGCACGCTACAAGAGGTCAGTGTTCGGATAACCCCTGAGTCAATTAAATACTTCAAAAATTTCTAAACTACTTTATTAACGTATCTGGAACAAAGAAAAATTTATTAGTGATTTTTTATTTTACACCTTGCCCTTTCTGGGTGTAGGTCATAGATTAATAATTAGCTTTTTAAAAAAAAGAAACCGACTTCAAAAAGCGAGAAATAACTCAGTACATGTATTATTACATGTGCTACCTACTGATCTGTTTGAAATCGGTGCCAAGCCAAAGAGGTTAACAAATTTGTAACCTATTGTCATTATACAAATATATCAACAACGTTATAGCGCATCAAAAATTCAATATCAGGCCGTCAACAACGTCTGCCCCGCACGTGTCTGCCCGTTTGGGATGTTTTGCTCAGAGCGAGCCCCCCACCCACGCTCACGCATTCCGGCGCGCGCGCGGTGGGACTTGCGATGTGACGGGAGCGGACAGCCTATCTATCTACTACCTATTTTTTTGGCTTGGCACCGACTTCAACCAGATCAGTAGGTAGCACATGTAATAATACATGTACTGAGTTATTTCTCGCTTTTTGAAGTCGGTTTCTTTTTTTTAAAAAGCTAATTATTTTACAATTTTAAGTGATGGGTAGACCTAGTAAGGACGCTGCTCGAATGAGGAAACGACGGCTGGTTGAAAATGAAGATGAAAGACGCAAACTATAAAAAATTAAAACCAGAAATACTAAAACAATGATGAATTAATATTACTACCTGAAAAATCTAAGGCAATGATGACTCCCAGACGCAAAGACCTGCATAATTATTGAACGACTACATTCGAGAGAGTTCATAATAATTATAAAATGTGAGGATTTCGCCCGATTCCCATGCGATCACCTCATCAGGTCCGGACTTGCTGACAATGGGACTACCTCCGGAGTATACCCTTTCAAATAAAAGAAGAATTTTCAAAATCGATCCACAATTGACGAAGAAATCGCTGAACATACATAAAAGGAAAAATTTGACAATTTTTCTCGATTTCCATGGGAGCCCTTTATCAGATCCGGACTTGGTGACAGGTTCTTACAGGTTCTTCATAAATGATTCATACATTCCATCTAAATACATGTCAATTTTGTTTTCCAGAAGCAACATGATGTATGGATCCTGCGTACACCTTTTCATGTCTTCTTTGCAATCCTTGTTGGATATTTTGTCTTATTCTTCATAGAGAGTAACTATCCTAAAACTTGCCAAGACTCACAAAGAATGACGACAATATTGTGCTCATTCAGGTATATTTTTATATCACAAAAATTGTGTTAACAGGGTGAAATCGAAATCTATGTAAAAAAGATCTGGTAACACTTTGGGATGAGTACAGTGAATTTTTTCCGACATATCTTTAGTTCATAAACAATAGACAAAATCTATGTCATCCTCTATTTGGAGAATCTCCTCAGTTACCTGACCTCAGTTCCGTGCGTGCTTCTTTTTCTTGTGCGTGATGTGGTGTGTTTTTCTAGGTGTGTTTCTGGGTAAATTTTATCTACCTTGCTCACCAGCTACTCGTTGAATTCTGTCTCTCTTAGGTACTCACACAATCTCTCTCTATTTACACTATCAAAAGCCGCCTTCAGGCCTACAAACACGGGTACATCTTCCCTCCTTTCTTATCGAGTTCTTTATCTATTAGATGTTTCAAGATGTACACGTTATCGATGGTGCTTCTCCCTCTCCTAAAACCCGCTTGTCCATCTGGTAACAACTCTTTTTCCTGTAGTTCTTCCTACAGTTTCTCTTCCAGTAGAATTGCGTAGATCTTGTACGCCGTGCTCAGCAGACTTATTCCTCGGTAGTTCTCCACCTTTTCTCTTGTTCCTTTTTTGTGTATCGGACACACTAGCCCCGTCCTCCATTGGCTTGGTAGCCCCTTTCCTTGCCAGACGTCGTTTATTATCTCCCTCATTTTCTCTATTATTTCTTCTGTTGCATAGATCCACGCTTCATTTTGCAGTTCATCTTCTCCCGCCGCTTTTCGTTTCTTCATTCTTCCTATTACCCTCTTAATCATTTCCTTCGTGATCTCTTCCCCTTTATCTTGTTCTCTTGTTTCTTTTCCTTTCTGTCTTCTTTCCGTTTCGTCCTTTCCCTCTAGTAATTCTTTAAAATATTCTCTCCATTCTTCTATCCTTATCTTCTCGTCTGCCCTCTTTTTCACTTTTCGTTCTCTGTTTATGTATTTACAAACTTCTTCTTCTGTGTTGATTGATTTAATTTTCTTTTATTTTCTTCCTTCTTCTTCTCAGAAGTGTCTTTGTATTTCTTTAATTGCGTCCGGTATTCTTCTCTCGATCCATTCCCATTTCTCCATTTTCTCATTTGCTTTCTGGCTAGTCTTTTCATTTTTTGCATTATTTATCCCACCATCTATTTCTTCCCATTCTTTCTCCCACTTCTACTTCTATTTTCTTTGTTATCATCGCTTCTCTCATTCTCCTTTCGAGTTCTTTCATTCTTGTTTATATGCTTTCTTCTTCCCAGATTGTTTTTATAATTGTTTCTTTCTCGGGTTTCTTTCTTTTTATTTCTTCTCCGGTGATTTCTATTTCTAACGGTTGGTGATCTGATTCCACTCTGTTTCCCACTTCGAATCTTCTTACTTCATCCCATGCATGTTGATTGACTATTGCGTAATCAATCACTGATTCTCCTCTCGGCCCCACGTACGTAAATTCCCCTGTATCCTCTTCCCAGTTCCCGTTCAGTACCTCGTATCCTCTCTCTTCTATAAATTCGATCATTTTTCTTCCTTCTTTGTTTTCTGTCTTGTCCTTCGCATCTTCTGTCTCATTATTCCGTCTTCCTGATCTTGTCCCAATTCTCGCATTAACGTCGCCTCCAATTATTACATTTTTTTTCCGTCTCACTTATGGTCTCTTCTAACATTTGTTTTGTTTTACTCATCTCTTTACTGTACACTGTAATTATTTTAACTTTTTTTGTTAATAGTTTTAGGTTTCTTTCTGTTATTCCAGTTCTCTGTATTTCTTGTTTTGTTTTTATTTCGTCCTCAATTATTTCCTTCCTTACTCCTGTGATGATGCCTCCTTTCGCTCGTCCTTTCCTTATATTCCATTATACCACCTCTATCGTCCCCCGAAAACCCCGTTTTGAAATTTTTCAAAATAAGGTCGTAAGTGATGGTCCACACACCTCTGGGACACCTGGTATCACCCCGTATATAAGTTTATTTGAAATGTCTTTTCTTTTTGTCTTTTCAACCGGCATACCGGCATAATACTTTTGCGGATTACCTTTCGATTGTATTCAGAGGATTATCTAGTTAGTTACAGTCCGAGTTGCACATGTTCTGGTCGATGGCCGTAGTTTCCTGCTTGAAGTGAACCGATTTAATTTTTAACGATTTATATATTATAGTAATATATATGTTTAGTACATAATTATACATATTATAATATAAGTTTATTCATTATTCATGTTACAATAAGCACTTTTTTAACTCAGATATTTATTGAGCTGACTCAATTATTATTGCTATTAAATTACAGCATTTATATTGTTACTACAAATGTATAAGAGAGAATTTATTTGTATGAGTCTTTAAAATTGAATTTTATTCATAGTTGTCAATAACCCGCTTTGTCGGTCTGGTCCACATAAAAAACTGTTTCTTTTCCTGTTCCTTTAAAGGCCGTCTACAACACCATAGCATTAATTTTCACTAAAAGCTTCCCTCTCTCTTTGACCAATTCGAATCGCTCGGTACTCATTTAAAGAAACCCTGCGGTCGTGCATTGTTGTGTACGTGTAAAAGCGCTCGACAGGATGTAACGCTACCAAATTGAGCGACAAAGCGCTGTTTGTCTTTTTTCCCGACATTCAAAGGACGATCCCCACTGATTTACCCCGTACGATTCTTTTTAGAAACTCGAATCGATGATGTTCCGCGAGTATTTTCTAGTTGATTTGTTTTGTCAGCGGTCTTTTAGTAGACGGCGACGAGCCAACATCACACAGTCTGTAAAATAAAACGATACCCTCAAGACTCGCCTTTTTGTTGCTGCAAGGATACAGACGAGTTTTGATGTGAACGCTGTGCTGGCTGTCAGATGAATATTATAACGAAGTTTATCCCCGAAGAGGGGATAGGAAAGTGTCGCGTTTCCTCTCTAAAACAGTGATTTTTTACGGATGGAAGAGAACGGAATTGCTCAGAAAGGCACGAATGACGCCACGGAATGCCGAAAAGGCTTGTCATCTTTATTCGGAAGGGAATAATAAAATGTCGATTTCACGCCGTTTGTCTCGTGGGGCTGTCAACAATTGCGACGGCAACAGGGCGGAAAATGCAACAAATGGATGAAATGCAAGGAATTGGAGGAGACGACTAGTTTTTGAAGGAGTTCGAACATTTACTTGCTTGTCTGCAGAACTGGTGATTTCATGACGCCGATAGCTGATCTAGAATATGACGGGCGTAATTTTAAGTAACAATTTTACATTTTCAGTTTTAATCCTTCATATTTTCCAAATTCAACAATCTCAAAATCTGACAATTTCCAAAATAAAAAATTGACAATTGAAACTTAGAATTCCACATATTCACAATTTTGCACAACTTGTAAACGGCAGTTTGACATTTTAAAGATTATACAAATTAGTTTCTAAAATTTACAAATCTCTTATTCCCCCATTTCAAAATTTGGATGATTTCTTGATGATTGACGATTTTAGTTTTAAAATTTTATGATTTCACAATTCCACGAGTATAAAATTTTATAACGATCCCAAAATTTCACTTACAGAATTTTTAAAATTCATTTCAATGATCTGTTCGGTATGAATTTCTAAATTCCAAAATATGACAATTTTCAAGAAAATACCAGTTTAAATTTTTCACGATACCGCAAATTCATCAATCTTCATTAATAACAGAAATAATCAAATTTCACAATTTTACAAATTTTTAAGCTTCACAATTTTCAAATTTCACGATTTTATATGACGATTTCACGATTTCAAAATTACTCTATTTCACAGCTCCACAATTTTAAAGTGTCATTTCAATTAGCATTATACTTAACTTAATAACTCTTCAATACGGCATGGCGACCCCAAGCTTTCAAGCTTTACTGGCATAAGAAACAAATTTGTAAAAAATTCAGGTTTCAAAATTTAACTTTGGCAGCTCAATTTTTAGATTTTCCATATACTAGGATACTTTGAAAGTGTCAGAACATCACACTAGAAAGTCAGGATTCTGTTCAGATAATTTTAAATGCAAACGATTTCAAAGTTGCGAGATAAAATTTGGACACATTCGTAAAGAATTCAGATTTCAAAACTAAACTTTGGCAATTCAATTTTTAGATTTTCCATATACTAGAATACTTAGAAAGTGTTAGAACATTACACTAGAAAGTCGGGATTTTGTTCCAATAATTCTTGAAAGCAAGCGATTTCAAAGTTGCGAGATAACATTTGGATAAATTTGTAAACAATTCAGGCTTCAAAATTTAACTTTGGCTACCGAATTTTTGGATTCTACATATACAAGAATGTCTAGAAAGTGTCATAAAATGGCACTAGAAAGTCAGGATTATGTTCTGATAATTTTCGAATGCAAGCGATTTCAAAGTTGCGAGATAAAATTTGGACAAATTAGTAAACAATTCAGGTTTTAAAAATTTAACTTTGGCAACTCAATTTTTAGATTTTCCATATACTAGAATACTTAGAAAGTGTTAGAACATTACACTAGAAAGTCGAGATTATGTTCCAATAATTCTTGAATGCAAGCGATTTCAAAGTTGCGAGATAACATTTGGATAAATTCGTAAACAATTCAGGCTTCAAAATTTAACTTTGGCTACTGAATTTTTGGACTCTACATATACTAGAATGCCTAGAAAGTGTCATAAAATTACATTAGAAAGTCAGGATTATGTTCTGATAATTTTCGAATGCAAGCGATTTCAAAGTTGCGAGATAAAATTTGGACAAATTAGTAAACAATTCAGGTTTTAAAAATTTAACTTTGGCAACTCAATTTTTAGATTTTCCATATACTAGAATACTTAGAAAGTGTTAGAACATTACACTAGAAAGTCGAGATTATGTTCGAATGCAAGCGATTTCAAAGTTGCGAGATAAAATTTGGACAAATTCGTAAAGAATTCAGATTTCAAGACTTAACTTTGGCAACTCAATTTTTAGATTTTCCATATACTAGAATACTTATAAAGTGTTAGAGCATTACACTAGAAAGTCGGGATTATGTTCCAATAATTCTTGAATGCAAGCGATTTCAAAGTTGCGAGATAACATTTGGACAAATTCGTAAAGAATTCAGATTTCAAGACTTAACTTTGGCAACTCAATTTTTAGATTTTCCGTATACTAGAATACTTAGAAAGTGTTAGAACATTATACTAGAAAGTCGGGATTATGTTCCAATAATTCTTGAATGCAAGAGATTTCAAAGTTGCGAGATAACATTTGGATAAATTCGTAAACAATTCAGGCTTCAAAATTTAACTTTGGCTACTGAATTTTTGGATTCTACATATACTAGAATGCCTAGAAAGTGTCATAAAATTACACTAGAAAGTCAGGATTATGTTCTGATAATTTTCGAATGCAAGCGATTTCAAAGTTGCGAGATAAAATTTGGACAAATTAGTAAACAATTCAGGTTTTAAAAATTTAACTTTGGCAACTCAATTTTTAGATTTTCAATATACTAGGATACTTAGAAAGCCTCACAACAACACACTAGAAAGTCAGGAGTATGTTCTGATAATTTTCGAATGCAAGCGATTTCAAAGTTGCGAGATAAAATTTGGACAAATTAGTAAACAATTCAGGTTTTAAAAATTTAACTTTGGCAACTCAATTTTTAGATTTTCCATATACTAGAATACTTAGAAAGTGTTAGAATATTACACTAGAAAGTCGAGATTATGTTCCAATAATTCTTGAATGCAAGCGATTTCAAAGTTGCGAGATAACATTTGGATAAATTCGTAAACAATTCAGGTTTTAAAAATTTAACTTTGGCAACTCAATTTTTAGATTTTCCATATACTAGAATACTTAGAAAGTGTTAGAACATTACACTAGAAAGTTGAGATTATGTTCCAATAATTCTTGAATGCAAGCGATTTCAAAGTTGCGAGATAACATTTGGATAAATTCGTAAACAATTCAGGATTCAAAATTTAACTTTGGCTACTGAATTTTTGGATTCTACATATACTAGAATGCCTAGAAAGTGTCATAAAATTACACTAGAAAGTCAGGATTATGTTCTGATAATTTTCGAATGCAAGCGATTTCAAAGTTGCGAGATAAAATTTGGACAAATTCGTAAACAATTCAGGTTTCAAAATTTAACTTTGGCAACTCAATTTTTAGATTTTACATATACTAGGATACTTAGAAAGCCTCACAACAACACACTAGAAAGTCAGGAGTATGTTCAGATAATTTTTGAATGCAAACGATTTCAAAGTTGCGAGATAAAATTTGGACAACTTCGTAAAGAATTCAGATTTCAAAACTTAACTTTGGCAACTCAATTTTTAGATTTTCCATATATTAGAATACTTAGAAAGTGTTAGAACATTATACTAGAAAGTCGGGATTATGTTCCAATAATTCTTGAATGCAAGCGATTTCAAAGTTGCGAGATAACATTTGGATAAATTCGTAAACAATTCAGACTTCAAAATTTAACTTTGGCTACTGAATTTTTGGATTCTACATATACTAGAATGCCTAGAAAGTGTCATAAAATTACACTAGAAAGTCAGGATTATGTTCTGATAATTTTCGAATGCAAGCGATTTCAAAGTTGCGAGATAAAATTTGGACAAATTAGTAAACAATTCAGGTTTTAAAAATTTAACTTTGGCAACTCAATTTTTATATTTTCAATATACTAGGATACTTAGAAAGCCTCACAACAACACACTAGAAAGTCGGGAGTATGTTCAGATAATTTTTGAATGCAAACGATTTCAAAGTTGCGAGATAAAATTTGGACAAATTCGTAAACAATTCAGGTTTAAAAATTTAACTTTGACAACTCAATTTTTAGATTTTCCATATACTAGTATACTTAGAAAGTCTCACAACAACACACTAGAAAGTCGGGATTAGGTTCAGATAATTTTTGAATGCAAGCGAGTTCAAAGTTGCGAAATAAAATTTGGACAAATTCGTAAAGAATTCAGATTTCAAGACTTAACTTTGGCAACTCAATTTTTAGATTTTCCATATACTAGAATACTTAGGAAGTGTTAGAACATTACACTAGAAAGTCGGGATTATGTTCCAATAATTCTTGAATGCAAGCGATTTCTAAGTTGCGAGATAAAATTTGGACAAATTCGTAAACAATTCAGGTTTAAAAATTTAACTTTGACAACTCAATTTTTAGATTTTCCATATACTAGTATACTTAGAAAGTCTCACAACAACACACTAGAAAGTCGGGATTATGTTCAAATAATTTTTGAATGCAAACGATTTCAAAGTTGCGAGATAAAATTTGGACAAATTCGTAAAGAATTCAGATTTCAAGACTTAACTTTGGCAACTCAATTGTTAGATTTTCCATATACTAGGATACTTATAAAGTGTTAGAACATTATACTAGAAAGTCCGGATTAATTTCCAATAATTTTCGAATGCAAGCGATTTCAAAGTTGCCAGATAACATTTGGATAAGTTCGTAAATAATTCAGGCTTCACAATTTAACTTTGGCTACTGAATTTTTGGATTCTACATATACTAGAATGCCTAGAAAGTGTCACAACAACACACTTGAAAGTCGGGATTATGTTCAGATAATTTTTGAATGCCAACGATTTCAAAGTTGCAAGATAAAATTTGGACAAATTCGTAAACAATTCAAGTTTAAAAATTTAGCTTTGGCAACTCAATTTTTAGATTTACCATATACTAGGATATTTAGAAAGTCTCACAACAACACACTAGAAAGTCGGGATTATGTTCAAATAATTTTTGAATGCAAACGATTTCAAAGTTGCGAGATAAAATTTGGACAAATTCGTAAAGAATTCAGATTTCAAAACTTAACTTTGGCAACTCAATTGTTAGATTGTCCATATACTAGGATACTTAGAAAGTGTTAGAACATTATACTAGAAAGTCCGGATTAAGTTCCAATAATTTTCGAATGCAAGCGATTTCAAAGTTGCCAGATAACATTTGGATAAATTCGTAAACAATTCAGGCTTCACAATTTAACTTTGGCTACTGAATTTTTGGATTCTACATATACTAGAATGCCTAGAAAGTGTCACAACAACACACTTGAAAGTCGGGATTATGTTCAGATAATTTTTGAATGCCAACGATTTCAAAGTTGCAAGATAAAATTTGGACAAATTCGTAAACAATTCAAGTTTAAAAATTTAGCTTTGGCAACTCAATTTTTAGATTTACCATATACTAGGATATTTAGAAAGTCTCACAACAACACACTAGAAAGTCGGGATTATGTTCAAATAATTTTTGAATGCAAACGATTTCAAAGTTGCGAGATAAAATTTGGACAAATTCGTAAAGAATTCAGATTTCAAGACTTAACTTTGGCAACTCAATTGTTAGATTTTCCATATACTAGGATACTTAGAAAGTGTTAGAACATTATACTAGAAAGTCCGGATTAAGTTCCAATAATTTTCGAATGCAAGCGATTTCAAAGTTGCCAGATAACATTTGGATAAATTCGTAAACAATTCAGGCTTCAAAATTTAACTTTGGCTACTGAATTTTTGGATTCTACATATACTAGAATGCCTAGAAAGTGTCACAACAACACACTTGAAAGTCGGGATTATGTTCAGATAATTTTTGAATGCCAACGATTTCAAAGTTGCGAGATAAAATTTGGACAAATTAGTAAACAATTCAGGTTTTAAAAATTTAACTTTGGCAACTCAATTTTTATATTTTCAATATACTAGGATACTTAGAAAGCCTCACAACAACACACTAGAAAGTCAGGAGTATGTTCAGATTATTTTTGTATGCAAACGATTTCAAAGTTGCGAGATAAAATTTGGACAAATTCGTAAAGAATTCAGATTTCAAAACTTAACTTTGGCAACTCAATTTTTAGATTTTACATATACTAGAATACTTAGAAAGTGTTAGAACATTACACTAGAAAGTCGGGATTATGTTCCAATAATTCTTGAATGCAAGCGATTTCAAAGTTGCGAGATAACATTTGGATAAATTCGTAAACAATTCAGGCTTCAAAATTTAACTTTGGCTACTGAATTTTTGGATTCTACATATACTAGAATGCCTAGAAAGTGTCAGAAAATTACACCAGAAAGTCAGAATTATGTTCTGATAATTTTCGAATGCAAGCGATTTCAAAGTTGCGAGATAAAATTTGGACAAATTAGTAAACAATTCAGGTTTTAAAAATTTAACTTTGGCAACTCAATTTTTAGATTTTTCATATACTAGAATACTTAGAAAGTTTTAGAACATTATACTAGAAAGTCGAGATTATGTTCCAATAATTCTTGAATGCAAGCGATTTCAAAGTTGCGAGATAACATTTGGATAAATTCGTAAACAATTCAGACTTCAAAATCTAACTTTGGCTACTGAATTGTTGTATTCTACATATACTAGAATGCCTAGAAAGTGTCATAAAATTACACTAGAAAGTCAGGATTATGTTCTGATAATTTTCGAATGCAAGCGATTTCAAAGTTGCGAGATAAAATTTGGACAAATTAGTAAATAATTCAGGTTTAAAAATTTAACTTTAGCAACTCAATTTTTAGATTTTCCATATACCAGAATACTTAGAAAGTGTCACAACAACACACTAGGAAGTCAGGATTATGTTCACATAATTTTCGAATGCCAACGATTTCAAAGTTGCGAGATAAAATTTGGACAAATTCGTAAAGAATTCAGGTTTAAAAATTTTACTTTGGCAACTCAATTTTTAGATTTTCCATATACTAGAATACTTAGAAAGTGTTAGAACATTATATTAGAAAGTCGGGATTATGTTCCAATAATTTTTGAATGCAAGTGATTTCAAAGTTGCCAGATAACATTTGGATAAATTCGTAAACAATTCAGGCTTCAAACTTTAACTTTGGCTACTCAATTTTTGGATTCTACATATACTAGAATGCCTAGAAAGTGTCACAACAACACACTAGAAAGTCGGGATTATGTTCAGATAATTTTTGAATGCAAACGATTTCAAAGTTGCGAGATAAAATTTGGACAAATTCGTAAACAATTCAGGTTTCAAAATTTAACTTTGGCAGCTCAATTTTTAGATTTTCCATATACTAGGATACTTAGAAAGTCTTACAACAACACACTAGAAAGTCGGGATTATGTTCAGATAATTTTTGAATGCAAACGATTTCAAAGTTGCGAGATAAAATTTGGACAAATTCTTAAACAATTCAGGTTTCAAAACTTAACTTTAGCAACTCAATTTTTAGATTTTCCATATACTAGAATACTTAGAAAGTGTCAGAACATCACACTAGAAAGTAAGGATTCTGTTGAGATAATTTTAAATGCAAACGATTTCAAAGTTGCGAGATAAAATTTAGACAAATTCTTAAACATTGCAGGTTTCAAAACTTAACTTTAGCAATTCAATTTTTAGATTTTCCATATACTAGAATACTTAGAAAGTGTCAGAACATCACACTAGAAAGTAAGGATTCTGTTGAGATAATTTTAAATGCAAACGATTTCAAAGTTGCGAGATAAAATTTGGACAAATTCGTAAACAATTCAGGTTTCAAAATTTAACTTTGGCAGCTCAATTTTTAGATTTTCCATATACTAGAATACTTAGAAAGTCTTACAACAACACACTAGAAAGTCGGGATTATGTTTAGATAATTTTTGAATGCCAACGATTTCAAAGTTGCGAGATAAATTTTGGACAAATTCGTAAAGAATTCAGGTTTAAAAATTTTACTTTGGCAACTCAATTTTTAGATTTTCCATATACTATGATACTTAGAAAGTGTCACAACAACACACTAGAAAGTCGGGATTATGTTCAGATAATTTTTGAATGCAAACGATTTCAAAGTTGCGAGATAAAATTTGGACAAATTCTTAAACAATTCAGGTTTCAAAACTTAACTTTAGCAACTCAATTTTTAGATTTTCCATATACTAGAATACTTAGAAAGTGTCAGAACATCACACTAGAAAGTAAGGATTCTGTTGAGATAATTTTAAATGCAAACGATTTCAAAGTTGCGAGATAAAATTTAGACAAATTCTTAAACATTGCAGGTTTCAAAACTTAACTTTAGCAACTCAATTTTTAGATTTTCCATATACTAGAATACTTAGAAAGTGTCAGAACATCACACTAGAAAGTAAGGATTCTGTTGAGATAATTTTAAATGCAAACGATTTCAAAGTTGCGAGATAAAATTTAGACAAATTCTTAAACATTGCAGGTTTCAAAACTTAACTTTAGCAATTCAATTTTTAGATTTTCCATATACTAGAATACTTAGAAAGTGTCAGAACATCACACTAGAAAGTAAGGATTCTGTTGAGATAATTTTAAATGCAAACGATTTCAAAGTTGCGAGATAAAATTTGGACAAATTCGTAAACAATTCAGGTTTCAAAATTTAACTTTGGCAGCTCAATTTTTAGATTTTCCATATACTAGAATACTTAGAAAGTCTTACAACAACACACTAGAAAGTCGGGATTATGTTTAGATAATTTTTGAATGCCAACGATTTCAAAGTTGCGAGATAAAATTTGGACAAATTCGTAAAGAATTCAGGTTTAAAAATTTTACTTTGGCAACTCAATTTTTAGATTTTCCATATACTATGATACTTAGAAAGTGTCACAACAACACACTAGAAAGTCAGGGACGCTAATTTTGTAAGCGAGGTAAAATTCAGGAGGTTCTATGTTTTTGTAAATTATTCGATTTATTGAGCTTAAAGGTCTGCCAACAAATGGAGGCAGGAATAATTGACAGGAATCTGTGAAAACTAAATTTCCATAACAATTAAACTTACCAGGTCCTGCGTTGACACCGTCGATATCTTAAATCTTAGATACGAAAGCCAGATTTGAAAATATGTCAAACTAAGAACAAATCCAATACGACAAATCATGAACCTCTTTATTTTTTATCCTTGCTTGTCTGTCTAATTTGCATTTCTGGGAGTGCACGACCATTTGTTTTGAGCTCCAACCGTTTCTCAAGACTTAAATTATGAGGAGTTCTTTTATCTTTCTTTTAAAGGTGAAACACTAGTAGCCAGTCAGCTGACTAAACTAAAGAGGAACACCATCCTACCTCCTACAACAATCTGTTAGTCAGACGTCCGATTTTCTATCTTTATCTCAAGCATGCATTACGTCGGTTTCAATAAAGTACATGATTCGATTCTACAATGAGACACTCTTGGGCTGTTGACCGTAAGAGCATTGATGGGGCATCTTGTTTCCTTTTTTGGTACAATGTAGAAATGCAATAGCTTTGTTTTTGTAGCACTCGTTACAATCGGCTACCAGCATTTGCTTAACGAGGGCATGAGTTGGCTTTGGCCCGGGCGAACTCGACAATCTCCGCGCACCGCCGTGTATAAAATTCTTCGCGACAACCAGACCTAAAATTCAAACATCATAATTTAATTGCAAAAATTATGTTATCATATTCCACAAAACAAAGAGTCTTGATACTGCCTTTTTCACTTTATTCTTTTGGGAGGTCATTGACCGCATGAGCTCATGAACGAGCCGCCACTGCCAGCTAATGTCACAAAAGTCAACTTATGGAAATATTTTACTGTGACAAGTATTATATTACATAAACTTAATTACGAAATTTTTCTTCTTAAATATCTGTAACAGCCCAGTGTTTTTCGTATACTTAACTATACTTAAGTATACTTAACTATACTTAAGTATACTTAACTATACTTAAGTATACTTAACTATACTTAAGTAGGTATAGTAACAGCTACTTGTGACCAATTTACAAATCCACAGACACAAATGAAAGAGATAAATCCTTTTTTTGAATATTTGATTCGTCTCCCAACTTCTCTCAAGAATTATTGAACGAGAGTCGAAGTGGTATTTACCCTTGGACTCCAGAAGCAGACAGCCTGAAAGCCGATTGCCCACGTGGCGACCGTTGGTTTCGCATTGAGGACTCCTTGGCCCCGCGCGGCCCCTTGACGTGTTAAAGTATTATTTCTGAGATTGCAATGTTGGGGAATTAAATAAAAGTTAATTTGACGTTTTGTTACCAATTTTGTTGTTTTAATTTCTATTCCTAGTCACACATAATCGTGACCTGGCTGCAGTCAAGTGAGCCCCTTTGTCTCCACTGAGAACACTGCAGTGTGACAGTTTTAATTGTTTTCCCAATAAACAATTTGGTGCCCGAGTCGTACATGGTGAGATTAAGATTTCGTTCTGACGTGACATTCCGAATAAGCTCGAAATTAAAATAAAGGTTAATAGGTTGTCACATAAATTTAACACCTCAGTACGGGGACTGTCACAATAAAGATGCTAAGCATGCTAGGTAGTCGAGTCATTAAAGCTAACATTGGGGCAGTGACCGGGGTGAAGCCTACGTTTTGGGCTCTGCTTACATGAAAGCCCGATATCAAGCCTAACACAAATTGCTTTAAATTTAATCGGAAAATAGTCTCTAAGTTTTCGAATCTTAATTATAGAATTTTATCGGAACGCTTAGATGTGCATTCTGAAATTGGCATTGTCGTTGGGTCTAGTTTAAGACGGAGACTGGTATCCCAGGTGAAAACTCGACCGTGTGAAATTATCCTTACAGAATGTGCATTTAAGGAAAGCGTAAACGTAGTATATCCTCTTCTATTCGACTTTATATTATTTCTTTTCAAGAGTAGCGTTTCTGTACAGTAATGAACTGTTTTTTTCTTTTTAAAACACTGGTAGACTCTATTGCAGTGTAACTTTATACATTTCAACCTAAGCCTGTTAGGCAAGAGATTAACTTTAAAAGCCCTGAAAGATCTTAAAATACGTATTGATTTGTAACGTAAACCAACAACTTCCCAGCGACTTAATTCACCGCAACCATGTTGATGGGAATCCGATACCCCAGTTTCACAAATTAAAATTTAACAGCGATATCAGTGATACACATCAAAGTTGCAGCATGTGAATCGTAAAATTTAAAATTGAAAGAACACCTCGGGCGAAATCGAACGTCCCGTCATTATGACGTTCGGAATTGAAGGAAGGTGCGTGCTCACAGAATGGAAGTAATGGGGAATTCCCAGGGGTGAAATTTAAATTTAATTAAACCCTTTGATTTGCGCCGAAATGTTGAAGACATTGTTTGGCGGTTTGTGCACGAGCACCAACATTGTTTTGTTTCCAGAAATATTTTATAACACGGTGCGCTTGTTGTACAAGGAATGTGGCCGTAGTAATCAATCATGTGTGGATGAATAAAGAGGGCCAGAGGTATAAAAGCTAAATATATTTGCCGCCGCCGCATGGATTTTACATGGTGCTCCGATTTGAAATTTAATTGAGACGAGTTTTTTCACAGTTAATTCAGTAGGCAGGTAATATTTAATTTATATTCTAACGACAATGGTTTCATGGAATTTCTATTTAAATTAACGATGTAATTGGAATGCAATGAAATAAGCACACGTTTTATTGACATCATGAAAAATTACAATTGGGCATTGTCTAGTCAAATGTGATAGGAACTAAGAAGTTGACGCAATATAAAAAGGTGTATACATTGTTAATGATACCTACAGGTAGAGGCATTAAATGACTATTTTAATAAATGAATGATTTCCTATTATTTGTTTTACATCCACAAATTGTTTGTATACAGTCATAAAATTTAATTTCAGTGACACCCACTACATCATGTCTTTAATCTAAACAAATAGTGTTACTAACAACATAGACGTTAGACAATTTTGATAAGTAGTAATTGAACACGACTTATGAGATTAGCTTCCAAATTCACGTCGACAATAAGCAATAATCATTAAACACTTCCCGACATAAAGTTTAGAACTATTAACTATTAATACCCCACCTGCGGCCATAAAAATATAAATAACAAAGTTTACGGTGCCCTTGGAATGCTAGTAATTTCACGCGAAGACTTCTAACATTATTTTGATCATGGGTTACAAATGTACCTATTAAATTAGTATTTTTGTTATGCATACCCAACATTAACTACATAGGATATTATTGTACAAATGTCCCTTCATTATGTTGCTTTTGAATTTCTAATGTCAGATATTTATACGTTGAGAAACAACTTAATAACCATAAATATTCCAATTTTCCAAAAATTTACGTAAATGTGAAAAACAACTTAAAAACAGGAAAAGGAAAATACTTAACTTTGCTTAATGCAGTCTCGGTGCAATTTATTGATTCAAACTCATAAAAGTTTTAATAAAGTAAGTTTTGACTAGCTGTGAATTTCCGTCGTTTAAAGATCTATTAAAATTACTCATTTTCACTGGTTTTAACTAAAAAATAATTAAATGGGTATATGAACACGAAATAACAGCAGCATTATTAATCAGTAGAACCAAAAAAAATTTGAAGCGAAACTTCTTTTGGCACGGTGTAAGCCTAATTTGCGTCCGAGTATAAATGTAATAAATATAGTAATATGTCGTTGGAACCAAAACCGTTACTTACTTAATTCAATCAAATATAAGATAGATAAGGTTAAAACCTGTATCACTTCTTTAGTCTTAAAAAGGTATGTCTATTTTAAGTTTATCATTGCGTGAGATTTCCTCTTTCTTAATCGGGTTTAATCTACTTCAAATAAATATTGTATTTAAGTAGCTTATCGTCTGCAGCAATTATTATTTTATGACTGGGTTGGTGACATTACGCTATAAAGTGAATTGTAGAAATTATTTTTGTTAGAGTACTATACATACGATGTTTTTTGTTTGTGAACACTTAAAGGTCGGGATTTTTCATTTTGAACCCATATCAGAATAGTTAATGGGCCGAACCACATATATTCTGTCACAAAATTTATGCAAGAAGGTCGAGAAATTTGTATACCAAAATATATTACATATACTCAAATTTACATTTGATGAATGGTTGACAAGCTGGTTCTGAATGACAACCATTTTCAGATTGTATACACCAAAAGAGACTCATACCAAAACATATATACATATATTCAAATTTACATTTTTGATGAATGGTTGACAACCTGGTTCAGAATGACAACCATTTTCAAATTGTATCAAAATTTCGTTTCTTGTATTCCACAGTTGTTCTTTTTTTTTCTAAAAGCCATATGGTTCATGGCACCACATGTGAATGCGGTGGGTGGGTGGTTCGCCGGATCTACAACGGATCGATTCACTAAGGGTATTGGAATGACAACCATTTTTTGACTTAAGAATTTTGAAATTGGATCGAACACGAGAGTGAGTTCTAGTTTTTAAAGGAAAAAAATATTCAATAAATGGTTGCTATTTCTCATCCACTTAGTCAGTCCATCAGTATAGTGGACAGGTCGGCCCACCCACCCACCGCACAAAATGATGCCAGACCCATACGCTTTTTAGTCACAAAGAAACATTATACCAGTAATGAGAATAAATCCAAATTGAGATTTACACCAAAATATATTATACTCAAATTTACATCTTTGATGAATGGTTGACAACCTGGTTCAGAATGACAACCATTTTCAAATTGTATCAAAATTTCGTTTCTTGCATTCCACAGTTGTTCTTCTTTTTCTAAAAGCTATATGGTTCATGGCACCACATGTGAATGCGGTTGGTGGGTGGGCCGCCGCATCTACAACTGACCGATTTACTGAGGGTATTGGAATGACAACCATTTTCTGACTTAAGAATTTTGAAATTGGATTGAACACGAGAGTGAGTTCTAGTTTTTAAAGGAAAAAAATATTCAATAAATGGTTGTTATTTCTCATCCATTTAGACAGTCGATAAGTATAGTGGACAGGTCGGCCCACCCACCCACCGCACAAAATGATGCCAGAACCATACGCTTTTTAGTCACAAAGAAACATTATACCAGTAATGAGAATAAATCCAAATTGAGATTTACACCAAAATATATTATACTCAAATTTACATCTTTGATAAATGGTTGACAACCTGGTTCAGAATGACAACCATTTTCAAATTGTATCAAAATTTCGTTTCTTGCATTCCACAGTTGTTCTTTTTTTTCTAAAAGCTATATGGTTCATGGCACCACATGTGAATGCGGTTGGTGGGTGGGCCGCCGCATCTACAACTGACCGATTCACTGAGGGTATTGGAATGACAACCATTTTTTGACTTAAGAATTTTGAAATTGGATTGAACACGAGAGTGAGTTCTAGTTTTTAAAGGAAAAAATATTCAATAAATGGTTGTTATTTCTCATCCATTTAGACAGTCGATAAGTATAGTGGACAGGTCGGCCCACCCACCCACCGCACAAAATGATGCCAGAACCATACGCTTTTTAGTCACAAAGAAACATTATACCAGTAATGAGAATAAATCCAAATTGAGATTTACACCAAAATATATTATACTCAAATTTACATCTTTGATGAATGGTTGACAACCTGGTTCAGAATGACAACCATTTTCAAATTGTATCAAAATTTCGTTTCTTGCATTCCACAGTTGTTCTTTTTTTTCTAAAAGCTATATGGTTCATGGCACCACATGTGAATGCGGTTGGTGTGTGGGCCGCCGCATCTACAACTGACCGATTCACTGAGGGTATTGGAATGACAACCATTTTTGGCTTAAGAATTTTGAAATTGGATTGAACACGAGAGTGAGTTCTAGTTTTTAAAGGAAAAAAATATTCAATAAATGGTTGTTATTTCTCATCCATTTAGACAGTCGATAAGTATAGTGGACAGGTTGGCCCACCCACCCACCGCACAAAATGATGCCAGAACCATACGCTTTTTAGTCACAAAGAAACATTATACCAGTAATGAGAATAAATCCAAATTGAGATTTACACCAAAATATATTATACTCAAATTTACATCTTTGATGAATGGTTGACAACCTGGTTCAGAATGACAACCATTTTCAAATTGTATCAAAATTTCGTTTCTTGCATTCCACAGTTGTTCTTTTTTTTCTAAAAGCTATATGGTTCATGGCACCACATGTGAATGCGGTTGGTGGGTGGGCCGCCGCATCTACAACTGACCGATTCACTGAGGGTATTGGAATGACAACCATTTTTTGACTTAAGAATTTTGAAATTGGATTGAACACGAGAGTGAGTTCTAGTTTTTAAAGGAAAAAAATATTCAATAAATGGTTGTTATTTCTCATCCATTTAGACAGTCGATAAGTATAGTGGACAGGTCGGCCCACCCACCCACCGCACAAAATGATGCCAGAACCATACGCTTTTAAGTCACAAAGAAACATTATACCAGTAATGAGAATAAATCCAAATTGAGATTTACACCAAAATATATTATACTCAAATTTACATCTTTGATGAATGGTTGACAACCTGGTTCAGAATGACAACCATTTTCAAATTGTATCAAAATTTCGTTTCTTGCATTCCACAGTTGTTCTTTTTTTTCTAAAAGCTATATGGTTCATGGCACCACATGTGAATGCGGTTGGTGGGTGGGCCGCCGCATCTACAACTGACCGATTTACTGAGGGTATTGGAATGACAACCATTTTTTGACTTAAGAATTTTGAAATTGGATTGAACACGAGAGTGAGTTCTAGTTTTTAAAGGAAAAAAATATTCAATAAATGGTTGTTATTTCTCATCCATTTAGACAGTCGATAAGTATAGTGGACAGGTTGGCCCACCCACCCACCGCACAAAATGATGCCAGAACCATACGCTTTTTAGTCACAAAGAAACATTATACCAGTAATGAGAATAAATCCAAATTGAGATTTACACCAAAATATATTATACTCAAATTTACATCTTTGATGAATGGTTGACAACCTGGTTCAGAATGACAACCATTTTCAAATTGTATCAAAATTTCGTTTCTTGCATTCCACAGTTGTTCTTTTTTTTCTAAAAGCTATATGGTTCATGGCACCACATGTGAATGCGGTTGGTGGGTGGGCCGCCGCATCTACAACTGACCGATTCACTGAGGGTATTGGAATGACAACCATTTTTTGACTTAAGAATTTTGAAATTGGATTGAACACGAGAGTGAGTTCTAGTTTTTAAAGGAAAAAAATATTCAATAAATGGTTGTTATTTCTCATCCATTTAGACAGTCGATAAGTATAGTGGACAGGTCGGCCCACCCACCCACCGCACAAAATGATGCCAGAACCATACGCTTTTAAGTCACAAAGAAACATTATACCAGTAATGAGAATAAATCCAAATTGAGATTTACACCAAAATATATTATACTCAAATTTACATCTTTGATGAATGGTTGACAACCTGGTTCAGAATGACAACCATTTTCAAATTGTATCAAAATTTCGTTTCTTGCATTCCACAGTTGTTCTTTTTTTTCTAAAAGCTATATGGTTCATGGCACCACATGTGAATGCGGTTGGTGTGTGGGCCGCCGCATCTACAACTGACCGATTCACTGAGGGTATTGGAATGACAACCATTTTTGGCTTAAGAATTTTGAAATTGGATTGAACACGAGAGTGAGTTCTAGTTTTTAAAGGAAAAAAATATTCAATAAATGGTTGTTATTTCTCATCCATTTAGACAGTCGATAAGTATAGTGGACAGGTCGGCCCACCCACCCACCGCACAAAATGATGCCAGAACCATACGCTTTTAAGTCACAAAGAAACATTATACCAGTAATGAGAATAAATCCAAATTGAGATTTACACCAAAATATATTATACTCAAATTTACATCTTTGATGAATGGTTGACAACCTGGTTCAGAATGACAACCATTTTCAAATTGTATCAAAATTTCGTTTCTTGCATTCCACAGTTGTTCTTTTTTTTCTAAAAGCTATATGGTTCATGGCACCACATGTGAATGCGGTTGGTGGGTGGGCCGCCGCATCTACAACTGACCGATTTACTGAGGGTATTGGAATGACAACCATTTTTTGACTTAAGAATTTTGAAATTGGATTGAACACGAGAGTGAGTTCTAGTTTTTAAAGGAAAAAAATATTCAATAAATGGTTGTTATTTCTCATCCATTTAGACAGTCGATAAGTATAGTGGACAGGTCGGCCCACCCACCCACCGCACAAAATGATGCCAGAACCATACGCTTTTAAGTCACAAAGAAACATTATACCAGTAATGAGAATAAATCCAAATTGAGATTTACACCAAAATATATTATACTCAAATTTACATCTTTGATGAATGGTTGACAACCTGGTTCAGAATGACAACCATTTTCAAATTGTATCAAAATTTCGTTTCTTGCATTCCACAGTTGTTCTTTTTTTTCTAAAAGCTATATGGTTCATGGCACCACATGTGAATGCGGTTGGTGTGTGGGCCGCCGCATCTACAACTGACCGATTCACTGAGGGTATTGGAATGACAACCATTTTTGGCTTAAGAATTTTGAAATTGGATTGAACACGAGAGTGAGTTCTAGTTTTTAAAGGAAAAAAATATTCAATAAATGGTTGTTATTTCTCATCCATTTAGACAGTCGATAAGTATAGTGGACAGGTCGGCCCACCCACCCACCGCACAAAATGATGCCAGAACCATACGCTTTTAAGTCACAAAGAAACATTATACCAGTAATGAGAATAAATCCAAATTGAGATTTACACCAAAATATATTATACTCAAATTTACATCTTTGATGAATGGTTGACAACCTGGTTCAGAATGACAACCATTTTCAAATTGTATCAAAATTTCGTTTCTTGCATTCCACAGTTGTTCTTTTTTTTCTAAAAGCTATATGGTTCATGGCACCACATGTGAATGCGGTTGGTGGGTGGGCCGCCGCATCTACAACTGACCGATTTACTGAGGGTATTGGAATGACAACCATTTTTTGACTTAAGAATTTTGAAATTGGATTGAACACGAGAGTGAGTTCTAGTTTTTAAAGGAAAAAAATATTCAATAAATGGTTGTTATTTCTCATCCATTTAGACAGTCGATAAGTATAGTGGACAGGTTGGCCCACCCACCCACCGCACAAAATGATGCCAGAACCATACGCTTTTTAGTCACAAAGAAACATTATACCAGTAATGAGAATAAATCCAAATTGAGATTTACACCAAAATATATTATACTCAAATTTACATCTTTGATGAATGGTTGACAACCTGGTTCAGAATGACAACCATTTTCAAATTGTATCAAAATTTCGTTTCTTGCATTCCACAGTTGTTCTTTTTTTTCTAAAAGCTATATGGTTCATGGCACCACATGTGAATGCGGTTGGTGGGTGGGCCGCCGCATCTACAACTGACCGATTCACTGAGGGTATTGGAATGACAACCATTTTTTGACTTAAGAATTTTGAAATTGGATTGAACACGAGAGTGAGTTCTAGTTTTTAAAGGAAAAAAATATTCAATAAATGGTTGTTATTTCTCATCCATTTAGACAGTCGATAAGTATAGTGGACAGGTCGGCCCACCCACCCACCGCACAAAATGATGCCAGAACCATACGCTTTTAAGTCACAAAGAAACATTATACCAGTAATGAGAATAAATCCAAATTGAGATTTACACCAAAATATATTATACTCAAATTTACATCTTTGATGAATGGTTGACAACCTGGTTCAGAATGACAACCATTTTCAAATTGTATCAAAATTTCGTTTCTTGCATTCCACAGTTGTTCTTTTTTTTCTAAAAGCTATATGGTTCATGGCACCACATGTGAATGCGGTTGGTGTGTGGGCCGCCGCATCTACAACTGACCGATTCACTGAGGGTATTGGAATGACAACCATTTTTGGCTTAAGAATTTTGAAATTGGATTGAACACGAGAGTGAGTTCTAGTTTTTAAAGGAAAAAAATATTCAATAAATGGTTGTTATTTCTCATCCATTTAGACAGTCGATAAGTATAGTGGACAGGTCGGCCCACCCACCCACCGCACAAAATGATGCCAGAACCATACGCTTTTAAGTCACAAAGAAACATTATACCAGTAATGAGAATAAATCCAAATTGAGATTTACACCAAAATATATTATACTCAAATTTACATCTTTGATGAATGGTTGACAACCTGGTTCAGAATGACAACCATTTTCAAATTGTATCAAAATTTCGTTTCTTGCATTCCACAGTTGTTCTTTTTTTTCTAAAAGCTATATGGTTCATGGCACCACATGTGAATGCGGTTGGTGGGTGGGCCGCCGCATCTACAACTGACCGATTTACTGAGGGTATTGGAATGACAACCATTTTTTGACTTAAGAATTTTGAAATTGGATTGAACACGAGAGTGAGTTCTAGTTTTTAAAGGAAAAAAATATTCAATAAATGGTTGTTATTTCTCATCCATTTAGACAGTCGATAAGTATAGTGGACAGGTCGGCCCACCCACCCACCGCACAAAATGATGCCAGAACCATACGCTTTTTAGTCACAAAGAAACATTATACCAGTAATGAGAATAAATCCAAATTGAGATTTACACCAAAATATATTATACTCAAATTTACATCTTTGATGAATGGTTGACAACCTGGTTCAGAATGACAACCATTTTCAAATTGTATCAAAATTTCGTTTCTTGCATTCCACAGTTGTTCTTTTTTTTCTAAAAGCTATATGGTTCATGGCACCACATGTGAATGCGGTTGGTGTGTGGGCCGCCGCATCTACAACTGACCGATTCACTGAGGGTATTGGAATGACAACCATTTTTGGCTTAAGAATTTTGAAATTGGATTGAACACGAGAGTGAGTTCTAGTTTTTAAAGGAAAAAAATATTCAATAAATGGTTGTTATTTCTCATCCATTTAGACAGTCGATAAGTATAGTGGACAGGTCGGCCCACCCACCCACCGCACAAAATGATGCCAGAACCATACGCTTTTTAGTCACAAAGAAACATTATACCAGTAATGAGAATAAATCCAAATTGAGATTTACACCAAAATATATTATACTCAAATTTACATCTTTGATGAATGGTTGACAACCTGGTTCAGAATGACAACCATTTTCAAATTGTATCAAAATTTCGTTTCTTGCATTCCACAGTTGTTCTTTTTTTTCTAAAAGCTATATGGTTCATGGCACCACATGTGAATGCGGTTGGTGGGTGGGCCGCCGCATCTACAACTGACCGATTCACTGAGGGTATTGGAATGACAACCATTTTTTGACTTAAGAATTTTGAAATTGGATTGAACACGAGAGTGAGTTCTAGTTTTTAAAGGAAAAAAATATTCAATAAATGGTTGTTATTTCTCATCCATTTAGACAGTCGATAAGTATAGTGGACAGGTCGGCCCACCCACCCACCGCACAAAATGATGCCAGAACCATACGCTTTTAAGTCACAAAGAAACATTATACCAGTAATGAGAATAAATCCAAATTGAGATTTACACCAAAATATATTATACTCAAATTTACATCTTTGATGAATGGTTGACAACCTGGTTCAGAATGACAACCATTTTCAAATTGTATCAAAATTTCGTTTCTTGCATTCCACAGTTGTTCTTTTTTTTCTAAAAGCTATATGGTTCATGGCACCACATGTGAATGCGGTTGGTGGGTGGGCCGCCGCATCTACAACTGACCGATTTACTGAGGGTATTGGAATGACAACCATTTTTTGACTTAAGAATTTTGAAATTGGATTGAACACGAGAGTGAGTTCTAGTTTTTAAAGGAAAAAAATATTCAATAAATGGTTGTTATTTCTCATCCATTTAGACAGTCGATAAGTATAGTGGACAGGTCGGCCCACCCACCCACCGCACAAAATGATGCCAGAACCATACGCTTTTTAGTCACAAAGAAACATTATACCAGTAATGAAAATAAATCCAAATTGAGATTTACACCAAAATATATTATACTCAAATTTACATCTTTGATGAATGGTTGACAACCTGGTTCAGAATGACAACCATTTTCAAATTGTATCAAAATTTCGTTTCTTGCATTCCACAGTTGTTCTTTTTTTTCTAAAAGCTATATGGTTCATGGCACCACATGTGAATGCGGTTGGTGGGTGGGCCGCCGCATCTACAACTGACCGATTCACTGAGGGTATTGGAATGACAACCATTTTTTGACTTAAGAATTTTGAAATTGGATTGAACACGAGAGTGAGTTCTAGTTTTTAAAGGAAAAAAATATTCAATAAATGGTTGTTATTTCTCATCCATTTAGACAGTCGATAAGTATAGTGGACAGGTCGGCCCACCCACCCACCGCACAAAATGATGCCAGAACCATACGCTTTTAAGTCACAAAGAAACATTATACCAGTAATGAGAATAAATCCAAATTGAGATTTACACCAAAATATATTATACTCAAATTTACATCTTTGATGAATGGTTGACAACCTGGTTCAGAATGACAACCATTTTCAAATTGTATCAAAATTTCGTTTCTTGCATTCCACAGTTGTTCTTTTTTTTCTAAAAGCTATATGGTTCATGGCACCACATGTGAATGCGGTTGGTGTGTGGGCCGCCGCATCTACAACTGACCGATTCACTGAGGGTATTGGAATGACAACCATTTTTGGCTTAAGAATTTTGAAATTGGATTGAACACGAGAGTGAGTTCTAGTTTTTAAAGGAAAAAAATATTCAATAAATGGTTGTTATTTCTCATCCATTTAGACAGTCGATAAGTATAGTGGACAGGTCGGCCCACCCACCCACCGCACAAAATGATGCCAGAACCATACGCTTTTAAGTCACAAAGAAACATTATACCAGTAATGAGAATAAATCCAAATTGAGATTTACACCAAAATATATTATACTCAAATTTACATCTTTGATGAATGGTTGACAACCTGGTTCAGAATGACAACCATTTTCAAATTGTATCAAAATTTCGTTTCTTGCATTCCACAGTTGTTCTTTTTTTTCTAAAAGCAATATGGTTCATGGCACCACATGTGAATGCGGTTGGTGGGTGGGCCGCCGCATCTACAACTGACCGATTTACTGAGGGTATTGGAATGACAACCATTTTTTGACTTAAGAATTTTGAAATTGGATTGAACACGAGAGTGAGTTCTAGTTTTTAAAGGAAAAAAATATTCAATAAATGGTTGTTATTTCTCATCCATTTAGACAGTCGATAAGTATAGTGGACAGGTCGGCCCACCCACCCACCGCACAAAATGATGCCAGAACCATACGCTTTTAAGTCACAAAGAAACATTATACCAGTAATGAGAATAAATCCAAATTGAGATTTACACCAAAATATATTATACTCAAATTTACATCTTTGATGAATGGTTGACAACCTGGTTCAGAATGACAACCATTTTCAAATTGTATCAAAATTTCGTTTCTTGCATTCCACAGTTGTTCTTTTTTTTCTAAAAGCTATATGGTTCATGGCACCACATGTGAATGCGGTTGGTGTGTGGGCCGCCGCATCTACAACTGACCGATTCACTGAGGGTATTGGAATGACAACCATTTTTGGCTTAAGAATTTTGAAATTGGATTGAACACGAGAGTGAGTTCTAGTTTTTAAAGGAAAAAAATATTCAATAAATGGTTGTTATTTCTCATCCATTTAGACAGTCGATAAGTATAGTGGACAGGTCGGCCCACCCACCCACCGCACAAAATGATGCCAGAACCATACGCTTTTTAGTCACAAAGAAACATTATACCAGTAATGAGAATAAATCCAAATTGAGATTTACACCAAAATATATTATACTCAAATTTACATCTTTGATGAATGGTTGACAACCTGGTTCAGAATGACAACCATTTTCAAATTGTATCAAAATTTCGTTTCTTGCATTCCACAGTTGTTCTTTTTTTTCTAAAAGCTATATGGTTCATGGCACCACATGTGAATGCGGTTGGTGGGTGGGCCGCCGCATCTACAACTGACCGATTTACTGAGGGTATTGGAATGACAACCATTTTTTGACTTAAGAATTTTGAAATTGGATTGAACACGAAAGTGAGTTCTAGTTTTTAAAGGAAAAAAATATTCAATAAATGGTTGTTATTTCTCATCCATTTAGACAGTCGATAAGTATAGTGGACAGGTCGGCCCACCCACCCACCGCACAAAATGATGCCAGAACCATACGCTTTTTAGTCACAAAGAAACATTATACCAGTAATGAGAATAAATCCAAATTGAGATTTACACCAAAATATATTATACTCAAATTTACATCTTTGAGAAATGGTTGACAACCTGGTTCAGAATGACAACCATTTTCAAATTGTATCAAAATTTCGTTTCTTGCATTCCACAGTTGTTCTTTTTTTTCTAAAAGCTATATGGTTCATGGCACCACATGTGAATGCGGTTGGTGGGTGGACCGCCGCATCTACAACTGACCGATTCACTGAGGGTATTGGAATGACAACCATTTTTTGACTTAAGAATTTTGAAATTGGATTGAACACGAGAGTGAGTTCTAGTTTTTAAAGGAAAAAAATATTCAATAAATGGTTGTTATTTCTCATCCATTTAGACAGTCGATAAGTATAGTGGACAGGTCGGCCCACCCACCCACCGCACAAAATGATGCCAGAACCATACGCTTTTAAGTCACAAAGAAACATTATACCAGTAATGAGAATAAATCCAAATTGAGATTTACACCAAAATATATTATACTCAAATTTACATCTTTGATGAATGGTTGACAACCTGGTTCAGAATGACAACCATTTTCAAATTGTATCAAAATTTCGTTTCTTGCATTCCACAGTTGTTCTTTTTTTTCTAAAAGCTATATGGTTCATGGCACCACATGTGAATGCGGTTGGTGGGTGGGCCGCCGCATCTACAACTGACCGATTCACTGAGGGTATTGGAATGACAACCATTTTTTGACTTAAGAATTTTGAAATTGGATTGAACACGAGAGTGAGTTCTAGTTTTTAAAGGAAAAAAATATTCAATAAATGGTTGTTATTTCTCATCCATTTAGACAGTCGATAAGTATAGTGGACAGGTCGGCCCACCCACCCACCGCACAAAATGATGCCAGAACCATACGCTTTTAAGTCACAAAGAAACATTATACCAGTAATGAGAATAAATCCAAATTGAGATTTACACCAAAATATATTATACTCAAATTTACATCTTTGATGAATGGTTGACAACCTGGTTCAGAATGACAACCATTTTCAAATTGTATCAAAATTTCGTTTCTTGCATTCCACAGTTGTTCTTTTTTTTCTAAAAGCTATATGGTTCATGGCACCACATGTGAATGCGGTTGGTGGGTGGGCCGCCGCATCTACAACTGACCGATTTACTGAGGGTATTGGAATGAGAACCATTTTTTGACTTAAGAATTTTGAAATTGGATTGAACACGAGAGTGAGTTCTAGTTTTTAAAGGAAAAAAATATTCAATAAATGGTTGTTATTTCTCATCCATTTAGACAGTCGATAAGTATAGTGGACAGGTCGGCCCACCCACCCACCGCACAAAATGATGCCAGAACCATACGCTTTTTAGTCACAAAGAAACATTATACCAGTAATGAGAATAAATCCAAATTGAGATTTACACCAAAATATATTATACTCAAATTTACATCTTTGATGAATGGTTGACAACCTGGTTCAGAATGACAACCATTTTCAAATTGTATCAAAATTTCGTTTCTTGCATTCCACAGTTGTTCTTTTTTTTCTAAAAGCTATATGGTTCATGGCACCACATGTGAATGCGGTTGGTGGGTGGGCCGCCGCATCTACAACTGACCGATTCACTGAGGGTATTGGAATGACAACCATTTTTTGACTTAAGAATTTTGAAATTGGATTGAACACGAGAGTGAGTTCTAGTTTTTAAAGGAAAAAAATATTCAATAAATGGTTGTTATTTCTCATCCATTTAGACAGTCGATAAGTATAGTGGACAGGTCGGCCCACCCACCCACCGCACAAAATGATGCCAGAACCATACGCTTTTAAGTCACAAAGAAACATTATACCAGTAATGAGAATAAATCCAAATTGAGATTTACACCAAAATATATTATACTCAAATTTACATCTTTGATGAATGGTTGACAACCTGGTTCAGAATGACAACCATTTTCAAATTGTATCAAAATTTCGTTTCTTGCATTCCACAGTTGTTCTTTTTTTTCTAAAAGCTATATGGTTCATGGCACCACATGTGAATGCGGTTGGTGGGTGGGCCGCCGCATCTACAACTGACCGATTTACTGAGGGTATTGGAATGACAACCATTTTTTGACTTAAGAATTTTGAAATTGGATTGAACACGAGAGTGAGTTCTAGTTTTTAAAGGAAAAAAATATTCAATAAATGGTTGTTATTTCTCATCCATTTAGACAGTCGATAAGTATAGTGGACAGGTCGGCCCACCCACCCACCGCACAAAATGATGCCAGAACCATACGCTTTTTAGTCACAAAGAAACATTATACCAGTAATGAAAATAAATCCAAATTGAGATTTACACCAAAATATATTATACTCAAATTTACATCTTTGATGAATGGTTGACAACCTGGTTCAGAATGACAACCATTTTCAAATTGTATCAAAATTTCGTTTCTTGCATTCCACAGTTGTTCTTTTTTTTCTAAAAGCTATATGGTTCATGGCACCACATGTGAATGCGGTTGGTGGGTGGGCCGCCGCATCTACAACTGACCGATTCACTGAGGGTATTGGAATGACAACCATTTTTTGACTTAAGAATTTTGAAATTGGATTGAACACGAGAGTGAGTTCTAGTTTTTAAAGGAAAAAAATATTCAATAAATGGTTGTTATTTCTCATCCATTTAGACAGTCGATAAGTATAGTGGACAGGTCGGCCCACCCACCCACCGCACAAAATGATGCCAGAACCATACGCTTTTAAGTCACAAAGAAACATTATACCAGTAATGAGAATAAATCCAAATTGAGATTTACACCAAAATATATTATACTCAAATTTACATCTTTGATGAATGGTTGACAACCTGGTTCAGAATGACAACCATTTTCAAATTGTATCAAAATTTCGTTTCTTGCATTCCACAGTTGTTCTTTTTTTTCTAAAAGCTATATGGTTCATGGCACCACATGTGAATGCGGTTGGTGTGTGGGCCGCCGCATCTACAACTGACCGATTCACTGAGGGTATTGGAATGACAACCATTTTTGGCTTAAGAATTTTGAAATTGGATTGAACACGAGAGTGAGTTCTAGTTTTTAAAGGAAAAAAATATTCAATAAATGGTTGTTATTTCTCATCCATTTAGACAGTCGATAAGTATAGTGGACAGGTCGGCCCACCCACCCACCGCACAAAATGATGCCAGAACCATACGCTTTTTAGTCACAAAGAAACATTATACCAGTAATGAGAATAAATCCAAATTGAGATTTACACCAAAATATATTATACTCAAATTTACATCTTTGATGAATGGTTGACAACCTGGTTCAGAATGACAACCATTTTCAAATTGTATCAAAATTTCGTTTCTTGCATTCCACAGTTGTTCTTTTTTTTCTAAAAGCAATATGGTTCATGGCACCACATGTGAATGCGGTTGGTGGGTGGGCCGCCGCATCTACAACTGACCGATTTACTGAGGGTATTGGAATGACAACCATTTTTTGACTTAAGAATTTTGAAATTGGATTGAACACGAGAGTGAGTTCTAGTTTTTAAAGGAAAAAAATATTCAATAAATGGTTGTTATTTCTCATCCATTTAGACAGTCGATAAGTATAGTGGACAGGTCGGCCCACCCACCCACCGCACAAAATGATGCCAGAACCATACGCTTTTAAGTCACAAAGAAACATTATACCAGTAATGAGAATAAATCCAAATTGAGATTTACACCAAAATATATTATACTCAAATTTACATCTTTGATGAATGGTTGACAACCTGGTTCAGAATGACAACCATTTTCAAATTGTATCAAAATTTCGTTTCTTGCATTCCACAGTTGTTCTTTTTTTTCTAAAAGCTATATGGTTCATGGCACCACATGTGAATGCGGTTGGTGTGTGGGCCGCCGCATCTACAACTGACCGATTCACTGAGGGTATTGGAATGACAACCATTTTTGGCTTAAGAATTTTGAAATTGGATTGAACACGAGAGTGAGTTCTAGTTTTTAAAGGAAAAAAATATTCAATAAATGGTTGTTATTTCTCATCCATTTAGACAGTCGATAAGTATAGTGGACAGGTCGGCCCACCCACCCACCGCACAAAATGATGCCAGAACCATACGCTTTTTAGTCACAAAGAAACATTATACCAGTAATGAGAATAAATCCAAATTGAGATTTACACCAAAATATATTATACTCAAATTTACATCTTTGATGAATGGTTGACAACCTGGTTCAGAATGACAACCATTTTCAAATTGTATCAAAATTTCGTTTCTTGCATTCCACAGTTGTTCTTTTTTTTCTAAAAGCTATATGGTTCATGGCACCACATGTGAATGCGGTTGGTGGGTGGGCCGCCGCATCTACAACTGACCGATTTACTGAGGGTATTGGAATGACAACCATTTTTTGACTTAAGAATTTTGAAATTGGATTGAACACGAAAGTGAGTTCTAGTTTTTAAAGGAAAAAAATATTCAATAAATGGTTGTTATTTCTCATCCATTTAGACAGTCGATAAGTATAGTGGACAGGTCGGCCCACCCACCCACCGCACAAAATGATGCCAGAACCATACGCTTTTTAGTCACAAAGAAACATTATACCAGTAATGAGAATAAATCCAAATTGAGATTTACACCAAAATATATTATACTCAAATTTACATCTTTGAGAAATGGTTGACAACCTGGTTCAGAATGACAACCATTTTCAAATTGTATCAAAATTTCGTTTCTTGCATTCCACAGTTGTTCTTTTTTTTCTAAAAGCTATATGGTTCATGGCACCACATGTGAATGCGGTTGGTGGGTGGACCGCCGCATCTACAACTGACCGATTCACTGAGGGTATTGGAATGACAACCATTTTTTGACTTAAGAATTTTGAAATTGGATTGAACACGAGAGTGAGTTCTAGTTTTTAAAGGAAAAAAATATTCAATAAATGGTTGTTATTTCTCATCCATTTAGACAGTCGATAAGTATAGTGGACAGGTCGGCCCACCCACCCACCGCACAAAATGATGCCAGAACCATACGCTTTTAAGTCACAAAGAAACATTATACCAGTAATGAGAATAAATCCAAATTGAGATTTACACCAAAATATATTATACTCAAATTTACATCTTTGATGAATGGTTGACAACCTGGTTCAGAATGACAACCATTTTCAAATTGTATCAAAATTTCGTTTCTTGCATTCCACAGTTGTTCTTTTTTTTCTAAAAGCTATATGGTTCATGGCACCACATGTGAATGCGGTTGGTGGGTGGGCCGCCGCATCTACAACTGACCGATTCACTGAGGGTATTGGAATGACAACCATTTTTTGACTTAAGAATTTTGAAATTGGATTGAACACGAGAGTGAGTTCTAGTTTTTAAAGGAAAAAAATATTCAATAAATGGTTGTTATTTCTCATCCATTTAGACAGTCGATAAGTATAGTGGACAGGTCGGCCCACCCACCCACCGCACAAAATGATGCCAGAACCATACGCTTTTAAGTCACAAAGAAACATTATACCAGTAATGAGAATAAATCCAAATTGAGATTTACACCAAAATATATTATACTCAAATTTACATCTTTGATGAATGGTTGACAACCTGGTTCAGAATGACAACCATTTTCAAATTGTATCAAAATTTCGTTTCTTGCATTCCACAGTTGTTCTTTTTTTTCTAAAAGCTATATGGTTCATGGCACCACATGTGAATGCGGTTGGTGGGTGGGCCGCCGCATCTACAACTGACCGATTTACTGAGGGTATTGGAATGACAACCATTTTTTGACTTAAGAATTTTGAAATTGGATTGAACACGAAAGTGAGTTCTAGTTTTTAAAGGAAAAAAATATTCAATAAATGGTTGTTATTTCTCATCCATTTAGACAGTCGATAAGTATAGTGGACAGGTCGGCCCACCCACCCACCGCACAAAATGATGCCAGAACCATACGCTTTTTAGTCACAAAGAAACATTATACCAGTAATGAGAATAAATCCAAATTGAGATTTACACCAAAATATATTATACTCAAATTTACATCTTTGATGAATGGTTGACAACCTGGTTCAGAATGACAACCATTTTCAAATTGTATCAAAATTTCGTTTCTTGCATTCCACAGTTGTTCTTTTTTTTCTAAAAGCTATATGGTTCATGGCACCACATGTGAATGCGGTTGGTGGGTGGGCCGCCGCATCTACAACTGACCGATTTACTGAGGGTATTGGAATGACAACCATTTTTTGACTTAAGAATTTTGAAATTGGATTGAACACGAGAGTGAGTTCTAGTTTTTAAAGGAAAAAAATATTCAATAAATGGTTGTTATTTCTCATCCATTTAGACAGTCGATAAGTATAGTGGACAGGTCGGCCCACCCACCCACCGCACAAAATGATGCCAGAACCATACGCTTTTAAGTCACAAAGAAACATTATACCAGTAATGAGAATAAATCCAAATTGAGATTTACACCAAAATATATTATACTCAAATTTACATCTTTGATGAATGGTTGACAACCTGGTTCAGAATGACAACCATTTTCAAATTGTATCAAAATTTCGTTTCTTGCATTCCACAGTTGTTCTTTTTTTTCTAAAAGCTATATGGTTCATGGCACCACATGTGAATGCGGTTGGTGGGTGGGCCGCCGCATCTACAACTGACCGAATCACTGAGGGTATTGGAATGACAACCATTTTTTGACTTAAGAATTTTGAAATTGGATTGAACACGAAAGTGAGTTCTAGTTTTTAAAGGAAAAAAATATTCAATAAATGGTTGTTATTTCTCATCCATTTAGACAGTCGATAAGTATAGTGGACAGGTCGGCCCACCCACCCACCGCACAAAATGATGCCAGAACCATACGCTTTTAAGTCACAAAGAAACATTATACCAGTAATGAGAATAAATCCAAATTGAGATTTACACCAAAATATATTATACTCAAATTTACATCTTTGATGAATGGTTGACAACCTGGTTCAGAATGACAACCATTTTCAAATTGTATCAAAATTTCGTTTCTTGCATTCCACAGTTGTTCTTTTTTTTCTAAAAGCTATATGGTTCATGGCACCACATGTGAATGCGGTTGGTGGGTGGGCCGCCGCATCTACAACTGACCGAATCACTGAGGGTATTGGAATGACAACCATTTTTTGACTTAAGAATTTTGAAATTGGATTGAACACGAAAGTGAGTTCTAGTTTTTAAAGGAAAAAAATATTCAATAAATGGTTGTTATTTCTCATCCATTTAGACAGTCGATAAGTATAGTGGACAGGTCGGCCCACCCACCCACCGCACAAAATGATGCCAGAACCATACGCTTTTTAGTCACAAAGAAACATTATACCAGTAATGAGAATAAATCCAAATTGAGATTTACACCAAAATATATTATACTCAAATTTACATCTTTGATAAATGGTTGACAACCTGGTTCAGAATGACAACCATTTTCAAATTGTATCAAAATTTCGTTTCTTGCATTCCACAGTTGTTCTTTTTTTTCTAAAAGCTATATGGTTCATGGCACCACATGTGAATGCGGTTGGTGGGTGGGCCGCCGCATCTACAACTGACCGATTCACTGAGGGTATTGGAATGACAACCATTTTTTGACTTAAGAATTTTGAAATTGGATTGAACACGAGAGTGAGTTCTAGTTTTTAAAGGAAAAAAATATTCAATAAATGGTTGTTATTTCTCATCCATTTAGACAGTCGATAAGTATAGTGGACAGGTCGGCCCACCCACCCACCACACAAAATGATGCCAGAACCATACGCTTTTTAGTCACAAATAAACATTATACCAGTAATGAGAATAAATCCAAATTGAGATTTACACCAAAATATATTATACTCAAATTTACATCTTTGATGAATGGTTGACAACCTGGTTCAGAATGACAACCATTTTCAAATTGTATCAAAATTTCGTTTCTTGCATTCCACAGTTGTTCTTTTTTTTCTAAAAGCTATATGGTTCTTGGCACCACATGTGAATGCGGTTGGTGGGTGGGCCGCCGCATCTACAACTGACCGATTCACTGAGGGTATTGGAATGACAACCATTTTTTGACTTAAGAATTTTGAAATTGGATTGAACACGAGAGTGAGTTCTAGTTTTTAAAGGAAAAAAATATTCAATAAATGGTTGTTATTTCTCATCCATTTAGACAGTCGATAAGTATAGTGGACAGGTCGGACCACCCACCCACCGCACAAAATGATGCCAGAACCATACGCTTTTTAGTCACAAAGAAACATTATACCAGTAATGAGAATAAATCCAAATTGAGATTTACACCAAAATATATTATACTCAAATTTACATCTTTGATGAATGGTTGACAACCTGGTTCAGAATGACAACCATTTTCAAATTGTATCAAAATTTCGTTTCTTGCATTCCACAGTTGTTCTTTTTTTTCTAAAAGCTATATGGTTCTTGGCACCACATGTGAATGCGGTTGGTGGGTGGGCCGCCGCATCTACAACTGACCGATTCACTGAGGGTATTGGAATGACAACCATTTTTTGACTTAAGAATTTTGAAATTGGATTGAACACGAGAGTGAGTTCTAGTTTTTAAAGGAAAAAAATATTCAATAAATGGTTGTTATTTCTCATCCATTTAGACAGTCGATAAGTATAGTGGACAGGTCGGCCCACCCACCCACCGCACAAAATGATGCCAGAACCATACGCTTTTTAGTCACAAAGAAACATTATACCAGTAATGAGAATAAATCCAAATTGAGATTTACACCAAAATATATTATACTCAAATTTACATCTTTGATGAATGGTTGACAACCTGGTTCAGAATGACAACCATTTTCAAATTGTATCAAAATTTCGTTTCTTGCATTCCACAGTTGTTCTTTTTTTCTAAAAGCTATATGGTTCATGGCACCACATGTGAATGCGGTTGGTGGGTGGGCCGCCGCATCTACAACTGACCGATTTACTGAGGGTATTGGAATGACAACCATTTTTTGACTTAAGAATTTTGAAATTGGATTGAACACGAGAGTGAGTTCTAGTTTTTAAAGGAAAAAAATATTCAATAAATGGTTGTTATTTCTCATCCATTTAGACAGTCGATAAGTATAGTGGACAGGTCGGCCCACCCACCCACCGCACAAAATGATGCCAGAACCATACGCTTTTTAGTCACAAAGAAACATTATACCAGTAATGAGAATAAATCCAAATTGAGATTTACACCAAAATATATTATACTCAAATTTACATCTTTGATGAATGGTTGACAACCTGGTTCAGAATGACAACCATTTTCAAATTGTATCAAAATTTCGTTTCTTGTATTAGGAGTGATAGTGGAACTAAGTTATACACGATGTGGAAACGAACTCCCCAAGCCTCAAAAGACCGGGTAGAATCAAAACTGACTTAACGTTCCTGTCAAGGTTGAGGTGGGGTCTAGGTCATAAGTAAAACACGAATTTTATCCCACAAATCCTACAATAAATAAATTAACAACGAAAAAATAAGAAATTTAACAATAATTAATTACGAAAGGTAATTTACGAGATAGTTAAACAATATATATTAATGTACAATGGTGACAGTGTTTAAGGTAACAAAAACTAAATTGATAAGCTGAACAAATTGTTAGAGAAGTTGACAGAATATTAAAATAACAATGGTAGAAATATTTAATGTAATGACAATGGAACAAATTATTAAATGCAAAGAATGACAAAATTTAATGTATTGACTTAAAAAACGTAAAACGTGAGTACAAGGCAAAACAAAAACGTTGACAAAAAATGAGCTATTTACTTATCTCATTGTGAGGAGGCTGTCTGGATAGTTGCAGCTGTGCCTTTTCCAACACTCAGAAAGAAAAGTATCACCAATCAACAAGTTACGGAACCCTAAATAAACCAAATGTACACCGGGAAGAAAACCACCTTGCCCTACAATTCAGCGGTACACCTGTTCTACTGAATTTCGGCGTGGAGATCGAGTGGACTGAAGAGGAGTAAGCAATCCATACGAGCTGGTGATGCTGTTGCCTAAGCAATCAAGATCTGCACAGTATAAAAAATTCTTTCTTACACTTTTCCGAATTATAAACAGGTTAAGCAAAACTCCGGCTTATGACCGCTTACAGTTGCCCACAATTGAATATCTTCGTCGCCTTATCCGTATCAAACGATTTGTTCTCAATTCTCCCCGCCTGTAGAACCAAAAAAATGGAAAAATATAGGCTAAGCAGAGAGAAAGGGAAAGAAAAAAAAACCTGGAAAACGGAAACAAAAGATAAAAAAAAAATTAAAATCATAAACAATGCATTTGTTTATAACCATTTTTTAAATATTAGTAGTTAAAAATTAAAAAAATATATATAATATACGGGGTGTTTAAAAATTACGTTATTTAGGACCATTTGGTAAGTCAGAAAAAAATATTTAAAAAATTCTTGGTGTTCATTTCTTCTGTGTATGTGGATTTCTTTTATGGATCTTCGAATGTTGATTACAGCTATTTATTATCAGTAAATTACACCCAAAATGCTGCTATTATAGTATGCGAAACAAAATGTAGATCAATAATTATTTGATGCTATGCCTTTGGTCTTTAACATAAATGTATTTAAACGCATCTTAAATTATCAAGATTTATGCAAAAATCAATGCGGCAACATTTTAATATAACAATGCATATTTTTATGCAACAATGGGATTGTATGCATAGTAACTAATTTTTCAGATTTATTTAAAAAAAGTCACGCTGACATTGTGGGATGGATGACGTGCTTCTAACACTTCTAAGGGATATGTGAATTCAACTGGATGAAGCACCAGTTCATCATCATCCGGTCCTGTGATGGCCTGGCCCATGCTTAGCGATGAATTGGGCGAGATGGCCCAACGCGTTAGCTCCCGGTCCGCCCGACCTTAATCGTTTAGATTTTTTCTTTGCGGTCATTTTAAATCGTTGGTTTACGTAACACCACCTGAGAGTCGTGAAGATCGTCTCGCAAGAATTTTTGGACCCACTGAAACTAACCAAACAAATACTCCAACGAGTACAGGCGAATATTGAGAGACGGGTCGACAATTTGAACATTTGCTGTGAATTGTATTTTAATGTTCTGTTAAATAATAAATTGTTCCTTCAATTATTGTTATAAAAAATTACAAACTTCAAATATAATTGACAATTCTCAACAATTATTGTTACAATTAATTCCAGTACCTTAATTGTTCATTGCAATTTCCTCAGTTGCCAGATTTACTATAAAAGAAACCTTCAGCCACATGCGAGTCTAACACCAAATTTTTTTAATATATTTTTTATTGCGTACTCTTTGCTTCTGATCACTGTACCATTAGTTTGGTGCGGCAATTTTTAAACACCCTGTATAATAGTCTAAAACAAATTTGAATGGCACCTAGATATCGTGCGATTCTTTAAATTTCCATTCTAGGTAAGCCTTGGAATTTGAACGTAGGTCCCCGGCGAATTGTTTCGTCTGCTTATAGCTGTCAGTTTGAAACGTCAACCAGAAAATCATAACATGACATTTAAAAAATGACCAATCAAAGACATGACTTTTTTTCCACCGCCTATTCAGAATGGAAATTTAAAGAATCGCACGTTACATAATATTCTCCAAGAACTTTTCCATTCGATGGTTCTATTGAGGATAGTGGCTATTTACGGTATCCATAATAAAGTATAAGTGCTAGAGTATACAAAATCTTTAAGGTTATGTTTGTTTTTTATAATAAAATTATTTAAGAATACAGATTTAAGCACACAAACACCAGTTGGGTTCTTCAGTAATTATTATTATCCTTTTAAGTGAACGTTTCGAGCCACTTATCCAAATGCCGTATCGCTAGGTCGAAGAGTTAATGATTATATGGCCTATTATTAAAATATCTGCACCGTAAACTGATTACCATAAGATAATAATAATAGAAATTTGGCTGTAATAATTTCTATTGTTTACGACAATAACAACCCGTCCAAACAAATTGTTTCAATTTCTATTCGAAATTATTTACGCCCCATTCAACTATCAATCTACACTCATACTTTAATGTCCAGCGATTTCATCGATATCATCTGAATTACACCATCTCCGCCTATAAGATGCAACCCACAACCTGCTATGACAAGAGTATTAAACTCGCCTTATTTATGGTCCATTTTGTCGCAGCGAAGCAATAATCTTCGATAAGGTAAATACTAACGGAATGATTGACCCCATTACATTAAATGATAACTAGTTCGATCTTTCATTAAATCCGACAAAAATTATAAAAGCTCCTAATGACGACACTTAACTCGCAATTGCCCCATTTAGATGCGTAATTTTACTGGGATTGGCGAAATGGCTTTGGGACCGAGAATATTATAAATAACGACAGCTTAGCCCCATTTGTAATAATTTCTTTCAATTCGCCGCAGTGTTCTACCCACACGAGTTGGAGTGTAAAGAAAGACATACAGGAGGTGAAAAAGTATTGATGGTGGGAATTGTGACACCTTCAGATTTGTATTTGGGTTTAAAATAAGATGTCTAAATTAAATCCCACTTGTGTCATTGCTTAAGGAAACAGGTTATTTTCATCACTTTCTTTAATCAGTTTTAATATCATAAGAGCCTAGAAAATAATCGATGATAGTTCCGAGTCATGAGACGTATTAAGGATGAGGAGCTTAGTACAATCGGATTATTTTCGTTTGCCCGAGTGGTATTCGTTACGATAAAAAAAAATCTGACGTTTATAATTCAAATTATTAAATTTATTAATGTTAATGAATCTTTTTGTGGCTCCTATTAATTTGTGACGCATAGTAACCACCGCAGAATGCAACTTCAAGCTTTGCCAAATAATATCCCCTTATGACACAGTTGCGCCAAAAGACTTTCGCAGTTAATCGACTTCTCCCAATCACCACTGTCATAAACAGGCTCCATATAATCCTATAATAAAATATACAACGCACATTACATCAAAACCACTTAATATAGACAGAGCCGTAACACCCTCATAACTATTCTGACTAAAGCCTCTTGGTCGATTATAATGGACAATGAGACTCTATTTTACAACAGGAAATTCATGGTGATTTATTGATGCTCCCATCGAGCCTCCATTGGTATTTGTGATTTGCCGCTTTATTTTTTAATTCTTGATTATTAACAGATTGTGTATGTCGGCATGGAGCGTTCATGAATCATTGAAGTGCAATTTGGGGTGGCCTGAAATTTACCTGATGGGTTTCATCCGTTCGGTTAATTAGCGTGCATTGAGGTTGTCTTATCAATCGAAGTTTCTTCTTTAAATTTAAAAACAACAATTATTAAGTAACTACATACCAATTATAATAATTATGGTCTTATCCTTCTTGACAATGTAGTAGTAGTATGTATATTTATTACCTTTACAGGTTTATAAAGTATCCGATACATTTACCATCTTTTCAGTTTTCTTAGTTGTTGCTCTAGTTCTTCTCTTGTTATCTCTTATATTTCTTCCACTCTTTGTTGTCTCTTTTCTTTTTCTTGTCTGTGTTCATCACCCCCCAGCAGCTCACTGAAGTACTCTCTCCATTCCTCCATAGTAATTCCATCACTCACTCTCTCTCTTTTTCTTTCTTTCCTTATTTATGTATCTCCATACCTCTTCTTCCGTCTTTATACCCTTCATCTTTAGCTCTCCTTCCATCCGTTTCTTTTGCTTATTCTCTTTGCATACTAAATTGTACCTCTTGCGTGCCCTCTTGTACTTTTCTTTGGTTGCTTTTTCTTTTTCCAATTTCTTAGTTTCCTTCTTGCTTCCTGCTTCCTTTCCCTGCATTCTTTATCCCACCACTCGTTCTTCCACAGCCCCATCTTCTCTCTTATCTCTATCTCTCTTTTTTCTGTTGCGTTTCTTATGTTATCGCTCAGTTCCCTCACCTTTTCGTTTTTTGTTTCTTCGTATTTTGCCTCCCTAAGTCTTGCTCTATAATTTTCTTTTCCTTTTTCCGTCCAAATATTCTTCACAATTTTTCTTCTAAACTCATTCACACTTCCTCTATTTTTCTCTCTTCCTTTTGTCTTCACTTCTAAAGGCATATGGTCCGACTCCATTCTTCTTCTTCTACTTCATCCGATGCTTCTTCATTTACCATAACATAATCAATAACTGTCTCCCCTCTTGATCCAATATACGTGTACTGCCCCTTCTCCTCTCTTGTGCAGTTCCCATTAAGTATGTCCCACCCTCTTTCTTCTACTAAGCTAATCAGTACTCTCCCTTCTGCGTTTTCTGTTCCATCTTTTGATCTTCCTTCTATTGTTTCTTGTTCCTCTTATATCCGTCTTCCTTTTCCCCCAATTCTTGCATTAAAATCCCCCCCAATCATCAAAGTTCCTTCTTCTTGCTCTTTTACTCGCTCTTCTATTATTATCTTCGTTTCCTTCATACTTCTGCTGTACACTGTTACAATTCTCCATTCTCTCTGTTTACTTTTCACCGTTCTTTCCATAATCCCTCTTTCTTCTTTTGCTTCAGTTCCATTTTCTCCTTCCAGTCCCTCTTTCACCCCCATTATTATCCTACCTTTAGCTTTCCCTCTCTGCATATTGACATTTCCACTTAAACTCTTTCGACATTCTCTTTTCCAATTTTTCCCACCCCTTTTTTTCCACCCACGTTTCTACCATCCCACTACGTCAAATTCTCTCAAATACTCCCAAAATTTATTCTCTTTTTTTTATTCCCGCTACGTTCCAGAATACTATTCTTATTTGCTCCTTTTCTCCTTTATTCCTCTCCGTATTCGTTTTCCCTTTTCTGCCCTGTCGTCTTTTTCTTGTTCTCCTATTCAAAAATTTTCTGTATCTAACTCCCCCTTTTCTTCGTCCCACCTAAGCCCTTTTCCCTCTATCCATATCTTTTTATAACCCACTTTCACCGGCTGTCCTTTTTGTCGCTCTTCTTTGCCTATCGCTCTTAATGCCTTCTGTATATTTCTTTCCTTCTTTGTCAGATCATCTTCTATGTATACTCTCTTTCCTTTTTTTTCTCTTAGCTCTCTTTTTCTTTTCTCCATAACTTTCCTTTTTCCCCCCCAGCTCCCAAGTTCCGCCACAATAATTTTTCCTCCATTTATTTTATACATCTCTCTCACAGTCACTTCTACCTCTAATTCCACCTTCATCCATTTTTCCAGTTTCTTCTCGCTCTCGCATTCCTCTTCGTCCAATCCCGTTACTACAATATTCTTATTTCTCACTCTTTGTTCCTGCTGTTTCATTTTCTCCTCCAATTTTTTAATTTTTTCTTTTAGTTCCATCTTTTCTCTTTCCCATTTTTCTTCCTTTTCACGCATCATAATTTTCAACTGTTCCAGTTCCCCGCTCATCTTCCAAATCTCTTCCTTTATCCCCCCTACATCCTCCATATTTTTTTTCAGCATCTCTTTCATTTCCTCATCCATTGCCTTTTTAACCGGTGATCTTTCTAACTTCTTACTTTTCCTAAAGGGTCCTTCTTCTCTTTTTTTTGTAGTCTTCTTCTCTCTCGCTCTCACTACCACTTTTTTTCATTCTATTTCTTTTTCACTTTTTCACGCTTTTTTATCCGCTTCTCTTATCGAGCGCCGCAAAACAAGTCCGCTCGTCTCAGTTGCTCGAATCGGAATCCCCCTTCTTCACAATGTTTTACAGATAAAATAATGTACAACCTTTTTTTATTTTTCCAATTCTCTTAACTTAACTCTTAACATCTGTAGTTCTACTTCTACTTTCAATGTCATCATTTCTAATTTTTGTGAATGTCCCACTGCGCCACTGATTTTGCCGATTTAACATCGCGCTCTTTGAAACTAGAGGGCACCTCTGTTTTGGTGGACCTAAAGCCGATGGTGTAGTTTGGGTTGGATTCTGAACTGAAATGTGAATTTCTGTGAATTTCACAGAACAATAAGGCCCATGAGGTCCTCTGTTTATTTATGTAGTATTTTTTATTTTTGTTTTGTAGCCGTTTTTGATGTTTGTTCTTGTGGGTCAATAAAATTCTTTGTAATCTTTTGTTTATTCATTAATTGATTTCTTCACGATTTCATTGTCTTTTTTCTACAACAAGAACGTTTAAGCGAGAAACGGTTTATAATATAAAAAAATGCCCTGGTCACTCACATTCAATTGAGTTTTCCATCCCGGGAACATAACAAACAAAACAAAAAACATTATGATTATTGCAGTTTGTCCGAATCTTCCAACATTCCTTTGTAATTGTCTCGAATTTTATTTTCCTGAAAACTTTTCCAAAACCATAACGAACAAAACAGAAAAAGAATTACGCATATCCATCGTTCGAATCGTGAGTTAAAGTCTTGACTTCATACAAAAATCTCATAGAAAAAGCACTTTCAGTTTTTCTTTTCTTAAGAACCTTATTTTGACTACGAATATTAAAAAAAAATTAACCAAATCGAACAGCATTTCATTTTTATTATATGTACAGATATTGTAACACAAGAAATAATCGAAATGCCCCAGATTAGAACATAATGTGCGAGAATTGAAAGAAAATAACAAAAATATTGAATAATTTCAAATTTTCATCAAAGAACGCCCGAACATTAGCACACATACAATTTAGGACGCAAAAACGACCAAAGACATTTTGCGCTCATGTTGGCTATGCAGGCATAAATTTCTTCCTGGTTTTGACAAATTTCTTTTTCAACAAATTCTATGGAAAAACTGCAATTGAGAAAAAAATTGCTTCACAAAACTTACAGCAACATTTCATGGACTGATTTAAATGCAAATTTGACAGCACCTTCTCCTAATTTTGTAAATATGTATTGTAGATAAGTATTGCGACGACGGCGCGACGGCACCGTAAGCGGATGATGTCATCTGTCTGGGAACAATAATTATTGAAATGACCACATATTATGGTAACGGCATAAGGAACAGACCATGAAAACATCTGGGAATGATTCTTCACATAACATGCTCTCATCAGCCGAGAAGGTTCTGTGGCGCTGATGTCATACTATACGACGCTCTCACAAAGAGGATGATTTCATCCTTCAAGAATATTCGGTCGCACCAAAAGGATGATCTCATTATTACCGGAATAGAAGGAATCGAGTACACCAGTTATAAGCAGGGAACGAACGACGGAACGGGACAGTGTACTGAAAGCATCGTGAACAAGTCGGTCGGCGTGTTATCGTGAACAAGTTAAGTTGTGCATAGGAAAACGTTAATTTTTTATAAAAGTTAGCAACTACGATATGCACCAGAATTTCATTAAATCCTCGAACCAGCCCGGCTCATGCTACATTACAGTAAATAATGGACGTGATAAAAAAACTAAGTAAACACTGGTTTTTAGATAACGAATCTTGTTTGGAACCTAAAATGTATATAATCGAATTGTTGACTATTTGTAAACTGTAACATTCAAAAGCTGGTGCAAAATTAAGAGCTGTCATTTTTTTTTACTTAGATTATTAATTGTATTTTGTTAAACTAAAAATGAAGATAAAACTATAACTAAAAGAATTGCAGATACGTTCTGTTAGAGTTGATATTAAATTTTGTAACTACACGTCCCTATTCACTGTTTTCTGAAATCATGCATCGATTTTATAATTTTTTAAATTATTTATTGTTTAAAAATACACCACACCGATCCTGAAATTTGTCCACCCAAAATATCAATTGCGTTCTATATTCCGATTCGGACAGTTGAGCCGAGCGGACGTGTTTTGCGGCGCTCGAGAAGATAAGCGGATAAAAAAGCGTGAAAAAGTGAAAAAGAAATAGAATGAAAAGAAGTGGTCGTGAGAGCGAGAGAGAAGAAGATTACAAAAGAAAAAGAGAAGAAGGACGAGAGTCGGAAGAGAGGATTAACCCCTTTAGGAAAAGTAAGAAGTTAGAAAGAGCACCGGTTAAAAAGGCAATGGATGAGGAAATGAAAGAGATGCTGAAAAAAATTATGGAGGATGTAGGGGAGATAAAGGAAGAGAATCGGAAGATGAGCCGGGAACTGGAACAGTTGAAAATTATGATGCGTGAAAAGGAAGAAAAATGGGAAAGAGAAAAAATGGAACTAAAAGAAAAAATGAAAAAAGAAGGAGAAAATAGAAGAGCAGGAAAAAAGAGTGAGAAAAAACAATATTGGAGTAACGGGATTTGACGAAGAGGAATGCGAGAGCGAGAAGAAACTGGAAAAATGGATGAAGGTGGAATTGGAGGTAGAAGTGACTGTGAGAGAGATGTATAAAATAAATGGAGGAAAAATGATTGTGGCGGAACTTGGGAGCTGGGGGGAAAAGAGGAAAGTTATGGAAAAGAAAACTAAGAGAAAAAAAAAGAAAGAGAGTATACATAAAAGATGATCTGACAAAGACGGAAAGAGATATACAGAAGGAATTAAGAGCGATAGCCAAAGAAGAGCGACAAAAAGGACAGCGGGTGAGAGTGGGTTATAAAAAGATATGGATAGAGGGAAAAGGCCTTAGGTGGGACGAAGAAAAGAGAGAGTTAGATACAGAAATTTTTTGAATAAGAGCACAAGAAAAAGACGACAGGGCAGAAAAGGGAAAACGAATACGGAGAGGAATAAAGGAGAAAAGGATCAAATAAGAATAGTATTCTGGAACGTAGCGGGAATAAAAAACAAAGAGAATGAATTTTGGGAGTATTTGAGAGAATTTGACGTAGTGGGAATGGTAGAAACGTGGGTGGAAGAAAAAGGCTGGAAAAAATTGGAAAAGAGAATGCCGAAAGAGTTTAAGTGGAAGTGTCAATATGCAGAGAGCGAAAGCAAGAAAGGGAGAGCTAAAGGTGGGACAATAATGGGGGGGTGAAAGAGGGACTGGCAGAAGAAAATGGAACTTGTTCGGTCCGCGGGTCCAATTTGTAGTTGTTGAAGGTCTGGTTACCTATATTCGGGCCTAACTTTCCATCCCCTTCCCATGTCCTAACCTGCCGTCCTATATTTCATCCCTTCCCGAAGTAGTCATATAACTGAAGAAGACACAGGGTGGACAGATAAGAATTGATAGTACTTCAAGACGCACGTGGTCGGTGTCGTCGTTTCGATAGTTCGTTCCCTTAGACTTTAGTGTTGTTTGGTGCCGACTACAAGCAAAATTCCCATTCCAATCACGTCGAAATCCAGCATATACAGTCCACTTAATCAAGTCCTTTTGGCCACAGGTGAGTTAGTGTTCCGATTCGCGGTTGCCTTTACCTGTCGCCTACATTTTGGACCTTCGAGCCCGATATTCGTTTTGTTTAATTCGCTGTGTTTATCACTAGTTAATTGTAGCCCACTTTGGTGGGGCCAATTAACCGTTATTCGTTGATTAGTTTCGTTGATTTGTCGGTGCAATAGCCCATTCGGGGTGAGATTGCATCATCGTGCGATAACGAAAACGTAGCGTAGGTCGAAATTCGGGTTATTTTGCTTGTAGATAGGAACCTTTTTCGTTGCAATATCCCATTTGGGGTGAGGTCGCATCATCTTACGGTACCAGTTATTAGGATCATTTTCGCTTGTAGGCCGGACCACCATTGGGGTATACAGATGTTTTATGGATGGGGTTGTAAACCCGTGGTACATTTTTCTTGATTCTTGGAACCGTTAGTTCAACAACAAATAACAATACTTGGAATTTGAATCTTGTTTCGAAGAGTGTTAATTTCATCTAACGAAATTAATACCCCAATCGTTGATAGTTTGATCATTTGGATTGTTTTCGTCGCATAGTTGCAATAAAAGTGTAGATATCGTCATGGTTTTATCATTAGACAAAGCCATCGCTTCCGTGAAGCAAATTAAAATTCGTTTAGAGCCAATAGCGCAATTCGCAGATGTTGCAGAGCAAGACCTCGCAAATAATTCGTTAACTTTTATGGCCAGATGGGAGGCCACTAGTACCTTTTACGCACAATTGTCGGAAATTGTCAGTACCTGCTTCATCGACGAAGAGGAAACTGAATTGATAGCGGAATTTAACACTTTAACACTTGCCATCGACGAGTTATACTTTAAGATTCTTGCTGTAAAATTAAAACTTGACGATCAAAATAGGTCATCATCGACGGCAGAGCATTCAGAGAACAAAGCTACCGCTGATAGTTCACAAATAAAATTACCTCGAATTAATATTCCCATATTTTCTGGTAAAATACAAGAATGGCCAAACTTTTTTGATTTATATCGGAGTTTAGTCCATGAAAATGCTAAAATTTCTCCGATTGAAAAATTCACTTTGCTTCGTTCGTATTTAAAGGAGGAACCGTTATCATTAGTTGAAGGTTTAGTTTTGGCCGCTAGTAACTATCCAATTGCTTATAAAACCCTAGTTGACAGATACGAAGACAAGCGCCTCCTTGCCACCACTTATTGGAACAGTATTCATAAAGCCGCTCAATATGACAGCAAATCGCCACAATCGCTTCGGACATTACTTAATACGTTTACAAAAAATTTAGCATCCCTTAAAACCTTTAATTTGAATTTGTGGGATTTTACATTATTTAATTGGATGTTGGAAAAGCTTGATCAAAGTACTCGTCAACGATTTGAAATCGAACACAGTACGGTAGAAATTCCTACCTTTGAAATGTTGCGCAGTTTTGTAGAAAAACAGAGCAAAGCTTTTCAACAAAGTATGGTTACTACACTTCCGTTTGAAAAATATGGTAGTAGTTTGTCGTCAATTCAATCAAAATTTGCTCATAAACCTTGGAAACCTAGTAATTTCGAAAAATCTAAAAAGGAGCAATCAACAATACGCTCTTTCGTTGCGAACGTTTTTACAACATGTTGTGTTATTTGTAAAGCGGATCATTTGTTATATAAATGCAAAGAATTTTTGGAAAAGACACCCCAAGAGAGATACGAAATAGCAAAATCAAACAACTTGTGTCTGAATTGTTTACAGGATAGTCATCGAATCAAAAGTTGCAGGTCACAGCGCGTGTGCAAACAATGCAAAGCAAAACATCATTCGTTGCTTCATTTTGAAAAGCAAATCGAAAAAGAAACTCTCGTTGATCCAAGAAATAATTTTGATAATCAAACACCAACGTCTTTGGTTGGTTTAGTCGCGAAAACTCGGACGGTTTTGTTAGCAACAGCCCTTATTCACGTCTTAGACTCACAGGGGAAACAACACACCATTCGCGCGTTGATAGATAGTGGAAGCCAATCCAGCTTTATCACCGAAAAATGCAGACAACGCTTAAATCTTAAAAGATTTAAACTCGAAGCTTCTGTTCAGGGTCTAAGCCAAACCTCATTAGTCACTTCTGGTGAATCGAATTGCACAATAATTGCCCGTGAAAACCCGCTCCTTACTTTTGATCTTGATGTAATTGTTATCAACAAAATTTGCGATAAAATGCCCAAAGTTGAACTACCTAAGGATAAATGGTCATTTGATAATTCTTTAAAGCTGGCCGACCCTCAATATTACATTCCTAATCGAATCGATATGTTGTTAGGCGCTGATTTGTTCCCGTTAATTCTTTTAAAAGGCCGTCTTATCGGCAAAAAGGGTGAACCCGTTGCATTGGAAACAATTTTCGGTTGGGTGTTCACCGGACCTGTTGACACTTCTAAAACAATTTCATCTTCTCCATTGTCATCGTTTTTGCACTCGGTTGACGTCCATCTCGATGTTTGTTTGAAAAAATTTTGGGAACTGGAAGACGTTCCACACGTTACTCCAATCTCTCCAGAAGACCAACTGTGCGAAGATAGCTTTAAAAATTCTTGTTCTCGCGATTGCGATGGAAGATTCATAGTTGCTCTTCCATTCAAAGAATTCGAACCGTCTTTCGTTGATTCTCGTTCTGTAGCAGTACGTCGATTCCTCGCTTTAGAAAATCGCTTACAACGTAATCCAACATTACATAAAGAATATAGCGAGTTCATGCAAGAGTATCTGGAGTCCGGGCACATGTCGCAAATTTCTACTTCACATAGTACTCAGTTAGCAAAAGGAGCATCCAAGTCTTACTACATTCCTCATCATGCAGTTCTTCGTCCCGAAAGTAGTACGACTAAATTACGAGTTGTCTTCGATGCATCAGCCAAAATTGATGGCAAATCTCTTAACGATCATCTTTTAGTAGGAAGAAAGTTACAAAAAGACCTCTCTAGTTTGCTTTTACGCTTTCGATTACATCGTGTAGTCATTACAGCTGACATAAAACAAATGTATCGTCAGATTCTAATTGTACCAGAACACAAAGATTATCAAAGAATCGTTTGGCGTTTCTCTCCTTCGGAACCTCTTCAAGATTTCGTTCTAAATACAGTCACATACGGTGTGACATCTGCACCGTTCCTTGCCTTGAGAACTTTATTAGAACTAGCTGATCGTGAGAAATCTCGTTTTCCAAATGCAGCAGAAATTCTGTCTAACGACTTTTATGTAGACGACCTCGTCACCGGTTGCGACTCAATCCAAGAAGCTCGACAAATTCAAAAGGAACTCTCAGAGTTGCTTGCTCTGGGAGGTTTCGTTCTTCGAAAGTGGGCTTCGAATATTCCCGCCGTATTGTCAGAAGTACCGGAATCTTTGCTACAATCCCAAGCACTCTCTTTCGATGATGATGACACGATCAAAATTCTCGGTTTTAATTGGGTACCATCCAGTGATCATTTTTTGTATTCTGTACATCCATTGCAAAGAAGTTGTACAAAGAGAACAATTTTGTCAGAAATTGCTAGAATCTTTGATCCGCTCGGTTTATTAGCCCCTTTAACTTTATTCGCTAAGCATCTGATTCAAATTTTGTGGACACTTGGGTTACAGTGGGACGAGACTCCACCTCAAATGATCATTGAACAGTGGACTAAATACTTGATTGACTTACCATCGTTAAGCCGACTCCAAATACCGAGATTGTTGGTACCTGATTCGTACTCATCGGTTCAGGTACATGGGTTTTGTGATGCGTCAGAAATGGGATATGCCGCAGTCATTTACTTTCGATTCGTCACTTTTGATAATCAGATTTGTGTGTCGTTGGTTTGTGGAAAGTCTAAAGTCACTCCACTGAAGCGAGTAACGCTTCCTCGGTTAGAGCTCTGCGCGGCCGTCTTGTTGGCTAACCTCATAAAATTTGTAACGAACGCGATCACAAATACCTTGAAGAATGTTGAAATCTTCGCTTGGTCCGATTCAACGGTTTCGTTATCGTGGTTACGTTCATCTCCACATCGGTGGAAGACCTTCGTTGCTAATAGAGTCTCACACGTTCAAGAGATTATTGCACCTTCTTGTTGGCACTACATTCCGTCAGAGGAGAATCCTGCTGATTGCGGTTCCAGAGGACTTCTTCCTTCGGATCTTATCGACCATCCGTTATGGTGGGCGGGTCCATCTTTTCTCAAATCCCCCGAAAAAGACTGGAATCTGCCTGAGCAATTACCCCTTGATTCAAACCCTCCGGAAGAACGAAGTTCCAAATTTGCCGGAATAGTAGTAGAATCTTCCAAATTTGAACAACTTATCGAGCGCCATTCCAAACTCGATAAATTAACTCGAATTGTTGCTTATTGTCGTCGCTTCATCCACAACGTACGAAGACCCGCGCAAAAGGTGTCTGGCGCTTTTACGGCTCGTGAACTCCATGAATCGCTTTTGGTACTGGTAAAACGAGTCCAATATTCATCTTTCTCAGAGGATATCGACAGATTGCGGAGCAAGGATTTTGCTACAAAACCGATTCGGAAATTGAATCCATATCTCGACTCAGATGGATTGCTCAGGGTGGGCGGTCGATTGGCACATTCAGATCTTGCCGATCATGTTAAACATCCTCTCTTGCTTCCACGTAAACACCACTTCACTGATCTGCTTATTCGAGACTACCATCAAAGATATTTGCATCCAGGTTTACGAACTACGCATTTTTTAATTGCTCAACAGTTTTGGATTGTTAATGCAAAACGCGCCATTCGACATTGTATCGGTTCCTGCATTCGTTGTTTTCGGGTGAATCCAAAATCTTTGACTCCTCCAATGGGAGATCTTCCTAAATCTCGCATCACTCAAGCGAAGGCTTTCCAGTATACTGGTGTAGATTACGGTGGTCCTTTTACCATCACAATGAATAGAATTAGAGGCGCAAAAACTCTGAAAGCTTATATCTGCCTTTTCGTGTGTTTTAGTACTAAGGCTCTCCACTTAGAACTTGCCTCGGATTTGTCGTCTGAAGCATTTCTTGCAGCTCTCAGGCGATTTATAGCTAGACGTGGGCGATGTCACACTCTTTTTAGTGATTGTGGTACAAATTTCGTCGGAGCCAATAATGAACTGGTTGAAATAATGAAAAATTGCGCAGAAGTTGAAAAAATAGCTTGGCAATTCAATCCCCCTTCAACACCTCATTTCGGAGGACTGTGGGAAGCAGGAATCAAGTCTGTCAAAACTCACTTGATCAGAGTCATAGGTGATCAAATTTTAACTTATGAAGAATTCAACACAGTTATTGTTCAAATCGAGGCAGTTTTAAATTCGCGTCCATTATGCGCTATGAGTTCTGATCCGAATGATTTATCTGTATTGACTCCCGGACATTTTTTGACTATGGCGCCGCTCTCAATGTTACCTGAGTATAATTTAGAAGACGTAAAATTGAATAGATTGACTAGGTGGCAACTTTTACAAAGATTACATCAGGACTTCTGGAAACGATGGCATGTTGAATATCTACACACTTTGCAACAGCGATCAAAATGGTTAAAAAACGATGTTTCAATCAAAGTTGGAGCTTTAGTCTTAATTAAAGATGATGCATTACCTCCCTTACAATGGCGTCTTGCGCGAGTAATAGAATTACACCCCGGGAAAGACAAAGTAATCCGAATTGCTAGTGTAAAGGGCAAATTTGGACTATTAAAACGCCCTTTGGTAAAATTATGCCCGTTGCCAATTGAATAATTTTTTATAATCATAGTTTTTAGGTGCGTTCTTTATAATTTTTAAATTACCTTTGTTTTGTTTGTTAGATTTAGTTCATTTAGATCGTTTTTATTATTTTACTTTACGTGATTAATCCGTAAAAAAAAAAATGTTTTTCATTTGTTTTTGGTGGGCGGTATGTTCGGTCCGCGGGTCCAATTTGTAGTTGTTGAAGGTCTGGTTACCTATATTCGGGCCTAACTTTCCATCCCCTTCCCATGTCCTAACCTGCCGTCCTATATTTCATCCCTTCCCGAAGTAGTCATATAACTGAAGAAGACACAGGGTGGACAGATAAGAATTGATAGTACTTCAAGACGCACGTGGTCGGTGTCGTCGTTTCGATAGTTCGTTCCCTTAGACTTTAGTGTTGTTTGGTGCCGACTACAAGCAAAATTCCCATTCCAATCACGTCGAAATCCAGCATATACAGTCCACTTAATCAAGTCCTTTTGGCCACAGGTGAGTTAGTGTTCCGATTCGCGGTTGCCTTTACCTGTCGCCTACAGAACTGAAGCAAAAAAAGAAAGAGATATTATGAAAAGAACTGTGAAAAATAAACAGACAAAATGGAGAATCGTAACAGTGTATAGCAGAAGTATGAAGGAAACGAAGAGAATAATAGAAGAGCGAGTAAAAGAGCAAGAAGAAGGAACTTTGGTGATTGGGGGGGATGCAAGAATTGGGGGAAAAGGAAGACGGATAGAAGAGCAACAAGAAACAATAGAAGGAAGATCAACAAAAGATCAAACAGAAAACGCAGAAGGGAGAGTACTGATTAGCTTAGTAGAAGAAAGAGGGTGGGACATACTTAATGAGAACTGCACAGGAGATGAGAAAGGGGAGTACAGGTATGTTGGATCAAGTGGGAGGACAGTTATTGATTATGTTATGGGAAATGAAGAAGCATGGGATGAAATAGAGAAATTGAAGGTGGGAGAAAGAATGGAGTCGGACCATATGCCTTTAGAAGTGAAGACAAAAGGAAGACAGAAAGATAGAGGAAGTGTGAATGAGTTTAGAAGAAAAATTGTGAAGAATATTTGGACGGAAGAAGGAAAAGAAAATTATAGAGCAAGACTTAGGGAGGCAAAATACGAAGAAACAGAAATAAACGAAAAGGTGAGAGAACTGAGCGATAACATAAGAAACGCAACAGAAAAAAAAGATATAGAGATAAGAGAGAAGATGGGGCTGTGGAAGAACGAGTAGTGGGATAAAGAATGCAGGGAAAGGAAGCAGGAAGCAAGAAGGAAACTAAGAAATTGGAAAAAATATAAATCAACCAAGGAAGAGTACAAGAGAGCACGCAAGAGGTACAATTTAGTATGCAAAGAGAAGAAGCAAAAGAAACGGATGAAAGAAGAGCTAAAGATGAAGGGTATAAAGACGAAAGAAGAGGTATGGAGATACATAAATAAGGAAAGAAAGAAAAAGAGAAAGAGAGAGAGAGTGAGTGATGGAATTACTATGGAGGAATGGAGAGAAAGAAAAAGAATACAAAGAAAAAGTGTAGTCTTTAGCATATGCGGATGATTTGGTGGTGCTAGCGAGAGAGGAGAAAGGTATGAAAGAAATGATAGGAAACATGGAGAAATATATGAGGAGGAAAAAGTTGACGGTAAATGTAGAGAAATCCAAGATGATGGTGTTCAGAAAAGGAGGTGGTAGGAGAAAAGTAAATGAATGGAGATGGGAAAAAGAGAAAATTGAAGAATTTAATTATTTAGGTTATATTATGATGAATGAAAGAAACACAGCAACAGCACATGTGAGAGAGTTAGTGAAAGAAGCAAATAAGATAATAGGAGCTCTATGGGGAATAGGAGAGAGAAAATTTGGACATGATTTTAGAAGGAGAGTAATGATGTTTGATAGTTTGGTGAAAAGCGTTATGATGTATGGAGCGGAAATATGGGGATGGAGAGAGCAAGAAGGATTGGAAGGGGTGCAAGGAAAATATATGAAATGGGTGCTAGGGGTAGCGAGAGAGACACGGGGGTATATAGTGATGGAGGAAACAAAGAGAGATGGAATAAGAATAGAAACAGGAAAAAGAGCAATAAGATTTGAGGAGAGAATGATAGAAAGAGGAGAGTGCAGAATTTTGCAAGAGTGTTTGAAAAAAAAAAGAAAAGAAATAGGAAAGGGGATATGGAATATTTCAAGTGCAGGAAAGAAGAACGAGAATTTGGGAGTCTAGGTACAATGGGAAGTATGAAAAAATAATAACGGAAGAAATGCCAAAGTATCTAGGAAGAGAGAGTAGAAAAGAGAGAGTGATAATAGCAAGATTTAGATGTGGAAATGAGGAGAGAGAGAATAAATATTGGAGTGAGGATAATAATAGAGTATGCAGGATGTGTGGAGAAAAAAAGGAGACGATAGAGCATTTGTTGAACGAATGCGTAGAATTGAGGGGGAGAGATGAGAGTAGAGAAGAAATTTTGAATGAGGACGGAAGAGGGATCGAATGGATGAGGAAGGTTGAGTGGAGAAGAGGGACAATAAGTGGGAACGGATAAAAGCTGCTAGTTATTGTGTTGAATTACTGATTTATTTAGTTTTATTTATTATATTATATTTTATTTTATTTGAGTTATGAGAAATTTATCGGATACTTTATGAACCTGTAAAGGTAATAAATATACATACTACTATAGCCGAGACGAAAACCTATTACCAAAATAGCTTACAGCATTTCTATGAGAAATTGTTTCATTTCATTTTTCGCTTGACACCCCATCTTACGGACATCCACAAACTACCGAAAAGTTACTTGACGATGATCGCAAAATCCTGTATAGTTGAGGACTAAAGTAAAAAAAATTGGAATCGGTCAGACCATCATTTCAGGAAGTCAGAACTTACATTTTTGCAAAAAATGCCAGGTCGAAATTCTATATAGCATGTAAAATAAATTGTAAGCACATTATGTAAATTGATGACGTCGCTATACATTTTATGGTCATAGAGGAAAAGTCGAATACATTTTATTCGTGCAGATGTGGTTTTCCTCTTCCCGTAATATATCATAAATCGTGTTTGATATGCTCACAAACGCCTAACCAAACAAAACACCGAACACTTTATTGTAATATCTTATACATAAGCAGCACCTGCATCAATAATCAAGAAGAAACTCCGTTTTCATCCACTAGTCAGCCTTCATCCACCTTTTATCAACACAGCTGTTAAAAACCGCTCTCCATTCCAATGCTCTTCTTGTCTTCTCGTCGCCGAGGGAGCGCTATTTGCCTCCGATTATAATGGGCGCAAATTACCAACTCAAGTACGAAATGCAAAAACAAACAATACGAGAGGTGTCCGAAGGCTTGTTTGTTTTGTACTTTGTACGTTTGAAGTCTGTTAATAATACGTAAGGATTCTCGGGGCGACTAAACGGATAATCTATGTGTAGCATACCAGCGCACGCTACCAACTTTGTAATAAAATGTGTTTGGGTCGTGTATTTTATTGCATCAGTGTTCGTAAAAGCATCCGAACAATAAAAATAACGTGTTTCTAACGAGAAACGACTTCGACGACTCGCTTTGCACTTATGGATGTCGGCAAGGTGTGTCGGAGTGATTGGGTATGAGTGCAACAGGGTCAAGATTAATTGATTAGCTGGTTATTTACTTATGAACAAATAGCTGTTGTGGGACGGGTCGTTTTGATCTGATAAGTTAATTGGTAACACTGCTGGGGCAAAATGTTATGCTGCGTAAGTGACAACTTTCTCGGCATCAGGTGCGAGCAGAAAGTAAAAAGAATGTGTAATTTAATGGTAGCATTCTTAAATATTCTATATTGTTAATAATGGTAATAATGGGATTGATTTGGTTCACATATTCAATTATGGTGTTATTTTTTTCTTGAGAATACCATACAAAGTAAGCAAAACATATTCGTCCAAAAGCGGGTTGTAATAAATTTGATCCATATTAGTAATGAAATCATCAGACATAACTACACTCAATATTGTGCTTCCTGTTTAGCCGTAACCCCTGTAAATTTTTTGAAAATTTTCTTTACAACGTTATATCACATCTAAGTACATATGTATACGAAATAATACTAACCCCCCGAAGAAGAAGGTGCGATGCGCCTACTGCAACATCAAGGGACATGACATACTAAAGCCGTAAAAGACGACACGAGACTGTAAACTTCCAAGACTCCCGATTGAACTTAAAGGCAAAACAGTGACGACCACCTTATTGTTCCTACGGAATGCCCCTTCTACGAGAACGTTTTATTGAAGATGCTGGAATAATCCTCAATCTACCCGCTAGAACGTGGCATTTTTTTTTTTTAAATAAAGAGAAAACATTCTCTTTCTATGACAAAGAGGACCTCGCCGCTACGATAAACGCATCTCCAACTCCAGTCGAAGCCATGGACGTCCAAGAAGATGAAATAATCCAGGGCGCTCCAAAGACCCCAATAAAAGACTCCACCATTCTTAAGTTCACTCCAAAACAATGGAAGTTGAGTCCGTTTGAATTCCGCCCTAAAGAGCTGACACCTTGTCGAAAGGCCCAAAGGCAACACCAAATAGATTTCCGTCGGACATGGAGTGAAGAAATGGAAACCAACGAGGTTCCAACTCATCTATTTCAAAATTTCCCAAGGAGGTTAAACTTCGAGGCAGATATATGTACCATCCAGGTAGAGTCTCTCGTTTTACGCCCCGAAGAAGGAGTAACCTAAACGGCCACTGAAAAAAGACAACTAAATGAAACACTACTAGAAAATGCAGACCTCTTTGAGGAAATCCGGGAAGCTACCAATTACGCCGAACATCGAATAAACACGGCAGAAATATCGGTAGCCCCATACCGTTTATCACCAGTCCTCAGAAGGCAACTCCAAGAAGAAATAAATAAAATGTTAGAGGCCAACATTATTGAAGAATGTGACAGCCCCTGGTCCGCCCCAGTAGTCATGGTTCCGAAGCCAGAAGGGAAAGTACGGGTCTGAATTGACTACAGACAACTCAATGCAATCACGAAACCCTACAGCTACCCTTTACCCAGAATAGATGATCTATTGCACGCAACCAAAGAAACAATGGTGATGTCCACCCTGGATCTACGAGCAGGACATGGGCAAATCAAAGTGCGTGAAGAGGACCGGGATAAGGCGAGTTCGGAATGTTTCGATTCCTACGAATGCCATTCGTGTTCGGCCGATTAAGAATATACAAATTAAGGATGAATGCCTTTTTGCTTGCAACGAGGTTTGATATTTGGGCCATGTGATAACCAGAGGAGGTATTAAACCCAACCCAAAAAGATTACTGCTATTCCCGAGATGCCGGAACCAAGGAACGTTAAGCAAGTTCAAATATTCCTACGAACATGTTCTTGGTATCGACGCTTTATACCAAAATTTGCGGATGTAACCCAGCCACTAAGTGCATTAACCAGAAAGGATGTTGCCTGGAGATGGGGAGTATCACAGAAAGATGCCTTCCAAAAGTTAAAAGACTCACCACGGCCCCTATTCTTGGACCGGCCGATAAGACAAAGGGGTTTATCATCAGAAGTGATGCCAGTAGCTACGCCATCGGAGCAGTTTTAGTCCAGGGGGAGGGTTAAGTTACCCACAGAACGACTCGCACGCTCCAACAATATAATCTCTACAATAATCTGGGAGGACCAACGTAGTTGCTGACACCCTATCCCGGCCAATATGCGATGAAGTGGTCACTCAAACATGTGGAGTGGACAGCATAACCGTAGACTTTCCCACTAGAAGCGCTGCAGACGTTCGGGAAGGACAATTAAGGGACCCAGAAGTTAAAGAGATTGCGGATTGTTTCACAAATCCGGACCAAGACGAGGAAATCTCCAGATGGTCAGCCCGAGGATACGTGATGTACAATGGGTGTTTATATCGATATAACCAGAACGATGACTCGAAGGACGCACAGCTGGCTGTACCTGCTCAAGAAAGAGAAAAGATAATGAAAGACTTTAAAGACGTACCAGCGAATTTCCAAACGATACTACTGGCCAGGTATGCACCAATATATTATTGAAAGTTACATCAGAAATTGTGCCGCCTGCCAACGGTATAAAGCGTTAAATCTGAAGCCCGCTGAGCTATTGCAAACATCAGTAAAGCAACAACGATTCCAAGTAATTGTCATTTGTTTGGACCTATCATAGAAGATACAGCCTCCCGGTGGGTTGAACTGTTTGCCCTAAAAGAAGCATCCACCACAGCATGTGCCACAATTTTGATCAACGAGATTATTCTACGATACGGGACACCGCGAAGAATGATCAGCGACAATGGCACACAATTCATTAGTGGAGTCATGCAGCAAGTAACCTTCTGTTTTGGGATCACTCAGCTACCCCTTTAACTCGCAAATCACCATGAAGGATGGCCGGACCGACTAGCTGGCATCCGTTTTGCTATGAACACAGCCCGATGCCTAAATACTGGCCAGACGCCTGCCTACCTGACATTCGGAAGAGAGTTGACTTCTCCCCAAGATAATCAGAGAAATCTTAGGCACATCGTCCAATCCGAAAACTTCATTGCTGAAATCACCCCCCAACTCCTGAAGCTAAGTGACGTGTTGAAACGTGCTAAAGAAATTCATGAGGAAGAACAAAAACGACATAAAAGACATGCCGATGTCAAACGACGACCTGGACCATCGTACACCCCCGGGTATTATGTATGAGTAAAGACCCGCACATTGAGCAACTACACCGTTGGGCACACCATGTTTTGGCTCTACAACCATATTATGGCCATAAAGATCTCGCCCCAGATCCGATCGTTCCCATTCGGAAGCGAGGACGTCCCCGGAAGAAACCCTTACCTCAATACGCCTGAACTCAGCGTCGAGACGCCTGCTGGTCCAGAGGGGGAGATTTGTGTACAATTCACGAAGAAATCGGTGCACATACATAAAAGAAATCGGTAAGGAAGGAAAAATTTGATGATTTCCCTCGATTTCCATGGGATCCCCTCATCAGATCTGGACTTGATGATAATGGGACCACCTCAGGAGCATACCTTTTCAAACAAAAAAAAAGTATTTTCAAAATCGATCCACTTTTGACAAAGAAATCGGTGAACCTACATAAAAAAACATACATACAGCCGAACATAGAACTTCCTCCTTTTTTGAAGTCGGTAAAAATAAAATGTTTTTCCTTCAGTTAAAGAGAAAATACATGATAAAGTTGACCAATGAGCATTCAGATTCATTAAGGTAAATGAGGAATTTTTGCCCACCTTGTTTCAGTTGTAGGTTAAGTCGAAATTTATGAGATCTATTCCAGCGTCCGAAATAGAACGTTTGAATTCTCAACGAACTTTTTTTACCACCACCTCTCTTTCGAGAACACGTCGATCGACAGTCCCATGTGGGCCTTGACCACCGCCGACGCTCCATTCTTCAGGGTCAAACACATCGCCGCCGGCCCGGTAGTGCACATAGGCCGCCGTCGCCTTTCATCCAAAGACCAGGGCCCTCTTTTTCGGTGTTACTGATTGTTTAGATGGTTCAGGCTCGACTGTTCACGTAACAAAATCGTTGGACGTGATACGCTCATAGGGATATTCTTTGTGGTTTCGATTTTTTGAGGATTGGGTTTTGACCAAAATATTGAAATTCTTTAAGGCAAAGTTCTGATTTGTCTAATTTTTAAATTCGATTCCCGGACTCTTGCAAAGATTTTTCTAAGCCGGGCTAAATGTTCTTCCAAAGATGTACTGAAAATTACAATATCATCTAAGTAGACGAGACATACCTTATTTTGAAGTCCTCCAAGGATGTGGTGCATCTTTATAACCAAATGGTATTCGTCTGAATTCAAGAAGAAGAATAAAGCTGTCTTATCATTTCGATTTGGTGGAATCCGTTTGCAAATCAAGAGTAGTAAAATATTGACTCCTTCCAAGCTTATCAAGGATATCCGTAATGTTAGGTAAATGATATTTATCATCCACTGTGCGTTCATTTAACTTTCGATAATCTATCACCATGCGCCATTTGCGTTTTCCTAGGGCGTCCAGATGGGTGCAATCCAGATGGGACTTGACGAAGGCGCCATTTGATCTTTCTCGTTTATGAATTTCCGGATATCAGTATGTTTTTTAATTTGGTTGGTAAATGTTAATGGAACTTTTTCACTATGGAAACTATCACGAAACTCGTAAACGTAAGTGTGCAAGAGAATGTAGAAAAACCCTTGATGTAAATTGGTTCATCAAGGAGGCCTATACCCCAAGAGTGGGATGTGTTCAAGGCTGAACCAGATTTGGACACGGGCATGTTGCCAGTAGTTTTCAGCAGTCCATAGCTTTAGTATTGACATGACTCTTCTTCTTTGTCTAAGAGTACTATTCAATAGCTACTATTCGGGCAAAAACCCCGAACGCCACTGGATCACAGAAGAAATTAATGTTGTTGGATATATTACGAACTCTAATCGGTCTTCGATTAACAGTGATTTATCTGTCAAGGAAATGGCATATTGCGATCTTTCGAGGATCGCAAGTGTAATGTCGGGAAGATGTTCATCCGAAGGGTTCGGGGATATATTGTTCAAAGAAAGTAGCCGGGATGAATTGATCACACTTTTAATTAGCCTCAACTTAACATCTTTGTTCTCGACTGTTCTAACGGTTTCTTCGCGTTCACAGTTCTACCAATTGTTGCCCACTTACAATTATTGTTAAATGTTACTATACTTTTCCCCTGACTTTTAAATAAAACTTAACATAGTATTATAAACAGTCAATGAAATGCATTACACAAACAGAATCTCGTAATCTATAATACAAAATCTTGATAACGCTTTGGGGGTGCTCTTAGCGTCTTTCCGAACCATCGGGATTGATACTCGGGTCGTCTAAATCGGGTTGTTCTGGGTCCTGGATCTTTTATGTCACTTGCTGGGTCAACTTCTGGTTAGTCTACCGCATTGGGACTAGTTGCGGTCTGAAGTTGTCGAGTAGGAGGTTGGGTGTGCCCGTTTGCTCGAGGTTGATGGGAGGTTTGGAGGTCTTCGGAAAGTTAACTTTTTGAAAAAGTATGCGTTTCTCTTTATTATTTTACTACCTCGTTTCGCTATAATTTGGGTTCCGTGAATATCCGTGATTCCGAAGGGTTCTGGATCAAATAATGGGGTCAAAGAATTGTTCTTCTTTTGCTTGCATAAAACGTGGTCTCCTTGCTCGAAATCGTGTGTTTTTACATTTCTTTTCTCGTCCGCATATCTCTTTTGGATCTCTCTTCTTCTTTCCCCTTGGCTTGAAATTGCCTTTGTCGTTACAGATTTCTGGAAGAAAACCTCGAATTTTCCGATTAATATCATCTCATAAGGAGTGATCCCTGTTGTTGAGTGTGGTATGTTTTTGTAATTTGACAGAAAATCTGGCAATTGAGAGTCAAATTTGTTCGTTTCCAGATTAGCGCAAATAAGAGACTTTTTCACTGTTTTTACTAGACGGTCTGCCATTCCGTTGGCCTCTGGCCACATTGGTGTGATGCGTTCGTGATTTACCCTCAATTCATCCAGAAAATTTCGGGGGGCCCGTTGTCAGATTTCAAATTGTCCCGGATTCCAATTAAAGCAAACGTTTTCTCTAGAACGCTTTGAAAATTTGTGGAGCTTACTGGCTCTCCCAAGGGGTAGTGGGAATATTCGTCGACCATGATGAACAGATATTTTTGGTTTGGGAATGGTCCTGCAAAATCTACATCAATTTTCTCAAACGGTTGGTCTGGTCGTTTTTCGATTGCGATTGGATCACGAGAAGTCTGTGGGGTTGTCGCTTGACATGGTCCACAGGTTTTGAAAAAAGGTTCTGTTAGGGTTAGGGTATCAATGTTGGGAAACCATACTTTTGTTCGTAATAGTTGTTTAGTTTTAACAATGCCTTGGTGAGCCTTGTGCGCTAATTCGATTACTCGATGTCTTAAAGCTTTTGGCATCACAATTCTCTTGTCTCTCAGGACTATCCCATTTTCTGTTGTAAATTCTTCTTTCATATTCGTAAACTTTATAAGTAAAGGATCATTCCAAAGTTTTTCGCTGTGGCATTCCAATGCTTGGATGAGGATTTTCAACTCGTCATCCGTTTTAGTTGCATATTTCACATATTCAATATTTACTGATGTGTTGAATGATGAAATTGATATGTTGTTCTACTCTTATATGGTCCCAGCTTATCGAACTTCTTGGCTGTCTGGAAAGATAGTCTGATGGGTTTGAAACGCCTTCTTGGTGTTTTACATCAAATTCATATTGTTGCAGTTTGAGTTGCAGACGTTCGATTCTGGCACTAGATCTTGTATTTGTTTTTTTTTATCTTGTTTTCCATATAGGTCGATTGTTTCTTCTGATTCTTATTTGGCCTGACGGAAGTTAAAAATTTCGAATTCCACGTTCGTTTGTGGTACAAAATAATTATTAAACTTTGTTTTGACTGTTATGTAAACTGATACTGCAACAGGAGGATCTTGTGACGGAGAAGGAGGGGGTCGGGAAGCGAGCAAAATAAATCATAGGCACCCTCACCTACATTGTGTAGAAGCATGGCCCTTTTCCTTTTGTTCTCTGTTATAGCGCTGGCCTCCAGAAATATCTCGAAACGGCTTATCCATCGAATCCAACGAACGGTTGTATTTTTTTGGCCATAGGGGTTGTCATGGCTTGTTACTTGCTTTTACAAAAAGAAAAAGTGGGGTTACTGTTCGTTGCTTTGGCTACGGCAAACTTCCCTTTTGTCTCTCGACAAAAATCAGGTTATGTTGACCATGCTCGTCGCCAAATGTAGTGTCGGAAAGATGTTCATCCGAAGGGTTCGTGGGTATATTGTTCAAAGAAATTATCCGGGATGAATTGATCACACTTTTAATTAGCCTCAACTTAACATCTTTGTTCTCGACTGTTCTAACGGTTTCTTCGCGTTCACAGTTCTACCCATTGTTGCCAACTTACAATTATTGTTAAATGTTACTACACTACAGCAAGTATCACGAATAGATGATATTAACACTGACAAGCGCCTTATACTACTTAACGTACAATTTCCATACAGAAGTTGTTTTTGAATTTGTTGCTGTGTGCAGGCAATGACTCCAAAGATGTATGGAAACCGATATAGAGACCAGCTAAGCTTCTCTAATGCTGCATTGCGAGCTTCTTTAATTATTATCTTTGATAGGTTTCTTAACAATTTCCATTCTGGATTTTGGATGCTATAGTTGTTTGAGTCTAGTGCAAACCTCTCCCAATGGTTTTCTTTAATCTATATATGTAAAATCCAAATACCATTCACTGACTGACTGACTCACTCATCACGAAATCTCCGGATCCACTGAACCGATTGCTATGAAATTTTGCACACTTACTTATTTAGGCGTAGGCGTAGGCGTTCACTAAGAAACGGTTTTTCAAAATTTCATTTTTAAGGGTGGTAACGGGGTGAGGGGGGTTAATCTCTGGATCCACTGAACCGATTGCAATGAAATTTTGCACACTACTTATTTTAACATGTGGGCGCTCACTACGAAACGGTTTTTTAAAATTCCATTCCTTATTAAATAAAATAATGAAGTAAAAACACCATGTGAAGTATTACTTGGCAAACTTAGCATGGCATCTGAGGGTTGATGCGCAGTAGTCCAAACCACTCCCCTGATGCGGAGCTCAGGGTACTTTCACGGCAGCATAGCATTCTGCGTCTCTCTCTAACAGCGACAAAACTTTTTCCCTCTCTGCGCGGCCAACTGCCATCCTACGATGGTTGACTAGTATTAAATAAAATGGTACAAAAAATCACTGTGCGAATCCGGGACGGGTCTTATACAGGAATTGACTCTGAAAGATCATCTGAATGAGTTTAGGTATAATTTTAGCAGTGGATAATAAATTAACTAAATAGCTAAATAAATAATACTAAATAACTTTAATTTCATCTGTAAATAAAATGATCCTGATAAAAGACACATTGATTGAAAATTATTGTTTTCCTATTTTAAACAATATTTAGACAAAGATTATCAAAAATCTTTAAGGGGCATTTCGCAAGATCGAGCAACTACTGGGTGAGAGTGATCAAAAAGTTCGAAGTGTGACATAAGTAGTAGGACGTAAACAAAAATCCGTGCGAGACACAGAAAAAGTACATTCTGTGAAACAATGCTTTCTGTTCAGAAATATTTGCAGCGGCCAGTTGTGAAACTCAAAGCACAGCCAAAGGGTCATAAACCTCTACCTGTCTAACGACCCAAATGCTAGCACAATACAAATACAATATTCTAAATTCAACCACCACCCGAGACGACATTCGGGATTATAAAAGTATTATTGACCGGAGTTCATAAAATTACTATAAGTCTGGTCGTACTTTGCTTCTGATGAAACAGTCGAATGAGAACGTGACATCGTAATGGGAGAAACAGTTCAACTATTTTTTAGTATTTCATGGGCCATTATATTTAAATACATATTTTTTAAATTTTGGCACAATGTTGTCCCAAAAGGACATAATTATCTTTTTCAATCTGCAAAAGAACATACAAAATAAAATTGCTATGGAATAAATTTTTTGTACTTTTCAACAAAGTAGCAATAATTGTTAGCACCAGTAATTGCCAATTGCCCCTGAACCTGAAAGTAACAATAATTATCTTTTTGCTTTAGTTTAACGTCCCCATTTTGGTCTATTTTTAAGTAATTAATTTTTTCTTCATTGACCGCTTGTTGGGGATTTAAGTCTCGAATGGACGAAGGGGATTTTATTTCCACAATATGATCTTGATCAATAATTCCATCCAGACTGGCACCGAGAAAACAATTTTCCTTCTCAATAAACAGTCCGCACTCACGCACAAGTACCCCATAGTCTTTTTCAAAGTGCTTTTGCTTCATCTTCTCTTCCCCACATCATTATAGCTGCGCTCTTTCGAAATTCAGAACAGACAATATTTCGAGCTAGCTTTGACGTATTCCTAATAAATTCGTTTTCATCTAGATGAATTTCTGTCAGACCGTAATTTTCATCGGATGGAGCAGCAGTCTTTCTTTTTTTAATTCGTAGAAATAACTCCGAGTTTTCTTATACTCGCGTTTTTTTTCCAGTCTCGCGATATAGTTTTTAGCGAATTTTCCTGGACTACAAAATTTTCCTGTGCAATAGGACAAAATATTCTTCCTTTTTATTATATGGAATGGTCCCCTATAAATTTACAGAGGATAGAATTATAAGTTCCTGCTGCATTATTTTTCATATTCAAAATTAGACTATGCACATTTTCAAGTTTTTTTCCACACGACTCAATGTAGTCAAAAAGGCCAGACTCGATCAGGTCTGGAACTGTGTTGATTTCGCCCTCCTTGCTTTCTTGACAAAAATAGCCTCTCAATTTACTACAGTAGTTACGTAGTAAATGGTTTACTCTATCTTTATTATAGGGAATTTATGGTCGTAGAGCTTCGCGATGCAAAATTTTTTTTAATACACTGCTGCTTCTTTTGCCAGCGAAGTTTTGTTGCTCTGTTATTAGTGATGTAATTATCTATGTTAATTAAATCGAAAAGAATATACTCCTCACATTGCAAAATTTTATAAAAATATCAATCAACGAATCAAGTAAGATACCAACCGATCTTTTAAAAAAATAGGTGTAATTGAAAACGTAATACATACTAGGTAGGAATGAATATTTCGAGTTTGGGTCATTTTCAATGCTCATTTCTAGTTTTGAGCATTTTATTCGGACACTGTCCAAATTCGTATATTGAGTATACACTGTATTGTACTATTGTGATCATCGTCTAAAAAACGTCGTGTACACCTCGACTCACGCCTCGGCCACAAACAGCAGACTTGCTAACTTTTACGGCCGCGAAGTTCTAAGATAACAGGGCCTCTCCGTCCCGCATAATTTTGTTTAGGTAGAGGTCTAAGATTTTACTCGGACTGTACACTGCGAATTTGTAGCATGGCTGTATAGGTGGAGCTACTTTCTTGATGTAGAAATCAACAGAACAAGGTTTTATTTAAAACATTATTACATAGTTGTATTTGCGCTTCCATCTTCAATAATGTAGCAAACAATAAGAAAAAACTATAGGCAAGGCGATACGCATGTTTCTTGGTAGGTTTTAAATTCATAAGTGCCAATAAAATGGTGACAAAAGTTACGTATGTTCAGTTCGACATTTTTGCATATTTAGCAAAACAGTTTTGAAAAAATATATGCGTAGGTTCTAAAGCAAAAATTTGAAGATTATTGATCAGTAATTAACAATACAGCGATTCATATAAATGTACACTGTAAACATGGGGTGAGAGAAGCGCCTTAATTAATTGCTACGCTATACGTTTCAACTGGAGCACCAAGTCTTCTTCTTCAATCAAGCTGAAATAAGCATCTCTCAAAATTATCTAGTAATTTGCATTCTATTGGGTCTTCATAAATAATAATTCATACATCGTGTTGCCTGTGAAAAATTTATATATGACGTTCAAAACCTACTGGATGTATAAAATCGGAAAGAGCTTTTAATTTTTCATAAAATAACGACACAACAATCGCTACAACTAACGATTTATGACTTAAGTTACAGGTTCCTGAAATACACGTAGTCTTTCTTAACTTCAAGAGCTCAGATTTTCAAATTTTGTTATTTGGCACACATGAAGCGGCAATAACGTCGAGCTTTCACCAGAAACTAAATACATTGCAGGAAAGCGATCCTGTATGAAATTACTAGAGGATATGGGACTAGAAATATCGGTAAAACAGGCAAGCTTATTTTACCTTGAAAGATCCTCTTTCTGGAACAAAAATTAAGGATATACAATAACATCTTTTACAGACAATACAAACTATATTTTAATTTGATTTATTTTTTATTTTAATTCTAATTCTAATTTATTTTTAATTAATTTTTATTAATAATTTCCGGGCATAAATTGTAATAATTCTTCTACCGCCTACAACCATTTTGATGATATAGGTAGCGTGTTTTGTAATATAGTATAAAGAAGACAAATTAATTGGAAATACCTACCCAATGACCGAAAATAAAAATTGCACTAGCGGGTAGGGACATAAAACTCTGTCAAATAAAAAGGTTATGTTCTTGATTTTCACAGGACGCATTGAAGGTAAATTTTAACTAGATTTCGGGTGTGTTATTTAATGCTAATTATGCTAAACAATTCGTTTTTTTTTGTCGGTATTGCCGAGGCTATTACGAAAAGTATTGAACGATATTCGACCAACAGACGCGTCTGATTATAAAATCTCGGCTTCGGCTCGAATTTACAATCAATCTTGTCTGTTATTTGCCACTTATCAGCCTCATGAAGTTAATAACTACATGTGATAACAAATTAATGATTTGATCATTGATGTAGTTTAATGTGGGGGATTAATAAGAATTTGTCTAGTATGTAGCTGTCAACAGACGGATTTCAGTGAAGTAATGCCGCCGAATTTAATACCGCTAATTTACATGTTTGATTGCATCAAATATCAGGTTAAGAAGTACTTCTGGGTAGCTCATTTAAGTCATTGTCATGTTTAATTATCTCTGTATTAGGAGGGTGCGTATTCTATGCTCCTAACTAATTATTATTTTTATTATTTTGGTCGTCTCGGATCCTCTCATCCAAAATCATAATCGAAATTAGTAAAGTCGTCGCAAACAACGTGCAACACTAATTTATGAATGCCTTTCTGTCCGATGAGGATCCGTCGCAAGGGCTGGTCGAGGGACGTGCGGGCGCAAGGGGGCATCCTTGTAGCACATGGTAGACTAGAGACCTCCGCAGAGAGGCTCGACACGGCAGGACCGACTCGACACGGCAGCGCTCGATTCTATGTTTCCATCGGAACAACCGTCGGCTCGGCCGTTGTTCCCACAGAACAGCTTTCATCTACGAGGAGACTGACTTTTAAAAAACTCTTTTCATCTCCTTACAGCTCTGTATTCTAGATGTAATACAACATATCTGTTATTTGCCGGCCTTTCCCCTCTCGCTTTGAATAATGTACGCCGATCGCGGTAAGCTGTGACTGTTGGAGGGCGATGACAGATGTCATTAATGACGGTTAATGGCAGTTGCGGAAATGAATCGGAGCCGGCTCGATAATTAGGACGAAACGAAGATGTGGGGTTTTTGCTCATTCTGCGGATGAAGTAGAAACACTCTTGTTTTGTTGAACGATGAATGGAAACAAAAGAACTGTTAGTTGACACTTTTATGCACTCGGTCATAAGTGCGTTTGTTGAAACGAATTTAACGTGTACCTACAAATTGACTCTATGACGTCTATTTTTGTTGTCCTAATTACATAACAAAGTGTTAATTAGATTGAGAAGTTCTGATTTTACAATTAAATATTCGAGTTCGCATCGGAATGCTAGAGGTTCAATTAATTAACAGCGGGGATATTTGTAATTGAAAGTGTTTTAATTCACTAATTAAGTGAACGTTTTGGCAACATTTTTACAACATTACAAAGTTGTGCTTGTTTACAAAATCAGAACAAAAATAGGGCGACATCTGTTGACTAATTTCGCAATTAGTACAAAATTGGAATTAGTCAGTCAATATCACTGAAAGCAGCATACCTATAAAAGTTAAGATTACATAAATGTGTGTTTTTCAATGCAAATTTATTTGATACACATTACGTACTTACATTGCACAGAAAAAACATACCAAGTTGAGTGTGTAATAAGCGCGGCGAGAAGTTGTAATTTCCTTCTTAAATGAATTAGAAAGGGTTCATTACAATCTAAATTTTTAATGACAGTTTTAATTACATTGACGATCAATCAGAGGAAATAAAGGCAGAAATTTCAATAGCTGCTATAAATTTTGCCTTGACAGCTGTCAAACACAAACAAACTCAAAGTGAAACAATATTTAAGTTTACGGATTTAACAAATGGCAATTGCAAACAAATTTCTTTGTTCTGCTTTAGTGCATTTACGCGAAATTGGTCATTAAAGCATACAAGATTGGCGTAAACTGGACGGCTGCCGCAAGGTAAAGATAAACGAATTAAAATTATAATGTGAATTAAAATAGTATTAAATTTGAATTTCATCGAACATTTCCGGTTTTTTAAGTACCAACCTATAAAGTAGCAATGACGTAGTATAATACACAGTTTTAGATTAAGATAAAAGGGTTTCAACGTTTGACTTAAAATAACATTTTTATTGGAATTTAAATTACTTTTGGCCCAGTCAATAAATAATGGTCAAAACTTTGTATGGATTTTTGGGTAGACCTTTATTTTGGTGCCCTAAACTTCAACCATTTTTTTTTTGTGGGGCGGAAGACTAAATTATAGTTTTTTGCTAATATCTCGAGAATTATATTTTTTTTGAGAAAAATGGTTATAAACGGGAAGAATGTCGATGAATTCAACTTTAATAAACGAAAATTATAATAGGAACATGTTTCGGGAGAATCTTCAGCCCTAATTTTAATGACCCTCCTCCATCAACACCTTCTTCTTTCGCCAATCATACATTAATCACGAAACACTTAGCTTCATTAAACATTTTTTGACGCTAGCTTTATTTATTTATTTTTGCTCTCATCTGATGAAAAGAGCACCCAGAAGGAATACAGAACACTGGTTTTGTCAAATTTTATCAAAGAGCCGATAAGTTTTTTGAAGTTCTTATGTTATTTACGTTATTTTGCCAATTTTGCCAAGGGTTGACAATTATTCGAGTTTCATGCCTCCTTATTACAGTTTCTATTAAACCAGAAGAATGTTCTTAAATCCAGGTGGAGTAAATTTAAATTTAAATTTAAATATATCTAAGTCGAAGTGTTCTGCCGAAACATGTTCCATTTGTAATTTTACGCTCATTAAAGTTTGTGGAATTCGACTTAGATATTGTACCGTAGCCTGAGCCGGGCGGGTTCGAGGATTTAAAGAAATATTCTGGCGCACACCGTATTTACAAACTGATCACTTGTTCACGATGCTTCCAATAGACTTGCTCCGTTGTTTGATCCCTTCTTATACCGCCCCCTTCGTTCTCGATTTCTTCTATTCCCGTAATCATGAGATCATGTTTCCGACGCAAAGGATTATTCCAGAAGAATGAGATCAGTCTCTTGTACGAGCGTGGTATAGCATGAGATCACCGCCACAGAGTCTTCTAGACTTATGAGAGCATCCCATGTGAATAATTATTCCCAGACGTTCTTATGTGGACTATTCCAGATTAATTACGTTACCATACGTGGTGAGATCATCATGACATCATCCGCTTCCGGGCCGTCGCGCCGTCGTCTCACTGCCCCTCTTTTAAAGATTGTTCGTCCCGGACAATCTTCTTCAATCCTGTTGATTTGTCCCGGAGTAGGGTGCCAAACGATCCAGGTGAACCACCTTCATCTTGGCTCGGGGATTGCGTTGAATCCGGTACACTACGTCGTTGATCCTCTTTACAACCGTGTATGGGCCTTCCCAACTGGGTTGTAACTTAGGGCAGCGACCTTTCTTTCGCCGAGGGTTGAACAACCATACCAAGTCTCCATCACTGAATCCTGCCGAATTCACCCTCAGATCGTAACGCGTCTTCATCCGGTCGCTCGCCACGCGAATGTGACTGCGCGTTAGTTCATGTATACTGAACATGGCTTCCTGTAGTTCGTCTACGTAGTTTCCCACGTCCATCCGCTCTTGTCCCGGTGATCCGAAAGCCAGATCGCATGGTAGACGCATTTCCCGTCCAAACAGGATCTTCGCCGGTGTCTGGTGGGTCGTCTCGTGAATTGCCGCTCTGTACGCCAGCAAAAACAAAGGTAGACACCGATCCCAGTCCCGCTGATGTTGATCGACCACCTTGGACAAGTGCTGCTCCATGGTCTTGTTGAAACGCTCGACCATTCCATTTGACTGAGGATGCAGGGGTGTCGTCCTTGTCTTCCGTACACCCAATAGTTCGCAGACGCCCTGGAACACTCCAGATTCAACGTTCCGCCCTTGGTCCGAGTGCATTTCCAGTGGAAGTCCGTAGCGGCAAATCCAATTTTCTACCAACGCCCTGGCAACCGTCACAGCTTCTTGATTGGGTAGTTCATAGGCTTCCGGCCACTTGCTAAAGTAGTCGATGACCACCATGATGTACTTGTTCCCCGAATCAGTGGTAGGAAACGGACCTGCTACGTCGAAGGCTATTCTCTCGAATGGTGCCCCAACGTTGTACTGTTTCATGGCTCCTCGACTACGCGTCTGTGGACCGTTGCTCGCCGCACAAGTGTCACATTTTCGACACCAGCTCTCGACATCGTTTCGAACGTTCACCCAATAGAAGCGTTCCCATGGTCTTATTCACGCCCCGATGTGCGCCGGACACTCCACCGTGGATTTCTTGCAAGACCTCCTTCACGCGACACTTGGGCAAAACCAGTTGCATCGTCACCAACTTTCCGTCTGCACTCTCCCATGCTCGCTTCAGCAGGCCATTTTCCACCTTCAGTGAATCCCATTGGGCCCATAGTGCTTTTAGAGCAGGACTCTTGTCCGAGATGTCTTGCCATTGTGGTCTCTGATTTCCGTTCTCTTTGCTTTCTAAAATTGGACTAATCTCGCTATCTCCAAGTTGTTCTGCCCTCATCTCCGCCGTTGTCCACCCATCTTGAGGTTGCAGAACCAATCTTTTTACACCCTCGAATTCTTTAGATGCCTCTCTCCGACTGAAATGTTTGCAGTCACTTCGGCACGGCCTCCTAAAAAGTGCGTCCGCATTCTGGTGTGATCTGCCTGGTCGGTGTTCGATTTCAAAATCATACTACTGGAGCCTCTCCAACCATCTGGCTGTCTGTCCTTCTGGATCCTTAAGGCTTAACAGTGGCCCAAGAACTTCACTTCTGTCTGAAACAATCGGCATTTCTTGGGATTGAGGTGAAGGTTGGCATTCCGCAGGCGGCTGAAGATCTCTTCCAAATTTTTCAAATGTTCTTCGACTACCATGACGTCATCGAGGTACACCAAGCAGGTTTTCTATGTCAGCCCTAGCAGAACCAGTTCCATCAACCTTTCAAAAGTGGCTGGGGCCTTGCAGAGTCCAAATGGCATGACGTTAAACTGGTGGAGACTGCTTCCAGTCGAGAACGCCGTCTTCTCTTTGTCATCGGGGTGGATCTCAACTTGCCAGTAGCCGCTCTTCAAGTCCAGAGTTGAAAACCACTGCGATCCCGACAACATGATTAGAGTGTTGTGAGGAAGTTACTGAGAATTAGCACACAGCCCGCTACATTTCGCTATGATCGGTCCATACAACGGGTCGCCGGCCGCTGTCCCGTTGCCGCGAGAAGACCGAACACCCTCCGCCCAAATTAGAAACCTTTCACGCCTCCGAAAAAATACTTGCGGGCGGCGTATCGGGATAATTCTTTCGGTCCCATGATCAGAAAAATACCGCGCAACTAATGAAACTATCCCGGAGCCTCTACGACCACCCCCAGTCACCGCTCCTTTTCACAGCCGACCACGGCCTTCGCATCGAATTAATTATAAACCGATATAAAATACTTCCTGGTGTTTCTCCGGGATGATTCTGGTATCATTGTAACCAGCGAAAAAGCGCGGTCCTGATAGAGCCGTCCCGGACTCGCTCCGGTTCCCGGAGTCGAAGTTACCGCGTTGGAAAGAGGACGCAGAGATAAGACTTTCTCCCCACTAGATTGTGACAGACTGCGCACGTCAACCCACGTCATCGTCTCCCCTCCAGCCTGTCCATAAAAGGAGCTCCGCTCAGCCGCAGAAGACAGATGTGAGCCGAGCCTCCCTGGAAGCAGCTGTGGAAGAAGAAGAGTACACCGCCAATCCCAACAAAGGAAGAGATCAGGCTACCGTCCACACCGGAAGCGGAAGAGACCACCACCGTCCCACCCCGGAACAAGGAAGAGCCAGCAAGGTAGGAGCTCCAGTCGCCCACCACACTTCCCGGAACCTTTCCCACCACCCAGCCGCCACCGGCCATCATAACCAAGGTGTCCCGACGCCACTGGTCGCACGGAAGGGTGATCTGGGCCGACAGGGGGTTTCGACTCCCCGGCTGTTCAACCGTCTGCGCACCGGAAAGCACCCGGACTGATCTTGTCTGCCGGAATCCTACTCGTACCATCCCGGATCCTAACCTCCGCGGGCGAGCGTAAAAGGAACCACTCAGGGACGATAATTTTATATTGTAAACAAGCGGGTGGATAATATTGTATATAGTGTAAATATAGGGAATACCAAAATCGCCTGAACTATTTATTTCCCCTTCCGCCAAACTTGACAGCTGACCCCCGGATTTTCATACTCCACTGTAGTTACCCGCGGTCCCGTGGAGCATACCACGTTAAAAAACTGGCGCTCGAGGCAACCCTTACCGAAACAAGCGTCACAGTGTCATCGATACGTGGCAACAGTATGCTGCACCATGTTGGTTCTGCCGGTGCTTCGGTCTTCGGTAGCAAAGATGTCATTCTAATTGCGGATAAATGCCATGGCCTTCTCTAATTGATGATTCGTAAGATGTTTCCAGTCTTCTAGGAAGAGCTTCTCCACACTCGTCCGCTGAGCTTCTTTTCTGTTACACTCAACAGGTTGTTCTTCGCAACGGACCACCCGTAGTACAGGATGGTATAGTCCAATCGTCTGCCCTTTCTGTAGTGTAACACGACTTTCACCTAAATTCGCTACACGGATAGGAATTCGTCCATTAGCCTCAACGAGTGTTCTTGCTACCATGATCTGTGTTTTCTGTGTCACGTTCGGTTCTATTATTCCAGTCCGGTATCTCCCAGGGTCTTCTTCCAACTCTGCCAGCACGATCTGTTCCGAGTTCTTCTGTACACGGACCGTTTCGGAGACTATCACTTTCACTTCGTCGGCGGATGGTATCGCAGAGTGCAGGGAGATTTCTTCGTTGCCAACTAGCAGCATGCGATTCTTGATGTCCAGCACGAATCCGAACTTCTTCATGATGTCGAGACCCAAGATTAAATCGTCCACTATATCAGCCACAATAACCTTGTGAACGAACTCGAACCTCCCCAACTCGAGCCTTGCCTCAACTTCCCCGAATACTCGTGCTGCTTCTCCCGTTGCTGTTTTCAACACCAGGTCGCTCTCGGCCAAGAGCGGCCATTTGTCCTTGTAGAGCCTTCATGGTTTTACTTCTCGTGACTATTCCAGAAGGTTGCTTTGACATGCGTCACGTACCGGTTGGTTCGATTTTTCTTCTTTTTTTTACGTCCGCTTCTAATCCCACTTCTGACACCAATGTAACGTAGCCTGAGCCGGGCGGGTTCGAGGATTTAAAGAAATATTCTGGCGCACACTGTATTTACAAACTTTTATTAAAAAGACTACTAAGACTAACTTTTCACAATGTACAGACTTTCACAATATCACGCGCTGATCACTTGTTCACGATGCTTCCAATAGACTTGCTCCGTTGTTCTTATACCGCTCCCTTCGTTCTCGATTTCTTCTATTCCCGGAATCATGAGATCATGTTTCCGACGCAAAGGATTATTCCAGAAGAATGAGATCAGTCTCTTGTACGAGCGTGGTATAGCATGAGATCACCGCCACAGAGTCTTCTAGACTTATGAGAGCATCCCATGTGAATAATTATTCCCAGACGTTCTCATGTGGACTATTCCAGATTAATTACGTTAGCATAAGTGGTGAGATCATCATCCGCTTCCGGGCCGTCGCGCCGTCGTCTCAATATATTAAAATTTTTAGTTTCTATTAAGTCGCGATCCAAGTCCCTCTGGTGGCAAATTTACGTCTATTGGTACGACTTTGTATTACTGTCAATTTCATCGGCGTGGATAACGGTTTATACACTTAAAATATCTTAATAATACACTGATGAATTCTACGAAAACAAAAAGTCTAAGAACCCTTTAATGTAGAATTTTATTAGCTACAATTTTTCTCACTTGTAATTACATGAGTGCTTGGAAAATATCAATTTGTAATACGAAAGTTGATTAGCAACTACGACTGTAATTTTTGGCGTTTTAATTTCCCGCTGCGCAGCAGAGGGAAATTTGTCAAAAAATGATAGGAGTATTGCGTTTTAATCAACTTGAGTATTACAACAGATTGTTTCAGAAGTACGAAAGTAATTCGGTAAGATCATTTCATGAATAAAATGTTCCCCAAAACGATTGATGATGAAATTTGACATAAAAGTAAAAGATGTGACACTAGTATTCAGCGTTGCCTTGGAAATAAAAACATTTGAAAAAGTATTATCGAATTATCACTATAATAAGTCTTACGATTGGTCGAAAACGATGAAGAATGATATACAATATCCCAAGGGTCAGAGCATATTGTCGACAATTTTCCCGACCTTTCTGGCACAAGATCACAAAAGTGTTGACTTCCCAGTCGCTCGAACAACATTAACAAAAAATTGAAACGTCAAGATCTCATAAATTATGTCATGAGTTGGTTGTCATGGTGGTTGACAATTTCCCTAGGGAGATTTTCGCTGGAGGGAAATTTTCGCGAAATTCAAATTCTATTGGTCGATTTCAAAAAACTTGACGTTTAGATTGGTCAGTTTGACAGGTGAGATCCACGGTTCACGTCAAGGGTATCTTTAGGTCTCCAAAATAAAGGTCCCTACAAAAATTCGTACAAGGTTTTACTCGGAAAATTGATATCGGGATATTCGCAAAGACCATCTTTATAATATCTTGTGTTGACTTAATAAGTCGGTAGCATTACGTGGGTAAATTTTTTGTTTTCATCAAGGCATGTCTTACGTTTTAGCGGTCGTCGTGACACTAGTGACATTTCCTAGGCGGCTGATTCGAACTACGACATGCCTTCACCGAAACAAAAGTTTGACAAAGGTAATACGACTAGACTAAATGAACACTTGATATAATCTTTATATGTATATAAACATAGATGTGTATGTATGTTTCCTATGGAAAACGGCTGGACTGATTTTGATGAAATGCCTGAAAATTTAGTACGCGTTTTACGAGTTGAATTTAAATATTGTCATGTTAATTAATTTTCCTCCCAACCGGGAATAAAATGCAACTTTATTCCCTCGTTTTTGGATAATAATGTGGTACTTTATTCCGGAGGGAATACAGCTATTTTATTCCCTAGTAAATCGTTTTTCGCACATAAACCAACTCAAAAATTTCTTCTCTAATTTAGGCGGTTGGGAGGAAAGTTTTGTATGCATCTCTGGAATAAACACCGTTCATTCCTCGAATGAAAATGCCCTCGATTAACATGGGTGTTTATTCCCTTGATACATAAATAACTATTAGGAAACGATTGTTTCTCTCATGGGCAATTGGACAAACAAAAAATGTTGTTAATCCACTATCTATGTTCGCTAGCATACTTTTATTTAGTTTCCCATTCATTCACTATAACCCCTTTCACCCCCTAAAAAATAAAAACCCACTTTAAAGTTAATATGTATTTACTGGACCATTTGTCTCTCAAATTCAAATTCATATTAGAAAATTATGTTTTGGTTAAAAAATCTACGCATCTGACTGAAGTTATGTATAATCTACAAGAAGAGTTCAGTAGCATAGTTAAATTTACTGATTTTCTGCATCTGCTGTTGACACAAGTGGAATGGAATTGCGAAAAGCATACTGCGTAAACTTATATTCAGGGGAAATGAAGTGTAAGCAGTTTATTTCCTCATAAAATGATATTCGAATTAACTCTTACAGTCGAGGATGAAGTTTTCCAATTACCTATTGCCATCGAAACGAGAATGGTAAACTGGTGCTTTTTCAAATCCCTCCAGTATAACAACTGATCTATTAAAATTCTATGCAGGTCAAACTCCACTAACTTTAATAGTTAGCAGTTTCAAGGCTTTCCTTATTTCCAAAGTCTCAAGAAAATCTTTTATTGCATTTGTGAATCAATTTGGAATTGGGTGGTGAAAAACTATGTTTCGTTATTAATGTATGATTGGCGAAAGAAGAAGGTGTTAATGGAGGAGGGTCCTTAAAATTAGGGCTGAAGATGGGAGTAGTTTTCTCCCGAAATATGTTCCTATTGTAATTTTCGTTTTTTTACATAAAAGACATTGAGAAGTTCTAGGCCTCGATTACTTTCCATTTTCAATTATTTCACAGGTTCATTAATTATTTGCAAATCATTTTAACGGAAAAGCGGTCCATTACAGTCACCGATTTAAATAAGCGTTTTGAGTAATAAAGCTGGTAAACTGCAGCTAAATTTAACTTGGCCTCTCTCCTAAGGTTTGTTATAAGTAAACGTTCGTGGAGAATGCTGCGACAGGAGTTAGTCTTACTTTAAAGAAAGAGATCAAGGGATAGCAGGTACTACGCCGCCTATACAAATGTCTGGTATAGAGCACTTTTACAACATTGGTTCCAACGTTGTGACTCTGTTTTATGTATACAAAATTTAAGTACGGGTGAATGGTACAAGAAGGTGTAGTAAACGATTGCATCAAAATACAAATGATTGCGAAACTTTAACCGGACGATCAACTGGAAACGGTATTTTAATAGCCAGTATTCATATGACGTACTCTGGTGCATTATTGCCATTTTCCTTGAGGTGAACCCAATATCGCTATGATCATTAATAAATCGCAAGGGCAAACCTTTGAAAATGTTGGGATCTTATTTATACCACAATAAAACCTGTCTTCGGACGTGGTCAACTGTCTATGGCCGCAAGTACATATTCGATGGTCTCCGTTTCTACAATGCCGAGCAATTTAGTCGATAATGAACAAGTATATTTATACATATAGAAGTACACGTTGTACATACTTCTATATAAAGATATTATTCCGTCTGATTTATTTTTTTAATTATTTTATTCAAAATCACAGTTAAACAAAACAAATTAAAAATTGTAATATGTAACCAGTCTTTATTCAACACTATTTGCGTAAGTATTCACAATCACAATCGAGACATTGCGGGACAAGTAATTTGTAACCGATACCATCTGGATTCTAACCGGTTTCATTTTCCTGTTGCAACTGGTTGACTCTGGCAAATCGAATGCAAGACCGGGTTCTTTTGGCCGGCACGTGTCTTGATTTCCAGAGTCGTATTTAATATTCTGCTATGAATTGTTACTAGCTAAACTGAGCAATTTGTTTTTTAGCAGAACAGCTAAGACCAAATTTTAGTTTGGTGCAATGGGGTCGTTCCACAATTTTCAAAAACAGTTTTTCTAGAAACTAGACGAAAAAGTATTATTTTTTGTTTATTTCAAATCACGCCTTTACTAGGTAAAAAAAAATCGAAACATTTGTCTTATTTGAAACGCGTGCCTTTCTGTCACCGTTGGGAGGGAGGAAAAAACTTCATGGACCAATTTTATGCAGAGTTGAATGGAGAACACAAATCCGATACCATTTTCTCGTCGGAGTTACCTTTATGAGGTTACGCTCGGGGGGATGAAGCTCCCATTTTGGGGAGTTCATAACCAAATTTTCAAAAATTAAATTATTTCTTCTAAAAAGTCTAATTTGGGAACAGATGGGCGTTGCCCGTTTTACACCTTTCTCCTGCCGCCTTTACTGATGTTGAAACTGCTCTACAATTTTGTTTCTATACATTTTTTGCGAGATAATCACAGCAAGAAACGGGGGTGGACTAATTTTTGCCTTCGCGCTGAAAATTATTTTCATTTTTCAAGGTCATTTATGAGCGGTGGGTGGGAGAGAGGCAAAACCTTTATTAGACCAATACTATAGAGAATTTAATGGAGAATATAATAAGTCCTATAACATTTGCTCGTGGGAGTTTACGAGGAAAATTCAGTAAAGCTTCATGTGGTCCACGCTTTTTGGTCAAAACGGGATGAAGCTACCCCCGGGGGGGTGGGAACTCTTCGGATCTTTATTTGGGTCCCTGTTGGGAGTTCATACCCAAATTTTAAAACTTTATAAATTAGTTCTTCTATTCGGCGTTTTTTCGTCTAATTTGCTTGGACTACAGAGGACGCAAAAGCTAGAGTCGAGAGGGGCTCTCGTTCTGATTCTGAAAGCCAGTGCACCTTTTTTTATCTGGGTGTCCAGGTAGTCCTTAAGGGTTGAGGGTGCACGTAGTGGGTGAGAGTACCGAAGGGCGGAGCATTTCCGTGTGGGGGTAAGATTAGCAACAAGGGCGCTAGTCTGGTGGGCGCGTGGAGAACTACGATGCTACAGGCTCTAAATAAATGATGTGAATGCACTGAATGTGGGTGGTAGATTGATCAATTTGACTAGTCGAGCTGCTTTTACAAATGAGATGAAATGAATGAGATTATGTCTGTATATGTCTTTTATTTTTCTTTGTGTGCTTGCCATCTGTCCCTCAAGGACACATGGGAGTACTAGCAAATATTTATAATATGGTGTTTATACACTTAAAATATCTTAATAATACAGTGATGAATTCTACGAAAAAAAAGTCTAAGAACCCTTTAATGTAGAATTTTATTAGCTACAATTTTTCTCACTTGTAATTACATGAGTGCTTGGAAAATATCAATTTGTAATACGAAAGTTGATTAGCAACTACGACTGTAATTTTTGGCGTTTTAATTTCCCGCTGCGCAGCAGAGGGAAATTTGTCAAAAAATGACAGGAGTATTGCGTTTTAATCAACTTGAGTATTGCAACAGATTGTTTCAGAAGCACGAAAGTAATTCGGTAAGATCATTTCATGAAAAAAATGTTCCCCAAAACAATTGATGTTAAAATTTGTCATAAAAGTAACAGATGTGACACTAGTGTTCAGCGTTGCCTTGGAAATAAAAACATTTGAAAAAGTATTATCGAATTATCACTATAATTAAAAAAATAAAGTCTTACGATTGGTCGAAAACGATGAAGAATGATATACAATATCCCAAGGGTCAGAGCATATTGTCGAAAATTTTCCCGACCTGCCTGGCACAAGAGTGCTTGTTGCACCGAAAAGTTCCCAGTCGCTCGAACAACATTAACAAAAAATTGAAACGTCAAGGTCTCATAAATCATGTCATGAGTTGGTTGTCATGGTGGTTGACAATTTCCCTAGGGAGATTTTCGCTGGGGGGAAAATTTCGCGAAATTCAAATTTGATTGGTCGATCTCAAAAAACCTGACGTTTACATTGGTCCGACATATCAGTTTGACAGGTGAGTGCGATTGTCATAACTATTTTTCTCCAAAAATTGATAATTTATCGAGATATTAGCAAAAAACTATAATTTAGCCCCTTCTGCCCCATAAGAAAACCAAATCCACGTTTCAAGTCAAGAATACTTTTCAGGGTATCTCCAAAATAAAGGTCCCTACATAAATTCATACAAGGTTTTACTCGGAAAATTGATATCGAGATATTTGCAAAAAATATTTTTGTCATATCTTGTGTTCACTTAATAATTCGGTAGCATTACGTGGGTAAATCTTTTGTTTCGTCGTGACACTGGTGACGTTTTATTGGCGGCTGATTCGAACTACGACATGCCTTCACCGAAGCAAAAGTTTGGCAAAGGTAATACGACCAGGCTAAATGAATACTCGATATAATCTTTATATCTATATAATCGATGTGTATGTATGTTCCATACGGACTCCAAAACGGCTGGACCGATTTTGATGAAATGCCTGAAAATTTAGTACGCGTTTTACGAGTTCAATTTAAATATTGTCATGTTAATTAATTTTCCTCCTAACCGGGAATAAAATGCAACTTTATTCCCACGTTTTTGACTAATAATGTGGTACTTTATTCCCGAGGGAATACAGCTATTTTATTCCCTAGTAAATCGTTTTTCGCACATAAACCAACTCGTTTCCATAGTAACCATCATTCAACTCCATTTAGGTATCACCGTACCGCGCAATAAAAAAATTTCTTCTCTAATTTAGGCGGTTGGGAGGAAAGTTTTGTATGCATCTCTGGAATAACACCTAATCCCTCGAATGAAAATGCCCTCGGCTCCCTACGGTCTTCTTACATTCCCGGGATTAACATGGGTGTTTATTCCCTTGATACATAAATAACTATTAGGAAACGATTGCTTCTCTCATGGGCAATTGGACAAACAAAAAATGTAGTCAATCCACTATTTATGTTCGCTAGAATACTTTTATTTACTTTCCCATTCATTTCGTATCAGACTAATTGTGAGCCACAGCGGAGCGTGGCCGGATTTAGCTAGTATTACATAAAAACTATAACCCCTTTCACCCTCTAAGAAACAAAAACCCACGATTCCAATTAAGGGTAATTTTCACCAAAATAAAGGTCTCTATAGCTCTAAAGTTAACATGCATTTACTGGACCATTTGTCTTTCAAACTCAAATTCATATTAGAAAATTATGTTTTGGTTAAAAAATTGACGCATCTGACTGAAGTTATGTATAATCTACAAGAGGAGTTCAGTAGCATAGTTAAATTTACTGATTTGCTGCATCTGCTGTTGACACAAGTGGAATGGAATTGCGAAAAGCATACTGCGTAAACTTATATTCAGGGGAAATGAAGTGTAAGCAGTTTATTTCCTCATAAAATGATATTCGAATTAACTCTTACAGTCGAGGATGAAGTTTTCCAATTACCTATTGCCATCGAAACGAGAATGGTAAACTGGTGCTTTTTCAAATCCCTCCAGTATAACAACTGATCTATTAAAATTCTATGCAGGTCAAACTCCACTAACTTTAATAGTTAGCAGTTTCAAGGCTTTCCTTATTTCCAAAGTCTCAAGAAAATCTTTTATTGCATTTGTGAATCAATTTGGAATTGGGTGGTGAAAAACTATGTTTCGTTATTAATGTATGATTGGCGAAAGAAGAAGGTGTTAATGGAGGAGGGTCCTTAAAATTAGGGCTGAAGATGGGAGTAGTTTTCTCCCGAAATATGTTCCTATTGTAATTTTCGTTTTTTTACATAAAAGACATTGAGAAGTTCTAGGCCTCGATTACTTTCCATTTTCAATTATTTCACAGGTTCATTAATTATTTGCAAATCATTTTAACGGAAAAGCGGTCCATTACAGTCACCGATTTAAATAAGCGTTTTGAGTAATAAAGCTGGTAAACTGCAGCTAAATTTAACTTGGCCTCTCTCCTAAGGTTTGTTATAAGTAAACGTTCGTGGAGAATGCTGCGACAGGAGTTAGTCTTACTTTAAAGAAAGAGATCAAGGGATAGCAGGTACTACGCCGCCTATACAAATGTCTGGTATAGAGCACTTTTACAACATTGGTTCCAACGTTGTGACTCTGTTTTATGTATACAAAATTTAAGTACGGGTGAATGGTACAAGAAGGTGTAGTAAACGATTGCATCAAAATACAAATGATTGCGAAACTTTAACCGGACGATCAACTGGAAACGGTATTTTAATAGCCAGTATTCATATGACGTACTCTGGTGCATTATTGCCATTTTCCTTGAGGTGAACCCAATATCGCTATGATCATTAATAAATCGCAAGGGCAAACCTTTGAAAATGTTGGGATCTTATTTATACCACAATAAAACCTGTCTTCGGACGTGGTCAACTGTCTATGGCCGCAAGTACATATTCGATGGTCTCCGTTTCTACAATGCCGAGCAATTTAGTCGATAATGAACAAGTATATTTATACATATAGAAGTACACGTTGTACATACTTCTATATAAAGATATTATTCCGTCTGATTTATTTTTTTAATTATTTTATTCAAAATCACAGTTAAACAAAACAAATTAAAAATTGTAATATGTAACCAGTCTTTATTCAACACTATTTGCGTAAGTATTCACAATCACAATCGAGACATTGCGGGACAAGTAATTTGTAACCGATACCATCTGGATTCTAACCGGTTTCATTTTCCTGTTGCAACTGGTTGACTCTGGCAAATCGAATGCAAGACCGGGTTCTTTTGGCCGGCACGTGTCTTGATTTCCAGAGTCGTATTTAATATTCTGCTATGAATTGTTACTAGCTAAACTGAGCAATTTGTTTTTTAGCAGAACAGCTAAGACCAAATTTTAGTTTGGTGCAATGGGGTCGTTCCACAATTTTCAAAAACAGTTTTTCTAGAAACTAGACGAAAAAGTATTATTTTTTGTTTATTTCAAATCACGCCTTTACTAGGTAAAAAAAAATCGAAACATTTGTCTTATTTGAAACGCGTGCCTTTCTGTCACCGTTGGGAGGGAGGAAAAAACTTCATGGACCAATTTTATGCAGAGTTGAATGGAGAACACAAATCCGATACCATTTTCTCGTCGGAGTTACCTTTATGAGGTTACGCTCGGGGGGATGAAGCTCCCATTTTGGGGAGTTCATAACCAAATTTTCAAAAATTAAATTATTTCTTCTAAAAAGTCTAATTTGGGAACAGATGGGCGTTGCCCGTTTTACACCTTTCTCCTGCCGCCTTTACTGATGTTGAAACTGCTCTACAATTTTGTTTCTATACATTTTTTGCGAGATAATCACAGCAAGAAACGGGGGTGGACTAATTTTTGCCTTCGCGCTGAAAATTATTTTCATTTTTCAAGGTCATTTATGAGCGGTGGGTGGGAGAGAGGCAAAACCTTCATTAGACCAATACTATAGAGAATTTAATGGAGAATATAATAAGTCCTATAACATTTGCTCGTGGGAGTTTACGAGGAAAATTCAGTAAAGCTTCATGTGGTCCACGCTTTTTGGTCAAAACGGGATGAAGCTACCCCCGGGGGGGTGGGAACTCTTCGGATCTTTATTTGGGTCCCTGTTGGGAGTTCATACCCAAATTTTAAAACTTTATAAATTAGTTCTTCTATTCGGCGTTTTTTCGTCTAATTTGCTTGGACTACAGAGGACGCAAAAGCTAGAGTCGAGAGGGGCTCTCGTTCTGATTCTGAAAGCCAGTGCACCTTTTTTTATCTGGGTGTCCAGGTAGTCCTTAAGGGTTGAGGGTGCACGTAGTGGGTGAGAGTACCGAAGGGCGGAGCATTTCCGTGTGGGGGTAAGATTAGCAACAAGGGCGCTAGTCTGGTGGGCGCGTGGAGAACTACGATGCTACAGGCTCTAAATAAATGATGTGAATGCACTGAATGTGGGTGGTAGATTGATCAATTTGACTAGTCGAGCTGCTTTTACAAATGAGATGAAATGAATGAGATTATGTCTGTATATGTCTTTTATTTTTCTTTGTGTGCTTGCCATCTGTCCCTCAAGGACACATGGGAGTACTAGCAAATATTTATAATATGGTGTTTATACACTTAAAATATCTTAATAATACAGTGATGAATTCTACGAAAAAAAAGTCTAAGAACCCTTTAATGTAGAATTTTATTAGCTACAATTTTTCTCACTTGTAATTACATGAGTGCTTGGAAAATATCAATTTGTAATACGAAAGTTGATTAGCAACTACGACTGTAATTTTTGGCGTTTCAATTTCCCGCTGCGCAGCAGAGGGAAATTTGTCAAAAAATGACAGGAGTATTGCGTTTTAATCAACTTGAGTATTACAACAGATTGTTTCAGAAGCACGAAAGTAATTCGGTAAGATCATTTCATGAAAAAAATGTTCCCCAAAACGATTGATGTTAAAATTTGTCATAAAAGTAACAGATGTGACACTAGTGTTCAGCGTTGCCTTGGAAATAAAAACATTTGAAATGTATTATCGAATTATCACTATAATTCAAAAAATAAAGTCTTACGATTGGTCGAAAACGATGAAGAATGATATACAATATCCCAAGGGTCAGAGCATATTGTCGAAAATTTTCCCGACCTGTCTGGCACAAGAGTGCTTGTTGCACCGAAAAGTTCCCAGTCGCTCGAACAACATTAACAAAAAATTGAAACGTCAAGGTCTCATAAATCATGTCATGAGTTGGTTGTCATGGTGGTTGACAATTTCCCTAGGGAGATTTTCGCTGGGGGGAAAATTTCGCGAAATTCAAATTCGATTGGTCGATCTCAAAAACCTGACGTTTACATTGATCCGACATATCAGTTTGACAGGTGAGTGCGATTGTCATAACTATTTTTCTCCAAAAATTGATAATTTATCGAGATATTAGCAAAAAACTATAATTTAGCCCCTTCTGCCCCATAAGAAAACCAAATCCACGTTTCAAGTCAAGAATACTTTTCAGGGTATCTCCAAAATAAAGGTCCCTACATAAATTCATACAAGGTTTTACTCGGAAAATTGATATCGAGATATTTGCAAAAAATATTTTTGTAATATCTTGTGTTCACTTAATAATTCGGTAGCATTACGTGGGTAAATCTTTTGTTTCGTCGTGACACTGGTGACATTTTATTGGCGGCTGATTCGAACTACGACATGCCTTCACCGAAGCAAAAGTTTGGCAAAGGTAATACGACCAGGCTAAATGAATACTCGATATAATCTTTATATCTATATAATCGATGTGTATGTATGTTCCCTACGGACTCCAAAACGGCTGGACCGATTTTGATGAAATGCCTGAAAATTTAGTACGCGTTTTACGAGTTCAATTTAAATATTGTCATGTTAATTAATTTTCCTCCTAACCGGGAATAAAATGCAACTTTATTCCCACGTTTTTGACTAATAATGTGGTACTTTATTCCCGAGGGAATACAGCTATTTTATTCCCTAGTAAATCGTTTTTCGCACATAAACCAACTCGTTCCCATAGTAACCATCATTCAACTCCATTTAGGTATCACCGTACCGCGCAATAAAAAAATTTCTTCTCTAATTTCGGCGGTTGGGTGGAAAGTTTTGTATGCATCTCTGGAATAACACCTTTAATCCCTCGAATGAAAATGCCCTCGGCTCCCTACGGTCTTCTTACATTCCCGGGATTAACATGGGTGTTTATTCCCTTGATACATAAATAACTATTAGGAAACGATTGCTTCTCTCATGGGCAATTGGACAAACAAAAAATGTAGTCAATCCACTATTTATGTTCGCTAGAATACTTTTATTTACTTTCCCATTCATTTCGTATCAGACTAATTGTGAGCCACAGCGGAGCGTGGCCGGATTTAGCTAGTATTACATAAAAACTATAACCCCTTTCACCCTCTAAAAAACAAAAACCCACGATTCCAATTAAGGGTAATTTTCACCAAAATAAAGGTCTCTATAGCTCTAAAGTTAATATGTATTTACTGGACCATTTGTCTTTCAAACTCAAATTCATATTAGAAAATTATGTTTTGATTAAAAAATTAACGCATCTGACTGAAGTTATGTATAATCTACAAGAGGAGTTCAGTAGCATAGTTAAATTTACTGATTTTCTGCATCTGCTGTTGACACAAGTGGAATGGAATTGCGAAAAGCATACTGCGTAAACTTATATTCAGGGGAAATGAAGTGTAAGCAGTTTATTTCCTCATAAAATGATATTCGAATTACCTCTTACAGTCGAGGATGAAGTTTTCCAATTACCTATTGCCATCGAAACGAGAATGGTAAACTGGTGCTTTTTCAAATCCCTCCAGTATAACAACTGATCTATTAAACGGTTATTACTCCCTGATCACTTCCTTAACGTCCACTAGTCTAGATTTATAAAAATGTTGGGGCACGCCACCAAAGTTTAGATTATACGAATGGGGTCGTCCCACAGTTTTCAAAAGAAGCTGTTTTAGAAACTAGAAGGGAAAATATTATGCCCCTATTTTTTCTAGGTAAAAAAAATCGAAACATTAGTCTTATTTACAACACGGGACAAAATTCAACAGACAGAATTCAAAGTTACTAGACGCGCGGACTAATGAGAGACGCATGAACCAATGAGAATGTTTCCCTCGAAATGACGTCACAAGCGGCGGTAAATGTACAGCGTTTGAAAATTCTAAAATTCTCTTATAGTCTACGAGATGCTATCAGTGCTGAAAGACGTCAGAAAAATTCTCAAAAGAGAAGAGACAACCGCACATATTCATCAGACTGAACAAACCTTGACGTCAACAGAAGTACTGTTTTAATTTAACAATTAAAGATGTAAGCTCCATAAACGTTAAAAATGATCTCTATGACGTCAGTCCCACAAAAAAAACAACTTTAAAATAACTGTATTCACACGAATGCAGAACATGTTTTGGTTTGATGATCTTCAATTGGTACTTTATGAGGTGGCGGAAGAAGTTGGCAGTTTCACACCGTCTGCATATTGATTAAGCATTTCCAGTAATCATTTGATTTGTGCCATGCATGCAACTACAAGAATAATTAATTAGTGAATAATTTAATTTGTTTCTAAGATAGAGATGCCGTCATAATTAATTGCAGTGTTAATGCTAGTTCATAATGTTACTTGAATCTACTTATAAAGAATTAATAACTAATTCAAAACTAGCAAAAAGCCTAACGTTCCCCGTGGCATAAAAAGAACTAAATTGTCAACTTTTTCTTGTGAAAATTGTCCCATTCTTGTTCAGTCGCTATAATCAGTTCCTGAAGTGGTATGGGTGGGCTTTGTCTTCTTAATATTGCTTTATTAACCATATTCCACACGTACTCGATTCATATCCGGCGAGCTTGCTGGCCTATCCAATCTTTGCACATTTGCTTGTTTCAACACATTTTGGACCCTTCTCGTGCGATTTGGTTGAATACTATCGTCATTAGTAAAAATAAAATTCTCCACCTTTTTATTTTATTTCCCAAGATGCGAAGCATCGCTATAAGTCTTTTTGGTCTTTAAACTGTATAGTTTCTCCATGTTGAAAGAAGCTAACCTGAGATGTTATTACCCTTTTGTTGTGTTTTGTATTTTGAATAGAGGAATGATTAAATCTGATTAAAGCTAAATGTATGTAATAAAGAGGGCCCCTCAAATTATTGCTGCCAAATTTGTAACATGTGTTCCCTCAGGTGATTTTATATGGTATGACATATGTAATAATTTAACCTACTCTGCATTAAAAGTTGGGGACCAACGTAGGTTAACGATGACTTATGTGGGTGTTAACTTATCAATTATATTAAACAACCATATTTTTATAAGGAATAATAAACCTATTGGCATAAATCATATAAAAACTGTATTCTGTAATTAATTTTTCTGTATGATTAATTGTTATCGCAGAGATAAAAATTTATAATTAGTAGATATAATCTTGTTATGTAGGAGATAGTAAAGTTCATTAATGTTTTTCAGATTTTTACATTTCTTTCAGTAGTAATTTATTGTGAGATAGTAGTATTTTAAATTCCTGTGATATTGATAATTGCATATTTTCCCGGCGTTTATTACTTGCTTTTTTTATAATGCAAGTCGTGAATATTTATTATCATAAGCAACTTTTCTGGCATTTTGCTTTATGTATGTCTACATTCTTTTTATTAAGTGTTCCACTTTTACAGTTCATTAAAAAAATTAACATTTCAAGCCCGTCGCATAAATTATCACATTATAAGAGAAAGGAAAACAAATTCATGGTTACTATTACAAAGTTTTAATATGTACTAATCAAGACTAATATTTAGTTTATGGTTCTAAGTATAATTTTTTATCGAGTTTATATTTTTATATTATAAAGTGTTTAGAAGTGTCCTTCCATGATAAATATGACGAAATCGAACGTTTAGTAAGAGTACAGTAGCCCCCCGAGAGCAGGTTCTCAATTGAATTCTATGACAGTGACAGTGACATTGACAAATCAGGAGAAAGAAGATGAATTAGCTGGATTTTGTTGTATATTGACTATCCCGTGTTCTTAATTTGACCATTAGGATACATGCACGACATACGTGTTTTCATTTATCATTTAATGTACATTTACAATTCAATTTGATTTATAAAAAACTATATCGGTTGGAATCCATTTATACCGAAATCTGATCGTGTATCAAATGAATGGTTACCATGAACCACGCACTAATGGATACAATTTACATCTATCTTTAAACAGGATGGGACAGATATATCTTCTTGTTTTCTTTTGTCTTCAATAGAAATAAAAAAAAATGAGGAAAAGGAGAAAATAAATTTCTGTTGCATTTACCTACCCTTCTTTTCTTGATTCTTGCTAGTACCTATCTAAGAGGGTAGATTCCGTGTTCTAGTACTGAAGATGCCTTTGGTCATTTCCAGTTCATCATAATCAAATTGAAATGAAATCTACATTATGTTAATTTAACTGTCACTTCATCGAATCATTTCAGTAATAGCTATGTAAATGATTTAGTTAATTATTTCTGTCAGATAAATAAAATTGTAAAATCTACTCATTATGGATGCAATTTGTTATTGAGTTATTAAAGTATATTCTGTTTATGTTGTATAAAAATTAAGATGAATAATTTACCAAGCATAATTAATGAAAACGTCTTTTAGTATACAGGCTGTTTCAGAAATAAGTGCAATAATTTAAACCATTGGTACAACTCATCAAAAGCAACAACTTTCCCGAAAACTCACATTTTTCACTCCTTCAAATTCACCAGCCGCATATGGATATTTATTTTAACTTGATCTACTGAGAATCAATTGTTTTTGTCCCGGCCTGGTTATTAACATTCTATTTTTTTTGTCCCGTGCAGTTTATATTTGAAGTCAGTTTGTCGACACCGAGGGTGGTCACCGATAATTTGTTATTGTATTTCACTTGGTTACACTGTGTTAATGGACATTGTATTTTTTTTTATTTATTTAAAAAGAGGCCGCATCGGCTGCTATGGCCATTAGCGGTACAGCTGTTTGTGGTACAACTATTTATAACACATTTTATATTTTCCTTAAGTATTTGATGTCACTCAGGTAAGCTCTTAAGGAGGACCAGTTGCTGAAGACTTCTGGATATGTGACAGTTCCCAGGTTGTGTTTTGCTCTTTCGGCGACGATGGTTGGGCAATCATGTAGTAGGTGAGCTACAGTGAGGGCCTCCATTTGGCAGAAACTGCAGGTGGGCCGAGCTTTCCTCTCCAAAATCCATGAGTGGGTCAGGGCGGTGTGGCCTAAGCGAAGTCTCGCTATCGTCACCTGTGACTTGCGATCGACTGGCAGCTTCATTTGCTCTTTAATGACTGGCTGGATCCTGTGAAGGTGGCTGTCGTTTTCGTCCCAAGACGACTGCCAGCTGGTCCATATTTGTGCTCTAATACTGGCTAAGAAATCTTCCGTCAGGTTGTAGGCCACTGGTGGTAAGTTTCTGTCGGCTGCTGCCGCTTTGCCGACGAAATCTGCTTCTTCACTTCCACGAATACCAGTATGTGACGGCGTGTAGATGAACCCTAACTCGTTCCCTTAGATTAGATTAGATTAGGTGTTGAGGGGTGTGAGGGAATTTGCTCCCCTCACCGACACTTAGACCACACCGCGGGCCCATTGTGTCACCCCCTCGTGTCCCTCATTCCTGTCTCTCATCCAGCCATCCGACGTTGTCGAAAAAAGCTAGGATGGTTCCAGGCGAGGTACACCTCAAGTTGGCCCAGCTGGGCCATGTCTCCCCCAGTATGGACTTTCTGGTCGAGGCGAGAGCCGGACATTCCCGTAGGATATGTTCGAGAGTCTCGTCCTCCTCTAAACACCCCCTGCACGTTGGGTCGTTGACCACCCCCATCACGTGGAGGTGTTTATTTAGCCTGCAGTGACCGGTCCAGATGCCCACCAAAAGGCGGAGTCTGTCCCTTGACAAACGCAGACAGGACTTGGCTCTTTTAAAGCAAGGGTTTTTGATAAAAATCTTGCTTTGTCTGCAGCCTGTTGTCGTTTCCCATCTAGCACAGTGTCTAGAATGGGTGTAAGTTTTGATCAGGTTTGAGAGGTAGCGATTGGCCGGTCGGATGAGCGGTTCGGTTCCATCCGGTGTTCCCGTTGCACCCTGTCGAGCCAGCTCGTCGGCCCTCTCATTCCCCTCATTACCGTTATGTCCTCGAACCCATCTTAGCTCAACGACATTGTTTAGTGCTATTCTCGACAGTGCCAGATGGCAGTCATGTACCACTTGAGAGGTAATCCTGCCACTGGCCAGAGCCCGCAGAGCTGCTCGACTGTCGCTGAAGAAGCACATCGTTTTCTCACTGACATTGCGCCCAGTGATTTCTGTGGCGCCCCTAAGAATGGCCGCGATCTCCGTCTGGAAAATACTGGCACATTCCCCTAGGGTTGCGCTGAGATTGCAGTTCATTTCGGGGATGTGAATTCCCGCTCCAGAGCCTGCTTTCGTTTTTGATCCATCCGTGAAGATTGAAATCTCAAACTTCGGATGTTCTTCTGTATCCATATGCACTGCATAGGATTTTTCGAAAGCATATTGAGGACAGATACGGTCCGATCCCGCACCCAGGAGAGGTATTCTGTGGAGTCCCTCGCTCAAAATGCGGGCGTGCCCGCGTTCTGATTTCCCAGCTTTCCAAAGGTTACCTTCCCGCAGCCTGCGAGCGGAGGCAAGTGCCATGCCCTCCACGAAGAGATCGATGGGAGGCAGACACAGGATAGCCTCCAGAGCTGCGGTCGGGGTGGTTCTCATGGCGCCTGTCACAGCGACACATGCCATCCGTTGGATGCGTCCGAGACGTGTCATCGTTGTTTTTTGTCTGACTCTTTGCCACCAGACAATTGCTCCGTAGCTCAGCATCGGTCTGATGACGGCCGTGTAGAGCCAGAGGGTAATCCTGGGTGTTAAGCCCCAGGACCTTCCCACCGCTCTCCTACACTGCCACAGGGCGACGCTAGCTTTGTCTATTTTGCTCTCCAGGTGCTTTTTCCAAGACAGCTTATGATCCAACATAACGCCCAGGTACTTCACATCCTGCGAGAGTTTCAGCTTGACGCCGTTAAGGGAGGGCAGCCTTAGCTGTCCCATCTTCCTTTTGTTCGTGAAGAGGACTAGCTCTGTCTTTTGTGGATTCACAGCCAGAGCCTCCTTCTTACACCATTTTTGTACCAGGCAGAGTGCTGTCTGCATAAGGTCGCATAGTACATTTTCGTACTTACCAGTAAGCAGTATGACCAGGTCATCTGCGAATCCGATAGTGTAGAATCCCGCCTCGTTGAGTGTGCATAGAAGGTCGTCCACTACTATGTCCCATAGAAATGGGGAGGGAACTCCCCCCTGAGGACAGCCCTTCTTAACTCCTCCTCGAGTAGTTGCGTCCGCTACACTAATCTGTACGGTTCTGCAGTCCAGCACCCGCTGAATCCAGTCACGTACTGTTCCTGAGACATCGCGGTTCTGAAGTGCTCGCCCGACGTTATCGAAGGTGGTCTTGTCAAAAGCCCCCTCGATGTCGATGAATACTCCTAAGGAGTATAGTTTATGCTCCAGGGCTCCCTCCATCCGCCCCACCACCTCGTGTAGAGCGGACTCGGTCGATTTCCCTGGAACATATGCATGTTGGTTGGGGTGTAATGGTTTGGCCCTTAGCACCCCATCCCTTATTTGGTAGTCGCATAGTCTCTCCAAGGTTTTTAACAAAAACGATGTGAGACTTATGGGACGGAAAGATTTCGCGAGAGAATAATCTCCTCGCCCTGGTTTGGGGATAAAGACAACTCTCACCTCCCTCCACATTTCCGGTACGTATGCGAGTGCAATACATGCCCGAAAAATTATCACGAGGTTGTCCAGAATCTCCGAAAGTCCCCACTGTAGCAGGGCCGGGAATATTCCGTCCACGCCCGGTGACTTGAAGGGTTTGAAAGCTCTTATAGCCCATTCTACGCTAGTATGGTTCACAATTCGCGCAGCCTCAGCCCAGTCCTCCAGGGAGGGGGCTTTCGGACAGCTTTGGATCGGATTCACATCCGTTGTGACCACACAGCCCGGAAAATGTGTAGCCATCAGTACCTTGACTGTTTCATCGGCAGAGTCCGTGTATGTGCCGTCCTCTTTCTTCAAGCTACCTACTTGCTGTCTCGGATCCTTTGACAGGATTTTCATCAGCCGGGCAGCGGTGGTGGTACATTCGAGGTCCCCACAGAATTTTCTCCATGATGACCTCTGCTTAGAACGAACGTCTTTTTTGTATTGCCGCTGGTATTCTTTAAATTCGTCCCAGTCGGCTGCATTTTTGGTCCTTTTGGCTTTATTGAATAGCTTGCGCAGATAGGCTTTTCCCCTTTCCAGTTCCTTACACCACCATGTGGTGTTGTGGCCCTGGCGGGTGCCTGATCTCAGCGGACAAGCTTGCTCATAAGACGTCATCAGAGACCTAGTAAGGTCAGTAACTGCCCTCTCCAGTTCTCCGATCGTCTTAAGGTCATTAGAGATATCGAGCCGACCTCTGACATTTGACAGGTTTTCTAGAAATAGATCCCTGTCAGTTTGTTTTGGGTTCCTGTACGGCTTCGGTAACATCTCTTTTGCTTCTAACAAAAACGTTATCCATCTATGGTCTGACATGGTCACATGCGATGATACTTGCCAGTCCCTTACATGTTTGGAAATCTCTTGTGTCGCGAGAGTGATGTCTATCACAGTCTGACACCTCGAGGTGATAAACGTAGGTTTGCTCCCTCGATTGAGTATTTCTAACTTTGTGCTCGTAAGATATTCGAGCAGTGCTGTTCCTCTGCTGTTGCAATCACCGCTCCCCCATACGATGTGGTGTGCGTTGGCATCGCATCCAGCAATGAGTTGTTTTCCTTCCCTTTCGCAATGTCGAACCAGGTCCGCCAGCTCCTTCGAAGGGGGTGGCTCCCTGGAGTCGCCGGGGAGGTATACTGAGGCAAAGACTACCTTTATTACATTCCCTCCAAAGTCCAGGTTGACCTGCACGGCCGTGATGTCCCGGTTGCAGTATCCCGTCAGTTGGAAGGCGTCTTGTTGACCTGAAACATAAACACAAGTTCTGGGTCTTTCTTTGAGGGACCCCACGTAGATGGTCCCTGTGGGTTTGTCGCCCATGCCACAGACCCGGTTGCCTACGCACCACGGTTCTTGTAGCAGGGCTATTGTTATCTGCTTTGCTGTCAGGTGACGACTTAGGGTGACAGCCGCCTCCCGACAGCGGTGCAGGTTTGCTTGAATTAGTGTGGATCCTTTGGCCATTAGACCGGATCCACACTATCTGTAGGATCGTGGAGTTCACTTGACGTGTCCTCGACGTCCGTATTTTGGGTAGGGGTTATGATCCCCTCCCTAGGTTCTAGGATCCTAGAGGATTCATCAGCAGGGCTTACCTCCATCGTCGTCGGTGCTGGTTCGACCGGCGGCGTTGGAGCCTGTTGCGTCTGCTGGGTCTCCTCTTGGGTCCTAACAATCTTTAGCGTGAGTCGTCCTAACATGTAGTCGACTCTATCGCTCTTAGTTGCCAGGATGTTTCTTTCTCCAGACATGAGTCCGAAAACTAGAAGTTTACCCAATGGTTCTTCCCGTTCGGCCTCATGGAAGAGGATCCATCCTGGTACATTTGCCCATTTATTTTGGATGTCCAGTCGTTTAAGGACGTCCTCAGTGGACACCGGTTGACCCGGAATCCACAGAGTCGCCTTGCACAGCCTGGGCAGCTCCTCAACGGGTATAATTGTAAGCAGAGCTCCCTCCCAAAGATCTCGGAGGTTCGCTACAGCTTGCTGTAGCCAATTACGGGTATGCATGTCTCTGCAGGTTATCTTAAGGACACCGCCTGCAAAGATGCACCCGTCAAAGGCGGGGATCGGGTCTTCTGGTCCTAACCCATAAAGGGTCTCGACGAAAAGTCCCTCGATTTTTTCCCGCACAATTCGTGCCTTACTCTCTTCGAGCTGGCACCGAGGATCTTTCCGGTCAATGACCGCCATGCGAAGGTGGCTGGTGGTCATCTCCCGGTAGCTAGCGTCGCCCGTGGTCCTTGCGGGTCCGGGTCTCGGCTGTTGCTGTTGGCTCCCAGGTGCTTGTCGCCGCCCCTGCGTGGCCTGTCTTCGTTGCGGCTGCCGCTGGAGTTGTTGCCGCTGTTGTGCAAGCGGCTGCCGCTGTTGTTGTGGACGCTGGCCTTCGACCCTCCTAGCCCGCTTTCCGCGATTTTTCGCCGGGCTGGAGCCGTCGGAGCGCAATCGCTTGCCAGTCGCCACTGCTCCTTGCGACGTAGTCGCCACACCGGACGTCGACGGTCCTGCTCCACCCGAAGGTGTCGTCTGTCCCGTGAGACGTCCGGCTGCTCCTACGTCAGCTCTTACGTTTGCTGCAGGGAGGGCGCCTTCACGCCGCTGCCTCTGCAGCTTTCTTCTTTGAGCTCCGGAGAGCTTTTTTCTGGGATCTTGCGATCCCTGGTCTTCTTTGGGATGAGGTTCCATACTGTGAGGTTTATCTTCATCTCCCAAGCTCCCCACCCGCCACGGAGCCCCATATGGGGACGTCGAAATTCGAACGCCAGGGCTACTTGAGAGATATAGCCCCCAGGAGGTTGTTGCACACAGCCTATGCGGTCTGCCGAAGCCGCCCACGCAGCTGCATGCCCCAATTCTCCCTAAGGGCTCACCCCGCCGGCCCTCTGACGGGACGACACAGCCGATTGATCGAGGTGGGTTAGTCTCGACCGCCCGTCTAGGGTGAAATCCGGGCCAAAGTGGCGTGTTGCCCTCCCAAGGCCGCAGCCAAGATCAGGCTCAACCACCAGGATCCCTTCATCCACCCGCACGGGTCGCCACGCACGGCACAAACACGTGGGTAACTGTTTATACACCTGCAACACCAGTCACCATGTTGCAAGGGGAAGTTTTTATAGTGGTACTTCATCCACGCGGCACAGTCACTTAAGACCAACCCCCGTGCCCCCTGTCGGCAGACAGGCGGTTTACGGTATGCGTCACGAGCTGGTCCGCGGCGAGGGGCTTTCGTTCAGCACAGCGGGGGGTTTAGACCCCGGTCTTCCCTACTAACCCCCCACTAGGCAGAGTCAGAGACTCTCCCCATTCTCCTATCCGCCACCTGGAGACGCGCCTGGTAGGTAGCTCAACCCCCAACTCGTTCCCTTGCCGGTGTATGAGTTGACGCGTTTCGGTTATCTCTCGCACAAGTGGATTGTCGGAGTAGAGGTGTTGAATCGCTTGTAGCGCACTGCATGAGTCTGAACATACAACGCATTCGGGACTGTCGCTTTCTGTTATGATCAAAAGCGCTTTAAGCAGCGCTGCGAGTTCTGCCCAGAAAATGCTGCTGTAGGGGGCCAGGTGTATTCGCGCCGTTTGGGTGTGAGAGAACACTGCTGCCCCAACATCATTTTCAATCTTTGAACCGTCTGTGTACATAAATGTTGCAGTCGGGAATCTGTCCCTGAGCTGATGGAATGCGTTGATGAGAAGACTGGGTGGTCTGCCTTTCGATATTTGGCCAGGTCGTAAAGGATACTAGGTCGTTCTATCATCCATGGAGGGGTAGAAAGGTGCGTATAAGGTAGTGTGGTGCTGTGGGAATAATAATCGGTGGTTGGAATGAGTGGTAGCTCTTTCGGATGCTCTTGCCGCATAGGCTAGAGTAAGTTGCTCATATCTCAAAGTTAAGGTTGGCTCCTGACATAGAGCATGCATGCTAGCCGTGGGAGTTGTGCGGAATGCGCCAAGAGCGATTCGTAGGGCTGCGTTCTGTATCACTTCAAGTTGCCTGAAGGTTGTTTTAGCACAAGTTCCATAAGCTATTAAACCGTATTCGATTCTCGAGCGTATTAGGCTTCGATAAATGCTCAGCAAAATGTTAGTGTCGGCTCCCCAGCTTTGACTTGCCAGGCTGCGTAGGAGTCCTAGGATCTTAGTGCAAGTTGCACGTAGGGATGTGATGTGCGCCTTCCAATTTAGTTGTGAATCGAAGATGATTCCTAGGAATCGGACGATTCTAGGTTTACTATGTTATCCAAAGTGGAGCGATGCTTTCGGAAGCCGTTTTGAGCATTTGAGAGTGCATTACTGTTTTCCAGCCGCCAAAGTAGTCCCCGATTAACCATCTATCCGAGTACTTAGCACATGTTACACGTGAGAGAAATTGGTCGAAAGGAGTTTGGTGTGGTGTCTGTTTTGTTGGGTTTCTTAAAGGGTAGAACTATTGCTTGAGTCCATGCCTTAGGAAAGCGGTGTGTGGTCCAAATCAGATTGTATATTTGTAGAAGATGCACTTTCCCCTTGTTTGGTAAATTTTGCAGAAACTTGAGAGGGATGTCGTCTGGGCCAGGACTTGTTGTTCTAGAGGTTGAGATGGCATCTTCTAGCTCTGCCATGGTAAATGATTGGTTATCTGGGTGAGTTGGTGTAAATTCTGTGGTTGGCATGCTTTCTGTTTCTCTCGCCTGCTTAAATTTTTGAAATCGCTTATCATAGTTTGCATTGCTTGAAAAGTTCTGAAATTGTGTAGCTAGAATCTCTACAGTCTCTTCATTTGTACTTGCTGCTTCTCCGTTTTCGTTAGTTACTCTGATTGTTGAATTGTGAGACACTCCCTTAATTTTCCTTACTTTGCTCCAGACTTCGCGTATTGGAGTCGTTGATGTGATGGTAGAAACATAGGCTTGCCAGGATTCTCTTTTACTTTGCTTCAATGTAAAGCGCTTTTTGGCGCGCGCTCTTTTAAAGGCAATGATGTTTTCGATGGTGGGTCTTCTCTTCATTTTATTGAAGGCTGTTTTACAGTTTGCTATTGCTTCTGCGCACTTTTCATTCCACCAGGGAACGGGATGATGTTTTTGTCGACTGGAACAATTCACTTTTTAACATGTTTATGGGCTGCTTGCAGTATCACGTCGTTAAAGAGGTTCAATGTGTAGTTTATGCTGTCTTCTTCATTTATCATCGGCAATTGTTTGTCGACTTCTTCCGCAAATTTTTGAAAATCTGCGTCTTGCATACTCCATCTGGGCTGTAGTTGGAAGTCCGTGGCATGGTAGAGTTCATGGGAGTCGAGGGGCTGTTAACTTGGAAAAAAATTGTACAACTAATTCCACATGGAATTAATTCAAGGTAATCACAAACAATTCCGGTAATTCCGATTCGAGGAATTAATTCGCATGTAATCGTGGTAATCGCAGTAATTCGTAGGTAATTCCAATAATCAGGAAATAATTCCCACAAGAAGTAACTAAGTCCGGTAATCAACAGGTAATTCCGGTAATTCCAACAAAAGATGAAGCACTTCATCCAATGGAGTAGTATACAAAATTTGGAAACTTTTTTTATAAATAAAACTGCTTAAAATAGAGTACTCCTATTTTTTGGTTTTGCTCAAATCATAACCGTTTTCATGAAATAAATGTACAACGTATACAAACGTTTTCTACAAGATAATTCAGCCAACCAAAGTGTCATTTGTGCAACAACATTAAATGTCGGGAAACTGTTAAGGCCACGTGTTCGGAACCAAGAAGACCCACTCATCCATTTTCCAAAATTATCAATGAAATGGCGACCCATCTCTTTAGAAAATATGGCAAGGTATCTCTATGCCGGTTGGTTGAATGATCTGCAAATACAAATGCATTAACTTCACGTTAATGACAAAATTGTTTCTTAATATTAATGTAAAACTGGAGATAGTAAAAATAGTTCAAACTAATTTGTTTTGGTACAACGTATACAAGCGTTTTCTACAAGATAATTCAGCCAACCAAAGTGTCGTTTGTGCATAATCATTAAATATCGGGAAACTGTTAAGTCCACGTGTTCGGAACCAAAAAGACCCACTCATCCATTTTCCAAAATTATCAATGAAATAGCGACCCATCTCTTTAGAAAATATGGCAAGGTATCTCTATGCCGGTTGGTTGAAGGATCTGCAAATACAAATGCATTAACTTCACGTTAATGACAAAATTGTTTCATAATATTAATGTAAAAGTGGAGATAGTAAAAATAGTTCAAACTAATTTGTTTTGGTACAACGTATACAAGCGTTTTCTACAAGATAATTCAGCCAACCAAAGTGTCATTTGTGCAACATCATTAAATATCGGGAAACTGTTAAGGCCACGTGTTCGGAACCAAGAAGACCCACTCATCCATTTTCCAAAATTATCAATGAAATAGCGACCCATCTCTTTAGAAAATATGGCAAGGTATCTCTATGCCGGTTGGTTGAATGATCTGCAAATACAAATGCATTAACTTCACGTTAATGACAAAATTGTTTCTTAATATTAATGTAAAACTGGAGATAGTAAAAATAGTTCAAGCTAATTTGTTTTGGTACAACGTATACAAGCGTTTTCTACAAGATAATTCAGCCAACCAAAGTGTCATTTGTGCAACATCATTAAATATCGGGAAACTGTTAAGGCCACGTGTTCGGAACCACGAAGACTCACTCATCACTCACTCATCATCACTCATTTTCCAAAAACTGTTTGGTGTTTAGCTGGCGGTCTCTCGAAGACGTATAGTTGGATCTGTTTTTTTTTTTTGTTTTTTTTTTTTTTTTGAAGGAACGGTAAATGCCGAGAGATATCGCAATAATTTACTCGAACCTTTTTTCCAAAACCTTCATGATGGCGAACCTCTACATGGGTACTTCCAGCAGGATAATGCACCAGCTTACAGGACAAGGGAAACTATGGACCGAATTCACGAGTTTTATGATGATCGAGTCATTCAATTTCCGCTTCGAAGTCCGGACCTGGCAGTTCTAAATTATTTCATATTCTCGTATCTCAAAAACACAGTATTGTATATAATTGTACTATCAGATGTTGTAAAATGCATTTGAAAATATGAAACCGAGAGTTAACAGCTGCATTGAAGCTGGGGGAGAACACTTTGAACATTTGCTGTAATTGACTGCGCAAGTGTAGGGTCGCGGTGGAAGGTGGGTCATAGTGCTTGAATTATTATTTTATATGTGTAGACTACCCATAAGTAGAAATAAACGCTAACATTCATTGCTTTTATTTGAAGAAAACATGATCCAAAATTTAGACCTTGAGTCCTATATATTTTCGTAAGGGGGCTAATATATATTTTTTATTAATTTTCTTCTTACTTCTGGGATGATGCGCTACAACGTTCCGAACTCGGAATACGCTAATTTTGCGACACCGTGTATAATGTATTTAATATGTGTTACAAATACATTAAATAATAAATAGTCTGTGGTCAAACAGTCGCACAGAGCACTGAATGTTCCTTTTTCATATGTATTGTAGGGAATTAGGGCAAACAGCACACGTTAATGACATTTAAACACGCTCACAGCTGACGTAATAAAACAAAATTAAAAAAATATAATTATTTGCCATGATTACAGATGTGTCTATTATTTAAAAAAAGAACCCCAATTACGTTCAGGCTTACAAATTTAATTGATTACGGTCGGATTCTGACCACTGGACGAACAGTAGTAGAAATAAAACCTGGATATAATTCAAGTAATTCCAGAATAATTCCATATTATTTGAAGCTAATTCTAGTAATTCTAGGGTAATTCCAGTAATTCACAAGTACTTCCATAATTTTGAGTACTTGAAATAATTCCATGTAATTCCAAACTAATTCCGTCAATTCCGATAGTACTCGGAATTAATTCTCGCAAGATGTACAACTAATTCCATAGTTAACAGCCCCTCGATGGGAGTATATCTTTATGGGGTAGTGGTCACTACTGTGCAGATATGGCTCAACTTCCCAAGTGAATTTATGCGCCACGGTGGCACTGCAAAACGTAACGTCTATCGCCGAGAAAGTTCCGTTTGCGGCGTTAAATCTTGTATTAGCTCCGGTGTTTAGGAGAATCAAGTTGCATTCTTCCATTAAGTTTTCCAGCATTTCACCTCGGGCATCAGTTTGATTCGAACCCCATATCACATTATGCGCGTTGAAATCTCCTAGTAAAAGAAATGGTCGGGGTAGTTGTCTAGTTAAATCATTGAGTTCTAGTGCGGTTACTGTCACCCTTGGCGGTAGGTAGACATTGCAGACTGTCATTTTTTGTGTTGGTAAGTTTAGCGAAGCTGCAATTGTTTCGAGATGTATCACTTTGCAGGGAATATCCTCTTTAACGTAAACTGCCACTCCCCCAGAAGCTCTCTCCATAATAGTTCTGTTTTTGTAAAATGTTTGGTATGTTCTTATGTTTCTTACGTTCTGATTTGTGAAGTGCGTTTCTTGAAGGCAAACAATTGACGGTTTTTGGCTTGAAATAAGGAGCTGGAGGTTTACTAGATGTGAAGCGTAGCCGTTTAGGTTCCACTGTAGTATTTTTGGGAAGTCGCTTTGAGAAGTGAAGAGGAAGGAGAGAGATAAATTAGTTCAAGCTGGTAAGGGAGGAGTCTGAAAGGTTTGCGTCTGTGTCTGATGTCTCTGATAGTAATTGCTTTTTGTAGTTACATTGTTTCATTATTCTGTTTCGATACTTTGTGCACCTCTGTTTCAAGCCTTTATCTTTAAGATGGGAATGCAGCTTCATCAGAAGCTCGAGGAAGTGTTCTGTGTCATCAGTAAATTCTTCTACCAGAGCTAAGGGATCTTTGCAGCCTGATGCATTGTTGAAGAAGTGAATTATTTCTAAACAAGAAGAATGTTCTTAAATCCAAGTGGAGTAAATTTAAATTAAAAAATTTAAATATATCTAAGTCGAACTCCACAAACTTTAATCAGCGTAAAATTATAAATGGTACATGTTTCGGCAGAACACTTCTGCCATCATCAGCCCTTAAAGAATATAAAAAATTATAATTTCGAATTCGTTAGGCTTCTGTGGCACACGTATTAACATCGACCACTCGTATTCGGACAGTGTATTAATTTACACATAGCGAGACTATGTGCAACGCTTCCCAAATCGCCAAGTGCCTATTTGGTGCCTTGTGATTGTGTTTTGCAAAATTTTGTAATATCGCATTATACCATTTGAAGAATTTTGAAAGATCAACAATTGTATCCCTATCGCGTACAGAAAGTCCAATTTTTACAATCTGAGGATTTAACTGAGCATGTAATCATAATAATTTAATAAACAAGCAGTTAAATTGAAGCACCAGGTATTTTCAGCTTAAATAATACGCACGTATGCGCAGACGAGAATCCGCATGCTATTAGGCGCCACAATTTTAATTTAATTGTTTTCTTAAGTTTTTTGTCGTGCGTTATCATCGTCCAGCGGTTCAGTAGCGGGTAACTAAATTAACGCTAAGACTTGTCTGTAGCTTCAACAAAAGGTGGTTCTTTTCTGTAATTTATGTAATGATCTTTTTAGAGAAAATACACATTTGTATGAATATAATTACTTGATGCAAGAACCGTTTAACAGCAAACAAGCGTAATTAATGGTTTAGGCAATTAATAAAGAGGTGTTGAAGTCTAATGTTGTTTGGTACTCAGTTTGTAAATATGAAATATTATGTATTAGCATTATTATACATGGTTGAGGTTATTTAAATTTTATTTCTGCGAGAAGCTTTCTTTAATTAGTAAGTAAATTGAAAACCATTTGTATCAATTAACATTTAGATAAATGACGGAAAATTATAAAGAATTATGAATTTTTTCAACTTTTACATTAGATGTTATTAAGTCATAACATTTATTATTTAAATTAAAATTTTGCTGACTATAAATAGCTAATTTACAATATTTGTCAATGGCGAGCGACAACATAACTACATCCATACATTTTCATAAATTATAATATATTTTTTTCTTTAGTGAGATCCTGGGCATAATACTTGTCTTTCCATCTAGATTTATTAATCAATTACAAAGTTAAAGGCACTTTAATAACAACTTTGTTTTGCGGAGTTTTGAATTGGCAACACATGTGTCGTTGATTTTAAACTGTACATGAAAGTGGGTAGATCAAAAGTGTTTTAACATAAATCGTCATAAACGCATTATGGTAGACTGTAGTAAAAAACACTAAGCTTTTAACTAAAAATAGATATATTGACTTGCAGTTATTACCAAAATTATTTTTATTGAGTCTCAAATTACCAAATTTCCCCAGAGTATCCCGTCAAAGGTAAAGTGAATTTAAAGCCGAGAGAGTTTGTATTCATCCCCGGTTTACATAGTCACATCCGCTGCATAATTTTTCCAATTCAATTAAGGTAATGTGCTCCGTTGCAAAACAGTCATAAAGGCCCTAAGAAATTGTCTCTTTGCACCTCTTTATTTGCGTGTGTCTACAACATATTGCGAGACCCACCGGTGCCATTCTAACCGCAACGGAAATTCGCAGCTTTGTGCTAGTGTCACACATCCTCCCCTGTACTCCGAGCTTTCGACCAGTGTAATTAACGTCGAAAGTCCAGACATTACGTGGTTTCATTAGTTTCATTAGGATAGAGATTACATCAGTTGCATTGACAAATGTGTAAACTTTGATGGTATAATATTAATAAACTGCATAAAGGCTTTTTACTCCCATAAAAACCTTGATTAATTGCTTATGATCCACGAGGAAGTTGTCTTTTTCGGCGATTAACTACTACAAGAGGTGATACGGGTCAACGTGTAGTAATCGTTTTACTGCGGCAGCTCGAGCAGCCATTGTTCGACGATGTGAATTTTTAATAAAGTAGCTGCATCGAGATGTTCGACTTTTTCTTTTCTTCCTGTTGTTTACTGCGGATGATTTCAGTCTTGTCAGATTGTTGATAGCGAACTCACTTACAACTTTGCTGAGATACATCAAGTAAATGCTTCACACACTTGACTCTAATATGTTTAGAACATGGGATATTTATTGCTTGTTTTCTCTCTTGAAATAGTGTTGCTGTTTTTATAGAAAGTGGCTTATATTAGTATATCGTTCGATAAGAATTTAATCATTAGAGGCGGTAGGAATTTTTACTGAACTGTCACAGAAACGTAAATAATCGTAAAGACTACAAGAATGTCACTTGATAAAATCAAATTGGCTGCATAAATTTAATCTGTATCAAAAGGCGGTATAACTGATTATCTAATGATAAACCAAAAATTCAAAACCATTTTATCTATACTGTACTAGATCAGAGATATCAGAATCATACAAAATATTTATCGAGCCCGTCAATATTTGTTTGATCGTTTGTTCGTATGTTATGCGCTCCTAAACCGGTGAACAGATCGTTATGATATTTTGACCACAAATAATATTCGCAATGAGGAGTAACATAGGGGGGTTGACGACCCCAATGTCTCACATCTTTTTCGTAAAAAAAATATAAAGGTGAAACCGAGAAAAAGTGAGTACTGTCAGATAAAAATGTCACTCATCAGTTTTCGTCAATATCATTTCACAAGGGAGGAATAGTGCGGTGAAGTCGATAGAGAAGTGCCAAAATTTATTGTGGACGTGTCTGGGGTGGCTTTCGAAGTGGGCGCAACTTTAAATTCTACTTGGATAGGACGTGCAATCGTCAAGTAACGCCAACCAATTTATAACACTAATTTGCTGTTCACAAAAAATTTCACTTCAAGAAAATACTTAAAATGCCAAAAAAAAGAAGACCATCTGTTGGAAAATCAACAAAAAAATCGAGGCAAATGAAATCCAATAGGACAGCTGCGACACCTGAACAACAGTATACGTTCGAATCAGAGCTTCAGCTTCAAGAGCTGCTGAAACACCGGAACAACATCGCGTCCATTGAAACGACCATCCACAATGGATAATGTAAGAGGAAGATGTGCTCATCCCGCGCATACCAATGGTTCGATTTGGCTTTCGATTTCAAACGGGTTCAATTCTCAGTACGCCTTGCTTTCGCTGTTACCATTAACAATGTCACTGGGTGTTGCTGGGGTCAATTTGGGAAGGTCATGTTTCTCACATGGCCAATTATATGTTGCTGGCTACAGAGAGGCAACAACGAAAAACATATTTATGTATGCGCCAAATGGGAAAACCAAAAATATTGTTTACCAGACTGCTATAGAATAAGGGAAAAAAATACATATTTCTAGATACTGTTCACTAAAAAGGAATGTGTTTTATTATTTGTATGTTTATGTGTTTCTATGTTGCACCAGTCAACGGATCGATATGAAATTTTGACTACAAATAAAATAATATTCGTCAAGAGACGTGTAATGAGCGTAACGCCACCCGGATCGATTCATTGTTTACCCATCCTGGTTCACCTGTTCGTTGCACTGGTCCAATCGGATGAGAATAATTATGTTTCGTAACTCGAACAAATCCAAATCCTAAAACTCCCCTTTAAAACTTTGCTTTCTGGGATTGTATGGGTATAATAATCGATATGATGGTTTAATGAAACCGGCTTTTCATTATAAATTATGGTGGATTTTTCAAGTTTAGGTCTCTATAAGAAAGAAATAGTCGCTGAGCTCGCAGCCCCGAGAGTTCTTAATTAGGGAGGTTGAAAAAAATGTCTTCCATGAAGTGACCTCATATCAACTAAGATTTGCAACTTTTTTTCTTTTTTTGTAATTTTATAACAAGCAAAACCAGTCAAGACCAAAAATATTCTTCTTCAAACAAATAAAATAAGCATTCAACAAAGCCATACTGATATATTGTAAACTAGCTGACCCGACGAACTTCGTACCGCCTCAGAATCAATAAATGTTGTGTTAACTTATTGGTTGAATTAAGTGTTTTATCAAAGGATAATGCACAACACGCCAACTACTGACGTTACCGGAATTCCATATAAAATGTATGAGAAAAATTTTTTCGTTCATTTTCGTTAATCTTTTAATAGTTATTCGCCACCGAAAAAAAATTGTCAATCCGTTCTCGAGATATCATCAAAAAAATTGTGTCTGGAGTCCACGCGCAACAGAAGTGAAACTTTGCAGTTTACTCCTTAAGAATTGATTTTCATTTTTAAAGCCCGGTACTACAAATATTTGTGGCCGGCGTTATTTGTTACTCCTCTATCTCAATGTTTTAATAGTTATTCTGTTATTCGGGGCGGAGACAAATTCAACAAATCAAAGATCACAAAAATGGGTCGAGCAGTTCTTGAGTTGGGGCCCCTCTGAACCCCCCTGTCCTTGTTTTAATAGTTATCTCTTTGTAAGAACCGAACTTCAAGGAGTATTTAAAAAAAGAGATGAATGAAATCGGTTTAGTCTTTTTTATACAGGATGTTCCAAAATTAACGAAAAAAAAAAAAACATACCGCAAAGAACGTGTACGAATAATATGCTTTAAAAATATACACTGTTAACTTAGGTAAAAAGTTATAAGGTAGTAAACATAAAGTTAAAATTTCCTGTTACTGTGACTTTTCGAAAATAAATTAATCTTCTCAGATCTCGATAAACGTAATTATCAATTGTGAATAAAAAACATTACATTTTGGTTTGTAACCTGATTTTTTAAGCTTACGTTTTATTTATTTTAATATAATTTTTTTATTTTTTTATTTTTTTTTCTTACTATTTGTGGCTTATTGTGTTACGTTTTACCTTTTTTTCCTTTAATTTTGGAACACCCGGTATATATAGATTTGTCGCTTCCATAGATCAATGGTCACATCCATGGATATATTTTTTATCATCCACGGAGGCATGAAAGTGACTTTTTATGTATTAAAATTTTCAAAACATAACCTCTAAATCAGATATGTAGTTGATGACTTTGTGTTTATCATGTAAAAATGCAATTAAATCACATATATCCAAAGTTTCATTAATGAAGATTACAACAGCTGCCACGGTTGTGACCGTTATGCTCGACGAGTTGTGAGAATAAAAATTGAACTTAAATTTTCTTGTTGTGATTACGACACCGGTATAAACAGACCACTGTCAGTAGTGTGTCTACAGCCATTAGGATTTTGTTACCCGCACAATATTTTTTAAAATAAGAGGAGTGTGACATAGGTCCATGGAAGTGACAAAAAAACTTATGACGATTCATATAATAATCTTTGTAACTATGGATATTTTATTGTCCTATTTAATGAGTTATTTATCGTAGTTGATATTGGCTCACTTTAAAAGTAGATATTGTAAAGAAGTAGAGTTCTGATTTTTTTTTCTCGCGAAAGCGGGGTGATCACACCCACGGAAGTGACATTTGTGACGCTTTAAAGCTTAATAAAAAATTAACTGTGTGGGTTATTTACATAAATTTAACTTTAGAGGATAGTATTAATTTCATCTATTATTTACTAAAAAAAATCACCAATCCGATAATTAAGTATTACGGATTAGAAAAATGGTGTGCACACCGATTTTTGACGAAAATGAGAATTACCCATATTGTAACGTTGCCTGAGCGATCCGGGCGGGTTCCGCAGCTGGTGCATTTTATTAAAATTTCATTGTTTAAACTAGGTACAATTTGAACGACTGATTTTTCACAGTAACTCTGGTTGGTTACTTTCTTGGCCGACTGACTTGTTCACTGCTCTTCCTGTACACTACTGACTCGTTCGCCCCCTTTTTACACTTCACCCTTGCGACGCGACCAAACGTTCTGGAGTGATGACATCATCCTAGGTGAACATCTGTCCTGACACAATACGACTTCCTGTGCGGCCGTCGTCTAGACCTAGAGAAGCTTCTGGACTCATGACATCATCCGCTGTGAATAGTCGGCAGGTTAGTCAACCACTGAAAGAAATAACAGACGATTTACGCATAACGAGGCTTTGTGATCGAACCATGTTAGTGTTACGCCGGCTCCAGACGGCATGCAAGTGTAGGCCAATGTGGGTTCGCTCTTCGACCAGTTCAATTTTTGTTAACATTTGTCATTAAATTTATAGTAATAAAATCATCAGTGTGATTTTTTCCAAACTTTTATTTAAGAAATTTTATGTCTTTCAAAAAATGGATTATTGCTTGGAAAGTCACGATGTCTGGTTTGTTATTTATGATTTTAGTTACACTGCATACCGAACCGATGATAGATAACCCCTTACAAGGGGGCTGTCAGCGCTGTCTGATGACTTTAGAGTCTTCTGTGTGAGGCATAATTGCCGCTGACACGAGAACAAAATTAAGATGGGTGAACGAATTGTAAGACGTCACGTCAAAAAGAATGGAGAACAGCAGAACGACCTATGAAGAAGCAGGAGGAAAAATGTCGAGAGTGTTTTTAATTTTACTTCATTATAACTGATTATTCTATATAACGGTTTACCGTTGAACCTATCATTACAATCACAGGAACATGTCTGATTTATGGCGTATCAATCTCAAGAATTCACGAGACACCTGTTTGCCGATTTGATTTGTTTATGTAATGAATGTCTCAAATTACACATGAAACTGTAATCTACAATCGAGGAGCTTATAAATCAAATTTACTCGGTGTAAAATCTGAAACTGCTTCCTGTACGCATTCTGACATTGATACGACTTTATAAAAATTTGCTGCAGACGAAGTAAAAAATCGAGTTAACCAGATTTATTATATTCATCAAAAGTTAACATATCCCAGCACACATTTTAATTGACATTTCGACAGTTTGAATTAATTATGTGCTTTGCAATTATTAGTCTGAAATTAACATAACTGACAAATAGCTTTTATAATATTAGCACGTTAATCCAAACGGCAATATCACCATTTTTTTAAATGCATATTGTAGCAGTCCCACCCTTTAGTACATTTACGCTCCGCGGTCCGGTTCCCGTTGGAGCCACCGTCGCCTGGTGACCCATCGTCAACTACCACCGCCGCATAAAAGGGCTGTTCCTACCGCGGAAAAGCCAGAGCCACTGACTTATTCTCACTATTCTACCTACAGTTGCACTTACCTTTTTTCTTCGACGCAGTTAAGTATAGCCTATTTTTTTGTATACATCTATATACCGTGCGATCATTTAAATTATAAATTAGAGTAGGCTGTGAAATTTAAATTAGGTTGGCACTACTTACTTTTGACAATTTGAAGTGTCAAAGTGACAAGTAACTCAGATCAGAGGATCAGAGGAGATTCTTGTATTACCGAGCTGAAGGTAAACATGTGGTAGAGAGGTTATGTAGCGAAAAATAGAGAAATAGAAGGTGATATAAAGAAAAAAATAGAGAAGATATTGAGAAAAGCGAGAAGAGGTATTAGAGAAAGGTAGGAAGAAAGAATTGGACAGGGAAGAGGAGATATAGTCAGGAAAAAGAATAAATCGGCGAAGCCGGAATACAACGACATCTAGGACTCTTACCTGGAGGAAAGGAAAAGAAAGAGAAAAGGGGAGGGTAGAACAGAAAAACAACAAGAGGAGGAAGAGAAATTTTTTCAAAAAAGTAAAAAGACGGCGAGGTCTCCTGGAGTAAAGAAAACACAGAAGACATCAGAGAAAGAGAAGGAAACGGACACAGAGATGGAGAAAAAAATATTGGAGCTGTTGCAAGTGTTGAAGGAGGAGATGAAAGAAAGAAGACGAGAAAACAATGAACTCAAGAGAGAGATAGAGAGGCAGAGAGAAGAATTTAAAGAGAAGGAGAAGAGATGGGAAGGAGAGAGTGGGAAAGCTGGAAGAGAGAATGGAAAGCGAAGAGAAGAAACAGGAAGAACAACATCGTGATAACAGGATGGGACGGGAAAGAAAAAGTCATGTAAAAAAAGAGGATGTAGAGAAGTTTTTGAAGGAAAATGTAGAGGATAGTAAAGTAAAAAATTGTTACAGGATTAACAAGGATCAAGTATTGGTGGAGATGGAGGGATGGGGTGAGAAGGAAAGAATAATGAAGCACAAAGGAAAATTGAGGGAGAAGAGGGAAACAAGGGGGATATACATAGACAACGACCTCACAAAGAAAGAAAGAGATTTACAAAAGAAACTAAGAAGTTTGGCGAAGGAAAAAAGGGAAGAAGGAAAAAAGGGAAGAAGGAAAAAAGGGAAGAAGGAAAAAAGGGAAGAAGGAAAAGAAGTAAGAGTGGGATACAGGAAATTAATAGTGGACGGGGAGCAATGGAGATGGAATGAAAAGAGAGAGAGACTAGAGGTTTTCCAATAAGAAGAAGAAGGGGAGGAGGGAAAAAGGGGGACAACGGCAAAATAAAAAGGACAATGAAACCGGAAAAAAGAAACAAAGAAGGAAGTAGGAGGGAAACTAAGGAAGGAAAGGGGAAATCAAAGAAGGTAACGAGAAAAACAGGGGTGAGGGCACTATTTTGGAATGTAGCGGGACTAGAGAAAAAAGAAGAAGATTTTTGGGACCATGTGAAGGAGTTCGATATTGTTGGATTAACAGAAACATGGTCAGAAAGCTGGGAAAAAATAGAAAAACTGTTACCAAAGGAGTTCAAGTGGGAATGGCAAGGGGCGAGAAGGGGAAAGAAAAAAGGAAGAGCAGCAGGGGGAATAATAACAGGGGTAAAAAAAGGAATAAAAGAGAATACTAAAAAGAAGGGAGAAGAGGAAGGTCACATGGTGAGAAACGTTAAAATAGACAGTAAATGGTGGAAAATAGTGACAGTGTACAGCAAAGAGATGAAAGAAACAATAAGCAAGATAGAAGAAACATTAAAAGACAACAGGGAAGAATGTCTGCTTCTGGGAGGGGATTTTAACGGGAGAATTCGGGAAAGAGGAGCCAGGGATTGGGAAGAAGAGAGAGGAGAGGGAAAAAGAAAATCCAAAGACAAGAAAGAAAACGCGGAAGGGAAGAAGTTGATGGAATGGATAGAACAAAAAGGATCGGAAGTGCTGAATGGACATAAACAAGGGGACGAAGAAGGAGAATGGACCTACATAGGCGGTAGAGGAGAGACGGTGATAAACTACGGAATAGTAAACGAAGAAGCATGGGAAGAAGTCGAAGAATTCAGAATAGGGGAAAGAGTAGAGTCAGACCATCTGCCTGTAGAGATAAGTATAGGAAGGGGGAGAGAGAAGAGAAGAGGAGAAGAAAAAATAGAGGAAATGCGGAAGGTGATAATTAAAGTATGGGACGAGCAAGGGGTGGAAGAGTATAAGAAGAGACTGGAAAAAGCAAGATTTAAAGAACAAGAAGTAGGGAAAATGGAGAAAGAATTGGTAGAAATATTGGAAAAAGCAGCGACAAAAAGAGAAATAACAGTAAGAGGTGGAGGTAGAAAAAGAAAGAATAAATAAATGGTGGGACAAAGAATGTGAGCAACGTAAAAAGGAAGCAATAAAAGAACTAAGAAAGTGGAGAAAGACTAAAGGGAACAGAAGTGGCTTTTTAGAAGCGAAAAGAAGATACAGAGAGACATGCAGGGAGAAGAAGAGGCAGAAAAAGGAGAGAGAGGAGGAAGAGATAAAAGCAATAAGAACAGAGAAGTAGGTATGGAACTATATTAATAGAGAGAGAAAGAAAGGAGAAAATGGGAGCGAGGAGATAACGATGAATGAGTGGGAGGAGTACTTCATGAGGCTGCTGGAGGGAGAAAAGGAAAAAAGGAAAACGGAAATAGAGACGAAGAGAAACCAAGTAGAACCTGAAGGAGAAGAAATTACAATGGAAGAGGTGGAGAGGCATGTGAAGAAACTGAGGAAAGGGAAGGCACCAGGGAGGGATAGAATACAGAATGAGTCGTGGATGTATGGGACGAGAAGAGTGCTAGAGAGGCTGGTGGAGGTAATGAATGGGTTGTGGAGAGGAGAAGGATTCCCGGTAGGGTGGAGAGAGGGGATAATTCACCCCATTTACAAAAAAGGGGAGAAAAATAAAGTAGAAAATTACCGAGGGATAACTCTCCTAAACACAGGGTACAAGTTGTATGCATCAATTCTGAATGAAAGGATGAGCAGAGAGATAGAGGAAAAGGGAGCATTACCAGACAGCCAAGCAGGATTTAGAGAGGGGAGGGGAAGTATGGATAATGTATACATCCTGGACCATTTGACGAAGAGTGAGTTAAAGAAGAAAGGGGAGAGGGTGTATGCATTATTCGTAGACTTCAAAGCGGCTTTTGACAAGGTGGACAGAGAGAGGATGTTTGAGTGCCTGAAGGAGAAAGGGGTAAATGAATGGCTGGTACGAAAGGTGGAGGAGATATATGAGAAGACAAAAAGTAAAGTGAATGTAGGGGAGAGGGAAAGTGAATGGTTTGTGACAACAAAGGGAGTGGGGCAAGGTTGCCCGCTCAGCCCCTTGTTGTTCACGATGAACGTGGCAGATATGGACGGAATGTTAGATAGAACACAAGCGGGGGTGTGTGTGGTAGGTAGAAAAAAAGTATGGAGCCTGGCGTTTCCGGATGATGTGGTAATGGTGGCAAAGAGTGAAAGAGAAATGAAGGAAATGATAAAGAGTTTAGGAAAATATGTGAAGAAGAAAAGACTAGAAGTGAATGTAGAGAAAACAAAAATGCTGGTGTTCAATAAGAGAAAGAGGAAGAACGAAGAGAGTGATTGGCGGTGGGAGGGAGAAGTAATAGAACAAGTAAAAGAATTCAAATACTTGGGGTATGTGTACAATGAAAGAGCCACAGATAAGGCACATATTAGAGAACTGGCAAGAAAAGCGAACAAGGTGATAGGATGTGTATGGGGAGGCGATTTTAAGAGGAGAATGATGATGTTTGAATGTCTTATTGAAAGCGTGTTGTTGTACGGAGCAGAGGTCTGGGGATGGAAAGAACAAGAGGAGATAGAGAGGATGCAAGAGAAATATCTGAGATGAGTGCTAGGGGTGGAGAAAGAAACGCCAGGGTACATAGTGAGAGAGGAATGCAAGAGGAATAGGTTGAGAGTGAAAGCGGGAAAAAGAGCGGTCAAGTTCGAAGACAGGATGGAAGGGAGGAAAGAATGTAGGATACTAAAGGAGTGCTGGAGAGAAAAAAAGAAGAATTCAGAGGAGAATCATAGGGAGAATTACTACAGGAGGAATGGGTATGCAAGCAAAGAAATAGGGAGACTGAGAGAAAGAGGCGTGTGGATGAATGTAGAACTAAGTGAAAGAGATAAGGATACGGATAGACAAGAGAGGAGAGAAAGAATTAGAGAATCCAGATACAACGGGAAGTACGGAAGATGCACGATAGAGGAAGTACCGAAGTATTTGGGGAGGGAGAGCGAGAAAGAAAGAAAGATGATGGCGAGGTTTAGGTGCGGAAATGAAGAGAGGGAAAATAGGTATTGGGCAGAAGATGGAGGAAGAATGTGTAGAATGTGCTATGAGGAAAGAGAGACGATTGAGCATATATGTGGAACGAGTGCAGTGAGATGAAACAAACAGAGAGGAAAGAGAGAGAGGAAATACTGAATGTAGATGGAAGGGAAATTAAATGGATGAAAGAGGTATGGAAGAGGAGGGAGAAGAAATAGAGAATTTTATTTCGTTTTTTTTTTATTATTATAATTGTTAAGTTTACTTGTATATGTATAGGAATCAGAAAGCCCGTAGGGCAATAAAAGACTTTATATACTCAGATCAAAGGAAACGATCAGATTGTCAAAAGTTAGTAGTGCCAACCCAATTTAAATTTCACAGCCTACTCTAATTTATAATTGAAGCGATCGCACGGTACAAATATTTTATGTAACCCTGTTGTGTATTTTGTATTTCACAATAAACTCGCCACAATATTGATTTCTATGAGAACCCTTCAAGCACGGTTTTAATAAAGGATTATTTCCAATTTCAACAATGGAATTAATCGCTGCAGTCATCTCTACCAGTTCTACTTCAACCAAATTATGGTAGGAAATAGAACATCCGAATTATTTTCACAGAATTTATTTTAAAGTCAAGAATTATTATCAGCTTTATTATTGTCATTAAAAATTTTAATTATTTTTATGTTATTATCCCAGTTGCCTGCAACGAAATCGATGAACTACCACTATTTCCGTCTACTGTAAAATATAACGAGTAGTAAACTTCTTTAATTTTAGAGCATACTTTATCGGCTTTTGCACAGCTTCCTGTTCAAATATCCGTGCCAGAATATATGTTATCGTAGCTGACTTACGATTGAGAAAAGCTTAAAATTCTTTACATTCTTTCAGAATCACAATTCGACAATAAAGTTGACACAAATTTTTAAAGCATCGAAAGTGGTTAAGCTCAGGTTCCCGTTTGCTCCCCAATCTGGCCTGTCACATGACTTCCGCACCCTTCAAACTCTCCCCTTCTTTATTGTTTGGATATAACCCAAATATAAGACAATAAACTTCACCAAAGAAGAAGTTATTTACTGTTGCGTTTATTTTTATTGCTTAGTGTTCACTAGCGTGAGGCTAATTGGTCTGCGATGTAATTAACTACCTAACATCGTTTTTTATCCACCGTAACCAGCATAAAAAGTCGGTTCGAACTGGAAATTAACATGTCTTATTTAATCCAGTTAGTGGCTTTTGATTCTGCGGATGATGTTTCAAGGTGTTAGAAATAGATAGTTCAAGTCACTCTGCGAGATTGAGGAAGGCTTTCAATCTATGAGTGGTTTACGTGGGTTGTAAAATGTGCAGGAAAGGAATCCACTTTGTATTTATCAGTCTTTAATTAGGTGGTCATTAGAAAGTTGGAAACATTTTAGATTACTTACAATTTTATTAAATCGGCACGATTACTAGTCATCATCAGCTACCACATAATAAATGATCACTAAGTTTCTGCAAAACTGGAACGGGCTTAGAGTAAATTACCCCAGTCGTATTATATGAATTATAATTTCATTATCATAAATTGAAAACAATTCCAGTAAAGTCAGTTATATTACCAAGTCTAACAATACTGCTGTTATTTACAATTTAATAAATTACATTTTAGAAATCTACATTACGCTGTAATTTTATTGTCTCATTAGGATATCGCTTTATCATTTGTATTTGATGTTTATGTGCTTTCAGTGTGTCTTGCTGTACTGGATCCAACTGAAAACAACGCCAACTTTTTCTTTCAAAACAGAATTATGATTTTTTTGCGGAACTTTATCAACACTGTATTTCCAACGTGGAGGTGTGAAGATATCAAGTCCATCATTTGCATTTTTTTCTAAATTCGTGTTTTTTCCTGATGTTGCCTTTCTAAAACCATGACGAAATTTAAAACTTTTTTATGACTCATGTTATGATAAATTTAGTTACTTTACAATAGCACAACAAACAAGCTATTACGCTTAATTAGCATAAATAATAATATTAGTGATTTGTTACTGGAAAGCGAGTCTCTCATTGTTAGTAACAGTAATAATTTCAATATTTAATATCGACAGATGTGTAATATTCCTCTCACAGTATTAATTTGCGGGTGGCTTTGCTTGTTATTAAATTATTTACTATGTTTGTCCACTACTCTTGTATAAATGTACAAAATTTCAAAAACCTTGTTTTTCAAAAATAACATTTAAATTACATTCGGTTTAAATACATTTATTTTTCAATTCTCTATCAAATTAATTTTATTTTATCGATTTGTTAGTTAAACTACTGCATTTTTGAGCCAACACGTATTATTTTCAATTACCTTTTAAAATTGTAATTAATGAGTTAAATTATTTATTAATGAATTATAAAATAGTGAAACTCTAATGCGTTGTATGTTATATTTAATAACAATATTCATTTTTTATTCTGGGTAATATTCTCGACCGTCCGTCAGTATTGTTTGTAAACTGATAGCTAAAACAGCTCATTCGTTGTGTCATTTTGTTTTGACTCCGGGAAGTCGTTCTTGAAGTGAAACAACACGCTGCTTTACTAAAATTTCTTATTGCGGCCTTATTGCTTAAGTTTTTTCATTACGAATGTGTGTTTAGTTGCCGAGGTGATAGCCGAAGCCAAGCAAGTATAAATTTAATATATCCGGTCCGCGAGAGATGAAATATAATATCGCTCCAGCCGATTCCCGATTAGGTGTAGGCGGCTCCCATAACTTACATAATCTAATATATAAAAATCTCGTGTCACGGTGTTTATGGTCGAACTCCTCCGAAACGGCTCGACCGATTTTTATGAAATTTCTATTGTATATTTGGTAGGTATGAGAATAGGTGGTAAACTATTTTTCACACTGACATGGGGGCCCAGGCGACACCTTTGGACTAGACCGATTTTTCGGCTCGACCGATTTTTATGATTTTTTTTTATGTTTAGTAGGTATGAGAATAGGTGGTAATTGTATATTACATTATATAAGTGTGGTAGCTTCAATTTTACATCACGAAGTTTTAATATTGAAACACGACGCAAAGCGGAGTGTTTTAATAAAACTCAGTGATGTAAAATACCTACCACACACATAATGTATAGAACTTTTTAGCCGATGACGAAGTTTTCCACTCGGCGCCCCCATTTTACAAAAATTATCGTTGCACCGAAGTTACATTCACATTATTGACATAAAGATAGGTACAGGATAGTGTGACGGACGCGGATTTTGCCAAAAAGGATGCGGGAGTTGTAGGATTGCATAATAGGAAAGCACATAGGGCGCAATTCCTAAAAATATGAGAGAGGTTATGTTTTTGAATTATGTATTTTGTTAACTTACCTTAACTCTTTCATTATGATATTGTTGAGGTGTTTTACTTTTAGTTCAATGACTTCACCCATTTTGCCATATTATTGTATTTTATGAGAGTGCGCCTTTGAGAGTGTCTTTTGAGTGTCTTGAGTGTGAATATTCCCCTATACATGTCCTGGTGTCTTTATATGTTTAAATGTGGCAATGTAATTATAAAGAGAGCTCCCGAAATTCGACAAATTACACCCTCAAAGGGCGACTGAATATTTTAAAGATTTTCTTCAAGTGGCGGATCCACCATTTTTTACCGTTTCTTCAATAATCCCCTATAGATGTCCTGGTGCCTTTATATGTTGAAATCTGACATTCTAACAAAGATGAGAGCTCCGAAATTCGACAAATTACACCCTCAAAAGCCGACTGAATATTTTAAAGATTTTCTTCAAGTGGCGCATCCACTATTTTTTACCGTTTCTTCAATAATCCCCTATAGATGTCCTGGTGTATTCATATGTTGAAATGTGACATTGTAAAGATGAAAAGAGCTCCAAAATTCGACAAATTACACCCTCAAAATCCGACTGAATATTTTACAAATTTTCTTCATGTGGCGCATCCACCATTTTTCACCGTTTCGTCAATCTTCCCCTATAGATCTCCTGGTGTCTTTATATGTTTAAACGTGACTTTGTAACAATGAAGAGAGCTCCGGAATTCGACAAATTACACCCTCAAGAGCCGACTCAATATTTTACAAATTTTCTTCATGTGGCACATCCACCATATTTCACCGTTTCTTCAATCTTTCTCTATAGATGTCCTGGTGTCTTTATATATTCAAATGTGACATTGTGATTATGAAAACAGTTCCGAAATTCGACAAATTACACCCTCAAAGGGCGACTGAATATTTTACAGATTTTCTTCAAGTGGGGCATCCACCATTTTTCACCGTTTCTTCAATCTTCCCCTATAGATCTCCTGGTGTCTTTATATGTTTAAACGTGACATTGTAATGATGAAGAGAGCTCCGAAATTCGACAAATTACATCTACAAAAGCCGACTGAATATTTTACAAATTTTCTTCATGCGGCGCATCCACCATTTTTTACCGTGTCTTCAATCATCCCCTATAGATGTCCTGGTGTCTTTAAATGTTGAAATGTAATATGGTAACAATGAAGAGAGCTGCGAAATTCGAAAAATTACACCCTCAAAGGCCGACTGAATATTTTACAGATTTTTTCAAGTGGCGCATCCACCATTTTTCACCGCTTCGTAAATCTTCCCCTATAGATGTCCTGGTGTCTTTAGACGTTTAAATGTTTCAATGTAATTATGAAAACAGCTCAGAAATTCGACAAATTACACCCTCAAAGGGCGACTGAATATTTTAAAGTTTTTTTTTTTCAAGTGGCGCATCCACCATTTTTTACCGTTTTTTCAATCATCCCCTATAGATGTCCTAGTGTCTTTATATGTTGAAATGTGATATTGTAACAATGAAGAGAGCTCCGAAATTCGACAAATTACACCCACAAAAGCCGACTGAATATTTTAAAAATTTTCTTTATGTTGCGCATCCACCATTTTTTACCGTTTCTTCAATCTTTCCCTATAGATGTCCTGGTGTCTTTATATGTTGAAATGTGATATTGTAACAATGAAGAGAGCTCCGAAATTCGACAAATTACATCCACAAAAGCCGACTGAATATTTTACAAATTTTCTTCATGCGGCGCATCCACCATTTTTTACCGTGTCTTCAATCATCCCCTATAGATGTCCTGGTGTCTTTATATGTTGAAATGTAATATGGTAACAATGAAGAGAGCTGCGAAATTCGAAAAATTACACCCTCAAAGGCCGACTGAATATTTTACAGATTTCTTCAAGTGGCGCATCCACCATTTTTCACCGCTTCGTAAATCTTCCCCTTTAGATGTCCTGGTGTCTTTATACGTTTAAATGTTTCAATGTAATTATGAAAACAGTTCAGAAATTCGACAAATTACACCCTCAAAGGGCGACTGACTATTTTAAAGTTTTTTTTTTCAAGTGGCGCATCCACCATTTTTTACCGTTTTTTCAATCATCCCCTATAGATGTCCTAGTGTCTTTATATGTTGAAATGTGATATTGTAACAATGAAGAGAGCTCCGAAATTCGACAAATTACACCCACAAAAGCCGACTGAATATTTTAAAAATTTTCTTTATGTTGCGCATCCACCATTTTTTACCGTTTCTTCAATCTTTCCCTATAGATGTCCTGGTGTCTTTATATGTTGAAATGTGATATTGTAACAATGAAGAGAGCTCAGAAATTCGACAAATTACATCCACAAAAGCCGACTGAATATTTTACAAATTTTCTTCATGCGGCGCATCCACCATTTTTTACCGTGTCTTCAATCATCCCCTATAGATGTCCTGGTGTCTTTATATGTTGAAATGTAATATGGTAACAATGAAGAGAGCTGCGAAATTCGAAAAATTACACCCTCAAAGGCCGACTGAATATTTTACAGATTTCTTCAAGTGGCGCATCCACCATTTTTCACCGCTTCGTAAATCTTCCCCTATAGATGTCCTGGTGTCTTTATACGTTTAAATGTTTCAATGTAATTATGAAAACAGTTCAGAAATTCGACAAATTACACCCTCAAAGGGCGACTGACTATTTTAAAGTTTTTTTTTTTCAAGTGGCGCATCCACCATTTTTTACCGTTTTTTCAATCATCCCCTATAGATGTCCTAGTGTCTTTATATGTTGAAATGTGATATTGTAACAATGAAGAGAGCTCCGAAATTCGACAAATTACACCCACAAAAGCCGACTGAATATTTTAAAAATTTTCTTTATGTTGCGCATCCACCATTTTTTACCGTTTTTTAATCATCCCCTGTAGATGTCCTGGTGTCTTTATATGTTTAAACGTGACATTGTAATGATGAAGAGAGCTCCGAAATTCGACAAATTACACCCACAAAAGCCGACTGAATATTTTACAAATTTTCTTCATGTGGCACATCCACCATTTTTCACCGTTTCTTCAATCTTTCTCTATAGATGTCCTGGTGTCTTTATATATTCAAATGTGACATTGTGATTATGAAAACAGTTCCGAGATTCGACAAATTACACCCTCAAAGGGCGACTGAATATTTTACAGATTTTCTTCAAGTAGCGCATCCACCATTTTTCACCGTATCTTCAATCTTCCCCTATAGATGTCCTGGTGTCTTTATATGTTTAAACGTGACATTGTAATGATGAAGAGAGCTCCGAAATTCGACAAATTACACCCACAAAAGCCGACTGAATATTTTACAAATTTTCTTCATGTGGCACATCCACCATTTTTCACCGTTTCTTCAATCTTTCTCTATAGATGTCCTGGTGTCTTTATATATTCAAATGTGACATTGTGATTATGAAAACAGTTCCGAGATTCGACAAATTACACCCTCAAAGGGCGACTGAATATTTTACAGATTTTCTTCAAGTAGCGCATCCACCATTTTTCACCGTATCTTCAATCTTCCCCTATAGATGTCCTGGTGTCTTTATATGTTTAAACGTGACATTGTAATGATGAAGAGAGCTCCGAAATTCGACAAATTACATCCACAAAGGGCGACTGAATATTTTAAAGTTTTTTTTTTCAAGTGGCGCATCTACCATTTTTTACCGTTTTTTCAATCATCCCCTATAGATGTCCTAGTGTCTTTATATGTTGAAATGTGATATTGTAACAATGAAGAGAGCTCCGAAATTCGACAAATTACACCCACAAAAGCCGACTGAATATTTTAAAAATTTTCTTTATGTTGCGCATCCACCATTTTTTACCGTTTTTTAATCATCCCCTGTAGATGTCCTGGTGTCTTTATATGTTGAAATGTAATATGGTAACAATGAAGAGAGCTCCGAAACTCGACAAATTACACCCTCAAATGGCGACTGAATATTTTACAGATTTTCTTCAAGTGGCGCATCCACCATTTTTTACCGTTTCTTCAATCTTTCCCTATAAATGTCCTGGTGTCTTTATATGTTTAAGCGTGACATTGTAATGATGAAGAGAGCTCCGAAATTCGACAAATTACACCCTCAAAGGGCGACTGAATATTTTACAGATTTTCTTCAAGTGGCGCATCCACCATTTTTCACCGTTTCTTCAATCTTCCCCTATAGATGTCCTGGTGTCTTTATATGTTTAAACGTGACATTGTAATGATGAAGAGAGCTCCGAAATTCGACAAATTACACCCTCAAAGGGCGACTGAATATTTTACAGATTTTCTTCAAGTGGCGCATCCACCATTTTTCACCGTTTCTTCAATCTTCCCCTATAGATGTCCTGGTGTCTTTATGTGTTTAAATCTGGCAATGTAATTATGAAGAGAGCTCCGGAATTCGACAAATTACACCCTCAAAGGGCGACTGAATATTTTAAAGATTTTTTTCAAGTGGCGCATCCACCTTTTTTTACAGTTTCTTTAATCATCCCCTATAGATGTACTGGTGTCTTTATATGTTGAAATGTGATATTGTAACAATGAAGAAAGATCCGAAATTCGACAAATTACACCCTCAAAGGGCGACTGAATATTTTAAAGAATTTCTTTAAGTGGCGCATCCACCATTTTTCACCGTTTCGTCAATCTTCCCTTATAGATGTCCTGGTGTCTTTATATGTTGAAATGTGGCGTTGTAACAATGAAGAAAGCTCCGAAATTCGACAAATTACACCGTCATAGCCCGACTGATGAATATTTTACAGATTTTCTCCAAGTGACGCATCCACCATTTTTCACCGACCAATTTTTATGATTTTTTTTTGTTTATTTGGTAGGTATGAGGAGGTCGTAAGGTATTTTCCACAAGAACATGGCAGCCCAGGGGGTCCCGTTGGGCTGGACCGATTTTTCGGCTTGATGAATTTTTATGAATTTTATTTTGTATATTTGGTATAGGGATGAGAATAGGTGGTAAAATATTTTTCACATGGACATGAAGGCCCAGCGACCCCCTTCGACAGAAACGATTTTTATGATCTCTGTCCCCGCCCCGAATAGCAGAATAACTATTAAAAAATCATTAAAACATCGGAAAGCTTGGTACAGGGCACCGAAAATAACAAAGCCCCCTGGTACAGGGGGACCCAAGGGGACCCCTATGGTACAGGGCAACGAGAATAAAAAACAACGCCGGCCATCAAAATTTGTCGTACCGGTCTTTAAAAATGAAAATCGATTCTTAAGGAGTAAACTCCAAACTTTTACTTGTGTTGCGCGTTGACTCTAGAGAACGGATTGACTATTTTTTTTCGGGGGCGAAAACAACATCGGAAAAATTAACGAGAAAAATTTTCTCATAATTTTATATGGAATCTGTATATGGCTCCATCTCTGGATACGACATGACAGAAACAAAAATGAGCATGGCGTTGTATGCTAGTTCCGGTAATGCCAGTAGATGGCGTTGTGTGCATTATCATTTGATAAAAACTTAATTCAGCTAATAAGTTAACACAACATTTATTGATTCTGGGGCGGCACGAGTAGACTTAAATGTCCATTTAAAATTGTAGAAAAATGAACTTACTTTAGTGACAATTTTAAAAACTTTACTGACGATTTTATGTAAAGTTATCACATATATTATTCTGATTCTCAACTGTCATTACGTTTTAAATAATAATTTTTGTTTAATTGACCCCGAATTATTTATATAAGCCGAATGCTTATACATAAGATGATGCTGATGATCCAATCGAAATGCCTTACTTACTTGCTATTACAGGGGTAATAAAAACAAAAAAAATAGATATTTACTTTGGTTGTCACAAGTTAAGCAACTTACCTTAAAAAAAGAAAAGAACAATTCAATAAACTTCGGTATCTCACTGTATTTCTAGAGGCATAACAAACGTAAAAGAACTATGGCTGATTATAGTATAAGGCAGATTGTCTTCAGAGTGGACGACAGAGCTCACTTTGTAGAATATTCTCGATTCGTATATATGTACATCGCTAAGGCGGTACTGCGCCGCACAGTAATAAATTATGATAATTATTACCGAAACAAGATTTCCAACTTTATGGCGAATTCACAGAAAATTCTTCAGCTTCGTGTAAACTGTTTGCGGCAAATTAAAAATTACCGTAAACAAAATGGTAACACATGAAAAAGTTGGAGCGACGAAACTGATGATGGTCTGCGAGAACCCATTGCAAAAGATCTTCTACACTTTTACTTTTTTGGGCGCTTTAATTTCCTATTATAACATTGGGTTACACTGGCGATCACTAAAATTCTAAATAAAGAAATCGCAAAATGGTTCTCCTGTAATTTGTAACTCTGCTTGAATTAGCATATAATAATTATGTTTATTTCATACTGGTATCTAAAGTGAAATTCTTCGGATTATTTATCATACCAAAAGTGGAACATTAACGGCCTACTACTTGAAAGTAGAATTTTTGCATATGCATATGAGATATTGACAAACCTTAAGTAAATTTTTAAGATTATTGGTCAATACTGACAAAACGTAGCCCAATTTCAGCGAAATCGATATATTGATACGCAAACATATAATATATATATATATGTATCAAAATTTTAACCAGTAACAGACCTTGACAAGTGCAACAATATACCTCAATACACTTTTGTCATAAACTCTATGGTTGTAGAGTTAAAAATGTTTCAAAATGTAGCACAAAAATCACGTACGCCACTGCACGAATTGAACCATCGTTTATCACACGAACAAAAACGCGTAAATATCGCAAAAACAATGATCCCTCAAGTGTGGCACAGTTTTTACAAATGTCCGGCGATTTGGAAGCTGGCGAATGGGAAAACGTTGGTTGTAAATCCTTCGAGCAGTCGAAGCTTTTTTAAGCACAATGTCCATTTTTTAAATATTTCTAAAGATTGGCATTTTTTAAAACTCACTTTCACCCACTTACAGAATGGACAATGTACCTAACTACATCCGACTAATGTAACAAACTCACTTGAACTAAATAAAGTAAAACATCAACCTTTAAATGTAACAAATAATCAAAACAAAAAGTCTCACTGAAGAGCAGAGGAACAACAGAATGCAGATGTGTTTGAACTAGGGGACTGCATGTGCTGAGCACAATATTGAGTTAGACAAACTACTGGAAGAAAGTATAATCGAAGAAACTGAGAGTCCGTGGGCTTTTCCAGTTTAGTGCCAAAAAATACGAGAAACTTCCGTTTATGCGTGGACTACCGAAAACTCAACTCTGTGACAGTTTTATTTCCCTTTCCGCGTATGGATAAACCTACGTTCGGGCTACCACCTAATTAAAGTTTTACTACGCCTTTTGGAACTTTCCGTTATTTGCATATGCCCTTCGGATTGAAGAATGCGCCGCGCCGGCTACATTCCAAAGACTGATTGATAGATTTTGTCGTGGACTAGACGACGTGTTGGTTCTCGCCCATGCTTTCGTTTTCTTTTGATTAGAACTTGCATAAAGTTTTTGGAAGACTAGCACAGTTAAAATTACGTGCCAACCTAGAAAAGTGCGCGTTTATGACACCAGAAGTCCATTATCTCGGAATTTTGGCATGAATTTCTACCAACCCCAGAAGACCGACGCTATAACCAAAAGACCTCCTCCACGCAACGCGAAAGAATTGCTATCTTTCCTTCAAACTTGTTCGTGGCATCGCAGGTTCATTAACAATTTTTCGGATACAGCTCGTTCTCCTACCGATGTAACTAAGAAGATCTCGAGTACGAGTTACGAAATATCAGGAAGACCATTCTCGGATCGGGTAAGCAACTGGAGGGGGAGACTGTAAGGGAGAGCGCCCTGTGGTGGACGGTAGTCTCGTCGGTCGACTCGCCAAAAACATACTACATCACGTGGGGCTGCAAAAAGATCATCATGGCCTTGACTACTAATCAAGGACTTTTGTGCTGTTACCACAGAACAATAACAACACAGAAGCGACGCAAGAGATCATCTAAAAGAAGAACGAGATGGAAATCACAACCAGGCTAGGGTACGCGCACACGCGATCATTTCGATTAGGCTACAAGCACACGGACAACCGTTTATTTCTCGATGTTTTGCACGGGCCCACCCATCTCTAACTCTCGCACCCGCCGCACCTGCCGCACCCGTATGTTGTTATTTGTGTTTGTCTAATTATAAAGTAATTATCACCCACCTTGTTCTTGCCACAAGGCGTTAGTACGTGTGATGGTATAAAAAAAAATTATACAGTAATTTCTACAATGTTATTTACTAAAATTAACAACCTAAATCCTAAAAAAACACATTTCAGCACACAACTGCATTAAACTCTTATTGCAGCACGGTAAATAGAATAAAATACATACCTTCTCTTTAGATGCAAATGGTACTATTTAATTACAGCGAAAGAAATTCTATAATAAGTCATACCGTAATTACGCCAGCTGAATAACTGATGAATTTAACGGTCCAATAATGCTAAGTGTTAAAAGGCATTATTACACTGCTGCTAGTTTAAGTATAACCACAAGGCAGTAATTAATTCCGCTTATGAGCCTAGAACGATTCTCATTGCGTCATATTTTTTTTACCAGCTACAGTGTTGGCCGCTCTAGCAAAAACGCATACATGTTTTAATTAGTACGATAGTTCAAATGCTTTCATTGTTGATTTTCTGCCAATCCATCATGATCGACAGTGACAAGTGTCAAAATTTACATTTAATGTTTTTTGAAGTAGTGACAAAGGAGGTTAATAATATGTAATAGCTTTATTTCATTCAATAATATGTCTATACATTATATCTATAAAAAAGCACCATTATTTCAGCAGGTAGTGACAGTAGGTTCATAAAAATTCATCAACTGAATATGTAAAATAGCAGCCAGTACAAAGTAAATAAATTGGAAACGTTTGTATCATTTATGACAATATTAATAACATATATTACGACTTTATTTTAGTAATTCATAATGATAAAATAATTTGCATTTGATCTCATCGATGTATTTTCCAGTTTAGTGTCATGACAGTATAAAGCTTTAAAGCTCAATAAATGCAACACATATTATCAGGTGGACGTAATTTTGAACTACATATTCGCAAAAACAATATATTAAATATCTAGCGCAAAAGGAAAAACAAATGGAATTTTATTTTATTATAGGCTGGGATGCGTTTTCTAGATTATTCTCCATTCAATTGAGTTACAATTGAGTATTTCTATCCCAGAAACCAAAATAAAAAAGAATAATTGTCTGGAATTTTATTTTCCTGAAAACTTTTTCAGGACCATAACGAACAAAACAAAAAAAGAATTACGCATATCCATGCTTCGAGTCGTAAGTCATAGTGCTGAGTTCATACAAAAATCTCATAGAAAAAGCACTTCCGGAAAAATATTTAAAAAATTGCCAGATCGGTGCAGTGATGCGCTTACCGACGAACAGCATTTTATTTTTATTAAATGCCGGGTACTAATGCCGGCAACAACTAGTATGGAATAAAAATGTTCAGAGGCACACTGAATTAAATTTTACACATAAATAACGACACATAAAAAAGTACAAATTATGGACGCAACGAAAGATTTTATCGCATTGCGTATCAAAAAAAGCACCAAGCAAATTAATAGCGCAGTCCTGGCATGACGTAAACGATACTTTTTACGGCAGTGGCTGTTCAAACGAAGATGGAGCAACCGTCTTGTGACTGGATTCTCCTCCATGAGCCAGTTTTTGTACAGTAAAGCTTGAGATAATTAAATTCATGGTTGTTATTTAAATGTATGCATAAAATAGACATAACTTGCTGCCGATGTTGCTTTCAACTTATCAATAAATGCAAGACATTAATTTCCATTCCGCCGTGTTGCGATACGTTATAATTTATATTTTCGACATTGATTATGTCTCGTAATTGTGTAATATTATGGCGGAACACAAACGTATTGCACTCTGAGGAGCGCATCAGATTTTACGTGAACAAACCCATAACTTTGGCTATTCAATTATATACAGGCTGAAAGTTTTACTTCTAGGGGTGTATTTTATAGGAGGTGTCTTCAAAATGCAATTTGCTACAAGACTTTTTTGATTCTTACACTCTATAATTTCTTCGTGTTGAAGGAAGCTAGCCTTATGCGAGACACCCTGTATAATCTCTAGCAATGGTTCGTACCTCAAAAAACTAACTACATATTTTTATTTGCTTCGGTCCATTTTTGGATGGAAAGTCTACGAGCCTTATTTCAAATGTTTTTTTAGCACTTGAGCAAAATGTTCTCAACGTTCTAAATCACAAGTCTCTAGGAGGACCGTAAGCCTGACAAACCCTCTAAAAGATAAACCACAAAGAAACTATAGAACAAGAAAATTGGACCACCTGAACATCCGAGAAATTAGAAAAATGTGACCTAAGAAATTAAGAGTTTAAAAGTCCAAAGTGGCAATCAAAATGTGATAAGATTCTGGCACTCTAAAAGCTTGATAAACGAACAGGCTGACAACTTAAGAGGATATAAGCTAAACAATCTAAAAGAACCTAAAAGATTTCATCTCTCCAAATTCTTCATCGTTGTCCTGGCAATATAAGCGTATAAAAACCTTCTAATTATAAAGAGTGAGAAGTTAAAAACCTGTAACCCTGAGAGCCTAAAAGCTATACAACTTGAGAACCTTCTAGGCACCTCCAGGTAGTCCCATTGATGACATCATCGCGCTTTCGATGTATACCGGATATTCCAAAAGATGATGTTATACTATCTCGAGTACGTTGTAGTAGTAAATCCAGGACGTTCTAGTAATTGATGACGTCATAATCTCAAGCCGTTGAGTTATGAGTCATTTCGGGTCCTCAAAACTAAAATAAATTTCTCGGATTTTTAACGATCCAATTGTACACGGCTATATAAGTTCTGTCAAGCTCTGTCGTTTTAAAATTCTATTGCTTATATTGAAGATTTAATCAGTTTCATAGCCACCTACAATAATAACAACAATAAAATGCGAAACCATTTTATTTTATTTATTCACCAACAACATCTGTCTTTAATGCTTCTTTTTTAAAAAAACTTTAACTTTAAAAAACGGTTGGCACTATTGAATTCAGCACACTGAGATTAGGTTTACCAACTCGGTGTCCCGTCTGTTAAGTCCCTGCTTATTCAGTACAGTATTTTTATTAAAGGGGAGTCTAATCAAAGGTGCTGCCAGGAGAATTGATAACACAAAAATGATGGTTTTAAATGTTTATTAAGTTTTAGTCATTTTGTCCATTTGAGTACTGTGGTTAACAAGTCTAGTGGTTTCGTATTGAGTTGGTAACAATGCAATTTGATGATTTTAACAATAATGATTTGAGTAATAAATTACAACTAACAATTTCCAATTATTTCAACAATTAACAATTTAGTTCTTCAATAATACAATTTAACAATTCTAGTGTACATGTTAAGCTTGATAATTTTATTCCACCTTGTTTTTGCAGTTTACAGGAATTTACAACAAACAGATATAGTGAAGTATCTACACCCAAAGCGGGCAATTTCGCACCTGAGGAGGAAAAATATTGAAACGCGTGGAATTATTTAAGTTGGGGTACATCTGAGTCGGAGATTGATGGACTACATGTAGATCAGATGGAAAGACAAGCAAAGTTAACAAGACAACTGTCTGTAAGTGAGGCAAGAATGTAGAGTTCGCGACGGGACATCTAGCGGGCGCAAACGCAACGAGGCGCAACGAAACTACAAACATGCACAAAGCAAAAACACTAGATACCGAAATTTGGCTTCCCGGTGTCTAAAATAACTACATGTCGGTTACATGCGAACGAAGGAATCGGAAATCGCAAGGGGGCGCAACACAACATAAAAACCCCAACATTCGGCGTGCGCTATGCCGCTATTTGCCCTTTATTTATCAGTTCTTACTCAGTGTTGGTTAATTCAAGTCAACAGAGACAAAATAGCTTTTAAATGACCGCAAGGTGCTGTCGGCCTTATACCGAAAGACAGGTAGTTATTCAATGATTTATCCAGGTTCGAATAGCAGTAGTGGATATTATTTAAACAAACATAATTACCAATAAATCTAATATCTTAACCATGTTACTTTTGCATTATTGGAACGCGATAGCATCAAGAGGAAGGCTAAGAAAAAAAATGGGTTTTTGAACTCTCAACATGTTATAGAATTACCACCTAAGAGCCTGTCCGAGACTTTCGACACACCCTGTAGAACACACTCAGTTTAAAACCAGGAGAACTCGTAGTGGAATAAAATCAGATAAAAACAAACATGAGCGTTAGTTACGACTTGATGCTTCTTCTGTTGGCGGTCCTTCTTCCTCCAGGAACGCCAACCGTTTTTTTATCCACGCCAGCTTCAGCGCGTTGCCAACCACTGCAGGATGTTGCTAACTTCAGAGTCGTTGCCCAACGAGGACCTTGCGGGCAGGCAAGTCGAAGTTCTCCTGTGTATGTTACAGGTCTATTTTGGGGATATCGTATAGTGTATTATGATACGAGTTTTATAAGAAACATTTTGTCGCAGGGCAAGACGAGCGTAGCGAGGACAAAATGCCTTATAAACGAGTTGTCATACAGTATTTTTTCTACATTACCACTTTTTATACAAAATAATCAAATTTCACAATCCAGGGAATTTCGCGCCGGTTGGCCACGTTTGCGAGGTGCATTAAGGGCGACTATGAAAAATTCACAGATTTCGCAATCCTTGCAACCATCGGATACATTGGAAATGATAATGCTATTAAATATAACATAATATAAAATAATATAAACTTACTCTACTAAATAACACTTTCTCACTCACTCACTCACTCACCTCACTCACTTCACTCACACAATCCACTCATTCCCATCCTATCAGCTCCCAAGCACACATATCCGAATGTTACTCACAGCTATCTCCACTTACTTCTAGGGTAAGCGTGACCTCGACACTTTTATGTCGCTCGGACTGTTGAAAATCTCGTAATTCTGGGTCTAATATGCGATCCCATAAACATTTCCAATGTTAAAAGAATTAATTTGAAACGTCAAAAAATGAGTTCTGTGACTGTCGGCCAAAAAACTACAAGATTTTCTATAAAAATGAATGTAATTTACACATTTTTACGAAGAGATTGAGGTACAGATGAACAGGATCCGTTTGTTCAAAATATTTTAAAGCTTAACACAAAATCTGCACAAAAGTTTTGAGGTTGTGAAATCTCTCCATCCAGAAAATGTTTAGAATCAAATCTCGCCGCACAAACAAGTGGACCCCCTTATCCGCGTCATCACTGACCGGAGACACAAACACTCTCAGTCATCACAATTACAGTGACATCACAGTCTTTGGCAAGCGCCATCAGTGCACTTGTTTGTGTTACCAGCTTGACCACCACCAGGCAACAAAATTGCGTGCCCCAAAAGCACGTGAAGGCACCCTCCAAACAAGTGCCAACAATATAGTAATGCCAATTCCTATCAACAGCTGTTCCTGTTGTTCCCTCTGCCAGCCACTTGGAGTTGTGACACCTTTTCAGCGAAGTATTATAGGTTAGGATTGCCCTGGGATTGCCAAGTTTGCCAATATTAAAAAAATAAATTATACTATTGTTAGTAGAATTATTATAACACCGTTTTTCTCTATTATGACACAATTTTTTTTATACCATTCTTTTAATTATTTTATACAGGGTGGGTCATAAATTCGGTTGAACTGTTCATGCACAATTTCGGACTAAGCTGTTTTCGATAAACGTCAGTTTACAGTTGTATGTGCAACGATCTCTAGTAAAGAGGGCCCCCTTTTCCATTTTGGCTCTATGAGGCCCCCCTGTCTTAGGGGTGTTTCAAAGGGGGCACCTGTCTTAAGGGTTTCCCAAGAGCCCCCCCCCTGTCCTAAGGATGTCCCAAGAAGGCCCCTCTGTCCCCAGGTGACCCCTCTATTACGACTATCACCAAGAAGACTACGGTATACTAGGTTGCCTACCGACGCGGTTTAGATGGTAGCTACGCTCCTCTGTCCCAAGGGGGCCCCTTGTTTAGTTACCGTAACATTTGTATCGGAAAATAATGACATAAACTCGATTCCTACCATCGTCTTGCCAAGCTTCACTTTCAGTCCTGTGCTTATGAATGTGAGGCACGCAACATTTTTTTTTATTTTTAGTGTACCCACTTACCTCCAATATTTTTTGTATAGTTTTAAGAATGCCAAAGTATTTTGATGGGTCCACTGATGAGTTTCTTCTTCCTCCTGAGGTCTTTCCGAAACGAAAAACAACAACTAGTTTGTTGGTTCATCTAAACTAGCATTTCAGAATTGTTCGTGTAACAGTCCGACAGTCCGGAATAGTTCTGAACTAGTTCGGAATCAATTCAAATTGTGAACCACGAACAAAGCTATTAATCCTGTTTTTATTGAAGTAAAACTTCTTTACGGACACTTGACTTGGGGAGTAAGCTGGTGAATGCATGACGAGAGCGTTACGAAAAGTGTGATCGGGCAAAGCGAACGATTTTACAATAATTAATTCATAGAATTTTTTTTTGCCTTAAACGGGATTCGAACCCGCGTGTGGATCCACACGTTTCTCAATACACCATTTTGCGTGTGTCAGTTTTGTCTGCAATTACGCTACTTATCTTAATCGCTACACATGATTGCCGACTTTTCGCTGACTTTACTTTACCTAAAACCATTTTATGCATATGAATGATTCATACATTAATTTGCAATAATGTGTCAAGAGACTTCACATGTCTATAGTCTTGTCGGTACCTTGTGTTTTTGTGCGGGGTGTCGTCTATTCGACAAGACGAATCCCCAAGCTGAGGTCTGAAGCTCAACAGATCGCCGCATGGAAATTGCACTTCCGAGTACAACACCCTGTCGGGCACGTAAGTCGTCTACAAAGGATTCACACAAACCTGGTCGAACTTGTCCAGGACACACTCGAAACATGGTTCGAGAGTTTTATTGCTTCTAGAATTTTGGTAGTTAGCAGGTACTATTACAACCTAAAATAGTTGTAACTTCTTGACAAATATCTGAGGTATGGGTGGTGCCACAGAAAATACAGTTATGTCTCCAAAAGTCATATAATGAACAAATTGGAGCTGACGTGTCCTTACAAATTCCTGCGATCCTGAGAGACAATCTTATGGATTTCCTGAGTCCACGTGTGGATTACGTCAGTCCAGGAAAGTCACGTGTGAAAATACTCAGCAGCAATTTCAAATGAATGTGAAACATGAAACAATCCTACCGTGAATGCCAGTGGATCTGCCTATTTGATTGAGAGAGAATAGTCAATGTCTGCACGCAATAAAGTAGTTTTTCTTACCTCTTTTTCCTCCGAATCAACACCTAATCAAAATTAACTGGAAATCTCTTATCGTTTAATCCGTACTTGACGCTATTCCCTAAATTCTTCTTGTTTAGGACAAAGTTACGACGGAGATGTTACTTCATTCAGATGTCGATCGAAAAGAAAGTCGCAAGTTCGTCGCGTGGTATGCAAGAAATTTTTCGTGGTTTTTGTGCGTGCGGGTTATCTTTAAACGCTGATTCGTTCCTGAATCTTCGATGGCGAATGCGCGGCAAAATCAAATCGTAACAGTACCCATGGGAGAAGACAAATTTAAATAGACTAAAAGTCCGATTTAAGTGCCATCTACAGGTGCCAGGGTAGTAGATGACGATCAGTGATTGTGGGGCGTAGCTTTCGAAATCAAAATCATAACAACCTGGTGGCAAAGGATAGTGTTATGCGGATTATTGATGGCAGGCTGCTTGAACAAACTTGCAGTGAAGAAAGTTCCTTTTTGAGCTCCTCAAGCTACGGTGATCCCTGCTAAGTCAATTGTCCATATCAATGCGATGTCCGATGGAAGCGGTCCTCTTTTTGTCCAATCCCGAGGGGCTGTTAACTTGGAAAAAATTGTTCAACTAATTCCACATGGAATTAATTCAAGGTAATCACGAACAATTCCGGTAATTCCGATTCAAAGAATTAATTCGCATGTAATCGTGGTAATCGCAGTAATTCGTAGGTAATTCCAATAATCAGGAAATAATTCCCACAAAAAGTAACTAATTCCGGTAATCAACAGGTAATTCCGATAATTCCAACAAAAGATGAAGCACTTCATTCAATGGAGTAGTATATAAAATTTTGAAACTTTTTTATAAATAAAACTGCTTAAAATAGAGTCCTCCTATTTTTTGGTTTTGCTCAAATCATAACCGTTTTCATAAAATAAATGTACAACGTATACAAACGTTTTCTACAAGATTATTCAGCCAACCAAAGTGTCATTTGTGCAACATCATTAAATATTGGGAAACTGTTAAGGCCACGTGCTCGAAACCAAGAAGACCCACTCATCCAATTTCCAAAATTATCAATGAAATAGCGACCCATCTCTTTAGAAAATATGGCAATGTATCTCTATGCCGGTTGGTCAAATGATCTGGAAATACAAATGCATTAACTTCATGTTAATGACAAAATTGTATCTTAATATTAATGTAAAAGTGGAGATAGTAAAAACAGTTCAAACTAATTTGTTTTGGTACAACGTATAGAAGCGTTTTCTACAAGATAATTCTGCCAACCAAAGTGTCATTTGTGCAACATCATTAAATATTGGGAAACTGTTAAGGCCACGTGTTCGGAACCAAGAAGACTCACTCATCCATTTTCCAAAATTATCAATGAAATAGCGACCCATCTCTTTAGAAAATATGGCAATGTATCTCTATGCCGGTTGGTCAAATGATCTGGAAATACAAATGCATTAACTTCATGTTAATGACAAAATTGTATCTTAATATTAATGTAAAAGTGGAGATAGTAAAAACAGTTCAAACTAATTTGTTTTGGTACAACGTATACAAGCGTTTTCTACAAGATAATTCTGCCAACCAAAGTGTCATTTGTGCAAGATCATTAAATATTGGGAAACTGTTAAGGCCACGTGCTCGGAACCAAGAAGACTCACTCATCCATTTTCCAAAATTATCAATGAAATAGCGACCCATCTCTTTAGAAAATATGGCAATGTATCTTTATCCCGTTGGGTTAAATGATCTGGAATTACAAATGCTTTAACTTTACGTTAATGACAAAAATGTTTCTTAATATTAATGTAAAGTAGAGATAGTAAAAACAGTTCAAACTAATTTGTTTTGGTACAACGTATACAAGCGTTTTCTATAAGATAATTCAGCTAACCAAAGTGTCATTTGTGCAACATCATTAAATATTGGTAAACTGTTAAGGCCACGTGTTCGGAACCAAGAAGACCCACTCATCCATTTTCCAAAATTATCAATGAAATAGCGACCCATCTCTTTAGAAAATATGGCAATGTATCTCTATGCCGGTTGGTCAAATGATCTCGAAATACAAATGCATTAACTTCATGTTAATGACAAAATTGTATCTTAATATTAATGTAAAAGTGGAGATAGTAAAAACAGTTCAAACTAATTTGTTTTGGTACAACGTATACAAGCGTTTTCTATAAGATAATTCAGCTAACCAAAGTGTCATTTGTGCAACATCATTAAATATTGGGAAACTGTTAAGGCCACGTGTTCGGAACCAAGAAGACCCACTCATCCATTTTCCAAAATTATCAATGAAATAGCGACCCATCTCTTTAGAAAATATGGCAATGTATTTCTATCCCGTTGGGTTAAATGATCTGGAATTACAAATGCTTTAACTTTACGTTAATGACAAAAATGTTTCTTAATATTAATGTAAAGTGGAGATAGTAAAAACAGTTCAAACTAATTTGTTTTGGTACAACGTATACAAGCGTTTTCTACAAGATAATTCTGCCAACCAAAGTGTCATTTGTGCAAGATCATTAAATATTGGGAAACTGTTAAGGCCACGTGTTCGGAACCAAGAAGACCCACTCATCCATTTTCCAAAATTATCAATGAAATAGCGACCCATCTCTTTAGAAAATATGGCAATGTATCTCTATCCCGTTGGGTTAAATGATCTGGAATTACAAATGCTTTAACTTTACGTTAATGACAAAAATGTTTCTTAATATTAATGTAAAGTGGAGATAGTAAAAATAGTTCAAACTAATTTGTTTTGGTACAACGTATACAAGCGTTTTCTACAAGATAATTCAGCCAACCAAAGTGTCATTTGTGCAAGATCATTAAATATTGGGAAACTGTTAAGGCCACGTGTTCGGAACCAAGAAGACCCACTCATCCAATTTAAAAAATTATCAATGAAATAGCGACCCATCTCTTTAGAAAATATGGCAATGTATCTCTATGCCGGTTGGTTAAATGATCTGGAAATACAAATGCATTAACTTCACGTTAATGACAAAATTGTTTCTTAATATTAATGTAAAAGTGGAGATAGTAAAAATAGTTCAAACTACTTTGATTTGGTACAACGTATACAAGCGTTTTCTATAAGATAATTCAGCCAACCAAAGTGTCATTTGTGCAACATCATTAAATATTGGGAAACTGTTAAGGCCACGTGCTCGGAACCAAGAAGACCCACTCATCCATTTTCCAGAATTATCAATGAAATAGCGATCCATCTCTTTAGAAAATATGGCAATGTATCTCTATGCCGGTTGGTTAAATGATCTGGAAATACAAATGCATTAACTTCACGTTAATGACAAAATTGTTTCTTAATATTAATGTAAAAGTGGAGATAGTAAAAATAGTTCTAGCTAATTTGTTTTTGTTCAACGTATACAAGCGTTTTCTACAAGATAATTCAGCCAACCAAAATGTCATTTGTGCAACATCATTAAATATTGGGAAACTGTTAAGGCCACGTGCTCGGAACCAAGAACACCCACTCATCCATTTTCCAGAATTATCAATGAAATAGCGATCCATCTCTTTAGAAAATATGGCAATGTATCTCTATGCCGGTTGGTTAAATGATCTGGAAATACTAATGCATTAACTTCACGTTAATGACAAAATTGTTTATTAATATTAATGTAAAAGTGTTGATAGTAAAAATAGTTCAAACTACTTTGTTTTGGTACAACGTATACAAGCGTTTTCTACAAGATAATTCAGCCAACCAAAGTGTCATTTGTGCAACATCATTAAATATTGGGAAACTGTTAAGGCCACGTGTTCGGAACCAAGAAGACCCACTCATCCATTTTCCAAAATTATCAATGAAATAGCGACCCATCTCTTTAGAAAATATGGCAATGTATCTCTATCCCGTTGGGTTAAATGATCTGGAATTACAAATGCTTTAACTTTACGTTAATGACAAAAATGTTTCTTAATATTAATGTAAAGTGGAGATAGTAAAAATAGTTCAAACTAATTTGTTTTGGTACAACGTATACAAGCGTTTTCTACAAGATAATTCAGCCAACCAAAGTGTCATTTGTGCAAGATCATTAAATATTGGGAAACTGTTAAGGCCACGTGTTCGGAACCAAGAAGACCCACTCATCCAATTTAAAAAATTATCAATGAAATAGCGACCCATCTCTTTAGAAAATATGGCAATGTATCTCTATGCCGGTTGGTTAAATGATCTGGAAATACAAATGCATTAACTTCACGTTAATGACAAAATTGTTTCTTAATATTAATGTAAAAGTGGAGATAGTAAAAATAGTTCAAACTAATTTGTTTTTGTTCAACGTATACAAGCGTTTTCTACAAGATAATTCAGCTAACCAAAGTGTCATTTGTGCAACATCATTAAATATTGGTAAACTGTTAAGGCCACGTGTTCGGAACCAAGAAGACCCACTCATCCATTTTCCAAAATTATCAATGAAATAGCGACCCATCTCTTTAGAAAATATGGCAATGTATCTCTATGCCGGTTGGTCAAATGATCTCGAAATACAAATGCATTAACTTCATGTTAATGACAAAATTGTATCTTAATATTAATGTAAAAGTGGAGATAGTAAAAACAGTTCAAACTAATTTGTTTTGGTACAACGTATACAAGCGTTTTCTATAAGATAATTCAGCTAACCAAAGTGTCATTTGTGCAACATCATTAAATATTGGGAAACTGTTAAGGCCACGTGTTCGGAACCAAGAAGACCCACTCATCCATTTTCCAAAATTATCAATGAAATAGCGACCCATCTCTTTAGAAAATATGGCAATGTATTTCTATCCCGTTGGGTTAAATGATCTGGAATTACAAATGCTTTAACTTTACGTTAATGACAAAAATGTTTCTTAATATTAATGTAAAGTGGAGATAGTAAAAACAGTTCAAACTAATTTGTTTTGGTACAACGTATACAAGCGTTTTCTACAAGATAATTCTGCCAACCAAAGTGTCATTTGTGCAAGATCATTAAATATTGGGAAACTGTTAAGGCCACGTGTTCGGAACCAAGAAGACCCACTCATCCATTTTCCAAAATTATCAATGAAATAGCGACCCATCTCTTTAGAAAATATGGCAATGTATCTCTATCCCGTTGGGTTAAATGATCTGGAATTACAAATGCTTTAACTTTACGTTAATGACAAAAATGTTTCTTAATATTAATGTAAAGTGGAGATAGTAAAAATAGTTCAAACTAATTTGTTTTGGTACAACGTATACAAGCGTTTTCTACAAGATAATTCAGCCAACCAAAGTGTCATTTGTGCAAGATCATTAAATATTGGGAAACTGTTAAGGCCACGTGTTCGGAACCAAGAAGACCCACTCATCCAATTTAAAAAATGATCAATGAAATAGCGACCCATCTCTTTAGAAAATATGGCAATGTATCTCTATGCCGGTTGGTTAAATGATCTGGAAATACAAATGCATTAACTTCACGTTAATGACAAAATTGTTTCTTAATATTAATGTAAAAGTGGAGATAGTAAAAATAGTTCTAGCTAATTTGTTTTTGTTCAACGTATACAAGCGTTTTCTACAAGATAATTCAGCCAACCAAAGTGTCATTTGTGCAACATCTTAATGATGATGGGAAACTGTTAAGGCCACGTGTTCGGAACCAAAAAGACCCACTCATCCATTTTCCAAAATTATCAATGAAATAGCGACCCATCTCTTTAGAAAATATGGCAATGTATCTCTATGCCGGTTGGTTAAATGATCTGGAAATACAAATGCATTAACTTCACGTTAATGACAAAATTGTTTCTTAATATTAATGTAAAAGTGTTGATAGTAAAAATAGTTCAAACTACTTTGATTTGGTACAACGTATACAAGCGTTTTCTATAAGATAATTCAGCCAACCAAAGTGTCATTTGTGCAACATCATTAAATATTGGGAAACTGTTAAGGCCACGTGCTCGGAACCAAGAAGACCCACTCATCCATTTTCCAGAATTATCAATGAAATAGCGATCCATCTCTTTAGAAAATATGGCAATGTATCTCTATGCCGGTTGGTTAAATGATCTGGAAATACAAATGCATTAACTTCACGTTAATGACAAAATTGTTTCTTAATATTAATGTAAAAGTGGAGATAGTAAAAATAGTTCTAGCTAATTTGTTTTTGTTCAACGTATACAAGCGTTTTCTACAAGATAATTCAGCCAACCAAAATGTCATTTGTGCAACATCATTAAATATTGGGAAACTGTTAAGGCCACGTGCTCGGAACCAAGAACACCCACTCATCCATTTTCCAGAATTATCAATGAAATAGCGATCCATCTCTTTAGAAAATATGGCAATGTATCTCTATGCCGGTTGGTTAAATGATCTGGAAATACTAATGCATTAACTTCACGTTAATGACAAAATTGTTTATTAATATTAATGTAAAAGTGTTGATAGTAAAAATAGTTCAAACTACTTTGTTTTGGTACAACGTATACAAGCGTTTTCTACAAGATAATTCAGCCAACCAAAGTGTCATTTGTGCAACATCATTAAATATTGGGAAACTGTTAAGGCCACGTGTTCGGAACCAAGAAGACCCACTCATCCATTTTCCAAAATTATCAATGAAATAGCGACCCATCTCTTTAGAAAATATGGCAATGTATCTCTATCCCGTTGGGTTAAATGATCTGGAATTACAAATGCTTTAACTTTACGTTAATGACAAAAATGTTTCTTAATATTAATGTAAAGTGGAGATAGTAAAAATAGTTCAAACTAATTTGTTTTGGTACAACGTATACAAGCGTTTTCTACAAGATAATTCAGCCAACCAAAGTGTCATTTGTGCAAGATCATTAAATATTGGGAAACTGTTAAGGCCACGTGTTCGGAACCAAGAAGACCCACTCATCCAATTTAAAAAATTATCAATGAAATAGCGACCCATCTCTTTAGAAAATATGGCAATGTATCTCTATGCCGGTTGGTTAAATGATCTGGAAATACAAATGCATTAACTTCACGTTAATGACAAAATTGTTTCTTAATATTAATGTAAAAGTGGAGATAGTAAAAATAGTTCAAACTAATTTGTTTTTGTTCAACGTATACAAGCGTTTTCTACAAGATAATTCAGCCAACCAAAGTGTCATTTGTGCAACATCATTAAATATTGGGAAACTGTTAAGGCCACGTGTTCGGAACCAAGAAGACCCACTCATCCATTTTCCAAAATTATCAATGAAATAGCGACCCATCTCTTTAGAAAATATGGCAATGTATTTCTATCCCGTTGGGTTAAATGATCTGGAATTACAAATGCTTTAACTTTACGTTAATGACAAAAATGTTTCTTAATATTAATGTAAAGTGGAGATAGTAAAAACAGTTCAAATTAATTTGTTTTGGTACAACGTATACAAGCGTTTTCTACAAGATAATTCAGCCAACCAAAGTGTCATTTGTGCAAGATCATTAAATATTGGGAAACTGTTAAGGCCACGTGTTCGGAACCAAGAAGACCCACTCATCCAATTTAAAAAATTATCAATGAAATAGCGACCCATCTCTTTAGAAAATATGGCAATGTATCTCTATGCCGGTTGGTTAAATGATCTGGAAATACAAATGCATTAACTTCACGTTAATGACAAAATTGTTTCTTAATATTAATGTAAAAGTGTTGATAGTAAAAATAGTTCAAACTACTTTGTTATGGTACAACGTTACAAGCGTTTTCTATAAGATAATTCAGCCAACCAAACATTGTGCAACATCATTAAATATCGGGAAACTGTTAAGGCCACGTGTTCGAAACCAAGAAGACCCACTCATCCATTTTCCAAAAACTGTTTGGTGTTTAGCTGGCGGTCTCTCGAAGACGTATAGTTGGACCTGTTTTTGTTTTTTTTTTTTTTGTTATTTTTTTGAAGGAACGGTAAATGCCGAGAGATATCGCAATAATTTACTCGAACCTTTTTTCAAAAACCTTCATGATGGCGAACCTCTGCATGGGTACTTCCAGCAGGATAATGCACCAGCTTACAGGACAAGGGAAGCTATGGACCGAATTCACGAGTTTTATGATGATCGAGTCATTCAAAGTCCTGACCTGGCAGTTCTAAATTATTTCATATTCTCGTATCTCAAAAACACTGTATTGTATATAGTTGTACTATCAGATGTTGGAAAATGCATTTGAAAATATGAAAGCGAGAGTTAACAGCTGCATTGAAGCTGGGGGAGAACACTTTGAACATTTGCTGTAATTGACTGCGCAAGTGTGAGGTCGCGGCGGAAGGTGGGTCATAGTGCTTGAATTATTATTTTATATGAGTAGCCTAACCATAAGTAGAAATAAACGCTAACATTCATTGCTTTTATTTGAAGAAAACATGATCCAAAGTTTAGACCTTGAGTCCTATATATTTTGGTAAGGGGGCTCCTATATATTTTTTATTAATTCTCTTCTTACTTCTGGGATGATGCGCTACAACGTTCCGAACTCGGAATACGCTAATTTTGCGACACCGTGTTTAATGTATTTAATATGTGTTACAAATACATTAAATAATAAATAGTCTGTGGTCAAACAGTCGCACAGAGCACTGAATGAGTTTCGAGTTGTGAATGTTGTGTGATTTCAAATGTTCCTTTTTCATATGGGCAAACAGCACACGTTAATGACATTTAGACACGCTCACAGCTGACGTAATAAAACAAAATTAAAAAAAAATATAATTATTTGCCATGATTATAGATGTGTCTACTATTTAAAAAAAAGAACCCCAATTATGTTCAGGCTTACAAATTTAATCGATTACGGTCGGATTCTGACCACTGGACGACCAGTAGTAGAAATAAAACCTGGATGTAATTCAAGTAATTCCAGAATAATTCCATATTATTTGAAGGTAATTCCAGTAATTCTAGGGTAATTCCGGTAATTCCAGTATTCACGAGTACTTCCTGTAATCACGAGTACTTCCATAATTTTGAGTACTTGAAATAATTCCATGTAATTCCAAACTAATTCCGGCAATTCCGATAGTACTCGGAATTAATTCTCGCAAGATGTACAACTAATTCCATAGTTAACAGCCCCTCGTCCAATCCAGAATTGTTCCCTAGACGCGAGCACATGATCGGGAGCCGTGTGCTGAGTTCTCCTTCTGGGGTTGTGCCTGCCCTGAATTTATCAGGATGTGATGTTTTATATGAGAAGGGGCAAATAACAGCACGTGGGGAATCTTGTCTTGAAATGCATACTGGGTATGAGTTTACCACCTTTACGCTGGGCCCTTCTGAGTTAGAGCCATTCGCAGAATCTGATTTGCTTCAGCAAGTTAGCGGGACTTTAACTGCTTCGGGATCAAGACATCTGCTGTCCCTTTTCAAAGAATTTCGCGAGCAGAACCGTCAAACCAACTCTGTCGGAAATGCAAATAACTCTGGCGGATGGATGAGAGGCCGGTGGTGTATAGACCTTATCGGTTGTCTAATTCGGAGCGTTATGTTTGTACGAGGCATCATCGATGATTTGTTAAACTGTGACTGAGTCAGACTCGCCGTATTCGAGCCCAATCGTACTTGTCAGAAAGAAAGACGGCACTTACCAAATGTGTGTTGACTACCGACGGTTGAATGCCAAAACCCTTTTCCCTTGCTATGAATAGATGACTACATGGACTAACCAAAAAATTTTTGTTACTCTAGTAAATTCAAGTGAACAACTTTCGCTCAGACAGCCTGATAGATATTAGGTCTTGTACTTCAATGAACAAAAGCATTTTATTGTATATTATTAAACAATGCTAATATACACTACTATGTATATTAAAATACATACAAACTTGAATGTGGAGAATGAGAATAAATAAAAGGAAAACTACTGCTTTTTATCGATTCGCATGAAAAGCAACTTCAAGATAATAAATTGCCTCGAAGAGCAAATAGAATCTTAGTTATTATGCTATTATGATCACTACTTGTGTGCAAAAACAGATTCATTTACACGAATTACGAATTACAAACCGAATTTCATGTTTGTATTGTGTGAAATGTTAAAAGTATATCAACAACCGGTCAGTCTTCACCACATTAACGTTAAAACATATCTGTGGGAATATAGCAGGGAAAGTGCTACTCGACATCCCACATACGAATTCTTTCCTTATGACTGCTACCGTGAACTCATTCATTCGGTCATTTTATTCCTTTTTATGAGTTCACCTTTCTTAAGCACTAATTAAATTATCTGTAAGTCAAGCAATAGAATGTGTACCACAACATCGTATCAGATTTGTAATTCTTAGTGAAAACGATATCCACAGATGCTGTTCCAATAAACATTAACGTCTCAACGATGCGTGTCACACTAATATCACTTTCTTAATACCAGTATCTCGTATCTCCTCAAACATAATTACAAAAACTGGTAGAACTCCGTAATAGATCTTCTTAACATTTTGAATATTAATGAGAAGCCTAATAACAGAGATATCTTAAACTTCATTAAACATGATGGATTTGATGGTTTGAAAGCAGGGCAATTATTATTAAGCCACATCAACAGGCTATTAGGAATTTCCACCGGAATTATTAGATGCTTCCAGTTGTATACTTTGTGTAATTTGATACAATTACTGGTGTTGGGGTTCAACACAGACAGAACTATGACAAGTAGCGAGCAGAAAATTCTTGAATTATTGAGGAGTTTTTTAATGCCACTTTCGATGAGATACTGGTAGACTTGCAGCTATGCACGGCCGTGAACTCATCTTACGTGTAAATTTATTCAGTCAGTCGAATAAGGGGCTTTTTCATAGATCCAAATGGCATCATGTTTGGCTTTAATGCGAAAAATAAACATTTTATTTCTTCGGTCTGAGCGGAGATATTTGCATTTTATCACCTACTTTAGCATTAGGGTTTTCAGGTAGTTAAGCAGTTTACTGCATCTCCAATTAACCGACCGAGAAATTAACATTAATAAACATAATATCTGAGACATGTTCTAATTATTATTTACTCGTCATGTTATTTGCACAACTGCAAGTTTTTATTATGAATCTGAAAGTGAGTTTAAATTTATAGCGTGCTATTCAAAATTACAATAGACCTTGAAAGTCGAATAACGTGACTGGTGGATGAGCTTGATGAGAAGTTTTATTACAATCTTTACATTGTTTTGATGTTAATACTCGGAGATTGAATATGCAAAGTGGAATAATACTTATTTACATTTAAAGTGATCTAAATGGGACTGTTTATTATTTTTGTCGTGTTGAGGGTTTTCGTACACCCACAGTTGGAACAGTGACTTGCGGTTATCCAAACATGCGAAGAACCACTTCTACAGCTGTCGTGCTGTTGCAGCTTATTCGCGCTGTTGCGGTTCTTTTCATTTCTATTTTTCGCCCACAGAGTTATTGTAAAATTTAAAATTAATGGGCTATTCAATATTGATTTGATGTTTTCAGCATCAACATGTTATGAAGAACTTTCCAACTCGTAAGACCGAGATTACCTACAAATACAACAACGCGGGTCCGCAGTTATAACTGAAATCTGTACATAATCGTGTCGTTATAACTGAACTCCGCATTGGTTCCAGAAGTGGAATTAAATAAATAAATAGGAATATGGTAGCGAAGAAAGAGCTGAAGCGGGAGTTGGAAGAACATGAGTTGGAAACAACTGGAGCAAAAGGCAGACAGAAAAAGCTGATTGAGGACCTCGAAAAGCCAGGTGAACATTTGAAGTTAGCTGCGCTGTAAAGACAAATCACATCAGAACAAAAAGCATACTATGGACCGCTTGTGAAGTACTTAGAGATGTGCTATGGACAGATACACCTTGAACATGTTGTAACGAAGTTACCTAAATTTCCAGGATTTGAATTTAACCTGTCTGAAAAAATACTTCCTGACGTCAGATCGGAATGATTCTTCCACTCCGGTAACCAGAAAAATAGCGCGCTGCGAATGTAACTGTCCGGGAACCGCTACGTCCGCCCCTTGTCACTTCAAGCCATGCCCTCGGCATCGCGCCGTTAACATGAGAAAATAAAATGTTTCCCGACGTCGAACGCGGACACCGCTTTCCCGGACTTTCTACGTTGTCCGGAGCCACCGCCATTTAGTTGGAAAGGAAGACGCCACCTGGGGAAGAAGCAGTGAACCGTGACAGTGCACCAATACCTGTGGAGCAGCCGAAGAAGGACAGGACCGACCTGAAGGAGAGCAAGGTAGGGCCTCCAGCCACCTGCCACCACTTTCCCGTCACCAACAAGACGGGATCAGCCCAGATACTTTCAGTGTCGATTTGGTCCAGGGAAGGCCCAAGCCGGGCAGCCTTCGTAGCACCCTAGCCGACCCAGCTCCTGTGGGCCGTGCGGAGGAAGGCGATACACACTGAAGAGTCCTAGTAGCACCTCGGTCGACGATCCACTTCCCGACAATTTTTTAAACAGACACTTGTCATCAAAAAACACGGGGATTACAATTTTGTAGAATATTCGCATTTTATAATTCGGACTTGGAGAAGCAGTTTTTCCATTGTCATAATACTGGGAGACTGAAAAACTGTTACAGTAACGCTCTATATACCAGGGATAATGTTTGACAATTTTTGAAACAGACACTTCTTGTCATCAAGAAACAAGGGGATTAAAATTTTGTAAAATAATCGAATTTCATAATTCAGACTTGGATAAGCAATTTTTCCATTTTAGTAACACTGGGAAGCTGGAAAACTGTCACAGTAACGCTCTATATACCAGGGATTATGTTTGACAATTTTTGAAACAGACGCTTGTTGTCACGAAGAAACAAGGGAATTACAATTTTGTAAGATATTCGGATTTCACAATTCAGTTTTAGAGAAGCAATTTTTCCATTGTAATAACTCTGGGAAACTGAGAACCAGTCGCAGTAACGCTCTATATACCAGGGATAATGTTTGACAATTTTTGAAACAGACACTTCTTGTCATCAAGAAACAAGGGGATTAAAATTTTGTAAAATAATAGAATTTCATAATTCAGACTTGGATAAGCAATTTTTCCATTTTAGTAACACTGGGAAGCTGGAAAACTGTCACAGTAACGCTCTATATACCAGGGATTATGTTTGACAATTTTTGAAACAGACGCTTGTTGTCACGAAGAAACAAGGGAATTACAATTTTGTAAGATATTCGGATTTCACAATTCAGTTTTAGAGAAGCAATTTTTCCATTGTAATAACTCTGGGAAACTGAGAACCAGTCGCAGTAACGCTCTATATACCAGGGATAATGTTTGACAATTTTTGAAACAGACACTTCTTGTCATCAAGAAACAAGGGGATTAAAATTTTGTAAAATAATAGAATTTCATAATTCAGACTTGGATAAGCAATTTTTCCATTTTAGTAACATTGGGAAGCTGGAAAACTGTCACAGTAACGCTCTATATACCAGGGATTATGTTTGACAATTTTTGAAACAGACGCTTGTTGTCACGAAGAAACAAGGGAATTACAATTTTGTAAGATATTCGGATTTCACAATTCAGTTTTAGAGAAGCAATTTTTCCATTGTAATAACTCTGGGAAACTGAGAACCAGTCGCAGTAACGCTCTATATACCAGGGATAATGTTTGACAATTTTTGAAACAGACACTTCTTGTCATCAAGAAACAAGGGGATTAAAATTTTGTAAAATAATCGAATTTCATAATTCAGACTTGGATAAGCAATTTTTCCATTTTAGTAACACTGGGAAGCTGGAAAACTGTCACAGTAACGCTCTATATACCAGGGATTATGTTTGACAATTTTTGAAACAGACGCTTGTTGTCACGAAGAAACAAGGGAATTACAATTTTGTAAGATATTCGGATTTCACAATTCAGCTTTAGAGAAGCAATTTTTCCATTGTAATAACTCTGGGAAACTGAGAACCAGTCGCAGTAACGCTCTATATACCAGGGATTATGTTTGACAATTTTTGAAACAGACACTTCTTGTCATCAAGAAACAAGGGGATTAAAATTTAGTAAAATAATAATCTAATTTCATCGTTCAGACTTGGATAAGCAATTTTTCCATTTTAGTAACACTGGGAAACTGGAAAACTGTCACAGTAACGCTCTATATACCAGGGATTTTGTTTGTCAATTTTTTAAACAGACACTTGTTGTCATGAAGAAACAAGGGGATTAAAATTTTGTAAAATAATCGAATTTCATAATTCAGACTTGGATAAGCAAATTTTCCATTTTAATAACACTAGGAAACTGGAAAACTGTCACAGTAACGCTATATATACCAGGGATAATGCTTGACAATTTTTGAAATAGACACTTCTTGTCATCAAGAAACAAGGGGATTAAAATTTTGTAAAATAATCGAATTTCATAATTCAGACTTGGATAAGCAATTTTTCCATTTTAGTAACACTGGGAAGCTGGAAAACTGTCACAGTAACGCTCTATATACCAGGGATTATGTTTGACAATTTTTGAAACAGACGCTTGTTGTCACGAAGAAACAAGGGAATTACAATTTTGTAAGATATTCCGATTTCACAATTCAGCTTTAGAGAAGCAATTTTTCCATTGTAATAACTCTGGGAAACTGAGAACCAGTCGCAGTAACGCTCTATATACCAGGGATTATGTTTGACAATTTTTGAAACAGACACTTCTTGTCATCAAGAAACAAGGGGATTAAAATTTAGTAAAATAATAATCTAATTTCATAGCTCAGACTTGGATAAGCAATTTTTCCATTTTAGTAACACTGGGAAACTGGAAAACTGTCACAGTAACGCTCTATATACCAGGGATTTTGTTTGTCAATTTTTTAAACAGACACTTGTTGTCATGAAGAAACAAGGGGATTAAAATTTTGTAAAATAATCGAATTTCATAATTCAGACTTGGATAAGCAATTTTTCCATTTTAATAACACTAGGAAACTGGAAAACTGTCACAGTAACGCTATATATACCAGGGATAATGCTTGACAATTTTTGAAATAGACACTTCTTGTCATCAAGAAACAAGGGGATTAAAATTTTGTAAAATAATCGAATTTCATAATTCAGACTTGGATAAGCAATTTTTCCATTTTAGTAACACTGGGAAGCTGGAAAACTGTCACAGTAACGCTCTATATACCAGGGATTATGTTTGACAATTTTTGAAACAGACGCTTGTTGTCACGAAGAAACAAGGGAATTACAATTTTGTAAGATATTCGGATTTCACAATTCAGCTTTAGAGAAGCAATTTTTCCATTGTAATAACTCTGGGAAACTGAGAACCAGTCGCAGTAACGCTCTATATACCAGGGATTATGTTTGACAATTTTTGAAACAGACACTTCTTGTCATCAAGAAACAAGGGGATTAAAATTTTGTAAAATAATAATCTAATTTCATAATTCAGACTTGGATAAGCAATTTTTCCATTTTAGTAACACTGGGAAACTGGAAAACTGTCACAGTAACGCTCTATATACCAGGGATTTTGTTTGTCAATTTTTTAAACAGACACTTGTTGTCATGAAGAAACAAGGGGATTAAAATTTTGTAAAATAATCGAATTTCATAATTCAGACTTGGATAAGCAATTTTTCCATTTTAATAACACTAGGAAACTGGAAAACTGTCACAGTAACGCTATATATACCAGGGATAATGCTTGACAATTTTTGAAATAGACACTTCTTGTCATCAAGAAACAAGGGATTTTGTAAAATAATCGAATTTCATAATTCAGACTTGGATAAGCAATTTTTCCATTTTAGTAACACTGGGAAGCTGGAAAACTGTCACAGTAACGCTCTATATACCAGGGATTATGTTTGACAATTTTTGAAACAGACGCTTGTTGTCACGAAGAAACAAGGGAATTACAATTTTGTAAGATATTCGGATTTCACAATTCAGCTTTAGAGAAGCAATTTTTCCATTGTAATAACTCTGGGAAACTGAGAACCAGTTGCAGTAACGCTCTATATACCAGGGATTATGTTTGACAATTTTTGAAACAGACACTTCTTGTCATCAAGAAACAAGGGGATTAAAATTTTGTAAAATAATAATCTAATTTCATAATTCAGACTTGGATAAGCAATTTTTCCATTTTAGTAACACTGGGAAACTGGAAAACTGTCACAGTAACGCTCTATATACCAGGGATTTTGTTTGTCAATTTTTTAAACAGACACTTGTTGTCATGAAGAAACAAGGGGATTAAAATTTTGTAAAATAATCGAATTTCATAATTCAGACTTGGATAAGCAAATTTTCCATTTTAATAACACTAGGAAACTGGAAAACTGTCACAGTAACGCTATATATACCAGGGATAATGCTTGACAATTTTTGAAATAGACACTTCTTGTCATCAAGAAACAAGGGGATTAAAATTTTGTAAAATAATCGAATTTCATAATTCAGACTTGGATAAGCAATTTTTCCATTTTAGTAACACTGGGAAGCTGGAAAACTGTCACAGTAACGCTCTATATACCAGGGATTATGTTTGACAATTTTTGAAACAGACGCTTGTTGTCACGAAGAAACAAGGGAATTACAATTTTGTAAGATATTCCGATTTCACAATTCAGCTTTAGAGAAGCAATTTTTCCATTGTAATAACTCTGGGAAACTGAGAACCAGTCGCAGTAACGCTCTATATACCAGGGATTATGTTTGACAATTTTTGAAACAGACACTTCTTGTCATCAAGAAACAAGGGGATTAAAATTTAGTAAAATAATAATCTAATTTCATAGCTCAGACTTGGATAAGCAATTTTTCCATTTTAGTAACACTGGGAAACTGGAAAACTGTCACAGTAACGCTCTATATACCAGGGATTTTGTTTGTCAATTTTTTAAACAGACACTTGTTGTCATGAAGAAACAAGGGGATTAAAATTTTGTAAAATAATCGAATTTCATAATTCAGACTTGGATAAGCAATTTTTCCATTTTAATAACACTAGGAAACTGGAAAACTGTCACAGTAACGCTATATATACCAGGGATAATGCTTGACAATTTTTGAAATAGACACTTCTTGTCATCAAGAAACAAGGGGATTAAAATTTTGTAAAATAATCGAATTTCATAATTCAGACTTGGATAAGCAATTTTTCCATTTTAGTAACACTGGGAAGCTGGAAAACTGTCACAGTAACGCTCTATATACCAGGGATTATGTTTGACAATTTTTGAAACAGACGCTTGTTGTCACGAAGAAACAAGGGAATTACAATTTTGTAAGATATTCGGATTTCACAATTCAGCTTTAGAGAAGCAATTTTTCCATTGTAATAACTCTGGGAAACTGAGAACCAGTCGCAGTAACGCTCTATATACCAGGGATTATGTTTGACAATTTTTGAAACAGACACTTCTTGTCATCAAGAAACAAGGGGATTAAAATTTTGTAAAATAATAATCTAATTTCATAATTCAGACTTGGATAAGCAATTTTTCCATTTTAGTAACACTGGGAAACTGGAAAACTGTCACAGTAACGCTCTATATACCAGGGATTTTGTTTGTCAATTTTTTAAACAGACACTTGTTGTCATGAAGAAACAAGGGGATTAAAATTTTGTAAAATAATCGAATTTCATAATTCAGACTTGGATAAGCAATTTTTCCATTTTAATAACACTAGGAAACTGGAAAACTGTCACAGTAACGCTATATATACCAGGGATAATGCTTGACAATTTTTGAAATAGACACTTCTTGTCATCAAGAAACAAGGGATTTTGTAAAATAATCGAATTTCATAATTCAGACTTGGATAAGCAATTTTTCCATTTTAGTAACACTGGGAAGCTGGAAAACTGTCACAGTAACGCTCTATATACCAGGGATTATGTTTGACAATTTTTGAAACAGACGCTTGTTGTCACGAAGAAACAAGGGAATTACAATTTTGTAAGATATTCGGATTTCACAATTCAGCTTTAGAGAAGCAATTTTTCCATTGTAATAACTCTGGGAAACTGAGAACCAGTTGCAGTAACGCTCTATATACCAGGGATTATGTTTGACAATTTTTGAAACAGACACTTCTTGTCATCAAGAAACAAGGGGATTAAAATTTTGTAAAATAATAATCTAATTTCATAATTCAGACTTGGATAAGCAATTTTTCCATTTTAGTAACACTGGGAAACTGGAAAACTGTCACAGTAACGCTAAATATACCAAGGATAATGTTTGACAATTAATTTTGTAAAATAATCGAATTTCATAATTGAGACTTGAATAAGCAATTTTTCCATTTTAGTAACACTGGGAAACTGGAAAACTGTCACAGTAACGCTCTATATACCAGGGATAATGTTTGACAATTTTTGAAACAGACACTTCTTGTCATCAAGAAACAAGGGGATTACAATTTTGTAAAATAATCGAATTTCATAATTCAGATTTGGTTAAGCAATTTTTCCATTTTAATAACACTAGGAAACTGGAAAACTGTCACAGTAACGCTCTATATACCAGGGATTATGTTTGACAATTTTTGAAACAGACGCTTGTTGTCACGAAGAAACAAGGGAATTACAATTTTGTAAGATATTCGGATTTCACAATTCAGCTTTAGAGAAGCAATTTTTCCATTGTAATAACTCTGGGAAACTAAGAACCAGTCGCAGTAACGCTCTATATACCAGGGATTATGTTTGACAATTTTTGAAACAGACACTTCTTGTCATCAAGAAACAAGGGGATTAAAATTTTGTAAAATAATAATCTAATTTCATAATTCAGACTTGGATAAGCAATTTTTCCATTTTAGTAACACTGGGAAACTGGAAAACTGTCACAGTAACGCTCTATATACCAGGGATTTTGTTTGTCAATTTTTTAAACAGACACTTGTTGTCATGAAGAAACAAGGGGATTAAAATTTTGTAAAATAATCGAATTTCATAATTCAGACTTGGATAAGCAATTTTTCCATTTTAATAACACTAGGAAACTGGAAAACTGTCACAGTAACGCTATATATACCAGGGATAATGCTTGACAATTTTTGAAATAGACACTTCTTGTCATCAAGAAACAAGGGATTTTGTAAAATAATCGAATTTCATAATTCAGACTTGGATAAGCAATTTTTCCATTTTAGTAACACTGGGAAGCTGGAAAACTGTCACAGTAACGCTCTATATACCAGGGATTATGTTTGACAATTTTTGAAACAGACGCTTGTTGTCACGAAGAAACAAGGGAATTACAATTTTGTAAGATATTCGGATTTCACAATTCAGCTTTAGAGAAGCAATTTTTCCATTGTAATAACTCTGGGAAACTGAGAACCAGTTGCAGTAACGCTCTATATACCAGGGATTATGTTTGACAATTTTTGAAACAGACACTTCTTGTCATCAAGAAACAAGGGGATTAAAATTTTGTAAAATAATAATCTAATTTCATAATTCAGACTTGGATAAGCAATTTTTCCATTTTAGTAACACTGGGAAACTGGAAAACTGTCACAGTAACGCTCTATATACCAGGGATTTTGTTTGTCAATTTTTTAAACAGACACTTGTTGTCATGAAGAAACAAGGGGATTAAAATTTTGTAAAATAATCGAATTTCATAATTCAGACTTGGATAAGCAATTTTTCAATTTTAATAACACTAGGAAACTGGAAAACTGTCACAGTAACGCTATATATACCAGGGATAATGCTTGACAATTTTTGAAATAGACACTTCTTGTCATCAAGAAACAAGGGATTTTGTAAAATAATCGAATTTCATAATTCAGACTTGGATAAGCAATTTTTCCATTTTAGTAACACTGGGAAGCTGGAAAACTGTCACAGTAACGCTCTATATACCAGGGATTATGTTTGACAATTTTTGAAACAGACGCTTGTTGTCACGAAGAAACAAGGGAATTACAATTTTGTAAGATATTCGGATTTCACAATTCAGCTTTAGAGAAGCAATTTTTCCATTGTAATAACTCTGGGAAACTGAGAACCAGTTGCAGTAACGCTCTATATACCAGGGATTATGTTTGACAATTTTTGAAACAGACACTTCTTGTCATCAAGAAACAAGGGGATTAAAATTTTGTAAAATAATAATCTAATTTCATAATTCAGACTTGGATAAGCAATTTTTCCATTTTAGTAACACTGGGAAACTGGAAAACTGTCACAGTAACGCTAAATATACCAAGGATAATGTTTGACAATTAATTTTGTAAAATAATCGAATTTCATAATTGAGACTTGAATAAGCAATTTTTCCATTTTAGTAACACTGGGAAACTGGAAAACTGTCACAGTAACGCTCTATATACCAGGGATAATGTTTGACAATTTTTGAAACAGACACTTCTTGTCATCAAGAAACAAGGGGATTACAATTTTGTAAAATAATCGAATTTCATAATTCAGATTTGGTTAAGCAATTTTTCCATTTTAATAACACTAGGAAACTGGAAAACTGTCACAGTAACGCTCTATATACCAGGGATTATGTTTGACAATTTTTGAAACAGACGCTTGTTGTCACGAAGAAACAAGGGAATTACAATTTTGTAAGATATTCGGATTTCACAATTCAGCTTTAGAGAAGCAATTTTTCCATTGTAATAACTCTGGGAAACTGAGAACCAGTCGCAGTAACGCTCTATATACCAGGGATTATGTTTGACAATTTTTGAAACAGACACTTCTTGTCATCAAGAAACAAGGGGATTAAAATTTTGTAAAATAATAATCTAATTTCATAATTCAGACTTGGATAAGCAATTTTTCCATTTTAGTAACACTGGGAAACTGGAAAACTGTCACAGTAACGCTCTATATACCAGGGATTTTGTTTGTCAATTTTTTAAACAGACACTTGTTGTCATGAAGAAACAAGGGGATTAAAATTTTGTAAAATAATCGAATTTCATAATTCAGACTTGGATAAGCAATTTTTCCATTTTAATAACACTAGGAAACTGGAAAACTGTCACAGTAACGCTATATATACCAGGGATAATGCTTGACAATTTTTGAAATAGACACTTCTTGTCATCAAGAAACAAGGGATTTTGTAAAATAATCGAATTTCATAATTCAGACTTGGATAAGCAATTTTTCCATTTTAGTAACACTGGGAAGCTGGAAAACTGTCACAGTAACGCTCTATATACCAGGGATTATGTTTGACAATTTTTGAAACAGACGCTTGTTGTCACGAAGAAACAAGGGAATTACAATTTTGTAAGATATTCGGATTTCACAATTCAGCTTTAGAGAAGCAATTTTTCCATTGTAATAACTCTGGGAAACTGAGAACCAGTTGCAGTAACGCTCTATATACCAGGGATTATGTTTGACAATTTTTGAAACAGACACTTCTTGTCATCAAGAAACAAGGGGATTAAAATTTTGTAAAATAATAATCTAATTTCATAATTCAGACTTGGATAAGCAATTTTTCCATTTTAGTAACACTGGGAAACTGGAAAACTGTCACAGTAACGCTAAATATACCAAGGATAATGTTTGACAATTAATTTTGTAAAATAATCGAATTTCATAATTGAGACTTGAATAAGCAATTTTTCCATTTTAGTAACACTGGGAAACTGGAAAACTGTCACAGTAACGCTCTATATACCAGGGATAATGTTTGACAATTTTTGAAACAGACACTTCTTGTCATCAAGAAACAAGGGGATTACAATTTTGTAAAATAATCGAATTTCATAATTCAGATTTGGTTAAGCAATTTTTCCATTTTAATAACACTAGGAAACTGGAAAACTGTCACAGTAACGCTCTATATACCAGGGATTATCTTTGACAATTTTTTAAACAGACGCTTGTTGTCATCAAGAAACAAGGGGATTAAAATTTTGTAAAATAATCGAATTTCATAATTCAGACTTGGATAAGCAATTTTTCCATTTTAATAACACTAGGAAACTGGAAAACTGTCACAGTAACGCTCTATATACCAGGGATTATGTTTGACAATTTTTGAAACAGACACTTGTCATGAAGAAACAAGGGGATTACAATTTTGTAAGATATTCGCATTTCACAATAATTCAGAGTTGGAGAAGCAGTTTTTCCATTGTAAGAACTCTGGGAAACTGAGAAACTGTCGCAGTAACGCTCTATATACCAGGGATTATTTTTGACAATTTTTTAGACATTTGTCATCAAGAAACAAGGGGATTAAAATTTTGTAAGATATTTGCATTTCACAATAATTCACAGTTAGAGAGGCAATTTTTCCATTGTAATAACTCTCGGAAACTGAGAAACTGTCGCAGTAACGCTCTATATACCATGGATTATTTTTGACAATTTTTGAAACAGACACTTGTTGTCATGAAGAAACAAGGGGATTAAAATTTTGTAAAATGATCGAATTTCATAATTCAAACTTGGATAAGCAATTTTTCCATTTTAATAACACTGGGAAACTGGAAAACTGTCACAGTAACGCTTTATATACCAGGGATTATTTTTGACAATGTTTTAAACAGACGCTTGTTGTCACGAAGAAACAAGGGGATTAAAATTTTGTAAAATGATCGAATTTCATAATTCAAACTTGGATAAGCAATTTTTCCATTTTAATAACACTGGGAAACTGGAAAACTGTCACAGTAACGCTTTATATACCAGGGATTATTTTTGACAATGTTTTAAACAGACGCTTGTTGTCACGAAGAAACAAGGGGATTACAGTTTTGTAAGATATTCGCATTTCACAATTCAGAGTTAGAGAGGCAATTTTTCCATCGTAATAACACTGGGAAACTGGAAAACTGTCACAGTAACGCTCTATATACCAGGAATTTTGTTTGACAATTTTTTAAACAGACACTTGTTGTCATGAAGAAACAAGGGGATTAAAATTTTGTAAAATAATCGAAATTCATAATTCAGACTTGAATAAGCAATTTTTCCATTTTAATAACACTGGGAAACTGGAAAACTGGCACAGTAACGCTTTATATACCAGGGATTATTTTTGACAATTTTTTAAACAGACGCTTGTTGTCACGAAGAAACAAGGGGATTACAGTTTTGTAAGATATTCGCATTTCACAATTCAGAGTTAGAGAAGCAATTTTTCCATTGTAATAACACTGGGAAACTGGAAAACTGTCACAGTAACGCTCTATATACCAGGAATTTTGATTGACAATTTTTTAAACAGACACTTGTTGTCATGAAGAAACAAGGGGATTAAAATTTTGTAAAATAATCGAATTTCATAATTGAGACTTGAATAAGCAATTTTTCCATTTTAGTAACACTGGGAAACTGGAAAACTGTCACAGTAACGCTCTATATACCAGGGATAATGTTTGACAATTTTTGAAACAGACACTTCTTGTCATCAAGAAACAAGGGGATTACAATTTTGTAAAATAATCGAATTTCATAATTCAGATTTGGTTAAGCAATTTTTCCATTTTAATAACACTAGGAAACTGGAAAACTGTCACAGTAACGCTCTATATACCAGGGATTATCTTTGACAATTTTTTAAACAGACGCTTGTTGTCATCAAGAAACAAGGGGATTAAAATTTTGTAAAATAATCGAATTTCACAATTCAGCTTTAGAGAAGCAATTTTTCCATTTTAATAATACTAGGAAACTGGAAAACTGTCACAGTAACGCTCTATATACCAGGGATTATGTTTGACAATTTTTGAAACAGACACTTCTTGTCATGAAGAAACAAGGGGATTACAATTTTGTAAGATATTCGCATTTCACAATAATTCAGAATTGGAGAAGCACTTTTTCCATTGTAAGAACTCTGGGAAACTGAGAAACTGTCGCAGTAACGCTCTATATATCAGGGATTATTTTTGACAATTTTTTAGACACTTGTCATCAAGAAACAAGGGGATTAAAATTTTGCGAAATATTCGGACTTCATAATTCAGAGTTGGAGAAGGAGTTTTTCCATTGTAATAACACTGGGAAACTGGAAAATTGTCGCAGTAACGCTCGATATACCAGGGATTATCTTTGACAATTTTTTAAACAGACACTTGTTGTCATGAAGAAACAAGGGGATTAAAATTTTGTAAAATAATCGAATTTCATAATTCAGAATTGGATAAGCAATTTTTCCATTTTAGTAACACTGGGAAACTGGAAAACTGTCACAGTAACGCTCTATATACCAGGGATTATGTTTGACAATTTTTGAAACAGACACTTGTTGTCATGAAGAAACAAGGGGATTACAATTTTGTAAGATATTCGGATTTCACAATTCAGCTTTAGAGAAGCAATTTTTCCATTGTAATAACTCTGGGAAACTGAGAACCAGTCGCAGTAACGCTCTATATACCAAGGATTATGTTTGACAATTTTTGAAAGAGACACTTCGTGTCATCAAGAAACAAGGGGATTAAAATTTTGTAAAATAATCAAATTTTATAATTCAGACTTGGATAAGCAATTTTTCCATTTTCGTAACACTGGGAAACTGGAAAACTGTCACAGTAACGCTCTATATACCTGGGATAATATTTGACAATTTTTGAAACAGACACTTCTTGTCATCAAGAAACAAGGGGATTACAATTTTGTAAGATATTCGCATCGATTTCACAATAATTCAGAGTTGGAGAAGCAGTTTTTCCATTATAATAACACTGGGAAACTTAAGAATTGTGACACTAAGCCTTTATATGCCAGAGAGTATGTTTGACAATTTTTGAAGGAGCCACTTGTTGTCATCGAGAAATAAACGTACTTAATTAAAAATTCGTAAAATATTCGCGTTTCGTAATTCAGACTTCGAGATAGGTCTAAGAGGAAAGTGTAGATTCCGCCACTATGGGAGTGCGGTGACGTTTTGGGACGAAATATGTTTATGACCAAGATTCTTCTAAAGTAATCCAGCGGGGAGTCATATGACATGTATCTTTATATCTGGCGAGCTTGCTGACCAGTCTTGTGGTATATGGCAAAGTGGAGTCCGACGATAATGCATAATTAGTATATTGAAACACTAGTTTTGTAAAGTTATATTAAGACACAAGTTCAGGTTTGCAGCACGACTGCTGCAGGCAGCAGTGCCTGTAAAGAACGGGTGCTCTTAAGTTTTATAAAACGAGTTTTTCATGTTATTTTTTCTAATTTGCATATTAATCAATTTTTGTGCAAATAAAATCAATTTTGGTAATTTAGGGACTTTTGGTAAATTTTGATTTTTCTGTACCCGACGTGTACTACTGGCTAAAGGGGTGAGATCTAAGACTTGAAAGCTTGGTACAATTTGGTCCCCCTTGATAACAAAATTGACCTGTTCGTGAGTTTTCTTCCGAGTCTTTCGAAGTTGGAATTGTTGGGGGGTACAAATTTTAGTTGGAGCACCCTGTATATTCTTCATCGCAAATGACAATTTACGACTTCCGAGGAATATTTTGCTGTCATTTAAAATAATTTCTACGTTTAGCCAATTGCTATGAAAAACCAACAATTTAAATGCGTTGCAAGATAAAATTGGTCTTTTCTTAATTTGCATAATTTAACAAGATATTATGACGATTTCCTCATCGTGGATAATGTCTGGTAACTGTATAACATTAATAAATATTGAGATCAGCATTCAGTCCATAGGGTCAACGGAATAAATTTCATATTTTGTGAGCGACCTGGTAATATAAACGTTTTGTTACCCCTACAATGAATGTCATGTCGTAAACTAAAAGGACGATTTCCGTACAATTTAAAGTCGTAATAAAGTTTCAGACTGACATAGTTTCATATTTGTGAGCTCATCACTCCACATCTTTAATGAAGCCATCCGGGAAAATCTGACCAGCAGACTGGAGGTCCAAAGTTTACTACGCTTTTTGTACGACACTGATTCCAGCAGCTTCAAAAACAGTAAATCTATTACTGATCGTGGTTCGGCATGAAACTTTTAGACATAAATTGCCCGGAATCGTACTGTTGCTGAATGCAATTAATATGTACCGGTTTATTGATGGACTACTGTTTACATATTTTATTTTACAGAGCTGTAAACGAAAGTTCAATTATCTCAAAATGAAAACGATAATAAATGTGATTATCCGAGTGTATTCTCGAGTGCCTATCGGGGCCTGACATGTATAATGTAGAGCTATATCTTATCTTGGGTAATTTTGTTGATGTTTCAGATGAAAGCGGAAATGTACAAGTTTTATAATTAAGTGAAAAGATAAACGAGCATGAGGAACTAAACTGGGATATCGTTAGATAAAGGAAAGACATATTCGAGATTTACAGTCGAGATTAACATTCACCAAACACGAAAGATATTCAAATCACATCGTAACTCGGAAACTTGATTAAAAATCAATTACATTTTGAGAGGAATCGTAAAGAATATTCTTCATTTCCTGCTTTAGTTCACATGTTGGTATAATAGAATTTTTGGACTTTTTTCTGTCTCTATTTTCCTATCCAAAAATCATAAATAATAAAGTTACCTACTGTGAGGTGGTTCACAAATCCAGTAGGCTTTGAACGTCAAAACTCTCCATCTAACTATATGTAAATTTTATCTTACAGAGGTAACGTGTTGTATAAATCATTTATAGACGCACAGGGTGTTCATAAATGATTCATACATCCAAGTAGGCTTTGCAAACAAATGAGTTTTTAATTCTTCAATTTTCTCGCATACAGAAAATAAGGGTAAACACTATGACATGTCAAGCCGTGTATGTGGTTGATATCACGTTTATGGTTGAAAATATCACGTTATATTTTGGTGATACCTTCAACGTTATTTCAACGTATTTTATATAAAGTAAATTCAACGTTGATTTACAATAAAATATTGACTACGTATCTATAAATTACAACAATTCAACGTTAAAAAATTACGTTATTTTTAAATATTATATATGACGCAATAAAGACGTTTAATCAATATTGTTAATCAACGAAAGGTACATAATGTTGATAAAATATAAGTTATTTTCCACGTGCAGTTCTGACGTTTGTTTCTTGTGAAATTTTTACATTAAATACACGTGTTTTTCTAGTGTCATATAGGCGTGTTTGTCGTCGTTTATTTTTCGTGAAATTCTTAAATTAAGTACACGTGTTTTTCTAATCAAATAAAAAATAAAAATACCTAAGGAGTGAAAGAGTTCCAGCAGAGTATAAAAAATCATCATCATGGTGTAGCCCTATAGGTTTTTGATTTTAAAAGGAGGTTTTTCAATTTACTTCCTTTATTTTTTTTATTATTGTATTTTACTTTACCTCAATTTACTTTTTTTTCATAGAAAAACATGTTAAAAAATATATATTTATTGTTTAAATCATAACTTAAATCAAATTATATAAAATAGAAAAGAACGAATGGCGGTGAAGTCTAAATTATTATTTTTGACTATTATTTCTCATAAAATTTTAACATTAAATACACGTGTTTTTCTAGTCATCTATACTACGAATAAAAACGCATTCGGGGCGTGTCTTGGCGCCGTTTACTTTTCGTGAAATTTTCACGTTAAGTATACGTGTTTTTCTAGGCAAATAAACACTAGAAACGGATATTGGTTTATGATGGGGGCTGAAGATTGAGGAACCGACGACGCGAGCGTAATTTTATTGTCGATAATAAATAATAACCAAACGTATAGATCAGTACTAACATTGAATATCAATACTCTAGTTAGAGTATTGATATTCAATGGTACTATCAATGACAATTTCTGCTTTATCGAATTTGTTTTGGCGACAAACAAACATGCTGCTTCCAAGACACAAAAATGTACGTGATTTACACCTTTTTTTATTGCGCCTTGCACGTGTCATCTGTGCTTGGCCATTGCTTCGTTCGATTTTGTTCATTTTCATTTTTCGTCTGAGATCGTTCAGTTTGTTTCGTTTTCGTTTGCTTTACCAAGTTTTGAGATTTGTGTAGCTTCCAAAAGTCCTAAAGGTAAGTAGTACATTATTTTATTCAAAAGTAGTAACTAAATATACATTTTTTATGCATATTACTAACCAGAATTTAAATTTATTCCGCAAGTGTACCGATTTTATGACTTTCGTCAAAAGTAGTACTCCATGTAAGACCTGGCCTTCTTACAAGGTTTCTAAGATTCATTTTAAGACAGTTATATACATATATGATATTATATTTATGATTTTTCTAATTTTTTTTTTTTTAATTTTTGAGCTTCTTTGCAGAGGATTATGACACAGACGTAAAAAGGCCAACAACCTCATCAAGGAGATTGGGGAAACTGCTGAGGAAACAACTCATCAGTGGAAAGTCTCTCAGGAAAGCAAGTTTTTGGTGATGAGTCTCTTTTTGTTGTAAGCGGCGTCGAACTGTAAACCTCGGAGAGGATTTTTGCTGTACCCCGACGACGTCTTATGCATCACCAAGGTCAGCATTTTCTCCAGCTTTAACATATCCTGGTAAATTGTGTTATATTATATCATTTACGACAATCATATACCTAGTAAGGATTTTTTTATTTTTGCAATAGTTACTTATAGTTATTTCTTATAGATTTTGAGGCAACTGTACTGCAAACATTGGCAAAACTGACCCAGCACGTCGAGCAACACACAATCCGAGTCATGAAAAAAATGATTTAATTTAATTAGGACAATTAGCCCATAATAATTTTTTTTTATAATAATAATTAATTATAATATTTAATTCATAATAATCTAAGAATCTTATGAAATCTAAAATCCCTGAAATCAGATGCTGAGAACATAATATAAAAACCTGAAAACATTCAAGCTTCACATACTGAAAACTCGTATAACTAAGACGATACGAAATAAAGAATGAGATCAAAAAATCCGAAAACTTGAAATCCCAAGAATTCAGGCTGAAAATCGTAAGAATCTAAAAAGCCTGAGAATCTGAGTCTTCAGGAACCAAAAACCCAAGAAATTGAAAATTAGGCGTCCTGCGAACCTGAACTAAGGACATAAAAATTTTTGGAAGCCTGAAAAACTAAAAACATGAAAACCTATGGGTCTGAAGTATAGACATCTGAAAATATGAGAAATTGGGAACCTGAAAGACCTTTTTGATAATCATCGCCTAAAAAAAAATATGACCAAATTTTTAAATACTTTTGTGATCATCGGTTGAAAAACGTCACGTGCACCTCGGCCGAAAGTGCTTTTTTCTGCATTGTGTTCAAACAACAAATGCGTCCAAAAAATATCACTTTTATATTTTCGGTACAAAAATTACTATTCTGTTCTCTGCATGTGCCGTTTTTGGTTCAAATGGTTTCATTTTTTTTTTAGTTCGTCATTGCTACTATAAATCTTTAAATTAAAAAATTTGAATATATCTAAGTCGAACTATACAAACTTTAATAAGTGTAAAATTACAAATGGAACATGTTTCGGCAGAACACTACTGCCATCATCAGCCCTAATTTAACAAGAGATTAATGATACAATTGAATTACAGAGGGGTTCTTACCTTAAAGAATATAAAAAATTATGACGTTGAGGTAATTTTGAATTAAATTTGACGTTTTCAAAGGGTTACATGATTTTTAAAAGATTTCGTAAAAACAACATTTTATAAAATGTAGAAATTAAAAATGGATCAAAGAGAATCTGGTAAGTTTGTTTGAGTGGTGAAAAATTAAAATAGTGAATTAATAATGGGATTATTGAAGTTATTCTGTTCATTTAAACAAGATCTGTTTTCCAGTTTCAAGGCTTTCCTTATTTCCAAAGTCTCAAGAAAATCTAATTTATTGGCCTTTATTGCATTTATGAATCAATTTGGAATTTGATGGTGAAAAACTATGTTTCGTTATTAATATATGATTGGCGAAAGAAGAAGGTGTTGATGGTAGAGGATCAAGATCTGTGTTGTTATAGATGTGCCTGAAATGTTCTTAATACGGTCTGATATTTTGCGACCTGTCTGACCTATGTAGAATGACTCACAAGAAGAGCAGTTGTATACACCTGATGATGATTTGTAATCTAATGGATCTTTAATTTTAATAATAATAAAAAAAATGTGTAAGTTATCTGTTTTAAATGAAACTTTAAAACCGTTTTTCTTAAGTATTTTAGAACATTTCTCTGAGACGACGCCAAAGTATGTTAATGAATTTGAAAAGGAAACTGCTTCTGAAAGATTTTTAACCAAGTGGTGTGTGTATTTGAATTTGTTATAGTATCTATAGTATAATTTATTTATAGTTTTTAAAGAATATCCATTATTTGAAGCAATTTGTTTAATGTTATTAAGTTCTGTTTGAAAAGATAAATCTGATAGTGGTATAGAAAATAATCGGTGGAAAAAGGAATGAAAAGCTGCAAATTTATGGGAAACAGGGTGACAAGAGTGAAAAAGTATTACGTAATCTGTGATAAAAGGGGAAATTGGGAATTGTTCTCAATTTCAACGGTGAATTTAATGGATTGGTTTAAAGAATTTAAGTTGCTGAGTGCGTTATCAAGTTCAGAATCAGATCTTTTGAATAAAACAATTATGTCATCTACATATCTGTACCAAAAGAGAAAATCTTTAAAGGGAGAGGAACTTAAAAACTGATCTTCTAAGTTATTCATAAATATTTCTGCTAAAAGAGGTGACAAATCAGAACCCATTGCTAAGCCTGAGTTTTGTGAATAAAAATTATTATTAAATTGAAAGAAATTTTGATCTAGGAGAGTCTCACAAAGTGAATGTAAACTTAGTGCATGTATGTGGGATATTAGAATTAAATAGTAGATTTTTAAAAATTAATAAGCAAGATTTGGGTGGGATGCTGGGGAATAAATTAACTACGTCAAATTAAACAAGTCTAGTGTCTGATGGAATTTGGAAATTTCTAATTTTGGAGCAAAGATCTATTGAGTTTTTTTATTGCAAATTTGTTATTGAAATCTAAATGTTGTCTAAGAATTGTATTAAGCCATTTTGAAAGTATTGGTACAGGTGAATTGACAAAAGAAACTACTGGTCTAATGGGAAAAGGTTGAGTTTTATATATTTTAGGTAGACCGTGTAGTGTAGGTATGCAAGGATTCATGGGTTTTAGTGTGAAAGCTTGTGGGTCGAAATATTTAACGGTTTCTGAAAGGTCTTTGAGGGTAGATTTAAGGTTGGAAACAAATTAAATAACAAACATATTATATCTATAAATTTTAAAATCAATTACTATTTTATCTATGTCGAAAACGAGTGTCTCAGGAATTCGCGAATTTTTTCGACCCGCGCCAATGCAATACGAGAAAATCGACCTGTGGGAAGTAAACAGCGACAGTTTGGTGTTTTATTTATTTATGCAGTTGCACGTTCGTAAATTTTCTGCTATGAACACAGCCGCTATAAAATCGCATCGATAAACAAATGCATCTCTGTTTTTGCACATTGTCAGTGAAAACGCTGTATTGCGAATAATTTGAAATGGGAATTCCGCCGTCGGGAAATTTTCCAACAAAAACCATTTTCCATCTCATTGGCTAAAGTGAAAGCCGATATTAAAAAGACCGGGGTTGCAGTTCGGCACTCGCAAATACAATTTGCGTGCAACGTGTGTCGACTTTGACGAGAGGATTTTTCAGGGGTATAATAACTGTAACGTTGGGTGGGATTACTAGCTATAATAACGAATGGCGGAATAACAATTTGAGTGAAAACGAGCTGTAATGATACGTAATATTCTGTAGAGGTTGGCTTTATGAAGGGTGATACGGCTGTGGTTTTCATTACACCACGTAATCCAATCTAAATAGTGTCGGGAGTCTGTTGAGGTGGACTGACATTCGTTCTCAAGTGATGACTTGGATGGGAAAGGAGTTTTTTGCAGCTCTGAAATGATAATGAATAAAACGGCTGTTTAAGAGATTTATAGTTATTTTATACAAGGCATGAATTATCCCAATGTGTAGGTAGCACTAATTTAATGAAAAGAAACTGGTTTTAAAACTATATTTAAGATCGTATTTGTTCTAGAGGTATGGGCAGTTGAGGTTGTGTAGTTATATTATTATTTACACGGGTACGAGATAATTTATTTTACACAATGAAAAATTTTAACATGTCGTCAGAAAGACACGGTTCATCAAATAATTGTAGAACATCTTTTAATGACAGTTTTTTGGTCTTTATATAACTTCTGTGTTTTTTTTTTCACGTTTTCTGGTTCTCTGGTTGTAACATTTGGGTTTCGGGTTTTTCAGTTTTCAGGTTTTCAGAGCTGGTTTTTCGTTACTTAAGTTTTTTACATTGGCGGATCCTCAATTTCTCTTCTCTCAATTTCTCAGATCTTAGATCCTAGATTTTATATTTTCAGCATCTCAGATTTTCTGGGTTCAAATTTCAGACTTCTTCTTATGTTTTCAAGTTGCCTAGATTTGAATTTCTCTCTCAGAGTTTCACTTTCAATTTACAAGAGTGTTTTGGGTTCTCAGGTTGTCTAGTTTGCAGGCTCATAAATTTAGAGGTTATTACGTTCTCAGGCTGTATGGTTTTAAGATTTTTAGATTTGCTGGTCAGACGTTCAGAATTTTATAAATTTCATTTCTATGACATTTTCAAAGCTTTCAAGGTTACAGGTTTTTAATTTCTTAGGAATTCAGATTCTCAATGTTCCCATTTCGAAGATTTTTAAGTGTTTATGTTTCCGGTTCCTTGGGTTCGTAAATTATCGACCTTGCAGGCATTAAATTTACAGGTTTTTAGGTTATACAAGTTCTCAGGTTTCCTCGGGTTCTCAGGTTGTATATCTTCCAACCTCTTAACTTTTCAGCTTTTCAGATTTTCAGTTCAGCTTTTGTTCTCAGATTGTCAGCTTCTAAATTAAAACATTCAGTTTTTAAATTGCTAGATTTTCTAGAGCTTTCAAGCTCTCAAATTCAGGTTGACACACTCCCAAGTCCCAGTCGATTCTCATGTTAGCTTCTTAGATTTTAAAATCTTCTCAGCGGACAAAGAAAAATAAAAATATTTCCTTTTTCTTTTGGAGCCTCAAATTGCTAAACTTTGCAAAAAAGATTTGGATACAGAAAGTCTACATAGGAATGACAAAAAACACCAAAAATCTCTTGAAGAAGCTTCTGGAAAAAAAAATTATTGTGGTTTATCTTTTAGAGGCTTAATAAGGCTTCAGAAATTGGAGAAATTGGAAATTGAAGAATTGAAGAATTGGAGAATTAAAATTCAGTTTGAGCAGTTATTAAACAATCACCCAATCTGTTAGGAAATATAATAATAAAAAATTGATTACATTGATTATTTCAAAAGCACGAAAAATACATTCGTTACACATTATCCAAATTTATGAAGAAATGTTTTCCAGGTATCTCTACATCACAACATTAGGGCCAAACATAATCTCAATCTCACTACAGCAGGTAGCATAGAAGAACTATCTAAATTTCTTAATTAGGGAAGAATTTCAATTGGAGGCAGATTAAAACGATATCTCTACGACCCCATAATTAATGAGATCGGGAACCTTTTTATTAAAATACCTCCGTCGTAAAATATGCTTAATTAATTGATAAGATAATCGCTTGGTATAGTACATTTTATTTAGATTGCTACGCTGTCCGCCGGAATGTATTGGCTATGAGAAAACGTAGCCACAATTTTAAAGGATTTCAGTAAACTGCCTGCAAATTAGGAACCAGTGATGAGATCATTTTCAAACCTTTCAACAAATCTGACCTAACTCTCTGAAGTCTGATAATTTATATTTTATACTTCTTAACCATTTTTAAAATATGTACCTAAATTTTATCCTGCCCACACATACACCGTTACATCGCAGTAGTAAACATTATGCCCATATAAGTAGTATAAAATAACTTTCATGTTACATAATTGTTGTAAATTAATTTGTTCTCTTCGACGGTGCAAGAAAAATTAATTTGTTAAGACCACATGTTTTAAGGATGGCATCTTTTCATTTTGACCGAACATTCTCGAGTGATGACATCATCCTCTTTGTGTCACCATCGTATCATTCCCACACAGTGCGCTTCCCACAGTCTATGGAATATTCCAGAGCGATGACATTATCGTATGTGATCATTCAGTTGTCCCGACACAGATGACATCACTCGATGCGACTTGACTTTGATCCCGCGTCAAATGAAAACTTCTCAAGAGACCAGTATAAAAAAACGATCAGTTTGAGGCAGTTTTTGTTTGATATAATGTATTACTTTAAAAGTACCTACAATCAGATATGTGTCTGATTTTCTTTCTTATTAAAGCCACTGGGGAAGACACGGCCTAGCTGGCTCAACTTGTACACACGCCTGGAAGCATCCTAGCATAGGAATGAGGGACACGAGGGGGTGACACAATGGGCCTGCGGTGTAGTCTAAGTGTCAGTGAGTGGAGTCAATTCAATCACACCCCTCAACACCTAATCTAAAGTAATGTATTAAACCAATTACTTGGCACCTTCAAAAGATATTGACCCAAAAAGCAACTGTACAAAAATTGTACGAATTATATCAAAATTACGAAAATCCTTATTGTGAAGAGAATTTGATGAAATTTTTGTTGTAAAAATAGAGCAAGACAAAATTTAAATAATCAGGCATAATAGCACTGACAAAAATTGCAGAATTTGTAAGGTGTTTGATCTTGAAATATAATCTGTACCCAGCAGTATTGCTTGATGGTAAATTTAACTTAACTTAATAACCCATCTATGTTTCATTTGATGGTGAATTTAGTATGAACTGTTATGGAATGAGTCATAAGGTTCTGATATATCCAGTTGAAATTTGATTTTCTTCTGAAGTCTAGTGAATCGATGTTTGTATTTTCTTCCATCCAGTAAGGGATAGAGGCCAAATAGCATGTCTAGAATACCTCGAATATCTTCGGTGTATTCTTGTGCAACTGATGGAGGGTCGGAAGATCGTATTACATTGCATAAGAATTCCAATCGAATATAATCCGACCAAATATGCTCTTGACTATTCTCGCTTCTAAATTTTTAATGGTAGTAAATCTGTTTCGGAGTATGCTATGCTATTAGATGAACTATTAAGGGTACACCTCCTCCACGTATGAGTTTTAGATTTTTTCGATCAACCACATTTTATTTCGTAAAAGTAAGTTTATTTTTCAGCAATATGTTACGTGTATTTAGAGTTCAATACGTAGGTTCAATTTTAGTTAAATCCTGCAATTATACGAAACCGTATTAAACTTCTTAGCGGAATTAAACTTGGCTTTGAATAGCGTGCCCATTACCGCATGTTCAGAATTTAACATTTAAACGTAATAAATTTGAGTTTCAAGTTCATGTTATGGGAACAAATTAAGTTACCTAATATGCTATTATAGTGTAACGAAGTTACCGAATTCCGCGAGGTTCGCCGCTTCGGGCCGCCCAGTTGCTTATTTCTTCACCGCGTGAACAAAGCCGAACGCTCCACACTGTAAAACGGCATCTTTAATCTATCCGGAAAAATAATTCTAAACATCGGACCGAGATAATTCTTTCACTTTCGTAATCAGAAAATTAGCGCGCAGCGAATGAGACTATCCCGGAGCCGCTACAACCACCCCCGGTCACCACCCCTTGTTACAGCCGACCACGTCCTTCCCATCGAACCAGTTATAAGCCCATATAAAATGCTTTCTGCTGTTGTACCGGGATGATTCTGGCATCATTGTAACCAGTGAAAAAACTCGCTTCCCGGACTCGCTCCGGTACCCGGAGCCGACGTCACCTCGTTGGAAAGACCGCACGTATTAGCTCACGTCATCGTCCCCCCTCCAACTTCTTTATAAAAGAAGCTCCGCTCTCATGAAAAGGTCAGATGTGAGTCGACCCGCCCTGGAAGTGGAAGCGACCAGCCCGAAGCACCAAACCAGTGCACCGACGCACCCCGGAACGAGGAGGAGCAAGCCAGGTAGGAGTTCCAGGCGCCCACCTTCCGCATAAGCGTCCCGACGCCCACTGTTCTTATCGGCTGGAACCCAGCCCGTACCATCCTGGATCCTAACAACCCCGGACGCGGCCGTAAAAAACAAGACGACCGCGTGAATTCCGGCGGAAGACGGACAGGCGTAATGTGAATAACTGAGAGAATCGATCACCTTCTAAATGGTGTAAATATCCGGGTAGATAATTGTATATAGTGTAAATATAGTAAAGACCATTACTCCGTGAAGTATTTATTTACCCTTTCACCAAACTTGACAGCTGACCCCCGGTGTAGCTACCGCCGGTCCCGTGGGAAGTGAATTTGCAAAAAATATATGAAGTTATCGATGTTAGAACATGACGAGACATCTGTCAAATGTGAGGTTCACTCAGTGGCGTTCTATTATTATTACAAAATTGTCGTGTTTTACGGAAAATTGCAAAAAAATTGAAATTTGAAATTTTTCAGAAAAAAACTGCTGAATAACGTTTCTTTAGCTTCTACGAGTTAGCGTATTAAGTATTGCCGTTTACTTACGAAACACCCTGTATACCAACGAGACGTTGTCACCTCCAACAGTGTTGCCGTACTATCGGAGGTCGTAAAGTCATATCTATATATCCGTGTCTTTAGGAATTGGTTGCTGTAATACGTTTTGTTCAATTTCAAACGCAATCTGAGGTTTCCCAGCTACGCGCGCGGACATTCGCGCGATAATTTCAAATTATGTTAAATAAATAAAATTGTCTTCGACCTTCGTACTCAGGTCTGCGCTTAATATTAATATTTTTTGTGTAGCGAATATCAATCTAGGTAACATTTTTAATCCTTCCAGAATTCTTATCGTCAATATCGTTATTTTTGCCATTTTGTAGGACGCGAACCGAATGGGGGGCAAAGTGGACACCTTAAAGATTACCACTTAATAAAAAAATGATTTCATTGATTGAGAAGAGAAATATCATGTAGGGTAGAGCGGGGCTAGTTGAGCAACGGGGTAAGTTGGGCAATCGAAATATCTCGAAAACTACAGACCACACGCTAATTCATCAAATGACGGAAAGAAGCGTACGCAGGAGGGGAACACATCCCACGACGACCAGTAACAACTTGTCGATCAAGTGAGGTATCAGGACGCTTTGTTTTTTTGCGACGAAAAAGTAAAAAACCAGTTTCGGTTTATATTTCTTCTGTACACGTTAAAAAGCAACCGTTTTCGGTCATGTAGGTGTGAAGCTTTCATAAATCTATTATATTTATGATATCTAGAATGAATTCGGTTCTTATTCAAACCGTTTTTTCATAAACTCACTTTTGTTTGAAATATTTCGTACGGAGCTAGTTGGGCAATGCTGATCTTAAGTATGTTAACGATGATTAATTTTATATATCACATTAATATCCTTTTGTTGTATTTAATGTCTATTGATTGTCACATAACTGATGTTAACTAAGTATTATTTTAAGTAGAAATATTGAGACTATTCCAAAAATTAAGAGTAAAAAATGTTTTATTTAATATTTTAAGAAATAATAGTTTTTGTTTCACAATTATATCCCTAAGGGACTATAAATAAAAGGATGATTATTAAAGGCTATTTTATTACATGTCTAGCAAACATTCACGTCATCACATGACTTAATTTTCTAATTGCTCAATGTGCCCCATACCCTTGCTCAACTTACCCCACCTATGGGGTAGGTTGAGCATGTCTGATCTTGTTCACTTAAAGAACCGGAGCTCATAAACAAGATTTATGAGAGATAAATGACTTAGGACATGTTTAGAAAGGAATACATTACCTATCTATGAGAGCACATATCAAGGAATTTGGACTTATCGTTTAGGAGCTATAGCCGATGAAGTGAAAAATTGCTCAACTAGCCCCGCCCTACCCTACATATAATCTAAATACTGCCTATGAATGAAAATGCAACAGGGTTATTAACAAATTATAGCAACAAACAATTTTGTGCTTTTACTTTTAAGGTCGACTAAGGTATAAAATCGCCTTCATTATTTTAGATCTTTAATGTTGACATTGACAAAGAGACTTTGAAAGGGCTTTGATGCTTTGTCTTGGCCTACTTCTTCTTTGTTCCAACCGGTTAAAGAATCGTCACATAGAACTTCTTCTACACTGGAATACGAGCTCGCTTCTTCAACTATAGTAGCCCCAAGCTGAAATTGTCACGGGGTTGGGAGGGGAAATGATACACGGCCAACTTATCTATGAACGTCCTAAACTGATTCTGAAATAAACATTCTACAGAGATCGGCTGGTCGGCTAAGGTGTAAAGAAATGGTGGCAGGACCGTATTCCAGAAATGTAGATTGAGTTGATCACTTGCCTCAGTACGTGTAACAAATTAATATTTTACTGTTCAACTTTAGAATACATTAAAAGTGCAAGCCTAAGAAAAACATATGCTCGCCAAAATAACTAAAAACAAATTGCTCACTTTAGCTAGTAATAATTCATAACAAAATATTAAATACGCGTCTAGAGCCAAGACACGTGCCGGGAAAAACAGCCGGTCTTGCAATCCAGTCGACCAGTTGCAACAAGACAATGAAACCAGTTAGAATCTATATGGTATCGGTTACAACTTACTTGTCCTGCAATGTCTCGATTCCGACAAAAAATACGTGTTAAGCTTGAGGCTACTATATCTGTGTATTTTTCTTTAATCCACATTCGTTACACACGATTTTCTCAGGTTGATTTCTTGTAGGGCGGTAATTGAAGGGCCCCGCTGACTCAAATATTTCTTCAGAAGTTACATGTTTTGCTTCATAAAGAAGTATTACACCATCGTCAGCAGCTAATTATAAATATTATTTTTTAATACATAATATACAGTGCGGAAATTAAGTAAGGAATAAATTCAGTAACTCCGTTAGTTGCGCTAGAAATAAAACTTAAAAAGCATGTGGTTTTACAAATTTGAATTTTAGTGCCTTTTTGATCTTTTCCTTATTTAACCTATTGAGTATTTGATAACGTTGAAATCAGAATAAAAAAGTCTATGTAAAATAAAAAAAACATAGGTTGCCATATAAAAAATATTGATGACGTCACAACTGTCAAAAAAAACTAATGGAAAAAGAATAGTATACGTTCCTCAGATGCGCTATAATTAGCCCTATCATATGCTTTTTAAGTTCTGTTTCTAGTGCAAATACTAATGGAGTTATGGAATTTATTCCTTACTTAATTTCCTCACTGTATGTACCACTATGTTGCCCTATACTTTTACTTTATCAGCAATAAAAACGTTGCTGCACTTAAAGAAACTGTCAGGGATGTAGTGATATCGAACAAATAAACGAGTGCAAAATAAAAAACCGGCTCTCCGATTTATACACGTGCTATTCAAAGATCGGAAGCCAACAATCAAAGAATGCCGCCGCTTCATTGTCGCTGAGCAGGTTTTTTATTTTGCACTCGTTTATTTGTTCTATATCACTATTTCCCTGACGCTTTATAACTCAAGAAGGGCTTTTATGATATTTGATTTGTCTCTGCCCCGAATAGCAGAATAACTATTGAAACATGGACAAGGGGCTCAGGGGGAACCCTTGGGTTTATAACTCAAGAACGGTTGAACCGACTTGTCGGATTGGTCTGCGCCCCGAATAGCAGATAAACTATTAAAACATGTTGGATTCTGAGACGAGCGGACGTGTTTTGCGGCGCTCGATAAGATAAGCGGATAGAAAAGCGTGAAAAAGTGAAAAGAAATAGAATGAAAAAAAGTGGTAGTGAGAGCGAGAGAGAAGAAGACGAAGAGGAATGCGAGAGCGAGAAGAAACTGGAAAAATGGATGAAGGTGGAATTAGAGGTAGAAGTGACTGTGAGAGAAATGTATAAAATAAATGGAGGAGAAAAGAAGAAAGTTATGGAAAATAAAAGAAAACTAAGAAAAAAAAAAGGAAAGGGAGTATACATAGAAGATAATCTGACAAAGAAGGAAAGAGATATACAGAAGGAATTAAGAGCAACAAAAAGGACAGCGGGTGAAAGTGGGTTATAAAACGATATGGATAGAGGGAAAAGGGCTTAGGTGGGACGAAGAAAAGGAAAATTTTTGAATAAGAGCACAAGAAAAAGACGACAGGGCAGAAAAGGGAAACGAATACGGAGAGGAATAAAGGAGAAAAGGAGCAAATAAGAATAGTATTCTGGAACGTAGCGGGAATAAAAAAGAAAGAAAATGAATTCTGGGAGTATTTTAGAAAATTTGACGTAGTGGAAATGGTAGAAACGTGGGTGGAAGAAAGGGGGTGGGAAAAATTGGAAAAGAGAATGCCGAAAGAGTTTAAGTGGAAATGTCAATATGCAGAGAGGGAAAGCAAGAAAGGGAGAGCTAAAGGTGGGATAATAATGGGGGTGAAAGAGGGACTGGAAGGAGAAAATGGAACTCAAGCAAAAGAAGAAAGAGGGATTATGGAAAGAACGGTGAAAAGTAAACAGAGAAAATCGAGAATTGTAACAGTGTACAGCAGAAGTATGAAGGAAAGAAGATAATAATAGAAGAGCGAGTAAAAGAGCACGAAGAAGGAACTTTGGTGATTGGGGGGGGATTTTAATGCAAGAATTGGGGGAAAAGGAAGACGGATATAAGAGGCACAAGAAACAATAGAAGGAAGATCAACAAAGGATAGAACAGAAAACGCAGAAGGGAGAGTACTGATTAGCTTAGTAGAAGAAAGAGGGTTGGACATACTTAATGGGAACTGCACAGGAGATGAGAAAGGGGAGTACACGTATATTGGATCAAGAGGGGAGACAGTTATTGATTATGTTATGGTGAATGAAGAAGCATGGGATGAAATAGAGAAATTCAAGGTGTTAGAAAGAATGGAGTCGGGCCATATGCCTTTAGAAGTGAAGACAAAAGGAAGAAAGAAAGATAGAGGAAGTGGGAATGAGTTTATAAGAGAAATTGTGATGAATATTTGGACGGAAGAAGGAAAAGAAAATTATAGCGCAACACTTAGGGAGGCAAAATGCGAAGTAGCAGAGATAAACGAAAAGGTGAGGGAACTGAGCGATAACATAAGAAACGCAACAGAAAAAAAAAGAGATAGAGATATAGAAGATGGGGCTGTGGAAGAACGAGTGGTGGGATAAAGAATGCAGGGAAAGAAAGCAGGAAGCAAGATGGAAACTAAGAAATTGGAAAAAAGAAAAAGCACCAAGGAAGAGTACAAGAGAGCACGCAAGAGGTACAATTTAGTATTATTATTATTCTTAAGGGGCGCGGTTCAAACCCCGCTGCACTGAAGCTTCAGCTTATTGTGCCCTACTTAGCAAGCTTACTCCATAAAGCCTGTGCTGTTGATGAACTTCAGCACAGATTCTATGGGCATATGATTTATGTCATTCGGTTCAACATACGTCAACCCGAAATGTCGAAGCCTCCCCGCCTCAAGCGCTGGACACTCGCATAGTATGTGTAGTGGAGTTTCTTCCTCCTCCCTGCACATCCTACAATCAGGATCTTGCTTCACCCCGATTGTGGTGAGGTGTTTCATGAGACAGCAGTGTCCCGTGAAGAGTCCAACTACCTTTCTCAGTTGTCTCCTGCTCAATCTCAGGATTTCTTCTGACCGCTTTTTCGACGAGCCTTCCATGAACATCCGCGATTGCCTCTGTCCAGGAATGTCATTCCAATGGATGTGGTGTTCTCTGTTGATATAGCCCTGAATAACCCTTTTTGCGGTTTCATGTGCAATTCCACAAGTGGGCTCTGGCTCTGGTTCTGGTGTTTTCGCTCCCTCTTTGGCTAGGAGGTCAGCTTTTTCATTTCCTTCAAATCCCTTGTGTCCCGGCACCCACCACAGAGTCACTCTGTTGTGTTTTGCCAGTTTCACAAGCGATTCGAGATATTCTTTCACAACTCTGGAGCGTACTTCGACACTCTCCAGAGCTTTAAGCGCTGCCTGACTGTCAGTCATAATGTGGATCCGGCTGTTTGCACAGCCCCTCCTCATTATTTCCCCGGCATATGTCAATTGCAGTGATTTCTGCTTGGAACACGGTTGCCAAGGAGCCCAGGTTGATGCTCATGTCATCTCCCGGTGCTTCTCCGGCTACCCCTGCCCCAGTGCTCTTTGTTGTTTTGGACCCATCCGTAGACCAGATGGTTCCGTTGTTACTCCTCAGTTTCCGGGTATCGACCCTCTCCTCCCTTCTCGGTATGACTACCTCGAAGGGTTTACAAAAGTCATACTCGGTCCTGAGTCGGTCCGATTGCATACTTAGCACGCAATCGTTCCGTATTGCGATTTCACCAAAAGGTGTAGCGGAGGCAGGTTCAGGAGCACTTCCATGGCTGCGGTAGGCGTTGTATTCATTGCTCCCGTTATTCCAAGGCAAACAAGTCTTTGCAGCTTCCCTAAAAGCCTTGTAGCGTGCTTTCCAGACGCCTTATGCCACCAAATCATCGAAGAGTATGTTACCGTGGGAATTATGACCTTGGTGTAGAGCCAGTGAACCATTTCTGGTTTTAATCTCCACGTCTTTCCCACCATCTACAGGCCCATAGGGCCCAAGTAGCCTTAATGGTGATGTATTCTAGATGGGGTTTGAAACCAAGTTTGGTATCTAGCATTAGTCCCAAGTACTTGACTTCTTTCCCTATCCGCAATTCATTTCCCCACAGTTGGAGCCTCTTCAAATCGATGAGATTCCTCCTTCTTGTGAAGACCATGACTTCAGTCTTATCGGGGTTAACCGACAATTGTTTCTCAGTGCACCATCTCTCGACGACTGTCAGAGCCCGCTGCGTCATTTCTGATACAGCCCCTCCGAACTTGCCGCTTACGAGTATGGTGATATCGTCCGCATATCCTTGTGGGTTCCTTCTATCCTACGAGTATGCTCGTGGATGCTCATCTCGCATGATTTTCCAGATTGATAGGCAAACTGGTATCGATGTAAAGGGGCGTTTACCAGAACATCGTCCCTGATATACCTGTCAATCAGTTTCTCCAAGGTCTTAAGGAGAAATGATGTTAGGCTTATTGGTCGAAAGGATTTCGCCCGGGCGTATGATTCTCGCCCTGGTTTTGGTATAAATACCACTTTTACTTTCTTCCCGTTGGCACGTACTTCAAGGCCAGGCTGGCCCTGAGTAATGCGCACTAGGGGGAGGCTAATTTCTCGAATCCCTGTTGAAGCATCAGCGGAAGAATTCCGTCGATTCCTGGAGATTTGAATGGTTTGAAAGATTTCACTGCCCATCAAGTCTTGTTTTGTTAACCAGCCTATCGGCTAGTTTCCACTCCTCTCTGGACGCCCGATGAATCGGTGTGTCTAGAGTGTTTGTTGCATTTGCCGAGGATACACTCCCCGGGAAGTGTGTCTCTAGAAGGAGTTCCAGAGACTCCTCACTCGATTCAGTGTATCCTCCATGAGGTCTTTGCAGAGTTCCAATCTGACCCCGATTGTCCCTCAGCAAGGCTTTCTGGAGTCTGGCACATTCCGGAGTTCTTTCGATCTCCTCACAGTGCCTCCTCCATGAGGTGTTTTTCGCCTCCCTCACTGCGTAACCATATTCTAGACGGGAAGTCTTGTATTCTTCCCATCTCCCAGTCCTTTTGGCCCTGTTTAACGATCTCCGTACCTCCCTTCTCATCTCGGAAAGTTCACGGTTCCACCACTTGGTCTCCCGTTTGACCTTTCTCTCTTTGAGTGGGCAGTTGTTCTCATAAGCTCTTTTATGGCTGCTGTAATGCATTCGTTCATTATTTCAACTCCCGCCGGAGTTTGAGGTCTCGAGGGACATTCTTCCAACCCCTGGGCTAGTTCCTCTCAGTAGAGTTGCCAGTCACAGTTTCTTGGATTTCTGTACCTTTCAACCGTCTCTGTGTACGTACCTGTGATCCGAGAGCGTAGGTTCAGATGAAACATGCCACTCACGAATAACTCGGCATCGATAACCTCCTGCCTTGTCGCGGTGATAAAGGTAGGTTTGTTACCGCGGTTTACTACTTCTAGCTTATTACTAATAATAAATTCTAAAAGTGACTCACCTCTTCTGTTGGTCCCTGAACTTCCCCACACTATATGATGGGCGTTGGAATCACAGCACAGCACTAGCTGCGTGTTGGTTTCTTCGCAGTATTCTACCAGTCGTCTAACCTCTGGTGTTGGGCGTTGTCCCGCTTGATCGTATGGTAGGTATGCGGATCCGATTATTATTTCTCTCTCGCTTCCTGCCATAGTGATTTTTATCTTGCCTGCCATGAGGTCCTGACCACTAAGCCCCCACATTGGCAGTGTATTCGTTTTTGTCTTTGCAAGTATGCAAGCTCTTGGATGACTTCCTCCTGGTGCTAAGAGCTCCCATTCGTTCCCCATCCTGAGTCCTCTGATCTGGTCCCTATATACCCATGGTTCCTGAATCAGCACGATATCAATATCGCTATTAGTTATGTATCTTTGCAGAGCAGCTGACGCCGCCTTGCAGTGATGCATGTTTATCTGTAAGGCCCTGAAGATGCCTAGTTTTTCTTCATACCCTCGGATGACACAAGGATCCTTCGGCCCCTTGTTCGTCTCCTTGGGATTCGGGTGTCGGATCGGGAGTATTCCTTGCGGTCCCCCCCTCCTCAACCTCCATCCCTACGGATTCTTGCCTACCTCTCCTCAGGGCTTTAAACACCACCCTGGAGAGATTCCGGTATGGCCTGCATTGCAGCTCCTCCAGGATTTTGGTCCAGGAGTGCTCATCCAGTAGGATGATAAGTTGCTGCCCCTGGGGTCCAGCCTCTTATTCACTACTGACCAGCTTTCTGTCTTAAGACCTGGATTTTGTGTCTTAAGACGCCGCAACACGACTTCCGGTTCCTGTTCAGGCCCTGGAATCCATGTCATCACCCTCGCGGGTTTCGGGACGTCCTTAGCGTCGACAACACTAAGTTCCGCCTCTTCCCAGGGTACGCTTCCTGTGACCACCCGCACCAGCCATTCCTTGGCGGGCTGGTCGGCGCAGGAGGCGAGCAGGTAGCCCCCCCGGAAATTTACGGTGGAGAACCTGGGTGCAGACTCCTCTTCTTGTATTTCGTCCAGAGCCTGGATCAGAGCGGTCTTGATCAGATCCGCCTGATCCTCGCTGAGGACGTTTGTTGGATATCCACGCGGCAAAATTGCCATCTGGATATCCGACACGGCCGCCGCAAATGTTAGGGTACGTACACGTAGAATGCTGACTGCAAGCGCTGGCTTACAAGCGCTGATAAGCGCCAGCAAGCGATAGTAAATGTCATCTATGTTTAAATGCATCCAGACACAAAGAAAGCGTGTCGGAGCTTGTCACATCTTGCATCCGCTGCTGACGAGCGAACAAGAATGTGCGAAACATTTATTTTCCAGCGTCCAGTAAGCTGGCAGTCCCTGTCTTCGTTGTTGGTTCTAGTGATTTGGGATATTTTGTTGCTTGTGTTATTTATTTAAGTTGTGAATATGAGTGGAATTGATAGTGAGCTGTTGATACCTTTGGTATTTGAGCGACGGGCTATATGGGATAAAAGAGTAAAAGAACATGCAAATAGAAATTATGTCGAAAAATGTTGGAAGGATATTAGCAGTGAGCTGAAAATAGAAGGTACATGCTGGTAGGGTGCACTTTAGTTTATTATACTAAGTTATTATACGGAAAAATAGTGTCGATATTATAAAAACTATTACTTAATAATTATAAATTAATGGATTGTTAGAAAAATAAGTGGTGAATGCATCTCTCACACTTTTTGCTTCATTTGTGGGCCTCCCAAGTGGCTTTCTATGCGTGGCTGAAGGGACAATTACTGTGTCTATTAAATGATGTTCCACACCTTCCATATCAATAATTGTATTTTGCAACAGACATATACACTTGATTATACTCTCCACCAGTGCAACGTCGGTTTCAATCGTTTTGGAGAGTAAACGCCACTTTGCATACAAAATTCCAAAAGCACATTCGATCGACTTTCTCATCCGGGATAATCGTTTATTGTAAGTTTCTTCACTTATATTCAGATTCTTTTTTGCGTATGGTTTAAGCAGACAAGGAAGTAGTGGATATGCTTCATCTCCAAGAAAAACATACGGAGTTTTCACGTTTGTCCCTGGTAAAAACGCTGGTTCTGGGATGTCAAGGTTCCCGTTCTGTAATAGATCATATAAATCAGATGTCTGGAAGGTCCCACCATCGCTTTGTTTTCCATATCTACCGACGTCCACAGGTACGAATCGGTAATTAGCGTCTGCAACTCCTTGTAGAACGATGGAAAAAAAGTGTTTGTAATTATAATCCTGTATTATTTGGGCACTTAATGCGCACGTGTTTTCCATCGATGGCTCCAAGACAGTTGGGAAAATTCCAGAGCTGATAGATATCATTAGCACTTTTCACAAACGATTGTTTTGTTGGTACTGGCATATGTAGAGGTTGAAGTTTGTCCCATATAACTGCCACTACCTCTCTTACAATGTTCCCCACAGTTGACGAACCCACTCGGAAACTGAAAGCCAATGCTTTGAAAGATGATCTTGTGGCCAAATACCTAAAAGCATATAAGGAACATAACGAATCTAATAAAACAACATAAAAATTAATGATATTGTAACGAATGAATTTTTTAATAATGTTATAATTAAAAGTTTCTACTGTATATTAACATAGTAGGTATGTAGTAGCACTGGGTATTTAATATGTAGCTGTAGAGGGGAGTTCAAATATTAAGTAAACTTTTTGCGTGCTATATTGTTTTGCGTTCTCTAATTACAGAAGAGAAACTCAGAAAGAAGTGGAAATATTTACGTGATCAGTTTTCTACTGAACTATCAAAACTTAAACCCCCACGGTCAGGAGATGGAGCTAGTGAAACACAAAGAAGCAAGTGGCAATACTTTAAAGCCTTGTATTTCTTGAAGGATATCATCAAAGCTAGAGTGAGTTCTGGGAATCTAACGAAACAACGACAACAAACTCAAGAAGAATTTCAAGAATCGCAAAACAGTGAAACTATAGATGGTGATGAGGCGGCAAATGAAGATAACACTGCTGAAGACGAACAGCTTCCAAACAATGATGGTGAGCCAGATGACGATGAACTTGAAGAAGTCAACGCGTCAGTCAGGTCAGCATCAAGTCCAGACGCAATTCCACACACGAGTGCATCTGACACTCCCACACGAACATTGGCAGAGGTCCGAAAAAGTCAGCCATTGGTAAAGAGGGTAAAGCGACTGAGAACAGACGATTATACCACATCTCTGTTAGATATAGAACGACGAAAGCTAGACCTGTTGACCCAAATAAATGAGAAGAAAAGATCCAGTGAACCTGAAGACGATGACTTGCTTTTTTTCAAAAGTCTGCTTCCACATGTAAAGAAAATCCGCCCTGACAGTATATTAGCCTTCCGCGGCAGAATTCAAGAGCTAGTTCAAGAATTTGCTTATTATCCAACCAACTATCAGCAGCTGCACTTGATAAGTTCCCCAAGTACGTACTCCCAGTCATCAGTCTCCACAATCCAGAGTATGCCAGTGGAAAACGACCGACCCGACCCATCTATTATCACTGAAACCTTCCATTTTTTAGATAATGCCGGCTAATAAAATCTGTGAATTGTATTGATAGCCTTTAAGAGTGTCAACATCTTAACATGTCAACATAAGTAACGTTTATAACTTAAAAGCCATGTTTTCAATATTTTGTTTATGTTTATGAAAAATATCTTGATACAATTGTATTTTATGTTTTTAATAATAAGATAAATCTACAAAATATTTATAATACAAAATACACTTCCCTTAGGCATATGACTAGTCGTTCTTCTGGAAGGATCGGTTGATGATGCCAGTTACACCAACTTTTTGATACGGCTCCTTCTATCTTATTGAGGATATAATTAAATGTGTCTAGCTCCATCCTCATAGAGCTAAAAAATCTTTGACGATCCCTTTTCAGCTGCGGGAAAAGGTGATTATACTCCCCAAACTTCCGTCGGCCACGATTAATTTCGTGGACTCCTACTCTCTTCTTATGTAACATTTTTAACGCAATGTTGTCTAGCAAAAACAGCTCCTCCTCACTCGAAGAAGACATCTTTCACAAGCAAACGTTTTCACCAAACTGACTCCGGTTTCCAGCTTTCTATATGTTCATATGTTCACATTAAAGTGTCAGAAATAAGCGCTGGCAGATGCAAGCAATAAGCGCGCTGATTTCCCAGCGTTCTACGTGTGCGTAGCCTTAGCCTGTAGAGCCTGAGGTCCTTGCGGCTCCCTGTCCACCAGCAGGTTGCAAATCCTTCTGTTTTTGTTTCTGGAGCCGTCTTTTCTCAGCTCCGGACAATCTCCTGGGTGGATCCGTCCTTTCGGAACCTCCTCCCAGGGGTGTGTTTTCATTTTCAATATTGGTATCCATAAATGGTCCCACGAGTAGGAGGGAAAGGGTGGTCACTATGCGCAGTGCCCTCTGTACGCATAGAAGGCTACATACAACAGGGTTCGCCTAGTGCCCTGAGGTTTGCCGTTAGTGGCCGAGCTGCCCCCCGGCCATGCATCTTTTCGGCGCGCGCAATACATTAAGATTGGGGAGGTTTTTATAATGGTACCTCATCCACGCGGCCAGACAATGAAACCAAGCCCCCGTGCCCCCTGCCTGCACTACCCCCACCATGTGTGGAGTGTCGTTGCACAGGTCAGGCGGTTTACTGTATGTGTCGCGGGCTGGTCCGCGGCGAGACGCTTTCGTTCGGCGCAGCAAGGGTTTTAGACCTTGGTCCTCCCTACTAACCCCCCACTAACTAGAGTCGGTGAAGACGCTAGCCATTCTCCTATCCGCCACCTGGAGACGCGCCTGGTAGGTACCTCAACCCCCAGGTACAATTTAGTATGAAAAGAGAAGAAGCAAATGAAACAGATGGAAGAAGAGCTAAAGATGAAGGGTATAAAGTATAAAAAATAAAACAACTAAGAAAACTGACAAGAAAAAAGACACCGGGGAGGGATGGTATACAGAATGAAGCGTGGATATATGGAACGGAAAGGGAAGTTGACAGGTTGTTAGAGATAATGAATAGAGTGTGGAAGGGAGAGGGATTCCCCCAAGAGTGGAAGGAGGGGATAATATGCCCCATATATAAGAAAGGAGAAAAGGATACAGTCAGTAATATAAGGTATACGCGATGATTGTGGAAGAGAGGCTGATGAAGGAAATGAATGAGAGGGGGGTGTTACCCGACGGACAGGCGGGATTTAGGAAAGGTAGAGGGACCATGGATAATGTATATATCTTGAATCACATAGCAGGAAATGAGATAAAAAAGAGGGGTGGCAAGATATGTGCATTCTTTGTGAACCTAAGGGCGGCTTTTGATAATGTGGAAAGAGATTTACTGTGGGAATGCTTGAGAAAGAGAGGGATAAATGAGCATCTGGTAACAAAAATAGAAGAGATAAATGAAGAGACGATAAGTAGAGTGAGAATGGATGGAAGGGTGAGTGAATGTTTTAAAACTTATAAGGGAGTAAGACAAGGTTGCCCACTAAGCCCCAGCCTGTTTGCAGCTTTTATTGGAGATATAGAGGAGATGTTCAGGAAGGGGCAGGCAGGGGGGGTTGTGGTGGGCAAAGAAGAAGTGTGGTCTTTAGCATAAATGCTGATTATTTGGTGGTGCTAGCGAGAGAGGAGAAAGGTATGAAAGAAATGATAGGAAACATATGAAAAATATATGAGGAGGAAAAAGTTGACGGTGAATGTAGAGAAATCCAAGATGATGGTGTTCAGAAAAGGGGGTGGTAGGAGAAAAGTAAATGAGTGGATATGGGAGAAAGAGAAAATTGAAGAAGTGAGTATTTAGGTTATGTGATGAATGAAAGAAACACAGCAACAACACATGTGAGAGAGTTAGTGAAAAAAGCAAATAAGATAATAGGAGCTGTATGGGGAATAGGAGAGAGAAAATTTGGACATGATTTTAGAAGGAGAGTAATGATGTTTGATAGTTTGGTGAAAAGCGTGATGATGTATGGAGCGGAAATATGGGGATGGAGAGAACAAGAAGGATTGGAAGGGGTGCAAGGAAGATAAATGAAATGGGTGCTAGGGGTAGAGAGAGAGAGACACCGGGGTATATAGTGATGGAGGAAACAAAGAGATCGAATAAGAATAGAAGCAGGAAAAAGAGCAATAGGATCTGAGGAGAGAGTGATAGAGAGAGGAGAGTGCAGAATTTTGCAAGAGTGTTTGAAAGAAAAAAGGAAAGAAATAGGAAAGGGGATATGGAAAGAGAGGAAGGCATATTTCGAAAGAAACGGGTATGCAGGCGCGGAGATAGAAAGAATGCGAGAGAGAGGCAGAGTAATGACAGATGAATTAGTGCAGAGAGATAGAGATGTGCAAGTGCAGGAAAGAAGAACGAGAATTAGGGAGTCTAGGTACAATGGGAAGTATGAAAAAATAGTAACGGAAGAAATGCCAAAGTACCTAGGAAGAGAGAGCAGAAAAGAGAAAGTGATAATAGCAAGATTTAGATGTGGAAATGAGGAGAGATAGAATAAATATTGGAGTGAGGATAATAATAGAGTATGCAGGATGTGTGGAGAAAAAAAGGAGACGATAGAGCATTTGTTGAAGGAATGCGTAGAGTTGAGAGGGAGAGATGAGAGTAGAGAAGAAATTTTGAATGAGGACGGAAGAGGGAGCGAATGGATGAGGAATGTTGAGTGGAGAAGAGGGATAATAAGTGGGAAGGGATAAAAGCTGCTAGTTATTGTGTTGAATTATTGATTTATTTAGTTTTATTTATTATATTATATTTTATTTTATTTGAGTTATGGGAAATTCAGCTAATAAGCTGCCACAACATTTATTGATTCTGAGGCGGTACAAATTTCGCCGGGTCAGCAAGTTTAGAATAAAATTATACATAGTTACGTGTAAATTTATTTGATTTTATTTCTAAAGCCGGAAAACATATTTTACTTGAAATGTTCTAATTTAAAGTCACTGTATAATAATAATTAATAATTAATAGTACCGCGACCTGGCGAAAAAGGGGTGACCCATTGGGGTCGCCAAACCCCCTATTTTACTCCCCATTGCAAATATTAAATTTCATAACGATCTGTAGACCGGTGTAGAAGTGCATAAACAACGAACAAACAAATATTAATTTTTATATGTTAGTTTTCAATGATGTACAAAATTACATTTCTCGTCTCAGTTTCAGGTGTTGATAAAAGAATCAATGTTACTCGACAGAGGTTATTACATGAAGGAATTCAAATTGAGATAAATAAACGGAAAATTTACTTTATCAGTTATCGCTGACCTGACAACGGAAATATTTTCTACATTCCAGCTGCTAATTTTTAGTCAAACAGTAAAAACTAATGAACTTCTGTGTTTATTATGTCGGGGTAATTTCAATCTTCGTTTCACTTTATCGAGAACGGTTATGAGCTTTTGCATACTGAAACTCGGTTTATTAATATTGCTGTTTTCTGTAAGAGCCATTTACTACCTTTTACCACTTTGTCAATCTCATTATAGTTCTCATTTCACGAAATTCAAGAGCACACAAGTAATTAGCAGTATGAAGAAGAAGCCCATTACAAACACAATGAGCCATAAACCCGAGAAAATGGTATTATACGTATTTAACTAACCGCAGTATTTCCTTATTCTTGTATTAAATCATTTTCTTGAAGGTATTTGTATGAAAACTAAGATATGAGAAGCATGTTTGTTAAAATATATTTAGTTAAGATTAGAAGTATAAACACCTCATAGATCGCAGTCAAAACAGTAGTCTCACAACGCCGGTTTGTGTTAGATTTTTATCTCATTATTATAATTGACCACCAATTATTAAAACTACGAGCTCTGTAATTACACAGGACGTAGCGTAATAAAAATTACTGAGGCTAAAAACGAATAAATTACTCCTATTGAAGTTAATTGGTTTTTTTGTTTATTCAGTCGGTGTGTGAGTATCAGGTCAATCCCGAATGCAAATTTAATTACAGCGTCATTACGGTTTTATGATTTTAAATCTGGCTGAAAAAAATCCGGGCACCTCCCAGCGTTTTCATGAATCGCCGTTGAATTACCCGAAACAAAGGGATTTCGCCCAACAAAAGCCTGCCATGAAGGACGGATTAACTGCAATATGTGGCAGAGACATTATCACTCATTAGTCGCACGCCCACGCCACCGAATCTATATTAGTAGCACTACTTCAACAACTTGATCCAAAATGGGATGAGAGTGATAAATTTGTTAAAGCTACAAATGGGTTTTTTCCGATTTCTGTTAGTTTAGTGAGTTTAAATATGCAAGAAACAATCTAAATTTAAACGACTATTCATTAAAAAATAACCCGTAAATTATAATAAATTATTCTAGCCGATGTTTATTTTTATACGAAATTGTGCACTCCCATAGTACAAACGAGTAGCATCGCTGTCAGGAAGCCATGGTCAATTAGATAGTCATCAGCTGGCTTTAAATAAATAACGACCAACTCTGGGATGCAAGCTTTAATTTGGTGTGAATGATAGCTGCAGATATGCCTCACACAAACAATTAAAAATAGCATTACAAGAGTTTCTTTGTCTTAATGTACAGCTTCCGGTAGAATGCGATGTAACATCTGTCATACATTCCACAAAACTTTGCTTGCTTTTAATAATTGTTTTGAATGAAAATATAAATCGAAAATTCACTTTCATAAGGGATAAAACTATAGAACCCAACAAAACGTTTGTTCAATGCAGTAAAATTAAAATAAATTTAGAAGAACCGAGTAAGTTATAAAGCGATTCAAAGAACGGGTCCAAAAATTAACGAAGATACGAAAATCGACATTTTGGTAAATATGGAAGAAAATCCTCATAGTACTTCTTCAGCTACAGCAGAAAATGGTGTGAGTCTTCATGCTTCGTTTTGTCGTAATGGCACAGTTAACCCACAAAACTGCAGATACTGGAGCAGAGAAAATCGGTATTGGATGAGTGATGCACATACTCAACATTGTCAGAAACTAAATGTGTGGACAGGCATAAGATAATAATAAGATCATGGGTTCTTTCTTCTTTGAAGAAACCCTAACAGGGGATAGATATTTGGAACTTTTGCAAAATGACTTTCGACCCATACTTGCAGAAAATTTTTCAAATGACAATGATGTAGACCTTCGTAAATGATGATTCTTGGTTCCAGCAAGACGGTGCACCCCCACACTTTGCACTTTTTTTTCGCCATTACTTGTACAATAAAACTGGTTTCCTAGGAGGTGAATTGGGAGACGAGAACCGATAGGTGATAATTTTTTATGGGGTTATTTAAAGTCTAAGATTTGTGTTAACAGACCACAAAATCTGGAAGATTTAAAAATTAGGATTCGAAACGAAATACGTAGAATTAGTGAAGAAGTAATTCATAATGTACAAGTCACTTGCTTATTGTCAACAAGCTGCGGGATGGCAATTCGAACATTTAATTCGATAATTTTAAGTATTTAGTAATACAGTTTTTGAGTGGTTTTTGTTCGTTATAAAATTTATTTTTTCCAGGATTTTTTCTGATCACGATATCTCCTGATCCACTGAACTGATTGCAATGGAATTTTGCACACTTACTTATTTTACCACGTAGGCGCTCACTAAGAAACGGTTTTTCAAAATTCCATTCCTTATTAAATAAAATAATACAATAAAAACACCATGTGAAGGATTAAAATAATCATAATTTTTACATATTTGGTACGTATGAGAATAGGTGGTAAAGTATTTTTCAAATGGACATGGTGGCCCAGGGGGGCCCCTTGGGCTGGACCGATTTTTCGGTTCGACCGAATCTTATGAATTTTTGTTTTGTTTATTCGATAGGTGTGAGAATAGATGGTAAACTATTTTTCACATGGATTTCAGAGCCCAGGGGGCCCTCTTGGACAGATTTTTATGACATTTTTTTGTAGGTATGAGAATAAGTTGTAAAGTAGTTTTCACATGGACATTGATTTGTTGGATTTGTCTCCGTCCCGAATAGCACAATATCTATTAAAATATAGACATGAGGGCCCTTTGGATTTGATCTATTTTTTTGATCTTTGATTTGTTGGATTTCTCGCCGCCCCGAATAGCAGAATTACTATTAAAACATGGACATGAGGCCAGGGGGCCCTCTTGGATTTATAACTCAAGAACGACTTTTATGATGTTTGATTTGTTGGATTTGTTTCCGCCCCGAATAGCAGAATAACTATTAAAACATGGATGTGGAGGGGAGGCAGGGAGCCCCCTGCGCCCCTGTGTTATTGATTCTGACAGTTATGTTATTGATCCGGGACAGGCTTTTATTATAAAACTAGCTGACGACCCGGCGAACTTTGTACCGCCTCAGAATCAATAAATGTTGTGTTAACTTATTAGCTGAATTAATTGGGTCGCACCCACCTCATCAACGGACAAATCGCCAACTGCCATTTCATCAACGCCCAGTTGATCAACGGGACATAACCTCAACGACCCAACTCACCAATTAAGATTTTCATTAAAAAATTGTAATAACTGGAGACAGGTTAGTTTAATCAACTTTATTGTTTTTAACCGACTTCAAAAAAAGAAGGAGCTTATCAATTCGGTTGTATTTTTTTAAATGTTTGTTACCTCAGAACTCCGTCATTTATAGGCCGATTTGTAAAATTCTTTTTTTATTTGAAAGAGTATAGTTCCATTATATTGGTCCAATTGTCACCAGGTCAGTATTTGATGAGGGGACGCCTGCGACGATAAGTTTCTTTTTTGTATTTCGGATTCAATCAGGCTCGAAGGACCATATGTTAACCAATAGGGTTTGATAAATGTTGCACTTGTAGTTTGATTAAACTATCTTGATTTTCATAGTAGGTATGTATAACCGAAACAAAATTTTAACAAAAAAAAAAAAAAATGTAACCGACTTAAAAAAAACGGATTGAAAAAACACAAATGCAAGATAAGTTAACTAAAAAGCAAAAAATAAATGCTTATTAATTTAATACTTATTTGTCGTTCCGGTTAATGTAATTAAGAGAGCATTGCTTATTACGTAATTGTTTTATAATTTTGAAGTCGGTGCCAAGTATAACATAACAAAAATAAGAATTAATTCTGCAATTTGCAAGTCAGTTAAGTTTTGATTTAACAATAAAAATTATTAAATATTATTAACAACACGAATATGATTTTTTTTATGATTTGCAATATTAAGTATGGATTGATTATAAAATGGGAATATTGCGACTGTTTTTGTTTTAACGATTTATTAAGTACATATTGTTTACAGTGTTTTTTTGAAACCTTTTCACAAAGTTTTCTACATAAGTATTTCAAATAAATTTATTCTTCTGTAAATCCAATGTGTTTTTACAATTTGTTGATTCAAATCTTAGTTGGTGAGTTGGGTCGTTGATATGTTGGGTAGTTAAGATTATCTCCCGTTGGTCAACTGGGTGTTGATGAAATGGAAGTTGACGGCTTGTCAGTTGGTGAGTTGGGTCGACCCGGAATTAAATTCAGGTTTTTTTTTTATCAATTGATAATGCACACAACGCCATCTAGTGGCATTACCGGAACCAGCATACAACGCCATGTGCATTTTTGTTTCTGTGATGTATCAGAGATGGCGCTACATACGGATTCCATAGAAAATGTATGAGAAAACTTTTTTCGTTTATTTTTCTGATGTTTTAATACTTATTCGCTCCCGAAAAAATCAGTTCTCGAGATATCATCAAAAAATAAATAAAAATCTGTGTGGAGTCCACGCGCAACAAAAGTGAAACTTTGAAGTTTGAATTCTTGAAGGGGGCCCCCCGGGACCAAAGATTATAAAACTCGGTCCAGCCCAAGGGGTCCCTAGGCCCCCATGTCCATGTGAAAAATACGTTACGCCCTATACTCATACCTACCAAACATACAAAAAAAAATCATAAAAATTCGTCAAGCCGAAAAATCCCATGTCCTTGTGAAAAATACTTTACGACCTATTCTCATACCTACCAAATATACAAAAAAAAAAAATAATAAAAATCGGTCGGTGAAAAATGGTGGATGCGCCACATGAAGAAAATCTGTAAAATATTCAGTCGGCTCTTGAAGGTGTAATTTGTCGAATTTCGGAGCTCTCTTCATAATTGCTTTACATTTACATTTAACCATATATAGACACCAGGACATCTATAGGGAAAGACCGAAGAAACGGTGAAAAATGGTGGATGCGCCACATGAAGAAAATCTGTAAAATATTCAGTGGGCTTTTGAAGGTGTAATTTGTCGAATTTCGGGACTGTTTTCATAATTACAATGTCATATTTAAACATATAAAGACACCAGGACATCTATAGGGAAAGGTTGAAAAAACCGTAAAAAATGGTGGATGCGCCACTTCGAGAAAATTTGTAAAATATTCAGTCGGCTCTTGAAGGTGTAATTTGTCCACTTTAGGAGCTCTCTTCATTGTTACAATGTAACATCTCAACATATAAAGACAGCAGGACATTTATGGGGGAAGATTGAAGAAACGGTATAAAATGGTGGATGCGCCACATGAAGAAAGTCTGTAAAATATTCAGTGGGCCTTTGAAGGTGTAATTTGTCGAATTTCGGAACTCTTTTCCTCATTAAAATGTCACTTTTAAACATATAAAGACACCAGGGCATCTAGAGGGGAAGATTGACGAAACGGTGAAAAACGGTGGATGCGCCACATGAAGAAAATCTGTAAAATATTCGGTCGGCTCTTGAAGGTGTAATTTGTCCACTTTAGGAGCTCTCTTCATTGTTACAATGTAACATCTCAACATATAAAGACAGCAGGACATTTATGGGGGAAGATTTACGAAACGGTAAAAAATGGTGGATGCGCCACATGAAGAAAATCAATAAAATATTCAGTCGGCTCTTGAGGGTGTAATTTGTCGAATTTCGGAACTCTTTTCCTCATTACAATGTCACGTTTAAACATATAAAGACACCAGGACATCTAGAGGGGAAGATTGACGAATCGGTGAAAAACGGTGGATGCGCCACATGAAAAAAATCTGTAAAATATTCAATCGGCTCTTGAATGTGTAATTTGTCGAATTTCGGAGCTCTCTTCATTGTTATAATGTCACATTTCGAAATATAAAGACACCAGGACATTTATGGGCGATTATTGAACAAACGGTGAAAAATGGTGGATGCGCCACATGAAGAAAGTCTGTAAAATATTCAGTGGGCCTTTGAAGGTGTAATTTCTCGAATTTCGGAACTCTTTTCCTCATTACAATGTCACGTTTAAACATATAAAGACACCAGGGCATCTAGAGGGGAAGATTGACGAAACGGTGAAAAACGGTGGATGCGCCACATGAAGAAAATCTGTAAAATATTCAGTCGGCTCTTGAAGGTGTAATTTGTCCACTTTAGGAGCTCTCTTCATTGTTACAATGTCACATCTCAACATATAAAGACAGCAGGACATTTATGGGGGAAGATTGAAGAAACGGTATAAAATGGTGGATGCGCCACATGAAAAAAATCAATAAAATATTCAGTCGGCTCTTGAGGGTGTAATTTGTCGAATTTCGGAACTCTTTTCCTCATTACAGTGTCACGTTTAAACATATAAAGACACCAGGGCATCTAGAGGGGAAGATTGACGAAACGGTGAAAAACGGTGGATGCGCCACATGAAGAAAATCTGTAAAATATTCAATCGGCTCTTGAATGTGTAATTTGTCGTATTTCGGAGCTCTCTTCATTGTTACAATGTCACATTTCGAAATATAAAGACACCAGGACATTTATGGGCGATGATTGAACAAACGGTGAAAAATGGTGGATGCGCCACATGAAGAAAGTCTGTAAAATATTCAGTGGGCCTTTGAAGGTGTAATTTCTCGAATTTCGGAACTCTTTTCCTCATTACAATGTCACGTTTAAACATATAAAGACACCAGGGCATCTAGAGGGGAAGATTGACGAAACGGTGAAAAACGGTGGATGCGCCACATGAAGAAAATCTGTAAAATATCCAATCGGCTCTTGAATGTGTAATTTGTCGAATTTCGGAGCTCTCTTCATTGTTACAATGTCACATTTCGAAATATAAAGACACCAGGACATTTATGGGCGATGATTGAACAAACGGTGAAAAATGGTGGATGCGCCACATAAAGAAAGTCTGTAAAATATTCAGTGGGCCTTTGAAGGTGTAATTTCTCGAATTTCGGAACTCTTTTCCTCATTACAATGTCACGTTTAAACATATAAAGACACCAGGGCATCTAGAGGGGAAGATTGACGAAACGGTGAAAAACGGTGGATGCGCCACATGAAGAAAATCTGTAAAATATTGAGTCGGCTCTTGAAGGTGTAATTTGTCCAATTTAGTAGCTCTCTTTATTGTTACAATGTCACATTTCAAAATATAAAGACACCAGGACATTTATAGGGGATGATTGAAGAAACGGTAAAAAATGGTGGATGCGCCACATGAAGAAAGTCTGTAAAATATTCAGTGGGCCTTTGAAGGTGTAATTTGTCGAATTTCGGAACTCTTTTCTTCATTACAATGTCACGCTTAAACATATAAAGACACCAGGACATCTAGAGGGGAAGATTGACGAAACGGTGAAAAACGGTGAATGCGCCACATGAAGAAAATCTGTAAAATATTCAATCGGCTCTTGAATGTGTAATTTGTCGAATTTCGGAGCTCTCTTCATTGTTACAATGTCACATTTCAAAATATAAAGACACCAGGACATTTATGGGGGATGATTGAAGAAACGGTAAAAAATGGTGGATGCGCCACATGAAGAAAGTCTGTAAAATATTCAGTGGGCCTTTGAAGGTGTAATTTGTCGAATTTTGGAGCTCTCTTCATTGTTACAGTGTCACATTTCAAAATATAAAGACACCAGGGCATTTATAGGGGATCATTGAAGAAACGGTGAAAAATGGTGGATGCGCCACTTGAGGAAAATCTGTAAAGTTTTCGGTCGCCCTTTGAGGGTGTAATTGGTCGAATTTCGAAGCTCTCTTCATCATTACAATGTCACCTTTAAACACTAGGACACCAGGACATCTATAGGGGAAGATTGATGAAAGGGTGAAAAATGGTGGATGCGCCAGATGAAGAAAATCTGTAAAATATTCAGTCGGCTCTTGAAGGTGTAATTTGTCATCATGATTACAATGTCACTTTTCAACAGCTAAAGGTACCAGGACGTCTATAGGGGATGATTGAAGAAACGGTGAAAAATGGTGGATGCGCCATTATGTTGAAACATGAAAATTAGCTTGAAAAGCTGTATCTCGGTAAGTATTAGGTCTAGCGAGTCCATTCTGGATTCAAATTTATTTTTGTTTGCTTGCTTGTTACTCCTGGAATGGATGAGAGACTTGATGATCTACTGTCGATTGTTTCTTGTTCCCATTTTCCGTTTATCTTCAGTTTTTCCGTTTATTCTTAAATTTGTATTGAAAATTTTGAAACTTTTGTTTTTTTTTGTAAAAATTTTGTGACAATTAACTTGTGTTTTTGTCAACCAATGAGATGTTTCAATTTTAAAGTAAACAACCAATAGGACAATTATTTTAGTGACAATTTTTCGACAAACTTTATTCCAGCGACAATTTCTTTTGTAACTATTTGCCAATACAATGGGGTCGTCCCACAATTTTTAAAAAAAGCTTTTCTAGAAAGTAGACGAAAAAATATTATACCCCTATTTTTTTGTTTATTCGAAATCACGCGTTTACTAGGTAGAAAAAAATCCGAAATATTTGCCTTATTTGAAACGCGCGCCTTTTTGTGACGTCAACACGGGACAAAATTCACCAGACATAATTCAAGTTACTAGACGTGCCGACTAATGAGAAGCGCATAAACCAATGAGAATGCTCCCCCGAAATGACGTCACAAGAGGCGGTAAATGTACAGCGTTTGAAACTGCTGGCCGAAATTGCGATTTTTGATGCGCTCTGTTATCTTACAAAATAACTTTATGAAACAACAGAACACGCTTTAGGGCTTCATGTTACATAGTCTATGGGATGCTATAGTTGAATTCGTCAAATTCAATTGAGGGGGACGACCCCATTGACAAGTTATGTAAATTGTCAAGCCAAATAGGATTCGATTTCTAAATATTGCCGCCAATTTTTGCAACAATTGTCTGGATCACTTTTGGTAGTAGATAACTACTTTTAATCAGTTTTTCCCTAAAACACCAAAAACAGTTGGCATCATCAGGGCGATCAGTTTACTCATTATTAAAACTGATTAAAATTAGTTGTGCTATTATTACTATTGAAAAATTTTCCGATCTACACGTCGCAAAACCATCACAAAATTTTTTGCAGAAATTTAAGTTACGGTAAGTTTTTTTAACATTCAGTTTCCACTTTTGAGTTTCGATTTGTCCGTTTTAATACGATTTTGAATTTCGAATCTTATTGTTTATTATTTAAATTTTGAGTAAAAATATTTGACCTTTCGATTTTAGAAATTCCATTTTCGATTTTAAATTTTCAGTTCATAAACTTTACAGTTCTTCATTCAGACTACCTTTTATTAGTAATAATACAACTTAATATCGTCCTCATTTTATTTTATAAACTAATGCAAAACAAAAATTTCAAGTATTATAAAAACATTAATCATAAACTAATGCTTTTTAATATGTGCTACCTTTTCATGTAGATACTTGTTTGTTTATACACGAGTTTGTATTATAAAAACATACCCCAACAATCACATTTATACCAACTTCGTAACATATATATTTTACTCATACATAATTATTTTACCCTTTACCTTTTGTAGTTTTATTCAGAACGTGGGTAGGTTATTAATATATTTAAAGCCACAGAACGGCCAATCACTATTAAACTCCTGCATTTGATTCGACGTGAGTAATTAAACATCATCCGGATAATGTTGCCACAATGCACTTCCTGGATCGGTCTGTCTAAATCGCCGCATTAAAATGTCAAAACAATATTCAACATTTCCCCGAGCGGCAAACATTATGGCTACGATGGCAAACACTGTACACAAAGTTTTCTAGCTATTTTGTGGAATACGAGCAGTTTCCAAAGAAACAAATTGAAGCAGTTGCTCTACTTTACACTTTACATTCAATTATGTCCCCATCCTAGCTTTATCTATTTGTCGGAGATTGACCCTCCCCCTCTATGCTGGCTCACCACGCAGTTTATTAACAACAATAACAACAAAAACACAGAGATATGCAAAACAGGTGATCCCGGGTGCACGTCTCTGGTGACACTGTCCGTTGCGTCAAGTGGTCTCCCGTACTACCCGATTCCACCCAAGTGTATGCAACCAACTTGGCGTTTCACAATATCCCGACACGGCCATTCTGACATATCACACGTCCTCGTGTGATGACTATATAAAATAAAACTTAACAAACCACTCGGCCATTCTGATTATTTGATGAAACTGACTCTTCACGTGTAATTTCTATCATGACAAAATTATTACTCCTATCACTCGAAAAGTAACATTGACTTCATCACTTCCTTCCAGTGAAAAAAAATTATTACTTCAAGTAACTCGGAAAACAAAATTGGCTTAATCACTTCCTTCCAGTGATACAACAAAATTATTACTTTTATTAACTCAGAAAACAAAATTGACTTTATCACTTCCTTCCACTGATACAACAAAATTATTACTGCTATTAACATCAAAATAAATCGATCACTTCCTTCCAGTGATAAAAAATATTACTTCAATTAACTCAGCAAACAAAATTGACTTTATCACTTCGTTCCAGTGATACAATAAAATTATTACTGCTATTAACATCAAATTAACTCAATCGCTTCCTTCCAGTGATAAAAAAATATTACTTCAATTAACTCAGAAAACAAAATTGACTTTATCACTTCCTTCCAGTGATAAAAAAATTATTACTTTTATTAACTCGAGAAAAAACAATGACTATCACTTCGTTCCAGTGATAAAAAAGATATTACTTTTATTAACTCAGAAAACAAAATTGGCTTTATCACTTCCTTCTAGTGATACACCACAATTAACTTCATCCAGTGATAAAGAAAATTGATTTCATCACTTCCATCCAGTGGTAAACAAAATTAACTACATCACTTCTCTCCATTAATAAACAAAATTAACTACAGCACTTTGCTCTAGTGATAAACAAAATTCACTTCATCGCTAACATCCAGCGTTAAAGAAAATTAACTTCATCGCTTACATCCAGCGTTAAGAAATTAATTACATCACTTCTCTCCAGTGATAACAAAATTAACTTCATCACTTACATCCAGTGATAATGAAAATTAACTACTTCACTTCTCTCCAGTGATAAACAAAATATAAACAAAATTAACTTTATCACTTACATCCAGCGATAAAGAAAATTAACTACATCAATTCTCTCCAGTGATAACAAAATTAACTTCATCACTTACATCCAGTGATAATGAAAATTAACTCCTTCACTTCTCTCCAGTGATAATGAAAATTAAGTACCTCACTTCTATCCAGTGATAAACAAAATTAACTTTATCACTTACATCCAGCGATAAAGACAATGAACTACATCACTTCTCTCCAGTGATAAACAAATTTAACTTCATCACTTATATCCAGTGATAAAAAAAATTAACTACCATCACTTTGTTCCAGTGATAAACAAAATTAAACAAAATTGACTTTATCACTTACATCCAGCGATAAAGAAAATGAACTGCATCACTTCTTTCCAGTGATAAACAAATTTAACTTCATCACTTACATCCAGTGATAAAGAAAATTAACTAACATTACTTCTTTCCAGTGATAAAGAAAATTAACTAACATCACTTCTTTCCAGTGATAAACAAAGTTACCTTCATCACTTACATCCAGTGATAAACAAAATTAACTTTATCACTTACATCCAGCGATAAAGACAATGAACTACATCACTTCTTTCCAGTGATAAACAAAATTGACTTTATCACTTACATCCAGCGATAAAGAAAATGAACTACATCACTTCTTTCCAGTGATAAACAAATTTAACTTCATCAGAGAAGACAACATTTAAATACAAACATTGATCACAATTAAATCAAATCTTTGTCGTCAGGAACGTATCCTTCAGGCATTTTCCTGATAGGATCGTGAGCATATTTATGGGTACGGTTCAAATAATTTTTTTTTTTTTTAAGACGTACATATCACCGTCTAACTGTTCAATCATCTTAAAGGGGTTTTATATTTAGGGTCAAATTTGGTTAAATTTATTTCGCCGGACATTATGTGAATTGCTATGTTCCGGCTCGAAATTTCACGACCAATGCTAGTCATAACAACAACATTGTCGAATCGTTTACCCTGAAGCTGTGACGACATAGGTTCTGTTATCAGCGAGCATTCGGCACCCGAATCAAAAATGGAAAATTCTTATCTTGATGACATAGGGTACCTCATGGCGCATTGACTAAACATAAACCTACTTGTCGTCCTGCTCCACCCTTTCGACCTCTCGGGTTACCTGAATTCAGACAACACGAAGCATTTGAAACATGTCTCTTTTGAGTTTGGGGTCGTCGATGTCTTCGGCGAAGAGTCTCCACGTGAAGTCCTGGGGTTCGCATCGGTCGGTCTTCTCATGTCTGGAACGGCATACTGATGCCTTGCATCCCAGTTTCTCACATTTTATCGAGGGTGGTTTCGGCTTGAAATGTTTCGCTTCCAAATCATTACATTAAATTGTACTTTTTCATTTAAGGAACAAAAACACCTTTAATTTCTGCTGTAATTGGTTCCTTGATTTAATGCCACGAACTTGTAAGTGTCATTCGTGGTTCAAGTTAGAAACTTCTTCGGTTGAAATTTCAACATTAGTGCCGTCATCATACGCCGCGATGCACTTCCCTTCTTTTGGTTCGGTGCTATTAAATTGCATCAAAAATGCAGAAAATCATACTTAGCGTCCCACGTCATTCTAGGGTATGAAATCTGCGACAGCCAGGTGGATGCTCGACTTTTGAGTGCCCTTCTCAAGGCGAACGTCGACGCAGCATCACTTGTAATTGTCTTGTAGCCCATGCACGTAAATCTGCAGTCCAGATCAAATTCAGGCAGTTGTATGTTACTGTTTATCGTCGGAGACTGATGTTAAAACAGCCATTTCTTTCAACAAATCCAGGGCACCTCAAACTGCAACCCCTTATGTCATTTGCACCGCAGTTTCCGACAACTACATACTTCCTACTACTTACTGTCCAAAAAGTGCGCTAGTAGATCCTCGAATATAGGTGTGCAACTTTACACCGCTCACCATTGTGACTTTTCGGCTTGTCCTTGTGCTTTAAAACACCCGCACCGCCTGGTCCCGTTCTCCTCTACCACCGCCACGTCAAAACATCAATCAACCAATCTACATCTTTCCAAGTTTCGAGATATCTGCGAATTGATACTAACAACCGCTTGATACAGCATTATTTACAACTTCACAAATCATGCCAATTACACTCAATCAAAGATTACCAGCCCTCAAAACAATGTGCCGAAATCAATGATATTCAATTACCAATCATGTGTGTCTCATTATTTTGACTACATGCGCCCGTCAACCCTCCGAAAATAACTCCAAGTACTTTACGACTCTTCGGCCTGGTTTTTCAGTGCTTGGTTAACCATAAATATTCTGGGTTACCGAATTTTTTCTCGGTTAGTTGTTTTTCGGTGATCGGTCAAACTTTAACCGTGGTCAACACGACCGAGAATGTAACCCAGGACCCAGAGCTCGGTTAACCACGATTTCTGACATGTCACCACTCGAATCAAAACAACTATCATAACCTCAAAGTGTAAAGCAAATCAACAGCGGTTCAGTCAGTGTTTTGTTGGTGCAAAGCAACAAAAGTAGATCTCGTGATTCATTGAGGGATGTGGAAAAACCCTTCCGAAGGGGTGATGTTATACCACTTCCTGTTTCAGGTATGTATTCTCTAATAAATGAACCTCTTGTAAATGACGTAAACGTTCACTTTATCGCCGCCTCGCTTCGTTTTCGCACGTTTGCCGTAGTCTGTACACTGTGTTTTTGTTATATTCTTGTTTTGTAGTTTTGTTTTTTAGTTGTTTATACCTAGTTATACTGTAGAAGTAGTTTTATAAAATAGTTATTCACTGCATATTTCATTCTAGTTTGTTTAAGTTAGAAGTAGTTATTTTTGTTGGTGTTGGTTGAACCTAGTGTAGAAGTAGTTTTATAGTTATTAATTCTAGTAGTTCCTATTTTAAAGTTTTTTTGTATTTGCATAATATAGATATAATTTAGTCGTTAGCTAGTTAAGCAGATAATTTAGTGTAATTCGCCGCCGATTTATAACATAGTGATCTAATCCTTTACAAGAGGTATGTAAAAATATTGAATATATATCATAATTACTTCAGGTTTAACTTTACTTTTATAGTGTGATGGACCGTTCAACTTCAAGTCGTTCGAAAAAATTTTCCAAAAGTGAAATGAACCTATTGGTCCAACTGGTAAATGAAAATCGACACATTTTGGAATCTAAACAACTATGAGACACTGCGAAGAAATACGCCAGAAGTTGCGACATGACGAAGAGGAGAATAAATTAAAATTAAAATTGCTCCAAGATGAGCACAACTTTAAAATTGACATGATGTTAAAAAAAAATCTGTATAATTTTTTTATATATTTCCAAAATATTGAATAAATTTGTTTCTAAATTGTCGTCTTAATAATGAAAATGGTCTCGACGTATTTGTATTCTTGGAATCTTTCGACAAAATTTATAATTTGTTCATCATCTGACGAACTTTCAGTGTCACTACTGGTACTCCAATATAAATCTTCCATGTTCACATCGTTTTTTTATAAATATAATATAACTAATGTTACAAATTGCTTCAATTTTTTGACAATTGACAAGTCTACAACACAAGTGTTAAAACTGCCAAACTGCGCTTGCTCTTTAACGCAATAGGTAACCAACAGTCTTACCAATGTAAGATAAATTCTGATTACTTGACCGTGAAATTTTTAACCGAGAATTGAGTACTGCAATACGCACCCTCGGTTAAAATCGGTGTCAAAAAATAATCATGGTTAGATAACCATGAATGTAACCGAGCACTGAAAAACTGGGCCTTCGACAAGACCAACAACATCGTTCTTCATTGTTGAGAAAAAATGTAAACAAACCTCAACCCATGACATCCCCAAACCAAATTTTAATGAAATTCACAATCTAAACTGTTCCAATTTCTACAAAAATGATTTTTAAAAATGATGCGACTGCATCGAAGTTGCAACTTTTGTTACGTTTCTTTTCCACGGTTTCTTTGTTCGATCCCAACGAAAGCTTATTTTTTGTTTTCATTCTCGGTTGTCGCGCACTCCCAATATGTTAACATGTGTATGACACGTCACCGATTTCGAACTACGTACTATTTGGATCTTTTATTGCTCTGATTTTGCTCGTCTATTTGTAATTACCTATACCAACATTATCGTTTTCATTGAATAGCACGTACCTAGTCATCTTCAAAATCTATCCCTACCGGGATGATTTATCACCGATCAAATTAATGTACTGGAAACACTTACCAATATGTTTTACGACAAACGCTTGAATTCAACCCTTTTCTATTACTTAAACCTCGACTTTGTATTATTACGTCAGTCCTTTCCACGAAAACAAATGCGACGATGGTTTCGATACCAGCCAAATGCGCATTTACTTTGTCGTCTCAATTATAAGTACCACATACTCATCAATGGAATGAATCCATTCCCCCATGTCGTTTTCCAGAGGATTGCATTCCCCGACGCGACTGTTATTAGTAACTGAAAGATTGGTACTTCTGGATTACTAACAACTAGTTTATTTATCCCGGCGGCAATAAAATTATTGCCCCCATGTCTGCCAAGCCAGTGGTCTTGCCCACGACCTCTTGGAAGTTGTTTTTCAGCCGTTTCATCCCTTTTCCGATGATGTCGTTCGGCACGGCGACTGCTCGACCTTGTTTTTCGTTTTCCAAACAGTCAGGAAGAATTACCCAAGCTTCCTGCTCTAAAAGCCTAAATAAACCCACCAACACGGCCACTAGGCACATAGGTCACTTTCCCACTTTTGATGTCGGAGATTGACCCTCCCCCTCTATGCTGGCTCACCACGCAGTTTATTAACAACAATAACAACAAAAACACAGAGATATGCAAAACAGGTGATCCCGGGTGCACGTCTCTGGTGACACTGTCCGTTGCGTCAAGTGGTCTCCCGTACTACCCGATTCCACCCAAGTGTATGCAACCAACTTGGCGTTTCACAATATCCCGACATATTAAATATGAGTCCAAGGAAACGTGTAATGTCAAGAACTTGCTCTATTTACATGCAAAACTGAATGCTTTATACTGAATCAGACCTGTATAGAATAGCCAATATTGTAGCATTATTAAACTACTAAGACCCAAAAATATTCTTTCCAAGCCACTTTATCTTGTGTTTGGTAACTAAAAGGTCGAACATTTCGCAATTACACCCTAGATTTTGCATATCGATACGATCGATCTCCGACCACTTTGCACCTGACTAATGATCAAACACCTCAACTGTCCATACGTTACCTGTACCCATAAAAATTAGGCATGATTATAATACAATGCCACATTACAAAATGTTGCCTTAATGAGGTGGAAAAAGTGCGGGACGACGGCTGATTAAGGCCACGTTCAGACGGTGTTGCACGCTCAAATTAAGGCGACCCTGAATCCACTTGTGACTAAAATGTCAAAAACAGGTTGCAGTATTTATCACTCGGACTTGCTATAGTTGAGGAGAATAAAATATTGTTGACATTTATTGACACTGATTGCTTTTCATGTTGTTATAAATTATGGTGTTCTATTCCTTTCATTCTGCGACTCCCACGTTGAGTTCTTTGTATTAACATAAAAATTTAAAAGTGTTATAATCGCTGTTATTATTATTACTTCCACGTCATAAAATTATTGATATTATTAATTAGCAACATGCAATTAAACTTTGTTATCGAGTAAATGTTAATTCAGTAATTCGAAATTGTATGGGAAAATTTAATGTTATGTTCCAGACCCTCAAAGAAATAAAAAAATGATAATAATGTATCTAGGAAAAGCTAGGAAGGTCAGCGCATGGGAAAAAAACACCAATGAACATCAAATTTTGAGGTTAGGTTTGACAGCTGTCAAATTCAATACATAGGTAATAATAAGATTTATTTCCTTGCCTTTCGGCTTTGAAAAGGATTCCTATTCCCATACAATACTAGTTAAATATATAATGAGTAATTAAAAACTATAAAGCAAATTAATTTATTTTATTTTAGTTCCATCCCTCCATCTCTCATTTTCTCTACATTCTTTCTTCTGTCTAATACTCCTTTCATACAGCCTAGTCCTTTCCCTTCTTCTCCTATCAGTACTTTCCAATCTTCTCTCTCCTCTCTCAGCTCCTCACATTCTTTCATCATGTGCTCTATTGTTTCTGCTCCTTCTCTGCACAGTCTGCACAGTCTCTCGTCTCTCTCTTTCCAGTATTTGTTTTCTCTTGTTTCGTTTTCTTCTTCTCACAAGTCTCTTTGTATTTCTTTAATTGCGTCCGGTATTCTTCTCTCGATCCCTTCCCATTTCTCCATTTTCTCATTTGCTTTCTGGCTAGTCTTTTCATTTCTTTGCATTGTTTATCCCACCATCTATTTCTTCCCATTCTTTCTCCCACTTCTACTTCTATTTTCTTTGTTGTCATCGCTTCTCTCATTCTCCTTTCGAGTTCTTCTGTACTTTTGCATGCTTTCTTCTTCCCAGATTGTTTTCATACTTGTTTCTTTCCCGGTTTTTTTTTCTCTTTATTTCTTCTCCGGCGATTTATATTTGTAACGGTTGGTGATTTGATTCCACTCTGTTTCCCACTTCGAATCTTCTTACTTCATCCCATGTATGTTGATTGACTATTGCGTAATCAATCACTGTATCCTCTTCCCAGTTCCCGCTCAGTACCTCGTATCCTCTCTCTTCTATAAATTCGATCATTTTTCTTCCTTCTTTATTTTCTGTCTTGTCCTAATCTTGTCCCAATTCTCGCATTAAAGTCGCCCCCAATTATTATAATTCTTTTTTCTGTCTCACTTATAGTCTCTTCTAACATTTGTTTTGTTTTACTCATCTCTTTACTGTATACCGTGATTATTTTAACTTTTTTTGTTCCTAGTTTTAGATTTCTTTCTGTTATTCCAGTTCTCTGTATTGCTTGTTTTGTTTTTATTTCGTCCTCAATTTCTTTCCTTACTCCTGTGATGATGCCTCTGATGATCTTCACTTCTGTTTCCAATTCCTTTTCAACCCATTTCTCGATTTCTTTTCTCATGTTTTGTCCCGTTTCTTTCAGTCTTCTCCCTGTTATTACTATGTTATTTCTTCTTTTTCCTCCATCTTCGACTCCATCTGTTATATCTTCTTTTCTAGGAAACTTTTCTTCTCTCTCCATTTTTCATCTTTTTCTTCCATCGCTTTCTTCAGTTGGTTCACTTCTCTGCAGCTCTTCCATATCTTCCCTGAGCTGTCTGTTGTCGTTTTTCAGCTCTTTCACTTTTTTCCTCGTTTGTCTTGTGTCTTCTTTGATTTGCTTAAGGTCCTCCATTATTTTTTCCTCCATCTTCTTCCCCACTTCTTCTTGCCTTCTTTCTTCAACTGGAGATCTTGCCGATCAACTTGAACCTTAAATCCTGAGGAATCTAACAGCCTGAGAACTTGAGAAGTAGAGAAACCTGAGATTTTGGAAAAATTTACATTTTACGAAACTTGCCCTTGAGACGAGTTCGGACACGAACCTTGAGAACTGGAGGAACTTGAAAATTTGGAAAACCTGAGGACTAAGAAAACTTGAACCTTAAATCCTGAGGAATCTAACAGCCTGAGAACTTGAGAAGTAGAGAAACCTGAGATTTTGGAAAAATTTACATTTTACGAAACTTGCCCTTGAGACGAGTTCGGACACGAACCTTGAGAACTGGAGGAACTTGAAAATTTGGAAAACCTGAGGACTAAGAAAACTTGAACCTTAAATCCTGAGGAATCTAACAGCCTGAGAACTTGAGAAGTAGAAAAACCTGAGATTTTGGAAAAATTGACATTTACTAAACTTGACCTTGAGAAGAGTTCGGAAACGAACCTTGAGAACTTGAGGAACTTAAAAATTTGGAAAACCTGAGGACTAAGAAAACTTGAACCTTAAATTCTGAGGAATCTAACAGCCTGAGAACTTGAGAAGTAGAGAAACCTGAGATTTTGGAAAAATTGACATTTTACTAAACTTGACCTTGAGAAGAGTTCGGACACGAACCTTGAGAACTGGAGGAACTTGAAAATTTGGAAAACCTGAGGACTAAGAAAACTTGAACCTTAAATCCTGAGGAATCTAACAGCCTGAGAACTTGAGAAGTAGAGAAACCTGAGATTTTGGAAAAATTTACATTTTACGAAACTTGCCCTTGAGACGAGTTCGGACACGAACCTTGAGAACTGGAGGAACTTGAAAATTTGGAAAACCTGAAGACTAAGAAAACTTGAACCTTAAATCCTGAGGAATCTAACAGGCTGAGAACTTGAGAAGTAGAGAAACCTGAGATTTTGGAAAAATTGACATTTTACTAAACTTGACTTTGAGACAAGTTCGCACACGAACCTTGAGAACTGGAGGAACTTAAAAATTTGGAATACCTGAGGACTAAGAAAACTTGAACCTTAAATCCTGAGGAATCTAACAGCCTGAGAACTTGAGAAGTAGCGAAACCTGAGATTTTGGAAAAATTGACATTTTACTAAACTTGACCTTGAGCCGAGTTCGGAGACGAACCTTCAGAACTGGAGGAACTTGAAAATTTGGAAAACCTGAGTACTAAGAGAACTTGAACTTTAAATCCTGAGGAATCTAACAGCCTGAGAACTTGAGAAGTAGAGAAACCTGAGATTTTGGAAAAATTGACATTTTACTAAACTTGACCTTGAGACGAGTGCGGACACGAACCTTGAGAACTGGAGGAACTTGAAAATTTGGAAAACCTGATTACTAAAAAAACTTGAACCTTAAATGATGAGGAATCTAACAGCCTGAGAACTTGAGAAGTAGAGAAACCTGAGATTTTGGAAAAATTGACATTTTACTAAACTTGACCTTGAGACGAGTTCGAACACGAAACTTGAGAACTGGAGGAACTTGAAAATTTGGAATACCTGAGGACTAAGAAAACTTGAACCTTAAATCCTGAGGAATCTAACAGCCTGAGAACTTGAGAAGTAGAGAAACCTGAGATTTTGGAAAAATTGACATTTTACTAAACTTGACCTTGAGACGAGTTCGGAGACGAACCTTCAGAACTGGAGGAACTTGAAAATTTGGAAAACCTGAGTACTAAGAGAACTTGAACTTTAAATCCTGAGGAATCTAACAGCCTGAGAACTTGAGAAGTAGAGAAACCTGAGATTTTGGAAAAATTGACATTTTACTAAACTTGACCTTGAGACGAGTTCGGACACGAACCTTGAGAACTGGAGGAACTTGAAAATTTGGAAAACCTGAGGATTAAGAAAACTTGAACCTTAAATCCTGAGGAATCTAACAGCCTGAGAACTTGAGAAATAGAGAAACCTGAGATTTTGGAAAAATTTACATTTTACTAAACTTGACTTTGAGACGAGTTCGCACACGAACCTTGAGAACTGGAGAAACTTGAAAATTTGGAATACCTGAGGACTAAGAGAACTTGAACTTTAAATCCTGAGGAATCTAACAGCCTGAGAACTTGAGAAGTAGAGAAACCTGAGATTTTGGAAAAATTGACATTTTACTAAACTTGACCTTGAGAAGAGTTCGGACACGAACCTTGAGAACTGGAGGAACTTGAAAATTTGGAAACCTGAGGACTAAGAAAACTTGAACCTTAAATCCTGAGGAATCTAACAGCCTGAGAACTTGAGAAGTAGAGAAACCTGAGATTTTGGAAAACTTGACATTTTACTAAACTTGACCTTGAGACGAGTTCGGACACGAACTTTGAGAACTGGAGAAACTTGAAAATTTGGAAAACCTGAGGACTAAGAAAACTTGAACCTTAAATCCTGAGGAATCTAACAGCCTGAGAACTTGAGAAGTAGAGAAACCTGAGATTTTGGAAAAATTGACATTTTACTAAACTTGACCTTGAGACGAGTTCGGACACGAACCTTGAGAACTGGAGGAACTTGAAAATTTGGAATACCTGAGGACTAAGAAAACTTGAACCTTAAATTCTGAGGAATCTAACAGCCTGAGAACTTGAGAAGTAGAGAAACCTGAGATTTTGGAAAAATTGACATTTTACTAAACTTGACCTTGAGACGAGTTCGGACACGAACTTTGAGAACTGGAGAAACTTGAAAATTTGGAAAACCTGAGGATTAAGAAAACTTGAACCTTAAATCCTGAGGAATCTAACAGCCTGAGAACTTGAGAAATAGAGAAACCTGAGATTTTGGAAAAATTTACATTTTACTAAACTTGACTTTGAGACGAGTTCGCACACGAACCTTGAGAACTGGAGAAACTTGAAAATTTGGAATACCTGAGGACTAAGAGAACTTGAACTTTAAATCCTGAGGAATCTAACAGCCTGAGAACTTGAGAAGTAGAGAAACCTGAGATTTTGGAAAAATTGACATTTTACTAAACTTGACCTTGAGAAGAGTTCGGACACGAACCTTGAGAACTGGAGGAACTTGAAAATTTGGAAAACCTGAGGACTAAGAAAACTTGAACCTTAAATCCTGAGGAATCTAACAGCCTGAGAACTTGAGAAGTAGAGAAACCTGAGATTTTGGAAAAATTTACATTTTACGAAACTTGCCCTTGAGACGAGTTCGGACACGAACCTTGAGAACTGGAGGAACTTGAAAATTTGGAAAACCTGAAGACTAAGAAAACTTGAACCTTAAATCCTGAGGAATCTAACAGGCTGAGAACTTGAGAAGTAGAGAAACCTGAGATTTTGGAAAAATTGACATTTTACTAAACTTGACTTTGAGACAAGTTCGCACACGAACCTTGAGAACTGGAGGAACTTAAAAATTTGGAATACCTGAGGACTAAGAAAACTTGAACCTTAAATCCTGAGGAATCTAACAGCCTGAGAACTTGAGAAGTAGCGAAACCTGAGATTTTGGAAAAATTGACATTTTACTAAACTTGACCTTGAGCCGAGTTCGGAGACGAACCTTCAGAACTGGAGGAACTTGAAAATTTGGAAAACCTGAGTACTAAGAGAACTTGAACTTTAAATCCTGAGGAATCTAACAGCCTGAGAACTTGAGAAGTAGAGAAACCTGAGATTTTGGAAAAATTGACATTTTACTAAACTTGACCTTGAGACGAGTGCGGACACGAACCTTGAGAACTGGAGGAACTTGAAAATTTGGAAAACCTGATTACTAAAAAAACTTGAACCTTAAATGATGAGGAATCTAACAGCCTGAGAACTTGAGAAGTAGAGAAACCTGAGATTTTGGAAAAATTGACATTTTACTAAACTTGACCTTGAGACGAGTTCGAACACGAAACTTGAGAACTGGAGGAACTTGAAAATTTGGAATACCTGAGGACTAAGAAAACTTGAACCTTAAATCCTGAGGAATCTAACAGCCTGAGAACTTGAGAAGTAGAGAAACCTGAGATTTTGGAAAAATTGACATTTTACTAAACTTGACCTTGAGACGAGTTCGGAGACGAACCTTCAGAACTGGAGGAACTTGAAAATTTGGAAAACCTGAGTACTAAGAGAACTTGAACTTTAAATCCTGAGGAATCTAACAGCCTGAGAACTTGAGAAGTAGAGAAACCTGAGATTTTGGAAAAATTGACATTTTACTAAACTTGACCTTGAGACGAGTTCGGACACGAACCTTGAGAACTGGAGGAACTTGAAAATTTGGAAAACCTGAGGATTAAGAAAACTTGAACCTTAAATCCTGAGGAATCTAACAGCCTGAGAACTTGAGAAATAGAGAAACCTGAGATTTTGGAAAAATTTACATTTTACTAAACTTGACTTTGAGACGAGTTCGCACACGAACCTTGAGAACTGGAGAAACTTGAAAATTTGGAATACCTGAGGACTAAGAGAACTTGAACTTTAAATCCTGAGGAATCTAACAGCCTGAGAACTTGAGAAGTAGAGAAACCTGAGATTTTGGAAAAATTGACATTTTACTAAACTTGACCTTGAGAAGAGTTCGGACACGAACCTTGAGAACTGGAGGAACTTGAAAATTTGGAAACCTGAGGACTAAGAAAACTTGAACCTTAAATCCTGAGGAATCTAACAGCCTGAGAACTTGAGAAGTAGAGAAACCTGAGATTTTGGAAAACTTGACATTTTACTAAACTTGACCTTGAGACGAGTTCGGACACGAACTTTGAGAACTGGAGAAACTTGAAAATTTGGAAAACCTGAGGACTAAGAAAACTTGAACCTTAAATCCTGAGGAATCTAACAGCCTGAGAACTTGAGAAGTAGAGAAACCTGAGATTTTGGAAAAATTGACATTTTACTAAACTTGACCTTGAGACGAGTTCGGACACGAACCTTGAGAACTGGAGGAACTTGAAAATTTGGAATACCTGAGGACTAAGAAAACTTGAACCTTAAATTCTGAGGAATCTAACAGCCTGAGAACTTGAGAAGTAGAGAAACCTGAGATTTTGGAAAAATTGACATTTTACTAAACTTGACCTTGAGACGAGTTCGGACACGAACTTTGAGAACTGGAGAAACTTGAAAATTTGGAAAACCTGAGGATTAAGAAAACTTGAACCTTAAATCCTGAGGAATCTAACAGCCTGAGAACTTGAGAAATAGAGAAACCTGAGATTTTGGAAAAATTTACATTTTACTAAACTTGACTTTGAGACGAGTTCGCACACGAACCTTGAGAACTGGAGAAACTTGAAAATTTGGAATACCTGAGGACTAAGAGAACTTGAACTTTAAATCCTGAGGAATCTAACAGCCTGAGAACTTGAGAAGTAGAGAAACCTGAGATTTTGGAAAAATTGACATTTTACTAAACTTGACCTTGAGAAGAGTTCGGACACGAACCTTGAGAACTGGAGGAACTTGAAAATTTGGAAAACCTGAGGACTAAGAAAACTTGAACCTTAAATCCTGAGGAATCTAACAGCCTGAGAACTTGAGAAGTAGAGAAACCTGAGATTTTGGAAAAATTGACATTTTACTAAACTCGACCTTGAGAAGAGTTCGGACACGAACCTTGAGAACTGGAGGAACTTGAAAATTTGGAAAACCTGAGGTGTAAGAAAACTTTAACCTTATATCCTGAGGAATCGAATAGCCTGCGAACTTGAGAAGTAGAGAAACCTGAGATTTTGGAAAAATTGACATTTTACTAAACTTGACCTTGAGAAGAGTTCGGACACGAACCTTGAGAACTGAAGAAACTTGAAAATTTGGAAAACCTGAGGACTAAGAAAACTTGAACCTTAAATCCTGAGGAATTTAACAGCCTGAGAACTTGAGAAGTAGAGAAACCTGAGATTTTGGAAGAATTGACATTTTACTAAACTTGACTTTGAGACAAGTTCGGACACGAACCTTGAGAACTGGAGGAACTTGAAAATTTGAAAAACCTGAGGACTAAGAAAACTTGAACCTTAAATCCTGAGGAATCTAACAGCCTGAGAACTTGAGAAGTAGAGAAACCTGAGATTTTGGAAAAATTGACATTTTACTAAACTTGACTTTGAGACGAGTTCGGACACGAACCTTGAGAACTGGAGGAACTTGAAAATTTGGAAAACCTGAGTACTAAGAGAACTTGAACTTTAAATCCTGAGGAATTTAACAGCCTGAGAACTTGAGAAGTAGAGAAACCTGAGATTTTGGAAAAATTGACATTTTACTAAACTTGACCTTGAGACGAGTTCGGACACGAACCTTGAGAACTGGAGGAACTTGAAAATTTGGAAAACCTGATTACTAAAAAAACTTGAACCTTAAATGATGAGGAATCTAACAGCCTGAGAACTTGAGAAGTAGGGAAACCTGAGATTTTGGAAAAATTGACATTTTACTAAACTTGACCTTGAGACGAGTTCGAACACGAAACTTGAGAACTGGAGGAACTTGAAAATTTGGAAAACCTGAGGACTAAGAAAACTTGAACCTTAAATCCTGAGGAATCTAACAGCCTGAGAACTTGAGAAGTAGAGAAACCTGAGATTTTGGAAAAATTGACATTTTACTAAACTTGACCTTGAGACGAGTTCGGACACGAACCTTGAGAACTGGAGGAACTTGAAAATTTGGAAAACCTGATTACTAAAAAAACTTGAACCTTAAATGATGAGGAATCTAACAGCCTGAGAACTTGAGAAGTAGAGAAACCTGCAATTTTGGAAAAATTTACATTTTACTAAACTTGACTTTGAGACGAGTTCGGACACGAACCTTGAGAACTGGAGGAACTTAAAAATTTGGAATACCTGAGGACTAAGAAAATTTGAACCTTAAATCCTGAGGAATCTAACAGCTTGAGAACTTGAGAAGTAGAGAAACCTGAGATTTTGGAAAAATTGACATTTCACTAAACTTTACCTTGAGACGAGTTCGAACACGAACCTTGAGAACTGGAGAAACTTGAAAATTTGGAATACCTGAGGACTAAGAAAACTTGAACCTTAAATCCTGAGGAATCTAACAGCCTGAGAACTTGAGAAGTAGAGAAACCTGATATTTTGGAAAAATTGACATTTTACTAAACTTGACCTTGAGACGAGTTCGGACACGAGCCTTGAGAACTGGAGGAACTTGAAAATTTGAAAAACCTGAGGACTAAGAAAACTTGAACCTTAAATCCTGAGGAATCTAACAGCCTGAGAACTTGAGAAGTAGAGAAACCTGAGATTTTGGAAAAATTGACATTTTACTAAACTCGACCTTGAGAAGAGTTCGGACACGAACCTTGAGAACTGGAGGAACTTGAAAATTTGGAAAACCTGAGGTGTAAGAAAACTTTAACCTTATATCCTGAGGAATCTAATAGCCTGAGAACTTGAGAAGTAGAGAAACCTGAGATTTTGGAAAAATTGACATTTTACTAAACTTGACCTTGAGAAGAGTTCGGACACGAACCTTGAGAACTGGAGGAACTTGAAAATTTGGAAAACCTGAGGACTAAGAAAACTTGAACCTTAAATTCTGAGGAATCTAACAGCCTGAGAACTTGAGAAGTAGAGAAACCTGAGATTTTGGAAAAATTGACATTTTACTAAACTTGACCTTGAGACGAGTTCGAACACGAAACTTGAGAACTGGAGGAACTTGAAAATTTGGAATACCTGAGGACTAAGAAAACTTGAACCTTAAATCCTGAGGAATCTAACAGCCTGAGAACTTGAGAAGTAGAGAAACCTGAGATTTTGGAAAAATTGACATTTTACTAAACTTGACCTTGAGACGAGTTCGAACACGAAACTTGAGAACTGGCGGAACTTGAAAATTTGGAAAACCTGAGGACTAAGAAAACTTGAACCTTAAATCCTGAGGAATCTAACAGCCTGAGAACTTGAGAAGTAGAGAAACCTGACATTTTGGAAGAATTGACATGTTACTAAACTTGACCTTGAGACGAGTTCGGACACGAAACTTGAGAACTGGAGGAACTTGAAAATTTGGAATACCTGAGGTTCAACTTTCTTCTATATCTCTTTTTGAAATAAAACTTCTTTACGGACACTTGACTTGGGGAGTAAGCTGGTGAATGCCTGACGAGAGCGTTACGAAAAGTGTGATCGGGCGAAGCGAACGATTTTACAATAATTAATTAATAGAAAAAATGTTTGCCTTAGCGGGATTCAAACCCGCCTCTTTTAGGTTGTCGATCCAGACTTTTCTCAATACACACATTTGCGTGTGTCAGTTTTGTATGCAATTGCGCTACTTATCTTAATCGCTACACATGATTGCCCACTCTTCGCTGTCGACAAACTGAAATATGCATTATCCAATACTGCAGACGGTATTAATTCAGGATTCTCTGGCTCCATTTATAAACTTATATAAATTAAGAGCACTTTCACAATGGCGAACTGAAGTTTTACTTCAGTCGTGTGGTCTAAAGCACACTAGTATTTTTTTTTAATTTTCTCTTTATCTTCTTGAATTCCTGCTTTGTCTTCTCCCTGTTTCATACCGGTCCGTGCATTGTTGGTTGCCGGCGTTGCTTGTTGTTGACGTTACTGTTTCTTCCTCTGGTTTTTCTCCCCTCCTCGCACTCTATCTCTTCCTACCTTTTGTTTATGTTACTTTTTCCCTTCTCTGCTGTTTTCTTCACTTTTCTCTGTTTTGTTTACTCTATTTTCCTCAATTTTCTTCTCGACACTTCTTTCCACGTACTCTCGTAATGGTCGGTAATATAGGAATCCAATTAAATAAATAGGTATGCTGTAATATTTACATCGTGCGTTCAACAAAAAACGGACCTCAAGTGATTCATGGATCACATTTCATCTCTGTCGGTCAGTCAGGACCAAGCACCTGACCGATATATGTGTTTCACAAAACAAATACAAAAATATTAATTAATTTTTATTAAACAATTGTAAAACAAATTGTGTATTCACAGGTGCTCGATTTTTAATACATATTCGGAGTTAAGAAGGATAAAACATTTTACAATATTTGATAACGAAAATAACCTTTCGTAGGCATGCTAATTTCGTTATCAGATTAGCAGGTACTTCGTCTGTATATTGAATTCTTTTTTGTAGATTATTTTTTAGCGTGTTATGATTTGATTATATGCGACAATCTAATCAAATCAAATGACTTAAATTAATTATGACTGATTTTAGATTATTTATAAACACATCATATGCCAGCTATTAATGTAATCTAGTTTGTCAACACTATTATACTGTCTATTATATTTGATTACGGTCTCCGAATTCAACGGATCGGTTTCTCGTTTGTTCGTGTCTCATTTAAAAAAGAGGCGGTACGCAATATTAATAAATCATTACCTCTAAATGAAAACTCACCCACAAAAGTGATCCGCCAAAACGCGTGGTAATTACAACCTCTTTACACAGCCAAGTCCGGCATATCGATCAAAATCGACAAATACATTATTAGAATTAGCAGACCTAATCTATGTATCAATCAGATCTAACATAATTACCGTCTGCAACCAGGTAGCGACCTTCTAACTTCAAAATATGCAACTATTAATTAAAACACTTTCTAGCGTATTTTGTCCATCCCGAGGGACCCCCCAAAAAAGTCTGTCAGACAAACAAACCCGCACAATGCGCCACCCCCAAGTGTTACCAGCTTGGCCACCCACAGACAGAATGTCCCAACAAAATCGCGTGCCCCAAACAAGTGCTGCTAAGAGCTAAGATTGCCAATCAAAGAAAATCTTGATTATCTTACGAGATTTATTTCACTTTTCCTAGATGGTGTAAAATAATTTTTTCAATGACCTTTCATACACTTTCTAAAGTGTTTTTCTTCCTTACTTTAATATTAATCGTTTTGATCAGTTGTTACCAAAAGGAAATTTGAAAACCGACCTGGCTGACAGGAAGAAAGTCCAAATTAAAATCACTAAAGAAATAATTAATTTACAGAGCTTTAATGAACCCAATTATCCAAACTTGGACAAACACGACATCCATATTTCGACCGCAGCAAGTACTTTCAGTTTCGGAACCCTGCAGAGTTACCTACAAATTCCGTCACTCAGGAATGAAGTGAGAAGACTAATTTAGCGAGTACTACAAGTACCCAACATTCTCTGCACATAGTTCTTTGTAAAGTTGGTAGCATCATGGTGATCTAACCATTGGATGCAAATACATATGTAATTATTTATGCTAGATATTATGTTGTCAAACCACATGTACAAATAAACCGTTTTTATTTATATCTACAATTAAACGGTTTATTTCTAGTTGGCTCGGCGTGCCAACATATCTGCTCTTAACGACTCGGCGGCCAAGTAGCCCTCTTACCTGAGGTGCGTCAAGTTGGCCCCCCCTTTTTTGCAAATGTTTTAAAAATAATATTTTTCAATTGTGTTCTATTTGTGCTCAAATAATGTGCTGGTGCTCGTAATTTTGTGCTATCAATAAACAAAAAGTTATAGCCAAATCTTTGTAGGGGGGTCTGCTTTGACGTTCAGCCCCCCTTATATTTTGGAAATAGGTTGACATATTGTGGTCGTCAACCCCCGTATTCATTCCTCATTGGGAATATTATTTGTGGTCAAAATTTCATACGATCGGTTGGTTTCTCTAGACTTCACATATTTTGAAAACCAAAAATGCATGAGACGTGAAAATTCGGACACAAACTCGCTTTTGAAAATAACAACCAGTTTTTGACAATTTTCCAAAAAATTATTTACAAACGGCGGAAAATCGGGGGAAAAAGGAAAACAGTTTTTCTCAAAATTTTTATGATTCGAAATAATCGTGAAAATTGGTATTTAACTCGTGATTGACGATTCTGTAAAATTTCTTTACCGACCGAGAAAAAATTGAGGGTGGTTTTACACAAAATTCTTATTACTTGAAAACTGACAGTATTAAAGTCGTGAAAATAGGGATTTAGATTCTCCTTAAAAAAAGGCTTGCAAAAAATTATTTACAAACCACGAAAAAGAAAGAAGAAGAACACCGGCACAGTTGAGCACAAAATTAGTATACTTCAATGAGCCCAATATTTTTTAAAAACCGTAAATAAACGGGGGGCTAACGGTCAAGTTGGCCCCCGGATTTCATTTGCGTTTTTTTTTTTTGTTATTTACAAAAGAGCATAATTGAAACAAACACCGGCACAATTAAGCACAACACGAGGACATTCCAATAAGCCTAATATTAAAAAAAAAAAACGTAAAAACAACGGGGGGCTGACGGTGAAATTGGCCCCCTGATTTGTTTCGCGCTTTTTTTGTTAGCACAATTGAGCACAATTGATTGCCGTCAAAAAATCCTCAAATTTCCAAAATATCCGGGGGGCTGAACGTCAAGATAGACCCCCCCCCCCAAAGGATTTGGCTATAACTTTTTGTTTATGGATAGCACAAAATGACAAGCATCAGCACAATTGAAAAATATAATTTTTAAAACAATTGCAAAAAGGGGGGGGGCAACTTGACGCACTTATAGTCACACTGTCGCTGCACACACACACGCTGTGTTGTTAACTACACTTGAACTTGGAACATTATAAAGATATTAATCAATATTAACTAGCGGCCTTATATTTTGGAAATTTTATGATTTTTTGACGGCAATCAATTGTTCTCGATTTGTGCCGGATTGTGCCTGTGCCTGTGTTTATTCACCTTGTGCTGATCATAAAATATAAAATATTTAAGAAAACATTACTGGGTCGCATACTATATGCTCGGAGGCCATAGCTTTTTTAAAAAAGACATGACAGAGGACTGAATTTCGCCCGGTATGAACTTTACATATTTTTTACGAAAAAGGGTTGACATATTGTGGTCATCAACCCCCATATTTATTCCTCATTGGGAATATTATTTGTGGTCAAAATTTCATAACGATCGGTTGGTTTCTCTAGACTTCACATAATTTGAAAACCAAAAATGCTTGAGAAGTGAAAATTCGGACACGAACTCGCTTTTGAAAATAACAACCAGTTTTTGACAATTTTCCAAAAAATTATTTACAAACGGCGGAAAATCGGGGGAAAAAGGAAAACAGTTTTTCTCAAAATTTTTATGACTCGAAATAATCGTGAAAATTGGTATTTAACTCGTGATTGACGATTCTGTAAAATTTCTTTACCGACCGAGAAAAAATTGGGGGTGGTTTTACACAAAATTCTTATTACTTGAAAACTGACAGTATTAAAGTCGTGAAAATAGGGATTTAGATTCTCCTTAAAAAAAGGCTTGCAAAAAATTATTTACAAACCACGAAAAAGAAGGAAGAAGAACACCGGCACAGTTGAGCACAAAATTAGTATACTTCAATGAGCCCAATATTTTTTAAAAACCGTAAATAAACGGGGGGCTAACGGTCAAGTTGGCCCCCGCATTTCATTTGCGTTTTTTTTTTGTTATTTACAAAATAGCATAATTGAAACAAACACCGGCACAATTAAGCACAACACGAGGACAATCCAATAAGCCTAATATTAAAAAAAAAAAACGTAAAAACAACGGGGGGCTGACGGTGAAATTGGCCCCCTGATTTGTTTCGCGCTTTTTTTGTTAGCACAATTGAGCACAATTGATTGCCGTCAAAAAATCCTCAAATTTCCAAAATATACGGGGGGCTGAACGTCAAGATAGACCCCCCCCCCCAAAAGGATTTGGCAATAAATTTTTGTTTATGGATAGCACAAAATGACGAGCATCAGCACAATTGAAAAATATAATTTTTAAAACAATTGCAAAAAGGGGGGGGGGGGGCAACTTGACGCACTTATCGTCACACTGTCGCTGCACACACACACGCTGTGTTGTTAACTACACTTGAACTTGGAACATTATAAAGATATTAATCAATATTAACTAGCGGCTTTGTTAGTCTTTAGATTTCTTACTCCAAGTGCAGTACTTTGTGTTAGTTGTTATTATCAACATTGAGCGCTAAAGAATATAGCAAAATAATTAATAAAGCAATATTTCTAAAAGTGGAAGAAAATTATCACCTCCAGTATTTCCTGCCTTTATTAGTAAAAATGCACAGCGTAATCTGTTTATTATTAACCAGCGCAGTCAACAATTTAAATAAGGCTTCACGTATAATTTACAGCCTCAATGTTTTATTTTAGGCGCCGGTGCTATTTGCATTTACAGTCCGATAATAATTGTTCGTTATTTAAATGCGTGCCTAGTTTGAAATTTCCGTCATCGATGATGATTTAATGCGTTTGCAATGCATGAATTTCAACGGTCAAGTGCTTAATTATTACCGCTTGACCCCAGGTCCCATGTTCTGTACACAATAAAAAACGGTAAATAATGGAAAAGAAACGAAACGTTGCTTCGGGTAATTATTACTAGTGGAAGAACCTACTAATTTCGGGTTTCACGACTGCACGGAAGATTATAAGTTTAAAAAGCTATTAATTATGGGACTTTTCGACATGCAATCGGAGGAATTTTGAAATTAAACGTATACCAACGTTTTAGTAGGCCGGCCGGGATGTTTTGTTGTGTGACTGTGTGGCTGAAAATTTCAGATTTTAGCATGGATAGTTCTATTGTACTGTTGAGTTGTTAGATTTATGTGTTTTTCGCAATTGTGAACTTTTGAATTAAAAGGACAATTTACCAGCAATAAAAGTAAACATTGCATGTAACGATGTTACGGAAAAACTAACAATTTCATGTCGACTTAGTCAATTGTACTATTGGAATATTACGTGCATGTTAATCTGGTTTAATAACGATTTGTTTCTTATGTTAGACCAGAATTCAAATGTCAGGTTGGCGGCGCCAACAAAAGCAAAAAAAAATTATTGTACGTGGAGTCCACGCGCGACAGAAGTGAAACGCCAACTTTTTATTTAAAACTATAAAATCACCAGAATCCCATTGGTGCACCATCCATGCACTCAAACACCCATTAAATTAGTCCATCTGTTATTTTCAGTATGAATCGACCTGATTACAATGAATTTGTAAGGAACAAAAGTGCGAAAATAGCCGTAAAAATCAACAAAGTATATAACTGTATTAGGCCGTTGTATTTTGTTTTATAGTTTTCGAGCTCCCTTGCGACAGGGCTCCCCTTTCTGCAAGAGCCCTCTTACTCCCCTTGGGCAGGGTCCTCTTTCGGCCTCCTTGGGCAGGGGCTTCCTTGGACTGGGTCTTCCTTTGGCCCCCTCGGTCCCCCATAGTCAAAAAGCACAATCATATTTCTAGATTTATCTATTTTCTTTTATGTAATACATAATCAGAATAAATCTTCATTTAGCTTTTTAACACTTATAATACAGTTAGTCTCTAACCTGTAACACAAATAGATAGGGTCTTCATAAATGCTTCATACATCATGTTGCCTCTGGCACAGAAATTTCTACGGCGGCGGTTGCTTCGAGTGCCAGTTTCTTAACGTGGTATGCTCATTAAACGTTTTAACGTGGTACTCTATACATACAATGCCGATATCTTCATTTTCTCTTAATCGCGGTGAATTTCCTCAATGGTGATGGCGGTGGTCGACATGTTATGGTCCGGATTTCCGGGAAGGGGAAATTCCGTCTGAATATTACCGGAACGCAGTGTGCTCCCGCAGTCAAACAACCCGTGGGTGCCGGAATTTTTCAACGGCAAGCGACGATTAGGAGCCGGAAGTAGCGGCCGGTAGAGCCGCGTCCGGATATTACCAAAACGCGGCGGGTTGGCTAGCTCGCGAGCAAAAGTGCGGCCGCAGTCAGACAACCGGAAGGAAGGAAGGGAAGGAACGCGTCCGGGTAACGTAGCAAGCCCGGGAGGGCGGTGTCGGGAGCGTGCTCTTTTGCTGATTACCAAGATACAATCATCCCGATCCGCCAAGTGGTTCCTGGAGGGTTGTATTCGCAGCGCGGTATTTTCCTGGTTACCGGAGTGAAAGAATCATCCTGATCCGACGTCAGGAAGTTTTTTTTTTTTCGAGCTGTTAACGGTGCGGTTTAGGGCGTGGAGTGGACGTAGCGGCGAACCCCGGCGGCTCTCGGTAACTTCGTTAGATTCCCCCCGCATCGTTACTTTTCAGAGGCCTCTTGATGGTACCGGCGTTTGCTCTTCCCGAAAAACGTATTTACAAAATCAAAATTAAAACCCCTTCTTCTTCAAACGACAGCGATTCCGGGATGGTGGTGATAATAAGCTGTCGTTCGATCGGTTGAGGGTTCTCTAGGACATACGTAAGTAACCCTCTTTTCTACCAGATGGAATTTTGTTATACATTACACGGTATACAGCTTGCAACATAACATTTTTTCGACGCATTAGTATTGGCAGATTTCATTTAACGTGTTTTCAACAGAATAGTGCCCGCGATCATCACGCATTCGATGCACTATTCGGTATCGTTACGTTCATATCGATTTGATGATCATGCGAAGTGGTTTCGTTAAAATGGGATTGCTGAGTTGAAACCACTATTGCCTTATTCGTAGCACAGGATCTCTTTTGGCTTTGGCCATTTTAATAGTGAATACATCTTGTTGGGGTAGGTCGTTGTATTGGATGCAAACAGTTAACAGTTAAAAGTTAACAGGGGCAAGAATATGCAGCTGTCATTTTCGTGATGGTGATAGAAAAAATGGTCCAGAAATTTTTCAGCATAATGTTGGTAAAAAGTTTTCAAAGCATTATTTATCACCGGAAGCCAAAATAAAAAGAACTTTTTATAGAAGATGTTGGGTAAGCTATTGGAAATATTAAACAGTCCTGTTATAGTGGTGAACGCCCGTCCACTATGCCAGATCCAGTCCCGATGACTCTTGAAGAACCCACAACCAGGACCAAGCCAAGAAGTACAAATCTCCCCAGAAGCAACAAATGTTGATGTTGTACCTTCCGTTCAATCTGTTGCAGTTCTTGAAGCAGAGAACTATTTAGTAAAATTACAGGTTGAAAGGCAGGAGGAGATCATAAAGAGTGTCCAAGTACATTTCACATATGGATATTTGTACCCAGAGAGCAGGTTCGCACGATTGGGACCGTATAAAATCTTGAAAGCAGTATTGCAACAAGAACTACAGAAATAAATGCTATTTGGTCTATCTGTTGATTCGAAACATATATGGACAAACAATAAAATATACAGTAACGCAGCGTTTTCGTTGGAAGCCATTTTGAAACGATCGCGACGGGACATCTACAAACACGCACAAAACAAAACACTACATACCGAAATTTGGCTTCCCGGTGTCTAAAATAGCTAGATGTCGGAAATTGCAAGGGGGCGCAACACAACATAAAGATAAGACACTTTTCAAAATTCCAACATTCGGCGTGGCGCTATGCCTCTTTTTGCCCTTCTGTCTTCAGTTCTTACTCAGTGTTGGTTAATTCAAGTCAACTGAGACAAAATAGCTTTTAAATGGCCGCAAGCTGCTCTCGGCCTTATACCGAAAGACCGAAAGTAGTTATTCAATGATTTATCCAGGATATTATTTAAACAAGACTTAACAACAAAGGGGTGACCACGCCGGTCAATTTCAGGGCCATCTCATTTCTGTTGAGTATGGCAAAAAAAATAGATAGAATAAAAAGGTTACCTGTAAATACGTTGGGCGGCACCACACACGCGATTGTTAATTTAAATTCAACCGGTCCTTCTGGTAACGTAAAATTTCAACAATGCAATTTAAATATAAAACACACTCAATTTAAAACCAGTAAATCTCACAGTGGAAAAAAATCGGATAAAAACACACATTGAGCGTTAATTACGACTTGATGCTTCTAACGTTAAAGTCTGAATGAATGTAATGGCCGTCGGTCTTCCTTCCACCTTCTAGAAGGGACGCCAACGGTTTTTTTGCACTGCATTATGTTGCAACTTCAGAGTCGTTTCCCAACGTGCGCCTTGCGGGTAGGCAAGTCGAAGTTCTCCTGTGCATTTTACAGGTCTATTTTGGGGATATCTCAGTACATAATTATAAAATTAATTATTTCAATAATAACCTTTAATACCTTTTTCACAGACTTACATACATACATACTTTGAAAGGATTAGTAGGGGTTGCTCCAAATGGCGTAACTACATATGCGAGTGATCTTTACCCAGGATCAACATCAGACAAAACTATAGTCGCGGATCTAAACAATTAACACACAGTACTTTCAACACTCCGACCTCGATGAACACCCTTTAAAATGACCGACAAAATTGAAATCTGGAATGGAAAATTCTCATGTATTTATTTGACACAATACATTGTGTTTTGGCTCTTTTTTGTGTACCTCTTTATTGCACCAAAACACCAACTTCTAAATTTGTATCGTAACAATTTTTTTTCGTTTACAAATGCAGATCGCAGCATAAATGACACCGATGCAACTATTTTCCAGAAAACGAGTTCTAAAGCGATCGTAGAAAAAATGTTGTATGCAACACGGTTGTGTAAAAGACACTGCTAGGCCTTCAATCTCAAATGATTTTTCACGTTTCGTGCAAGAAAAGGTCAGAAAACAGCGTAGAAAACAAGAAAATAAACCAAAATGACATACATGGGGGTAATGAAAATTAATAACATCGCAGAGCACCCAGTTCATAATATATTTTTTCTACTTTGCGTTCGTACTGAGGCGTACGCTTTTGCGTGTCATAATAGACAAAAGCCGTGTTATAACAATTACACTAAAGACAGTATAATTTATTTTTTTTAATATTGGAATCTTGGCAATCCTAATATGAGCTTACTTTGCTATGTCAAGTCCAAGTCGATTTCAACGATTTTAGCGGTTTGAGCCATTCAAACAAAAGCACTGATGGCGCTTGAAGAAAACCGTGGGTCAGGAAATGCTTGAGGGTGTCTCCGGTGATCACGCGGATAAGGGGGTTCCACTTGTTTGTGCGGCCGGATTTGATTCTAGACATTTTATGGATGGGGAAATTGAGAGTTTCCAGGCCCAGGAAATCGCGTTCGTCCTGGTCAATGTCCACACCGCAGATCACAAAGAAAAGGAACGGGCCTGTGCGAGTTGGTTATGGTATGGGGGCGTTTGTTACGGAGGTTATTGTGAGGTTAGGGGCTTCAGTTACAGCTGACTCCGAGGTTTTTGGAGGTCGTTCGAGATGGGTTAAAATTCGCTACCACGTTTTTGATACATGTGAAAAGGATAAACAAAAATACGAGTCACATACGAGTATTGACATTTCAAATTAATTCTTTTTCGTAGCCGCCGTTAATACACCTACCAAACGTAGCCAACTGCCGCGGAATTCCCTAGATTGTAAAATTTGATTATTTTGTATAAAAACTGGCAAAGTAGAAAAAATACTGTATGATAACGCGTTTATAAGGCATTTTGTCGCACTCATTTAGGGCACCATATTAATTCTCTGTGAACACGGCACCACACCGTTCAAAAGACAAAAATCCCAATGTTGCCAACTACCTGGTGGCGCACTTCCTTGACGTCATAAAATAATCGTTTAGAGTAGAATGAGAAAAATGAAAGCCAAATAATATAATTTAGGCCTCGGTACACAAATTACTGTTTTCCTCTCAAGACGTTAAAGCCGTTTTATAACCAAACAAATTACTTTCCTGTCATCTTCACTACTACTACACGTTTTGTTTAATTTTCAAGGATTTTTAAAACATAAATTTTATTTTGAAAGGTTTAATAATAAGTATATTATTTTCCTTTTATTGCATCCGGGGTGGATATTGATGACCGTTCGCCCACAATTCTTTTGTTGAAATACCAAGTTGATTAATGATCCGGAGAAGCCATCCAGTTCATCGTTGTATGAAAGTTGTTTTCGGTTCTTCTGAATGTGTTTTCATTTTTTTCTATACATCGATACAGCTTTATGTGAAGGATAAAAGAGTTCTGTTCACTTTTAGGATGAACGACTTCCAACATAACGAGAAATAAGCATAATAAAAAAATTTCAGTGCTAACCATAACGCAGAATTGTAACACCTTTCCGCTAATTATTCATTTCCATACCACACACAATATTCTCTGTTCCTCAACAGGTGCGGTGATGTCTGTTTACAATAAGAAACGTGATAATTTAGTGACTCTCCAGAAGACTTGCAATTATTTAAACAATTACGCTGTTTGTTAAGTGTGAAGTGATTCTGAAGAGGCGCATTATTTATTGATGCAATAAAGTTTAATCGTTGCATTGTGTCATGTATGTTAACTGTTAAACGCACTGACGTAAATGGCGAAACGCGAATCTTGTAATGTTGATAATAATGCAACATGTAACAACCAAGACGTGTTCTTATAACATCGGGTTGTTTTGAGCCGACAATCGTTCTTGCGTAAGAAAGAAATAGACGTATCATTTAAAAATACTTATAAGACACATCATAAATTTTAGAGGTTGTGTCCCAACAAGCTATTTCGTTTAAAATTCCATCCTGTTGGTTTTCTTTGGGCAAAAAACCGGTATTAGAGGTGAAACTGTTTTTGCCATTAAAAAGTTACATGGAATTTTGAAAAATGGTCTATTATATTACAAGGGAGTAAATACGTACATCGTATTAGTTATATTAAAGCACTTGGCAGGAGTTAATAATAAGAAAGGAAGTGACTGGGATGGGAGGTATGCAACAAACTCTACACTAGTGCACGGAATATTGCGGCACGTTTCGAATAATTTTCATAAATCCGACAAAATTATGAGCGTAAGGATAATAAAAAATAAAAAAAGTTCATTACTCTCTCTGTCCAGAAATAACTGTCCGATTTGCTATTTTTTGAAAACTTAAGGAAAGCAAGCCTTGACTTTAAATGTCAAACTTGACAGTTAAAATAAGTTGTAAATGTGTTTGCAAACAAATTTCATTTTTGCCTTATTTATAAATAAAAAGTTTTTTTTTGTTTAAGACTTTTTTACGTAAAGTTTAAAACTCCGGTTTGACCTTAATATGGAAGAAACAAACAATATTTCAACCTCAGATGTACGTACGAACCCAATTAAGGGTCATTAATTTTTTAATTAAAATTATTTTTAAGTAATAAATTAATCGAGAAAATTGAAAATTACATATTTTTCAAAAAAAAAAATTTGCGCGAAACTATTGATTGTGCTAGATTTGTGCTTTTTTGCGCTTTAACTATCTCTTCTAAAATGTTATAATTATATAATATTCATCCAGTAACTGTATTAGGAGATTCGTTCTTTTTTTTAAATCGGACATTTATTAAATGACAATAAAAAACTCCAAATTAGACAGTAACTGGACAGACAATATTAGCCTTAATTTGTAATTATTATTAATTATTAATTCTGAAAATGACCACGCACTGAAACGATTTATTATTTATTCTTGTGTTTATTATATTGTAACGGACGTGGACCCGAGATGACTCATCGATATAGCGGCGTCATCAATTAATAGAATGTGCTGGATTTATACTTCAACGTACTCGAGTATGACATCATCTTTTGGAATATCCGGTACACATCGAGAGCACCATGGAACTCGTAGAGGCGTCTAGAAAGATTTAGGCGCCGGTATATTTATTGGAGGACGTTCCAGCGGGAGTCAGTCAGTCGTATCATCGAGTCTAGTCAGTTGATCAGTGGATCGAGTGGGACAGTTGCTTTTATCTATCCGGAGTACCACGCAATGTGCAAATAAATAATACGAGACGTGCCGGTGAAGGAGTAAATTGTAAATGGTGTAAATAATGTAAAATAGTGTAATATTAGAAGTATAAATAATTTGTACATAGTGTTCAAATAAATAAATAAATGGAACCCAGAAACGCTACAATATTGTTATCTTTATGATTTTTTTATTATACATATTGTAAAAATCTGAACAACACTGACGCAAAATGGGTTGCTGACCGTGGCCTCCAGGACAGAAAGGGTGACACCAACGAGGTGGGGGTGTTGTCAGATAAGGGATGCAATGGGATTCCGATTTTAGTCTTTTGTTCAGTTCAGACCTGTTAGGAGAGAGTTCTCATTTTTATTTCATTTACATCAACAAAGGTTCACACGCAGTTTTGTTAATCATTTTTGTTGTTGTTCCGTTCTGTGTTGATCTGTGTTAGTTGTTATTTCAATTTTATTTAGTCTTCGTTGTCAGCTGTTGATAAGTCGGGTAGAAAAGTGTCTAGTGCCAGATTGGTGTTCGAAACAAAGGTAAAGCTTTAATTACAATATTTAATAAGTCGAGGAGGGACGTCATCGCCTGGGGGAACTACCTGTGTCAGGTAGTTCAAACTAATTGATTTGATAACGGATTACCGATTTAAATTCAAATTAAAGAGAGAAGGGGTTAAGAGGGGACGCCGCTTGGGTAACGGTCATTTTGTTTTGTTTGGAAAAGGAAAAGATGGCGGCGCTTGGGTATTATTTATTTGTAGTCGAAGTGACCCGAATTTCATTTAAATAATAGTTGCGATGTTTTACAGTTTGAATCCTTTTCTTAAATTTGCTTAATAATATTAAGGGATTCATAGACTGGTATTCAAATCACTTCAAAAGCTATATTTTCTGGTTGTCTCTATCCAATGCGACGTATTTTATCAGTCTAAAGTTTTGGTAAACCGAAACGGCTGAATTTGACTTGAAATTTTGTGTTTTTTTATGTATCTGTGGTTTCCATCTGTGTATTTCTTCGTCTTCCATTTGAAGTGAGTGTGGTGTGTGAAAGAAAGTACCTCGCTAGCCGTTCTCGCTTAGTTGTGAGAGTGCCGATCGTCACGGGTCGGGGCGAGGCGGTTAAGAGATGTCGGGCGGCGTTCGTACTTTTATTCCTCATCCGAATAGCAGTATTTTTCAACTCTAATACAAAAATTATTGATAATCTGGAAAGGGGTTCAAACTGTATAACTTAGCTGTGTACCTGTTTGAATTCATACAAAAATTAAAAGGGGTTTATTTCTTGTAGATTTCGGGATTGTAAATGAAATTTAATTTGTTGAAAGAAAAGGAAACACTCACTGCTTTGATTAAATTGTAACTTGTATTGATTGGGTTATTAATGGTATGGGATGTTATAATAACTTCACTTTTTCTATACTTGCAATCTTGGGAACTCTCTCGCCAGATACTGTTGTTCAAATGAATGTTTGTCATGAATGATTCAAATATTGTATTTACTTAAATTAATTGTTATTGTATGAATTAATCAAATTATTGTTAATAGTCATGAAATCAGCCACCATTGTTAAACGAGTTAAATTATCCAAAAATTGTTACTAGATGAAATGTTTTAAAATCCAATTATTAATCAAAAGTTCGACCATAAGACCTCTAAAGCAAATACATTGATAAATCCATAATTTTGTGTTATTATTCTACGCTCCGCCCCCCATACGCTACGCCCCTGCATTAAAACAACCTGGTTCTGTGTCTGGTAAGTTTGATTTAAATTTCCCGCCACTGAGGTCTTGTCAAAAAAAGAACACAACGTAGGTCCGCTCTTCTGTCTTTGTCTCTAGACGATCACGATTCACTGGCCAACATTTTTAAAGTTCGCGGTTTGTTTCAAATTTTCAAATTTGACGTTTGGTGACGTCATTGACATTTCATTTGACGTTTAAATTCAAATTGTTGGCGGGAAGAGCCTAGGCTCATCACAATATATAGAAATCTCATTATTTATTATTTTTTTTCTCAATTTGTAAGAAAACATGATTTTAATATTTCATATTTATTTTTATATTAGTCAGCATAAATTTATATGTAAGCGTGACTATAAAACTAAAACACTTCGAAAGTAATTAGTTCACAACCCTGAGCGTTTTAGTAGATACGAGTACAATGGCTTTTAAAAAAATGTCTTTGCCTAACATTTTTGACTTATTCCGGTCGAATATGTTTACTCAACTCGCAGTTTTACATGGAGTTTTAATTCACAAACAAATTGTTTTCGAAAATGCCGAAATGACTTCCGATGACGTTAAATGTTAAGTTCATCTTCTGGCAAGAATTAGACAGATGGGTAAGCTGACATAAAAAATTATTATCATTTATTTTTATAGATTTAGTTAACAATTCACATTTTACTTATATACATACTTTAAAATCGACCGACTTCTTTGTTTTTAACATTTTGCCTCTACACAAACCTTCAGGTTTTCGTTTGTTTTCTTTCTCTCTTTGGCAACGAGCTCTAAGCCCATTGTCATATGTCAACAAGTTGGCGAAGCTTTTTTCAATCATCTCGTCGATGATATGCTCTGCACCCATTTTGTTGCGAGTATAACTTTAATGGTCCCACTGGGGTCTAGAACTTTGCTGTTGTTGCTGTTGCTGCTGTTGATGCTCCTGCTGTTTCGATTGTTTTAGTTGCTGCTGTTGCTCCATCCTGAGTTTATGCTCTCCCCAATGGCATCGAAATATACGGTTTGAAAGTAACATGATGTTTGTTATAGTGGCACACCCTAATGTTCCCTAAAAACAAAACAAAAACAGATTAAAAACTAAAAACATCATAGTTTTATGTCACTAACCTTCCAACGGATCATAGTAGAAGTTAACTTTTATGCCGTTAATTTGCTTTGCCCTCATTGAATTGCGAGTATAACTTTAATACTCAAAAAGTTTCTGTCCGTCTTGCATGTGGGTGAGGGTGAGATGTTTGCATGTAGCGAGGACCAAGAAGCACTAGCACAAGACAGAAGTTACGAAGAAAAGTGGGTCAGTCCCAAGTCTCCTCCACCTTAAGGCTAGCCTCCTTAAATCTTGCTGTTGTTGCGGCTGCTGCTGTAGCTGATGGTGCTGTTGATGCTCCTGCTGTTTCGATTGTTCTATTTGCTGCTGTTGTTCTGAGTTTATGCCCCTCCCCAATAGACTTCGGATAAAATATTTCTACATATATGCGACACTCTTCGGGACCTACAAAAATATTCGTTGGATGACCAATAGGGTATTTGCCGTACTTGTTTATAGGTAGAGCGAACACACATCGCAATACAAGATTCTCTCATCCGGTTTGCATTTGTTATATAATCTCGAGGCGTTGGTGCGGCCACCGTAAAAATTGTCAGGATTCAAAGGCGTATACCCTTCATTCGGCATTAGAAAATTTCTTCAAGTAGCGGATCCACTCACGAAATTTCAAACAACTCAGTCTTAATTTGCTTTGCAATATTTATTTTACGATTTCAGTCGACATGTTAGAGACATATTTACTTCTCGCTAGCTCGTTGTACCATTTCATAAACTTTTCACGAACCGTTGATTTCATGGCATGAGCACCGTAAAATTCCACAGCCGGTAGTGGTCCCACATAGTTTTGGAAATTTTTTGAAAATAACCTTTCATCTATACTGAAACCTGTGATAAAGGCATCTGCAAAAAAATAAATCAAATCAATAAAGCGAATTGAGCTACCGCACTTAATTGATATCAATTTGGTACATGTTAGTGTAATTTCAGATTGCCAGCGATTGACAGTGAACAAGCTTCATATGCTTTATCGGTACCGACAGTAGAAGAAGAATTAGACACGATTAAAGGAAACCAAATCACCTTAAATACGGAAGAGTTCGAGTGAATCTGAATCGCTAATCATCAATGCCGAGGTTTCAATTATTTCTAATAGAAAGACCGAAGACAATACCGCTCAAATTTTTATCCGTGACGCTAACAATAAATGGCAGAGTTGTAGGGCCTTGCTCGATTCAGAGCGATGTGCCTAAAATTAGGATTAATAAAACTATCTACTACCAATATTTTAGTAGACGGTATCGGTCAAATTCAAACAAAAATCAAACACGCAACGCAAGCTTATTTTAGATCGAAATAGAATGATTTTTCTGGTCACATTGTCATCGACCAAATTACCGAAAATTTACCTCTTAGAACTATTAGTAAATTAAGTCTAGAAATACTAATACAATAAAATTAGCGGTCCCCGAATTTTACGACCTCTCCGGCTCATGCTGTTGTACATTAGTGTAAATATTGTCTTATAAGTGTTCAATAACCAGGAACTAGCGAGTTTTTGAATATTGTCGCTATCAAAAAAGAAATACACATAGATTCCGACAGTAGTAATAGATTCACTTTTTGCCAGATGGACTTTTGCCAAATGCACTTTTGTCGACGGTACTTATGTCCCCGGTACTTTTGTCGCGGACACTTTTGCACCGGGTACTTTTGCCTCGGGCTCTTTTGTCGATGGTATTTTAGAAGCATGCGTAGTTTTTCCAATCAAGTTGTAACTTGTTGGTTTTATAAAATTCAACAAAAATTGAAAAATATCAAAGCAAATTTACTGCAAAATATAAACTATTCAGAAAAATCACTGTGAACACAATCACAAGTTTTAAACGTCTTCACAATAGGTGAAAAAATAGAAGATGCGATAAGGGTGTTTGGATGGTTGCATCTGTAAATCCAAACAATTAAATGTGATCGGGTTTTATAAAGCGTTTTAAGCTACACAAAATTCAAGACAAATAAAAATATCAAAGTAAATTTATTGTAAAATAAAAACTATTGAGAAAATACCATAATTTATCTGTAAGTCCAAATTATTATAATTGACATTTTAATTAATCTTAACAAAGCTTTTTACGTCTTCACAACAAGAAAAAGATACAGAAAAATTGTGAACTTTTTAATAAAGCAAGTAATATTTTTAATTAAGTAATTAGGTATTGAAATTTTAAGATTTCAGCATTAAGCAATAGATTTATGTACATATAATATAAAAAATATACATTTATTCATATATTTATTCACAGCTTACTTCAAATGATGGTGGTAGTAAATGTTTAAGATAGCTTAAGTCCTCCACTGGGGTCTAGGACCTTGCGGTTGTTGATGCTCTTTTAATTGTTCTTGATGCTTCTGGTGTAGCTGATCCATCCTGAGTCTATGCCCGCCCCGGAGGCAGCTAATTACATGATTCGATGCCCTCTGGGCTAACATAACATAATTACTGTTGTAGGCGCACACCCTAATGTCCTCTAAAAACAAAAAGAAACAGATTAAAAACTAAAAACTAAAAATTTGTGTGGCTTAAAACACACATTCAAAAACAAACATAACGGTGATTTTTCTGTATAGATTTTACTTTACAATAAATTTACTTTGATATTTTTAAAGTTTTGTTGAATTTACAACTTGGTTGGAGAAACTTTGATTTTTGAAAGTTTGATTGAAGAAGCATGCGCGAAAAGTACCCGCGATAAAAGTGTCCGCGACAAAAGTACCGGGGACAAAAGTACCGTCTACAAAGTGTCGGGACTAAAAATACCGGGGACAAAAGTACCGTCGACAAAAGTGCATTCGGCAAAAGTCCAGAAAGTGAATCTATTACTACTTCCAACAACAACCAAACTTCATCAACTCCAGGTACTTCAAGTAATTACTCAGTCAAATCAATCTCAGAATATCATCTTGTAAATGGTCAGCCCTGCGAATTAAAAACTTTACTTGATTCCGGATCACAAGCAAACTTTATAACGGAAAAGGCAGTACAAAAATTAGGCATTCCAAAAAAAAACATTAATCTGCCCATAAAAGGAATAAATCAAGGATCAGCATTGCAAAACAACTCGTCGATCTCAAAATGCACTCAAAAATCATTTCATTTTAGGCAGCTTTATCATGCCTAATTTCCAGAAAATTTACCAATCGTTTCTTTCAATTCAACAAAAGTAATGTGCGGTTACTTTGGCCAATCTAACATTTCATCAGAAATAGATTTATTAATCGGCAGCGGCGTATTTTGGAATCTCTTATCAAACAAAACTACTACTTCTCTACCTTGGTATATAATATACATACTATTATTCACCATGAACAAATACTTCCATCTTCAAAACAGCCGCAATAAGCTAAAATATTCCCCAACTCGCCTAATTTACAATTAAACTAGTTATGTAAGAAGTATGTAAATATTTGATGGTTTCGCGAAAAACGTATTGTCACTTGTGGGATATTTTTTCGTAGACGATTTTCTTACCGGTGCGTCCACAGCTCACATATTACAAAAGATTCGCGAAGAGGTAACAGAAATTTTACTAAGGGGAAGATTTGAATCTCGCAAACTTAGAAGTAACGTAAAACTAACCAAAAACGAGATGGAAGCAAATCTATATATCTATATTCTGACAATGGCACCAAATTTGTCGCGGTAGAAAGGCTACTACTAAAAAATAAAACATTCAGTCTGACATTGTGGAATTTATGTCGTCAAAAAACACGCAGTTTTGGTTCATTCCACCTCGTTCGCCACACTTCGGAGGGATGTGCAAAACACCACATACGTAGAGTGGTTGATAATAATGCTTTCCTCACGTATGACGATTGTTACACTACTGCGACATGTGTGTTGAAGCTTGCTATATTGATATTAAGTTTTGACCCATTAGAAGTTATACTCACCATAAGATGAGTGGAAAACAAAATAAAGGCCTATTAAAAGTTAACTTCTACTACAATCCAGTGGAAGATAACTGTAATGTCTTTAGTTTTTAATCTTTTATTTTATTTTATTTTTTGTTTTTGTTTTTAGAGGACATTAGGGTGTGCCCGTACAACAGTAATCATGTTATGTTAGCCCACAGGCTATCGAATCATGCAATTCGCTGCCACCGGGCCGAGCATAGACTCAGGATGGATCAGCTGCACCAGAAGCAGCAAGAACAATTAAAAGAGCATCAACAACCGCATCTGCCCACACACACCACACAAATTCATTTATGCAAGACGGTCGGAAGTTATTGGAACGATAAAACAACTTAGGACATTAGGGTGTGCTTCTTCAACAGTAATCATGTTATGTTAGCCCACAGGCTATCGAATAGTTGTTGTTATGAACTAAATGTTTTTTTCAAACCAACTCGTTACAACTTGATAAACCTGCATGTTAGAACTTGATTGGAGAAGATGCGCATGCTTCTAAAAGGAAACTCGACAAAAGTGCCCGGGACAAAAGTACCTGGGACAAAAGTGCCCGAGGCTGCAATGCATGCCTGGTCTTCACAGTTTTGCATTAGTAGAAAGTATTATGGTAAGCTAGTTATTTCAGGAAATCCTTAAGAATTGCAATTAGTTCTTCCTTTAGTAACCATACCATTTTAATGTAGTGATTATCACTAATTGTTTAGATAGTATTATAGTTACCTAATTATTTTAGTAAATTTTAGTGTATTATATTTAATTTCTTAAAGCTTCAACAAACACAAAACAAAATTTAACAACATAGGTATAAACTGGCATTTCACACCTGCCAAGTCACCTCATATGGCTGGCTTATGGGAGGCCAACATAAAGGCTGTAAAAACGCATTAAAAAAGAGTGCTTGGCAATACACATCTAACGCACAATGAAATGTACACACTCTTAGTGCGAATTAAGGCTTGTTTGAATTCTAGGCCGTTAACACCCTTAACCTCAGATCCTAACGACCTCGAAGTCCTAACTCCCTTTCACTGACTACCTTTCCAGATTATGAGCGAGGTGCCGATTAATTGAGTATCGAGATGGCAGCCAATTGAGAAGGTTCGAGCCCACTTTTGGAAGAGATGGAGCAGGGACACCTTCATCAGAAGACAAACTAGAAGGGGCAATGGTCATCCTTGTGGAGGACAACGTTCAACCTCTCGCCTGGAAAATTGGCAGGATCGTCCAGAGACGTAAGAGTCGTGACCGTGATTCTTCAAGCGGTCACCCATCGAAGAGGACGCAGCACAGTGAAGTGGTGATTTAAAGAGCAATTCAGTTCGCCAGTGAAGTGAACGAAAACACTAAACTGACAATTATTATTGTTCGTATGTCATGCTCTTGCCGCGTTCATGCATGTGATCCAAGGCTCATTAATTTACTATTGTAATCAAATTTTTATTATATCTCTAGCTCTAGCTCTCTAGTAGTATGTGTAGAATATTTTGAAGTTCGATACTCGATACGTTCCAGGGGGGAACATGTACAGTCCTAGCAGGGTCCTCTGTACCTGAGTACATCAATTCCATCAGGCGTTTCCGAAATCGTACCATTTTTCATTAGTTAAGTAAGTCTGTAACCAGCTTCCGTTGGACACAGTTGTCACTCAAATGGTCCTAAGTGTGACTCAATAAAGATTGTTAGTGTTTTTAAAGAGTTACTTATTCGAACATTCGACCCACGGATCAAACAGGATCAGTTACAAGAGGCAGCACTTCCTTCAACGCCAGCTTCAAAAGGGATTAGCCTCACTAAAAATATTTGCAGCGGCCGTCGCGTCGGCCAGTTGGGAAACCCAAATGGTTTTAAAACCCTTACCTGACTGGCGACACTCACGATCGCAAGACAGTCGAATTCAAACCCTCATTCAAACGAGTAGAAACCGAACCCGCCGATCAGTCTAAATCCAAGTCACTATTCAGCAGCCGCAAGGGCACAATTCAAAATCTAAAATCAAGACATCAAAATCGATACTAAACTAAAACGGGAGAAGAAACGTTCAATATCAATCATCAAATTTTCGTTAATACTACAAATTCAAATCAACGGTCCTTCGAGCAACACAATTCTACTTCCAAAACGACTCGAACAAATCTACCCCATTTCAATTCAAGTATAACGAAGTCAAAGTTGTAATGGCTGCTTTTATTACCAAATACAAGGTAAACTGAACGAGACAAAAAGAGATTTTTGTGACCCTGTTTTCATTAGAGACGATGACTTCTCCATTGAAAGAATAAATAGAGACCGTACATTTTGGAATGACAAGATGTTACCAAAGCTGAAAAGCTTTCCTACAGATTGCCCCCTATAAAAAGAAGAACTTGAAAAAGCAGAACCTGAACAAAAAAAGCAAAACCTGAAGAAATTGATGAAGCACTGTTCATAGCAAAATTCATAGAAATTATATCAAAAAAAGAAATTTGTCGCTCAAAATAGCTATTATATTACTATTTTGCCCATCCGGGTTACAATTTCCTCAAAGTATATGTTGAGCAAATTCTCGTCATATGGGAAACGAATATAAAAACTGTAGAAAACGGTCAAAACAATAATTATGTCAAATTGCTGAATTAAAATTTCGAGAGAAATCATTGTAATCAATATGATACATATTATGGTTACTGCAAAAATTTTTGATTTACTTGACTATTTTAACAATTTCAATACGCATGTTCTTTTTTATACCTTATACTTTTGTCACACGTCGCATGGTCTCGTTCTGAGCAAATACGTAATTTTTAGTTTTTTAGAATAAGAATTAATTAAGAACAAATAGAGACCGTGCATTTTTGGATAACAAAATGTTACCAAAGCTGAAAAGCTTTTTTACAGATTGCCTCCTACAAAAAGAAGAACTTGAAAAAGCAGAACCTGAACAAAAAAAGCAAAACCTGAAGAAATTGAAGAAGCACTGTTCGTAGCAAAATTGATAGAAATTATATGAAAAAAAGAAATTTGACGCTCAAAATAGCTATTATATTACAATTTTGCCCATCCGGGTTACAATTTCCTCAAAGTATATGTTGAGCAAATTCTCGTCATATGGGAAACGAATATAAAAACTGTAGAAAACGGTCAAAACAATAATTATGTCAAATTGCTGAATTAAAATTTCGAGAGAAATCATTGTAATCAATATGATACATATTATGGTTACTGCAAAAATTTTTGATTTACTTGACTATTTTAACAATTTCAATACGCATATTTTTTTTAGACCTTATACTTTTGTCACACGTCGCATGGTCTCGTTCTGAGCAAATACGTAATTTTTAGTTTTTTAGAATTAGAATTAATTAAGAACAAATAGAGACCGTGCATTTTGAAATGACATGATGTTACCAAAGCTGAAAAGCTTTTTTACAGATTGCCTCCTACAAAAAGAAGAACTTGAAAAAGTAGAACTTGAACAAAAAAAGCAAAATCTGAAGAAATTGATGAAGCACTGTTCATAGCAAAATTCATAGAAATTATATGAAAAAAAGAAATTTGTCGCTCAAAATAGCTATTATATTACTATTTTGCCCATCCGGGTTACAATTTCCTCAAAATGATGCGCTGTTGTTAATTAATTATTGAAGTAGATCCAATTCGACTTTAAAAACTATATACTGAAAATCATTGAAATGGCCAAAAACAAGTAGAGACTGTTCACGACAACTATTCGAACTTTTGAGTGATCAGAAAAAAAATCTGATGAACTTGCAAATCTAAAAATCAACTGGCATCTGATACCAGCAAAGTCTCCTCATATGGGAGTACTATGGGAAGCGAGGATTCGACCTACGGTCAAAACATAATTATGTCAAATTGCTGAATTAAAATTTCGAGGGAAATCATTGTAATCAATATGATACATAATATGGTTACTGCAAAAATTTTTGATTTACTTGACTATTTTAACAATTTCAATACCCATGTTCTTTTTTATACCTTATACTTTTGTCACACGTCTCATGGTCTCGTTCTGAGCAAATACGTAATTTTTAGTTTTTTAGAATAAGAATTACATAATTAATTTCAAAGTGGAAATTATCTTGATGCGATTATTTTGGAACTACTTTCCTATTTTAATAATTCAGAAAAGGAACAGCAGGGGGACCAAGTGAACCACCTAGAGAGATCCCCATAGAGGCCCTCGTGAATGGCATATTAGGGGAGCGTCTAGCGGTGCTGTCTTCAGAGTGTGACAGTGATTGCTAAACAAAAAGTGAGTATTAAGTATACTTCATAGTTCATAAATGCAATCAGATTTCTGACATATTTTTTACAGCTAAAGAGATATAATAGCTCTCATCACAGAGAAAGTGATGGTAAATTGTACCACCAATAATATTTGTCTCTGATTTTAATAATTTTGTAGAAAGCAAGAGTTGGCCAAGAGCCCACGACAATCACGAAATTGCGAGAACCTCCCAGACATTTAATAAAGGTATGGTGAGTTTCTTTAATATTTCAGGATCATCTACAGCTTAAGCTAAAAAAAGTTAGTTCTACAAGTACCAATGTACTTATAAAATCGTGGCAAAATATTATTCAGGGAAAAGCACAGGGACTCTAACAAACAAAAAATGGTGTGATCTGGCAGATAACAAAAATGAGCTGGCTGTGACAAAATTGGAAATGCTAAAAAGAGAGGGCCAGCGAAAGCAGCAGACTCATGAAACAACTATGAGACACTGTGAAGAAATACACCTGCACAAGTTGCGACATGAAGAAGACGAGCATAAATTAAAATTAAAATTGCTCCAAAATGAGCATGACTTTAAAATTAATATGTTGTTAAAAAAAATCTATAATTTTTCTATATATTTCCAAAATATTGTATAAATTCGTTTCGAACAACATTATTATTATTTACATTTTCATTGTTTTCTTCCTCATTGCTCATAATAGCAATATTATGCAGCACTGTTTTTTATGCAGCAAATTTATGAGTATCAAAAACATACCGGGAGATCTTTATATGAGTACAATCTAAGACACCCACCACTGTTGGAAATTTGGCTATTTGATAAAAGCCCATTTGTACAAGTGTCCCACTGTAGAAAATGTTGTAACGTGGTTTACGTGCAAACGTTATTTTACAATATCGTGTAAACAACCAAATTTGTAATAAACTCAAAAATGTGAAACCGTAAACATAGATGCGGCTTTAGTTTAGTTATTGCTCTACATGTGGTTATGAAATGGAAAGACGTCGTACGTGTTACACACGTATGCAAAGTACCTTCGGAAAAGGAAAATAATAAAAAAAAAACATTTTGTTCATTTTACCAATTTGAAAAACTTACACGTCGCATGGTCTCATTCTGCGCAAATACGTAATTTTGCGTTTTTTAGAATAAGAATTAATTAAACAAAAACAATGTCCATTAATCAACATTAAAATCCGAATTTATTAAGTTCATTCATTTTATTAATTTATGCTGACCGCAGCATAACTTTTGAACATTAACGAAACAAAAAGAGATTTTTGTGACCCTGTTTTCATTAGCGACGAAGGCTTTTCTATTAAAAGAATAAATAGATACCGTGCATTTGGGAAAGACAAAATGTTACCAAATCTGAAAAGCTTCTTTACACAAAGAAGAACTTGAAAAAGCAGAACCTGAACAAAAAAAGCAAAATCTGAAGAAATTGAAGAAATATATTTCATAGCAAAATTGATAGAAATTATATGAAAAAATGAAATTTGTCGCTCAAAATAGCTATTATATTACTATTTTGCCCATCCGGGTTACAATTTCATCAAAATGATGCGTCTCCTCATATGGGAGTATAAAAACTGTAAAAACAAATATTTAAAAACCTACGGTCAAAACATAATAATTATGTCAAATTGCCGAATTGAGAAAACATGTATTCAATATAACACATATTATGGTTACTGCAAAAATTTTTGATTTACTTGACTATTTTAACAATTTCAATTTGTATGTTCTTTTTTATACCTTATACCTTGTCACACGTCGCATGGTCTCATTCTGCGCAAATACGTAATTTTTAGTTTTTTAGAATAAGAATTAATTAATTTGACTGACCCACTTCTCTACGGAACATGTATCCTTGTGCTTCTTCATCCTCATTTGTGAGTTGTGAGTAGATATATAAATTAATGTATATGATGGAGCAGCAACAGCAACTAGAGAATCATCGACGAGATGATTGAGGAAAGCTTCGACAACCGGATGACAAAGATGGCAGTGGCAGAGCTCGTTGCCGAAAAGAGAAATTGCAAACGAAAACCTGAAGGTTTGTGTAGGAGCAATACTCCGAAACGTCAAAAGGCATCTGTTGAAGAACTTGAAAAGTGCAATCAACGTAGGAAGAAGAACGGAATCGAAATGAAACATACAATGTCAAAAACAAAAAAAGTAAGTAAATTTTAAAATATGTATAAAAACCCTTTTTTTCGATAGCCGCTGTGAAGAGGAATTTGAAGGAGCATATTTCAATACGCATATTTTTTTTAGACCTTATACTTTTGTCACACGTCGCATGGTCTCGTTCTGAGCAAATACGTAATTTTTAGTTTTTTAGAATTAGAATTAATTAAGAACAAATAGAGACCGTAAATTTTGAAATGACATGATGTTACCAAAGCTGAAAAGCTTTTTTACAGATTGCCTCCTACAAAAAGAAGAACTTGAAAAAGTAGAACCTGAACAAAAAAAGCAAAACCTGAAGAAATTTAAGAAGCACTGTTCATAGCAAAATTGATAGAAATTATATGAAAACAGAAATTTGTCGCTCAAAATAGCTATTATATTACTATTTTGCCCATCCCGGTTACAATTTCCTCAAAGTATATGTTGAGCAAATTCTCGTCATATGGGAAACGAATATAAAAACTGTAGAAAACGGTCAAAACAATAATTATGTCAAATTGCTGAATTAAAATTTCGAGAGAAATCATTGTAATCAATATGATACATATTATGGTTACTGCAAAAATTTTTGATTTACTTGACTATTTTAACAATTTCAATACGCATGTTCTTTTTTATACCTTATACTTTTGTCACACGTCGCATGGTCTCGTTCTGACCAAATACGTAATTTTTAGTTTTTTAGAATTAGAATTAATTAAGAACAAATAGAGACCGTGCATTTTGGAATGACATGATGTTACCAAAGCTGAAAAGCTTTTTTACAGATTGCCTCCTACCAAAAGAACTTGAAAAAGCATAACCTGAACAAAAAAAGCAAAACCTGAAGAAATTGAAGAAACACTGTTCATAGCAAAATTGATAGAAATTATATGAAAAAATAAATTTGTCGCTCAAAATAGCTATTATATTACTATTTTGCCCATCCGGGTTACAATTTCCTCAAAATGATGCGCTGTTGTTAATTAATTATTGAAGTAGATCCAATTCGACTTTAAAAACTATATACTGAAAATCATTGAAATGGCCAAAAACAAGTAGAGACTGTTCACGACAACTATTCGAACTTTTGAGTGATCAGAAAAAAAATCTGATGAACTTGCAAATCTAAAAATCAACTGGCATCTGATACCAGCAAAGTCTCCTCATATGGGAGTACTATGGGAAGCGAGGATTCGACCTACGGTCAAAACATAATTATGTCAAATTGCTGAATTAAAATTTCAAGGGGAAATCATTGTAATCAATATGATACATAATATGGTTACTGCAAAAATTTTTGATTTACTTGACTATTTTAACAATTTCAATACGCATGTTCTTTTTTATACCTTATACTTTTGTCACACGTCTCATGGTCTCGTTCTGAGCAAATACGTAATTTTTAGTTTTTTAGAATAAGAATTACATAATTAATTTCAAAGTGGAAATAATCTTGATGCGATTATTTTGGAACTACTTTCCTATTTTAATAATTCAGAAAAGGAACAGCAGGGGGACCAAGTGAACCACCTAGAGAGATCCCCATAGAGGCCCTCGTGAATGGCATACTAGGGGAGCGTCTAGCGGTGCTGTCTTCAGAGTGTGACAGTGATTGCTAAACAAAAAGTGAGTATTCATATGTGAGTATATATATAAAGTGAGATTTCTGACATATTTTTTACAGCTAAAGAGATATAATAGCTCTCATCACAGAGAAAGTGATGGTAAATTGTACCACCAATAATATTTGTCTCTGATTTTAATAATTTTGTAGAAAGCAAGAGTTGGCCAAGAGCCCACGACAATCACGAAATTGCGAGAACCTCCCAGACATTTAATAAAGGTATGGTGAGTTTCTTTAATATTTCAGGATCATCTACAGCTTAAGCTAAAAAAAGTTAGTTCTACAAGTACCAACGTACTTATAAAATCGTGACAAAATATTATTCAGGGAAAAGCACAGGGACTCTAACAAACAAAAAATGGTGTGATCTGGCAGATAACAAAAATGAGCTGGCTGTGACAAAATTGGAAATGCTAAAAAGAGAGGGCCAGCGAAAGCAGCAGACTCATGAAACAACTATGAGACACTGTGAAGAAATACACCTGCACAAGTTGCGACATGAAGAAGACGAGCATAAATTAAAATTAAAATTGCTCCAAAATGAGCATGACTTTAAAATTAATATGTTGTTAAAAAAAAATCTGTATAATTTTTCTATATATTTCCAAAATATTGTATAAATTCGTTTCGAACAACATTATTATTATTTACATTTTCATTGTTTTCTTCCTCATTGCTCATAATAGCAATATTATACAGCACTGTTTTTTACGCAGCAAATTTATGAGTATCAAAAACATACCGGGAGATCTTTATATGAGTACAATCTAAGACACCCACCACTGTTGGAAATTTGGCTATTTGATAAAAGCCCATTTGTACAAGTGTCCCACTGTAGAAAATGTTGTAACGTGGTTTACGTGCAAACGTTATTTTACAATATCGTGTAAACAACCAAATTTGTAATAAACTCAAAAATGTGAAACCGTAAACATAGATGGTTATGAAATGGAAAGACGTCGTACGTGTTACACACGTATGCAAAGTACCTTCGGAAAAGGAAAATAATTAAAAAAAAAACATTTCGTTCATTTTACCACTTTGAAACACTTACACGTCGCATGGTCTCATTCTGCGCAAATACGTAATTTTGAAAACAACAAGAAGAATGTCCTTAAATCCAAGTGGAGTAAATTTAAATTAAAATTTAAATATATCTATGTCGAACTCCACAAACTTTAATAACTGAAGGATTACTAATGGTACATGTTTCGGCAGAATGCTTCTGCCATCATCAGCCCTTAAAGAATATAAAAAATTATGACATTGACGTAATTTTTTTTTTTTTTTTATTACGTCAATGTCATAATTTTTTATATTCTTTAAGGGCTGATGATGGCAGAAGCATTCTGCCGAAACATGTACCATTAGTAATCCTTCAGTTATTAAAGTTTGTGGAGTTCGACATAGATATATTTAAATTTTAACGTAATTTTGCGTTTTTTAGAATAAGAATTAATTAAACAAAAACAATGTCCATTAATCAACATTAAAATCCGAATTTATTAAGTTCATTCATTTTATTAATTTATGCTGACCGCAGCATAACTTTTGAACATTAACGAAACAAAAAGAGATTTTTGTGACCCTGTTTTCATTAGCGACGAAGGCTTTTCTATTAAAAGAATAAATAGATACCGTGCATTTGGGAAAGACAAAATGTTACCAAATCTGAAAAGCTTCTTTACACAAAGAAGAACTTGAAAAAGCAGAACCTGAACAAAAAAAGCAAAATCTGAAGAAATTGAAGAAATATATTTCATAGCAAAATTGATAGAAATTATATGAAAAAATGAAATTTGTCGCTCAAAATAGCTATTATATTACTATTTTGCCCATCCGGGTTACAATTTCATCAAAATGATGCGTCTCCTCATATGGGAGTATAAAAACTGTAAAAACAAATATTTAAAAACCTACGGTCAAAACATAATAATTATGTCAAATTGCCGAATTGAGAAAACATGTATTCAATATAACACATATTATGGTTACTGCAAAAATTTTTGATTTACTTGACTATTTTAACAATTTCAATTTGTATGTTCTTTTTTATACCTTATACCTTGTCACACGTCGCATGGTCTCATTCTGCGCAAATACGTAATTTTTAGTTTTTTAGAATAAGAATTAATTAATTTGACTGACCCACTTTTCTTCGGAACATGTATCCTTGTGCTTCTTCATCCTCATTTGTGAGATGTGAGTAGATATATAAATTAATGTATATGATGGAGCAGCAACAGCAACTAGAGAATCATCGACGAGATGATTGAGGAAAGCTTCGACAACCTGATGACAAAGATGGCAGTGGGCTTAGAGCTCGTTGCCGAAAAGAGAAATCACAAACGAAAACCTGAAGGTTTGTGTAGGAGCAATACTCCGAAACGTCAAAAGGCATCTGTTGAAGAACTTGAAAAGTGCAATCGACGTAGGAAGAAGAACGGAATCGAAATGAAACATACAATGTCAAAAACAAAAAAAGTAAGTAAATTTTAAAACATGTATTATTTTAATTTTATAGTATATATACTTTATAGTTTTATTAATTAATTAACTTGTCAAATAGCAAAAATTATAATTCATATATCATATAATATTTGATTTGTATTTTAAATTGTTTAGTGTACGTAATTGTCACCCTTATATCAATGTATACATTTCGTATTACATATTTGCAGCGGCCGTCGCGTCGGGCAGTTGGGGAAAACCAAAGGGTCGTAAAACCTTTACCTGACTGGCACCGCTCACGACCGCAAGACAGTAGAATTCAAACCTTCATTCAAACAAGTAGAAAACGAACGGTAGATGATTTTTAGACTCTACAATATAAATGTGGAATATACGTCTATTATAGATTTACAGTCGAACTTCAGTCATTTTTATACATATATTATATGTATAAACTTCTACATATATTATAATTATGTAGAAAAAATATCTAATTCTCTGAATAATATATATAAGTACTATTTTATCCGCAAACGTTTTGAGATAAATAAATTGGACAACAATAATTTATAGTAAATGAATTTGAAAGATTAAAATCAAGCTAAATCGTAATACATAATATAAATGTTTTCGTGGTTAGGATGTCAACAAAAACAAAATTAAGTTGAAAAAACTGCAAAAGTCATCTTTTGTGTAGGTGTAGATATTTGTTTAAATATATAATTCCAAAAAGAAACCGACGATCATGTTACCGAAATTTATGTTACCATCCATCATCATTAATACATAAATAATATGATTTCACTGAATTTTTTTGTATTTTATGTGATAATGCATAAATAAAGTAGGCAAAAGTTGCTATTTTATCTGCAATAAGATAAGGTGACACTTTTACCTTGTCAATGAAGACACGTAAGTAAAGTTGTCACGGATAAATATTATTACAATTACTAAAATATGCTCAAATTTCACGAATCCAATTGCAAAGAAATTTAACGGTTTATGGATGTATTTTTCAAGCGTAAGGGTAAGTGACCTTGTTGTAGGTACATTCCTTTGTCGGACCCTAGACAAACTACCCAATACCGTGCGGAACTAAGATCACGTGATTTTTTTCACCCGCCACACCAGACTCGACCACGACACACCCTCTCGACACTTCAAATTATCAACAGTAATATGAGTGAAATGGCGTTTAGGGAGAAAGTAGTTAAATTAATTCTAAAAATAGATCATATTTCTACGAAATTTTATATTCGCTTTAGATGAAAATTGTACGTCTATATATCGTCGAATTTGTACGAAATATTTACGTCTATCACTGTACGTCTATATTTAATCGAAGTTGGATGAAATATTTACGTCTATCTGGCGGACATTTGGACGTCGATAAACAGTCTATCCTTAGACGTCTAGTCTAGTCGAAATTTTACATCTATTAGACTAGATGTGTTGCTTGGGTCTTATTCAAACCAGTCGAGACCAAACTTTCAAACAAACGAGTCGAAAACGAACTCTCATTAAAATCGTCACAATTCAAACAAGTCGAAACCAATCTTTCATTCAAATTAGTCGAAAACGAACTCTCATTCATAATTCAATCTAAAACCAAGGTTATTCAAATTCAGTAGAAACTCAATGCGGGAGAAGAAACGTTCAAGAACTATCTGCAACTATTCGAGGAGTTCGCGAGTGTTTCAATCCAAATCTAAAACACGGTCCTTCGAGCAACACACAAATTCTACAACCAAATCGACCAGACCTTCAAACCTCTCTGACTCAAAACCACCCCCCAAATTCACCCTACACATTTAAATGTTGCTATTATTTAAAATGTTATTAAGCGGAAATTCTTAAAGCGAAAGGAAATGAGTCTTCTTATCTTCTATCATTACCATTACGTTCGACAAATTCTTATCATTTTGTCTAAAAGCGCTCTTATCTTATCAATGGCTAGTGCATGGGATACTACTCTGATAAATGGTGGAAGAGAAAATTCTATTACAGCGCATGTGGCCGCTAAAACTCGATTCAGCCGGTACCTAAAGAAATCGAAGATACCTGGATGCAATTTCTAAATTAATTTTTAGATCTCAACGACCACCGGATTCCTCGTAAACTAATGACATAGCGATTAATAACGCTATTTAGAGCGTTGCATGTATCGAAAATTGCAGCTTCTTATTTTTTTTCAAAAAAAAACGGTGGTGCGTGATGAAGAATTTTCTTTTACTAATTTTGAAGTCCTTTGCATTAAGATATCCTCACAATGAAGGCCGTAATGCAGTCCCAAAACTCAGCAGTGCTGCTTTGCCAATTAATGGCCAATAATGTAATCAATTATCAATATTATTGGACGGATTCTACAATAGTTTCGTGTTGGTTAGCAGATAATTGGTCGCCATACGTCGGAAATAAGATCCCAGATTTTATGCTATCGCGTCAATTAAAACGTTCATTAAAAAAAGGAGTGAGTGATTATGCACTAATTTATTTAAATCGGTATTATCGGCTACTAAAAATTTGCTAAATGTGAAATTAGACAGAAGTAATTCTACGCGGCTATGTGTGTTCATTATGATGATGAAAAAATTCAAACAAAGCCTCCAAAATATTAATAAAAAAATATCTGACCTGTAGTCGACCTCGATGAGGAGCTGGATTCCTCGTAACAATCTTGAAGAACCACAATTGGGGGGTTGTAGACAGTCTGTACACTAGTTACACCAAGTCACTTGTGGTTACTCAAAGACAAATGTTGCTAGACTGACGAAATGCCGACAAGTCGACATATTTAAAAACAGGGGTGGTTGAAAGTGACCACCGACCTGGAGGGGTGAGAAATGCGAAAAAGGGGGAGGTCCCGCCAACAGCTGTTGCCAATCAGGTACTCCATGAATTTTCGGAACCTCCAGGGGTATTTCTGTATTTGTATTTTTTTTAACCTCAAGGGTAATATTTCATATGACATTTTTGACGAATTTGGAAGTAAACCTGCAACCTTCAGTCGAACTTGACATTATACAACCGGCCCTCAGTGATATTTCTACTTTTCCAAATTTATAAATTGGTTTATGGAATTCTAATTTAGTTCTCATTGTCCGTTATCGTTATCGTCCAATTTGAAAAAATCAAGTGTGTTTCATGGTAGACAACTAAAAAAAATCATAAGAGAATAAAATAAAAAAGAAATGTTTGTCCTGTAGCGAGCTAAAAATGATGAAACGTTTTCAAAATTCAGTATATGGAAAAGATTTTCAGTTTTATAAAAGAATTAACACATAAGCTTTTTTGTTTTAGTTGATATGGTTTTCATTATTTGTTTTTGAAAATGGATTATTTTATTTTTGTTTTTTATATCACCCGGTAGCACTTCCTAATAATAAATTGAATACCTTTCATTGCCAATATAAATAAAGCAAAAATCAAAGCTGTAGGTATTTAGCACAAGTTCGATTAGCGTGTTGGTAATTGTTTTCTGAATTGAACCAAAATTGTTAGAATTATAGACTGTTTCGTGTGGTTCTCTTCAAAAAATCCTGGAAAATACAGGGTGATTTTTAAAAAACGGCAGGCGCTGTAGCATTTTTATTTACGGGTCGATTTCAAAAATAAAAAAAGTTAATTAAATGGCTTTTAATTTACTATCAGCTGACGATTTTAGATTTCGTCTACATGCCATAGTATATTTTGGGCTACAATCAACTTTTTTATTTTAAATTGGGACCCATAATTTTCTTTTTGAATTTGAAAGACCTCATTTTTCTCCATACACTAATGTAAAATGCACTACTTTTACTTAAATTTATTGTTTAAAAAAATTGTAAAATTTGAAAAAAAAAAGGAATAAAAGTTCATAAAACCTAGTTGTCTGTGGTGTCAAATAAGACAATGTCGTTATTATAATGTAAAAATCTTATTGAAAGTTAACACATTCTTCAAAATGAATAATTTTGATCATTTAACGCACATGTTGCAAGTGTATTTTGAATGCAGAAGAAATGCGAGTGAAGCTGTGCGTGTTTATCGAGCAAGGCAAGTCCCAAGTCGTCAAAAGTTCTCGCGAATTGACAGAAATTTAAGAAAATACGGTTCATACAAGAAAATAAAAGTGCCCCATCGAATAATGCGTAATGAAGATTTAGAACTGCAAGTCATTTAGAAAAACAAAATGAAGCCTTATGTTTCAGAAAAATACTGTGGTCAGATGAATGTACTTTTACAAACAATGGGTTGTTTAACAGACAATATCACAGTTGAAGTTTCAGAGGCGGTTTAGTGTTAGTGTGTGGTGTGGGATTTTAGGGAACAGGTTAGTTGGTCCCTTCTTTATTGAAGGCAAACTTAATGCCCAGAAGTACCATCGCATTTTTACCAAAAATGTGCAGGATTTTTTAGAAAATCTACCACTAGCACAATATAGAGCAGTATATTTTCAACAAGATGAGGCTACACCTCACAATACCCGAATTAATACAGAATACCTGGAAGAAATGTTTGGAGAAAAATGGATTGCAACCCACGGTCCCATTTGGTGGCCAGCCAGGTCTCCGGAATTGTCACCACTCGATTTTTTCTTTTGGGGATTCTTAGAAGATCTAGTCTATATTACGCGTCCAAGACGATTTAAGAAAAAGAAATGTGATCGCTTGTAGAGAAATTTCGCCTTCTCATAGGTGTGAACTGTGTATTGAAAAAAATGGGATGGTGTTTAGATTTAACTAACTTTGATGTTTTTTTGTCGTTTCTTATTTTTTATTTCTTAATAGTCACAATTTTTTTCATTTGTTTCTTTTTCACATAATAATAACGTCAATGTTTTCTTTGACACCGTTGACAACTAGATTTTATGAACTTTTATTCTTTTTTTTTCAACTGTTACCATTTTTTAAACAACAATTTTAAGTATATGCAGTGCATATTACACATGAGTGTATGAAGAAAAATGAGATCTTTCAAATAAATAAATAAAAACTTGGGGTCACAATTTAAAATAAGAAAGTTGAATGGAGCCCAAAATACACTATGACATTTAGACAAAATCTAAAACCATCAGCTTATAGTAAATTAAAAGCCATTTGATTTAATTTTTTATTTTTGAAATCGACCCGTAAATAAAAATTCTACAGCGCCTGCCGTTTTTTAAAAATCACCCTGTATAAATCCATAATTTTGGTGGACATGGTAAAAATTGCAAAATAAAATAGAAATTTATCGCTACCGCCAGATATAATCGTTGCCAGCAAGTTTGGCCTAATGGGTCTCCAAGTAGATTTGCAGTTGTAAATACATTCGGACGTGTAAATCTTTTTCATTTTGTAAAACAACAATATTCAGGATAATGCACATTATTATCTATAACTTTTTAACTGTCTAAGCTTTTTGCCGGGTCATAAACCTTTAAACTAAACTAATAAAGTATTTATACGGGGTGATTCAAAGCTGCTATGCGTAAGTATAAAAACGCAAAAATAACACGGTTATGAGGCCTTAAAAAATATGCTGTCGAAACTACTGGGCTTACTTATTTCATAAAAACCTTGATGATTACGAGTTATCCCTACGTTCTATAAATCATCAGTTTGGTGTGAATTTATGCAATAGCCGAGTACAAAATTTTTCGCTGGAATATATCGGTCCAGAGAATCTAGAATGACATCGTAGCTTTTTCATTCAATCTCCCCGCTTTGACTTGAGCATTTTTGCAGAAAGTAGGTAAGGAAAAATAGAAGGTTCAGGTATAAACTTTAATTTAAGCAGATCTAACCTTTTCCTATCAGTAAATATCAGCCAGGTACATGTTAAATTTTCAGCTACCTGTTCAAGGCCGAGTAAGTGGTTGGTAAATCCTTCGATGGTAAGTCGTAACTGTTTTATTTGAGATGCATATGTTAGGCCGAATACGCTTCTGGAAAACTCAAGTAAGTATTTCAAACATTTTTGTTAAATATTAACCAGTATTTTTACAAGGCACTTGTAATACATTCATTGATACTGTTGGTCTATTAGGACTAAGGGCGCAAATTAGTCATAAACCTAACAAAGGACGAAAACGTACAAAGAAAATTTTGATACATTAGAAACGGAAAAAACCCGAAGGGCACTTCAGGCAAGCACCGTTAGGCCGGTTTGAGGTAAATTCGCGAAAAAACTTCCCTGGCGTGCCGCGACCTTAGGTGAGTCACGTTCATTGCCCACCAAGAAAAACGATTTGCAAAATACCATAAACTGGTGGCATCCTACAAAGAGTTTATGGCCGAATACCTAATTAGGACACATGGGTCTTGTACCGTTTAGGGACCTGGAAAACCCAAATACATTTTGCCCCATATGGCTGTTTTTGAATTAAGAGCTGGACTTAATGATTGACCCATTCATTTACATAATATAAAATATCCTTTATTTTGTAAACCCAGGGTCGATTGCAGGTAGATACCCGAGTAGGTACCAGACGGATTTACAGACGGCGTACCTCGCGCTAGAATGCACGGAGCGAGGGGGTAACCACTGATGAAAAGGGTGTACCACGGATTACAAATTTCACTTGATTACATAGTGAATACTTGTGATTTCATATGATTTCATGTGATTACATGTGACTACATATGACTACATGGTGATTACATATGATTACATGAGTGATTACATTATGATTTCACGGAGGATTTCATAGGATTTCATGCAATTTCAAGTATCTACATTCGCGTTACTAAATGATTACAAAAGATTTCACAATGATTACACGGGATTACCTTGACTATATGATGATTACATTAAAAAAATAATACGATCAAATATGTCTTCTATAGCAAATTATTCTCCTTATCCCAAATTAATATTTTTAATTGAAAAAGCAATAAAGATATACTTGTGTCGCCCAACAGATAGAGTAATAAAGCCGCCCCTTTGCGGGCGGTGTTAATAGCTATTAACATACCTAGAAATGTTATGACATTTATTACAGCCGCAGATGTCATTGAAATCCGAGCTCGTAGAGCGACATCTAAGGCTGTTATGGATCATAACATTCGTGGTTTGTGGAATAGTTTATCGATTTCAGGTGATCATCTTCTCATTTATGTGAATTTAGTGAAAATTTTTGCAATTTTTTCCGTAATATTAAGATGGCAAAAAGAATGTTTGGTAGTACAAATTCAGCGGTTTCTGGTAGTTCTAGTTCAGTTGTTTCTGGTACTTCTAGTTCGGCGGTTTCAGCACTTTCAGCTGAAATTATTTACAATGACCATACAAAAGAAATAGTGCAATAAAATACATCTTCACACATGGAGTCTTCATCAGTTTCGATTTTGAATTTGTCAGGAATGGGGTCGTCCCACAATTTTCAAAAACAGCGTTTCTAGAAACTAGACGGAAAAATATTGTACCCCTATTTTTTTTGTTTATTACTCTTTACTAGGTAAAAGAAAATTCGAAACATCTGTCTTATTTGAAACGCGCGCCTTTCTGTGACGTCAACACGGGAAAAAAATCACCAAATAAAATTCAAAGTTACTATATGGGCGGACAAATGAGAAGGCTCCCCCGAAATGACGTCACAAAAGGCGGTAAATGTACAGCGTTTGAAAATGCAAACCCAAATTGCGATTTTTGATACGCTGTTATCTCACAAAACAGCTTTATTAAACAACAGAACACGTTTTAGGGCTTCATGTTATATAGTCTACGAGATGCTATAGACGAAATCGTCAATTCAATTGATTCGGACGATCCCGTTACAATTTCTTTTTTGAAAGATTGCACCATAAATGTTTATTGTGATGGTGACAAAAAGCAGTTGTATTTTTTTTTCTCGTTATTTTCATTGTTATTTTTAAATTATAAGGTATAGTTCCGTCTTATCTTATGCTATTTTAATAAATAATGTTACATACATTTATTAGATTTCACATTAATTCGTTTTCACTTTCTTGACAAATGTTGACAATTGACATTTCGGTAAGGTAATATTACCTTACCAATTTTACATACAGGATACATTTATGGCTTACCTACCAGCCAACTTTTGTTAGTGTAAACATCTGTTTAATATCCTGAAACCGATAAAAATAGTAATGTACCATTATTGGTGGAGTTTAAATACTCCAGCATTTTGGAAAGCCCGATGCACCCATCTTAAATTAACAGTTTATCTGAGCAAGTTCTTCGACTTTTTGGTACACGTATTTTTCTCTTTTCTCCGCTTTTTGTCATTGTTCTTCGATTATATCTATAAATCAAGCTTTTTAATACTACTCTTTATCAATTTGTTACGAAAACGGCATGTAGGTATAAAGATTTCAGTTATAAAAAAAAAGTTTATATGGAATTTCTTCTTTATGAATATGACAGTTGCGTACAACGCTTTACGCAAGTGGTGTCCCACCCTTAAGTTTTATTACTCTATCGCTTGGGCGACGCAAGTATATGCAGGCTGTTATGGAAGTCCTAGCAGAAAATTTAACCATAAGTAGAACTCGTCAAAATAAACATTTTTTCTATTTACCACTTTGCTGAAATCCACAATTTTGTTCAAATTTTTTTGACCCCTTATTTCACCCTCCGCCTATGCCTACATGAACTTGAACGCATCAGAACGTTTTTGTCGAACGAGGTAAACACCAAAATTTTTTGGGACAAAAAATTTGTCTTTGATAGTAAAATTTACTTATCAGTTGAGTGTCGCGCCGCTATGTATTGTTGTGTGTGCTCGATTCTCGTGCCTCTCCAACTCCAGATTTCGGACGTCCCAGATGTAATCGTGTTTTGGAAATTGAACCTGAAATTTTAATTCGAAGATGTGCTTCGAAGTGTCGGTGTGTCAAAATTTATCGTTTATCGCACGTACAACAACAAGGATTATCCCTGATGGAAGTTAGAGAGTTTATTATTACATGCTAACCTACTTCAATATTATGCATATTATGGTAGGTGGGTACATGTTTTCATTTAAACAGTTTTTATTTCGATTCATTTATCGGGTAAAGTTTTTGTGCACTCCTGCCAATCAATGAACGTGGGTTCATAGGCGGGTTTGGTTTTAGGTGTCAAACTATTATTAATTTTAACTCCGGAAGGGAGCGTTTGCGAAGAAGTTCTACTTGTGGTTAAATTTTCTGCAACTATTTTCATAACACCCTGTATATACTGGGTATAACACAAAGTCAAAAATTCTTATTATGTTAATAAAAATGAATTCAGGGATACCAAATTTAATTATTGAATTATGTACCTTTTATAAAACTGCTATCACGAGAAATTGGAAAAAATAGATTACGAAAAAAATATGTTGCAAACTGTAAACTTATGACCCCTATGACCGCAAAGATAGGAAAAACCTAACATTAGGCCTAAAAGAAAAATGAAAACGACAATTAGTTGAAAGAATGTAATCACGAGCACCGCACGAGACAGGCCGAATTGAAGGCGGGAATATAAGAAATGCCAAGTATAAGTGCATAATTATCGAGGTGCATATTAACACACAGCATCAGACGACAGTAAATGACTGCATGACTTTATTCGCAGAGGCCGATCTAGTCAAGCGAAAAGTAGTAATAAGAACAAAATACAAATCTAGTTACAACATGATAACATCATGATTACATGGATAAATACATGATATATGATGAGTACATCATGATTACATGATGACTACATGATAATTACATGATGAATACACCATGAATACATGATGATTACTTGACGATTACATGATGATTACATAATGAATACAAGATTTCACGATTTCATTAAGTTCTATTTATGATTGCAAGAAGATTACATATGATTTCACAAAAATTATATTTGATTGCATTACGATTACAAAGTGATTACAATAGCGCCGTTCCACGATTACATGCAGTGGTTACCCCCTCGTACCAATCCAATAGATACCACTCGAATTTCGAGTGACTGGAGATCACTAGTACATAGTTATTTATTATACGAGTTTCTGTCTAAATTGGGTGCTTTCCGACACTAGGGTTTAAAGCACGAGCGAAACGGGTGCTTTTTTAAGCCCAGAGTGCCGGAAAGCTCCCAATCTACACAGGATAAAATTCATAAAACTTATGTTTATCTGACATTTTATTATTACATGACAGAGAGTGTTTACACTAGCGAAAATTTGAACATTCCAACAGTGTCGAACTGTAAAAATAATTTGTACACTTATCGGACGAATTTTGGATTATTTCATATCGGCTCTAAACGCATTTTGAACTGATTTTGACAGGTATTTTCGCAAAGTAGAGTCGGACTTTTGTTCTTTATAAATTGATTGTGATCTAAATCAGGTATAGGTAGATTTAGACTGTAAATGACAGATGGGTTAAGTAATTTTTCCGTGGCGAGAATTGTACAATTGAGTGAATTGTGATTTTTGAATAAATTGCACAAGTAATTCAAAAAGTGCTATGTTTTGGATATGGCTTGCCGCGACAGAACGGACGAAAGAGGAACCCATGGAAATTACAAAATAAATCTAATCGTTGCTACTCATTCTTCTATTTACTTAATATTACCCCTTCTCGACCTATCATCAGCTAAAGAAGTTTCATTTCTAACTTGCTTGACGACCACACACTCTTTTTTTTTTCTTGTATTGAAACAATATTTTCGAAATAGCTACTCTGCAGTGCCTAAAATTACTACTTGGGATAGTCTAAAAAGAATATTTACCAAATTTTTAATTCATGATAAATCATCATTTTATTCTTTCCCCTGGTACGTCATGAATTAAAAATTTGAGTTTGATATTTATTACTAATATTTATTTAATATCTGTATATTACGAAGGCGCTGAACGGACATGAATGGAAAAATAACTGTAAACGATTTTTTTTCTGGCAATTCTGACTTTTTTCTGGCAATTCCGACTTTTTTCTGGCAATTCTGACTTTTTTCTGGCAATTCTGACTTTTTTCTGGCAATTCCGACTTTTTTTCTGGCAATTCTGACTTTTTTCTGGCAATTCCGACTATTTTCTGGCAATTGCGACAGGGGTAGGACGATGGCACTGTTTTGTTACCCAAACTTAAAATATGAAATACTATCCACATTTTTGTCCACTTATAAATAATAATAATAAATAATTACTTTATTAAGGGGTGAAGTCTAGCATATTTGGAGTATGTTTTTTTAAGGGGTCAATCGCGTAGCGCAGGGCACCAATTTGAATGATCCACGGAAAAACAAATTTTCACAGACGATAATTTCCGTGGATCACTGAAATTGGTGCCTCGCGCTACGCGCTCCACCACTTAAAGAAACATACTCCAAGAAGGTCATATTTCCCTTTACGTGAAACTCGAAATGTGGGGAGTATCTCTTATTTTATGATTTTATGAATGATAAACGGAAAAACAAATTTTCACAGACGGCAACTTCAGTGGATCACTGAAATTGATGGCTTGCGCTACGCGTTCGACCCCTCAAAAAACATACTACAAAAAGGTCATATTTCCTTGTACGTGAAAACGTGGACAGTATTTCATCTTTTAAGGGGCAATAAAACAGCTCACCATTGTACGAAGGCGCTGAACGGAATGAATATAAAAATAACTGACAACGACAACGGCAACTTCAATGAATCACTGAAATTGGGGCCTCGAGTTTTACGTACAGGGAAATATGACCTTCTTGGAGTATGTCTCTTTAAGTGGTCAAGCGCGTAGCGCGAGGTACCAATTTCAATGATCCACAGAAAAACAAATTTTTACAGAGGGTAACTTCCGTGGATCAGTGAAATTGGTGTTTTGTGCTATGCGTCTGTTGGAAATAAATTTCTATTGTTTTTTTTTCGTATTGATCAGAAGGACCTCCCCGTGATTCCGACCTTCACGAGGTTCCTTGCTGGTCAGGTCCTGTTTGTACATCATAGCCACTCTAAAACTATGAGGTCAGTAGCTATGAATCCCATAAATCATGTGCCCTGAGCAGACGCAACGACCCCAAGATGACTGCTTTCTACATTCCAGCCGCAAGGGTCTCTGCCGGTTTACGGCAGGCAGGAATGATTTTCAGATTGAACAAACTTCTATTATTATTATTCTATTAATGTAATTATTAAAGAAATATACTCCAAGAAGGTCATATTTTCCTGTACGTGATAGTCAAAATGTAGACAGTATTTCATCTTTTAAGTTTGGGCAACAGCACCATTGTCCTATCCTGTCGTAATTGCCAGAAAAAAGTCGGAATTGCCAGAAAAAAGTCGGAATTGCCAGAAAAAACTCAGAATTGCCAGAAAAAAGTCGGAATTGCCAGAAAAAAGTCAGAATTGCCAGAAAAAAGTCAGAATTGCCAGAAAAAAGTCGGAATTGCCAGAAAAAAGTCAGAATTGTCAGAAAAAAGTCAGAATTGTCAGAAAAAAGTCAGAATTGCCAGAAAAAAAAATCGTTTACAGTTATTTTTCCATTCATGTCCGTTCAGCGCCTTCGTAGTATATTAATATTTCACCTTTTACACTCATAATATCAAACAAAAACCATGGGATTTGTTTACTGTCGGCATTCGAAAGCAGCGAACAGTTCCAGGAAGCTTTCATTCTCAATTTCGATGCGGCAGTTTCTTGACTAGTCCACGTGGACTTAAAATGTGCACGTCAAAGTAATCAGCCAATTGTAAGTCGTTTGAGGTAATAAATTGTCGACACATGCAACGCCCCATATGGTGTCATCGATTCGCTTTCTGTTTACACGCTGAACGGGCCAGTCGCCTCTTTCGGATATTAGCGGTAACATATATACGCATCGGACTCAATATCGTTGCATACGGTGAGCTATATTGATAATTCAGCAGTGTAAAGGTTAATAAATTAGAAGTACGGGACACATGGAGAATCCCGACATATCTTGAAAACATCATAAACCTAAAAGCACAGCATGTTTTCTGTGATGTGCTAAAAGCATCTTTCTTCGAAAGGTTGAAAATGGGCTGAACACGACATCCGGCTTGCATAAATATTATCTTTTCACGCGGCGTATAGTCGGCGCCAGATGGACTGCCGAATACAATCCACATGGTCACAATGTGGTCACAATGTGCGAAGTGTTCCGCCAGTGGGAGTTAGCCTGCTGTGTCCAGGGACCATAAATGCAAATTTCAGTAACTCCAACATGACCTCAGACTATCTTAATTAACAACAGATCAAAAACGAAAAAGCCGCTTTTCGTAGTTTAGTAGATTTATTTAGGAAATGTCAAATGTAACACTGTCAAGTTTTACAACCATTTTTTTTACTTTGTTTAGGCCCTATCTTTTCAAACTGACTGTCGGATTGTTCTGAAGAATTGCCGTCTCCGTCTTTTCAACATTTTATCCGGGAGAATAGTTATTCTAGTCTGGTTCACAAATTCTTTTTTCCGAAATTCGAGGAAGAAGCACCAAAAATTATGATTCAGGTGTTACTCGATTCGTAATTGCACCAAGAATTTTTTAGTTGAAAATTAATATACGCAAATAAAAATTACTAAAGTTATAAACAATTAAGTATACAAAAAAAAGATGGTTATAAACTATTTGAAATATCCAAAATTTGAAAAAAAGATCCTTAAAGAGCAGGAAATTTCCCAAAAAATAGTCCCGGAAATATTTATAATTTTAATTTAGCCGCGAAAAAAGCAAAAACGCGCGGCTGAGCTTAAAAAAATATATTACCTGGACATATCTATAAACTATAATCCGTCGGCAAAAAAATTACCTCAATTTTTCTATTAACAATGCATTTGCTAATTACGGTAATTGTTCTTGTTAAAAATTAACATACAAACCCTGATAATTGTTAAACTAAAATCCTGGAAGTTTTTTCCTTCCTGGAGATGTTTCTTGAAGACTTGAGAAAAGATCCCCGTTGGAAAAATTAAAAAAAAAATGATTTTTTACTTGTTTATTAACAATCAAACGCTTAACAAAATTAAAAACATAAATAAAACAATGAAAGATTTTTTTCTCAATTGTTTCCACTGAAATGTTTTGTTATTGCTGAAAGCAATATAAAAATATATTTTTTAATTTTTAACTCCAATTGTTTAAAAAATTGTTATAAACAAATGCATTGTTTGATTTTCCATTTTGTTTTAAATCTAATGCATAATGGCAATAATGATTTAAAAAAAAATCGTTTCTTAAAAAACATTTTTTTGTTGCTAAATATTAAAATTAAGAAACCGTTTTTTTTAATTATTTATATTGCTCTTCTATTTTATGGAAGAATTTTTTTACTTTTTTTCGTTTATTAAAAAAATATATAAACAATTAAATTTTTCGGTTTTATTTTTTTCTTAATTTTTTGAAAAATACTGAAAACAAAAAGTTTTCTATTTTTTTATTTAATTTTTTAGCTTTTCGTGCACTTTTTCCATCATTGTTCTTAAAATAATTTATAAACTATTGACGATACGACAAGAACACTCCGTGCCGAGGGGGTAACCACTGCATGTAATCGTGGAACGGCGCTATTGTAATCACTTTGTAATCGTAATGCAATCAAATATAATTTTTGTGAAATCATATGTAATCTTCTTGCAATCATAAATAGAACTTAATGAAATCGTGAAATCTTGTATTCATTATGTAATCATCATGTAATCGTCAAGTAATCATCATGTATTCATGGTGTATTCATCATGTAATTATCATGTAGTCATCATGTAATCATGATGTACTCATCATATATCATGTATTTATCCATGTAATCATGATGTTATCATGTTGTAACTAGATTTGTATTTTGTTCTTATTACTACTTTTCGCTTGACTAGATCGGCCTCTGCGAATAAAGTCATGCAGTCATTTACTGTCGTCTGATGCTGTGTGTTAATATGCACCTCGATAATTATGCACTTATACTTGGCATTTCTTATATTCCCGCCTTCAATTCGGCCTGTCTCGTGCGGTGCTCGTGATTACATTCTTTCAACTAATTGTCGTTTTCATTTTTCTTTTAGGCCTAATGTTAGGTTTTTCCTATCTTTGCGGTCATAGGGGTCATAAGTTTACAGTTTGCAACATATTTTTTTCGTAATCTATTTTTTCCAATTTCTCGTGATAGCAGTTTTATAAAAGGTACATAATTCAATAATTAAATTTGGTATCCCTGAATTCATTTTTATTAACATAATAAGAATTTTTGACTTTGTGTTATACCCAGTATATACAGGGTGTTATGAAAATAGTTGCAGAAAATTTAACCACAAGTAGAACTTCTTCGCAAACGCTCCCTTCCGGAGTTAAAATTAATAATAGTTTGACACCTAAAACCAAACCCGCCTATGAACCCACGTTCATTGATTGGCAGGAGTGCACAAAAACTTTACCCGATAAATGAATCGAAATAAAAACTGTTTAAATGAAAACATGTACCCACCTACCATAATATGCATAATATTGAAGTAGGTTAGCATGTAATAATAAACTCTCTAACTTCCATCAGGGATAATCCTTGTTGTTGTACGTGCGATAAACGATAAATTTTGACACACCGACACTTCGAAGCACATCTTCGAATTAAAATTTCAGGTTCAATTTCCAAAACACGATTACATCTGGGACGTCCGAAATCTGGAGTTGGAGAGGCACGAGAATCGAGCACACACAACAATACATAGCGGCGCGACACTCAACTGATAAGTAAATTTTACTATCAAAGACAAATTTTTTGTCCCAAAAAATTTTGGTGTTTACCTCGTTCGACAAAAACGTTCTGATGCGTTCAAGTTCATGTAGGCATAGGCGGAGGGTGAAATAAGGGGTCAAAAAAATTTGAACAAAATTGTGGATTTCAGCAAAGTGGTAAATAGAAAAAATGTTTATTTTGACGAGTTCTACTTATGGTTAAATTTTCTGCTAGGACTTCCATAACAGCCTGCATATACTTGCGTCGCCCAAGCGATAGAGTAATAAAACTTAAGGGTGGGACACCACTTGCGTAAAGCGTTGTACGCAACTGTCATATTCATAAAGAAGAAATTCCATATAAACTTTTTTTTTATAACTGAAATCTTTATACCTACATGCCGTTTTCGTAACAAATTGATAAAGAGTAGTATTAAAAAGCTTGATTTATAGATATAATCGAAGAACAATGACAAAAAGCGGAGAAAAGAGAAAAATACGTGTACCAAAAAGTCGAAGAACTTGCTCAGATAAACTGTTAATTTAAGATGGGTGCATCGGGCTTTCCAAAATGCTGGAGTATTTAAACTCCACCAATAATGGTACATTACTATTTTTATCGGTTTCAGGATATTAAACAGATGTTTACACTAACAAAAGTTGGCTGGTAGGTAAGCCATAAATGTATCCTGTATGTAAAATTGGTAAGGTAATATTACCTTACCGAAATGTCAATTGTCAACATTTGTCAAGAAAGTGAAAACGAATTAATGTGAAATCTAATAAATGTATGTAACATTATTTATTAAAATAGCATAAGATAAGACGGAACTATACCTTATAATTTAAAAATAACAATGAAAATAACGAGAAAAAAAAATACAACTGCTTTTTGTCACCATCACAATAAACATTTATGGTGCAATCTTTCAAAAAAGAAATTGTAACGGGATCGTCCGAATCAATTGAATTGACGATTTCGTCTATAGCATCTCGTAGACTATATAACATGAAGCCCTAAAACGTGTTCTGTTGTTTAATAAAGCTGTTTTGTGAGATAACAGCGTATCAAAAATCGCAATTTGGGTTTGCATTTTCAAACGCTGTACATTTACCGCCTTTTGTGACGTCATTTCGGGGGAGCCTTCTCATTTGTCCGCCCATATAGTAACTTTGAATTTTATTTGGTGATTTTTTTCCCGTGTTGACGTCACAGAAAGGCGCGCGTTTCAAATAAGACAGATGTTTCGAATTTTCTTTTACCTAGTAAAGAGTAATAAACAAAAAAAATAGGGGTACAATATTTTTCCGTCTAGTTTCTAGAAACGCTGTTTTTGAAAATTGTGGGACGACCCCATTCCTGACAAATTCAAAATCGAAACTGATGAAGACTCCATGTGTGAAGATGTATTTTATTGCACTATTTCTTTTGTATGGTCATTGTAAATAATTTCAGCTGAAAGTGCTGAAACCGCCGAACTAGAAGTACCAGAAACAACTGAACTAGAACTACCAGAAACCGCTGAATTTGTACTACCAAACATTCTTTTTGCCATCTTAATATTACGGAAAAAATTGCAAAAATTTTCACTAAATTCACATAAATGAGAAGATGATCACCTGAAATCGATAAACTATTCCACAAACCACGAATGTTATGATCCATAACAGCCTTAGATGTCGCTCTACGAGCTCGGATTTCAATGACATCTGCGGCTGTAATAAATGTCATAACATTTCTAGGTATGTTAATAGCTATTAACACCGCCCGCAAAGGGGCGGCTTTATTACTCTATCTGTTGGGCGACACAAGTATATCTTTATTGCTTTTTCAATTAAAAATATTAATTTGGGATAAGGAGAATAATTTGCTATAGAAGACATATTTGATCGTATTATTTTTTTAATGTAATCATCATATAGTCAAGGTAATCCCGTGTAATCATTGTGAAATCTTTTGTAATCATTTAGTAACGCGAATGTAGATACTTGAAATTGCATGAAATCCTATGAAATCCTCCGTGAAATCATAATGTAATCACTCATGTAATCATATGTAATCACCATGTAGTCATATGTAGTCACATGTAATCACATGAAATCATATGAAATCACAAGTATTCACTATGTAATCAAGTGAAATTTGTAATCCGTGGTACACCCTTTTCATCAGTGGTTACCCCCTCGGATTGGTAAGCGAAACAATATAAAAAAATGAATACTTACGTAAATTGTGTTGAATAAAGACTGGTTACCATATTACACATTACAATTTTTAATTTGTTTTGTTTAACTGTGATTTTGAATAAAAAAAAGTCCGATTAATAAAAAAAATAAGACGGAATAATTTCTTTATATAAAATATTTTGCATACAGTACTTGTTCATTATTGTGCGGTCTAAGATGCCCCTGATTAAATTGCTCGGCAATGTAGAAACAATGCCCGAAGACTGTGATAACAAAATCCCAACCTTATTAACGGTTTGCCCTTGTGAATTATTAATGCATAGCGAATGCTAACATGATTGGAAATTAGGTTCGCCTTAAGGAAAATGGCATGTACCAGAATATGAATTCTGGGTATTAAAATACGTTTCCCAGTTGATCGTGCGGTTCAAATTTCGCAATCAATTGTATTTTGAAGAAATCGTTTAACACGCATTCTTGTATCATTCACTAATGTGCCAGTATTTAAATTTCGTATTAGCAAAACAATTGCATTTTCTTTCAACACCAATTTATGTGGAGGCAATGCAATGGATTTAAAAACAAAATCGGAAACCGAATCACAACTGCTGTAAACGTGCTGTATACCGGGTATTTGTAGAAGATTTTTTTTTAATAAATGCGAAATCTTCATTTTTGGGAGCCCAGCTAACACACTGTAAAATTTCTGAAGACATAATGCCCGTAAAGTTATAAATCTTTTTTCGGTAATTTATTTTTATGATATTTTTTCCACGAACGTTTATAACACCCCGAGCGTCCCACTTACGCACCACTTACGCACAGAGACTTTAGGGGAGGGGCCAAGATGTTAGTTCGCCAGCTTGTTACTTAAAACGATTCTCGCTCATTGAAGTTTGTGACTAAAATGGACGGGCATCCGTGGAAAAATTACATGCAAATAATCAATGAACCTGTGAGAGTTTTGAAAATAAAAAGTAATGTACCGGTCTATCTTATCAATGTCTTGCATTTAAAAAAAAACTATTATAAAAATCGGTGCATTACCCACTGTTTTATTTGCTTCAAACGATTCATGTTCAACGATTAAATATATTTCGGCCTCCCTCAAATTAGTTATTTTGCTTTTATCTTCGTAGGATTTGTCTCCCGAATAGCAGAATAACTGTAAAAACATCGGGGAAATTAAAGGGGGGGGGGGCTTGGTGACAATAACAAAAACCCCTGGTACAAAAGGACAAAAAGACAAAAGGGGCCCTTTAGACATGTAGGGTTCTTTGCGACAGGGGGGCCCAAGGGGGTTCTTTAAGCCACGGGGGCCACCATGGAGAATGAGAGCCCCTCTGCAACAGTGAATAATAAATTTAAAAAATTGTTGGCCGAAAACGTTTTGTTATCACACGGCCAGAAACTGTTTTGCAACTGCTAACGCTTCGCCTCCAGCCTCCACAAACTTACACTTGCAAAATGACTATTTCTGGCCTTGTAATAAAATACATGTATACTATTAATAGACGGTATTAGGCCGTTGTATGTTGTTTTATAAATACCCTCGGGCAAGGCCCCCTCGGGATGGGGCCCCTGTATTTAGGAGCCCCCTTGGGTAGGAGCCCTATTGGACTGGGGTCCCCTTGGGTAGGGGCCCACTTTGCAGGTCGTGTCGCTACGCGAATTAAGCAAACATGTTCAATTTTTTAAATCAAATAGTATTCAAGTGAATGAAAAGAAGCGACAAGTAGGTGGTCAGAGCAAAACTCCTGCAGATTCTTTTTTTTTTTTTTGTAAAAACAAATAGATAATAGTAGGTCTGGATAGAGAATTCAATAAGCTTTAAAATGATGTATCACATGACTTCCCATGCTATTTGAATTTTGTTAGGGGGTGGCTGCCCCTGCTAAAAGGGTGACATCTAAGACTTGAAAGTTTGGTACAATTTGGTCCCCTTGATAACAAAATTGACCTGTTCGAGCGTTTTCTTCTGAGTCTTCCGAAATTAGAATTGTTGGGGTACAAATTTTAGTTGGTACAATTTTATATTTAAATAATAATATTAAGGTAAAATTACAGATATGCAATACCACATAGTAAATTAGAGGATGTACAGAAATTAGTGTACTCCATTAGAGTGATACAAATTGTTAATTGTTGAAAATAAAATCATATCACTCTATATTGAATCCATTTACCGGCAAACGCTTTTGTAAAGCTGATAGTTTTTGTTTACTTTACTTTTTTGTTATCTTTCTAAGAACGAGCTGCGGCACACATGAAATATAATACGGTCAGTCGTCGACACGTCTGCCTGCCGATGAGGGGCGGGGCCTGTGTTACATTGAGCCACGCCAACATTGCTTGAAACTAGCGAACTTTGGGGACAATTTGCAAATTTATTTTTCGATATTTATGAAAACACCTTGCATTTATCAAATACAGAGATCAGTAAAAATCAAGCACTAACACGTTTGTTAAAAAAAAATTATTTTATCCGCAAACGTCACAAAAGTGACAACTTATGTGCCTCCATTGACAAGGTAAAAGTGTCATTTTATGTGATTAGGCTCATAAAGTAGCCAACAGGTGTTATTTTATGTGCTTAATCACATAAAATAAGTGACACTTGTACCTTGTCAATGAATTCTTTCAAATTCTTACTAAATAGATATATTTAAATTTTAATCTTACTAAATTGTTGTTTTCTAATTTATTGAAAGTGAACTAGCGAGGTAGTGGATGGGGACGCGTGTAAATAAAACGACTAGCTCCTCCTTGTTTTATTTACAGGCGCCCCTGACCAAGGGGGCTCCTGACCAAGGGGGCTCCTGACCAAGGGGGCTCCCGACCAAAGGGGCTCCCGGTTAGGGTGCTCCCGGACATGGGGGCTCCCGACCAAGAGGGCTCCCGATCAAGGGGGCTCCCGACCAAGGGGGCTCCCGACCAAGGGGGCTCCCGACCAAAGGAGCTCCCGACCAAGGGGACTCCCGGTCAAGGGGGCTCCCGACCAAAGGGGCTCCCGGTCAAGGGGGCTTCGGGCCAAGGGGGCTCCCGGCCAAGGGGGCTCCAGACCAAGGGGGCTACCGATCAAGGGAGGACTCGACCAAGAGGGAAGCCGAACAAGAGGGCTCCTGACCAAGGGGGCTTCTGAGTAAGGTTTGCGGATAAAATAGTATATGTCATTCAGAGCATAAGTCGCTTTATGTGCTTCGCCTGGACTTAACCGACTCACTTCGTTCGTCGGTCAACAGTCCAGGCTCAGCACATAAAGCGTAACTTATGCTCTTAATAATATAATCTACTATTACCTTCTCATTTTGGCAATAATTTTTTTTTTTAACAAAACGTTTTGTCGTGATGAAGGTTGTTTTTTTACTAATTTTGATGCCCAATACGCTAAGATAGCCTAACAGTGAAGGCCGTAATTCAGTTCCAAAGTTGAGGCGACTGAGCGTTTCGCCTTAATAATATGCACTAGTGATCGCCCGTCACTCGAAATTCGAGTGATACTTACGTAAATAGTGTTGAATAAAGACTGGTTACCATATTACATATTACAATTTTTAATTTGCATTGTCTGAATAATTAAAAAAAAATTAAGACGGAATAATTTCCTTATATACAATGTTTTGCGTAAACACTTGTTCATTGTGCGGTATGAGATGCTCCTGACTGAATTGTTCGCTAATGTGGAAACGGAGACCATTGAATATACGAAACAGAAGACATTACTACTACATTTGATTAAACAATAGAGTTTAGTAGAAACTAAATAATATATGCCTTCAGTTGGCCAGTTTCTGGCTGGTTCAAGGTGTGTTGGTGGGTGGGTTAGTTAAAAACTATAAATAAATTATACTATAGATACTATAACAAATTCAAATACACACACTACTTGGTTAAAAATCCTTCAGCAACAATTTCCTTTTCAAATTCATTAACATACTTTGGCGTCGTCTCAGAGAAATGTTCTAAAATACTTAAGAAAAACGGTTTTAAAGTTTCATTTAAAACAGATAACAACTTATCCAGATTTTTTATTAAAAATAAAGATCCATTAGATTACAAATCATCATCAGGTGTATACAAATTAAACTGCTCTTCTTGTGAGTCATTCTACATAGGTCAGACAGGTCGCAAAATATCAGACCGTATTAAAGAACATTTCAGGCACATCTATAACAACACAGATCTTGATCCTCCACCATCAACACCTTCTTCTTTCGCCAATCATATATTAATAACGAAACATAGTTTTTCACCATCAAATTCCAAATTGATTCATAAATGCAATAAAGGCCGGAAATTAGATTTTCTCGAGACTTTGGAAATAAGGAAAGCCTTGAAACTGGAAAACAGATCTTGTTTAAATGAACAGAATAACTTCAATAATCCCATTATTAATTCACTATTTTAATTTTTCACTCAAACAAACTTACCAGATTCTCTTTGATCCATTTTTAATTTTTACATTTATAAAATGTTGTTTTTACGAAATCTTTTAAAAATCATGTAACCCTTTGAAAACGTCAAATTTAATTCAAAATTACGTCAATGTCATAATTTTTTATATTCTTTAAGGTAAGAACCCCTCTTGTAATTCATCAATTGTATCATTAATCTCTTGTTAAATTAGGGCTGATGATGGCAGAAGTGTTCTGCCGAAACATGTACCATTAGTAATCTTACAGTTATAAAGTTTGTGGAGTTCGACATAGATATATTTAAATTTTAATTTAAATTCCAAATTGATCCATAAATGCAATAAAGGCCGGAAATTAGATTTTGTTGAAACTTTGGAAATAAGGAAAGCCTTGAAACTGGATGAAACAATTTGGATGATCTTGAAGGAAGAATTCGACATGAGTACAGTTTAATACCTAACTCCCCAAACCATTAAAAACGTATTGGCTGCTTTTTATGTAAGTCTTGGATTTTGTCAGATGATGCAGGGTCATGAGTTTGAACATTTGGTGTAATATCTTTAATTTATAACTCTCACATCAATAGTCTTTTTGTTAATTCTGTTAATTTGTTAGCCCTACTTTGAAATTTAGGGTTGTTTTCTTATTTTTTCTCATTGATTGCTTTTGGGAAATTTGTTTTGTTTGGACTTCTACGGTTTTTTCCTTAAAAAATTCTGATAAAATTAGACAGCTCTGTTAATCTTTTGAAATTTTACTAATTTGAATTTAGTGCCGTTTTTATTTATTTTTTCCTTATGTAACCTATTGAGTATTTGATAACGTTGAAATCAGAATAAAAAACTCTATGCTAATGTAAAATTAAAAAAATATTGATGACGTCATAACTGTCAAAAAAAAGTAATAAAAAAATAGTATACGTTCGTCGGATGCGCTATAATTAGCCCTACCACATGATTTTTCAGTTTTATTTTTAGCGCAAATACTAACTGAATTTATTCCTTACTTAATTTCCACACTGTATATACGTCTGAACTGAATACAGTAATCGACTAGTCCGACCCCAGCACTGCGGCGTTCGTATCGCGTATATATACGTCTGCAGCAGCTGAGTCCTAATATTTAAAAAAAGTGTAAATCACTCTCAAATTGTGTTTTTTGTCATGAAAGTATCACATAAAAAAAATAAAAAAATCGTTATGCGTCTCCAAATAATTTAAAATGTCATCGCGTATAATATATACGTCTGGAGCAGGGAGCAGCCTGGCGTATATATACGTCTGGAGCAGTTTAAAGGTTAAAGAAATTCAAACAATCAAAATTAATTTGAAGATCTTTGAAAGCAAGCGGACGGCGAAGTTTGTGATGAATTTAGTACGTCAAAAAGCTTGTCCTTTCTTTCCAAGAACTTAAATGGTTGCAATTTTTTATTTTAAATATATAGTTGTAACATTTACCGAAAAAGAAAAGTTGAAACTGTAGATTCAAAAGCTCTTATTGCAATTAATTTTGTTACTTTGTTATTTCGAGGTTGCACTGTATTTACTTTATTATTTATTAAATTATTTATTTATGCCAAAATAAACAATCAAAATCTTCATATCAAATTACATTCGTAGTTGAAGAAAAAACGAACTTCCTGAAATTGTACGTTTAGGACCAATAATTCCGGTCCTGGCTTCTCCGCTGTAATGGCGCCTCCGAAGTCAAATTTTTAGGGGGTTTTACCAACATTCCTCAACCGTTTGCTTGTGCCAGATTTAATATATTTGGATTTTCCAGGTCGCTAAATGGAAGAGTTTATGGTCTATAATCATTTTTCCGATTCCGCATTGACATAGTTGAAGGTGATTTTTTTTGGTCAAGCTACACTTCAGAGGAATGTCTCCTTCAGAAGTCGGGCAGAATGGTAGAGCTGCAGTAAGACGATATGCGGAACTGTTTCCACACATAATTCCTTCTAGAAAAGTTTTCTACATTCATCGCAGATTGAGGGAATTTGGAAGATTTTTACCCAATATTTGGGACAGGGGACGAGCTCAAAACCGTAATGCTGGTCATCGCAAAGAGCATATTTTGCAGTTACATACTTGAACAGGATCCTACATTTTAAGCATTCGCCATATTTCTAACTGTTTTAATAAATGATATGGAAAATTTTCCTTTGAACGTAACGGTTTATGCAAGATGGTGCACCACCACATTTTGACCAAGATGTAATTGCTTATTTAAATAATGAATATGGTAACAGATGGATAGGTAGAAATGGCCCCCACGGTCTCCTGATCTAGATCCATTCGATTTTTACTTTTGGGGGCACATTAAAAGCACAGTGTAGCCAACAGAACCCGTGAATCAAGAAAACTTATGGGTGCGAATTGAAAATGCAGCAGATTCTATTAGAAACAATCAAGACGTGTTTCACTCTGTTATGTGATCGTGCAAAAGAATGCATACAGCAAAATGGAGGGAATTTTGAACATCTTTTATAACAATTTGTGAAAATAAAAAAATTGTATTTTTTTAACTTTTTTTTTTTGGTAAAGGCACTGCACTGGTAAGAAGTCTATTTAGCCTTTAGTTGATAAGAATCTAGAATTAGGTACAATTTGGTCACCTGTAACTTAGTAGCCTGGTTCAAAATTGGAAAAAATTGTAATTTATTTTTAATAAGAAAGACTTATTACAAACATTTTTTGCCAATAACACACTTTATATCACCAATTGAGATAATTTTTTGGTCCCACAATTACAACAAAGTGATGATTTGCGTTTGACTACAATTTTTACGATTACTGACAAGATCAAGTAGAATTTTTAAGGATGAGGATAAAGTGCACATTCTGACCTTTGTTGCTGCTGGACCCATAATTTCGAAAAACAGCTTTTCTAGAAACTAGACGAAAAAATATTATACCCCTATTTTTTATTATTCCAAAATCACGGGTTTACTAGGTAAAAAAAATCCGAAACATTTGTCTTATTTGAAACGCGCGCCTTTTTGCGACATCACGGGAAAAAAATCAAAGTTACTAGACGCGCGGATTAATGAGAAACCTACAAACCAATGAGAATGCTCCCTCAAAATGACGTCCCAAGAGGCGGTAAATGCACAGCGTTTGAAAATGCTAGCCGAAATTGTGATTTTTGATACTCTCTGTTATCTCACAAAACAGCTTTATTAAACAACACAACACATTTTTTAGTTCTTCAAGAACAAATTGAACAGCTCAAAAACAAAATTTACTTCCGACATAAACTGTGCTGATTTTATTTATTGAAATATGAATGTATGTTTTACACACTTGATGTACAAAAATAAAGATGAACTTCCTTCAAAACTTATATTTGTAGTAACAATTGCATCAAATCCATTAAATAGTTACCAGTTGTATGCAGACCATACAATAAGAATTGCGATGATATATTACAATTTCTACACCTGTATCAACAGAAATCATCATATTAACATATGAGTTAAAAAATATGACTATTACATTAGTAATACAAAAACACAATTTCATTATATAAAAAAAGAAAATAATGTTAAAAAGAAAACAATCTGATAAAATCCGCTACACCTTCATTATTTCCTTTTAAAAATACCATTTATAATTTAACAGTAACTGTCTCGAAGATATATTAATTAAAATCCTAACTATAAGTTCAAGCTGCTACATGAAGTCATCGTAGTCGTCGTAGTCATTCACGTAAGCAGACAGAGGCTGAAAAATACAAATAAGTAAGCAAAGCCGTCGGTGAGGACAAGTACACTCACATTGTTGTCGTCCATCTTTAATTTCGCCTTGCCCTTGCCTTTATTCTTTTTCGATTTCTCCCCTTTTTCTATTTTCTGTTTCTCCAAGTATAAGTTGTCTAAGGAGTTCTTAATTCTCTTAATATCTAACGAGGACACTGGAAGAAAATACAGTTTAAAATCTGCAGGAACGAACGTGGAAGACTCACTAGTGGCACAAAGATTTCGTAAGAGGTTTTCCGTGAAGAGTGGATACTCGATACTTTTAGATAAAGGCAGAAGCTTCTTAGAGAGAGCGTCCGTAAAATCTTGGAATTCTTCTTTGGTCGTGGGCAGGTCAAGTCCCTCCAGGCCGGCTGAAGTGTTGTTGGTGTCGCCCCCAAAAGTCGTTTCTAGTGCCATTTTTAAGTCAGACTCTTTTTGCATCCGAAGTTTTTCTTCAGCGGAGATCTCTTGTTCTTCTTCTTGTTCTCTTAGTCGCCTTTCGATTTCTTCCCTTTTGCGCCTCTGAAGCAAAGAGACGGAGATTTTACAATGTTTATCATGGCCAAAAATTGTATTAATACGATACGACCGATATTGAGTGAAGTGTGTTACAAAGCAAGGCAATATCGGAATCTATCGTAAAACTTACAATCTAACAAAATGTAACATAAAATGTTATATAACAAATAAATATCATTTGATCATATAAGGAGCGTTCAAAAATAAACCTGGTTAGAGGAGGCTGGGCATTTGTTACAAAAACTAACTTGTCATTTAATTCAGTTTAGTTGCAGTGACAGTCACTACAGCAGGGAAAATACATTTTACTTTTTGCCGTTTCCTAAACCTTGCTTGCAAGTACGAAATGGTACGAAAACATGAATTTAAGACGGTCCCAACATATCAGAAAATGCGTGAGTTGTGCCAAAGCTGACCGGTGGGTGAAACGGTATCATCAAAGAAAGAATTTCCGAAGCATAGAAGATATCACTAAAGACACTTACATATTATGCTCTCTACAATGTCTTAATGAAACCTAGTGAAGCGCACCCTGATCCAATAACAGCCGCAAAAGAAAAGGTTTGCCTTTAGCTTCTGAAACGCAAGAGTTTCTGTTTACGAGTCATGGGCAGTTGTCAAAACGCAATTTCAAAGCTTGCTCTAAACAGGTTTTTTGTTGAACGCTCGTTAATATAGTTCTCTAGAATTATAAGGTCAACCCAGACTTACAGAACGTTGCAGTATGGTGTCATCCACGTTTTCAAGGCAGTTTCATATCATTCTTTATTAAATACACTGGAGAAAAAACATGTTTCATTTTAATATCTTGTTACACATATTTATAACGCATAAAGTGGCGCAAGTTCCAATACACCCTGTAAACGATAAAAATTTACAAAGAATGATCAACGGAATTAAAACTAGTTCAGTTCCGCAAAACAAAACGAACACGCGACGATAAGGATCCTCGTAAATATCGACCTTTATCATGAAATACTCGGTCAAATGCTTGAAAAATAGCTTCGATATTTGCAGTCACAATCCAGAATTAAAAAACAATTTTAAATTCTATTAATCAGTTACATCATCAGAAATTAAGGATAAAAGGAAGAGATCGAAAACTAAATTAGTCAAAGTTAAAAAGTGACCATTTTTTTAATGAACGCGTCAGTTCCCGTTAAGACAAAATCACCTAAAATAATTAACTTTTAAAAAAAAGAAAACCGACTTCAAAAAACCCAAAGTAACTAAAACTAAAAAGTAAAAAATAAAAATTTCCAATTTCAGAGTTATTTGTTGTTCCGGTTAATGTAATTATTTATTTTTCCGTTTAATGAAATTCAGAAATTATTGTTGATTATCTAATTATTAATTGTTTTATAATTTTTAAGTCGGTGCCAAGTAAAACATAAAATTATACATTTTAAAGTTATAATTCCCTGATAATTTCAGACTTCTTAATTCACGATTATGATTACTGAATTAAAGTTTTCAGAACACATTTGATACATTAGGTAAAAGCTATTCGTAGTAATAATTTTGCATGATTTAGGTTGGATTTACCGAGAGATGAATTATTGTTAGATTTGAAATAAATAAAAAATTATTTATTATGTAATTCCTATGAATTGTTTTTATAATTTTTTTCGAAGTAACTAATTTGTTATTGTAGGAAGGTGTATAATTTGCTTTTATGGCACCAACTTCAAAATTATAAAACAATTAATAATTAGATAATCAACAATAATTTCTGAATTTCATTAAACGGAAAAATAAATAATTACATTAACCGGAACAACAAATAACTCTGAAATTGGAAATTTTTATTTTTTACTTTTTAGTTTTAGTTACTTTGGGTTTTTTGAAGTCGGTTTCCTTTTTTTTTTAAAGTTAATTATTTTACAATTTTAAGTGATGGGTAGACCTAGTAAGGACGCTTCAAATCCACGCGAGCGCGAAAATAGATTGTCTTTGTGGTTACTATGGGATACAGCATTAGAAAATGTGGATTATGTTGAAAATAGAAAATTATTGTTTGTACGGTCAAAACTGCAAAAAATTGTAGATAGGCCTTCAATACCTTTCAAATGAGGTATCACTCGACCCATAGTGCCATTTAAGATTTTGGGGCTAACAGCCCCCTCGCGAAGAGGGCGAAGCGCCGAAACTTGAAAAGAATCTGAAAAGATGTGCCCCTGGCAAATAAAATCGACCTGTTCGAGGATTTTTCAATCAGAGTTATCAATTCGGAGAAATCTGGACTGGGGAGTTTTAAATGAGACAGCCTGTATATTATAGACATAAATCGATTGGTGCAGAAAGCATCCAAGTACCATATCATGTATGCTAAAATTTGCGACTAATTGATAGTGCTTATATGCCAAAGGCATAGTAAAACACAATTGTAGATCAATTTTCCATAGTTTTTTCGTTTCCTGAAAAGTTTGCAAAATGTTACTTGGCTTGTTTTAACAATAAACGATTCAATTGAAATCGGCTCATAAACAAAGAAATTATATTTGAACTCGGTTTCGGTAAGACACAATAAATCACGTCGTTGACCACTGTGTATTTATTCTCGGCTTGTCACTGGGGTTGGGTTGAGGCCATAAACCATTCATTTCGAGCAGGTAGCGTCATTCGAACACATTTCCATTTGATTTTGAGGAATTTCCTTCTATAATTTCGAAATCTTACGTCCAATACGAATTAAATTAAAATGGGAGCATCCTGAAGGTATATTGAATATAACGCAAGAAGAATAATTGAAATCGGTTCATAAACAAAGAAGTTATGCGCGCACAAGCATATCCAATCACCACATTTCCATCTGATTTTCAAGAGTTTCCTGCTATAACTCCGAAGTCTTACGTTCAATATGAATGAAATTAAAATGGGACCACCTTGGAGCCATACTCAACCCATCGCAAAAAGAATAATTGAAATCGGTTCATAAACAAAGAAGTTATGCCCGAACATACATAAAAAAAAACATATATACAGTCGAATAGAGAACCTCCTCCTTTTTTGAAGTCGGTTAAAAACGGTGAAAAATAGAATAAAAATATGTAATAAATAAGCATCCTTCATGAAAAGGCATTAGACGACTAAAAATTAATTATGAAATTAATATAAATGATAATAAAAAAAGAGAAAAGGGCAAAAAGTGAAAAAAGAGAATAGCAAATCAAGAACAATAGAATATAAAGAATGAAACATGAGAACAAATGATTAAATGTGAAAAGAATAATAATAAATAATAAAGGAACCACCAAACCTTGAAAGACTGTAGTTTTCTAATTTAAAGATTTACAGAAAACTAGTTATCGCCCGTCACTCGAAATTCGAGTAGCATGTATTGGATAGGTAATCGAATCAATGTAAAATTACAAAAAAAAGTGTATAGTTTTTTATCAATTGGAGGAAAAACTATGCGGAACCGTGTGGAAATAAAAGTGCGTTGTGGGGTGAGGAAAAAGAGTGACATTTTTTTTTTTATGAACGCCTCAGTTCCCGTTGAGATAAAATCACCTAAAAACCAGAACAAATTAAGAGTGCAGGATGTAGAAAAAATGAAAAAAGACAATTCATAAATAACGACAGAACGACAGAACGAAAAAAAATATATGTATAAGAGGAAAAAGTATGAAGAATAAAGAATGATAAAATTTTAAAGATGAAGGATAAAATTTACACAATAAGATAAGAAACGAAGAACAAAAGCCGAGTGATGTAAGGTATGATAAGGTCGACAAGAAAATTAAGAAATAGACATAAAAATTATCAAAAAAAGATGAACAAAGAATATAGAACGCAAAATAAAGTTAAGGATGAAGGATAGAAAAACGGATAAGACGACTAAAAATCAATTATGAAATTAATATAAATAATAAAAAAAAAAGAAAAAAAAAGGGTAAAAAATGAAAAGAGAACAGCAAACCAAGAACAATAGGATATAAAGAATGAAAAATGAGAACAAATGATTAAATGTGAAAAGAATAATAATAAATAATAAAGGAACCACCAAACCTTGAAAGACTGTAGTTTTCTAATTTATAGATTTACAGAAAACTAGTTATCGCCCGTCACTCGAAATTCGAGTGGCATGTATTGGATAGGTAATCAAATCAATGTAAAATTAAAAAAAAAATGTATATAGTTTTTTATCAATTGGGAGAAAAGGTATGCGGAACCGTGTGGAAATAAAAGTGCGTTGTGGGGTGAGGAAAAAGAGTGACATTTTTTTTTATGAACGCCTCAGTTCCCGTTGAGATAAAATCATCTAAAACCCAGAACAAATTAAGAGGACAGGATGTAGAAAAAATGAAAAAAGACAATTCATAAATAACGAAACAACGACAGAACGAAAAAAAAATATATGTATAAGAGGAAAAAGTATGAAGAATAAAGAATGATAAAATTTTAAAGATGAAGGATAAAATTTACACAATAATATAAGAAACGAAGAACAAAAGCCGAGTGATGTAAGGTATGATAAGGTCGTCAAGAAAATGAAGAAATAGACATAAAAATTATCAAAAAAAGATGAACAAAGAATATAGAACGCAAAATAAAATTAAGCATGAAGGATAGAAAAACGGATAAGACGACTAAAAATCAATTATGAAATTAATATAAATAATAAAAAAAAAGAAAAAAAGGGTAAAAAGTGAAAAGAGAACAGCAAACCAAGAACAATAGGATATAAAGAATGAAAAATGACAACAAATGATTAAATGTGAAAAGAATAATAATAAATAATAAAGGAACCACCAAACCTTGAAAGACTGTAGTTTTCTAATTTATAGATTTACAGAAAACTAGTTATCGCCCGTCACTCGAAATTCGAGTGGCATGTATTGGATAGGTAATCGAATCAATGTAAAATAAAAAAAAATGTGTAGTCTTTTATCAATTGGGGGAGAAAGTATGCGGAACCGTGTGGAAATAAAAGTGCGTTGTGGGGTGAGGAAAAAGAGTGACCATTTTTTTAATGAACGCCTCAGTTCCCGTTGAGATAAAATCACCTAAAAACCAGAACAAATTAAGAGTGCAGGATGTAGAAAAAATGAAAAAAGACAATTCATAAATAACGAAACAACGACAGAACGAAAAAAAATATATATGTATAAGAGGAAAAAGTATGAAGAATAAAGAATGATAAAATTTACACAATATAAGAAACGAAGAACAAAAGCCGAGTGATGTAAGGTATGATAAGGTCGACAAGAAAATGAAGAAATAGACATAAAAATTATCAAAAAAAGATGAACAAAAAATATAGAACGCAAAATAAAATTAAGGATGAAGGATAGAAAAACGGATAAGACAACTAAAAATCAATTATGAAGTTAATATAAATAATAAAAAAGAAAAAGAAAAAAGGATAAAAACTGAAAAGAGAACAGCAAACCAAAGGGGGAAAAAGTATGCGGAACCGTGTGGAAATAAAAGTGCGTTGTGGGGTGAGGAAAAAGAGTGACAATTTTTTTTTTATGAACGCCTCAGTTCCCGTTGAGATAAAATCACCTAAAAACCAGAACAAATTAAGAGTGCAGGATGTAGAAAAAATGAAAAAAGACAATTCATAAATAACGAAACAACGACAGAACGAAAAAAAAATATATGTACAAGAGGAAAAAGTATGAAGAATAAAGAATGATAAAATTTACACAATAAGATAAGAAACGAAGAACAAAAGCCGAGTGATGTAAGGTATGATAAGGTCGACAAGAAAATGAAGAAATAGACATAAAAATTATCAAAAAAAGATTAACAAAGAATATAGAACGCAAAATAAAATTAAGGATGAAGGATAGAAAAACGGATAAGACGACTAAAAATCAATTATGAAATTAATATAAATAATAAAAAAAAAGAAAAAAAAGGGCAAAAAATGAAAAGAGAACAGCAAACCAAGAACAATAGGATATAAAGAATGAAAAATGAGAACAAATGATTAAATGTGAAAAGAATAATAATAAATAATAAAGGAACCACCAAACCTTGAAAGACTGTAGTTTTCTAATTTATAGATTTACAGAAAACTAGTTATCGCCCGTCACTCGAAATTCGAGTGGCATGTATTGGATAGGTAATCGAATCAATGTAAAATAAAAAAAAATGTGTAGTCTTTTATCAATTGGGGGAGAAAGTATGCGGAACCGTGTGGAAATAAAAGTGCGTTGTGGGGTGAGGAAAAAGAGTGACCATTTTTTTTTAATGAACGCCTCAGTTCCCGTTGAGATAAAATCACCTAAAAACCAGAACAAATTAAGAGTGCAGGATGTAGAAAAAATGAAAAAAGACAATTCATAAATAACGAAACAACGACAGAACGAAAAAAAATATATATGTATAAGAGGAAAAAGTATGAAGAATAAAGAATGATAAAATTTTAAAGATGAAGGATAAAATTTACACAATAAGATAAGAAACGAAGAACAAAAGCCGAGTGATGTAAGGTATGATAAGGTCGACAAGAAAATGAAGAAATAGACATAAAAATTATCAAAAAAAGATGAACAAAGAATATAGAACGCAAAATAAAATTAAGGATGAAGGATAGAAAAACGGATAAGACGACTAAAAATTAATTATGAAATTAATATAAATAATAATAAAAAAAGAGAAAAGGGCAAAAAGTGAAAAAAGAGAATAGCAAATCAAGAACAATAGAATATAAAGAATGAAACATGAGAACAAATGATTAAATGTGAAAAGAATAATAATAAATAATAAAGGAACCACCAAACCTTGAAAGACTGTAGTTTTCTAATTTATAGATTTACAGAAAACTAGTTATCGCCCGTCACTCGAAATTCGAGTAGCATGTATTGGATAGGTAATCGAATCAATGTAAAATTACAAAAAAAAAAGTGTATAGTTTTTTATGAATTGGAGGAAAAACTATGCGGAACCGTGTGGAAATAAAAGTGCGTTGTGGGGTGAGGAAAAAGAGTGACAATTTTTTTTTTTATGAACGCCTCAGTTCCCGTTGAGATAAAATCACCTAAAAACCAGAACAAATTAAGAGTGCAGGATGTAGAAAAAATGAAAAAAGACAATTCATAAATAACGACAGAACGACAGAACGAAAAAAAATATATGTATAAGAGGAAAAAGTATGAAGAATAAAGAATGATAAAATTTTAAAGATGAAGGATAAAATTTACACAATAAGATAAGAAACGAAGAACAAAAGCCGAGTGATGTAAGGTATGATAAGGTCGACAAGAAAATGAAGAAATAGACATAAAAATTATCAAAAAAAGATTAACAAAGAATATAGAACGCAAAATAAAATTAAGGATGAAGGATAGAAAAACGGATAAGACGACTAAAAATCAATTATGAAATTAATATAAATAATAAAAAAAAAGAAAAAAAAGGGCAAAAAATGAAAAGAGAACAGCAAACCAAGAACAATAGGATATAAAGAATGAAAAATGAGAACAAATGATTAAATGTGAAAAGAATAATAATAAATAATAAAGGAACCACCAAACCTTGAAAGACTGTAGTTTTCTAATTTATAGATTTACAGAAAACTAGTTATCGCCCGTCACTCGAAATTCGAGTGGCATGTATTGGATAGGTAATCGAATCAATGTAAAATAAAAAAAAATGTGTAGTCTTTTATCAATTGGGGGAGAAAGTATGCGGAACCGTGTGGAAATAAAAGTGCGTTGTGGGGTGAGGAAAAAGAGTGACCATTTTTTTTTAATGAACGCCTCAGTTCCCGTTGAGATAAAATCACCTAAAAACCAGAACAAATTAAGAGTGCAGGATGTAGAAAAAATGAAAAAAGACAATTCATAAATAACGAAACAACGACAGAACGAAAAAAAATATATATGTATAAGAGGAAAAAGTATGAAGAATAAAGAATGATAAAATTTTAAAGATGAAGGATAAAATTTACACAATAAGATAAGAAACGAAGAACAAAAGCCGAGTGATGTAAGGTATGATAAGGTCGACAAGAAAATTAAGAAATAGACATAAAAATTATCAAAAAAAGATGAACAAAGAATATAGAACGCAAAATAAAGTTAAGGATGAAGGATAGAAAAACGGATAAGACGACTAAAAATCAATTATGAAATTAATATAAATAATAAAAAAAAAAGAAAAAAAAAGGGTAAAAAATGAAAAGAGAACAGCAAACCAAGAACAATAGGATATAAAGAATGAAAAATGAGAACAAATGATTAAATGTGAAAAGAATAATAATAAATAATAAAGGAACCACCAAACCTTGAAAGACTGTAGTTTTCTAATTTATAGATTTACAGAAAACTAGTTATCGCCCGTCACTCGAAATTCGAGTGGCATGTATTGGATAGGTAATCAAATCAATGTAAAATTAAAAAAAAAATGTATATAGTTTTTTATCAATTGGGAGAAAAGGTATGCGGAACCGTGTGGAAATAAAAGTGCGTTGTGGGGTGAGGAAAAAGAGTGACCATTTTTTTAATGAACGCCTCAGTTCCCGTTGAGATAAAATCACCTAAAAACCAGAACAAATTAAGAGTGCAGGATGTAGAAAAAATGAAAAAAGACAATTCATAAATAACGAAACAACGACAGAACGAAAAAAAATATATATGTATAAGAGGAAAAAGTATGAAGAATAAAGAATGATAAAATTTACACAATATAAGAAACGAAGAACAAAAGCCGAGTGATGTAAGGTATGATAAGGTCGACAAGAAAATGAAGAAATAGACATAAAAATTATCAAAAAAAGATGAACAAAAAATATAGAACGCAAAATAAAATTAAGGATGAAGGATAGAAAAACGGATAAGACAACTAAAAATCAATTATGAAGTTAATATAAATAATAAAAAAGAAAAAGAAAAAAGGATAAAAACTGAAAAGAGAACAGCAAACCAAAGGGGGAAAAAGTATGCGGAACCGTGTGGAAATAAAAGTGCGTTGTGGGGTGAGGAAAAAGAGTGACAATTTTTTTTTTATGAACGCCTCAGTTCCCGTTGAGATAAAATCACCTAAAAACCAGAACAAATTAAGAGTGCAGGATGTAGAAAAAATGAAAAAAGACAATTCATAAATAACGAAACAACGACAGAACGAAAAAAAAAATATATGTACAAGAGGAAAAAGTATGAAGAATAAAGAATGATAAAATTTACACAATAAGATAAGAAACGAAGAACAAAAGCCGAGTGATGTAAGGTATGATAAGGTCGACAAGAAAATGAAGAAATAGACATAAAAATTATCAAAAAAAGATTAACAAAGAATATAGAACGCAAAATAAAATTAAGGATGAAGGATAGAAAAACGGATAAGACGACTAAAAATCAATTATGAAATTAATATAAATAATAAAAAAAAAGAAAAAAAAGGGCAAAAAATGAAAAGAGAACAGCAAACCAAGAACAATAGGATATAAAGAATGAAAAATGAGAACAAATGATTAAATGTGAAAAGAATAATAATAAATAATAAAGGAACCACCAAACCTTGAAAGACTGTAGTTTTCTAATTTATAGATTTACAGAAAACTAGTTATCGCCCGTCACTCGAAATTCGAGTGGCATGTATTGGATAGGTAATCGAATCAATGTAAAATAAAAAAAAATGTGTAGTCTTTTATCAATTGGGGGAGAAAGTATGCGGAACCGTGTGGAAATAAAAGTGCGTTGTGGGGTGAGGAAAAAGAGTGACCATTTTTTTTTAATGAACGCCTCAGTTCCCGTTGAGATAAAATCACCTAAAAACCAGAACAAATTAAGAGTGCAGGATGTAGAAAAAATGAAAAAAGACAATTCATAAATAACGAAACAACGACAGAACGAAAAAAAATATATATGTATAAGAGGAAAAAGTATGAAGAATAAAGAATGATAAAATTTTAAAGATGAAGGATAAAATTTACACAATAAGATAAGAAACGAAGAACAAAAGCCGAGTGATGTAAGGTATGATAAGGTCGACAAGAAAATGAAGAAATAGACATAAAAATTATCAAAAAAAGATGAACAAAGAATATAGAACGCAAAATAAAATTAAGGATGAAGGATAGAAAAACGGATAAGACGACTAAAAATTAATTATGAAATTAATATAAATAATAATAAAAAAAGAGAAAAGGGCAAAAAGTGAAAAAAGAGAATAGCAAATCAAGAACAATAGAATATAAAGAATGAAACATGAGAACAAATGATTAAATGTGAAAAGAATAATAATAAATAATAAAGGAACCACCAAACCTTGAAAGACTGTAGTTTTCTAATTTATAGATTTACAGAAAACTAGTTATCGCCCGTCACTCGAAATTCGAGTAGCATGTATTGGATAGGTAATCGAATCAATGTAAAATTACAAAAAAAAAAGTGTATAGTTTTTTATGAATTGGAGGAAAAACTATGCGGAACCGTGTGGAAATAAAAGTGCGTTGTGGGGTGAGGAAAAAGAGTGACAATTTTTTTTTTTATGAACGCCTCAGTTCCCGTTGAGATAAAATCACCTAAAAACCAGAACAAATTAAGAGTGCAGGATGTAGAAAAAATGAAAAAAGACAATTCATAAATAACGACAGAACGACAGAACGAAAAAAAATATATGTATAAGAGGAAAAAGTATGAAGAATAAAGAATGATAAAATTTTAAAGATGAAGGATAAAATTTACACAATAAGATAAGAAACGAAGAACAAAAGCCGAGTGATGTAAGGTATGATAAGGTCGACAAGAAAATGAAGAAATAGACATAAAAATTATCAAAAAAAGATGAACAAAGAATATAGAACGCAAAATAAAATTAAGGATGAAGGATAGAAAAACGGATAAGACGACTAAAAATCAATTATGAAATTAATATAAATAATAAAAAAAAAGAAAAAAAGGGTAAAAAGTGAAAAGAGAACAGCAAACCAGGAACAATAGGATATAAAGAATGAAAAATGACAACAAATGATTAAATGTGAAAAGAATAATAATAAATAATAAAGGAACCACCAAACCTTGAAAGACTGTAGTTTTCTAATTTATAGATTTACAGAAAACTAGTTATCGCCCGTCACTCGAAATTCGAGTGGCATGTATTGGATAGGTAATCGAATCAATGTAAAATTACAAAAAAAAGTGTATAGTTTTTTATCAATTGGAGGAAAAACTATGCGGAACCGTGTGGAAATAAAAGTGCGTTGTGGGGTGAGGAAAAAGAGTGACATTTTTTTTTTTATGAACGCCTCAGTTCCCGTTGAGATAAAATCACCTAAAAACCAGAACAAATTAAGAGTGCAGGATGTAGAAAAAATGAAAAAAGACAATTCATAAATAACGACAGAACGACAGAACGAAAAAAAATATATGTATAAGAGGAAAAAGTATGAAGAATAAAGAATGATAAAATTTTAAAGATGAAGGATAAAATTTACACAATAAGATAAGAAACGAAGAACAAAAGCCGAGTGATGTAAGGTATGATAAGGTCGACAAGAAAATTAAGAAATAGACATAAAAATTATCAAAAAAAGATGAACAAAGAATATAGAACGCAAAATAAAGTTAAGGATGAAGGATAGAAAAACGGATAAGACGACTAAAAATCAATTATGAAATTAATATAAATAATAAAAAAAAAAGAAAAAAAAAGGGTAAAAAATGAAAAGAGAACAGCAAACCAAGAACAATAGGATATAAAGAATGAAAAATGAGAACAAATGATTAAATGTGAAAAGAATAATAATAAATAATAAAGGAACCACCAAACCTTGAAAGACTGTAGTTTTCTAATTTATAGATTTACAGAAAACTAGTTATCGCCCGTCACTCGAAATTCGAGTGGCATGTATTGGATAGGTAATCAAATCAATGTAAAATTAAAAAAAAAATGTATATAGTTTTTTATCAATTGGGAGAAAAGGTATGCGGAACCGTGTGGAAATAAAAGTGCGTTGTGGGGTGAGGAAAAAGAGTGACATTTTTTTTTATGAACGCCTCAGTTCCCGTTGAGATAAAATCATCTAAAACCCAGAACAAATTAAGAGGACAGGATGTAGAAAAAATGAAAAAAGACAATTCATAAATAACGAAACAACGACAGAACGAAAAAAAAATATATGTATAAGAGGAAAAAGTATGAAGAATAAAGAATGATAAAATTTTAAAGATGAAGGATAAAATTTACACAATAATATAAGAAACGAAGAACAAAAGCCGAGTGATGTAAGGTATGATAAGGTCGTCAAGAAAATGAAGAAATAGACATAAAAATTATCAAAAAAAGATGAACAAAGAATATAGAACGCAAAATAAAATTAAGCATGAAGGATAGAAAAACGGATAAGACGACTAAAAATCAATTATGAAATTAATATAAATAATAAAAAAAAAGAAAAAAAGGGTAAAAAGTGAAAAGAGAACAGCAAACCAAGAACAATAGGATATAAAGAATGAAAAATGACAACAAATGATTAAATGTGAAAAGAATAATAATAAATAATAAAGGAACCACCAAACCTTGAAAGACTGTAGTTTTCTAATTTATAGATTTACAGAAAACTAGTTATCGCCCGTCACTCGAAATTCGAGTGGCATGTATTGGATAGGTAATCGAATCAATGTAAAATAAAAAAAAATGTGTAGTCTTTTATCAATTGGGGGAGAAAGTATGCGGAACCGTGTGGAAATAAAAGTGCGTTGTGGGGTGAGGAAAAAGAGTGACCATTTTTTTAATGAACGCCTCAGTTCCCGTTGAGATAAAATCACCTAAAAACCAGAACAAATTAAGAGTGCAGGATGTAGAAAAAATGAAAAAAGACAATTCATAAATAACGAAACAACGACAGAACGAAAAAAAATATATATGTATAAGAGGAAAAAGTATGAAGAATAAAGAATGATAAAATTTACACAATATAAGAAACGAAGAACAAAAGCCGAGTGATGTAAGGTATGATAAGGTCGACAAGAAAATGAAGAAATAGACATAAAAATTATCAAAAAAAGATGAACAAAAAATATAGAACGCAAAATAAAATTAAGGATGAAGGATAGAAAAACGGATAAGACAACTAAAAATCAATTATGAAGTTAATATAAATAATAAAAAAGAAAAAGAAAAAAGGATAAAAACTGAAAAGAGAACAGCAAACCAAAGGGGGAAAAAGTATGCGGAACCGTGTGGAAATAAAAGTGCGTTGTGGGGTGAGGAAAAAGAGTGACAATTTTTTTTTTATGAACGCCTCAGTTCCCGTTGAGATAAAATCACCTAAAAACCAGAACAAATTAAGAGTGCAGGATGTAGAAAAAATGAAAAAAGACAATTCATAAATAACGAAACAACGACAGAACGAAAAAAAAATATATGTACAAGAGGAAAAAGTATGAAGAATAAAGAATGATAAAATTTACACAATAAGATAAGAAACGAAGAACAAAAGCCGAGTGATGTAAGGTATGATAAGGTCGACAAGAAAATGAAGAAATAGACATAAAAATTATCAAAAAAAGATTAACAAAGAATATAGAACGCAAAATAAAATTAAGGATGAAGGATAGAAAAACGGATAAGACGACTAAAAATCAATTATGAAATTAATATAAATAATAAAAAAAAAGAAAAAAAAGGGCAAAAAATGAAAAGAGAACAGCAAACCAAGAACAATAGGATATAAAGAATGAAAAATGAGAACAAATGATTAAATGTGAAAAGAATAATAATAAATAATAAAGGAACCACCAAACCTTGAAAGACTGTAGTTTTCTAATTTATAGATTTACAGAAAACTAGTTATCGCCCGTCACTCGAAATTCGAGTGGCATGTATTGGATAGGTAATCGAATCAATGTAAAATAAAAAAAAATGTGTAGTCTTTTATCAATTGGGGGAGAAAGTATGCGGAACCGTGTGGAAATAAAAGTGCGTTGTGGGGTGAGGAAAAAGAGTGACCATTTTTTTTTAATGAACGCCTCAGTTCCCGTTGAGATAAAATCACCTAAAAACCAGAACAAATTAAGAGTGCAGGATGTAGAAAAAATGAAAAAAGACAATTCATAAATAACGAAACAACGACAGAACGAAAAAAAATATATATGTATAAGAGGAAAAAGTATGAAGAATAAAGAATGATAAAATTTTAAAGATGAAGGATAAAATTTACACAATAAGATAAGAAACGAAGAACAAAAGCCGAGTGATGTAAGGTATGATAAGGTCGACAAGAAAATGAAGAAATAGACATAAAAATTATCAAAAAAAGATGAACAAAGAATATAGAACGCAAAATAAAATTAAGGATGAAGGATAGAAAAACGGATAAGACGACTAAAAATTAATTATGAAATTAATATAAATAATAATAAAAAAAGAGAAAAGGGCAAAAAGTGAAAAAAGAGAATAGCAAATCAAGAACAATAGAATATAAAGAATGAAACATGAGAACAAATGATTAAATGTGAAAAGAATAATAATAAATAATAAAGGAACCACCAAACCTTGAAAGACTGTAGTTTTCTAATTTATAGATTTACAGAAAACTAGTTATCGCCCGTCACTCGAAATTCGAGTAGCATGTATTGGATAGGTAATCGAATCAATGTAAAATTACAAAAAAAAAGTGTATAGTTTTTTATGAATTGGAGGAAAAACTATGCGGAACCGTGTGGAAATAAAAGTGCGTTGTGGGGTGAGGAAAAAGAGTGACAATTTTTTTTTTTTTTATGAACGCCTCAGTTCCCGTTGAGATAAAATCACCTAAAAACCAGAACAAATTAAGAGTGCAGGATGTAGAAAAAATGAAAAAAGACAATTCATAAATAACGACAGAACGACAGAACGAAAAAAAATATATGTATAAGAGGAAAAAGTATGAAGAATAAAGAATGATAAAATTTTAAAGATGAAGGATAAAATTTACACAATAAGATAAGAAACGAAGAACAAAAGCCGAGTGATGTAAGGTATGATAAGGTCGACAAGAAAATGAAGAAATAGACATAAAAATTATCAAAAAAAGATGAACAAAGAATATAGAACGCAAAATAAAATTAAGGATGAAGGATAGAAAAACGGATAAGACGACTAAAAATCAATTATGAAATTAATATAAATAATAAAAAAAAAGAAAAAAAGGGTAAAAAGTGAAAAGAGAACAGCAAACCAGGAACAATAGGATATAAAGAATGAAAAATGACAACAAATGATTAAATGTGAAAAGAATAATAATAAATAATAAAGGAACCACCAAACCTTGAAAGACTGTAGTTTTCTAATTTATAGATTTACAGAAAACTAGTTATCGCCCGTCACTCGAAATTCGAGTGGCATGTATTGGATAGATAATTGAATCAATGTAAAATAAAAAAAAAAGTGTAGTCTTTTATCAATTGGGGGAGAAAGTATGCGGAACCGTGTGGAAATAAAAGTGCGTTGTGGGGTGAGGAAAAAGAGTGACCATTTTTTTTTTAATGAACGCCTCAGTTCCCGTTGAGATAAAATCACCTAAAAACCAGAACAAATTAAGAGTGCAGGATGTAGAAAAAATGAAAAAAGACAATTCATAAATAACGAAACAACGACAGAACGAAAAAAATATATATGTATAAGAGGAAAAAGTATGAAGAATAAAGAATGATACAATTTTAAAGATGAAGGATAAAATTTACACAATAAGATAAGAAACGAAGAACAAAAGCCGAGTGATGTAAGGTATGATAAGGTCGACAAGAAAATGAAGAAATAGACATAAAAATGATTAAAAAAAGATGAACAAAGAATATAGAACGCAAAATAAAATTAAGGATGAAGGATAGAAAAACGGATAAGACGACTAAAAATCAATTATGAAATTAATATAAATAATAAAAAAAAAGAAAAAAGGGTAAAAAGTGAAAAGAGAACAGCAAACCAAGAACAATAGGATATAAAGAATGAAACATGAGAACAATGATTCAATGTGAAAAGAATAATAATAAATAATAAAGGAACCACCAAACTTTGAAAGACTGTAGTTTTCTAATTTATAGATTCACAGAAAACTAGTTATCGCCCGTCACTCGAAATTCGAGTAGCATGTATTGGATAGGTAATAGAATCAATGTAAAATTAAAAAAAAAAAAAATGTGTATAGTTTTTTATCAATTGGGGGAAAAAGTATGCGGGACCGTGTGGAAATAAAAGTGCGTTGTGGGGTGAGGAAAAAGAGTGACATTTTTTTTATGAACGCCTCAGTTCCCGTTGAGATAAAATCACCTAAAACCCAGAACAAATTAAGAGGACAAGATGTAGAAAAAATTAAAGGAATAACTAGAAAGAATGAATGGACAAGAAAAATGAGAAAAGACAATTCATAAATAACGAAGCAAGGAGAGAAGAATAAAGAATGATGAAATTTGAAAGATGAAGGATAAAATTTACACAATAAGATAAGAAACGAAGAACAAAAGCCGAGTGATGTAATATGTGGTAGGCATATAAGGGCGACCAGAAAATGAAGAAATAGACAAAAATTATCAAAAAAAAAAAAAAAATGCGGAACCGTGTGGAAATAAAAGTGCGTTGTGGCACTTTAAAAAAAAGATTTCGTGCGTGCATCAATGTGCTTTTTGCCTCCAGTTCGCCAGTTTCAGACTCAGACGACCCACGTTGGTTCAAGTATATGACTGTAATGGACTGGTGTGCGCCGAAAAGAAAATGCTAATAATCAATGAACCTGTCAATTTTTGAAAATGAAAAGTACTACTGGTGAATTTTATCAATGTCTTTCATTAAAAAAATAAATAAAAAATATAATGTTCCCAACAAGATAAAAGTTCGTGAAATAGTGACGAAGATGAATACCAATTTACAATTAAAAGCAATACTCAGTGGTGTATGATGAAAAAACAAATACAAAACAAATTAGGTTAATTAATCTGGGAATTAATTAATCCCGTCTGATAGCACCAGCAATATCAAAACCACTATGAAAATATATCTTCGACATTATTGTGACCACCACCGTCATTGTTTAAAAACTACAAGGAACAAGGTGAATCATAGTGTACTTTCAAATGAATGCATTTGCAGAAAAAAATAAATTATCAAATCTGCATTGCTACAGACACCCTGCACCGATGTTAACTTCACGATTTAATCCCTTTATGAGCGGCCTCCTTTGTCCTCCAGAAAATATGTCGGCGAACAAGAAATTATAAAACCATTAAACCCTTCCTTATCTGCACGCAACCCCCGGTCCCTTAACCCTTTACCTGAAGTGCATCAGAGAACCCCTATTAAGGTTTCAAATTTCTACCTGGAATTTCTAATCGGTTATTTGTACTTACTTCAAAGAAAATGACTGATGTTTTTCGGCTATTCTGAATCATCTGTTGAAGTGTTTTCAAGAAAATGTTATCGGGTTAATCACCACAAGTTTAAAAAGCAAATGTAGCAATAGGGGTGTTTCACAAGTCAATATTAGGTTCAATTCTGATGAAAAGATAAGTTTGAGAGACAAAAACCAACAGATTTTTGATGGCACAAATGACACAAAAATTAAAAACGACGGCATAATCGGTTGTATGTTTATACGTACAAATTTTGGACATCCGAGTGAATTTCAAAGCCAAACTAGTCCACCCATTTTTTTTTTTAATTGATAACGATACATAATTTATAGTTTCTAATGTTACATAAGAAAGTTATTGGAAAATGCGTCCTTTAATAAAGATTATCTAAACGTCAATGTTTATCAAAGATTCTTATCTGTTCCAGGTTATTCTAATTAAATAAATGACACTTATTCCAATTAAATAAATGACACGACAAGAATATCGTTGCAACTGTTTTATATATATTCACAGTGCTATTAACTACTAAGTAAAGTATTTGTTTCTACCTTATAAGTTGCATTTATATTATAGCAGAATAATTTAATGGAAACTTTTTACTAATAGTGAATCATTTAATCACTAATCTGATGCTTAAATACTTTACAACAAAACAGATATGCATGTCATGTTTTTTCAACACCTCATGAAAAAGTAATGTAGTTGTTTCATGATGCAATATTGTAATGCTAGAGGGATGTTATAATTACAAATTAGCACTCATCGTAAATTTCAAATTCATTTCATTCATAGATTCACACTATTTTCACCATTTACATTATTCATACTATTCATTGTACTAATAGAACTTTTCTTGAATTATTGTCGTTTATGTTAGAGCATCTGTACTATTGTTTGTCCAATAACCATTAATCCACTTATGTCTCTAACACTAACCTATTTTATAAATAAGTATGAAGAAATTTAATTTCACACTTTTTCTCTTCATTTCAACTATTACTGTTATTCAAAAGCTCCTTAAAATAAAATAAATTCTGTCCACATTTTTGGCGTAAAATTACACCTATGCAGAGGTACATATACCATTTTTTATTAGAATGTGTCCAAGCAAAATGTATTGGTCCTGGTGTAAACTGTCTTCATAGATGACAACAATCAAAATTATTCACAAGGGCAGCCCAGTATAAATATGTGTAAATGTTATATTTTTGGCAATAGATGAGATTGTGACATTCAACTACATTTTTCAGACAGTTTATCCAAGTGCCTAAAATACATGTGAATTTTCGCAAAAAATCGAGATGGGCCCCCTAGTAATAACAGCAACAATATGACTGAATGCTCAGAGTTGTTAGATTGGTTTATGGAACTCTATGTAGACATTTTATTGCAGATGTTAATATAATTTAGATATAACCATACCAACAAATTAAAACAAATTTGCTGTGAAATTTCAGACATGTAAAGTTGGAACTCCCAACATATCTACCTAAATTCCACATTAAAATAAATTTTGTTACATAAACTGTCCTCAAAAACTTACTTCCTTCTCAGCAAATCGTTCTGCAGGTGTTAGCTTTTTTGGTTTGGGCTTGAGATCTTCGACTGGGGGCTGCGCCTTCTCTTCCTCCTCATCTTCCCAACTTTCCTAAACAAACAAAAAGTTGACAGTAATTAGAACATGTAGATCAGCCACTTTCACTGAGACAGTGACCATTCCAAAAAGATGATTCATCTCCTTGCTCCTCACATTTTTATAAAATTATAAATTAATAATTACAGCAAAAACAACTTACCTTGACGTCCTCCTCTTCATCCTCGCCTTCCCATTTATTCACGGGGACCACGCCAGGTGTTACTGATGGGGGCTCGAAATTGTCGTCGTCTGTAATAACCAGAATTGCAACATTTGCCAAACGAATGGGTGACCATTTAGCTTACCCCACGATTCCATATTGTTGGAAATAATTCCAAATTAGCACAAAACGACCTCAACCTCTAAATTCACGTGTGCTAAATGAGAAACTGCTTTGAATTCCACCAGATGACACTGTCAAAGTGGTGTCAGCAAAGCAACTTTTCTGGAAGCTTCCGCAAATTATCTAACGTAAAGCTGTATCAAACAATACGCTTAGGCTTTTTGTGTCTTTGGCAAGTGGACGAATTATAACCGAAATTGCTTGAACTGATCGAATTTACAACTAAAGAGCCCCGAACACCCATTTCACTTTGACACCTGATGAATTACTGGAGAGTTGCCAACATCGCAACTGGAGGTCCCTGTTAACCTGCGCCGCAAAATCCCTAGATGGAAATAATAATTCCGCCAATAGACATGCCGTATCATTTCTTTAATTGATATCAATGTTTTAGTGTGAATTTAATCTTTTAAAGACATGTATTTTTTCGTTTATTTAATTTCTTTGTTAATTTCTTGCCAACCTCATCAACTAAGGTCTAGTGACCAACTGTCAACTGTCAGTTGTGAGCCGAGTCCGGCATGATGCTGAACGTAAACTCTACGTTTTAAAAATAATTCATAGTGCAAATGCTGCTAAAATCGCGTTAAGTCCGATTCAACAATGGTTGTGGGAAACACGAAAGTGGTCCAAGTGACCAACATCGCGCCCCAGGCAACCAAGGACCAAATGCAGACGCTGTTTGGTTACCTGGGAAAAATCGAAGACATCCGTTTGTACCCCACGATACGTGATGTGTCTTGCCCAGTTCAGTCTCGGATCTGCTACGTGAAATTCGTAGACTCGGCTACGGTAGGTGTTGCCCAACATATGACCAACACAGTTTTTATCGACAGAGCACTTATTGTAATACCAGTCATAAATGGGGACATCCCTGATGAGTACTACGCTTTAGAAATGACCAGGAACGGCACGATTGTTCCAGGGTTCAATGTGAACGAGCCAAAGCTTCCTCCTCATGTGTCTAACTCTTTTCAAGGAACCGGAGAAGACAAGGTTGTAGTAACCAATGATCCACACTTAATCGACAATGGCCTAACTCCTTACCCACCTCTACCGGCAAAATACGACAGCATCAAAGTGGAGGAGACACGCAGAACGGTGCAAATAGTTGACATTGACCCAAACATCCCAACTGATGAAATAATCCAGTATTTCAGTCAAGCAGGAGAAGTTAAATATCTAAGAGTGTGCGAGTGCCCCTCCGAAAACAACACCCACGTCTTAATCGAATTTACCGAACAACCCAGTGTTGTCAACGCCATGAAACTGAACGGTGAAGACTTCAAAGGAAAACCACTGGAAATTATTCACGCCACCCAACCTATCATTAAACCGCAAGCTAAGAGTAACGAAGCTGCGCAGAAGGAAATTGAGGAGGCCATGTCACGATTCAAAGAGGCTCAAAACATGATCAACGCGTCAATAGAGCCGGTCATCGGAATGTTAACAAAAGACAAGCGCAGCTCCAGACGCTCGAGGTCACGCTCTAGAGGCAGACGGCGTCGATCACGTTCGAGGTCCCTGTCCCGCGGTTCTCGCAGCCGCCGTCGACGCTCTTCATCTCGTTCGCGAAGATCCCGTTCCAGAGAACGCAGAAAAAGGTCCAAGTCACGTTCCCGGAAACGCTCGCGATCACGTTCGAGACGCTCTCCTTCAAGGAGCTCTAGAACCAGAAGGTCTAGATCAAAATCGACTTCAAAGAGACGTAGTAGACACAGATCCAAGGAGCGGGACTCGCGAGCAAGGTCAAGAGACAAGGACAGCAAGACTAGGGACCGATCCAAAGATCGTAAGCGTGATAAAGACAGAAAGTCGAAGGAAAAGGAGACCCGGAGATCAAAAGAAAAGGAGCAGACCAAGTCGAAGGAGAAGTCCAGCTCGAGTAGGGAATCAAAGGATAAGAAAAACGACAAGGAGAGCAGCATCGAGGTGGCCGCTGAAAAGAAAAGGTCAAGGTCTCGCAGCAGGAGCCACCGCAGAAGTAGATCTAGAGATCGTAAGAAGGAGAAGGAGCGAAAACGATCCAGGTCTAAAGGTAGAAAGAGATCACCCTCTCCTAGACCATCTCGGAAGAGGAGCAGATCTAAGAGTCGAGACAGACGGAGGGATAAGAAAGACAGAAAAGAAAAGAGGGATAGATCAAGATCGCGGTCTAAAGTACCGAGGAACTACGACGAGGAAGAGAAAGGTTTCGATTCAGAGAAGGAAAAATCGACCACTAGAGAACCAGACTCAACTAACGAGAAGGAATCGTCAGAAAAGTCTGACAATATGGATATTTCAAACTCACCATAGCTTGCTGTAAATGTTTATACTTTTTCCGTATTATCACTAGGTGTAAAATTATTTTGAAAGACCTTATATAGCTGTATGAATTAATTCATTTTAAATAAATTATGACCTTGAAACGCATTATTGTATTATTTATTTATTTCTAATAGCAACACTTATAAGTGAGCCTTTTTCTGTTAGGTTGGTAACAACTTTGAAATTTTATACTGGGGCCCCTGATTTGCAAAATCGGTCTTTAGTCGACTCTTTAAAACCCCAGTAAACGCAACAACAAAAAAAATGACGATTTTCGCAATTTTTGAAAATTTCAAAATATCGAGTTTCGAGTCAGTTTTTAGATGTCGACTGCGAATTCCAAAATATAATTACAAAAAAAATAACGGTTTCTTGAGATAACGTTCTAAGATCGGCCAGTTATTATGTCATACCCAGGGGCTTCGTGCCAATTCAAACCTGTGTGAAAAGTCTTTTTTCTTTAACATTGCAATGATTTAAAAAAAAACGGACAGTATGATCTCAATTCGTTCTTTGTGGGATGACGTCATAGTTCAAAAGATCTATGTACAAATGCTAGTTATTTAAATTTGGTGTAGCCAATTGTAACGGGTGTTTTTTTTTTTAATTTGGCGTCATAGTTGGCGCTAAGTTTATGTGAACAGGCCACAATTTTTTTCCTGTTTTCATTTAGACGGTTATGTGAATTCACAAAACATGCGGATGTGGAGTTCAGAAAAACCTAATTTTATCGAAGAGGTTCCACTGCACCCCGAAAAGGTAGGAGTATGAGCGTGTTAAACTGTCGCTTAATTAAATTAAAAGTGAGGTTAGATCAGGTTAGATGTAGATTCAGATCGATGGCACGTTCACAGTTATAAACATTCATGGCCAACTTCGATGCCAAATTTTAAAAAACACCCGTCATTTGTGTCACACGCAGGCCCATTAGTAATTTGTTTATATTGCAAAATAGAATAGTAGTTTGTTTTATTAGGAGCAAAAGTGAGGCTTTTGTGGCAAGTCTGTTGGTTTGCGGGCCACGAAAAGCAGACAAAATAAAATTTTATACATTCAGTGTGAATCCATACATACAATACGTTATGATGATATTTCCATTTTATTGTTGGATAGCCATAAGGCCTTGACAAAAATATAAATTACTAAATAAAAGCAATATTTATTAAAACTATAAATGTACAAACAACTACGATTTTCCATATTTTAATTTATTTTTGAACTTTTTCGGATTAATTCCGTATGCCGAAAGTCGCGCATCAGATATTCCAGCTTCTTTCCCTTTATTTACATTCTTCTTTCTCTTTTTCCTTATTACGCCCTCACCTTCAACGTCGTTCTGTTTTCTTTTCTTTGTGGCTTTACTTTCAATATTATTGGGCAGTTCACCTTTTTTCTTTTTCTTGTTCTCAGTTTCTGTGACACCAGAATTTTTCCCTTTTTGCTCAGCCACTGTTTCTGTTGTCTTAACAGGCTTCCTCTTTTTCTTCTTCTTCTTTTGTGTTACTTCTTCACTATTCACATGTGCCGCACTTTCATCACCGCTCGCAGTTTTGTTACATGTAACTTTTTTCATCTTCTTTTTCTTTTTATGTACGTTTGGTCCAGCCTCAGCATTGTGTGGTACTCCCTCCTGTTTACTATCATTCTTCTCGTCCTCAAACAAACTGGGCAACAATTTTCGTTTCAATTCCGTATTTTGAGCCTTCTTTGCATACGCGATTTTTTCGTACTTTTCTACATGGTCAGGGCGGTACTGCACCGTTTTCTTCAGGGAACACCACTTGTTCAGTTCGCGATTCTTGGCCATTAAAATCTCTTCTACTGTTAAACCGAAATCATTTGGTTCGACTTTTCGATATTTAAATCTGCAAGGAATATCACTGATTATGTCTTCACAATCGAGTTTGTAATATTCGTCCAAGTATTCTTGATAGGTTTTGTCGTTTGGATCGAACACTGGTTTTGGCTGGTTGACGGCTTTGGCGAAAAGAGATTTACGCTTTCGTTTCTTTCTTCCTTTGCTGTTTTCTATCAATTCTTTTTGTGTCGTGGCGCTCGCATCATAGTCAGCGTCCATCTGTCGAAAAGAAAAAATAAAAACTATCCTACACTACAGAAGAACAATTTACATTGAAATCTTCATCTTCACAATGAGGTGCAAACTCCTCAGTGCTTCCATTAGTATCTTCTCCTTCCCACTTTTCCCAATTTTCTAAAATATTAACAGCATGAGCATCTGGAAACTAAAATAGCAACAGCCTCACCAATTTCTAAATTCTCATCTAGTTCTGGAAACTCTGGCTTTTTGTCACCCTCAGCTTCTTCATAAAACTCATCATTGAACAAGCTTTGCATTCTTCTATCATGAGCCTCAGTGTCAAAGTCTCCATCGATGTCATCATCCTAAAACACACATTGAGACAGGTGTTAATTTTTCATCTTTCTTTTACCTTAAATTCCATGTCATCATTTCCAGTTATCTCCCTCAATTTCTCAGTTCTTGCATTTTCTGCTCCTTTTCTTTTTGCTTCCTTTCTTTTGTTTCCACTCTCTTGACTTTCCTTCTGTCATCTGTCTTCCTTAGAGAATGTTCCATTGTTTTGGGATACCTTTTAATCTGCAAAATTACACAAAATAGATCTTTACTTTGAGTAACTGACAACTTACAAATTCTTGATCAGGTTCTTCAAATGTAAAATTATACTTGTGCTCAAATTCCTCCTGGATGCTGAACGTAAACTCCACGTTTTAAAAATAATTCATGGTGCAAATGCTGCTAAAATCGCATAAAGTCCCATTCAACAATGGTTGTGGGAAACACGAAAGTGGTCCAAGTGACCAACATCGCGCCCCAGGCAACCAAGGACCAAATGCAGACGCTGTTTGGTTACCTGGGAAAAATCGAAGACATCCGTTTGTACCCCACGATACGTGATGTGTCTTGCCCAGTTCAGTCTCGGATCTGCTACGTGAAATTCGTAGACTCGGCTACGGTAGGTGTCGCCCAACATATGACCAACACAGTTTTTATCGACAGAGCACTTATTGTAATACCAGTCATAAATGGGGACATCCCTGATGAGTACTACGCTTTAGAAATGACCAGGAACGGCACGATTGTCCCAGGGTTCAATGTGAACGAGCCAAAGCTTCCTCCTCATGTATCTAACTCTTTTCAAGGAACCGGAGAAGACAAGGTTGTAGTAACCAATGATCCACACTTAATCGACAATGGCCTAACCCCTTACCCACCTCTACCGGCAAAATACGACAGCATCAAAGTGGAGGAGACACGCAGAACAGTGCAAATAGTTGACATTGACCCAAACATCCCAACTGATGAAATAATCCAGTATTTCAGTCAAGCAGGAGAAGTTAAATATCTAAGAGTGTGCGAGTGCCCCTCCGAAAACAACACCCACGTCTTAATCGAATTTACCGAACAACCCAGTGTTGTCAAGGCCATGAAACTGAACGGTGAAGACTTCAAAGGAAAACCACTGGAAATTATTCACGCCACCCAACCTATCATTAAACCGCAGGCTAAGAGTAACGAAGCTGCGCAGAAGGAAATTGAGGAGGCCATGTCACGATTCAAAGAGGCTCAAAACATGATCAACGCGTCCATAGAACCGGTCATCGGAATGTTAACAAAAGACAAGCGCAGCTCCAGACGCTCGAGGTCACGCTCTAGAGGCAGACGGCGTCGATCACGTTCGAGGTCCCTGTCGCGCGGTTCTCGCAACCGCCGTCGACGCTCTTCATCTCGTTCGCGAAGATCACGTTCCAGAGAACGCAGAAAAAGGTCCAAGTCACGTTCCCGGAAGCGCTCGCGATCACGTTCGAGACGCTCACCTTCAAGGGGCTCTAGAACCAGAAGGTCTAGATCAAAATCGACTTCAAAGAGACGTAGTAGACACAGATCCAAGGAGCGAGACTCGCGAGCAAGGTCAAGAGACAAGGACAGCAAGACTAGGGACCGATCCAAAGATCGTAAGCGTGATAAAGACAGAAAGTCGAAGGAAAAGGAGACCCGGAGATCAAAAGAAAAGGAGCAGACCACGTCGAAGGAAAAGTCCAGCTCGAGTAGGGAATCAAAGGATAAGAAAAACGACAAGGAGAGCAGCATCGAGGTGGCCGCGGAAAAGAAAAGGTCAAGGTCTCGCAGCAGGAGCCACCGCAGAAGTAGATCTAGAGATCGTAAGAAGGAGAAGGAGCGAAAACGATCCAGGTCTAAAGGAAGAAAGAGATCGCCCTCTCCTAGACCATCTCGGAAGAGGAGCAGATCCAAGAGTCGAGACAGGCGGAGGGATAAGAAAGACAGAAAAGAAAAAAGGGACAGATCAAGATCGCGGTCTAAAGTACCGAGGAACTACGACGAGGAAGAGAAAGGTTTCGATTCAGAGAAGGAAAAATCGACCACTAGAGAACCAGACTCAACTAACGAGAAGGAATCGTCAGAAAAGTCTGACAATATGGATATTTCAAACTCACCATAGCTTGCTGTAAATGTTTATACTTTTTCCGTATTATCACTAGGTGTAAAATTATTTTGAAAGACCTTATATAGCTGTATGAATTAATTCATTTTAAATAAATTATGACCTTGAAACGCATTATTGTATTATTTATTTACTTCTAATGACAACACTTATAAGTGAGCCTTTTTCTGTTAGGTTGGTAACAACTTTGAAATTTTATACTGGGGCCCCTGATTTGCAAAATCAGTCTTTAGTCGACTCTTTAAAACCCCAGTAAACGCAACAACAAAAAAAAATGACGATTTTCGCAATTTTTGAAAATTTCAAAATATCGAGTTTCGAGTCAATTTTTAGATGTCGCCTGCGAATTCCAAAATATAATTACAAAAAAAAAAACGGTTTCTTGAGATAATGTTCTAAGATCGGCCAGTTATTATGTCATACCCAGGGGCTTCGTGCCAATTCAAACCTGTGTGAAAAGTCTTTTTTCTTTAACATTGCAATGATTTAAAAAAAAACGGACAGTATGATCTCAGATGCTCGATCTCAATTCGTTCTTTGTGGGATGACGTCATAGTTCAAAAGATCTATGTACAAATGCTAGTTATTTAAATTTGGTGTAGCCAATTGTAACGGGTGTTTTTTTTTTTAATTTGGCGTCATAGTTGGCGCTAAGTTTATGTGAACAGGCCACAATTTTTTTCCTGTTTTCATTTAGACGGTTATGTAAATTCACAAAACATGTGGATGTGGAGTTCAGAAAAACCAAATTTTATCGAAGAGGTTCCACTGCACCCCGAAAAGGTAGGAGTATGAGCATGTTAAACTGTTGCTTAATTAAATTAAAAGTGAGGTTAGGTCAGGTTAGATGTAGATTCAGTTCGATGGCACGTTCACAGTTATAAACATTCATGGCCAACTTCGACGCCAAATTTAAAAAAACACCCGTTATTTGTGTCACACGCAGACCCATTAGTAATTTGTTTATATTGCAAAATAGAATAGTAGTTTGTTTTATTAGGAGCAAAAGTGAGGCTTTTGTGGCAAGTCTGTTGGTTTGCGGGCCACGAAAAGCAGACAAAATAAAATTTTATACATTCAGTGTGAATCCACACATACAATACGTTATGATGATATTTCCATTTTATTGTTGGATAGCCATAAGGCCTTGACAAAAATATAAATTATTAAATAAAAGCAATATTTATTAAAACTCTATAAATGTACAAACAACTACGATTTTCCATATTTTAATTTATTTTTGAACTTTTTCGGATTAATTCCGTATGCCGAAAGTCGCGCATCAGATATTCCAGCTTCTTGCCCTTTATTTACGTTCTTCTTTCTCTTTTTCCTTATTACGCCCTCACCTTCAACGTCGTTCTGTTTTCTCTTCTTTGTGACTTTACTTTCAACATTATTGGGCAGTTCACCTTTTTTCTTTTTCTTGTTCTCAGTTTCTGTGACACCAGAATTTTTCCTTTTTTGCTCAGCCACTGTTTCTGTTATCTTAACAGGCTTCCTCTTTTTCTTCTTCTTCTTTTGTGTTACTTCTTCACTATTCACATGTGCCGCACTTTCATCACCGCTCGCAGTTTTATTACATGTAACTTTCTTCATCTTCTATTTCTTTTTATGCACATTTGGTCCAGCCTCAGCATTGTGTGGTACTACCTCCTGTTTACTATCATTCTTCTCGGCCTCAAATAAACTGGGCAACAATTTTCGTTTCAATTCCGTATTTTGAGCCTTCTTTGCATACGCAATTTTTTCGTACTTTTCTACATGGTCAGGGCGGTACTGCACCGCTTTCTTCAGGGAACACCACTTGTTCAGTTCGCGATCCTTGGCCATTAAAATCTCTTCTACTGTTAAACCGAAATCATTTGGTTCTACTTTTCGATATTTAAATCTGCAAGGAATATCACTGATTATGTCTTCACAATCGAGTTTGTAATATTCGTCCAAGTATTCTTGATAGGTTTTGTCGTTTGGATCGAACACTGGTTTTGGCTGGTTGACGGCTTTGGCGAAAAGAGATTTACGCTTTCGTTTCTTTCTTCCTTTGCTGTTTTCTATCAATTCTTTTTGTGTTGTGGCGTTCGCATCATAGTCAGCGTCCATCTGTCGAAAAGAAAAAATAAAAACTATCCTACACTACAGAAGAACAATTTACATTGAAATCTTCATCTTCACAATGAGGTGCAAACTCCTCAGTGCTTCCATTAGTCTCTTCTCCTTCCCACTTTTCCCAATTTTCTAAAATATTAACAGCATGAGCATGTGGAGACTAAAATATCAAAAGCCTCACCAATTTCTAAATACTCATCTAATTCTGGAAACTCTGGCTTTTTGTCACCCTCAGCTTCTTCGTAAAACTCATCATTGAACAAGCTTTGTATTCTTCTATCATGAGCCTCAGGGTCAAAGTCTCCATCGATGTCATCATCCTAAAACACACATTGAGACAGGTGTTAATTTTTCATCTTTCTTTTACCTTAAATTCCATGTCATCATTTCCAGTTATCTCCCTCAATTTCTCAGTTCTTGCATTTTCTGCTCCTTTTCTTTTTGCTTCCTTTCTTTTGTTTCCACTCTCTTGACTTTCCTTCTGTCATCTGTCTTCCTTAGAGAATGTTCCATTGTTTTGGGATACCTTTTAATCTGCAGAATTACACAAAATAGATCTTTACTTTGAGTAACTGACAACTTACAAATTGTTGATCAGGTTCTTCAAATCTAAAATTATACTTGTGCTCAAATTCCTCCTGGATGCTGAACGTAAACTCCACGTTTTAAAAATAATTCATGGTGCAAATGCTGCTAAAATCGCGTTAAGTCCGATTCAACAATGGTTGTGGGAAACACGAAAGTGGTCCAAGTGACCAACATCGCGCCCCAGGCAACCAAGGACCAAATGCAGACGCTGTTTGGTTACCTGGGAAAAATCGAAGACATCCGTTTGTACCCCACGATACGTGATGTGTCTTGCCCAGTTCAGTCTCGGATCTGCTACGTGAGATTCGTAGACTCGGCTACGGTAGGTGTTGCCCAACATATGACCAACACAGTTTTTATCGACAGAGCACTTATTGTAATACCAGTCATAAATGGGGACATCCCTGATGAGTACTACGCTTTAGAAATGACCAGGAACGGCACGATTGTCCCAGGGTTCAATGTGAACGAGCCAAAGCTTCCTCCTCATGTGTCTAACTCTTTTCAAGGAACCGGAGAAGACAAGGTTGTAGTAACCAATGATCCACACTTAATCGACAATGGCCTAACTCCTTACCCACCTCTACCGGCAAAATACGACAGCATCAAAGTGGAGGAGACACGCAGAACGGTGCAAATAGTTGACATTGACCCAAACATCCCAACTGACGAAATAATCCAGTATTTCAGTCAAGCAGGAGAAGTTAAATATCTAAGAGTGTCCGAGTGCCCCTCCGAAAACAACACCCACGTCTTAATCGAATTTACCGAACAACCCAGTGTTGTCAACGCCATGAAACTGAACGGTGAAGACTTCAAAGGAAAACCACTGGAAATTATTCACGCCACCCAACCTATCATTAAACCGCAAGCTAAGAGTAACGAAGCTGCGCAGAAGGAAATTGAGGAGGCCATGTCACGATTCAAAGAGGCTCAAAACATGATCAACGCGTCCATAGAACCGGTCATCGGAATGTTAACAAAAGACAAGCGCAGCTCCAGACGCTCGAGGTCACGCTCTAGAGGCAGACGGCGTCGATCACGTTCGAGGTCCCTGTCCCGCGGTTCTCGCAACCGCCGTCGACGCTCTTCATCTCGTTCGCGAAGATCACGTTCCAGAGAACGCAGAAAAAGGTCCAAGTCACGTTCCCGGAAGCGCTCGCGATCACGTTCGAGACGCTCACCTTCAAGGAGCTCTAGAACCAGAAGGTCTAGATCAAAATCGACTTCAAAGAGACGTAGTAGACACAGATCCAAGGAGCGGGACTCACGAGCAAGGTCAAGAGACAAGGACAGCAAGACGAGGGACCGATCCAAAGATCGTAAGCGTGATAAAGACAGGAAGTCGAAGGAAAAGGAGACCCGGAGATCAAAAGAAAAGGAGCAGACCAAGTCGAAGGAGAAGTCCAGCTCGAGTAGAGAATCAAAGGATAAGAAAAACGACAAGGAGAGCAGCATCGAGGTGGCCGCTGAAAAGAAAAGGTCAAGGTCTCGCAGCAGGAGCCACCGGAGAAGTAGATCTAGAGATCGTAAGAAGGAGAAGGAGCGAAAACGATCCAGGTCTAAAGGTAGAAAGAGATCGCCCTCTCCTAGACCATCTCGGAAGAGGAGCAGATCCAAGAGTCGAGACAGAAGGAGGGATAAGAAAGACAGAAAAGAAAAGAGGGATAGATCAAGATCGCGATCTAAAGTACCGAGGAACTACGACGAGGAAGAGAAAGGTTTTGATTCAGAGAAGGAAAAATCGACCACTAGAGAACCAGACTCAACTAACGAGAAGGAATCGTCAGAAAAGTCTGACAATATGGATATTTCAAACTCACCATAGCTTTCTGTAAATGTTTATACTTTTTCCGTATTATCACTAGGTGTAAAATTATTTTGAAAGACCTTATATAGCTGTATGAATTAATTCATTTTAAATAAATTATGACCTTGAAACGCATTATTGTATTATTTATTTACTTCTAATAGCAACACTTATAAGTGTGCCTTTTTCTGTTAGGTTGGTCACAACTATGAAATTTTATATTGGGGCCCCTGATTTTCAAAATCGGTCATGTCTTTAGTCGACTCTTTAAAACCCCAGTAAACGCAACAACAAAAAAAATGACGATTTTCGCAATTTTTGAAAATTTCAAAATATCGAGTTTCGAGTCAGTTTTTAGATGTCGACTGCGAATTACAAAAAAAAATAACGGTTTTTTGAGATAACCTTCTAAGATCGGCCAGTTATTATGTCATACCCAGGGGCTTCGTGCCTATTCAAAACTGTGTGAAAAGTCTTTTTTTAACATTGCAATGATTTAAAAAAAAACGGACAGTATGATCTCAGATGCTCGATCTCAATTCGTTCTTTGTGGGGTGACGTCATAGTTCAAAAGAACTATGTACAAATGCTAGTTATTTAAATTTGGTGTAGCCAATTGTAACGGGTGTTTTTTTTTCTTAATTTGGCGTCATAGTTGGCGCTGATTAAGTTTATGTGAACAGGCCACAATTTTTTTCCTGTTTTCATTTAGACGGTTATGTGAATTCACAAAACATGCGGATGTGGAGTTCAGAAAAACCTAATTTTATCGAAGAGGTTCCACTGCACCCCGAAAAGGTAGGAGTATGAGCGTGTTAAACTGTCGCTTAATTAAATTAAAAGTGAGGTTATATCAGGTAGATGTAGATTCAGATCGATGGCACGTTCACAGTTATAAACATTCATGGCCAACTTCGATGCCAAATTTTAAAAAACACCCGTCATTTGTGTCACACGCAGGCCCATTAGTAATTTGTTTATATCGCAAAATAGAATAGTAGTTTGTTTTATTAGGAGCAAAAGTGAGGCTTTTGTGGCAAGTCTGTTGGTTTGCGGGCCACGAAAAGCAGACAAAATAAAATTTTATACATTCAGTGTGAATCCATACATACAATACGTTATGATGATATTTCCATTTTATTGTTGGATAGCCATAAGGCCTTGACAAAAATATAAATTATTAAATAAAAGCAATATTTATTAAAACTCTATAAATGTACAAACAACTACGATTTTCCATATTTTAATTTATTTTTGAACTTTTTCGGATTAATTCCGTATGCCGAAAGTCGCGCATCAGATATTCCAGCTTCTTGCCCTTTATTTACGTTCTTCTTTCTCTTTTTCCTTATTACGCCCTCACCTTCAACGTCGTTCTGTTTTCTCTTCTTTGTGACTTTACTTTCAACATTATTGGGCAGTTCACCTTTTTTCTTTTTCTTGTTCTCAGTTTCTGTGACACCAGAATTTTTCCTTTTTTGCTCAGCCACTGTTTCTGTTGTCTTAACAGGCTTCCTCTTTTTCTTCTTCTTCTTTTGTGTTACTTCTTCACTATTCACATGTGCCGCACTTTCTTCACCGCTCGCAGTTTTGTTACATGTAACTTTCTTCATCTTCTTTTTCTTTTTATGCACGTTTGGTCCAGCCTCAGCATTGTGTGGTACTACCTCCTGTTTACTATCATTCTTCTCGGCCTCAAATAAACTGGGCAACAATTTTCGTTTCAATTCCGTATTTTGAGCCTTCTTTGCATACGCAATTTTTTCGTACTTTTCTACATGGTCAGGGCGGTACTGCACCGCTTTCTTCAGGGAACACCACTTGTTCAGTTCGCGATCCTTGGCCATTAAAATCTCTTCTACTGTTAAACCGAAATCATTTGGTTCTACTTTTCGATATTTAAATCTGCAAGGAATATCACTGATTATGTCTTCACAATCGAGTTTGTAATATTCGTCCAAGTATTCTTGATAGGTTTTGTCGTTTGGATCGAACACTGGTTTTGGCTGGTTGACGGCTTTGGCGAAAAGAGATTTACGCTTTCGTTTCTTTCTTCCTTTGCTGTTTTCTATCAATTCTTTTTGTGTCGTGGCGTTCGCATCATAGTCAGCGTCCATCTGTCGAAAAGAAAAAATAAAAACTATCCTACACTACAGAAGAACAATTTACATTGAAATCTTCATCTTCACAATGAGGTGCAAACTCCTCAGTGCTTCCATTAGTCTCTCCTCCTTCCCACTTTTCCCAATTTTCTAAAATATTAACAGCATGAGCATCTGGAAACTAAAATAGTAACAGCCTCACCAATTTCTAAATACTCATCTAGTTCTGGAAACTCTGGCTTTTTGTCACCCTCAGCTTCTTCGTAAAACTCATCATTGAACAAGCTTTGCATTCTTCTATCATGAGCCTCAGGATCAAAGTCTCCATCGATGTCATCATCCTAAAACACACATTGAGACAGATGTTAATTTTTCATCTTTCTTTTACCTTAAATTCCATGTCATCATTTCCAGTTATCTCCCTCAATTTCTCAATCTTTTCTTCAATTTCTTTCCGCTTCAGCTCCTGCAGTTTTTTCAGTTCTTGCATTTTCTGTTCCTTTTCTTTTTGCTTCCTTTCTTTTGTTTCCACTCTCTTGACTTTCCTTCTATCATCTGTTTTCCTTAGAGAATGTTCCATTGTTCTGGGATACCTTTTAATCTGCAAAATTACAAAAAATTAATCTTCACTTTGAGTAACTGACAACTTACAAATTCTTGATCAGGTTCTTCAAATCTAAAATTATACTTGTGCTCAAATTCCTCCTGGTTTTCTATGGCATTTTCATCTTCCGACAAATCTTGATCTGAATCATGGATAATTTCTTCATAAGTGGGGATGTAATCATTGTCTTCTTTACTTAAGAATCTAGAAAGATGAGTTATAAAAATGTCTTCACATCAAATGGTGTTACCTCTTTTGTAGAATATAATCCCTTAAGAATTTTTCTCCCTCATCCAGGTGTGGGTTATTCCAGTAGTCTTTCAATGGTTTTAAGTCACTCTCTGCCTCTTTGTCCTCAAGCTGGTCTTTTTGTCCTGCTAACCATTCTTTGTAATCTGCCTCTTCTTTGTTTTTTTCTTCTTCTGTTTTGTGTCTAACCTTGAGGATACCACCCCAATCACCATCATCTTCTTCATTCACTACATTTAGCGCCTCTTTAAAACTTTCTTTAATCTTTTTTTGCTCCTCTACATAGGTGGGTGATCTAAAAGTGTGATTACAATTTTACTGTAAAATTTTTAGTTAATGCTTGCCTGGACCGGCCATCTTCCTCAATTTCCTCACTGTCACTAAGCTCTCCATTTTTCTTCAAGATCAGCTCCCTCTCATAATCATTAATGTATAAGGGCTTTTCTTTTTGTCCCTTCTTTTTACTCTTCTGTCCTCCTGCAGAACTCTCAAAAAATTGTACATTCTCATCATAAATTCGGGGGTCTTTATTTTTCAAGCAGGATAATGTCTTGAAAAACTGTTTCTCCACTTCCTCTGTTAATTCCACACCGTCCTCGTCGTCATCTGAAGAAGTAGATGCACTGTCGTCCAATAATTCCTCTCCATATTTGGTTTTGACTAGAAGTAGAAATTTATTTCTTACTGTTTAACATATTATAAAAATTAGTTACATTTGTTGAGCTCCTCTTTCTTCCTCCATATATCGTAGTTTTTTGCAAACTGGTTGTCTGTCTTGAACGATTTGATGTCCACATCCGAGTCAGAGTCGTTTTCAAATATTGTTTTAGACATTGCTCTTGGAATTTTATTTTGAGGTTAGGCATACAACGTGTGTGTCAAATCCAGTCACAAGTGGAGATTTTAGCGAGATACTTGAGGTTGGTGGCACTGCAGAGGCGGGAGAAACAAAAACTGATAATAGCCCCGTAGGCCCCGTTGTCTTTCAAACCCATACAGGGCCTACATTAAATCGTGCATCATATGTTTTAGTGCACCTGATGCGATAGCTGCTTTTCTGACTTGGTGGGTTGTTTAATCTCCTATTTCCCTGCAGTAATGTTAAATACTAGTCCAGAAGTTGAAAACCTGCGAACAATTGTTACAAGGATCCGAAAAATATGAGCGAAGGCTCATTCGATTCGGGATTTTATTCTGAGAAAGACGATTTTTTTGTTTGCTCCGGAAATAAAAATTACAATTGTTATTAACAAAAAACTAAAAAAAATAATGGGATGCGCTCGTCGCCTCGTCACATAAAATAATTTCTTTATAGTATTAAATATCAATAAAAAATTAAAATTTTGAATAAATTATGGTGTGTTCTTAACACTTGATGGAATGAGATCCCGTTGGAAATAGATTTTACTTCATTTTTCAATAAGTTAGGCAATTGTTAATTAACAAAATTTTATGGGACCTCGGCTTTCATTGAACACAACAAATTTTTTTTTTAAATTGACCTACACATTTTTCACTTCTTGGAGCGTTTCTTATATATGTACTCAAGAAGTTGATGTTCTAAAAGATTTTAAAAGTTGATTATTTTGTTTATAATAATTATTTAAAGTTGAAAAAAAAAATCCAAAAAATGTTTAACATATTTTATGCTATAGCTGTTCATTCGTCCAATAAAGGCGCTTAATAATAATGGTGGCTAAAATTCTTTTACGTTATTTGTTTATAAACAAATTGCCTAGTTTAATATTTAAAAAAATCCCATTTTATTGTCCCGAGGAAATAATGATTTTCTTAAAAACAATTTTTTATATAATCTTTTTTTTATATTTCTAATGTTTAAATAATATTTAGTTAAGAAATCTTTTGTTTTTTAAAAATCATTATTTGAATTTCTTAATGAAATATGTACCAAATTTGTTATAAACAAATTCCAAAATTTATAATGTTAGTTCTGAAACTTCTAAAGTCTAAAAATAACCATATACAGGTGTGTGTTGAGTGAAAAGAGTGAAAATAGCTTTAAAGTGTATCAATGTGTTGTGTTTATTCCACATTAAGTTAATGATCAGTAGAAGAAACCACTTGACTTGAGAACAACAACTTTTAATATTTGCATTAATATTCCCAGAAACTACACACTTCCCAAAGAAGCTCCTGCTCCCTCTCAACTGTTTATATTCTTTGGTTTGCAGCAGTCAGATTTACTCTTCAGTCGAGTAAAAACGTTTTCTGCATCCCATAGCCGGAAGTGGGTCTTCCCGGCCGCGTATCGCTACGGAAAAAGCGGCTTCTGTGGCCTGGACGTAGCAGCCCGCCTCGACCAGCTTTCGCCTCGGTTTTGCAAAAGTGAAACTGGCTGCTAGGCGCTAAACGCGACCTGGAAGACCGACTTTCGGCTAGGAAATTCATTGGACAATGTGGATAATTATTTATAAATAGCACAGTTAAAAATCCTCATCTCATCCTCTAGGCCTTGGATGTCTTTACTGTCACACTATAGTTTAAAATCTTGGTACTCCTTTCCATGTCGCGCGGTGGTGTTTTCAGGCGGTAAAAGCTCAATGTAGCTTCTTCGTGTATATCTTGCGTTAACACGCCATCATCTTAAATGGCTTCCGTTATTAAGGAAATTGACGGCTATAAAGACGGGCCAAAATAGCTGAACCAACTAACGTAACGTTTGAATGGCATGAAGAGTTCCTGGAAGAGCTAGCAGAGAGGATGAGGATCAAAAGGAAGTATTACCGGAGCTCATTTTGAGGCGATTTTTACCGCAAATTAATTAGTTTAGATTTTTTTTATATTCTAAATTTAGTAATTTATTTAAGTTATTGTCTGTAAGCTGGGCGAAAAAGCTGACCGACAGGCAAAACTGACTGCATAACGATACGCATCTAACGGTATTTTGTAGCGGTACTTTTAAAACTATTTAGGGTGGTTATTTGCCCCTCGAAGGTCAGTACACCCTGGAGTGTGAAATAGAAAACGTTTCTTAGTTTCGACTCTTACTTCACCATCACATAAAAAACACCCGACGATCGGGGCAACAACGCGCCCCCCGAGTCTGCCAGCCGATAAGAAGTCCCATTACAACCGCCATCCAGGCTGTCCCAACACCGGGTCCAGTTTCAAGATCCGCGAGACCGGTCCCAAACTCAGGGCCCACAAACGACGCCCCTGACGTCACCAAGTCGAGAGCAGAAATCCCTGACCTTTGCAAGATGAAAACTATGGTCACCGGGAAATCATTTAAATGCGTCTTAGTTTCAGCCACCCCTTACGTTAGCGTCTTCCAGACGCCTGATCCAGTCCGAGGAACCGCCATCCAGACTGAAAAGAAAGATGAGCCCATTCCCCAGCTGCCAGACAACGCTATTGTAGTCATGGCTGAAATCCATGCCGAGGCTGAGAGCGACTTTCTCAAGATGGTCACGGTAGACCTAGACCGTCGAAAAAAAAAACATGGAGGCCTGTGACATAACAACATGGTGTCTCCACCGGTGAAAACGATTCTTAGTTTCGACTCTTACTTCACCATCACCTAAAAAGCACCCTACGATTGGGGCTCGGGGGGGACTTCACCCCCTTCGACAGAAGGAGATCCTCGCTGGCGGACACTTTAATGCCAAATGGGAATGGTGGTGCACAACAAGGGGAATGAACCTACATTTGTGAGTGGCTCAAGGACGTCACACATTGGCGTGACGTTCAGTACGGAAGGAATGGAAGGTTGACGAAAGGCAAAATATGAGCGATCACCAAGACATCACTTTCGAAGTAATAGCTCAACGTGAAAGGACGCTAGGAATGAAAGAAAATCTAGGGTGGATAAATTATTACGGTTGGGGAGAATGAAGAAATGCCTGAAAAAAAAAATGAATGGGCTAAGTGAAGCCAAAGATCTGAAGGAAGAGATAGGGAGAATAATGACAGAGGCATGTGATGAATGTTTAAAGAAGAAGACGAGAGTGACGAGAGGACGCCGACCTGTCTATTGGTGAAACGAGGATATTGGAGTATTGAGAAATGAGTATATGCGATTAAAGAGAGTAATGGTAAGAACGAACAAGAAAGCTAATGAGACAGAAAGAGAATTGAACAAAAGCAGATACTCTGACGCCAGACCAAAGGTACGAAAGGCAATAACGCAGGCCAAGGAGGAAGTATGGAAGAAGGCGTGCGAGGTTTGGAGAGAGAAAGGAGAAAACTGTATACGAACGATTGGAATGGGTGGGACTGGAAGTAACAGGGGAGGTGCCGCCTTTCAGCTTCTCCGAGCTACATGCAGCTGCAAGGAGGCTGAGGAACCGGAACCGGACGGGATCCCACCGGTATGCAAGGTTCTTATAGAGACCTGTGAGAAAGAGAGCCTGAAAGCCATGAATGAATGTCTAGAAATGAGTAGCCTCCCAAGACAATGGAAGGAAGGGCGGCTGGTTATGATAGAGAAGGAGAGAAAGCAAAATATCGACCTCTCTATTTGCTAAACGGGATGGGAAAAGTGTTGAAAAAATGATGAACGAAATAGAGAACAGTGGATGATTATCGGAAAGACAGTGTGGATTTAGTCATAGATCGACTGTGGATGCGATGCAGTATGTTAGGGAACGAGCGAGGGATGCCAACACTGCCACCTGGGGCACTCGCAGACTATGTGTAATGGTGACATTGGACGTACAGAATGCTTTTAACTCGGCTCCGTGGAAAGGTATTCTTGATACCTGATCAGGATGGTACGGAGCTATCTGACAATGAGTGACAGGTGGTTGATAACTGAAGGAGGCGAAAGATTTGAAATGAGTGCGGGTGTCCGGGATCCTGTGGAACATATATTATGATGGAGTGTTTAGTGTAGGAATACCAGACGGAATTGATCTTTTTGGATATGCGGATGAACTGGCTGTTGTTGCTGTCGCTAGAACGGAGGAAAGACCAAAAGAAAGTTTGAATGCTGCGCTTGAAGCGATAGCGAAATGGATGAAAGAGAAGGGGCTAACTTTAGCCCCACAAAAGAGTGAGGCTGTGGTCCTGGATGGAAGCAGAACATTAAGAGAAATGACAGTGATAACTACCAGGGAGACGGTGAGGTACCTTGGGATGGAGTTTCAACGGAACCTCAGGGTGACTGAGCAAGTGTCCAGGGTAGCACGAAAGGCAAGAGCGAGTGCGGGTGCGCCGGGCCGTTTACTTCCAAACGTAGGAGGCCCAACCGTATATAAGAGAAGAATGTTAAGGCGCTTCTCTCACCCCATGTTTGCAGTGTACATTTATAAAAATCGCTGTATTGTTAATTACTGATCAATAATCTTCAAATTTTGAATAGTTGTAGAAAAAGGATTGCTTTAGAACCTACCCCTTTTTTTTTGTCAAAACTTGCTAAATATGCTAGATATGCAAAAATGTCGAACTGAACATACGTAACTTTTGTCACCATTTTATTGACACTTACGAATTTAACACCTACAAAGAAACATGCGTATCGCCTTGCCTATAGTTTTTTCTTATTGGTTGCTACATTATTGAAGATGGAAGCGCAAATACAACTATGTAATAATGTTTTAAATAAAACCCTATTCTGTTGATTTCTACGTCAAGAAAATATCTTAGACCTATACCTAAACAAAATTATGCGGGACGGAGAGCCCCTGTTATCTTAGAACTTCGCAGCCGTAAAAGTTAGCTTTTTTGGACGCATCTGCTGTTTGTGGCCGAGGCGTGAGTCGAGGTGCGCACGACGTTTTTTAGGCGATGATCACAATAGTACAATACAGTGTATACTCAATGTACGAATTTGGACAGTGTCCGAATAAAATCCTCAAAACTAGAAATGAGCATTAAAAATGTCCCAAACCCGAAATAATTATTCATTCCTACCTAGTATTACGCTTTCAATTACACCTATTTTTTTAACAGATCGGTATCTTACTTGATTCGTTGATTGATATTTTTATAAAATTTTGCAAGGTGAGGAGTCTATTCTTTTCGATTTAATTAACATTGATAATTACATCACTAATAACAGAGCAACAAAAGTTCCCTGGCAAAAGAAGCAGCAGTGCGTTAAAAAAAAAACTTTGCATCGCGAAGCCCTACGACCATAAATTCCCTATTATAATAAAGATAGAGTGCCTAAACCATTTACTACGTAACTACTGTAGTAAATTGAGAGCCTATTTTTGTCAAGGAAGCAAGGAAGGTGAAATCAACACAGTTCCAGACATGATCGAGTCTGGCCTTCTTGACGACATTGACTCGTGTGGAAAAAGACTTGTTCAAAATGTGCATAGTCTAATTTTGAATATGAAAAATAATTCAGCAGAAACTTATAATTATATCTTCTGTAAATTTATAGGGGACAATTTCAAATAAAAAAAATAAGAATATTTTGTCGTATTCCACAGGAAGATTTTGTAGTCCAGGAAAATTCTTAGTTATTTCTACGAATTAAAAAAGGAAAGACTGCTGCTCCACCCGATGAAAATTACGGTCTGGCAGAAATTCATGTAGATGAAAACGAATTTATTAGGAATACGTCAAAGCTAGCTCGAAATATTGTCTGTTCTGAATTTCGAAAGAGCGCAGCTATAATGATGTGGCGACGAGAACATGAAGCAAAAGCACTTTGAAAAAGACTATGGGGTACTTGTGCGTGAGTGCGGACTGTTTATTGACAAGGAAATTTTTTTCTCGGTGCCAGTCCAGATGGAATTATTGATCAAGATCATATTGTGGAAATAAAATGCCCTTGGCCTATTCAAGACTTAAATCTCCAACAAGCGGTCAATGAAGAAAAAATTAATTACTTAAAAATAGACCAAAATGGGGACGTTAAACTAAAGCAAAAAGATAATTATTATTACTTTCAGGTTCAGGGGCAATTGACAATTACTGGTGCTAACAATTATTGCTACTTTGTTGTATGGATTGTATCTATTGAAATTGTTGTCGACAAGTACAAAAAATTTATTCCATAGCAATTTTATTTTGTATGTTCTTTTGCAGATTGAAAAAGATAATTCTGTCCTTTTGGGACAACCTCGTGCCAAAATTAAAAAAATATATATTTAAATGTAATGGCCAGTGAAATACTAAAAAATATTTGAACTGTTTCTCCCATTACGATGTCACGTTCTCATTCGACTGTTTCATCAGAAGCAAAGTACGACCAGACTTATAGTAATTTTATGGACTCCGGTCAATAATACTTTTATAATCCCGAATGTCGTCTCGGGTGGTGGTTGAATTTAGAATATTGTATTTGTATTGTGCTAGCATTTGGGTCGTTAGACAGGTAGAGGTTTATGACCCTTTGGCTGTGCTTTGGATTTCACTCTCACCCAGTAGGTGCTCGTCCTTGAGAAATGCCCCTTAAGCGCTGTGGTTCACTCCATCATGCTGTATGGGGTGCAGGTGTGGATGGCTGGATTTCACATGGGGAAATACAAAGAGCGAATGCTGTGCTCACAAAGATGCATCCTGTTGAGAATTTGTAGAGCGTACAGGAGTGTTTCGGATGAGGCTGTGTCGGTGCTGGCGGGTGTGCCGCCGATTGATCTCCGCGCTGAGGAGACAATGCGAATCTGGAGTGCAAGGAAGACTTGGCGAACGAAAGAGAAGCAACAATGAATGAATGGCAGAACAGATGGGACAACACGGAAAAAACCGCATGGACCAGACGGCTTATTCCGGAGCTTAAAGATGACACAGGCGCTTACGGGGCATGGATGCTTTGGAGAATATCTGAAGAGAATTGGGAAGAGTGAGAAGCATGACTGTTGGTACTGCGGAGTGGAAGATAGCGTTGAACACACGATATTCAAATGTGGACACTGGCCGAAAGAAAGAATGGATGTAGAAAAGGTGAGTCCTGATAGAATGGTGCACGTCATGATGAGAACAAATGAGGAATGGGAAGTGATTTTGGAAATGATTGTGAAGATTAAGACAAAAGAGGAAGATGAAAGAGAGAGGGAAAGACGAGAGGTGGTACCGGTACCGTTACACGGAAGCACCACCGCTAGGGAGGGGTTCTAGTCTGTAAGAGTCCGACACTACTCGGACTGATTGATCCAAGGTCCGAGTGCCTATGAGGGTTTGGGCCGTCCATTAATTACGTGAGGTGTTTTTCTGTTAATTTGGACCCCTCCCTCCTCCCTTGATGAGGTTTGGTGAGATTTGGTGAAACTCCCCCTCTCCCTCACGTGAGATTTATCCCTTAAAATTTTTAAATAATTAATTTTCTGGTATCTTTCATGTATATAAAGGGGAAAAATAATAGAGCTTTTAGGGGACACTATAACAAATTTCTTTACATTACATAACAATAAAAATAGACTACCTTCCCTAATTGTCCACTCACTCCATGGGCAGGGGTGTTCTGTATTGTTCGTTGAACGATTTTTTAACCCGACGGGGATCTCCACGAAAAGAGTTTGGTAAATAAATTGTGCGACAATTGTCTCAATTCGGGGAATCCCATACATAGAAAATATTTAATACTGTCTATACTCGAGATTGCTATTGCAATGAAAAAAAATGTTTGCGGACAAGAAGTTGACGTGAGATTTTCAATGACCCCTTGCTGCCTTTAGATGAGATTTGATGAGATTTTACTGAACCCCTCCCCCCATTTTGACCTCACGTAATTAATGGACGACCCCTTTCCCCTCCCCACAAAAAAATGTATAAGATCGTACACAATTTGAAACACTTAAAAAACATGAAATTCAATGGTTTTAATTATAGTACCTAATTACAAAAAGCACTTAAAATTACACAACTTGAAGCACCGAAAGTCAAAAAAGTGAACCTTAAAATTACAAATCTCAATCAATAGAAATATTTTTTATGTCCTTAGTATACCATTTTACATTGATTGCAATAAATATTTTGTAGTTTATTACTTCTACTGTGTTTTGTACATACAGGATGTAACAGAAACAGGTATCAAAATTAAATTAAAACTAGTAACAACACTTGATAAGAGTAGAGTTGGTTATAAAGTTAAAACAATTTCAAAATGTAGCACAAAAATCACCGTACGCCACTTCAGGCTAATTCAACAAAAAACGGGAATCCCTCCGCGTAAATATCGCGAAAGTGATTACTTTTCCTGCTTTATCAACAAAGGTCATTCACCGTAACGGGAGGTCATTTATTAATGCGATCAAATTAAAATTTGGGGGGAAGTGAATTTAAATTTTATTTTTTTGATTTATTTTGGTCCATTTTTTTTAAGTTTGTTTTGTAAGTCATTACGCGTTTTGATTCATGCTCTTGCTGACTATATAAATTAGTGACTGTCAATAAATCAATTCTTCGGAATTTCCGAATCGGAAAATGTAGACCGGTTTCTCCTTAGATCACATCAGCATCATCTGAATGCAGGACTAGATCCTGTATGACTTCTTTGCTCAGAGCCGAAGATAAGAGTTATAACAAAAAGTGAATCCTAATGTGTTGTTTGTGTTAAGATCTTAAATTTGTAAAGACTTCGAATCGGCCGCCATTTTTGCACGACAGAAAAGTTATGGCATATCAACTAGAACTAGAACAGTCTGTGAAACAGTTAAAAACGTACGGGTGACATTGTTTAATTAAGTTTGTCGTCATTTTTCCTATAGTGTTGTGACATACGGCAGCAGAGATAATAAATATACAAGACCTGGTGTAGTGATAATGCAAGTCAAGCAAAGCTACACGCTGCCCGTATACATAGTTACATTAAGTGAACATTAGTAGTTAAGTAGTGCCGCTTCTGGCCCACTTTGACCTCAATTGACCTTTGGCCTTGAGAATGTAGCGCCGCTTCTCCCCAGTCGTGAGAGGACAATTCTGCACTTGAGAGGATTTAGCCTTGACATTATAATGCCCGTCCTGGCCCAGTTTGATGACCCAGTCTTGACCTGAAGTAACCTTTAGGTTGACCTAGACTTGAGCCTAGCTCCTTCCACCCCACGCCCACCTTGGGTTATTTTTGAGCAGTTAAAAAATAATATCTAAATTTAAGGTTTTATTAACTTTGTTGTGGAAGTGATTCATACATCCAGTTATACAATTTTTTGACATTACTTAAAGAACATATACATTTTTTATTCTTACTGGAACCAATGATGTGATTATTACATCCTATAGGGATTTCTTTACATAACTTAGAAGAGTCCATTCTGTTATCTAAATCTATAATTTTAGGACATAGTTCTTCCAGTGCTTTTCCTATATAATCCGCCTTATCGTGTCCTTTTAGTTACACCACATTAATATCCTTTTCAGTAATAATTTTTTTTAAATATCTGCTGCGTTTTGCTGCTCTTCTGTTCCACTATGATATCTCAACATATGATGATGTTGCTCTAAATATCGAACACATTTCTTAATGCTGTCGTCTAATCTGTGATAGGATTTCGTCGGAATTCTGGAAGTAAAAACCTTATATACCAACGGTAGCAAGCCTCATCGCCAGAAGTTATATTTTTTGAATAGGCTAGCTTTATTGTTTCTCCAACTATTTATACAGCTGCTGTAAGAGAAATATTAGACTGATCACGTTATGCTTTGTTTATCTATCCAACTGTTGTGGGCGTTGCTGAATCCCAAGCATTTGACAAAGATTTTATTTCCTTTTTTTCGCAAAACTAAATAAACACCGGGATGTTTTACCTTTGGTAGTTCCATTTCATAAAATCCACCTAAAATATCACCTCTTTCATCTTTTAGTAAATATGTTGTTGGATTAGTTAATTTCACTTTTTTAACGGTAACAATTTCATTAGACCAATTAGGTGTGTATCCTTTTTCAAAAGTACCTCTGTACTTGCTAATTCTAACGTGATCACCAATGACATACTTGTTATTTTTGTTTGCGATTTTAATGTGAGTGTAAACATTTTTCAAGATCGATTGTTCATTTCGTTTATTAACTGGTTTCATGCGAATTGTTCTGTGATAAGTACTGTTATATTCATTTACTATGTTATCTAACATATCCAGCCATTTATAATTTCCTCGTAAACTAAAACGCTTCCACATTAGGGATTTTAATGTTCTATTTACCCTTTCAACAGTAGATGCTTTCTTTGAACTAAACACACTGTAATGATTTATTTTATATTTCTTCATTATTTTTTTAAATTTAAATTTGGAGTTGGATTATGTTTTTTATTGTTTTTTTTTACGTTTCATATTTACTTTTATTTTACAGGAAATTGTTTGTATACTGCTTGCTCAGACTGAACTAATGAATCTTCGAAGGACATTTTATGATAATTTCCGCCCTTATACTTGAATGTACTAAAATGAATGATGAATAATTGTTAATCTCGGTGAGATCCCCCCCTTCAACAGAGCTGTGCGGTAAAAATGAAGGTCAAATTATGCATGTATATTATGTATAAATAGATAATGAAGTAGTTTGAAGCTAATACTTGGATGTACGTCATAAAAAATGTCCGGACAATTATAATAAATATCTGTGGTGAGGTGAGTTTTTTCGTAAGCAAAGATTGAAAGTGAGCATCGGCACACCGCGAAGATGGAAAAACGTTATCAAGACAAGTGGTAACGTTCCACTCTTGGAGGATTATAGTGGGACTATTGGAGATCTTCTAGATGCAAAATGTAAGCAGACGGCGGAGAGACAACCGCGGAATTCAGCAGAATAATAGGAAAAGTTGTCCATTATTTCAGACATAAAACAAAATAATTTTATTATTATTTTTACATTCAGCTTTGCAAAATCAATAAAAAAGCCATATTGCTATTTCAAAGTTAAAATTTTTTGACCAGTGATAGTTATATTGATTATTTCATTCATCATCGTTTTCGACCGATCGTCAAACTCGACCAATAACAGCCGTAGAATTTCAAAATTTTGTCCAATCAAAATCAATTGGTGTGATAATTGTACTAGTACAAATTGCCGCCGACAATCGGACTAGTACTTTTAAGAAAAATGGTTTGGTTCACTGAATAGTCCTCCGAATACGATTCGTAGTCAAAGTTTCTAAGATTGTTCCACTCATATTCATTGCAATTTCCAAATTGCATTTTAAGCAATTTCAATGACATTCGTGACATCTCATTGTCGACATAACTTATCGTATTATAAGTGATAATTCGATCATCCTTTATGTTCCTTTTCAAATGTTTTTATTTCCATGGCAACGCTGAATACTAGTGTTACATTTGTTACTCTTATGTCAAATTTCAACATGAATTGTTTTGGGGAACATTCTTTGATGTTTAAACAACTTTATTTACCGACGAATTACTTTCGTGCTTCTGTAACAATTGATGTGATACTCAAGCTGATACTTTTTTGACAAATTTCCCTCTGCTGCGCTTCGGGAAATTAAAACGTCACTCGTAGTTGTTAATCAACTTTCGCATTACAAATCGATAGTTTCGAAGCACTCGTGTAATTACAAGCGAAAATACTTCGGATTCTACAAATCGTGTGTTATTATAGTCACGTGGCATATTGTGGACGTATTTTTCTGTGTTTACGATTGGATTAAATAATTGTATGGTATGTAGTTGCATAATGCATACCTCTTGAATTTTAATAATAATCCGATATTTCTCCTTGCACACGTGCTCACGAATGATCATTAAGTAAAGAAATAGATGTACAGAACAATTTGATTTCAATCATTCAAATAAAAATTGAACCCCCCGATTCAAGTTTCCTTTTTCAGCACCACTCAAATTCCAACGCCACATGTCTCTAGCATAAAGCAAACGTCCTTACACTTTCCACTCTCCCCATGCCTAATCAGGCTAATAAAGATTGTATAACAAGTGTAATGTCAACTTCCCGGTGATGTAGAAGGGCCTCGGCCTGTCCCCAGTCCGAACAACCACCTTGCGTCGTTCAGAATTAACGAAGGTTATTGCGCTCGAATGCATTATGAGAACTTTTCCCCGTAATCGCTCCGATCCGAAAAAACATAAATACATCTTCAGGTCATGTCAAGTTTATTCAGTCCGGGAGAGAAGATAAAAACTCGGCCGATTGCACGCAGTGAAATGCCAATTTCTCTCATTGTTGTCCCGAAGACCCTCCGACTAATTGTTTTTCTGTGATTGAGTAGTGCGAAAGGCTTCCCCCGGACGAGTCCCTCCGAGAATAGTGCTAATCGAACCAAAAAACATTGTGAGTATTAAGGTCTTATCGGGTCACGTTATTGAACTCTGCGATAATTGGGGACAAATGGAATTTCAAGTCGAATTTACCTGGAAAGGGTCTTGTTGAAATTTTGTGTTGTTGCAGAACCACCACTGCCATGACCGGGATCACGGTGCTGTTAAGAAGGTAAGTTTTTTCTAACAATGAACTGGGCCCAAGTTGGGACTCTTCCAGTCCAACGGGTCTTTAATTAAGCGCAATCGAAATGTAAGAAAAACGGCAGACGCGCCTTATTTTTGTTGGAAATATTCCCAGACTATCCGTATGTGATCTAAATTAACGTTGCCATAATTGAGAAACCGATAAGATTTGCCAATTTTGTTTACGTTTGTTTCGAGTCATATGATCGTATTATCAGTTCAAAACAATTTACAAAATTATCCTACGTAAATAGGCGTTGTGACATTTTTTTGACGAATGCATCACCGGATGGTTATTCAAAGCCATTATCGCAGAACATGATAGAGTTAATTGAGCTATGTTAATTACTGGTTACGCTATAAATTGTTCAGGTAAAAGCTCTATCTAATTAATGCTAGCATGCTTCATTTTTGTGATGGAAAGGTGGAAATTGAGCCGTGTTGACTGACACGCTCATGTTGCGGTTATTGCTACTAGCATTTGTGATACAAACAAATTAAAATATGTGTGCTATTGATAACTGGTAATACTGATAAGCAATATGAATGGTCATCTATATTTTAAAGGTTGCATATGTTGTTATTTTTGGTAATCTATTATGTCAAACGAAATTCTCGGCTGAACTATGTTTCATTAATTGTGACATAAATGTAAAATTGGAAGGAGATAACAGGGTTATTTTCAGGTTTATTAAGCTTACGAAACAATAATATAAATGACATTTAGAATATAACATTATTAGACAATCCGTAATAGCTATTTTTGTTATAAGTACCTAAAATACAGTTTCTGCGGACGAATCTTTGTTGAAATAGCATCAGATGAATCCTCAAAAACTTTAGGTACGTGTAACAAACAATGTTTTTTTGTTATAGCTCCTCAAATTTTTAAATAAAGAATATTTCATTGTGATTTTTGGAGTAGACTTTTTTTTCGACCCCGAGTCGGGGTTGTTTTTTCAGGCCTTCTGCAATGAGTTTAAAGTTTGACATTGTGTCACATTGCCGTCTAATTTTTTCACTTACGCCCATCCAAGATACTATGTTAAAAACCCATTTTTGGTTCCGGAAACTTTTCGAAAAAAATTTGGCACCCTCAGATGAGTCCCTAAAATTGTAATTTTGGGAAGCGTGTACAAAAAATTATATTGCAATGAACATAATAACAAACAAATTTAATTTTTGGTTTTTATAAAATACGGGTAAAGTCTAAAGTCAGAATTTATAGGTTAATTTAAATGTCATCTTCTTCTAAGTCAACATTGGAGCCGCTCTAATGCCTCTAATGGATCATTAAGAATGTTCTTGGTCACTGAACAAATATTTTCGTCCGAGTTTAAATTGTAAATTAATTATTATCATGCTAAAATTTGATTTTAATTTTCAGTATAGTATAGAGCTTTTTAATATTAATAAAATTAGAAAACCGATACAATCTATTAATCCGTTGTGAGATTATTAAAATTCTTAAAAATAAACCGTGTCTTCTGAAAGCGGATAATGGACTCCTTCATTAAAAAGTAACGTAATTCATGAATGATAACTAAACAGGACTGATTTAAAAATATTATATAGTTAGAACATAATTGTATAGTACGTAATAGTAGATTATATTACAAGTGACAGAAATGCTTCATTGTCAGCGAGTGAGAGTCACGTGTAAGATACGACGTTTTATGCCCGACGTGTAATTTCTTGTAAAAGTTAAAAATCAAAAAATTAATGAAAGTGTCAAGATGACGTTTCAAAAAATAATTAATGTCTTACCATTGTGTAACCATAGTAATTCACCCTTTTTTATATCATTATATCACTTGTGAGAGAAATACTCCATTATATCTTCCTTTTGCGGGCAAAAATAGTCATCTAGATGTTAGTCGGGTATAATAGTACATTATATTATAAGTGATAGAAATGCATCATTATTAGCGAGTGAGAATTTTGACCCACGAGTGCGCTTTCGATCACGTGTGATATACGACGTTTTATCTTACAGGTGCATTGTATAAAAATCCATGAAATATTTATTCAAGTAAACATCCGCCTGTAACATTAGCATGGTTCTAATATCAGTTTCCGTAGTAACCTGTGATTGCTATAGTTATGAAATAAACAGTCTCGTTGTTTTTCACAATTTTCACTAAAGTAATAAAAATTGACTTTCTACCGAAATATATTAACGAGAAACGAGAAAGAGTATGATCTGTTCGTGAAGTGGAAGGCAGAGAATTACATTACATCGCATGTAATTACATTACAAATTAATAATTACAATTTTTAATTACAACTGACAGCTGTCAGATTTACTTACTTGTGAGTAGAACTGACAGCTTTATCTCTCTTGTGAGTAAAATTTGATTTCTGTCACCGAAAACCATGGTATAAGGGACCTAAAAAACTACACCTGTAAGATAAAGTATATTAGACCTACAACAATAGTGGGCTATTGTATAAAAGCAACTAAGAATGATAATTATATTTCGTATTGCCGTTCTCGAATTACAATGACAACTTGTAGTCGCAGTTTCTTGCGCTCCACCACGAATGTTTAAAATAAATAAAATCCACTTATCGCCTGCACCCAACACGCTGGCCCCAGCTTTCGTCTCGCACGTATTATATTCTCATTGCAAATTTTTCGTGCTTCACCACGGACGTATTTTAAGTGCTCCGAAAATGGACAAAGTGAAAGTTTCCAGGGCTAACCCTTCCAACCGAAAAGCAAAATTCAAGCGGTTTTTAAAGGAAATCCCGGAAAGTTCAAGTAAGTACCCACTGAACATTCCTCCTTGTGAGTTACTTGAACATGAACATAATTGTTTACCTTTCGGACTTTGCAACGCGCCCTTATTTTTACAAAGATTCAGACCACTTCTCGATCACTTGAGAACCTAGGGTCTCACCTGAGTCGCCTATTTAGACGAAATTTTAATCATTAGTCCAAATCACTATAAAACATTCGAAAACGGTTATTGACGCATTAAAATTTTGGGATTATATTACATTTGAGAAAAGTGCTTTACAACCATCGCAGGCTTGGTTTTGGGTTTATCTTCGATTCGACCTAATTGTTGCAAAACAGAAAGAACGTTGTGTTCAAAGATACTATAATATAACACAATGTAAACAGCCAGTAATTAATCCAGGTATCGGGTATTTCTACAATTATTAAGTCCGCCTCTCCTAGCGTCGCTATCTTGCTTCGAACCCATGCATCGAATAGCCCGGCCCGTCCCGTCAGCCAGGTCCAAGTACTTCCAGTCGACCAGTCAATCCAGTGGACCAGTTGGACTCCTTGAAGATAGTTGTACTCTCTGGTCGCTATAGTTCAGGAGTCAGGGCGGCTTGGATATACAATCTCTGTTGTTGTCCATAACAGCCGCCCCCATCAGGAGTTGGATTCCATGAACCATACCAGCCCCATCAGCAGTTGGATTCCATGAACATAGTTGTATTCTCTGGTCGCTATAGTTCAGAACTCAGAGCGTGCTTGCATATACAATCTCTGTTGTTGTCCATAACAGCCGCCCCATCAGGAGTTGGATTCCATGAACCATAACAGCCTCATCAGCAGTTGGACTCCATGAACATAGCAAGTCGCTTCTCTGATCGCTATAATTCATGGCGTGCTTGGATTATTACAATCTCTGTTGTTGTCCATACTAGTCCCCTCAGGAGTTGTGTTTACGTGCTATACTTTGTCCCTCGGTTTCTGGACTTTTTTCTGGACTTTTCTCTGCTCACATGTGTCGATCGGTTTCTGAAATTGCACTTGGGTATTTTGTGTCGACTTCCCCTTAAATGGACTCGACTTACATCAGAACCTTTTTGAAGTTTGTAGTTTAAATCTTCAGTTTATACTGAGCTGCTCAACAAAGCGCATTTGTATACTTATTCATAATAAAATATATAAAGATAGGTCCAGCTCTCTGGTTCGGTGTCAACCCTTCGTAGGAGTCAACAGGTTGGATTACATGAACATAGTTATATTCTCTGATGGCTATTGTTCAGGGCGTGCTTAGATATTACAATCTCTGTTGTTGTCCATAACAGCCCCATCCGGAGTTGGATTACCTGAACCTAGTTATTCTCCGATTATGCTCTGACCGCTATAGTTCAGGGCGTGCTTGGATTATTACAATCTCTATTGTTATCCATACCTACCAGCCCCATCCGGAGTTGGATTCTTACAATCTCTATTGTTGTCCAGAATACCTCATAACTCCCCATCTAGAATCGCTGCTGGAGACTAATTCAGCTGGGTCAAAAGGGCTAGAAGTGCCCATAGAAGTCACGACACTATCATCATGTCTTCATCCAATCTTGTCACCGGTCACCCACCCTTAGCCAACTACATCGCTTTAGTCCCGTCGGTCTTCAACGGGGAAGTTTACAATTTCAGTCCCATTATTGGACCCTGCTGTGAAACAAATTAGTGGCGATTGCCACTTGGCAGTTTCCTTTTTTTTTGACAAGCTTTTCCTGAGCACTTCAACGCCGCACAAGAAACAAAGAAGCCACCTAGCTTCTTCAGAAATTCCTCTTCGGACGTTACCTTCTTTCAAGCCAGGACTTCGGCTACACCGGTCCCAAACTCCCGGTCCATCTGCACTCAACCGACCGGGTTTTACCTCCCGGCCCAAATAAATATTCGGATGAAGAAGGAGGAGGGGAGGCGATACCAATTACTGGACGCTTAAGTAACTTTCTGAGTAACTCATTTAAGCTGGATCTCCGGTTAGACAATTTATAAACAATGTGTCTTCACACGAATCAACTCAAGGAGCCCCTTTTTTACGATTTAAGTCGCTCAAAGAGATCGAATATATTTTTAAAACTATTATCCGATAATGAACATATCCGCATCAGCAAAACACGATTTAGACTGGTGGAGTGAGTCACTTTCACACAGTCGGGGAACGAACCTATGTAATAATTTTGCCCTAGAAATCTATTAAGACGCTCCAAAATCTGGTTGGGGCGCCGTTATCAATGTTCTCGAATTAATGGCCGCTTTTAATGCCTTAAACTCCTTTGCCAAAGGAAGGTCCAACTGTCATATTCTTCTTAGTTTCGACATACATACAACACATAGGCAGTGTCAGATTCCCCAGGTTCAACACGGTTGCCAGGGATATATTTTGGCAGTGGTGCGAATAACGCAACATTTTCCTTACTGCTTCCTATATATGTACATACGAAACATAATGTTCAAGCAGACAAAGAATCCCCTTTTTTTTTTTAAAAAAAAAAAACCTAAATTATGTAATTCTGCGTTTCAACAAATTTGTAGACATTTTGATACCACTTCGATTGAACTGTTTGCAACCAAATTAAACGCCAAATGCATTTAATGTATTTCGTGGAAACCGGACCCAAACTCTATCGCAAATAATGCATTTATATACGGTATCTTTTGAAAACAATTTTTTTATGCCTTCCCACCATTTTCCTTAATTTAAAATTGTTGGAGAAAATAGTAGATTAAAGGACGAGGGGCATACTAGTCCTACCAACTTGGGTTACACAACCCTTGTACCCAGTTTATCGAAAGCTATTACTCAGCAACCCCTTCTTCAACGAACTAAGAATCCACTTTTAATTCCTTTTAGGAACAGTCATCCCCTATGGAGAAAGATTATCCTGAAGGTTAGCATTTTATCAGGACCTCAATTATTGAAAGGGCACATGCAAAATCAGGCTTAACCGCCATAAAATCGTCAGTCTCCGCACAGACAATGAACCAGTACAGTGTATACCTTCACAAATGATGATTATTTTCTAAAGATCTACACTGTAACTCGTATTCAGATTGCATAGACACAGTTACCATATCCTTCAATAATAATCAATTGACATCTGACGCATTGTATTCAACTGTGAGTTTTGCGCAGTCAGCACTTTCCTTCATTTTTGCAATTCCTGAAGAGCATCAGAATTTTCTTAAAAGGTTTCGAAAGCTTAGACCATCAAAACCCAAATACCAAACAATCTGGGATACCTCATCAGTTCTCTTCTATTTATCAGAGTTCTATCCTCTAGAGACAGTCTCAATCTCTATAATCTTATAATCAAATTAGGACCTTATTAGCTCTAATATCAGCACATCGACCACAGACTCTGTCCAAGGTTAGACTGCACAATATCATAAGGTGTGATGATAGAGCCTAGAGATAACCATAATACCCGATAGAATTAAAACCTCTTCGGTTAAGAACTCTTAATCAGTATTAATTATTTTGTTTTTCCCTGAAAAACCACATTTATGCCTCGTATCATTAATTGAATCATCCATATCTAGGGCTCAGGCCTTGCGAACCCAGAACTATACACGTCTTAATATTAACCTACAGGAAACTGATTTCTCCAGCCTCTCCCCAAAGAATTAGTAAATGCTTTAAATTTGCCCTCTCCTCGGCGGGCGTTGATACTACTTGTTTTTCAAGCTACAGTATTAGACATCCCGCTACTTTAGCCGCATGAAGAACCGAAGTTCCGATTGAAAAAATCGAAAGACTGGCTGGCTGAATCACTAGCTTTCAAATGCCACCTTTGTCGTTAACTGCAAACAGTTTTGCTAGAGGCATAGTAGGCTAAAGCTATTCTATAATGTTCTGTTTTATGTACCATGGAAATCAAACGTTATTAAATTTGGAAGTTTCATCTTCCCTGTTACAACCCCTAGAGCGTTAACTTTGAACGTCTACAAGTTGTCATTGTCATTCGAGAACGGCAATACGAAATATAATTGATAGATCAAGTGATTTACCTCTAAGGAAAGTTGATCGAAATTATATGAGTATTGCCGTTTGAAGAATTACAATCCCCCCCAAACATCTCCCTCCCGTGGGGTCCTTAACGCTTTAGAACTACCCTCAAATTCGCAATGAGAATATAATACGTGCGAGACGAGAGCTGGGGCCAGCGTGTTGGGTGCAGGCGATAAGTGGATTATATTTATTTTAAACATTCGTGGTGGAGCGCAAGAAACTGCGACTACAAGTTGTCATTGTAATTCTTCGAACGGCAATACTCATATAATTTCGATCAACTTTCCTTACAGGTAAGTCACTTGATCTATCAATTCTACCTTCCTTTTGCGTGGCACAAATAGTCATCTAGCTGTTAGTCGGGTATAAAATATATTAGACCTACAACAATATTGGGCTATTGTATAAAAGCAACTAAGAATGATGAATATAGAAATAAAGGTCGAATTTCAGAAACTTTTTCGTTTGTACTTGACTTTATTGTTACATTCTTCAATGTCTACAGACAGTTTTCAAAACCCCATTATACTGTCATTAATTATTATTTTAGTACAAATTTACTAATCCCTTGCTACTTCAGAAGTTTCTCTTCAATTATGAATATGACCCTTAAGTTAATCGACGATCGGATGAAGAAACACTACAGAAAACAATATACATTTATGTAATTATAAATTCCTGTCGCGAGGATGATATTACAGACGCTTTTGATGGCGTGTCAAATCCAATTGAGTTAAATGGAGAAAAAAACATTGGCAAATATATTTAATAGTTCAAGTCCAAGCGACAAATTGAGAACAGCAAAATACGAACCGAATCTGGTAATTTCCAGACGTAAGATGCTCAAAAATGATTTGGTGTTAGCTCGTGCCGACCTTAAACCGTAGAATTGCGGTCAATTAGCTTTGTGGGTAACATAATTGAGGGTTTTACATTACATGCGTTCAGATACAGGGTATCTAATATAAACGGATTTATCGTTCAGTTTATAAATGACAGATAAATGTCACACTATTTTTATGGATTTTCCGGGGTTGTGTCTAACGATAAAACGTTGTATTACACTCGTTCCTGTGTAGATTGAACGCTTTACGCCACTCGTTTCACTCGTGCTTTTATAAACCCCTTGGGGCGTAAAGCGTCCAATTTACACAGGACCTCGTATAATAAACTACTATTAAAGCTCTAATAATTATTGCATAAAAAGAAATAAAACAACCGAAGTAAATATCACCATGTTAATCATTACTTTAAATGTATGTTAATCTGCCTCTCTATTTTTCGGCGTGTGCAAAATTATTATCGGCTGACAAAACAGGCATTGTCTTGTTTTTACTTTGGTCACTGTCCTTATATCTCCTGATTCCACAATACAAAGTACAATTATATTGTTGCGTTGCGAAAGTAAACTTATCGATAAATGAGTACAATTAATATCGAGTACAAAGATCAGCAATTTTATACTTTAATTTTGTTAATATTTTTAAACAAAAAGTACCTATTTCGAAAAAATTAAATATCTAACTTTTAGTTTGATAATAATAACTGTGTGAAAGGATGTCTTCATTTGGTACCAGAAGATCAATAGTGCTCATTTGGATGCACTCTATTGCGCGTTCTTATTCTTCAGTTATTTTTTTTGATCATTATAATTTTTTTTATTCTACACATTTCTTTTGTATTCTGCTCAGATCCATAATTTCAGGTTCAAAGACCGAAAACGCTCACTGAGCGAGTCGGACTCTTAGGTACACGAAGGGTTTCGTCCCACCAGCACGTACAAACACGTTTCTTGTATAGAGACCCCTTTTATTTTTAACTTTATTTTTTATTTCATTTTTATTATTTGTTGTTATAGCGGCCTTAGTAGTACACACTCTGTGAAAATTTCAAGTGTCTACCTATTACGGTTCAAAAGATACAGCCCTGTGACGGACGGACGGATAGTAGCCTTAGTAATAGGGTCCCGTTGGCACCCTTTGGGTAGGGAAAAATTACCACAACGCGTTGTGGCTTCTCAGATTCGACCACAACGCGTTCTAAAAACTCAAAAAAAAGTTCGGAAAACTCGCGAAATTAGTGTTGTGGTTCTTTAAGTATTTGCTCACAACGCGTTGTGGTACTGAAAAAATGTTAGGAGGAGGAGGAGGAGGCGAAGTTGGAGGACTCGGGACGTTTGCATCGGGGGCGCGTTGACCCACTGGTGGTCGGGGTACAAGAACGGTCTCGATACGGTGCCGCGAAGTATTTTATTTCGGGGAATTTGTCACCACGGTGTCGGGAAACAGGAAAAACTTAGTAACTTCGTTACAACAGTATTAAAGCTAAATCTGGCCAGGAATAAAAGCACAAAAGGTTCCCCACAGAGTACCGACTTTGTTTTTTATTAATTAATTAATTAATAAAATGACTTAACTTGAAATCCAATCATACATTTTTTTTGTATCGGAGTAACCATTAACATCTACTCTGGTAAATTTGTCGATGTTTAATCTTATAATCAAGTAGAAAAATATCAAAAATTTATGGTGTAAACTCAGTGCGAACGAGAGCGTAATAAAAAGTCACGTAACATTGACACATGTCACACGACTTTATTGCGCTCTCATAAACCACAACGGATTGCATTATGCGTGTGGAACGTTTCGTTAATTTCGTAGATTTTATGTGATTTAGTGTTTTAAAAAAGCTTTAAAAAACTGTTTACTAATATTTCATTTAACAGGTTTTGATACATAAACATATTGTGATAGATAAAGAGAAAAGATCATTTCTTCTGGAAATCCTCAAAGTCCGAATTTTCACGAGACCGAAAGTAATATTGATCCGTATTTTTAAACACTCCGTATATAATAGTTATGCACAAAATTTTTATTGATATTGTGATGAGTCTAAGCTCTTCCCGCCAACAATTTGAAATTAAACGTCAATAAATGAAATGTGATCGTCTAGAAACAAAGACAGAAGGAGGGACTTACGTTGTGTTTTTTTTTTTTGACAAGACAACAGTAACGGGAAATTCAAACCAAACCTACCAGACGCAGAACCAGGTTCTTTGAATGCAGGTGCGCGTTGGAGGCAGAGCGTAGAGCAACAACACAAATTAGGGATTTATCAATTTATTTGCTTTAGAGGTCTTATGGTCGAACTTTGATTAATAATTGACTTTTGTAACATTTTATTTAGTAACAATTTTGGCTAATTTCACTAATTTAAAAATTATAGCTGACTTCATGACTCTTAACAATAATTTTGTTAATTCATACAATTACAATTAATTTAAGTGAATACAATATTTGAATAATTCATGACAAACGTTAATTCCAACAATTGTACCTGACGAGAGTGTTCCCAAATTACAAGTATAGAAAAGTGAAGTTATTACAACATCCCATACCCATTAACAACCCAATCAGTAAAGTTACAATTTAATCAAAGCAGTGAGTGTTTCCTTTCTTTCGCCAAATTCAATTTCATGAACAACCCGAAATCTACGATAAATAAAACCCTTTAAATTTTATACACGAATCAACTTGTTTGCAAGGATGAGTTATCATTTCAACGCCCTTTTTGGTTGCTAATAAATTTGGAATACATTTGAAAAGACGAAATGGACAATTTTATGCATCGCGCCAAGCTGGTATCGAGATGAGTAAATGCGAGTTCAGTCAGCCCTTTTAACCCGTACCGTACACCTCCTGCATCCCTACTTGAGATACAAAACACCCGCCACAGAACCGGTACCCCACATCGTCTTACTCATCAAATAAATAATAATACACATATACTGGCCGTTTCAATCGAAACGAGCCACCCTCAATAACTTTTTAGGAAAAGAGATTAAGAAAAATCTAAAAACAGGTCAATTTTTATCTCGAGGGGGACATGTTTTGATGCAATAGTAAGCAGGCTTGGTGCAAGCCCATACCCCTGACAGGAGCAACCTCGATTTTTTAAATAGGGAATAGGGGTCGAGTAACATGTCGTTTGAAAGGTCTTTTAATTGTCTTTTCAGCCACATAAGTATATTTTATTTACGTAGTCTATAAGTTAGTAATTAAGATAAAACTTTTTTTTTACGGATTTTTTTTGTATTTAGAGATGCTTGCAATTATTAACAATAAAAAACTTGCAATCAACAATGTTAGACAATCTGTGTTTTTGTACAATTATTTGCGTATTTATTATCTTATCGGTTTTTGGCTAGAGCTAGAGAACGCATTGGTATTTCAACAGGATGGAGCACCACCTCATTATGATGCGCCAATACGGCAGGTCCTGGACAATAACTTCCCCGACCACTGGATTGGTAGACAAGGTCCTGTAGAATGGTCAGTTAGATCGTCCGATTTGACTCGCCTGGATTTTTATTTGTGGGGACACCTCAAGTCCAAAATTTATGCGACAGGGCAGCTTCTCTGGAAGATTTGCGACAAAAGATTATCCTGGTATCTCGACAAATAACACCGGAAACGTTGCGTAACCTAAAAAGCGTATTTCATAATCGTCTGTCTGAGTGCATGGAAGTCGATGGAAATCATTTTTAACATTTCATATGAAGTCAAATTTAGTGTTCAATGCTACAGTTGCTTTATCGCTCAGGAAATTAACACGACTATTTTGTTTTCAGTTTATTTATTTACTTATTGTTAAGGATTGGTATAATTGAGTATGGATGACGACAAATTTGATTACAGCATTATTCAGATCAATAATAAATTGTCTAATAATGTTTATTGCAAGCTTTTTATCGCTAATTTAGGCATTCCTAAATACAAAACAAATCCGTAAAAAAAAATTAATTACTAACTTATAGACTATGCAAATAAAAAAATAATTATGTGGCCGAAAAGACAATTAAAAGACCTTTCAAACGACATGTTACTCGACCCCTATTCCCTATTTAAAAAATCGAGGTTGCTCCTGTCAGTCGTATGGGGTTGCACCAAGCCTGCTTACTATTGCATCAAAACATGTCCCCCTCGAGATAAAAATTGACCTGTTTTTAGATTTTTCTTAAATATCTTTTTCTAAAAAGTTATTTAGGGTGGCTCGTTTCGATTGAAACTGTCTGTATAATAATTATAGTAAGGCTACTTCGAATTTTTGTTTCAATCAGAGAGGGAGTTGCATTTGAAAATGGTGCGAATACCAGCTTATGAATGTTAATCTTATTAAGGAAAATTAAAGAACAGGGTTCAAACGATAAACAATCAAATCTACCGGCTTAAATGAAATTTGGATCACTTCGAATACAAAAACAAAGAAAAACCAACGCGCGGCCATGTTTCCTTTATGCAAACAAAAGAAAATGACCGTTACAAACGCAGCGTCCCTTTAACCTTGAAATAACAACTAACACAGATCAACACGAAACGAACCAACAATAATTATTAACAAAACTGCGTGTGAAACTTTGTTGATGCAACTTAAATAATTTGGGAACTCTCTCCTAACAGGACTGAACTGAACAAAGACTAAAATACTTAGATATTTCTTCATATTTTTGTAATAATGTTAGTACATATTTAGCAGATAAAGTGTAACCTACTAATCCAAAAAAAAAAAACAACTCAGAAACATATATACCAATATTTTAAAATAAACTAATTCAATGCTGCAACCTGGAAGAACGTGTCCCATCAGTTACGCCCGTATTTTGAAAGATATCAAAAGGGGTTTTCGGGGGACGATCGCCACACGATACCTTCACAATTTAAAATTATTAGGAATCATATACAGAGTGTTCTAATATGACTAATATACCAAAGTTATGTTTTTTTTTTAATGGAATGGCCTGTATATTAGCGGGTTAATTGAAAGAGCAATTAATGCTGAGTAAAATTATATAAGGTACTACAGGTTTATTATGGATGGTTCTTGAGATCAAAATTAGCGTTTTTTTTTTTAAATTTGCAGAGATCATTCCAACAGATAACTGAATATTTTTCTGTAAATAGTTTTTTGTAGTACCAAACTTTAATACACACTGATGGAAAGTCATCTAAATGGATATTTGTATACAGGGTGTATGGTTTCGCAAAATGTATAATAACTTTTTTTTTTAAATGGAACACCCTATATTCCAAATAACATTTCTGTCAATATATGGTTTCCTCCGCAAATGTTAGTACTTTTGATAATTTTTACGTTTGTTCTTGTTGACAGTTATCCTGTAATAAATAGTTTCACTTTTGCGATTTTATTAATTTTACGAAAAAAGAAATTGATGAATATGGTATAGAAATTCCTTTTCGGCCACAAAAATTTACAACGTTTTGAAAACACTGGAAACGTGGTCTACAAGAAAAAACTATTAATTGGTAGAAGAGTAGGCGAAAACACTTTTACTAATGTTAGAAGAAAATCTTCACTCCAGTACAAATGAAACTGCTGCCCAATCTGATATTTCGAAATCTTCAGTAAACCGTTGAACTGCATCAAGAATTGTAAGAAGCTTATTTTGCAAAAAGAGTGGAATTCTGCCAAATAATGGACAATCTTCTAGAAAGGAATAGAATTTTGTTCAGTGATGAGGCGACCTTTAAGAGTAATGGGCATGTCAAGAGGCATAACATGCATTATTATGCCACTGAAAATCACCACTGGATGCGGACGATTGATTATCAGAATAAGTGGTCCTTAATGTGGTTGCAACAGGATGGAGCTCCTTTACATTTCTATAGGAATTTAAGAAGATATTTGAATGACTGGTTGCCGAGACGTTGGATTGGTAGGAGCGGTCCTGTCGTGTCCACCTCTCGGTGTCATTTCTGAAGTAATTTAATAAATTATACAATAAACGACTCTACATGGCACCAAGTCCAAGGCGATCTGATCTTAATACGCGATTTTAGCAATTTCGGGAAACTTTCTAGGTTTTTGTAAAAATGACCTATGGTACATTTGCCGACACAAACCATACATTGAAAAAAAGCTAATTAAAAATTTTATTTGGTGGTATAATGGAATATAGGGTGTTCCATTTGAAAAAAACATAACTTTGGTATATTACTGATATTAGGACACTCTGTATATGATCTCTAATAATTTTAGATATGTGGCTATCGTCCTCCGAAAACCCCGTTTTGATATCCTTCAAAATAACCTCTGGGTCACCCGGTATGTGTTTCCATTTAGATATATTAAGAGCGCGTGATCATTTCATAATTGTTGGAACAATTATTAATTATATTGCGGAAAATGCAATTGTAGCAAAAAAGGAAGTTGGAAAAAGCACGTACACCGGAACTGTGAATTTTCAGCAGTTAGCATTTCTTTAAAAATAATGTGTTTACAAAATTTGATTTAAAATCGTCGGGAAATACCAAACCTGAAGCATTCTACAAGGATATTATATCTACAATTGCAGAATATAAGCAGTTCCCACATTTTTATAAATTTCTGAAATGCCGTAATTTTTTCCATTTAAATTTCGTAGGTGCACGCAATAGCAACAAAGAGAAAACATTTTTTTAAGAGACAAGGGTTTCCAGCTTACGTACTTCTTAACAACAATGTAATATGTACAGCATTTTTCGTGCATTCTACGTATTTTATGCTCTAGGTGTTACAGATCACCTTAATTTTTATTTTAAAACGTTAGCAAAAAACGGTTGAACAGTTCAAAAGTTCAAACGTAATTAAATGTAGTAAGTCACATTAAAATGTAAAATACAAACAATTTAGCTACAAAAAATCGTTATCGGCTTTCTTGCAGATGTTTACAAACATCAAAACAACATATTATATCAGTATCAGCACAGTTGGAACGTCATTATTTTTTTTTTCATTTTTTATAATTATTAAATACGTACGTAGACGTATTCTCACTTTTATGTAAAATTGCTACGGTAATATAAACAACTAAAATATAAAATACGATTGTTTATAATTTTGTTCAGCCCAAATACGTTTATAATACGTTCATTTGAATCATGAATGACTAATCATTAATGGTGTTGTCCAACTCAATGTTTCATACGATGTCAGGATCACGTATCCCAATCGATGCCTGCTGAGGTTTGCCTCAGGGCTCCAAGTTGTGTGCCCTACATTTTCACATTATCATAACTGATGTTTCACGTACTCATTTCTATCGAAAAATAATTTTGACGACTTAAAACCATTTGCGAATCTTAAAATTGTAATCCAATTTCGTAAAATACTCAAATATGTATAATTACCTGGTCTTCATAAATGATTCATACATCGTGTTCGAAATTAATTATTTTAGGCTCTACAAAGTTCTACAATGGGGTTTGCATAACCGTTGAACTAATCCTTTGATATTACAATTTGGGGCCATTTCCGGTAAAATTTTGTTGCAGACGGTTCGCATAAATGAAACGCAATTGTGATCATGCATCTCATATTCAGGAAATTTAATTTCATCAGTCTATACCACGAAACGCTATATATTCAGTGATGTCTTTTACGCAAGTTGCCAAATAACCATAAATTAAAATTTTAGGTCCCAGAACATAATCGTAAAACGGATATTTTTATTATGAGTTGTCGAACTAAAGTTCTTGGGAAATCATCTGGTTTTCTAATTTTCTATATGTGGTCAATAGAATTTTTAATTCAAGAGACCGTTACTTCTCCAACATCCGCTCTTCTTGGTCCTCATAATAAAAAAAAAAATTAAAGTAATATTGTTGTACCCGTAAAAACTAAATTATTATAAATATAAATTCAACATTCTTTTGGTTTATAAATATAAATGTCTAACTTTTGTTTGTAGATAGATACAAATAGGTATTTCTGATTATTGGTATTTCTGCCCCCGATTATTATTACATTTTTGTTAGAAATACATACATAATACATAGTCCATTGAAATAGGTCAATAAATCAATAAATTATTCAAAATGGGTAACATGTAGTTAAAAAATTCCAAATAGAAATTATAAAGCATGAAATTCTACATAAAATGTCTTTTGACTATTTTTGCTGTTATTAAAATTAACAGAGTTTAGGGTGGTATTAAGTTAAGGGATGTTTTGTCTAACAGTTATTTTAGGTATTTTATTTGTTAGTTTTAAGTGACTAAAAAACTCCTGTCATATTGCCATTCGTTACACAAAACATTGCATTTCATAACTGGTTACATAAATATCTATTCAATCACTAGTGACCAAAATTTAATTTTACTCACTAGTGACCAAAAGTGCAATACCAGGACTATGTTTTAAATGTCAGTGTCATCAAGCAATGTCAAGCAATGTCACATCAAAAATATCTTTTCAAGATCCCTTGTTGTTGAAAAAATACAACTGTTGGACAAAACATCGTACATCACACGTGACCGAAATGCCATTGTATAAGCTCGTGATATGTGAGATGTGTTCAAATATCTCACTCGCAGACAATGAAGCATTTCTGTTAATTGTACTATAATCTAATCTACTATTAATTTTTTTTAAATTTAGGTACTCAGTGAAATATAAAATTTATTCTCAATAGTAATAGCACGAGAGGTCAAAATTTTGCTGACAATAATTTTTGCGATTCAGATACGAGTTTCTGTTGCGACGAAAATAATGACGAGTTCTTGCACGAGTCATTATTTTCTCAAGCAACAGAAAGGAGTCAATCTGAAGAGCAAAATTGGCGGCAATATTTAGACCTCAAGTCCTATTTGGCTTGACAATTTTATTTGTAAATTGTAATGGCAAATAGTTGTCACTGGAATAAAGCTTGTCGAAAAATTGCCACTAAAATAATTGTCCAATTGGTTGTTTATTTAATAAAACACAAATTAAATTATCAGAGAAATAGATATTTCTATTTTTAACAAAAAAGTTATAATAGTTTTAATTTTTGAATTTTTATTTTTTTATACCATGCAATCTTTCGTTTTCAGACAGGAATAAATGTGTTTACCTGTTTAAATTTTTTCTATACCTACGACACTGCTCTTGTGATGTCACGATCACTAAAAAGTCACGAGAAGTCGTGTGCATTATCATTTCGTTTGGTGTGACAATTATTATTGCTTCAATGTCTTATTAAGGTTACCAGATCTGATTACTCCCATCAACGTCAACAAAATCCTCGAATTTATTTAAGGATATTCCGATTAGATAGTTTTTAAAAATCAAATCATGATATGAGGTATATTCTACAATAATTATTGTACAACAATATTTTTAGAATGATTCAGGTTTGGTATTTCCCAACGCTTTACGGCAACACATTCTCTTTGAAAAAATTGTTCCGGTGCTTTTTTCTACTTCATTTTTTGCTAAAATTACATTTTTCCCAGTGTAAGTAGTAATTATTTTTCCAACAATAATTATGAAATGATCTCAGCTTTCAATTAATTTTAAACTACCGGGTGTTGTGGAAACGGATGTAAATATTTTAGGGGGTGGTAGTGAAGTGAAGGGCTTTATAGGATTCGATTTTCTTAACGATCGGTTCACGGACTGTATTAAATCCTTGTGAGAAGAATATTAACCAACTCAGCAATATCATAACGTCATAATTCAATTGTGTATTGCCAGCCAAGGACGACATTATGAGCATTAATTGCATTCTATTTATTTTCCTATTTATTTAAATACACCTTTAAATAATGTATTTGTAGAGAAATATTTGCAGCGGTCGTCGCGACGGCAAGTTGGGAAACCCAAAAGGTCCTAAAACCTTTACCTGACTGGCGGCGCTCACGCCCGCCACTGAGTCAAAATCGAACACTCAATCCGACAACGGTCAACATACAACAGCCGCAAGGGCACAATTCAGTCTAAAACCAGGACAAAGTTCAAATTCAGTACAAAACTAGACCGGGAGAAGAAACGTTCACTATCAATCTTCAACTATTCGTAATATACAACTTCATTAAGTTCGCGAGTGGTTCAATACAAATCCTAACATATGGTCCTTCGAGTAACAGTATTAATATTAATAATAATGCAGTGGCGGGCATAAGTTTTCCTAGCAAGCTCCATCTCGGAAACTAACAACTTTTGAAACAATTTTATTTGAAAAAGTTGTTTGAAATGGCGAGTTCTACCACCCCCTAAAATATTTGTGTCCATTTCCATAATACCCTGTATACAACGGGTCCCAGAAATTAAATAATTTTAACCAGTAGTAGAAGAAGAATTTTTCTTAATAAAATTTTGCCCTAAACCCCGTAGTTATCGAGTTAAAATTAATGGAAATTTTGACGTTAATTTAGTTACCCGCCATTGAACCGTTCGGTTGATTGATAATAACCTCAACAAAAAACTTCAGAAAACATCAAGAAACAATCTAATAGAAAAATATGAAAATGAAAATTGTGACGCCTACTAGCATTCGGATTTTCGTCTGCCCATAAGTGCGCATTATTTAAGTTAAAAATACCGTCTCTGGTACTTCAATTTGGCTTCTGGTTTATTAAATTATTATTATTATTAAATCCTCGGGCTATAAAAATTGGACTTTCTGTACGTGATAGGGATACAATTGCGTATATTCTTCGGTGGGCGGACACAAATTAGGCACACGGCGATTTGGGGAGCCTTGCATGCCATGTCCGAGAATGGTAAAAAAAATTTGAGATTTCGAAAAAGTGGTTGTTGCTCTGGTTACACGTTGTATGTTTCTGAGATTTTTTGTTTTTTTTTTTAACTTTTACACTTTATCTGCTAACACTTATTACTGAAACATGTTTAAAATTCAGGTTTTTGATAACATCTTATCATTTTCATACAAACTATTATGGATTTTTTGATAATTTAAAGAACTTTGATACTAACATATTGTGAGATTACATAAAGTTTACATATTGACCTATTTTCCTTTAATTTATAAACTATAAAGAAACATAAAAAATTAAATAATTCTTGATAACTGGTATCTCGTAATTAATTAACTAGACAAAACTGGCAATAATTTAATATTTAAAATTTTGTTTATAAAATTAAATTGTTTAACTATGTGCTTCATTTTTTATATTATGTAAACTAGCAAGTCGTCGCACTAGGTATACGTATAGTAGTTTTAAGGTTATGGTATCTATATTTCAAAGCACAGATCTACGATAAAATATCTACGGTAAATTTACTGTTAATAAGTATAACTTACACCTGAATAGGTAAATACTGATATGTACTACGACGGATATGTATAGTAAATTGATATGTACTATCAGTGACTATATCTATATACGTACTATGTAGGCACCTGTTATCCATTTAGATATTTTTCTCTCAAGTCAAGAATTTAGTTATTATTAAATAAGTACGTAAACAAGACCATGAACATTAATTTGAAAACATAAAATTAATAGATAAATATTGAAACATTGAAAAAAAAAAAATTGACGGTATCGCTTTCGTTTCAGAAATAGTTACCTACTTAAAAGTGAGATCAAAGTTTAGTGTCACATGCCAGTGTTAATAATTATGTTCCTACTAAAATCTCAATTTAATACTTGTTTACTTTTACATAAATGTTTAACAATGGTTTTACAAACTAACCTTCAGCTCAGCTGTTTTTAACTGTATCTATCATGCCTCCGTACCTACGTCACATTAACGTGTATCCAACTAGGTAAATGCAAATAAGATCAGCTCGAAATTTAGAATTTAAGTAATTAAAAAATGATAACAAAAACAATTAAAAATCCTGTCACCGACCAATTTAAACATTTCCCACATTTTTATAAATTCAAGGCCGTGACCAAAAACCGCCTTTCTTTCCCTAAACGCATTCTTCAACTTTTTCTTCCTTAACCTCCATCTTGCAAAAATGCAAAAGGCGCGCCGCCATTTTTACCATCGGCACGTGCCGCACGTCACCACCCGCGACGTCATAAACCCTAAGGCAACCAACGGATTTTTAATTCCTTGGCAACTAAGTCACCTCTTGCATCAGATTAACACACCCGCGATCTCGACCAATCAGCGACCGGATTAAAGTCGAGCCCAATGATCTCAGCTCAAGGCTAGAGGCGATGGTTTCAAAGATCGTCTGACAAATCCATGTTTACGAGATCACTTCCTCGAACGGGGCAAAGTCTGAATTTTTACGTAATCGTACTGCGACGGTTGTGCGGAAAAGCACGAAAATATTTAAATGGGAACAAAGAGAGTAGAATGGTGAAAATGGAATGATGCAATTGTGCAATTTTCGGGCTCATTTCTCAAATGCCTACAATCCCACATCCTATTTCGCAAGGACTGGTTTTGTAATTTTTGCGGGTTGTGAAAAATATTTTGAAAAACAATTCCTACAATAGGTGTAGATAAGTGTTATCAAAATAACCGTACTCTGTACAGTTCGCATTGCGAGTCCCCTCTCCAACAATAGGAGGGAGTCCCCAGACGGACGATATAAGGGTCGTCTGGCAGTTTTCGATCATTATTCCTCCACAGTTCTTTGTCAGTGAATATTTCGGTATTCGTTTTTGCTTCTAAAGTAAACTCTAATTCTGGCTCATACAAAGGTTAAACTCGTTGCCAAATATCACAGAACGAACTGTTTTGTGTCCGATTGTGACAAAATCTACTTCAAATATATTTTCGGGTATTATTCTATGTACCACAAGAGTTACACTTAATTCAAAATGCCAGAATTCGTTGAGAAAAAGTCCAACACGTAAGTTTTTTCCGCCTATCTTTTGTGATTGTAAGAAATTTTAACACTTTCTTTGTTTTGCAGATTTTCGACCGTTGTTGGTCGGTTTGCCAAACAGGCCGGCCACCCCAACGTCGGTCTCTTCAACCACCTGAAGGGAATTAGCGTGGTCAATGGAGACCTGAAGAATTTGTCCCCGAAAGTCCGAGCCTACGTTGAAGAAAATGTAGATTTATGCCAACCAGAGAAGATACACATTTGCGATGGCACTGAAAACGAAAACAGTCATCTTCTTAGCCTACTGCAGCAGCAGGGCACAATCGTGCCGTTACCCAAATACCAGAATTGGTAAGTGATATTCCTGTCTCTTTGTTTTCGATCCTCGCAGTGCTATAAAACTGTTATCATCTCGTTTTTTTTTTTTAGTTGGTTGGCCCGAACCAACCCCGCCGACACTGCTCGAGTAGAGTCCAAGACATTCATTTGTACCGAAAAGAGGGCGGAAACAATTCCAACCACCAAAGAGGGAGTCAAGGGAACTTTGGGGAACTGGATGTCCCCGCGCGACATGGACCTCGCCATCAAAGATCGTTTCACGGGCTGTATGAAAGGCAGAACCATGTATGTGGTGCCATTTTCGATGGGACCAGTCTCGTCGCCGTTGGCAAAAATTGGGATTCAGTTGACCGACTCGGCTTACGTGGTTGTCTCCATGAGGGTTATGACCAGGATGGGACTGGAAGTTCTGAATAAACTGGCCGATGGAACGGACTTTGTAAAATGCTTGCATTCGGTTGGCACTCCCGCCAGTGGGTTCGTGGAAATGGCGAGCTGGCCTTGCGATCCTGAAAGAACTATAATTTTGCACAGGTAGTAACTATAATAAAAGTTAAAACGTTGTATAATATTGTATTTCAGACCAAAGAACAATGAAATTGTGTCCTACGGAAGCGGCTACGGGGGCAACTCTCTCCTGGGAAAGAAGTGCTTTGCGCTCAGAATCGGTTCCACCATCGCTAAACGAGAAGGCTGGCTGGCAGAGCACATGCTTGTAAGTTCCTCGTCTACATTTCCGTCTCTTTTTCAGTTTAACTTTGCCTTGTTGCAGATCCTTGGAGTGACCAGCCCCTCGGGCCAAAAACGTTACATCGCTGCCGCTTTTCCCTCGGCATGTGGCAAGACCAACCTCGCCATGATGACGCCCAGTCTTCCCGGGTACAAAATAGAATGCGTTGGCGACGACATAGCTTGGATGCGTTTTGACGACAAAGGCCAACTCCGAGCCATCAACCCCGAAAACGGCTTCTTCGGAGTGGCTCCCGGCACCTCAAATTCCAGTAACCCCATCGCCATGAAAACCATCTTCAAAAACACTGTCTTCACCAACGTTGCCGCCACCAGCGACGGAGGCGTCTTCTGGGAAGGAATGGAGGATGAAATCTCCCCGGATGTTAAAATTACCGATTGGCACGGAAAGCCCTGGACTAAAGGCAGCAAGACTCCAGCTGCCCACCCCAACTCACGATTCTGTACACCTGCAGCCCAGTGTCCAATTATCGACCCCCAGTGGGAGAGTCCTGAAGGAGTTCCCATCTCCGCCATCTTGTTTGGCGGCAGACGTCCCGCTGGTGTGCCCCTAGTCTACGAAGCGAGAAACTGGAAGCATGGAGTTCTTGTGGGGGCAGGAATGCGCAGCGAAGCCACCGCTGCCGCTGAACACAAAGGAAAAGTGATCATGCACGACCCATTCGCCATGAGACCCTTCTTTGGTTACAACTTCGGCCACTACTTAGACCACTGGTTGAGCATGGAGAGCAAATCGACCACTTTGCCTAAAATCTTCCACGTGAACTGGTTTAGAAAAGATAATCAAGGAAAGTTCTTGTGGCCCGGATTTGGGGAGAACGCCAGAGTTTTGGACTGGATCTTGAGGAGGCTGGACGGAGAGAAGTGTGCTCAGGACACCGCCATCGGACTGATACCCAACACGGACGCACTGAACCTACAAGGTTTGAAAGAGCCGGTGAACGTGGAGGAGCTGTTCAGATTGCCCAAGGACTTTTGGCAAGAAGAGGTAAGCTCAATTTGTTTGTTGAAGGGTTTGAATAACATTGTTTCGATTTTAGGTCTATGCGATCGAAAAGTATTTCAGCGAGCAAGTGGGATTGGACTTGCCCGAGCCGATCCAGAAGGAGCTCAAGTTACTAAAACAAAGAGTTAACGAAATGTAAAGTTATGTTTAAATTTCAGATTGGCTGACATTATTACATGGTGTAATTATTATAAATTTACTTTTAAATTTAAACGTAAGACGATTGGTATACTTATTAAAATTTTTACTCTGTTTTATATAAAATATATGAAAGAATAAAATGAAACTGTTCCTTAATTCAAACAATTTAATAATCTGTTACGGAAATAAAAACAACAATAAATCAGCTGTAGACGAGAAATTAATCTTGTAACGATTTCTCGAAATAAGAGATTCCATGACGTTTGTGAAGGCGTAGGAAAGTTTTTAGCATAAAAGTATGACCTTAAATCAGTCGGGCATTTCTGTAAGATTAAATCCATACATCATAACATTGGTTTAGTTTTGTTTACATAAATCCAGTGCTGTGGTTTATTTCATAATGTTTTTTCTTGCCACAATTTAAGCTGCATTTACTACATGTCTGTTGATTCAGATCACCAAACGTACGATACAAGTAGTTATGTCGACAGCCACCAGATCAGAACTGATTGTTTACCTACGGAAGGTACTTTTTTGCGACAAAAACGCTCGATAAGTTTTTATTACTTAGATATTCTCGGTCAATGTGATGTTTGGAACTACTCGTGAAAATAAGGCGCGGAATAGAATGTGCGATTTCAAAAAAATGTGCTTGAAATGGCGAGTTCTACCACCCCCTAAAATATTTCTATACAATTCCATAACACCCCCCTATATGTATGTACTGCCATTTTATTAATTTTACGTTTTGCTGTTTCGCTAATTTCTCGGATGTGAAAAGACTATAATTTTATATTTAATAATATTAAATTGATATTTAAATTGGTAAAATTATTTGATAATTTATTTACTTTAATTTTATATCTTCACGACGTGAAATCGTTGATTCGTTGTATTTTGCTTTTGAAAAAATGTATATCTTCTGAACTCAACATCAGCCTACAATAAAACTCAAGGCCAATAAAGAAGAAGCCAGAAGATACATTTTGGCTAACATTTGAAGCAAATAAAAGCAGTCATAAGATGGAAAAATCATTTTAAATTTTTAATTTTTGGGTCATTTTCAAGGTCAAAATATTGGATTAGGTTAAAATTGCGTCGGACCATTTTGAAAGGGTATTTCATTGTCCATCTATTACTGTTATTAAATTGGAAAAAATGTCAGTAGGAACTGAGTAAAACAAATTTAAGTGGACTCGTGTCCTATATTCTCATCTATAATTCACCCCCATGTATACCAAAAATAAGCAGCCTAAACAATATACATATTCTATATACATACATAATATACAAATCTATATTTTTTTCACCCAATATAATTTATTAATCAATGTGTGTATTTATTTGTTTTTTCATTTGATGAGTCGGGGCAAGTCCCGCACTAGTCGTGCTCGTGGGTTCTGAGAACTATAATTCTGATAGAATCCCAGGGATAGAGTTATGCGGTGCATGATAGGGGGCGGTGTTGTACTATAATTGCTCATCCGAATTTCAGTATTGCTCAGAAATGAACTCGGAAAGTCGTAATTAATTAAAATTTCCGAAGCGAACTATACAAAAATAATTTTTGGATTCTATTTGCATTAGGACACTTGACAAGTGTCAAGTAAATCATCAGAAATCTGTTGCTAATTTCTGACAATATTTTAAACATCAAGGATTTTAGCCTAAAGAGACAAAATTGTAAAATGAACTCAAAAATTCGTAATTAATTAAAATTTCCAAAGCAAACTATACAAAATTAATTTTTAGATTCTATATGCATTAGGACACTTGACAAGTGTCAAGTAATTCATCAGAAATCTGTTGCTAATTTCTGACAATATTTTAAACATCAAGGATTTTAGCCTCAAGAGACAAAATTGTAGAGGCATTCAGAAATTGGTAATAAATTAAAATTTCTGAAGCGAACTGCACAGACCTTATTTTTGGGTCCTATATGTATTAGGATACTTGAAAATTGTCAAGTAATGTATCAGAAATCCGTTGTTAATTTTCGACAATTTTTTAAACATCAAGGATTTCGGCCTCAAGAACAAAACTGGAAAATGAACTCAGAAACTCGTAATTAATTAAAATTTCCGAAGCGAACTATACAAAATTAATTTTTGGATTCTATTTGCATTAGGACACTTGACAAGTGTCAAGTAATTCATCAGAAATTTGTTGCTAATTTCTGCCAATATTTTAAACATCAAGGATTTTAGCCTAAAGAGACAAAATTGTAAAATGAACTAAAAAATTCGTAATTAATTAAAATTTCCAAAGCAAACTATACAAAATTATTTTTTAGATTCTATATGCATTAGGACACTTAACAAGTGTCAAGTAATTCATCAGAAATCTCTTGCTAATTTCTGACAATATTTTAAACATCAAGGATTTTAGCCTAAAGAGACAAAATTGTAGAGGCATTCAGAAATTGGTAATAAATTAAAATTTCTGAAGAGAACTGCACAGACCTTATTTTTGGGTCCTATATGTATTAGGATACTTGAAAATTGTCAAGTAATTTATCAGAAATCCGTTGTTAATTTTCGACAATTTTTTAAACATCAAGGATTTCGGCGTTAAGAACAAAATTGGAAAATGAACTCGGAAATTCGTAATTAATTAAAATTTCCGAAGCGAACTATACGAAAATAATTTTTGGATTCTATTTGAATTAGGACACTCGACAGGTGTCAAGTAATTCATCAGAAATTTGTTGCTAATTTCTGACAATCTTTTAAACATCAAGGATTTTAGCCTAAAGAGACAAAATTGTAGAGGCATTCAGAAATTCGTAATAAATTAAAATTTCCGAAGCGAACTGTACAGACCTTATTTTTGGGTCATATGTGTATTAGGATTTTTGAAAATTATCAAGTAATTGATCAGAAATCTGTTGCTAATTTTCGACAATTTTTTAAACATCAAGGATTTCGGCCTTAAGAACAAAATTGGAAAATGAACTCAGAAACTCGTAATTAATTAAAATTTCGGAAGCGAACTATAGAAAATTATTTTTTTGATTCTATTTGCATTAGGATACTTGACAAGTGTCAAGTAATTCATCAGAAATCTGTTGCTAATTTCTGACAATATTTTAAACATCAAGGATTTTAGCCTAAAGAACAAAATTGGAAAATGAACTCAGAAATTCGTAATTAATTAAAATATCCGAAGCGAACCAAACAAAAATAATGTTTGGATTCTATTTGCATTAGGACACTTGACAAGTGTCAAGTAATTCATCAGAAATCTCTTGCTAATTTCTGACAATATTTTAAACATCAAGGATTTTAGCCTAAAGAGCCAAAATTGTAAAGAGGCATTCAGAAATTCCTAATTAATTAAAATTTCCGAAGCGAACTGTACAGACCTTATTTTTGGATCCTATATGTATTAGGATACTTGAAAATTGTCAAGTAATGTATCAGAAATCCGTTGTTAATTTTCGACAATTTTTTAAACATCAAGGATTTCGGCCTCAAGAACACAATTGGAAAATGAACTCAGAAACTTGTAATTAATTAAAATTTCCGAAGCGAACTATAGAAAATTAATTTTTGGATTCTATTTGCATTAGGACACTTGACAAGTGTCAAGTAATTCATCAGAAATCTGTTGCTAATTTCTGACAATATTTTAAACATCAAGGATTTTAGCCTAAAGAGACAAAATTGTAAAGAGGCATTCAAAAATTCGTAATAAATTAAAATTTCCGAAGCGAACTGTACAGACCTTATTTTTGGGTCCCATATGTATTAGGATACTTGAAAATTGTCAAGTAATTTACCAGAAATCCGTTGTTAATTTTCGCCAATTTTTTAAACATCAAGGATTTCGGCCTCAAGAACAAAATTTGAAAATGAACTCAAAAATTCGTAATTAATTAAAATTTCCGAAGCGAACTATACAAAATTAATTTTTGGATTCTATTTGCATTAGGACACTTGACAAGTGTCAAGTAATTCATCAGAAATCTGTTGCTAATTTCTGACAATATTTTAAACATCAAGGATTTTAGCCTAAAGAGACAAAATTGTAAAGAGGCATTCAGAAATTCCTAATTAATTAAAATTTCCGAAGCGAACTCTACAGACCTTATTTTTGGGTCCTATATGTATTAGGATACTTAAAAATTGTCAAGTAATGTATCAGAAATCCGTTGTTAATTTTCGACAATTTTTTAAACATCAAAAATTTCGGCCTTAAAAACAAAATTGGAAAATGAACTCAGAAATTCGTAATTAATTAAAATTTCCGAAGCGAACTATACAAAATTAATTTTTTGATTCTATTTGCATTAGGACACTTGACAAGTGTCAAGTAATTCATCAGAAATCTGTTGCTAATTTCTGACAATATTTTAAACATCAAGGATTTTGGCCTAAAGGGACAAAATTGTAAAGAGGCATTCAGAAATTCCTAATTAATTAAAATTTCCGAAGCGAACTCTACAGACCCTATTTTTGGGTCCCATATGTATTAGGATACTTGAAAATTGTCAATTAATTTATCAGAAATCCGTTGTTAATTTTCGACAATTTTTTAAACATCAAAGATTTCGGCCTTAAAAACAAAATTGGAAAATGAACTCAGAAATTCGTAATTAATTAAAATTTCCGAAGCGAACTATACAAAATTAATTTTTTGATTCTATTTGCATTAGGACACTTGACAAGTGTCAAGTAATTCATCAGAAATCTGTTGCTAATTTCTGACAATATTTTAAACATCAAGGATTTTGGCCTAAAGGGACAAAATTGTAAAGAGGCATTCAGAAATTCCTAATTAATTAAAATTTCCGAAGCGAACTCTACAGACCCTATTTTTGGGTCCCATATGTATTAGGATACTTGAAAATTGTCAAGTAATTTATCAGAAATCCGTTGTTAATTTTCGACATTTTTTTAAACATCAAGGATTTCGGCGTTAAGAACAAAATTGGAAAATGAACTCGGAAATTAGTAATTAATTAAAATTTCCGAAGCGAACTATACGAAAATATATTTTGGATTCTATTTGCATTAGGACACTTGACAGGTGTCAAGTAATTCATCAGAAATCTGTTGCTAATTTCTGACAATATTTTAAACATCAAGGATTTTGGCCTAAAGGGACAAAATTGTAAAGAGGCATTCAGAAATTCCTAATTAATTAAAATTTCCGAAGCGAACTCTACAGACCCTATTTTTGGGTCCCATATGTATTAGGATACTTGAAAATTGTCAAGTAATTTATCAGAAATCCGTTGTTAATTTTCGACAATTTTTTAAACATCAAAGATTTCGGCCTTAAAAACAAAATTGGAAAATGAACTCAGAAATTCGTAATTAATTAAAATTTCCGAAGCGAACTATACAAAATTAATTTTTTGATTCTATTTGCATTAGGACACTTGACAAGTGTCAAGTAATTCATCAGAAATCTGTTGCTAATTTCTGACAATATTTTAAACATCAAGGATTTTGGCCTAAAGGGACAAAATTGTAAAGAGGCATTCAGAAATTCCTAATTAATTAAAATTTCCGAAGCGAACTCTACAGACCCTATTTTTGGGTCCCATATGTATTAGGATACTTGAAAATTGTCAAGTAATTTATCAGAAATCCGTTGTTAATTTTCGACATTTTTTTAAACATCAAGGATTTCGGCGTTAAGAACAAAATTGGAAAATGAACTCGGAAATTAGTAATTAATTAAAATTTCCGAAGCGAACTATACGAAAATATATTTTGGATTCTATTTGCATTAGGACACTTGACAGGTGTCAAGTAATTCATCAGAAATCTGTTGCTAATTTCTGACAATATTTTAAACATTAAGGATTTTAGCCTAAAGAGACAAAATTGTAAAGAGGCATTCAGAAATTCCTAATTAATTAAAATTTCCGAAGCGAACTGTACCGACCTTATTTTTGGGTCCTATATGTATTAGGATACTTGAAAATTGTCAAGTAATTTATCAGAAATCCGTTGTTAATTTTCGACAATTTTTTAAACATCAAGGATTTCGGCCTCAAGAACAAAATTGAAAAATGAACTCAGAAATTCGTAATTAATTAAAATTTCCGAAGCGAAGTATACAAAATTAATTTTTAGATTCTGTATGCATTAGGACACTTGACAAGTGTCAAGTAATTCATCAGAAATTTGTTGCTAATTTCTGACAATATTTTAAACATCAAGGATTTTAGCCTAAAGAGACAAAATTGTAAAGAGGCATTCAAAAATTCGTAATAAATTAAAATTTCCGAAGCGAACTGTACAGAACTTATTTTTGGGTCCCATATGTATTAGGATACTTGAAAATTGTCAAGTAATTTATCAGAAATCCGTTGTTAATTTTCGACAATTTTTTAAACATCAAGGATTTCGGCCTCAAGAACAAAATTGGAAAATGAACTCAGAAACTCGTAATTAATTAAAATTTCCGAAGCGAACTATACAAAATTAATTTTTGGATTCTATTTGCATTAGGACACTTGACAAGTGTCAAGTAATTCATTAGAAATCTGTTGCTAATTTCTGACAATATTTTAAACATCAAGGACTTTAGCCTAAAGAGCCAAAATTGTAAAGAGGCATTCAGAAATTCGTAATAAATTAAAATTTCCGAAGCGAACTGTACAGACCTTATTTTTGGGTCCTATATGTATTAGGATATTTGAAAATTGTCAAGTAACTTATCAGAAATCCGTTGTTAATTTTCGACAATTTTTTAAACATCAAGGATTTCGGCCTCAAGAACAAAATTGGAAAATGAATTCAGAAATTCGTAATTAATTAAAATTTCCGAAGTGAACTATACAAAAACAATTTTTGGATTCTGTATGCATTAGGACACTTGACAAGTGTCAAGTAATTCATCAGAAATCTGTTGCTAATTTCTTACAATATTTTAAACACCAAGGATTTTAGCCTAAAGAGATAAAATTGTAAAGAGGCATTTAGAAATTCCTAATTAATTAAAATTTCCGAAGCGAACTGTACAGACCTCATTTTTGGGTCTTATATGTATTAGGATACTTGAAAATTGTCAAGTAATTTATCAGAAATCCGTTGTTAATTTTCGCCAATTTTTTAAACATCAAGGAATTCGGCCTCAAGAACAAAATTGAAAAATGAACTCAGAAATTCGTAATTAATTAAAATTTCCGAAGCGAAGTATACAAAATTAATTTTTAGATTCTGTATGCATTAGGACACTTGACAAGTGTCAAGTAATTCATCAGAAATCTGTTGCTAATTTCTGACAATATTTTAAACATCAAGGATTTTAGCCTAAAGAGACAAAATTGTCAAGAGGCATTCAGAAATTCGTAATGAATTAAAATTTCGGAAGCGAAATGTACAGACCTTATTTTTGGGTCCTATATGTATTAGGATACTTGAAAATTGTCAAGTAATATATCAGAAAATACGTTGTTAATTTTCGACAATTTTTTAAACATCAAGGATTTCGGCCTCAAGAACAAAATTTAAAAATGAATTCAGAAATTCGTAATTAATTAAAATTTTAAGTTTTTCTGTTAAATGGTGCATTATTCTTATTAACTATCACTAGTTATTCGTCAAATAAATGATGAAAACTAATAAAGTTTGCAAAGAAAATTAAATTTATTAGAAAAAGATACGATAAGATAATAAATCCGCACGAAGAAAAAGACATACTGAAGCATCCAAAAAACAGTTTTTGGGTACTTATTCTGAGATGAGATAGAAATAGCCTGTATAAAAATGTATACCCCATTTGCATCCAGTTTTATGTAACCCATTTCTGCATATTTTTTTACAACAATATTATGTTTAGCTGTTGTGTGTGCTTATCTTATGTTGATTACTTAACATACAGTATTTGGAACCTAAATGATTATTTTTTATAAGGATGTATGTGGTCATGATCTTATTTTTGTTTTTACATGTTGTTACTGAAAACAAGTAATTAATTAGATTTATCACAGTGTTTGTCTGAAAAAGTTCCAAATTAATTTATTAATATCGCTGCTAAATTTTTGTCTGCACATAAATAAACAGATTTACAAATAAACAACAAATTGAAACATAATAAACTCATTACCCTTCAGTGTGTTTGTTTGGCACAAATAATTTACTAGGTTTAAGAATTTTTTATTGACTAAGGAGACAACTACTATAAACATACACACTAAAAAATCACTTTCATACAATAAATAATTATAAAATCTGCAATTATACTTAACAATAAAAAAAATGAGCACTGATACTGGAGTAGACACAACTAACTCTGATCTTTCACCTTTTTGCCCATATAGAGTGGGGTAAATGTGCTTTTACTAGGTGGAGGATTAAGTTTACTAGTGATATAAATAAATGCCTCATACAGACTGCTCCTGTTCATTGCTGAGGCTGTGAAATGCCTGATCTTCTCTCTGTTGCACCATGCAGAGGCTTTACTCAAAGTAGATTCAAATTCTGTGTTATCACTCTCTTTAAACTTGTTCCCAATGGCAATAATAGTGACCTGAAGAAGAAAGATTACACCAGGAAAGTTGGAACTAATACTTGCAAACCTCTTTCTTATCTTTATTTTTATCAATGTCTTTCTTCAAAGACACCAAGACATCTAAGGAGTCTGACTTTTCAGTATCATAAACTAGGATGTAGCCATCTGCTATAGCAAGGTAGTGTCTTGGAAGCTGCTGGTTTGTGGTTCCATGAGCTGTGGTGGTCTGGGAGTGCTCAATGCCTGCAGTATCGTAAAACCTAATTTTTTCCCTTGTGCCTTTGTCAGACTCAATGTTTGCAATGTAGATGTCTTCAATTGTGGGGTGCAAGTCCTGTAATTGAGCCATTTAGAATTGGGAAGGGGCAATACAATAATTACAGATTTCGTGGTTATGTTTCCGTATATGACTTGCTCCAAAACTGCTGTCTTTCCAACCCCCTTCATCCCACAAACCACCACTTTTGCGGTTTTACCCATTGTTTATTTTGAAGTTTGAAGTAACCTCAAAACGTCAGCTGTCAGGGTGACCTGACGTAGCCGCCAACATGTCAACAACAAAAACTGAAATAATTTACAAAACGGGGCCGATATTGTGTCTAAACTTATTTGATTAATTAATAGTATCTCTTTTAGGCTCTTATTAATCCTAATTAACGTTGTTCACAATTAGTTAGCAACTGATAAATGCAAAATTATATTTTCCCATTGTTGGCCATCCTGATCGGTGTTGTTATCATACCTAACCTAAATGACAAGCCCGAAAAAGATCCCCATATTTCTGGAACAATGAGCGAAAATCGTAAAAACAAGTACTCGATTTTGTTACCCACATACAACGAGGTCGAAAACCTGCCGATAATAATATGGTTAATCGTCAAACACATGAAAGACAGGTAGTACTGCCACCCTGGCAATCCTATACTGACACCCATTTTCTTTAGTGGCTACGACTATGAAGTTATTATAATCGACGATGGAAGCCCCGATGGCACTCAAGATGCAGCCAAGCAACTGCAGAAAATCTATGGTGAAGATAAAATCTTGCTGAAACCAAGAGCAAAAAAACTGGGTTTGGGCACCGCCTACATACACGGAATTCAGCACGCGACCGGCAATTTCATAATTTTGATGGACGCAGATTTGAGTCATCATGTGAGGATCACTATTTGTGAAAATCAAGTCTGAATTGAATTTTGCAGCCAAAATTTATACCGGAATTCATCAAGCAGCAGCAATCTAAAGACTACGACGTTGTCTCTGGAACACGATACGTCGGTACGGGCGGGGTTTACGGTTGGGACTTCAAAAGGAAGTTGATATCTAGAGGTGCAAACTTTCTGACACAGATATTGTTGAGACCTGGAGCTTCAGATTTGACGGGGTCTTTCAGATTGTACAAGAAGGATGTTTTGGAGAAGTTAATCAAGAGTTGTATTTCTAAGGGATACGTCTTTCAGATGGAGATGATTATAAGAGCACGCCAACTGAACTATAATATAGGGGAAGTCCCTATTTCTTTTGTAGATAGGGTGTATGGAGAGTCAAAATTGGGAGGCTCAGAGATATTTCAGTTTGCAAAGGGACTGCTGTATTTGTTTGCTACTACCTAAAGTTTGTTAGAGCATTCCGACTGTGTTGTATTGTGGCATTTATTACAATAAATAAGTTGTTATTTTTAATGCATTTTTGGTCTCTGGTTCTAGTTTTGTTTTTTTTTTTGTTCTAATAAAGGATGTTGCAGAAAATATGTTAGGCCTTTAGGTTATTAGATATACTGAATAATTATAAATTTTCAATAATATTCCAAATATATTTTCAGTTGAACCTCCTTTATTTTAGTCCTTATCTAGAGGAAAACGCGTTACCATTCAAATTTGCCGCCTCTTTATCAAACCCATGACCCCCTTTTCTCCAGCGCCCTCCAGCCTAATGTCAAGACATCAAACTACTAATCATATGACAACAGAACAGAATCAAGAGCCTGATCAGGTGCATCGCGATCTCGTTCTCGTCGTTGTTTCTTTTTGAAAATGGCAAGTCAAACCCAAGGCATCCAGCAACTTCTTGCTGCAGAGAAAAGGGCAGCTGAAAAGGTATCCGAGGCCCGCAAACGTGAGTTTTTTTTTCCCTCTTTAGACGATCCTAGTGGGCGTAGTGTTTGATCACGAGACTAATTTGTTTTTGAGAACAGGCAAAGCCAGGAGGCTCAAGCAGGCCAAGGAGGAAGCTCAAGATGAAATTGAGAAATACCGCAAAGAAAGAGAACGTCAGTTCCGTGAATTTGAAGCCAAACACATGGGCTCCAAGGAGGGGGTTGCTGCCAAGATTGATACAGACACCAAGCAGAGGATTGCGGACATGAATGGGGCTATTGTCAGTCAGAAAGGACCTGTAAGTGAACATAGATCTGAGTAGCCCTTGTGTTATTGATTTTTTTTTTCCAATAGGTTATCGATGAAGTGTTGAAACTGGTTTATGATATTAAGCCTGAGATCCACAGGAACTACCGCGCTTAATGCGTCTTACCAGATTGTTATTAATGATACTTAATATGTAGTTTATATTAAATTTTGTTCATTCCATTAACTTCATTTCTTGGTTGTCTTACTAGGTGGTCTAAACATTGATGTTTTCTGACTATTGTACAGTATTTGTTTTGTAATATTATGTTGCAGAAGAAATGAATAAAAGCTTTAGTGGGATGGAACTTTTTATTAATGTGGACAAAATAAACAAAACACCTGTTTTAAAAATACTTTATTGTAAAATGATTTTGAAATAGTTAGATACTTCCTTTTTGAATCACTTCCATATTAGAGCCACACAGAGTTCTGTCAAATTATGTATAGGATGATCATAAATGATTCTCCATCAAGTTGGTTTTGGAAAATATGTCAACGTATTTTTACTCCTACCAACAATTTACTTACATTGACATATTTTCCAAAGCGAACTTGATGGAAAATAATTTATAATGATCATCCCGTACAAAAAATTGTGTCACGAGAACAAAGACTAAGCTGTTGAAATTTATTAAAATAATCAGTTTAACTACATATTGTATGTTGGGGTGCAATTAAGGTTACAATAAAGTTTCTAAATAAAGCGATTTCTTTGTTTATTTAGTTAATTGTAGCAATGGGTGAAAAAAAGACAAAATTACCCAGTGAAACGTAAAAAAATATGGTAGTGTTTTTCAAGAAAAACTTTATTGTACTTTACAATTTCAAGGACGACTGCCACTATCTCATGATTTACGACTTACAATTGTATTACATAACGTGTAACATACATTTTTGATAGTTTACATAACTAGGTAATTAGGTATATCAAGGAACAATTATTTAGGAAATCTACAAAATAAATAATAAAATAAGCGGGAATATTTTCTTTATTATCATGATAGGTAACTAATAGCGGAATATAGAAAAACAACAAAAATTTTTTTTTCTAACTGGTAATAATATTATAATTAAATAGAAAAAAATCTAAACACTCCAAAGAACTTAAATATCTAAAAACTTAAGAAACCCAAATAACCTCAAAATCGAACAAATTTTTAGAAGATCAAGAACCTTAATAACCTGAAAAACTTTAATTTATTAAAGACGCGAATATGGGCTATTATTTTATTATTTGTCCACCACCTGTTTCATTATGTTTGTTAAAACAAACAACCCTATATCAATGTTACTAAAATCTTTTGTTGGTAATAACTTGGATGACATTTGTTGTCAACTGTCAGTGACACGTCAACAACGATGTCTTACGAATGGATGCGGTGCAAAGCAAAATGCGTAAAACCAACATGACGTCACATTTGGGTTCAATATTATGCAGCCAACTATGCAAGTATAAGGAACAATTATTTAGGAAATCTACAAAATAAATAAAATGGTCGGTAATATTTTTATTATCATGATAATTATTAATAGCGGAATATAGAAAAACAACAAACAATTTTTAATTTTTCCAACTGGTAATAATATTATAATTAAACAGAAAAAAATCGGGAGAAGCGGTAAGACATGGTTGGTGTAACTTTAATTTATTAAAGTAACGAATATAGGCTATTATTTTATTATTTGTCCACCACCTGTTGCATTATGTTTGTTAAAACAAAAAACCCTATATTATTGTCACTAAAAAATTGTGTTGGTAATAACTTGGACGACATTTGTTGTCAACTGTCAGTGACACGTCAGCTCGACAGCGTGTAACAACGATGTCTTACGAGTGGATGCGGTGCAAAGCAAAATGCGTAAAACCAACATGACGTCACATTTGGGTTCAATATTATGCAGCCAACTATGCAAGTATAAGGAACAATTATTTAGGAAATCTACAAAATAAATAAAATGGTCGGCAATATTTTTATTATCATGATAATTATTAATAGCGGAATATAGAAAAACAACAAACAATTTTTAATTTTTCCAACTGGTAATAATATTATAATTAAACAGAAAAAAATCGGGAGAAGCGGTAAGACATGGTTGGTGTAACTTTAATTTATTAAAGTAACGAATATAGGCTATTATTTTATTATTTGTCCACCACCTGTTGCATTATGTTTGTTAAAACAAAAAACCCTATATTATTGTCACTAAAAAATTGTGTTGGTAATAACTTGGACGACATTTGTTGTCAACTGTCAGTGACACGTCAGCTCGACAGCGTGTAACAACGATGTCTTACGAGTGGATGCGGTGCAAAGCAAAATGCGTGAAGCCAACATGACGTCACATTTGGGTTCAATATTATGCAGCCAACTATGCAAGTATAAGGAATTATTTAGAAAATCTACAAAATAAATAAAATAATAATAAAATAAATTAATAGCGGAATATAGAAAAACAACAAACAATTTTTTTAACCGGTAATATTAAAAATTAAATAGAATAAAATCGCGAGAAGCGGTAAGACATCGTTGGTGTAACTTTAATTTATTAAAGTAACGAATATAGGCTATTATTTTATTATTTGTCCACCACCTGTTGCATTATGTTTGTTAAAACAAAAAACCCTAAATTAATGTCACTAGAAAATTGTATTGGTAATAACATGGATGACATTTGTTGTCAACTGTCAGTTACACGTCAGCTCGACAGCGTGTAACAACGATGTCTTACGAGTGGATGCGGTGCAAAGCAAAATGCGTGAAGCCAACATGACGTCACATTTGGGTTCAATATTATGCAGCCAACTATGCAAGTATAAGGAACAATTATTTAGGAAATTTATAAAATAAATAAAATAAGCGGTAATATCTTTTTATTATCATGATAATTATTAATAGCGGAATATAGAAAAACAACAAACAATTTTTAATTTTTCCAACTGGTGATAATATTATAATTAAGCAGAAAAAAATCGCGAGAAGCGGTAAGATATCGTTGGTGTAACTTTAATTTTTTAAAGTAACGGATATAGGCTATTATTTTATTACTTCTCCACCACCTGTTGCATTATGTTTGTTAAAACAAAAAACCCTAAATTAATGTCACTAGAAAATTGTGTTGGTAATAACATGGATGACATTTGTTGTCAACTGTCAGTGACACGTCAGCTCGACAGCGTGTAACAACGATGTCTTACGAGTGGAAGCGGTGCAAAGCAAAATTAGTGAAGCCAACATGACGTCACATTTGGGTTCAATATTATGCAGCCAACTATGCAAGCATAAGGAATTATTTAGGAAATCTACAAAATAAATAAAATAATCGGTAATATTTTTTATTATCATGATAATTAATAGCGGAATATAAAAAAACAACAAACAATTTTTACTTTTTCCAACTGGTAATAATATTATAATTAAACAGAATAAAATCGCAAGAAGCGGTAAGACATTGTTGGTGTAACTGTAATTTATTAAAGACACGAATATAGGCTATTATTTTATTATTTGTCCACCACCTGTTGCATTATGTTTGTTAAAACAAAAAACCCTATATTAATGTCACTAGAAAATTGTGTTGGTAATAACATGGATGACATTTGTTGTCAACCGTCAGTGACACGTCAGCTCGACAGCGTGTAACAACGATGTCTTACGAGTGGATGCGGTACAAAGCAAAATGCGTGTAGCCAACATGACGTCACATTTTCTTCAATATTATGCAGCCAACTATGCAAGTATAAGAAACAATTATTTATTAAATCTACAAAATAAATAAAATAAGCGGTAAAATTTGATGCGAAACATCTATACTAGCGTTAGACTAGGGTGAAACCAAGACGTCTCAACGTCTCAAAACTCAGGAGACGCTTGGTTTTGGCCTACGCCGCGTGCGTCTGGTCGTGTATTTATTATATTATCGTGTACAAACATATATACGGGCGATAGACTAGGGTAAATCCAAGACGTCTCACGTCTCACGTCTCAACGTCTCACGTATCAAAATTCAGGAGACGCTTGGTTTTGTCCTACACCGTTTTCGCCTAGCGCTGTACATACGTAGAGGGGATACCGCGTTGTCATTAGGCAACACCATGACGTCCCAACGTCTCAAAATTCAGGAGACGCTTGGTTTTGGCCTACGCCGCGTGCGTCTGGTCGTGTATTTATTATATTATCGTGTACAAACATATATACGGGCGATAGACTAGGGTAAATCCAAGACGTCTCACGTCTCACGTCTCAACGTCTCACGTATCAAAATTCAGGAGACGCTTGGTTTTGTCCTACACCGTTTTCGCCTAGCGCTGTACATACGTAGAGGGGATACCGCGTTGTCATTAGGCAACACCATGACGTCCCAACGTCTCAAAATTCAGGAGACGCTTGGTTTTGGCCTACGCCGCGTGCGTCTGGTCGTGTATTTATTATATTATCGTGTACAAACATATATACGGGCGATAGACTAGGGTAAATCCAAGACGTCTCACGTCTCACGTCTCAACGTCTCACGTATCAAAATTCAGGAGACGCTTGGTTTTGTCCTACACCGTTTTCGCCTAGCGCTGTACATACGTAGAGGGGATACCGCGTTGTCATTAGGCAACACCATGACGTCCCAACGTCTCAAAATTCAGGAGACGCTTGGTTTTGGCCTACGCCGAGTGCGTCTGGTCGTGTATTTATTATATTATCGTGTACAAACACATATACGGGCGATAGACTAGGGTAGAACCAAGACGTCTCACGTCTCACGCCTCAACGTCTCACGTATCAAAATTCAGGAGACGCTTGGTTTTGGCCTACACCGTTTTCGCCTAGCGCTGTACATACGTAGAGGGGATACCGCGTTGTCATTAGGCAAAACCATGACGTCTTAACGTCTCAAAATTCAGGAGACGCTTGGTTTTGGCCTACGCCGCGTGCGTCTGGTCGTGTATTTATTATATTGTCGTGTACAAACATCTATACGGGCGATAGACTAGGGTAAAACCAAGACGTTTTACGTCTCACGTCTCAACGTCTCACGTATCAAAATTCAGGAGACGCTTGGTTTTGTCCTACACCGTTTTCGCCTAGCGCTGTACATACGTAGAGGGGATACCGCGTTGTCATTAGGCAACACCATGACGTCCCAACGTCTCAAAATTCAGGAGACGCTTGGTTTTGGCCTACGCCGCGTGCGTCTGGTCGTGTATTTATTATATTATCGTGTACAAACAAATATACGGGCGATAGACTAGGGTAAATCCAAGACGTCTCACGTCTCACGTCTCAACGTCTCACGTATCAAAATTCAGGAGACGCTTGGTTTTGTCCTACACCGTTTTCGCCTAGCGCTGTACATACGTAGAGGGGATACCGCGTTGTCATTAGGCAACACCATGACGTCCCAACGTCTCAAAATTCAGGAGACGCTTGGTTTTGGCCTACGCCGCGTGCGTCTGGTCGTGTATTTATTATATTATCGTGTACAAACACATATACGGGCGATAGACTAGGGTAGAACCAAGACGTCTCACGTCTCACGCCTCAACGTCTCACGTATCAAAATTCAGGAGACGCTTGGTTTTGGCCTACACCGTTTTCGCCTAGCGCTGTACATACGTAGAGGGGATACCGCGTTGTCATTAGGCAAAACCATGACGTCTTAACGTCTCAAAATTCAGGAGACGCTTGGTTTTGGCCTACGCCGCGTGCGTCTGGTCGTGTATTTATTATATTGTCGTGTACAAACATCTATACGGGCGATAGACTAGGGTAAAACCAAGACGTTTTACGTCTCACGTCTCAACGTCCCACGTATCAAAATTCATTAGACGCTTGGTTTTGGCCTACACCGTTTTCGCCTAGCGCTGTACATACGTAGAGGGGATAACGCGTTGTTATTAGGCAACACCAAGACGTCTCAACGTCTCAAAATTCAGGAGACGCTTGGTTTTGGCCTAGGCCGCGTGCGTCTGGTCGTGTATTTATTATATTATCGTGTACAAACATATATACGGGCGATAGACTAGGGTAAAACCAAGACGTCTCACGTCTCAAAATTCAGGAGACGCTTGGTTTTGACCTACACCGTTTTCGCCTAGCGCTGTACATACGTAGAGGGGATACCGCGTTGTCATTAGGCAACACCATGACGTCCCAACGTCTCAAAATTCAGGAGACGCTTGGTTTTGGCCTACGCCGCCTTCGTCTGGTCGTGTATTTATTATATTATTGTGTACAAACATATATACGGGCGATAGACTAGGGTAAAACCAAGACGTCCCACGTCTCACGTCTCAACGTCTCACGTCTCAAAATTCAGGAGACGCTTTTTTTTGGCCTACACCGTTTTCGCCTAGTGCTGTACATACGTAGAGGGGATATCGCGTTGTTATTAGGCAACACCAAGACGTCTCAACGTCTCAAAATTCAGGAGACGCTTGGTTTTGGCCTAGGCCGCGTGCGTCTGGTCGTGTATTTATTATATTATCGTGTACAAACATATATACGGGCGATAGACTAGGGTAAAACCAAGACGTCTCACGTCTCACGTCTCAAAATTCAGGAGACGCTTGGTTTTGACCTACACCGTTTTCGCCTAGCGCTGTACATACGTAGAGGGGATACCGCGTTGTCATTAGGCAACACCATGACGTCCCAACGTCTCAAAATTCAGGAGACGCTTGGTTTTGGCCTACGCCGCCTTCGTCTGGTCGTGTATTTATTATATTATTGTGTACAAACATATATACGGGCGATAGACTAGGGTAAAACCAAGACGTCCCACGTCTCACGTCTCAACGTCTCACGTCTCAAAATTCAGGAGACGCTTTTTTTTGGCCTACACCGTTTTCGCCTAGTGCTGTACATACGTAGAGGGGATACCGCGTTGTCATTAGGCAACACCATGACGTCCCAACGTCTCAAAATTCAGGAGACGCTTGGTTTTGGCCTACGCCGCGTGCGTCTGGTCGTGTATTTATTATATTATCGTGTACAAACACATATACGGGCGATAAACTAGGGTAAAACCAAGACGTCTCACGTCTCACGTCTCAACGTCTCACGTCTCAAAATTCAGGAGACGCTTGGTTTTGGCCTACACCGTTTTCGCCTAGCGCTGTACATACGTAGAGGGGATACCGCGTTGTTATTAGGCAACACCATGACGTCCCAACGTCTCAAAATTCAGGAGACGCTTGGTTTTGGCCTACGCCGCGTGCGTCTGGTCGTGTATTTATTATATTATCGTGTATAAACATATATACGGGCGATAGACTAGGGTAAAACCAAGACGTCTCACGTCTCACGTCTCAACGTCTCACGTCTCAAAATTCAGGAGACGCTTGGTTTTGGCCTACACCGTTTTCGCCTAGCGCTGTACATACGTAGAGGGGATACCGCGTTGTCATTAGGCAACACCATGACGTCCCAACGTCTCAAAATTCAGGAGACGCTTGGTTTTGGCCTACGCCGCGTGCGTCTGGTCGTGTATTTATTATATTATCGTGTACAAACATATATACGGGCGATAGACTAGGGTAAAACCAAGACGTCTCACGTCTCAAAATTCAGGAGACGCTTGGTTTTGACCTACACCGTTTTCGCCTAGCGCTGTACATACGTAGAGGGGATACCGCGTTGTCATTAGGCAACACCATGACGTCCCAACGTCTCAAAATTCAGGAGACGCTTGGTTTTGGCCTACGCCGCCTTCGTCTGGTCGTGTATTTATTATATTATTGTGTACAAACATATATACGGGCGATAGACTAGGGTAAAACCAAGACGTCCCACGTCTCACGTCTCAACGTCTCACGTCTCAAAATTCAGGAGACGCTTTTTTTTGGCCTACACCGTTTTCGCCTAGTGCTGTACATACGTAGAGGGGATACCGCGTTGTCATTAGGCAACACCATGACGTCCCAACGTCTCAAAATTCAGGAGACGCTTGGTTTTGGCCTACGCCGCGTGCGTCTGGTCGTGTATTTATTATATTATCGTGTACAAACACATATACGGGCGATAAACTAGGGTAAAACCAAGACGTCTCACGTCTCACGTCTCAACGTCTCACGTCTCAAAATTCAGGAGACGCTTGGTTTTGGCCTACACCGTTTTCGCCTAGCGCTGTACATACGTAGAGGGGATACCGCGTTGTTATTAGGCAACACCATGACGTCCCAACGTCTCAAAATTCAGGAGACGCTTGGTTTTGGCCTACGCCGCGTGCGTCTGGTCGTGTATTTATTATATTATCGTGTATAAACATATATACGGGCGATAGACTAGGGTAAAACCAAGACGTCTCACGTCTCACGTCTTAACGTCTCACGTCTCAAAATTCAGGAGACGCTTGGTTTTGGCCTACACCGTTTTCGCCTAGCGCTGTACATACGTAGAGGGGATACCGCGTTGTCATTAGGCAACACCATGACGTCCCAACGTCTCAAAATTCAGGAGACGCTTGGTTTTGGCCTACGCCGCGTGCGTCTGGTCGTGTATTTATTATATTATCGTGTACAAACATATATACGGGCGATGGACTAGGGTAAAACCAAGACGTCTCACGTCTCAAAATTCAGGAGACGCTTGGTTTTTGCTTACGCCGCGTGCGTCTGGTCGTGTATTTATTATATTATCGTGTACAAACATATATACGGGCGATGGACTAGGGTAAAACCAAGACGTCTCACGTCTCAAAATTCAGGAGACGCTTGGTTTTGGCCTACACCGTTCTCGCCTAGCGCTGTACATACGTAGAGGGGATACCGCGTTGTCATTAGGCAACACCAAGACGTCCCAACGTCTCAAAATTCAGGAGACGCTTAGTTTCGGCATACGCCGCGTGCGTCTGGTCGTGTATTTATTATATTATCGTGTACAAACATATATACGGGCGATAGACTAGGGTAAAACCAAGACGTCTCACGTCTCACGTCTCAACGTCTCACGTTTCAAAATTTAGGAGACGCTTGGTTTTGGCCTACACCGTTTTCGCCTAGCGCTGTACATACGTAGAGGGGATACCGCGTTGTTATTAGGCAACACCATGACGTCCCAACGTCTCAAAATTCAGGAGACGCTTGGGTTTGGCCTACGCCGCGTGCGTCTGGTCGTGTATTTATTATATTATCGTGTACAAACATATATACGGGCGATAGATTAGGGTAAAACCAAGACGTCTCACGTCTCACGTATCAAAATTCAGGAGACGCTTGGTTTTGGCCTACACCGTTTTCGCCTAGCGCTGTACATACATAGAGGGGATACCGCGTTGTCATTAGGCAACACCATGACGTCCCAACGTCCCAAAATTCAGGAGACGCTTAGTTTCGGCATACGCCGCGTGCGTCTGGTCGTGTATTTATTATATTATCGTGTACAAACACATATACGGGCGATAGACTAGGGTAAAACCAAGACGTCTCACGTCTCAACGTCTCACGTCTCAAAATTCAGGAGACGCTTGGTTTTGGCCTACACCGTTTTCACCTAGCGCTGTACATACGTAGAGGGGATAACGCGTTGTCATTAGGCAACACCAAGACGTCTCAACGTCTCAAAATTCAATAGACGCTTAGTTTTGGCATACGCCGCGTGCGTCTGGTCGTGTATTTATTATATTATCGTGTACAAACACATATGCGGGCGATAGACTAGGGTAAAACCAAGACGTCTCACGTCTCACGTCTCAACGTCTCACGTCTCAAAATTCAGGAGACGCTTGGTTTTGCCTACACCGTTTTCACCTAGCGCTGTACATACGTAGAGGGGATAACGCGTTGTCATTAGGCAACACCAAGACGTCTCAACGTCTCAAAACTCAGGAGACGTTTAGTTTTGGCATACGCCGCGTGCGTCTGGTCGTGTATTTATTATATTATCGTGTACAAACATATGTACGGGCGATAGACTAGGGTAAAACCAAGACGTCTCACGTCTCACGTCTCACGTCTCAACGTCTCACGTATCAAAATTCATTAGACGCTTGGTTTTGGCCTACACCGTTTTCGCCTAGCGCTGTGCATACGTAGAGGGGATAACGCGTTGTCATTAGGCAACACCAAGACGTCTCAACGTCTCAAAATTCAGGAGACGCTTAGTTTCGGCATACGCCGCGTGCGTCTGGTCGTGTATTTATTATATTATCGTGTACAAACACATATACGGGCGATAGACTAGAGTAAAACCAAGACGTCTCACGTCTCAAAATTCAGGAGACGCTTGGTTTTGGCCTACACCGTTCTCGCCTAGCGCTGTACATACGTAGAGGGGATACCGCGTTGTCATTAGGCAACACCAAGACGTCCCAACGTCTCAAAATTCAGGAGACGCTTAGTTTCGGCATACGCCGCGTGCGTCTGGTCGTGTATTTATTATATTATCGTGTACAAACACATATGCGGGCGATAGACTAGGGTAAAACCAAGACGTCTCACGTCTCACGTCTCAACGTCTCACGTCTCAAAATTCAGGAGACGCTTGGTTTTGCCTACACCGTTTTCACCTAGCGCTGTACATACGTAGAGGGGATAACGCGTTGTCATTAGGCAACACCAAGACGTCTCAACGTCTCAAAACTCAGGAGACGTTTAGTTTTGGCATACGCCGCGTGCGTCTGGTCGTGTATTTATTATATTATCGTGTACAAACATATGTACGGGCGATAGACTAGGGTAAAACCAAGACGTCTCACGTCTCACGTCTCACGTCTCAACGTCTCACGTATCAAAATTCATTAGACGCTTGGTTTTGGCCTACACCGTTTTCGCCTAGCGCTGTGCATACGTAGAGGGGATAACGCGTTGTCATTAGGCAACACCAAGACGTCTCAACGTCTCAAAATTCAGGAGACGCTTAGTTTCGGCATACGCCGCGTGCGTCTGGTCGTGTATTTATTATATTATCGTGTACAAACACATATACGGGCGATAGACTAGAGTAAAACCAAGACGTCTCACGTCTCAAAATTCAGGAGACGCTTGGTTTTGGCCTACACCGTTCTCGCCTAGCGCTGTACATACGTAGAGGGGATACCGCGTTGTCATTAGGCAACACCAAGACGTCCCAACGTCTCAAAATTCAGGAGACGCTTAGTTTCGGCATACGCCGCGTGCGTCTGGTCGTGTATTTATTATATTATCGTGTACAAACACATATACGGGCGATAGACTAGGGTAAAACCAAGACGTCTTACGTCTCAACGTCTCACGTCTCAAAATTCAGGAGACGCTTGGTTTTGGCCTACACCGTTTTCACCTAGCGCTGTACATACGTAGAGGGGATAACGCGTTGTCATTAGGCAACACCAAGACGTCTCAACGTCTCAAAACTCAGGAGACGTTTAGTTTTGGCATACGCCGCGTGCGTCTGGTCGTGTATTTATTATATTATCGTGTACAAACACATATGCGGGCGATAGACTAGGGTAAAACCAAGACGTCTCACGTCTTACGTCTTAACGTCTCACGTCTCAAAATTCAGAAGACGCTTGGTTTTGGCCTACACCGTCTGCGCCTAGCGGTGCACATACGTAGAGGGGAAACGACCACCGGGACCTGGCCGTGCACATCAATGTCAACATCAAGATGGTGCTGCTGGTCATCAGTGAACCAGTCACTCTCTTTAGGGCAGAAATAAAGATGTTTAACTTCCAAAATAATTTTTTTTTAAAATATTTAAATGTAAGCTAGTTCACAACATGTGAACACTTTTTAATAAGTCAATACTTACACTTACATTACAAAACTGGTATAAAACTAGCGGACTATGTACAAAATTAGACTGTTGTGAGCGTAACAAATATTTTATATTATCTTTTTTATGGTTCACTTTAACACGCGTTCCTTCTGTAACATATCGTAATTTTTTTCTTAGTTAACTTCCAGATAACCATCACGTAACTGATTCAAGAAGAAGTAGAAAACATCATTGAAGAGGACTGGATAAAAAAAAACTGAGGAAGAATATTTAACACTTGGCCCCATTCCTCAAAATCAAGTTTCATTTATAATTGATTTGGGAGGAAGTAGTGATTTCAGTGATGAAGAATTGGACACGGAATAAATACTGACTGTGACAAAAATAATGACCTGACGTGACCTACTACTAAGAGTAAGTAATTATTTTTTAGATTGGAGGAGTAAGTATTTAATTTTTAGAAGACATGATATTTTCTTTCCTTTTTGTCAGAGAAAGCTCGTACCTCCTCGTGGTCTCTGACGGGTAATAGCAATTTTGATCGGATATGCAGTTTTCATCTACGTACACTTTAAGTTAAGTGTCGCCTAAATTGGGACTTAATAAAACAACGTTCAATAGCACTGCATAAATCGAAATTGTTATTAGCGAAATCGAGCATGTGTTTTACTAATACCTTAAACTCTCTGAATACGTCCCTGTCCTTAGAAGTGTCATTTAGAAAGTCCAGACGTGTCTTGATATCGCGTTTCAAATACATTTCAATCGTTTCGAATTTAAACAAGAAAATTATATCGACAAATTCAGATGTGTCTTGATATCGCGTTTCAAATACATTTGAAATCGTTGCGAATTTAAACAGGAAAATTACGTCGACAAATTCAGATGTGTCTTGATATCGCGTTTCAAATACATTTCAATCGTTGCGAATCTAAACAAGAAAATTATGTCGACAAATTCAGATGTGTCTTGATATCGCGTTTCAAATACATTTCAATCGTTGCGAATCTAAACAAGAAAAGTATGTCGACAGATGTCTTTCGGAAATAAAAAAAAAAGAAAGAGTAAAAATGAAGGATGTCCCGCTCAAGGTAGGTTCCAAAGAGCGAAAAAAAAGAGTAAAAATTAAAGATGTGCCGTTCAAGGTAAGTGCCAAATAGCTTCAGACTTGTTTTGATATCGCGTTTCAAATACATTTCAATCATTTCGAATTTAAACAAGAAAATTATGTCGACAAATTCAGATGTGTCTTGATATCGCGTTTCAAATACATTTCAATCGTTGCGAATTTAAACAAGAAAATTATGTCGACAAAGTCAGATGTGTCTTGATATCGCGTTTCAAATACATTTTAAATCGTTGCGAATTTAAACAGGAAAATTACGTCGACAAATTCAGATGTGTCTTGATATCACGTTTCAAATACGTTTTAATCGTTGCGAATCTAAACAAGAAAATTATGTCGACAAATGTCTTTCGGAAATAAAAAAAAGAAAGAGTAAAAATGAAGGATGTCCCGCTCAAGGTAGGTTCCAACGAGCGAAAAAAAAAGAGTAAAAATTAGAGATGTGCCGTTCAAGGTAAGTGCCAAATAGCTTCAGACTTGTTTTGATATCGCGTTTCAAATACATTTCAATCATTTCGAATTTAAACAAGTAAATTATGTCGAAAAAGTCAGATGTGTCTTGATATCGCGTTTCAAATACATTTTAAATCGTTGCGAATTTAAACAGGAAAATTACGTCGACAAATTCAGATGTGTCTTGATATCGCGTTTCAAATACATTTCAATCATTTCGAATTTAAACAAGTAAATTATGTCGAAAAAGTCAGATGTGTCTTGATATCGCGTTTCAAATACATTTTAAATCGTTGCGAATTTAAACAGGAAAATTACGTCGACAAATTCAGATGTGTCTTGATATCGCGTTTCAAATACATTTCAATCGTTGCGAGTCTAAACAAGAAAATTATGTCGACAAATGTCTTTCGGAAATAAAAAAAAGAAAGAGTAAAAATGAAGGATGTCCCGCTCAAGGTAGGTTCCAAAGAGCGAAAAAAAAGAGTAAAAATTAGAGATGTGCCGTTCAAGTTAGTGCCAAATAGCTGCAGACTTGTTTTGATATCGCGTTTCAAATACATTTCAATCATTTCGAATTTAAACAAGAAAATTATGTCGACAAATTCAGATGTGTCTTGATATCGCGTTTCAAATACATTTCAATCGTTGCGAATTTAAACAAGTAAATTATGTCGACAAAGTCAGATGTGTCTTGATATCGCGTTTCAAATACATTTCAATCGTTGCGAATTTAAACAAGAAAATTACTCGACAAAGTCAGATGTGTCTTGATATCGCGTTTCAAATACATTTTAAATCGTTGCGAATTTAAACAGGAAAATTACGTCGACAAATTCAGATGTGTCTTGATATCACGTTTCAAATACGTTAAAATCGTTGCGAATCTAAACAAGAAAATTATGTCGACAAATGTCTTTCGGATATAAAAAAAAGAAAGAGTAAAAATGAAGGATGTCCCGCTCAAGGTAGGTTCCAACGAGCGAAAAAAAAAGAGTAAAAATTAGAGATGTGCCGTTCAAGGTAAGTGCCAAATAGCTTCAGACTTGTTTTGATATCGCGTTTCAAATACATTTCAATCATTTCGAATTTAAACAAGTAAATTATGTCGAAAAAGTCAGATGTGTCTTGATATCGCGTTTCAAATACATTTTAAATCGTTGCGAATTTAAACAGGAAAATTACGACGACAAATTCAGATGTGTCTTGATATCGCGTTTCAAATACATTTCAATCGTTGCGAATTTAAACAAGAAAATTATGTCGACAAAGTCAGATGTGTCTTGATATCGCGTTTCAAATACATTTCAATCGTTGCGAATTTAAACAAGAAAATTATGTCGACAAAGTCAGATGTGTCTTGATATCGCGTTTCAAATACATTTTAAATCGTTGCGAATTTAAACAGGAAAATTACGTCGACAAATTCAGATGTGTCTTGATATCACGTTTCAAATACGTTAAAATCGTTGCGAATCTAAACAAGAAAATTATGTCGACAAATGTCTTTCGGAAATAAAAAAAAGAAAGAGTAAAAATGAAGGATGTCCCGCTCAAGGTAGGTTCCAACGAGCGAAAAAAAAAGAGTAAAAATTAGAGATGTGCCGTTCAAGGTAAGTGCCAAATAGCTTCAGACTTGTTTTGATATCGCGTTTCAAATACATTTCAATCATTTCGAATTTAAACAAGTAAATTATGTCGAAAAAGTCAGATGTGTCTTGATATCGCGTTTCAAATACATTTTAAATCGTTGCGAATTTAAACAGGAAAATTACGACGACAAATTCAGATGTGTCTTGATATCGCGTTTCAAATACATTTCAATCGTTGCGAGTCTAAACAAGAAAATTATGTCGACAAAGGTCTTTCGGAAATAAAAAAAAGAAAGAGTAAAAATGAAGGATGTCCCGCTCAAGGTAGGTTCCAAAGAGCGAAAAAGAAAGAGTAAAAATTAGAGATGTGCCGTTCAAGGTAAGTGCCAAATAGCTTCAGACTTGTTTTGATATCGCGTTTCAAATACATTTCAATCATTTCGAATTTAAACAAGAAAATTATGTCGACAAATTCAGATGTGTCTTGATATCGCGTTTCAAGTACATTTCAATCATTTCGAATTTAAACAAGAAAATTATGTCGACAAAGTCAGATATGTCTTGATATCGCGTTTCAAATACATTTTAAATCGTTGCGAATTTAAACAGGAAAATTACGTCGACAAATTCAGATGTGTCTTGATATCGCGTTTCAAATACATTTCAATCATTTCGAATTTAAACAAGAAAATTATGTCGACAAATTCAGATGTGTCTTGATATCGCGTTTCAAATACATGTTAAATCGTTGCGAATTTAAACAGGAAAATTACGTCGACAAATTCAGATGTGTCTTGATATCGCGTTTCAAATACATTTCAATCGTTGCGAATCTAAACAAGAAAATTATGTCGACAAATGTCTTTCGGAAATAAAAAAAAAAGAAAGAGTAAAAATGAAGGATGTCCCGCTCGAGGTAGGTTCCAAAGAGCCAAAAAAAAGAGTAAAAATTAGAGATGTGCCGTTCAAGGTAAGTGCCAAATAGCTTCAGACTTGTTTTGATATCGCGTTTCAAATACATTTCAATCATTTCGAATTTAAACAAGAAAATTATGTCGACAAAGTCAGATATGTCTTGATATCGCGTTTCAAATACATTTTAAATCGTTGCGAATTTAAACAGGAAAATTACGTCGACAAATTCAGATGTGTCTTGATATCGCGTTTCAAATACATTTCAATCATTTCGAATTTAAACAAGAAAATTATGTCGACAAATTCAGATGTGTCTTGATATCGCGTTTCAAATACATGTTAAATCGTTGCGAATTTAAACAGGAAAATTACGTCGACAAATTCAGATGTGTCTTGATATCGCGTTTCAAATACATTTCAATCGTTGCGAATCTAAACAAGAAAATTATGTCGACAAATGTCTTTCGGAAATAAAAAAAAAGAAAGAGTAAAAATGAAGGATGTCCCGCTCAAGGTAGGTTCCAAAGAGCCAAAAAAAAAGAGTAAAAATTAGAGATGTGCCGTTCAAGGTAAGTGCCAAATAGCTTCAGACTTGTTTTGATATCGCGTTTCAAATACATTTCAATCATTTCGAATTTAAACAAGAAAATTATGTCGACAAATTCAGATGTGTCTTGATATCGCGTTTCAAATACATTTCAATCGTTGCGAATCTAAACAAGAAAATTATGTCGACAAATTCAGATGTGTCTTGATATCGCGTTCCAAATACATTTCAATCATTTCGAATTTAAACAAGGAAATTACGTCGACAAAGTCAGATGTGTCTTGATATCGCGTTTCAAATACATTTCAGTCGTTGCGAATCTAAACAAGAAAATTATGTCGACAAATGTCTTTCGGAAATAAAAAAAAAGAAAGAGTAAAAATGAAGGATGTCCCGCTCAAGGTAGGTTCCAAAGAGCGAAAAAAAAAGAGTAAAAATTAGAGATGTGCCGTTCAAGGTAAGTGCCAAATAGCTTCAGACTTGTTTTGATATCGCGTTTCAAATACATTTCAATCATTTCGAATTTAAACAAGAAAATTATGTCGACAAATTCAGATGTGTTTTGATATCGCGTTTCAAATACATTTCAATCGTTGCGAATCTAAACAAGAAAATTATATCGACAAATTCAGATGTGTCTTGATATCGCGTTTCAAATACATTTCAATCATTTCGAATTTAAACAAGGAAATTACGTCGACAAAGTCAGATGTGTCTTGATATCGCGTTTCAAATACATTTCAGTCGTTGCGAATCTAAACAAGAAAATTATGTCGACAAATGTCTTTCGGAAATAAAAAAAAAGAAAGAGTAAAAATGAAGGATGTCCCGCTCAAGGTAGGTTCCAAAGAGCGAAAAAAAAAGAGTAAAAATTAGAGATGTGCCGTTCAAGGTAAGTGCCAAATAGCTTCAGACTTGTTTTGATATCGCGTTTCAAATACATTTCAATCATTTCGAATTTAAACAAGAAAATTATGTCGACAAATTCAGATGTGTCTTGATATCGCGTTTCAAATACATTTCAATCGTTGCGAATCTAAACAAGAAAATTATGTCGACAAATTCAGATGTGTCTTGATATCGCGTTTCAAATACATTTCAATCGTTGCGAATCTAAACAAGAAAATTATGTCGACAAATTCAGATGTGTCTTGATATCGCGTTTCAAATACATTTCAATCATTTCGAATTTAAACAAGATAATTATGTCGACAAAGTCAGATGTGTCTTGATATCGCGTTTCAAATACATTTTAAATCGTTGCGAATTTAAACAAGAAAATTACGTCGACAAATTCAGATGTGTCTTGATATCGCGTTTCAAATACGTTTCAATCGTTGCGAATCTAAACAAGAAAATTATGTCGACAAATGTCTTTCGAAAATAAAAAAAAAGAAAGAGTAAAAATGAAGGATGTCCCGCTCAAGGTAGGTTCCAAAGAGCGACAAAAAAAGAGTAAAAATTAGAGATGTGCCGTTCAAGGTAAGTGCCAAATAGCTTCAGACTTGTTTTGATATCGCGTTTCAAATACATTTCAATCATTTCGAATTTAAACAAGAAAATTATGTCGACAAATTCAGATGTGTCTTGATATCGCGTTTCAAATACATTTCAATCGTTGCGAATCTAAACAAGAAAATTATGTCGACAAATTCAGATGTGTCTTGATATCGCGTTTCAAATACATTTCAATCATTTCGAATTTAAACAAGATAATTATGTCGACAAAGTCAGATGTGTCTTGATATCGCGTTTCAAATACATTTTAAATCGTTGCGAATTTAAACAAGAAAATTACGTCGACAAATTCAGATGTGTCTTGATATCGCGTTTCAAATACGTTTCAATCGTTGCGAATCTAAACAAGAAAATTATGTCGACAAATGTCTTTCGGAAATAAAAAAAAAGAAAGAGTAAAAATGAAGGATGTCCCGCTCAAGGTAGGTTCCAAAGAGCGAAAAAAAAGAGTAAAAATTAGAGATGTGCCGTTCAAGGTAAGTGCCAAATAGCTTCAGACTTGTTTTGATATCGCGTTTCAAATACATTTCAATCATTTCGAATTTAAACAAGAAAATTATGTCGACAAATTCAGATGTGTCTTGATATCGCGTTTCAAATACATGTTAAATCGTTGCGAATTTAAACAGGAAAATTACGTCGACAAATTCAGATGTGTCTTGATATCGCGTTTCAAATACATTTCAATCGTTGCGAATCTAAACAAGAAAATTATGTCGACAAATGTCTTTCGGAAATAAAAAAAAAGAAAGAGTAAAAATGAAGGATGTCCCGCTCAAGGTAGGTTCCAAAGAGCCAAAAAAAAAGAGTAAAAATTAGAGATGTGCCGTTCAAGGTAAGTGCCAAATAGCTTCAGACTTGTTTTGATATCGCGTTTCAAATACATTTCAATCATTTCGAATTTAAACAAGAAAATTATGTCGACAAATTCAGATGTGTCTTGATATCGCGTTTCAAATACATTTCAATCGTTGCGAATCTAAACAAGAAAATTATGTCGACAAATTCAGATGTGTCTTGATATCGCGTTTCAAATACATTTCAATCGTTGCGAATCTAAACAAGAAAATTATGTCGACAAATTCAGATGTGTCTTGATATCGCGTTTCAAATACATTTCAATCATTTCGAATTTAAACAAGATAATTATGTCGACAAAGTCAGATGTGTCTTGATATCGCGTTTCAAATACATTTTAAATCGTTGCGAATTTAAACAAGAAAATTACGTCGACAAATTCAGATGTGTCTTGATATCGCGTTTCAAATACGTTTCAATCGTTGCGAATCTAAACAAGAAAATTATGTCGACAAATGTCTTTCGGAAATAAAAAAAAAGAAAGAGTAAAAATGAAGGATGTCCCGCTCAAGGTAGGTTCCAAAGAGCGAAAAAAAAGAGTAAAAATTAGAGATGTGCCGTTCAAGGTAAGTGCCAAATAGCTTCAGACTTGTTTTGATATCGCGTTTCAAATACATTTCAATCATTTCGAATTTAAACAAGAAAATTATGTCGACAAATTCAGATGTGTCTTGATATCGCGTTTCAAATACATGTTAAATCGTTGCGAATTTAAACAGGAAAATTACGTCGACAAATTCAGATGTGTCTTGATATCGCGTTTCAAATACATTTCAATCGTTGCGAATCTAAACAAGAAAATTATGTCGACAAATGTCTTTCGGAAATAAAAAAAAAGAAAGAGTAAAAATGAAGGATGTCCCGCTCAAGGTAGGTTCCAAAGAGCCAAAAAAAAAGAGTAAAAATTAGAGATGTGCCGTTCAAGGTAAGTGCCAAATAGCTTCAGACTTGTTTTGATATCGCGTTTCAAATACATTTCAATCATTTCGAATTTAAACAAGAAAATTATGTCGACAAATTCAGATGTGTCTTGATATCGCGTTTCAAATACATGTTAAATCGTTGCGAATTTAAACAGGAAAATTACGTCGACAAATTCAGATGTGTCTTGATATCGCGTTTCAAATACATTTCAATCGTTGCGAATCTAAACAAGAAAATTATGTCGACAAATTCAGATGTGTCTTGATATCGCGTTCCAAATACATTTCAATCATTTCGAATTTAAACAAGGAAATTACGTCGACAAAGTCAGATGTGTCTTGATATCGCGTTTCAAATACATTTCAGTCGTTGCGAATCTAAACAAGAAAATTATGTCGACAAATGTCTTTCGGAAATAAAAAAAAAGAAAGAGTAAAAATGAAGGATGTCCCGCTCAAGGTAGGTTCCAAAGAGCGAAAAAAAAAAGAGTAAAAATTAGAGATGTGCCGTTCAAGGTAAGTGCCAAATAGCTTCAGACTTGTTTTGATATCGCGTTTCAAATACATTTCAATCATTTCGAATTTAAACAAGAAAATTATGTCGACAAATTCAGATGTGTTTTGATATCGCGTTTCAAATACATTTCAATCGTTGCGAATCTAAACAAGAAAATTATATCGACAAATTCAGATGTGTCTTGATATCGCGTTTCAAATACATTTCAATCATTTCGAATTTAAACAAGGAAATTACGTCGACAAAGTCAGATGTGTCTTGATATCGCGTTTCAAATACATTTCAGTCGTTGCGAATCTAAACAAGAAAATTATGTCGACAAATGTCTTTCGGAAATAAAAAAAAAGAAAGAGTAAAAATGAAGGATGTCCCGCTCAAGGTAGGTTCCAAAGAGCGAAAAAAAAAAGAGTAAAAATTAGAGATGTGCCGTTCAAGGTAAGTGCCAAATAGCTTCAGACTTGTTTTGATATCGCGTTTCAAATACATTTCAATCATTTCGAATTTAAACAAGAAAATTATGTCGACAAATTCAGATGTGTCTTGATATCGCGTTTCAAATACATTTCAATCGTTGCGAATCTAAACAAGAAAATTATGTCGACAAATTCAGATGTGTCTTGATATCGCGTTTCAAATACATTTCAATCGTTGCGAATCTAAACAAGAAAATTATGTCGACAAATTCAGATGTGTCTTGATATCGCGTTTCAAATACATTTCAATCATTTCGAATTTAAACAAGATAATTATGTCGACAAAGTCAGATGTGTCTTGATATCGCGTTTCAAATACATTTTAAATCGTTGCGAATTTAAACAAGAAAATTACGTCGACAAATTCAGATGTGTCTTGATATCGCGTTTCAAATACGTTTCAATCGTTGCGAATCTAAACAAGAAAATTATGTCGACAAATGTCTTTCGGAAATAAAAAAAAAGAAAGAGTAAAAATGAAGGATGTCCCGCTCAAGGTAGGTTCCAAAGAGCGAAAAAAAAGAGTAAAAATTAGAGATGTGCCGTTCAAGGTAAGTGCCAAATAGCTTCAGACTTGTTTTGATATCGCGTTTCAAATACATTTCAATCATTTCGAATTTAAACAAGAAAATTATGTCGACAAATTCAGATGTGTCTTGATATCGCGTTTCAAATACATTTCAATCGTTGCGAATCTAAACAAGAAAATTATGTCGACAAATTCAGATGGGTCTTGATATCGCGTTTCAAATACATTTCAATCATTTCGAATTTAAACAAGAAAATTACGTCGACAAATTTAGATGTGTCTTGATATCGCGTTTCAAATACATTTCAATCGTTGCGAATCTAAACAAGAAAATTATGTCGACAAATGTCTTTCGGAAATAAAAAAAAAGAAAGAGTAAAAATGAAGGATGTCCCGCTCAAGGTAGGTTCCAAAGAGCGAAAAAAAAAAGAGTAAAAATTAGAGATGTGCCGTTCAAGGTAAGTGCCAAATAGCTTCAGACTTGTTTTGATATCGCGTTTCAAATACATTTCAATCATTTCGAATTTAAACAAGAAAATTATGTCGACAAAATCAGATGTGTCTTGATATCGCGTTTCAAATACATTTCAATCGTTGCGAATCTAAACATGAAAATTACGTCGACAAATTCAGATGTGTCTTGATATCGCGTTTCAAATACATTTCAATCGTTGCGAATCTAAACAAGAAAATTATGTCGACAAATGTCTTTCGGAAATATAAAAAAAGAAAGAGTAAAAATGAAGGATGTCCCGCTCAAGGTAGGTTCCAAAGAGCGAAAAAAAAGAGTAAAAATTAGAGATGTGCCGTTCAAGGTAAGTGCCAAATAGCTTCAGACTTGTTTTGATATCGCGTTTCAAATACATTTCAATCATTTCGAATTTAAACAAGAAAATTATGTCGACAAATTCAGATGTGTCTTGATATCGCGTTTCAAATACATTTCAATCGTTGCGAATCTAAACAAGAAAATTATGTCGACAAATTCAGATGGGTCTTGATATCGCGTTTCAAATACATTTCAATCATTTCGAATTTAAACAAGAAAATTACGTCGACAAATTTAGATGTGTCTTGATATCGCGTTTCAAATACATTTCAATCGTTGCGAATCTAAACAAGAAAATTATGTCGACAAATGTCTTTCGGAAATAAAAAAAAAGAAAGAGTAAAAATGAAGGATGTCCCGCTCAAGGTAGGTTCCAAAGAGCGAAAAAAAAAAGAGTAAAAATTAGAGATGTGCCGTTCAAGGTAAGTGCCAAATAGCTTCAGACTTGTTTTGATATCGCGTTTCAAATACATTTCAATCATTTCGAATTTAAACAAGAAAATTATGTCGACAAAATCAGATGTGTCTTGATATCGCGTTTCAAATACATTTCAATCGTTGCGAATCTAAACATGAAAATTATGTCGACAAATTCAGATGTGTCTTGATATCGCGTTTCAAATACATTTCAATCATTTCGAATTTAAACAAGATAATTATGTCGACAAAGTCAGATGTGTCTTGATATCGCGTTTCAAATACATTTTAAATCGTTGCGAATTTAAACAAGAAAATTACGTCGACAAATTCAGATGTGTCTTGATATCGCGTTTCAAATACGTTTCAATCGTTGCGAATCTAAACAAGAAAATTATGTCGACAAATGTCTTTCGGAAATAAAAAAAAAGAAAGAGTAAAAATGAAGGATGTCCCGCTCAAGGTAGGTTCCAAACAGCGAAAAAAAAGAGTAAAAATTAGAGATGTGCCGTTCAAGGTAAGTGCCAAATAGCTTCAGACTTGTTTTGATATCGCGTTTCAAATACATTTCAATCATTTCGAATTTAAACAAGAAAATTATGTCGACAAATTCAGATGTGTCTTGATATCGCGTTTCAAATACATTTCAATCGTTGCGAATCTAAACAAGAAAATTATGTCGACAAATTCAGATGTGTCTTGATATCGCGTTTCAAATACATTTCAATCGTTGCGAATCTAAACAAGAAAATTATGTCGACAAATTCAGATGTGTCTTGATATCGCGTTTCAAATACATTTCAATCATTTCGAATTTAAACAAGATAATTATGTCGACAAAGTCAGATGTGTCTTGATATCGCGTTTCAAATACATTTTAAATCGTTGCGAATTTAAACAAGAAAATTACGTCGACAAATTCAGATGTGTCTTGATATCGCGTTTCAAATACGTTTCAATCGTTGCGAATCTAAACAAGAAAATTATGTCGACAAATGTCTTTCGGAAATAAAAAAAAAGAAAGAGTAAAAATGAAGGATGTCCCGCTCAAGGTAGGTTCCAAAGAGCGAAAAAAAAAGAGTAAAAATTAGAGATGTGCCGTTCAAGGTAAGTGCCAAATAGCTTCAGACTTGTTTTGGTATCGCGTTTCAAATACATTTCAATCATTTCGAATTTAAACAAGAAAATTATGTCGACAAATTCAGATGTGTCTTGATATCGCGTTTCAAATACATTTCAATCATTTCGAATTTAAACAAGATAATTATGTCGACAAAGTCAGATGTGTCTTGATATCGCGTTTCAAATACATTTTAAATCGTTGCGAATTTAAACAAGAAAATTACGTCGACAAATTCAGATGTGTCTTGATATCGCGTTTCAAATACATTTCAATCGTTGCGAATCTAAACAAGAAAATTATGTCGACAAATGTCTTTCGGAAATATAAAAAAAGAAAGAGTAAAAATGAAGGATGTCCCGCTCAAGGTAGGTTCCAAAGAGCGAAAAAAAAGAGTAAAAATTAGAGATGTGCCGTTCAAGGTAAGTGCCAAATAGCTTCAGACTTGTTTTGATATCGCGTTTCAAATACATTTCAATCATTTCGAATTTAAACAAGAAAATTATGTCGACAAATTCAGATGTGTCTTGATATCGCGTTTCAAATACATTTCAATCGTTGCGAATCTAAACAAGAAAATTATGTCGACAAATGTCTTTCGGAAATAAAAAAAAAGAAAGAGTAAAAATGAAGGATGTCCCGCTCAAGGTAGGTTCCAAAGAGCGAAAAAAAAAAGAGTAAAAATTAGAGATGTGCCGTTCAAGGTAAGTGCCAAATAGCTTCAGACTTGTTTTGATATCGCGTTTCAAATACATTTCAATCATTTCGAATTTAAACAAGAAAATTATGTCGACAAATTCAGATGTGTCTTGATATCGCGTTTCAAATACATTTCAATCGTTGCGAATCTAAACAAGAAAATTATGTCGACAAATTCAGATGTGTCTTGATATCGCGTTTCAAATACATTTCAATCGTTGCGAATCTAAACAAGAAAATTATGTCGACAAATTCAGATGTGTCTTGATATCGCGTTTCAAATACATTTCAATCATTTCGAATTTAAACAAGGAAATTACGTCGACAAAGTCAGATGTGTCTTGATATCGCGTTTCAAATACATTTCAGTCGTTGCGAATCTAAACAAGAAAATTATGTCGACAAATGTCTTTCGGAAATAAAAAAAAAGAAAGAGTAAAAATGAAGGATGTCCCGCTCAAGGTAGGTTCCAAAGAGCGAAAAAAAAAAGAGTAAAAATTAGAGATGTGCCGTTCAAGGTAAGTGCCAAATAGCTTCAGACTTGTTTTGATATCGCGTTTCAAATACATTTCAATCATTTCGAATTTAAACAAGAAAATTATGTCGACAAATTCAGATGTGTCTTGATATCGCGTTTCAAATACATTTCAATCGTTGCGAATCTAAACAAGAAAATTATGTCGACAAATTCAGATGTGTCTTGATATCGCGTTTCAAATACATTTCAATCGTTGCGAATCTAAACAAGAAAATTATGTCGACAAATTCAGATGTGTCTTGATATCGCGTTTCAAATACATTTCAATCATTTCGAATTTAAACAAGATAATTATGTCGACAAAGTCAGATGTGTCTTGATATCGCGTTTCAAATACATTTTAAATCGTTGCGAATTTAAACAAGAAAATTACGTCGACAAATTCAGATGTGTCTTGATATCGCGTTTCAAATACGTTTCAATCGTTGCGAATCTAAACAAGAAAATTATGTCGACAAATGTCTTTCGGAAATAAAAAAAAAGAAAGAGTAAAAATGAAGGATGTCCCGCTCAAGGTAGGTTCCAAAGAGCGAAAAAAAAGAGTAAAAATTAGAGATGTGCCGTTCAAGGTAAGTGCCAAATAGCTTCAGACTTGTTTTGATATCGCGTTTCAAATACATTTCAATCATTTCGAATTTAAACAAGAAAATTATGTCGACAAATTCAGATGTGTCTTGATATCGCGTTTCAAATACATTTCAATCATTTCGAATTTAAACAAGATAATTATGTCGACAAAGTCAGATGTGTCTTGATATCGCGTTTCAAATACATTTTAAATCGTTGCGAATTTAAACAAGAAAATTACGTCGACAAATTCAGATGTGTCTTGATATCGCGTTTCAAATACATTTCAATCGTTGCGAATCTAAACAAGAAAATTATGTCGACAAATGTCTTTCGGAAATATAAAAAAAGAAAGAGTAAAAATGAAGGATGTCCCGCTCAAGGTAGGTTCCAAAGAGCGAAAAAAAAGAGTAAAAATTAGAGATGTGCCGTTCAAGGTAAGTGCCAAATAGCTTCAGACTTGTTTTGATATCGCGTTTCAAATACATTTCAATCATTTCGAATTTAAACAAGAAAATTATGTCGACAAATTCAGATGTGTCTTGATATCGCGTTTCAAATACATTTCAATCGTTGCGAATCTAAACAAGAAAATTATGTCGACAAATTCAGATGGGTCTTGATATCGCGTTTCAAATACATTTCAATCATTTCGAATTTAAACAAGAAAATTACGTCGACAAATTTAGATGTGTCTTGATATCGCGTTTCAAATACATTTCAATCGTTGCGAATCTAAACAAGAAAATTATGTCGACAAATGTCTTTCGGAAATAAAAAAAAAGAAAGAGTAAAAATGAAGGATGTCCCGCTCAAGGTAGGTTCCAAAGAGCGAAAAAAAAAAGAGTAAAAATTAGAGATGTGCCGTTCAAGGTAAGTGCCAAATAGCTTCAGACTTGTTTTGATATCGCGTTTCAAATACATTTCAATCATTTCGAATTTAAACAAGAAAATTATGTCGACAAAATCAGATGTGTCTTGATATCGCGTTTCAAATACATTTCAATCGTTGCGAATCTAAACATGAAAATTATGTCGACAAATTCAGATGTGTCTTGATATCGCGTTTCAAATACATTTCAATCATTTCGAATTTAAACAAGATAATTATGTCGACAAAGTCAGATGTGTCTTGATATCGCGTTTCAAATACATTTTAAATCGTTGCGAATTTAAACAAGAAAATTACGTCGACAAATTCAGATGTGTCTTGATATCGCGTTTCAAATACGTTTCAATCGTTGCGAATCTAAACAAGAAAATTATGTCGACAAATGTCTTTCGGAAATAAAAAAAAAGAAAGAGTAAAAATGAAGGATGTCCCGCTCAAGGTAGGTTCCAAACAGCGAAAAAAAAGAGTAAAAATTAGAGATGTGCCGTTCAAGGTAAGTGCCAAATAGCTTCAGACTTGTTTTGATATCGCGTTTCAAATACATTTCAATCATTTCGAATTTAAACAAGAAAATTATGTCGACAAATTCAGATGTGTCTTGATATCGCGTTTCAAATACATTTCAATCGTTGCGAATCTAAACAAGAAAATTATGTCGACAAATTCAGATGTGTCTTGATATCGCGTTTCAAATACATTTCAATCGTTGCGAATCTAAACAAGAAAATTATGTCGACAAATTCAGATGTGTCTTGATATCGCGTTTCAAATACATTTCAATCATTTCGAATTTAAACAAGATAATTATGTCGACAAAGTCAGATGTGTCTTGATATCGCGTTTCAAATACATTTTAAATCGTTGCGAATTTAAACAAGAAAATTACGTCGACAAATTCAGATGTGTCTTGATATCGCGTTTCAAATACGTTTCAATCGTTGCGAATCTAAACAAGAAAATTATGTCGACAAATGTCTTTCGGAAATAAAAAAAAAGAAAGAGTAAAAATGAAGGATGTCCCGCTCAAGGTAGGTTCCAAAGAGCGAAAAAAAAAGAGTAAAAATTAGAGATGTGCCGTTCAAGGTAAGTGCCAAATAGCTTCAGACTTGTTTTGGTATCGCGTTTCAAATTCATTTCAATCATTTCGAATTTAAACAAGAAAATTATGTCGACAAATTCAGATGTGTCTTGATATCGCGTTTCAAATACATTTCAATCATTTCGAATTTAAACAAGATAATTATGTCGACAAAGTCAGATGTGTCTTGATATCGCGTTTCAAATACATTTTAAATCGTTGCGAATTTAAACAAGAAAATTACGTCGACAAATTCAGATGTGTCTTGATATCGCGTTTCAAATACATTTCAATCGTTGCGAATCTAAACAAGAAAATTATGTCGACAAATGTCTTTCGGAAATATAAAAAAAGAAAGAGTAAAAATGAAGGATGTCCCGCTCAAGGTAGGTTCCAAAGAGCGAAAAAAAAGAGTAAAAATTAGAGATGTGCCGTTCAAGGTAAGTGCCAAATAGCTTCAGACTTGTTTTGATATCGCGTTTCAAATACATTTCAATCATTTCGAATTTAAACAAGATAATTATGTCGACAAAGTCAGATGTGTCTTGATATCGCGTTTCAAATACATTTTAAATCGTTGCGAATTTAAACAAGAAAATTACGTCGACAAATTCAGATGTGTCTTGATATCGCGTTTCAAATACGTTTCAATCGTTGCGAATCTAAACAAGAAAATTATGTCGACAAATGTCTTTCGCAAATAAAAAAAAAGAAAGAGTAAAAATGAAGGATGTCCCGCTCAAGGTAGGTTCCAAAGAGCGAAAAAAAAAGAGTAAAAATTAGAGATGTGCCGTTCAAGGTAAGTGCCAAATAGCTTCAGACTTGTTTTGATATCGCGTTTCAAATACATTTCAATCATTTCGAATTTAAACAAGAAAATTATGTCGACAAATTCAGATGTGTCTTGATATCGCGTTTCAAATACATTTCAATCGTTGCGAATCTAAACAAGAAAATTATGTCGACAAATTCAGATGTGTCTTGATATCGCGTTTCAAATACATTTCAATCGTTGCGAATCTAAACAAGAAAATTATGTCGACAAATTCAGATGTGTCTTGATATCGCGTTTCAAATACATTTCAATCATTTCGAATTTAAACAAGATAATTATGTCGACAAAGTCAGATGTGTCTTGATATCGCGTTTCAAATACATTTTAAATCGTTGCGAATTTAAACAAGAAAATTACGTCGACAAATTCAGATGTGTCTTGATATCGCGTTTCAAATACGTTTCAATCGTTGCGAATCTAAACAAGAAAATTATGTCGACAAATGTCTTTCGGAAATAAAAAAAAAGAAAGAGTAAAAATGAAGGATGTCCCGCTCAAGGTAGGTTCCAAAGAGCGAAAAAAAAGAGTAAAAATTAGAGATGTGCCGTTCAAGGTAAGTGTCAAATAGCTTCAGACTTGTTTTGATATCGCGTTTCAAATACATTTCAATCATTTCGAATTTAAACAAGAAAATTATGTCGACAAATTCAGATGTGTCTTGATATCGCGTTTCAAGTACATTTCAATCATTTCGAATTTAAACAAGAAAATTATGTCGACAAATTCAGATGTGTCTTGATATCGCGTTTCAAATACATTTCAATCGTTGCGAATCTAAACAAGAAAATTATGTCGACAAATTCAGATGTGTCTTGATATCGCGTTTCAAATACATTTCAATCGTTGCGAATCTAAACAAGAAAATTATGTCGACAAATTCAGATGTGTCTTGATATCGCGTTTCAAATACATTTCAATCATTTCGAATTTAAACAAGATAATTATGTCGACAAAGTCAGATGTGTCTTGATATCGCGTTTCAAATACATTTTAAATCGTTGCGAATTTAAACAAGAAAATTACGTCGACAAATTCAGATGTGTCTTGATATCGCGTTTCAAATACATTTCAATCGTTGCGAATCTAAACAAGAAAATTATGTCGACAAATGTCTTTCGGAAATAAAAAAAAAGAAAGAGTAAAAATGAAGGATGTCCCGCTCAAGGTAGGTTCCAAAGAGCGAAAAAAAAAGAGTAAAAATTAGAGATGTGCCGTTCAAGGTAAGTGCCAAATAGCTTCAGACTTGTTTTGATATCGCGTTTCAAATACATTTCAATCATTTCGAATTTAAACAAGAAAATTATGTCGACAAATTCAGATGTGTCTTGATATCGCGTTTCAAATACATTTCAATCGTTGCGAATCTAAACAAGAAAATTATGTCGACAAATTCAGATGTGTCTTGATATCGCGTTTCAAATACATTTCAATCGTTGCGAATCTAAACAAGAAAATTATGTCGACAAATTCAGATGTGTCTTGATATCGCGTTTCAAATACATTTCAATCATTTCGAATTTAAACAAGATAATTATGTCGACAAAGTCAGATGTGTCTTGATATCGCGTTTCAAATACATTTTAAATCGTTGCGAATTTAAACAAGAAAATTACGTCGACAAATTCAGATGTGTCTTGATATCGCGTTTCAAATACATTTCAATCATTTCGAATTTAAACAAGAAAATTATGTCGACAAATGTCTTTCGGAAATAAAAAAAAAGAAAGAGTAAAAATGAAGGATGTCCCGCTCAAGGTAGGTTCCAAAGAGCGAAAAAAAAGAGTAAAAATTAGAGATGTGCCGTTCAAGGTAAGTGCCAAATAGCTTCAGACTTGTTTTGATATCGCGTTTCAAATACATTTCAATCATTTCGAATTTAAACAAGAAAATTATGTCGACAAATTCAGATGTGTCTTGATATCGCGTTTCAAGTACATTTCAATCATTTCGAATTTAAACAAGAAAATTATGTCGACAAATTCAGATGTGTCTTGATATCGCGTTTCAAATACATTTCAATCGTTGCGAATCTAAACAAGAAAATTATGTCGACAAATTCAGATGTGTCTTGATATCGCGTTTCAAATACATTTCAATCGTTGCGAATCTAAACAAGAAAATTATGTCGACAAATTCAGATGTGTCTTGATATCGCGTTTCAAATACATTTCAATCATTTCGAATTTAAACAAGATAATTATGTCGACAAAGTCAGATGTGTCTTGATATCGCGTTTCAAATACATTTTAAATCGTTGCGAATTTAAACAAGAAAATTACGTCGACAAATTCAGATGTGTCTTGATATCGCGTTTCAAATACATTTCAATCGTTGCGAATCTAAACAAGAAAATTATGTCGACAAATGTCTTTCGGAAATAAAAAAAAAGAAAGAGTAAAAATGAAGGATGTCCCGCTCAAGGTAGGTTCCAAAGAGCGAAAAAAAAAGAGTAAAAATTAGAGATGTGCCGTTCAAGGTAAGTGCCAAATAGCTTCAGACTTGTTTTGATATCGCGTTTCAAATACATTTCAATCATTTCGAATTTAAACAAGAAAATTATGTCGACAAATTCAGATGTGTCTTGATATCGCGTTTCAAATACATTTCAATCGTTGCGAATCTAAACAAGAAAATTATGTCGACAAATTCAGATGGGTCTTGATATCGCGTTTCAAATACATTTCAATCATTTCGAATTTAAACAAGAAAATTACGTCGACAAATTTAGATGTGTCTTGATATCGCGTTTCAAATACATTTCAATCGTTGCGAATCTAAACAAGAAAATTATGTCGACAAATGTCTTTCGGAAATAAAAAAAAAGAAAAAGTAAAAATGAAGGATGTCCCGCTCAAGGTAGGTTCCAAAGAGCGAAAAAAAAAAAGAGTAAAAATTAGAGATGTGCCGTTCAAGGTAAGTGCCAAATAGCTTCAGACTTGTTTTGATATCGCGTTTCAAATACATTTCAATCATTTCGAATTTAAACAAGAAAATTATGTCGACAAATTCAGATGTGTCTTGATATCGCGTTTCAAATACATTTCAATCGTTGCGAATCTAAACAAGAAAATTATGTCGACAAATTCAGATGTGTCTTGATATCGCGTTTCAAATACATTTCAATCGTTGCGAATCTAAACAAGAAAATTATGTCGACAAATTCAGATGTGTCTTGATATCGCGTTTCAAATACATTTCAATCATTTCGAATTTAAACAAGATAATTATGTCGACAAAGTCAGATGTGTCTTGATATCGCGTTTCAAATACATTTTAAATCGTTGCGAATTTAAACAAGAAAATTACGTCGACAAATTCAGATGTGTCTTGATATCGCGTTTCAAATACATTTCAATCGTTGCGAATCTAAACAAGAAAATTATGTCGACAAATGTCTTTCGGAAATAAAAAAAAAGAAAGAGTAAAAATGAAGGATGTCCCGCTCAAGGTAGGTTCCAAAGAGCGAAAAAAAAAGAGTAAAAATTAGAGATGTGCCGTTCAAGGTAAGTGCCAAATAGCTTCAGACTTGTTTTGATATCGCGTTTCAAATACATTTCAATCATTTCGAATTTAAACAAGAAAATTATGTCGACAAATTCAGATGTGTCTTGATATCGCGTTTCAAATACATTTCAATCGTTGCGAATCTAAACAAGAAAATTATGTCGACAAATTCAGATGTGTCTTGATATCGCGTTTCAAATACATTTCAATCGTTGCGAATCTAAACAAGAAAATTATGTCGACAAATTCAGATGTGTCTTGATATCGCGTTTCAAATACATTTCAATCATTTCGAATTTAAACAAGATAATTATGTCGACAAAGTCAGATGTGTCTTGATATCGCGTTTCAAATACATTTTAAATCGTTGCGAATTTAAACAAGAAAATTACGTCGACAAATTCAGATGTGTCTTGATATCGCGTTTCAAATACATTTCAATCATTTCGAATTTAAACAAGAAAATTATGTCGACAAATGTCTTTCGGAAATAAAAAAAAAGAAAGAGTAAAAATGAAGGATGTCCCGCTCAAGGTAGGTTCCAAAGAGCGAAAAAAAAGAGTAAAAATTAGAGATGTGCCGTTCAAGGTAAGTGCCAAATAGCTTCAGACTTGTTTTGATATCGCGTTTCAAATACATTTCAATCATTTCGAATTTAAACAAGAAAATTATGTCGACAAATTCAGATGTGTCTTGATATCGCGTTTCAAGTACATTTCAATCATTTCGAATTTAAACAAGAAAATTATGTCGACAAATTCAGATGTGTCTTGATATCGCGTTTCAAATACATTTCAATCGTTGCGAATCTAAACAAGAAAATTATGTCGACAAATTCAGATGTGTCTTGATATCGCGTTTCAAATACATTTCAATCGTTGCGAATCTAAACAAGAAAATTATGTCGACAAATTCAGATGTGTCTTGATATCGCGTTTCAAATACATTTCAATCATTTCGAATTTAAACAAGATAATTATGTCGACAAAGTCAGATGTGTCTTGATATCGCGTTTCAAATACATTTTAAATCGTTGCGAATTTAAACAAGAAAATTACGTCGACAAATTCAGATGTGTCTTGATATCGCGTTTCAAATACATTTCAATCGTTGCGAATCTAAACAAGAAAATTATGTCGACAAATGTCTTTCGGAAATAAAAAAAAAGAAAGAGTAAAAATGAAGGATGTCCCGCTCAAGGTAGGTTCCAAAGAGCGAAAAAAAAAGAGTAAAAATTAGAGATGTGCCGTTCAAGGTAAGTGCCAAATAGCTTCAGACTTGTTTTGATATCGCGTTTCAAATACATTTCAATCATTTCGAATTTAAACAAGAAAATTATGTCGACAAATTCAGATGTGTCTTGATATCGCGTTTCAAATACATTTCAATCGTTGCGAATCTAAACAAGAAAATTATGTCGACAAATTCAGATGGGTCTTGATATCGCGTTTCAAATACATTTCAATCATTTCGAATTTAAACAAGAAAATTACGTCGACAAATTTAGATGTGTCTTGATATCGCGTTTCAAATACATTTCAATCGTTGCGAATCTAAACAAGAAAATTATGTCGACAAATGTCTTTCGGAAATAAAAAAAAAGAAAAAGTAAAAATGAAGGATGTCCCGCTCAAGGTAGGTTCCAAAGAGCGAAAAAAAAAAGAGTAAAAATTAGAGATGTGCCGTTCAAGGTAAGTGCCAAATAGCTTCAGACTTGTTTTGATATCGCGTTTCAAATACATTTCAATCATTTCGAATTTAAACAAGAAAATTATGTCGACAAATTCAGATGTGTCTTGATATCGCGTTTCAAATACATTTCAATCGTTGCGAATCTAAACAAGAAAATTATGTCGACAAATTCAGATGTGTCTTGATATCGCGTTTCAAATACATTTCAATCGTTGCGAATCTAAACAAGAAAATTATGTCGACAAATTCAGATGTGTCTTGATATCGCGTTTCAAATACATTTCAATCATTTCGAATTTAAACAAGATAATTATGTCGACAAAGTCAGATGTGTCTTGATATCGCGTTTCAAATACATTTTAAATCGTTGCGAATTTAAACAAGAAAATTACGTCGACAAATTCAGATGTGTCTTGATATCGCGTTTCAAATACATTTCAATCGTTGCGAATCTAAACAAGAAAATTATGTCGACAAATGTCTTTCGGAAATATAAAAAAAGAAAGAGTAAAAATGAAGGATGTCCCGCTCAAGGTAGGTTCCAAAGAGCGAAAAAAAAGAGTAAAAATTAGAGATGTGCCGTTCAAGGTAAGTGCCAAATAGCTTCAGACTTGTTTTGATATCGCGTTTCAAATACATTTCAATCATTTCGAATTTAAACAAGAAAATTATGTCGACAAATTCAGATGTGTCTTGATATCGCGTTTCAAATACATTTCAATCGTTGCGAATCTAAACAAGAAAATTATGTCGACAAATGTCTTTCGGAAATAAAAAAAAAGAAAGAGTAAAAATGAAGGATGTCCCGCTCAAGGTAGGTTCCAAAGAGCGAAAAAAAAAAGAGTAAAAATTAGAGATGTGCCGTTCAAGGTAAGTGCCAAATAGCTTCAGACTTGTTTTGATATCGCGTTTCAAATACATTTCAATCATTTCGAATTTAAACAAGAAAATTATGTCGACAAATTCAGATGTGTCTTGATATCGCGTTTCAAATACATTTCAATCGTTGCGAATCTAAACAAGAAAATTATGTCGACAAATTCAGATGTGTCTTGATATCGCGTTTCAAATACATTTCAATCGTTGCGAATCTAAACAAGAAAATTATGTCGACAAATTCAGATGTGTCTTGATATCGCGTTTCAAATACATTTCAATCATTTCGAATTTAAACAAGATAATTATGTCGACAAAGTCAGATGTGTCTTGATATCGCGTTTCAAATACATTTTAAATCGTTGCGAATTTAAACAAGAAAATTACGTCGACAAATTCAGATGTGTCTTGATATCGCGTTTCAAATACGTTTCAATCGTTGCGAATCTAAACAAGAAAATTATGTCGACAAATGTCTTTCGGAAATAAAAAAAAAGAAAGAGTAAAAATGAAGGATGTCCCGCTCAAGGTAGGTTCCAAAGAGCGAAAAAAAAGAGTAAAAATTAGAGATGTGCCGTTCAAGGTAAGTGCCAAATAGCTTCAGACTTGTTTTGATATCGCGTTTCAAATACATTTCAATCATTTCGAATTTAAACAAGAAAATTATGTCGACAAATTCAGATGTGTCTTGATATCGCGTTTCAAATACATTTCAATCGTTGCGAATCTAAACAAGAAAATTATGTCGACAAATTCAGATGTGTCTTGATATCGCGTTTCAAATACATTTCAATCGTTGCGAATCTAAACAAGAAAATTATGTCGACAAATTCAGATGTGTCTTGATATCGCGTTTCAAATACATTTCAATCATTTCGAATTTAAACAAGAAAATTATGTCGACAAATTCAGATGTGTCTTGATATCGCGTTTCAAATACATTTCAATCGTTGCGAATCTAAACAAGAAAATTATGTCGACAAATTCAGATGTGTCTTGATATCGCGTTTCAAATACATTTCAATCGTTGCGAATCTAAACAAGAAAATTATGTCGACAAATTCAGATGTGTCTTGATATCGCGTTTCAAATACATTTCAATCATTTCGAATTTAAACAAGATAATTATGTCGACAAAGTCAGATGTGTCTTGATATCGCGTTTCAAATACATTTTAAATCGTTGCGAATTTAAACAAGAAAATTACGTCGACAAATTCAGATGTGTCTTGATATCGCGTTTCAAATACGTTTCAATCGTTGCGAATCTAAACAAGAAAATTATGTCGACAAATGTCTTTCGGAAATAAAAAAAAAGAAAGAGTAAAAATGAAGGATGTCCCGCTCAAGGTAGGTTCCAAAGAGCGAAAAAAAAGAGTAAAAATTAGAGATGTGCCGTTCAAGGTAAGTGCCAAATAGCTTCAGACTTGTTTTGATATCGCGTTTCAAATACATTTCAATCATTTCGAATTTAAACAAGAAAATTATGTCGACAAATTCAGATGTGTCTTGATATCGCGCTTCAAGTACATTTCAATCATTTCGAATTTAAACAAGAAAATTATGTCGACAAATTCAGATGTGTCTTGATATCGCGTTTCAAATACATTTCAATCGTTGCGAATCTAAACAAGAAAATTATGTCGACAAATTCAGATGTGTCTTGATATCGCGTTTCAAATACATTTCAATCGTTGCGAATCTAAACAAGAAAATTATGTCGACAAATTCAGATGTGTCTTGATATCGCGTTTCAAATACATTTCAATCATTTCGAATTTAAACAAGATAATTATGTCGACAAAGTCAGATGTGTCTTGATATCGCGTTTCAAATACATTTTAAATCGTTGCGAATTTAAACAAGAAAATTACGTCGACAAATTCAGATGTGTCTTGATATCGCGTTTCAAATACATTTCAATCGTTGCGAATCTAAACAAGAAAATTATGTCGACAAATGTCTTTCGGAAATAAAAAAAAAGAAAGAGTAAAAATGAAGGATGTCCCGCTCAAGGTAGGTTCCAAAGAGCGAAAAAAAAGAGTAAAAATTAGAGATGTGCCGTTCAAGGTAAGTGCCAAATAGCTTCAGACTTGTTTTGATATCGCGTTTCAAATACATTTCAATCATTTCGAATTTAAACAAGAAAATTATGTCGACAAATTCAGATGTGTCTTGATATCGCGTTTCAAGTACATTTCAATCATTTCGAATTTAAACAAGAAAATTATGTCGACAAATTCAGATGTGTCTTGATATCGCGTTTCAAATACATTTCAATCGTTGCGAATCTAAACAAGAAAATTATGTCGACAAATTCAGATGTGTCTTGATATCGCGTTTCAAATACATTTCAATCGTTGCGAATCTAAACAAGAAAATTATGTCGACAAATTCAGATGTGTCTTGATATCGCGTTTCAAATACATTTCAATCATTTCGAATTTAAACAAGATAATTATGTCGACAAAGTCAGATGTGTCTTGATATCGCGTTTCAAATACATTTTAAATCGTTGCGAATTTAAACAAGAAAATTACGTCGACAAATTCAGATGTGTCTTGATATCGCGTTTCAAATACATTTCAATCGTTGCGAATCTAAACAAGAAAATTATGTCGACAAATGTCTTTCGGAAATAAAAAAAAAGAAAGAGTAAAAATGAAGGATGTCCCGCTCAAGGTAGGTTCCAAAGAGCGAAAAAAAAAGAGTAAAAATTAGAGATGTGCCGTTCAAGGTAAGTGCCAAATAGCTTCAGACTTGTTTTGATATCGCGTTTCAAATACATTTCAATCATTTCGAATTTAAACAAGAAAATTATGTCGACAAATTCAGATGTGTCTTGATATCGCGTTTCAAATACATTTCAATCGTTGCGAATCTAAACAAGAAAATTATGTCGACAAATTCAGATGGGTCTTGATATCGCGTTTCAAATACATTTCAATCATTTCGAATTTAAACAAGAAAATTACGTCGACAAATTTAGATGTGTCTTGATATCGCGTTTCAAATACATTTCAATCGTTGCGAATCTAAACAAGAAAATTATGTCGACAAATGTCTTTCGGAAATAAAAAAAAGAAAGAGTAAAAATGAAGGATGTCCCGCTCAAGGTAGGTTCCAAAGAGCGAAAAAAAAAAGAGTAAAAATTAGAGATGTGCCGTTCAAGGTAAGTGCCAAATAGCTTCAGACTTGTTTTGATATCGCGTTTCAAATACATTTCAATCATTTCGAATTTAAACAAGAAAATTATGTCGACAAATTCAGATGTGTCTTGATATCGCGTTTCAAATACATTTCAATCGTTGCGAATCTAAACAAGAAAATTATGTCGACAAATTCAGATGTGTCTTGATATCGCGTTTCAAATACATTTCAATCGTTGCGAATCTAAACAAGAAAATTATGTCGACAAATTCAGATGTGTCTTGATATCGCGTTTCAAATACATTTCAATCATTTCGAATTTAAACAAGATAATTATGTCGACAAAGTCAGATGTGTCTTGATATCGCGTTTCAAATACATTTTAAATCGTTGCGAATTTAAGCAAGAAAATTACGTCGACAAATTCAGATGTGTCTTGATATCGCGTTTCAAATACGTTTCAATCATTTCGAATTTAAACAAGAAAATTACGTCGACAAATTCAGATGTGTCTTGATATCGCGTTTCAAATACATTTCAATCGTTGCGAATCTAAACAAGAAAATTATGTCGACAAATGTCTTTCGGAAATATAAAAAAAGAAAGAGTAAAAATGAAGGATGTCCCGCTCAAGGTAGGTTCCAAAGAGCGAAAAAAAAGAGTAAAAATTAGAGATGTGCCGTTCAAGGTAAGTGCCAAATAGCTTCAGACTTGTTTTGATATCGCGTTTCAAATACATTTCAATCATTTCGAATTTAAACAAGAAAATTATGTCGACAAATTCAGATGTGTCTTGATATCGCGTTTCAAATACATTTCAATCGTTGCGAATCTAAACAAGAAAATTATGTCGACAAATTCAGATGGGTCTTGATATCGCGTTTCAAATACATTTCAATCATTTCGAATTTAAACAAGAAAATTACGTCGACAAATTTAGATGTGTCTTGATATCGCGTTTCAAATACATTTCAATCGTTGCGAATCTAAACAAGAAAATTATGTCGACAAATGTCTTTCGGAAATATAAAAAAAGAAAGAGTAAAAATGAAGGATGTCCCGCTCAAGGTAGGTTCCAAAGAGCGAAAAAAAAGAGTAAAAATTAGAGATGTGCCGTTCAAGGTAAGTGCCAAATAGCTTCAGACTTGTTTTGATATCGCGTTTCAAATACATTTCAATCATTTCGAATTTAAACAAGAAAATTATGTCGACAAATTCAGATGTGTTTTGATATCGCGTTTCAAATACATTTCAATCGTTGCGAATCTAAACAAGAAAATTATATCGACAAATTCAGATGTGTCTTGATATCGCGTTTCAAATACATTTCAATCATTTCGAATTTAAACAAGGAAATTACGTCGACAAAGTCAGATGTGTCTTGATATCGCGTTTCAAATACATTTCAGTCGTTGCGAATCTAAACAAGAAAATTATGTCGACAAATGTCTTTCGGAAATAAAAAAAAAGAAAGAGTAAAAATGAAGGATGTCCCGCTCAAGGTAGGTTCCAAAGAGCGAAAAAAAAAAGAGTAAAAATTAGAGATGTGCCGTTCAAGGTAAGTGCCAAATAGCTTCAGACTTGTTTTGATATCGCGTTTCAAATACATTTCAATCATTTCGAATTTAAACAAGAAAATTATGTCGACAAATTCAGATGTGTCTTGATATCGCGTTTCAAATACATTTCAATCGTTGCGAATCTAAACATGAAAATTATGTCGACAAATTCAGATGTGTCTTGATATCGCGTTTCAAATACATTTCAATCATTTCGAATTTAAACAAGATAATTATGTCGACAAAGTCAGATGTGTCTTGATATCGCGTTTCAAATACATTTTAAATTGTTGCGAATTTAAACAAGAAAATTACGTCGACAAATTCAGATGTGTCTTGATATCGCGTTTCAAATACGTTTCAATCGTTGCGAATCTAAACAAGAAAATTATGTCGACAAATGTCTTTCGGAAATAAAAAAAAAGAAAGAGTAAAAATGAAGGATGTCCCGCTCAAGGTAGGTTCCAAAGAGCGAAAAAAAAAGAGTAAAAACTAGAGATGTGCCGTTCAAGGTAAGTGCCAAATAGCTTCAGACTTGTTTTGATATCTCGTTTCAAATACATTTCAATCATTTCGAATTTAAACAAGAAAATTATGTCGACAAATTCAGATGTGTCTTGATATCGCGTTTCAAATACATTTCAATCGTTGCGAATCTAAACAAGAAAATTATGTCGACAAATTCAGATGTGTCTTGATATCGCGTTTCAAATACATTTCAATCGTTGCGAATCTAAACAAGAAAATTATGTCGACAAATTCAGATGTGTCTTGATATCGCGTTTCAAATACATTTCAATCGTTGCGAATCTAAACAAGAAAATTATGTCGACAAATTCAGATGTGTCTTGATATCGCGTTTCAAATACATTTCAATCATTTCGAATTTAAACAAGATAATTATGTCGACAAAGTCAGATGTGTCTTGATATCGCGTTTCAAATACATTTTAAATCGTTGCGAATTTAAACAAGAAAATTACGTCGACAAATTCAGATGTGTCTTGATATCGCGTTTCAAATACGTTTCAATCGTTGCGAATCTAAACAAGAAAATTATGTCGACAAATGTCTTTCGGAAATAAAAAAAAAGAAAGAGTAAAAATGAAGGATGTCCCGCTCAAGGTAGGTTCCAAAGAGCGAAAAAAAAGAGTAAAAATTAGAGATGTGCCGTTCAAGGTAAGTGCCAAATAGCTTCAGACTTGTTTTGGTATCGCGTTTCAAATACATTTCAATCATTTCGAATTTAAACAAGAAAATTATGTCGACAAATTCAGATGTGTCTTGATATCGCGTTTCAAATACATTTCAATCGTTGCGAATCTAAACAAGAAAATTATGTCGACAAATTCAGATGTGTCTTGATATCGCGTTTCAAATACATTTCAATCGTTGCGAATCTAAACAAGAAAATTATGTCGACAAATTCAGATGTGTCTTGATATCGCGTTTCAAATACATTTCAATCATTTCGAATTTAAACAAGATAATTATGTCGACAAAGTCAGATGTGTCTTGATATCGCGTTTCAAATACATTTTAAATCGTTGCGAATTTAAACAAGAAAATTACGTCGACAAATTCAGATGTGTCTTGATATCGCGTTTCAAATACGTTTCAATCGTTGCGAATCTAAACAAGAAAATTATGTCGACAAATGTCTTTCGGAAATAAAAAAAAAGAAAGAGTAAAAATGAAGGATGTCCCGCTCAAGGTAGGTTCCAAAGAGCGAAAAAAAAAGAGTAAAAATTAGAGATGTGCCGTTCAAGGTAAGTGCCAAATAGCTTCAGACTTGTTTTGGTATCGCGTTTCAAATACATTTCAATCATTTCGAATTTAAACAAGAAAATTATGTCGACAAATTCAGATGTGTCTTGATATCGCGTTTCAAATACATTTCAATCGTTGCGAATCTAAACAAGAAAATTATGTCGACAAATTCAGATGGGTCTTGATATCGCGTTTCAAATACATTTCAATCATTTCGAATTTAAACAAGAAAATTACGTCGACAAATTTAGATGTGTCTTGATATCGCGTTTCAAATACATTTCAATCGTTGCGAATCTAAACAAGAAAATTATGTCGACAAATGTCTTTCGGAAATATAAAAAAAGAAAGAGTAAAAATGAAGGATGTCCCGCTCAAGGTAGGTTCCAAAGAGCGAAAAAAAAAGAGTAAAAATTAGAGATGTGCCGTTCAAGGTAAGTGCCAAATAGCTTCAGACTTGTTTTGATATCGCGTTTCAAATACATTTCAATCATTTCGAATTTAAACAAGAAAATTATGTCGACAAATTCAGATGTGTTTTGATATCGCGTTTCAAATACATTTCAATCATTTCGAATTTAAACAAGGAAATTACGTCGACAAAGTCAGATGTGTCTTGATATCGCGTTTCAAATACATTTCAGTCGTTGCGAATCTAAACAAGAAAATTATGTCGACAAATGTCTTTCGGAAATAAAAAAAAAGAAAGAGTAAAAATGAAGGATGTCCCGCTCAAGGTAGGTTCCAAAGAGCGAAAAAAAAAAGAGTAAAAATTAGAGATGTGCCGTTCAAGGTAAGTGCCAAATAGCTTCAGACTTGTTTTGATATCGCGTTTCAAATACATTTCAATCATTTCGAATTTAAACAAGAAAATTATATCGACAAATTCAGATGTGTCTTGATATCGCGTTTCAAATACATTTCAATCATTTCGAATTTAAACAAGGAAATTACGTCGACAAAGTCAGATGTGTCTTGATATCGCGTTTCAAATACATTTCAGTCGTTGCGAATCTAAACAAGAAAATTATGTCGACAAATGTCTTTCGGAAATAAAAAAAAAGAAAGAGTAAAAATGAAGGATGTCCCGCTCAAGGTAGGTTCCAAAGAGCGAAAAAAAAAAGAGTAAAAATTAGAGATGTGCCGTTCAAGGTAAGTGCCAAATAGCTTCAGACTTGTTTTGATATCGCGTTTCAAATACATTTCAATCATTTCGAATTTAAACAAGAAAATTATGTCGACAAATTCAGATGTGTCTTGATATCGCGTTTCAAATACATTTCAATCGTTGCGAATCTAAACATGAAAATTATGTCGACAAATTCAGATGTGTCTTGATATCGCGTTTCAAATACATTTCAATCATTTCGAATTTAAACAAGATAATTATGTCGACAAAGTCAGATGTGTCTTGATATCGCGTTTCAAATACATTTTAAATCGTTGCGAATTTAAACAAGAAAATTACGTCGACAAATTCAGATGTGTCTTGATATCGCGTTTCAAATACGTTTCAATCGTTGCGAATCTAAACAAGAAAATTATGTCGACAAATGTCTTTCGGAAATAAAAAAAAAGAAAGAGTAAAAATGAAGGATGTCCCGCTCAAGGTAGGTTCCAAAGAGCGAAAAAAAAAGAGTAAAAATTAGAGATGTGCCGTTCAAGGTAAGTGCCAAATAGCTTCAGACTTGTTTTGATATCGCGTTTCAAATACATTTCAATCATTTCGAATTTAAACAAGAAAATTATGTCGACAAATTCAGATGTGTTTTGATATCGCGTTTCAAATACATTTCAATCGTTGCGAATCTAAACAAGAAAATTATATCGACAAATTCAGATGTGTCTTGATATCGCGTTTCAAATACATTTCAATCATTTCGAATTTAAACAAGGAAATTACGTCGACAAAGTCAGATGTGTCTTGATATCGCGTTTCAAATACATTTCAGTCGTTGCGAATCTAAACAAGAAAATTATGTCGACAAATGTCTTTCGGAAATAAAAAAAAAGAAAGAGTAAAAATGAAGGATGTCCCGCTCAAGGTAGGTTCCAAAGAGCGAAAAAAAAAAGAGTAAAAATTAGAGATGTGCCGTTCAAGGTAAGTGCCAAATAGCTTCAGACTTGTTTTGATATCGCGTTTCAAATACATTTCAATCATTTCGAATTTAAACAAGATAATTATGTCGACAAAGTCAGATGTGTCTTGATATCGCGTTTCAAATACATTTCAATCGTTGCGAATCTAAACATGAAAATTATGTCGACAAATTCAGATGTGTCTTGATATCGCGTTTCAAATACATTTCAATCGTTGCGAATCTAAACATGAAAATTATGTCGACAAATTCAGATGTGTCTTGATATCGCGTTTCAAATACATTTCAATCATTTCGAATTTAAACAAGATAATTATGTCGACAAAGTCAGATGTGTCTTGATATCGCGTTTCAAATACATTTCAATCGTTGCGAATCTAAACATGAAAATTATGTCGACAAATTCAGATGTGTCTTGATATCGCGTTTCAAATACATTTCAATCGTTGCGAATCTAAACATGAAAATTATGTCGACAAATTCAGATGTGTCTTGATATCGCGTTTCAAATACATTTCAATCATTTCGAATTTAAACAAGATAATTATGTCGACAAAGTCAGATGTGTCTTGATATCGCGTTTCAAATACATTTTAAATCGTTGCGAATCTAAACAAGAAAATTATGTCGACAAATTCAGATGGGTCTTGATATCGCGTTTCAAATACATTTCAATCATTTCGAATTTAAACAAGAAAATTACGTCGACAAATTTAGATGTGTCTTGATATCGCGTTTCAAATACATTTCAATCGTTGCGAATCTAAACAAGAAAATTATGTCGACAAATGTCTTTCGGAAATATAAAAAAAGAAAGAGTAAAAATGAAGGATGTCCCGCTCAAGGTAGGTTCCAAAGAGCGAAAAAAAAAGAGTAAAAATTAGAGATGTGCCGTTCAAGGTAAGTGCCAAATAGCTTCAGACTTGTTTTGATATCGCGTTTCAAATACATTTCAATCATTTCGAATTTAAACAAGAAAATTATGTCGACAAATTCAGATGTGTTTTGATATCGCGTTTCAAATACATTTCAATCGTTGCGAATCTAAACAAGAAAATTATATCGACAAATTCAGATGTGTCTTGATATCGCGTTTCAAATACATTTCAATCATTTCGAATTTAAACAAGGAAATTACGTCGACAAAGTCAGATGTGTCTTGATATCGCGTTTCAAATACATTTCAGTCGTTGCGAATCTAAACAAGAAAATTATGTCGACAAATGTCTTTCGGAAATAAAAAAAAAGAAAGAGTAAAAATGAAGGATGTCCCGCTCAAGGTAGGTTCCAAAGAGCGAAAAAAAAAAGAGTAAAAATTAGAGATGTGCCGTTCAAGGTAAGTGCCAAATAGCTTCAGACTTGTTTTGATATCGCGTTTCAAATACATTTCAATCATTTCGAATTTAAACAAGAAAATTATGTCGACAAATTCAGATGTGTCTTGATATCGCGTTTCAAATACATTTCAATCGTTGCGAATCTAAACATGAAAATTATGTCGACAAATTCAGATGTGTCTTGATATCGCGTTTCAAATACATTTCAATCATTTCGAATTTAAACAAGATAATTATGTCGACAAAGTCAGATGTGTCTTGATATCGCGTTTCAAATACATTTTAAATCGTTGCGAATTTAAACAAGAAAATTACGTCGACAAATTTAGATGTGTCTTGATATCGCGTTTCAAATACATTTCAATCGTTGCGAATCTAAACAAGAAAATTATGTCGACAAATTCAGATGTGTCTTGATATCGCGTTTCAAATACGTTTCAATCGTTGCGAATCTAAACAAGAAAATTATGTCGACAAATGTCTTTCGGAAATAAAAAAAAAGAAAGAGTAAAAATGAAGGATGTCCCGCTCAAGGTAGGTTCCAAAGAGCGAAAAAAAAAGAGTAAAAATTAGAGATGTGCCGTTCAAGGTAAGTGCCAAATAGCTTCAGACTTGTTTTGATATCGCGTTTCAAATACATTTCAATCATTTCGAATTTAAACAAGAAAATTATGTCGACAAATTCAGATGTGTCTTGATATCGCGTTTCAAATACATTTCAATCATTTCGAATTTAAACAAGATAATTATGTCGACAAAGTCAGATGTGTCTTGATATCGCGTTTCAAATACATTTCAGTCGTTGCGAATCTAAACAAGAAAATTATGTCGACAAATGTCTTTCGGAAATAAAAAAAAAGAAAGAGTAAAAATGAAGGATGTCCCGCTCAAGGTAGGTTCCAAAGAGCGAAAAAAAAAAGAGTAAAAATTAGAGATGTGCCGTTCAAGGTAAGTGCCAAATAGCTTCAGACTTGTTTTGATATCGCGTTTCAAATACATTTCAATCATTTCGAATTTAAACAAGATAATTATGTCGACAAAGTCAGATGTGTCTTGATATCGCGTTTCAAATACATTTTAAATCGTTGCGAATTTAAACAAGAAAATTACGTCGACAAATTTAGATGTGTCTTGATATCGCGTTTCAAATACATTTCAATCGTTGCGAATCTAAACAAGAAAATTATGTCGACAAATTCAGATGTGTCTTGATATCGCGTTTCAAATACATTTCAATCGTTGCGAATCTAAACATGAAAATTATGTCGACAAATTCAGATGTGTCTTGATATCGCGTTTCAAATACATTTCAATCATTTCGAATTTAAACAAGATAATTATGTCGACAAAGTCAGATGTGTCTTGATATCGCGTTTCAAATACATTTTAAATCGTTGCGAATTTAAACAAGAAAATTACGTCGACAAATTCAGATGTGTCTTGATATCGCGTTTCAAATACGTTTCAATCGTTGCGAATCTAAACAAGAAAATTATGTCGACAAATGTCTTTCGGAAATAAAAAAAAAGAAAGAGTAAAAATGAAGGATGTCCCGCTCAAGGTAGGTTCCAAAGAGCGAAAAAAAAAGAGTAAAAATTAGAGATGTGCCGTTCAAGGTAAGTGCCAAATAGCTTCAGACTTGTTTTGATATCGCGTTTCAAATACATTTCAATCATTTCGAATTTAAACAAGATAATTATGTCGACAAAGTCAGATGTGTCTTGATATCGCGTTTCAAATACATTTTAAATCGTTGCGAATTTAAACAAGAAAATTACGTCGACAAATTTAGATGTGTCTTGATATCGCGTTTCAAATACATTTCAATCGTTGCGAATCTAAACAAGAAAATTATGTCGACAAATTCAGATGTGTCTTGATATCGCGTTTCAAATACATTTCAATCGTTGCGAATCTAAACAAGAAAATTATGTCGACAAATTCAGATGTGTCTTGATATCGCGTTTCAAATACATTTCAATCGTTGCGAATCTAAACAAGAAAATTATGTCGACAAATGTCTTTCGGAAATATAAAAAAAGAAAGAGTAAAAATGAAGGATGTCCCGCTCAAGGTAGGTTCCAAAGAGCGAAAAAAAAGAGTAAAAATTAGAGATGTGCCGTTCAAGGTAAGTGCCAAATAGCTTCAGACTTGTTTTGATATCGCGTTTCAAATACATTTCAATCATTTCGAATTTAAACAAGAAAATTATGTCGACAAATTCAGATGTGTTTTGATATCGCGTTTCAAATACATTTCAATCGTTGCGAATCTAAACAAGAAAATTATATCGACAAATTCAGATGTGTCTTGATATCGCGTTTCAAATACATTTCAATCATTTCGAATTTAAACAAGGAAATTACGTCGACAAAGTCAGATGTGTCTTGATATCGCGTTTCAAATACATTTCAGTCGTTGCGAATCTAAACAAGAAAATTATGTCGACAAATGTCTTTCGGAAATAAAAAAAAAGAAAGAGTAAAAATGAAGGATGTCCCGCTCAAGGTAGGTTCCAAAGAGCGAAAAAAAAAAGAGTAAAAATTAGAGATGTGCCGTTCAAGGTAAGTGCCAAATAGCTTCAGACTTGTTTTGATATCGCGTTTCAAATACATTTCAATCATTTCGAATTTAAACAAGATAATTATGTCGACAAAGTCAGATGTGTCTTGATATCGCGTTTCAAATACATTTCAATCGTTGCGAATCTAAACATGAAAATTATGTCGACAAATTCAGATGTGTCTTGATATCGCGTTTCAAATACATTTCAATCGTTGCGAATCTAAACATGAAAATTATGTCGACAAATTCAGATGTGTCTTGATATCGCGTTTCAAATACATTTCAATCATTTCGAATTTAAACAAGATAATTATGTCGACAAAGTCAGATGTGTCTTGATATCGCGTTTCAAATACATTTTAAATCGTTGCGAATTTAAACAAGAAAATTACGTCGACAAATTCAGATGTGTCTTGATATCGCGTTTCAAATACGTTTCAATCGTTGCGAATCTAAACAAGAAAATTATGTCGACAAATGTCTTTCGGAAATAAAAAAAAAGAAAGAGTAAAAATGAAGGATGTCCCGCTCAAGGTAGGTTCCAAAGAGCGAAAAAGAAGAGTAAAAACTAGAGATGTGCCGTTCAAGGTAAGTGCCAAATAGCTTCAGACTTGTTTTGATATCGCGTTTCAAATACATTTCAATCATTTCGAATTTAAACAAGAAAATTATGTCGACAAATTCAGATGTGTCTTGATATCGCGTTTCAAATACATTTCAATCGTTGCGAATCTAAACAAGAAAATTATGTCGACAAATTCAGATGTGTCTTGATATCGCGTTTCAAATACATTTCAATCATTTCGAATTTAAACAAGATAATTATGTCGACAAAGTCAGATGTGTCTTGATATCGCGTTTCAAATACATTTTAAATCGTTGCGAATTTAAACAAGAAAATTACGTCGACAAATTCAGATGTGTCTTGATATCGCGTTTCAAATACGTTTCAATCGTTGCGAATCTAAACAAGAAAATTATGTCGACAAATGTCTTTCGGAAATAAAAAAAAGAAAGAGTAAAAATGAAGGATGTCCCGCTCAAGGTAGGTTCCAAAGAGCGAAAAAAAAGAGTAAAAATTAGAGATGTGCCGTTCAAGGTAAGTGCCAAATAGCTTCAGACTTGTTTTGGTATCGCGTTTCAAATACATTTCAATCATTTCGAATTTAAACAAGAAAATTATGTCGACAAATTCAGATGTGTCTTGATATCGCGTTTCAAATACATTTCAATCGTTGCGAATCTAAACAAGAAAATTATGTCGACAAATTCAGATGGGTCTTGATATCGCGTTTCAAATACATTTCAATCATTTCGAATTTAAACAAGAAAATTACGTCGACAAATTTAGATGTGTCTTGATATCGCGTTTCAAATACATTTCAATCGTTGCGAATCTAAACAAGAAAATTATGTCGACAAATGTCTTTCGGAAATATAAAAAGAGAAAGAGTAAAAATGAAGGATGTCCCGCTCAAGGTAGGTTCCAAAGAGCGAAAAAAAAAGAGTAAAAATTAGAGATGTGCCGTTCAAGGTAAGTGCCAAATAGCTTCAGACTTGTTTTGATATCGCGTTTCAAATACATTTCAATCATTTCGAATTTAAACAAGAAAATTATGTCGACAAATTCAGATGTGTTTTGATATCGCGTTTCAAATACATTTCAATCGTTGCGAATCTAAACAAGAAAATTATATCGACAAATTCAGATGTGTCTTGATATCGCGTTTCAAATACATTTCAATCATTTCGAATTTAAACAAGGAAATTACGTCGACAAAGTCAGATGTGTCTTGATATCGCGTTTCAAATACATTTCAGTCGTTGCGAATCTAAACAAGAAAATTATGTCGACAAATGTCTTTCGGAAATAAAAAAAAAAGAAAGAGTAAAAATGAAGGATGTCCCGCTCAAGGTAGGTTCCAAAGAGCGAAAAAAAAGAGTAAAAATTAGAGATGTGCCGTTCAAGGTAAGTGCCAAATAGCTTCAGACTTGTTTTGATATCGCGTTTCAAATACATTTCAATCATTTCGAATTTAAACAAGAAAATTATGTCGACAAATTCAGATGTGTCTTGATATCGCGTTTCAAATACATTTCAATCGTTGCGAATCTAAACAAGAAAATTATGTCGACAAATTCAGATGTGTCTTGATATCGCGTTTCAAATACATTTCAATCGTTGCGAATCTAAACAAGAAAATTATGTCGACAAATTCAGATGTGTCTTGATATCGCGTTTCAAATACATTTCAATCATTTCGAATTTAAACAAGATAATTATGTCGACAAAGTCAGATGTGTCTTGATATCGCGTTTCAAATACATTTTAAATCGTTGCGAATTTAAACAAGAAAATTACGTCGACAAATTCAGATGTGTCTTGATATCGCGTTTCAAATACGTTTCAATCGTTGCGAATCTAAACAAGAAAATTATGTCGACAAATGTCTTTCGGAAATAAAAAAAAAGAAAGAGTAAAAATGAAGGATGTCCCGCTCAAGGTAGGTTCCAAAGAGCGAAAAAAAAAGAGTAAAAATGAGAGTTGTGCCGTTCAAGGTAAGTGCCAAATAGCTTCAGACTTGTTTTGGTATCGCGTTTCAAATACATTTCAATCATTTCGAATTTAAACAAGAAAATTATGTCGACAAATTCAGATGTGTCTTGATATCGCGTTTCAAATACATTTCAATCGTTGCGAATCTAAACAAGAAAATTATGTCGACAAATTCAGATGGGTCTTGATATCGCGTTTCAAATACATTTCAATCATTTCGAATTTAAACAAGAAAATTACGTCGACAAATTTAGATGTGTCTTGATATCGCGTTTCAAATACATTTCAATCGTTGCGAATCTAAACAAGAAAATTATGTCGACAAATGTCTTTCGGAAATATAAAAAAAGAAAGAGTAAAAATGAAGGATGTCCCGCTCAAGGTAGGTTCCAAAGAGCCAAAAAAAAAAAGAGTAAAAATGAAGGATGCCCCCGTTCAAGGTAGGTTGAATGAGTAATGAGAATAATTTATTTATTTTATATATTTTTTGTCAGAGAAAGCTCGTACCTCCTCGTGGTCTCTGACGGGTAATAGCAATTTTGATCGCATTTGCAGTTTTCATCTACGTGCACTTTAAGTTAAGTGTCGCCTTAATTGGGACTTAATAAAACAACGTTCAATAGCACTGCATAAATCGAAATTGTTATTAGCAGAATCGAGCATGTCTTTTACTGAAACCTTAAATTCTCTGAATACGTCCCTGTCGGCTAGGTGCTGGCCCGCATTTATAATCCGGTGCGGCTTGTCTTTAACAAATTTTTTATATGCCCCGAAACTCCGCACCTTCGTAAAAAGTTTCAAATGAGTCTTGATATTGCATTTTTAATAAATTTGAATCCTTTTGAAGTTAAAAAAGAGATTTATGTCAACAAAGGCCTCTAGAAGTCATTTATAAAACTGAGAAGAAAGAATAAAAATGTTATGTAGGTTTAGTTATGTAATGTATTTCTTCCTGTTCCACGTAAAATTTTGATAATAATCTTTTGGTTACGTCGTTGATGGTTCAGAGTATTGCTATGTGATAAGACACTGAAAGTGTTGCCATCTGCCCAGGTGACCCAGGTGCCTATAGCTTTTTCTTACGGAAGATATCACTCATCTCATTTACAGATACGAGGTGTTTCTTACTTCTAAACGAGTATATTTTGGCTTCTTAGCTACTTAAGGGTAATCATTCTGACTAACTGAATACATGTTGTTTTTGAAGCTAGTCTCGTGATAAATAGAAACCTCCTTCAACCTGGTCGTCCATTAATTACCTGAGGCGTTTTTCTGTTAATGTGGACCCCTCCTTTCCCCTTGATGAGATTTGGTGAGATTTAGTGACCCCCCCCCTCACGTGAGATTTATCCCTTACAGTTCTTAAATAATCAATTTTCAAGTCAATACTGATGTAATGAGGAAAATAATAGTACACGTCAATGTAATTTACAAAGGTTTGTGTTTCTGTCGGTATATGAAATTCTCAGTTAAATTATTCAAAATTTACCGTCCGTGCCAACAGTGTGTTCTGGTGGCATCATGTCATAAACGTAGCTGTCATCGCTTTATATTTTATGGCCTGCTGTTATAAAGCTTGCTTGTTTCTTCGTAATTTTTAAAAATTTCTTTGGTAAAATGTCGTAAATATAGTTATTCTCGTCTAAATTAAAGTAATTAAAGACAACAAATCAAAAAAATATATTTAGCATCGTCAAAATTCGTCAATTCTCTTTATAGAATTCTACACAACACAACATATTTTTTCTTAACATCTAAAATCACACATTTTACGAACACACATTAAAAAACTTGGTCATTTTGTACGATTTGACTTCTACCATTTTATGGCCATGGCAAGTTTCCTCAGCTTGATCGCCGAGCCGAAAATTTTGTCCCAAAAAACACTGCTGATACCAAAACCTAGAAGAAAGATTGTCTAGTGTAAAAATAAATATGCACCCATTTCCTACACGTACCGCTGTCATGATGTGCAAAATGGTGTTGGTTGTGGTACCTCTTCAAATTGTAGAAATAACTGTCTTCTCTGGGTGCGCCGTAATGTAAGTAAAAGTGAATCATATCGTAAATAACATAACCTGAGGACGAAAAAAGATGACAATGAAAAATGGGGGGTTGAAGTAAATGTCACAAACCTGTAAGTCCTCCAGCGATCACAAGAACAATGATTGATTCGGGGACAAAGAGAGAACAGATCTGGTATAAGACGTAGGCGATGACGGCAGCCGGGAAAGGAGGAAACACCAATCTACGTGGATCAAAAGGCACCTAAAAATTAAAAGAAATTGTTCTAATATTTATTTCATTGTAATTTAAGAGTATTGTGTGCCCCACAAAATGGTAGCCCTAAACTACATGTGGTGATCAAACAGGTGTAGGTGTAGGTACTCGTACCATCTCGTAGATTATATAACATGAAGGGTATCACACTCGTTCCTGCGTAAATTGGGCGCTTTGCGGCACTCGGTGCTCAAAAAAGCACTCGTTTTAGGAACTCGTATAATAATATACTATTGTTTCACTCCATTACGTTAAACAAGTAGAAAGTACAAAAAGTGACACTTGTGACACACTCAATGAGATTTTTTTTTTATTTCTTTTTAAAAATAGTATTCGTCAAAATTTTGAGTTTACTAATTCGTTCTTTTGACTTGAATAAATTGTCAAAAGTGACCATTGCTATGAATAACTAGAGTGAGAATATAACGACATTTGACAGTATGCATGGTATGACTCGGACAAGACTGATTCACACTGGTAAAAACTGTGAATTTTGTTCCACAGAAACATGCGGTTCTTCTCTCCATAGTATATAGGTACATAAAGTTGTTTTTTTGGACTTACAGACAAAGGCATCCCTATAACGTTTCATTCGTAAAAAACGCATTAGAGAACGGACAATTTTCTAAATTTTTTTGATCGACAAATCGAATGACGTAAATTATGCACGAACAGAAATAATTTTTCCGAGACCTTAATACCGAACATGTTAGGGTGTCATTTATTGCCATGGAAATGTTAAATTGCTACAAAAGACCCAACCTGCGTAAACAGATGATTCCGGCATGCAATTACCTATGTATTATTGGATGATAAAGAAAATAAATATTTGTGTCGTTGTTGTAAAAGGAAACGCCGACGCGATAATGGCGGGGCGTTTCCGGGTTAATTGTACGCTGTGGGACAAGTCTTGGTCATACTTACTTTATGGTGAAGGCCATGGATGGCAAAATGAACGTAAATCATAGCTTTCGATTTTCCAGACGGCTCCATGTGAAAGACCCATCTGTGCAAAGAATATTCTATCAAAGTCCATAAGATAATTCCCGATGTTACGCTCAGGAATGTGGGTAAAATTGGAGATGTGTCTGAAAAATTCAAAACATGAGGTTGTTTTTTTGCTCAAGCGAAAGTTTGATTAATTTGATATGGGTAAACATGTGCGGGGTCTTTAGAGAAAGATTTTACAGGATGTTGTTGGTGTAAATTTACATTACCTTATTTATCACTAGATAAGATTAGGTACTTGACCTGAATGTCATGATATATTTTTGGCAGATAGGAGTTGATATGAAAATCGTTTGATTTTTTTGTTGATGATGTTATGGAAATATTAAGTAATATTAACGAATCGAAACTAATTGAAATAGGATGAGGAACAAGCAAAATTAATAAAGTAATACATGATAACTGAACTAATAGTACAGAGTGATCTTTGATGCTGTGTCTTACTTATCTTTAACCCAGTATAATTGTCGTAATAGAGGGGTCCCCTTGGGACAGCGGGGCGTAGCTACCATCTGCTACCTTTAATTCAGTTTTTGTTAATTGAAAATCGATGTCAAGAACAAATCCATCAGTGGAGTAATGAGATACAAATTGTGTCATATGAGTGGTATAAATACATCATTATACAGCAGTTGTAGATAATAGTAGATTACATTATAAGATGCTTCATTGTCAGTGAGTCAGATTTTTTAATGACGAGACACATCTCACGAGCTTACAGTGGCATTTCGGTCACGTGTGAGATACGATGTTTTATGCTCAACGTGTAATTTCTTATAAAATCGTGTAACCATAGCGATTTGCCCCTTTTAACATTATATCACTTGTGAATAAAATGCTACATTATACCTTACTTTGCGTGGCAAAAATAGCCATTTAGACGTTGGTCGGGCATAAAAACAATTAGAGCTAAATGGTAAGCTGTGTAGATGGATAAAATTAGATCGGAAGATATATGTGTCATCAAAATATATCTAATGAGTATTAAAGAACAGAAGAATATGATTTGGGGGACAATGAATAAAAAAAGTGTTTTAAAACCCGTGTAACAATGAATTAATTAAGAAATTCGTATTAGCAAATTAATGTTTTTACAATGACAAGAATGCCCTCCGATAACGTAAAAAGCCGTTATCATCCACTAAAAAATGACCTCGTCCGGTCAGGTGACGGGTTGACCCTTATCCTCAATCGTCAATGCCTCCGTCAATATAATGATCATAATTGCTGCCAACGTAATAAATGGGATCTTGAAATGTGTATTACTTATAGTATTCTATTGTTTTTTGCATCCTACACAATAAAAAAAGATGATTACCCTGATATAAATTATTATCTTTATACAACGTGCCGGAGAAATTTTTTCCCATGTTGACGTCACAGAAAGGCGCGCGTTTCAAATGAGACAAATGTTTCGGATTTTTTTTATCGTTTTGTTTTTCATTTAAACCAGAACACACTCCGCATTGTTAAACTGCATTCAGAAGCTTAAAGTCAAGAAATGGTTGTCATTCCAATACCACTAGTCAATCAGTCAGTTGTAGATGCTGTGGCCCACCCGCCCACAGTCACAAAGAACAACTGTGGAATGAATACAAGAAACGAAATGTGGATACAATAGTAAAATGGTTGTCATTCCGAACCAGTTTGTCAACCATTCAGTCAAAAATGTAAATCTGAGTATATATTATGGTGTAATTTTCAATTTGGATTGCAATTCTTTGCTGTTATATTATATGTTTCTTTGTGACTAAACGGCCTATGGTTTTGGTACCGTTAATATACTCATCGACTGACTAAATAGTTGAGAGATGACAACCATTTATTGATTTTTTTTTTCATTTAAGCCAGAACACACTCCGCATTGTTAAACTGCCTTCAGAAGCTTAAAGTCAAAAAATGGTTGTCATTCCAATACCACTAGTCAATCAGTCAGTTGTAGATGCTGTGGTTCACCCGCCCACCGCATTCACATGTGGTGCCATGAACCACATGATTTTAGTCACAAAGAAGAACTGTGGAATGCAAGAAACGAAATGTGGATACAATAGGAAAATGGTTGTCATTCCGAACCAGTTTGGCAACCAGTCAGTCAAAAATGTAAATCTGAGTATATATTTTGGTGTAATTCTCAATTTCGATTGAAATTCTTGGCTCGTATATTATATGTTTCATTGTGACTAAACAGCGTATGGTTTTGGTACCGTTTGTGTGTGCGGTGGGCGGGTGGGCCGCCCTGTCCAATATACTCATCGACTGACTAAATGGTTTAGAGATGACAACCATTTATTGTTTTTTTTTTCATTTAAACCAGAACACACTCCGCATTGTTAAACTGCCTTCAGAAGCTTAAAGTCAAAAAATGGTTGTCATTCCAATACCACTAGTCAATCAGTCAGTTGTAGAGGCTGTGGCCCACCCGCCCACCGCATTCACATGTGGTGTCATGAACGACATGATTTTAGTCACAAAGAAGAACTGTGGAATGCAAGAAACGAAATGTGGATACAATAGTAAAATGGTTGTCATTCCGAACCAGTTTGTCAACCATTCAGTCAAAAATGTAAATCTGAGTATATATTATGGTGTAATTCTCAATTTGGATTGCAATTCTTTGCTGTTATATTATATGTTTCTTTGTGACTAAACAGCCTATGGTTTTGGTACCGTTAATATACTCATCGACTGACTAAATGGTTGAGAGATGACAACCATTTATTGATTTTTTTTTCATTTAAGCCAGAACACACTCCGCATTGTTAAACTGCCTTCAGAAGCTTAAAGTCAAAAAATGGTTGTCATTCCAATACCACTAGTCAATCAGTCAGTTGTAGATGCTGTGGTTCACCCGCCCACCGCATTCACATGTGGTGCCATGAACCACATGATTTTAGTCACAAAGAAGAACTGTGGAATGCAAGAAACGAAATGTGGATACAATAGGAAAATGGTTGTCATTCCGAACCAGTTTGGCAACCATTCAGTCAAAAATGTAAATCTGAGTATATATTTTGGTGTAATTCTCAATTTCGATTGAAATTCTTGGCTCGTATATTATATGTTTCATTGTGACTAAACAGCGTATGGTTTTGGTACCGTTTGTGTGTGCGGTGGGCGGGTGGGCCGCCCTGTCCAATATACTCATCGACTGACTAAATGGTTTAGAGATGACAACCATTTATTGTTTTTTTTTTCATTTAAACCAGAACACACTCCGCATTGTTAAACTGCCTTCAGAACCTTAAACTCAAGAAATGGTTGTCATTCCAATACCACTAGTCAACCAGTCAGTTGTAGATGCTGTGGGCCACCCGCCCACCGCATTCACATGTGGTGTCATGAACGACATGATTTTAGTCACAAAGAAGAACTGTGGAATGCAAGAAACGAAATGTGGATACAATAGGAAAATGGTTGTCATTCCGAACCAGTTTGTCAACCATTCAGTCAAAAATGTAAATCAGAGTATATATTATGGTGTAACTCTCAATTTGGATTGCAATTCTTTGCTCTTATATTATATGTTTTTGTGTGACTAAACAGCGTGTGGTTTTGGTACCGTTTGCGTGTGCGGTGGGCGGGTGGCCCGCCCTGTCCAATATACTCATCGACTGACTAAATGGTTGAGAGATGACAACCATTTATTGAATTATTTTTTTCATTTAAACCAGAACACACTCCGCATTGTTAAACTGCCTTCAGAAGCTTAAAGTCAAAAAATGGTTGTCATTTCAATACCACTAGTCAATCAGTCAGTTGTAGAGGCTGTGGCCCACCCGCCTACCGCATTCACATGTGGTGCCATGAACGACATGATTTTAGTCACAAAGAAGAACTGTGGAATACAAGAAACGAAATGTGGATACAATAGGAAAATGGTTGTCATTCCGAACCAGTTTGTCAACCATTCAGTCAAAAATGTAAATCTGAGTATATATTATGGTGTAACTCTCAATTTGGATTGCAATTCTTTGCTCTTATATTAAATGTTTCTTTGTGACTAAACAGCGTATGGTTTTGGTACCCTTTGCGTGTGCGGTGGGCGGGTAGGCCGCCCTGTTCAATATACTCATCGACTGACTAAATGGTTGAGAGATGACAACCATTTATTGATTTTTTTTTCATTTAAACCAGAGCACACTCCGCATTGTTAAACTGCCTTCAGAAGCTTAAAGTCAAGAAATGGTTGTCATTCCAATACCACTAGTCAACCAGTCAGTTGTAGATGCTGTGGCCCACCCGCCCACCGCATTCACATGTGGTGTCATGAACGACATGATTTTAGTCACAAAGAAGAACTGTGGAATACAAGAAACGAAATGTGGATACAATAGGAAAATGGTTGTCATTCCGAACCAGTTTGTCAACCATTCAGTCAAAAATGTAAATCAGAGTATATATTATGGTGTAACTCTCAATTTGGATTGCAATTCTTTGCTCTTATATTATATGTTTTTGTGTGACTAAACAGCGTGTGGTTTTGGTACCGTTTGCGTGTGCGGTGGGCGGGTGGCCCGCCCTGTCCAATATACTCATCGACTGACTAAATGGTTGAGAGATGACAACCATTTATTGAATTATTTTTTTCATTTAAACCAGAACACACTCCGCATTGTTAAACTGCCTTCAGAAGCTTAAAGTCAAAAAATGGTTGTCATTTCAATACCACTAGTCAATCAGTCAGTTGTAGAGGCTGTGGCCCACCCGCCCACCGCATTCACATGTGGTGCCATGAACGACATGATTTTAGTCACAAAGAAGAACTGTGGAATACAAGAAACGAAATGTGGATACAATAGGAAAATGGTTGTCATTCCGAACCAGTTTGTCAACCATTCAGTCAAAAATGTAAATCAGAGTATATATTATGGTGTAACTCTCAATTTGGATTGCAATTCTTTGCTCTTATATTATATGTTTTTGTGTGACTAAACAGCGTGTGGTTTTGGTACCGTTTGCGTGTGCGGTGGGCGGGTGGCCCGCCCTGTCCAATATACTCATCGACTGACTAAATGGTTGAGAGATGACAACCATTTATTGATTTTTTTTTTCATTTAAACCAGAACACACTCCGCATTGTTAAACTGCCTTCAGAAGCTTAAAGTCAAAAAATGGTTGTCATTTCAATACCACTAGTCAATCAGTCAGTTGTAGAGGCTGTGGCCCACCCGCCCACCGCATTCACATGTGGTGCCATGAACGACATGATTTTAGTCACAAAGAAGAACTGTGGAATACAAGAAACGAAATGTGGATACAATAGGAAAATGGTTGTCATTCCGAACCAGTTTGTCAACCATTCAGTCAAAAATGTAAATCAGAGTATATATTATGGTGTAACTCTCAATTTGGATTGCAATTCTTTGCTCTTATATTATATGTTTTTGTGTGACTAAACAGCGTGTGGTTTTGGTACCGTTTGCGTGTGCGGTGGGCGGGTGGCCCGCCCTGTCCAATATACTCATCGACTGACTAAATGGTTGAGAGATGACAACCATTTATTGAATTATTTTTTTCATTTAAACCAGAACACACTCCGCATTGTTAAACTGCCTTCAGAAGCTTAAAGTCAAAAAATGGTTGTCATTTCAATACCATTAGACAATCAGTCAGTTGTGGATGCGGAGGCCCACCCACCCACCGCATTCACGTGTGGTGCCATGAACCATATGGTTTTTACTCACAAAGACAACTGTGAAATACAAGAAACGAAATTTGATACAATAGGAAAATGGTTGTCATTCCGAACCAGTTTGTCAACCATTCAGTCAAAAATGTAAATCTGAGTATATATTATGGTGTAACTCTCAATTTGGATTGCAATCCTTTGCTCTTATATTAAATGTTTCTTTGTGACTAAACAGCGTATGGTTTTGGTACCGTTTGTGTGTACGGTGGGCGGTTGGGCCGCCCTGTCCAATATACTCATCGACTGACTAAATGGTTGAGAGATGACAACCATTCATTGATTTTTTTTTCTCATTTAAACCAGAACACACTCCGCATTGTTAAACTGCCTTCAGAAGCTTAAAGTCAAAAAATGGTTGTCATTCCAATACCACTAGTCAATCAGTCAGTTGTAGATGCTGTGGCCCATCCGCCCACCGCATTCACATGTGGTGCCATGAACGACATGATTTTAGTCACAAAGAAGAACTGTGGAATACAAGAAACGAAATGTGGATACAATAGGAAAATGGTTGTCATTCCGAACCAGTTTGTCAACCATTCAGTCAAAAATGTAAATCTGAGTATATATTATGGTGTAACTCTCAATTTGGATTGCAATTCTTTGCTCTTATATTATATGTTTCTTTGTGACTAAACAGCGTATGGTTTTGGTACCGTTTGTGTGTGCGGTGGGCGGGTGGGCCGCCCTGTCCAATATACTCATCGACTGACTAAATGGTTGAGAGATGACAACCATTCATTGATTTTTTTTTCTCATTTAAACCAGAACACACTCCGCATTGTTAAACTGCCTTCAGAAGCTTAAAGTCAAGTCAAGAAATGGTTGTCATTCTAATACCACTAGTCAATCAGTCAGTTGTAGATGCTGTGGCCCACCCGCCCACCGCATTCACATGTGGTGCCATGAACGACATGATTTTAGTCACAAAGAAGAACTGTGGAATGCAAGAAACGAAATGTGGATACAATAGGAAAATGGTTGTCATTCCGAACCAGTTTGTCAACCATTCAGTCAAAAATGTAAATCTGAGTATATATTATGGTGTAACTCTCAATTTGGATTGCAATTCTTTGCTCTTATATTATATGTTTCTTTGTGACTAAACAGCGTATGGTTTTGGTACCGTTTGTGTGTACGGTGGGCGGTTGGGCCGCCCTGTCCAATATACTCATCGACTGACTAAATGGTTGAGAGATGACAACCATTCATTGATTTTTTTTTCTCATTTAAACCAGAACACACTCCGCATTGTTAAACTGCCTTCAGAAGCTTAAAGTCAAGTCAAGAAATGGTTGTCATTCTAATACCACTAGTCAATCAGTCAGTTGTAGATGCTGTGGCCCACCCGCCCACCGCATTCACATGTGGTGCCATGAACGACATGATTTTAGTCACAAAGAAGAACTGTGGAATGCAAGAAACGAAATGTGGATACAATAGGAAAATGGTTGTCATTCCGAACCAGTTTGTCAACCATTCAGTCAAAAATGTAAATCTGAGTATATATTATGGTGTAACTCTCAATTTGGATTGCAATTCTTTGCTCTTATATTATATGTTTCTTTGTGACTAAACAGCGTATGGTTTTGGTACCGTTTGTGTGTACGGTGGGCGGTTGGGCCGCCCTGTCCAATATACTCATCGACTGACTAAATGGTTGAGAGATGACAACCATTCATTGATTTTTTTTTTCATTTAAACCAGAACACACTCCGCATTGTTAAACTGCCTTCAGAAGCTTAAAGTCAAGTCAAGAAATGGTTGTCATTCTAATACCACTAGTCAATCAGTCAGTTGTAGATGCTGTGGCCCACCCGCCCACCGCATTCACATGTGGTGCCATGAACGACATGATTTTAGTCACAAAGAAGAACTGTGGAATGCAAGAAACGAAATGTGGATACAATAGGAAAATGGTTGTCATTCCGAACCAGTTTGTCAACCATTCAGTCAAAAATGTAAATCTGAGTATATATTATGGTGCAATTCTCAATTTGGATTGCGATTCTTTGCTCTTATATTATGTTTCTTTGTGACTAAACAGCGTATGGTTTTGGTATCGTTTGTGTGTGCGGTGGGCGGGCGGGCCGCCCTGTCCAATATACTCATCGACTGACTAAATGGTTGAGAGATGACAACCATTCATTGATTTTTTTTCTCATTTAAACCAGAACACACTCCGCATTGTTAAACTGCCTTCAGAAGCTTAAAGTCAAAAAATGGTTGTCATTCCAATACCACTAGTCAATCAGTCAGTTGTAGATGCTGTGGCCCATCCGCCCACCGCATTCACATGTGGTGCCATGAACGACATGATTTTAGTCACAAAGAAGAACTGTGGAATACAAGAAACGAAATGTGGATACAATAGGAAAATGGTTGTCATTCCGAACCAGTTTGTCAACCATTCAGTCAAAAATGTAAATCTGAGTATATATTATGGTGTAACTCTCAATTTGGATTGCAATTCTTTGCTCTTATATTAAATGTTTCTTTGTGACTAAACAGCGTATGGTTTTGGTACCGTTTGTGTGTGCAGTGGGCGGGTGGGCCGCCCTGTCCAATATACTCATCGACTGACTAAATGGTTGAGAGATGACAACCGTTTATTGAATTATTTTTTTCATTTAAACCAGAACACACTCCACATTGTTAAACTGCCTTCAGAAGCTTAAAGTCAAAAAATGGTTGTCATTTCAATACCACTAGTCAATCAGGCAGTTGTAGAGGCTGTGGATCACCCACCCACCGGATTCACATGTGGTGCCATGAACGACATGATTTTAGTCACAAAGAAGAACTGTGGAATACAAGAAACGAAATGTGGATACAATAGGAAAATGGTTGTCATTCCGAACCAGTTTGTCAACCATTCAGTCAAAAATGTAAATCAGAGTATATATTATGGTGTAACTCTCAATTTGGATTGCAATTCTTTGCTCTTATATTATATGTTTTTGTGTGACTAAACAGCGTATGGTTTTGGTACCGTTTGCGTGTGCGGTGGGCGGGTGGGCCGCCCTGTCCAATATACTCATCGACTGACTAAATGGTTGAGAGATGACAACCGTTTATTGAATTATTTTTTTCATTTAAACCAGAACACACTCCGCATTGTTAAACTGCCTTCAGAAGCTTAAAGTCAAAAAATGGTTGTCATTTCAATACCACTAGTCAGTCAGGCAGTTGTAGAGGCTGTGGCCCACCCGCCCACCGCATTCACATGTGGTGCCATGAACGACATAATTTTATTCACAAAGAAGAACTGTGGAATGCAAGAAACGAAATGTGGATACAATAGGAAAATGGTTGTCATTCCGAACCAGTTTGTCAACCATTCAGTCAAAAATGTAAATCAGAGTATATATTATGGTGTAACTCTCAATTTGGATTGCAATTCTTTGCTCTTATATTATATGTTTTTGTGTGACTAAACAGCGTATGGTTTTGGTACTGTTTGCGTGTGCGGTGGGCGGGTGGCCCGCCCTGTCCAATATACTCATCGACTGACTAAATGGTTGAGAGATGACAACCATTTATTGATTTTTTTTTTTCATTTAAACCAGAACACACTCCGCATTGTTAAACTGCCTTCAAAAGCTTAAAGTCAAAAAATGGTTGTCATTTCAATACCACTAGTCAATCAGGCAGTTGTAAAGGCTGTGGCCCACCCGCCCACCGCATTCACATGTGGTGCCATGAACGACATAATTTTAGTCACAAAGAAGAACTGTGGAATACAAGAAACGAAATGTGGATACAATAGGAAAATGGTTGTCATTCCGAACCAGTTTGTCAACCATTCAGTCAAAAATGTAAATCAGAGTATATATTATGGTGTAACTCTCAATTTGGATTGCAATTCTTTGCTCTTATATTATATGTTTTTGTGTGACTAAACAGCGTATGGTTTTGGTACTGTTTGCGTGTGCGGTGGGCGGGTGGCCCGCCCTGTCCAATATACTCATCGACTGACTAAATGGTTGAGAGATGACAACCATTTATTGTTTGTAAACAAGAAGAATGTTCTTAAATCCAAGTGGAGTAAATTTAAATTAAAAAATTTAAATATATCTAAGTCGAACTCCACAAACTTTAATCAGCGTAAAATTATAAATGGTACATGTTTCGGTAGAACACTTCTGCCATCATCAGCCCTAATTTAACAAGAGATTAATGATACAATTGATGAATTACAAGAGGGGTTCTTACCTTAAAGAATATAAAAAATTATGACATTGACGTAATTTTGAATTAAATTTGACGTTTTCAAAGGGTTACATGATTTTTAAAAGATTTCGTAAAAACAACATTTTATAAAATGTAAAAATTAAAAATGGATTAAAGAGAATCTGGTAAGTTTGTTTGAGTGAAAAATTAAAATAGTGAATTAATAATGGGATTATTGAAGTTATTCTGTTCATTTAAACAAGATCTGTTTTCCAGTTTCAAGGCTTTCCTTATTTCCAAAGTCTCAAGAAAATCTAATTTCCGGCCTTTATTGCATTTATGAATCAATTTGGAATTTGATGGTGAAAAACTATGTTTCGTTATTAATATATGATTGGCGAAAGAAGAAGGTGTTGATGGTGGAGGATCAAGATCTGTGTTGTTATAGATGTGCCTGAAATGTTCTTTAATACGGTCTGATATATTGCGACCTGTCTGACCTATGTAGAATGACTCACAAGTAGAGCAGCTTAATTTGTATACACCTGATGATGATTTGTAATCTAATGGATCTTTATTTTTAATAAAAAATCTGGATAAGTTGTTATCTGTTTTAAATGAAACTTTAAAACCGTTTTTCTTAAGTATTTTAGAACATTTCTCTGAGACGACGCCAAAATATGTTAATGAATTTGAAAAGGAAATTGTTTCTGAAGGATTTTTAACCAAGTAGTGTGTGTATTTGAATTTGTTATAGTATCTATAGTATAATTTATTTATAGTTTTTAAAGAATATCCATTATTTGAAGCGATTTGTTTAATGTTATTAAGTTCTGTTTGAAAAGATGAATGTGATAGTGGTATAGAAAATAATCGGTGGAAAAAGGAATGAAAAGCTGCAAATTTATGGGAAACAGGGTGACAAGAGTCAAAAGGTATTACGCAATCTGTGATACTAGGTTTTCTATAAATGTCAAATTTAAAAGTATTATTATTTCTAGTGATTAACAAGTCTAAAAAGGGGATTTGGGAATTGATTTCAATTTCAACGGTGAATTTAATGGATTGGTTTAAAGAATTTAGGTTGCTGAGTGCGTTATCAAGTTCAGAATCAGATCCTTTGAATAAAACAATTATGTCATCTACATATCTGTACCAAAAGAGAAAATGATCTTTAAAAGGTGAAGAAGTTAAAAACTGATCTTCTAAGTTATTCATGAATATTTCTGCTAAAAGAGGTGACAAATTAGAGCCCATTGCTAAGCCTGAGTCTTGTGAATAAAAATTATTATTAAATTGAAAGAAATTTTGATCTAGGACAGTCTCACAAAGTGAATGTAAATTTAGTGCATGTATGGTTGGCATATTAGAATTAAATAGTAGGTTTTTTAAAATTAATAAGCAAGATTTGGGTGGGATGCTGGGAAATAAATTAACTACGTCAAATGAAACAAGTCTAGTGTCTGATGGAATTTGGAAATTTCTAATTTTGGAGCAAAGATCTATTGAGTTTTTTATTGCAAATTTGTTATTAAAATCTAAATGTTGTCTAAGAATTGTATTAAGCCATTTTGAAAGTATTGATACAGGTGAATTGACAAAGGAAACTACTGGTCTAATGGGAAAAGGTTGAGTTTTATGTATTTTAGGTAGACCGTATAGTCTAGGTATGCAAGGATTCATGGGTATTAGTGTGAAAGCTTTTGGGTCAAAATATTTAACAGTTTCTAAAAGGTCTTTGAGTGTAGATTTAAGGTTGGAAACAAATTTTGAAGTAGGATCTTTTTTGAGTTTTGTAAAGTCACCAGATTTTAAGAAATTCTCTACTTTGTTTAAGTAATCTTGTTTGTTGAGTATTACCAAACAATTACCCTTGTCAGCTTTACTAATACAAATGTTGTTTTCTTTAATTTTTGTTTTTAAGCTTTTAATCATGTTTGAATCTGAAATGTTCTTTGTGATATTGTGGGGGTCTTTAGATAAGGTAGTTAATGTAGTTACTAGTGATGGAATGGTATCGGGTATCAATGGTGTATTATAATGATTGGTGATGACTTCTGTTTCAACTGCAAGTGTTTCTTTTACGTGTTGGATATTTAATGGTTGGACATTGTATTTAAGGCCTTTGGAAAGAAAATTAATTTCAGACTCTGAAAATAAGGTATTACTGTCATTTAAAACTCTATTGTGAAATTTATGATCTATAGCTTGACTACTTTGAATAGGTAAAGATTCTACATGATGGTCTAAGATGGACCTCTTATCTTTAAATGGCATGTTTAATTGTTCAAAGCAAAGGTGATCTAACTTTCTTACTAGATTCTCGTATTTCCTATGTGCTAAGTCTTGTAATCTATCTCTAATAAGTCTGTCCACATGGTCGAACTGTAGGTGGTCCAGGGAGAAATTGATTTCAAAGTAAAGCCATTTGAGGTTTCTATTCACGATGTTGAGGTGGCGATAATGTTCTTTGATGCATTCTTTGATCCAGTTTCTCTCCGCCTGTCGTTTAATCTTCCAAGATATGTGGTTTTTGATTCCAGTCCTTATAGAGATAAATTTTGGGGTGATCTGAAGCTTGAGGCAATTTTGAAGGAACCAGATTTTTAAAAGGGTGAATCTTCTCTTGATCATTAATTTCTCATAATTACGAACATTATTAGGCCGACTAGTCATATTTATAAACAAGAAGAATGTTCTTAAATCCAAGTGGAGTAAATTTAAATTAAAAAATTTAAATATATCTAAGTCGAACTCCACAAACTTTAATGAGCGTAAAATTATAAATGGTACATGTTTCGGCAGAACACTTCTGCCATCATCAGCCCTAATTTAACAAGAGATTAATGATACAATTGATGAATTACAAGAGGGGTTCTTACCTTAAAGAATATAAAAAATTATGACATTGACGTAATTTTGAATTAAATTTGACGTTTTCAAAGGGTTACATGATTTTTAAAAGATTTCGTAAAAACAACATTTTAGAAAATGTAAAAATTAAAAATGGATCAAAGAGAATCTGGTAAGTTTGTTTGAGTGAAAAATTAAAATAGTGAATTAATAATGGGATTATTGAAGTTATTCTGTTCATTTAAACAAGATCTGTTTTCCAGTTTCAAGGCTTTCCTTTTTTCCAAAGTCTCAAGAAAATCTAATTTCCGGCCTTTATTGCATTTATGAATCAATTTGGAATTTGATGGTGAAAAACTATGTTTCGTTATTAATATATGATTGGCGAAAGAAGAAGGTGTTGATGGTAAAGGATCAAGATCTGTGTTGTTATAGATGTGCCTGAAATGTTCTTTAATACGGTCTGATATTTTGCGACCTGTCTGACCTATGTAGAATGACTCACAAGTAGAGCAGCTTAATTTGTATACACCTGATGATGATTTGTAATCTAATGGATCTTTATTTTTAATAAAAAATCTGGATAAGTTGTTATCTGTTTTAAATGAAATTTTAAAACCGTTTTTCTTAAGTATTTTCTCTGAGACGACGCCAAAATATGTTAATGAATTTGAAAAGGAAATTGTTTCTGAAGGATTTTTAACCAAGTAGTGTGTGTATTTGAATTTGTTATAGTATCTATAGTATAATTTATTTATAGTTTTTAAAGAATATCCATTATTTGAAGCGATTTGTTTAATGTTATTAAGTTCTGTTTGAAAAGATGAATCTGATAGTGGTATAGAAAATAATCGGTGGAAAAAGGAATGAAAAGCTGCAAATTTATTGAAAACGTCAAATTTAATTCAAAATTACGTCAATGTCATAATTTTTTATATTCTTTAAGGTAAGAACCCCTCTTGTAATTCATCAATTGTATCATTAATCTTTTGTTAAATTAGGGCTGATGATGGCAGAAGTGTTCTGCCGAAACATGTACCATTTATAATTTTACGCTGATTAAAGTTTGTGGAGTTCGACTTAGATATATTTAAATTTTTTAATTTATTGTTTGATTGATTGAACACGCTCCGCTTTGTTAAACTGCCTTCTCTGTTGTTTAATAAAGTTGTTTTGTGGAATAATATAGCGTATCAAAAATTGCAATTTCGGCTAGCATTTTCAAACGCTGTACATTTAGCACCTCTTGTCATTTCGGGGGAGCTTTCTCATTGGTTCGTGCGCTTCTCATTAGTCCGCTCATCTAGTAACTTTGAATTTTGTCTGGTGAATTTTTTCCCATGTTGACGACACAGAAAGGCGCGCGTTTCAAATGAGACAAATGTTTTGGATCTTTTTTTACCTCGTAATCGCGCGATTTCGAATAAACAAAAAGATAGGGGTACAATATTTTTTCGTCTAGTTTCTAGAAAAGCTCATTTTCCGATTTCATTCCTTTATTTCCCCTACATCCTTCATATTTGTTTTTACCATCTCTTTCATTTCCTCACCCAACTGGTGATCTTTCTGATTTTTTGCTTTTTTTAAAGTGGTTAATCCTTTCTTTCGATATTTTCGTCCTTCTTCTCTTTTTATTTTATAGTTTTCGTCTCTCTCGCTCCCACTAACACTTTTTTTCATTCTACCTCGTTTTCATGTTTTTTAGCCGCTTATCTTATCAAGCGCCACAAAACACGTCCGCTAGGTTCAACTGCACGAATCGAATCTTCAACTTAAATGATAGGCACGTATTGGCAGACAAACATTCTCGTGCGATTAGGCCCCACAATCTTCATTTTTCATCAATAATTTATTAGTAGACAAGGTTTTCACGTATGGTTTAGCGGAACAGCCATTCTAACGCCTATAAATGTCGACGTACCCGTACTTAATATTGTAACGGACGTGGACCCGAGATGACTCATCGCTGTGGCGGCGTCATCATTTACTAGAATGTGCTGGATTTATACTACAACGTACTCGAGATAGTATGACATCATCTTTTGGAATATTCGGTACAGATCGAGAGCGCGATTATGTCATTCATGGAACACTCTGGGGGCGCCCAAAAGGATTTAGGCACCGGGATATTTATTAGAGGATGAAGATCAGTGGGTCGAGTCGGACAGTTGCTTTTATCTATTCGGAGTGCCGCGTGATGTGTAAATAAATAATACACGTGTCGGTGCAGTAGTAAATTGTGAATACTGTAAATAATGTAATATTAGAAGTATAAATAATTTGTACAGTGTTGAAATAAATAAATAAATGGAATCCAGAAACGCTACAATATGAACATCATTCTATAAACAGAATCGGAGGGTTTTCGTAATTCTCTCAATGTTCCCGGATTAGTCTCATATATTCTGCATTTGAAAATTCTGATTTCTCCGAAACATCATTCAGCTTATGCAATCGCACACGATCAGTAGTTAAAAAATTGACGAATAATCTAATCGAAGCTACAATTTTATTATTCTGATTGGACTTGATAAAGGTGCTTACTCCTTCCACGAATACCACTTATTCCGACCGGCATGGCGTTCGAGTTCAGACCACTTCAATTTCAAATCCGCCTTGCGTTCGCTATGACTATCAATAAAGCACAAGGGCAATCTTTGCAAGTGTGCGGTTTGAATTTGGAAACCGATTGCTCCAGACTCGAAATGTACTAACAAAAAATTTAGTCAATCCACTAGCTTTACAATAAAAAATGATTTTCTGTAAAAAAATTATTTTCTCTTCCTTTCCTTTGATTCCACAGCATAGCCATCGCAACGCAAGGCATGGTAAAATTGAATTCTCGTTGAATTTATGTTCGCTGGAATATTTTTATTTAGTTTCCCATTCACTTTATATCAGACTGAGCCACCGCAAAGCATGGCCGGGTTTAGCTAATAAATAAATATGAGTTATAAACTTATGATTGACAAACCACTCATGGAAAACCAATCGCTGCAGATTCGCTAGAGCTATCAGTCTGTTTAATTGGAGAATTAAATTTCATTTGTAATTTTTTATAATCACGCGTTTTTTTTTTAATTTCGTTGTTTCAATTGTCTGCCCTTCTTGATTTGAGAGGAACCCTTGTCTCCACGGAAAGCTACTTGGAGATTGTGTAACCCTTAAATTGGCAGCAGAAGTTCATTCATTATTTTGTTGATCATTAAACAGCTTAAGGGCCGATGAGTCTACTTTGTCAAGGCAGCAAGGAGTAGTGAAGTAGTGAAGGGGTCGTCACATAAATTTGGCGCCCACGGGCTGGGACTCTTACGTATGAGTGGATCAGATGTGTGACAATTTTTAATTTCCAGTTTTAGTACAGTTAAATTTAAAAATGAAGTTATCGTTAAAGGAATTATTATTTAGTCCATAATCGTTCCATTTTAACTTACTGTTAGTGACAAAACAGATACTATATTAACGCCAAGTAAAAGCTCATCTCCTTTTAATTACAGTAATGCACCTTTTCCATAAACAAGGACGCAATTAAATTAAAGGAAATGTTAAACAGCGACGATAAAAAATGTCACACCTTAATTCCTAATTCTTTAATACCTTTGCACGATAAATCCAGCCGTTACTCCACCCACGATCTATAAAATTGATCTCGCTCTAAATAATAAAAAGCTTTGTATCAAACTCACCTTGCGTGAGTTGTACGTATTTCTTCATTCCAAAGCTAATAAAATATAGGATAACCGGCACCCAAACTAGAGGTACCACATACCATGGCGTTATCGTCAGACTCTCCAGAATGGGGTTACCGAACAACCTCAACTTCCTGTCGACCGGAGAAATCACCCATTCGTTGTATCGCTCGCCCAAAGACGCCACTTGACTCAACATGGGCTTGTCCCAATCCACTAGAGTCTGAAACGGGAAAATTTTACCGTAGGACCACCACATCACCGATCGAAATGAAGAATTACTTCCAAGTCTTCCTGATCACCTTTGTCACTACTACTGTCGCGTCCGCCCGTTCTGTACTCTCTCAAGAGGTAGTAAGCGGCTTTGGAATGTTGGGTGCTCTCCATCCGTTTGGTAACTTCTTTTTCTTCGTACGGCTTAACATAGTTTATTCCTCCAGGATGGTTGTTCAAAAACTCGTAGATGTTGTAGGCGTCCCCGAAATGCCTCACTCGGAATTGTTTGCTTTCGTCCATTTCCTGCAAAAATCGAAAGTAATCATATAATGGATTCGCGATTACAGTCATAAAAGGATGCGGTAATCGATGACCCGGAAGTTAATGATTGCTTTTTTTTTTCAGTGACATAGTTTCGTCTCGTTAGTTCGTTGCATGACGTGCGTGATTATTATAGATGGATCACACGAAATTATGAAAGCCGTGTTATAATTTTAGTGTGTCATGTGAGCTATAGTTCGGAGTGATTTCTGGCTTTGTACGCGTCAATTATTTGAATTATGGGCACGCTAATGCTATTGCATGGGTAACTACTTTTTAAATAGTTTTAAAATTGTAAGTACTACGTAATATGATTTTCATCTAGTTAACTTTGGAATTATTTACATGTAAATTTTTCTGTGCCGGTCTAACGTATTGGTTGTCAAATCGGAATGAGTACACTCTAAACCCTTTAACGAGAATCAACTGGGGGGCCAGCAGCCGCACCAAGTGTCGTATAGCTGTGAGGGTAGCCCAACTCAATCCCGCCGCGATGCTTTTCATTGACACGGGAAACCTCACCAAGCCTTGTCTGGTTACCTGTTTTTATATTTAATATAGAATTTCCTCACGAGATAACTTTGCTTCTTGTTGTATTTACATACTCTCCGTTATAAATAAATTTTTGTGCTATTTTTTTTAATCCCTGATATTTCCCTTGTGCTAATGCCTCTATTACTGCTTATTTTTATGTTTTTCAATCATAGTAGAATAACAGGCATCAAATTGGATATACCGGGTGTCCCAGAGGTGTGTGGTCCATCTTTTACGCCCTTATTTTGAAAGATATCAAAACGGGGTTTTCGGGAGAAGATAGCCTTCATAATTTAAAATTATTAGAAATCATATACAGAGTGCAAAATGGTAGTTATGAAGAATTGTAAGTAAAAATTAGCGCTTTTCTAAAAATTTGCAGGAATTTATCTGTAAATATTTTTTTATAGACCCAGACTTTAAGACACACTAATTGAAAGTCATCAAAATGGATATTTATATAAAGGCTGTACGGTTGCGCAAAATGTATAACTTTTTTTTTCAAATGGAACATTCTATATTACATTATACCACCAAATAGCCTTTTTAATAAGCTTTCTGTCAATATATGGTTTGCCTCTGCAAATGTTAGTAAGTACTTTAGATAATTTTTACAAAAAACGAAGAAAACTTTCGCAATGGAAGAAAACTATGGAGCCGTTTGTTCTTGTTGACAATTATCCTATAACAAATAGTGTCACTTTTGTGATTTTTTTACAAAATGAATTTCGACAGAAGAAATGATGAATAATGCTTTAGAAAAAGCCGAAAGAAATTCCTTTTTGGCCACAAGAATTTACAACGTTTTGAAAACACTGGAAGAGCATTTGAATGTTAGGAGAAAATCTTCACTCCAGTACAAAAGAAATTGCTGCCCAATCTGATATTTTGAAATCTTCATCAATCATCAGAAAACCGTGTGATCAAAAAATATCGGTTTCATCCATACCATATTGAACTGCAACAAGAATTGCATGAAGCTTATTTTGCACAAAGAGTGGAATTCTGCCAAATAATGGACAATCTTCTAGAAAAGAATCCTTAATGTGGTTGCAACAGGATGGAGCTCCTGCACATTAACTGACTAGTTGCCGAGACGTTGGATTGGTAGGGGCGGTCAGCAAGATCACCCAATTTTTTTTCGTTTGGGGTTATGTAAAGGATATAGTTTATCGAATTCTTACGTAAACTAAATCTGTCTACCTTTCGGTGTCATTTCTAAAGTAATGTAATATTTCCATGGCAACAAGTCTAAGGCAATCTGATCTTAATACGCGATTTTAGCAATTTTGGAAAACTTTCTGTTTTTTTTTTTGGAAAACTTACCTAAAGTACTAACATTTGCCGATGCAAACCATACATTGAACAAAAGCTTATTAAAAATGCTATTTGAATATAAGGTGTTCCATTTGAAAAAAAAAGTTATTGTACATCCTGTACGGAAATATCAATTTAGATGACTTTCAATCAGTGTGTCTTAAAGTTTGATTCTAGAAAAAAATATTGACAGAAAAGTATTTTGACATAAAATTCTTCATAACTCAAGAGCCATAATTACTCTTTGAATCCACCAATTAATATACAGGGCATTCCATTAAAAAATATAACTTTGGTATATTACTATTAGGATACTCTGTATATGATTTCACAAATAATTTTCAAGAAGGGCGTAAATGAAACCACACACCTCTGGTTCACCCGGTATATTATCTTAACAATTAGATATATTTTAAATGGATTTCCGTCAGGTCATAAGTTACAATAATTTTGTATGTTATATAATTAATTACATTGTTGGTAGTAATTTATAAGCAAATTAAACGCTAATTTGGGAGCCGGAACGAGTGATGTAAGAATAATATTCTGACTGATAATACAGTATATTTAATAATTGTAATAAAACTAAGCTGTTTAAAAAATTCGTTTTTAATAATAATTTTAGGTTGTCAGCTTTGTAAGATAGACTTTTATTGCCCATTTTCAACCAAAGGCATTTTGTCAATTTAGTTCAAGAATATCACATAAATTTATACTAACCATCAGGTTTTTACAATAAAGTAGATTTAGGGCCTTTTTCTTGTGTTCAGCTCGTTCAATTAACGCTTCAGTTAAGTGTTCCTTATGACAAAATTAAATTAACATCTTGCTAAATATGACCGTTAACCGTGATTAAGCTAATTGGCCAATTTTGGGCAGTTAAAATTATTTGACATTTAGAACTAAAAATTCGGTTCGAGCAGTTGAAAGTGTGAAAGCGTGAAAAAGTGAAAAAGAAGTAGAATGAAAAAAAGTGTTAGTGCGAGCGAGAGAGACGAAGACTACAAAAGAAAAAGATAAGGACGAGAATCGGAAGAAAGGAAAAGTAAAAAATTGGACAGATCACCGGTTAAAAGGCAATGGATGAGGAAATGAAAGAGATGCTGAAAAAAATTATGGGGATGTAGGGGAGATAAATGAAGAGAATCGTAAGATGAGCCGGGAACTGGAACACTTGAAAATTATGATGCGTGAAAAGGAAGAAAAATTGGAAAGAGAAAAGATGGAACTAAAAATAAATGAAAAAATTGGAGGAGAAAATGGAAGAGCAGGAAAAAAGAGTGAGAAAAAAGAATATTGTAGTAACGGGATTGGACGAAGAGGAATGCGAGCGCGAGAAGAAGCTGGAAAAATGGATGAAGGTTGAATTAGAGGTACAAGTGACTGTGAGAGAGATGTATAAAGTTATGGAACATAAAAGAAAACTAAGAGAAAAAAAAAAAAGGAAAGAGAGTATACATAGAAGATGATCTGACAAAGAAGGAAAGAGATATACAGAAGGAATTAAGAGCGATAGCCAAAGAAGAGCGACAAAAAAGACGGCGGGTGAAAGTGGGTTATAAAAAGATATGGATAGAGGGAAAACGGCTTAGATGGGACGAAGAAAAAGGGGAGTTAGATACAGAAATTTTTTTAATAAGAGCACAAGAAACAGTCGACAGGGCAGAAAAGGGAAAACGAATACGAAGAGGGATAAAGGAAAAAATTAGCAAATAAGAATAGTATTCTGGAACGTAGCAGGAATAAAAAACAAAGAGAATGAATATTGGAAGTATTTGAGAGAATTTGACGTAGTGGGAATGGTAGAAACGTGGGTGGAAGAAAAGGGGTGGAAGAAAAGGGGTGGAAGAAAAGGGGTGGAAGAAAAGGGGTGGAAGAAAAGGGGTGGAATATAATAAATCATTATTTGCCCTACGGGCTTTCTGATTCCTATGCATATACAAGTAAACTTAACAATTATAATAATAAAAAAACTAAATAAAATTCTCTATTTCTTCTCCCCTCCCCTTTCCTCTTCTCCCTTCTCCCTCCTCTTCCATATCTCTTTCATCCATTTAATTTCCCTTCCATCTACATTCAGTATTTCCTCTCTTTCTTTCCTCTCTCTTTGTTTCATCTCACTGCACTCGTTCCACATATGCTCAATCGTCTCTCTTTCCTCATAGCACATTCTACACATTCGTCCTCCATCTTCTGCCCAATACCTATTTTCCCTCTCTTCATTTCCGCACCTAAACCTCGCCATCATCTTTCTTTCTTTCTCGCTCTCCCTCCCCAAATACTTCGGTACTTCCTCGATCATGCATCTTCCGTACTTCCCGTTGTATCTGGATTCTCTAATTCTTTCTCTCCTCTCTTGTCTATCCGTATCCTTATCTCTTTCACTTAGTTCTACATTCATCCACACGCCTCTTTCTCTCAGTCTCCCTATTTCTTTGCTTGCATACCCATTCCTCCTGTAGTAATTCTCCCTATCATACTCCTCTGAATTATTATTTTTTTCTCTCCAGCACTCCTTTAGTATCCTACATTCTTTCCTCCCTTCCATCCTGTCTTCGAACTTGACTGCTCTTTTTTCCGCTTTCACTCTCAACCTATTCCTCTTGCATTCTTCTCTCACTATGTACCCTGGCGTTTCTCTCTCCACCCCTAGCACCCACCTCAGATATTTCTCTTGCACCCTCTCTATCTCCTCTTGTTCTTTCCATCCCCAGATCTCTGCTCCGTACAACAACACGCTTTCAATAAGACTTTCAAACATCATCATTCTCCTCTTAAAATCACCTCCCCACCTTCTCTCTCCTATTCCCCATACACATCCTATCACCTTGTTCGCTTTTCTTGCCAGTTCTCTAAGATGTGCTTTATCTGTGGCTCTTTCATTGAACACATACCCCAAGTAATTGAATTCTTTTACTTGTTCTATTACTTCTCCCTCCCACCTCCAATCACTCTCTTCGTTCTTCCTCTTTCTCTTATTGAACACCAGCATTTTTGTTTTCTCTACATTCACTTCTAGTCTTTTCTTCACATATTTTCCTAAACTCTTTATCATTTCCTTCATTTCTCTTTCACTCTTTGCCACACTTTTTTTGTACCTACCACAAACCCCCCCGCTTGTGCTCTCTCTAACATTCCGTCCATATCTGCCACATACATCGTGAACAACTAGGGGCTGAGCAGGCAACCTTGCCTCACTCCCTTTGTTGTCACAAACCATTCACTTTCCTTCTCCCCTACCTTCACTTTACTTTTTGTCTTCTCATATATCTCCTCCACCTTTCTTACCAGCCATTCATTTACCCCTTTCTCCCTCAGACACTCAAACATCCTCTCTCTGTCCACCTTGTCAAGCGCCGCCTTGAAGTCTACGAATAATGCATACACCCTTTCTTCTTTAACTCACTCTTTGTCAAATGGTCCAGGATGTATACATTATCCATAGTTTCCCTCCCCTCTCTAAATCCTGCTTGGCTGTCTGGTAATGCTCCCTTTTCCTCTATCTCTCTGCTCATCCTTTCATTCAGAATTGATGCATACAACTTGTACCCTGTGTTTAGGAGAGTTATCCCTCGGTAATTTTCTACTTTATTTTTCTTCCCTTTTTGTAAATGGGGTAAATTACCCCCTCTCTCTCCACCCTACCGGGAATCCTTCTCCTCTCGACACCCCATTCATTACCTCCACCAGTGTCTCTAGCACTCTTCTCGTCCCATACATCCACGACTCATTCTGTATTCTATCCCTCCCTGGTGCCTTCCCTTTCCTCAGTTTCTTCACATGCCTCTCCACCTCTTCCATTGTAATTTCTTCTCCTTCAGGTTCTACTCGGTTTCTCTTCGTCTCTATTTCCGTTTTCTTTTTTTCCTTTTCTCCCTCCAGCAGCCTCATGAAGTACTCCTCCCACTCATTCATCGTTATCTCCTCGCTCCCATTTTCTTTTTTCTTTCTCTCTCTATTAATATAGTTCCATACCTCCTTCTCTGTTCTTATTGCTTTTACCTCTTCCTCCTCTCTCTCCTTCTTCTGCCTCTTCTTCTCCCTGCATGTCTCTCTGTATCTTCTTTTCGCTTCTAAAAAGCCACTTCTGTTCCCTTTAGTCTTTCTCCACTTTCTTAGTTCATTTATTGCTTCCTTTTTACGTTGCTCACATTCTTTGTCCCACCATTTATTCTTTCTTTTTGTTCCTCCACCTCTTACTGTTATTTCTCTTTTTGTCGCTGCTTTTTCCAATATTTCTACCAATTCTTTCTCCATTTCCCCTACTTCTTGTTCTTTAAATCTTGCTTTTTCCAGTCTTCTCTTATACTCTTCCACCCCTTGCTTGTCCCATACTTTAATTATCACCTTCTGCATTTCCCTATTTTTTCTTCTTCTCCTCTCTTCTCTCTCCTCCTTCCTATACTTATCTCTATAGGCAGATGGTCTGACTCTACTCTTTCCCCTATTCTGAATTCTTCGACTTCTTCCCATGCTTCTTCGTTTACTATTCCGTAGTCTATCACCGTCTCTTCTCTAGCGCCTATGTAGGTCCATTCTCCTTCTTCGTCCCCTTGTTTATTTCCATTCAGCACTTCCCATAATTTCTCTTCTATCCATTCCATCAACTTCTTCCCTTCCGCGTTTTCTTTCTTGTCTTTGGATTTTCTTTTTCCCTCTCCTCTCTCTTCTTCCCAATCCCTGGCTCCTTTTTCCCCAATTCTCCCGTTAAAATCACCTCCCAGAAGTAGACATTCTTCCTTGTTGTCTTTTAATGTTTCTTCTATCTTGCTTATTGTTTCTTTCATCTCTTTGCTGTACACTGTCACTATTTTCCACCATTTACTGTCTATTTTAACGTTTCTCACCATGTGACCTTCCTCTTCTGAAAAGGGGTGGAAAAAATTGGAAAAGAGAATGTCAAAAGAGTTTAAGTGGAAGTGTCAATATGCACAGAGAAAAAGCAAGAAAGGGAGAGCTAAAGGTGGGATAATAATGGGGGTGAAAGAGGGACTTGAAGGAGAAAATGGAACTGAAGCAAAAGAAGAAAGAGGGATTATGGAAAGAACGGTGAAAAGTAAACAGAGAAAATGGAGAGTTATATCAGTGTACAGCAGAAGTATGAAGGAAACGAAGAGAATAATAGAAGAGCGACTAAAAAAGCAAGAAGAAGGAACTTTGGTGATTGGGGGGTGGGGGGAAGGATGCAAGACTTGGGGGAAAAGGAAGACGGATAGAAGAAGAACAAAAAACAATTGAAGGAAGATCAACAAAAGATGGAACAGAAAACGCAGAAGGGAGAGTACTGATTAGCATAGTAGAAGAAAGAGGGTGGGACATACTTAATGGGAACTGCACAGGAAATGAGAAAGGGGAGTACACGTATATTGGATCAAGAGGCAAGACAGTTATTGATTATGTTATGGTGAATAAAAAAGCATGGGATGAAATAGAGAATTTCAAGGTGGGAGAAAGAATGGAGTCGGACCATATTATGCCTTTAGAAGTGAAGACACAATGAAGAAAGAAAGATAGAGGAAGTGTGAATGAGTTTAGAAGAAAAATTTTGAAGAATATTTGAGGGTGAGGGAACTGAGCAATAACATAAGAAACGAAAGAGATAGAGATAAGAGAGAAGAACGAGTGGTGGTATAAAGAATGCAGGGAAAGGAAGCAGGAAGCAAGAAAGAAACTAAGAAATTGGAAAAAAGAAAAAGCAACCTAGGAAGAGTACAAGAGAGCACGCAAGAGGTACAATTTAGTATGCAAAGAGAAGAAGCAAAAAAAAAAACGGATGGAAGAAGAGCTAAAGATGAAGGGTATAAAGACGGAAGAAGAGGTATGGAGATACATAAATAAGAAAAGAAAGAAAAAGAGAGAGTGAGTGAGTGATGGAATTATTATGGAGGAATGGAGAGAGTACTTCAGTGAGCTGCTGGGGGGTGATGAAAACAGACAAGAAAAGGAAAAGGGACAACAAAGAGTGGAAGAAATAGAAAAGATAACAAGAGAAGAACTAGAGCAACAACTAACTAACTGAAAAGAAAAAAGACACCGGGGAAGGATGGTATACTGAATGATGCGTGGATATATGGAACGGAAAGGGAAGTTGACGGTTGTTAGAGATAATGAATGGAGTGTGGAAGGGAGAGGGATTCCCCCAGTAGTGGAAGGAAGAGATAATATGCCCCATATATAAGAAAGGAGAAAAGGATACAGTCAGTAATTATAGGGGATCACTCTCCTAAATACAGCATATAAGGTATACGCGATGATTGTGGAAGAGAGGCTGGTGAAGGAAATGAATGAGAAAGGGGTGTTACCAGACGGACAGGCGGGGTTTAGGAAAGGTAGAGGGACCATGGATAATGTATATATCTTGAATCACATAGCAGGAAATGAGTTAAAGGCAAGATATATGCATTCTTTGTGGACCTGAAGGCGGCTTTTGATAATGTGGAAAGAGATTTACTGTGGGAATGCTTGAGAAAGAGAGGGATAAATGAGCATCTGGTAACAAAAATAGAAGAGATATATATGAAAAGACGATAAGTAGAGTGGGAGTGGATGGAAGGGTGAGTGAATGTTTCAAAACTTATAAGGGAGTAAGACAAGGTTGCCCACTAAGGCCCAGCCTGTTTGCAGCTTTTATTGGAGAAATAGAGGAGATGTTCAGGAAGGGGCAGGCAGGGGGGTTGTGGTAAGCAAAGAAAAAGTGTGGTCTTTAGCATATGCGGATGATTTGGTGGGACTAGCGAGAGAGGAGAAAGGTATGAAAGAAACGATAGGAAACATGGAGAAATATATGAGGAGGAAAAAGTTGACGGTGAATGTAGAGAAATCCAAGATGATGGTGTTCAGAAAAGGGGGTGGTAGGAGAAGAGTAAATGAGTGGAGATGGGAGAAAGAGAAAATTGAAGAAGTGAAAGAATTTAGGTATGGAGGTTATGTGATGAATGAAAGAAACACAGCAACAGCACACATGTGAGAGAGTTAGTGAAAAAAGCAAATAAGATAATAGGAGTTGTATGGGAAATAGGAGAGAGAAAATTTGGACATGATTTTAGAAGGAGAGTAATGATGTTTGATAGTTTGGTGAAAAGCATGATGATGTATGGAGCGGAAATATGGGGATGGAAAGAGCAGGAAGGATCAGAAGGGGTGCAAGGAAAATATATGAAATGGGTGCTAGGGGTAGAGAGAGAGACACCGGGGTATATAGTGATGCAGGAAACAAAGAGAGATGTAATAAGAATAGAAGCAGGAAAAAGAGCAATAAGATTTGAGGAGAGAGTGATAGAGAGAGGAGAGTGCAGAATTCTGCAAGAGTTTTTGAAAGAAAAAAGGAAAGAAATAGGAAAGGGGATATGGAAAGAGAGGGAGGCATATTTCGAAAGAAACGGGTATGCTGGCGCGGAGATAGAAAGAATGCGAGAGAGAGGCAGAGTAATGACAGATGAATTAGTGCAGAGAGATATAGATGTGCAAGTGCAGGAAAGATGAACGAGAAGTAGGGAGTCTAGGTACAATGGGAAGTATGAAAAAATAATAACGGAAGAAATGCCAAAGTACCTAGGAAGAGAAGAGAGAGTAGAAAAGAGAGAGTGATAATAGCAGGATTTAGATATGGAAATGAGGAGATAGAAAATAAATATTGTGTGGAGAAAAAAAGGAGACGATAGAGCACCTGTAAAGGTAATAAATATACATACTACTACTAGAACTAAAAATTTGTCAAACGGCGTTAATAATATATCATCGAATTAGTGTTGGTTCTGACGGATTTTTGCAAAAGTAAGTATAAATATAATGTTGCTGTTATCTTATATGATTTTAAAAGACACCTTAACACTGGAATGGAGACTATTTAGCAAAGACAATTTCAATGAGTGGAACGACCAGGAATTTTTTAAAAGATTCCGTTTTATTCAATTGGAAGTTTCTACATCACCATGGGTGATTTTGGAGGAGTATGTAAAGCAACGGTCCATAGAATTATAAAGAAAGTTACTCAAAGCGTCTGTAGCCTCAGACCAATTTATATAAGAATGCCTCAAAATCAACATGAAATGCAAACTGTGGTAACTGCTTTTCATGAAATGGGAGGGTTTCCTAGAGTTATTGGGGCAGTTGATGGTGTCCTGATACGAATGGATTGATACGTAAATTATACTTTTCTGTCCCGTTTTTACTTGTACACAATACAATAGTATCTCTCTTTTTATTATAACAAAGTGAGGTCACCTCGCTGTTATAGCTTGGCGAGCGTATTAATGTAACAGCCTTGTTAGCGGAGCTAAGAAACCTGATTTCGTTTAACCGCCTGCTAAATATTAATCATTGATTAATTAATTAAATCGTATGATTAACCGGGACACAAAAAGCCGGCCCTTAATCTACAAATTGTTTACTTTTGTACAAAATAATACATAAAAAGTAGAACTAACTTTAAAAATATATAGTATCTACTGTTTTAAAAGTAAGATAAGTAATAATAATTAACGTTGTTTATTTATAGCGTAGTTTATGTTGGTCAATATTATCACTCTATTTTTCTATTTTTATCTCACTTTAAAAATGATAACAAACTTCAAGCAAATTTTGCTAATTCAGTTGCACAATTAAAATTTTAATTAAAATACCTACAATTCGATATCGTCTATTAATATATTTATGTTAAAAACATAAGATACACGAGTTAATTCTAGGGTTATAAAAGCCCAAATTCCAGATTTTTCGTATATACAGGGGGATATGGAAATAAATGCAAATTTTTTAGGGGGTGGTAGAACCCGTCAATTTGTGCAACAAGTTTGTTTGTTGAGAGTTTGAGGGTGCAAAAACGTGTGAATAATGTCCAGCCTCATTCAAGCAGTGGCGGGTACGCGTTTTATTGTTAGCGCTAAAACTTTGTTGAATTTTATTTCCAGAATTAAGAATTTTTCGCAAAATTGTTCTACCACTCCCTAAACTGCTTGTATCCATTTCCATAACACCCTGTATATTTTTACTATATTTTTTTAAATATAATTAGCAATAATAATAGTGTTCAGTAATAGAAACAGCCTTGTAAAATGGAATATAATTATTAGAGAAGCTATTCACAACATGGAAATTGCATGCATAACGATTCATAGCATTGGCCTCATGATAGTAATAAAATCTCAAAAAATTTAAGAGGGAGTGTGAAGAACTTAAAGCTTTTTCATAACATCATAAAAACTAATATTAGTTTTGTTATGTTTTCTGATTACACAGTAGGTAGGTCTTTCCTGTTACAGTTAGTTGTTACCCATAATTTTCCCAGCTTATCTGCTCTAATTTCAAAGTTCCCCAAGCGTATTAAGTCTAATATGTTAGCACTAAAATCACTTTAAGCTGATTACGTAAATCCAATGGATCAATAGAAACATTTCTGAGAGTAAGCCAACGGTAATTTCGGCGATATCCACGTTATCGAGATCCGAGATAAAGGTAATAATTTTAATAACGTAACTACATACTCAGTCAAATTTTGAAAAGTTTGTAGCTATTCTGTAACAATTCTATCAACAAAAATTATCAATAAAGGGACGTTTCATAGATTCAGCTTCCTAAATATCTCTTCTACTGCTCCTTCGGTACCGACACCGTGAACACCGTCTGAAAACTTTATGTCATTAAACGGAAACCATAGACCGGTTTCGGTCTTACTAGACCTCATCACTATGGTATTGATTTCTTGATATCTCCTTCTTAGTTGGTCGCTTTTATGATATTTTGTTTCACGGTAAAAAGTTTGTTTATCAGTTATGACATTGTTATCAGCTTGTACAAAACCCACTCAATCAAATTGGAATCATTGGAATTGGTTCATCATCATTTTATCAGGAATTCAAATAAAAAATTGTAATTGTGATGTGTAATCATTAATCAGCATCATTAAAATTACTTTCGAATAAGATCTGTTCGATGCTCCTAGTCATACAGATAACTAGTTAAGAATTTTCATATATCTCTTACAAAATTATTATCTATATATATAAAAATGAATCGCCGTTCGTATGTCACGCTAAAACTCAAAAACGGCTTTACCGATTTGAATAACTTTTTTTTTGTTTGGATCGACATAATCCAGGGATGGTTTAAACCTATTTTTCACATGTACATGGGGGCCCAGGGGGGGCCCTTGGGCTAGACCGATTTTTTGGTTCGACCGATTCTTATGATTTTTTTTTGTATATTTGGTAGGTGTGAGAATAGGTGGTAAACTATTTTTCACATATACATGGGGGCCCAGGGGCCCCCCTTGGCCTGACCGATTTTTCGGGTCGACCGATTCTTATGATATTTTTTTTGTATATTTGATAGGTATGGGAATAGGTCGTAAAGTATTTTTCACATGAATATGGGGGCCCGGGGGGGGCCCTTGGATTGGACCGATTTTTTGGCTCGACGGATTTTTATGAAGTCCTTTTTTTAATATTTGGTAGGTATGGGAATAAGTCGTAAAGTATTTTTCACATTGGACAAGGGGCCCAGGGGGTCCCCTTGGACTGGACCGATTATTATGATCTTTGATTTGTTAGATTTGCCTCCGCCCCGCATAGCAGATTAACTATTAAAACATGGACATGGAGGCCCAGGGGGCCCTTGGGTTCATAACTCAAGAAGGGCTTTTATGATATTTGATTTGTTGGATTTGTCTCCGCCCCGAATAGCAGAATAACTATTGAAACATGGACAGGGGGCTCAGGGGCTCCCGTGGGTTTATAACTCAAGAGCGGCTCGACCGATTTTTATTATATTTAATTTGTTGGATTTGGGGGGGGAGGGGAGCTAAGTACAGGGCAACGACAATAACAAAACCCCCCTGGTACGGGGCAACAATAACAAATAACGCCGGCCACCAGAATTTGTCTTACCGGGGTTTAAAAATGAAAATGGTTTTTTAAGGAGTAAACTCCAAAGTTTCACTTCTGATGCGCGTGGACTCCACACACATTTTTTTATGATATCTCGAGAATCGATTGACTGACTTTTTCGAGGGCGAATAACTATTAAAACATCAGAAAAATGAAAGAAAAAATGTTTTTCAAACATTTTGTATGGAATCCGTATATAACGCTATCTTTGATACATGACAGAAACAAAAATGAACATGGCGTTGTATGCTGGTTCCGGTATTGCCAATACATGGCGTTGTGTGCATTATCTTTTTATAAAAAAAAATGAATTTAATTCAGCTAATAAGTTGCCACAACATTTATTGATTCTGAGGCGGTACAAAGTTCGCCGGGTCAGCTAGTCATTTAAATATAAAACATGATAAGAGTACTACGAACCCTATCTCATTGTCACATTTCAGAAAAAGACCTTTTATTATCGACAGAACAACATACAACTCAATCAACTTCATCAATATCAAAATACGTCATTGAATAAATAATTATCAGACAATAAAAGAAAGTTGGAAACACTGAAATACATTTCAGTACCGTTTTTTTTTTTCTGGAGACATTCAGTTGTGGATAAATTTTTAAAAAAGGAACTCTGAATGGTCATTATTAACCTAATAACACAACATGGAGAATGGAAATGAAAAATAAAAGACTGGAGGGAAGATCGACATGACTATTATCGACAAATTAATTTACATTACAATCTTCTACAAAAGAATATTGATCAAGATGAATCCATATCAAAGACTAAGAAGAAGATTTTGATATAGAAACAATTACTATAATAAAATATATCCAAAAGCATATTATGTAGTAGACTTTCTACGTCCAAATTCTGCATCTAAACGCATGCAAATTTTGCTTTCAATAAGTAACATGACGTATGAATTATTTATGGAGACCCAACATTTAAATATTTTAAACATTGAATATCCAGTGGGTGGACAGATGCATTTAAATGTTAGGAAAAATATATTGCTCATAAATATGAAGGGATGAGTTGCCGATTATTATATTTATTGCTAGATGACTCGGCGAACTTCGTACCGCCTCTGAATCAATAAATGTGGTGCTAACTTATTGGCTGTATTAAATTCGGTTTTTTATCAAAGGAGAAGCAGCATACAACGCCGTGTTCATTTTTGTTTCTGTCATGTATCAGAGATGGCGCTTTGTAAAAATGTATGAGAAAATGAATGTTCTTCATAATTTTTAAGTTATTCGCCCTCGAGAAAAAAAAATCATCGAAATCAATCGTTCTCGAGATATTATCAAAAAATTTGTGTGTGGAGTCCACGCGCGACGGAAGTGAAACTTTTTGAGTTTACTCCTTAAGAATCTTTTTTCATTTTTAAAGCCCGGTGCGCCAAATTTTCTTTGTTATTGTCGTTGCCCTGTATCAAGGAGGGCACCTTGCAATAATTTTTTATTCTGTTATTCGAGGCGGAGACACATCCAACAAATCAAAGATCATAAAAATCGGTATTGCCGTTCTTGAGTTATTTAAAGAATTGGATATTTTATCCTGTACCAATAATAACTGACAAAAAAAAATTTTGCTATATTCTGTAAAAACTATAAAAACTGGGAACTATAAACGATGGATTAAGGTACCGATAATCTACTTTTGAAACTAACCTTGAATACCCTAGTCGACGAAGTTTTGATGACACGGCTTGACTCTTATCAATTTCAGTATTTACTTAAACGTTATCATTGTTATATATTGTTATCATATATAAACTGATATGTTAGTATATTTCCGGTATCATATCTTTTGTTATTACAATTTTGAGAATTTATTTTTCGGAAAAATCGACGTAGATTTGACAGGTGCTGACGACAGATTGGCCTCTTGCAGGGGTGGCTTTTTGTTATTGCATTAGCTTTTGATCTTTTTTGAAGTGTTTGAATTGCAAAACTGTTAAATTATGAAATCATAAAATTTAGAAATTGCTAATTTATGTAATTTTGGAATGTTTTGATTACAGAATTTTGAAATTTGCGCTATTATGATATCTTGATGCTTTGAGGTTTTGAAGTTTTCAATTTAGAGTTGTGGAATTTGAAATTATGAAATGAAGGAATTGTGGAATTACGGAATTATGAATTTATGGAATTATGAAATTACCATGTAATTACGTAACTTTGAAATTACGGAATTAGGGAATTGCTGAAGTAGGAAGGTGTGTGATTGAAATTGTTAAGTTTTAAAATTAGTAGAATTTAGAATTATGAAATGATGAAATGACCAAATTCTGAAATTAGAGAAAATTCGAAACTTTGCAATTTTGAAGTATTCATAATTTATAAATTTTTGAATTGTAAAATTACTGCATTCATAAATTATGAAATGCAGATTCATATAATTTTGGAATTTCGGAATTAAAAAATTTTGAAATTTGCTCAATTTATTATGATGTTTTGAAGCTTTGAGGTTTTGAAGTTTTCAAATTTAGAATTGAGGAATTTGGAACTATGAAATGATGGAATTGTGGAATTAGGGAATCATGAAATTAGAAAATTATGGAATCATGTAATTTATGTAATTTTGAAATTTTTCAATTACGGAATTATGGAACTAGTGATGAGGGAATTGTGGAATTAGGAAATTATCCAAATTGAAATTGTGGTTTTGGAATTATGATTTTACGGAATTAAAAAATAATAAATAAATTCGAGAACTAGTGAATTATGAAATGGAATTTTAGAATGATTGCATTGTAGAATTACGAAATTATGGAATTAGGGATTACGAAATTGTGCAATTGTGGAAAGTAAAAATTTTGAAATTTCGGAATTATGGAACTTGAAATAATGAAATTGGAGAATTACGTAACTTTGGAATTATGGAATTAGGGAATTGCTGAAGTAGGAAGGTGTGTGATTGAAATTGTTAAGTTTTAAAATTAGTAGAATTTAGAATTATGAAATGATGGAATGACCAAATTATGAAATTAGAGAAAATTCGAAACTTTGCAATTTTGAAGTATTTATAATTTATAAATTTTTGAATTGTAAAATTACTGCATTAATAAATTATGAAATGCAGATTTATATAATTTTGGAATTTCGGAATTAAAAATTTTTGAAATTTGCTCAATTTATTATCATTTTTTGAAGCTTTGAGGTTTTGAAGTTTTCAAATTTAGAATTGAGGAATTTGGAACTATGAAATGATGGAATTGTGGAATTAGGGAATCATGAAATTAGAAAATTATGGAATCATGTAATTTATGTAATTTTGAAATTTTTCAATTACGGAATTGTGGAACTAGTGATGAGGGAATTGTGGAATTAGGAAATTATCCAAATTGAAATTGTGGTTTTGGAATTATGATTTTACGGAATTAAAAAATAATAAATAAATTCGAGAACTAGTGAATTATGAAATGGAATTTTAGAATGATTGAATTGTAGAATTACGAAATTATGGAATTAGGGATTACGAAATTATGCAATTGTGGAAAGTAAAAATTTTGAAATTTCGGAATTATGGAACTTGAAATAATGAAATTGGAGAATTACGTAACTTTGGAATTATGGAATAGGGAATTACTGAAGTAGGAAGGTGTGTGATTGAAATTGTTAAGTTTTAAAATTAGTAGAATTTAAAATTATGAAATGATGAAATGACCAAATTCTGAAATTAGAGAAAATTCGAAACTTTGCAATTTTGAAGTATGTATAAAAATTTACAAATTTTTGAATTGTAAAATTACTGCATTAATAAATTATGAAATGCAGATTTATATAATTTTGGAATTTCGGAATTAAAAAATTTTGAAATTTGCTCAATTTATTATCATTTTTTGAAGCTTTGAGGTTTTGAAGTTTTCAAATTTAGAATTGAGGAATTTGGAATTATGAAATGATGAAATTGTGGAATTAGGGAATCATGAAATTATAACATTATGGAATCATGTAATTTATGTAATTTTGAAATTTTTAAATTACGGAATTATGGAACTAGTGATGAGGGAATTGTGGAATTAGGAAATTATCAAAATTGAAATTGTGGTTTTGAATTTATGATTTTACGGAATTAAAAAATAAATAAATCCGAGAACTAGTGAATTATGAAATGGAATTTTAGAATGATTGAATTGTAGAAATACGAAATTATGGAATTAGGGATTACGAAATTGTGCAACTGTGAAAAGTAAAAATTTTGAAATTTTGGAATTATGAAACTTGAAATAATGAAACTGGAGAATTACGTAACTTTGGAATTATGGAATAGCGTAATTGCAGAAGTAGGAAGTTGTATAATTGAAATTGTTAAGTTTTAAAATTAGTAGAACTTAGAATTATGAAATGATGAAATGACCAAATTCTGAAATTAGAGAAAATTCGAAACTTTGCAAATTTGAAGTATGTATAAAAATTTACAAATTTTTGAATTGTAAAATTACTGCATTAATAAATTATGAAATGCAGATTTATATAATTTTGGAATCTTTTTATAAACCTGCTATTGCATTATATCAAAACTCACTCATAACAGTCACGGCTGTTATATAAATTAACCATACAGGAGGAAGTTTTTGATCATTGTTTCTATACCAACACTTTCAAATTTGATTTATGAATTGTCTAAAAATTATGCTAAACAATTCATTTTTTTTGTCGGTATTGCCGACGGTATTATGTAAAGTACTGTAAAGTAAATGTACTAAAGTAAAAAAAAAACAGAAAAAGTGTTAAATTTTACTTAATCGCTCATAACTTTTTTAATTACCGAAAAATTTTCATGAGTATTTAGCAATTGGTGTAAAAAGCACAAATCTAGCCCTAAATCTCCAGGTGCTCCACTAGTATGTAGTACACTTGCAATTCACACCGCTCTAATTTTTTTGTATTCATTGGTAGTGGTACATAACTAAATATATAAACTTTTTCGCTTATATATTTAATTTGACAGCTGTCAAACCTAACCTCGAAATTTGATGTTAATTCGTGTTTTTTTCTTGTTTTGCGTGGACGAATACAAAAAATGTTGTTCAATATTCGTGTGCTGTCAATTTTTTCGTGTGCTGAGCTCGTGTTTCAAAAATTCTCTTTCGCCTCTAAAAGGTGTCTTGACAACACACTTGTATCGTAAATATTTTGAGTTGAAGCACGAGTTTTGTTGACAGTTTTAACAGTTGTTCTGTTCAATAAGATTTGCTTAAGGTTGTGGACAAATTTCTTCCGATGTTGAAGTGAGATAAAATCTTGAATGCTGGCTGCGAGATGGTGCAACCTCGTTCGGAATAGAAGAACTAAAATGTCTGAATCGGATTTGGTTTGTGGTACTACAGTGTCCTTTTGCTTTTGCCTTAATGTTGCAATTCAGACACACTTATAATAGTGTTTTTTTATTACAAAGCATTTCTTCTTCCACACTTTGTGAGATGATAAATCTAATTTCAATATTTGAAAATATTCTTGTTCAAATATTATATCGTGCGTTCAACAAAAAACGACATCAAGTGGGCTATGGATTAAAAAACGTATGGCGTAGATGGTAAACAAATTTGTCACCTGACATCTGACATTTGACATGTCAGATTATTAAATTGGGGAGGTTTTTGTGTTGGTGTCTCAGAGCTTGTGGTAATATGCAATACATGCGTGTGACCTAATGATATGACTTGAAGATTCCAAGGCTTGCTTCGTCGTCGATTTTTGTTGAACGCACGTTAGTATTTATTACTGTAGTAGATACTGATTTCTTTTCACTTATTTTATTATGAAAAATTGTATGCATCACTTTAATGAAATAGTACAATGTTTCATTAATAGCTTAAGTGATTTATGCCTACTTGTGAAATGTTTGAGGAAGACGATCTATTAATATTATTACAATTGTGCCATATTTATAATAATAATAATAATAGTAGTAGTGTTTATTTCTCAACGGGCCTAGACCCATTAATGCTGAGATCATACACTGTTCATGTATACTGAGTTCTTGGCAGACCCATTAGGCTTCCCTGTTTTGAGAGTGAATAATAACAAACAGTTAATAAAATTGATAAAACGTAATTCCACTTATGCCACTTCACTGCCCTGAGAATCAGACGTATCAAATTTTTTTAATTATTTTATCACCATTACGACATATTGTTATATAATCTTATTGATGACACCACCGCTGGCCGCCTCGCTGATCGCACAACAATTGAAGCCAATGTCAATAACTCCACATCAATTTAACTCAATCAAAATTCCGCACACTTTTCAGCGCCTCCAAAACGAGTGCATTTTGAGCGCCAATCAAGCCGATAGCCTACACACATCCCACCTTATCGATCTGATAGACAAGCAAACAAACCACCGAATTAATCAATAAAATATCCGTTCTGTTTTTCTTTGGCTGGTAATTTCTCCACTGTCATAATCTTACTTGTCCACATCGATTGCTCGAAGGCCGAAACAAATTAAGAATGAATGAGCGCGATCGCCAATTGCGTGGCATCGATTCGAGCAAAACGCAATTACTATGACACTGGTTTGTTTAATCCGCGACTAAATTGTGGGAATACTCACAGGAATTTCTACTTGTGTTTGATCGGTTTTTGGGGACATAAAAACAGTCACTTTGCAGGTGAGTATTTTTTGAACGAGACTGACGCTTATCGCCGGTGCTTTTGCGTTATCAATGTTGGTTCTGATATTTATTTTCGACAATTGGGTAATAAGTGATATAAGTGCGATAAGTGAAATGTATATGTATAGTTAGCCTATGTATATAATTGAGTTTTTGTGAAACTAAAAGTAGTGTCACAAAGGAACCTTTTGTTAAACTGTTTTTGGTGTTTTTCTTTATACGTATTACGTTGGTATTGAGCATTTCTTACCAACTCCTGTCGAGGTCAGGCCAAGTGTCAACTTTTCAGGTAAAAAATATAACCACAAACACAACCAGTACTACCTAATCCTAAAAATCCCTAGAATATTTAAAAAGCATTATTTTAACATTTTCATAAAACGAAGAGTTCCAAAGTAGAAAAAATAGTATATTACACTCGTTTAACAAGGCATTGTGACATTCGTTCTATTGGGGCACTTCTCGCTGCGCTCGTCGTGCCCCAAACCCACTCATGTCACAATGAAGCCTCTTGTTAAACTCGTATAATAATGTACTATACTTGAACTAGCATTCTGTAAACGAATCAATCGTTGTACGTGACATATTTTTGTACATTTTCCTTTTAATCTTATAATCAGTGTAGATACGCGGAAACCATAAAACGTACTTTTGAGGAGAACATGAAACACTTAGAAGTTGTACTACAAGGAATCATTGAAACGATTAAAATTTCATAAAACAAAAAATTATAATGTGTGGGACCATTTCTTATGCATTCGTTTACTCTCTTATAATCTCATCCCAAGTTTCTTGAATACGAACTCGAAGATCGTTTAAACTGTTTGTAGGATAAGGTAGACATCATTCACTGTTAAAAGTACATAGTGAGTCACCATACCCGCCTATGGACTCCACGTTCTTTGATAACGATGACGTACAAAAAAGCTAAAACGAATCGAAACAAAATCTGTTTACATGTACCTAATCATGTTCTAGCCTGCCATAACAGGCAGATGCTGAAGTAGGTTAGTAATAACAAATTCTCTAGCTTAGCTTCTTTAATCACAACAAATGCTCAAACTGACAAATGAAGTAGTTTCGGCCACTTGGATTACACGAGCAGTTAGTTCTTCAATTGTAGGAATTGAAGTCGCGTACACTAACTGCTTCATATGCAGCCACAAAAAAAAACTGCATGGCTTTAAATCTAGCCAACCTGTGACATCACTTGCACAATGTAAATACCACATATCACGTCGTACAGCTAAGGGTTCATTTAACACATTTTGAAGAAAGTCTAAATAGGCTGTATTAGTCAAACGCAGGGGTAAAATATATGAGGCCCAATCAAATGATCTCCGATTATTCCTGCCCACACATTAATTGAAAATTTTTCCTTACAATTGCGCTCCTAGATTGAATGAGGATTTTCATCAGACCACACAACATGTATATTATGGACGTTGAACACACTATATCGTGTGAACTGCTTCGTCAGTTGTCAATAAAAAAAATTGGTAGCCACCCAGTAAACACAAGCACGTGAGAAAAACGTAAAAAAAAAACGAGTACCAACGGTTGTATAGACGTTACGATGTCGCTGACTTCAACGTTACTCTCGACGTGTAAATATGACGTGTTATAACGTCTAGTAAAACACGTTTTTTTTACGTGATTTTACCACGTTGTTAAAATGTACTGATTTTCCGTAAACAAAACAACCGGAAAAAATTTAAAACAAACGAGTACCTACCAACCGTTGAATAGATGTTACGATGTCGCCGAAATCAACGTTACTTTTGACGTGTTAGAAACGTCTCATAAAACACGTATCTTTCATGTGTTTTTACCAGGTTGAAAAGACGTGTTGATTTTCTGAATTAAACGTCATTTTCAATGTCCCAACAAAACGTTCTGTAAACGTATTTTAAAGATATTATAATTTTTAGGTGATTTTAGGAAATAAGTATATTAAAAAAGTGTTTATTTTCATGACATATATTTATTATAAAACAAACAAAAAAAATTATTTTACAAAAGTTCAAATCTATTATAATGTATAAAGGTGAATAGAAAATATGAAAATAATTACTAAAAACTATAATATCAACTATGTACTACTAATATTATAAACTATATAACTATAACTATAGTTATTATTATCAAAAAAAAACTAAAATAATTATTATGGGCTAATTGTCCTAATTAAATTAAATCATTTTTTTCATGACTCGGATTGTGTGTTGCTCGACGTGCTGGGTCAGTTTTACCAATGTTTGCAACTGTACTGCCTCAAAATCTATAAGAAATAACTATTCGATAAGGCAAACTTTTTCATTGATAGTACCATTGAATATCAATACTCTAAGTACTCTAACTAGAGTATTGATATTCAATAATAGTACTAACTGATCTATACGTTTGGTTATTATTTATTTTCGACAATAAAATTACGCTCGCGTCGTCGATTCCTCAACCTTCAGCCCCCATCATAAACCAATATCCGTTCTTCTCAAAATTTCAGCCCCTATTAAACCTGCTTTCAATTTCGTTTTTAAAAACTATTCATTCCCTGACCAACACTAAACTCTTCTCCGGTCAAAGACACTCTCAAAAGAGATTCGTTGTTTTATTTTTAATCTTTTCGCTGGTCTTTTGGCACCTTAACTTCACAGCGTTTCAGATTACCAGACATTACCAATATTTATTAATTTCGTTGATTAACCGTAATAATTAAAGATCTTAATTTTTGTTTTCAACTTTAACAAACACATTTAAATTAATATTTGTAAGTACCCATCTACGTAAGTAAATATAGCTACCTACATTGAATTATTTCTTTGCCGTTGGGTTAAAGAGCTTTTGTAATTTTTTATAACATTAACACCATAACAGAATAGTGAATGTCAATTTTATTTTTAAATTTTAATTTAATAATAATTATATGACTACTTTTAATCAGTTTTCCCTAAAACACCAAAAACAATTTTTATTATAAATACCGACGCACATTTCGCCAACAATTTTGGCAACATCAGGGTGATGAGTGAATCGGAAAACTGATTAAAAGTAGCTATCTATCACCAAAAATGATTCAGACAATTGTTTTGTTTTTGAATAATTATTTGAATTCTCAAAGAGCGATTGTTCATCTCTATTGCGAACTAGGCGGGCGAGATGATCCTAAAACATTTCAACCACGAGAAAACGTCAAACTTGCAAGGTTGTTTGGGTAAAATTCGGGGTGCCAAATGTTTACAAGACCTAACTTACTTGTTACCATGTTTCGTAAAAATTATGAAAGAAATGCTAGCCTTACTAAATATTTCTATTGTTTCTACTTTTAAATTCTATAATCATTCTATTTTATATAAAATGTGATTCAAATAATAAATGTACATATGTTTTATAACCCGCAACAAACAGTTTACAGTGGCTTCTAAACTTGGCGCAAAAACCGCCCATATGGAATCTGTAAAAGACGCCAATGGAATGCGTTCCTTTGTAGTACATAAATTAAATATAATTATATGAGTATATAAACACGTGAATTTATTGTAAAAATTTCACGAGAAATTAACGTCAGAATTGAACGTAATTTTTACTATATTTTACCCACATTAATTCCGTTCTATGCTTCTATATTTGATTTTAATCGTAATTGAAATAAAAAATATAAATTAAGTAGGATTATTATACATTATTATCATTACAAACTTGACCACAAAAATAATATGATATGGAATACGTTCTTTCTAGTATTTATTTGCCTAGAAAAAACACGTATACTTGACGTGAAAATTTCACTAAAAGTAAACGGCACCAAAACACGCTTCGAAAGCGTTTTTATTTGTAGTATAGATGACTAGAAAAACACGTGTTTTTAATGTTAAAATTTTACGAGAAATAATAGTCAAAAATAATAATTTAGACTTCATCGCCATTCGTTCTTTTCTATTTTATATATTTTGATTTAAGTTATGATTTAAATAATAAATATATCTTTTCTAACACGATTTTTTTTATAAAAAAAGTAAATTGACGTAAAGTAAAATACAATAATAAAATAAAAATAAGGGAAGTAAATTGAAAAACCTCCATTTAAACCCAAAAACCTATAGGGCTACAGCATGATGATGATTTTTTATACCCTGCTGGAACTTTTCACTCCTTAGGTATTTTTATTTTTTATTTGATTAGAAAAACACGTGTATTTAATGTAAAAATTTCACGAGAAACAAACGTCTGCACGTGGAAAATAACTTATATTTTATCAACATTATGTACCTTTCGTTGATTAACAATATTGATTAAACGTCTTTATTGCGTCATATATAATACTTAAAAATAACGTAATTTTTTAACGTTGAACTGTCGTAATTTGTAGATACGTAGTCATTATTTTATTGTAAATCAACGTTGAATTTACGTTACGTAAAATACGTTGAAATAACGTTGAAGGTATTACCAAAATATAACGTGATATTTTCAACCATAAACGTGTTATCAACCAGATACACGACTTTTCCACATTAAAACAACGTGCATGTGTTTACTGGGTAAGAGTCCATAAGGCCAAAGTCAACCACGACTGGAATACATACAAAATAACACTGACGCAGTATAACAAAGAGATACGAAAAGCCAAAAGGGACTCGTGGAGGAGGTTCTGTCAAGAGTTAGAAGAAACTCCTCCAGTCTCCAGAATCCACAAAGTTCTGGCTAAGTAGGGCGCTGCGAGCAGGAAAGGCTTCTTAAAGAAAGCTGTTGGAACCTACACAGAGACGGCAGAAGAAAGTCTAAGAGAACTAACCGAAGCCCACTTTCCGGGCTTCTCGATTTTGGATCTATCCAGTATGAGGAGGAACCGAAAAGGCCTAAGAAAACAGACTCGAAACTTCCCACCGAAGTTGTAAAACCAGACATAATCAGATGGGCTCTGGATAAATTTAAGCAATTGAAGAGCTTGGGCACATTGAAAATGTAGTCCTTGTTCGTGTAATGTGCGGTAAAAAAAAGTAGAGCGAGTCTTCCCTTACGCTTCCCCGTACAATAGCACCATATCGCTTCATAATATATTATTAATTGGTTGAGAATAGAGCACCGGTATAACAAACCGCGACAGTCAACTGAAAACTAAAATTTACTATTAAACGACTTTTTTGAAGGAAAATGTAGAGGAGAGTAAAGTAAAAGATTGTTACAGGATTAACAAGGATCAAGTATTGGTGGAGATGGAGGGATGGGGTGAGAAGGAAAGAATAATGAAGCACAAAGGAAAATTGAGGGAGAAGAGGGAAACAAGGGGGATATACATAGACAACGACCTCACAAAGAAAGAAAGAGATTTACAGAAGAAACTGAGAAGTATGGCGAAGGAAAAAAGGGAAGAAGGGAAAGAAGTAAGAGTGGGATACAGGAAATTAATTGTGGACGGGGAGCAATGGTGATGGAAAGAAAATAGAGAGAGACTAGAGGTTTTCCAATAAGAAGAAGAAGGGGAGGAGGGAAAAAGGGGGACAACGGCAATGTAAAAAGGACAATGAAACGGGAAAAAAGAAACAAAGAAGGAAGTAGGAGGAAACTAAGGAAGGAAGGGGGAAATCAAAGAAGGTAACGAGAAAAACAGGGGTGAGGGCACTATTTTGGAATGTAGCGGGACTAGGGAAAAAAGAAAAACATTTTTGGCTTGTGAAGGAGTTCGATATTGTTGGATTAACAGAAACATGGTCAGAAAGCTGGGAAAAAAATAGAAAAACTGTTACCAAAGGAGTTCAAGTGGGAATGGCAAGGGGCGAGAAGGGGAAAGAAAAAAGGAAGAGCAGCAGGGGGAATAATAACAGGGGTAAAACAAGGAATAAAAGAGAATACTAAAAAGAAGGGACAAGAGGAAGGTCACATGGTGAGAAACGTTAAAATAGACAGTAAATGGTGGAAAATAGTGACAGTATACAGCAAAGAGATGAAAGAACCAATAAGCAAGATAGAAGAAACATTAAAAGACAACAGGGAAGAATGTCTACTTCTGGGAGGGGATTTTAACGGGATAATTGGGGAAAGAGGAGCCAGGGATTGGGAAGAAGAGAGAGAAGAAGGAAATAAAATTCAAAGACAAAAGAAAACGCGGAAGAGAAGAAGTTGATGGAATGGATAGAAGAGAAAGGATGGGAAGTGCTGAATGGAAATAAACAAGGGGACGAAGAAGGAGAATGGACCTACATAGGCGGTAGAGGAGAGACGGTGATAGACTACGGAATACTAAACGAAGAAGCATGGGAAGAAGTCGAAGAATTCAGAATAGGGAAAACAGTAGAGTCAGACCATCTGCCTATGGAGATAAGTATAGGAAGGTGGAGAGAGAAGAGAGGAGGAGAAGAAAAAATAGAGGAAATGCGGAAGGTGATAAGTAAAGTATGGGACGAGCAAGGGGTGGAAGAGTATAAGGGAAGACTGGAAAAAGCAAGATTTAAAGAACAAGAAGTAGGGAAAATGGAGAAAGAATTGGTAGAAATATTGGAAAAAGCAGCGACAAAAAGAGAAATAACAGTAAGAGGTGGAGGAACAAAAAGAAAGAATAAATGGTGGGACAAAGAATGTGAGCAACGTAAAAAGGAAGCAATAAAGGAACTAAGAAAGTGGAGAAAGACTAAAGGTAACAGAAGTGGCTTTTTAGAAGCGAAAAGAAGATACAGAGAGACATGCAGGGAGAAGAAGAGGCAGAAGAAGGAGAAAGAGGAGGAAGAGATAAAAGCAATAAGAACAGAGAAGGAGGTATGGAACTATATTAATAAAGAGAGAAAGAAAAAAGAAAATGGGAGCGAGGAGATAACGATGAATGAGTGGGAGGAGTACTTCATGAGGCTGCTGGAGGGAGAAAAGGAAAAAAGAAAACGGAAATAGAGACGAAGAGAAACCGAGTAGAACTTGAAGGAGAAGAAATTACAATGGAAGAGGTGGAGAGGCATGTGAAGAAACTGAGGAAAGGGAAGGCACCAGGGAGGGATAGAATACAGAATGAGTCGTGGATGTATGGGACGAGAAGAGTGCTAGAGAGGCTCGTGGAGTCAATGAATGGGGTGTGGAGAGGAGAAGGATTTCCGGTAGGGTGGAGAGAGGGGGTAATTTACCCCATTTACAAAAAAGGGGAGAAAAATAAAGTAGGAAATTACCGAGGGATAACTCTCCTAAACACAGGGTACAAGTTGTATGCATCAATTCTGAATGAAAGGATGAGCAGAGAGATAGAGGAAAAGGGAGCATTACCAGACAGCCAAGCAGGATTTAGAGAGGGGAGGGGAACTATGGATAATGTATACATCCTGGACCATTTGACGAAGAGTGAGTTAAAGAAGAAAGGGGGGAGGGTGTATGCATTATTCGTAGACTTCAAGGCGGCTTTTGACAAGGTGGACAGAGAGAGGATGTTTGAGTGCCTGAGGGAGAAAGGGGTAAATGAATGAATGGTAAGAAAGGTGGAGGAGATATATGAGAAGAGAAAAAGTAAAGTGAAGGTAGGGGAGAGGGAAAGTGAATGGTTTGTGACAACAAAGGGAGTGAGGCAAGGTTGCCCGCTCAGCCCCTTGTTGTTCACGATCTATGTGGCAGATATGGAATGTTAGAGAGAGCACAAGCGGGGGGGTGTGTGGTAGGTAGAAAAAAAGTGTGGAGCCTGGCGTTTACGGATGATGTGGTAATGGTGGAAATGATAAAGAGCTTAGGAAAATATGTGAAGAAGAAAAGACTAGAAGTGAATGTAGAGAAAACAAAAATGCTGGTGTTGAATAAGAGAAAGAGGAAGAACGAAGAGAGTGATTGGAGGTGGGAGCGAGAAGTAATAGAACAAGTAAAAGAATTCAAATACTTGGGGTATGTGTTCAATGAAAGAGCCACAGATAAGGCACATATCAGAGAACTGGCAAGAAAAGCGAACAAGGTGATAGGATGTGTATGGGGAATAGAAGAGAGAAGGTGGGGAGGCGATTTTAAGAGGAGAATGATGATGTTTGAAAGTCTTATTGAAAGCATGTTGTTGTACGGAGCAGAGATCTGGGGATGGAAAGAACAAGAGGAGATAGAGAGGGTGCAAGAGAAATATCTGAGATGGGTGCTAGGGGTGGAGAGAGAAACGCCAGGGTACACAGTGAGAGAAGAATGCAAGAGGAATAGGTTGAGAGTGAAAGCGGGAAAAAGAGCGGTCAAGTTCGAAGACAGGATGGAAGGGAGGAAAGAATGTAGGATACTAAAGGAGTGCTGGAGAGAAAAAAAGAAGAATTCAGAGGAGTATGATAGGGAGAATTACTACAGGAGGAATGGGTATGCAAGCAAAGAAATAGGGAGACTGAGAGAAAGAGGCGTGTGGATGAATGTAGAACTAAGTGAAAGAGATAAGGATACGGATAGACAAGAGAGGAGAGAAAGAATTAGAGAATCCAGATACAACGGGAAGTACGGAAGATGCATGATAGAGGAAGTACCAGTATTTGGGGAGGGAGAGCGAGAAAGAAAGAAAGATGATGGCGAAAATGAAGAGAGGGAAAATAGGTATTGAGCAGAAGATGGAGGAAGAATGTGTAGAATGTGCTATGAGGAAAGAGAGAGAAAGGAAAGGGGAGAAGAAATAGAGAAGTTTATTTAGTTTTTTTTTTATTATCATAATTGTTAAGTTTACTTGTATATGTATAGGAATCAGAAAGCCCGTAGGGAAAATAAAGATTTATATACTCGGTCTATTAAAACGACTTTTTTTTGTCCCAAAAAAGTTTGGAGGTATTTACATCTACCGCACAAAAATTTCCTCATTCGTTAAAGTTGATGAACTCATAGGCGGAGGGTGAAATAAGGGGTAAAAAAAGCGCATTTAAGCAAAATTGGTAAATATAAAAAATGGTTATTTTGACGAGTTTTACTTGTGGTTAAATTTTTTGCTGCGACTTCCATAATCCGTCTTGAGCTGTAACTGTGTATTATGTAAACATCGTAACGTTGTTTGAAACATTAGTAAACATGAATGAAGTGCAAAGACGCTTTATGAGTTAATTGTTTAGTTAATTATGCTTGGTAATTGTGATTGTTCGATGTTCATGGTAATGAATTATAGCAGTTTAATTCGCATTTAAACAGGAACTAAGGACTGTACTCGCAAACAGCGGGTTTAATTTAAGTAAGTGACGATACAAATTAATAACAATAGGGATATTTTTTTAGACGAATGCTTATGACGATAACCATTTCGGCCAACCAACCTACTTGTCGAAAGTTGATCATCACCACGGTTAAAATGTTGAAGTATATTGTAACGCTTCCGGTTCTATACCACAACCCTTCCGGTTCTATATCACAACATTTCCGATACATATTTTGATTTTTTGCAGCACAAGACGAGAGCCGCAATGAGAAAAAATACGAATCAATATGAAATTTTGAGTTTAGGATTTGACAGCTGTCAAATTAAATACCTATGGTGATATATTTATATATCACTTTTCAGAGGCTCGTGCTCGCCCCTGAAAAGTGTCTTGACAACGCATTTGTATATTGCATGTCACCAGACAAAGAGAAAAAGTCAAGACACCACCAACATGTTGCTTTTGCAAAAAATTACACTTTGAAATGCAAAGAATTTCAAAATTTACCTCAAAATTTATAGCAGTGTGTGAAGAAATAATGGAACCGTCTAACTAAGCGGTCGATCGAGGGTACGACTCTGGTTCTTGAGATCGACTCATTTTTGATTAGTCTAAGCCAACGGCAACGTTTTGAGTCGGAAGAGTCAAAAATTACAATTTACAAAATTTCAAAATTTTTGAATGCCACAATTTGTTTTCTTGCCAACAATAAATAGTACTAGTACAAGTGGCTGACAGATAGATTAATAGATTCAGAACGATTCTTAAATGTTTCTTTTATAAAATAAATAATATTTGCGTATGGAACTAAAGAGCCGCAGCTTCACATCCAAAGAGCCGCAGGTTGCCGACCACTGCAAACGGATCGCGAGTACGACTCTGGTACTCACTTCTCATTCTGGCTGGAAACCGAAACGCTTGTAAAATTTTCAAACCTTAAAAAGACGTCTGTAAACAGTGATTCCATAATTTCTTCAAACATATAACTACTCATTAATTTTACTCATTACCTTGGACATCGAACAGTGATAATCACATTTAATGCACGGCGTAATTAATCAATTTACAAAACATTCCTTCCTATCAAAATAAAGCAATTATCACTTTTAATAGCAAGTAAATCCTAAAAATAATAATTTGGCCAATATAAGGAACAAACCTTCATCAAACTTTTAGCTTGAGAGCGGTCTTTATTAATTGTTATTATTTTTCTGCAAATAAAAGTCTCCTTTTGACGTGTATCTTTATTTAATTAGTCGAAGATGATCATGTAATGTTAATTTTTGGATGAAATACATTTTTTTAAATTAAATACTGCTCAGTGTTCTTTACTGAGTAAAATGTATACGCACTTAAATGAGTTTAGTCCTTAAAAATCGATTTTTAAAGCCCGGTTCGACAAATTGATGGGTAGTAAAATCGAGCGTTAACAAAAAGAAGAAACCACGTCAAGATCAAGTTGCCACAAACCTATTGTCACAGTATTTAATGATGACTATAGTATTTATAAAATTAATGTTCAAGATGATATCAATAGTGAAGGAAATCAATCTTCCTAACAATAAATTTATCTAATTATTTTTATGGAACATGATTTATGTATAATTTTTTATTGAATCAATATACATAAATATGAACAAAAAATATATACACGCTTATATCCTCTTTGCCTATTGTATATGCAGACCATCGCACTTAAGGAGTAAACTCCAGTCGCGCGTCAGAGCTGACACGCACAATTACTTTTTTAAATCTAAATTTTCCCGTAAACTTAGAAATTGAATACTTATTTGAATATAAATTAAGAATCTCAGTTCTGAAATCTAATAAAAATTAATCTTCTTAAAAGGTAGGGCACATTTCAATATCAAGAGGTATAGTAATTGAGATCTTGAATTTTCAAATTTGGGACTCGTCAATTTCCGTTTATAAATTTTCTGCAATATAGAGTTAATAGAAATTTGGCCGTGAATACAATAACAGTGAATCTCAAATTCCCCGAATTTTCTAATTTTGAACTGTGAAATATAATTTGACTATTCAATTCAACTGTAATTTTTTTGCACCGCCTTGAGCAGTTTTAGAAAAAATAGAATTAATTCCACACGTCCTGTAGGAGTAATTTCTTACTTGAAGAAGTAAGTTTGACATTGAGCCCCTTCTCCACCTCGTCAAGGTAATTCATAGGGGGCAATAAAGAAAAATTTATTTTGTAGTCCCTCGGGGCTATCTTCGTCAAAAACTTCAATAATTTCTTTATATTCTTTTTCAGACAGAGCTTCTACGCTGCTGGTCCTTTTTTCTGCAAGCGCCTGTAATTTTCGTCTAGTAGCATTTCTGGCCTCGATCTGTTCCATGTATGTTTAACCACACCTTCCTTATATTCCAACCCATCTCTCTTCCTCATATTGACAGCTCAAATTGCGACGCTTACTACGGTCGGGTTGCCTCGAGCGCCAGTTTTACGTGGTATGCTCCACATGACCGCGGGTAGCTACAACGGAGTACGGTACTCCAGGGGTGCTGTCTAGTTTGGCAGAAAGGAAAAAATAACTTAACACAATGTGACAATCTTTAATAAACACCCTAATGTATTCTACAACACCACTATCTTCACTGTCTCTCAATGGCGGGAAGCCCTCCCAACGGTTGTAGCGGCGGTGAAAGGTGTGGTCTGGGTTTTCGGAAGACAAGAGGAAACTTGTCTGGATACTACTAGCGCGCGACCGTTGTGTGCCCCCGCCGTCAGACAACTGTAAGGTGCCAGAATTTTACACCGGCAGGCGACGACTAGAAACCGGAAACAGCGACCGAAAAGACCCGTCCGGATGCCACCAAAGTCGCGGAAAAACAAAACTAGAAACCGGAAGTGAAGACCGGAAAGAACGTGGTCGGGTATTGGAAGGTACCGGGATGTTACCAGGAACTTGGACGGGAACTGGGAGGATGGTCGCCTGGTGCTCACCTTCGTAGGCTGGGACTTCCTCTTCGGTAGACGTGCGACTCACATCTTCTGCGGCTGAGCGCTCCGTGGTCTGTTGCAATGTACTACTGCAAGATTCTAGCTTGGCCCCTGAGATGCGCAGAAGAACGTCGCTGTGTTGACGTTTTCGTAGAAAGTATAATCCGTGGAAGAAGTTTAGTGAAGGCTGTTGAAATGGGCCAACCTTGCACCTATTACAACTGTTTCTTATATTAATATTATTAAAATATTCACTGATCTGTAACTCGGTAATGTTTTAGTAGTAGGGAGAAAGTCTTATCACAGCACTCTCTTCCGGACGGAACGGTAGCGGCTCCGGACCAGGTAGCATTTTTCCTGGACACTTTAATGATTCGGTGCGGAAGGCGTGGCCCGCGGTGACAAGGTCAATGGCTTGGGGTGGTCGTAGTGACTTCCGGAAAGTTTATTTTTTATTTTTCCGGTTACAACACTGAAAGTTTCATCCCGATCAGAGGTCAAGAAGTATTTTTAAGAGGCTGTTAAAGATGCCGATTGGGGCATAGGGAGTTTGATCTTGTCGAACAGTGGAACAGCGGTTCGTTAGACTGCGGAGAATTTTCGCTTCAGAGCGTCGAGCCTCATTTCCGACACTCGTCTCTTGGAATTTTTAAGTAACTTCGTTACAGACTCTTCAGAATAATATTTAACTCTGCAGGTGTGGTAGATGATGTCAAAGAATAGCCTTCTTCTTTCAAAAACTGAAAATTTGTGTTCCTTCTAATATCTATATCACATTGATTTCTGCAGATGTCTCTCCAAATCTTCAATATTTGACTACTTGTTGTATAACTGAGAATTTCTGAATATACCATTTTGAAATATATAATCTTAAAATATGTAATTTCAATAGGTAGTGTAATACATAACATAATCTACAAATCTGAAGTGCTTGTTTTTGAATTTTTAAAATCTTTGAATTTTATGAAATTTGGTACATCTATAGAAACCTACTAATTTTGGAATAAAAAAGGAAAAAATTGATAGTCCAATCACATTGAATTTTAAATGAAATTTAAGTAGTAATCCTTGCATAGTTAACTTGATTAGACCGGCGCATCCACCATTTTCCATTTCTTTTACAATTTAATGATGCAACATTGATTTCAGATAATATAATTAATTCAGTTTGAAGAACAAAGAAAACAAAACAGTTTTAGCATACTTTGGTACTAAACTTAAATTACTAAAAGTGTAGCACGATAATGAAAACGGAAGGAATTTTACTAAAAAGTAGCAAGTGAGTAATGAGCTCTTTTATGTCGCTCTGAAATAACGACACAAATATATTTTGTACCCAAACTGTTGCTTTCCCAATATTACATCTGTGCATTCCAAAAGTTTCCAAACCTGTGCAATAATACTATTTTACCATCTTAACACCATCTTATGTATTAACAAGGTTGTAGGTGCATAAGATATATATTACTTTCCCCATTAAGGTGCTTTATTACGGCAGTTTTACTGCACACTAACGTATGGAAAGTCGTAAATTATTATTTTATGAATCTTCTCTTTTACGCTTTGCAGCCGTTGAAATAGTACAAGTTATGTAATGATAATAAAAGAAAATTGTTTTCCTGACCTAATTTGCGGCAGTGTGCCAAGATAAATGTGCGGATTGGTATTCAATAAGCGTGGATTCGTTAGAATAAAAAAACTATGGGAATGTAGCGATTTAATCAACTTAGGACACTCCCACTGAAGTGATATATGTTTGCTGCTTTTTAGGAAGGTTTAAAGTACGTGATCATTTGTACGAATGAGGAATACACTTCTAGGGGGATTAATAAACAAGCAACATTTAGTGGAGCAGTCCAGCCCTTAAAACTTTATTAATTATAGAGAGATTTATGGGGAACTTTTTATATTGGAAGTGTCAGGCTAAACAGAAGCTCAATCAATTTGCTTCTATTCCGGGAATAATTAACTGCTTATTTGTATTCTTATCACACAGGTAATGCCAACTGATAGGTAGGTAAGGGAGGCGATTACCAAAAATTAGCAAAAATGGTGAGTTATGATAATAAAAGAAGAATTTTCTCCAGCTTCCTGCTGCAACTAATCTGAATGCAATAAAACTTACTTTTCAGCTTCAATAATTAATTTATAACTAAGTCCAAGGTTATAATGGTATGCTACTAACTAACATCGCATTAATTTTTAACTGACGTACTTGAACTTGAATTAATAAATAATACCGTGTCTCACTGTTGGATTATATGATGAAGTATAAAGATATTATCAACTTAATAAAGCGTTTACTTAATCGACAGCAATATTGATGAACAATTTGGGTCGCTTAATAAACTCAAGATAATCTAAATTGTGAAGATAATTACATTTCTATTTTCACAGTTCTTGACAATGGAAACATTAAATTATTATTTTATGCCCTACCAACGTCTAAATAATAATCTAATGTTAAAAGGTGTGAATTACTATGGTTACACAATGGTAAGACATTAATTATGTTTTAAAACGCCATTTTATATTATATATAAAACGTCGTATCTCACGCGTGACCGAAATGCCATTGTAAGCTCGTGAGATGTGTATCACTCATTGACAATAAAGCATTTCTCTCACTTGTAATAGAATCTACTATAACATACTCTCTAACTTCTAGTTCGAGTTCTGCGTACAATAATACATATATATTTTTTAATAACAATCATTAAAGCTGAGAAATATATATGGTTGAGGTTTTCTTGAAAAAGCTGGTAAGTTGGTAAGAAAAAGTTACATAAGCATTTTTCAGGAAAAACTTTTAATAAAGTATAACATCAATCCGAATGATTAACAATTTGAATCAAAATTCTACAGTACAATAACTACCGTACATGTTGAAACTGCCATCCACCAGTCAACACTTAATGATGCCCGTGCAATTGTATCCGGGGTGATATTCCTCATTTCTATCCAGATTCGGTTCTCGAAATCGTCCAAATTGTCTGGTCTATTAATTAATTAAATTAAGACCTAAGTTCTTAAATACCGTTACAAAAAATCAAGGGGCGGACATTCGTCGTCCTATCCACTTTCTCTCGAAAATGTCAAGAAACGCTCTGACTTCCAAGCCACAATGCGGAGGTGCTCCATCTTGTTGGAACAAATTTCTTTTTGTTTGTTGGGGTTGATTGTTGATATTATCTTGAAAACATTCGTAATAAACGGAAAAAGACAAGAACATTCAAAGCCCAATACTAAATTAATAAATTTGGAAAAAAACATAGAAACAACTTTAACTTGAAGTGAAGTACTTATAAACATACTGGTAAAACTAGAAATGATTTTGAACCTAAGGAAGCATTTTTAAATGCTATAAAAGGCGCAATAATGTCTAAGAAGTTTGAACTTTAAAAAGATGTATTGATGCTAAGGTAATTCAAAAACTGATCATCAAACACGTCAGTTTGAAAATGAAGATCTGAAGGCAGCAAACATCGAAATTCAAAAGAATGGAAATTGAGAAATTAGTAATGAAGAATCAGCAGGACTGAAATAAAATCAACATTTTTCAAACTGAGAACAATTAAAAGTAATCCGAAGAAAGTACAAGGAATCAAGAAATCATAATCAAAAATCATAAATCAAAATCGGGAGTCATAAAGGAATCATAAAGTAAACAGTTAAGGAGAATTCAAAATAGATCTGAAAAAAGAACAAGAGAAATGAGGAGGAATTAAAAAAACATAAACACAGGGTGTACCAGGACTCACTCCCCAGAGAAAACTCGACGATTGTGTATGATGGGCATAAGTGTAGATAACAGAAATAAAATGTCTATCTCCTCCATCTAAAGAGAAAAACATTTTGAAGTTGACCAATGAGCGTTCAGATTCATCAAGGTAAATGAAGAGTAGTCTTGCTTGGTCAAGGTTTCGAAAATAATTATTTTGCCTGAAAATACATGTCCAGTGTACAATTTTCTGAAAGATCTTAACATCATTCTGACATTTTTGTCGTGTTGAGCGCTTATGTATCGCCCTCATCTTTACCACACTATTTTAGACCTGCTTGCGGGAACTTGTGTGTCAAAATGAATGGCAGGCAAAACATTTTGTTGTTGTTTTTCCCGTATGTTCTGCAAGCTTTGTTCAATATTTCTTTATTATTATAATAAAATAAAACAGTTTTAAAACCACTAAAGGGTGTTTGTCTTACTTAAGTGATTCAAGTTAAGTCAATCTTGTGTTAAATACCCCATAAAGCCGGGGCCCATTGCCTCAAATTAGATGCACAATGAGAAAGGTCCAGGGTTGTAAATCAACAGGAAGCGGCAACGTCTTTGAGTTGCTTGTTTATTGGTGGATGAAACGGACCGGACTCGAAATTTCTGTTCCACAATTTATTTTTATAGCAATACAGGTTTAACTTAAATTTGACCTGTGCATGTAGTTATTATTTTCTCATTTTATAAAGTGGGTGCGTTACTTTCGTTTCACACTGAATATTATACAGTTACAATATTATGCTAGTTGTACAATAGTAGTAGTAGCTGCAACAATATAAAAAATAAAATACATTACTTATTTCTGACGGTATAAAACGTTTTGAACACAATTTTTAAGTACGGTCGTGGCTTCACGCTTTCAAAAAAGCTCTCGGAGTGAGCCACATTTTGGTCTCGGAAATTTAGTCCTCCATTTTTTAAGATAATTGTGAGCAGTAGACAACGTTTTATGGGTGTTAGATTATCTTGCACGTTACTATACATAATCTTTTTTTTCATACTACTGTCAAATGAGACAGGTAGTACAGTTTACCAAACAAACTAAATTATTTCTAAAAGTCAGCTATTATTTTTGTAACAGCAACCAATTATACTGAACAGCTTTACCTAACCCAGAGTTCTGCGACTGGTCAATTTCAAGATGATGTATCTGTGTTATTAATGCAGAGAAAAAGAAAATTTTGCGCATTTTCTAGTCGTCCTTTTTTTAGGGAGCAAGTACTGGGACATCCTGTATACACCCGTATGATGAAACAAGATTTGTAGTAAATGGAAACCTCAAAACGGCACAGTCAAATCAGAAAAAGTGGAGAAAGACTTTGACACCAAAAAAACACAGTTTCTAGCACTACATTTTATTCTCGCCCATTTTAAAAATTTAAATTACAAGAGATTGATCTGCATCATTAGAATTTTTAGAACTTACTCGATTTCCTGATTTGCAAATCTACTCTGTATAAACAAAATTACGGAAACATACAGGGTGTCATGGACACACCTGCAATAAATTTAGGGGGCAATAGAGGAAAATCGGGCGGCGGAGAAAGTTCGGGAGGTCGGCATCGGGAGCGCGCTAGCTCACTGGTCGACGGAGTGCAAGGACGGTCCCGATAAGGTGCCCGATGCCGAATGTCGGGAATTTGGTAATTGCTTGATCAAGATCGGTTTAACATCGGAGAACACAAACTCGTTTAAAATTATTTAAAGAAAACTAACACTAAACTAAATAGTAAAGTACTTCTAATTGCTTTTGAGCTAATAGAGTTTTTAGGTAGGAGCAAAAAAACATACATTCAAACCCAGTGTCAGTGCACTGGCGCACACTGCTGTCTTTCCAAAATTTCAAGACGTAATATGTCGGATATTAAACAACTTTTCTTAATGATTTTTAAAATTCTATCATAGTTTTTTTCTTACTTCATAAAAAAGGATAATTATAGCAATAAGAAATTAATAATTTTACATGTACATGTACATTTTTTTAAGATAGTATTTATCAAATGTTCTTTTTTGTATGGACATTAATATGGCGGAGGGTATAGCGTTTTTTACTCAGTCACATAATAATTGACCTCTTTAACCATGGTGTTGAAGAAGCAGAAATATCGGATGTATGTAATGTGTTTTTCGGAATAATCAAGCGGCAAAGAAAAAAGTGAAAAAGGCAGTGTCAAGACTCTTTGTTTTGTGAAATATAATAATATTATTCGTCTAAGTTATCTATTGAGTTTAGCTCTGTGGTTGTCGCGAAGAATTTTACACACGGCGGAGCGCGGAGATTGTCGAGTTCGCCTGGGTCAAAGCCAAATCTTGCCCTCGTTAAGCAAATGCTGGTAGCCAATTATAACGAGTGCCATTGCATTTCTACATTGTAGAATCGAATCATGTGCTGTATTGTAAGCGACATAATGCATGCTTGAGATCAAGATAGAAAGTCGGACGTCCGACTAACAGATTGTTGTAGGAGGTAGGATGGTGTTCGTCTTTAGTTCAGTCAGCCCCAAACTAATAGTAATCATAATTTAAGTTTCGAGAAACGGTTGGAGCTTCAAACAAATGGTCGTCCAGTTCCAGAAATGCAAATTAGACCCTACGAGACCCTTAGGGCCCTACATATTTGAAATGATTCTATCTAAAATCCGTATTTCAAATTGATAACGATCTTAGATATTCATGAAAATTAGTAAAAGAGTAATCATCCCCTCAGAATATAAAGGTTTCGGAGTAGCCATCACGAACTCCCATTTTGAATCTTATCTAGATCCTAATACATTGTTGAAAAAACTTTGTCAACAACAACAAAAAAAATTTACAATAATTTAAAGAGGCTTGGAGAACAGAAAATAAAATACTGTTGATAAAAATTGAATGCTCCAACCATAAGGGCCAACACTGTTTATAAATTTTTTATGTAGATCTGTGTCACTTGATGTAGATCAAGATTCTTTACAACTTTTACACAAAATTTGGCTTATCAGACAACATAATCTTTCTAAACCTTACTAATAGATCTCAAGCTTAAATGCATACAATGTGCAGATAAGGGCGTCACTAATGCTATATTTTTAGACAACGTCGTAATTTTTTTTTACAAAACTAGTGTTGCATATCCTTCGGATATAAAACTCCATTTCATTCACTTACAAGCACCGCTTTTAGATAACGTTAAAAGGCCACCACATTTCACCGCAACAAAGTGAAAAACTTACAAAATTAACAATAACAACAATAATAGTTATTTAAGCCACAAGGAACGTAAGGACGTCTTACATTCTAGGAAAATTTAACAGACCGTGAGCCGATGCTGATATAGTAATTTCTGTACCGAGGCCGTAGAAGAGATTTTTTTGGGCGCATCTGTTGTTTGTGGCCGAGGTGCATATGAAATTATCACAAGAGAATTAAAAAAATTTATGATCTGTCCCAAACAAAGTAGAAACTCTACAAGTAAAACTTTACGACTCCAAAAAAGTAAAATCACCTTTTTCGTAATCATCGCTTAAAAAAATTTTACGTTTCAATTTTTTCTATTCCTGTGACTGAAAGTGACAATTATTCATTGTTGACCTAGGACTGTAAGCCTCATAACAACCAAGTGAGCGAACTTAATGGTACACTTACACATTGAGTGTCCATGCCAAGATAAGTATTGCGAAAAAAAAGTTTACTTACGTTTCGCACACGCTCGCCCTTCGTACTTCCAGAGTAACTCTATTTCGCACTGATTCCGCATCGCATCATCCAGTTAAATCGTAATCTAGCGAAATCCCGGATAAATTTGCACAACGCTTCTTATATAAATACGAGGACGTCAAGAACGCAAAGCATTTACTCCGCGAAAACAGGACGACGAAACGATGTCCTTTTTCCGTGCGGCCCCGAGCGATACTGAACACACAGACCCGGACTATTGTGACTAGAGTCGAAGCATTCAGGCGAATAATCGAAGTGTTTGAGGTGTAGCACTCACAACAATGACAATAATATTAATGTGGTTGTGCATGAAGGAAGAAAATACTAATAAATGGTGAGATAGAATAATGATTAGTCTAGTAAAGAAGTTGAAAACCTGCGAAAAATAGTTACAAGGATCCCAAAAATATGAGCGATGGTTCATTCGATTCGGAATTTTAGTAGTTTTTTTTGTTCCGCAAATTAAAATTAAAAATTGTTATTAACAAAAAACTAAAAAAAAAATAAGTGATAGCGAAAATATTTCATAAACAATAATTATTATTATTATAGTTAAAGACTGGAAACATTTTTTTTGAATAGTTTTATAATAAGCCTTCAAAATTGTCTTGAATCATATTTGTCGTAACTCCATTTGTTTATAACATATGAGCATTTTGTAAGAAGTAGAAAACATTTTTTTTATAAACAATTAAATTTTGAATATTTTACTTTTAAAAACTTTTAGGATATGAACTTCTTCACTACATATATAAAAAAGGCTCCAAGAAGTGAAAACATTTTTTGTTGTCTTCAATGGAAGCGAAACTCCCATAAAATTTTGTTAATTAACAATTGCCTAACTTATTGAAAAATGAAGTTAAATCAATTTTTCAACGGGATCTCATTCCATCGAGTGTTGAGATAACACCATTATTTTATTTATATTTTTAAATTAATATTTAATACTATAAAAGGATTATTTTATGTGACGTACTCTCTTCAGAGGTGGCGAGCGCATCTCGTTACGGCTACGCGGAGCCCTATTTTCAGAGTTAAATTAAAATCTATATATATAAAAATCGATGTGTGTATGTACGTATATTCCCTATGAACTCCAAAACGGCTGGATCGATTTTGATGACATTTTCAGGCAATCTTCAGATTAGCCCAGCGGGTGATCCTGTAAAGTTAGCATCGGATGAAAACCAAAAAAAGCAATCTAGTTTTAGACATAAAATGTGACTCATTAGTTTATTTTGTGTAGCAACGCGCGCCGGGTACCAGTCAGTCTGTTATAAAAGAACTAAACAGAGATTTAGGTAGTATTTTTATATAAATAAAAATCAATTGCCGCATGTATCAAAGAGTATCACTTGAGAACGGCTCGATCGATTTGGCTGATTTCTTTTTTATTGTGTTCGTAATGGTCAGGACAAGGTTTGTACCAAATAACTTTTTTGTTAAATCCACCGGAAAATTGTAAACTTGGGGAAAACCGAAAGTACTTTTTTCTATGAACTCAAGACCATAACTCACGATTCGAAAGATGGATATGTGCAATTCTTTTTTTGTGTGGTTCGTTATAGTCCTGGAAAAGTTTTCAAGTTTTCAGGAAAATAAAATTCGAGACAATTAGAAAGGAAATTCGGAAAATTCGGACAAACTGCAAAAATCATAATAATTTTTGTATGCAGTTTCTAACTGACGATAGGAACGACATATTTGGTTGATTTTTTTATTTGTTCGTTATGCTCCCGGGATGGAAATAGCTCAATTGAAAAAAATCTGGAAGTTCTGGAGAAAAATACTTTTATGTTGTTTCGCGATCTGTCCAAAAACAAACTAATTGAAAGTTGGACAGGACAACGTCTGTCGGGTCAGGTAGTTATTAATAATGGAAATAGAACTCCGAGAGTTGGGAGTTTTTCATCGGAAATTTCCTCCTTTTTTTAATCTTTTTTCCGATTTTCGCTATCACTTAGTAGTACGGCGGCGGAGAGAGCGAAATCGTTCATATTAGAGAGTAACCCACCACTTTGGTATAACTCAATAAGACATACAGGGTGTTGAATTGATTTTGAGACATAGGGATTTAACATGGGAAATCAAAGATTTGGGGATATTGGCTCCCCTAATTATTTTACAGTAAAATGTTTAATACAAAAGTTTTAGAGTAATAAAAATCCTATCCAAATTCATTTTTCTTTATTTCATAAAGTCTTTAGGTGTTGAAATAAAACAAGAAAAAGAATTAAAATAAAATACAGTGAAAATATCAATAGCCATGAAATGTCACAAATATAAAGAAGATTAATTAATTTGACAATTAGAATTAGTTCTAATAAGACCCTCTTAGTTATTCTAAATGCAATAAAAGAAAATTAATAAATTGGTTTATAATTGGTTTTATTTATTTTAAATTAAAAAAAAAATTGGTGTTCAAATAAATCCCCGCCGGCAACTAAGCAATCTCCCAACCTATCGGAAAAATTTCTTGGCACTTACATAACTTGTCAACGCTGCCCTTGTTTTCAAAATTTTCAACGATTCTTTGAATTGTTCCAATAGCTGGAACTGGTTGGGTTAAGAGCTGCGAAAGTTGCTTGTACGTCTCTTAAGAAAGATCCTCCATAGTACCACTTTACAAAATTAACTTAAACTAATTAAAATTAATTAAATTAATTTTTCTTCTGTGTTAAAGAAAACATTCATATTGTGTTTTGATGCAAGTAAAAACTTTAACAATTTTTCTTGTCAAATTTTGTTTACTTTCATTGTGACATTCCATGGTCAATTTAATTCTTTTTCTTGTTCTATTTCAACACCTGAAGACTTTATGAAATAAAGAAAAATGAATTTGAATAGGATTTTTATTACTCTAAAACTTTTGTATTGGACATTTTACTGTAAAATAATTAGGGGAGATCGCAGATCTTTGATTTCTCATGTTAAGTCCCTATGTCTCAAAATCAATTCAACACCCTGTATATAGATTTGTTTGTTAAAAAAATCTGCATTTAGAATGGAAATTGACGACAGTGTGGGTTAATCACGAGAAAAGTTATTCCAAGAAAACCGTGAAAATTGGCAAAAATTATTCCAATAAAATAAATGCTCATATCTTTGGCTCAATAAAAGGTAAAAATATGCGGTTTATTTCATTATGAAGCCCAGAATATTTACTTTAAAATGGCTAATTGGAAAATGGCGCGAACTTATGCTTTTCGACCAAATTCTATTATTTAATGCGACGGCGCATGATTTATTCATAAATTTTCTATATTCAAGTTGCTATAACTCGTATAGTGTAGTCTTTGTAGTAAAAATTTTCACATCAAAAACTGCAGAATTTTGTTGTCTCTAATTAAAATAAATTTGCTACAATCGTGTTTCTGGGAAAATGTAACTTGCTCAGGCTACACTCTCGATCACCCGCCCGCACCCCTCTCCCGCCGCAAACGCCTATATGCTAAATGCTATACTACCACCGAGTGCAATGAATTAAACTGAAATTAATTTCTATTTTTAACCAAATGCATAAAATTTTTAAAATTAATAATAATTCTTCATCGTCACTTATGTCTCTAACTATATCCTTATTTATACACTATATTTGATATTTACACTATAGAACAAAACATAACCCTCACGTTTACATGCACATTTGCTCGAAGAACAATTCTTCTCATTGCAAAATAATTCTATTGCTTGTCTAATCGCATGCGGTATAAGTGTTTCATTAATTAATTTTGGGGTTAAATTGGAACCATCTTTGATCCAGCCAAATTCCAAAGGATTCAACGGTTTAATGTGTTGAATCTTACTGTTTATCCATATCTGGACTTGATAATAGAATCTGGAAACAAAATTTTAAGCTATAAGTATAAACCTAGTAAAGACGCTTCTCTAATAATGAGGTCCACAATAAAATTGACGAAGAAATCGGTAAACATTTACATAAAAGGAAGGAAAAATTTGAGAATTTCCCTCAATTTCCATGGGATTCCCTGATCAGACCCTGACTTTTTGACAATGGAACCACTTCAAGAGTATATCCTTTCAAATAAAAGAAGAATTTTGTAAATCGGTCCACAATTGACGAATAAATCAGTGAAGATATATGAAGTCGGTTAATAAAAGGGAGCAAAAATTTGAGGATTTTTATCGATTTCCATGGGATTCCCTCATTAGATCCTAACTTTTTGACAATGGAACCACCTCAAGTGTATACCCTTTCAAATAAAATAATAATTTTGTAAATCGGTCCACAATTGACGAAGAAATCGGTGAACATACATGAAGTCCGTTAATAAAAGGGAGCGAAAATTTGAGGATTTTTCTCGATGTCCATGAGATGCCTCATCATATCCTGAAATGGTGACAATGGTGACAATCTGTAAGTATACTCTTTCAAGTAAGAGAAGAATTTTACAAATCGGTTTATAAATGACGGAGTTCTGAGGTAACAAACACTAAAAAAAAAAACAAAAAAAAAAATACAACCGAATTGATAACCTCCTCCTTTTTTGAAGTCGGTTAAAAAGGCCATGATTCAGTTTCCACAAATAAAAGAAGACTTTGTTGTTGTTGTAGTTGGGGATTTCTGCAGAAGCTTACCAGCGTTTCATATTTTAACAGGAGGTGATACAACTAATGCTTTATTCAAAATTGGTAAAAAATCTGCACTAAGCACTTTGTTGAAAAAGGGTGATGACATCCAATTGACTAATTTTGCAGCAACCTCTATTTTGAACAGCAGAGGTACGTCATATTTTGCTTTTATATAAACAAGAAAAATCAAAGAATCTGAATGAGGCTAGGTTAGAGTTAACACTAAACACTAAAAAGTCTGCAAAAGAAATTCCTCCAACCGAAGATGCATTTCAATTGCATGCACTAAGGGACTAAGAAGAATTATTGTTAATTTTAAGAACTTTATGTATTTGGTTAAAAATAAAAATTAATTTTAGTTTAATTCATTGCGCTCGGTAGTAGTATAGCGTACAGCATATAGGCGTTTGCGGTGGGAGACGGGCGCGGGCGGGTGATCGAGAGTGTAGCCTGAGCAAGTTACATTTTCCCAGAAACACGATTGTAGCGAATTTATTATTGTAGACAGATAGATACATTATTAGTTGAGGTGAATTACAGACAACAAAATTCTGCAGTTTTTGATGTGATTTTTACTACAAAGACTACACTATACGAGTTGTAGCAACTTGAATATAGAAAATTTATGAATAAATCATGCGCCGTCGCAATAAATAATAGAATTTGGTCGAAAAGCATAAGTTCGCGCAATTTTCCAATTAGCCATTTTAAAGTAAATATTCTGGGCTTCATAATTCATAATTCCATTCTAAATGCAGAATTTCTTAATGAACAAATCTATATATGTCTCATTGAGTTATACCAAAGTAGTGGGTGGTTGAACGAATTTGACCCACCGGCCGCCGTACTATAGAGTTTTTGTGTTATTGCCGAAAAACTAAACCCCTTTTTTTTATTTTTTATTAATAAGAATTGTAATTTTTATTTGCGGAACAAACAAAAAAAAAACGTCGTTCTCAGAATAAAATCCCGAATCGAATGAGCTATCGCTCATATTTTTCGGATCCTTGTAACTATTTTTCGCAGGTTTTCAACTTTTTGACTAGACTAGATTCAATTTCACGTACGAAACTGAACCTTTCTGGAAAATTTGCAATTTAAAATATTTAGATATCGAAGTGAAGGATAGTTACTTATATTACTTTTTTGTTAATGAAGACTTGTTGAAATTTAAATCAAAATTATTACATATACACTACGCTAAAAATTACCACACCATGAGCTATCTAAAAATTTAAAATTTAAATGGAGCAAAACTAGTATTTAGGAAATAATTATATTCATACGGGAGTTTGAATATCGTGTAAGCAAGCAATGTCGAAGGTCGCGTGTGTTTATTGTTAATAACGTGTTTAATGTTAAAAAAACAATTGTCTGGATCACTAAAGAGTATCTAAAAAATCAAGTGTAGCTCAACATATTTTTGAACATAACCACCACATAGACAAAATTTGTTTTAAATTAGTTGAACCTGTAAATAACTGTAAATTTATAGACATTTAGGAAAATCTCGAAATCCATAAGAATAGAAATTGTGTTTTTAAGAGCAACTCTCCGTAGGGGTTGGCCCCAAACTAGGACCCCTATATGCCGCCAACCCAGAACGGCAAACGGCGAAACCTTGCCCCCGGGTCGTAAAGCCGCCTCCAACCAGTATTACCGTTAAAAAGGGAAGCTCCTCTCTTTGAGGCCGTTGGCCGGGGGTGTGCCAAAAACCACCCCCGACATCCCCGTCTTCTCGGTAATAAATGGCGCCCAACATGGGGCCCATCTTCGAGCTGGACGACCCGAAGAAGCCCAAAAGACACCAGAATGGCAAGTACGCTACCCAGAATGGGGGGTATCGTCAATAGGAAGACGACTTCTTCTTCGGGGCGTACTACGAATCTTCCTATTTCAAACACGACAATTGGGACAGGAAGTATTACGAAGCAGTCAACGCCGAGTGCTCCCGAGATACTGTTGCCTATGCACACCTCATTGACGATCTCCCAAGTTACCACCGCCGTCGTATAGCACTCCTAAAAGACACTTCCAGTGGCGCCGTACATCAGCATCATAGAAAGTGACCAGTACGACGTCCAGCAGTACCACGCCGTCGTACCCAGTGAACCTGGATCACGTAGCTGGGACCCGTATCGCTGGAAAGAAACATTGAAATACTTTGGGAACCCTGAATTTGAACGGCCTCGTCAGCAAGACTTGGCCGACATGGCGGAGTATTTTATGAAGAAAAATTGACCTCCGCCGCTATATTCGGAAGTGGACCTGAAGACCTATTTCGATAGTTTTGAAGCAGTTCCGGATGGAGCTGGGCCCATAGGCGTTGTCGTCCATAAGGTCAAGGCGACCCCGCATCCCAACCGTTAGCATCCGTCGACGCACTTTCGACGCCTGAGACCGCTCTCGCTGACGTCCAACCTACCCGTCTTCACCACGATCCCTTAGACTTAGACCAACTGTCTGCCGCTGTCGACGCGTTCCTGCCGCCTGATCCGGACCCATGGGCTGACGTCCAGTATGTCGGTGCTACCATTCCCGAATCAAGGGGTTCCAGGTTCGCGCCTTCTCCACCTGCGGGGGAGTTGCTATCCGTAAGGGTCGTCCCCAAATTAGGACTCCTTTACGGCGCCAACCAACCCAGAACGGCCCGTTACCCAGGCGACAAGCGCCGAAACTTTGCCCCTGGGTCGTGAAGCCGCCTCCAAAGGTTCTAGGAACGCCAAGTTAACGAATACGCCCTTGCGGCCCAATACGTCTTTGGGCTGTGGGACACCGAGCAGCGTCTGTTAGCTGCTCCTAGACGCCGGCGGCCCCCAGCCAAGCCGCCCCCGCCGTGTATTGCGCGGCCTCAATTGTTTAGTTTAGTGTCTAGTGTAGTGACTAGTTAGACTAACTAAAATTTAGATAAAGGTAGTTTTAGGGGTTTTTTAATTTTAGGATTTATTTGTAACTTTTTATTATAATAAACATCCGGTCGAGAGACTGCCACTTGCGACCTTATAGATTTGCTACCTGCGAGGGTTGCTTGTCGAGGTCGGTCGGCAGGCAGTCTTGGTCGATCCTCGAATTGGAAAACATCCGTGATAAGTATTATTTTCTTCCTCTGGCCTTACACCAATACCGTCAGTATTAAATTATTACCGTTAAAAAGGAAAACCCCGTTGCCGGGGGTGTGCAAAAACCACCATGTTAGTTTACTCATCGCCCTGATGAAATTTCCGGACACATTAAATAATCTTGTAATTTTCTCAAGATTTTTCTCACTTGTATACAGCTCCCACAGGAAAACGGCTGCGGCCTGGTAAACCGTCCGTATGACTACTACGACATAAAAAGGAAGCTGATATAGAAAAACGACCCTTGCCAAAATCACGGGTTTTATGACATTGCTAGCTCTTAGACTATAACTTATTATTGTCTCAGTTTTTCATCTTTTAATTTTGATAACCAATAGATGTTCATTATCCACTATGACGGTGTCGAATAATCAAAAAACCTAGTTCGGGATTATTCTTTCGTGGTCACCCTCGCATCCGAAGAGGAACAACTGGTGTCAACGCTGCTTCTTGAGGACCAGGATGTGGACTCATTTGGGACGTGTGATATGTCCTCAAGAGCTCTGTGGGTTTGTCTTTCATAACTGGTGGCTCCTTTTGGCTGTAGGATGACGTAAGGGCGGTCTCGACGAGGAGCTGGTTTGGCACTATACTCTTTGATCTGCTCCTAAGAGGATGGAGGGTCACGTTCACCAAATCGCTCGGAGGGCCGTGTTTTGGTGTCGGCATACTCCTTGCGACGTTCTCGTGGTGTTGCAGGAGTGGCCTCGACCACGAAATTTTTGGTGGTGATAATAGGTTTGTTCGTAGTGGAGTTTTGGACTAGTTTGTGGATAAGTTGTTGACTGATTGTGTATTTCATCATGCGCATGCGTGATCTTTGATCAGTTCATAACTAATCCGAATACCTTTCGCTCTGCGAACGCATTCCACCGTCAAACTTACTGTCACATGTCACTTAACAAAAGGGCAAAAATTACCAATTAAGTGTACTAAAATTACACTAATGGCGAGATAATTGCCGCAAAAAAACGGGGGGGCTCAATTTGTTCATTGATTAACAGAGAATAAAAAAGACTTGGGGAGTTTAAGTCGTATTATTACTAGGCCACCGAAACAGGCGACCCCAGGGGGCACCCCGAAACAGGCAAGCCCGAGAGGCCCTCCCCGAAAAGGAAGTCCGAGGGATCCCTCCAAAAAGGAGCCCGAGGGTCCCCACAAAAAGGAAGCCCGAGGGGGGGCCCGTAAAGGGAACCCGAGGGGGGGGGGAGGGCGAAAATGGAGCCTGAGGGACCCCCCGAAAAGGAGCCCGAGGGGGCCCCCTAAAGGGAACCCGAGGAGGGCCCCCGAAAAGGTAGCCCGAGGGACCCCCGAAAAGGAGCCCGAGGGCCCCCACAAAAAGGGAGCCCGAGGGAGCCCCCGAAAAGGGAGGCCAAGGGACCCCCCGAAAAGGAGCCCGAGCCCCCCCCGAAAAGGAGCCCAAGGGCTCTCCGAGAAGGGAGTCCGAGGGGGGGGCCGAAAAAGGAGCCCGAGGGGTCCTCCGAAACAGGCGAGCCCAAGTGAGAAGCGCACGAGAGGTGACTTTATCACGGCAATGCGATTGCACATGCGTCGGACTCAAAATAATCGCTTTCAATTACGGACTGATCTGATAGTCCGGGATCGGTTAGAAATCGACTAAAGTTATTCAGCGAACAAGAGATTTTGAATCAGTGACAGTCAAAATAAACTGATCAGAAAGTCTGCGAACACTTTCTGCGTAATGCGCACACTCCTGACGGCTTCTGACGGTCATGGACTGCTCTGCGAACAAACCTAATGCTTTTCAAGTCGCTGGTAACACTTCTCGCTGTAGAACATCAGGAAGGCGGGCGTCTGGCCGGTAATAATCGCGAAGTGTATGCTAGGAGTTGGTGGGGTCAGTCCGCATGAGGGTTATCTCAGATCTGGATGGCCACCTGTGTTTTCAGGTCTCGGTTGCAGACTTCATTCAAATCGTTGCACGCACAGACGTCGGCGGTGGCTTCAGGGAGCAATCCCCCGCGTTTTGTAATCTTCTAGAACTAAGATCCATCGTTCCTGGGAGTCGTCGGGAGGCAATGGTCCAAATGGATCTACCACAATGACCTTCATTCTTTCAAAGCTTATTGATTAGGTGCCTTGTAGCTTTGGCATTCGTGGCATGTATAGCGCCTCATACCGGGCCAATAGTATCTCTGGCCACTGCCATAATAGAGGGTGCTGCAAATTTTGGCGTCGCCTTCCGTGAGGAACCCCTGACGACGTAACGCGGTGTTCCAAATGCATACGAAGGTACATTTGGCACGGATTACCCTCAACTGGAATTTGAAAAGTTATTACATTACGGCGCGGAGGTCCTCCACGTGTTTCTTAGCATCCAGTGAGATGACAATCAGGCCAGTAGCCGGCCTGCAGTTCTAATGTGCTGATACATCTGATCGGCGTTGAGGAGATCGTCGATTCTCTGGCTTGGTGATTGAGTTTATCTTCCGGTAGTCTACGCACAGCCTGGTAGTCCCGTCGCTTTTCGGCACTAGGACCACGAGAGATTCCGAAGCTATCTCATACTCCTCGATGTTGCGAGCGTACAACATTGGGGTTGACCTCCTTTTGCAGTGTCTGAGTTTTTTGAGACGTCGTTCGATAGGGTGGTGAAGCGATGGGTGTCCGCGGGCGTCGTGCACAGCGGGAGTGTCATATACAGGGTCATCTTCGGTGGCGGAGATTCGTGGCACCTGTCGTCATCGACAGAGGGTTCCACCGCTCGTTGGAGTCGCATTTCTTCAACTTCGTTTCGGCTCGGCGTTTCGCTGGTGAGGAATGCACTCCAGATTGTGGAGGCGTCCATAAAACCATATTGAATACGCCAATCTTATCTGCGTATATGAATATTTTACAGAAACAACAAAGAAATGATGAGGATATAATAATTTATTACATCCTCCCATTTTTGCCGAAACGCTGCCTGAACAACTTTATAACAATCCTTTAGTAGTTAATTTTTAAGATTAATCTGTTTAATAATGAACGATATTGTTTCTCCAATTTATTTATAACATATTGTCCACATAAATGTCCGCAAATATTGTGTAAAATCCCGTTCCCCAAATTTTAATTTGATCACAATAATAAATTACCCCCTGTAAGGATGTACATGGCGCTGCAGCGGCAGCGGTGGTAAAGTGGCGTACGGTGATTTTTGTACTACACTGTCAAAGATTTTTAACTCTACAACCATGACAAAAGTGTATTGAGAAATATTGTTGTCCTTGTCAAGTTCTGTTACTGGTTAAAATTTTGATACCTACACCTGTATGAGTACAAATAATGCAACATTTATAGATATTGTTGGTTTCCGAAAAACTGATTGTCGCTGCAAAAACAACACCAATTATCATGATGATAAAAATAATAAGTAGGTCGTTATAAAAATTAATTGAATATAAACCTCTGTTCATAATTTTTATTTATTTATTTACAGCTATTAATAAACATTTATTTAGTTATGTAACTGATACTAATCGTAATATTTAGTGTTTTACAAGGTCTTATTTTATTTCATTTGATTCACAAGTTTGGTGTTTTTGTGGGTTCCTACGGTAATTTTCCTCCATTACAAACGACACGACAATTCATCCAAATCGCCCTTAAGCAGAGTTTACACTGTTTTACTTTGGATGTACAGCTAGATCTATTTATCATTCATACTCATGTGAACTTTGGATGAAACAGAAGTAGAAGACAGTCTACACTTATCACTTTGCATGATTCCTCCAAAATGCACATCCAAAGTGACAAATTAATGTAAACGCACCTTTACCTACCTTTCACTTTCATTACCGTCAGTTACGGTCGGTTAGGGTTTTTGTTAAATGAATTCAGTGAATGCTTTTCAAGTTCAAGAGCCAACAATAGAATGTAAACAAACAAGATGAATGCCGACTGAACGATAAGACTAACTGAAAGAGTGGTAAAAAAATTTAATTTTGAAGTTGAAGTTAAATATTAATTATATCTTTCCTTGCTTCTCACTTCGGAAAATAGTTTCATAATTCCTCATAGAAGTTCAACAACTCGAACGGCTGATTAAAAATGTTGCGAAAACTGAAGTAAGAACAAAATTGATCTAAAAAAGGGTAACGTTATTATCTTGCGACCGCCAAAATACAGGGTGATTGACAAAAACTTTGACGCTATATCTTGTTTATTATTAACCCGATTAAACATTTCATATATTTCAAATAAAATAAATTTAAAATAAATTTGTTCGATACTTTCATTGCAGTGTATTTTTTTTATTATTTCTTATAGATATTTTTTAGAATACAAAACAATGTAACAACTGAAGTCATACGTTAAAAAAATAATAAAAATATCTTTTTTAAATTCAAGTTATCAGAAATGAAAAATTGAACCATGAATATTAATTTGTCAATCATGCAATGCAAATAATTCGGAATAAATGCAGTTTACATATAAAATATATTTTGTAAATATGTTCAGCAAACCTTTTTCAGAAATATAAATAACTTGTAAAACTTCTTTTTTTTTTGTTGATAAATATTCCACAAACTATAGTTTTTCTAGCCTTGTGAAATTTAGTAGTTGTGGTTATGATGTTTTTGTACCCTGCTCGTATTTTGTCACTAAATATTTTGTCTTGCATAATTGATCGGTAACGCATCATCAAACATTTACATGGTCAATGACAAGCGGATGACTGGTTATTTTGCAAGTAGTCAGTTTTGTTTTTTATAATCGTGGAAAACTGTACTGTGCTTGGACTGTGCTGTATATAATATCGGCTCTTCATAAATCATTCCTGCATCATGTTACCTCTGAAAAAAAAATTTGACTTACAAAGCCTACTGGATGTATGAACCATTTACGAAGACCCTATATAATGTGTCATCAACTGTAACAATATTAAGAATATGTTTTTATAGGATTAGTCATAAATAAGTTATTTTGCTTTAATAGTAGATTATATTATTAAGAGCATAAGTTAAGTTTTACCTTGTCAATAAAGACACATAAATTGTCACTTTTGTGACGTTTCCGGATAAAAGTCATTATTTACAATTTTATTGTCATGTAGGACTCTTGTTATCGTTATTATTAATAATACCATATAAACCTATGTAGAAAAGTTGTTGGTAATTCCATTATCTACAAAAAGCTTCCCAAAAATGTTTGTGAGACACACGGTTATCGAGATATATATAAAAAATTCTTACAACCCTTATTATCAAGACAATTCGCTCTACCCCCAAACTCGGTTTTATACTATCCACTACCACCCCTACAAGTTAAAAAACAAAATTGCTACCACCCCCAAATGCACAGTGAATTTATTTTTTACTGAAGTATATGATGGTATTCGACCATACCGCACGAAAAGTGTTTAAAATGTGTTGGAAGAAGCAAATTTGCAAAGACTGGATAGGCCAGAAAGGTCGCCGGAAATGAATCCATTTGAGTACGCGTGGAATATGGTTAGTAAGGCCATAACCCTTTAACACCCATAACACTTTAGGAGCTGATTACATCAACTGTAAAGACCCTCAACACTCGGAAGCTAAGTGGGTTGTCTACCGTCGCTCTCCACAACCGAAGATAGAGAACAGCAGCACAGGGGGTCGTAAAATGAGGGTGATAAGGATTTTTTCGTCACTTGTTGTGCTTCCTTTGTTCTGTTCAGAAGCACAGTTCAGCAGCGTCCGAGAGCTTTCCCAAAATTTGCTTGCTTGTTTATAGTTCGGGTAGAAATTAGTGTCTCGTGCCAGATTTAAGTCCAATAACAAAGGTTAAGCTTTAAATGATATTGTTTATACCGTGCGATCATTTAAATTATAAATTAGAGGCTGTGAAATTTAAATTAGGTTGGCAATACTAACTTTTGACAATTTCATTTAAAATTCGAATGTCAAAGTGACTTTTCAAAAAAACGGCAACAGAATGGTTAATGGAGTTAACAGCTGAATTGAAGCTCCGGGAGAACACTTTGAACATTTGCTGTAATTCTCAATTTTATTATTCTACATTATTTGTTAGTTTTTAATTTTCATGAGAAACATAAACGTCACAATGTTTACGATACTGTCAGTCAATTTGCAGGCTGGATCATTGCATAATCAAAAAGCCTGATTATAATTTATAATTTAAATGATCGCACGGTATCAGTCGAGGATGGACTTCCCCGGATTTCACCTTTCAAATTTCATCAACTTTGTATTATAACAGTCAGGATTACGGTAGGATAAAGTGGGGAAAGTAACGCGTGAGAACGGAGACAGTTCTAACGGCGTTTTCTTTGTCTCCGGTATTTTCAAAATGGCGGTTCACTGTTTTGTTTCCTCTATTTGATATTTCCGATCCAAATTTCATTTAAACGGTAGTTTCGATGGTCTATAGTTTGAATTGCTTCTCGATTAAAACTCATAGACTGGTATTCAAATCACTTCAGTATGTATAGTATGAGTAAGATCTCTAAGACGCGCCTCAGGCTATAATGTTTTGTTTTCTTTTTTGAAGATCGCAAAAAATTTGTGGTACGCTTTCAACAAAGCAGACCAATTAATAATAACCTCGGAATTGAAAAACATCTTGTCACGCTAGCTATGGTCGGGTTACCTCGACCGCCAGTTTTTTTTGTTGAACAGGAAACTTTTCTGGATACTACTAGCGGGCGACAGTTGGCTGGCTCGCAAGCACAGTGCTCCCGCTGTCAGACAACTGTAAGGTGCCGGAATTTCACACCGACAGGCGACAACTAGGAACTGGAAAGAGCGACCGGCAAGACCCGTCCGGATGCTACCAAAGAGGCGGACTATTGGGTGGCTCGGGAGCACAGTGCCCCCGCCGTCAGACAATCGGAAGATGCCGGAATTAAACACCGGCAGACGATTTTCTAGAAACCGGAAGAGATCCGTCCAGATCAAACGCGCACGGTTGGCTGGCTCGTGGGCAGAGTGCCTCCGCCGTCAGACAACCGGAAGATGCCGGAATTAAACACCGGCAGACGATGGTCGGGAATTGGAAGGTACCGGGATGTTACCAGGAACTTGGACGGGAACCGGGAGGGTGGTCGGCTGGGACTTCCTCTTCGGTAGAGGTGCGACTCACATCTCACCTCTGCGGCTGAGCGGAGCTTCTTTTATTAACACGCTGGAGAGGAGACGATGACGTTAGCAGACGCGCGCGTCCTGTTGCAATGTGGTAGGGAGAGAGGCTTATCACAGCATTCTCTTCCGGACCGAACGACAGCGGCGAGGTCCGGAGCGCGCTTCCTTGCTGATCAAAGTGATGTAAATCCCATTCCAATCCTATAATGGGAAGCATTTTCCCTGGACACTTTAATGATTCGGTGTTTGTAGTTGCATAAGCTGCGCGCTATTTTTCCGGCTACAACGGTGAAAGTTTCATCCAGATCGGAGGTCAAGAAGTATTTTTAAGAGGCTGTTAAAGATGCCGACTTGGGCGTAGCGAGCTTGACCTTGCTTGACCCGCTTGTGACGCTTACCGCGGTCGGATACCTCCAGCGCCAGTTTTTTATTGTGGTATGCTCCACACTTGTCCACGGATAGCTACAATGGAGTACGGTACCCCAGGGGTCAGCTGTCTAGTTTGGCTTGGAGGGAAGAAATCACTTAAGACAACGTAACAATATTTAATAAGCACCCTATATACAATATATTTCGTATTTACAACACCATTATCTTCACTGTCCCTGTCGCTTCCTCTTGCCTCTCAATGGCGGGACGCTCTCCCAACGATTATGGCGGCGGCGAAAGGTGACAAGGGTAGGGAAGGTCTGGTCCGGGTTTCCGGGGAAAAACACGAAACTTAGTCTGAAACTACTAGCGCGTGACAGCTGGCTGGCTCGCGAGCAGAGTGTCCCCGCCGTCAGTCAACTGTCAAGTGCAGGGATTACACACCGGCAGGCGATGACTAGAAACCGGAAAGACTCGTCCGGATGCTACCAAAGACGCGGACGATTGGCTGGCTCGCGAGCAGAGTGCCCCCGCCGTCAGTCGACCGGAAAATGCCGGACTTAAAACGCCGGTAGGCGATGGCTAGAAACCGGAGGTGGAGACCGGAAAGAACGTGGTAGGGTTCTGGAAGGTACCAGGAACTTGGACGGGAACTGGGAGGGTGGTCGGCTGGTGTTCACCTTCGTAGGCTGGGACTTCCTCTTCGGTGGAGGTGCGACTCACATCTGTCCTCTGCAGCTGAGCGGAGCTTCTTTTATGGACACGATGACGTTAGCAGACGCGCGCGGCCTGTCGTGACATAGTAGGGATGAAGCGTTATCACCGCATTCTCTTCCGGACGGAACGTAAGCGACTCCGGACAAGTTAGCGATTCCGGAGCGGTGAGGTCCGGAGCGGCCTTCCTTGCTGATCAAAATGATGTAGCCCGATCGGATAAGGGGAAGCATTTTTCCCGGATAGTTTAATAACTCGGTGCGAAGGGCGTGGCCCGTGGTGACAAGGGTAATGGCTTGGGGTGGTCGTATCAACTTCCGGAAAGTTGCACGCTATTTTTCCGGTTATAACGGTAAAAATTTCATCCCGATCGGAGGTCCAGAAGTATTTTTAAGAAGCGGTTAAAGATGTCGTTTTGGGCGTAGGGTGTTTGACCTTGCCGAACAGTGGAAGAGCGGCCGGCTGGATTGTGGAAAATTTCGCTTCAGAGCGTTGAGCATCACTTCTGACACCCCTTTCCTTGGAATTTCGGGTGACTTCGTCACACGCTAGACTGCGGAGAATTTTCGCGTCAAAGCGTCGAGCCTCATTTCCGACACTAGTCTAGGTATTTTTAAGTAACTTCGTTACAATCTTAATACGAAACTGGTTTTGCGTCGCAAAAAAACTGTCTCTCATCATCGATGCAGGTGCATCTGCGTGTGAAACACGGACAAAATAAATTAATTGGCAAGCGGGCCGAACAAGTGGATACATTGTTTTTTAAAGTTTTATTCATTTCAGTGCGTCTTAGTGTTTTTTTTTTCATTGTGTCTTAGTGTTTTTCTTGCGTGTTAAGTGTCCACGAGTATTTATTGACGTGATAGTCTTATTTTATTTATTATATTCATCCAACTAGTGATAACACATGATGAATAATAATGATAATAATAATAACAAATAAACAAAATATCAAGACCTGCTCAAGGCTGTACTCAAGTTACTCAGTGAACCTCGTCGTTTTGGTAATTGGGTGCATGAGAGGTATCAAGGACTCGCTCGTCTCCAATCTGAAAATCATTCCTGCCCGCTGTAAACCGGCAGAGACCCTTCCGGCTGCAATGCAGAAAGCGGTCTGAGTTTGGTTAAGATCGCGATTTGTGTTTCGCGGAATTCTCGCTCTAGATTTTCTAACGATCTTAGTCGAACCTTTAACAAGTTAATATCATCGTTCCTTTTAAATCATTCTAGAAACTTCGTTACCGTGACTAGTCGTTGTTCGATCGTTGCGTCTACTAAGGGCACATGATTTACGGGATTCATAGCTATTGACCTCATGGTTTTGAGGAGTGGGTACTACGTACGAACAGGACCTGACCAGCGAGGAACCTGGTGAAGGTCGGAATCACAGGGAATTCCTTCTGGTCAATTCGAGAAAAAAAGCAATAAAAAGTTTAAATCAATGATATATTATGATCATGTTAAAATAATACCAAAAAAAGAACCTGGTTGAATGCCTGGGTAAGTTTTGTTTGTATTTCCCACCACTTTTGCCTTGTCAAAAGACAAACACAACTTAGTGCGTTCTTCTGTCTGTTTTCTAGACAATTCATTGGACAAATTCAAATTTTGCGCCAGTCATTGTTTATTAATTTAATATAGCATTGACGTTTGTTTTATTTCAAATTGTCGGCGGGAAGAGCCTAATCTCATCACACAACTGGAAGACTGGAACAATTTCCACAAAAAAATTTACAACTTAATTCTTTTAATGTCAGTACCTTTACTCTCGTCTCTCTTACTAACTAGGGGTTTTCAACATGATTTTATTCTGTTATATGAAATCCTCAATGGTATAAATAGGAATGTCCATATATTTTTGAAAATATCATTTAATTTAACACACCAAATAATAAAAATAGTTATTTATGTATCAAGGGAACAGACACCCATGTTAATCCCGGGAATGTTAGGACATTTTCACTCAAGGGATTAACGGTGTTTATTCCAGAGATGTATACAAAACTTTCCTCCCAACCGCCTAAATTAGAGAAGATTTTTTTTATTGCGCGGTACGGTGATACCTAAATGGAGTAGATTGATGGTTACTATGGAAACGAGTTGGTTTATGTGCGAAAAACGATTTACTAGGGAAAAAAATAGCTGTATTTCCTCGGGAATAAAGTACCACATTATGAGCCAAAAACGAGGGAATAAAGTTGCATTTTATTCCCGGTTGTTAGGAAATAATTTTGAAGCACGGTTTGATTTAGTCAATTACTAGAATGTGCTGGATTTATACTACAACGTAAGCGAGTATGACATCATCTTTTGGAATAGCCGGCACAGAACAAGAGCGCCATGGAACATTTGGTTATATTTATTAGAGGACGTTCCAGCGGAAACCAGTCTAGTGAGTTTCATCGAAGATCAGTGGGTCGAGTCGGACAGTTACTTTTATCTATCCGGGGTGGCGTGTGATGTGTAAATAAATAATAGTATATAGTGTAATATTAGAAGTTTAAAAAATTGTACATAGTGTTCAAATAAATAAATAAATGGAACCCAGAAATGCTACATTCGTGTCAGAAGTGGAATACGAAGATTTGTAAGAAATAAATAAATCGATATGAAGGTTAAGAAGAAAAGAAGAAGAAAGAGTGTAAGGTTACTTGAGAGATACTTGGGGCAACGTGAGTTATAGAAATAACTGAAATAAAATCGGGGCTCCAGAGAAGGCTGCTTAAGAACCTGGAAAGAAGACAGGAAGCTGGGTTCACTCACTTTCGGATTAGATAATGGTGCTGACTGAACTCGACTCACCGAGGCTGAAAAGAGGTTCCAATAGAATGAACATTGGAGATTCTTTTTTTACTTTGACGCAGGAATCATACGTATGTGTTATGGAACGCTGAGACTGTACCCGGAAGATATTGACTAGAAGACTGCAGCCACTATCGTCGAATTGGAAGAGAATTGAACTGGAAGTTGGAGACACCCGAAGAACGATCCGGACTTGCGATTGGTGCTTGGATGGAAGAATTCGGAGCACGGGTGGACGGGAATGCAAGTTACACGGTAATGACCTTGAGGAAAATCCTGCTGGATCCAATGGGATTCCATGGATGGGGAGATGGGGTCTGGACACGTGTACTGGAGAAGCGTGTGGGTCATATGGAAAGTGAGCAGCTAATGGGGCTCTCATGGTTAGAATTCCGAAAGTTCTGGAGGAACTCCATAAGGGAGTACCTGGTGGACACCTGGGGGTGTCGACGATGTTTGGGGACCTGCGTGAAAGGTTTTATTTGGTCCCCATGGTGAATGGATAGAATTCCAGAAGTTCTGGAGGCACTCGATTGCGGATACGTCAACACAATGTGGTAGTCCATGTGGTAGTTGAAAGAGTACTCCTCCTGGCAGACACCCGGCAAGAACCAAGAAAAAGTGGTTACGAAGAGACTCGTGTATAATGGCTTGAGATATCTTATGGGAGTCGAAGGAGACATCGTAAAGATCGCCTGTGAATTTGACTGTTTGGTTTGGAAATCACTCAGAAGCATTTGGAAGGAGTCTTTCGTTTCACGTTTCACTTGGCTTAAGCGAATGTTGTACTGCTGCAACCAGAAGGCCATCGGAAGGAAGATGTAGACATCGGTAGAATGTCTTGTGACGTTTCGGGACGAAACATCTATTTATGAGCGGCGTCATCAATTACTAGAATTTGCTGGATTTATACGTACACGAGTATGACATCATTTTTTGAAATATCCGGTACAGATCAAGAGTGCCATGGAACATCTTAAGCGTCTAAAAGCATTTAGGCGCCGGTATATTTATTAGAGGACGTTCCAGCAAAAACCAGTCTAGTCGCATCAGTCAACCAGTCGTTTCATCGAAGATCAGTGGGCCGAGTCGGACAGTTACTTTTATCTATCCGGAGTGGCGCGTGATGTGTAAATAAATAATATGAGACGTTCCCGTAAAGTAGTAATTGTAAATAGTGTAATATTAGAAGTTCAAATAAATTGTACATAGTGTTCAAATAAATTGTACATAGTGTTCAAATAAATAGATAAATAAATAAATGGTTCATTTACTATATAGCAGTGTTAACGGTCCACAAAAGTTTGGTGCGTACCTACCCTCTCAGAATTGGAATAATGGGAGCCGCCGTGTAGAAATAAAACACCCCTTCATTTTTGTTGCTTTTTTAATTTCCTAAAAACACAATTTCCTTCGCCTTACATAAGAATTTGTAGTAAGTGAACAAATCTTACAACAGTCTTGGTTTATTTAACCCTAAAAATATCATGCCTTGCGCTTGGCTAAAAACTAAACTTTATTAGATGGGTACAGCAGCAGCAGGGTGTCTTCTGCCCTCTACTGGAAACTCTCTAAACTTTGTGAAAATAACCTAACGGTCAGAAAATAACCTCTATCGTATTTTCTGAGCAATTCGAACAGTTGTACTATGTATTGTATTCAAATTTTCCTTCAAAAAATAAGTCTGTGGCAAGTGCGCATGTAGGCAACCAAAAAGACAATCAGTGATAGAAAGAAAGCCGCACTCGCCACAGTGTCAACAATTTATTTTCAGTGTGCAACATTAAAACATTCGCAAAATACAAAAAGGAACGTCAAACACAGTGTGCTCGCAGGGAAGAAGTCGACCGTTGGCGACACTGGGTTTGAGCAGTGTATTGTTGAATCGAGGCACACACATTTATTAGGTTTGAATGGGGTCTACGTGCGCGGAGAAATAAAATGGTGCGTAACAATGCGTTTTTATTCTTCGGAGAGTCGATGAAAAAACGATACAAAATAGAGAACGATCCTACTGAGTATTTTTTAACATTAATTATTGTTTTCGTTCAATACTTAATTGCGTGATAGAGAGAGACCCAATACGACGACTGCACACCTATCATCCTTCACTTTTAGGCGACTAAACCTAGTATCAACAAGCTCTTAATAGTATTTAACCAATGTTGTAAATTCACAAGCGGGCAATCTACCAATCACATTTTTTATATTGTCCGATTTACAACATTTTGGCACTATACTATAACCTGGAATAAACTGATTTCAAATTTACAGACACAGTTGCTTTGTCTAAAATTAAGTACTCGTATGTACACTATTTACATTGTAAAATACACCAATAATTGTTACAACAACTAACCTAAAGCTAGTAACAAGTTAATTATTGGGTAGAGATGTCTTGCTTTTTTTGATTTGGTAGTGCACAAGCTCAAGAGGTGGGACGTAAATTTTGATGCGGTGAAGTATCTGGAGGTGCGTTTTACTTCTATAGGAACGATTTTCTGTACATGTTTTAATCGGTTATTTTTTCATTTAATTTAATCGCACGTAAAAAGTTAATTTCATTTTGTGCAATTTAGATAACCTAAACAGTAGGGAAAATATTATATCTACTCAAGAAGAAAAAACTGCTTTGAATGCTTAGGACTGGTGATTTATTTTAAGAGACACAAAGAAGTAAAGCTAAAATTAATTTTAAGATTCCAGTTGTAACAAATACAGGGTGAAATCGAAATGTACGTCAAAAATTTGGTAACACTTTGGGATGAGTACGGTGCAAACCTGTTGGTTTGCGTTTTCCACTCCGCACCTGTATTGAGATAAAATTCTTCACCTCAGTTACGTGCGTGCTTCCGAGACTGTGTGCTCTTGATATTTTCGGGATGTCGATGTCATGTAGGCTGTGCCAATCCCACGTGCTTCCCAATCGGCTGACAACTCATTTTGAGCATTTATTATAATGATATTGAGGCAGGTAAGCCAACTGCCAATTTAAGTCTCATTAAAATGTTTGACAGAAATTTTCAGATATTTTACATATATTTCAATTTCACCATTGTTATTCCAAATCGTTGAGGTTCGGATTTCATAACACTCTTATTAGTACACAGGATGACTTTATAAGGCCTCTACATATTTTAGTAGCAAACGTGCTCAGTCAAGAAAGGCCTTTAAGGTAGTTATGTCATTAACGGACGATACGGGAACTAGTGCCAAAAGTGTGCCTTGCTTAAAGATTTGTGAATGTGGTTTAGCGATTACCTGAACACCTTGTATAAAATTGTTTTTAATTTTTAAACACGAATCACTCCAATTTTCCCAATGAAACCCACTCTTTACGCACTTAGCACCATTTTTCCTCAACATCTTTTTATTACAACATAGTAAACACCACTAGTTTTGACTATATCGAAAATATCACATTTCGTCTACGATTATCTAAGAATAAAGACATCTCTTTGCAATAATCATCTATAACTTCCATACGAAAAACTTTTGCTTAGACGGTTATTGACTTGAGGCTCATCGTCGTCGTCCGAATCGTCGTCGTGATACTGCCCCAACGGACCCACATCCCTGTCATCGTCCAGCTGCAAAATCATCAAAGTTAAAACACATCGTATTGACTTTATACATGCTCCAGACGTGCACAAAGTTCTGAGAAGAAAAACGTCAACTTGAGGCCTATATAAAAGGTTACTTAAGAAGCTCAAGACATGCAGGTTGCATCACCTAATTACTTCCATCCTACGTCACTTACTTTAGACTTCGAAATCTCCGATAGTAAATTTATTTTTGAGCGTGTTGGTAGCAGTGATACACGGACCGTCGGGACTTGTTAATTGTTCCTAACCAAATTTTTAAGTTAGCAACTACTTTTGAGTGGGCCTATCCAATGTTAGTGTTCACACATATAAAGGAAAGCTATACTCACATCGACGTCCGTGATCATTTCTTTAGTGGAAACAGTGGTGTCGATCCTCCTGATAGACCCTTCATGGATGTTGATATCCATCTTCAAGCACTGGTACCTCCTCAGAAGAAAGACTATGGGAATTGGAAGCACTCCAGCGGCTATCATGCTGATGGCGATCGTCAACACCCAACCCGGGTAAACGGTGTTCACAGCCTTACCCTGGAGCCCAAACGAGTCAGTACCCACCTTAATCTGTAACAATATTACCTGGGTGGGGTCCCAAGCGTCGTACGATGGGTGCTTCTCGACCATGGCCACAATAGAAGCCACCAGGATCACAACCATAATGATGGGCGCTAGAAACCGCCAAGTGACTTGCCAGTAAATGCCGGGTTTGATTCCGGTCATGTCGTAGATGTCCTTGGTGAACTTTTCGTGGCCGTAGATGTAGATGACCGAGATCATTTCCAGTAGTGCGACCACCACCAAGCCGATGGTGGCGGCGAAAGAGTCGAACATGTTGAGCCAGTATTCGCCGGCACCGGTGGTGAAGATTAGACCGATGATAAAGCAGACGATACAAACGAACGCTAAAAAGGAAGGTACCAAAATTAAATCGTTACACGTGTGATTTTGTTATGTGGTCCATGACTGTAAACTAAGTGTTCAAATTTGCACGTAGGGCGTAGAAGGGTAAAAAGTAATTAAACATTATGTAACGAAGTTGCCGAGTTTCCCGACACCGTGGTGTGAAACCAGTGAGTGAGCGCGCTCCCGATGCCGACTTTCCGAGCTCTCTCCGGCGCTCAGAACTGCCGCCTAGTAGCAAAAGAAGGCGTCGCGCTGACAAGTGACGAGACTTTAAGGATGAATTTGATTTAACTGTACTTTGTAATTTTGGATTTTTGTAATTTGGAATCTTAGTGCCAAATCTTGGAAAATAGTATCGCTGAAAATGAAATCTTGAAATTTACTGGATTTAAAATTATGCATTTTTGGATAATCTTAGAACTTACCAAATTAAATTCCATGACCCAAGATTCCAACATTCCAAATTACAAGGTTTCAAGTTCCACAATAAGAAATTTCAATATTTCATATTTAGAAATTCCAAATTCCAAAATTCAACTGCCAAGATTTCAACGTTTCATATTCCAAAATTTTCAAGTTTCAAAATTCCACATTTCAGGATCAGGTTTCCAAATTTAAGAATTCTACATAAATTACAATATTCCAAGGTTTACCGTTCTAGAATTCCAAGATTTTATTTTCTCGAATTCCAAAGTCCACCACCACATTCGAAGATACCAAATTATAAGATGTCAATTGTCAAGATCTAACATTCCATTGCGGATTTTAAATTATTAATTTAGAATCAATCATGCAAGTTCGTATTTTAGAAACAATACTCGAATGTTCGAATTTGGCATCTTGAATTTTATATTTTAAGAATTTAAAATCTTGGACTGTGTAATTTTGGAATTTCTGGAAATTTGGAATATGAAATCTTAGATCTCGTTATCTTGGAGTGTGATTTACTGAAATTTCTAATTTTGGAATTTTAGAATGCCAAATCTTGGAAAATAGTATAGTTGAAAATCAAATTTTAAAATGAATTTGGAATCATGTAGTTTTAACAAAATTCCAAACTCAGATCTAAAGTCTTAATTTCACGACTCGCAAGATTCCAGCATTTCAAGTTCTAGGATTTTCAAGTTTCAAAATTCCACATTCCAGATTTTAAATTTTCCCAATTCTACAATAATTACAATATTCCAAGGTTTTAGAATTCCAGCATTTATAGCTGGATTTTCAAGCCAATTTTCAAGATCTAGAATTCCATGATTACAAATTTGTAATTTTAAATTTGGAATAGTGCAACTTCGTGTTTCAGATCCGGAAACTTAGAAATACTGGAATGTTTGAATTTGGCATCGTGGATTTCAAAAAATTAAAATTTTAGACTGAAAATTTGGAATTTGAGCTCTCGGAAAACGGGATGTTAAATCTTGGAATTTGTGGAAATTTGGAATGTGAAATCTTCGATCTTGGTATGGAATTTGACTTACTGAAAATTGTAATTTTGGATTCTTGCAATTTGGAAATTAGTATCGTAGAAGTTAAAATCTTGTAGTAACTGTAACTGTGAATTTGTATTCTTGAAATTTGGAAATTGAGATCTTGGTCGTTGCATTTTAGACTAGAAATTTTGGAATTAGGCATTCTGGAAAATAAACCTGGGAATTTAAAAACCCAGAATGTGGAACTTTGGAATTTGGAAACGGAAGTTTTGGAACTTAGAATATTGGATTTCGGTAGGTAGATTATAGAATTCGGGGATTTGAAAATTTGGAATGTAAAATTTAGGAATTTCGGATCTTAGGCTTTTGAAACTTGCTATGTGAAATCTTAAAATTTAGAACATTGGAAGTTGAAATTTTGGAATTAGGCATTCTGGAAATTAAACCTGAGAATTTGAAAACCCAGAATGTGGAACCTTGGAACTTGGAAATTAAAGTTTTGGAATATTGTATTTAACCTTGGAATTTTAAATCTGGGTCAGCATTTTTGTAAGCTGCAACTTCGAACCTTGATTTATTCAATTTGGCGTACTGGAATTTGGAATCGTGCAATTTATATGAACTATTTGGAACTTTGAATTTTGGAATCTGAAATCCTGTAATTTGGAGCTTAGAATATCGGATTTCGGTAGATAGTTTATAGAATTCGAGGATTTGAAAATTTGGAATGTAAAATTTAGGAATTTCGAATCTTAGGCTTTTGGAACTTGCTATGTGAAATCTTGAAATTTAGAACATTGGAAGTTGAAATTTTGGAATTAGGCATTCTGGAAATTAAACCTAGGAATTTGAAAACCCAGAATGTGGAACTTTGGAACTTGGAAATTGAGACTTTGGAATATTGTATTTAACCTTGGAATTTTAAATCTGGGTCGGCATTTTTGTAAGCTGCAACTTCGAACCTTGATTTATTCAATTTGGCGTACTGGATTTTAGAATTGTGCAATATATTTGAAATTTGAATTTTGGAATTTGAAATCCTGTAATTTGGAACTTAGAATATCGGATCTCGGTAGGTAGTTTATGGAAAACGGAGATTTGAAAATTTTGAATGTAAAATTTAGGAATTTCGAATCTTAGGCTTTCGAATCTTAGGCTATGTGAAATCTTAAAATTTAGAAGATTGGAAGTTGAAGTTTTGAAATTAGGCATTCTGGAAATTTGAAAACCCAGAATGTGGAACTTTGAAACTTGGAAATTTGAAGTTTTGGAATATTGTATTTAACCTTGGAATTTTAAATATGGGTCGGCATTTTTGTAAGCTGCAACTTCGAATCTTGATTTATTCAATTTGGCGTACCGGAATTTGGAATCGTGCAATATATTTGAAATATTTGGAACTTTGAATTTTGATTTGAAATCCTGTAATTTGGAACTTAGAATATCTGATTTCGGTAGGTAGTTTATGGAATTCGAGGATTTGAAAATTTGGAATGTAAACTTTAGGAATTTCGAATCTTAGGCTTTTAAAATTTGCTGTGTGAAATCTTATAATTTAGAACATTGGAAGTTGAAATTTTGAAATTAGGCATTCTGGAAATTGAACCTGGGAATTTGAAAACCCAGAATGTTGAACTTTGGAACTTGGAAATTGAAGTTTTGGAACTTCAAATTTTGGAATATTGTATTTAACCTTGGAATCTCAAATCTGGGTCGGCATTTTTGTAAGCTGCAACTTCGAACCTTGATTTATTCAATTTGGCGTACTGGAATTTGGAATCGTTCAATATATTTGAAATATTTGGAACCTTGAATTTTGGAATTTGAAGTCCTGTAGTTTGGAACTTAGAATATCGGATTTTGGGAGGTAGTTTATGGAAATCGGGGATTTGAAAATTTGGAATGCAAAATTTAGGAATTTCGAATCTTAGGCTTTTAAAACTTGCTATGTGAAATCTTAAAATTTAGAACATGGAAGTTGAAATTTTGGAATTAGGCATTCTGGAAATTAAACCTGGAAATTTGAAAACCCAAAATGTGGAACTTTGGAACTTGGAAATTGAAGTTTTGGAACTTCAAAATTTGGAATATTGTATTTAACCTTGGAATCTCAAATCTGGGTCGGCATTTTTGTAAGCTGCAACTTCGAACCTTGATTTATTCAATTTGGCGTACTGGAATTTGGAATCGTCCAATATATTTGAAATATTTGGCACTATGAATTTTGGAATTTGAAATCCTGTAATTCGGAACTTGGAATATCGGATTTCGGTAGGTAGTTTATGGAAATCGGGGATTTGAAAATTTGATATGTAAAATTTAGGAATTTCGAATCTTAGGCTTTTAAAACTTGCAATGTAAAATCTTAAAATTTAGAACATTGGAAGTTGAAATTTTGAAATTAGGCATTCTGGAAATTGAACCTGGGAATTTGAAAACCCAGAATGTTGAACTTTGGAACTTGGAAATTGAAGTTTTGGAACTTCAAATTTTGGAATATTGTATTTAACCTTGGAATCTTAAATCTGGGTCGGTATTTTTGTAAGCTGCAACTTCGAACCTTGATTTATTCAATTTGGCGTACTGGAATTTGGAATCGTGCAATATATTTGAAATATTTGGAACCTTGAATTTTGGAATTTGAAATCCTGTAATTTGGAACTTAGAATATCGGATTTCGGTAGGTAGTTTATGGAATTCGGGGATTTGAAAATTTGGAATGTAAAATTTAGGAATTTCGGATCTTAGGATTTTGAAACTTGCTATCTGAAATCTTAAAATTTAGAACATTGGAAGTTGAAATTTTGGAATTAGGCATTCTGGAAATTAAACCTGGGAACTTGGAAATTGAAGTTTTGGAACTTCGAATTTTGAAATATTGTATCTAACCTTGGAAGTTTAAATATGGGTCGGCATTTTTGCAAGCTGCAACTTCGAATCTTGATTTATTCAATTTGGCGTACCGGAATTTTTTAATCGTGCAATATATTTGGAACTTTGAATTTTGGAATTTGAAATCCTGTAATTTGGAACTTAGAATATCGGATTATGGTAGATAGTTTATAGAATTCGGAGACTTGAAAATTTGGAATGTAATTTCGAATCTTAGGCTTTTGAAACTTGCTATGTGAAATCCTAAAATTTAGAAGATTGGAAGTTGAAATTTTGGAATTAGGCATTCTGGAAATTAAACCTGAGAATTTGAAAACCCAGAATGTGGAACTTTGGAACTTGGAAATTGAAGTTTTGGAACTTCGAATTTTGGAATATTATGTTTAACCTTGGAATTTTAAATCTGGGTCGGCATTTTTGTAAGCTGCAACTTCGAACCTTGATTTATTCAATTTGGCGTACTGGAATTTGGAATCGTGCATTATATTTGAAATATTTGGAACTTTGAATTTTGGGAATTGAAATCCTGTAATTTGGAACTTAGAATATCGGATTTCGGTAGGTAGTTTATAGAATTTGTGGATTTGAAGATTTGGAATGTAAAATTTAGGAATTTCGAATCTTAGGCTTTTGAAACTTGCTATGTGAAATCTTAAAATTTAGAACATTGGAAGTTGAAATTTTGAAATTAGGCATCCTGGAAATTAAACCTGGGAATTTGAAAACCCAGAATGTGGAACTTTGGAACTTGGAAATTGAAGTTTTGGAACTTCTAATTTTGGAATATTGTATTTTTCCTTGGAATTTTAAATCTGGGTCGGCATTTTTGTAAGCTGCAACTTCGAACCTTGATTTATTCAATTTGGCGTATTGGAATTTGGAATCGTGCAATATATTTGAAATATTTGGAACTTTGAATTTTGGAATTTGAAATCCTGTAATTGGAACTTAGAATATCAGATTTCCGTAGATAGTTTATGGAAATCGGGGATTTGAAAATTTGGAATCTAACATTTAGGAATTTCGAATCTTAAGATTTTGAAACTTGCTATGTAAAATCTTAAAATTTAGAACATTGGAAGTAGAAATTTTTGAATTAGGCATTCTGGAAATTAAACCTGGGAATTTGAAAACCCAGAATGTGGAACTTTGGAACCTGGAAATTGAAGTTTTGGAACTTCGAATTTTGTAATATTGTATTTAACCTTGGAATTTTAAATCTGGGTCGGCATTTTTGTAAGCTGCAACTTCGAACCTTGATTTATTCAATTTGGCGTATTGGAATTTGGAATCGTGCAATATATTTGAAATATTTGGAACTTTGAATTTTGGAATTTGAAATCCTGTAATTGGAACTTAGAATATCAGATTTCCGTAGATAGTTTATGGAAATCGGGGATTTGAAAATTTGGAATCTAACATTTAGGAATTTCGAATCTTAAGATTTTGAAACTTGCTATGTAAAATCTTAAAATTTAGAACATTGGAAGTAGAAATTTTTGAATTAGGCATTCTGGACATTAAACCTGGGAATTTGAAAACCCAGAATGTGGAACTTTGGAACCTGGAAATTGAAGTTTTGGAACTTCGAATTTTGGAATATTGTATTTAACCTTGGAATTTTAAATCTGGGTCGGCATTTTTGTAAGCTGCAACTTCGAACCTTGATTTATTCAATTTGGCGTATTGGAATTTGGAATCGTGCAATATATTTGAAATATTTGGAACTTTGAATTTTGGAATTTGAAATCCTGTAATTGGAACTTAGAATATCGGATTTCCGTAGGTAGTTGATGGAAATCGGGGATTTGAAAATTTGGAATCTAACATTTAGGAATTTCGAATCTTAAGATTTTGAAACCTGCTATGTAAAATCTTAAAATTTAGAACATTGGAAGTAGAAATTTTTGAATTAGGCATTCTGGAAATTAAACCTGGGAATTTGAAAACCCAGAATGTGGAACTTTGGAACCTGGAAATTGAAGTTTTGGAACTTCGAATTTTGGAATATTGTATTTAACCTTGGAATTTTAAATCTGGGTCGGCATTTTTGTAAGCTGCAACTTCGAACCTTGATTTATTCAATTTGGCGTATTGGAATTTGGAATCGTGCAATATATTTGAAATATTTGGAACTTTGAATTTTGGAATTTGAAATCCTGTAATTGGAACTTAGAATATCGGATTTCCGTAGGTAGTTGATGGAAATCGGGGATTTGAAAATTTGGAATCTAACATTTAGGAATTTCGAATCTTAAGATTTTGAAACTTGCTATGTAAAATCTTAAAATTTAGAACATTGGAAGTAGAAATTTTTGAATTAGGCATTCTGGAAATTAAACCTGGGAATTTGAAAACCCAGAATGTGGAACTTTGGAACCTGGAAATTGAAGTTTTGGAACTTCGAATTTTGGAATATTGTATTTAACCTTGGAATTTTAAATCTGGGTCGGCATTTTTGTAAGCTGCAACTTCGAACCTTGATTTATTCAATTTGGCGTATTGGAATTTGGAATCGTGCAATATATTTGAAATATTTGGAACTTTGAATTTTGGAATTTGAAATCCTGTAATTTGGAACTTAGAATATCGGATTTCCGTAGATAGTTTATGGAATTCGGGGATTTGAAAATTTTGAATGTAAAATTTAGGAATTTCGAATCTTAGGCTTTTGAAACTTGCTATGTGAAATCTTAAAATTTAAAACATTGGAAGTTGAAATTTTGGAATTAGGCATTCTGGAAATTAAACCTGGGAATTTGAAAACCCAGAATGTGGAACTTTGGAAATTGGAAATTGAACTTTTGAAACTTCGAATTTTGGAATATTGTATTTAACCTTGGAATTTTAAATCTGGGTCGGCATTTTTGTAAGCTGCAACTTCGAACCCTGATTTATTCAATTTGGCGTACTGGAATTTAGAATCGTGCTATATACTTGAAATATTTGGAACTTTGAATTTTGGAATTTGAAATCCTGTAATTTGGAACTTTGAATATCGGATTTCGGTAGGTAGTTTATGGAAATCGGGGATTTGAAAATTTGGAATGTAAAATTTAGGAATTTCGAATCTTAGGCTTTTGAAACTTGCTATGGGAAATCTTAAAATTTAGAACATTGGAAGTTGAAATTTTGGAATTCGGCATTCTGGAAATTAAACCTGGGAATTTGAAAACCCAGAATGTGGAACTTTGGAACTTGGAAATTGAAGTTTTGAAACTTCGAATTTTGTAATATTGTATTTAACCTTGGAATTTTAAATCTGGGTCGGCATTTTTGTAAGCTGCAACTTCGAACCTTGATTTATTCAATTTGGCGTACTAGAATTTGGAATCGTGCAATATATTTGAAATATTTGGAACTTTGAATTTTGGAATTTGAAATCCTGTAATTTTGAACTTAGAATATCGGATTTCGGTAGGTAGTTTATGGAAATCGGGGATTTGAAAAGTTGGAATGTAAAATTTAGGAATTTCGAATCTTAGGCTTTTGAAACTTTCTATGTGAAATCTTAAAATTTAGAACACTGGAAGTTGAAATTTTGAAATTAGGCATCCTGGAAATTAAACCTGGGAATTTGAAAACCCAGAATGTGGAACTTTGGAACTTGGAAATTGAAGTTCTGGAACTTCGAATTTTGGAATATTGTATCTAACCTTGGAATGTTAAATCTGAGTCAGCATTTTTGTAATCTGCAACTTCGAACCTTGATTTGTTCAATTTGGCGTACTAGAATTTGGAATCGTGCAGTATATTTGAAATATTTGGAACTTTGAATTTTGGAATTTGAAATCCTGTAATTTTGAACTTAAAATATCGGATTTCGGTAGGTAGTTTATGGAAATCGGGCATTTGAAAAGTTGGAATGTAAAATTTAGGAATTTCGAATCTTAGGCTTTTGAAACTTGCTATGTGAAATCTTAAAATTTAGAACATTGGAAGTTGAAATTTTGAAATTAGGCATCCTGGAAATTAAACCTGGGAATTTGAAAACCCAGAATGTGGAACTTTGGAACTTGGAAATTGAAGTTCTGGAACTTCGAATTTTGGAATATTGTATCTAACCTTGGAATGTTAAATCTGAGTCGGCATTTTTGTAATCTGCAACTTCGAACCTTGATTTGTTCAATTTGGCGTACTGGAATTTGGAATCGTGCAATATATTTGAAATATTTGGAACTTTGAATTTTGAAATTTGAAATCCTGTAATTTGGAAAAAAATGCCGACCCAGAATTAAAATTCCAAGGTTAAATACTAGACTGGGCCAAAAAAATAAAACATTTTTTTTCGTAACGGTACTATGAAAATATTGTTCATGATGACAAAATAAAATTTTTCTAAAAGTTTGAGCCCTTAATAAAAATATTAAGAGGTGCATCATCGCAGTTATAGATTTTTTAACAGTTGTTGCGTTTTTTGCATAAGTTTTGGACTTGGTCGATTTAAATTTTTTTTTTATCTCTTACCCTGATAGGTTAAATACTTTAGAAATTAACTTTAACATCAAATAATTTTGATAGGAATGAGTTTATCAAAAAATGTTAAGAGACCTTTTTTGTAAAGCATTAAATTTCCCTTAAAAATAATCAGCGGTCTTAAAAAAATATTGATATTTAAGGTCATTTTTAAAATTCCGAGTGCAAAGTGAAAAATTAAAAATATATAGCAATGTTTATATTATATTATATACAAGCCGGATATGGTGGTCGCCTCGTTGTCGGCCCCGTTGGTTTTTATGATGCTTTTAAAGTTTAAACGCATTACGGCTACGTAACGCCGTTCGTGTAGAAGTTAACTTTCGTTTGTACAACAACGAATGTCACTTCAGACGGGTAACGTCGATAATATCAATTTCTGTGCTTTTACATTCCTTTTTTATAATATTCTTTCCTGGATTTTATCGGTTTAGTGTCTCCATAAAAATCATTCATGCGAAAATGTAAATGGAGCACGAACAAAATTCCGGATGACATAAAACCTGATGCAAAAGCAACAGTTCAATTAGACTTGCCATGGAGAAGAGATCGAAATTCGTCGTGGTTTACATGCATACAAAACAATCAAAGACACTATCGTTTCCTGGAAGATATTAATTGGTCTCTTAACAAAATTATCCTGTAGTGTTACTTTCAATTAACACCTTTTGCCCAAATATAATTCCACTGCATGCTATTACTACCTTTGTGTTTGTTAAGATTTCAGAGAAATATGTTTGCGACTTACCAGTAATATACTGCTTCCTGATTCTTTTCAGAATTTCGATATCAAAGATCGTGCACAGCATCCCTTCCAAAATCCCGATCTGCGATCCGATTCCGAGAGACAGAAGCATCATGAAGAAAATCACAGCCCAAAATGGAGCACCCGGAAGCTCTACAATGGCTTGAGTGAAGACAATGAATGCCAGACCGGTCCCTTGGGCAGCCTGAAAGCAATTCCAGTACTACAAGAACACAAAACAACAACTTTATACTAACATCGTCTAATTCGGCTGAAAGAGAGCAATTTCGCATTTGAGCACTGCTGAAGTCGTTGAAATTCTTGAGGGCTTCGGAATACATTCTGTCGGATATTTCAGACGGCTTCAGGTTGGCAAAGTGCCCGTTGGTAATTAAGACCTGTTTGTTACTGCACAATACACGTGATTAGGTGTGAAGATTCAGTCTCAGCGACTAACTTACTCTAATACACATTTGTCGAAATTAGATACGGCTTTGAAACCTAAGATGGCAAAGATCACGACGCTGGCGTATATTGCTGTGAGGGCATTGCAGATCGATACCAGGATCACGTCTCTGACACAGTTGTTCTTTGGCGGATTATAGGAACCGAATGCAATTAACGACCCAAAAGCCAACCCAAACGAATAGAACACTTGAGTCGCCGCTTCCAGCCACACTTTGGGGTCTAGAAGTTTTTCGACTTTCGGGGTGTACATGTGAGCCAAGCCGGCACTGGCTCCTTTAAGTGTGATGCCACGAACGAAAAAGATGGTAAGAACCAGGTAAGGAAACATGGAGGTGAAATACACGACCTAAAAATTAACAGTTAAATTGTGTCTTCGATGAAGAGGGAAACTAAGTGCCTTTCCGGAACTCTGAATTCCTTTCATCATGATGAAGAATACTATGATCCAGGAGAGAAGAAGACACAGGACGATCCACCATCTGGGTACTCCTGGGTCTTCGATGGACACCGCTGAATCGAGGGTTGTGCGGTACCAGAAGTACGCTGTGGCTGAAGATTTGTCGCATTCTGGGACGATGGTACCGTTGATGACGGGGCAGTTTTCCCACGGTAGTGGATACTGAAAAGGAGACATAAATTATTGAAACATGGAAAACAATGGTTTACAATTAATGGAAAAATCGTTAGGAATAATTAAGAAATGTAGTTTGTTGTCATTGAAGTTAGGCACATCAATCCCGGGTTTGTTCCGTCGTTCTACTTTATAATTATATTCATTAAGCTATCGATTTGTTTTGATGTTATTCCAGCACTGAAAAACATGCTTACTACATAATTCATGTTTCAGCTAAAATAGCCAGTTTTAATGTCCCAAGAGCATAGAAAATAACCGATTATACTTCCGAGTCATGAGACGTATTCCGTGAAACACCACGACCGCGTTAGCTGGACTTGTGTTTTAAGGATATTATACGTCGAATGAGAAGGTTAGTATAATAGATTATTTTCGTTTGTTCGAGTGGTATTCGTTACGATTACATATTTATAAAATAAAATTTATTTCATTTTTCATTAACGCACGATTTTGCAATAACTGATTCATAGAAATTCGGATTTCAACACGCATCCCGCCGATTTTGAATCGGGGCCTCTGACCACACACCCATTTGCTTTGTATGCAATTGCGCTACTTATCTTCGTCGCTACACATGATTGCCGACTATTCGCTGGCAACAAACTCAAACATGCATTATTTGCACTTTCCAATACTGCACTTTCACAATGGCAAACTGTTGTTTATATGGCGACTTCATTTTTTTTCAGAGACAACTATGTTTATTTTCATAAATGACAATTATTTAATGAGTTGAAATTTCAACAGCGGATTTTTGTCGTTAACACACTTGTTTATTATTATTAAATAACTATTAATTTAGAAGGTTATAATTTTCATAAACCTAAACTATAGAATAATAATTATGTCATTCGAAATAAAATTGGGTTTTTGTTGTTTGATCAAAACCCGAACAGATGGATTCATAAAATTGTAAACGCTATCAAATCCAGACACATTAGTACTGTTATCTTACTTATCCACGTGTAATGAATCCATTGATATGTTTGGTTATATATTTTGTGAACAAATATATCAATGTGTCATAAGTAAATAATAAATCAAACAAGAGAATTTAATTAAAATCATACCTGCGATATTACTACGAAAGCGCAGAGAGAACATATAACTTTTTTTTTAATCTCGAAATTTCGACTTTAAACTCGAAATTTCGACTTTAATCTCGAAATTATTCGCGCGCACACCCATTAACACATTTCGAGTTTCACGTACAGGGAAATATGACCTTGGAGTATGTTCCTTTAAGGGGTCGAGCGCGGGTGATCCACGGAAAAACAAATTTTCACAAACGGTAACTTCAAAACAGGCTCCAAGGGGGCTCCATAAGCCACTTGAAGTTAACATTTGTATCAGAAAATAATGAAATGAACTCGATTCCTACCATCTGTCTCAAGGGGGCCCCATTGTTTTAGTTACCATAAGCCACTTGAAGTTAACACTTGTATCAGAAAATAATGAAATAAACTAAATTTTATTTGAATACTTTCAATTTTTAAAGCCCCAGGACTAAATGGAGATGCCCGAGCACAAGGGAAATTGAGTAACCGTTCAGGGGCTATACGTTAGTCAGAACAGGAACAGACATCAAATAAATGATTTAAATCTTTAAACTCGACTTCAAGTGGCTTATGGTCAAGGGAGCCCCCTTGGGACAGGGGTGGGACTATAGTGGGAATCGAGTTTATTTTATTATTTTCTGGTGCAAATTTTAGGCGACGGTTACGATAACTACCCCATCGAAACGACAAATTTTCAATAAGAATTCCTACTCAGAGAAGCTCCACGGAAAAGCAAATTTTCACAAATGGCAACTTCAAAACAGGGGACCCTCTTGTCTATGAGCCACTTGAAGTTAACATTTGTATCAGAAAATAATGAAATAAACTTGATTCCTACCATCGTCCTCCGCCTGTCCCAAGGGGGGTCCATTGTTTTAGTTACCATAAGCCACTTGAAGTTAACACTTGTATCAGAAAATAATGAAATAAACTCTATTTTATTTGAATACTTTCAATTTTTAAAACCCCAGAACTAAATGGAGATGCCCGTGCACAAGGGAAATTGAGTGACCGTTCAGGGGCTATACGTTAGTCAGAACAGGAAGAGACATCAAATAAATGATTTAAATCTTTAAACTCGACTTCAAGTGGCTTATGGTCAAGGGAGCCCCCTTGGGACAGGGGTGGGACTACAGTGGGAATCTAGTTTATTTTATTATTTCCTGGCGCAAATGTTAGGCGACGGTTACGATAACTACCCCATCGAAACGACAAATTTTCAATAAGAATTCCTACTCAGAGAAGCTCCACGGAAAAGCCAATTTTCACAAATGGCAACTTCAAAACAGGGGGCCCCCTTGACTATGAGCCACTTGAAGTTAAGATTTGTATCAGAAAATAATGAAATAAACTCGATTCCTGCCATCGTCCTACGCCTGTCTCAAGAGGGCCCCATTGTTTTAGTTACCATAAGCCACTTGAAGTTAACACTTGTATCAGAAAATAATGAAATAAACTAAATTTTATTTGAATACTTTCAATTTTTAAAGCCCCAGGACTAAATGGAGATGCCCGAGCACAAGGGAAATTGAGTAACCGTTCAGGGGATATACGTTAGTCAGAACAGGAACAGACATCAAATAAATGATTTAAATCTTTAAACTCGACTTCAAGTGGCTTATGGTCAAGGGAGCCCCCTTGGGACAGGGGTAGGACTATAGTGGGAATCGAGTTTATTTTATTATTTTCTGGTGCAAATGTTAGGCGACGGTTACGATAACTACCCCATCGAAACGACAAATTTTCAATAAGAATTCCTACTCAGAGAAGCTCCACGGAAAAGCAAATTTTCACAAATGGCAACTTCAAAACAGGGGGCCCCCTTGACTATGAGCCACTTAAAGTTAAGATTTGTATCAGAAAATAATGAAATAAACTCGATTCCTGCCATCGTCCTACGCCTGTCTCAAGGGGGCCCCATTGTTTTAGTTACCATAAGCCACTTGAAGTTAACACTTGTATCAGAAAATAATGAAATAAACTAAATTTTATTTGAATACTTTCAATTTTTAAAGCCCCAGGACTAAATGGAGATGCCCGAGCACAAGGGAAATTGAGTAACCGTTCAGGGGCAATACGTTAGTCAGAACAGGAACAGACATCAAATAAATGATTTAAATCTTTAAACTCGACTTCAAGTGGCTTATGGTCAAGGGAGCCCCCTTGGGACAGGGGTAGGACTATAGTGGGAATCGAGTTTATTTTATTATTTTCTGGTGCAAATGTTAGGCGACGGTTACGATAACTACCCCATCGAAACGACAAATTTTCAATAAGAATTCCTACTCAGAGAAGCTCCACGGAAAAGCAAATTTTCACAAATGGCAACTTCAAAACAGGGGGCCCCCTTGACTATGAGCCACTTGAAGTTAACATTTGTATCAGAAAATAATGAAATAAACTTGATTCCTACCATCGTCCTCCGCCTGTCCCAAGGGGGCCCCATTGTTTTAGTTACCATAAGCCACTTGAAGTTAACACTTGTATCAGAAAATAATGAAATAAACTCTATTTTATTTGAATACTTTCAATTTTTAAAACCCCAGAACTAAATGGAGATGCCCGTGCACAATGGAAATTGAGTGACCGTTCAGGGGCTATACGTTAGTTAGAACAGGAAGAGACATCAAATAAATGATTTAAATCTTTAAACTCGACTTCAAGTGGCTTATGGTCAAGGGAGCCCCCTTGGGACAGGGGTAGGACTATAGTGGGAATCGAGTTTATTTTATTATTTTCTGGCGCAAATGTTAGGCGACGGTTACGATAACTACCCCATCGAAACGACAAATTTTCAATAAGAATTCCTACTCAGAGAAGCTCCACGGAAAAGCCAATTTTCACAAATGGCAACTTCAAAACAGGGGGCACCCTTGACTATGAGCCACTTGAAGTTAAGATTTGTATCAGAAAATAATGAAATAAACTCGATTCCTGCCATCGTCCTACGCCTGTCTCAAGGGGGCCCCATTGTTTTAGTTACCATAAGCCACTTGAAGTTAACACTTGTATCAGAAAATAATGAAATAAAATAAATTTTATTTGAATACTTTCAATTTTTAAAGCCCCAGGACTAAATGGAGATGCCCGAGCACAAGGGAAATTGAGTAACCGTTCAGGGGCTATACGTTAGTCAGAACAGGAACAGACATCAAATAAATGATTTAAATCTTTAAACTCGACTTCAAGTGGCTTATGGTCAAGGGAGCCCCCTTGGGACAGGGGTAGGACTATAGTGGGAATCGAGTTTATTTTATTATTTTCTGGTGCAAATGTTAGGCGACGGTTACGATAACTACCCCATCGAAACGACAAATTTTCAATAAGAATTCCTACTCAGAGAAGCTCCACGGAAAAGCAAATTTTCACAAATGGCAACTTCAAAACAGGGGGCCCCCTTGACTATGAGCAACTTGAAGTTAACATTTGTATCAGAAAATAATGAAATGAACTCGATTCCTACCATCGCTCCGCCTGTCCCAAGGGGGCCCCATTGTTTTAGTTACCATAAACTACTTGAAGTTAACACTTGTATCAGAAAATTATGAAATAAACTCAATTTGGAGATGCCCGCGCACAAGGGAAATTGAGTGACCGTTCAGGGGCTATACGTTAGTCCGAACAGGAAGAGACATCAAATAAATGATTTAAATCTTTAAACTCGACTTTAAGTGGCTTATGGTTAAGGGAGCCCCCTTGGGACAGGGGTAGGACAATAGTGGGAATCAAGTTTATTTTATTATTTTCTGGTGCAAATGTTAGGCGACGGTTACCATAACTACCCCATCGAAACGACAATTTTTCAATAAGAATTCCTACTCAGAGAAGCTCCACGGAAAAGCAAATTTTCACAAATGGCAACTTCAAAACAGGGGGCCCCCTTGACTATGAGCCACTTGACGTTAATATTTGTATCAGAAAATAATGAAATAAACTCGATTCCTAAAATCGTCCTCCGCCTGTCCCAAGGGGGCCCCATTGTTTTAGTTACCATAAGCCACATGAAGTTAACACTTGTATCAGAAAATAATGAAATAAACTCAATTTTATTTGAATACTTTAAATTTTTAAAGCCCCAGGACTAGATGGAGATGCTCGCGCACAAGGGAAATTGAGTGACCGTTCAGGGGCTGTATGTTAGCCGGAACAGGAAGAGATATCAAATAAATGATTTAAATCTTTAAACTCGACTTCAAGTGGCTTATGGTCAAGGGAGCCCCCTTGGGACAGGGGTAGGACTATAGTGGGAATCGAGTTTATTTTATTATTTTCTGGTGCAAATGTTAGGCGACGGTTACCATAACTACCCCATCGAAACGACAAATTTTCAATAAGAATTCCTACTCAGAGAAGCTCCACGGAAAAGCAAATTTTCACAAATGGCAACTTCAAAACAGGGGGCCCCCTTGACTATGAGCCACTTGACGTTAACATTTGTATCAGAAAATAATGAAATAAACTCGATTCCTAAAATCGTCCTCCGCCTGTCCCAAGGGGGCCCCATTGTTTTAGTTACCATAAGCCACTTGAAGTTAACACTTGTATCAGAAAATAATGAAATAAACTAAATTTTATTTGAATACTTTCAATTTTTAAAGCCCCAGGACTAAATGGAGATGCCCGAGCACAAGGGAAATTGAGTAACCGTTCAGGGGCTATACGTTAGTCAGAACAGGAACAGACATCAAATAAATGATTTAAATCTTTAAACTCGACTTCAAGTGGCTTATGGTCAAGGGAGCCCCCTTGGGACAGGGGTAGGACTATAGTGGGAATCGAGTTTATTTTATTATTTTCTGGTGCAAATGTTAGGCGACGGTTACGATAACTACCCCATCGAAACGACAAATTTTCAATAAGAATTCCTACTCAGAGAAGCTCCACGGAAAAGCAAATTTTCACAAATGGCAACTTCAAAACAGGGGGCCCCCTTGACTATGAGCCACTTGAAGTTAACATTTGTATCAGAAAATAATGAAATAAACTTGATTCCTACCATCGTCCTCCGCCTGTCCCAAGGGGGCCCCATTGTTTTAGTTACCATAATCCACTTGAAGTTAACACTTGTATCAGAAAATAATGAAATAAACTAAATTTTATTTGAATACTTTCAATTTTTAAAGCCCCAGGACTAAATGGAGATGCCCGAGCACAAGGGAAATTGAGTAACCGTTCAGGGGCTATACGTTAGTCAGAACAGGAACAGACATCAAATAAAAGATTTAAATCTTTAAACTCGACTTCAAGTGGCTTATGGTTAAGGGAGCCCCCTTGGGACAGGGGTAGGACTATAGTGGGAATCGAGTTTATTTTATTATTTTCTGGTGCAAATGTTAGGCGACGGTTACGATAACTACCCCATCGAAACGACAAATTTTCAATAAGAATTCCTACTCAGAGAAGCTCCACGGAAAAGCAAATTTTCACAAATGGCAACTTCAAAACAGGGGGCCCCCCTTGACTATGAGCAACTTGAAGTTAACATTTGTATCAGAAAATAATGAAATAAACTCGATTCCTGCCATCGTCCTACGCCTGTCTCAAGGGGGCCCCATTGTTTTAGTTACCATAAGCCACTTGAAGTTAACACTTGTATCAGAAAATAATGAAATAAACTAAATTTTATTTGAATACTTTCAATTTTTAAAGCCCCAGGACTAAATGGAGATGCCCGAGCACAAGGGAAATTGAGTAACCGTTCAGGGGCTATACGTTAGTCAGAACAGGAACAGACATCAAATAAAAGATTTAAATCTTTAAACTCGACTTCAAGTGGCTTATGGTCAAGGGAGCCCCCTTGGGACAGGGGTAGGACTATAGTGGGAATCGAGTTTATTTTATTATTTTCTGGTGCAAATGTTAGGCGACGGTTACGATAACTACCCCATCGAAACGACAAATTTTCAATAAGAATTCCTACTCAGAGAAGCTCCACGGAAAAGCCAATTTTCACAAATGGCAACTTCAAAACAGGGGGCCCCCTTGACTATGAGCCACTTGAAGTTAAGATTTGTATCAGAAAATAATGAAATAAACTCGATTCTTGCCATCGTCCTACGCCTGTCTCAAGGGGGCCCCATTGTTTTAGTTACCATAAGCCACTTGAAGTTAACACTTGTATCAGAAAATAATGAAATAAACTAAATTTTATTTGAATACTTTCAATTTTTAAAGCCCCAGGACTAAATGGAGATGCCCGTGCACAATGGAAATTGAGTGACCGTTCAGGGGCTATACGTTAGTTAGAACAGGAAGAGACATCAAATAAATGATTTAAATCTTTAAACTCGACTTCAAGTGGCTTATGGTCAAGGGAGCCCCCTTGGGACAGGGGTAGGACTATAGTGGGAATCGAGTTTATTTTATTATTTTCTGGCGCAAATGTTAGGCAACGGTTACGATAACTACCCCATCGAAACGACAAATTTTCAATAAGGATTCCTACTCAGAGAAGCTCCACGGAAAAGCAAATTTTCACAAATGGCAACTTCAAAACAGGGGGCCCCCTTGACTATGAGCCACTTGAAGTTAATATTTGTATCAGAAAATAATGAAATAAACTCGATTCCTAAAATCGTCCTCCGCCTGTCCCAAGGGGGCCCCATTGTTTTAGTTACCATAAGCCACATGAAGATAACACTTGTATCAGAAAATAATGAAATAAACTCAATTTTATTTGAATACTTTCAATTTTTAAAGCCCCAGGACTAGATGGAGATGCTCGCGCACAAGAGAAATTGAGTGACCGTTCAGGGGCTGTACGTTAGTCGGAACAGGAAGAGATATCAAATAAATCATTTAAATCTTTAAACTCGACTTCAAGTGGCTTATGGTCAAGGGAGCCCCCTTGGGACAGGGGTAGGACTATAGTGGGAATCGAGTTTATTTTATTATTTTCTGGTGCAAATGTTAGGCGACGGTTACCATAACTACCCCATCGAAACGACAAATTTTCAATAAGAATTCCTACTCAGAGAAGCTCCACGGAAAAGCAAATTTTCACAAATGGCAACTTCAAAACAGGGGGCCCCCTTGACTATGAGCCACTTGACGTTAACATTTGTATCAGAAAATAATGAAATAAACTCGATTCCTAAAATCGTCCTCCGCCTGTCCCAAGGGGGCCCCATTGTTTTAGTTACCATAAGCCACTTGAAGTTAACACTTGTATCAGAAAATAATGAAATAAACTAAATTTTATTTGAATACTTTCAATTTTTAAAGCCCCAGGACTAAATGGAGATGCCCGAGCACAAGGGAAATTGAGTAACCGTTCAGGGGCTATACGTTAGTCAGAACAGGAACAGACATCAAATAAATGATTTAAATCTTTAAACTCGACTTCAAGTGGCTTATGGTCAAGGGAGCCCCCTTGGGACAGGGGTAGGACTATAGTGGGAATCGAGTTTATTTTATTATTTTCTGGTGCAAATGTTAGGCGACGGTTACGATAACTACCCCATCGAAACGACAAATTTTCAATAAGAATTCCTACTCAGAGAAGCTCCACGGAAAAGCCAATTTTCACAAATGGCAACTTCAAAACAGGGGGCCCCCTTGACTATGAGCCACTTGAAGTTAAGATTTGTATCAGAAAATAATGAAATAAACTCGATTCCTGCCATCGTCCTACGCCTGTCTCAAGGGGGCCCCATTGTTTTAGTTACCATAAGCCACTTGAAGTTAACACTTGTATCAGAAAATAATGAAATAAGCTAAATTTTATTTGAATACTTTCAATTTTTAAAGCCCCAGGACTAAATGGAGATGCCCGAGCACAAGGGAAATTGAGTAACCGTTCAGGGGCTATACGTTAGTCAGAACAGGAACAGACATCAAATAAATGATTTAAATCTTTAAACTCGACTTCAAGTGGCTTATGGTCAAGGGAGCCCCCTTGGGACAGGGGTAGGACTATAGTGGGAATCGAGTTTATTTTATTATTTTCTGGTGCAAATGTTAGGCGACGGTTACGATAACTACCCCATCGAAACGACAAATTTTCAATAAGAATTCCTACTCAGAGAAGCTCCACGGAAAAGCAAATTTTCACAAATGGCAACTTCAAAACAGGGGCCCCCCTTGACTATGAGCCACTTGAAGTTAAGATTTGTATCAGAAAATAATGAAATAAACTCGATTCCTGCCATCGTCCTACGCCTGTCTCAAGGGGGCCCCATTGTTTTAGTTACCATAAGCCACTTGAAGTTAACACTTGTATCAGAAAATAATGAAATAAACTAAATTTTATTTGAATACTTTCAATTTTTAAAGCCCCAGGACTAAATGGAGATGCCCGAGCACAAGGGAAATTGAGTAACCGTTCAGGGGCTATACGTTAGTCAGAACAGGAACAGACATCAAATAAATGATTTAAATCTTTAAACTCGACTTCAAGTGGCTTATGGTCAAGGGAGCCCCCTTGGGACAGGGGTAGGACTATAGTGGGAATCGAGTTTATTTTATTATTTTCTGGTGCAAATGTTAGGCGACGGTTACGATAACTACCCCATCGAAACAACAAATTTTCAATAAGAATTCCTACTCAGAGAAGCTCCACGGAAAAGCAAATTTTCACAAATGGCAACTTCAAAACAGGGGCCCCCCTTGACTATGAGCCACTTGAAGTTAAGATTTGTATCAGAAAATAATGAAATAAACTCGATTCCTGCCATCGTCCTACGCCTGTCTCAAGGGGGCCCCATTGTTTTAGTTACCATAAGCCACTTGAAGTTAACACTTGTATCAGAAAATAATGAAATAAACTAAATTTTATTTGAATACTTCCAATTTTTAAAGCCCCAGGACTAAATGGAGATGCCCGCGCACAAGGGAAATTGAGTGACCGTTCAGGGGCTATACGTTAGTCAGAACAGGAAGAGACATCAAATAAATGATTTAAATCTTTAAACTCGACTTCAAGTGGCTTATGGTCAAGGGAGCCCCCTTGGGACAGGGGTAGGACTATAGTGGGAATCGAGTTTATTTTATTATTTTCTGGTGCAAATGTTAGGCGACGGTTACGATAACTACCCCATCGAAACGACGAATTTTCAATAAGAATTCCTACTCAGAGAAGCTCCACGGAAAAGCAAATTTTCACAAATGGCAACTTCAAAACAGGGGGCCCCCTTGACTATGAGCAACTTGAAGTTAACATTTGTATCAGAAAATAATGAAATAAACTCGATTCCTACCATCGTCCTCCGCCTGTCCCAAGGGGGTCCCATTGTTTTAGTTACCATAAGCCACTTGAAGTTAACATTTGTATCAGAAAATAATGAAATAAAATCAAATTTATTTGAATACTTTTAAGTTTCAAAACCCCAAGACTAAATGGAGATGTGCGCGCACAAGGCAGATTGAGTGACCGTTCAAGGTCAATAAGAATTCCTACCCAGAGAAGCTTTTTATGACAAAATGAAAATAAAAGCGGATGAAGAAGAAATTTGAGAAAAAATTTATTTAAATGTTTATTATGCAGAATAGCGTGTTGTGAAGTTGCCGTTTATGATAATTTGCTTTTCCGTGGATCATTGAAATTGGCGCCTCGCCGCTACGCGCTCGACCCCTTAAAGAAACATACTCCAAGAAGTACGTAAAACTCGAAGTGTGTTAATGGGTGTGCGCGCGCATAATTTCGAGATTAAACTCGAAATTTTGAGATCAAACTCGAAATAATGAAAAAAAAAGTTATATGTACTCTCTTCGCCTTCGTATATTACAAATTATTTGTCCATTGGTATAAGTTATTCTAAAAACTTCAATGCGTCTCATATCGATATTTTTGTAAATAAAACTAAATAAACTATGTACAGTTTGCACGGTAATTAATTGCAATTAATTACTTCTTCGCTGACTGACTTGTTCACTGCTCATCCTGTGCACTAGTGTTCTCGATTTCTTCTGTTCTGGAATCATGACCTCATACTTCCGACGCGGCCGAACGTTTCGAAGTGATGACATCATCCTATGTGAACATTTGTCCCGACACAATACGACTTCCGGTGCGCCCGTCTAGACCTAGAGAACCCTCTGGACTGATGACATCATACTATATGAACATTCGGGAAGGAACATACTATTTTTAAAAGAGTTACAACTAGCTTTTGCACTTTTTGTGAATAATTTAAGGCTATTATCGCTGTTATGTAAAAGCAACCTATTTGTGGAAATTAGTCTGTGAGGTGGTCCAACATCAGTGGCTTGATAATGATTACCTCATACACAAAAGTTTATTCATACAAATTTTCATCTAATTAATCCCTTAATATTTATAAGAGTGTCTCTTCGGTTCGTAAGTTATTGATTTATGGCTGTCGACATAACGTTTTAATTACCAAAATATTTTGGTCCACTATTCGGCCTTGACATTAAAAATGTTCTGACGGGCGGGCTAAAAATGACATTTGACGCATTCATCCGAACTTAGCTTGCAGTGCGCCATTCATGCATCAAAACATCAATGTTGCGAAATTTGTCTACATTGTAAACAGACCTGACATAAACGCTTAAATCTTGGCGGCTCTAATGAATCACTGAATAAAACCTGCAGCCAGACGTAAATATTGATTTCGGTAAGTCGGACGGCATTTCTGCGAGGAGCATCAGTTTCGCGACCCCTTTTGGGGAACGACGCAAACTCACCTGAAAGCTGTTGAATAAGTAATAAAAGCACCATGTTATTATGACGTTGTAATAGAGCGCTACGAAAAATGTCACGATGCAGGAAGAGATCCCTATACCGCCCAGCCAGGGGTGGATCGTGTTCCAGACACCCAGGGATCCTAATTTCATCTTCTGACCTATTCCTAGTTCGATCAGAAAAAGAGGGATGCCTTCCAGGATCAGCATCACGGCGAAAGGGATGAGGAATGCTCCTGAAATAGAAAGTCGTTGTAAGATAAATGTTGTTCGGGAAAGTAAAGGCGGCAAGTTTCGTTAGATGGATGATCGAGAGAAAGTTTTGGAATAAAAAGCCAATGAAAAGTGTTTTCGACTTGGGGCTTGAGAAAAATATCGAGAAGTATTAAGATTGATATTGAACTAATATTAATCTCTTAGAATTGTTTAACTAAAAAGGCTTCTATAAATGTTTAGTACACGAGGCTGATCAACAGTGTAATAGCCCTTATAAATAAATAATATTAAATAAAATAATAAAGTTTATCTATAAAATTTGTGTACGCCTATGGAAATGAAAATAACCCGATACACTGAAAGCAAGGAATTTTTTGCGACATATCCTTAGTTCATAAATAATAGACAAAAACCACGTCATCGCAAGCCCCGAAACCGTGCCTTCTTCCTTCTCCCGAAAGTACCAGTGGTTGTCGAAATGGCTAATTTTACTGACGGTGATCGTGCCGGTATGGTCTGAGAGGCCCAGGGCAACTCTCTTCTAGCAACAATAGAACAACAGACGGGTGTTGTTGCACTTGTCAGAGACAATATTACTCGAAGAGCCCAAGTATGTGTTCAAAATGAGGGACGTCATTTTGAGCATTTATTATAATAATGTTATTGAGGCAGGTAAGTCAAGTTCAATGTCAAGTGCCAATTTAAATCTTGTCGGTCGGTGCTCGAGCGTATGCGTTTTTCTGATCAGTCTTTTGTCATGTCGACTTCTATTGTAACTTTATTGCTTCATGAACGCCACAACTAGGATGGTTTAAAGAGTTTATACCCTATTAAAATTTTAATTATTCTTAAAAGTTCTTTTACGAAACATCAAGATTATTCTTGTCTGATACGTCTAGCCTAGAATACTTTGGGTTACGATAAAAAAAATGGTGCTAATGTTTTATTTGGTCATCAATTACTGCTCTGCTTCCATCTAATACGAAATGATGGTAGGTGTAACACAATATTTTCTTTTCATCTCATCCAAGAAGCATGGCGTTTGGCAGCAAAGGGTGACTTGCGACGGCTTAGGTTTTGAACGGCACAATATTTCCAATGTATTATTGAAGTTTTCGCCACAGTATACCCTTTTGGCAGACCATGTTTCGGGTAAATTAGGTATTTGTACAGATGCAGCGGTAATGATGAGACCAAACAGCAGCATTCCCGAAAACATCATCTGAGATTTGAAAAACCACTAAACAGAAATATTTGCCTTCTTTCTTTACACTCTTAACGAGTCTACTAGTAAAGTGTTATCTATATCCAAAACAGCAGCTTTTATACTCATCGGGAAATACGGAGGCGGCTTCAAACGCAAGTCGGATTCCTTTCGGGTGAATTATTTTGTCAGAAAGGATTAGTTTCAGAGTACATGTGGGCTCTCGCCAAGTTTCCGGAATCTTTCTCCTCTAATCAAATCAAGTCTTCCCACACCACTTGCCGGGATTTATCCGGGTATAATACGTGCAGAATACGTGGTGACGGTTTCATTTCATTACGAAGACTGTGAGTCGCGTGTGCTGAAACTCATTTACGATGATTTACGTCATGATGACGGGGATAACATCCCCATTTCTACAAGTAACGAAATTTATGTTATTTCGATGTCGGTGAGTATTTTTTCCTGGGTAAAGAATTAAGAATTTAAGAATTTTTTGAGTTTTGTGGTAGGTACTCAGGGCTCTCATTCTTCATGATATTTCCTTCTGTTAAGTTTCAAGCGTTGAAAAACACTATTTTATTTTCACTCTCTTAGATCCGGGGGCCTTTTATGCCAAGTTTTTGATTTGGTGTTGAGTCGAGATTCTTTTACAATGTTTTAACCAGGTGTCCAAATGATTTTCGACCATTTTTATTTGTCAAATTGAAGACCCCAAAGTTTTTTTTATAAAGTGTGATATTAGATGCCTTAAAGAGTTTTTCGACTTTAGTGTGTTTTGTTCCCAAAGACCTTCTATAATATTTCGAACATTTTACTGTTTTTCCATTTTTAAATCCGTTATCTGTTATCAACTTGCACTACAATTAGTGTTCAAGTTCAAGTGAATTTCATTCTCCAACAAATAGAGGGCCCGCTATACTTATACCGGGTGTCCCAACTAAAATTTGTACCCCCCAACAATACCAATTTCGAAAGACTCAGAAGAAAACGCTCGAACAGGTCAATTTCGTTATCAAGGGGGACCAAATTGTGCAAAACTTTCAAGTCTTGGATCTCACCCCTTTAGCCAGGGGGGCCACCCATATAAAAAATTTAAATGGCATGGGGGTCTTGTGATAGTAGTAGTAGTTCAGGGAAAAAACACTGCCGACAATTTCATGATATCCTTAACTTTCGTCCTAGCAGTTACTTTATATTTTATCATTAGCTTCTGTAATTATTGTTACGATAGAAATAAGCTGACAATAATCGGCCCCTCCATATTGTATCTACAAGAGAGATTTCTATAACAAAGTTAAAATAATGCCATTAGATTTTTGCATCAAATTTTAAAAGCTCTCACGAATTTCAATCAAGGTTTTCGGAAAACCAATAATGCCACTCAATTACGGCTTAAAAGCTCTTAAAGCTTTTATTAATAACGTTATTGCTTTGAAGCGCCTAACGAAAATGACAATTTCCCTCAAAACCTCAAGGATTATGAAATTCAAAAGAAAGGAAAATTTAAAGCGCTGAAAATAATTAATAAATATTTCTGTAATTTAGAGCATCCCTTGATTATGTTGATGAAATTAAACATTTATTTGATTTTTATGTGGATTTTTGTCTTTGCCTATTTTACAACCTTCTTTCTATTGGGTCAAATATTTTCTTAATTAATTGACACCCCTTTTCAACACCTGATACCTATCTTAAGTCGAATCTAATGCGATTGAAATTTCACTAAAGAATTTGTGTGGAAAACTGTAACTTATTTTCTTTTCATTTTTCTTATTAATTTTTTACGTTGAAATACTACCTACTGTTATAAAATTGTAATACTGCATGGATTCTAACGAGGTTTTCACTGTTCGAAAGCCAATTTCTCAACTTACTTAAGAACTGATTTTATTTTTAGACTATTATTGTAAAAAAGGAATTTTTTTTCTAAGGTTGGAGCTAAAACTACCCGCCAATTTACCCTGACATAACCTCAAACTTCAAGTGAAAATAAAGCTATTTATTAGAATTCCGCTTCTGGAGCAATCCTCAAACCGTTTGATACCATCAGTTTCTTGACCAACAATGTGCATGTCGTAGCCACATTACAAAATCCGCCGTTTTATCAAATGGCTAGCCACTTTATAAAACGCAAATCTATATATACAGGTTTTATAAAGAATAATTTATAAAGAAGCGTTATTCTGCAGTTTTTTCTGAAAAATTTCAAATTTCATTTTTTTTGCAATTTTTCCCTAAAACACGACAAGACAAATTTGTAATAATAATAGAACGCCACTGAGCGAACTTCACATTTGACAAATGTCTCGTCATGGTCTAACATCGATAACTTCATATATTTTTTAGTGCAAATTCATTTTCTGTCTTTCTGTTGGTCCATTTAAAACCATCGGCATTTTTAAACCAGACGTTTTAGAAAATAAAAAAACTTCCCAATACATCTCTTATCGTTGATTGAGATTGCCATTTACTTATGAAACACCCTGTATATACAAAAATGAATCGCTGTTCGTATGTCACGCTAAAACTTAAAAACGGTTTTACCGATTTGATTTTTGTTTTGTTTTGTTTTGATCGACATAATGCAGAGATCGTTTAATAGTATATTATTATACGAGTTCCTGTGTAAATTGAACGGTTTCCGGCACTAGAGGTTTAAAAAAGCACGAGTGAAACCAGTGCTTTTTTAAGCCCCGAGTGCTGGAAACCGTCCAATTTAGACATGAACGAGTGTAATACGACGTTTTATAGTTCGACACACCTCCGGCAAGTCATTAATTTGCTTAAAATTCATAAAAATAGTGTGACGTTTATCTGACATTTTATTATTACATGACAGAAGAGTTTTTACACAAGGGAAAATTTGAAAATTCTGACAGTGTCGAACTATAAAACCATTTTTCACATGGACACGGGAGCCCAGGGTGGACCGATTGTTCGGCTCGACCGATTCTTATGATTTTTTTTGTCTATTTGGTAGCTATGAGAATAGATGGTAAGCTATTGTTCACATGCACATGGGGGCCCAGGGGGGCCCATTGGGCTAGACCGTTTCTTATGATTTTTTTTTTGTATATTTGGTAGGTATGAGAATAGGTGGTAAGCTATTTCTCACTTAGACATGGGGGCCAGGGGGGCCCTTGGGTTTTACCGATTTTTCGGGTCGACGGATTCTTATGATTTTTTTTGTATATTTGATAGGTGGTAAAGTATTTTTCACATGGACATGGGGCCCAGGGGGGGCTTGGGCTGGACCAATTTTTATGATCTTTGATTTGTGGGATTTGTCTCCGCCCCGAATAGCAGAATAACTATTGAAACATGGACAGGGGGCTCAGGGGGAATCCTTGGGTTTATAGCAGAATAACTATTAAAACATGGACAGGGGGCTCAGGAGGCTCCCTTGGGTTTATAACTCAAGAGCGGCGAGACCGATTTTTATGATCTTTAATTTGTTGGATTTGCCTACGCCTCGAATAGCAGAATTACCATTAAAACATGGGAAAAATTACAGGGGGCGGGAAGCTAAGTACAGGGCAACGACAATAACAAAGTCCCCCTGGTAACAATAACAAATAACGCCGGCCACCCAAATTTGTGGTACCGGGCTGTAAAAATAAAAATCGATTTTTAAGAAGTAAACTCCAAAGTTACACTTCTGTTGCGCGTGGACTCGAGCAAATTTCATACCTCATATCTCGAGAATGGATTGACTGACTTTTTTCGAGGACGAATAACTATTGAAACATCCGAAAAATTAACGAAAAAATTTTTCTCATACATTTTGTATGGAATCCGTATATAACGCCCTGTTTGATACATGACAGCAACAAAAATGAACATGACGTTGTATGCCAGTTGATGGCGTTGTATGCATTATCCCTTTATAAAGAAAATTAATTTAATTCAGCTAATAAGTTGCCACAACATTTATTGATTCTGAGGCGGTACAAAGTTCGCCGAGTCAGCTAGTACATTATAAAATTGTCGTTTGTTTTGCAATATTTTACAATGCGGCTCGTGTTTCCAGCCATTTTATAAACTGGCCGATCAAGTAAGAGCCACATTCCTAAATAGCAATATTTTATAATCCGGCTATAGTGTTTTCAGCCAGCTTATAAACTGGCCGTTCAAGTATCTAAGAGCCAAATTCTCAAAGAGCAATATTTTGTCATTGGAATGGTATGAAATAAACGGGAAGAATGTCGATGAATCAAAGTGGAGTAAATTTAAATAATATATTCAAATCAACATATTGGTGTTATACTATCCCCAGTTTAAATAAACCAGAAGAATGTCGATAAATCCAAGTGGTAAATTTAAATATATCTAAGTCTAAAATTACAAATGGAACATGTTTCGGCAGAACACTACTGCCATCATCAGCCCTAATTTAATAAGAGATTAATTATACAATTGAATTACAGAGGGGTTCTTATCTTAAAGAATATAAAAAATGATGACGTTGAGAGAAGAGAGAAATGAGAGAAATGTTCTAAAATACTTAAGAAAAACGGTTTTAAAGTTTCATTTAAAACAGATAACAACTTATCCAGATTTTTTATTAAAAATAAAGATCCATTAGATTACAAATCGTCATCAGGTCGGACAGGTCGCAAAATATCAGACCGTATTAAAGAACATTTCAGGCACATCTATAACAACACAGATCTTGCTCCTCCTCCATCAACACCTTCTTCTTTCGCCAATTATATATTAATAACGAAAGATAGTTTTTCACCATCAAATTCCAAATTGATTCATAATTGCAATAAAGGCCGGAAATTAGATTTTCTTGAGACTTTGGAAATAAGGAAAGCCTTAAAGCTGGAAAACAGATCTTGTTTAAATGAACAGAATAACTTCAATAATCCCATTATTAATTCACTATTTTAATTTTTTACCACTCAAACAAACTTACCAGATGTAACCCTTTCAAAACGTCAAATTTAATTCAAAATTACGTCAACGTCATAATTTTTTATATTCTTTAAGGTAAGAACCCCTCTGTAATTCAATTGTATCATTAATCTCTTGTTAAATTAGGGCTGATGATGGCAGTAGTGTTCTGCCGAAACATGTTACATTTGTAATTTTACACTTATTAAAGTTTGTGGAGTTCGATAGATATATTTAAATTTTAACACAGTTTAAATATTTGCATAACTTTGTAAATCACCATGAATTAAAAAAAAGTGACTATTTTAAATGCGTTATGTTCCTGTGGTGACGACCACACCATAGATCGTGAAGATCTCTGAAGTTATGGCCTTGAAAGCTGAAAGGTATCAGTCTATTGGTCTATTCCCCTCAGGTCACTTCTAGTGCTACAACTGCAGACCATCACCACCAAACACTTCAATCGAGCATTGAAAGAACTGGGATATAGAACATGAAAAATAATAATTGATTGGTGGTAGTGTTCTTTGGCTTATTCAGTGAGTACTCGACCGGCAGCGCAGTTTAAACCAATTTCTGCCAGAGATGGAGCTGTTTTCTGTTAAAGATATCGTTACATCGTTTAGAATTTATATATTTTTGATTTGCTTGTTATTTCCTTCAGCACCTTATGAAAGCAATAGGGAACATCATTAGGTTACACATTTTTGGAACATCGTTTTCCAGTGAAACCTAATGGGGAGTCTTTGATGTTATGATTGACTGAAATAACTGTTCGTTATTGCAAAACAGTACGATATTATTTTTGCAAAAAATGATTTCAGAACTCAGGCGTCTGCATTATTGGAGTGTCACTGTCCTAGATTGACAACGGGTGTTTTTTTAAAATTTGGCGTCGAAGTTGGCCATGAATGTCTAACTGTGAACGTGCCATCGAACTGACAATTATTAATTTGACATCTGAATTTACATCTAACCTCACTTTTAATTTAATTAAGCGACAGTTCAACACGTTCATACTCCTACCCTTTCTGAACTCCACATCCGCATGGTTTGTGAATTCACATAACCGTCTAAATGAAACCCGGCAAAAAATTGTGGCCTGTTCACATAAACTCATAGTCAGCGCCAACTATGACGCCAAATTTAAAAAAAAAACACCCGTTATCATTCTGCCCAATTACATACTTGATTTTTCTCTGTTACGTTTTAGTCTGGTTCACAAATTAAAAACCGTGTTAATTCTTGCTACTGCGAGTCAAAATACGTGTGATAGCTCATTGGATTCGTAACAATTTCTAGAAAAATTTGCAAAGAGTTATTAACATTTAAAAAGCCCAAAAAAGGAGGCATATTCATTGATCAAAACGGTGAACTTGTTGGTAATCTTCTCTATATATAAATGCGAAACTGATTTCTCACTGATCACCCGTTGAGTGTTGAAATGTGAAATTTGGTAGGAACATAGTTTTTAGGGCGTATAGGCGCACTAAGAAAGGATTTTTGAAAATTCCGTTTTAAGGGTGTGAAAATGGGGTTAAATGGTTTCACTAGGCTTCACATTTCACTTGAAAATTTAAAATGGTAGAGACGTGAAAATTCGTACCCGAGCTCGCTTTTGAAAATAACTCGACCCCTTTTTGATGATTTTCCAAAAAATTGTTCACAAACAGCGGAAAAGGGGGGGGGGGGAAAGGGGTGCACGGTTTTCCTCAAAATTTTCATAACTCGAAAACCCAGCATGCTAAAAACGTGAAAACTGGGATTTAGACTCTGCTTTGAAAATAACTAGACCCGTGTTTGACGATTTTATTAAAATTTCTTTACCGACCGAGAAAAAATTAGGGGTGGTTTTACCCAAAATTTCTATAACTTGAAAACTGAGAGTATTACTGTCGTGAAAATTGGGATCTAAATTCTCCTTTAGAAAAAACCGAATCCGTGTTTGACGATTTAAAAAAAAAATATTACCAACGGCGGGAAATGGGAGGGTGGATTTGGTGGGGATTTTTCTCAAAATTTTTATAACTTGAAGGTCGAGAATGTTACAAGCATAAGAAATGGCATGGGGGTCTTGTGATAGTAGTAGTAGTTCAGGGAAAAAACACTGCCGACAATTTCATGATATCCTTAACTTTCGTCCTAGCAGTTACTTTATATTTTATCATTAGCTTCTGTAATTATTGTTACGATAGAAATAAGCTGACAATAATCGGCCCCTCCATATTGTATCTACAAGAGAGATTTCTATAACAAAGTTAAAATAATGCCATTAGATTTTTGCATCAAATTTTAAAAGCTCTCACGAATTTCAATCAAGGTTTTCGGAAAACCAATAATGCCACTCAATTACGGCTTAAAAGCTCTTAAAGCTTTTATTAATAACGTTATTGCTTTGAAGCGCCTAACGAAAATGACAATTTCCCTCAAAACCTCAAGGATTATGAAATTCAAAAGAAAGGAAAATTTAAAGCGCTGAAAATAATTAATAAATATTTCTGTAATTTAGAGCATCCCTTGATTATGTTGATGGAATTAAACATTTATTTGATTTTATGTGGATTTTTGTCTTTGCCTATTTTACAACCTTCTTTCTATTGGGTCAAATATTTTCTTCATTAATTGACACCCCTTTTCAACACCTGATACCTATCTTAAGTCGAATCTAATGCTATTGAAATTTCACTAAAGAATTTGTGTGGAAAACTGTAACTTATTTTCTTTTCATTTTTCTTATTAATTTTTTACGTTGAAGTACTACCTACTGTTATAAAATTGTAATACTGCATGGATTCTAACGAGGTTTTCACTGTTCGAAAGCCAATTTCTCAACTTACTTAAGAACTGATTTTATTTTTAGACTATTATTGTAAAAAAGGAGTTTTTTTTCTAAGGTTGGAGCTAAAACTACCCGCCAATTTACCCTGACATAACCTCAAACTTCAAGTGAAAATAAAGCTATTTATTAGAATTCCGCTTCTGGAACAATCCTCAAACCGTTTGATACCATCAGTTTCTTGACCAACAATGTGCATGTCGTAGCCACATTACAAAATCCGCCGTTTTATCAAATAGCTAGCCACTTTATAAAACGCAAATCTATATATACAGGTTTCGTAAATAAACGGCAATACTTAATGCGCTAACTCGTAGAAGCTAAAGAAGCGTTATTCTGCAGTTTTTTCTGAAAAATTTCAAATTTCATTTTTTTGCATTTTTTCCCTAAAACACGACAAGACAAATTTGTAATAATAATAGAACGCCACTGAGCGAACTTCACATTTGACAAATGTCTCGTCATGGTCTAACATCGATAACTTCATATATTTTTTAGTGCAAATTCATTTTCTGTCTTTCTGTTGGTCCATTTAAAACCATCGGCATTTTTAAACCAGACGTTTTAGAAAATAAAAAAACTTCCCAATACATCTCTTATCGTTGATATTCATAATCTCGGAGATTGCCATTTACTTATGAAACACCCTGTATATATAAAAATGAATCGCTGTTTGTATGTCACGCTAAAACTTAAAAACGGTTTTACCGATTTGATTTTTGTTTTGTTTTGTTTTGATCGACATAATGCAGAGATGGTTTAATAGTATATTATTATACGAGTTCCTGTGTAAATTGGACGGTTTCCGGCACTAGAGGTTTAAAAAAGCACGAGTGAAACCAGTGCTTTTTTAAGCCCCGAGTGCTGGAAACCGTCCAATTTAGACATGAACGAGTGTAATACGACGTTTTATAGTTCGACACACCTCCGGCAAGTCATTAATTTGCTTAAAATTCATAAAAATAGTGTGACGTTTATCTGACATTTTATTATTACATGACAGAAGAGTTTTTACACAAGCGAAAATTTGAAAATTCTGACAGTGTCGAACTCTAAAACCATTTTTCACATGGACACGGGAGCCCAGGGTGGACCGATTGTTCGGCTCGACCGATTCTTATGATTTTTTTTTGTCTATTTGGTAGCTATGAGAATAGATGGTAAGCTATTGTTCACATGCACATGGGGGCCCAGGGGGGGCCATTGGGCTAGACCGTTTCTTATGAATTTTTTTTTTGTATATTTGGTAGGTATGAGAATAGGTGGTAAGCTATTTCTCACATAGACATGGGGGCCAGGGGGGCCCTTGGGTTTTACCGATTTTTCGGGTCGACGGATTCTTATGATTTTTTTTTTTGTATATTTGATAGGTATGGGAATAGGTGGTAAAGTATTTTTCACATGGACATGGGGCCCAGGGGGGGCTTGGGCTGGACCAATTTTTATGATCTTTGATTTGTTGGATTTGTCTCTGCCCCGAATAGCAGAATAACTATTGAAACATGGACAGGGGGCTCAGGGGGAATCCTTGGGTTTATAGCAGAATAACTATTAAAACATGGACAGGGGGCTCAGGAGGCTCCCTTGGGTTTATAACTCAAGAGCGGCGAGACCGATTTTTATGATCTTTAATTTGTTGGATTTGCCTACGCCTCGAATAGCAGAATTACCATTAAAACATGGGAAAAATTACAGGGGGCGGGAAGCTAAGTACAGGGCAACGACAATAACAAAGTCCCCCTGGTAACAATAACAAATAACGCCGGCCACCCAAATTTGTGGTACCGGGCTGTAAAAATGAAAATCGATTTTTAAGAAGTAAACTCCAAAGTTACACTTCTGTTGCGCGTGAACTCGAGCAAATTTCATATCTCATATCTCGAGAATGGATTGACTGACTTTTTTCGAGGACGAATAACTATTGAAACATCCGAAAAATTAACGAAAAAATTGTTCTCATACATTTTGTATGGAATCCGTATATAACGCCCTGTTTGATACATGACAGCAACAAAAATGAACATGACGTTGTATGCCAGTTGATGGCGTTGTATGCATTATCCCTTTATAAAGAAAATTATAATTATAATTATATATTATAATTATAAATTATAAACGTCATAATTTTTTATATTCTTTAAGGTAAGAACCCCTCTGTAATTCAATTGTATCATTAATCTCTTGTTAAATTAGGGCTGATGATGGCAGTAGTGTTCTGCCGAAACATGTTACATTTGTAATTTTACACTTATTAAAGTTTGTGGAGTTCGATAGATATATTTAAATTTTAACCCAGTTTAAATATTTGCATAACTTTGTAAATCACCATGAATTAAAAAAAAGTGACTATTTTTAATGCGTTATGTTCCTGTGGTGACGACCACACCATAGATCGTGAAGATCTCTGAAGTTATGGCCTTGAAAGCTGAAAGGTATCAGTCTATTGGTCTATTCCCCTCAGGTCACTTCTAGTGCTACAACTGCAGACCATCACCACCAAACACTTCAATCGAGCATTGAAAGAACTGGGATATAGAACATGAAAAATAATAATTGATTGGTGGTAGTGTTCTTTGGCTTATTCAGTGAGTACTCGACCGGCAGCGCAGTTTAAACCAATTTCTGCCAGAGATGGAGCTGTGTTTTGTGTTAAAGATATCGTTACATCGTTTAGAATTTATATATTTTTGATTTGCTTGTTATTTCCTTCAGCACCTTATGAAAGCAATAGGGAACATCATTAGGTTACACATTTTTGGAACATCGTTTTCCAGTGAAACCTAATGGGGAGTCTTTGATGTTATGATTGACTGAAATAACTGTTCGTTATTGCAAAACAGTACGATATTATTTTTGCAAAAAATGATTTCAGAACTCAGGCGTCTGCATTATTGGAGTGTCACTGTCCTAGATTGACAACGGGTGTTTTTTTAAAATTTGGCGTCGAAGTTGGCCATGAATGTCTAACTGTGAACGTGCCATCGAACTGACAATTATTAATTTGACATCTGAATCTACATCTAACCTGACTTTTAATTTAATTAGGCGACAGTTCAACACGTTCATACTCCTACCTTTTCGGGGCGCAGTGGAATCTCTTCAATAAAATTAGGTTTTTCTGAACTCCCCATCCGCATGTCTTGTGAATTCACATAACCGTCTAAATGAAACCAGGCAAAAAATTGTGGCCTGTTCACATAAACTCATAGTCAGCGCCAACTATGACGCCAAATTTAAAAAAAAAAACAGCCGTTATCATTTTGCCCAATTACATACTTGATTTTTCTCTGCTACATTTTAGTCTGGCTCAAAAATTAAAAACCGTGTTAATTCTTGCTACTGCGAGTCAAAATACGTGTGATGGCTCATTGGATTCGTAACATCTTCTAGAAAAATTTGCAAAGTTATTAAAATTTAAAAATCCCATTGTTCAAAACGGTGAACTTGTTGGTAATAACATAATATAATACATAATTAAGTATATCCAAATCGATCTTGATTTATCAAAAAGTTATAAATATGGATTTCATGTCATTTGTCGGTAGTACATTTGATAGCAGCTGGGTCAATTGGAAATTACCCAGCGAACAAATGTCAAAGGAAAATAAAATATAATCAGTTGCTGTTAACACTTTTCTGGGACAATTATTTATTTCGAAAAGCTTTCTCTTGTAGATATCAATGAAAAGCCATATTGGAATTCTTGACATTTTTACCGACTCCTCAATCTAAATTTATTCCAACTTCATTAATAGAAAACAGTATTCTCTAAATAACCACCGTCCATTCCATAAATAACGAGCTTCTCTACTCGACCATTTATTTTTCACATCGATTCGGCCGCAATTATTGTTCCTGCACGTTCTATGAATTTTGCGACCCAGTTTTAGGCCGAGACGCGACGTGATTGTCCCAGTTCCCTTTTATCGATTCGGTGCAACTGCGTCGTTAGTGGAAGCGAACATGGCATTTTACTTGTGTGCCAGATGAGGAAGGAGTGGGATCCTGTTAAGGGTTGCATGAAGTCACAGGGGGTAACGACGGCTTCGAGAGGATACTTTGCTAGATGAAAAGTTCCTTGGCCTGATTCATGGAACTGGGGCATTGAATGAGAAAATTTCTTAACGACATTGAACTGGAGAACGTGCTTCACGGAAATTTGATATTTCGGTTGTTTCATTTTCTCTTTATGCTCGCAGACAATTCTTTTTAACATCAGTGAAGTTGTGGAACAAATGGTTTCATACAACATCTTAACTTTATTGATAGTTAAACGCAAAAACACATATTTTATGACACAAAATATCAAAACAAATTACTAGTTATTGAAGACTGACTTTATTTGCTGGATCGATTTCTATTAGTCAGTTATTGGGCAGCGGTAATTTGTTGTTATTGTTTTTTGCTTTCGTTTTTAAAATTATTGATCATAAAAGATGCTTTTTCTAATTACGGAGAAGGTCACGGAAATTCCGCCGAAGCACAAAGACTTTATGTGCAACGCTTCCCAAATCGCCGTACGTCTATTGCGTATTTTCGATAATGTTTTGCATTGCGTTAGTGTTTTGCAAAATGCACAATTTTTGAGAATGGGCCACTGGCCAAAATAAATCAGCAGCCAAATTTTCTATCTCTTCTTTCGTCACCTAACTCTATTTGATAGAATACAATGACTAGGAGACGACATTAAAAAAAAGACAAATCTAAATGCTGGTATTGTCTAATATTTGCAGCAATTATCGGTCTAACCCGGGCAACGCCGGGAATTCTGCTAGTAATAAATAAAATAACACTATAACCTCAATAAACACTCAAATGTGGACACTTAACACGCAAGAAAAAGACTAAGCGCACTGAAAAGAATAAAATTTTAAAAGACAATGTATCCGATTGTTCGACCCGCTTGTAAATTAATTTAATTCGTTCCTGTGTCACATTCAGATTGCATGAAGATGAAGATGCAGGTTCTTTCTCCAACTCTACGTTGTTCTTTCTTATCCCGACGCTCCAGTTTCTTGCAATTTATATTGTTCTTCTGTTTATCAGAGTTAGTTAGTTTCCCCATTTCCCATTGCTCTTCATTCCCCCAATACTTTAGTTTCCCCAATTTTCAATTGTTTCTCATTCTCTAGACGCCAATTCCCCCAATTTACATTCTTTTACTGTTTCTCAGTGCTTTAATTTCCCCAATTTTCGGTATCACAAATCACCAATTTCCCCAAATTTACATTGTGTCCGGATTTCTCAAAATACCAATTTCAACAAATTGACGTTGTCTTTCTTATCACGGCGCTCCAGAGTCTTCCAATTTATATTGTTCCTCTGTTTATCAGTGCTTCAGTTTCCCCATTTTCCATTGCTCTTCCCTTCCCCAATACTTTAGTTTCTCCAATGTTCAATTGTTCCTCATTTCTCTATACATACTCCAATTTCCCCAAATTTATATTCTTCTACTGTTTCTGAGAGCCTCCATTGTCCCAGTTTCATCTAGTTTCTCGGCGTCACTAACAACCAATTTCTCCAAATTTACGTTGTTCCTAGATTTCTCAAAATACCAATTTTAACAAATTGACGTTTTCTTTCTTATCCCGGCGCTCCAGTTTTTTCCAATTTATATTGTTCTTCTGTTCCCCCATTTTTCATTGCTCTTCCTTTCCCCAATGTTCAATTGTTCCTCATTTCTCTATACGCCAATTCCCCCAATTTACATTCTTTTACTGTTTCTCAGTGCTTTAATTTCCCCAATTTTCGGTTTCACAAATCACCAATTTCCCCAAATCTACATTGTTCCTGGATTTCTCAAAATACCAATTTCAACAAATTGATTGATGTTGTCTTTCTTATCCCGGCGCTGCAGATTCTTCCAATTTATATTGTTCTTCAGTTTCCCCATTTTCCATTGCTCTTCCCTTCCCCAATACTTTAGTTTCCCCAATGTTCAATTGTTCCTCATTTCTCTAAACGCCAATTCCCCCAATTTACATTCTTCTACTGTTTCTCAGTGATTTAATTTCCCCAATTTTCGGTTTCACAAATCACCAATTTCCCCAAATCTACATTGTTAGTGGATTTCTCAAAATACCAATTTTAACAAATTGACGTTTTCTTTCTTATCCCGGCGCTCCAGTTTCTTCCAATTTATATTGTTCTTCTGTTCCCCCATTTTCCAATGCTCTTCCTTTCCCCAATGTTCAATTGTTCCTCATTTCTCTATACGCCAATTCCAACAATTTACATTCTTCTACTGCTTCTCAGTGCTTGAATTTCCCCAATTTTCGGTTTCCCAAATCACCAATTTCCCCAAATCTACATTGTTCCTAGATTTCTCAAAATACCAATTTCAACAAATTGATTGATGTTGTCTTTCTTATCCCGGCGCTGCAGATTCTTCCAATTTATATTGTTCTTCAGTTTCCCCATTTTCCATTGCTCTTCCCTTCCCCAATACTTTAGTTTCCCCAATGTTCAATTGTTCCTCATTTCTCTAAACGCCAATTCCCCCAATTTACATTCTTCTACTGTTTCTCAGTGATTTAATTTCCCCAATTTTCGGTTTCACAAATCACCAATTTCCCCAAATCTACATTGTTAGTGGATTTCTCAAAATACCAATTTTAACAAATTGACCTTTTCTTTCTTATCCCGGCGCTCCAGTTTCTTCCAATTTATATTGTTCTTCTGTTCCCCCATTTTCCAATGCTCTTCCTTTCCCCAATGTTCAATTGTTCCTCATTTCTCTATACGCCAATTCCAACAATTTACATTCTTCTACTGCTTCTCAGTGCTTGAATTTCCCCAATTTTCGGTTTCACAAATCACCAATTTCCCCAAATCTACATTGTTCCTAGATTTCTCAAAATACCAATTTCAACAAATTGATTGATGTTGTCTTTCTTATCCCGGCGCTGCAGATTCTTCCAATTTATATTGTTCTTCAGTTTCCCCATTTTCCATTGCTCTTCCCTTCCCCAATACTTTAGTTTCCCCAATGTTCAATTGTTCCTCATTTCTCTAAACGCCAATTCCCCCAATTTACATTCTTCTACTGTTTCTCAGTGATTTAATTTCCCCAATTTTCGGTTTCACAAATCACCAATTTCCCCAAATCTACATTGTTAGTGGATTTCTCAAAATAACAATTTTAACAAATTGACGTTTTCTTTCTTATCCCGGCGCTCCAGTTTCTTCCAATTTATATTGTTCTTCTGTTCCCCCATTTTCCAATGCTCTTCCTTTCCCCAATGTTCAATTGTTCCTCATTTCTCTATACGCCAATTCCCCCAATTTACATTCTTCTACTGCTTCTCAGTGCTTGAATTTCCCCAATTTTCGGTTTCACAAATCACCAATTTCCCCAAATCTACATTGTTCCTAGATTTCTCAAAATACCAATTTCAACAAATTGATTGATGTTGTCTTTCTTATCCCGGCGCTGCAGATTCTTCCAATTTATATTGTTCTTCAGTTTCCCCATTTTCCATTGCTCTTCCCTTCCCCAATACTTTAGTTTCCCCAATGTTCAATTGTTCCTCATTTCTCTAAACGCCAATTCCCCCAATTTACATTCTTCTACTGTTTCTCAGTGATTTAATTTCCCCAATTTTCGGTTTCACAAATCACCAATTTCCCCAAATCTACATTGTTAGTGGATTTCTCAAAATACCAATTTTAACAAATTGACGTTTTCTTTCTTATCCCGGCGCTCCAGTTTCTTCCAATTTATATTGTTCTTCTGTTCCCCCATTTTCCAATGCTCTTCCTTTCCCCAATGTTCAATTGTTCCTCATTTCTCTATACGCCAATTCCAACAATTTACATTCTTCTACTGCTTCTCAGTGCTTGAATTTCCCCAATTTTCGGTTTCCCAAATCACCAATTTCCCCAAATCTACATTGTTCCTAGATTTCTCAAAATACCAATTTCAACAAATTGATTGATGTTGTCTTTCTTATCCCGGCGCTGCAGATTCTTCCAATTTATATTGTTCTTCAGTTTCCCCATTTTCCATTGCTCTTCCCTTCCCCAATACTTTAGTTTCCCCAATGTTCAATTGTTCCTCATTTCTCTAAACGCCAATTCCCCCAATTTACATTCTTCTACTGTTTCTCAGTGATTTAATTTCCCCAATTTTCGGTTTCACAAATCACCAATTTCCCCAAATCTACATTGTTAGTGGATTTCTCAAAATACCAATTTTAACAAATTGACCTTTTCTTTCTTATCCCGGCGCTCCAGTTTCTTCCAATTTATATTGTTCTTCTGTTCCCCCATTTTCCAATGCTCTTCCTTTCCCCAATGTTCAATTGTTCCTCATTTCTCTATACGCCAATTCCAACAATTTACATTCTTCTACTGCTTCTCAGTGCTTGAATTTCCCCAATTTTCGGTTTCACAAATCACCAATTTCCCCAAATCTACATTGTTCCTAGATTTCTCAAAATACCAATTTCAACAAATTGATTGATGTTGTCTTTCTTATCCCGGCGCTGCAGATTCTTCCAATTTATATTGTTCTTCAGTTTCCCCATTTTCCATTGCTCTTCCCTTCCCCAATACTTTAGTTTCCCCAATGTTCAATTGTTCCTCATTTCTCTAAACGCCAATTCCCCCAATTTACATTCTTCTACTGTTTCTCAGTGATTTAATTTCCCCAATTTTCGGTTTCACAAATCACCAATTTCCCCAAATCTACATTGTTAGTGGATTTCTCAAAATAACAATTTTAACAAATTGACGTTTTCTTTCTTATCCCGGCGCTCCAGTTTCTTCCAATTTATATTGTTCTTCTGTTCCCCCATTTTCCAATGCTCTTCCTTTCCCCAATGTTCAATTGTTCCTCATTTCTCTATACGCCAATTCCCCCAATTTACATTCTTCTACTGCTTCTCAGTGCTTGAATTTCCCCAATTTTCGGTTTCACAAATCACCAATTTCCCCAAATCTACATTGTTCCTAGATTTCTCAAAATACCAATTTCAACAAATTGATTGATGTTGTCTTTCTTATCCCGGCGCTGCAGATTCTTCCAATTTATATTGTTCTTCAGTTTCCCCATTTTCCATTGCTCTTCCCTTCCCCAATACTTTAGTTTCCCCAATGTTCAATTGTTCCTCATTTCTCTAAACGCCAATTCCCCCAATTTACATTCTTCTACTGTTTCTCAGTGATTTAATTTCCCCAATTTTCGGTATCACAAATCACCAATTTCCCCAAATTTACATTGTGTCCGGATTTCTCAAAATACCAATTTCAACAAATTGACGTTGTCTTTCTTATCACGGCGCTCCAGAGTCTTCCAATTTATATTGTTCCTCTGTTTATCAGTGCTTCAGTTTCCCCATTTCCCATTGCTCTTCCCTTCCCCAATACTTTAGTTTCTCCAATGTTAAATTGTTCCTCATTTCTCTATACATTCTCCAATTTCCCCAAATTTATATTCTTCTACTGTTTCTGAGAGCCTCAATTGTCCCAGTTTCATCTAGTTTCTCGGCGTCACTAACAACCAATTTCTCCAAATCTACGTTGTTCCTAGATTTCTCAAAATACCAATTTTAACAAATTGACGTTTTCTTTCTTATCCCGGCGTTCCAGTTTTTTCCAATTTATATTGTTCTTCTGTTCCCCCATTTTCCATTGCTCTTCCTTTCCCCAATGTTCAATTGTTCCTCATTTCTCTAAACGCCAATTCCCCCAATTTACATTCTTCTACTGTTTCTCAGTGCTTTAATTTCCCCAATTTTCGGTTTCACAAATCACCAATTTCCCCAAATCTACATTGTTCCTAGATTTCTCAAAATACCAATTTCAACAAATTGATTGATGTTGTCTTTCTTATCCCGGCGCTGCAGATTCTTCCAATTTATATTGTTCTTCAGTTTCCCCATTTTCCATTGCTCTTCCCTTCCCCAATACTTTAGTTTCCCCAATGTTCAATTGTTCCTCATTTCTCTAAACGCCAATTCCCCCAATTTACATTCTTCTACTGTTTCTCAGTGATTTAATTTCCCCAATTTTCGGTTTCACAAATCACCAATTTCCCCATATCTACATTGCTAGTGGATTTCTCAAAATACCAATTTTAACAAATTGACGTTTTCTTTCTTATCCCGGCGCTCCAGTTTCTTCCAATTTATATTGTTCTTCTGTTCCCCCATTTTCCAATGCTCTTCCTTTCCCCAATGTTCAATTGTTCCTCATTTCTCTATACGCCAATTCCCCCAATTTACATTCTTCTACTGCTTCTCAGTGCTTGAATTTCCCCAATTTTCGGTTTCACAAATCACCAATTTCCCCAAATCTACATTGTTCCTAGATTTCTCAAAATACCAATTTCAACAAATTGATTGATGTTGTCTTTCTTATCCCGGCGCTGCAGATTCTTCCAATTTATATTGTTCTTCAGTTTCCCCATTTTCCATTGCTCTTCCCTTCCCCAATACTTTAGTTTCCCCAATGTTCAATTGTTCCTCATTTCTCTAAACGCCAATTCCCCCAATTTACATTCTTCTACTGTTTCTCAGTGATTTAATTTCCCCAATTTTCGGTTTCACAAATCACCAATTTCCCCAAATCTACATTGTTAGTGGATTTCTCAAAATACCAATTTTAACAAATTGACGTTTTCTTTCTTATCCCGGCGCTCCAGTTTCTTCCAATTTATATTGTTCTTCTGTTCCCTCATTTTCCAATGCTCTTCCTTTCCCCAATGTTCAATTGTTCCTCATTTCTCTATACGCCAATTCCCCCAATTTACATTCTTCTACTGCTTCTCAGTGCTTGAATTTCCCCAATTTTCGGTTTCACAAATCACCAATTTCCCCAAATCTACATTGTTCCTAGATTTCTCAAAATACCAATTTCAACAAATTGATTGATGTTGTCTTTCTTATCCCGGCGCTGCAGATTCTTCCAATTTATATTGTTCTTCAGTTTCCCCATTTTCCATTGCTCTTCCCTTCCCCAATACTTTAGTTTCCCCAATGTTCAATTGTTCCTCATTTCTCTAAACGCCAATTCCCCCAATTTACATTCTTCTACTGTTTCTCAGTGATTTAATTTCCCCAATTTTCGGTATCACAAAGCACCAATTTCCCCAAATTTACATTGTGTCCGGATTTCTCAAAATACCAATTTCAACAAATTGACGTTGTCTTTCTTATCACGGCGCTCCAGAGTCTTCCAATTTATATTGTTCCTCTGTTTATCAGTGCTTCAGTTTCCCCATTTCCCATTGCTCTTCCCTTCCCCAATACTTTAGTTTCTCCAATGTTCAATTGTTTCTCATTTCTCTATACATTCTCCAATTTCCCCAAATTTATATTCTTCCACTGTTTCTGAGAGCCTCAATTGTCCCAGTTTCATCTAGTTTCTCGGCGTCACTAACAACCAATTTCTCCAAATCTACGTTGTTCCTAGATTTCTCAAAATACCAATTTTAACAAATTGACGTTTTCTTTCTTATCCCGGCGTTCCAGTTTTTTCCAATTTATATTGTTCTTCTGTTCCCCCATTTTCCATTGCTCTTCCTTTCCCCAATGTTCAATTGTTCCTCATTTCTCTATACGCCAATTCCCCCAATTTACATTCTTTTACTGTTTCTCAGTGCTTTAATTTCCCCAATTTTCGGTTTCACAAATCACCAATTTCCCTAAATCTACATTGTTCCTAGATTTCTCAAAATACCAATTTCAACAAATTGATTGATGTTGTCTTTCTTATCCCGGCGCTGCAGATTCTTCCAATTTATATTGTTCTTCAGTTTCCCCATTTTCCATTGCTCTTCCCTTCCCCAATACTTTAGTTTCCCCAATGTTCAATTGTTCCTCATTTCTCTAAACGCCAATTCCCCCAATTTACATTCTTCTACTGTTTCTCAGTGATTTAATTTCCCCAATTTTCGGTTTCACAAATCACCAATTTCCCCAAATCTACATTGTTAGTGGATTTCTCAAAATACCAATTTTAACAAATTGACGTTTTCTTTCTTATCCCGGCGCTCCAGTTTCTTCCAATTTATATTGTTCTTCTGTTCCCCCATTTTCCAATGCTCTTCCTTTCTTCCTTTCCATTGCTCTTCCATTGCTCTTTCCTTTCAATGTTCAATTGTTCCTCATTTCTCTATACGCCAATTCCCCCAATTTACATTCTTTTACTGTTTCTCAGTGCTTTATTTTCCCAGTCCCAATTTTCGGTTTCATAAATTACCAGTTTCCCCAAATCTACATGGTTCCTGAATTTCTTAGAATACCCATTTCAAGAAATTGACGTTGTCTTTCTTATTCCGGCGCTACAGGTTCTTAATATTTATATTGTTCTTCAGTTTCCCCATTTCCCATTGCTCTTCCTTTCCCCAATAGTTATTGAATATATTTGCTGGATCGATTTCTATTTATCAATTATTACTATCAGTATCATTTCCGGACTCCATTTGGGCAGCGGTAATTTGTTGTTATTGTTTTTTGCTTTCGTTTTTTAAATTATTGATCATAAAAGATGGCGGCTTTTTCTAAATACGGAGAAGGTCACGGAAATTCCGCCGAAGCACAAAAACTTTATGTAAAACGCTTCCCATTTCGCCGGGCGTCTAAGCGCACTGAAAAGAATAAAACTTTAAAATACAATGTATCCACTTGTTCGACCCGCTTGTAAATTAATTCAATTTGTCGCTGTGTCACATTCAGATTGCACCTGCATTGATGAAGACAGACAGGTTTTTTGCGATGCAAAACCAGTTTCGTATTCAGATGTTTTTCAATTCTGAGGCCATCACAAATTAACAGACCAGTTAATTTACTGAAAGGGTGCCATAAGTTTTTTGCGGTCTTCTGAAAAGAAAAAACATTATAGCCTCAGGTGCGCCTTAGAGATCTTACTCATACTATAATAACGGAATGATGCTGGCACGAACAGAAGAGTCTTTTCGTCGACGTTTTTAGTGCTGTACGATGGTGGACCTTTTGAGCATTTATTTTCCAGTGTTAAAAAGAAGTGATCTTGAGTTTATTACGAGGTTAATTTTTGCAGAAGTGTTAGAAAAAGTGGCTTTAAATTTGTGCTTTATTTGTGGTGTTGAGAGTGGGGGATAAAAAAAGTTTCGAGGATTCTATTTTTAGGGGAGAGGGAAGAAACATACTCCAAGAAAGTCATATTTCCTTGTACGTGCACTGGAAATGTGGACTGGAAATGCAGATTGAGTAAAAATTTGTTTTTCCGTGGATCATTGAAATTGTGTATTTCGATATATTTCCATGATTTGTTTTTCGATATTTTGTTTTTCGACAAATTGTGTTCGATACATTTTTTGTATTCGATAATATTTCCGCCTCACATCAGACCAGCCGTTCAGTGAACTAAACTAATTTTAACTCGATAACTACGTTTAAGAGTTTGATTACCAATTAAATCTATTGTACTTATTTCTGGAACAGCCTGTATTTGGACAAGTATTCTCACCTATAATTGAATGTTTACAAAATGCCTAACTGTGATCCTCTTATTATTAGTTTCAAAAAACCTATTATTTGATTGTATTGATCTTCCTAGTTTGTAGGGAATAGTTTCTTGCCAATTACAAAAAAACCGTTTTTCATATAATAGCTGTATGCTTATAAGGATAGGTACGTCAAAAAAATAAATAGAATCCAAAAATAATTTTTGTATAGTTCGCTTCGGAAATTTTAATTAATGACGAATTTTTGAGTTCATTTTCCAATTTTGTTCTTGACGCCGAAATCCTTGATGTTTAAAAAGTTGTCGAAAATTAACAACGGATTTCTGATAAATTACTTGACAATTTTCAAGTATCCTAATATATATGGGACCCAAAAATAAGGTCTGTACAGTTCGCTTCGAAAATTTTAACTAATTAGGAATTTCTGAATGCCTCTTTACAATTTTGTCTCTTTAGGCTAAAATCCTTGAGTTTAAAATATTGTCAGAAATTAGCAACAGATTTCTGATGAATTACTTGACACTTGTCAAGTGTCCTAATGCATACAGAATCCAAAAATAATTTTTGTATGGTTCGTTTCGGAAATTTTAATTAATTACGAATTTCTGAGTTCATTTTCCAATTTTGTTCTTGAGGCCGAAATCCTTGATGTTTAAAAAATTGTCGAAAATTAAGAACGGATTTCTGATAAATTACTTGACAATTTTCAAGTATCCTAATACATATAGGACCCAAAAATAAGATCTGTACAGTTCGCTTCGGAAATTTTAATTTATTACGAATTTCTGAATGCCTCTTTGCAATTTTGTCTCTTTAGGCTAAAATAATTGATGTTTAAAATATTGTCAGAAATTAGCAACAGATTTCTGATGAATTACTTGACACATGTGAAGTGTCCTAATGCATACAGAATCCAAAAATTAATTTTGTATAGTTCGCTTAGGAAATTTTAATTAATTATTACAAATTTCTGAGTTCATTTTCCAATTTTGTTCTTGAGGCCGAAATCCTTGATGTTTAAAAAATTGTCGAAAATTAACAACAGATTTCTGATAAATTACTTGACAATTTTCAAGTATCCTAATACATATAGGACCCAAAAATGAGGTCTGTACAGTTCGCTTCGAAAATTTTAATTTATTACGAATTTCTGAATGCCTCTTTACAATTTTGTCTATTTAGGCTAAAATCCTTGGTGTTTAAAATATTGTCAGAAATTGGCAACAGATTTCTGATGAATTGCTTAACACTTGTCAAGTGTCCTAATGCAAATAGAATCCAAAAATTATTTTTGTATGGTTCGGTTCGTAAATTTTAATTAATTACGAATTTCTGAGTTCATTTTCCAATTTTGATCTTGAGGCCGAAATCCTTGATGTTTAAAAAATTGTCGAAAATTAACAACGGATTTCTGATAAATTAGTTGACAATTTTCAAGTATCCTAATACATATAGGACCCAAAAATAAGGTCTGTACAGTTCGCTTCGAAAATTTTAATTTATTACGAATTTCTGAATGCCTCTTTACAATTTTGTCTCTTTAGGCTAAAATCCTTGGTGTTTAAAATATTGTCAGAAATTGCCAACAGATTTCTGATGAATTGTTTGACACTTGTCAAGTGTCCTAATGCATACAGAATCCAAAAATTAATTTTGTATAGTTCGCTTCGGAAATTTTAATTAATTACGAATTTCTGAGTTCATTTCTGAGCAATACTGAAATTCGGATGAGCAATTATAGTAGTAAGTACAACACCGCCCCCTATCATGCACCGCATAACTCTATCCCTGGGACTATAGTAGGATTATAGTTATCAGAACCCACGAGCACGACTGGTGTGGGACTCGCCTTACTCATCCAATGAAAAAATAAATAAATACACACATTGATGAATAAATTATATTGGGTGAAAAAAATATAGATTTGTATATTAGGTACATTCCATACAAGTGAGCGAACTAAAATTTAGACTCTGTTCAAATTTGACATATTAATAGTACTTAGCAACTCCCAAGCGCCATCTGAGATTGTGTAGGCTGGTTATTTTTGGTATGCATGGGGGTGAATTATAGATGAGAATATAGGACACGAGTTCACATACCAGTGGCGACTCGTGGTTCATTTTACAGGAGGGTCAATTCGAATTATGGCTGTATGTTTATAAGGATAGGTAGGTACGTCACAAAAAAAATGCGTTTAAAAAATTAAAATTTAACGGTAACCAAAAAATTACTTGTACAGAAATCTGGACATAGAATATGAAAGAAACGCTGCACATTTACCGCTTCTTGTGACGTCATTTCGGGGGAGCATTCTCATTGGTTCGTGCGTTTCTCATCGGTCCGCGCGTCTAGTAACTTTGAATAGGGGTACACTATTTATTAATAAAAAAAAAATTGTAAATAGTAAATATTGAATGAACTTTGTGTTTCTTCGTTGTTATCAAGACGAATTTAAATGTACTTACTTTCTTGAAAGGAGTATATGTAAGTATTTGGAAATACTGTGCATGTTATGGGTCTGTAAAGCGTTATTTACGAAAGAACAAAGAATTGTTTTCAGCCATCAGCAAAGGGCATTACCCCATTTTAAGGATGTTTTTGTTGTGTCTCTTTGAGGAAAACGAATCAATAAACTGTGTTACACTGGATAGCTATTTCGTCAAATGGGGACAAAAATTCATACATTTGTATTCTATGTGAGGATATCTGGTTGATTTTCAGGGTTCGTAAAGGCAACCCGATATTGCAGTTGATTACAAGAGAGACTGCAAGAAGAAGAGGATAACGTGCAACTGCAAATAAAAAGAGCGCAGAAAACTCTTTTATAGTTGTTCTTTTGTATTTTTTTATGTAATAATCCTTTGAACACTGACAATAGGAAGAGTCGATATGCTGGGTTAAGCTAATTTATGTAGCAAATCCAGTCCATAGAATTTCTATTTGATTCCGTTTGATTTCAGTAATATTAATTTTACTGTAACCTGACCCGCTAATGACAATTCGTATTTAAATTAATCGTGAGAAATTTACCATGACGTTGCAGATATTTATATCCAACAACACATATTGATTTGTTGATTGAAATTTCAAGCCAGTTTCGCATACATAACAGGTTAATTAGCAAGCGATGTAGGGGAGGCTTTATGTTTATGAAATGTTCGAGAGGGATTTGCATTAAATATATCGAGCTATCAAGAGAATTTGTATGCTTAATTGTGCCGCGGCAAGATACTGAGATTTGAGGTTAAGTTAATTCTTCAAATTCATTTGACATTTGATGGCAGTGGTTCAGGTTACACCGAACTGGGATTTTATTTATACACAAGATCCGGCGAAAAATTGAAATTAACAATAAAAAAATGGGTTGTGGAGGCTAAATTTTTTTCGCATCTGTTTAAAAATTTATTTAATGAATTTTTGAAACCTTAAAATTATTTTTTAAACTTCTTGAATGACGTAACTTTAGATGCCACAATTAAGCATATCAATTATCTTGACCGCTCGATATTTTCCGCTTGGCATAAAATAACTTCGCGTAGACACTGTTTTTGTTTGCCGCGAAATAGAAAATAATAAAATGTACCTCGGAATTGCAAATAAATATATCTACAGATTGGTTAAAAGGCTCTACGATGTGTCATTGTGAGTCTCCACGAGTACTGGAAGCAATATGTCTAGACAGAACCGCAGTTGTTATTGCACAAAATGTAAAATAAACTTGTTGGGATTCCTTTCTCTAGCTTTTTCCTTTTTAGACTAGCGAACATAAATAATTCGGAAACGAACTGCTTTTTACTGTCACTGCTAAAATTAAAGAACATGCGCCAGTATCATTAGTTGCAAAAATTTTGCTAATTTTACTCTAGAGTTGAAAGATTTGAGCTTTGAAAACATCGCAAACGGTACATTAATCAATAAATCTATCTTGGAAACATTAAGCTCAAGAATATGATTTGTCAGATGCAATCAGTCAAACAATACTTATTTGGGTCCGGGCAGATGGAAACAAAGACGGTAAGATTTCATTATTGATTGGAGTGCAATGGACTGTTGAGTCTAGTCCTTATTGTCTCAGTTTTCCTTCCATTTATCAATTCGTGTCTTAATTTGTCTTGAATGATGATGATCTGTATTTGGATAAAATATCAGCTGATTAATTTTTTACGAATGTTGTAGGGATGTTTGGGTCTAGAAACTCAACTATAAACAGCTTCTTTCTAATCGTGTAGAACGGAATAAAAACAATTCTTTGGTTTAACAATCTGTGGTGAACATTCTATGAGGATCTGTTCAATTATGTAAGGTTGCCCCTTTTGTTTCTTAAATGTCCTTCTCCACGTAATAAGCAAAGTGCTCCTTTAACACATTATCTGAGAAGAGAGACTCCAATACCAAAATTGAAATTGAATAAGGGCTGACAACAGAGAGCCGATAAACGCTTTTACCAAAATGAAATAAAAAAAGTGCAATAAGGAAATAGAGTTATCACTGAGTTATCCACATTACTTTCATTTCACAAAAAATAGAAAAGAGTTCGAGAGGAGTAATAAAACACAAATACGAAGTAATGCAAACGGCATTTAGAATGAGATTTGTTATAGTTGCCCCAAACGGTATTGTGCACTGAAGCTATCTATTAGACGACCAGCGAAGTCGTAAGCTTTGTTTCTATGTTTTAAACCAGTTTGCCAAGGTAATTCAATCACTGAGTGATTTTTCGCTCGTGTCGGCAAGCAGCAGCAGCAGCAGTATGTATATTTATTACCTTTACAGGTTTATAAAGTATCCGATTAATACATTTCCCATAATTCAAATAAAATAAAATATAATATATATAATACATAAAACTAAAATAAATCAATAATTTAACACAATAACTAGCAGCTTTTTATCCCTTCCCACCTATTGTCCCTCTTCTCCACTCAAGCTTCTTCATCCATTCGATCCCTCTTCCGTCCTCATTCAAAATTTCTTCTCTACTCTCATCTCTCTCTCCCTTGTCTGTTTTCATCACCCCCCAGCAGCTCACTGAAGTACTCTCTCCATTCCTCCATAGTTCCATCACTCATTCTCTCTCTCTTTTTCTTTCTTTCCTTATTTATGTATCTCCATACCTCTTCTTCCGTCTTTATACCCTTCATCTTTAGTTCTTCTTCCATCCATTTCTTTTGCTTCTTCTCTTTGCATACTAAATTGTACCTCTTGCGTGCTCTCTTGTACTCTTCCTTGGTTGCTTTTTCTTTTTTCCAATTTCTTAGTTTCCTTCTTGCTTCCTGCTTCCTTTCCCTGCATTCTTTATCCCACCACTCGTTCTTCCACAGCCCCATCTTCTCTCTTATCTCTATTTCTTTTTTTCTGTTGCATTTCTTATGTTATCGCTCAGTTCCCTCACCTTTTCGTTTATTTCTGTTTCTTCGTATTTTGCCTCCCTAAGTCTTGCTCTATAATTTTATTTTCCTTCTTCCGTCCAAATATTCTTCACAATTTTTCTTCTAAACTCATTCACACTTCCTGTATCTTTCTCTCTTCCTTTTGTCTTCACCTCTAAAGGCATATGGTCCGACTCCATTCTTTCTCCCACCTTGAGTTTCTCTATTTCATTCCATGCTTCTTCATTTACTATAACATAATCAATAACTGTCTCCCCTCTTGATCCAATATACGTGTACTCCCCTTTCTCATCTCCTGTGCAGTTCCCATTAAGTATGTCCCACCCTCTTTCACCCCCAATCACCAAAGTTCCTTCTTCATGCTCTTTTACTCGCTCTTCTATTATTCTCTTCCACTTAAACTCTTTCGGCATTCTCTTTTCCAATTTTTCCCACCCCTTTTCTTCCACCCACGTTTCTACCACTACCAATACGTTAAAATTCATTGTCTTTGTTTTTTATTCCCGCTACGTTCCAGAATACTATTCTTATTTGCTCCTTTTCTCCTTTATTCCCCTCCGTATTCATTTTCCCTTTTCTGCCCTGTCGTCTTTTTCTGGTGCTCTTATTCAAAAATGTTCTGTATCTAACTCCGACTTTTCTTTGTCCCACCTAAGCCCTTTTCCCTCTATCCATATCTTTTTATAACCCACTTTCACCCGCTGTCCTTTTTGTCGCTCTTCTTTGCCTATCGTTTTTAATTTCTCCTGTATATCTCTTTCCTTCTTTGTCAGATCACCTTCTACGTATATTCTGTTTCCTTTTTTTTTCTCTTAGTTTTCTTTTATTTTCCATAACTTTCCTCTTTTCCCCCCGCTCCCAAGTTCCGCCACAATCATTTTTCCTCCATTTATTTTATACATCTCTCTCACAGTCACTTTCTACCTCTAATTCAACCTTCTTCCATTTTTCCAGTTTTTTCTCGCTCTCGCATTCCTCTTCGTCCAATCCCGTTACTACAATATTCTTTTTTCTCACTCTTTTTCCTGCTCTTCCATTTTCTCCTCCATTTCTTTCATTTTTCTTTTAGTTCCATCTTTTCTCTTTCCCATTTTTCTTCCTTTTCACGCATCATAATTTTCAACAGTTCCAGTTCCCGGCTCATCTTCCGATTCTCTTCCTTTATCTCCCCTACATCCGCCATAATTTTTTTCAGCATCTCTTTCATTTTCTCATCCATTGCCTTTTTAACGGGAGATCTTTCCACTTTCTTACTTTTCCTATAGGGGTTAATCCTCTCTTCCGATTCTCGTCCTTCTTCTCTTTTTCTTTTGTAATCTACTTCTCTCTCGCTCTCACTACCAATTTTTTTCATTCTATTTCTTTTTCACTTCACGCGCCGCAAAACACGTCCGCTCGGCTCAACTGCTCGAATCGGAATCCTCGTGTCGGCAAGCATTTTTTCGTATTATTTTAACATCTCAATGATTTAAACTTTTTATAGTTCATTTGTTGTTTTTTTTTTCGTACGAATCCCGTAAGCTGAGCAGACGCAAGGCCGTAAGGGTCTCTGCCAGTTGTTGTTATTATTATCATTTCATTATCATTGTTATTTGTTGTTTTTTTTTTCGTATCGACCAGAAGGAGCTCCCCGTGATTCCGACCTTCACGAGGTTCCTTGCTGGTCAGGTCCTGTTCTTACATCATAGCCACTCCTCAAAACCATGAGGTCAGCAACTATGAATCCCGTAAATCATGTGCCCTGAGCAGACGCCACGACCCCAAGATGACCGCCTTCTGCATTCCAGCCGCAAGATTCTCTGCCGGTTTACGTTTATTTATGAGTAACTTGAGTACAGCCTCCTAAGTTCAAAGAGCAGGTCTTGATATTTTGTCCGCTTTTCCTCCTCCTTGACGCAGATGTAATTTTCTGCGGGAGCGGAAAATTCAATAACAAACATCTGCTTGGAGGAGTGGTCCAATAGAACCACGTCAGGCTTGTTCGCTGTTATCTGCCTGACGGTAGAGAACGAGAAGTTCCAATAGATTCGGCACCTTTCGTTCTCCACAACGGACTCAATATCGTTCGGGACATAGGGCAGCACTGGTTCTGGGACATAAGGCAGGCAGGCCACATAACATCTTGGTGAGTAGCGCCACCACCTTGCCGAGCTGAAGGTGCAAATCGGAGTAGCTCTTGGCGCACCTGGGAGGTCAAGTCATCTTGACCCCAGTACCGGCCGGGATTCCTTTTGGCTAACAACCAATCGAAACCCTAAACTGTTGTTACTACCCCAACAGGGAAAGACCCCCACGACCGGTCCCAGTCGGATAGGGACCAAGGTGACGGTGGTGGGGTCTCGGAAAACGATTCACCCGTTGACGACTCTGGCAATGCCCATGGTCGCTTTGAGTGGACCAACACTCTAAGGAATGACCTGCTCGACTGCTACGAGACGAGCGAGCCGCGGCGAAGGGGTTACATGGCAAGGATGCATGCTCTGTGGGGTGAGAAACACCCGGTGCATCACTTTTTCGCGCCACAAAAACTCCGCGACTATGTGGCCTATCTTCGTCGCATTCAATATGAGAGAGCACCTGAGCAGTTGGTGGAGTTACAGCCGGACGAGCCGGAGATCCACAACGCTGTTCCGGTAAATTTGGAGATGCCTTCGAACAGAAAGTCTCTCCACAAAATTCCACCACCCAAAGCCGGCGATGTAGTTGCAGCGGACGAATCACTCGATAGGAACCTCCCTGAGGACCCAGACATCCTGCTCCTGAACGAGATGGTCTATCGAGAGGCGACGAGGCTTTCTTCTTCGGTCCCACGTGGTCAGAGCACTGAGGCTGAGAGGAAATTCGAATGTCGCCTTGAAAAGATAGACAAGAAGATAGGAACCGCTAGGCAGGATATTTCTCAAATTCAGTGTGTGATGGAATTCATCAAAGAGATGAAATCTTTCACGCCAAAAATCCGGCGCATCGCGCGTCATTTTCGCCGGACCCATCATACACTGAATGCAGTGGTGCTTGCTGTTGAGAAGCAGCACTGCATGGATAGAGTTCGCAGTCTTGTGGCTGCAAGAAAGTCCCTGGTAAGGAGTAGGCAAAGGTTGGTCGAGAACAACAAGTTCAAGACAAATCCTTCGAGGCTCTTCCAGCGGCAAACTCTATCCCAGAGAAATTGCCGGCGGTGCAGGATGTCGAAGTTTTCTGGAGGGAAATATACGAGGGGTCGAAACCGTTGCGTGAAGACACTCCAGCCCTTCGTAAGAAGTTCTCAATTACGACCAGTGGTGTGCAATTCGATAACCCCGGAAGAAATTGGCGAGACCCTTAAGGGAATCAAAAATTTTGCCGCACCAGGCCCGGAAGGAATTAATACCTTTTCGTGGAAGAAATTCCGAAGTACGCATAAGCGTCTGGCCAAGGTATTTAATTCCTGGCTTAATGGTGACCGGCCCATTCCGGAGTGGGTTGTCGAGGGGCGAACCGTTTTACTACCTAAAACGGGTGATTTGTCTCAGCCTCCAAACTACCGGCCAATAACTTGCCTAAATGCGTGCTACAAGATTTTCACCAGACTCCTGTACTACCGAATATTCCACGCTATTAACCCGGTGTATTCGAAAATTTTCGAACAGCGAGGCTGTAAAAGGGGCGTGGACGGCTGCAAAGAAAACCTGCTGATCGATAGGTGCGTCACGCAGGATGCCGTCCAATATAAGCGCAACCCATCTATGGCTTGGATCGATTATCGTAAGGCATTCGACACAACATCTCACGAGCTGATTATTCACTTGCTCGAATGTCTTGCAATACCCGATACACTGGTGAGATGCATGAAACAACTGCTGTCACTCTGGAAGACTCGGTTCTTGATAACATCCCGACGGGACCGAGTTCAGACAGAGTTGATATCATTCAGAAGAGGAGTATTCCAGGGAGGTTCCTTGAGTCCTCTTCTGTTTTGCATCTCACTGTTGCCGCTGTCCGTAGCCTTGCGCGGTGCAAAGGGTTATAGCTGTGGTACACCCGGTAACCGGAAGCATAAGATCACGCACTTGTTTTACATGGATGATTTAAAAGTGTATGCTTCCGGAAAGCAAGAACTGACGCAGTCATTGCGCACAGTGCAGGAGTACACAGATGCTATTGGTATGGAGTTCGGTTGGGACAAATGCGCTCAGGTTCATCTCAAAAGAGGACGATGCGAGTATTTCGATGAAGATGCTCAACTCATTGACGGAAGCGTTCTGAGACATCTGAACGCCGGAGAGACTTACAAGTACTTGGGTGTGGAGCAGTGCCACATCCAAGCGTCACACCAGGTAAAAAAGTCTCTCTGCGGCAAGTACAAAAATCTACTCCGACGAATCTGGTCGTCAGAGCTTTCGGGGAAGAACAAGATTTTTGCCACAAATATGCTTGCCGTTCCGATCCTGCTCTACTCATTTGGAGCAGTTAAATGGTTAGTGGATGAGTTGAAGCAGATTGATCGGGATACTCGAAAAATGATGCATCTACAGCGCAGTTTGCATCCAAAATCGTCCGTTCCGAGGTTATATCTTCCACGAAACCTGGGAGGCCGAGGACTTTTGAGTTTGGAGTGCCTTCATAACAGGGTAATCTTGGGTATAGCCTGTAAGATCATCCAAAGTTCGGATCCCTTGTTGCTTCTTGTCAGGGATCACGAGAGGCGGGGAGTCGGGGCATTTTTGTTTAGGGCAGCACAAAGAGCAGCAGATGAACTCGGTCTTGACTTTGACGTTGAGCGAGCTCGGCCACATTCTATTATATAGATAACTCAATGCATAGTGTTTTCTTCAAGAACATTGAAAACCTTGGCTTATCCAAAAGGCATACATTTGCCTTTCTGAGATAAAGTGGAGTGAAGTCTGAGACTGAGGGATTCATTTGCGCTACGCAAGATGGTGTAATTAACACCTTGGTCTATCGCAGCCGCGTGATGGGTATAGAGGTGCCGAATGTGAGCTGTAGGGCTTGTCACAGGGCCCCTGAAACAGCAATGCATATATTGGCGGCATGCCCGGTGCATGCAGCTTCGGCCTATATCCATCGCCACAATGCGGCATTGAGAGTGTTATACTTTCATTTAAGACACCATTATGCGATAGACCAGACACCAGTGCTGCCCTATGTCCCCAACGATATTGATTTCTTGTTATTATTATCATTATTATTATCCATTATGTGTTATCACTAGTTGGATGAATATAATCAATAAAATAACACTATCACGTCAATAAATACTCGGATGTGGACACTTAAAAATAAAATGTATCCACTTGTTCGACCCGCTTGCAAATTAATTCCTCCCTCTATCACACGCAGATGCATCGATGAAGACAGACAGTTTTTTTTTGCGATGCAAAAACAGTTTCGTATTCAGATGTTTTTCAATTCTGAGGCCATCACAAATTAAGTGGTCTGCTTTGTTGAAAGCGTGCCACAAGTTTTGCGGTCTTACTCATACTATACCATTCCACTGTACATTCCATAAATGTCTGTATTACACAGCACAATCCTATCCAATTCTAAACCGCCAATTAACATCTAAATTAATTGGAAGCAATCTAGAATCCGGTATTATATTTATGCGGACCACAGATATTGATTTGTTTGTTTCAAATTTCAATCAGTTGCTCCACACACGACGGGTTAATCACGGTTACTATACTCCACACTTGCTCCGGAGAGATTAATCTTGCTAATGACATGGTGCGAGTGGGCAAAGTTACACAATATACAGAACAATGTTTTCAATCATCAACATGGATTAATGTTGGGTTTTTGTTGTAATAACCTGAAGCTTTAAAATTTATGTCTCTAGTTTCAAGATAGAATAATGCGATATCTCATAGCGCCAACAAAATGAGAGAAACGGCAACAGGCCGTAAATAATACTTTCGCAAACGTCCTGAAAATGAAATTTTTGGTGTGCTGTTATTTATCGATGTAATAACAGTCATAAAAATGTATCATTCGTCATTAATCCGTGTCTAAAATACGCCGCACGCAACCAAATATTTTTACATATGGGGTTATTCACGAGGGTCCATCACAGGCCAGCAAACCGCAATATACATTTGAATTAAAATATTAAAACATGCGTGAAATTAAAAAAAAAAAACTAGACGTGCACTGATTCTATAGTCAAACTTTAAAGAATTTTATCCCGATACAGGCGCGGAGTGGAAAACGGAAACCTAGGGGGTTGCACTGTACTCATCCCAAGGTGTCACCAAATTTTTTTAGATACATTTCGATTTCACCCTGCATTTTTACATTTTTACATAATAACATTTTTTGTATTGATGCTGCAATGAAATTAATTTAATTTTTATGGTATTATTTTTAATAGGTGAGACTCCATTTGAATTGGTAAAAAATTAATCAAATTAGATTTTTTGCATAGATAAACTTGGTTGGAGTACATTCACTTTTTGTCCGACTTATATTATGAGAACCAATCGATCTTTGACATCTGTGACAAGACTGTAATTTGCATTAAAAAAAAAAAAAAGATTGTGGAAAGGCAGTTTATAGATACCATGCTATAACGAAAACATTTTCACCAACGTAAAAATTCCATCGAACGTATCAATTACCGCTATCAAGTGACGCATGAATGGAACCATCCAAACTCCTCAATGAGTTTAGTCATCAAAGAAATAATTATTCCGTCCACGCACGTGTAATTAAACCTTCATTTTTCACACGTGACGGCCAAAATGGTCTCCATTTTTCACGGTGAGTAATTCCATTCATACTCTTTGGAAACTTTCCTTTTCGTAATGAATTTTCCACTAACGCCAGAGATTCCTTCCATTATCTCTGTAGATATTGCGTTTCAAACAGTCGGCAAAGAATTCCACAACGTTGTCCAGATTGATTTCTGTAATAATCGTCACTTTTCACATTACGTTTATTATTAACGTTTTAATTCGTCGTTGACCGACGCTGAGTGCTAAAAATATTACTTCAAAGGGTACAAGAATAGAAGGAATCAATTGAAGCGGAGCAAGGTCAAGATTGTCGTTGACACGAAGGGGGAACACACCTGGAGTTGAATTGGCAAAGTTTCTGACCGAAGAATTGTTAGATATTTTTTATTGCCCATTGCGTTTACACAACAGAAGGAATAGCTATTTATGTAACCAGTTATGAAATGCAATGTTTTGTGTAACGAATGGAATTTTTGCGGGACGAGCGAAGCAAGTTAAAATTAAAAAAATAATATATTAATTATTAACCTTTATAGAAACCTGTTTTATCTTACAAAGACTTTGCATCTTCTTCCGCTGTTCCAGCTGTTAAGAATTAAACACTGTAAAGGAACTGACATTTTATTTTGTCCACCAGCAACTTTTTATTAAAAATTTGTCTTTTTGTGGCTACAAATTATAAATGTATGTATGTATTTATATGTAACTTTACGTGAAAAATATTCTCTTTGACCCTTTACATGTCAGCTTTGTAGGGAATTACATTATGTCCACACTATTCAAGCACACATTACTATATCTTTCACACCTGTTTGTGTTGACGTCGAGAAGATTTGGAACTTTTATTTATCTTGCTTCTTTTTTTACACAAGACGTTTTAAACTTCAATATTTTGGCTGCTGTTTATCTACACGCTAAAAATGAAGTAATATTTTACTAAATGTTTGCTTCTCTCACATCGTGTTTTATTTGTCCTTTTAATGTAAACTCATTGAAAACATATTTTTAGAATTTTGTGTCGGCAGGTATTGGAAAAGTTCGCTATTGTAAAAGTTTGGAAACTTGAGCGGCCAGATTTTTCTTCTGAAATGTAGCAAGGTTTTTCATTAAGTGACACATTTTGCTTGTAAATTATAAATTTCGCATTGTTTACAGGTTTCTGCTTTAGACTGTCACGTAACTTCGACTAAACTATAGATGAAAAGAGGTTATTATATAAACAAAGGTGAAATATAGCAAAAATTGACGAGGTGTTTCCTAAACATCACCTGTACGGCTTAGAAGTTTAGAACGACGTAAAATAAATGTCAAGAAATAAAATCATGTGATGTTTTTCACAAATTAATGCACAATATTTTCTTAATGATAATATTATTATCAGCAGTCAGCAATTACAATGTGCCTTAAATGATAATACCCTTAATGGTGGATGTGCTAATATTTCTGTGGTTTGACGTTTAATTTTGAAGTGAAACTTCTTTTCGCTGGTGTAAGCCTAATTCACGCCCGACACGAAATTGAGTAACGTTCAGTAAATAATATCAGTGGGGGGATATATTTTATATTGTCCCTCTTCTCTCCGTTGAGAGTGGTGAGTAATTTTAGTTTTTTTATTATTAGGGTTATTCTTATCCTTATTTATTCCGATTTTTTGCTTCTCAATTTCTTATAATCTGCTATAACTTTTTGCATTTTATCTTGATGTCTATGTCATTTATCAATTCTTCTGGATGTAAAGCTTCAGTGTCACTGACTCTAGTAGTGTTTGGTACCTTTGGATATTATTTTGGCAATGTTGATTCTCTTAATTATCGTGGTAATGAATTAATATGAGTTTTATTTTATTATTTGTACATATTTTGTTTTCGTCCCTTCTGAACATTACCTACCATAATATGGCTCCCTTAGATTTACGTTCCGTTTACAGTTTCTCAAGTTGCCCAATTATCTCAGGTTTCTCGAATATCCAGCTATCGAATTTCAAGTCTCAAGTTTCATTTAAATTTCAAAATTAATCTTCCATTGAAGAAGTTAGTAATATTTTATATAAAATGTTTGCATTGCCCACACAAGTCAAATTTTCATATCCACCAATTTTGAAACTTTTTAAAGTGATAAATGTTAATATCTATAGCGTCGCATCCACTATATATAAGTCTGGAGAAATTTACAAAATTAATTAAAAAGTACTTGTAACTCGAGAGGATAACTTTAAAAGCTTTATGCTAAAAGCATAAGAAATATGGATTTCGAGAAAAACATTTCTAATTTATTCATTTTACAATATTCTTGCAGAAAACAAGTATACTGGTGCTTTAAGATCCGGACCAACTGATACAATTGAGACCAATAATCTTTAATGCATGCAACGCTATAACCTTTTAGATGTTGGAAAATGAATTTGAATTGAAGCTGAGGGAGAACACTTGGAACATTTGCTGTAATTTTCAGTAAACCTACATTCTTTGTTAGTGCTTTATTTTCTTTAAATTACAACAATTTAACATGAGAAACATATGCGTCATAATGTTTAGATCATAACCTCAAATTTTACTGTGAGTCAATTTGCAGGCTGGGCCATTGCATAAAAAATAACCCGCCTACTATAATTTATAATTTAAATGATCTCATGGTACAACTGGACATCATTTTTTGACATGCCTTCAAAAAATCATTGTAATCGATACTTTATTGTTAACTGTATTGTCAACGGATGCTGATGACGTTACGTGTCATTTAACATTTGTGAGTGACACACTGACAATAGCTAAAAATAAGGTTATGATATAAAGATTGCTTTACATATTAAATGCCAATGTCACAAATGATGTCCAATGTGGAGTGTCCCCAACTGTATGTATTTACAATGTTAAAAATAATATAAGTAAGCTATTAAAGAAAGTATCTTAGTGAAGAAGAAAAATAATACACCTCACAAATATATTTCCCCCAACAATGGGGTCGTCCCCCTCAATTGAATTTGACCCATTCAACTATAGCATCTCATAGACTATGTAACATGAAGCCCTAAAACATGTTCTGTTGTTTTATAAAATTGTTTTGTAAAATAACAGAGCGTATCAAAAATCGCAATTTCGGCTAGCAGTTTCAAACGCTGTACATTTACCGTCTCTTGTGACATCATTTCGGGGGAGCATTCTCATTGGTTCATGCGCTTCTCATTACTCGGCACGTCTAGTAACTTGATTTTTGTCTGGTGAATTTTGTCCCGTGTTGACGTCACAAAAAGGCGCGCGTTTCAAATAAGACAAAAGTTTCCGATTTTTTTTCACCTAGTAAACGCGTGATTTCGTAAAATAAAAAAATAGGGGTATAATATTTTTTTGTCTAGTTTCTAGAAATAGGCCAGGCGACGGAGAGTTCAATAAGGAAATAATTAGTGGAAAGCTGGAAATGGACTTAATCTCTTTATTTGGACCCACTTATTACTGTCCTAAGTTTTCCCCCTCGAGCGAAGTCGGCGTTGGCCCTTATGGCCCTAAGAAGGTACAATTTTTCAGTTTATTGCAAATATCTCTTAAAGCATCAACTTTATCAACAAAATACTTATTAGCAAAAATAATCTAGAGTAAATTTGCAACAAAAAAGTTCTTTACCGTTTGTTTCTAAAGTTAACCGTTACGGTGCTACGGCCATTCAAAGTAGAGCCGTTTTTGGTCCTTGCGGAAAAGTTATAAAAATCACATGCTATATCAAAGTTTTTACATGTTATAAATAATTTTGAACATCCCACCTATACAAGCTGTTAACTTGTTACAATTATAACTGCGATATAAGACAAACAGTTCGGGCTAACTATAGTCCAAGCAAATTAGAGAAAAAAACGACGAATAGAAGAAATAATTTATAAAGTTTTGAAATTTTGGTTATGAACTCCCAGCAGGGACCCAAATAAAAATCCGAAGAGTTCTCACCAACTTTTTGCTTGCAAATTTACTCTAGATTATTTTTGCTAATAAGTATTTTGTTGATAAAGTTGATGCTTTAAGAGATATTTGCAAAAAACTGAAAAAGTGTACCATCTTAGGGCCATAAGGGCCAACTCCGACTTCGCTCGAGGGGGAAAACTTAAGACAGTAATAAGTGGGTCCAAATAAAGAGATTAAAGCCATTTCCGGCTTTCCACTAATTATTTCCTTATTGAGGCTTTTTTTTCGCTCTGTCGCCTGGCCTAAAAAGCTGTTTTTGAAAATTGTGGGACGACCCCATTAACGCATAATGTAATATTACTCATTAAAGAATTAATGAATTAATTTTGGTTTAAAAAATCTCCTCTTCTAAAACTGTATACGTAATTCTAACTTAACAAAAAAGTTCCAGGTTTGTTGTCTTTTTTATAAAGTAGCTCCGAATTGGTCAGTATTTAAGGGTAGGCAATATAATTAACAAAATGGAAGCTATAAATTGTTTCTATGACAATTTATGTCACGATAACAGAGTGATAACAATACTCCAAGAAAGTCATATTCAACAAGATGTTGCAAATTGATTGAACGGAAATGGTTTTGCAACGTTTTAGACACACTCGTGAATATGACCCGGCGAAGGTCATAGACGAGTACAAACAAACAATTCGAAATTGCCTTAGAGATGATAATATCCGCATCGAAGTTCCTCCTCGCGCCTCACTTCTCACCGGGGAACATGGACTTGCCAGATAATAATTTTCTAGAATTCGGAGTAGATGAGGAGAATGCGATCATGGTTTTATTATATGACGAGGCCAGATTTATTTTATACTCGTGAAGGTGGAGGTGACCCTGTTTATTCAGTGTAATTTTGGGCCCTCAGTACTGATATCTTAGTACCTCATGTATAACTTTGCGGCCCATATTATGTTGGAGAAGATTTCATTTTTGTCCCTGACTTAAATTCGATCCAACATGTTTTGAACCACAAGGGCTACCAGCTTATTGAACACGAAAATGCGTTAGTAGAAGAATGGGAAAATTTAATTATCAATTGAATTAAAAGTATTCCTCGACGCTTCAAAGCCGTAAGAAAGGAACGTGGAGGACGTTCAAGATATTAAGTCTTATTTTGAATTCTTGTGCTTTCAGAATAATTGTTTAATTTGTTGCTTTAAAAACTAAATATATTGTATCTTTCTACCTAAATTATATTTTTTCTTTATGCTAATGACACTTATGAAACGAATTCTACAATTTTAGCATTATGCGTTAATTGTTGGGGGCTTTTTGCCAATTAGGCAGTGTGATAATGTGATTGGCCAAATTTAAACATGTCAAGTATGAAATGATCATTGCACGCATATAGGTCTTAGACATGCATCTGTGACTCACCAGAAATATTAAAAATAATATCTCTCCTAAACAAGCAGCTTATGTGCTTGTTTTTATCATTTTTTATCAAGTGTTGACTTTGACGACCTGCAAAAATTTTTATGAGAAGGAAAGTTAGCTGTGTGGATGAAAAATATTCTGAGGTAACTCCAAATTCTGTCTTTACTAAAGATCTCTTTTTTCTTTGATACACTTTTTTTAGGGAAAGCTAAATCTTGCAACTGGTTTTACGTCATTGTTTAAAACACCTGCACTGAACTTTGTAAAGCTATGCTTTGACGTTCTTTTTTGAATAAACTCGTTATATTTGCCCTTTTTAGTGGTTAACAGAAATATCGAGCAGTAAGAGTGAAATGCCGACTACGACAAGGGTAAAAAACTGGGTCAACTGGGAAGCACTATAAGTGGTCATTAGTTCGATTACCTGACAAATCCCACACGAGTACAACAAGAAAAAGAGCCAAACACATCATTTAAAATATTAACACTGGAAATAGGGATTCTCATGTTAAATTTTCTACCCCACGTTAACTTTTGTTAGGATAAAAATTCGGACTTGAATTTTTTACACAATATAATTCTTCTTTCAACTATACTAAAAATTATGCCTCTAACATGAAAACAGTGCTTAAAAGAATTAAATTGTTTATGGATTTTTGTCAGTATTATTTAGAATTTGAGATATTTCAAAACTGTCGAATTTGGTCTCGAGAAAAGCCCTAAATTATTCGAGAAACGCATACTCAGTGGCCTAGTAAAGTAAATGTTTGGTTGGGAATGTTGGGTAATCAAATAAGAGGACCATTTTTTATTGACGGTGCTCTCAACGCTGAAAAATATTTAGACATGCTGATTATGGTGATTAGTTAGCTGAGCAAAGAGCTAATGGTCAGATCATCTTTCAACACGATGGTGCTCCTCCACATACAGTAAGAGCAGTTTTGCCAATGCCAACTTTCAACAGCCACCTAAATAATACTTCAAAAATCCGTGAACTATTTAATTTGTTTGAAGTCCCCTTTCTTATTTTAAATGCATAACTTTTAGTGCGATTGAAAGAAATTATATTATTATAAATTATATTGTGTAAAAATTTTAATTCCAAATCTTCATCCAACAAAAGTTATAATGGGGTAGAAAAATTAAGATGAGAATTCCTATGACCAGTGATAAAAAAAAACGCACTGTATATTTCAAAATAGCCTCACCGTTTGAAGGGAGTATGAATTATATGACCGCTGAAATGCAAATTTACTAAGTTCAAAGGTGAAGTTCTGGCGCTTATAGAAAAACTTTTAATGGAAAAAATACTCATTCATAAAATTACACAGTAGAAAACTTCAAGTATGAGACCCGTGACCCAACAGATTTTTCTCTACTCCAGTTTCGAGCACAAAAGTTTTATTTGGGCCAAACCACCAAAGAACTAAGGTGGTGTCAAACTACGAATTCGGCATTTGAATAACAATGAAAAGGGGGTAGCTGCCGCTGCGCTCGCACACAAAAGCCAAAAAGTTTTACAATAAAATAGAGAAAGTGAAAGAACTCATTGCTCCCAACAGTAACATTGTTGGTGTCACAAAATTCTGACAACAATGGCATTCATACCTTCAGTTCAGAGTTTTAGAGGAAAGCCAATTCTCAATGAGATTTGCACGTGCATAACGATTGTGTTACAGTCTGACATATTTATGGGACAGCTATTTAAGTAGCCGCGGCTTGTTGTCTGCCGAAAATGTTAATAGCCGATACATTCCGCGTTATCTTATTACATTTTTCCGGCTCGTAACAACACGACGTGTAGGTTGACGATTATGTTTGACCCTTCAGAACGGAACTTAATAATGTTAAAAAGTTCCTGGGAAAGTAATAATTTATTTAAGATACACTATTAAGTTCCGTTGTAAAGGGTAAAACATAAACAAATATGATCGTCAACCTACATCACTGACTTACATGATCGGGAGGCGGAAATAGTATACAGCATAACAAGTGTAAAAAAGCCCTTTCGTACGTGTCGCACACGATACTTTTCCTACGCCTGTATTCTTTGCATTAAAAAAAGACGTTTGTTTTATTTAATATTTCTGTAATCATTTAAGTTTAACACAGTGGTAATAAGGTGAGTAATAATTAGTAAAAATTAGAGGATCTGACCCGGTATTTTATAGAAAAAGAAACACTTTCATGCACTTTACACACATCTCTTGACTCATGCGCCTTCGTGCACTTTACATGCATGCTGTCAAACGTCACGCACAACTTGATACTTTTGAATAAGACAATCAATGGCGAAAATGTCAGTTTCGGCTATAGACGTAGAAATAAATAAAAAAAAATTAAAACCTTTCACTAATTACTCGAAACACGTTGTATCAGTTAGACAGTATACCATTATTTCATACTTTTGGACCGACTGTATGTAAGCATCCATCGTCAGCAACAAAAATAATTATGTTTTAGCAAGGTTGACAATAATAATTTTATAGAGCCTATCATGATAAAAACACTCGTGTTGTTGTGTACAACATTTATTTAGAAAATAAACAAAACACAAAAATAAATAACCTGCGGTGGTATTTATGTAAATGGAAAGTTCCACTCCCATTATAAATAAGTGGGCACATCCTCCCCCTTTTCCATTTTCACCCCTACGCGCTCAATTCATTCTGAGCCGTGAATCGACCGCCCTTGAAAATATCGACCAATTATGCAACACGAGACGAGAACCAGCTCAAAACAAAAACACATCCCCTACTCCAACCATTCCAACCACGTGACTTACCTCCGCCATTCTTTTGACACAGATAGGGAAACCGCCAGATATTCCCCAATCCCACGGAGTATCCGATAATTGACAAGAAGAATTGCATCTTTCCGGACCAAGCCGCCCGATCCGGGTCCTGATCGCAGGCGCCGCTGCCTCTGGAAATGATGGAGCCTCGAGGTCCTTGGAGCACGATGGTGACTCCGGGTTTTCCGCCTTCCGGGCCGTTCCGGGAGTTTAGGGGCGCCAATTCGTGCCCGTTCCGGGCCAACTCCGGTGTTTTCGTCGACATGGTTACCAGTTGAGTTCTGGGTTTCACGAGACACGAATCGACACTGGACTGCTGAACGTCTTTGGATAATTTATTTATTTTTCGTATTTTTTGAGAAATGTTAACCCATGTTCGTTAATCGATAGACATGTGTTTGAAGCTATTTTCGGCTTTAACAGTACTGGATAAATATAGCGCGAGATGTTCGGAGGTATTCTGTAGACTGAACGGACGAATGTTGAGGCGTTCAGGACTCGCCGATCGGGTCGTTTCGTCCTGAAACGGGAGCTTTTGGCGGAAGGCAGTTTTGAGCAAATTGTGGGAATCGAGGAAAAATCGATTGGAAACGATGATGAGGGAAAAGGCCCCTAAATGCGTAGCAAAAGCACAATATTTTTTGTAATCTGTATCAGTTTTGAATCAAATAAATTAAAAATATAATTATTTGTTGGAAAGAAATGTCTGCGATTCCTTTGTGTTTGATTTATGTTGTTGCTGACAAAATGTGATTTTTCCTATTATGATTCAGCTTATCATGAGAAATAGCATTTTTAGATACATACAATGTAATCAATAAAATGTTCTAAATGTGGCACAATTTTTCCTGAAAGCAGTCCAACAGTCGACAATATCTCATTAGAAAAGTATTTTAGTGTTTGCATAATTGTGTATATCTGGAGTAGATTAATTAATTAATTGACTTCGTTAATTAATTAGGTGTGACATCCACAAAATTCCTAAAACTTATGGTGGACGGGGTTGGAATTCAATTTAATAATAATTAAAGTATGTACTTAGAGTAGTTTTCAAATTTGAACTTTATTAAAATTAAAAATACCCCCAGAGCAGACTATGATTGGGTTTCATGAAACTCGTTACTCTATTGTGATGCTTTTCATAGATTTTGTTTGTTTGTTTAAGTGTAATAATAAGGTACGCACATTATTAAAGCACGCATTGTGAAGAATTGGGTAATTACATGGTGCGTTAATAATGCAGTATCTCACGAATATCGTACAAGACTTTATCTACATCCGTAAATCGGTACCCCCCATAACCATTTATGTAAATCTTGTAAATCAGTGAATATTGAAAGAAGCTGGTTGAGTGTTTCGGTGTGTTTCGCTGCTTTTTAAGAAAAATCAAAAGATTAGTTCTTTAGTTACCCTACTGACTGTTATAGTTCCCAATGAAATATTTGTACTTTCTGGAATGTTTGGGATCATGTTTATAGATGAGCAATGTTTTAAGCTTGAGCTGGACCTTTCTAAACAATTTCTTTTCAAAACGATGAATGGTTGTTTTCAGTATTTTTCAAAGAATTAAGAAAAAAATATAACCGAAAGATTCAATAAAAACAAAAAGTAAAAAAAAAATCTTCCACGATATACAAGATCAATATAAATAATTATTAAAAAAAAAAACGATTCATTATTAATTAATTAACAAAGGCGTTTTTTGCCAAACATTTTTTTAAGAAACGATTTTTTTTAAATCATTATTTCCATTACTGACTAGATTTAAAAAAATATATAAAAAATTGAAAATCTTAAATAATGCATTTGCATACAACAATTTAATAAAAAAGTGAAAAAATTATTAATTTTTTTATTTTTCCAACGGGGATCTTTTCTAAAGCCTTCAAGGAACAGCTACAAGAAGGGAAAAAATTCCAGGATTTTAGTTTAACAATTATCAAGGCTTATATGTTAACTTTTAACAAGAACAATTACCGTAATTAACACATGCATTGTAAACAGAAAAATTTTGGTAATTTTTTTTTACTACATAGTAGCGAAAAAAATGTCATTTCTTAATATTAATATTTACTCCGTTAATTATTATTTTTTTGTTCAGGTGTCATTCTTTCGGCGCGGATGGGAACTGAGCTGAGTTTTTGCTTTTATTCGCAGCTAAATTAAAATTATAAATATTGCCGGGACAATTCCGGGAGCTGGGACTTTTTTTGGGAAATCTCCTGCTCTTTAAGGATCTTTTTTCGCATTTCGGATATCTAAAATTGTTTTTGAAATATTTGCAAAAAACGTAAACACCTTTTTTTTTACTTAATGTAATATGTATTTGCGGATATTGATTTTCAACTAAAAAATTGTTGGTGCAATTACGAATCGAATGACACCATCTCTATGGTAGATATTGACGGCAGCAGAGACATCCAAAGAAGTTTTATTTTCGCGCGCTTCTTACGTATTTTAATACACCGTAGTGTTAATAACCATCCTATGGAAAATAACAGTATTGTAAATCTAGAACTAGTCAGAAACAAAGTTAAAAGTAAGTCTAGCGATAACAAATGAACACGATCTTCAGTGTTTACAAACAACTGATTAAAACATTAATACAAAACGATCGTTGCAGTAGGTAACGTAAATTATAGAAACCGAGTCTGAAGTTGCAGAGTTAAGTATCTTGATGGTAACATATCTTCAGTGAGTCTTTCCAAATGTGTCTCCTTACCGGGAAGAGGATATTGGTTTTATGGATTTGGTTGCATATTACAAAAGATATGATTTTTTTTAAATGTTCCTCTCCCTACACTAAAATAAGTCGAAAAATTCTAACTTTTATGGGTTTTTCGCTTATAACATGAAAACTGTGTGTCCTACGTAAAAATCATTGAAACAAAAATTAAAACTGATAAAATTTGCTACATAAACCATATACCTAAGAAGGTACTAGGGTGAATCGTTGTCGAGGTATGTACCGATGAAAATCTAGTCCAAGCAAATAAAACTTTTTAGAAGAAATAATTTATATATAAAGTTTAGAAATTTTTGTTATGAACTCCCAGAAGGCACCCAAATAAAAATCCGAAGAGTTCCTACTCTCCCGGGGGAAGCGTCATCCACTTTTGCCCAAAAAAACGCTCCCGAACGTGACGTCATGAAGCCTTTCTGCCCTTTTCTTGTAAACGGTAACTCCGATGAGAAAATGTTATAGGACTTAATTATGTTCTCTATTAAATTCTGCATAAAATTGGTCTCATGAAGTTTTTGCCTATCTTCCACCCACCGCTCATCAATGACGTTGGAAAATGAGTTTAGTTTTAAGCGTACATAAAGAAACAACGCTCTACATACATACCGCTTTACACCATTTTTGCAAAATAAAAATTCTCCAATAAAAAAATCTAAAACTAATTTTAAACTTTCATAGTAAACATTTTTTATAATATTTATAATAAAACATATTATTAATTACAGTATTTATACCTGCTCACTACCAAATTTGTAAAAACCGTCAAATCTTGAGTGAAAAGGCAAACGCTTTTGAACAAATAATCTGTTTTTGTCTGTTCTTATTGTTGCCGGCACATCAAACACATTATGCACGTTTAGTGGGGACGTGCTTGTAAATAGACCTCCCTCATTACGCCTTTTTATATTCTGCGACTTGTCGCAAATCACCAAAAGTTACGTATTCATAATAGCTTCATTCGGAAGGGTAAATATCAGGTAACTAAGTTGATGGTGGTGGCAAACAGAAAAACATAACAAAGCAATAAAATAGGTATATCTGTGACAAAATTACAAATCCACAAGATAGTAATATAATAGTATGCAAACAACACATTGTATAATAATCATGAAGAGGGTAACAAATAAAGGAAGTTGCCAGAATTTCAATAATTTATGCAAACCCCTAATAAAAAGTAGGTACCGATAGACGCAGTAAAGACGATTGGTTGACCCAGTAAAATAAGTTCACACCCACGTCTCTATTGGAACAGCCTCCCGATTCTTATTTTTTAGCTCCATTTTAAGTAAAAACACGGGTCAAAATTTATTTTGGTTTTCGGATTCGGAATCAGCATAACGGCTTTCATAAATTAAGTCTCAATCTCATCAATTTTTTCCAAACTTGATTGGTTTTTAATTGTTTTATGCAAAACCACTAGCACTAGGATTTTCAAAATAACATAGAGTTAAAAGTGTGTCCTGTTCTTTGTTGTGTCAAAATTTCGTTGGAATTGCTTCAGTCGTTTTCCTTACATTGGTTCTCAAAGTTCTTATGGAAGAATAACACGGAAGGATCCCACCCTTAACTTGTTAAAGGAAAAATTGATAAAAAAAATGTCGAACCATTCTGCAGCAAAATCAAACTGCAAATCTCGAAACTTCTAATACCTAATTATGTCATAAAATTGATCAATCAATTATTACTAAATTATTATCAATTAAACATCCAAAAAAAAATCTAATTATCTGTCCGGTGCCAAAATACCAATATCTATAAAATATTATAGCATCATATTATAGAACTAGAATTTGATTTTGTTAAATCTGAATCTCTTTTGAAGCTCTTTGGGTGGAATTTCTAGTTGGGAGCAATCGCTAGCTAAGACCCTCTTAAATGCCATTTTGCCTAGTATAAGTAAAATATCCCAAATTGGTTTTTGACACCCGTTTTTGTAATCCTTTCTGTTTAAATGCAAAATTAGTGGAGGACGAACGATTTTTGTACTATTAATAATTTATAAACCAGAAGAATGTCGATAAATCCAAGTGGAGTAAATTTAAATATACATATCGAAGTCGAACTCCACAAACTTTAATAAGTGTAAAATTACAAAACATGTTTCGGCAGAACACTACTGCCATCATCAGCCCTAATTTAACAAGAGGTTAATGATACAATTGAATTACAGAGGGGTTCTTCTAAAATCACGTTGACGTAATTTTGAATTAAATTTGACGTTTAATAATTTACTCTGAAATTACTTAAAAAAATGAAGCAGAATTCAGAAACCATTTTAATATTTGGGGACATTTTATCCAGATATGTAGCAAGTTTGAACAACACGCAAATTAATTTTGTTTTTTATACTCTTAACTCAAAAACTAAATAAAATGTCCCAATATTTATAGTTTTTGAATGCCCAAAACAGTAAATATATAATATACTATTTTTTCGAATTTGGCTTTATTTAATTAAGAAAAACTGAAAATTTGTGCTAAATTGATGACTTTGGGACTTTTGAATAACACGAGTGGTATTTCAGTATAATTGGTATTTCTGCTAAATGACGTTTATGATTTAGAGGTTAGATGGGTTAGATTTGGAAACTTTTGATTATGCAGACACAAGCTGTACCTCACGTTTGATTGCCATTTTTTCAATTCTTGTTTTTACCAATGTTTACATCTAATCATGGAACGAAAGTCATTTACTTTTCTTTCGTTTATTTTCGTTCACATCGGTTCACATCTGTCATATGGCGCGATTAGTTGACGTCTATAACGTCATAACGTCGTTGTCGCGGTCACCTTGCAGTACAGTTGCAAAGTTGAAGGCAACATTAAGACAAGAAAAGTTACCAAAAACAGAATTATAATTTAGATCCTTATGATTCTGTTTTTGGTGTTATAATTTGCAAATTATGAAACCAAATTCGAAAAACAATTTTCTCATAATTAGCATAAGATTTTGATATACTTACGGTTATTGATTCATTTTTAATTCCAAAACACTTCAACAAATTTTTGTAATTTTAGGAATTTTCACTTTTAAAATACATCGGTTTTACTGCTTCAGCGGGAAATTGAAATATATGTAAAAAAATTTAACTGGTGCTTTATAAAGTTCAGTACAACATATCTGTGAAAATTTTAGTTAAAAATTTTAATAGGGCATAAACCCTTTAAACCATCCTAGTTGTGGCGTTCATGAAGCAATAAAGTAACAGTAGCAGTCGACATGATAAAAAACTGATCAGAAAACGCATAGGCTGGAGCACCGACCGATAAGATTTAAATTGGCACTTGAATTATCTGCCTCAATAACATTATAATAAATGCTCGAAATGACGCCCCTTATTTTGAACACATGCATGGGTGTAACGTGCACGATCAACCACCTTCACAAAAAAAGTTGCACGGTTTCAAATCGGGTGAACGCAGTGGCCAAGCACCATTTGGCCTATCCAGTTGTTATGAAAATTGTTATTTAGCCAATCGGAAACTTGTCGAGTGAAATGGGGTGGTGCGCCATCATGTAAGTACCACATGTTATGGCGCGTAGCCAAGGGTACATAGTCCAGCACATCGTTCAACGCACCAGTTAAAAACTCCAGGTAGCTATTAGCAGTCAGCCGATTGGGAAGCACGTGAGGTTTGATAAAAAAATCACGCCCGACACGCTGATTTTTTGACGAGTCCTTGTCGCTCCAAAGATGCGTGTTGTGATTGTTTTGAAGACCTTCACGTATAAATCCCGCTTCCTCCGTGAACAACACAATGTTTAAACAGTTTGGCACCTCTCGACACTTCTCCAACAACCTCTCGCAATAATTAACGCGATCTTGCAGATCTTTAGGTAACAACGCCTTTTGTACATGGTTCGGATGAAATCCTTGTTCTTTTAATGTTATGTGCACCACAAAATGTGACACGCCTACTTCAGTTGCCAGTCTCTTAGTGCTAATACCCGGACTTTCTTCAACACGTTCCAGAATTTGTTCGATCACGAAGATGTTGGACTACGGCCGTAAACATGAGGGAATCTGGAGTTGGACGCTCTGAATATCGTTCTATCGAAAGCCTACGTGCAAGAAAAGAGTTGCCCTGGTACTTTCGGGAAAGGGAAGCACGCACGGTTTCGGAGCTCGGTCAGATCTGAGGTGGACCTCCAAAAACAGGATAACATAGTTTTTGTCTGTTATTTATGAACTAAAGATATGGCTGATTTTATTCTAACAGTGATTATTAATGTCCGGTACAGTTTACTCTCACTGGTCATACCATAACATTGTATTCATAGAAATTTTCTATTAATACGATCCTCACGAACATATTTGATCACTTTTTCAGTATCACTTCCAGTCCAGACAAAACTTACAGTATATCACTTAAATGTCAGTACCGTGTTATGTCCATTTCTAGAATTTACCTATAAATTTATTTTCTTTTTCGCAATAAATGAGAAACCAAATTACCCATAAATCTTTTTTTTTTAATATATTGATTACACATTGAATTTTGGCTTAATAACTTTTGTCCTTAGATTTAAACGAATTTTTGAATTGGAATTTGTATGACGCGTACGCCATATACCACAAGATGACTGACACAACTAATTAGCCATATTGAAAGTCATCTGAGTTATGTTTACAAACCTAACGCTGATGGAATAGTGCAACAAGTTTGTGTAATTTTAAAAGCCAATTTTCAAAAAGGTATGTCATAAGTTTGACTTGTCAGTACAGTTGGTATTGGATAACTTAATTAATTATCGATTTCTTTTATCATAAGTAATAGATTTTTATACTTATTATTAACCTAAATAATATTGTAATTAGATGTTATCAAATTCATGACGAAATAATTAAAGTTGCTAATTAAATTTAAAATGTCAGTACCGTGGCTTTCAATACCATAAATGAGGCAGAAACGGAAAAACCATGCAAAGAGGAAAAAGTTGAGAATATTTAGACATCTGAGAAACTGATTGATTTTGGATTTGAATCGATATAATAATATGTAATTTTGATTTTGCCGTTTCTAGCGGTTCTCAAACAGTTTTGTCGAAATTTTCAAAATATTCTTATACCCAACTTTTTTTTTGGGAGAATCTGCACTTGCGGATCTACTATAGGTTTTCATATTTAACAAATCTAACCCATATATATAACCCATTGGACATAAGATTCGCAAACTCTTCAACGCAGCAAAATAAATGTGTGGACAGGAATGCTAGACACTCATCTGATAGCTACTTAGAGGTCTTACGTTTTGATAGATAGTGAATTTGGTTTCAACAAGATAGAGCACCTCCGCTTTTTGGAGGTCAGAAGGTTTCTTGAGAAGATTTTTGAGAGAAGATCCGGCTTGTTTGCTAAGGTCTACAATAATAGTCCAAACAATTTGGACCAGATACCATTGGAGGGGAAACAAAAATTATTTACACACGTGCTGTTATGTGCCAAATGGTGGATGGTAGTTTGAACATTTAAATTTTGGTTCAAATTATTATTAATAAATAATTAAATAATGATATTGATAGCAAGTAATTTTTGTTTTTATTTTGTTTGATTTGTTTTATTTTTTGATTAAAAATTGTGATCTATTTTTAAATTCTTATTGAAAAAACAGAAGTGTTATTTTGAGAGCTCCATCGAAATTATTCAGCCAAAAAAAAGGCTAATAACTTGAATGTACTTATTCTTCCCAAAGTTTCCAATAACTATACAAGAAAAAGGCATCTAAGAATGATTATTTTCTAATATTTCAATTTCCATGTGAATATTGGCATCCACAAAATTATCAAAAATATTAAACAGAATGTACAAGTAAGAATAATTTTGAATATTTTTAAAAATCTGCCTCAGATGGAATTACGATTGACGAAGGAGTGGGGAGAGAGAGGGTGATCGGGGTTCTGTGCTTTACCGCCCGGTCCCGAAAATCCGAAATTTTACATCATTCTACATTTATAATTGTTTCTAATTTATTATTTACGACAAAAATATGAACGTGGGAAGCACAATAAATGGGACAATAATTTTGCAAGAGAACATTTTTTTTTTCTTTAGGGCTTAGATTTGGAGAAACGGCAAAAATCGCATAACGTGATTATTTTTCATTGGACGTAAAGTCGAGAAAAAAGAGTTTAAAGTTGCTACAAGATAGGAAACTCAATGCTATTGCAAAAACTGTTTATTTATTTTTGACCAAAAGGCTACAGAGAATGTTTTGAAAAAATATCAGAAAAAAATCAAAACATGTATCAAGTAATTCACTATATCGAAAAAAATTTAATAACTTTTTTTTTGCACAGGACGATTTCTTGACGAATTCATATTAAATGTATTTAGGGCATTAGCTTTTATTCCTGAAAATTCTAGCTTTGTGAAGGCCCACAGGGTGACACATTTAAGCTAGACTGGCACTTTACTATTATAGGAATTGAAACTGTTATGGGCGAGGTATCTTTACTTTGGATTAATGTTTTATTATTGTTTAATTTTTTTTTCCGATCTCTAAACTAGGTTTTGTGGAATTCACATTGGGAAATATGTAGAACCACGTCACCTCTTTGTATACGTAGGATTTCCTTGCAGGCATTGTTATACTGATGTCATCGGCAGCCTCGTTCCAAAATGCGCTTTTAGCCCCACTCTGGCGGGAATACTTTGTTTTACATAACCCCCATAAAATGTAAAAAATGTTTCATCTTGCTTATGAATTATAGGAGCATCATCTGGAGCAAATATTGAGAACGTCGCTTTGGGAGTTTCAAAATTAACCTCACTACTAAAAACGAATTATCATTAATTAAAATTGCACAAAGCATTATTTGTAAAACAAACAAAAACTGTTTTTTTTTTCAGAATATGTCTAGAAACTTCCGTTTCATTGTTCCTTTTTTAATACGCAATGTAACCTTTCGCTACGCCGGTTGATCATTACCGACCTTCATGCCGTTTGAAAGCTGCCATTGTCGGTGCTCCATCTTCTCAAGAGTAAGACATCCATCGAATTGGTATTTCCAAAAATATTTCGCTTCCCATTGCTCCATTGTTGTAAATTATTTAAATTACGTTTAGTACATTAGGGTTCTGAAAGTAGGAATTTATTGATGAATTCGAAGAACCAACCTAAAAATATTTTTGTGAACAATTTGTAATCTAGCAGGCTGGTATACAGGGTGATTCACGCAGTATAGTAGATATTTAAACCTCAAATTACATGGCCCATAAACGTAGTGTTGAGGAAATTAAAACATGTTTAATGTAAAGTTGAAAAATTAATGGCAACCACTAATGCACTCAAAACATTTTGATAGTCACTGGATTTATTTTGGGCAAAAAAATTACTATTTACGATGCTAACTATTGTAAACATCTTGGCCTTTACTGATGAACCCTTTCCGACTGACAAAAACCACTTTTGCTTTCAATTGAAAAACATAAAGACTCACCTGAGCCAACGTACCATTTATAAAAATTCTTCGAAATGACGACAGCCCTGGGCATTTCGCAGATACATACCCCACTATCTTTCGGTGTTAATGTCATAAACAAGATGTTTCATGTGGCCCCACATGAAAAAATTCCAACTTTCGTGTAAATTTCGTGCATTTGTTGTCTATGACCCGAGCGTCCGCTAATAAATTACACACTCAGATAGTTCGCACTCAGATAGTTCCATAATATGATAATAGACATAATTAGATCGGTCACAATTTGAAAATAAAGGCATTTTAAAATGTCACTGTCAACAGTTAAAGTAAAACTGAAAGTAATTAATTTTTGTTTAGGCCAAGAGATTACTAATGGTTCTTCAATCATGCTTGCGGTTCTCAATCGGTTTTGGCCTAAATTTTAAAACCATAATTATATCTTGGGTTTGTTTTAGTTAGAATTTTATTTTATATTTTTCAGACTGTCACAGGTTGAAATAACTACTATACTTCGTGACTCACCCTGTATACCTACTTGGTGAAAAAATGTCGGTTATTAACCAAATTTGAATAAACATTCAAAGTGTCAAATGATCTGTGTACGAATTCGGAACTTTCCCGATATGACCTTATCGAAGAGGTTCCACTGCACCCCGAAAAGGTAGGAATATGAGCGTGTTGAACTGTCGCTTAATTAAATTAAAAGTGAGGTTAGATATAGATTCAGATGTCAAATTAATAATTGTCAGTTTGATGGCACGTTCACTGCCAACTTAGTTAGCTGCAGAATTTTGACGTGCAAAGACTACTGGATGTATGAATCATTTATGGATAAGCTGCATAAGCTACACTAATTAACATGTGCAGTCGTTTTTCGTCTAAATCGATCTTTTGTGTCCGTTTTGTCAAAACTTTCTTTCAGAATTAGGTCGGGACCAGCTCCGGATCGAACTCGAAATACGACATTATTGATTATCTCGATCGTGCATTTGCGGTCTATTCCGCGACGTTTCGTGTTCCCGGACCCAGACATCCACGGAGCTTTTGCGTATATCCGGATCCTCGACGGAAAATTCCACTTGCATGTCTCTATTATGTTATTATTAAACGGCGACCGGTTTCGACAATACTCGTTCTTTAACAGAATTTGCGAGCTTTGTGTTTCGCCACACCTGAAAGCCCCATTTCGAGCTTGATTAAATTTAACGACGCAAAGCTGGACGAAAGTGTGCCTCGGATGTAATTATTATGCTTGCAAATGCAAATTTAAGGGCGGCTGGGGGCGAAACGGGGGGTTTATTAAGATTTGTGACTATGTATTTGGAATAATTAAGGCGGAATTTGGAGAAGGAGAATTTTCTTTGCTGGGTCGTGGGAGTGTTGGCGGATTGTTCGAGTTCATGCGAAATTTGAATAAAACTTGTTAAATTTATAAGGTTGGTACCACAGTTAACAGAAGAATTATGTAATGAGGTCAGTTACGAGTCTCTGTTAAAGCGTGGAGTACAAAAAAGTTCAATAAGAATAGAGATAAAGATGTAAAGAAAAGAAAACTGTATTCTAAACTAAACAAAACACAAAATTACTTTTGTTATTAAACTTCTTTGCTGAAAAGGCTACTGATACGAAGAGAAAAGTAGAATTTAATACAAGAAGTTTGGAATTAGAGTCTAGACTAGACGATACAATTTGATTTTGCCGCGCATTCACCACCGAAGATTCAGGAACGAATCGGCGTTTAGAGATAACCGGCACGTACAAAAAAGCACGAAAATGTCTTGCATACCACGCGACGAACCTGCGGCCTTCTTTTTCGTTCGACATCTGAACGAAAAACATCTACGTCGTATTTTTGTTCTGGACAAAGAGTAAGGTCTAGGAAATTGCGTCAGGTACGGATAATACGATTGGGGTGTTCAGTTAATTATTTAACTAAATCGCATTAGCGGATATATCGATTAGGTGTTGATTCGGAGGAAAAGGAGGTAAGAAAAACTACTTTATTGCGTGCAGACCTTGACTATTCTATTTCAATCAAATAGGCAAATACGTCAGCATTCACCAAGGATTGTTACTTGTAACCTTCTTTTGGAATAGCTGCTAAGTATTTCCATTCGTGATTTTTTCCTGGACTGACGTAATCCACACGTGGACGTAATCCACACGTCAGCTCCAAAACCAGCAGGAAAACCTTGAACGGCTCAGAAGTAGTAGATCAATTTTTTTTTTTTTTTTTTTAGCAATTCATCTAGTTCTTTTATTAGCACGTCAGTTAAAAATAGTAAATCTTCAATAATCATTTCAATGTAATTTAACCTTTTAACAGTAGTGCAATAGTCATAATTTAACTTGTTACATCATTCATAGTTATTTTTTGTCTTTCTATTCTACCGTCATTAATTTCTACTCTTTTTGCTTGTTCTGATTTTATTGATTTGTATATTGTTATTTTTTTCTTTTAAATATTTATATACAGGTGTCATCGATGAGTTTTTTAAAAACTGAGAAATTTTACCCACGTATCGGCCATGGATAACAAATAAAAAATGTTTAATAACGAAGGGGCTTATCTGTAATGGTTCCATAGATAATCTGAAATTGATTTAATACCCGAAACAGTTTGAGTGTCACTCGTTTTCTTCTTTCTTCAAAGTTTCCCAAAGATCCGAAAATTTTACAGCAGGAAAAACAACAAAAAAAAGTTTATTGTTTACATAGTGAGTCCCGGTTCGTTGTAATTATTAATTACTTATTTTTAAACAATTTTATTAATAAAGGCAGTTCAGTATTCGTTTACGGCACTCGAAAGGTTTGATATGGTTATGATTTATGGTGAATATCGTAAGTGCCATTTTCAAAGACAGTTTCGTGTTAATGTGTGGGCCGGGATAGTGAACAATTTTTTAATCGGGGCGTTTGTTTTCCCCGACCGCTTAACAGGTGAAACTAATTTGACATTTCTCCGTGACAACTTGTAAGAACTGCTGGAAGATGTACCACTTCAAGTAAGCCGCGAATTTTCACTTTAAATTCGTAAAATTTTAAACGAAAGGTTGGTGCACCTGTGGCATGGCCAACCCGATCCCTTTACATCAACCCCTTGGATTTTTATTTATGGGGGCATATGGAATCTCTTGTCTACAAATACCCCACAAATACTGTGGAATAATCGCTGAGGGAGCTGGATACATTGAACATCGTTTGCAACAAAACCAACGGAGTTTTGAAGTGCGCCTTTGTGTTTTTGTCAAATCGCTCCGATTTTGAAACCTGAGGAATTTGACAGCTAATATAAATTTGAGAAATGAGGACTTGAGAAACCCAGTTTGAGAGTTGAAGCAATCAAGAAATTCAGTAACCTGAGGAATTCAGTGATCAATAAAAATTTGAGGAGATGAGAAACCTATAAAGAATTTAGATATGAGACACTTTGAAAAATTGAGGCCTTGAGAAACCTATTTTGAAACCTGAGGAATTTGAGAAATAATAACAGTTTGAGAAGCCTGGGAAATGAGGACATGAGAAACCCATTTTGAAAGTCGAAGCAATCAAAATAGTAAAATACTCAATTAACAGAAATTTGAGAACCTTGAAAATTTGAGAAGTTGAGAAAGCTATTGAATTGGAGGATTCCAGAAACTTGGGTAGAAATTTGAGATATCTTGAAAAATTGAGGAATTGAGAAACCTCTGTTCAGATTTCGAGCAATCTGGAAAGTAGGGCACCGTTAGGAATTTGAGGACTAATAAATATCTGAGAAGTCTTTGAGAACTAGAGAAGCCTATTCTGAGAACTGGAGCAATATAAAAAGTTGAGTAACCTCATAAGTATGAGGACTAATATAAATTTAAGAAACTTGAAAAATTGAGGACTTCAGAAACCCATTTTGAGAGTTGAAGCAATCAAAAAATTCAGTAACCTGAGGAATTAAGTGACCAATAAAAATTTGAAGACATGAGAAACCTATAAAAAATTGAGAAATAATAACAGTTTGAGAAGACTTGAGAAACCTCTTCAGATTTCCAGCAATCTGGAAAGTAGGGCACCGTTAGGAATTTGAGGACTAATAAATATCTGAGAAGTCTTTGAGAACTAGAGAAGCCTATTCTGAGAATTGGAGCAATATAAAAAATTGAGTAACCTCATAAATATGAGGACTAATATAAATTTAAGAAATTTGAAAAATTGAGGACTTGAGTTTGTTTTCTTAGAGCAATGGAAGTAAGAAACCAATTTTGAAACCTGAGGAACTTGAGAGCTAATATAAATTTGAGAAATGAGGACTTGAGAGTTGAAGCAATCGAAAAATTCAGTAACCTGAGGAATTCAGTGACCAATAAAAATTTGAGGACATGAGAAACCTATAAAGAATTTAGGGACTAATAAGATTTGAGACACTTTGAAAATTGAGGCCTTGAGAAACCTATTTTGAAAGCTGAGGAAATTGAGAAATAATAACAGTTTGAGAAGACTTGAGAAACCTCTTCAGATTTCCAGCAATCTGGAAAGTAGGGCACCGTTAGGAATTTGGGGACTAATAAATATCTGAGAAGTCTTTGAGAACTAGAGAAGCCTATTCTGAGAATTGGGGCAATATAAAAAATTGAGTAACCTCATAAATATGAGGACTAATATAAATTTAAGAAATTTGAAAAATTGAGGACTTGAGTTTGTTTTCTTAGAGCAATGGAAGTAAGAAACCAATTTTGAAACCTGAGGAACTTGAGAGCTAATATAAATTTGAGAAATGAGGACTTGGGAGTTGAAGCAATCGAAAAATTCAGTAACCTGAGGAATTCAGTGACCAATAAAAATTTGAGGACATGAGAAAGCTATAAAGAAGTTAGGGACTAATAAGATTTGAGACACCGAAAAATTGAGGACTTGAGAAACCGATTTTGAAACCTAAGGAATTTGAGAAATAATAACAGTTTGAGAAGACTTGAGAAAACTCTTCAGATTTCCAGCAATCTGGAAAGTAGGGCACCGTTAGGAATTTGAGGACTAATAAATATCTGAGAAGTCTTTGAGAACTAGAGAAGCCTATTCTGAGAATTGGAGCAATATAAAAAATTGAGTAACCTCATAAATATGAGGACTAATATAAATTTAAGAAATTTGAAAAATTGAGGACTTGAGTTTGTTTTCTTAGAGCAATGGAAGTAAGAAACCAATTTTGAAACCTGAGGAACTTGAGAGCTAATATAAATTTGAGAAATGAGGACTGGAGAGTTGAAGCAATCGAAAAATTCAGTAACTTGAGGAATTCAGTGACCAATAAAAATTTGAGGACATGAGAAACCTATAAAGAATTTAGGGACTAATAAGATTTGAGACACTTTGAAAATTGAGGCCTTGAGAAACCTATTTTGAAAGCTGAGGAAATTGAGAAATAATAACAGTTTGAGAAGACTTGAGAAACCTCTTCAGATTTCCAGCAATCTGGAAAGTAGGGCACCGTTAGGAATTTGAGGACTAATAAATATCTGAGAAGTCTTTGAGAACTAGAGAAGCCTATTCTGAGAATTGGAGCAATATAAAAATTGAGTAACCTCATAAATATGAGGACTAATATAAATTTAAGAAATTTGAAAAATTGAGGACTTGAGTTTGTTTTCTTAGAGCAATGGAAGTAAGAAACCAATTTTGAAACCTGAGGAACTTGAGAGCTAATATAAATTTGAGAAATGAGGACTGGAGAGTTGAAGCAATCGAAAAATTCATAAACTTGAGGAATTCAGTGACCAATAAAAATTTGAGGACATGAGAAACCTATAAAGAATTTAGGGACTAATAAGATTTGAGACACCGAAAAATTGAGGACTTGAGAAACCGATTTTGAAACCTAAGGAATTTGAGAAATAATAACAGTTTGAGAAGACTTGAGAAACCTCTTCAGATTTCCAGCAATCTGGAAAGTAGGGCACCGTTAGGAATTTGAGGACTAATAAATATCTGAGAAGTCCTTGAGAACTAGAGAAGCCTATTCTGAGAATTGGAGCAATATAAAAAGTTGAGTAACCTCATGAGTATGAAGACTAATATAAATTTAAAAAACTTGAAAAATTCAGGACTTGAGTTTGTTTTCTTAGAGTAATGGAAGTAAGAAACCAATTTTGAAACCTGAGAAACTTGAGAGCTAATATAAATTTGAGAAATGAGGACTGGAGAGTTGAAGCAATCGAAAAATTCATAAACTTGAGGAATTCAGTGACCAATAAAAATTTGAGGACATGAGAAACCTATAAAGAATTTAGGGACTAATAAGATTTGAGACACCGAAAAATTGAGGACTTGAGAAACCGATTTTGAAACCTAAGGAATTTGAGAAATAATAACAGTTTGAGAAGACTTGAGAAACCTCTTCAGATTTCCAGCAATCTGGAAAGTAGGGCACCGTTAGGAATTTGAGGACTAATAAATATCTGAGAAGTCTTTGAGAACTAGAGAAGCCTATTCTGAGAATTGGAGCAATATAAAAATTGAGTAACCTCATAAATATGAGGACTAATATAAATTTAAGAAATTTGAAAAATTGAGGACTTGAGTTTGTTTTCTTAGAGCAATGGAAGTAAGAAACCAATTTTGAAACCTGAGGAACTTGAGAGCTAATATAAATTTGAGAAATGAGGACTTGGGAGTTGAAGCAATCGAAAAATTCAGTAACCTGAGGAATTCAGTGACCAATAAAAATTTGAGGACATGAGAAAGCTATAAAGAATTTAGGGACTAATAAGATTTGAGACACTGAAAAATTGAGGACTTGAGAAACCGATTTTGAAACCTAAGGAATTTGAGAAATAATAACAGTTTGAGAAGACTTGAGAAACCTCTTCAGATTTCCAGCAATCTGGAAAGTAGGTATTGGGTCGGTTCGGGTGGTAGCTACGCCCCCTGCCCAAGGGGGCTCCAAGGGGGCCCCCTTGATTTTCCACCCCCTATTGCGATCATTACAACCTACCTACGCGGTTCAGATGGTAGCTACGCCCCTCTGTTCCGAGGGCCCCCCTACGGAATTGAGCCCCCAGATGTGATTACTTAAAGGTGTTTTTGCGATGGATTGAAAAATGTAATTTTTTTATTTTTCGTATTTGCTACCTGTTGTAACCTGTCCATATGACGTAGTAGGAGGTACCTGTGATAAATGTAACGAAATTCCGCGCATATTATAATATGACGTGAGAAAAAAATGTTTGCGTAGATCGAGTTTCGAACCCAGAAGCAAGGATTCAGTAAATCGGCACTGTAAGCGACGGGTCCAATACGCCAGCTTAGAAGACATAGTATAAATATGGTAAACATGGCGGTGCATTTTCGACTGGTTACTGTACGCTACATACACACACACAAATTTTCATTTGTCATGATGACGCCGACGTCGTTTATTACAAATTTTATTAAATAAAGTGAGTTACCTGGTAGTTGAAAAAAGTATTTCAGTTTAACATTTATATTGGAAATAATGTTTATTTATATTGCCAAAGCAAATCCTATCCATTCAATAAAAATTAATTCACATAAGTGAAAACAGGAAAATGTGTAAACCACAGTGATAGGACAGACACCTAATACTCTTTGATGTGCTGATGCAAAGGTCGAATCCAGACTGGGTCATGAAAGTGGATAAGAAGCGGCATTATAATCTCAAGGCCAAAGGTTACTTCAGCTCAAGTCAAGACTGAAGTGCAAGTGAAGACTTGTCAAGAAGATTGAGTCACGTGATCTAATTGAAAAGGTATAAATATTGAACAAATTTACGAACTCATCACTTGTCCGTCGAAGGTGACTGCTTACAGCGAGCGGAAGTATAATCTGTTGTCGCTATATAAAAGATTTTGTATCAACTCATCTTACCTATCCAGATTTATTATCGGTTGTGAGGAAGTGTTTTTAAGTTATTATCTTGGTGAATAATACATTCAATTAATTTATAGGATAATGGAAAAATTTACCATTGTGAAAGATTGTATATCAAAGGTAAAGAGGTTCAATCTTGTGGGTCGTAAGGTTGAATTTAAAATTAAACCGGTACCCATAAATGTAGACCCTGTAACATGGATAAAAGGTGCAATAGAAGATATTGTCAAACATACAACCCAGGATATGGAAGCTATGGACCATGTTGGTTTCAATTTTTGTGGAGAAAGTTTCAAAGAAAAGGGTCCTGGTTGGGTAAATTTCAAAAATGCTGATAAAGTAAATTTTGGTGATGTGTGGGAGATGATTTCAAAAATTTTTCAATCAAACTCGCAAGGACTCAGTACGGATACATTTTGTTTGGGTGTTACGTCTGTACGACTACCTCAAGGTATGGGGAACGATCGTGCTCGTTATTACAACAGTTTCGACGAAGAGTGTAACATGCGTCGTGGAATTGTCGTCATAAAAAATATAGACAATTTATGTTTGCCTCGTGCTCTGGTGGTAGCTGTGGCCAATGTCACAAAGGATCCCAACTACATAAAAATTAAACTAAATCGCGGCAACCTGCAAACTCTGCGTATGCTTGATTTACTACAGAACAGTAAAATTCACATACCTGAGAAGGGGGCTGGCATACCCGAACTCCAACAATTCCAGCAATATTTCACAAAGTTCAACATTGTGGTGTACCAGTACGGTACGAAGGGCCGGGACATCATATATGAGGGTGGTAATAACAATGATGACGAGGGGAAATTGAAACACAATCTGAACTTGTTATACCATAAGGGGCACTACAATGTTATAGTGTCCACAACAGCAGCGTTCTGTTGTATTTATTACTGTGAACGATGTCATACTCCTTACAATCAAAAAAACCAGCATAGATGTGGTGGAACCTGTCCCTGCTGCCAACAATCTCCAGCTTGTCTCCAAGACATTAAAGTGCTGTGCAGTGATTGCAATAGAGACTTCCGCGGACAAGCGTGTTACAATCACCACAAGATGCCCGGTTCCCTGAATAGAGATACTATATGCAACCTGGTGAAACGCTGTGGAGACTGCCTAAAAACATTCAAGGCAAACAAGAAACATGTGTGCGGGGAGATGTACTGTAAAGTGTGCAGTAAACACGTACCTCAACCCCATCAATGTTACATACAGCCAAACAACAAAAAACCTACAATTAAAGACACTTTATTTGTATTCTACGATCTGGAAACAAGACAGGAAAAAGTGGTGGGTGAAAAGAAAATCAACGATGTTGTACTTGGGAATATTAAAAAGCACGAACCGAATCTGTGTGTGTTTTCACAACGATGTGATGCGTGCATGAAGGTAACATCAGATGCTGTAGTATGTGAAATGTGTGGAGTACGCCAACAAACATTAAGGTGCTCAGATCCTATATCCCCATTTGTCCATTACCTGCTAACACTAAGAAAGAAATTTAAGCGGGTGGTTGTGATTGCACACAACGGTGGCGGCTTCGACCATCAGTTTGTATTAAACTACGTCTTAACACAAACTGATATTAAACCTGAGTTGATAATGCGAGGTTCGAGGGTAATATTAATGGAGATTGGCAATGTTAAATTTCTCGACTCACTCAACTACTTCCCCATGGCATTATCAAAACTCCCGAAAACGCTCGATCTAGCTCCCGAACTAAAGAAAGGATATTTCCCACACCTGTTTAATACCGTAGAAAATACCAACTATGTTGGACCACTACCAGCTGTCGAATATTATAGCCCCAATAAAATGAAAGAAGAGGAACGTTGTGAATTTTTAAAATGGTATGGTGAACATAAAGATGATGAATTTAATATGGAACAAGACCTGGTGGATTATTGTATAAGCGATGTACAAATCTTAACAGAGGCCTGTCTAAAATTTCGCAGTTTAATGTTAAAAGAGTGTAATGTTTGTCCATTCACCGAAGCTACCACCATAGCCTCTGCCTGTAATTTGGTGTTTCGCCGCAATTATCTAAAACCCAATACCATAGGTTTAATACCGCATAATGGTTATAGGAATGTTGATAATCAATCTCCAATAGCTGTTCAATGGTTAATATGGGAAGAACAGCAACGCGGTATAAATATAGTAAATTCAGCTAAACAACGTGAAGTTGTTTTGCATGGGGTTAAGGTGGATGGTTATTGTGCAGAAACCAACCAGGTTTTCGAGTTCCACGGCTGTTACTACCACGGTCACCCAGTATGTTTAAATTATGGTAGGGATAACCCTCTTCATAACAATAATCTCGATACGTTAAACCAGCGATATTAAGTGACTAAAAAAAAAACAGAAAGATTAAGTACAAAATTTGGGTACGAAGTAATCGAGATGTGGGAGTGTGAATTTCGAAGAAATAAAACAGCGTTAGCATCAACAATAAATCACCCACTATTACATAATGTACCTATGAACCCACGAGATGCTTTTTATGGTGGTCGAACCGGTAATACTAAAAACTATTACAAATGCAAACCTGGAGAAAAAATTAAGTACATTGATGTCTGTTCTTTATACCCATGGGTAAATAAGTATGGAAAGTTTCCTATCGGTCACCCTAATATACATGTAGGCAATGAGGAATGTTCAAAGTTAAATATTCGCGAAGCAAATGGGTTAATTAAGTGTAAAATTCTCCCACCCCAAAATTTGTACCATCCTGTACTACCGATCAGACAGAATAAGAAGTTATTGTTTAGTTTGTGCCGATCGTGTAGTAGTAACATGAATCAGGGTGAATGTACACACAACGAGGAGGCTCGGGCATTGGTGGATACTTGGGTCGTGGATGAGGTGATAAAAGCCTTGGATGTCGGATATGAGTTGTTGGAGACCTATGAGATCTGGAGCTACGATATTGAACGGTATGATAAATTGACAAAGTCTGGAGGTTTATTTACGGAAATGATGAATAAATTTCTAAAAATGAAACAGGAAGCTGATGGGTTCCCATTGAAATGTTCCACGAAAGAAGAGAGGGAAAAATATATCGAAGAATTTCTACAGAACGAGGGGGTTCAACTTGATTTTGAAGAAATTTGTAAGAATCCAGGGCTGAGGGCATTGGCTAAATTGATGTTGAATTCTTTCTGGGGAAAATTTGGCCAAAGAGAGAATCAATCAAAAACCAGCATTGTACGATCACCCAACGAACTATTTATGATACTTGCGAACCCCTCTATCGAAGTTTGCAACATTTTTCTGATCAACGAGGATGTAGTTATTGTAAATTGGCAGTATGTGTTGGAAGCTGCTACTCAGACACCAACCGTCAATGTAGCGATAGCCGCCTACACCACCGCTCAGGCTCGTCTAAAACTATACAGTTATTTGGAAAAATTGGGTGACAGAGTTTTATACTACGACACAGACTCTGTCATCTACGTAAGTAGAGACGGAGATTGGGAACCAACGACTGGAGATTTCATTGGTGATATGACAGACGAGTTGGAAAGATATGGAGTGGGGAGCTACATCACTGAATTTGTCTGTGGAGGCCCAAAAAATTATGCTTATAAAATCTGGTCAACCAAACATAACCAATACAAAATTTGTTGTAAAGTAAAAGGAATATGCCTAAATTATGAAACCAGCCAATTGATTAATTTTGAGAGTATCAAAGATAGTGTGTTAAATGTGAATGACAATGAAGAAACATCAATTTTGGTACCGTCTATCAATGTATGTCGTTTGAAGGATCATACAGTGGTGACCACCCCCGAAGTTAAACATTATAGAGCGAGGTCGGAGAAGAGAAAATTCCTGGATAATCACGACTCGTTACCGTATGGTTACAAGAAAATTAAAACTGTATAAAACTGATTAATAGAAATATGTAAACATCAACCGTTGAAACTAATGATATCACGCTTTTTTGCGAGGCTTGCAGTTTATTTATTAAAGATGTAAAAAATAATGTTAATAAATAAATTATTTAATAAGAAATAGTGTATTTTTCTTTTTCCTACTAACTTATCCGCAAATATATCTGGAAGACATTTATTTTTATTATGGATGATGATGTTAAGAGCTACACCACCACCGTCTCCATGAAAACAATAATTAAACTACCTATGTATGTCGTGGAGATGTGAGATGTGTCAAAAACCGCTTTTTTTTTAGCTACGTATGCAGACAAGCGAATGACTCAGTCTTGATAGGGCTTTTAAAATAGAATTATTATACAGGGCTTTTCAAATTTTCTGCTAAATTTTAAATAGGCAACACATAATACTTTGCGGTAAAATTAAAATTAAATTATGTATGAGATAAATAAAACATAGAATGTTTGAGTAAGGTGTTGAAGTGACAAACACCGATGTGACAAACACAATAGTGTTCAAATTAATTAACAAATTTGCCAAGCATCCTGTGGTATGAATTATATGTTGCCTATTTAAAATTTGGCAGGTGCTAGCGAATAAAAAGAAAGGCCTGTATATAAAAAAATTAGAAAAATATCTTAAAGGTCTAAACAATTAAAAATAAAAATTAGATTTAAGGTTTTATTAACTTTATTGTGGAAGAAGTGATTCATATTACAGGTCTCAACTTTTAAATAGTCTAGACAGCTGCTCCTACTCATCAAAGATCATTGCAGATTTTGTACATAATGAAATATATGTCTACTAAAGCCCAGTTTATGCTCACTTATCATTGATCCTTTGAGAAAACAACCGACAAATTAGGTATCAACCCTCCGCAGGAGGGTTGATATCGAGTCGGATATTTTAGAAACCCAGTTAGGCTTTCAAATTAGAACTTACTTTGAAACCATTATTAGTAAAAAAAAATCAAGATAATATTAATAATAATACTATATATTTGTATAAAAACTGAAAGTGACATTTCGATACTTCAGCAGCATCTAATGGACATGCAAAACAGAATACAAACAAAGTCTATTTTCTTACATTTTTTTTAATCTTCATTTAATCTTAAACATATCTTCTTTACATTCCCACACTACGCTTCTAATGAACCTGTCTCTGAACACCTGGACTGCGCGCGCAAATGGTGATCAGAGTAAAAGTGGCAACGTTGCTGCAGGTGAATCTCATATTTGGCATCTAGGGGAGAGCTTTGACATGTCAAATCTTTGGCCATTATCGATAGCTTACACTTGCAGACTACTTACAATGCAGACAATGAAGCAAAAGTCCTAAAAAACGCAAAATAATTACCTAGTTCATCAAAAACACAATTAAAAAATCGATATCGATAACACTGTGACGGTGATATGACAACTGACAGCTCTTGTGTAACTACCAACGTTAGTACCAACGATGTCTTACCAATAGATGGTGACAACGGTGAAAGGACTAGAATGCATAGTGATGGGTGAAGCCAACATCTCAACCAAAAAGTGACGTCAGACGTTGCGTTTGGGTTGCAGCCATACAGCTATTCCAGAAGAACAGAAAATTAAATATTATGTATTGCTTTTCTATATTCTGCTATCAATTTATCATGATAATAAAAAATCATTACCGCTTTTTTTATTTATTTTGTGGATTTCCTAAATAACTGCTCCTTCTACTTGCATAGTTGACTGCATAAAAATGAAACCAATTATTGTGACGTCATGTTGACTTCCAAGTATTTTGCTTTGCAACGTATCTACTGGTAAGACATCGTTGGTTAGTACCTTGTATCAGTACCATCTAACTAAAGAAAATCCCTGGAGTCCGTGGAATCGCGCAACATTTGTTATCCTCATTTAGACTGTTATATGTCATATAAGTTGTACTTTGTCGTTATGAGGGGAATAGGTCGATTTTTGAATTCTGTTTTGCGTCTCTATTATCTGCTGTTTCAGTTTAGAAATTTCTGTTCTATTGTTTTATATAAATAGAATTACTTTTTAAGACAGTTTTTAATATGTTTTTAAACGCACTACTTACATCACTAAATTCACTAGATTGTACTCGAGAGGTCGTTTCTTTCTTCATCTTTATAGGAGGCTCCTGTGAAGATTCAGGATTAGGGATGAGCATTAGCTCCTACGAAGATTGATGATTAGGGATGTGCATTAGGGATGGTGGTGCTAGAGTTCTGCAATCCTCCAAGAATTTACCTAAAAATTCTTGGGTATCGATTTCATCTTGGATTGATGCTGGATTAAAAAAAGTAAAAAGTTACTTACTTGGAAGATCACATTCTCTAATCGTTGCACGTTTGGTGCAACTCTCCAATAAAGATTCAAACCCAATAAAGTTTATATAGGAAAAAGATGAGCAAACCTTAAATAGTATATTATTTATCTAGAACGAGAAGTGAAGTTTAAAGTACGAGCAAGTTGTTCACGGCCGAGGCGCCTAGCCGAGGCCGGAATTACTTGTGAGTACCTTTAAAAACACTTCTTCGTTCGAGGTAAATACAACGTTTTATTTCATACTGCAAGTTTAATGAACTAAGTCAAAATAAAAAGAAATGTTGTGTGTTTATCTCGCACAAATTATTCGTAATAATTAAATATGCAGCAACTAACATTCCCATAGTAACAAACGTTTGTCAAAAATGACAACGCAAAAACTGGGTCACGGTGAATGGTTTTGGATATTTTATTCGATTATTCTGTTTAAAATGGAGAAAATTGAAGTGCCTCAAGACATTGTAGATGAAGCAGATCACGTGAAAAACAATTTGATGCCACAAAAATCTCGGGAACAATGTAAGAAATGATTGACGTATAATTTTAAAGTACTAGGACTTTAAAATTTTTCTTTAAAGTACTAGGACGTTAATGTTCCACTTTTGGTATCAAAAATAATCCGAAAAATGTTACTTTAGATACAAGTATGAAATAAAAAATTGTTTACAATGGAAAAATATTTTTGCAGATGGTTTAAGGTGAACGTAGGTATTCCACGTTTAGGTTTAGGTTTAAGGAAGTTCGTTAAACCGGAAAAACCGCTAAAGCGGTAAAGCGCTAAACCGCTAAACCGGTAAAACCGCTAAAGCGGTAAACCGCTAAACCGGAAAAACCGCTAAAGTGGTAAACCGCTTAACCGGTAAATCCGCTAAACCGGAAAAACCGCTGAAGCGGAAAACCGGTTTTCCGCAAAAACGACTATATCGGAATACCGCTTAACCAGAAAACTGTGACTTAAAATTTTGTATGCTGCTATATGTTGCTATCGGTGTGGTGGGAAAAATCCGAAATTACCATAAAGATCATTACCTTTTTTAAGCCAATAAAGTTTATATAGGAAAAAGATTAGCAAACCTTAAAAAAATTTGTTTACAGTGGAAAAATATTTTTGCAGATTGTTTAAGGTGAACGTATTCCACAGGGAAGTTCGTTAACCGCTAAACCGGTAAAATCGGTAAAGCGGTAAACCGCTAAAGCGGTAAACCGTAGCAATACGTGACCAGCGCTGTTACGTAAAGGGCACTTTAATTTACGAACGCCCGAAAGCTTTTTCCCACCACACCGATAGCAACATATAGCAGCATACAAAATTTTAAGTCACAGTTTTCTGGTTAAGCGGTATTCCGATATAGTCGTTTTTGCGGAAAACCGGTTTTCCGCTTCAGCGGTTTTTCCGGTTTAGCGGATTTACCGGTTAAGCGGTTTACCACTTTAGCGGTTTTTCCGGTTTAGCGGTTTACCGCTTTAGCGGTTTTACCGGTTTAGCGGTTTAGCGCTTTACCGCTTTAGCGGTTTTTCCGGTTTAACGAACTTCCTTAAACCTAAACCTAAACGTGGAATACCTACGTTCACCTTAAACCATCTGCAAAAATATTTTTCCATTGTAAACAATTTTTTATTTCATACTTGTATCTAAAGTAACATTTTTCGGATTATTTTTGATACCAAAAGTGGAACATTAACGTCCTAGTACTTTAAAGAAAAATTTTAAAGTCCTAGTACTTTAAAATTATACGTCAATCATTTCTTACATTGTTCCCGAGATTTTTGTGGCATCAAATTGTTTTTCACGTGATCTGCTTCATCTACAATGTCTTGAGGCACTTCAATTTTCTCCATTTTAAACAGAATAATCGAATAAAATATCCAAAACCATTCACCGTGACCCAGTTTTTGCGTTGTCATTTTTGACAAACGTTTGTTACTATGGGAATGTTAGTTGCTGCATATTTAATTATTACGAATAATTTGTGCGAGATAAACACACAACATTTCTTTTTATTTTGACTTAGTTCATTAAACTTGCAGTATGAAATAAAACGTTGTATTTACCTCGAACGAAGAAGTGTTTTTAAAGGTACTCACAAGTAATTCCGGCCTCGGCTAGGCGCCTCGGCCGTGAACAACTTGCTCGTACTTTAAACTTCACTTCTCGTTCTAGATAAATAATATACTATTTAAGGTTTGCTCATCTTTTTCCTATATAAACTTTATTGGGTTTGAATCTTTATTGGAGAGTTGCACCAAACGTGCAACGATTAGAGAATGTGATCTTCCAAGTAAGTAACTTTTTACTTTTTTTAATCCAGCATCAATCCAAGATGAAATCGATACCCAAGAATTTTTAGGTAAATTCTTGGAGGATTGCAGAACTCTAGCACCACCATCCCTAATGCACATCCCTAATCATCAATCTTCGTAGGAGCTAATGCTCATCCCTAATCCTGAATCTTCACAGGAGCCTCCTATAAAGATGAAGAAAGAAACGACCTCTCGAGTACAATCTAGTGAATTTAGTGATGTAAGTAGTGCGTTTAAAAACATATTAAAAACTGTCTTAAAAAGTAATTCTATTTATATAAAACAATAGAACAGAAATTTCTAAACTGAAACAGCAGATAATAGAGACGCAAAACAGAATTCAAAAATCGACCTATTCCCCTCATAACGACAAAGTACAACTTATATGACATATAACAGTCTAAATGAGGATAACAAATGTTGCGCGATTCCACGGACTCCAGGGATTTTCTTTAGTTAGATGGTACTGATACAAGGTACTAACCAACGATGTCTTACCAGTAGATACGTTGCAAAGCAAAATACTTGGAAGTCAACATGACGTCACAATAATTGGTTTCATTTTTATGCAGTCAACTATGCAAGTAGAAGGAGCAGTTATTTAGGAAATCCACAAAATAAATAAAAAAAGCGGTAATGATTTTTTATTATCATGATAAATTGATAGCAGAATATAGAAAAGCAATACATAATATTTAATTTTCTGTTCTTCTGGAATAGCTGTATGGCTGCAACCCAAACGCAACGTCTGACGTCACTTTTTGGTTGAGATGTTGGCTTCACCCATCACTATGCATTCTAGTCCTTTCACCGTTGTCACCATCTATTGGTAAGACATCGTTGGTACTAACGTTGGTAGTTACACAAGAGCTGTCAGTTGTCATATCACCGTCACAGTGTTATCGATATCGATTTTTTAATTGTGTTTTTGATGAACTAGGTAATTATTTTGCGTTTTTTAGGACTTTTGCTTCATTGTCTGCATTGTAAGTAGTCTGCAAGTGTAAGCTATCGATAATGGCCAAAGATTTGACATGTCAAAGCTCTCCCCTAGATGCCAAATATGAGATTCACCTGCAGCAACGTTGCCACTTTTACTCTGATCACCATTTGCGCGCGCAGTCCAGGTGTTCAGAGACAGGTTCATTAGAAGCGTAGTGTGGGAATGTAAAGAAGATATGTTTAAGATTAAATGAAGATTAAAAAAAATGTAAGAAAATAGACTTTGTTTGTATTCTGTTTTGCATGTCCATTAGATGCTGCTGAAGTATCGAAATGTCACTTTCAGTTTTTATACAAATATATAGTATTATTATTAATATTATCTTGATTTTTTTTTACTAATAATGGTTTCAAAGTAAGTTCTAATTTGAAAGCCTAACTGGGTTTCTAAAATATCCGACTCGATATCAACCCTCCTGCGGAGGGTTGATACCTAATTTGTCGGTTGTTTTCTCAAAGGATCAATGATAAGTGAGCATAAACTGGGCTTTAGTAGACATATATTTCATTATGTACAAAATCTGCAATGATCTTTGATGAGTAGGAGCAGCTGTCTAGACTATTTAAAAGTTGAGACCTGTAATATGAATCACTTCTTCCACAATAAAGTTAATAAAACCTTAAATCTAATTTTTATTTTTAATTGTTTAGACCTTTAAGATATTTTTCTAATTTTTTTATATACAGGCCTTTCTTTTTATTCGCTAGCACCTGCCAAATTTTAAATAGGCAACATATAATTCATACCACAGGATGCTTGGCAAATTTGTTAATTAATTTGAACACTATTGTGTTTGTCACATCGGTGTTTGTCACTTCAACACCTTACTCAAACATTCTATGTTTTATTTATCTCATACATAATTTAATTTTAATTTTACCGCAAAGTATTATGTGTTGCCTATTTAAAATTTAGCAGAAAATTTGAAAAGCCCTGTATAATAATTCTATTTTAAAAGCCCTATCAAGACTGAGTCATTCGCTTGTCTGCATACGTAGCTAAAAAAAAAGCGGTTTTTGACACATCTCACATCTCCACGACATACATAGGTAGTTTAATTATTGTTTTCATGGAGACGGTGGTGGTGTAGCTCTTAACATCATCATCCATAATAAAAATAAATGTCTTCCAGATATATTTGCGGATAAGTTAGTAGGAAAAAGAAAAATACACTATTTCTTATTAAATAATTTATTTATTAACATTATTTTTTACATCTTTAATAAATAAACTGCAAGCCTCGCAAAAAAGCGTGATATCATTAGTTTCAACGGTTGATGTTTACATATTTCTATTAATCAGTTTTATACAGTTTTAATTTTCTTGTAACCATACGGTAACGAGTCGTGATTATCCAGGAATTTTCTCTTCTCCGACCTCGCTCTATAATGTTTAACTTCGGGGGTGGTCACCACTGTATGATCCTTCAAACGACATACATTGATAGACGGTACCAAAATTGATGTTTCTTCATTGTCATTCACATTTAACACACTATCTTTGATACTCTCAAAATTAATCAATTGGCTGGTTTCATAATTTAGGCATATTCCTTTTACTTTACAACAAATTTTGTATTGGTTATGTTTGGTTGACCAGATTTTATAAGCATAATTTTTTGGGCCTCCACAGACAAATTCAGTGATGTAGCTCCCCACTCCATATCTTTCCAACTCGTCTGTCATATCACCAATGAAATCTCCAGTCGTTGGTTCCCAATCTCCGTCTCTACTTACGTAGATGACAGAGTCTGTGTCGTAGTATAAAACTCTGTCACCCAATTTTTCCAAATAACTGTATAGTTTTAGACGAGCCTGAGCGGTGGTGTAGGCGGCTATCGCTACATTGACGGTTGGTGTCTGAGTAGCAGCTTCCAACACATACTGCCAATTTACAATAACTACATCCTCGTTGATCAGAAAAATGTTGCAAACTTCGATAGAGGGGTTCGCAAGTATCATAAATAGTTCGTTGGGTGATCGTACAATGCTGGTTTTTGATTGATTCTCTCTTTGGCCAAATTTTCCCCAGAAAGAATTCAACATCAATTTAGCCAATGCCCTCAGCCCTGGATTCTTACAAATTTCTTCAAAATCAAGTTGAACCCCCTCGTTCTGTAGAAATTCTTCGATATATTTTTCCCTCTCTTCTTTCGTGGAACATTTCAATGGGAACCCATCAGCTTCCTGTTTCATTTTTAGAAATTTATTCATCATTTCCGTAAATAAACCTCCAGACTTTGTCAATTTATCATACCGTTCAATATCGTAGCTCCAGATCTCATAGGTCTCCAACAACTCATATCCGACATCCAAGGCTTTTATCACCTCATCCACGACCCAAGTATCCACCAATGCCCGAGCCTCCTCGTTGTGTGTACATTCACCCTGATTCATGTTACTACTACACGATCGGCACAAACTAAACAATAACTTCTTATTCTGTCTGATCGGTAGTACAGGATGGTACAAATTTTGGGGTGGGAGAATTTTACACTTAATTAACCCATTTGCTTCGCGAATATTTAACTTTGAACATTCCTCATTGCCTACATGTATATTAGGGTGACCGATAGGAAACTTTCCATACTTATTTACCCATGGGTATAAAGAACAGACATCAATGTACTTAATTTTTTCTCCAGGTTTGCATTTGTAATAGTTTTTAGTATTACCGGTTCGACCACCATAAAAAGCATCTCGTGGGTTCATAGGTACATTATGTAATAGTGGGTGATTTATTGTTGATGCTAACGCTGTTTTATTTCTTCGAAATTCACACTCCCACATCTCGATTACTTCGTACCCAAATTTTGTACTTAATCTTTCTGTTTTTTTTTTAGTCACTTAATATCGCTGGTTTAACGTATCGAGATTATTGTTATGAAGAGGGTTATCCCTACCATAATTTAAACATACTGGGTGACCGTGGTAGTAACAGCCGTGGAACTCGAAAACCTGGTTGGTTTCTGCACAATAACCATCCACCTTAACCCCATGCAAAACAACTTCACGTTGTTTAGCTGAATTTACTATATTTATACCGCGTTGCTGTTCTTCCCATATTAACCATTGAACAGCTATTGGAGATTGATTATCAACATTCCTATAACCATTATGCGGTATTAAACCTATGGTATTGGGTTTTAGATAATTGCGGCGAAACACCAAATTACAGGCAGAGGCTATGGTGGTAGCTTCGGTGAATGGACAAACATTACACTCTTTTAACATTAAACTGCGAAATTTTAGACAGGCCTCTGTTAAGATTTGTACATCGCTTATACAATAATCCACCAGGTCTTGTTCCATATTAAATTCATCATCTTTATGTTCACCATACCATTTTAAAAATTCACAACGTTCCTCTTCTTTCATTTTATTGGGGCTATAATATTCGACAGCTGGTAGTGGTCCAACATAGTTGGTATTTTCTACGGTATTAAACAGGTGTGGGAAATATCCTTTCTTTAGTTCGGGAGCTAGATCGAGCGTTTTCGGGAGTTTTGATAATGCCATGGGGAAGTAGTTGAGTGAGTCGAGAAATTTAACATTGCCAATCTCCATTAATATTACCCTCGAACCTCGCATTATCAACTCAGGTTTAATATCAGTTTGTGTTAAGACGTAGTTTAATACAAACTGATGGTCGAAGCCGCCACCGTTGTGTGCAATCACAACCACCCGCTTAAATTTCTTTCTTAGTGTTAGCAGGTAATGGACAAATGGGGATATAGGATCTGAGCACCTTAATGTTTGTTGGCGTACTCCACACATTTCACATACTACAGCATCTGATGTTACCTTCATGCACGCATCACATCGTTGTGAAAACACACACAGATTCGGTTCGTGCTTTTTAATATTCCCAAGTACAACATCGTTGATTTTCTTTTCACCCACCACTTTTTCCTGTCTTGTTTCCAGATCGTAGAATACAAATAAAGTGTCTTTAATTGTAGGTTTTTTGTTGTTTGGCTGTATGTAACATTGATGGGGTTGAGGTACGTGTTTACTGCACACTTTACAGTACATCTCCCCGCACACATGTTTCTTGTTTGCCTTGAATGTTTTTAGGCAGTCTCCACAGCGTTTCACCAGGTTGCATATAGTATCTCTATTCAGGGAACCGGGCATCTTGTGGTGATTGTAACACGCTTGTCCGCGGAAGTCTCTATTGCAATCACTGCACAGCACTTTAATGTCTTGGAGACAAGCTGGAGATTGTTGGCAGCAGGGACAGGTTCCACCACATCTATGCTGGTTTTTTTGATTGTAAGGAGTATGACATCGTTCACAGTAATAAATACAACAGAACGCTGCTGTTGTGGACACTATAACATTGTAGTGCCCCTTATGGTATAACAAGTTCAGATTGTGTTTCAATTTCCCCTCGTCATCATTGTTATTACCACCCTCATATATGATGTCCCGGCCCTTCGTACCGTACTGGTACACCACAATGTTGAACTTTGTGAAATATTGCTGGAATTGTTGGAGTTCGGGTATGCCAGCCCCCTTCTCAGGTATGTGAATTTTACTGTTCTGTAGTAAATCAAGCATACGCAGAGTTTGCAGGTTGCCGCGATTTAGTTTAATTTTTATGTAGTTGGGATCCTTTGTGACATTGGCCACAGCTACCACCAGAGCACGAGGCAAACATAAATTGTCTATATTTTTTATGACGACAATTCCACGACGCATGTTACACTCTTCGTCGAAACTGTTGTAATAACGAGCACGATCGTTCCCCATACCTTGAGGTAGTCGTACAGACGTAACACCCAAACAAAATGTATCCGTACTGAGTCCTTGCGAGTTTGATTGAAAAATTTTTGAAATCATCTCCCACACATCACCAAAATTTACTTTATCAGCATTTTTGAAATTTACCCAACCAGGACCCTTTTCTTTGAAACTTTCTCCACAAAAATTGAAACCAACATGGTCCATAGCTTCCATATCCTGGGTTGTATGTTTGACAATATCTTCTATTGCACCTTTTATCCATGTTACAGGGTCTACATTTATGGGTACCGGTTTAATTTTAAATTCAACCTTACGACCCACAAGATTGAACCTCTTTACCTTTGATATACAATCTTTCACAATGGTAAATTTTTCCATTATCCTATAAATTAATTGAATGTATTATTCACCAAGATAATAACTTAAAAACACTTCCTCACAACCGATAATAAATCTGGATAGGTAAGATGAGTTGATACAAAATCTTTTATATAGCGACAACAGATTATACTTCCGCTCGCTGTAAGCAGTCACCTTCGACGGACAAGTGATGAGTTCGTAAATTTGTTCAATATTTATACCTTTTCAATTAGATCACGTGACTCAATCTTCTTGACAAGTCTTCACTTGCACTTCAGTCTTGACTTGAGCTGAAGTAACCTTTGGCCTTGAGATTATAATGCCGCTTCTTATCCACTTTCATGACCCAGTCTGGATTCGACCTTTGCATCAGCACATCAAAGAGTATTAGGTGTCTGTCCTATCACTGTGGTTTACACATTTTCCTGTTTTCACTTATGTGAATTAATTTTTATTGAATGGATAGGATTTGCTTTGGCAATATAAATAAACATTATTTCCAATATAAATGTTAAACTGAAATACTTTTTTCAACTACCAGGTAACTCACTTTATTTAATAAAATTTGTAATAAACGACGTCGGCGTCATCATGACAAATGAAAATTTGTGTGTGTGTATGTAGCGTACAGTAACCAGTCGAAAATGCACCGCCATGTTTACCATATTTATACTATGTCTTCTAAGCTGGCGTATTGGACCCGTCGCTTACAGTGCCGATTTACTGAATCCTTGCTTCTGGGTTCGAAACTCGATCTACGCAAACATTTTTTTCTCACGTCATATTATAATATGCGCGGAATTTCGTTACATTTATCACAGGTACCTCCTACTACGTCATATGGACAGGTTACAACAGGTAGCAAATACGAAAAATAAAAAAATTACATTTTTCAATCCATCGCAAAAACACCTTTAAGTAATCACATCTGGGGGCTCAATTCCGTAGGGGGGCCCTCGGAACAGAGGGGCGTAGCTACCATCTGAACCGCGTAGGTAGGTTGTAATGATCGCAATAGGGGGTGGAAAATCAAGGGGGCCCCCTTGGAGCCCCCTTGGGCAGGGGGCGTAGCTACCACCCGAACCGACCCAATACCTACTCTGGAAAGTAGGGCACCGTTAGGAATTTGAGGACTAATAAATATCTGAGAAGTCTTTGAGAACTAGAGAAGCCTATTCTGAGAATTGGAGCAAAATAAAAAATTGAGTAACCTCATAAATATGAGGACTAATATAAATTTAAGAAATTTGAAAAATTGAGGACTTGAGTTTGTTTTCTTAGAGCAATGGAAGTAAGAAACCAATTTTGAAACCTGAGGAACTTGAGAGCTAATATAAATTTGAGAAATGAGGACTTGGGAGTTGAAGCAATCGAAAAATTCAGTAACCTGAGGAATTCAGTGACCAATAAAAATTTGAGGATATGAGAAACCTATAAAGAATTTAGGGACTAATAAGATTTGAGACACTTTGAAAATTGAGGCCTTGAGAAACCTATTTTGAAAGCTGAGGAAATTGAGAAATAATAACAGTTTGAGAAGACTTGAGAAACCTCTTCAGATTTCCAGCAATCTGGAAAGTAGGGCACCGTTAGGAATTTGAGGACTAATAAATATCTGAGAAGTCTTTGAGAACTAGAGAAGCCTATTCTGAGAATTGGAGCAATATAAAAAATTGAGTAACCTCATAAATATGAGGACTAATATAAATTTAAGAAATTTGAAAAATTGAGGACTTGAGTTTGTTTTCTTAGAGCAATGGAAGTAAGAAACCAATTTTGAAACCTGAGGAACTTGAGAGCTAATATAAATTTGAGAAATGAGGACTTGAGAGTTGAAGCAATCGAAAAATTCAGTAACCTGAGGAATTCAGTGACCAATAAAAATTTGAGGACATGAGAAACCTATAAAGAATTTAGGGACTAATAAGATTTGAGACACTTTGAAAATTGAGGCCTTGAGAAACCTATTTTGAAAGCTGAGGAAATTGAGAAATAATAACAGTTTGAGAAGACTTGAGAAACCTCTTCAGATTTCCAGCAATCTGGAAAGTAGGGCACCGTTAGGAATTTGGGGACTAATAAATATCTGAGAAGTCTTTGAGAACTAGAGAAGCCTATTCTGAGAATTGGAGCAATATAAAAAATTGAGTAACCTCATAAATATGAGGACTAATATAAATTTAAGAAATTTGAAAAATTGAGGACTTGAGTTTGTTTTCTTAGAGCAATGGAAGTAAGAAACCAATTTTGAAACCTGAGGAACTTGAGAGCTAATATAAATTTGAGAAATGAGGACTTGGGAGTTGAAGCAATCGAAAAATTCAGTAACCTGAGGAATTCAGTGACCAATAAAAATTTGAGGACATGAGAAAGCTATAAAGAATTTAGGGACTAATAAGATTTGAGACACTGAAAAATTGAGGACTTGAGAAACCGATTTTGAAACCTAAGGAATTTGAGAAATAATAACAGTTTGAGAAGACTTGAGAAAACTCTTCAGATTTCCAGCAATCTGGAAAGTAGGGCACCGTTAGGAATTTGAGGACTAATAAATATCTGAGAAGTCTTTGAGAACTAGAGAAGCCTATTCTGAGAATTGGAGCAATATAAAAAATTGAGTAACCTCATAAATATGAGGACTAATATAAATTTAAGAAATTTGAAAAAATGAGGACTTGAGTTTGTTTTCTTAGAGCAATGGAAGTAAGAAACCAATTTTGAAACCTGAGGAACTTGAGAGCTAATATAAATTTGAGAAATGAGGACTTGGGAGTTGAAGTAATCGAAAATTTCAGTAACCTGAGGAATTCAGTGACCAATAAAAATTTGAGGACATGAGAAAGCTATAAAGAATTTAGGGACTAATAAGATTTGAGACACCGAAAAATTGAGGACTTGAGAAACCGATTTTGAAACCTAAGGAATTTGAGAAATAATAACAGTTTGAGAAGACTTGAGAAACCTCTTCAGATTTCCAGCAATCTGGAAAGTAGGGCACCGTTAGGAATTTGAGGACTAATAAATATCTGAGAAGTCTTTGAGAACTAGAGAAGCCTATTCTGAGAATTGGAGCAATATAAAAATTGAGTAACCTCATAAATATGAGGACTAATATAAATTTAAGAAATTTGAAAAATTGAGGACTTGAGTTTGTTTTCTTAGAGCAATGGAAGTAAGAAACCAATTTTGAAACCTGAGGAACTTGAGAGCTAATATAAATTTGAGAAATGAGGACTGGAGAGTTGAAGCAATCGAAAAATTCATAAACTTGAAGAATTCAGTGACCAATAAAAATTTGAGGACATGAGAAACCTATAAAGAATTTAGGGACTAATAAGATTTGAGACACCGAAAAATTGAGGACTTGAGAAACCGATTTTGAAACCTAAGGAATTTGAGAAATAATAACAGTTTGAGAAGACTTGAGAAACCTCTTCAGATTTCCAGCAATCTGGAAAGTAGGGCACCGTTAGGAATTTGAGGACTAATAAATATCTGAGAAGTCTTTGAGAACTAGAGAAGCCTATTCTGAGAATTGGAGCAATATAAAAAATTGAGTAACCTCATAAATATGAGGACTAATATAAATTTAAGAAATTTGAAAAATTGAGGACTTGAGTTTGTTTTCTTAGAGCAATGGAAGTAAGAAACCAATTTTGAAACCTGAGGAACTTGAGAGCTAATATAAATTTGAGAAATGAGGACTGGAGAGTTGAAGCAATCGAAAAATTCATAAACTTGAGGAATTCAGTGACCAATAAAAATTTGAGGACATGAGAAACCTATAAAGAATTTAGGGACTAATAAGATTTGAGACACTTTGAAAATTGAGGCCTTGAGAAACCTATTTTGAAAGCTGAGGAAATTGAGAAATAATAACAGTTTGAGAAGCCTGGGAAATGAGGACATGAGAAACCCATTTTGAAAGTTGAAGCAATCAAAATACTAAAATAGTCAACTAACAGAAATTTGAGAACCTTGAAAATTTCAGAATTTGAGAAAGCTATTGAATTGGAGGATTCCAGAAACTTGGGTAAAAATTTGAGATATCTTGAAAAATTGAGGACTTGAGAAACCTCTATTCAGATTTCGAGCAATCTGGAAAGTAGGGCACCGTTAGGAATTTGAGGACTAATAAATATCTGAGAAGTCCTTGAGAACTAGAGAAGCCTATTCTGAGAATTGGAGCAATATAAAAAGTTGAGTAACCTCATGAGTATGAGGACTAATATAAATTTAAAAAACTTGAAAAATTGAGGACTTGAGAAACCCATTTTTAGAGTTGAAGCAATCAAAAAATTCAGTAACGTGAGGAATTAAGTGACCAAAAAAAAATTGAGGACTTGAGAAACCTATAAAGGATTTAGGGACTAATAAGATTTGAGACACTTTGAAAGATTGAGGCCTTGAGGAAAATATTTTGAAACCTGAGGAATTTGAGAAATAATAACAGTTTGAGAAGCCTGGGAAATGACGACATGAGAAACCTATTTTGAAAGTCGAAGCAATCAAAATACTAAAATACTCAACTAACAGAAATTTGAGAACCTTGAAAATTTGAGGATTTAAGAAAGCTATTGAATTGGAGGATTCCAGAAACTTGGGTAAAAATTTGAGATATGTTGAAAAATTGAGGACTTGAGAAACCTCTATTCAGATTTCGAGCAATCTGGAAAGTAGGGCACCGTTAGGAATTTGAGGACTAATAAATATCTGAGAAGTCTTTGGTGACAACTTGCAAGACCTGCTGGAAGATGTACCACGTCAAGTACGCCGCGAATTTTCACTTAAAGTTCGTAAAATTTTAAACGAAAGGTTGGTGCACCTGTGGCACAAGCTGGACACATTGAACATCGTTTGCATCAAAACCAAAGTGCGCCTTTGAGTTTTTGTCAAATCGCTCAATCGTTCTTGAATCCAGCAGTCCCGAGTCTTTTGTTTTATATAAATATCCCTGTATATAATTCTTCTGTACGTGTGTACCTCCCTGAACTCCTAAACGGCTGGACCGATTTTGATGAAATTTTGTGTGTGTTTGAGTGGGCCCTGAAGCTGGCAGGTGTCCTCAATAGCTTTTAAAATGACTATTTCATTCACAAAAACTTCATCGAATCAGAGTCCATCATTTTAAACAAAAAATTGTTTCGCATCAACAAAATTTCTAATTTAAAATTTTGCTGGGGTTGTTCAACCAATAGGAAGCGAGAATGAAGCAACCAAGCTGTTTTTCAGCGGCAAATTTTCTTTTGTTTTCTCGCTAACATAGTAACCGATTTTTACAATAATTTTTGCAAACGTCAGTTGTAAAAGATGAAAGAATAACTGCTGCAAATATTTAAGATTCGGTATCAAGTTTAGGTCCCAGCTTGTGGTGTCTCTGCTTCAAGTTTGTTGTCTTCACCTACCGGGTCTAATTGTGAATCTAAACCATCCAGGAATCCACTCAAACACAAACAAGACATTTCATCAAAATCGGTCCAGCCGTGTATGAGAAGTTCAGTGAGATAAAACACACTTACAGAAGAATTGTCTTTGTCTGAATGCAATAGCTCGAAGTCGTTCGTTGCGTTGCTCTTGACTTTCATTTGCACCTCTATTTGCAACGCGGTCTCTTAAATTTGCATTGTTAGAATTGACGAAAATTATGCTGGATGGGGCTACAGGTAGTTAGATAGTGAGAGCTACTGCTCACACTCGCCTTGTGTTGACCCTTCGAGTAAAGAATAGCCAAAGAAGTTTTCACTTCAGGCGCGTACTCTTAAAAACGAAAATGTGTTTTCACTATTCTACGAGTAGTGTTAAAAGGTAAATCACACCTGATAGAAAAATAGAAAACTTATCCAATGTCATTCGCAAAACGCACAAGAGATCAAAATCTTGGTCCAACAGAAGTGCGAGTCCATGTAAAACACAAAAAGAAATATTGAGGATTACTGTTATTAGAGGAGTAGCTTTGTTCAGTGCGATTTTGAGCAAACCTATTGACCAAAGTAGCTAAAATCAGGCATAATATTCGGGGATTTACGTATCACCCTATCGACCGATAAAACTGTTATCAATCATCTCCAACGGCTGCTATTGAAAGGAATAAGTTCCAACTCCATCACACAAGACTTTGCATCATTCCACGGTCCTGAAACTGTTTCTAATCAATCTAATCCTCTAATAAACTTCCACCTGTTTCTAAGTGGAATTAAGCAGTTTGTTGTAATATCATTTTTCTCTGAGCTCCTAGTTTGTCGATTTTCCTATTTTGGGTGATTTGTTTTTTTTTTTTCATGTGTAACATCAATCGAATGTCGTCACGTAAAACTGCGTCATTACAACACAGCTGTCTAAGTAATTTCCGAAACTCTTACTTATCCGATTTCAAAAATTTTTACAGAACAAGAGGTTTTTTACTGGGGCTGTGATTGATTGCAATGAGAAATAAGGTTTTGCTAAGGACAGATCCTTGCGGTGTTCCATTTTCTAAGACCTTTTTTTTAGTGTAAATATGCCTCTAGCATCGATACATTTTAAATCTTGTTGTAAAGCTTCTCTATTTTATTACTTCTACCTTCCAATTCTCTATTTATTTTATATTGTCTTTAACATCTGATCATAAAAATAGCTCTTATGTTTTTACGCTTGGCTTTGTAAACATCAGCACAAGACATTGCTTAATAAATATTACGTCGAGTACTTATTGTTGAGTGGTAGACATAGTGGAAAAAAATTGGAAAAATTTAATAGCATCATTATCCATAGTGTTGAAATTTTGTTTCTGTAGACACTTGACACAATTAAACTTTGTTCTTAGAATGGCGTTAAAATGAAATATATAAGATAAGCGCCCTTGCAAAGACCTCAAGTCATAACTTTTTTATTTACTGTTTCAATTCAGCAAACAAAGCGTCTGGAAGAATACCAAACAAGGGCAACAAACTGAAATGCTATTCAACTCCCTTTTAAAGTCGTTGTGATGTTTCAAATTTTATAACTGACGTTTTGGCAAAATTTCAACAAAGATATCAGATGTAATTTGTATGCAATATTTTTTGATGTGTAATAAGGAAAGATTGTTACAGAGGTGCATTAGTTTTAATTGGAAAAATGTAATGGAGTTGAAAATTAACAAAACTTTTAGATTACATTCGCGGAGTTTAAATTACCCAGTTTTAACATCTTTCTCTCAAAAACCCATCACTTATTATTCACATACAGTCTAACCTAGAAGGACTTTTTCTTAAATCAAATTTCTCAGGCACAAAAACAGGCCGCCATTCTTCTTCGACTCATGTTCATATCAAGAAACATCATTCCTTGATTTATAACAGTCTCGTTTGTTCAATAGCGTACCCGGGCCAGATTTTTTCATTATCCTGGCGACATCTGCAAGGATTTCCCGTGACGTCAGATCCGAGTAAACGTTCAGTTTACGTAAGCTTGAGGTGTTTACAAACTCCCGTTTCTCCTAGTTTAACTAAAAAGCAGCTCTCGGGGGATTATCTCAAATATTCAAATTAAATCGTGAGCTAAACGGACTTTGCCCTCCGGGTATAGAAAAATTCCTAATGCTGCGTAGGAGCTTCAAGAGGAAGCTAAAACACTGATTGTGAAAATCCCCGGAGACTCTTCGAGACACATTTAATTTAAAATTATTTGTTTTTGTTCGGAACGTGACCGTTTAATGACGCTTAATTATTTCACTGAGATAAATAATGTTGTTTACACGAATTTTAATTACTTTGTTAATTGCATGTTTTTGGGTATAAACAGAATGATTAGTGTGGGTTTTCATTTGTGATGGAAAATCGGTCCAAAATGTTTTAATTTTAATCTGATGCAGAGCACAGAAGCTTTTTAGAATTTAACTTGAATTTGAATAATAATAAAAAATAAATTTATTTTTTACAATTCCTACTAATATGTAAAATGCTCATTTTATATATAAAACTAGCTGACCCGGCGAACTTTGTACCGCTTCAGAATCAATAAATGTTGTGTTAACTTATTAGCTGAATCAAATTCCGTTTTCAAAGCATAATGCACACAACGCCATGTTAATTTTAGTTTTTGTCATGTATCAAAGATAGCGTTATATGTATATGGTTTCCATACAAAATGTATGAGAAAAATGTTTTCCTAATGTTTCTGATGTTTTAATAGTGCCCCCGAAAAAAGTCAATCCATCCGTTTTCAAGATATCATCAAAAAATTTTTGTCTGGAGTCCACGCGCAACCGAAGTGAAACTTTGGAGTTTGCTCCTCAAAAATTGATTATCATTTTTAAAGCCCGGTACGACAAATTTTGGTGGTCGGCGTTATTTGTTATTGTTGCCCTGTACCAAGGGGGCTTTCGTTATTGTCGTTGCCCTGTACCAAGCTCCCCGTAATGTTTTAATAGTTATTCTGCTATTCGGAACGGAGACAAATCCAACAAATCAAAAACCATGAAAATTGGTCCATTCGTTCTCGAGTAATAAACCCAATGGCCCCCCTGGGCCCCCAAGTCCATGTAAAGTATTCTATGTCCTTCTCCTGGTTCTAAGCTACCTCCCCACCAATTTTCAGCCAAATCGGTTCAGCCGTTCTTGAGTTATAAATAGTGTAACTAACACGACTTTCTTTTATATATCGGGTGTCCCAACTAAAATTTGTACCCCCCAACAATTCCAATTTCGAAAGACTCAGAAGAAAACGCTCAAACAGGTCAATTTTGTTATCAAGGGGGACCAAATTGTACCAAAACTTTCAAGTCTTAGGTCTCACACCTTGAGCCAGGGGAGCCACCCCCTTAAAAAATTTAAATGGCATGGGGGGTCGTGTGATACATCATTTTAAAGCTTATTCAATTCTCTATCCAAACCTACATTTATCGATTTTTTTCTAAAAAAAAGCATGAATTCGATATTTTCCAAATCTACATAAAATACTCAACTAAAATTTACACCCCCCCAACAATTCCAATTTCGAAAGACTCAAAAGAAAACGCTCGAACAGGTCAATTTTGTTTTAAGGGGGACCAAATTATACCAAATTTTCAACTTTTAGATCTCATCCCTTTAGCCAGGGGAGCCACCCCCTTAAAAAAATTAAATTTTATGGGGGGTCTTGTGGTACATCATTTTAAAGCTTATTCAATTCTCTATCCAGATCTACGTTTATCGATTTGTTTCTACAAAAAAAGCATGAATTTCTTATTTTCCAAATCAAGAGTATTTTATGTAAATTTAGAAAATAACAAATTCTTATGCTCTTTTTTGTAGAAAGGAATCGATAAAAATAGGTTCGGGTAGAGAATTGAATAAGCTTTAAAATGATATATCACACGACCCCTCATGCCATTTAATTTTTTTAAAGGGGTGGCTCCCCTGGCTAAAGGGGTAAGATCTAAGACATGAAAGTTTGGTACAATTTGGCCCCCCTTGATAACAAAATTGATCTGTTCAAGTGTTTTCTTCTAAGTTGTTCCAAATTGAAATAGTTGGGGGGTACAAATTTTAGTTGAGTATTTTATGTAGATTTGGAAAATATCGATTTCATGTTTCTTTTTTTTTTGTAGAAAGGAATTAATAAATGTAGGTCTGGATAGAGAATTGAATAAGCTTTAAAATGATGTATCACACGACCCCCCGTGCTATTTATTTTTTTTAAGAGGGTGGCTCCCCTGGCTAAAGGGGTGAGATCTAAGACATGAAAGTTTGCTACAATTTGGTCCCCCTTGATAACAAAATTGAGTTTTTCAAAATTGGAATTGTTGGGGGGTACAAATTTTAGATGGGACACCCTGTATATAGATATCTTTATTAAAACAGTAGTCTCCTTGAGAGAGGACCCCCCCTTGAGACAGGGAAGCGTAGCTACCATCTGAACCGCCGTAATACCTACTACCTACTCGATCCCCACCACCACAGTGTTTAACTTTCATTTTGATTTCGATTAGTAATAGTACAGTTAACATTAATTTATGTAAATGAATTACCTAAGCGATAATTTTTTTTCAAAATTCGAAATTGAAAAAATATTGTATGATACACGTGAATAAAAAAAATTAATCTACTCAAAAAAATTATCACGCACTCGGCTCACCTCGTGTCCTAAACTGTGTCCTAAACTTTTTTGTGGATAAAGTTGGTCTTTATTCACTTATGCTATAAATAGCTGCTATGCCCTACCCTATCTACTCACAAGTGATGGTTACACATTAATTATCTTTACAAGAAATTACACGTCGGGCATAAAACGACGTATCTCACACGTGACCGAAATGTCATTGTAAGCTCGTGAGATGTGTATCACTCGCTGACAATGATTTAGGATTTATATCTACTATATCTATAAAAGAAATCCATATTACAAATTATTCAGTGAGTATTCTTTACAAAAACTTAAATTATTTATGAGTAAAGTTTTTGACAATCACGGCCGACACTGCCATGGTTAAGAATATGAAAATGGTTACTACTTATTAGTTTTCAAATTGAATTCCGATTCGAGCAGTCGAGCCGAGCGGACGTGTTTTGCAGCGCTCGATAAGATAAGCGGATAAAAAAAGGGTGAAAAAGTGAAAAAGAAATAGAATGAAAAAAAGTGGCAGTGAGAGCGAGAGAGAAGGAGAAGGACGAGAATTCGGAAGACAGGATTAACCCCTTCAGGAAAAGTAAGAAGTTAGAAAGATCACCGGTTAAAAAGGCAATGGATGAGGAAATGAAAGAGATGCTGAAAAAAATTATGGCGGATGTAGGGGAGATAAAGGAAGAGAATCGGAAGATAAGCCGGGAACTGGAACAGTTGAAAATTATGATGCGTGAAAAGGAAGAAAAATGGGAAAGAGAAAAAAAGGACCTAAAAGAAAAAATGAAAAAATTGCAGGAGAAAATGGAAGAGCAGGAAAAAAGAGTGAGAAAAAAGAATATTGTAGTAACGGGATTGGATGAAGAGGAATGCGAGAGCGAGAAGAAACTGAAAAAATGGATAAAGGTTGAATTAGAGGTAGAAGTGACTGTGAGAGAGATGTATAAAATAAATGGAGGAAAAATTATTGTGGCGGAACTTGGGAGCTGGGGGGAAAAGAGGAAAGTTATGGAAAATAAAAGAAAACTAAGAGAAAAAAAAGGAAAGAGAGTATACATAGAAGATGATCTGACAAAGAAGGAAAGAGATATACAGAAAGAATTAAGAGCGATAGTCAAAGAAGAGCGACAAAAAGGACAGCGGGTGAAAGTGGGTTATAAAAAGATATGCTTAGAGGGAAAAGGGCTTAGGTGGGACGAAGAAAAAGGGGAGTTAGATACAGAAAATTTTTGAATAAGAGCACAAGAAAAATGAATAAAGGAGAAAAGGAGCAAATAAGAATAGTATTCTGAAACGTAGCGGGAATAAAAAACAAAGACAATGAATTTTGGGAGTATTTGAGAGAATTTGACGTAGTGGGAATGGTAGAAACGTGGGTGGGAGAAAGGGGGTGAGAAAAATTGGAAAAGAGAATGCCGAAAGAGTTTAAGTGGAAGTGTCCATATGCAGAGAGGGAAAGCAAGAAAGGGAGAGCTAAAGGTGGGATAATAATGGGGGTGAAAGAGGGACTGGAAGGAGAAAATGGAACTGAAGCAAAAGAAGAAAGAGATATTATGGAAAGAACGGTGAAAAGTAAACAGAGAAAATGGAGAATTGTAACAGTGTACAGCAGAAGTATGAAGGAAGCGAAGAGAATAATAGAAGAGCGAGTAAAAGAGCAAGAAGAAGGAACTTTGGTGATTGGGGGGGATTTTAATTCAAGAATTGGGGGAAAAGGAAGACGGATAGAAGAGGAACAAGAAACAATAGAAGAAAGATCAACAAAAGATGGAACAGAAAACGCAGAAGGGAGAGTACTGATTAGTTTAGCAGAAGAAAGAGGGTGGGACATACTTAATGGGAACTGCACAGGAGATGAGAAAGGGGAGTACACGTATATTGGATCAAGAGGGTAGACAGTTATTGATTATGTTATGGTAAATGAAGAAGCATGGGATGAAATAGAGAAATTCAAGGTGGGAGAAAGAATGGACTCGGACCATATGCCTTTAGAAGTGAAGACAAAAGGAAGAGAGAAAGATAGAGGAACTGTGAATGAGTTTAGAAGAAAAATTTTGAAGAATATTTGGACAGAAGAAGGAAAGGAACATTATAGAGCAAGACTTAGGGAGGCAAAATACGAAGAAACAGAAATAAACGAAAAGGTGAGGGAACTGAGCGATAACATAAGAAACGCAACAGAAAAAAAAGAGATAGAGATAAGAGAGAAGATGGGGCTGTGGAAGAACGAGTGGTGGGATAAAGAATGCAGGGAAAGGAAGCAGGAAACAAGAAGGGAACTAAGAAATTGGAAAAAAGAAAAAGCAACCAAGGAAGAGTACAAGAGAGCACGCAAGAGGTACAATTTAGTATGCAAAGAAAAGAAGCAAAAGAAATGGATGGAAGAAGAGCTAAAGATGAAGGGTATAAAGACGGAAGAAGAGGTATGGAGATACATAAATAAGGAAAGAAAGAAAAAGAGAGAAAGAGTGAGTGATGGAATTACTATGGAGGAATGGAGAGAGTACTTCAGTGAGCTGCTGGGGGGTGATGAAAACAGACAAGAAAAGGAAAAGAGACAACAAAGAGTGGAAGAAATAGAAGAGATAACAAGAGAAGAACTAGAGCAACAACTAAGAAAACTGAAAAGAAAAAAGACACCGGGGAGGGATGGTATACTGAATGAAGCGTGGATATATGGAACGGAAAGGGAAGTTGACAGGTTGTTAGAGATAATGAATGGAGTGTGGAAGGGAGAGGAATTCCTCCAAGAGTGGAAGGAGGGGATAATATGGCCCATATATAAGAAAGGAGAAAAGGATACAGTCAGTAATTATAGGGGGATCACTCTCCTAAATACAGCATATAAGGTTGAGATATCCTGATTCAAAATTAATACCATCCAAGAGAGCTGCAACCCGTTCACCGCCAAAGTATGACAAATGCCCTGGAAGCCTAGCCTTTAGCGACCGTTACCGCCCGAGATGGATACGCTAGAGGGAGCTGTCGGAAGTTTCGGTGGGGAGGAGGAACCACGCTTGAAAGGGCGGCAGTGGGTGTTCTGCTTTCGTTGAAGTTACACCACGTTATTTTTGTTCACGAAATTCGCCATTTTGTTAAAGCATAGTTATATCTCCACCGTTGAGCTTCCTTTTGTTGTAAAAGAATTGTACGCGTTCGTTCGACTTCGAAAGGGAGATCCATCTCGCGGAGGTTCCAGTTTTGTTTAGTTCGAGTCAGTTAAATTTCCACCGTCGAGTCCCCAAGCCAAGTGAGGTGATTGTATGCCTGGAAATAAGGTAACCATTTGCTCTATATTTTTCTTCCGACTCGCCGTCCGGAGAGGCCAGGAAATTGACTGACGTTTATTCCATGTGCATCTCGGAAATCTTTAGGTAAAACCATCTCAAATTTTACCGTTAGCCGCCATTTTGGACGCTAGGACGTCATAAAACTCGCCATCTTGAAAATGGAGTCGTTCCTACTTTGCACCTACATGTCTTGTAAAGAATGCTAGTCTTTGTTTGAAATAATGTTCACAATTGTCCCTGGAAGTATTCCGTGAGCCCCCCAATTTCCTATCAGTCGCCTTCGGGCCTTCTTTTCTCTGCAGTAGCCTAAATTATCAAGCTGATGAGTCACAGGCACCCCGAATAACTTGCTAAAATCGTTGTTGTAATTTGTTTTTAGTTATTGTTGTCAATTTCAGAAAGTTCCAATGTGTTGTTGACTTCTAGTTACAGGGCTCGCGCGTTCAATTCAAAACAAAGTGATTCCCTAACTCAAATTAACTCGATTGCCACTCAGATAAATTTGTTAATAACTACCTGTCTTTCGCTCTGAGGCCGACAGCAGCTTGCGGTTGTTACAAAGCTATTTTGTACTCTGTTGACTTGAATTAACTAACACTGAGTAAGAACCGATGAATAAAGGGCAAACAGCGGCAAAAAGCCACGCCGAATGTCGGAGGTTCGAAAAGGTGTCTTATCGTTGTTTTGCGGCCCCTTGCGATTTCTTGTCGTTCGCTGTTAACTGACATCTACCGCTTATTCGCCATCGTGGAAGCCAAAAATCGGTTTTTAGTGTAGTTTGTGCATGTTGTAATGTTGTAGTTACATTGTGCCCCGTTCCGTATTGCGCCCGCTGATGTCATCGCATTGTATCCGTGTCAAAATGGCTTCCAAACCAAACGTTGCGTTACGGTATATTTGATTTATTGTGTTGTTTGTTCGTACATGTTTCGAGACAACAGAGCGACCAAATAGTGTTCAGTTCGTGGTCCGCGTTGCCGGCTGCTGTTAGAAGGAGTTAGGTGGCCCTACTTTCAGGGATACCTATGCACATTGTCTCTTGGGTGCATAGGGGCCCAGAAAAAGGGAGTTGCCACTAATTCCTTGAACCTACGAAGTCAAAGTTGCAGGACTGTTTTCGAGTTACTGACTAATTGCTTACTTCACTAATCTTTAAAATACTAAGTAACTAAAAGAATAGTCCCTGAGAGAAGTGCCGTTAACTTGGACTTGGTTTGTACAAATCTCCCAGATAGACCAACGTAACTATGTCCAGGAAAATTCCGTAATAAACTCATTTCTCTTGGTCCGTTGGATGTGCAAGTTTTGCCCCCACGATCGTAAACTCTCTCTACAATCTGGCCTCACTGACAGACAATTATCTTGTTCGCTTCGCTTTAGTCTTTCCATTGGATCTACCTGTGGTCCACCACTCTCCGACTTACATGCACCCTACTTTGATAACTCCACGCGTTTCGATATTTTTGTGTTTCCCTCTCAGATGCTTTATTGTATCAGTCAGTTGTAAATTCCTGTAAACTACAAAAGCTCAAGGGTGGAATGTATTTAGCTGATCTAACCTCACTCATCATATACCGTAGGATTGTTTAATTGTATTATTGTTTTATTATTTGCCGCCAATTGTTACTCTGTTGAAGTCATGTAAAATTGTCCGTTGTTATTTATTATTTGGAATCATTATTGTTAACATTATGAAATCGCATGTGCACCAACTTAATTCGAAGACACCAGAAATTGTTAACCACAGTACGCAATCACTAAACTCAAGACACTTCAAGTTGTTCAAACTGAATAAACATTTAAAACCATAATTTTTGTGTTATCAATTTGCGCTCCACTCCTGATTAGCTCTCGCCATGTATCCAAAGAATTTGGGGTTTGTTTTGTTGGGTAAGTTTGAATGTCCCGCCATTGCTTGTCTTGTAAAAAAATCACACAACGTAGGGTTCTGCTTTTTCTTTCATTGTCTGACGATCATTGGCCAACCTTTTCAGTTTCGCGGTTTGTTTCAAATTTTCAAATTTGACGTTTGGTGACGTCATTGACATTTCATTTCATGTTCAAATTTAAAATGTGGCGGTAATGTAAAGGGGGGTTATCACAAGGTATACGCGATGATTGTGGAAGAGAGGCTGATGAAGGAAATGAATGAGAGGGGGTGTTACCAGACGGACAGGCGGGATTTAGGAAAGGTAGAGGGGCCATGGATAATGTATATATCCTGAATCACATAGCAGGAAATGAGATAAAAAAGAGGGGTGGCAAGATATATGCATTCGTTGTGGACCTGAAGGCCGCTCTTGATAATGTGGAGAGAGATGTACTGTCTGAATTGTTGAGAAAGAGAGGAATAAATGAGCATCTGGTAACAAAAATATAAGAGATATATGAAGAGACGATTAGTAGAGTGAGAGTGGATAGAAGGGTGAGTGAATGTTTCAAAACTTATAAGGGAGTAAGACAAGGTTGCCCACTAAGCCCCAGCCTGTTTGCAGCTTTTACTGGAGATATAGAGGAGATGTTCAGGAAGGGGCAGGCAGGGGAGGTTGTGGTGGGCAAAGAGAAAGTGTGGTCTTTAGCATGAAATGATAGGAAACATGGAGAAATATATGACGAGGAAAAAGTTGACGGTGAATGTAGAGAAATCCAAGATGATGGTGTTCAGGAAAGAGGGTGGTAGGAGAAAAGTAAATGAGTGGAAATGGAAGAAAGAGAAAATTGAAGAACTGAAAGAATTTAAGTATTTAGGTTATGTGATGAATGAAAGAAACACAGAAACAGCACATGTGAGAGATTTAGTGAAAAAAAGCAAATAAGATAATAGGAGCTGTATGGGGAATAGGAGAGAGAAAATTTGGACATGATTTTTGAAGGAGAGTAATGATGTTTGATAGTTTGGTGAAAAGCGTGATGATGTATGGAGCGGAAATATGGGGATGCAGAGAGCAAGAAGGATTGGAAGGGGTGCAAGGAACATATATGAAATGGGTGCTAGGGGTAGAGAGAGAGACACCGGCGGGGTATATAGTGATGGATGAAACAAAGAGAGATTTAATAAGAATAGGAGCAGGAAAAGAGCAATAAAATTTGAGGAGAGAGTGATAGAGAGAGGAGAGTGCAGAATTTTGCAAGAGTGTTTGAAAGAAAAAAGGAAAGAAATAGGAAAGGGGATATGGAAAGAGAGGGAGGCATATTTCGAAGGAAACGGGTATGCAGGCGCGGAGATAGATATAATGCGAGAGAGAGGCAGAGTAATGACAGATGAATTAGTGCAGAGAGATAGAGATGTGCAAGTGCAGGAAAGAAGAACGAGAATTAGGGAGTCTACGTACAATGGGAAGTCTGAAAAAATAAAAACGGAAGAAATGCCAAAGTACCTAGGAAGAGAGTGTAGAAAAGAGAGAGTGATAATAGCAAGATTAAGATGTGGAAATGAGGAGAGAGAGAATAAACATTGGAGTGAAGATAATAATAGAGTATGTAGGATGTGTGGAGAAAAAAAGGAGACGATAGAGCATTTGTTGAAGGAATGCGTAGAATTGAGAGGGAGAGATGGGAATAGAGAAGAAATTTTGAATGAGGACGGAAGAGGGATCGAATGGATGAGGAAGGTTGAGTGGAGAAGAGGGACAATAAGTGGGAAGGGATAAAAAGCTGCTAGTTGTTGTGTTAAATTATTGATTTATTTTAGTTTATATATATTATATTTTATTTTATTTGAGTTATGGGAACTGTATTAATCGGATACTTTATAAACCGGTAAAGGTAATAAATATACATACTACTACTATTAGTTTTCAAATTAATTAACAAATTCGCAAAGCAGCCTGCGGTATGAATCATGTGTTGCCTATTTAAAATTTGACAGGCGTTACGGAATAAAATGAAAGCCCTGTATAATAAAATCGCTGGTGTGTTTTCACCCACGCGTCAGGCGATTTATTACACAAAAAAGATCCAACTTCTTGACGACGTCGCGACACCCACAGCGTCCCGCGGATATGTGTAGGGATGAATAGGAGGGAAGGGTGGTGTTGAGGCATCATCGTGACGTCAGACGACGCCCCCAGTTCTCTGGACGTGACAAGATCGATTTTCTTCATTCCGAGAGTTGATGGCGCAATATGGCGCGGCAAATGCCAGTGAAGTGGAGACAATGGTGGACATAAACGTGCTAAGACCTGGCTTGAGGTGTATGTCGGTGATATTAAATTATTATATTTGGGTGAAGATGCTGAAATGTTGGTGTCTCTGTGTATTTTATCACAAATATTTTTTGTAACAACTAGAACCGTCGTGAGATCAATGGATCACGAAATATTCTGGAAAGACTCATTTTTGCAACCTTTGACCTTAAATAAGTTCTTTAGTTCAAAAGTTTCACTGGAAACTCTATTCGTAATATCAAAGTTATAAAGTCCCTAAAAAAAACCCTGGGACTTTTTTAGAAAAATCTTTATACATTGCCTGGGGTATAAGTTTATTCCGGATAGAAAATCTTTGGCCAATGAGCACAGCTGATAAATGCCAGAAATTCTGGCAGCCAATCAAATAGCGACAATTGTATTATTGACTCAAGAGCATAATTTGTGTTTTTTTTGGAACACAAGACAAAAAGGCGACCGGTGTCTTATTTGAAACATTTTAGGAGTGATTTTTTTAAGATTTTTAGGATACCCTTCGTGGGTTCCTCCTTCTCTCAAATTCTACAGATTTTCAAGCTGTCGGATTCGTCAAGTTTGCAGGTTCTTCAAGATCTCAAATTAATTTCTCCATTCCCCACATTCCGTTTCTCAATTTTACTAGGTTCCTTAGATTGTCAAGGTTCTGGAAATTGGGCATTGAGAAAAAAAATGTAGAGCCGACAATACAATTACAAGAGACACGAAAAAACTGTACTGAATTGAAGATAAATTAAAAGCAAAGCGAAGAATAGAGATAATACAATAATTTTTATAATAGTACATGAAATCACACAGGAATTATTAGGAGTGTTTGTTTCACTTAAGGTTGTCATTTACTGAGAAACAAATTTCTTCCGATATTAGTTAGATAAAATCTTGTATGTTGGTTGTGAGATGCTGTAACCTCGTGTAGAATAGTGCAACTAAAGTGTGATTTGCTTTGTTATTACAGTGTCCTGTTGCTTTTAGGGACCAAGAGAAAACCCAGTTATCCAAAGATTGTTTTCTGTGTTATTCCGTATGTTCAAACTGAATATCCAGACAAGGGCGTTATTAAATCTTCTTCTAGACTAATTGGACACATTTAAGCCATTTCTTTTATTAAATCTGCAACCAGACGCTGAGTTTGTCGTCCGATTATATCGGATATGTTGTATACAACTCAATTATTCATAAAATGGTCGTTCAACTTTTCAAAAAGCTCTTTTATTATTCGAAAGTTCTTCAATTCTACCTTTTTGCCGTGCTAATTTATATTTTACACAATAATGCATTAAAATAGTAAATAAAATGAGGGACTAATGCATAATTTCCATTTAACCTTTATCAGATGTTTACAATTTTACAAACGGCTGGTTTGAATATACTGTGCAAGTCTAAACCATTTTGAAACAATTGTTACACTAAAAAAAAACAGGTATATTATAAATTTATTTCATTTTGAACCAGTTGCTACACGCCTGATTTCTTATTAAAAAGGACATAAAACGGTTTGTACAAGGTAAATTTTTACGCCCTCGTAAAAAATATATAAAACGCGAGAAAGCTGCCCTCTGTATCCAGGATGACTATATAACTTATTGATCCGATTCCCCACAAACGGGAAACTACGTATCAGCACAACCAATGTTTAATGTTTAACGAAGACGAGGGCGTTTGAACGAATTCGTCACAAATAAAGTATTTCTATTATGCATAGTTGTGTATTAAAAAATCTTTTCATTTCGTTTTTTGGACATTTTATTTCCAATTTTATTTACAGACTGGACGAATACAAAAATTACACATTTTATAAAAATATAACAGTCAATCCATGGATTTCACCACTAAAGATCTACGAACCCTGTGTAAGTCTCGGAACCACCAACGCCTCCTTTCGGGGAAAAAATTAAACCATTTTTTGACAAAAATTAATATCGTAAATATATGCAGCTCCTCAGAAGATAGCCAAGTCAATATAATATGTATTATAGTTGGTAACTACTGAACATATTGAGCGTATTGCACATATTGAACATATTGGACATATTGAACATATTGAACATGTTCAATATATTAAATATATTAAACATATTGAACACATTAATTGTATTAAATATATTGAGTACATTAAAAATATTAAGCATATTAAAAATATTTAATATATTAAACACATTAAACATATTAAATGCATTAAACATATTAAGAACATTAAACATATTAAACACATTAAACGCATTAAAAATATTTAAAATGTTAAACGTATTAAACGTATTAAACATATTAAACATATTAACCATATTAAACATGTTAAACATATTAAACATATTAAACACATTAAACATATTAAACATATTAAACACATTAAACACATTAAACATATTGAACATATTAAAAAGATTAAAAATATTAAACACATTGAATATATTGAAAATATTAAATACATCAATCATATTAAAAATATTTAAAATATTAAACATATTAAACACATTGAACATATTAAACACATCAAAAATGTTAAATATATTAAACAAATTAAACATATTAAAGGTATTAAACATGTTAAAAATATTAAAAATATTAAACATATTAAACAAACTGATATAAATCATCTCTATATACCTAATAAATGTTTTGCGAATAATATATCTTTGGCATAAATCAATATGATATTGATGTTTATGCCTTTGTGTAATTTCGTTTGGTGAAGCCATTTTGTTCCCCAGTCCTATTCTATTGTGATTTTTTTTTTGCAGGAGGAGATTTTAAAGTTGATTGCGGTAATATGAAATTATTAACTAGTCACATTAATCAAAAGAGCGGTAGCTAATGACGTAAAACGCTAACCGGCTGGCGGCACTTTAGTCACCTCCCCAATGACAACAAAACAACCTAACCTCACAATCCCCTGTCACTTTGACAACCGCTCTAACAATGTCACAATTCATAAAATAATCTCATTACCATCAAAAATGGTCTCAAACGGCGACAACTGGGTCCGCATATTTGACATTCCAAACACCAGCAAACACAGAAAAGGTTTCACTATCTACAAAGTCATTTCAATGGTAAGTAATCGAATAATCGCCGTTCTTAGTCATCAATATTTGATAACAGCTATATCCGGAAAACTGCCCGGACGCGATAACTAAAATCACGGTATGGAAACGTTTCAATGATTTCAAGAAGTTGCACAGAGAAATTAAAGTGTTGCACAACAAGTTGCACATCAAAGATAAGTATCCAAGTTTGCCCACTTCACCATTTTTCAAAAGGTAAGTGACGCGTTATTTGAAATTTAAATGCTTCTTTGTTTGGCCGTAGGTTTGATGATGAAACAGTGCAAGCAAGAAAACAAGGCATTTTAACGTTTCTGGAGTATGTTGGCTACCATTCCCAACTTTTCACCTCCAATGAGTTTGTCAAGTTTTTCGAATCAAGCCATGTACCTATGGAGCAATTAAACAGCAACATCAATTCTATAAGAGCTGATCTCAATTTGCCGGAAGACCCAGAGTTCTATCTGGCTAACTCTGATGATGACCGCACCATTAGTGACACAGATTCTGTTACAACTGTAATTTCAAGAGCCTTCAACAATTAGTTTCTATTCTTTTGATTTGTAGAATAGCGATTTCCACGAGTTTGGACCACAGAAGCACATGTCTAAGTCAAAGTTAAGCTTAAGTGCATCACAACATTCAAGAAATTCTGATTCAATTAGTGTTTCCACTACCACAGATAGTATTACACTTTTAGATGGGCAAATCTACCCCACCCCACCTAATACCCCACACTGCAATGACATAGCTAGTTATATTGTTGATGCCACGATACATGTCAATATTGCACTAGAGTTAGAACAAGAAAAGAAGTATGAGGAATCTTTCACAGCATATAAAACAGCTATTGACATTTTACTCAAGTATGGTAAAGGTAAAGAATTTGTAATCAAGACTGGTAACTGTGTGCTAAATGGTGTTTTTTCAGATGATAAGGATTATGAAAGAAGACAGATGGTGAGATACAAAACCGAGAAGTATTTAATTAAAGCTGAAAAAATATATAATATGCATCTGGCTTCAGAGGTGCAGCAGTTGAAGGAAATAGTGAGTATTAGGTTGTGTGTGGCAGCTGATGGCAGATTTACATTCATTAATTTTACACTTACTTTTTGGGAAAACTATTTTTAAATGATATGGGTTCATTTTAAGCATCATAGTCACAATAGTGTTTCAGTGTTTCATCACATCTGTTTATTTTGACCCTAATTATGTCTTCTGCAAATATGGAGAGTCATAAAGATGTTGACATCTGACTTAATAGGAAAAAGGACAAATAATTTAACTATTTGACAATAAATCACAAAGTTAATTCTATAGAGCCAATTACAGAAAAACATTTTTTTTAACAATATAGTGATTTGATGAAAATATTCTACCCTAAACGATAATCATTATAATACTGCTGTTTTTCTAAGTAGGTGGGCAACTCTTAGACTCCAATAAAAAGTGAATGGCGTGACCTCTAGTGAGTTAGTTCCCAAGTATAATTTTATTCAAGTAGATACCGTCCGCGGTTGTCTCATCCGAGCGCCCACCAGTAACAGCACAGTGACGTAGTTGCGACAGCTTTTCTCTCTCACGCATAAACAGAGAAATTTAAAAATAATTGAAGTAAATATATTGCGCAAATAAAAAACAAATTAAATAAATTTAATGTTAAACGTATTATGTCAGACACACATTTTAAACAGTTTAAATTTGAATATTACGTATGTAAAAAATATCATTAATTACTGAGAGTAGTCGGATGCTGTTGATAGTATCGAGTTATTGTGGTAAAAAATAATGGTAGCAAACAAATCATCATCAATCAACAAAGAAAAGAAAGTTTCAGCTACATTTATTTACAGATTCATGTAAAAAAAAATTATGTGTTTGATAATGTAGATTATAATGTATGTAATGTATACGTGCATGACTAATTTTCACAGATGGCAACTTCACAAAAAAAAAATAAAATGCGGATGGAGAAGAAATGAGAGAAAAGATTTATTTAAATGTTCATTATTCAGGATAGCCTGTTGTGAAGTTGTCTTCTGTGAATTTTTTTCCCGTGGATCATTGAAATTGGTGCCTCGTGCTACGCGCTCGACCCCTTAAAGAAACATGCTCCAAGAAGGTCATATCGTCGTTAAAACCTGAAATTTGTGTAACTCCATTCTGAGTTTTACAAACAGGAGAAGCCAAAAACTGTTTTCTTTCGCGTTGTGAGTCAATATATTTCAAAACTTTCATTATCACTATATTCGTTTCAAAGTTTTGAATATAAGGCAAAAATAAGTAAAAAAAATTTTTTCTGGATAGCTTTTTCCTCAATCACGGCGGAACGGACATGAATAGAAAAATAACTGCCAACGATTTTTTTTCTGGCAATTCCAAGTTTTTTCTAGCAATTCCGACTTTTTCTGGGAATTCTGACTTTTTCTGGAAATTCCGACTTTTTTCTGGTAATTTTTTTCTGACAATTCCGACCTTGGTGAGGGACTAATTTCAGTGATCCACGGAAGTTACCTTACCGTCTGTGATTTTTTTTTCCGTGGATCGACTCCTTAAAGAAACATACTCTGTAAAATTCGTATTTAAAGAAAGTCTGAATTGCCAGAAAAAAAAGTCAGAATTGCTAGAAAGATGTCGGAATTGCCAGACAAAAGTCTGAATTGCCAGAAAGAGGTCGGAATTTCCAAACAAAAGTCGAAATTGCCAGAAAGAAGTCGGAATTGCCAGGCAAAGGTCGGAATTGTCAGAAAAAAGTTGGAATTGCCCGAAAAAAGTCGGAATTGCCAGAAAAAAGTCGGAATTGCCAGAAAAAAGTTGGAATTGCCAGAAAAAAGTCAGAATTGCCAGAAAGTAGACGGAATTACCAAAAACATTCAGAATTGACAGAAAAAGAGTCGGAATTACCAGAAAAATGTCAGAATTGACAGAAGAAGGTCAGGATTGCCAGAAAGTAGACGGAATTGCCAGAAAAATTCAGAATTGACAGAAAAAGAGTCGGAATTACCAGAAAAATGTCAGAATTGACATAAGAAAGTCAGAATTGCCAGAAAAGAGTCTAAATTGCCAGAAAGACATCGGAATTACCAGACAAAACTCTAAATTGCCAGAAAGAAGTCGGAATAGCCGGAAAAAAGTCAGAATTGCCAAAAAAAGCCAGAATTGCCAGACAAAAGTCTGAATTTCCAGAAAGACTTCGGAATTACCAGACAAAACTCTAAATTGCCAGAAAAAAGTTGGAATTGCCAGGAAAAAGTCGGAATTGCCAGAAAAAAGTAACAATTGTCAGAAAATTTCAGAATTGACAGAAAAAGAGTCGGAATTACCCGAAAAATGTCAGAATTGACAGAAGAAAGTCAGAATTGCCAGAAAGACATCGGAGTTACCAGACAAAACTCTAAATTGCCAGAAAGAAGTCGGAATAGCCGGAAAAAAGTCAGAATTGCCAAAAAAAGCCAGAATTGCCAGACAAAAGTCTGAATTTCCAGAAAGAAGTCGGAATTGACAGACAAAAGTCTAAATTGCTAGAAAGAGGTCGGAATTTCCAGACAAAAGTCGAAATTGCCAGAAAAAAAGTCAGAATTGCCATAAAGAAGTTGGAATTGCCAGACTAAAGTCTAAATTGCCAGAAGGACGTCGGAATTGCCAGGCAAAAGTCTAAATTGCCAGAAAGAAGTCGGAATTGCCAGACAAAAGTCGAAATTGCCAAAAAAATGTCAGAATTGCCAGAAAGAAGTTGGAATTGCCAGACTAAAGTCTAAATTGCCAGAAAGAAGTCGGAATTGCCAGGCAAAGATCGGAATTGTCAGAAAAAAGTTGGAATTGCCAGAAAAAAGTCGGAATTGCCAGACAAAAGTCTAAATTGCCAGAAAGAAGTCGGAATTGCCAGACTAAAGTCTAAATTGCTAGAAAGAACACGGAATTGCCAGGCAAAGGTCGGAATTGCCAGAAAAAAGTCAGAATTGCCAGAAAAAAGTCGGAATAGCCGGAAAAAAGTCTGAATTGCCAAAAGAAGCCAGAATTGCCAGACAAAAGTCTGAATTGCCAGAAAGAAGTCGGAATTGACAGGCAAAGGTCGGAATTGTCAGAAAAAAGTTGGAATTGCCAGAAAAAATTGGGAATTGTCAGAAAAATTCAGAATTGACAGAAAAGGAGTCGGAATTACCAGAAAAATGTCAGAATTGCCAGAGGAAAGTCAGAATTGCCAGAAGAAAGTCAGAATTGCCAGAAAGAAGTTGGAATTGCCAGACTAAAGTCTAAATAGCCAGAAAGAAGTCGGAATTGCCAGAAAGAAGTTGGAATTGCCAGGCAAAGGTCGGAATTGTCAGAAAAAAGTCAGAATTGCCAGAAGAAAGTCAGAATTGCCAGAAAGAAGTTGGAATTGCCAGACAAATGTCTAAATTGCCAGAAAGAAGTCGGAATTGACAGACAAAAGTCAAAATTGCCAAAAAAAAGTCAGAATTGCCAGAAAGAAGTTGGAATTGCCAGACTGAAGTCTAAATTGCTAGAAAGAACTCGGAATTGCCAGGCAAAGGTCGGAATTGTCAGAAAAAAGTTGGAATTGCCAGAAAAAAGTCAGAATTGCCAGAAGAAAGTCAGAATTGCCAGAAAGAAGTTGGAATTGCCAGACAAATGTCTAAATTGCCAGAAAGAAGTCGGAATTGACAGACAAAAGTCAAAATTGCCAAAAAAAAGTCAGAATTGCCAGAAAGAAGTTGGAATTGCCAGACTGAAGTCTAAATTGCTAGAAAGAACTCGGAATTGCCAGGCAAAGGTCGGAATTGTCAGAAAAAAGTTGGAATTGCCAGAAAAAAGTCGGAATTGCCAGGCAAAGGTCGGAATTGTCAGAAAAAAGTCAGAATTGCCAAGAAAAAGTGACAATTGCCAGAAAAAAGTCAGAATTGCCAGAAAAATGTCAGAATTGCCAGAAAGTAGACGGAATTAGCAGAAAAATTCAGAATTGACAGAAAAAGAGTCGGAAGTACCCGAAAAATGTCAGAATTGACAGAAGAAAGTCAGAATTGCCAGAAAAGAGTCTAAATTATACTCGTTATACAAATCAAATTATACTTATCATTCTCCTTTAAATAGTATGCTATCACTGGCAAATCAAGTCTGCAACAAAGTTAACTTCACTGGAACCAAATATGTAAAATTTAAAGTAGAATGTAGGCGAGCATTGGGTTTGTGTTGTCTTTTTTTTTATTAATGTTTTTTATTAGATTAAGCCACCAATAAATGTAATTGTAATTGCCATGGGCGTTAATAAACTATTATTAAATTGCCAGAAAGATGTCGGAATTACCAGACAAAACTCTAAATTGCGAAAGAAGTCGGAATTGCCAGACAAAAGTCGGAATAGCCAAAAGAAGCCAGAATTGCCAGACAAAAGTCTGAATTGCCAGAAAGAGGTCGGAATTGACAGACAAAAGTCTAAATTGCCAGAAAGAGGTCGGAATTTCCAGACAAAAGTGGAAATTGCCAGAAAAAAAGTCAGAATTGCCAGAAAGAAGTTGGAATTGCCAGACTAAAGTCTAAATTGCCAGAAAGAAGTCGGAACTGCCAGGCAAAGGTCGGAATTGCCAGATGAAAGTCAGAATTGCCAGAAAAAATTCTAAATTGCCAGAAAGAGGTCGGAATTGCCAGACAAAAGTCGGAGTAGCCGGAAAAAAGTCAGAATTCCCAAAAAAAGCCAGAATTGCCAGACAAAAGTCTGAATTGCCAGAAAGAAGTCGGAATTGCCAGACAAAATTCTAAATTGCCAGAAAGAGGTCGGAATTTCCAGACAAAAGTCGAAATTGCCAGAAAGAAGTTCGAATTGCCAGACTAAAGTCGGAGTAGCCGGAAAAAAGTCAGAATTGCCAGGCGAAGGTCGGAATTGTCAGAAAAAAGTTGGATTTGCCAGAGAAAGTTGGGAATTGCCAGAAAAAAGTAACAATTGCCAGAAAAAAAGTCGGAATTGCCAGAAAGTTGACGGAATTGCCAGACAAAAGTCGGAATTGCCAGACTAAAGTCTAAATTGCCAGAAAGAAGTCGGAATTGCCAGACAAAAGTTGGAATTGCCAGACTAAAGTATAAATTGCCAGAAATAAGTCGGAATTGCCAGGAAAAACTCTAAATTGCCAGAAAGAAGTCGGAATTGCCAGACAAAAGTTGGTATAGCCGGAAAAAAGTCAGAATTGCGAAAAAAAAAAGCTAGAATTGCCAGACAAAAGTCTGAATTGCTAGAAAAAAGTCAGAATTGCCAGAAAAAAGTCACAATTTCCAGAAAAAAGTAACAATTGCCAGAAAAAAGTCGGAATTGCCAGAAAAAGTCAGAATTTCCAGAAAAAAAGTCGGAATTGCCAGAAAAAGTCAGAATTTCCAGAAAAAAAGTCGGAATTGCCAGAAAAAATTGGAATTGCCAGACAAAAGTCTAAATTGCTAGACAAAAGTCTAAATTGCCAGAAAAAGGTCGGAATTTCCAGACAAAAGTCGGAATAGTTAGAAAAAAGTCAGAATAGAGTTATAGAGTTTTATGGTATAAATCAATATACATTTAAAACGGAGCTAAAAAGTTTTACGTATAATGTATAGTTTGTGTCATGTTCATTTTATTCAGCTTTGTCTTTTTGTATATCAAAATTATAGTAATATGCTTTGCCGTTAATAAATTCATTCACTCAAAAATGTCAGAATTGCCAGAAAAAAGTCAGAATTGTCAGAGAAAAGTCGGAATTGCCAGAAAAAAGTCAGAATTGCCAGAAAAATGTCGGAATTGCCAGAGAAAAGTCAGAATTGCCAGAAAGATGTCGGAATTGCCAGACAAAAGTCTAAATTCCCAGAATAAGTCAGAATTGCCAGACAAAAGTCTAAATTGCCAGAGAGAAGTCAGAATTGCCAGACAAAAGTCTAAATTGCCAGAAAGAAGTCAGAATTGCCAGAAAAAAAAGTCGGAATTGCCAAATAAAAGTCAGAATTACCAGAAGAAAGTCGGAATTGCTAGAAATTAGCCAGAATTGCCAGCAAAAGTCGAATTTGCCAGAAAGAAGTCAGAATTGCCAGAAAAAAGTCACAATTGCCAGAAAAAAGTCGGAATTGGCAGAAAGTAATCGGAATTGCCAGAAAGAAGTCGCAATTGCCAGAAGAAAGTCGGAATTGCCAGAAAAATTCAGAACTGACAGAAAAAAAGTCGGAATTGCCAAAAAGAAGTCAGAATTGGCAGAAAGTAGTTGGAATTGCCAGAAAAAAGTCGGAATTGCCAGAAATAAGACAGAATTGCCAGAAAGAAGCAATACAATTGCCAGACAAAAGTCGGAATTGCAAAAAAAAAAACGTTGAAATGCATTGCTAGTTAGAGATGTATCCCCTTTTTGTGTGAATGATCTGTCTTTTATGAATTGTAACTCACGATATACTCCTAGGAATTAATAGCTTGATTAAACCAATTCTAACAAATGTAGTAAATTTATCTGATGCAATAAATAAAAGCTACACGGTAGTCTAACAGACACAAGATGACGACCATTAACATGACGTCATGAGACGCTTACTGCGGTTATAGTTCTGGAAAAATTGCATTAAGCCTCGTGTTAAAAAACAAAGGACGCAAAATTATAAATGAAACAACATCCCATCCTTTTACCAAGCAAATGATCTTTGTGATTGATTTTAAGTTGTAATTCATACAATTGTGATTGTAAACAAAATAAACAGAACGAAAACTGCTTTAAATTCGAGTCGTTTTAACTGTTTAAATTATTATCAAACAAAACAAAGTAACTTCTTCGATTGTCGGCGACCCTTTTCACCACGCGTGTTAACATGTATGTGGGACCTACAGTATATTGCCGAATCCGAACGGTAATACGACTCACTGAAATTACCAAAGTCAATTTTTGGTATTCATGAAGAATACATTTTGTAAACAAGTTCCTCAAGACTTCTTGAATGCTAAGAACAATTAAGAACATACCCGAAACCTCAAAACAAATCAAATAAAAGGCAGCTGTGAACGGATAACGAGAAGCCCTTATGTCATTAACCCACAGTCGTTCTTTATCTTCTTCTTACCTTAGGTCTGTGGTCTCTGTTTTGCTGATTCTCTTGCGAGACCAACTGTCTCGCCGTCTCATTTCCTTTTTATCTTATTTTTATTAAATTTAGTCTTTTTTCAAAATATCCCGGGGTGCTGAAATAATTCCTTTACGTCAGTCAAATGTTTGAATATCTACAACCTTGTAAATAACTAATTTATATTTAACCAATATAAAAATTAAAATTTTATCACCATTTTCAAATACAGTGTTTAGACTAATGTAATAACTGCCAATAGGGCCAGTCTTGAAACTAGATTGATCTGCTATCGGCACTAAAAGTAAGAAATCTCAGTTATCCAGTTATGTTACCGAGGTGTTTCAATTTGCAGACAGAAAGCGAAGAAAATGAGCAAAATGACGAACACTACGTCCAACGACCTGTTTCAGATTTATATAAATACAAAGTGGTGCGAGTTATCGCATCAGGAATGCTTGTCCTACACGCCGAACTGCAGCAGCTTTTTTATATAAAGGTGAGCAGTTTAGATGTTGATGGGTCTTTTTTGACTTGTGGGTTGTAGGTCATACACAAAACCATGAAATTTCTTAACGATAATTTAGTTTTACCCGAACACGTGCCTTACATGGTGAAATTACACAACTATTACAACTGCGAAAATGCCTTATTCCTAGTTTTAGAATATTGTAGGTAAGTAGCTCCAGATTGTTCTAAAGTGCCCGGAAGGTAAGACTTTTTTCTCAAAGTGGAAAGAAATTGTGGGACTACATAAAATACCGCTCCGACAATCCCGACGAAGTTTTTCATCACAACGACGACCAAATCCTCCGACAGGTCCAAGACATGGAACTGTCAGACCCAGAATCCGAACACAGTTACAGCGATCTAATTAACGACTATGCGAACAATAAAATTAAAAGTATCCAAAGTACAAACGTTGAAAGCGACGACAGCTACGAAAAAGTCAATTTGGAAGACTTTGTCGGTCCAAATAAAAATCTAATGGATGCACCTGTACCTGCCAGTCTTGAACCGGATTTGTTAACGAGGATGAAGGAAAGACGGAGTTCCGAAACTCGAAGAACAATGAGCGAAATGTCCAGCATAGACGACGTTGATGTGGCACAGGATTTTTTTGTGCCTATGGAAAGTATTGTTAAATGGTCGGCACAATTGGTGTTAGCTTTGGAGAAGTTGCATGCTTTGGGCGTTGTTTGCTAGTATGTGGTAACAGTACATCCGTAATTAATTAATGACTTTATTTATTTAAGTGACCTGCAATCCCATAATCTCTTAATTGATGAAAACGGCGACTTAGCTCTGACTTACATGTGTAATGCAAGTGAAATTTCCGAAATCTTTTGTAATGGAAATTTGCTGAACATCGCCCCAGAGCTGTATAGGTTTGAGCCAACGACGAGCGCAGTAGATTGGTGGTGTTTCGGTACCATCTTGTACGAGCTTCTTGTCGGAATGGTACGTTTTTACTATCGTATTACTTTCTGTTATTATAATTGTCCTTCCAGCCTTTATCGTCTATTCATCCGGATGGTTTAGTCGGATGTACCATTTTAAAAATACCCAAGTACGTTTCGCCGGAGGGGCGTTCTTTGTTACGACAGGTATTTGTTTCGACAACATTTAATTTCTTTTCTGATTACTCTATTTCAGCTGTTGGCAACCGACCCCAAACATCGTCTAGGCTTCGCGGCTAACGGCACGGAAAGTTTGAAATCTCACCCGTTTTTCCATTCCATTTCTTGGGAAAGCCTACTGGAAAAGTACAATTTTTAATGGCTTTACAAAAAATTGACTGATTTTTTTATAGTGTACTCTTTTGATTAGATTGTAAGCCTAAAATGATTTTACTGTCCTGCACGGCATCGACATATTAACCACGTTATTTATATTCCTTGTAATTTGTTGCTTTTATGTTAAAATAAATCTTGCTCTCAATGACGTTATTCGGTTTATTTTTTCTCAACAACGTAGACACGTTTATTAGGAGAAGTGTAGCGCTGTAATTATTGCTACTGAGGAATAGTTTAAAGTTTAAACTGTTTGGGTCTTATAGTTTGACAATTAAACAGTGATGCTCTTATAACTGTAAGAGTGTTTAACAACTATTATTACAGATGTGATTGTTCAGCCATGACAGTTGAGTTAACTGTACGATTAAACGAACTTACCTGTGAAGTTCAATCGTAATTGTATGAGGCTCCGCGTCCGTAGCTTCTTGTATTAAGGCATGCGATGCTGCTCTACGCTCCAATTTTAAAGTGATTTTGTCCTCTATTTAGTCTCAGCCTGGTGGGCTGGCTTCCCTGGCTCCAGGCCGCGTTAGCTTTGTATTTTAAAGTCATGAAGCATCAATTGACACAGGGTCTTTGATTGGGTGTGGCGGGAGTGATCCTTCGGACGAGGAGCCTCATACAATTACGATTGAAGTTTACAGGTAAGTTCGTTTAATCGTCCAATTGTACTCCTCGTCCTCGAATCACTATTATAACACTCGTAGTTGTTTAAAGAAGGCAATTGTGAATGAATTCGAATGAAATCTGATAGCTCTAGTGCTAGCAGGTGTTAAACCATCCTAGTGAGCTCGAATCTCTCCAAATCGAGTGTATTTATCGTAACCAAAATTAACAAGGGCTCTTAGGATGGAAAGAGCTGGAGCGTAGAATGCGTTCAAAACACCCCTGTATCCTGCGGCGGCTGGGGATGGTCGTATCGCCTCTGGGATAGTCTCATTCGCAGCGCGCTAATTTTCCGATTACGGGAGTGAAAGAATTATTCCGCTGCTATGCTGGGAACTATTTTTTCCACAAAGTTAAAGATTGGAATTTGGGCGTAGGGTGCACGGCACGGCCTCGGCAAATCAACGAGTCGGCGGGCCGCTCCGCCGCCAAGAATGTCGCTTGAGAGTCTCGAATCTCACTGACGATACTTGATACTTGGATTTTTTCGTTAACTTCGTTATAGTGTTATACGAATGTGGGCACTCCTGGAAGATTTCTTGGAGAGACAAGACTACGTCTTCCGCTGAAGTCTTAAACTTGCTAGTTTGCGTTCTACTGAAGTAATCCCACGGTCCTAAGTAAACAGGATCTTTAACAAGAAACTTGTGGGAAAAGGGGGTGCCAGAGATGCGATGGCCAGTCGGCATCACTAAAATAATATGTGCCTTGTCAGACATTGTCTTATTTAAAGTTCTTAAAATGAGGGAAAAAGGTGGAAATCCTTAGAACGCCAGGTCAGTCCAAGAAACTGAATGCGTGGATACACCAGGAGTCTGGGTCTCGTTTCCATGAGAAATACATGTCACATTTATGATTAATGTGTGACGCAAAAAGATCAACCGTTGGTGATCCCAATAATAAATAATCTAGAACATTGAGATATCCCGATTCAAAATTAATACCATCCAAGAGAGCTGCAACCCGTTCACCGCCAAAGTATGACAAATGCCCTGGAAGCCTAGCCTTTAGCGACCGTTACCGCCCGAGATGGATACGCTAGAGGGAGCTGTCGGAAGTTTCAGTGGGAACGAGGAACCACGCTTGATGAAAGGGCGGGAGTGGGTGTTCTGCTGCCGTGGAAGTTACACCACGTTAATTTTATTCGCTAAATTCGCCATTTTGTTAAAGCATAGTTATATCTCCACCGTTGAGCTTCCTTTGGTTGTAAAAGAATTGTACGCGTTCGTTCGACTTCGAAAGGGAGATCCATCTCGCGGAGGTTCCAGTTTTTGTTTAGTTCGAGTCAGTTGAATTTCCACCGTCGCGTCCCCAAGCCAAGTGAGGTGATTGTATGCCTGGAAATAAGGTAACCATTTGCTCTATATTTTTCTTCCGACTCGCCGTCCGGAGAGGCGAGGAAATTGACCGACGTTTGTTCCATGTGCATCTCGGAAATCTTTAGGTAAAACCATCTCAATTTTTACCGTTAGCCGCCATTTTGGACGCTAGGACGTCATAAAACTCGCCATCTTGAAAATGGAGTCGTTCCTACTTTGCACCTACATGTCTTGTAAAGAATGCTAGCCTTTGTTTAAAATAATGTTCACTATTGCTACTGGAAGTCTTCCGTGAGCCCCTGAATTTCGTATCAGTTGCCTTCAGCCCTTCTTTTCTCTGCAGTAGCATAAATTACCAAGCTGATGAGCCACAGGTACCCCGAATAACTTGCTAAAGTCGTTGTTGTAATTTGTTTTTAGTTATTGTTGTCAATGTCAGAAAGTTCCAATGTGTTGTTGACTTCTAGTTATAGGGCTCGCGCGTTCAATTCAAAACAAAGTGATTCCCTAACTCAAATTAACTAGATTGCCACTCAGATAAATTTGTTAATGACTACCTGTCTTTCGCTATGAGGCCGACAGCAGCTTGCGGTTGTTACAAAGCTATTTTGGACTCTGTTGACTTGAATTAACCAACTCCGTAAGACCTGAAGACTTTAGGTAAAAGCTGGCCAAACGTCACACCTGAATGTCGGGGTTCTGAACGGTGTCTTATCGTTGTTTTGCGGCCCCTTGCGATTTCTTGTCGTTCGCTGTTAACTGACATCTAGCGCTTATTCGACATCGTGGAAGCCAAAGATCGGTTTTTAGTGTAGTTTGTGCATGTTGTAGTGTTGTAGTTACATTGTGTCCCGTTACGTGTTGCGCCCGCTGATGTAATCGCATTGTATCCGTGTCAAAATGGTTTCCAAACCAAACGTTGCGTTACGGTATATTTAATTTATTGTGTTGTTTGTTCGTACATGTTTCGAGACAACAGAGCGACCAAATAGTGTTCAGTTCGTGGTCCGCGTTGCAGGCTGCTGTTAGAAGGAGTTAGGTGGCCCTACTTTCGGGGATACCTATGCCCATTGTCTCTTGGGTGCATAGGGGCCCAGAAAAAGGGAGTTGCCACTAATTCCTTGAACCTACGAAGTCAAAGTTGCAGCACTGTTTTTGAGTTCCTGACTAATTGCTTACTTCACTAATCTTTAAAATACTAAATGACTAAAAGAATAGTCCCTGAGAGAAGTGCCGTTAACTTGGACTTGGTTTGGACAAGCCTCCCAGAAAGACCAACGTAACTATGTCTAGGAAAATTCCGTAATAAACTCATTTGTCTTGGTGCGTTGGATGTGCCAGTTTTGCCCCCACGATCGTAAACTCTCTCTACAATCTGGCCTCACTGACAGACAATTGTCTTGTTCGCTTCGCTTTAGTCTTTCCATTGGATCTACCTGTGGTCCACCACTCTCCGACTTACATGCACTCCACGCGTTTCGATATTCTTGTGTTTCCCTCTCAGATGTTTCATTGTATCAGTCAGTTGTAAATTCCTGTAAACTACAAAAGCTCAAGGGTGGAATGTATTTAGCTGATCTAACCTCACTCATCATGTACCGCAGGATTGTTTAATTGTATTATTGTTTTATTATTTGCCGCCAATTGTTACTCTGTTGAAGTCATGTAAAATTGTCCGTTGTTATTTATTATTTGGAATCATTATTGTTAACATTATGAAATCGCATGTGTACCAACTTAATTCGAAAACACCAGAAATTGTTAACCACAGTACGCAATCACTAATCTCAAGACACTTCAAGTTGTTCAAACTGAATAAACCTTTAAAACCATAATTTTTGTGTTATCAATTTGCGCTCCACTCCTGATTAGCTCTCGCCATGTATCCAAAGAATTTGGGGTTTGTTTTGTTGGGTAAGTTTGAATGTCCCGCCATTGCTTGTCTTGTAAAAAAATCACACAACGTAGGGTTCTGCTTTTTCTTTCATTGTCTGACGCTCATTGGCCAACCTTTTCAATTTCGCGGTTTGTTTCAAATTTTCAAATTTGACGTTTGGTGACGTCACTGACATTTCATTTCATGTTCAAATTCAAAATGTGGCGGTAATGTAAAGGTGGGTTATCACACCATCTGTCCTATCTTCTTTTCTAGGAAGCTTTTCTCTTTTCTCCATTTTTCCTCTTTTTCTTCCATCGCTTTCTTTAGTAGGTTCACTTCTCTCTTCAGTTCTTCCATATCTTCCCTGAGCTGTCTGTTGTCGTTTTGCAGCTCTTTCACTTCTTTAATCGTCTCTCTTCTGTCTTCTTTGATTTGTTTAAGGTCTTCCATTATACTTTTTGTCATTTCCTCCATCTTCTTCTCCACTTCTTTTTGCGTTCTTTCTCTCCCTGGAGATCTTGCTGTTTTTTTACTTTTTTGAAAGGCTACTGGGCTTTCTTCTATGTCTCTTTTCCGTTTGGTTTTCTCTTTATCTTCTTTGAATTCTTCTTCCTGTTTCATACCGGTCCGCAACCTTCTACACTGTACCGTGTATTGTTGGTTGCCGGCGTTCTTTGTTGACGTTACTGTTTCTTCCTTTGGCTTTTCTCCACTCCTCGCACTCTATCTCTTCCTACCTTTTGTTTATGTTGCTTTTTCTGCTGCCTTTTTCGTTTTTCTCTGTTTTGTTTGCTCTATTTTCCTCAATTTTCTCCTCGAAACTTCTTTCCACGTGCTGTCGTGACGGTCGGTAATATAGGAATCCTATTTCTATCAATTTAAATAATAATTTTAATTTTTTTTTGATATTTTACAAAATTTTCACATACGCCCTCTAATGAATGTTATTAATATGGAGAACGGTAAGCGTTTGTCACCGTTCGACATGCTTATAATGATTTTTGTACGATTGGAGTATCTGAAATAATACTCCTATAAATTTTTGAAAATCGGCGGGAGAATTGAAACAGAAAATATTGGGTGGGTTTTCCATGGTATTTGTTTTTTTTTTTTCTAAACAAGTTAAATTGTAAACTAGAAGAATGTTCTTAAATCCAAGTGGAGTAAATTTAAATTAAAAAATTTAAATATATCTAAGTCGACCTCCACAAACTTTAATCATGTTCCATTTATAATTTTACGCTGATTAAAGTTTGTGGAGTTCGACTTAGATATACCAAAATTTTTTAATTTTTTAAGTTAAATTGTGTTTTCTGATAGAAACGTGGCAAAAAGGAGGTTCGGCAATAATCCCAGAATCTTGTATATTTGTAGTTAGTGGGAGTCTCGGGCGCAGTACATTATTTATTATTGGAAATTCTGCGAAAATACATAAGACTTCGACCAAGCAACGCAAGGTCAGATCATTTATTTCTGAACTATCGAAATGGCAAATGCACTGTTCAAGTCGTAGGAAAAGGCACAATTGGAGGCTGGCAATATTGCAAAGTATTTAAAGTTGCAAGCAGCTGAAGGCTTTACTGGGCACTCGTTTCGACGCACATCGGCTACACTTTTAGTCAATAAAGGAGCTGATGTGCTGGGGCTAAAAAGACATGGCGGGTGGCGTTCGTCGACGGTGGCCGAAAGTTATGTGGAAGATTCCCTCCAAAACAAAATTGAAATCGCTCAAAAAATTCTACACAAGGATGTTGGTGAACCTGGGAGTTCTACATCTGAAAGAAAAAAAAATCTAGTACTTCTGAGAAGGTCGGACGTCACTAGGTGTGTCTTGTCTGACATACGGACACCAAGAAAACTGCATTTGTTAAAGAATTAAGAAGTTAAAATACGAAAACTACACTATAGTACACATTGAGCAAAAGAGTTAAGTTATTGCAGCTGATTTGAATAGACAATCTGTTAGTGAATTCTGTGCTCTAGACCGCAACATTCTGCATATTTCTGTTTATTTCATAAACGACTAGTTCCTGACGCGCGGAAATGAAAACGTTAACTGTTTGTGATTGGTGGAAATAACAGGATTACATTCTGATTGTATCTGCTTTTGTTTGCAAGTGGTGCATTACTTTTTACTTAATAAATCTATCGGGCGTTTATTAAAATTTCCTTAATATAGAAGATTGCCACGTTCACCTTTTATACTACAAGAATTCTTTGACGAACTCCCAACTTTCCATTCTCTATGTTAAACACGTGAAATTACGCCTCCATTTACTCGGCGTCTCCCCTCGTAAAGAAAGTTGAACAGGAGTCATTTGAAAGTAATTAGCGAAATATAATAAAGTGATGTATAAATTACATGTCGCACCCTCCATTTCTGTAATATACCGCAAGGACAGCTGTTGGTGAGCAGAGCAAAATGGATGTGTTTCCTCAGATTCAATTGCTGTACAAGTCGACGCTTCCGGCCAAAACAAGAGCAAAAAAGTCCTATTTGTAAAATGTAATTAGCCGAGAAATCATCGAACAAAGAAATCCCGTTAACTTCCAAAGGAAAATTAATTACTTATAGCGGACTTACGTTATGTACAAGGGAAGAAAAAACTCGTTTCAATCGGAGGATGGTGCGCGCAAAAAGCGCATTTGTACAATTATCAAAGTATGTTTTGCCAGTGGCGTAGTTCAGGCATCAGGTAAACGGTAGCTTGAAATTTTCTTTAGTTTGCTTATCGTTGGTAAAATAAAAATAAAATAAACAGAAACTGTTTTCGAAGTCACTAGGTTTCCAGGTTATGTAGTATACAGGGTGAAGTATAGTATATATTTAAACTTCAAATTAGTAATGTAGTTTTGAGGGTATTAGAAAACGCTTAATGTAAAGTTGAAAAATTAATGGCAACCAGCGATGCACTCAAAACATTTTGATAGTCGCTGGATTTATTTTCGGCAAGAAACTTACTACTTACGATACAAATTATTGTAAACATTTCGCTCTTTATTGATGAACCCTTTCCGACAGACAAAAACCACTTTTGCTTTCAATTGAAAAACATAAAGACACCTAGGCCAACGTATCGCCTACATACGTATATTTCTTTCTAAAGCTTTCTTTCCATTTAAACTGCCTGGAAACCCTACAGACACGCTACTGTGTCTCGCTTTTATTGCATCGCATCGCCGTGGAAAAACTTCTTCCCGTGCAACGATCAGAGATTCATAATGAACATTTTTATTTTGCATCCGGTACACTGGTATCCTAACAGTTCCATTGCCTGAAATTAAAAATGGCGTCGACAGTGCGGGTAAATTTAATTAAGTCTCTTTTTGCTTGTGCATTTTTCCAATACTAATCCAGTGAACTTTTCAATCTTCCATTAAACAATTCCGATCAGATAACATCTAAAATGACGTCAGAGCAACGAATAGCCGGAACCCTTGGGGCTATCCCTTTGTAAACCACTCGAAATCAGTTCCAGGATTGTGATAAGAAGAATCCTGGGTCAGAGTTGTTCGAGCTTCGTCTTTTAAACTCGATTCCGTGGTTAAGTCTCGGATGATTTTCTTTTGACATATTTCGGCATGTTGGCAACGATAAAAAACTACAATAAGTAAATCTTTTTACAAACTTGCAAATAAGAATTGGCACCGTGCATAAATTAGCTCAGAATCTTGAATTGGAGTTGTTCGAGCTCCGTCTCCTAAGCTTGATTTTGTCGTTTTAAAAGCGCGACTAGTTAACAGCTACATAATAAAGGCACGGATAATTTTCCACTAGAAGCTCCGCACCAGCTAATAAAGTGAAAATATAACAACGAAGTAATTAGAAAGCGCAAACATTAAACAAATCGTCTCTGGTTTCCGGAATACGAACATTGCGCGGATTAAGCACTACAAGCAGCAGAAAAGTTTCGGCGGGACGGATATTTTGGTGGAATTTAATTAAGGTTTTAAAACGGAGCTTTTTATTCGTTTTTGTGTTTACAGGATGGGGTTCATAAAAATTTCGTGGATTTGTTGTTTGCGGACGTGGAGGGGGAACTTCTTTTGGGAAGGTTTATTTTTTGATATTTTTATTTGTTTGGAGTATACTTTTAAGAAGTCCACGGGTTGTAATATGAGTAATAATGAAAATACCAACTTTATGATTCTATATTATTCCGATGAGTACTAATGAAAATACTAACTTTATGGCTGCAGGTTCTGAAATTAATAATATTTTTGATTACAAAGTAGGCAATTTAAGATTTTTTGCATTTATATTTGAAATTTTTGTAAAATAAGAATGCTTGTAAAATTTGCCGCCTAGGTAATAATTATGTTTCAAATATCAAGATAAATATGCTTTTTTCCTAAGTCAACTTTTTAGTGCTTGTCTACACAACAAATAATAAATTAATGTTTCCCTTGACCCTGAAAACTGAAATCTAACTAGTTGGAAGGGTGGGTGATGGCCGTCAATGCAATGCCTGCCCATAAATCGTGACGCTACGAAAACTCAGTTTATACCTCAGACTTTGCAATCAGTCAATGAATTTACTAGAAACTCCCTTTTTTTTCTTTTAATCACTGCTATAAATTAAACCTTGAAAAATGTTGAGCTCTTTAAATAAAATAAAAAAAAGAAAATTTGTTGAGAACAGCCATATTTAGCAGTAAATTTTCTTCAACAATGGCTTATATGCTTTTAGTCTAGTCAAGAAGTCGAAAACCTGCGAAAAATAGTTGCAAGGATCTGAGAAAGACGTTTTTTTTTTCTTTGTTTCGCAAATAAAAATTACAATAATTTATTTAAAAAAAAACTAAAAAAAATAATAAATCTTGGCAATAACACAAAAACTGTAAGTGAAAAAGAAAATCGGAAAAAAGGTTTAAAAAGAGGAGGAAATTTCCGATGGGAAACTCCCAACTCCCGGAGTTCTATCTCCATTATTAATAATAATTTTAGTTTATCGCTAAAAATAGGGCTCCGCGTAGCCGTAACGGGATGCGCGCGCCGCCGCCTCTGAAGAAAGCACCTCACATAAAATATTTTTTTTTATAGTATTATATACTAATTTACAAATTTTAATAAATTGTGGTGTGTTCTTAATACTTCATGGAATTAGATCCCGTTGGAAAAATCGATTTAACTTAATTTTTCAATAAGCTAGGCAATTGTTAATTACAAAATTTTATGGGACCTCCGCTTTCATTCAAGACAACAAAAAATAAAAATTTTCACTTCTTGGAGCCCTTCTTGTATTCAAGAAGTTCATGTTCTAAAAGTTAATTATTTTGTTTACAATAATTGTGTAAAGTTCCAAAAATCTAAAAAATTTTGTTAATTTTTTTTTTTTTCACAAAAACATCATTATATATCGTGTTTGATGCTTCAGAAATTGTGTTTCTGTCCCTTACCCAACAATGCATTTTTTTTCACTACTAGCTGTAAAATGTACCATTATATATGCAGTTTGTCGAGGATGTGTGAAATTGTTTTTCTTTCCTAGTAGATAATAATCATTTCATTATTGACTAGTACTCGCGTCAATCTATATATATAAATGCGAAACTGATTTCTCACTGATCACCGCACAGCCCAGACCGTTGAGTCTTGAAATGTAAAATTTGGTAGGAACGTAGTTTTTAGGGCGTATAGGCGCACTAAGAAAGGATTTTTGAAAATTCCGTTTCTAAGGGTGTGAAAATGGGGTTAATTGGTGTCTCTAGACTCCAACTAAGTTGAAATCGAAAAACGGTAGAGAAGTGAAAATTCGTACCCGAACTCGCTTTTGAAAATAACTCGACCCCTTTTTGACGATTTTCCAAAAAAATATTCACAGACGGCGAAAAAGGGGGGGGGAAGGACAAACGGTTTTTATAAAAAATTTCATAACTCGACAACTCGGCATGCTGAAAACGTAAAAATTGGGATTTAGATTCAGCTTTGAAAATAACTGGACCCGTGTTTGACGATTTTCCAAAAAAAAAAAAAAAAACTAACGGCGGGAAAGGGGGAGGGTGGATTTGGGGGTGATTTTTCTCAAAATTCGTATAACTTGAAGGTCGAAAATGTTACAAGCATGAGAATTGGCACTCGGACTCTCCTTTAAAATTAACTAGACCCGTGTTTGACGTTTTTGCAAAAATTTAATTACAAACACCGAAAAAGGGACGTAAATGGGGAGGGTAGTTTTCCTGAGAATTCTCATAACATGAAAACAAATAGTGTTACATACGTGAAAATTTGGATCTAGATTCTCCTTTAAAAAAGACCAGACCCGTGTTTGATGATTTTGGAAAAAAAAATTACCAACGGTGAGAAAAGGAGAGGGTGAATTTGGGGGCTGATTTTTCTCAAAATTCGTATAACTTGAAGGTCGAGAATGTTACAAGCATGAGAATTGGCACTCATCATAAATTAACTAGACCCGTATTTGACGATTTTCCAAAAAAATATTTACCAACTCCGAAAAAAAGGCGTAAATGGGGAGGGTAGTTTTCCTGAGAATTCTCATAACCGGAAAACAAATAGTGTTTCAAATTGAAATCTAGATTCTCTTTCAAAAAGAGCGGACCCGTGTTTGACAATTTTGGAAAAAAAAATACCAACGGCGAGCAAAGGAGAGGGTGGATTTGGGGGTTGATTTTTCTCAAAATGCTTATAACTTGAAGGTCGAGAATGTTACAAGCATGAGAATTGGCACTCATCTTAAAATAACTAGACCCGTGTTTGACGATTTTGCAAAAATTTAATTACAAACTCCGAAAAAGGGGCGTAAATGGGGAGGACCGTTTTCTTGAGAATTCTCATAACAGGAAAATAAATAGTGTTACAAAAGTGAAAATTGGGAACTGGATTGTCCTTAAAAAAACCGGACCCACGTTTGACGATTTTGGAAAAAAATTTACCTACGGCTAGCAAAAGAGAGGGTGGATTCGGGGGTGAGCTTTCTCAAAATGCTTATAACTTGAAGGTCGAGAATGTTACAGGCATGAGTATTGGCACTTGGACTCTCATCTTAAAATAACTAGACCCATGTTTAACGAATTTGAAAAAAAAAAAAAAATTACCAACTGCGAAAAAAGGGGAGGGTGAATTTGGGAGTAATTTTTCTCAAAATTCCCATAACTTGAAGATCAAGAATGTTACAGACATGAGAATTGGCACTTGAACTCTCCTTTAAAAATGATTAGACCAGTGTTTGACGATTTTGAAAAAAAAAAAAAATTACTAACGGCGAGAAAAGGGGAGGGTGGATTTGGGGGTGATTTTTCTCAAAATTCTTATAACTTGAAGATCGACAATGTTATAGGCATGAGAATTGGCACTTGGACTCTCCTTTAAAAATAACTAGAAAATAGTTAGAACCTGAAAAAAAGGGGCGTAAATAGGGAGGATAGTTTTCCCCAGAATTATCCTAACTGCAAAACAAACAGTATAGCATTTAAACTATGTAAAAATTTGGATGTAGATTCTCCTTTTAAAAAGACTGGGCCCGTGATTGACTAAAAAAATTACTTTTTGTTATTTTCTTATTAAAAACTGCTTTAAGCCGTTGTACCAATTCCAAATAAAAGCGCCAGTAAAGCCGACCCCAACTTACGCGGGCAAAGCCGCGGGTAATTGCTTGTCTATATATATAAAATCCAAATACCACTCACTGACTCATCACGAAATCTCCGGATCCATCGAAGGGATTGCAATGAAACTTTGCACACTTACTCATTTTACCACGTAGGCGCTCACTAAGAAACGTTTTTTCAAAATTCCATTCCAAAGGGGGGTCACGGGGCGGAGGAGTTAATCTCTAGATCCACTGAACCGATTAGAATGAAATTTTGCACACTTACTTATTTTATCACGTAAGCGCTCACTAAGAAACGGTTTTTTAAAATTATATTTTAAGGGGGGTAACGGGGCGGGAAAGGTAATCCCTAAAGCTACTAAATAGATTGCAATAAAATTTTGCACACTTACTTCTTTTATCACGTAGGCGCTCACTAAAAAAGGGTTTTTCAAAATTTCATTTCTAAGGGGAGTAACGTGATGGGGGGGTTAATCTCTGAATCCACTAAACCGATTGCAATAAAATTTTACTACTTATTTATTTTACCACGTGGGCGCGCTCACTAAGAAACGGTTTTTCAAAAATATTAAAGTAGTAAGTAAAATACTAATTAATAAAATAAAATCACCGTGCGAAGCCGGGACGGGTTAGCTAGTAAATACATAAAACAGGCAATCTTCGTCCTCAAAACAGCTTCGATTTTAATGATTTTTTTTTTAATGTTTGTTTTTATATATTATTTAAAATCAGAAACCTTTTGAAGTGGGGAAATAATTATTTATATTGTTTAAACACTATTTATTATATTTATATAAAAAAATAGTTTTTCAATACTTATTCTACAAACAATATACGAAAGTAAATTATAAAATTATTATGAATTGTGGATTATTTATTTTACACATTTATAAATAAAATAATTAAAAATTGTTCATCAATACTTGTAGGAAGGAAAAATTGGAGAATTTTCCTCGATTTCCATGGGAGTCCCTGATCAGATCCTGACTTTTTGACAATGGAACTACCTCAAGAGTATACCCTTTTAAATGAAAGAGGAATTTTGAATATCGGCCCATAAGAATAAATCGGTGAACATACATGAAGTCGATTAATAAAAGGGAACGAAAATTTTAGTATTTTTCTCGATTTCCATGGGATTCCCTGGTCAGATCCTGATTTTTTGATAATGGAACTACCTCAAGAGTATACCCTTTCAAATAAAAGAAGAATTTTGCAAATCGGTCCACAATTGACGAAGAAATCTGTGAACATAAATGAAATATAAATATATAAATGTTCTGAGGTAACAAGCATTAAAAAGAAAAAACAACCGAATTGATAACTTCCTCCCTTTTTGAAGTCTGTTAAAAAAAACGCAAAACTATTTTTTTTAGATAAATATCATGCATATTGTTTAAATAATATTAATAGTTATGTCCCCGCTCCAAACGGTTTCTGATTATAAATAATATAAAAAAAGCAAATATTTTAAAAAAAAAACATCAAAATCGGAGCTGTTTCTGAGGACTTCCGAGAAAAAGTCTTCATTGACGCGACTATAGTAGTTAATAAAAGGGAACGAAAATTTTAGTATTTTTCTCGATTTCCATGGGATTCCCTGGTCAGATCCTGATTTTTTGATAATGGAACCACCTTAAGAGTATGCCCTTTCAAATAAAAGAAGAATTTTGCAAATCAGTCCACAATTGACGAAGAAATCTGTGAACATAAATGAAATATAAATATATAAATGTTCTGAGGTAACAAGCATTAAAAAAAAAAACAACCGAATTGATAACTTCCTCCCTTTTTGAAGTCTGTTAAAAAAAACGCAAAACTATTTTTTTTTTTAGATAAATATCATGCATATTGTTTAAATAATATTAATAGTTATGTCCCCGCTCCAAAAGGTTTCTGATTATAAATAATATAAAAAAAGCAAATATTTAAAAAAAAAACATCAAAATCGGAGCTGTTTCTGAGGACTTCCGAGAAAAAGACTTCATTGACGCGACTATAGTAGTTAATAAAAGGGAACGAAAATTTTAGTATTTTTCTCGATTTCCATGGGATTCCCTGGTCAGATCCTGATTTTTTGATAATGGAACCACCTTAAGAGTATGCCCTTTCAAATAAAAGAAGAATTTTGCAAATCAGTCCACAATTGACGAAGAAATCTGTGAACATAAATGAAATATAAATATATAAATGTTCTGAGGTAACAAGCATTAAAAAAAAAAAACCGAATTGATATCTTCCTCCCTTTTTGAAGTCTGTTAAAAAAAACGCAAAACTATTTTTTTTTAGATAAATATCATGCATATTGTTTAAATAATATTAATAGTTATGTCCCCGCTCCAAAAGGTTTCTGATTATAAATAATATAAAAAAAGCAAATATTTAAAAAAAAACATCAAAATCGGAGCTGTTTCTGAGGACTTCCGAGAAAAAGACTTCATTGACGCGACTATAGTAGTTAATAATGAAGAGACCGGATTTCATTCAAAATGCATATTTAATAAATGTGGTAAGGTAAGGTGGGACTTAGGTGGGAATATATATATATATAATATTATATATAAACAACTGTAGAGAAGCCCTTTCTCAGCTTCGCAACTTAATTCGCTTGGCATCATGGGCAATAAAATAGCTCGGCTAAGAAAAATGTCTTCTCAACCTTGGTGTATAATTACTATTTTTTTTGCTATAGCTGTTCACTCGTCCAATAAAGGCGCTTAATAATGGTGGGTAAAAATTGTTTATAAACAAAGTGACTAGCTTAATATTTAAAAAAAATCCAATTTTTTTATCCCGAGGAAATAATTTAAAAATTTTTTAATTTTTTATTGTTTATAATTGTTTTATATTTCTAATGATTAAATAATTAATTAAGAAATCCTTTGTTTTTTAGAAATCATCGGAACAACAAAACGTTTTGTTTATATAAATATTAAGGTAGTCAATTTGTTTCTAAACAGTTTATAAACAAATAACGTATAAAAAATTTACCCTCCATTGATTTAACAAACATTTTTGGATTTTCTTTTTCAACTTTAAACAATTATTATAAACAAAATAATTCACTTTTAAAAGCTTTTTAAACATTTTTTGTGGTATTCAATGAAAGCGGAGGTCCCATAAACAATTGCCGAACTTCTTGAAAAATGAAGTTAAATCTGTTTTTCCAGCAGGATCTCATTCCATCAACACACCATAATTTATTAAAATTTTTAAATTAGTATTTCATAGTACATATATAAAAAAAATGTGACTCTCTTCAGAGGCTATTAAAATTATTAATAAGGGAGATAGAACTCCGGCAATTGAGAGTTTTTAATCGGAAGTGTTCTCCTCTTTTTGAATCTTTTTTCCGATTTTCACCATCACTTATAGTTTTTGCGTCATTGCCAAAAAACTAACCCATTATTTTTTTAATTTTTAATAACAATAATTGTAATTGTTATTTGCAGAACAATAAAAAAAATTACTTTCTCAGATTAAACTCCCGAATCGAATGAGCTATCGCTCATATTTTTCAGATCCTTGTAATTATTCTTCGCAGGTTTTCAACTTGTTCACTAGACTATTTGTAAATTACATAATTATTTAAGAAAAGAATTCATAATGTAACCGGAGCAACAATCATCCAACATATCCAACCATATCCCAATTATTATTAAACAAAGGTTGTGTTGCCTATTTGAACTTTTTTTTTCATGTCTTTTTTAAAAACAATGGATGCCTAAGCAATTATTTTTGCTGATTTGGGAACCGATTAAACTCAGCACCCTCGGGTAAAACGGTTGTCCGCGATTTATGACACACCCAATATACTTACTTTGCAATAGTGGTCTCCACGAAAAGCCCTTTTATTTTAACGGACTAATACACGGAATGTCCACCCTGAAAGTCCATTCTAGATATTGGTGTAACAATTATTTTTATGTAGAAGTTTCGGAGATTACTTAGGCACGAGCTCCTCGCACACACATGGGAGAAGGGAGCGCGGGTGGAGAGGTGGCGTGACGCTGACAACCAGGAAATGGACCACCTAGAAGAAGAATATCACACAAACATTTTTCACAGCAAAACTCAAAGTGTAATGAAAATAGCTGCACGAATCCATCTCCACTAGTAGAAATCGATGAAGGTGAAATAGCTGATTATTAAGATTAAGAAACACAGGTTATTTTGCAAATAAAGATATATTTTTTATAGTAAAATTTGCCCCGTCTTTCTACATTTAGCATAATATAATATTATGCTAAATATTTATTTCAACATTTTTTCTTCTAGTACACCATACTTGAAATTCACAACGAACAACTTTTTGCTATTAGTGTTTGTGAACTGCAGATGGTAATAATGGTGATAGATATACAAAATAAAGAAGAGGAGCTGCTCCACACTGTTGAATATTGTGAGATTGGCCGCGAAGGTTACAGACTCACTTACGGAGTAGAAGAATTAGAATTAATTGTAGCGAAAACATACACTTTTTTTCAAACTGTCAGCAGTTAATAAATCAATTAATTAAAATTCGAAAAAAGTGATCAACGATCAACTTCTGCTAATTTAGACTCTATTCTAAGTACACTTGTAGGAAGAAGTCTCGTGAAGGGTACATTTATGTTATCAGAGTTCTTTAGAAATATTTTTGGATGGTGGCAATGGAGATGGTGAAAATGAGACAATCATGCGGGGGGAATGCGACATTAGCTGAGCGAAGAAACCAGGGAGCTTGGTATTATGGGTACGACCCTCTCGAAGAGCGAATTTGGGTTGAACAAAACTGTTTTCAATAGATTAAAGTAATTGTCGTAAATTTGTTGTAAATTTTGTTTGCTGGGAAATTTTCCAAATGCTGCACACTATTGAAATAACGTTCAAATGCTTCTACTCTTGACGTACATACACTAGATCTGTAAATCAACGTACCTACAACTGTAATAATACCTAATAAATATATTGTGATTTCAAATATTTGTTATCCACTGTTTCTAAACTAATTACTTTAACTATTAGACCCGTTTGTACCCTTGAAAACCAAATAATTCCTGAGAAATGGGGTTTTAGCAAATAGAAGGATAAATGGAAGAAATGCTTCTGGGGTTCGCTATTTATGTGAAACACTATGTACAATTTATTTACATTTCTTATATTACACCATTTACGTTATTTACAATATTTACAGTGTTTACAAATTACTACTTCCGACTCGCCCCAGTGATCTTCAATTGTGACGAACTACGATACGACTGGTTGGCTGATTGGTTGATGCGACTAGATGTCCAGAACATTCTAGTAATTGATGACGTCATAATCTCAAGCCGCTGCAGCTATGAGTCATTTGGGGTCCACGTCCGTTACACTGCCCCCTCCTTAAAGATGTTTCGTCCCGAAACGTCACAAGACATCCTTCCGATGTCCTTTCTGGTTGCAGCAGTACACCACTCGCTTAAGCCAAGTGAAACGGACGACTCCTTCCAACATGCTTCTGACTGTTTTAAAAACCAAACAGTCGAATTCACAGGCGATATTCACGATTGCCATAAAGTATCCCAAGCACTTTGGTAGATGGTAACCACTTCTTCTTGATTTCTATCGTGTGTCTGCCAGGAGGAGTACGGTTTCAACTTGCGATCTTTACATCCCCAGGTCGATAGGTGGATTCTTTGATAATGGCCTCAGCAATCGTCGCAGCTTCCTAACTCGCTAGGGCTTCTGGCCGAACTCACTTTGGTGGGATATTCTAGAAGGACGGCGTTGTATTTATTCTCTTCTCTTGCAAAATGGATAAATGTTGATTACGACAACTGTCTCAAATGGGCTATCACACTATGTTGACGCATCTGCGCCCCTCGACGTTTATATTAAATTTCGCTTGAAGCGCAAGTTACACACTTGCTGCTCCACTTTTCAGTATACTGCAATTCTCCAAGGAAAACTTCTCCAGCGGCTTCCCAAACTTCTTGTCCACAAGGTACTTCACAGTCGAGTGCCTCCAGAACTTCCGGAATAAATATACCGGCGCACTTTTGATATATACGGGATATTCCAAAAGATGATGTCATACTATCACGAATACCTTGTAATAGTAAATCCAGAACATTCTAGTAATTCTAGTAATAATCTCAAGCCGCTGCAGCTATCAGTCATTTCGGGTCCACGTCCGTTACAATAAAGAAGATTGTGAACATGGAAGGTGGCGTTTCTTTAATTCTTGTTGTTGGTTGCAAATCATAATTATTGAGCAAACCTGAAATCATTTCAAAATCTAATAATTGGTTTGCACAACATTTAGCTCTGGGAGCTACTTAATGCTAGTCAGTTCTTTTTCAATGTTTGGATATTAAATGTGTTATAAAACTTAATAACATGAAAATAAGGTGGATAATTAATTTGATTAAGCATCCAATTATAACAACAAAACTATTCTTGAGCACTGATATTGCGACTTTCACAGTGCTCCAAATCCTGTTGTATTTTTCTGCAAATATATGCAGATCCAATTAGGAGCCTTTTATATTACTTTGAAGACACGAAAACACTTTGAATTCATGTTACTATAAAATCATTTAGCTGGTCACATTCTCGTGGCACATCCTTCCCACTTTGCATATTTTGCATTATTGATGTGTGTAGCATCGTTGCTTCCAGCTTCATCGTCATCTCACGAAATATTCATTTAATTGAAGTGTTCCTTTAACAGAATTAAACTTGAAGGATTAATTAATATTAATCTGAAAACGATTGGCTCGGAAGTCGTTGCCAGTCGAGCATTCTTAATGAATGTACCGATTTGAAATGCAACACAACAAAAAACGGTTAAAATTGGAACAAGTATCTCCAACTGGATATATTTTTGTGTACAGTCCTTAAATTAGTAAATACTAAAAATGGAAAAGATTTATCTTGGTTCTCTTGATGCATTCACAAGAAAAAACTTTACTAAAAATGCCTAGAGTGCTTCAGCGTCCCCATTGTTACCAGATATCTCAGTTTGAAAGAGGTGGTATTATTGGCATGCGAGTTGGAGGGCATGGTCTGAATAAGATCATCATCGACATCAACGAGGGGTTATGGTTTGGGGTGGCATTACTTGTGGAAGTAACTCACCGCTAGTTTTTATCTCTGCAGCCAGTTCTTCTACCTTACCTACAGCGACTGCAAAAACCTTTCTTTCAGCAAGATAACGTGCGTCCTCACACGGCAAGGGCAACTAAAGACTTTTTTGAAGAAGCTAACGTGGAGATTTATTCTTGGTCCTCAGGCTCCCCCGATTTGTCGCCCATCGAATATGATTGTATGGGACATGGTCGCATTAGGACTGTATAATTTACCTCATCCAAACAATGATGTTCGAATTCGCATTCAAGAAGCTTGGGATGAGACACCACAACCATAGACAATCTCATTGACGGCATTCCCAACAGAGTAAACGGATGCATAAGAAATCGTGGAGAACCCACACATTATTAAATATTTTGTTTATTTTTTTTATAAAATTTTAGTCATTTCAGTGGTTCCTTGTAATAACAAGTGAGCAACAAAATTCGTAGGAATTTTGTTGCTCACTTGTTATTGCAAGGAATAAATATCGTAGGAGCCTCTGAGTCCAAAATTTTGAGTCGATACTTGATCTATACGATTGTGTAAAAAGTCATTGAGTTGTCAAATCTGATTTGAAATAAAAATCTGTTCTTTTGCAAAAGTTCCTTAGAGTGGAACCGGTACAATGCCTTTTTCAGTCGAGCAAAAGTCTTTTTTACTGGAATCTTATTTTTGCAATGCAACAAAAGTAAACGGGATTTGGAAATATCCTGATATTGTTATAAGTTACAGTAATTTCTGCAACGTCCTAAATCGATGCGTGCAAAATTTTCGTGCTACTGGAAGTGTTAACCGAAAAGAAGGTAGTGGTAGACGGTTGAAAGAGTGAGACAGACTTAAGGAAGAAGCCCCAAAGACATCCTTAAAAAGGATTTAGAATTGTATCCTTACCGCTTAACCCTTTCACTTTCAGATGAGAAATGACAATCATTTATTGATTTTTTTTTCCTCTAAAAACTAGAACTCACTCTCGTGTTCAATCCAATTTCAAAATTTTTTAGTCAAAAAATGGTTGTCATTCCAATACCATTAGTCAATCAGTCAATTGTGGATGCGGCTGACCACCCGCCCACCGCATTCACATGTGGTGCCATGAACGAAATGATTTTTTGTAACAAAGAGCAACTGTGAAATACAAGAAACGGAGTCTGGATACGATAGGAAAATGGTTGTCATTCCGAACCAGTTTGTCAACCATTCACTGAAAAATGTAAATTCGAGTTTAATATATTTTGGTGTTAATCTCAATTTGGATTTATTCTCATTACTAGTATAAGGTTCTTTTGTGACTAAAAAGCGTATGGTTTTGGCACCGTTTATGAGTGCGGTGGGCGGGTGGGCCGTCCTGTCCACTATACTCATCGACTGACTAAATGGATAGGAAATGACAACCATTTATTGAATTTTTCTTTCTTTTAAAACCGGGAACTAAGTCTCGTGTTCAATCGAATTTCAAAATTGAATTGAAAAAAGTAAAAAAATGGTTGTCATTCCAATACCATTAGTCAATCAGTCAGTTGTGGATTAACTTTACATACCCTAAGTTGTAATGACATCTAACGTTCAGAAGTTGAGAAAAAAATTAAGCTTACAGATTGCTGCAATGATATTGTAGAGCACTATACAGGGGTCTGTGAAAATTTTTACCATTGGTATTTCATTCATCGTTTTGAGTTTATAAAACCAATTTTATGTTCTAAAAAGAACATAGTATGTGTATGGAACAAATTAAAATTCGGTGTAGTGACTTTTGATCAATAATTTTATGAAATTGAGTGTCGTCAATTGACGACACTGTGACTATCTGGGTATAAAATTAACGCAACAAATTATTCACATAGTATTTAATTCGTTTGCCTAGTTACATTTTTCGGTAAAAGTTGATAATGCAAATTATCAAATTCTAATGCATAATATTAGTACTAGAATCATAGTAGGTATTACATATTATCGCTATGTATTTAAAAAGCAGGCATGGTTATCTACTTAATTGCTCGGTAAAACAATCGTGCCCCATGTTTAAAACCCACACTGCCAAGTATAATATGTTATTCGCATAGTAAAAATCATGGACGCTCGGTATGAAAATCTGAATGTTCAGTACTTTCTGAAGAGTGTTCAGTAGATTACTGGACGCTCGGTATAAAAATCGAAATGTTAAATATTTTCTGAGTAAAATGTTATTCGCGTAGGAAAAGTCATGTTATATATGTATTTATTAGCTGACCCGGCGAACTCAATACCGCCTCAGACTCAATAACACACGGGCCCCTTGGGCCCCCATATCCATGTTTTAATAGTTATTTTGCTGTTCGGGGCGGAAAAATCCAACAAATCAAAGATCATAAAAATCGGTCCAGTCCATGTGAAAAATAGTTTACGACCTATTCTCATACCTACCAAATACACAAACAAAATCGGTCGAGCCGTTTCGGAAGAGTTCGACCACAAACACCGTGACACGAGATTTTTATACAGAGTGATCATAAAGTTCCGCACAAAATTCATAATTTAGTTATGTACTATTTTTGTGAAAAACTCTAGAATAGGTCGATTTTTGTTTTTAAATTTCCATCTTTTGACATAAAAATTGTGTTGATGACGTCATCTGTTTTTGAACTATGACACCGTCATCAATTTTTTTTAAATGGCAACTTTTTTTTGGGTTTTAAATACAGTTTTCAATTCTCTATTCAACAAGAGTAAAAAATGGATACTTGCATAACTTTTTTTTTTGAGAAAATTGTTTTACATAAAAAATAAAATTTTTATTCCTTGAAAAAAAAATCAAAAATAATAATAAATTTGGAAAGCAAACAACGAAAAATGAAAAACCATTTAATAAAATTTAACGCAAGTGCTCAAACTGACACCCGCCAACTATTTGACACGTTCCCAGATGTGTTTTAACGCTCTGAACACTTCGTTCAAACACTTCGGGACTAATCTGCGCCATTTCACTACGGATTCGTAATGAAATAGTATTTTTTCAAGGAATGAAAATTTAATTTTTTGAAGCAAAACTTTTTTTCAAAAAAAGGTTATGCAAGATGTCACTTTTTACCCTTGTTGAATAGAGAATTGAAAAGTGTATTGAAAATCCAAAAAAACGGATGACGTCATCAACAAAATTTTTATGTCGAAAGATAGCTATTTAAAAACAAAAATCGACCTGTTCGAGCGTTGTTCGCAAAAACATAACATAACTAAATTATGAATTTTGTGCGGAACTTTATGATCATCCTGTATATTAGAATATAGTGTGCAATCTGTAATAATTGTTCTTATTGACATTTTTTATACTGTGCGTGACGCAATTAAATACGTATTAAATGATGTTCTATTTTATACCGAGCAAACATTTTTTATACTGTGCATAAAGCAATAAAATACATAGCAGTTATGCTATATTTTACTATGCAAACATATATTTAAATACTGGTGTAACCTACCGTGCAACTGGTTACTATACTTACAATGACAATTATTTACTGTGCAAAAATGCATTAAAATACCCAACAGTTAATTAAATGCCTAAAATTAATAGGTAACATAACCTACAATTTAGTTTGAAATTTGAGAATGAGCCACAAACGTCCTTTCACATAGAAGGAGCTTGTTGAACTGGCAAACAACGTTTCTAACTTGAAATATCTGAGCGAGGAAGAGTCCGACGATGAAATAGAGGAAGTGATTGAGAGTGATGTATCTGGAGATGAATGTAGATATTGCAAATTTAATTAATACTAAGCACAAGTAAACTATTTTGAAGATTTAGATGTTGCAAAAACCCCACCAGCATATTTTCTTGAGCCTCAACCTGGACCAAGCACATCAGCAACACCTGCTGAAAAGTCATAAGTTAACTCCAAAAGAGAAAATTAAATGAAGCAAAGAATTAACATTTCCCACTCTGAAAATCAGTTGGTACAATATGACCAAATCCCCCATAAATAAAAATATTCATTTTAATATTTTATTTTTTCATTACCCATATAGTCACACTGTCGTTAATTGACGACATGTCACCACCCTCGAAGGGGGTAAAATATCGCCTCGCAAGTTGCACCAAGATCTGGAAATGGGATTATTCCTGGTTTTGGATACAGCGGTTGTTGGCAGGAGCTCCAACATTACGGATCGTGTCCTAAACCATAATGTCGTTCTCGAGGTTTTCCTCCAACCGCTATCTTCCACCACTTTCCAACCACTATCAAAACCACTTGATTTTTCTGCTTAATTGAACATCAAATATTGACATTTCAGTAACTGGTGTCAAATTATATGCCACTCTTGTCATGTCATCTACGTTTAAAATAAATAAATTTAATGTACGAAATGAGTAGAACCTATAGAACAAGCGAATCAGCTGCGGATGATCTTTTACAGTCTAGTCTAAGTTGCAGATGTATTGGTTGTTTAATTACCTCTAATGTACATAAACACATACAAAATAATATTGTTTGTTTCGGCAAATTAATCAGTTAGTAGGTATTTCTAGCTAAAGCTCTCATAGTTACACGTTTACTGCCAAATGTTTGAGATGTAAGTTTTCTCCTTAGAGTCCTATTAACATGTGCAAGTAGTAATAGATGGACTTTTTGTCGACGGGACTTTTAGCAGCAGGACTTTTGTCGACGGGACTTTTAGCAGCGGTACTTTTTACCCCCCGGTACTTTTGATCCCGGTACATTTGACCCCGGTACTTTTGACCCCGGTACTTTTGTTCCCGGTACTTTTGATCCCGGTACTTTTGGTCCCGGTACTTTTGGCCCCGGCACTTTTGGTACCGGTACTTTATGCCCCGACACTTTAGCATCGGGCACTTTTGCATCGGGTACTTTAGGCTCCGCCACTTTTGTTCCCGGTACTTTTGATTGGAATCTTTTTACATCGACTTGTGAAGACTTGATTTTAAATATTTATGAGAAATCATTAATTTAAGCTCCTATTTACATAAAAGCGGATAATTTGGATGTTTGTTTGGTTGCATAATTCATCTGTAAATTTATAAATATAAAGTTCTTAGAAAAATCACTGTGGACACATTAAGTTTTTAAACGTTGTGACAATAGGTCAAAAATAGAAAAAGATACAGAAAAATCTGACATTTTTAATTGAGCAAATGCGGTAAATGTTAAGGTTTTTTGTGACTTTCATAAGATAAGGATGTTTTGATGATTGCATAATTCATTTTAAATACATTGTTAACAACAATAAATATTAAATAGCAATTACATGTGAGGGGTTTTTATATAGAGTTTTAAGCTACACAAAATTCAAGAAAAAAAATTAAAATATCAAAGTAAATTTATTGTGAAATTAAAAACTATTGAGCATAATTCATCTGTAGTCCATTATTTGCATTTCAAATAATAACAATTATGTGACGGCTTCTCGCGAAGAACTCAATGTAGCCAACATAAGAACAAAAAAACGAACTTCACATGTTTTCTTACAAATTGAGAAAAACCTCCTCTTAGCAGGTTGTTACCAGATGGCTTATAAATTTATCAAAAGTCGTCATCCGTTCAGCCCCTGATAAGCTAAGAGTTGGCTCGGCACTTATTTTAGGAGTGTACGATTGGATGCATATATCATCTGTAAATTCATGTTAAGCTACACAAAGTTCAAGAAAAACTTAAAAATATCAAAGTAAATTTACTGTAAAATATAAACTATTCAGAAAATCACTGTGGACACATTGCAAAGTTTTAAATGTCTTGACAATAGGTGAAAAATAGAAAAAGATACACAAAAATTCGAAACTTTGTGGTTTTCCGGCGTTTTAGCAAGCCTTTTCGATTTTTCATCGACTCCAGTATTTCCTAATGGACTCCTGGAACGCTGACTGCTGATATATTTTATTTTTTCACTAGCTAGTTAGTTTGCCTTTCTATATAAGTAAAATGTGAATTACCAGCTGATTCTTAAAGTATAATAAATGATAATAAATTATTATGCTAATAATAATATCAACTTACTCATCTGTCTAATTCTTGCCAGAAGATGAACATAGCATTTACGGTCGTCGGGCGCCATTTCGGCATTTTCGAAGACAATTTGTTTGTTTATGTGAACTATAACTTCATGTAAAACAGCAAGATCAGTAAACATATTCGATCGGAATAAGTGAAAAATCTTAGGCAAAGACAATTTTTTTAAAAAGTCGCTAAACGAAGCCCTTATAATTACTGCAGGTGTATCTACACAAACACTCAGGGTTAATTAATAATTAATAACTAATTAATTTCGAAATGGTTAGGTTAGTTTTATAAGAACGCTTAAATTATAATAATCTATGTTAACTAAATATAAAAATAAATATTATAAAATATTAACATAATTTATGATTTTCTTACAAACTGAGAAAAATAATAAATAATGAGATTTCTACTTATATGTACATAAATCTAATGCTTAATGCTGAAATTTTATCAAAATTTGGTGCTGCACCTTAAAATTTCAATACCTAATTACTTAATTAAAATATTACTTCCTCAATTAAAAAGTTTAAAATTTTCTGTATCTTACTCTCTTTCACCTATTGCGAAGACGTAAACTTTGTTTAGATTAATTAAAATATCAAATATAATGGTTATTATTAACTTTCCTGAATATCTTATTAATGCCAGTGTTTTGGTAATTATTCGTTTCAAGTTCTAAGTTTTCACTTTTTATGTTCTAACTTTTCTCAACAATTCAATTTCTAATTTTAGAGGTTTAAAGTTTTATAGATTTTTACTTTACTTATTACAGGTGTGTAAGTTTTCGTCTCAAGTTCTTAGTTTTCACTTTTAAGCTTTAACTTTTTCTCAACACTTCAATTTCTCAACCTAAAGGTTTAAAGTTTCATAGATTTAGTTTACACAAGTCCTGAAGATCTTATTATGGTGTGTAAATTTTCGTCTCAAGGTCTTAGTTTTCACCTTTAAGCTTTAACTTTTTGCTCAATACTTTAATTTCTCAACTTACAGGTTTAAAGTTTCATAAATTTTTATTTTACTCCAGTCCTGAAGATCTTATTACGGTGTGTAACTTTTCGTCTCAAGTTCTTAGTTTTCATTTTTAAGCTTTAACTTTTTCTCAACACTTCAATTTCTCAACCTAAGGTTTAAAGTGTCATAGATTCTTATTTTTACTCAAGTCATGAAGATCTGTTTTACGGCATGTAACTTGTCGTCTCAAGTTCTTAGTTTCCACTTTTATGTTTTAAATTTTCTCAACACTTTCAAAGTTTCATAAATTCTCATTTTACTCAAGTCTTGAAGATCTTATTACGGTGTGTAACTTTTCGTCTACAAAATTTTGGACTTGAATCTCTATCAACCGGTGTTACCGTATGGATGTAACGGTGAATTGACGTTCCCTCTAGAATTTTTGTTTACGCAAATCGATAAATAAATATTAAAGTTGAAGAAACGCGACTTGGTAATATTTATATGTGAGGAATTGTAAACTACTTTTCAAGTTGACTTAGAAATATCACCTATCTTTCTAAATAGTTTATATTTATATTTATAAATTCACAGATGAATTATGCAACCAAGCAAACAGCCAAATTATCCGCTTTTATGTAGATAGGAGCTTAAATTAATGATTTCTCATAAATATTTAAAATCAAGTCTTAACATGTCGATGTAAAAAGATTCCAATCAAAAGTACCGGGACCAAAGTGACGGAGGAGCCTAAAGTACCCGATGCAAAAGTGCCCGATGCAAAAGTGCCGGGGTATAAAGTACCGGGACAAAAAGTGCCGGGGCCAAAAGTACCGGGGCATAAGTACCGGGACCGAAAGTACCGGGATCAAAAGTACCGGGAACAAAAGTACCGGGAGCAAAAGTACCGGGGTCAAAAGTACCGGGATCAAAAGTACCGGGATCAAAAGTACCGGGGGGTAAAAAGAACCGCTGCTAAAAGTCCCGTTGCTAAAAGTCCCGTCGACAAAAGTCCCGCTGCTAAAAGTCCCGTCGACAAAAAGTCCATCTATTACTACTTGCACATGTTAATAGGACTCTAAGGAGAAAACTTACATCTCAAACATTTGGCAGGAAACGTGTAACTACGAGAGCTTTAGCTAGAAGTACTTACTAGCTGATTAATTTGCCGAAACAAACAATATTATTTTGTATGTGTTTATGTACATTAGAGGTAATTAAACAACCAATACATCTGCAACTTAGACTAGACTGTAAAAGATCATCCATCCAGATCATCAAACGCTGGAATATATGATCGGAAGGAAATCTATGAAATCAACCGGTTGACCGGTTTTTTCAGTTTTGCGCCGAACAGCCAGTTATTATAGTTTTGATTGTCACATATGACAGAAATGACAAAAAATGTCAGCGTAAAACACATGACAAACCTCTGTGATAAATCTACTTAGCCTTGATTTTTGGTTCCAACCAATCAAAAACGATCTCTATTGACCCAACTCTTATCTAAATATTATAATCAGAGAAATTGACAATCAGAGAAAATAGGTTAAAAGTAGCGATATACGTTTAGCCAACTGCGATCACAAATTCTGTTGCTGACTCGTTACAGCTTCTAAGTGTTGCATTTTTTCCTGAAGGCAGCTTTGATTGGCGTTTCGATAAATTAGTTTCTGCGATACAAACATGGGGACAGCGACGACGCTTTTCTCGAGATCACTTCGGCAAAGTTTAATTGAAAAAACGACTTTCTCCGAGAACGGGATAATAAAGCTTAAAACACGGTCCAAGGATTGAATGGGAGACCGTGTGAAGAACGAATACCATTTCGCTGCGGAATCGATAACAAACACGGAGGGTCAAATTTTATTTGCAACGGGTGTTAGGTTCCAAATCCTTTCAGAGATTTTTTAGTCTCAGAGAGACGTTATGTAGTATTATCATTACTGACGTACTAAAATTGTTGTGGTAAGCCAGTATGCCTAAATACTATCAACATTTTCTTCATATCGCCCGAACCTAATTTTAAACATGAATTATTTTTCCTCTTATTTACCATTAGCGCTAAAGCTACGGTAATTTAATTTTTGCGCCGGTTACGAACATAAAACGTAGCTACAAATACTCATTAAAAAATCCACATAAACGGCGCGAAATAACTCACATTGAAATTAAATGCAATTTGCAATAAATTTTTCTTAAGCCATTATTTTGTTTCCCCTATAAAAATTCCGCTCGAATAAACACTTTTTCATCCATCCGTAGGTACACTGTGAAAACGAGCCGTCCCGAATGCGCCAAACCATCCTCGAACAAGCGTCTTTACATTCCTGCTAATTGAGAGATGCTTGTAACGCTCTTTGTATAATCACAGCGATTTTTTGTGAAAGAAACTTAATTTCTGGGTCCATCTGCGGGCGTTCCATTAAGTTCCATTAGTGCGCATTGTTGAAAACCCCAACACGATTAATAAAAATTTTGTTTTGACTGACAATCGAGTCTGGATTTTCTTTTGGAAATAACGGCGTAAAATAGGAGTGGAAATTAGTGCAGCGTCGGTTCATTTGCATTGCATTTTCCGCCGGATTTAGCCACTGATGAGTTTTATTTTTTACGGTAATGCAAAGGGAGATTGGGGATGTTTACCGCCGCAGCTAAGCCGCAAGGTGGAGGAAGATGGGCCGCGATGATACAACGGCGAAGAAGAGCGCCGGAAAAGCCGCTTTTTGAACTTATGATTTCATTAAACGTGAATACGTAGAGGAGCATGATGCACGCTCAATAAAATGCTCATTTGCAGTTCCCAAAATGACGAGACAACTCATTTCTGGCGATGGAACGAGTACGGCTGAAGTGGAACATGTTCAAAATATAAGTAGATACAAGCTTACTTAAGGTTTATTTAAAACTAGCTGACCCGGCGAACTTCGTACCGCCTCAGAATCAATAAGTGTTGTGTTAGCTAGAGACAAATCCAAAAAATCAACATGATAAAAATCGCTCCAGCCGTTCTTGAGTTATAAACCCAAGTCCTCCCCTGCCACCTCCCCCCCCCCCCGTCCATGTTTTAATAGTTATTCCGCTATTATAAATAACTTTTTCTTATCTTATAAGGAAATTGTAGTTTTTTATTAATGTTTCAATTAATTATTTCTTGTAATAATAATCTTAGCCTTAAAAATATTGATCAAGGATACATACTAGATGAATATCAAATGTTGTGTATCTTTTATTGATATACGCGCTATTAGTGATGACGTAGAACCTTGAGGTAACTTTGGTCACTAACCCGCTTCTTAAGTATGAGTGTTCCCGATTGGGTATTCTTATAGGCTCTATTTTTTGCACTCCACGTGAAAATATCTGATTCCTTCGGATAAATTAAAAAAAAAATAATTAAGGAAAGAATAACAGAATTAGTGTAATTAATTATTATTTTTGTAATTGTAGACCCTGAAGAAGTTTCAATATTAAAGCGAAACGTCGGAAAAATTTCTAGTTCTTGCTTGAATAGTCTAAATACCCTTAAAAAAAAATAATAGATATACTGATGGACGTTAACAATATAACAAAAATTAAAGAAAATTGTCACTTTCGCGCCAACATTTGAACACACAACTTTAACAACCTCGAAATAAAACAACAGATTAGTTTATTTATTTAAGGGCATGTGTTGGACTCTTTGTGCGTTGTAAGCATGTTGTAAGCCACTATGAGTAGTACAGTACCTGAAAGAAATGCAGTTCTTTTGGATTTCCAAAGTCTCCAAAAACATGAGCATGGTACAGCAAATGCAGACATATGTTGGCAAACAGTGATGTGGCAAACTACAGAACCTCTAGGACAGCTGCATTTTGCTTCTTAGCCCATCCTCCAGGTCAAATAATATCTAAAGCAAATATACATGTTTATAAAACTACATTAGAGTAACAGAAAATACAAACCTCAACATCAAACTTGCGATTCTTTATGCCCGCTTGTACCACCCCCTTTATCACAATTTACACTCCCATAGGCATTTTCACCTCTCGAGGAATTTCACGCGGTCTCCAGATTAAATTTTATTATATTTATTACAGTGGCTTACAATCAGTAGCCCAACACACAGGCCCAAACATGCCCATAAATAAATAAAACTATTAATAAAATAATCTGTTTAGTTTCGAGGTTAGAGGATATGTCAAACTTGTGCGTTCGAATCTTGGCGCAAAAATGACAAATCTTTTAGATTTATTTTTAAATTTACCCGAACTAATCGAATATTTTCACGCGGAGTACAAAAACTAGAGCGTATAAGAACACCCAATCGAGAACACTCATACTTAAGAAGCGCGCTAGTGACGAGAAAAAAAATCTGAATTTCCCTATGTAAAATCGGGTTTGTTTACATTCAATGCATTGACCTACCTCAAGGTCACACTAATAGCCCGTATTGTATTGTCACATTTTTATGGAGGGTATAGAGGGAGAACTTTAGAGAACTGTTTTCGTTTTGCGGATAAAGTCATAAAGGTTCCCAGTGTACCAGTGGCGTGGACGAAAGAAATTATATAAACAAACTAATAACTTGACAACAAAGTAATCGAGCAAGCCTCCAAATTCACAATTTTCTCGTTTGGAAAAGACGCAGGAACCTTCATCAATGGCCGTAATATAAAAGACAAAGGGGCCTATTCTGTAATTTTTAGAGCGGCGCTAAAATTTTAGCGTCGTTTAAAATTTAAAATTTCAAGCCCTGATTGGTCATTGCTTAATTTAAAATTAGAGGAGCAGTTACAAAATACGCCCCAAAGACAATTAAAATAATAACGGTAAGGCCATATTAACAATTTTTCAACGATCTCCTCTCTGGGAGCCGCTCAGCGCATCGCCCCTCTGCTGGAGTAAACCTGAATTTCGGTCAATTGCGGCTTTATTTGTATTGTCTCTGGGTATCTCAGGTTCATTGCCACAGCCGAGGAGTGAAGACGTGCAGTGAGAGTGTACCGCAAATGCAACATTACGAAACCAAGTGATGGACCCATCTTCAGGATCGTCCCGATTCTAGTTGAAAGAGCCACCAGACGACACTTAGAAACAAACATGCAATATGACTTCTTTGAAAGTCAAGAAAAAGACCAAAGCGATAAAGAAGAAGGAAATTAAAACCAACCTACTTCTCGATCAACATCAAACCACCCCTCCTGGAGTTACCATAAGGTCAAAGGCAACCCGAAGCCCAAAACAAAAGTCATCACGAAAACATCCACCGAGAGAGGTGAGCGGACGTGCGATGATCACAATAGCTAAAGGGAAAGGTCGAGGGCCATCGTAGAGGCCATCTCCCAATCCCTAGAGGATGCCAAATCCATAGCAAGCAACAAGACATAAACAACATCCAAATAAAGCCGCACGCTACCTGCGAGTTTCACACCTTAACCCGCAAGCCCTGCATCAAAGACCGGCGTATTTTAGGGCGAGCTGAGGAGGTGTCACAGGGTGAGGACTTAATTACTGTGGTGGGTGATGTAGTCGAATTATGCAAAATAGATACTGCTGAGTTGGACGGACCAAGAGAGGGCGCTACAAGAACTTCTAAGGACAAACAGTCTTTGTTTTTCTAGTGGGGCGGGTGATAAAAGGGTAACTAATTTTGGGAGTATGGCGATATAATAAAATTATTGAACGCAGAGAAGTCCGTATTTCATAGACTGTGCCATTTGGCGATAAGCGAGAGTAGAGCTGGTGAGGAAGAAAGTCGATGAGTTACTTCGAGATGGCGTGATCAGAGAAAGCAACTCGGAGTATGCTAGTCCTAACATTCTGGTGCTCAAAAAGAACGGCGAGATGCGCATGTGTGTCGATTATAGGGCTTTCAACGCTATTACGCTGAAGACCAACTACGGAAACTCGCCGGTGGTTGTTACTATACAACCCTATATATGACGCAGGGGTAAATTCAATCATTAAGGACGACATAGAATAAGAAAGAAATTCCTTAAACTCATCACGGATAGACGTTAGAGCCCTTAAACTCTTCGGCGATGGACGAAATAGAATAAGAAAGAACGTCTCTAAACTGGTAAATTAACGACAAAATGGAATGAGAAAACAATGTCTAAACTCGTTCATCAAGGACGAAATAGAATAAGAAAGAAAGTCTCTAAGTTGATCAGCGATGGACGAAATAGAATAAGATAAATAGTCCTTAAAGACTTCAGAGATGGACGAAATAGAATAGGAACAGCAGTCTCTAGATTCGTGAGAGGGAGCTGGTGAGGAAGAAAGTCGATGAGTTATTTTGAGATGGCGTGCTCAAAAAGAACGGCGAGGTGCGCATGTGTGTCGATTATAGGGCTTTCAACGCAACGAAATAGAACAAAAAGGCAGTCCCTAATCTCGTCAATTGAGGACAATCTAGAAAGATAAAGTCAGTTCTTAAACTCGTCAGCGTGGGACGACATATAATAAGAAAGACAGTCCCTAAACTCGTCAATTAAGGACGAAATAGAAAAAGAGCGACAGTCCCTAAACTCTACAGCGATTTATGAAATAGAATAGAAAAGGCAGTCCCTAAAGTCCTTAATTAAAGACGAGATAGAAAAAGAAATACAGTTTCAATTAAGGACGAAATGGAATAAGAAAGACAGTCCCTAAAGTCAGTCGTTAAGGACGAAATTGAATAAGAATGAAAGTCCCTAAACTCATCACGGATACACGTAAGAGTCCTTAAACTCTTTGACGATGGACGAAATAGAATAAGAAAGAACGTCTCTAAACTGGTAAATTAAGGACAAAATGGAATGAGAAAACAATGTCTAAACTCGTTCATCAAGGACGAAATAGAATAAGAAAGAAAGTCTCTAAGTTGATCAGCGATGGACGAAATAGAATAAGATAAATAGTCCTTAAAGACTACAGAGATGGACGAAATAGAATAGGAACAGCAGTCTCTAGATTCGTGAGAGGGAGCTGGTGAGGAAGAAAGTCGATGAATTACTTTGAGATGGCGTGCTCAAATAGAACGGCGAGATGCGCATGTGTGTCGATTATAGGGCTTTCAACGCTATTACGCTGAAGACCAACTACGGAAACTCGCCGGTGGTTGTTACTATACAACCCTATATATGACGCAGGGGTAAATTCAATCATTAAGGACGACATAGAATAAGAAAGAAATTCCTTAAACTCATCACGGATAGACGTTAGAGCCCTTAAACTCTTCGGCGATGGACGAAATAGAATAAGAAAGAACGTCTCTAAACTGGTAAATTAACGACAAAATGGAATGAGAAAACAATGTCTAAACTCGTTCATCAAGGACGAAATAGAATAAGAAAGAAAGTCTCTAAGTTGATCAGCGATGGACGAAATAGAATAAGATAAATAGTCCTTAAAGACTTCAGAGATGGACGAAATAGAATAGGAACAGCAGTCTCTAGATTCGTGAGAGGGAGCTGGTGAGGAAGAAAGTCGATGAGTTATTTTGAGATGGCGTGCTCAAAAAGAACGGCGAGGTGCGCATGTGTGTCGATTATAGGGCTTTCAACGCAACGAAATAGAACAAAAAGGCAGTCCCTAATCTCGTCAATTGAGGACAATCTAGAAAGATAAAGTCAGTTCTTAAACTCGTCAGCGTGGGACGACATATAATAAGAAAGACAGTCCCTAAACTCGTCAATTAAGGACGAAATAGAAAAAGAGCGACAGTCCCTAAACTCTACAGCGATTTATGAAATAGAATAGAAAAGGCAGTCCCTAAAGTCCTTAATTAAAGACGAGATAGAAAAAGAAATACAGTTTCAATTAAGGACGAAATGGAATAAGAAAGACAGTCCCTAAAGTCAGTCGTTAAGGACGAAATTGAATAAGAATGAAAGTCCCTAAACTCATCACGGATACACGTAAGAGTCCTTAAACTCTTTGACGATGGACGAAATAGAATAAGAAAGAACGTCTCTAAACTGGTAAATTAAGGACAAAATGGAATGAGAAAACAATGTCTAAACTCGTTCATCAAGGACGAAATAGAATAAGAAAGAAAGTCTCTAAGTTGATCAGCGATGGACGAAATAGAATAAGATAAATAGTCCTTAAAGACTACAGAGATGGACGAAATAGAATAGGAACAGCAGTCTCTAGATTCGTGAGAGGGAGCTGGTGAGGAAGAAAGTCGATGAATTACTTTGAGATGGCGTGCTCAAATAGAACGGCGAGATGCGCATGTGTGTCGATTATAGGGCTTTCAACGCTATTACGCTGAAGACCAACTACGGAAACTCGCCGGTGGTTGTTACTATACAACCCTATATATGACGCAGGGGTAAATTCAATCATTAAGGACGACATAGAATAAGAAAGAAATTCCTTAAACTCATCACGGATAGACGTTAGAGCCCTTAAACTCTTCGGCGATGGACGAAATAGAATAAGAAAGAACGTCTCTAAACTGGTAAATTAACGACAAAATGGAATGAGAAAACAATGTCTAAACTCGTTCATCAAGGACGAAATAGAATAAGAAAGAAAGTCTCTAACTTTATCAGCGATGGACGAAATAGAATAAGATAAATAGTCCTTAAAGACTTCAGAGATGGACGAAATAGAATAGGAACAGCAGTCTCTAGATTCGTGAGAGGGAGCTGGTGAGGAAGAAAGTCGATGAGTTACTTTGAGATGGCGTGCTCAAAAAGAACGGCGAGGTGCGCATGTGTGTCGATTATAGGGTTTTCAACGCAACGAAATAGAACAAAAAGGCAGTCCCTAATCTCGTCAATTAAGGACAATCTAGAAAGATAAAATCAGTTCTTAAACTCGTCAGCATGGGACGACATAGAATAAGAACGACAGTCCCTAAACTCGTCAATTAAGGACGAAATAGAAAAAGAGCGACAGTCCCTAAACTCTAAAGCGATTTATGAAATAGAATAGGAAAGGCAGTCCCTAAAGTCCTTAATTAAAGACGAGATAGAAAAAGAAATACAGTTTCAATTAAGGACGAAATGGAATAAGAAAGACAGTCTCTAAAGTCAGTCATTAAGGACGAAATTGAATAAGAATGAAAGTCCCTAAACTCATCACGGATACACGTAAGAGTCCTTAAACTCTTTGACGATGGACGAAATAGAATAAGAAAGAACGTCTCTAAAATGGTAAATTAAGGACAAAATGGAATGAGAAAACAATGTCTAAACTCGTTCATCAAGGACGAAATAGAATAAGAAAGAAAGTCTTTAAGTTGATCAGCGATGGACGAAATAGAATAAGATAAATAGTCCTTAAAGACTTCAGAGATGGACGAAATAGAATAGGAACAGCAGTCTCTAGATTCGTGAGAGGGAGCTGGTGAGGAAGAAAGTCGATGAGTTACTTTGAGATGGCGTGCTCAAAAAGAACGGCGAGGTGCGCATGTGTGTCGATTATAGGGCTTTCAACGCAACGAAATAGAACAAAAAGGCAGTCCCTAATCTCGTCAATTAAGGACAATCTAGAAAGATAAAATCAGTTCTTAAACTCGTCAGCGTGGGACGACATAGAATAAGAAAGACAGTCCCTAAACTCGTCAATTAAGGACGAAATAGAAAAAGAGCGACAGTCCCTAAACTCTACAGCAATTTATGAAATAGAATAAGAAAAGCAGTCCCTAAAGTCCTTAATTAAAGACGAGATAGAAAAAGAAATACAGTTTCAATTAAGGACGAAATGGAATAAGAAAGACAGTCCCTAAAGTCAGTCATTGAGGACGAAATTGAATAAGAATGAAAGTCCCTAAACTCATCACGGATACACGTAATAGTCCTTAAACTCTTTGACGATGGACGAAATAGAATAAGAAAGAACGTCTCTAAACTGGTAAATTAAGGACAAAATGGAATGATAAAACAGTGTCTAAACTCGTTCATTAAGGACGAAATAGAATAAGATAAATAGTCCTTAAAGACTTCAGAGATGGACGAAATAGAATAGGAACAGCAGTCTCTAGATTCGTGAGAGGGAGCTGGTGAGGAAGAAAGTCGATGAGTTACTTTGAGATGGCGTGCTCAAAAAGAACGGCGAGGTGCGCATGTGTGTCGATTATAGGGCTTTCAACGCGATTAGGCTGAAGACCAACTAGGGAACTCGCGGGTGGTTGTTACTATACAACCCTGGATATGACGCAGGGGTAAACTCGGTCATTAAGGACGACATAGAATAAGAAAGAAATTCCCTAAACTCATCACGGATAGACGTAAGAGTCCTTAAACTCTTCGGCGATGGACGAAATAGAATAATAAAGAAAGTCTCTAAGTTGATCAGCGATTGACGAAATAGAATAAGATAAATAGTCCTTAAAGACTTCAGAGATGGACGAAATAGAATACGAAAGGCTGTCCCTAAATTGGTGAGGGAGCTGGTGAGGAAGAAAGTCGATGAGTTACTTTGAGATGGCGTGCTCAAAAAAAACGGCGAGATGCGCATGTGTGTCGATTATAGGGCTTTCAACGTAACGAAATAGAACAAAAAAGGCAGTCCCTAATCTCGTCAATTAAGGACAATCTAGAAAGATAAAGTCAGTTCTTAAACTCGTCAGCGTGGGACGACATAGAATAAGAAAGACAGTCCCTAAACTCATCACGGGTAGACGTAAGAGTCCTTAAACTCTTCGACGATGGACGAAATAGAATAAGAAAGAACGTCTCTAAACTGGTAAATTAAGGAGAAAATGCAATGAGAAAACAGTGTCTAAACTCGTTCATTAAGGACGAAATAGAATAAGATAAATAGTCCTTAAAGACTTCAGAGATGGACGAAGTAAAATACGAAAGGCAGTCCCTAAATTGGTGAGGGAGCTGGTGAGAAAGAAAGTCGATGAGTTACTTTGAGATCAGAGAAAGCAACTCGGAGTATGCTAGTCCTATAATTCTGGTGCTCAAAAAGAACGGCAAGGTGCGCATGTGTGTCGATTATAGGGCTTTCAACGCGATTACGCTGAAGACCAACTAAGGAAACTCGCGGGTGATTGTTACTATACAACCCTAGATATGACGCAGGGGTAAACTCGTTCATTAAGGACGACATAGAATAAGAAAGAAATTCCCTAAACTCATCACGGATAGACGTAAGAGTCCTTAAAGTCTTCGGCGATGGACGAAATAGAATAAGAAAGAACGTCTCTAAACTGGTAAATTAAGGACAAAATGGAATGAGAAAACAATGTCTAAACTCGTTCATCAAGGACGAAATAGAATAAGAAAGAAAGTCTCTAAGTTGATCAGCGATGGACGAAATAGAATAAGATAAATAGTCCTTAAAGACTTCAGAGATGTACGAAATAGAATAGGAACAGCAGTCTCTAGATTCGTGAGAGGGAGCTGGTGAGGAGGAAGGTCGATGAGTTACTTTGAGATGGCGTGCTCAAAAAGAATGGCGAGGTGCGCATGTGTGTCGATTATAGGGCTTTCAACGCAACGAAATAGAACAAAAAGGCAGTCCCTAACCTCGTCAATTAAGGACAATCAGAAAGATAAAATCAGTTCTTAAACTCGTCAGCGTGGGACGACATAGAATAATAAAGACAGTCCCTAAACTCGTCAATTAAGGACGAAATAGAAAAAGAGCGACAGTCCCTAAACTCTACAGCGATTTATGAAATAGAATAAGAAAGGCAGTCCCTAAAGTCCTTAATTAAAGACGAGATAGAAAAAGAAATACAGTTTCAATTAAGGACGAAATGGAATAAGAAAGACAGTCCCTAAAGTCGGTCATTAAGGACGAAATTGAATAAGAATGAAAGTCCCTAAACTCATCACGGATACACGTAAGAGTCCTTAAACTCTTTGACGATGGACGAAATAGAATAAGAAAGAACGTCTCTAAACTGGTAAATTAAGGACAAAATGGAATGATAAAACAGTGTCTAAACTCGTTCATTAAGGACGAAATAGAATAAGATAAATAGTCCCTAAAGACTTCAGAGATGGACGAAATAGAATAGGAACAGCAGTCTCTAGATTCGTGAGAGGGAGCTGGTGAGGAAGAAAGTCGATGAGTTACTTTGAGATGGCGTGCTCAAAAAGAACGGCGAGGTGCGTATGTGTGTCGATTATAGGGTTTTCAACGCAACGAAATAGAACAAAAAGGCAGTCCCTAATCTCGTCAATTAACGACAATCTAGAAAGATAAAATCAGTTCTTAAACTCGTCAGCGTGGGACGACATAGAATAAGAAAGACAGTCCCTAAACCCGTCAATTAAGGACGAAATAGAAAAAGAGCGACAGTCCCTAAACTCTACAGCGATTTATGAAATAGAATAAGAAAGGCAGTCCCTAAAGTCCTTAATTAAAGACGAGATAGAAAAAGAAATACAGTTTCAATTAAGGACGAAATGGAATGAGAAAGACAGTCCCTAAAGTCAGTAGTTAAGGACGAAATTGAATAAGAATGAAAGTCCCTAAACTCATCACGGATACACGTAAGAGTCCTTAAACTCTTTGACGATGGACGAAATAGAATAAGAAAGAACGTCTCTAAACTGGTAAATTAAGGACAAAATGGAATGATAAAACAGTGTCTAAACTCGTTCATTAAGGACGAAATAGAATAAGATAAATAGTCCCTAAAGACTTCAGAGATGGACGAAATAGAATAGGAACAGCAGTCTCTAGATTCGTGAGAGGGAGCTGGTGAGGAAGAAAGTCGATGAGTTACTTTGAGATGGCGTGCTCAAAAAGAACGGCGAGGTGCGCATGTGTGTCGATTATAGGGCTTTCAACGCAACGAAATAGAACAAAAAGGCAGTCCCTAATCTCGTCAATTAAGGACAATCTAGAAAGATAAAATCAGTTCTTAAACTCGTCAGCGTGGGACGACATAGAATAAGAAAGACAGTCCCTAAACTCGTCAATTAAGGACGAAATAGAAAAAGAGCGACAGTCCCTAAACTCTACAGCAATTTATGAAATAGAATAAGAAAAGCAGTCCCTAAAGTCCTTAATTAAAGACGAGATAGAAAAAGAAATACAGTTTCAATTAAGGACGAAATGGAATAAGAAAGACAGTCCCTAAAGTCAGTCATTGAGGACGAAATTGAATAAGAATGAAAGTCCCTAAACTCATCACGGATACACGTAATAGTCCTTAAACTCTTTGACGATGGACGAAATAGAATAAGAAAGAACGTCTCTAAACTGGTAAATTAAGGACAAAATGGAATGATAAAACAGTGTCTAAACTCGTTCATTAAGGACGAAATAGAATAAGATAAATAGTCCTTAAAGACTTCAGAGATGGACGAAATAGAATAGGAACAGCAGTCTCTAGATTCGTGAGAGGGAGCTGGTGAGGAAGAAAGTCGATGAGTTACTTTGAGATGGCGTGCTCAAAAAGAACGGCGAGGTGCGCATGTGTGTCGATTATAGGGCTTTCAACGCAACGAAATAGAACAAAAAGGCAGTCCCTAATCTCGTCAATTAAGGACAATCTAGAAAGATAAAATCAGTTCTTAAACTCGTCAGCGTGGGACGACATAGAATAAGAAAGACAGTCCCTAAACTCGTCAATTAAGGACGAAATAGAAAAAGAGCGACAGTCCCTAAACTCTACAGCAATTTATGAAATAGAATAAGAAAAGCAGTCCCTAAAGTCCTTAATTAAAGACGAGATAGAAAAAGAAATACAGTTTCAATTAAGGACGAAATGGAATAAGAAAGACAGTCCCTAAAGTCAGTCATTGAGGACGAAATTGAATAAGAATGAAAGTCCCTAAACTCATCACGGATACACGTAATAGTCCTTAAACTCTTTGACGATGGACGAAATAGAATAAGAAAGAACGTCTCTAAACTGGTAAATTAAGGACAAAATGGAATGATAAAACAGTGTCTAAACTCGTTCATTAAGGACGAAATAGAATAAGATAAATAGTCCTTAAAGACTTCAGAGATGGACGAAATAGAATAGGAACAGCAGTCTCTAGATTCGTGAGAGGGAGCTGGTGAGGAAGAAAGTCGATGAGTTACTTTGAGATGGCGTGCTCAAAAAGAACGGCGAGGTGCGCATGTGTGTCGATTATAGGGCTTTCAACGCGATTAGGCTGAAGACCAACTAGGGAACTCGCGGGTGGTTGTTACTATACAACCCTGGATATGACGCAGGGGTAAACTCGGTCATTAAGGACGACATAGAATAAGAAAGAAATTCCCTAAACTCATCACGGATAGACGTAAGAGTCCTTAAACTCTTCGGCGATGGACGAAATAGAATAATAAAGAAAGTCTCTAAGTTGATCAGCGATTGACGAAATAGAATAAGATAAATAGTCCTTAAAGACTTCAGAGATGGACGAAATAGAATACGAAAGGCTGTCCCTAAATTGGTGAGGGAGCTGGTGAGGAAGAAAGTCGATGAGTTACTTTGAGATGGCGTGCTCAAAAAAAACGGCGAGATGCGCATGTGTGTCGATTATAGGGCTTTCAACGTAACGAAATAGAACAAAAAAGGCAGTCCCTAATCTCGTCAATTAAGGACAATCTAGAAAGATAAAGTCAGTTCTTAAACTCGTCAGCGTGGGACGACATAGAATAAGAAAGACAGTCCCTAAACTCATCACGGGTAGACGTAAGAGTCCTTAAACTCTTCGACGATGGACGAAATAGAATAAGAAAGAACGTCTCTAAACTGGTAAATTAAGGAGAAAATGCAATGAGAAAACAGTGTCTAAACTCGTTCATTAAGGACGAAATAGAATAAGATAAATAGTCCTTAAAGACTTCAGAGATGGACGAAGTAAAATACGAAAGGCAGTCCCTAAATTGGTGAGGGAGCTGGTGAGAAAGAAAGTCGATGAGTTACTTTGAGATCAGAGAAAGCAACTCGGAGTATGCTAGTCCTATAATTCTGGTGCTCAAAAAGAACGGCAAGGTGCGCATGTGTGTCGATTATAGGGCTTTCAACGCGATTACGCTGAAGACCAACTAAGGAAACTCGCGGGTGATTGTTACTATACAACCCTAGATATGACGCAGGGGTAAACTCGTTCATTAAGGACGACATAGAATAAGAAAGAAATTCCCTAAACTCATCACGGATAGACGTAAGAGTCCTTAAAGTCTTCGGCGATGGACGAAATAGAATAAGAAAGAACGTCTCTAAACTGGTAAATTAAGGACAAAATGGAATGAGAAAACAATGTCTAAACTCGTTCATCAAGGACGAAATAGAATAAGAAAGAAAGTCTCTAAGTTGATCAGCGATGGACGAAATAGAATAAGATAAATAGTCCTTAAAGACTTCAGAGATGTACGAAATAGAATAGGAACAGCAGTCTCTAGATTCGTGAGAGGGAGCTGGTGAGGAGGAAGGTCGATGAGTTACTTTGAGATGGCGTGCTCAAAAAGAATGGCGAGGTGCGCATGTGTGTCGATTATAGGGCTTTCAACGCAACGAAATAGAACAAAAAGGCAGTCCCTAACCTCGTCAATTAAGGACAATCAGAAAGATAAAATCAGTTCTTAAACTCGTCAGCGTGGGACGACATAGAATAATAAAGACAGTCCCTAAACTCGTCAATTAAGGACGAAATAGAAAAAGAGCGACAGTCCCTAAACTCTACAGCGATTTATGAAATAGAATAAGAAAGGCAGTCCCTAAAGTCCTTAATTAAAGACGAGATAGAAAAAGAAATACAGTTTCAATTAAGGACGAAATGGAATAAGAAAGACAGTCCCTAAAGTCGGTCATTAAGGACGAAATTGAATAAGAATGAAAGTCCCTAAACTCATCACGGATACACGTAAGAGTCCTTAAACTCTTTGACGATGGACGAAATAGAATAAGAAAGAACGTCTCTAAACTGGTAAATTAAGGACAAAATGGAATGATAAAACAGTGTCTAAACTCGTTCATTAAGGACGAAATAGAATAAGATAAATAGTCCCTAAAGACTTCAGAGATGGACGAAATAGAATAGGAACAGCAGTCTCTAGATTCGTGAGAGGGAGCTGGTGAGGAAGAAAGTCGATGAGTTACTTTGAGATGGCGTGCTCAAAAAGAACGGCGAGGTGCGTATGTGTGTCGATTATAGGGTTTTCAACGCAACGAAATAGAACAAAAAGGCAGTCCCTAATCTCGTCAATTAACGACAATCTAGAAAGATAAAATCAGTTCTTAAACTCGTCAGCGTGGGACGACATAGAATAAGAAAGACAGTCCCTAAACCCGTCAATTAAGGACGAAATAGAAAAAGAGCGACAGTCCCTAAACTCTACAGCGATTTATGAAATAGAATAAGAAAGGCAGTCCCTAAAGTCCTTAATTAAAGACGAGATAGAAAAAGAAATACAGTTTCAATTAAGGACGAAATGGAATGAGAAAGACAGTCCCTAAAGTCAGTAGTTAAGGACGAAATTGAATAAGAATGAAAGTCCCTAAACTCATCACGGATACACGTAAGAGTCCTTAAACTCTTTGACGATGGACGAAATAGAATAAGAAAGAACGTCTCTAAACTGGTAAATTAAGGACAAAATGGAATGATAAAACAGTGTCTAAACTCGTTCATTAAGGACGAAATAGAATAAGATAAATAGTCCCTAAAGACTTCAGAGATGGACGAAATAGAATAGGAACAGCAGTCTCTAGATTCGTGAGAGGGAGCTGGTGAGGAAGAAAGTCGATGAGTTACTTTGAGATGGCGTGCTCAAAAAGAACGGCGAGGTGCGCATGTGTGTCGATTATAGGGCTTTCAACGCAACGAAATAGAACAAAAAGGCAGTCCCTAATCTCGTCAATTAAGGACAATCTAGAAAGATAAAATCAGTTCTTAAACTCGTCAGCGTGGGACGACATAGAATATGAAAGACAGTCCCTAAACTCGTCAATTAAGGACGAAATAGAAAAAGAGCGACAGTCCCTAAACTCTACAGCAATTTATGAAATAGAATAAGAAAGGCAGTCCCTAAAGTCCTTAATTAAAGACGATATAGAAAAAGAAATACAGTTTCAATTAAGGACGAAATGGAATAAGAAAGACAGTCCATAAAGTCAGTCATTAAGGACGAAATTGAATAAGAATGAAAGTCCCTAAACTCATCACGGATACACGTAAGAGTCCTTAAACTCTTTGACGATGGACGAAATAGAATAAGAAAGAACGTCTCTAAACTGGTAAAATAAGAACAAAATGGAATGAGAAAACAATGTCTAAACTCGTTCATCAAGGACGAAATAGAATAAGAAAGAAAGTCTCTAAGTTGATCAGCGATGGACGAAATAGAATAAGATAAATAGTCCTTAAAGACTACAGAGATGGACGAAATAGAATAGGAACAGCAGTCTCTAGATTCGTGAGAGGGAGCTGGTGAGGAAGAAAGTCGATGAGTTACTTTGAGATGGCGTGCTCAAAAAGAACGGCGAGGTGCGCATGTGTGTCGATTATAGGGCTTTCAACGCAACGAAATAGAACAAAAAGGCAGTCCCTAATCTCGTCAATTAAGGACAATCTAGAAAGATAAAATCAGTTCTTAAACTCGTCAGCGTGGGACGACATAGAATAAGAAAGGCAGTCCCTAAACCCGTCAATTAAGGACGAAATAGAAAAAGAGCGACAGTCCCTAAACTCTACAGCGATTTATGAAATAGAATAAGAAAGGCAGTCCCTAAAGTCCTTAATTAAAGACGAGATAGACAAAGAAATACAGTTTCAATTAAGGACGAAATGGAATAAGAAAGACAGTCCCTAAAGTCGGTCATTAAGGACGAAATTGAATAAGAAAGAAAGTCCCTAAACTCATCACGGATACACGTAAGAGTCCTTAACTCTTTGACGATGGACGAAATAGAATAAGAAAGAACGTCTCTAAACTGGTAAATTAAGGACAAAATGGAATGATAAAACAGTGTCTAAACTCGTTCATTAAGGACGAAATAGAATAAGATAAATAGTCCCTAAAGACTTCAGAGATGGACGAAATAGAATAGGAACAGCAGTCTCTAGATTCGTGAGAGGGAGCTGGTGAGGAAGAAAGTCGATGAGTTACTTTGAGATGGCGTGCTCAAAAAGAACGGCGAGGTGCGCATGTGTGTCGATTATAGGGTTTTCAACGCGATTACGGTGAAGACCAACTAGGGAAGATCGCGGGTGGTTGTTACTATACAACCCTAGATATGACGCAGGGGTACCACCAAGTTCCGGTGCATCCTGATTCTATCCATAAGACGGCGTTTATCACTCCTGACGGTCATTACGAAAATTTGAAGGTCCCTTTCGGTTTGGAAAATGCCCCTGCGGTATTTCAGCGAATAATCGACAAAATGTTAGGTGGGTGTAACAACTCGTGGCAAAGACGAATTTGAAGCTCTTTTCTTGTACGACCCGGTGAGTTTCCTACACCACAGAACGTACACCAATTCATGGGGCTGACGCGAGGTCCTGAGTGGTGGCTGATGGTCGGTGACGTATTATAGCAGGACGACAACAAAGACAGAGCAGGTGGACCACAGCCATAAGCTAGAGACCTTGGCGGTAGTGGCTATGAGCTAGAGACTGCGCTTTGGTGAGGGCGGCCTGGGGGTTGAGTCTCCAGGTGGCGGATAGGAGAATCGGTAAGAATCTCTGACTCTGCCTAGTGGAGGGTTAGTAGGGAGGTCCGGGGTCTGAACCCCCCGCTGTGCCGAACGAAAGCCCCTCGCCGCGGACCAGCTCGTGACGCATACCGTAAACCGCCTGTCTGCCGACAGGGGGCACGGGGGCTGGTCTTAAGTGACTGGCCCCGTGGATGAAGTACCACTATAAAAACTCCCCCATGCAACATGGTGACTGGTGTTGCAGGTTCATGAACAGTCACCCACGTGTTTGTGCCGTGCGTGGCTGACCCGTGCGGGTGGATGAAGGGATCCTGGTGGTTGAGCCTGATCTTGGCTACGGCCTTGGGAGGACAACACGCCACTTTGGCCCGGATTTCACCCTAGACGGGCGGTCGAGACTAACCCACCTCGATCAATCGGCTGTGTCGTCCCGTCAGAGGGCCGACGGGGTGAGTCCTTGGAAAGGATTGGGGCATGCGACCGCGTGGGCGGCCTCGGCAGACCTCGTGGACTGTGTGCAACAACCTCCTGGGGGCTATATCTCTCAAGTAGCCCTGACGTTCGAAGTTCGACGTCCCCAAATGGGGCTCCGTGGTGGGTGGGGAACTTGGGAGATGAATTAAAAAAAAACACAATATGGACAACGAAAGAAGAAAAGAACAAAAGAGCAAGGATTGCAAGATCCTAAGAAGAAGCTCTCCGGAGCTCAGAGAAGGAAGCTGCAGAGGCAGAGGAGTGAAGGCGCCCTCCCTGCAGCAAACGTAACAGCTGACGTAGGAGCAGCCGGGCGTCTCACGGGACAGACGACACCTTCGGGTGGAGCAGGACCGTCGACGTCTGTTGTGGCGACTACGTCGAGGAGAGGCGACTGGCAAGCGATTGCGCTCCGACGGCTCCAGCCCGGCGAAAGATCGCGGAAAGCGGACTAGGAGGGTCGAAGGCCAGCGCCCACAACAACAGCGGCAGCCGCATGCACAGCAGCGACAACAGCTCCAGCGGTAGCCGCAACGAAGACAGGCCACACAGGGGCGGCGACCAGCACCTGTGGGCCAACAGCAACAGCCGAGACTCGGAACCGCAAGGACCACGGGAGAGGCTAGCTACCGGGAGATGACCACCAGCCACCTTCGGATGGCGGTCATCGACCGGAAGGATCCTCGGTGCCAACTCAAAGAGAGTAAGGCACAAATTGTGCAGGAGAGGATCGAGGGACTTTTCGTCGAGACCCTTTACGGGTCAGGACCAGAAGACCCGATCCCCGCCTTTGACGGGTGCATCTTTGCAGGCGGTGTCCTTAGGATAACCTGTAGAGATATTCCTACCCGTGACTGGCTTCAGCAAGCTGTAACGAACCTTCGAGATCTCTGGGAGGGAGTTCAGCTTACAATTATACCCCTTGAGGAGCTGCCCAGGCTGTGCAAGGCGACTCTGTGGATTCCGGGTCAACCGGTGTCCACTGAGGAGGTCCTTAAACGACTGGAGCTCCAAAATAAATGAGCAAATGTACCAAGATGGATCCTCTTCCATGAGACCGAACGGGAAGAACCTTTGGGTAAACTCCTGGTTTTCGGACTCATGTCTGGAGAGAGAAACATCTTGGCAACCAAAAGCGATAGAGTCGACTACATGTTAGGATGACTCACGCTAAAGATTGTCAGTACCCAAGTGGAGGCCCAGCAGGCGCAACAAGCTCCAACGCCGGCGGTGCAACCAGCACCGACGGTGATGGAGGTAAGCACTGCTGATGACTCCTCCAGTGTCCTAGAACGTAGGGAGGGGACCACAACCCCTACCCAAAATACGGACGTGGAGGGCACGTCAAGTGAACTCCACGATCCTACAGATAGTGTGGATCCGGTCTAATGGCCAAAGGATCCACACTAATCCAAGCAAACCTGCACCGCTGTCGGGAGGCGGCTGTCACCCTAAGTCGTCACCTGACAGCAAAGCAGATAACAATAGCCCTACTACAAGAACCGTGGTGCGTCGGCAACCGGGTCTGTGGCATGAGCGACAAACCCACAGGGGCCATCTACGTGGGGTTCCTCAAAGAAAGACCCAAAACTTGTGTTTATGTTTCAGGTCAACAAGACGCCTTCCAACTGACGGGCTACTGCAACCGGGACATCACGGCCGTGCAGGTCAACCTGGACTTTGGAGGGAATGTAATAAAGGTAGTCTTTGCCTCAGTATGCCTCCCCGGCGACTCAAGGGAGCCACTCCCTTCGAAGGAGCTGGCGGAACTGGTTCGACATTGCGAAAGGGAAGGAAAACAACTAATTGCTGGATGCGACGCCAACGCACACCACGTTGTATGGGGGAGCAGTTATTGCAACAGCAGAGGAACAGCACTGCTCGAATATCTAACGAGCACAAAGTTAGGAATACTTAATCGAGGGAGTGAGCCAACGTTTGTCACCTCCAGGTGTCAGACTGTGATAGACATCACTCTCGCGACACAAGAGATTTCCAAACATATAAGGGACTGGCAAGTATCATCGCAAGTGACCATGTCAGACCACAGATAGATAACGTTTTCGTTAGAAGCAAAAGAGATGGTACCGAAACCGTACAGGAACCCAAAACAAACTGACAGGGATCTATTTCTAGAAAACCTATCAAATGTCAGGGATCGGCTCGACATCTCTAACGATCTTAAGACGGCCGGAGAACTGGAGAGGGCAGTTACTGACCTCACTAGGTCTCTGATGACGTCTTATGAGCAAGCTTGTCCGCTGAGATCGGGCGCCCGCCAGGATCACAACACCACGTGGTGGTGTAAGGAACTGGAAAGGGGAAGAGCCTCTCTGCGGAAGCTATTCAATAAGGCCAAAAGGACCAAAAATGCAGCCGACTGGGACGAATTTAAAGAATACCAGCGCCAATACAAAAAAGACATTCGCTCTAAGCAGAGGTCATCATGGAGAAAATTCTGTGGGAACCTCGAATGTACCACCACCGCTTCTCGGTTGATGAAAATCTTGTCAAAGGATCCGGGACAGCAAGTAGGTAGTTTGAAGAAAGAGGACGGCACATACACGGACTCTGCCGATGAAACAGCCAAAGTACTGATCGCTACACATTTTCCGGGCTGTGTGGTTACAACGGATGGGAATCCGATCCAAAGTTGGCCAAAAACCCCCTCCCTGGAGGACTGGGCTGAGGCTGCGCGGATTGTGAATCACACTAGCGTAGAATGGGCTATAAGAACTTTTAAACCTTTCAAGTCAATGGGCGTGAACGGAATCTTCCCGGCCCTGCTTCAGTGGAGACTATCGGAGATTCTGGACAACCTCGTGATAACTTTTCGGGAATGCATACGTACCGAAAATTTGGAGAGAGGTGAGAGTTGTCTTTATTCCCAAACCAGGGCGAGGAGATTATTCTCTCGCGAAATCGTTTTTGTTAAAAACTTTGGAGAGACTATGCGACTACCAAATAAGGAATGGGGTGCTAAGGTCCAAACCATTACACCCCAACCAACATGCATATGTTCCGGGAAAATCGACCGAATCCGCTCTACACGAGGTGGTGGGGCGGATTGAGGGAGCCCTGGAGCACAAACTAAACTCCTTAGTTCATCGACATCGAGGGGGCTTTTGACAAGACCACCTTTGATAGTGTCGGGCGAGCACTTCAGAACCGCGATGTCTCAGGAACAGTACGTGACTGGATTCAGCGGGTGCTGGAGTGCAGAACCGTACAAGTTAGTGTAGCGGACGCAACTACTCGAGGGGTGGTTAAGAAGGGCTGTCCTCAGGGGGGAGTTCTCTCGCCTTTGCTATGGGACATAGTAGTGGAGGACCTTCTATGCACACTCAACGAGGCGGGATTCTACACGATCGGATACGCAGATGACCTGGTCATACTGCTTACTGGTAAGTACGAAAATGTACTATGCGACCTTATGCAGACAGCACTCTGCCTGGTACAAAAATGGTGTAAGAAGGAAGCTCTGGCTGTGAATCCACAAAAGACAGAGTTAGTCCTCTTCACGAATAGAAGGAAGATGGGACAGCTAAGGCTGCCCTCCCTTAACGGCGTCAAGCTGAAATTCTCGCAGGATGTAAAGTACCTGGGCGTTATGTTGGATCATAAGCTGTCTTGGAAAAAGCACCTGGAGAGCAAAATAGACAAAGCTAGCGTCGCTCTGTGGCAGTGTAGGAGAGCGGTGGGAAGGTCCTGGGGCTTAACACCCCGGATTACCCTCTGGCTCTACACGGATGGCATGTGTCGCTGTGACGGGTGCCATGAGAACCACCCCGATCGCAGCTCTGGAGGCTATCCTATCGATCTCTTCGTGGAGGGCATGGCACTTGCCTCCGCTCGCAGGCTGCGGGAGGGTAACCTTTGGAAAGCTGGGAAATCACAACGCGGGCACACCCGCATCCTGAGCGAGGGACTCCACAGAGTACCTCTCTTGGGTGCGGGGTCGGACCGTATCTGTGCTCAATATGCTTTCGACAAATCCTATGCAGTGCATATGGAAACAGGAGAACATCCGAAGTTTGACATTTCAATCTTCACGGATGGATCAAAAACGAAAGCAGGCTCTGGAGCGGGAATTCACATCCCCGAAATGAACTGCAATCTCAAAGCAGCCCTAGGGGAATGTGCCAATATTTTCCAGACGGAGATCGCGGCCATTCTAAGGGGTGCCACAGAAATCACTGGACGCAATATCAGTGAAAAAACGATGTGCTTCTTCAGCGACAGCCGAGCAGCTCTGCGGGCTCTGGCCAGTGGCAGGATTACCTCCCAAGTGGTATACCACTGCCATCTGGCACTGTCGAGAATAGCACTAAACAATGTCGTTGAGCTAAAGAGGGTTCGAGGACATAACGGAAATGAGGGGAATGAGAAGGCCGACGAGCTGGCTCGACAGGGCGCGACGGGAACACCGGATGGTACCGAACCGCCCATCCGACCGGCCAACCGCTACCTCTCAAACCTGATCAAAACTGACACCCATTTTAGACACTGTGCTAGATGGGAAACGACAACAGGCTGCAGACAAAGCAAGATTTTTATCAAAAACCCTTGCTTTAAAAGAGCCAAGTCCTGTCTGCATTTGTCAAGGGACAGACTCCGCCTTTTGATGGGCATCTGGACGGGACACTGCAGGCTAAATAAACACCTCCACGTGATGGGGGTGGTAAACGACCCAACGTGCAGGGGGTGCTTAGAGGAGGATGAGACTGTCGAAAACATCCTACGGGAATGTCCGGCTCTTGCCTCGACCAGAAAGTCCATACTGGGGGAGACATGGCCCAGCTGGGCCAATTTGAGGTGTACCTCGCCTGGAACCATCCTAGTTTTTTTTGATAATGTCGGATGGCTGGATGAGAGACAGGAGTGAGAAACACGAGGGTGTGACACAATGGGCTCGCGGTGTGGTCTAAGTGTCGGTGAGGGGATCAAATTCCCTCACACCCCTCAACACCTAATCTATCTATCTTGGTGAGGGCGGCCATATCTGGGAATACAAGACTACGATGAGCACATGGAGTGTCGACCGGGCGTCAAGATGGCTCATGTGAACGTCCTAGGCAGACATCAGAATAAAGAATTTTTCCTTACCTTTCTTCCGAGTTTTAACACTTAAATCGAAATGATCCGTAAAAACGATTTGAATTAAAAATTAATCCATCTTACACCAGTTAATCCGTCACTCGACGATTTTCTAAATTTTATCCTTGAATTTAGATCTACAAAGTGATGAAGATGCCACCTCGATCAATGTCCCGACTTGGAAAGAAAGAAACAAACTTCGGCGCGACCTCACAAGAATTTTTTCATCCGCGTTTTTGTTAAATTCTTATCTTTAAGCGTTGGTACGTTTCTGGACCTAAGACAGGCGACGCGCTAAAATCAAATTTGGAGCACTACCTTTTTGATATTAACTCCTTTCCATAGCCACCATTTAATGAGACGCATTAATGAGTTCATAACAATTCCAACCAATTATAATTTCGTCACACATATTTTTCTTCAGCATTTGCATGATTTGTTGACTTACACTTGCATTAAAATAATTTTTAAATAATCCAGTCAGATTTATCTACTGACTCTACAAAACTTCTATTTTGCTCATCGCGTTATTACAATTTAATTTGTCCAACAAATTCAGCCATGTAAACTTTAACCGATTTTCTGCTTACATACACTTAATTCGGTGCTACCGTATAATTCGCTTCAAATCAGCATTCCGTCTAAACATAAAAAGAAATTTAAACGTGGCCGTTTTACAAACCAAACACGTTTTCTTCTAGTAGAGATTGTTTGTGAAAATCTAATTAAGTGTTTTGAAACAAAGCGTCATGACCATACTCACATCCTTTGTAATTAACGCCCTGCTTTGCCGGACCCCGCTGGAATACAGAGAAAAGTTCTTATGGTCTAAGCAAACAACTTGTTTTTATGGCAACGATTTTCGCCTCTTAAGAATTGGCACACGGCTAATTTTTTCAAAGCTTTGTTGAACATTTCATAACAAATTTGATCCGACCAGGACAATTTTCAGTATGTAAACTGTCTGTTTACCTGGAAATAAACCCAACGTTATTTGGGCTGACAGATGTTTATCAGTTTCCGCGAATTCCTATTTTTTTATCCGTTTGTTGCCACATATTGAAACTGTAAAAATATGTTTACGTGGCTGCTGCCCGATCTATGTTATCTTCCAATGACAGGATAAAACGGTTATTTTGTTAAAAAATTGCTTTTTGGCAAACGTTTTAATTAATAAAATTTAAATATATCTAAGTCGAACTCCACAAACTTTAATAACTGTAAAATTACAAATGGAACATGTTTCGGCAGAAGACTACTCCCATCATCAGCCCTAATTTAACAAGAGATTAATGATACACTTGAATTACAGAGGGGTTCTTACCTTAAAGAATATAAAAAATTATGACGTTGACGTAATTTTGAATTAAATTTGACGTTTTCAAAGGGTTACATGATTTTTAAAAGATTTCGTAAAAACAACATTTTATAAAATGTAAAAATTGAAAATGGATCAAAGAGAATCTGGTAAGTTTGTTTGAGTGGTAAAAAAATAAAATAGTGAATTAATAATGGGAATATTGAAGTTATTCTGTTCATTTAAACAAAATTTGTTTTCCAGTTTCAAGGATTTCCTATTTCCAAAGTCTCAAGAAAATCTAATTTCCGGCCTTTATTGCATTTATGAATCAATTTGGAATTTGATGGTGAAAAACTATGTTTCGTTATTAATATATGATTGGCAAAAGAAGAAGGTGTTGCTGGTGGAGGATCAAGATCTGTGTTGTTATAGATGTGCCTGAAATGTTCTTTAATACGGTCTGATATTTTGCGACCTGTCTGACCTATGTAGAATGACTCACAAGAAGAGCAGTTTAATTTGTATACACCTGATGATGACTTGTAATCTAATGGATCTTTATTTTTAATAAAAAATCTGGATAAGTTGTTATCTATTTTAAATGAAACTTTAAAACCGTTTTTCTTAAGTATTTTTGAGCATTTCTCTGAGACGACACCAAAGTATGTTAATGAATTTGAAAAGGAAATTGTTTCTGAAGGATTTTTAACCAAGTGGTGTATGTATTTGAATTTGTTATAGTATCTATAGTATAATTTATTTATAGTTTTTAAAGAATATCCATTATTTGAAGCAATTTGTTTAATGTTCTGTTTGAAAAGATGAATCTGATAGTGGTATAGAAAATAATCGGTGGAAAAAGGAATGAAAAGCTGTAAATTTATGGGAAACAGGGTGACATGAATCAAAAGGTATTACGCAATATGTGATACTAGGTTTTCTATAAATGTCAAATTTGAATTTAATGAATTGGTTTAAAGAATTTAAGTTGCCTAGTGCGTTATCCAGTTCAGAATCAGATCCTTTGAATAAAACAATTATGTCATCTACATATCTGTACCAAAAGGGAAAATGATCTTTAAAGGGAGAAGGACTTAAAAACTGATCTTCTAAGTTATTCATGAATATTTCTGCTAAAAGAGGTGACAAATTAGAACCCATTGCTAAGCCTGAGTCTTGTGAATAAAAATTATTATTAAATTGAAAGAAATTTTGATCTAGGACAGTCTCACAAAGTGAATGTAAATTTAGTGCATGTATGGTTGGCATATTAGAATTAAATAGTAGGTTTTTTAAAAATTAATAAGCAAGATTTGGGTGGGATGCTGGGGACTAAATTAACTAAGTCAAATGAAACAAGTCTAGTGTCTGATGGAATTTGGAAATTTCTAATTTTGGAGCAAAGATCTATTGAGTTTTTTTATAGCAAATTTGTTATTGAAATCTAAATGTCGTCTAAGAATTGTTGTTTGTTGTTTTGAATTGTGGACACAAAGTACTAGTAAAATCCGCTTTTGGGTGATGACCCGTTTATTTAACACACCATAATTACACTATGTACATTTCATAAAAAGGGACATTGTTAGGAGCAAGCTCCGTCTTAGTGAAGATTTAGATTTTGAATGAGTGGTGTGGCTGGAGCCACCCCAAAAGAAAAGGTAAGGTGGGGGTGCGTAGTACCCCCTACCCTAAGTGCCTCAAGGGCGGAAAAGATCGTTCATTCTCCCCCCCTTGAAGTCACCGACTTCAATAAACAAAAGTATAAATTTATAGAATAAACAATATAAAAACAATATACGAAAATGAGTCATAAAAAACTAACTATATAAGCTACACACTAATTGAAAAAGTTAAAACACAAGAAAATAAACATAATTATGTAGGTGTAATAATGATCACGCAGGATCAACGAACGGAATCACTTTTATAGTTTTGGTAGCAAACACAATTTGCGCACTGCACGTTTTATTTCACCACTTGGCGTCTTTAGCGTTGCGACGCGCACTACACCGTCACGTCCAGGGTGGAGTTCGATGATGCGTCCTAGTTGCCATCTCTGCGGAGGGCAGTTTTTCTTCGACGATAACTGCGAGATCGTTAAGGTTGATTTCCACTCCCTTGGTCGATTGCTTTTTGGGTCGTTGCTGAAGTTGGGATAGGTACTCCTTTCGCCAACGTTTCCAGAAATGCTGCCGCATTTGTTCCACTCGCTGCCATCTCTTCAAACGGTTCTCGGGGACATCAGTGAGGTCCACTTCGGCGATGGTGGTCATTGGTTGTCCGATCAGGAAGTGTCCAGGAGTTAGAGCTTCTAGGTCATTGGGATCGGAAGTAAGCGGGGTAATTGGTCGGGAATTTAGGATCGCTTCGATGCGTGTAAGGAGCGTGTACATTTCCTCATACGTCAGAAATGACATCCCGAGGATGCGCTTTAAATGAAATTTAACGGCCTTTACATTAATTTCCCAAAGTCCGCCTAGGTGGGGCGAACCAGGTGCTATATTGTGCCACGTTATGCCTTTGCTTGCGAGATCTTCAATTACGTCACTAAAGATGATTGATTTTAAAAACTGGCGCATTTCGCCAAGCTCGCGTTGTGCACCGCGGAAATTGGTGGCATTGTCTGAGTAAATGTGGGACACGTGCCCCCGTCTCGAAACCGAACGTTTTAATGCATTCAAAAAGGACGCCGTCGTCAAGTCACCTACAAGCTCGAGATGCACAGCTTTCGTAGCGAAGCAGACGAAGACAGCGACGTAAGCCTTAACATTTCGCTTACCGCGACCGTGAGACTCCTTAATTAGCAGCGGCCCAGCGAAGTCGACTCCGCTGACCGTGAAAGGGCGCGCATTTTTTACCCTAAATGTAGGCAAGTCACCCATAAATGTGTTTGTGCGTTTAGGATTTGACCTATAACATTTTATACAATTGTGTATTTCCTGCCGAACCGCGGTTTTGCCAGAAATGATCCAAAATCTTTGGCGTAGAGCCGATAGGGTACCTTGTACTCCGGCGTGTAATTGACTGTGATGCTCCTGCCTAATTATTAATCGAGTAATGTGGTGGCTTTTTGGCAATAAAATGGGGTGCATACTTTCATATCGTATCGCCGCGTTTTTTAATCGACCCCCGACTCTTATGACCTTGTCGACAGGATCAAAAAACGGATTTAAGGACAGTAGGTTAGAACATTTGTGAAGTTGCTTATTACTGCATAATGACGCAATTTCACTGGCGAACTCGTTTTTTTGAATAAGCTGCGCAATCTTTATTGTAGCTTCTCTGAGTTCCGTTGCGCTTAAATACTTGTTGGAAACTTTATCGTTGGGATTTTGACTATTTTTGCAAAACCGTAGAGTCCACGCTACGACGCGCTGGGTTTTGGCAAAGGACGAGAATTTTGTCAACATTTGGTTTAAATTTGAGTTATCCGTGGCAGCGGATGTCATGGAAACGGTGCGCCTTTCAGGCAACTCCTTGTCAATAGTAAATTTATCAGTAGGCCACGTATCTTGGGGTCTGGCTAGCCATGCTGGGCCACCCCACCAAGTTGAAATGTCTTTGATTTTGGAGGGCGCGACGCCGCGACTGAGTAAATCGGCGGGATTATCTTCTCCCTTAACATGGTACCAATCGTTTTCGTTAGACAGCGCTTGAATTGTGGCCACGCGGTTGGCCACGAAGGTTTGAAATTGTCCGGAGTTGGACTTAATCCAGGCCAGAACTATTTTTGAATCCGTCCAAAAGAATTTTTTAGCGATGTTGAGGTTTAATGTTTTTTCCACGGACTCTACCAAGTGCGCCAAAAGTGCCGCGGCACACAACTCTAACCTTGGGATAGTTATCACACGGAGAGGAGATACACGTGACTTAGCACATAATAACCGAACGCAAATTTCGTTATTAGAATTTAGTGATCGAAGATACACGGCCGCACCGTATGCGGTTTGAGAAGCGTCACTAAAACCGTGCAACTCAATGAAACTGGGTTTATATATCAGAACTTTTCTTGAAATTCGAATATTATTAAGCGATGAAAGCTCGCGTAAAAAATGATTCCATGTGTGACACATGTCTTCAGGTACGGGTTCATCCCATGACAGTTTGAGCTGCCATAGTTTCTGCATAATTATTTTTGGCGTTATTATGATGGGACCTAAGAGTCCTAATGGATCAAAAATCTGCGCTGTGGCTGACAAAATGTTTCGTTTTGTGATTTTGGTTGCATTGATTAAGGGTTTGACCTGGTATTTTAACGAATCTGAAGCGGGATTCCACAGAAGTTCAAGGGTTTTTGTGAATTCATTTTTGTCTAATCGCACGTCATGTTTAGAATTATTGTCGTCATGTGTTTTAATCAAAGAAAACTCATTAGATGCCCATTTACGGAGTTCAAATCCGCCTTGTTTTAAAATTGCAATGATTTGATTTTTTATTTTTGAGAGTTTTTCTAGATCGTCGTGACCGGTTAATAAATCGTCGACATAGAAATCGCGTCGAATGACATCGCTTGCGTCCGAAAAGTTTTTCGCGTTCAAGTCCGCTAGTTCTTGAAGACAGCGCGTTGCGATATAGGATGCCGGTTTGGTACCGTACGTTATGGTTTTAAGGCAAAATATCTTTAGCGGTTGTAATTTGTCTTCACGCCAAAATATCCGATGGTACTTACTATGATCGGGGTGCAAGAGAATCATGCGATATATTTTTGCGATATCGCCACTAATTACGTATCGAAACGTTCTGAATCGCGTTAAAATTGCAAACAAATCTTGCTGGATTGTCGGACCAGCCATCAGATTGTCATTTAAGCTCAACCCATTTGTGCTTCTAGCAGATGCATTAAAAACGACGCGTAATTTTGTTGAAACCGATTCTTTTAACACGGCGTGATGCGGTGAGTAAAATGCATTTGAATCGTCTAATTCATTTTGTGTGACTTCCTGCATGTGGCCCAAATGTTCATATTCGCGCATGAATTTTATATAATCCTTTTTAAGATTGGATTGATCCGCTAATCGGCGCTCTAAAAATAAAAATTGCTTTTCAGCTGTTTCTCTGGTTTTGCCTAGATCCGGGGGGTAATCCTTGAAGGGTAGATTTATTACGAATTGACCGGATGTCGCCCGTTGAGTTGTTTGTTGAAAGTACCGCTCGCACTCCAGATGTTCTTTAGCAATACCCGATGTGTTTATAACTTTATTGCCTTCGTCTTCTAGTCTCCAAAATTTCTCTAATTGCTGTTGTAAGGTCAATAGAGTGGTTGTATGCATTGAAATAGGCGGGTCGGAAACGTCCAATAAAGTACCTGCGACGACCCATCCTAAATGTGTTTCTTGAAGGACAGTTGGCCCTTTTACGATTTTACCCGAACGGAGTAATTTCCAAAATAAATTTGAGCCGATAAGAAGGTCCACCGACGATGACGTCGTAAAATTCGGGTCCGCTAATTTTATTGAACTTGGTATTTGTAGGCCCAATTTGCTAATTGTTCTAACAGGTAAATTTTCGGTTATTTGGTCGATGACGAAACATTTTATGTGACCAGAGAAATCATCGTATTTTGATTTAAAATAGGCTTGGGCCGCGTATTTTATTTTCGTTTTAATTTGACCGATACCGCATACCGAAATATCGGTATTAAATCGTTTCAATCCTAATTTTCGGCACATCGATGCCGAAATGTAATTGGACATGGACCCCGAATCGAGCAAGACTCTACAATTGTGCCACTTATTGTTCGCGTCGCGGATATAAACTGGAGCGGTTGGTAAAAGCGCGATTTTGTCTTGGTTCTTTCTATTAGAAATTAGGGAAACCTCGTGATTTATGATTGGCGATTCAGATTCACTGGTTTGAGGTTCTTGATCGTGAAGCAACGTGTGATGCCGTTTGTTGCACGTTCGGCAATTGGTGCGAATCAAACATCTGGAAACGTGGTGCCCAATCCGGAGGCAATTAAGACAAAGTTTTAGTTGTCGTACCCTTTGTGATCTTTGGCCCACCGTCAATTTTAAAAATTCTGCACAAGCACTAATTTTGGGGCAATCACCCTTGCAAAGGACACAGTTTACTTTTATTGCCGCTGTGTGAGAAAGTACCCGCTTATATTTGGGATCTGTGACATATGGTTTTGAAGGAGTGCTGTTGTTACCGATCGCGTTTAATGATTTTAATAATTGACATCGTTTTTCTAAAAAGCGTTTTAAAGATTCGAATTCTGGAACTTCCGTATTTAAGGTGATTTGCCATTGTTTAATCGTGTTATAGTCTAATTTCTCTACTACTATCGGTACTAATAAAGCATGGTACGTATGAATTGGTATGTTCAGCTTGTTTAGCGCGGCTATATTGACCTTAAGTATATTCAAAAAGTCCTGTAGTGCAGTATGTGACTGCCTAGACATAGCGGGATGCTTTAGAATAGCGAGGACGTGGTACTGTACAATTAGTCGCGTATTTTTAAACTGTTCTTCAAGTATCTGCCATGCGGTACGATAATTTGCTTCGGCGATTTCAAGAGCATCTATTGATTTTAGTGCATCGCCCCGTAAACACGATTTTAAGTACTGTAATCGTTGACAATCATTTAAACCGTTTTTTGGATCGTCGATCGCAGCAGTAAAGGAATTATAAAATGATAGCCAATCTTGGTATTCTCCGGAAAACGTTTTTAAATCTAACACCGGCAAGTTTACGTGGGGTGTCGCTCGACGTTCGCTTGTTTCTTCGGACGTTTGTCGCGTTGAATTATTATCGGATTTTTGCGAAGTCGACTGGGACGCTGCTTTATTAAGAATTTTATTCATTTTCTCCGCTATGGCATAGTAATCGTTTTCAAAATGTACGCGTTCTTCGTCATGCTTTTCTCGCGAAGAGGTTTTGTCGATTTGTTCAATTTCAAATTGAATGTTTTCAAGATTTCGAAAAGCATCTAGGGCTTGTTGGCGGCGCTCCGCAATTCCATGAATACTGTCTTTGTTAGTATCAAATTTATCAATCCAATTGTAAAGACGCGTTAATTTCCCTTTAAGAGTGCCCCTAGTTCTAACGAGTTTTTCGAGTTGTTCGGCCATCGTAATAATGTTTCAATTTGTCACGAATGAGAAAATGTACATGCGTGTAACACAAAGGAAGGATAAATAGAAGGATGACTGACCTTATGCCGTGGAAATGTTGCTTCGTAGAGGCGTGGGTTTTTCTTGATTTAGTTCGTTATGGTGTTGATGACACTAAAGTCTTTTCCTCTGGAGACGTCGACGGAAAGCTCCTGGGTTTACGAGTACTTGAATCCGGCTCGAAGGACCAATGTTTGTTGTTTTGAATTGTGGACACAAAGTACTAGTAAAATCCGCTTTTGGGTGATGACCCGTTTATTTAACACACCATAATTACACTATGTACATTTCATAAAAAGGGACATTGTTAGGAGCAAGCTCCGTCTTAGTGAAGATTTAGATTTTGAATGAGTGGTGTGGCTGGAGCCACCCCAAAAGAAAAGGTAAGGTGGGGGTGCGTAGTACCCCCTACCCTAAGTGCCTTTAGGGCGGAAGAGATCGTTCAATTGTATTAAGCCATTTTGAAAGTATTGATACAGGTGAATTGACAAAAGAAACTACTGGTCTAATGGGAAAAGGTTGAGTTTTATGTATTTTGGGTAGTATACGGTCTAGGTATGCAAGGATTCATGGGTATTAGTGTGAAAGCTTGTGGGTCGAAATATTTAACAGTTTCTGAAAGGTCTTTGAGCGTAGATTTAAGGTTGGAAACAAATTTTGAAGTAGGATCTTTTTTGAGTTTTGTAGTCACCAGATTTTAAGAAATTCTCTACTTTGTTTAAGTAATCTTGTTTGTTAAGTATTACCAAACAATTACCCTTGTCAGTTTTACTAATACAAATGTTGTTTTCTTTAATTTTTGTTTTTAAGGTTTTAATCATGTTTGAATCTGAAATGTTCTTTGTGATATCTTTGTGATATCAGATAAGGTAGTTAATGGTGTTACTAGTGATGGAATGGTATCGGGTATCAATTCTTTCGCCAATCATATATTAATAACGAAACATCAAATTCCAGATTGATTCATAAATGCAATAAAGGCCGGAAATTAGATTTTCTTGAGACTTTGGAAATAAGGAAAGCCTTGAAACTGGAAAACAGATCTTGTTTAAATGAACAGAAGAACTTCAATAATCCCATTATTAATTCACTATTTTAATTTTTTACCACTCAAACAAACTTACCAGATTCTCTTTGATTCATTTTTAATTTTTACATTTTATAAAATGTTGTTTTTACGAAATCTTTTAAAAATTATGTAACCCTTTGAAAACGTCAAATTTAATTCAAAATTACGTCAACGTCATAATTTTTTATATTCTTTAAGGTAAGAACCCCTCTGTAATTCAATTGTATCATTAATCTCTTGTGAAATTAGGGCTGATGATGGCAGTAGTGTTCTGCCGAAACTCGACTTGGATATATTTAAATTTTAATTTAAATTTACTCCACTTGGATTTATCGACATTCTTCTGGTTTTAATTATTCATTATAGCACCAAAAACGGCGATTAACAATTAGGCATCCCTCTCATTGTGTTTATACAATGGATTCATCAACACCCACCGGTAATACATGATTTATTCCCACATGCCTTCCAAAGTTTATAATTTATAGCAGATGTGTTTCTTCTATTAGGGACTCTAACAAATTTGCTAATTCAGCCAGCAAGTGCAGTTGATAAATATGCTTGCGAGCACCGATTCACCTGCAGAATTCCGATGAGATTTCAAAGTAGGAATAAATGTGGGAGTTTTAGCGTGTTGCTTCCATGTGGAGCTAATTTAATAAAAAACTACTGAGTTGTTTAACGTTAACTTGGCCAAAGAGGAGGTAATTACACAAGCTTGTATTCACGAATTATCCGAGTGAATGAAATTCGTAGATGTTGCGAAAAACACTGTTTATGAAGGATGGATGCAATTGTTTTAAAGCATGTCTTTGTACGAAATGAAATTGAAAATGTTGAAACGAACGTCTACACGGGGAAAGAAGTTGTTTCATTTTATACCCACGTCCTTGTTTCAGACTTACTTAAAGTCTTGGACGTGAAAATTTGATGTACTCTTAAGTTTCGCGACACCCTGCATACCCTGTAAGGTTGAAGATTTTTTTTTCGGTAATATGATAATTTATTACTGTGCGGCGGAGTACCCACCCCTTGATCGAAATAATCTAACGTTTTGTGTTTTTTTATTCGGTGTGGAAAACGTTTTTTTTGCGGGTATTTATTTTGTTGCTGTAACCTCGTGCAGAATAGTGGAAATAAAGTGTTTGGTATAGGCTCTATCCCTAGTAAATGACAGCCTTAATGAACCTGTGAAGTTTTTGAAAATAAAAAGTAATCTACTGATGGGTTTCTTCAATGTCTTTCAATTAAAAAAGTAATACTGAAAATTGGTGCAGTACACCCTGTTTTATTTGTCGCAAATCGATTCGTGTTCAACGATTAAATATATAGATTACGCACTTTGTACAGTTGAATGACAATGTAATTCAAATTATTATGATGGATATTATTAAATCTGGAGATGATTTTTTTAAATATGTATGTGTGAAATATTCTTTGCTTTAATAGAAGGCAATAACTTCTTATTCTTAATATGTCTGTTCATCTATACAGTCTGAAGGGAATCACGCCCCAACGATCTCATTTTCTATCCAAACTTTAAACAAGAGTGTCAATATACCAAAACTAAGTTTTGAGTTGAGTCTTCCGTTAAATGCTCGTCTAAAATTATATCATTTCGTCGAGTGTTATTGCTGCCAAACGGTTTTTTTTGTCTTAGAAGTGAGTCGGGCGATTTGATGAAACTCCTCAGCTGTATTTTTATCAAATTACCGGAATACATTTCAGCCAGTCGATGTCTGCCCGCGAACACAAAAGCATTTCTCATTGAATGACAATATAATTTAATTTGTGGCCCAGCAAAAGACGAATAGCGAAAGCCAAGCTAGAGAAACGACTTCAAAATATATATATCTATATATATAACACAACAATTCCTCGTTCCCGTTATATAAGATGTTGATTGCTTTTAAAACGTCGCACCTCTCTGGCAACCATTAGATCTTTATTGTTCTCCAGTTGATTGATAACTGGTCGCGACAGTTCAATGGCAACCCCCTATGAATGTATTAGCGAAGCGTGTCAATTAAGGGACGTTGAAAACAGTTTATTACGTATTTGCAGGTAAAATGTTCATTAACCGCCTGCTATCGCATTAATGGGACGATTAATTAAGCAAATAGATGTATCGGAACCCAATTACTGTCGGCGAATTAGAGCTGAAAACAAAGCTTGAAACGGAACGTTCTTAGTGGGTTTCCAAATTCTGTCTTAGAAAGTAGGTAAAAAGTTTTTGAGGCAGGACGAAAATTAAAAACTAAAAATAATATTGGTCGACCAAAATGAAAGAATTGATTTAGTAGAACTACATAAATATCAATATCAATAGATATAAGATACGGAATAGTAATTTACAAACCAAGTGCGGGAACACAATCTTCCCGCGTGAACGCAGTTTTGAAGCACGAGCGACGAAGGAGCGAGTGCCTTCATTTGCGTGAACGCGGGAAGATTGTTCACGCATGAGGATTGTACAATATTTTTTGAAACGAACATTACCACGATTTTTAAATTAAAGTTATTTTAATATACAATTAGACTTCAAGATATGAAATAAAGCAAGCCATGGCTTCTATAACAATTGACCAATTAATTGTAAGTCATCAAGCGTAAACGATTCTCTACAAAGTAAAACTAATGTAAGTAGCAAAAAAAAAATCCAACCAAGGCCTGGCCGGCCCATCCACATAAAAGCAAATTTGCCACCGTTAAGTCCATATCTGAGCCCATTACTGTGGGGGGTTCAGGAATCACCCCTACCAATTGCATTAATTGCACTATAAATGTTTACAGGAACACTGGTTGAATATTCAAAGGATTGAACACATTGAATTGTAGTATAACCTAAAAAAAATATATTTTTCTTTGTTGTCATAGTGAAATTATGTACCTTTTCATCATATTGAAATAAATCTTAGGTATAACAAATGTTGTTTTAAATGTTGCCAATATATTTAATTCCATTAATTAATAGCTACTGATTTAATTCGAGTTGACATAACCTAAAGAATGTGTCATTTTCTTTCATTTATAATCGTCAAATTCTTTACCTTCAATATTTAAATGAATCTTGGGTGTACCAAATCGTGTTTCAAATGTTGACAATTGGTTTAATTTCATTAATTAATAGCTATTGATTTATTTTACACACTTTTTATTTTCAGTGCTTTTTAGCGTGTTTCCCGGTTTAGTAGACCGGGAAGCAAGTGTTTCGGGTTGCCGACAAAGATCGTAAAATGTCGTTTTCGAGGCGGTGAGTTCAAAAAACATATACGAAAATAGCAAAGGACGCCAGCAAACAACAATACATGACACAGTTTAGAAGGTTAACGCTGGATTTTACTACCCATCAATTTGTCGTACCTGGCTTATGAGTCTCCTGCTATAGTTGCTTTCAAAATATAGAATTTCATAATTAGTGAAGAATTAATAATATAATTTGGCCAGAGGATGCTAACTAAAGGTTTACTGTACTTTGATCTCCACCACAAGGTTTAGATGCTGGCAAACCAGTTTGCTGCACTTGACTTCGGTTATAAGATCTCAAAGCCGACACACGAATTACTACAATTAGCTTTTAGGCAGAAGATCGAGCCAGAAAGGCGGCTAAAACTATCGTAATGATACATTAGTAAAGACATTTTTCTATTCTGTGTAATTTCACACTAAGATTAAGTGTTCATCAACCGCCGTTAATTGGGCGATTAACTCGGCGAACAGACGTATTGAAACCGAGCGATTCCGATCCACAATCCGGGTTCAACACTTGACTAATTCCATCTTTCCGAATAACAAAATTAAGGACGTTTATTGCGATTATTACGTAATCGAACGAGATGAAAACGCCCACTTGACAAGGAATGATGGCGGCAGCTCCATTTAGACGCCGCGTTACGGTGGAGATGAGCTATAGCTTTAATTATCTTCGGCTCTCACCACCTGTATATTAAAATATGTCGTACATTCAACGCTAAACTTCTTAGTTTGCTCATTTTAATATCTTAAGTGTAACGGTGACAAACAAACATTAAGCCGATTATAAACGTCAACTCGTTCACGGAGACTATAACTAATTACATTAAATCGGAGCTAATTAAATTTACTGCAGTGAAGAGTTGCGACGCGGCAATTGCCTGCAAAAAGTTTGATAAGTCACAAATAGCAATACTGGGAGCTGTTTTCAATGCGCAGGGATGGCAAGGAGTAAATACAAGTTAGTGTATTTACAGTAAAGTTGTCAAGAGGCTTTTGTGAACCACCTATGTCTATACTGGGGTACTTTAAAACTTGCAACACCCACTAAATCATAAAAGATTCCAAAACTGACTATGGGATTATTGTTCTCATAGCCAGATTTTAATTGATTAAATGTTCTTAAGAAAAAAGGATGTATTCTATTCATTTATCATCAATGACGGTATGAGAAGGCATTGCATAAAAGAAACACATTCCAACAAGACAACCCCATACGGTGTTAACAAGGGCAGTTATAAAAGAGACCATGTTAACATTTACCTTGGCCGTCACGTTCATATTCTACAATATGCTAGCGCCGCCTATCTCACGAATAACCATTCTGAAAGGACTTTGACAACAGCTAGAAGTTTGGAATGTGCTTTCTCACCCATAATTTCAAACATGCTTCGATTTACGTGCCCAAGACGACGATCTTAGTACTGGTTTTCTGCGGTTTCCCAGTCTGTACACGAATGTAAGATCATGTTCGAGGCCGCAGCCGTGTGTGGGCACACAAACATACCTACCATTCCCATATTCGGTACTTCCCCGCTGAAGAGGCAGGAGCCTATAACAGCGGGCCGGCAGTTTAATGCATGTAATTCTAACAACATCTTGAATTATATAGAGTCAATCTAATACCACCTTGTGATTGTAAACTGTCGGCAATAAATCTTCTTGACTGTCTGTCTGTCTGTCCGGTCATTCAAGTACGGTGGATCTTCACTTATCAGATCACAAAGCTCAGATACTAAAAGTAAGACTTTATACTGAACATAAAAATAACGAACACGTCACTGTAAGACAATTAAATGAATCAAATATACTCCACTTCAAAGGCATGCTAAATGAGGAGAGTTGGGATGCACTACAAACCAAAAACGCAAAAGAAGCCTTCACACATTTTTTCACAACCTTCTTGACGATATTTAATCATGCCATCCCTACAATTGCGAAAAGGAAATTCAAAAATAAAGAAAAAATGAAGTACTCACCAGAACTGACACAAATGAAGAACTCTTTAGATGCCCTGGCAGTTATAGCTGCAGTTCAAAGAGATGAAGCTTCGTACGAGACATATAAAACATACAAAAGAATATACTACAAGGCAGTAGAAGAATCAAAAAAGCAAGAAAATGAGAACATGGTGTTGGCATCTTCAAACATGCAAAAAGCGGTATGGACATTGATAAACAGTGAAACGGGTAAGAAAAAAGCTGACAAAACCAAAGAAAGCACTTTAACAGCAGAAGAACTGTCAAAATACTATGGCAATATAGCAGATGAAATAGTACAATAGATAGAAGAGACTCTAAATTCGCCAAGAGACTATCTTGCAAAATTGATGATAAATAACACAAACTCATGTTATTTATATGAATGCAGCCCTCAGGAAATATTAACAACAATAAGAAATCTGAAAAGTAAAAACACAACAGATGTGTACGAAGTATCGACAAAAATACTGAAAATAGCAGCAGAAGAAATTGCATATCCTCTATCCGTTGTAATAAATAAATGTTTTACTGAAGGACACTTTCCAGAGAAATTGAAAATCGCTAAGATAATACCAATATATAAGAAAGATGATCCAAGCGTCTGCGGAAATTTTAGACCCATGTCTATTCTACCCGCGTTCTCAAAAATATGGGAAAGTCTAATAAAAGAACGAATAATGAGATTTTTGACAAGAACAGTTTTTGGAGTCCAAGTCAACATGGATATAGGAAAAATCACTCGGTTACTACCGCAGTTGTCAACTTGTTGGAAAAAGTGTCCAATGCTCGTGACAAAAAAGAGGATTGCCAACTTACATGCTGTGATCTGTCAAAAGCATTCGACACCATCAGCCACAAAATTCTTTTAGAAAAGCTCGAGTTTTACGGAGTACGTGGCAACGCAAACAAAATGTTGGAGTCGTATCTTGGCAATAGAATGCAAATAGTGGAGTGGAAGAAAGAGAGATCGGCGCAGGTTCAGGTGAACCACGGGGTACCACAAGGGTCAGTGGTAGGCCCCCTTCTTTTTCTCATCTATATTAACGACTTACCATTTAATATATCCGATACGAACACCTACCTCTTCGCTGATGATACATCATTTCTATCGAAGGGCGCTACGAAGGAAACAATCGAAAACAAAACAAAAGAAACATTACGAGCAACAAAACAATGGATGAACTCCAATAAATTGTCTTTAAATGAAGAGAAAACCCAACACTTATCATTTAACTGGAAAACCCACCAGGAACCAATAAAATTTTTGGGGTTAAAAATTGACTCGAAGTTGAAATGGTGCGAACATATAGAAGATCTCTGTAAAAGGTTGCCATCCGCACTATATTGCCTACGACGACTTACAAGGATAAGTACTTACAAAGCATCGCGAATCTACTACTTTGCAAAGATTCATTCGATTTTACAATTTGGAATCATTTTCTGGGGGACAGCAGTGGAAGCAGAACGTGTTTTCACCCCACAAAAAAAGGAGTCTTAGATTATTAGCAGAAGTAGGTGGAAGACAGAGTTGCAGAGAAATCTTCAAAGAACATAAAGTACTCACCTTGGCAAGTTTGTTTATTCTGGAAACGGCCAAATATGTTCATAATAATAGAAGCAAATTTAATTTGAACGGAGAATACCACGACTACAGCACAAGAAATAGGTACAATGTGAAAATACCCTACCATAGAGTCACAGCTTCACAAGGTGTCCACTACTGGGGATCCAAAATCTATAATAAGTTACCGAAGACATACACAAATTATTCATCAGCAAAATTTATTCGCGCAGTCAAAGGACTCCTACTTCGAAAAACAATTTATACCGTTGACGAATTTTTCGCAATTTAAATTTATGTTGTTTGTTTATAACGTGTTTTTAAATTTATACTGTTTGTTTATAACGTGTTTTTGTGACATACATATTCGTTGTGTTTACAATCAAATTATTTTTGACTTTTCATGTAATCTTTATTACACTGAATAAATGGATATTATTATTATTATTATTATCATTGAGTCTTGCGAGAAGTACAGAGTTGATGGCAGTCTCAACCTTCTGACGTGTAATATAATTTAGTGAAATAAACTCTTTATAAGTGGCGAGCCAATCGCCACCAATGGCGATCCAGATGTCTACGGAACAATTTCAAGAATTGCTGCAGAAAATGGCGAATACTCAGATAGTGGGACGTCATTTCACCCAATGCACCGCCCCAATACGACGGAACTAGGTCCAAAGCGACGGTAGACGAATTTATCGCAGCCATTATTATATTTAAGGGGATCTAAGCCATATCCGACCAAGATGCCCTCAACGGGTTCCCTTTGATCCTCACAGGAGAGGCCAACCAGTGGTGAAGCGGCGTCAAGGGACAACCTTTGCAGTCGCCGTCAACATCAACGTGCAAATTTTCGAATCTTCAGCGAAATGCTCGCCCATAAACTGCCGCAGTACCTACCGACCAGTATGTCACCAAACAAAGGGAAAAGTTCTCACAACTATCCCAGCACCTAGAAGAAGATTGGCAAATAGATCTGATAATACGGTTTGCTATGTCAGTCAATCAGGGACCGAGTGTCGCGCGCGGATATTACCACCTTCAATGATCTTCTTGTTAAAGCGCGCATCATCGAGGCCAACGAACGAGACGGCCGCGACATTAAGAAACCGTATAGAGAAACGCCCAAAGGACGCCCCCGGTGCGATGGCCACGAAGCCCATGTCTGCCATAAGAAAGTCACAGCCGAAGCCAGTCAGCCGACTCGGCCAGGACCCACGAACGTGGTAAAACTTCCGCCAGTGTCGCAGCCCACACCGACTGCAACGGTTCAGTGCTATGGCTGTGGAAAGCCTGGATCGAAATTGTAGTGACTGCTCCGGCCCCGTCGGTGGGTTTTTGCTTCCTGCAGCCAAGAAGGCCGTAGAGATCCAGATCTACGACATCTCGGGGACACCGGCGCCAAAACGAGCTTCGCCAGCTCCCAGATACGCCGATTACTAATTGCACGTGGACAAAAATTCACGCCCACTACATGTCAGGAATCACCGACGGCTACGGCCCGGCGCCATTGCCGCTTCTCGCTCCCTCACCGAGTGCACTACCGGAAACCATGAGCCGCAGCGCATACCTTTTCCTGAACGCTGACATGCACATGGACTGGTATCGGGGAAATCGCCCCCTGATACGAAAGGAAGAATTCCGGTTTTCCCGTCTGGATATGGCCACCATGGATGTCCGCCTCCTTCAGGAGAACATTGTAGAAGAGTGCGAGAGTGCCTGGCATTCCCCCATCGTAATGATTCCGAAGCCCGACGGACGCTTACGTCTATGCGTCGACTACTGGAAACTGAACGAAATCACTAAACCCGATTTATATCCGTTACCACGTCTTGACGACCTGCTTCACGCCACCGAGAATGCAAGCTGCATATCAACCACCGATCTCAGAAGCGGGTACTACCAAATACGTATGCAAGAGGCTGACCAGGACAAAACGGCTTTTATATCCCACTTCGGTATATACGGGCCACGTTTCAGCGTATGATGGATAGATTCGCGGTCGACGGTGAGAAACTACTCGTTTATCTCGTCGACGCGACGTGATAGTCCTATCGGCTACATTCGCCTACAACGGCGTTGCCACCAACCCAGAGAAGATCGTGGCCATCACTCATATGCCGCCGCCCATGCACTGATCCAGGCATCCAAGGAAAACCTTGTTCATCAAGATTTAAAACGTCAGATCATTGAACATTCTCATTGAAAGTCGTGCTTGTGATGCACGGGAGTACCAGAAGGGGGCTGTAATCCCAAAAAGGAGAGCGACGCTGGCCGATGCGCACTACCAGGGTGATGGGGTCTAGAGTGAAAGAGTGTTTTCCAAAATAAAATGCAAGCAGGGGCTTAACAGGGCCGGAATAGCTCTCTTCTCTGCTGAGACCTACCTACTCTTCTATATCCTTACTTTGGAAAATCCCAGAGTCGGGCTCAGGTAGTGAAAACTTTTACCTTAACCTACAATTAAAATAATAACCTAAACAAATAAAACAACAGGGTGGAGAGGCGTATTGGCGCCAGATTGGCCCGACGAACGTCACATGCTCCATCTGGTTGTGGTCTTCTGGGTTCGCAACTGCCCATAGGTACTCCACGTGTTCGGGGTGTGCCCCCTAGGTGCTCTAGCTGTGGGTAATAATAAAACTAAAGATATATAATTTACCAATAAATTCTTGTTTGTAGACTTGGTTTAATAAATAGTATTATTTCCACAATTCCAACTGCCCTAGTAAGTTATATGAGTGTAGATTGACAGATAACGTTAGCGCTAACCTGAGTTAATAAATAAATCTAGCTGCAACTCCGGCTCTATTTCAACCGATCGTAATGAAACACATCGCACTTTTTAAGGTTGTCATTTACTGAGAGACAAATTTCTTCCGATGTCGAAGTGAGATAAAATTTTGAATTTTGGCTGCGAGATGGTGCAACCTCGTGCAGAATAGAAGAACTAAAATGTCTGGGCGGATTTGGTTTGTGGTATTACAGTGTCCTTTTGCGTTTGGGGATAAACAAACAACCCATTTGTGACCATATCTCTTTACAATAGAGACTCTCACCGTAATAAAATACCCGTAATAAAGGGGTCCACTCGTGGTCCACTCAGAGGTCTCTGACAAAGGATTCTCTTCCGGCTTGTACATTGCTGCTGGGCGTTGAAGATAACTTTTTTGTTTTTGAAGATTATCACTAGAAATTTTGAATGTGTTAATAAAAGATAGATCTTTGCAGCTAGAAAGAGATTTTTTGAAATTTGTAAATTTGAAAAAAGATTGCGGGAAATTGTATTGCCTTCAATGCACGGAGAACGGAACACAGTTAATTAAAACTTTTCGTCTGGTTAAGATTGTGGAATGCGCTGGAAGTTCGCTGGTATCAAAATTGTTTTGATTTTTGGCGTGTGCAAATAAAATCGCGCGGGGATGATTCATTGTGTGTGGAGACAAGTCGTTGCAGATTTCATTCCGATTCCTAGCGGTGTGTTCAATATTAACAATTAACAAAAATAAACAAATTCATAATTAACAATTATGTCTTATTTGAGGAATATGCCCTGTGAATTTTTGACGAAATTTATTGAATTATATTATAGATTATTTCATTCATCATCGTTTTAAACCAATCGTAGATTTTTTTTGGATTATAGTGATAATTCGATAATCCTTTGTTCCTTTTTCAAATGTTTTTTTTTTTAATTTCCAAGGCAACGCTGAATACTATTTTTAGTGTCACATTTTTTCGTTTTATTATGTCAAATTTTAAGATGAATTCTTTTGGAAAACATTCTTTGATGTTTAAACAACTTTATTCATGAAATAATGTTACCGAATTTCCTTCGTGCTTCTGAAATAATTTGTTGTAATACCCCGGTTGACTCGAGAAACTAAATTTCAGAACTGGATTACATTTTGGAAAACATGAGAACTAAGCGAACATTAGACACCCAACGACCTGAGAACTGGAGAAGTAGAGAAACTGAATTTTGAAAAACTTGAGATTTTAGGAAACTTGAGACCTTGAGTAAGTTGAGAATCTGACATAACTTGAGCTACCAAACTTAAGAACTGGAGGAATTTAAGATTTTGGGAAATCTAGGAACTAAACGAACCTTAAGAAATCTAACAACCTGAGAACTTGGGAAACATAAATTGAGAACTGAATTAACCTGAAATTTTGAAAAACCTAAAATCTTACAGAACCTGAAAACTTAAAAAACTTAAGAATTTGGACAATTTGAGATCTTGGAAAATCTGAGATCTCAGAAAACTTAAGACCTTGAGACACCAAAGTTAAGAACCGAAGGAACTTAATATTTTGGAAAATCTGAGAACTTAGCAAACCTTACCTTCAAAAACCTAACAACCTGAGAACTTGCGAAGAACTCAAAAACCTGAAAATTTCAAGAACCTGAAATCTTGAGAAACCTAAAATCTTATACAATCCGAGAAGTTAAGAAACTTGAGAATTTGCGCAATTTGTGATCATGGAAAATCTATGATCTTAGGGACTTTAAAACCTTGAGAATTAGAGGAATTCAAAAAAATTTAAAAACCTGAGATTTCAGAAAACTAGTGGTCTTGACATGACAACTAAGCGGATCTTAGAGATTGAGGAACCTGACAACCTGAGAACTTGAGAAATGGAGGAACTGAATGTTCAATAAAATGAGATTTTAGGAAACTTGAGACTTTGAGAAAACCTGACATAATTTGGGACATGAAACTTAAGAACTACGGGAAATTAATATTTTGGAAAACCTAGGAACTAAGCAAACCTTAGCCTTTCAGAAACCTAACAACCGGAGACTTTGAGGAACCCAAATTGAGAACTGAATAAACCTGAAATCTCGGGAAACCTGAAAACATTAGAAACTTTGGAATTTGAGAGAACACAAACTGAGAAATGAAGGAACCTGAGAATTTGAAGAACTTGAAATTTGGAAAAACCTAAAATCTTACAGAACCTGAGAATTTAAGTAACTTGAGAATTTGTGCAATTTGAGATTTTGGAAAATCTGAGATCTCAGAAAACTTAAGACCTTGAGACACCAAACTTAGGAACCGGAGGAACTTAATATTTTGTAAAATCTGGGAACTTAGCGAACCTTAGAACTTTAGAAACCTAACAGCCTGAGAACATGAGAAACATAAATTGAGAACTGAAGAAACCTGAAAATTTGAAGAACCTGAAATCTCGAAAAACCTAAAATCTTGCACAACCCGAGAACTTAAGGAAGTTGAGAATCGGCGCAATTTGAGATCTTGGAAAATCTGAGATCTTAGGGACCTTGAGAATTGGAAGAATTCAAAAATTTTTAAAAATCTGAGATTTCAGGAAACTTGCGGTCTTGACATGACAACTAAGCGAACCTTAGGCATTGAGGAACCTAACAACCTGAGAACTTGAGAAATGGAGGAACTGAATTTTGAACAAAATAAGATTTTAGGAAACTTGAGACATTGAGAAAAAATGACATAACTTGTGACACGAAACTTAAACTAGGGGAAATTAATATTTTGGAAAACCTAGGAACTAACCAAACCTTAGACTTTCAAAGACCTAACAACCTGAGACTTTGAGAAACCTAAATTGAGAACTGAATAAACCTGAAATCTTACGCAACCTGAAAACATTAGGAACTTTGGAATTTGAGAGAACACAAACTGAGAAATTGAAGAACTTGAAATTTGGAAAAACCTAAAATTTTACAGAACCTGAGAATTTAAGTAACTTGAGAATTTGCGCAATTTGAGACCTTGGAAAATCTGAGATCTCAGAAAACTTAAGACACCAAACTTAAGAACCGAAGGAACTTAATATTTTGGAAAATCTGGGAACTTCAGAAACCTAACAGCCTGAGAAAATGAGAAACATAAATTGAGAACTGAAGAAACCTGAAAATTTGAAGAACCTGAAATCTCGAAAAACCTAAAATCTTGCACAACCTGAGAACTTGAGAAATGAAGGAACTGAATTTTGAACAAAATGAGATTTTAGGAGATTTTTTGAGATCTTGAGTAAACCTGACATAACTTGAGACAACATAGTTAAGAACTGGGGGAACTTATTATTTTGAGATTTTAGAAAACTTGAGACCTTGACAATCTGTTCAACGCAATTCTCGTGTAATTTTTTGAAGCACTCATGTAATTACAAGTGATAACACCGCTGTTCGTGGCGTGTAAAATGTAAAGAGTTTTTTTTGCAATTTTCTTTTTGAATAGCACAAATGCCCGTCACTGTCATACAGTAAATGTCTAAATTTTTGAATTCTTTTGTGATCATCACCTAAAAAAGTCGTGTGAACCTCCGTCAAAAGTGCTCTTTTGGTCTTATCTGAATTACAAAAAAAAACACTTTTACGTCCTCGGTACTCAAATCATAAAAAAAACCTGCTGTGTTTGTGTTCGCCCAATTTTATCAGTTTATGATGGGTTTTGTAGAGAGCATCAAGAAGAGTTTTTTACTAACGAAAGTTCAATTCTTGCTACACATATTACAGTATCTTTCGGATTTTTAAACCCAACGAAATGATGGGTATCGAACTAATTGCGCTGCACTGTTAGCGGAAAACTATTATACAAACACTTGCGATAAAAAAACATAAAGCGAGTGGTGGTTGTTGAGCTTGAGGCTACAATGCGATTAAAATTAATTAACCCTTTTCAGTGAGAGTAAAATAGCATCATAAACGCTTCGTGGATTATGCAAACTATGTCGGGGCTAAAAATAAAATATAAGTGCAGTAGTTGATGAGATAGTTTTTCGTAAAACTTGTGCCATCTTAAAATTGAATGTTGTTTGCACCATCACGTACTTAATTTGGTAATATTTGTCGCCTCCATCGACCTGTGTGATTAAATCGTATTTGTATTTTGCAGTCATATTACATAGTAAATCCCGTAGAAAGCACGATCGTAATATTTGTTAGTCGAGTGGAATTATTTAGTGCGAGATTGACTTCACTCTCGAGTCACATATATTATTTCTATGACGACAGAAAACAGCGCGAGTAGGAAATAATCCATTACCTGGGTAAATCTTTTGTTTAGCGGGCGTCGTGACATTAGTGACATTTCCTTGGCGGGTGATTCAAACTACGACATAACTTCACCGAAACAAAAGTATGACAAATGTAATACGTCGGGATTATTAAATGAACACCCGATATTTTACCGGACGGAATGTTTAAATTTTTATCATTCGTTACGTAAACGACCATTATTCACCGCAACCGCTGACACAGTGTGCAAAATTGCCCATTCCTCTCGCGGGTGAAACACGTTTTTTTTTTATCAAAGCACATTACACACCTAACTGAAAGGTTTTCCATTCCGACCCCAAACTCCGATATTTTTAAATTAAAAATCAAAACTGCAGCCTCCATAAAAATGTCCGCTCGTTTGTGAAACGGCACAGTGCATCATTTTCCAAATGATCCTTCACATCGTTCCTATTTAGCATCCTGACATAGCAGCAGCGGGAATTAACACCGTTTGTCTCGAAAACTGCAGTCGCCACAATTTACCACCGCTGACACAATCTCGTTCATAATGACTCGGATTCTGACAAATGTTTGCTTTTGACAATTTCGGTTGTACATGTGCCATTCGATAAATTGCCACAGGTTTGCGAAAATTACATGCCGTACGTTGTTTTTTTTTGTTTCTAATCTGGCCCGCGCAATATGTACGTATTTACGTTTTGTTGACGCCAGTGGCGGGTTTGGAGATTTTTTATGATTTTATCCTGGTTTATGGGAGTTTAATTGAAATATGTTTGGGACGTATTTGAACATGTCATGTAACAAAATATAATTATATTTAATTTGAAGAATTTTTTTGAGAGAGTACTGTTGCAAATTTGAATTTACCGCGTCACCTGTCTTAGGTCCAGAAACGAACCAAGGCTTAAGATAACAATTTTAAAAACGCGGGTGAAAAATTTCTTGTGAGGTCGCGTATCACCGCCTTGTAGATCTAAATTCAGGGATAAAATTTAGAAAATCGTCGAGTGACGGATTAACTGGTGTAAGAAGCCCACTTAATTTTAATTGAAGTCGCTTTGCGGATCGTCTCAATTGGCATAAAAACTCAATCAAATTAGGAGCAACAGCATCCACCACTAGGGGTTGTTTGTTTTCTACATATTTCACTCCTAATCAAATGTTCATAAAAATTCCTGGACTCTCGAATCCACACGCCGATTCCATGAGGCCAGATTATCCACAAGGTGGACTGGAAGGAAGGGCAAGGCGGTGTGTTATCCCCTGATCAAGGGCCTCTTTTTTTCCAGGAATTGAAAAGGAAACGATCAGGTCCAACCCGGTAGAGAATCGTTAAAAACCCATCTCAAGTTTAAGATAAGTAAACGTCTTTTTTTTGTTAAACATTGCATACAGTATGACCTCCTTAATCCGAACTAATAATTGCAGCGATTGATCCGAATTTTCAAAATTTTCGGATTATCGAAAAAAGACAAAATATTCCATTTTCCTAATTAGGCGTCGCGTCGGCCTCCCGTTGTTCGGGTTATTGGAGGTTCGGTTTAAAGAGGTCATACTGTACATTACTAATTTGATGATTTAATAACTGACTTTATTTTTAATTTTGTTATTTCATTATTGATTTCGAAATTTCGTAATTTAACAATAAATTTCGTAATTTGGTTAGATAGTTTACAAACCATTTTTTGTTTTCTCTATTCCGTTAATAATTTGATCATTTGATAACTCATTTTGTTATTTCATTATTGATTTCGAAATTTTGTAATTTAACAATAAATTTCGCAATTTGGTTAAATAGTTTACAACGCATTTTTCGTTTTCTCTATTCCGTTAATAATAATTTGATCATTTAATCACTAATTTTGTATTTCCACTATTTATTTCGCAATTTCGTAATTTAACAAAAAAAAAATGGTAATTTAAGTGATATTTTTTTTGTGTTTTGTCTATTGTTAATAGTTTCATAATTCAATAGCATTTTATACTTAATTTTGTTATTTCATTATTGATTTCGAAATTTCGTAATTTAACAATAAATTTCGTAATTTGGTTAGATAGTTTACAAAGCATTTTTTGTTTTCTTTATTCCGTTAATAATTTGATCATTTAATAGCTCATTTTGTTATTTCATTATCGTTTTCGGGAATTTCGTAATTTAACAATAAATTTCGTAATTTGGTTAGATATTTTACAAAGCATTTTTTGTTTTCTCTATTCCATTAATAATAATTTGATCATTAAATAACTCATTTTGTTGTTCCATTATTTATTTCGTAATTTAACAAAAAAAATCCTTATTTAAGTGATATTATTTTAATTTTTGTCTATTATTGATAGTTTCATAATTCAATAAAATTTTATACTTAATTTTGTTATTTCATTATTGATTTCGAAATTTCGTAATTTAACAATAAATTTCGTAATTTGGTTAGATAGTTTACAAATAATTTTTTGTTTTCTCTATTTAGTTAATAATAATTTGATCATTTAATAACTCATTTTGTTATTTCATTATCGATTTCGGAATTTCGTAATTTAACAATAAATTTCGTAATTTGGTTAGATAGTTTACAACGAATTTTTTGTTTTCTCTATTCCGTTAATAATAATTTGATCATTAAATAACTCATTTTGTTGTTCCATTATTTATTTCGTAATTTAACAAAAAAAATCCTTATTTAAGTGATATTATTTTAATTTTTGTCTATTATTGATAGTTTCATAATTCAATAAAATTTTATACTTAATTTTGTTATTTCATTATTGATTTCGAAATTTCGTAATTTAACAATAAATTTCGTAATTTGGTTAGATAGCTTACAAAGAATTTTTTGTTTTCTCTATTCCGTTAATAATAATTTGATCATTTAATAACTCATTTTGTTATTTCATTATCGATTTCGGAATTTCGTAATTTCACAATAAATTTCGTAATTTGTTTAGATAGTTTACAACGAATTTTTTGTTTTCTCTATTTCGTTAATAATAATTTGATCATTTAATAACTCATTTTGTTGTTCCATTATTTATTTCGCAATTTCGTAATTTAAGTGATATTATTTTGATTTTTGTCTATTATTGATAGTTTCATAATTCAATAACATTTTATACTTAATTTTGTTATTTCATTTTGATTTCGAAATTTCGTAATTTAACAATAAATTTCGTAATTTGGTTAGATAGTTTACAAAGCTTTTTTGTTTTCTCTATTTCGTTATTAATAATTTGATCATTTAATAACTCATTTTGTTATTTCATTATTCATTTCGAAATTTCGTAATTTAACAATAGATTTCGTAATTTGGTTAGATAGTTTACAAACCATTTTTTGTTTTCTCTATTCCGTTAATAATTTGATCATTTGATAACTCATTTTGTTATTTCATTATTGATTTCGAAATTTTGTAATTTAACAATAAATTTCGCAATTTGGTTAAATAGTTTACAACGCATTTTTCGTTTTCTCTATTCCGTTAATAATAATTTGATCATTTAATCACTAATTTTGTAGTTCCACTATTTATTTCGCAATTTCGTAATTTAACAAAAAAAAAATGGTAATTTAAGTGATATTTTTTTTGTGTTTTGTCTATTGTTAATAGTTTCATAATTCAATAGCATTTTATACTTAATTTTGTTATTTCATTATTGATTTCGAAATTTCGTAATTTAACAATAAATTTCGTAATTTGGTTAGATAGTTTACAAAGCATTTTTTGTTTTCTTTATTCCGTTAATAATTTGATCATTTAATAGCTTATTTTGTTATTTCATTATCGTTTTCGGGAATTTCGTAATTTAACAATAAATTTCGTAATTTGGTTAGATATTTTACAAAGCATTTTTTGTTTTCTCTATTCCATTAATAATAATTTGATCATTTAATAACTCATTTTGTTGTTCCATTATTTATTTTGTAATTTAACAAAAAAAATCCTTATTTAAGTGATATTATTTTAATTTTTGTCTATTATTGATAGTTTCATAATTCAATAACATTTTATACTTAATTTTGTTATTTCATTATTGATTTCGAAATTTCGTAATTTAACAATAAATTTCGTAATTTGGTTAGATAGTTTACAAATAATTTTTTGTTTTCTCTATTTAGTTAATAATAATTTGATCATTTAATAACTCATTTTGTTATTTCATTATCGATTTCGGAATTTCGTAATTTAACAATAAATTTCGTAATTTGGTTAGATAGTTTACAACGAATTTTTTGTTTTCTCTATTCCGTTAATAATAATTTGATCATTAAATAACTCATTTTGTTGTTCCATTATTTATTTCGTAATTTAACAAAAAAATCCTTATTTAAGTGATATTATTTTAATTTTTGTCTATTATTGATAGTTTCATAATTCAATAAAATTTTATACTTAATTTTGTTATTTCATTATTGATTTCGAAATTTCGTAATTTAACAATAAATTTCGTAATTTGGTTAGATAGCTTACAAAGAATTTTTTGTTTTCTCTATTCCGTTAATAATAATTTGATCATTTAATAACTCATTTTGTTATTTCATTATCGATTTCGGAATTTCGTAATTTCACAATAAATTTCGTAATTTGGTTAGATAGTTTACAACGAATTTTTTGTTTTCTCTATTTCGTTAATAATAATTTGATCATTTAATAACTCATTTTGTTGTTCCATTATTTATTTCGCAATTTCGTAATTTAAGTGATATTATTTTGATTTTTGTCTATTATTGATAGTTTCATAATTCAATAACATTTTATACTTAATTTTGTTATTTCATTTTGATTTCGAAATTTCGTAATTTAACAATAAATTTCGTAATTTGGTTAGATAGTTTACAAAGCTTTTTTGTTTTCTCTATTTCGTTATTAATAATTTGATCATTTAATAACTCATTTTGTTATTTCATTATTCATTTCGAAATTTCGTAATTTAACAATAGATTTCGTAATTTGGTTAGATAGTTTACAAACCATTTTTTGTTTTCTCTATTCCGTTAATAATTTGATCATTTGATAACTCATTTTGTTATTTCATTATTGATTTCGAAATTTTGTAATTTAACAATAAATTTCGCAATTTGGTTAAATAGTTTACAACGCATTTTTCGTTTTCTCTATTCCGTTAATAATAATTTGATCATTTAATCACTAATTTTGTAGTTCCACTATTTATTTCGCAATTTCGTAATTTAACAAAAAAAAAAATGGTAATTTAAGTGATATTTTTTTTGTGTTTTGTCTATTGTTAATAGTTTCATAATTCAATAGCATTTTATACTTAATTTTGTTATTTCATTATTGATTTCGAAATTTCGTAATTTAACAATAAATTTCGTAATTTGGTTAGATAGTTTACAAAGCATTTTTTGTTTTCTTTATTCCGTTAATAATTTGATCATTTAATAGCTTATTTTGTTATTTCATTATCGTTTTCGGGAATTTCGTAATTTAACAATAAATTTCGTAATTTGGTTAGATATTTTACAAAGCATTTTTTGTTTTCTCTATTCCATTAATAATAATTTGATCATTTAATAACTCATTTTGTTGTTCCATTATTTATTTTGTAATTTAACAAAAAAAATCCTTATTTAAGTGATATTATTTTAATTTTTGTCTATTATTGATAGTTTCATAATTCAATAACATTTTATACTTAATTTTGTTATTTCATTATTGATTTCGAAATTTCGTAATTTAACAATAAATTTCGTAATTTGGTTAGATAGTTTACAAATAATTTTTTGTTTTCTCTATTTAGTTAATAATAATTTGATCATTTAATAACTCATTTTGTTATTTCATTATCGATTTCGGAATTTCGTAATTTAACAATAAATTTCGTAATTTGGTTAGATAGTTTACAACGAATTTTTTGTTTTCTCTATTCCGTTAATAATAATTTGATCATTAAATAACTCATTTTGTTGTTCCATTATTTATTTCGTAATTTAACAAAAAAAATCCTTATTTAAGTGATATTATTTTAATTTTTGTCTATTATTGATAGTTTCATAATTCAATAAAATTTTATACTTAATTTTGTTATTTCATTATTGATTTCGAAATTTCGTAATTTAACAATAAATTTCGTAATTTGGTTAAATAGCTTACAAAGAATTTTTTGTTTTCTCTATTCCGTTAATAATAATTTGATCATTTAATAACTCATTTTGTTATTTCATTATCGATTTCGTGTTTTGCTACCACACCTTCTTAATTCGAACTGAACTAATAATTGATCCGGATTTTCGAAATGTTAGAATTATTGTCTTTGTGCGCGATATTAATTATTGTAAATTCAGCATATCATTTCTTAACTTGTTCAATGTGAATTTTACTTTTAATAATTGTATATTAGACGCCTTATAATGTGTTTATTTTTTTTAATATAATAATATTATTATTTAATCATGTTGTTCAATTTATCAATTTAATTTCTAACATTTTTCATGACTTTGTGACAGTAAGTTACCTCGTTTTAGGTTGTAATATTTTGGGGGCCCAACCGGGATCATATGGGACAATTAACATATGGCAGGACAGTTGACAGTTTGCTAAGGCGTTGGTTCTTCCTATGGGAGGTGCGCAGTTAACTTTTGCTTGGTTGAATTTTCCAAACTTGGGACGGCTTCTGGGGTCTTGGGGTTGCCGCCGGCTTTCCGTTGACATGGGGACGGACCGAGGGGCTGTTGGGAATCTCGACCACATAGAAGGCTTTACTGGTTCAAGGTCAAATCACCAGCGTCAGGACCCCATATTCTCGTTTGTCCGAAGTCCCGGATGGCTAGTATCTGATCTAGTTATTGTGGGAAAAACTACCCTGCGGGATTTATATACTGAGAAATGTTGTTAAAAGTATTAGTCATTCGACAGTCACACTACTTATGTAGCTTAACCCTGTTTTAAAGTCAACACGAGCATCCCACAATATGGAACGCGGAAAAATCTGCGGAAAATATCGCGTCAGGCAAAAACAGAATACGACTATAGCTCTTAATTTATCTATTCCTCAGTTTCTGAAAGTCTTATTTTCTCATGTTCTTACATTTGTAGTTTTACCCATTTTGCGTTCATAGATCCCTACGGTTTTTTACGTTTGTCTTCGGATTGTACTTCATCTAAAGAGGAGGAAGTCGTCCGCATATGAAAGTTAGTAAGTGTGAGATCGAAAACAAAATTAATCATAATTGTGCTGGAAAAGCCACTTAACAGAATTATTTATTGAATGTCAAGTTGACCGTGTTAAGTATGACATGTCATAAATAATTCTGCGGCTTTTCCTGCACAGCCAACTATGACTAATTTTGTTTTCCTTCTCTCTGTACATATCAGACCTACGTTAATGAAACAAGCGATTTCCACATACGTCCTTGATATACAAACTGAAAGTAATTAATTCGCAGTCGTTGTTTAGGCCAAGAGTTAAAGAGTTTATTTATTAATGGTGCTTCAGTCATGCTAGCGGTTCTTAATCGGTTTTCGAGTAAATTTTAAAACTATATACCTTGGTTTTTTTACAGTTAGAATTAGGTCTCCTCATATTAGGGACTGTAACTGGTTTAAATAACTACTATGATTCGTGAATCACCCTGTATATACTATACAAGCGAGAAATGTTAAAGTCTTGAAATATTACTAACACACACCGAAACAATTGTGTTTGCGTCGGTTTCATTCTTTCTAACCTCACATTCCCGCCACTCTACTCGCTCGTCTTCCCCAAATAACCAAAAACTAATCTTCCGGTTTCGACTTTTACACCTCATATAAAGCGCGTGCATAAAATACGCACAAAACGGAATTGCAGATATAAATCCCCTTGTTGAAGTCTTTATGAGATGGTGTGAGATCTGGTCTTAAGCTTAATTATTTTTTACAAGCCCTTTGCTTTATTGCCTTCGAATGGCAACGGTCTCCCCAGGGAATTCACTCTTAAACGTGCAATCTGCGTAATTAAGCCAGGATTGGCGGAAGAACACCTGCATGGCAATCCGGCCCTAATTTGAAAATACAGCTTTCATTTTCGGAGCGGATACTTGTTTGTAAAAAATATTTGCAGCGCAAGAAACGGGGAGTAAATAGGAATTACGACGGGAAGTTCTCCCAGTTCGGATATGGAGCGGTTATAACTTTCGGTTGTGTTCTGCCTAAAGTTCGTCTGGTGCTCAGCGGAAGTCAAAGAGACTTTAAAACAAACCAAATTTATAATAGAAATGTGAAAATTAAGCTTCAGTCATGTGGTGAAAATATAGACTCACATCTTCAGATTCTAGGCTAGGTTTAATTTTGAGTTCATCACTGTAAACAGTATTATTCTAACTAGAAAATTAATATATAACAATTATTATTATTAACACTCACACCATCATTTCTACAGTAATTATATCTAATTCGTAGTCTACACGCGTTTGGTGTTAGATATGCTAGGCCATTGACAGCCGGTGGATGGAGGTGTTGGTATGTGCAGATAATTTAGATGGAGCAATAGAGGTATTGAGCGCGCTTGGAAATGAATTTAATTTTTTTTAATAGATGCGGCTTTATAAAGTGTTGCTAACTAATTAACTTGAATACCGCACATTTCTAAATTTCTGGTGCACCTCTTATGTTGTGGTAAACAATTGCATTCTTTGCATCTCCAAAGTTAAGTGCCCAAAAACTAATATTCAAAACTATAATATATGATGGTGACAATATGTGCAATCAACTATAAAGAATAAAACATTCCCGACATTTTATTTATCGCTAAATTCACAAAGGAAATCGTAGCATTCATCCTTTGTGTGTTTTTCTTTGAGAGTTGATTCCGGGGCTTTATGTTGTCTTGTGTGCTGTCTAATGGAGACCCTGTTACAGCCTGTTATCGGTAGTACAAAGAATTTTTCAACTTTTAACTCAATCAGATATGTGTGTTTAATGTTCGCAGGGAATGAAATGGGGAATGTCAATAGGATTTTAAGCATTGGGAAGAGTAAAATGTAACGTTATTAAATATGTACTGGAACGTTGATTTAACTGCAATATAGGGTAGTTAGATTAATTATTAAGCATGACATATGGAATTCGTTTATTACACGTAGATATAAGTTATAGGGGCGCAAAATAAAAATATTAATTACAGTTAAAACTTTGGAGTACAGTTGAGAGAACGAAGCGACAGCAGTTTCAAAAACATTACCTCATTCTAAAATAAATATGTTGATAAAGTTAAAACTACCATACTAATTAAAACGTTTTAATATCATATTACGTATACTCCAAATAAACTTTCTATGTATAAAACTGCGGACTCTCTTTTAGAGGAATATATAAATTTAAAATTTTTACATTGTTATATTTTATACTACACTAGCTGACCCGACAGACGTTGTCCTGTCCAACTTTCAACAAATGACAAACTTTTCCAGGAACATAACGCACAACACAAAAAAAAATTGCTCATATCCATCGTTCGAATCGTGAGTTATGGTCTTGGGTTCATACCAAAATCTGTCACTGCTCAAAAGTAAAACTCTCCTTTTCGAAAAAACTCGATTGCTTTTTTGGTGTTCATCCGATCGCTACCAACCTTTACAGAATCATCCGCTGGACTAATCTGAAGATTGCCTGAAAATTTCACCAAAATCGGTCCAGCCGTTTTGAAGTCCATAGGGAACATACATACATACATAGATACATTGATTTTTATATAATATATAGATATTGTAGCGTTTGTGGGTTCACAAAACTATTTATTTAAACAAACTATGTACAATTTATTTAAACACTAGACTATTTACAGTTATAACAGCATAATTATTTATTTTAACAGTCACACGGATTAAGTAGCTTATTCGCACTTCTTCATCGACGCGATTCGACTATACTGACCATCCCGCAGTCGTTCTCCCGTCCTATTTAAAGCGGGAAGCCGCTTTCTGGTATCTTCGATGACTAGAATATTCGCGATCCTACGAATTTACGATTAAAGCATCACGCCGCTATTCTTCGAGAACGTCACACTGCCCCCTCCCGAAACGTCAAAGCAGTCTCATTGTGGTAAAACCTGCAGTTTGCTCCTTTTCTGCACCCAGATGTTCTATGGAAGTAACAATCGACAGTCTTCCAGTTCGTTGGCCTTTTTGGGTTGTAGCAATGCACTAAGATCTCCACTCCCGTGAAACGAAAGAGCACTTCCAACATAATTCGGACTAGCCTCCAATCCAGGCAATCAAATCCACAGGCGATCTTGGGAATTGCTAATTTCCTGATACCTGGAGAGAGAACGGTTTCCCTCAACACACATAAAGTATCCCAAACATTTTGGTAGGGAGCCTTCTCGAACGTAAATTGTTTCGTGACTAGATAGAAGATGTTCCTTCGTGGGTTTTGCTTTCGAAGCTCATCGAGTCTACCAAACTTCCTTTTGAACACAGTGGCGATCCCTCTCGACATGTTCGGATCTTGAGGCACACAATGGACTAGTGAATAGTCTGCTGGAGCTTTAAAAATGTCCTGACGTACTTCTTGGGTGACTCCAAACCGGGACTTACATCTTCCAGTCATAACTCTGACAGGTCTTCCACTGGCATCAATTGCCGTACCTGCTCTTCTTGCTGACGGTCCTCGTTGGTTCCATGGTATGGTGACAGACGGTTAAAGTGGATGATCTTTGGTTTTTCGTTTGGCCTCTTTCTTATGCGATAAACGACATCATTAATTCGGTTAAGAACTTCGGCCCTTCCCAAGAAGTCTGTAACTTTGGAGACAAACCTCGACGTCGTCGTGGGTTGTACAACCACACCAAGTCGCCTGGCTGGTATCCACCTCTGTCAGCATTGATGTCGTAGGTATCCTTCACACGATCGCTAGCACTCTGAATGTTTAAGAGGGTTCTCTAGTGGCAGGTACATTTCTCCCCGTCGAAGTACATTTTTCCGCAATATCTTTTTTTTTTTTTAATTTAAAAATTTCAAAAACTCACTTTGTAGCTGCAAAGATCTATATTTTATCAACACGCCCACAAAATTTCAACGAAAAATCTTCAAAAATAACAAAGTTATATTCAATGCCGCACATTTTTGTACATTTTTGCGCCCCGTTGAATATAACTTTGTTATTTTTGAAGATTTTTCGTTGAAATTTTGTGGGCGTGTTGATAAAATATAGATCTTTGCAGCTACAGAGCGATTTTTTGAAATCTGTAAATTAAAAAAAAGATATTGCGAGAAAATGTGCAGAAAGAGACAGTCGATAAATTAAAGCAAATGTTTGGGCGCAAAATATCTCTTTTTAACACACGCTACAATTGCATGAATATGTGTAAGGCTCAGCATGAGGATTTTGTGGCGTACGCCAGTAATGTTAACAAAAACTGCGAGGAGTTTAAAATTTCCAGCATCACAGCCGCACAAATGTCTTATTTTTATTTGTGGTTTGAGGGCACCCACGGATGCAGACACCCGAACAAAATTGTTGAACTTAATCGACAGTAAAGCAGACACTATCACCATAAATGATCTAGTAGTGGAATGCCACAGGTTAATCAATTTAAAAAACGATGCGATGCTCATCCAAAGCGAAAAATCTAGTCAAGTTGGATTCAAAGTTGCTATCGTCAAAGAAGCAGCGTACAAAAAGAGAAGTCCCACACAAGTGGCATCAAGATCAAAGCCAGCTCACCAGTCAACTTCAAAGCCAACGCAGCCCAGGACGCCGTGCTGGTTCTGTGGTCAAATGCACTTTTCAAAGAACTGTCCATTCAAAACGCATGTCTGAAAACAGTGCAACAATAAAGGCCACAAAGAAGGGTACTGCAAAGCTGGGAGAAAGGGTCACCAAAAACAGGGAATGACGAGGGTTTCACAAACAAACACCATTTCAAGTGTGCATCATGTGAAAACGTCGGCAAAACGCAAGTATATGTCAATATTCATAAATACCATGCCGTTAACACTGCAGGTAGATACGGGTTCCGATATCTCTATAATTTCTTCAAATTTCTGGAACAAACTAAATCAGCCAGCGACCAAACCCACCTCACATGTAGCCAAGGACGCATCAGGCAACATCCTGGATTTAATCAGCGAATTTGATTGTGAAGTCACCATCAAAGAGTCCACACAAAAACAACGTTGTTTCGTAACGAGTAATCCCGATCTAAACATTATCGGTTTAGACTGGATTGAATCATTCCATTTATGGGACCAGCCATTTAACACGTATTGTCATCAAATCGCTGTATCCCACAAAACAAGCAGGGTAGAATCGCTTAAGCAGGAGTTTCCAGAAGTATTCAACGAGCAATTGGGACGATGTACAAAAACTCAGGTAACATTATACTTAAAGCCCAATGCACGTCCAGTTTTTTGAGCTAGGAGACCCGTAGCCTACGCTATACTTCCTCAAGTTGACGCACAGCTTGACCGACTAGAACAAGCTGGCATCATTGCACCAGTCAATTATTCCGATTGGGCAGCCCCAATCGTCGTGGTCAAGAAAAGGAGCAATCAGATCCGCATCTGCGCCGATTTTTCCACCGGTTTAAATGAGTCACTGGAACTCCACAGGCACCCATTACCACTTCCGGAGGAGATCTTTTCAAAATTGACTAATTGCAACATTTTTAGTCACATTGATCTTAGTGAAGCTTACTTACAGGTGGAGGTAGACGAAAATTCCAAACAATTTCTCACAATAAACACACATCGTGGTCTATACCAATATCAACTACTTCCATTTGGGGTAAAGTCAGCCCCTGGGGTTTTTCAACAGATTATGGATTCAATGATAGCGAGGTTACCTAAGGTCGCCGCCTATCTGGATGATCTCGTAGTAGGAGGAAAAACAGAAGAGGAACACTATCGGAACCTAAAGAAACTTTTAGAAAGAGTACGAGAGTACGGATTTCATCTCAAGATGGAGAAATGCAATTTTTTCACAAGGCAAATCAGTTATTTGAGACACATCGTCGATGCAAAAGGCCTACACCCAGATCCAGCCAAAGTGGAAGCAATTATCGCAATGCCAGCTCCATCAAATATCACTACTCTACGTTCTTTCCTTGGTGCTATCAACTACTATGGCAAATTCATCCCCAGAATTCATGTTAAACGTCATCCATTGGATCAACTACTACACAAATATACTCCATGGCAATGGACAAAAACATGTCAAGATGCTTATGATCAATTGAAAGAGATTTTGACATCAGATCTATTGTTAACTCATTATGATCCAAGACATGAAATCATTGTGGCAGCTGACGCTTCAAATTATGGTATTGGAGGTTGCATACTTCATCGGTTTCCCAATGGAACAATAAAAGCTATCAGCCACGCATCTCGCACACTCACAGCAACAGAGGCAAACTATAGCCAGATTGAAAAGGAGGCTTTAGCACTTATTTTCGCAGTCACTAAATTTCACAGAATGATTTTTGGAAGGAAATTCACATTACAAACCGACCATAAACCGTTGTTAACAATCTTCGGCTCCAAGAAAGGTATTCCAGTATACACCGCAAATCGTTTACAGCGATGGGCACTCACACTGCTTGCCTATGACTTCAACATTGAATACGTCAACACCACAGAGTTCGGTTATGCAGATATGCTCTCTAGGCTCATCAGCAACATGAACAACCAAACGAAGATTATGTGATTGCATCTGTCAAATTAGAAGAAGACATCACACGAACATTTGAGGTAGCGTTAGAATTTACACCGCTTTCGTTTCAAGAAATCAAAGAAGCTACTGCCAATGACGCTACGTTACAAGAAGTAATGAAACATACACGATCGGTATGGCCAAATAAATTGGAAACAGAACATTTGAAGCCATTCTTCAATCGACGCCAATCTTTATCAATTGTTCAAGATTGTCTTATGTTCAAGGATCGAGTCGTAGTACCTGAACGCTATCAAGCAGCTGTTTTGAAAATGCTTCATAGGGGACACCCAGGCACGGAACGAATGAAATTGTTAGGCCGTTCTTACGTCTATTGGCCCGGCTTAGATCATGACATTGAACAGTACAGTCGTGCATGTGACAATTGCCAAAGAGCAGCTAAACTGCCGACCAAAGTTCCTCTACAGTCTTGGAGCGTTCCATCCGTACCATGGCAAAGATTGCATTTGGATTTTGCGGGACCTATTGATGAAGAATATTTTTTGGTCGCCGTGGACGCATATTCTAAATGGCCCGAAATTTACCCCACAACGAGTATTACCGCACAACGTACTGTGACTATCCTGGAAGACATCTGCGCTCGCTTCGGTCTACCAGAAGTTATCGTCACGGACAATGGCACAGAATTCACATCACACAGTTTCCAACTTTTTTGCAACAGTCATGGAATTCTTCATTTCAGAACGCCTCCATATCACCTACAATCCAACGGACAGGCAGAGAGGTTCGTCGACACATTCAACCAAACCATCAATAAATTCAACAGAGGAGAGGATATTAGGAAACACCTGAACACATTTCTGTCATGTTATCGCACAACGCCAAAACTCAGAGTGCCAGATAACGTGTCACCAGCAGAAGCCTTCTTTGGAAGACGCCATCGCACCACGCTAAGTCTTCTCTTACCAAAAATGAATGAACCATCCTTTACGCCCCACGGACGTCAAAGACAACAGGAAAACTAATTTAACCGCAAACATGGTACAAAGAAGAGAGAATACAGCGTAGGATCTGCAGTATATGTACAAACTTATTCAGGAAATAAATGGACCTGGATTCCAGGAGAAATCATTGAACGAGTAGGAACAGTCATTTACAATGTGCAAATCTTCGAGGATAGAAGACGACTGATCAGAGCACATGCCAACCAAATCAGAGCCAGATACCCGAAAACGGTCGAGACGCCCCAGGAGATGACACCATTAAATACACTGTTGGATGACTTTGACCTACCCCAAGAACCAGACAATCTCCTTCCAGAGGCTCCTGACCGAAACGAGCCTATTCTAGGCCCCAGCACACCTAACCAGGAACTTCTTATTACACATCCGACCATACCTAATCAACAAAAAGACTCTTTTACAGATACTGCCCTAGTCCGACGTTCCACCAGGACACGACGCGAGCCCAATCATTTCTAAGACTATCAACACATTTAAAAAGGGGAGGTGTTGGCAGCCCTGCTAAGAAGGGATGCGCAGTCGAGAGAGACCGGCATCCACGCCACTCATGACTCCGTTCCGTTCCTTTGGAAAGTGCACATCATCCGGCACATTTACATTTTTCAATTTCATTTTATAAAAAGTATTATGTTTTGTTAGTAGGTATATGTTTTTATTACAATACACTTTGGAGGAAAGCAAGACTGTTATTTCTCTCCCGAAGTACAAAACATAACAACGGCCTTGACCTTCTGCTCGTCGACGGCGACACCCTGACTTGAGATTACATGCCCTAGATATTGCACTTCTTTTCTAAACAAGTGGCATTTCTTCGGACTAAGCTTCAGTCCAGAATTTCGAAGGCATTGAAACACTTCCTCTAGAATCTTCACGTGCTCATCGAATGATTTTCCGACCACAATGATGTCATCCAGATACACTAGGCAAGTTTGCCACGATAATCCTTTCAGCACCGTCTCCATTAATCTTTCAAAAGTTGCAGGAGCATTGCAAAGGCCAGACGGCATTACAGTAAACTGCCACAGGCGTGTGCCAACAGTAAATGCTGTTTTCTCTTTGTCTCCAGGTGCCAATTCAACTTGCCAGTAACCACTTTTCAGGTCCATAGTCGAGAAGATCTTCGAACCCGCCAAGGTATCGAGGGTATCATCAATTCGGGGGAGTGGATAACTGCCCTTTTTCGTCACGTTGTTCAGTTGACGATAGTCCACCCAGAATCTAGTTGATCCATTCTTTTTCTTTACATGGACTGCTCGATGGTTCAATCACTCCTTCTTCCTCCATTTCCCGAATGATCTTGTCGGCCTCTTCCTTCTTGGCAAGAGGTAGTCTTCTAGCAGGCTGTCTAACCGGGCACGCATCTCCAGTGTTGATCTGATGCTTGATTACATCGGTTCTGCGTTTTTTTCCCTTTCCGGTATCAAAGATGTCCTGATAACGGCTTACGAGTACTTTAAGCTGCTTCCTTTGGGTGTCATTAAGTTCCCTCGACGATGTCTTGACCAGGTTGACTAGTTCGGGTGTAATCTTCTTCTGTGGCTCTTCAGTGATTCTTATTTGGCGGATGATGGATGAAATAGGAGAACAATACCCTAATACAGTGCCTTTCTTCAGGGTCAGAGCGTAGAAGTTGACATTCATCACTCTTATTGGTACTACACCAGACGTATGCAAGAAACTTTTTCCCAGTACCAATCCTCGTCCTCATTGTCACTACATCTGGGTTCAAACATCATGATGTTTCTCTCTCCATCTTTGTGATCCACCCGAGCTTCCAGAATCATTTCACTCCGTTCTGGTATTGAAGTGTCTTCAGTCAAAATCACACGAATGGCTTCCTCATTAGTTCGGTGTAGTACGACCTCTTTCCAATTTTTTTTTCAACGTGCCACGTTTGAAGTCTAATCCGCAGCCCTTACTGCCCAGAATGTCCATTCCAAGTATTACCTCATCCTGGATATTCGCTACCAGTACCTTGTGGTGGAAAGCGGTACTCCCAATTGTGATAACGACGTTGACTTCTCCGTGGGTGGTCGCCGAATTCCCAGTCGCGGTATGAAGTCTCCAATTTGTGGGTAGTATGTCCTTGTCGGTGTTTAAAACGTTGGGCCTTACGATCGTCTTCGTTGCTCCTGTATCCACCAACAGCGAACATGGCTTTCCGTCCAGAAATCCATCCACGAACGAGCTGTTAAGTTGGCGTTTGATGCATGCAACACTTGTGTTATGTTTTGTACTTCGGGAGGGAAATAACAGTCTTGCTTTCCTCCAAAGTGTATTGTAATAAAACCATATACTAACAAAACATAATACTTCTTATAAAATGAAATTGAAAAATGTAAATGTGCCGGATGATGTGCACTTCCCGGTGGCGTGGATGCCGGTCTCTCTCGACTGCGCATCCCTTCTTAGCAGGGCTGCCAACACCTCCCCTTTTTAAATGGGTTGATAGTCTTGGAAATGATTGGGCTCTCGTCGTGTCCTGGTGGAACGTCGGACTAGGACAGTATCTGCAAAAAAAGTCTTTTTGTTGATTAGGTGTGGTCGGATGTGTAATAGGAAGTTCCTGGTTAGGTGTTCTGGGGCCTAGAATAGGCTCGTTTCGGTTAGGAGCCTCTGGAAGGAGATTGTCTGGTTCTTGGGGTGTATTTAATGGTGTCATCTCCTGGGGCCCCTCCACCGTCTTCGGGTATCTGGCTCTGATTTGGTTGGCATGTGCTCTGATCAGTCGTCTTCTAGCCTCGAAGATTTGCACATTGTAAATGACTGTTCCTACTCGTTCAATGATTTCTCCTGGAATCCAGGTCCATTTATTTCCTGAATAAGTTTGTACATATACTGCAGATCCTACGCTGTATTCTCTCTTCTTTGTACCATGTTTGCGGTTAAATTGGTTTTCCTGTTGTCTTTGACGTCCTTGGGGCGTAAAGGATGGTTCATTCATTTTTGGTAAGAGAAGACTTAGCGTGGTGCGATGGCGTCTTCCAAATAAGGCTTCTGCTGGTGACACGTTATCTGGCACTCTGAGATTTGGCGTTGTGCGATAACATGACAGAAATGTGTTTCCTAATATCCTCTCCTCTGTTGATTTTATTGATGGTTCGTTTGAATGTGTCGACGAACCTCTCTGCCTGTCCGTTGGATTGTGGGTGATATGGAGGCGTTCTGAAATGTAGAATTCCATTACTGTTGCAAAAAAGTTGGAAACTGTGTGATGTGAATTGTGTGCCATTGTCCGTGACGATAACTTCTGGTAGACCGAAGCGAGCGCAGATGTCTTCCAGGATAGCCACAGTACGTTGTGCGGTGATACTCGTTGTGGGGTAAATTTCGGGCCATTTCGAATATGCGTCCACGGCGACCAAAAAATATTCTCCATCAATAGGTCCCGCAAAATCCAAATGCAATCTTTGCCATGGTACGGATGGAACGCTCCAAGACTGTAGAGGAACTTTGGTCGGCAGTTTAGTTGCTCTTTGGCAATTGTCACATGCACGACTGTACTGTTCAATGTCATGATCTAAGCCGGGCCAATAGACGTAAGAACGGCCTAAAAATTTCATTCGTTCCAGGCCTGGGTGTCCCCTATGAAGCATTTTCAAAACAGCTGCTTGATAGCGTTCAGGTACTACGACTTGATCCTTGAACATAAGACAATCTTGAACAATTGATAAAGATTGGCGTCGATTGAAGAATGGCTTCAAATGTTCTGTTTCCAATTTATTTGGCCATACCGATCGTGTATGTTTCATTACTTCTTGTAACGTAGCGTCATTGGCAGTAGCTTCTTTGATTTCTTGAAACGAAAGCGGTGTGAATTCTAACGCTACCTCAAATGTTCGTGTGATGTCTTCTTCTAATTTGACAGATGCAATCACATAATCTTCGTTTGGTTGTTCATGTTGGTTGATGAGCCTAAAGAGCATATCGCTCACCGCTCACGACACAACTCAGAAAAACCTTTTTCGAGATAATTGAAGAAATATATTAAAAAAAAAAAGTTTCATTCATATTTTAGTTGCAGGACTACAATAGACATTGTGTTTTTTACACCAAAATATTATAAATTTTATCTAAAATCATAGAACAAAGAAATAATCAATATAATTTTTTTAAAGGGCGGAAATTTGAGCCCTTTTTGAAATGTGCCATTATTGCTTCAACACAACGAATCGTTTTTGAAATGTTTGCCAATAAAAAAACGCAGTTTTAAACAGAATCGCTAAAGAAATAGTCCAATATTTTAATAAATCTTTTAATGAACGGTTGATTAAAATCTTAACCTAAGATTGCTAATTAATTAACTTCATTAGCAAAAATCATAAAAATTAATTGGAAATTCTTAACAGAAAACAAAACAAAAATAAATTTAAGCTAAAATTAATTTTCATTGTCATTAGCTCCCACTCGCAAGCTATTATAAAAATGACTATGAGCTTTAACAATGGCGTTAGATTTAAGTAACATCATTAGATCAGTATGTTTCTTCTTAGGAATAGGTAGCTGCTGCTGGTAGGCACCCTGCAACTGAATCCCTTGAATAGGTTGGAACGAAGTTCTTGTTCTCTTGTCTCTAACTGACTTGTAATCAACATCATCGTAAGACATTTTATAATAGAACAAGTCCAAATGCTGCTTCTCTACTCGAAATATTGCAACATCACTAAATTTAATCGACATTCTTGACGAAATTGACACAAGTTTGTGCTGTCAAATTTTTAAGGTCCATAAAATCCCCGTGAGTCATTTCAATGACATTGAATGGTGTCCCAGTTTTTCTAGCTGTTCTGACAAGTGTAACGTATTGTGCTGGAGTGTAAATAGGACCGGATTTCAACGATCTCTTAATATTTTGTTTTCGATCAGAGAATGAACGTTATCACCCTCATTTTGCGTGTGTCCTGTTACTAAGTACTTGTGCGTTATTGATTTGATTTTATAGTTCGCCACAGCATACAAAAAGGCGCTTATAACAAATTTGTTTTTTTGTTGTCCCCCACAATTATCTGAGTAAAAGACGATTTCCAAGTCTTCAGAATTAACAGTATCAGCCTTATCTTTTAAAAATTGAAGCAGGCATGATCCTATTTCATTCGCCCCTCTGTGACCTTCGCCTTCGTGCCACATGTAACAATTAACAGGGCCGAGCCCTTTTGTCAAAATGTTGCAAACCGTGAAATTGTATGTTGAAAGTTTCGACTTATAATAAAATGAGGATACATCTCCTCTTGGAGTTGATAGCGTTGCTTGTAACTCGAAGCATGCAACCTGATAGGTCGGACATATCTTTTGCTTGTCCTTTTCCTTTTCCTCTCTACTTAATCTCTTCTCTTTCATGTGGAAATCAAATTTATCTTGTATTTCTCGTTTCTCCTGTTCATTTGAATTTTCATAACAAACGCAAGTTTGACATTGATCTTTCTTAGGGGTGAAAAAAGCAATGTTAAATTCATAGTTAAAAATATGTCTATACAGTGTAATAGTTGCATATTGCTTTCTCCCCCTTTCGCACTCAGTCTTGTAGTCTCTATATAACTGGGCAATAGTTTTGCCCCCTTCAATATATACTTTCGTACTATGCTCACGAGTGTAATGGCTTTCAATAGCTGGTATTGATGAAATATGTGCACGGACTCCCATTTTGATTTCTTCTGGTACATTTTTATGCATATTGTGTGTCCCCCTTCAATCTGTGATATCACCTTCCCTGGATTTACTAATTACGGTTCGTAAGTAACGATTAGTGATGGCCAGAGTAGAGGTGAAAAAATATTTGCACACTCTGATCTTTTGATCTTCTTTAAAAAAATAAAACGCATTGTTCTTTATTCGTGTACTTTCTTCTCTAGTGTATCTATATTTTGGCGAAACTTCTTGCATGCACGTAACAATGTAGGTACCTTGCTTTGCAATGTCTCCCATTGTCCAGTATCTTGAAAAAATGGCCAATCTCTCTTCTTGTGAAAATTTTGTGTTACATTTTAATCTGCATTTGTCACCGCAGGGGGGCTTAATTCGTTTTTCTGGGACATTTATTCCTTTCTTTTGCGTTTTATAGGATTTTCCTTGATTCCTCGACATTTTGGCTGAAGTTCTTTTCCATTTCAAAGGATTTGCTTTTCTTTTCCTGTTTTTTTTCTGCTCTTGGTCCTGTCCTTCAGTCACAGGATCTCGATTTACATTTTCTGACGAATTCCGCAAAGTAGGGCTGGTACTGGAGTCCGAGCTGGAACTTGAAGAACTTGATGATGAATCACTTGAATAGTTAGGATCTCGGTGAGAGTCATCAGAAGAAAAAGGATCTGGTTCCGAATCAGATGATGAGGATGAAGGACTTGACGATGAAACCACTGGTTCTTTCGACAAGTGGCTTTCGATTTGAGTTCCATTGTCAGGAGCCGCCCCATTAGGACTTAGGTTCGAACCTAAGTGGTTTTCAAGTCCAGGTTCTTCCTTGTTTTGAGTTTGGTTGAACTCTTGAGCAGTTGGAGTCCCCAAATTATTATCCCCATGCGAATTTTGTTCGTTAAGTTCTTTCGAAGTACTCACAGAACGTTCTTCCTCCACCGAGCTGGTAGTTGCTTGTAATCTTAAGTCAATAAACAATAAACAGCATGAGTACAACCGTAAAACTAGTTCTAAAATAGAAATTATTACCTTATTCCTAGAAGAGAAAGCATTTTTCCCCTCGGCTTTGTTTAGTGTTGTTCATTATTAAAAATTGTGCTTCTAGTTCAAAAATGATGAAAATTCGCTGTAAAACCTAATGGCACAACTCAAAATTTAGTCGACTCATCGTATAAAACTGGAAAAATACCACGGACACAACTAAAAAACACTATACAGGAAATAGTCAATACCGGTACAAGTCAAAATGTGCCGGTTCCGCAGTAGTAAATTTGGAGAATTGTTAATAAAGTCCCGACACAACTACAAAATCATTGCACACAATAATCAAAACCGGCACAACTCGAAATGTGCCACTTTTGCCCCAAAGAAAATCGTAAATAACATAGCACTGTCTCGACTTCCGTCATCAACTGCTAATTGTGCCGGTCTTGCTTCCACTTTTGTAACTAAAATCTCCAAAAGCAATAACGACACCAGCGCCATCTAACAAAATTGTTGTGAACTAATTTTGAGCCAGTATTGCACGAACGTAGATCTATATTTTCTGAGCATATTTTGGTGAAAACCTCAATTTTTTGGTTTTTTGAGTTGTGCCGTTATTGCAGCCGGTGAGCGATATCTGCATAACCGAACTCTGTGGTGTTGACGTATTCAATGTTAAAGTCATAGGCAAGCAGTGTGGGTGCCCATCGCTGTAAACGATTTGCGGTGTATACTGGAATACCTTTCTTGGAGCCGAAGATTGTTAACATCGGTTTATGGTCGGTTTGTAATGTGAATTTCCTTCCAAAAATCATTCTGTGAAATTTAGTGACTGCGAAAATAAGTGCTAAAGTCTCCTTTTCAATGTGGCTATAGTTTGCCTCTGTTGGGGTGAGTGTACGAGATGCGTGGCTGATAGCTTTTATTGTTCCATTGGGAAACCGATGAAGTACCATAATTTGAAGCGTCAGCTGCCACAATGATTTCATGTCTTGGATCATAGTGAGTTAACAATAGATCTGATGTCAAAATCTCTTTCAATTGATCATAAGCATCTTGACATGTTTTTGTCCATTGCCATGGAGTATCTTTGTGTAGCAGTTGATCCAATGGATGACGTTTAACATGAATTCTGGGGATGAATTTGCCATGGTAGTTGATAGCACCAACGAAAGAACGTAGAGTAGTGATATTTGATGGAGCTGGCATTGCGATAATTGCTTCCACTTTGGCTGGGTCTGGGTGTAGGCCTTTTGCATCGACGATGTGTCCAAAATAACTGATTTGCCTTGTGAAAAAATTGCATTTCTCCTTACTCTCGTACTCTTTCTAAAAGTTTCTTTAGGTTCCGATAGTGTTCCTCTTCTGTTTTTCCTCCTACTACGAGATCATCCAGATAGGCGGCGACCTTAGGTAACCCCGCTATCATTGAATCCATAATCTGTTGAAAAATCCCAGGGGCTGACTTTACCCCGAATGGAAGTCGTTGATATTGGTATAGACCACGATGTGTGTTTATTGTGAGAAATTGTTTGGAATTTTCGTCTACCTCCACCTGTAAGTAAGCTTCACTAAGATCAATGTGACTAAAAATGTTGCAATTAGTCAATTTTGAAAAGATCTCCTCCGGAAGTGGTAATGGGTGTCTGTGGAGTTCCAGTGACTCATTTAAACCGGTGGAAAAATCGGCGCAGATGCGGATCTGATTGCTCCTTTTCTTGACCACGACTATTGGGGCTGCCCAATCGGAATAATTGACTGGTGCAATGATGCCAGCTTGTTCTAGTCGGTCAAGCTCTGCGTCAACTTGAGGAAGTATAGCGTAGGCTACGGGTCTCCTAGCTCGAAAAACTGGACGTGTATTGGGCTTTAAGTATAATGTTACCTGAGTTTTTGTACATCGTCCCAATTGCTCGTTGAATACTTCTGGAAACTCCTGCTTAAGCGATTCTACCCTGCTTGTTTTGTGGTATACAGCGATTTGATGACAATACGTGTTAAATGGCTGGTCCCATAAATGGAATGACTCAATCCAGTCTAAACCGATACTGTTTAGATCGGGATTACTCGTTACGAAACAACGTTGTTTTTGTGTGAAGTCTTTGATGGTGACTTCACAATCAAATTCGCTGATTAAATCCAGGATGTTGCCTGATGCGTCCTTGGCTACATGTGAGGTGGGTTTGGTCGCTGGCTGATTTAGTTTGTTCCAGAAATTTGAAGAAATTATAGAGATATCGGAACCCGTATCTACCTGCAGTGTTAACGGCATGTTATTTATGAATATTGACATATACTTGCGTTTTGCCGACGTTTTCACATGATGCACACTTGAAATGGTGTTTGTTTGTGAAACCCTTGTCATTCCCTGTTTTTGGTGACCCTTTCTCCCAGCTTTGCAGTACCCTTCTTTGTGGCCTTGGTTGTTGCAATGTTTACAGACATGCAATTGAATGAACAGTTCTTTGAAAAGTGCATTTGACCACAGAACCAGCACGGCGTCCTGGGCTGCGTTGGCTTTGAAGTTGACTGGTGAGCTGGCTTTGATCTTGATGTCACTTGTGTGGGACTTCTCTTTTTGTACGCTGCTTCTTTGACGATAGCAACTTTGAATCCATCTTGACTAGATTTTTGGCTTTGGATGAGCATCGCATCGTTTTTTAAATTGATTAGCCTCTGGCATTCCACTACTAGATCATTTATGGTGATAGTGTCTGCTTTACTGTCGATTAAGTTCAATAATTTTGTTCGTTTGTCTGCATCCGTGGGTGCCCTCAAACCACAAATAAAAATAAGACATTTAAATTGTGCGGCTGTGATGCTGGAAATTTTAAACTCCTCGCAGTTTTTGTTAACATTACTGGCGTACGCCACAAAATCCTCATGCTGAGCCTTACACATATTCATGCAATTGTAGCGTGTGTTAAAAAGAGATATTTTGCGCCCAATCATTTGCTTTAATTTATGGACTGTCTCTTTAAAGTTAATATCTTTGGGTTCTTGAGGCAAGAGATAATCTGCATATTGTCTATGGCAAGTGGTGTTCAGTTTACGCAAAAGCAGCCTAACCTTTGAAGGGTCGTCCAACCCTTTTGCGTCGACCTCGAACAGATCCTGGAACCGTGTGTACCAAGCGTCGAAAGTGAGTCCATTGTCTGGGTCGTAAACGAACTCCGTGAGGCTGTTGGTTAGGGACTCCATTCGCATTTCCATGTTTTCTCCCGTTTGTCGCATCGCTGTGGTAAATTGCCGAATTAACTCCTGCTGTTGTTTTTGGAAAAACTCCTGTTGCGCCTGTTGTTGTTGCTGTTGTTGCTGCATGAATTTTGCCATCACTTTTTCTAACTCCGCCATTTTGTCACGGTCGAGATGTACCCTTGCTGGTTTATGTCGGCACTGTTGTGTTCGCAATCCGAATACCTCGTCGCCACTGTTATGTTTTGTACTTCGGGAGGGAAATAACAGTCTTGCTTTCCTCCAAAGTGTATTGTAATAAAACCATATACTAACAAAACATAATACTTCTTATAAAATGAAATTGAAAAATGTAAATGTGCCGGATGATGTGCACTTCCCAACGGAACGGAACGGAGTCATCAGTGGCGTGGATGCCGGTCTCTCTCGACTGCGCATCCCTTCTTAGCAGGGCTGCCAACAACTTGCTTCCAGGGTATTTTGACGTTGCCTGCATATGCTGGCTCCGTTGGACTTTTTGACGTTGACGGTGCATCGTTTATTCTTGTGACTCTCTTTTCCACACTTCCAACACTTAATATTCGTCTTCTTTTCTTTTGGCACAATATCCTTTAGCACCCTCCTAAGTGTTGCTTCAATTTTTTCTTCTATTCCATTCGTAGCTTCTTCTTCAATGGTTCGAACTCGGGCTTGACTTCTCAAACCGGTTTTACTTGTTTCGAACTCCAAAGCCCGAGCTAGAGCATCAGCTAATTTTGCTGGGCGAGCTAATATCAATGCCTGCCTAGTGTCACCATCTCGAATGCCGTCTGTAAAATTTTACACAGCGATTCCTTCCATCATATGGTCTGGAGCGTCCGGGAAAGCTAGCCGAACCAAGCGTGCTATGTCTGCTTCAATCTCTTGTAGAGACTCCGTTGGCTTCTGGCAACGATTTCGCAACTGAGAAGTATATACATGCACAAGGTGTGTCTGTCCATAGCGCATCTCCAAGCACTTCACAAGCTGTCCATAGTCTGCCCTTCTGATGGGATTGTCTGTAGCACGTCGGTTGCGTCACCCCGTAGTGCCAATATCAAGGCCATGGCTTTCTCGGCATTACTCCAAGCGTTGGCTGCCGCTGCTGCTTCGAACTGCAGAATGTAGTTGGACCACTGAGATTTACCATCAAAGCTTGGTGGTTGCATCCGTATTCTGGAAACTTCCATCAAACCACTTGTCGTCTGTTGTTCAGTTTTCTTTGCTTCTCTTTAATCGCTATTAGTTTATCGTCGAATTTATTCTCGGTGTGTTGAAGACTTTTCTTGAATTCATTCCTCAGACCGTCCAATTGTTCTAGAAGTTTTTCTTCGATCGAACCAATTTTCACTTCCCGCTTTCCAGAATTTTATAGGAGTTCTTGTTTTAGACTGATAGAATTTTCGAGAAAGTTTTGCTCTAGAATTGTAGAATTTTCCAGAAGTTCTTGTTTTAAACTGGTAGAATTTTCTCGAAGTTCTTGTCTACTTTCTTGAAGTTTGTGCTCTAAATTTGTAGAATTTTCCAGGAGCTTCTGTAGCATAGTGTTTACGTCGCAGAAAATATATTTCAGGATTTTCGCCCGCCTTTTCAAGATCCTCAATCAGCCTGTAACACCGATTTTGTTCCAGATGTTTCCAACTCACGTTCCTCCAGCTCCCTCTTCAGCTCTGCGACCTTCAGTTCTTTCAACGTAACTTTCTTCGTTGCCATCTTCGTATTTATTTAATTAATTCCACTCCTGACACCAACGTAGCGTTTGCGGGTTTACAAAACTATTTATTTGAACGAACTATGTACAATTTATTTAAACACTAGACTATTTACAGTTATAACAGCACAATTATTTATTTTAACAGTCACATGTATTTGTCACATTATTTTAATGTCACAGATGTGCTCCCTAAAAATGGGCAGAACTTTCCAAATATTTAAAGAATCGATAAATCACTTGAACTAAAGAGTCCAAAAACTTCGTGTTTTAACAGTTTCAAATAAAAATTATTCTAAGTGCATAATATAATTTCGTAGAATAAAAAAGAAGTAGAAAGTTGGACAGGACAAGATCTGTCGGGTCAGCTAGTTATAATTAACTGTAAGTCTAATAAATAAATATTCCTTTTTGTGTTCTTGCTTTTGAATAGTCTCTTATTTAAGATCATATAGTTCAGTATTTAAGATGATATAATCATATTATGTACTATATCTAAAGTGACCAGTACTAACCTATTATCATAAATAATTTTAAAGCAGAATGGTAAAATGAAACACAATCATATTTGATTAAACAAAAATATTGGGAGGTGAAGCAAAATGTAAATATTTATAAAGCGTATACAATGTAGCAAGTTTTCGGTTTATATATCGAGATTGGTTAAATTTCCCAAATGGAATAGTAAAAGTAGTTTTATAGCCGATCCTAATATTCCCATACAGAATCCAAAGCGTTTCAGCTTATATTCGATAATATTTCCAACATATTGTGTTTTATTTGCTTGGAGCAGACGTTTTTTTATTTCTAGATGCCCCTATAGCTTCTGGGTGGACAGTATTAAATTGTGTTAATATTGTCCGACCGGTAACTGACCATAAAGTGCAAATAAAAATAGTGCGTCAATAAAAGTAAAAAATAAACGATAAGCGCCCACCTGTCGAAATGAAGTGACCATCTTAATTCCCTTACGTTGGCACGTGTTTATTAATCCCCGTCTAGTTTCAGTAAATTCTTATTTGAACAATCTCCTAGTCAAATTTGCAGCTATGCAGAACATTATTTACCTCGCGATATAAACGTCTCGACGGCTCTACTCTACCAATCTTTTCCGCAAACTTCCTAAGTAATTAATTTTTTAAAGTCTTTGAATCCGGCTGCAGGTGTAATTCATTTAAGTCTCAGGTGCTTTCCCAGTAAATTTTCACACCACTAAGTTTAATGAAAAGCAAATAACACTCGGGACATATTAAATTCATATCTGTCATTCGTAACTCCATTCCTCCAGAAATTTATTAACTCGTGATTTATGAGCGCTCCAATAGAAAAAGCGCCGAAGAAACTCTCCGGTGTTTTAAACGCGAAGTTTTGATAAACTTGCGTCATCAGCCAGTGGTGATTTGCAGAGATGGGCTTTAGTTACTTTTGCAGAACAAGATGGAGATTTTAGTTTAGGTTTTAAAATTTTTAAATTAGGTTGAAATAATATCTACCAAAGAAGTAACGTAAATAATGCTACAAATATGCTTACATCCAATGACCAAAAAATGCAAAACTTAACATTCCTGCTGCGCCCCTTCAATAATAATAGTTCCAGTAAAAGAGACGCTGTAATATTTCTTGGTGTAAAACTAGACACTGTAGAGTATCCCACAAACACTCAACACACTGTAAGAAACTTTTTTCTCTACACAGGAAATGTGTTAGAAATATCGCAGGAATAAGTTACAGAGACGATTGTAAATGCTATTTTATTGAACATAGTCTTAACAGTTCAACCCCTCAATGTAAGACACAGTGAATTTCATTGCTACAAAAAAAATAATAGTAAAACAATTTCTGATTAGTAGTGCTTTCTACAGCAGTGACGAATATTGCAGCCACTTGACTGTTAATAAAAGTTTAGAATATTAAAGTATATTAAAAAATTAAAATTTAAATATATCTAAGTCGGACTCCACAAACTTTAATAACTGTAAAATTACTAATGGAACATGTTTCGGCAGAACACTTCTGCCATCATCAGCCCTAATTTAACAAGAGATTAAGAATATAAAAAATTATGACATTGACGTAATTTTGAATTAAATTTGACGTTTTCAAAGGGTTACATGATTTTTAAAAGATTTCGTAAAAACAACATTTTATAAAATGTAAAAATTAAAAATGGATCAAAGAGAATCTGGTAAGTTTGTTTGAGTGGTGAAAAATTAAAATAGTGAATTAATAATGGGCTGATTGAAGTTATTCCGTTGATTTAAACAAGATTTGTTTTCTAGTTTCAAGGCTTTCCTTATTTCCAAAGTCTCAAGAACATCTAATTTCCGACCTTTATTGCATTTATGAATCAATTTGGAATTTGATGGTGAAAAACTATGTTTCGTTATTAATATATGATTGGCGAAAGAAGAAGGTGTTGATGGTGGAGGATCAAGATCTGTGTTGTTATAGATGTGCCTGAAATGTTCTTTAATACGGTCTGATATTTTGCGACCTGTCTGACCTATGTAGAATGACTCACAAGAAGAGCAGTTTAATTTGTATACACCTGATGATGATTTGTAATCTAATGGATCTTTATTTTTAATAAAAAATCTGGATAAGTTGTTATCTGTTTTAAATGAAACTTTTAATTTAAATTTACTCCACCTGGATTTAAGAACATTCTTCTGGTTTATTAAAGTATTTCTATCTGAAGAGTGTAAATTTTTTGTAAATATTGAACACAATGAATTATAAATTCTTTAAAAAATGGCAGCTCTTATGCAATGCGACTTTAAAAACGAGTACATTTTGTAAGACAAAAAAAAAGAATAAAATATATTCGCGTTGCTATAAGCTTTTCATCCGAGATGACGTGTTACATAAGCAAACTTTACAAATGCTTTGAATGTCAGGCCATCGCGGGGTAATGGAGTGGCAAACAAAAATTTCTTGGCCACTCTCTTCCAGCTCTCCCCATATAAATCAACTGCGATTCATTTATTAATCTGCGAACAGTGTTTTACATCAAAACTACCGCCATAAAAACGACAGGCAAATTCGCCATTAATGTTATTTACGAGGACGTGCAGTTTTCCTCGCGAAAATTAACCCAAATACGCTATTGATACATCAGGTGAATCTGAGTGTTTACATAGTACTTACATGTAATAATTTATTACAAACTTAATTTTAGGCCCATTCGTAGATCAGTATTAGGTCAGAGTTAATTATTAATTTGTGCTTTACTAATTCAAAGGAATACAATAGAAACGCTCCGCCTGCCTGCAGGCAGGTATTATTGAAATAGTTCAGTACACGGCATGTTTGAGGAAATGTTTTGATTGTCATCGAGATAGCGTTATACAAATCTGTTCACTCGGGAAATTCAGGAATTATAAATAGAACAAGTTTTGTTTGAACACAATGACAATATTAATTTCCAACTAATGCCCACAAGTGACACTTGCACATGGTTCATGTTCGTCGATAAAGGCAATAAAATTACCTTGTTATAATGGCTTTGTTCAAAATGGAAATTTATCTAACAAGTCACCTAATAAAGTGGCAAAAGCAGGCTTTTTAAGAATAATAATCATTATCATTATCGCCGACCGTCAAATTAAGGACTTCATTTCAAATTGTAGGAAATTAAAACAATATCCTGTTGATAAAATAGCGCGGACAACAATAAACCCGGTCAGAGCAAGCTTTGAAATTGAGTTTTTGTTTTATTTTTTTGCAGCTTGGGGCTTGACTAATTAACTGTCGTGACTTGCAAACAAGTAACATTGTAGCGACCTGTAATCGCCGGTAATACAGACATCTAACGCGACTAAACAACCGCGACAGCGCATGCGGCATCTCCTCAATCCATTGGTGAGTGGTATGACGTGTCTCTGCGAGGAGACTGAACTTGTATATTTGTACATAATATCATTATAATATTGTTATCAAAATAAAACACCGCAAGACTGCAACCCGTTCAACACTACACCTTCACGGACCCCACAACATAACCTCAAAATTTCAGACAAGCTGCTTATTATTATGCATCTTAAAGAAGTGTTTTAGGGTATTCGTTAGCGGTTTTATATAGACCGACATGATTTGGGGGTTCGGGCTGCAATGGAGCGTGTTTTAAAGCTTGTAAGTGAGTTTGACTTATATTGGTAATAAATAACCACCACGGACGTTATTTGTACAATGCATCAGCTTTTGTGCTGTGGTAAATTGCGGCATTAAAGGTAATAGAGGAATTTCCATGTTTAGATCCTCATCGAAATATGACAACAAAGGAAGAGAGTGCGCCCTTTGGGCTAATCGGTTGCAAAACCGGATTCAGGCCCTCAAACGGGAAGTTATAACTGCAGCCAAAACTAAATACGAGCCTGTTTGTGGGAGACATTGTAAAACGTAGAGACGTAAGCCCCAATGCTATAATAAATAAATTAAATTAAATTAAATTTTATTAATTATAAATTAAATTAAATTTATATCAGGGACCACGAAAACTTTATACTCAAAACTTTGTGATAACCCCCCCTTTACCTTACCGCCACTTTTTCAATTTGAACATGAAATGAAATGTCAAATTTGAAAATTTGAAACAAACCGCGAACTTTAAAGGTACAATGAAAGAAAAAGCAAAACTCTATGTTGTGTTATTTTTTTGACAAGACAAGCAATGGTGGGACATTCGAACTTACCCAAACGAAACAAATCCTAGATCCTAGGTTCTTTGGATACATGGCGAGAGCTAATCAGGAGTGGAGCGTAAATTGATAATACAAAAATTATGGTTTTAAATGTTTATTAAGTTTTAGTCATTTTGTGCATTTGAGTTTTGTGATCTCGTACTGTGGTTGACAATTCTAGTGTCTTCGTATTAAGTTGGTAACAATGCAAATTTGATGATTTTAACAATAATGATTCAAGTAACAAATTACAACTGACAATTTCCAATGATTTCAACAATTTAGTTCTTCAGAAAAGTAGTAACCAATAATACAATAATTTAACAATTCTAGTGTACCTGATGTGGGAGGTTAAGTCAGCGAATTTTAAATTTTAAAAACAAGAATATTGAAACGCGTGGAATTATTTAAGTTGGGTACATCTGAGTCGGAGAGTGATGGACAACATGTAGATTAGATGGGAAGGCAAAAATGAAGTGAACGAGACAACTGTCTGTAAGTGAGGCAAGATTGTAGAGAGTTTACTATCATGGGGGAAAAGCTTGCACATCCAACGGACCAGGAGAAATGAGTTTGTTACTGAATTGTCCTAGACATACTTAGTTTTCTGTCTTTCTTCAAGGCTTGTCCAAACCAAGTTAGTTAACAGAACCTATCTCGGAGACTATTCTTTTGGTTGTTAAGTATTTTAAATTTTCGGGAAGCAAGCAATTTGTTAGTAGCCCGAAAGCAGTACTGCAACTTCAACCTAGTAGACCCAAGAGTTAGTAGCAACTCCCTTTTCTGGGTACCCTGCGGCCCAAGAGTCGAAACGACTTCTCTCCCACCTCTCAGGTTTAGCCGAAGTACGGCCAGATAACTCCCCCAAACAGTAGCCTGCAACGCGAACCACAAACTGCGGGCGTAACACGTAACGAGGCGCAACGAAGCTACCAACATGCACAAGCAAACTACATTAAATACCGAAATTTGGCTTCCCCGTGTCGAATATAGCTAGATGTCAGTTACAAGCGAACGACAAGATCGGAAATGGCAAGGGGGCGCAAGAAAACATAACGAAAAGGCACTTTTCAGAACCCCGGCATTCGGCGTGGCGCTTTGCCACTTTGTGCCCTTTAGTCTTCAGTTCTTACTCAGTGTTGGTTAATTCAAGTCAACAGAGACAAAATAGCTTGTAAATGACCGCAAGCTGCTGTGGGCCTTATAACGAAAGACAGTTTTTTAGTCATTAGTAATTTAGTTTTTTAGTAATGCGAAACTGATTTCTCACTGAACAGCGCACAGCCCAGACCGTTGAGTGTTGAAATGTGAAATTTGGTAGGAGCAGAGTTTTGAGGGCGTATAGGCGCACAAAGAAAGGATTTTTGAAAATTCCGTTTCTAATGGGGTGAAAATGGGGTTAATTGGTGTCTCTAGACTCCAACTAAGTTGAAAACGAAAAACGGTAGAGAAGTGAAAATTCGTACCCGAACTCGCTTTTGAAAATAACTCGACCCCTTTTTGACGATTTTCCAAAAAAGTATTCACAGACGCCGAAAAAGGGGGGGAAAGGGGAAAACGGTTTTTATAAAAAAATTCATAACTCGACAACTCGGGATGCTGAAAACGTGAAAATTGGGATTTAGACACAGCTTTGTAACTAGACCCGTGTTTGACGATTTTGCAAAAATTTCTTTACCGACCGAGAAAAATTTGGGCTGGTTTACCCAAGATTCTTATAACTTGAAAACTGACAGTATTGCTGTCGTGAAAATTGGGATCTAGATTCTCCTTTAAAAAATACCGGACCCATGTTTGACGATTTAAAAAAAAAATTTACCAAGGCGGGAAAAGGGGAGGGTGGATTTGGGGGTGCTTTTTCTCAAAACTCTTATAACTTGAAGGTAGAAAATGTTACAAGCATGAGAATTGGCACTCGGACTCTCCTTTAAAATTAACTAGACTCGTATTTGACAATTTGCCAAAAAAATATTTACCAACCCCGAAAAAGGGGCGTAAGTAGGGAGGGTAGTTTTTCTGAGAATTCTCATAACAGGAAAGCAAATAGTGTTACATACGTGAAAATTGGGATCTAGATTCTCCTCTAAAAAAGACCGAACCCGTGTTTGACGATTTTGGGAAAAAAAATATACCAACGGCGAGAAAAGGAGAGGGTGGATTTGGGGGTTGATTTTTCTCAAAATGCTTATAACTTGAAGGTCGAGAATGTTACAAGCATGAGAATTGGCACTCGGACTCTCCTTTAAAATTAACTAGACCCGTATTTGACAATTTTCGAAAAAAATTTTTACCAACACCGAATAGAGGTGTAAATGGGGAAGGTAGTTTTCCTGGGAATTCTCATAACTGGAAAACAAATAGTGTTACATACGTGAAAATTGAGATCTAGATTCTCCTCTAAAAAAGACCGGACCCGTGTTTGACGATTTTGGGAAAAAAAAATTACCAACGGCGAGAAAATGAGAGGGTGAATTTGGTGGTTGATTTTTCTCAAAATGCTTATAACTTGAAGGTCGAAAATGTTACAGGCATGAGAATTGGCACTCGGACTCTCATTTTAAAATAACTAGACCAGTGTTTGACGATTTTGCAAAAATTTAATTACAAACCCCGAAAAAGCGGCGTAAATGGAGGGGGTAGTTTGCCCCAGAATATATAATATGTGAAAACTTGGATGTAGATTCTCCTTTTAAAAATACTGGGCCCGTGATTGACGAAAAAAAAAATACTTTTTGTTATTTTTTTATTAAAAACGCCAGTAAAACCGAGCCCAACTTGCGCGGGCAAAGCCGCGGGTAACTGCTAGTTATTCAATAATTTATCCAGGTTTGAATAGCAGTAGTGGACATTATTTAAACAAGACAGAACAACAAAGGGATGACTAATAGTTTTTTTTCTCCTGGAGGCCATCCTATTAGTGACGCTGACAAAACGGTGGCCGGACAACGGTAAAAACCGAACAGCTTGTTATCTAGGTGTTTCTGGTATGGAACAAACGCCGGTCAATTCATTATGTTGAGTACGACAAAAAAAAATAGATAGAATAAAAAACGTTGCCTGTAATTATGTCGGGCGGTACCACACACACGATAAAAACAAAGAATTAAGCGCTAGTTACGACTTGATGCTTCTAACGGTTAAAGTCTGAATGAATCTCATGGCCGCCGGTCCTCCTTCCACCATCTAGAAGGGACGCCAACCGTCCTTTTAGGCACGCCAACTTCATCGCGCTGCCAACCACTGCTGGATGTTGCCAATTTCAGAGCAACTTGCCGTATAGGCAACTTAAAGTTCTCCTATGCATTGTATTGGTCTATGGTCTATTTTGGTCTATGGTCTATTTCCTATGGATATCTCAACTTCTTGAGGAAATTCTTGGCAAAATTCTTCATGACTTGCACCGATGGAAAACTGCCAAACACCGTCATTCTTTCTACCTTCTCCCGGTGCGGAAATAGGCTTCCAACATGAACTTCTTGTGATCTTGTGTGAACGCCATTTTTCAAATACAGCGCACTTGTAATTTAAATAATTTTGAGTGATTCTTAAACGGTGTAAGACCAAGGAAAACTTGTAAAAGCGTAGGAATAGAGGGGAAACTTAAAACACAATTTGACGTCTGACTGTAGCAGTTAGTAGTTGTCAATTGAATTGAATTAAATGACGAGTTAGTTTTTGTAACAATTACAATGTACACTGTTATGAAAATGCCCAGCCTTGCCTAACCCTCATCTGCATACTTTTGGGTCCAACGTATGCAATACAATTTTTATTTGTGGCAGAAAAAATCTAAATAAATTTCTATGTATTCCTGAATGTTTACAGCTTAAATATATTAACTGAGAAAAAGTTTGGAATGCATTCTATTTTTTTTATTTGATAGGAAACGTCAAATTTGGTCCGTTGGAAATATATCTCAATATGTTTTATTTTATTAATAAAGTAACAATAATATACCAAATCATTACAAAATATATGGGTCCATTGGACCCACGCGTATACCATGAGGGTTCTTTTGTTGAACGCCTGTTATATTGCAAGGAAATAAAAATGAGATGTAACGATATATTAATATATGTTATGCTAAGGGTGTATGTTATTATTTATAGAACCTGTCGTTAGCGTTTAAAAATCGGGTTTGATGAATTTCCTTTAATATTCTAACATGCAGGAAGTACATTTATTATATTATTTATTTTAATACTGACTCGTAAAGCTAAACATGACAAAGAGAACAAAGCTCATTTCTTTTTATTTCTAACATTATTATTATTACTGAAGCAATATAGTACATGGTGCTATATCTGCCTTTAAAATTGACAGTAAAACATTATCCTGAAATATCTATATTGGTTGGGTTATCAAAAAGTGGGTATAATTATGCGTATTTAGTTTTAAAAAAGCTTTCGTTTTAGTGATACAGAGAGTCAATCAGTTTGTATCAATTTTTTTTTGCTACGCCTTGGAAATGTCAAAACAGCACTTTTAACTGAAATACATAATTTTTATGATACAAAAGATGTTCAAAATGATTTCCATTGACTGAGAAATATTGGGAATTTCGTTTCTTATTTGTTATTGTAGGTCTTCGATTTGTAATGCTCTGTTGACATACACTCGATTTTTTACATGACCCCAAGGGAAAAAGTCAAGTGGGGCCAAATGAGGGGTCCTAGCTGGCCATTCAATAGCCCCCCTTCGCCCTATCCATCTACCGCAAAATATTTCCTCCAAATATTCACACACTTGAGGACCAAAATGTGGCGGTGCTCCGTCTTGTTGAAACCTTATGGTTTCTTCTGGTATTTTTGATTCCCAATGTTGTGGAACAAAAGTTGCAAATATCTTTCAGACGTTAAATTGCTGTTAATGAAGGAGGGACCTAAGATATTCCGACCAATGATGCCACACCAAACATTAACTTTTTGTGGACGCTGCGTTTGAACCTGCTCTATCCAATGCGGGTTTCGGTCAGACCAATATCGACAGTTATGGCGGTTAACATGTCCATTTAGGCAGAAGAGGACGCAATTAATAAAGTTACCATCCTGATGTATTCTCTCTGATAGAAAATTGAAAAAAGATCTCACTTCTAACTCTTTCGCAAATTTTAACATGCTCTGCTAAACCGTTGTGAAAATATTTAGCTGTATCTATACTTCTTAGCAACCCTGTATATTACAAAAACCTGAAGCCTTCAAAAGCCTGAAAATTTATGTTAAAAAAATTTTTAAACCCAAATCTTCTTTCACTATAAAATTAGTATAATTAGATGAATAACTGATATTCTATCTATACAAAGTGGGGTTAGTTACACCATTTATAACTCAAGAACGGCTGGACCGATTTTTATGATCTTTCATTTGTCTCCGCCCCGAATAGTAGAAGAACTATTAGAACATCGGATAAATTACAGGGGATCCCCCCTTGGGCGAGGGGGGCCCCGGGAAACCCCCTTGGTACAGGGCAACGACAATAACAAAAAACGCCTTTGATAAAAAACTGAATTTAAGTTAACAGTTAATTGATTCTGAGGTGGTACGAAGTTTGCCGGGTTAGGTAGTTTATGAATAAAATCAAAATGTAAAATGTAACATAGGTCATAAAATAATCCCTGATAGGTTTGTAATTTTATTTTGTCCGTAAATGCGAGTTTACTAGAATAATTTTATCGATCGAAAATTTGAGATAATTACCTTTTGTTTTACAACTACTTAGATTCAAGGCTAGAAATCTTATGTCCAGCTATGTCATAACGACTTCACTGTTTAAAGGCCATAAAGTAGCATATTATTTACTTGTCCATAATGATAAAGTAACTAAATAAGCTATTATAGGTGATAAATAACACATTTAACATTGCCACTCATCACCAGTGATTCTGCTCGTTTAGTCTTTAAATTTTTAATTTTTTCACTTTCACTTGCAGAGGTACTCCTTTCTCCTAAAATTTTTACGGCCCGCGCCGTTTCAATTTCTTGCTTTCCGATTGTTCAACATATCCCTAGTGCTACTGCATCTTCCATGGCGCAAGATATCACTCATTCTTCCTCCAGCATTGGCGAGAAGAGTTGCCGAAGTTAAAACATCGGCCTGTGTAGAAATCGTAATTGGCTAAATTAAAAAAAAATTGCCACAACACTGAGAACATGTCTCATTTAGGGGATTTCCACATAAAAATTTAAAATGATTTTAGAACACATGTTTCAGCAGTTGTTGACAAACACAAAAAGCCGCACAAACTTTGAAAGTTGGCTTCGTTATTAACGATATTCAATGTGTCCACCTCCCTCAGCGATAACACGTTGAGACCTGTTCAACAAGGAGACACGGCCCCGTGGAAGAATCCACTGCATTTGGTCGGATGTGTTCGGTAACTTGTTTGCGGTTCTTCCTCAGTGTCCATGGGATATTTGTAAACAAGAGCTTGCATATGCCCCCACAAATAAAATCCAAGGGTTCGATGTTAATGATTTGGAAACCTTAGTACTTGACGTAGTAATTCCATTATCCATTAACATGAAACTGTCTTTCAAAATGACTCTCACATTAAATATCGCATCTGATATCAAACCACTCGGATGCTGTAAACGAATACTGAACTGCATTATTTAACAATAAGTAATTAATAATAATTACAACGAACTGGACTCACTAATGCAAACAACTAGCATTTTCGACACGGTAAAGTTATCTTATCAGCTTTTTATGGTGATGCTCAAACTGTTTCCAGTATTAAATTAATTTGCAATTATCTATGAAGCCATTACAGACAGGCCCCTGCTTGATTAAACATTTTTTATTTGTTTATCCATATCCGATACCTGGGTGACAACTCATCGATGACACCCTGTATATATAATTCTTTTGTAAGTGTGTTTGTCACTGAACTCTTCCTAAACGGCTGGAGCGATTTTGATGAAATTTTGTGTATTTTTGAGTGGGTCTCCGCAATCACAATGGAGCCGCAATCGGGTTTTGCATTTTTTTTCATTTTTCTTTAAAAATTTTCATATTGGAACATATATAACACCAAGATTTCATCACCACCACAGCTAAATATATTTTTTTAAATATAATTCTTCTCTACGTGTGTATGTCACTGAACTGCTCCTAAACGGCTACACCGATTTTGAAGAAATTTTGTGTGTGTTTGAGTGCGTTCCTGGATGGTTTAAATTCACAATTGGTCCCGGTAGGTGGCGCTGCAATCGGGTTCTAAGAATTTTTTTGTAAACATTTTTTTAATCTTCCTTTTTCGTATATCAAAACATAATATATAACCCCAAGCTGCATCATTACATTTGTAGGTAGTTGCAAAAAATTGCTATTCCCTTCGCTGTATCATTCGCCATTCCACCGCTACAAACTAATATTTCCATCTATTATTTAGGCAAGTGAAAATAAATTGCTTATCATACTCTAGTCGAGCCGGTTCTTTTATTTGTATTGGATGGAAATTCGAACATCATTTATTTTCACCTTGGTATCTCGGTTCGGAGCCAAAGTGTGCGGGATGCACAAAATAATTTAGTGTAGGAAGTGAAAAATGTGCGCAGTTAACTACAATGGAGTAGAGAACTTAGGCGTATATTTAACATTGATAAACTGTCGGCTCATGAGTTATGAGTTTTTAATATCCGTGCTAATATTACCGGAAGACGAGCTGTTGCGAAGCACCAAGAGTTTCAAAGCGAAACATCCACTAATTTTGATTAAGGGCAGATTGCTATCAATATTTAACTTCCTCAGTTTAATTAATTAATTTTTCCCAACTAGAACTAGTGCTTCGGTTTCTTTAACAGAATAAAAACCGCTCTTGCGATTTATAGACCTATTTAAGGCGCTTACGTCTGTGTAAATATTTTAAATATTTATCTTCCCCGTTTTAACGAATTTTTCGAAGCGATGAGTAAACAAACATTATTAACAAGCTCATCTTGGTATAACTGTGAATGCATTTGTAACTGTCACGACGTTTCCAGATTTGAAAACACCTCGGCTTTGTGTAGAACTGAACAAATGCGTATCTGTCACATTGTAAGAAATGACAAATAACTATAATTTTGGTTCAACGGTTGGACACGTCCTGGGGTCGAACCGACTTGAACTCTCCGACACATCTTTTTTCGGTCCGTGCTGCGGTTTATTGGATTGCTATCAAGCGGTTTTAAAGCTGTCCCGGTGGCCGTTGAAAAAGCGGAACAAATTAAATTAATAGAACTTACAGCGCACCAACATTTTCTTTTTGATGAGAGGTATGAATCGTCTGGGAGTTAACAAATTTGATGTTATTTTTGTAACACCCCTTTAATAATACATTATTAACACGTTGGCAAAATAATGGTTTTGTCATTTGGTTTTGTGTTAATAATAATACACAAATAAATTAAACCTTCCGTGTAAAATATGTTGATCCAACATTGTACGTATACATAATATGGTATTAACATAATATAGTATGTACTAATTTAAGCAATTAAAACAAAGCAAATTTGACTAAAAAAGCAAACACCACTCTTGCATAATGCGCTTGGAAAGTGTTGTTTGAGTGCAGAATTTTGTTCTAGATAAATCAATTATACGTATTTATCGTGTAATTACATAACATTACTTTTAATTTTGGTTCCGTCTGTGTGTAAAGAAGAGTGAAATCCTAATAATATGAGCATTATTATATTACATGTAATAACTGTGGTTCTTCTATCTGGACAACATTATTTGAAACTAACATAATGTTACCCTCCGGCTACTAACTCAGCTTGATAACGGGTGGCTCGCTGCGGTGGAGAATCAGGCATAGAGTGCAATGAACACATACACTATGACTCAACTAAATATAATTCTATTTACATAAATGGGCCACGACCCATTGTCGGTTATTCAGCTATATACTAAAGAAACGAAGAGTAGGCTACTACTAGATACTACTACAAACTCTTACATTGGCTTCCTACACTCTGCTGTGGAAATGGCGCTGGACAGTCGTGACCTCAAGTCCGGTCTACAATGGAGGAGCTACAGCTACGGTCCGGCTAACAACCGAGACGGACCCCTGGGAGCTCCCAACCTGATGGTATTTGCCCTACAGCCCTACTACACCTCACAGCCCTTTACAGCCCTACGGGGTTTTTTCTCAACGCCTCACAGCCCTACGGGTTTCCTGCACCGTACAGCGCTACCGGGTTTTACTTTGAATATCTATTTTGAATTGGAAAAAACACAGAAGAGTAGTCTTCAGCATTCTGCATTTCTTCTTTTCTTGGGTCTAATATGCAAGTGCCTTCTCATTGTTAAAGACATTTTATTTTGTTTACTCTGTTTTCATAAATTTCTGTAAATAAGACGTAGTGTAACCTCGATCAAGTTACGGTTGTCATTGTTTGGGTTTGGTCTTTGTTTGGGTTTGGGATAGGATAATATGTATGGGAAGGTGAGTCAGTCGGTCGATTGTATCCAACTATTTATTATTATATCATAATTAAATAATTCTGTTAAAAAAATTTGTAAAAAATTAAGTTTAGTGTTAACACCATTCTCATTTTTGAACAATTATGTGAAGACGCAATTTGCAGAAATATTCAATATATTAGAGAACAAAGAAAAAAGCCAAACAGGGGACTGCTGCTTATATTAGGGGATAAAGCAGTAAAGAGACTCGCCAGAGGACTGACCAGTTTCGGCGCAGGCTCCCACCACAAGAGTTTGTGTCACACTAAACACTGCCATCGCCATCGCTATACGTTAACTTCTGGTGAACCAACTTCACACCAGTAACTTCACTCATATCATCGTGTATCGGCGCATAGAGAAAACAATGGTATCGTTTTATAATTAAAACAGGGGACTGTGCTGAAAAATTCTGGACAAAATTGTAACTCATTTTTAGACAATTCAAAATCAATTTTTTAATACTGAAGTGTGGTATTTATAAATATCAGCTATTCATGTATGGAAAATTGGTAACGAATAAATTATTTACAGTTCCTTGTGTTTAAAACAAATCTTTGTGAAATATATTTTAAGCTGGTGACCAACCAGACGACTGTGTTTTTGGTATTTAAAAAATAAATAAATAATTATTACTAGGTCTTTTCTTGACCTTTCTTACATGCATACATAGAATAAATTATTCATTTTCATCGTACATTTTAATTACAGCAAAATTAAAAAGCTCCGTGATAAAAATTGTTTGAGTTGCCCAATTAGTGGAAAGATGGCCCCATTTGTAGATGAAAGAGTTTAATAGCGAGTTTACCAGCGAGTCTTATATAAAGGGACGAGTTCCCTTATTGATGCATTACTTACGAGAATCTGAGAACAAAAGATTAAACGGTATAGTTAAAGACAGTTCCTAAACCCGAAAACATGAAGAAAATGAAATAGTTAAAAACGGTCCTTAAATCTGAGAACAATAACGGAAGAAAAGTAATGGTTAAATACAGTCTTTAAATAGTTAAAGACACTCGCTAAACCAAAGAATAACAGAAGAAACGAAATAGTTAAAGACACTCCCTAAACCCGGGAACAAAAGAGAAAATGGAATAGATAAAGAGAGTCTTTAAACCCAAAAGCATGAGTGAAACGAATTAGTTGAAGAGAGTCCCTTAAATCTGAGAACAACTGAGGCAGCAAAATAGTTAAAAACACTCCCTAAAGACGACATTAAAAGAGGAAACGGAATAGTTAAAGACAGTCCATAAACCCGAGAACAAAAGAGAATACGGAATAGTTAAAGGCAGTCCCTAAACTCTAAAAATTGAGGGCAATGAAATAGTTAAAGACAGTCCCTAAATCTGAGAACAAAAGAGAACACGGTATAGTTAAGGACAATCTCTAAACCCAAAAATTTGAAGGAAATAAAATAGTTAAAGACCGTCCCTAAATCTGAGAACATTAACGCAGGAAACGTAATGGTTAAATACAGTCCTTAAATAGTTAAAGACACTCGCTAAACCAAAGAATAACAGAGGAAACGAAATAGTTAAAGACACTCCCTGAACCCGGGAACAAAAGAGAAAACGGAATAGATAAAGAGAGTCTTTATACCCGAAAGCATGAGGGAAACGAATTAGTTGAAGAGAGTCCCTTAAATCTCAGAACAACTGAGGCAGCAAAATAGCTAAAAACACTCCCTAAAGATGACAATAAAAGAGGAAACGGAATAGTTAAAGACAGTCCATAAACCCGAGAACAAAAGAGATTACGGAATAGTTAAAGGCAGTCCCTAAACTCGAAAAATTGAGGACAATGAAATAGTTAAAGACCGTCCCTAAATCTGAGAACAATAACGCGGGAAACGTAATGGTTAAATACAGTCCTTAAATAGTTAAAGACACTCGCTAAACCAGAGAACAACAGAGGAAACTAAATAGCTAAAGACACTACCTAAACCCGGGAACAAAAAAGGAAACGGAGTAGTAAAAGACAGCCCCTAAACCCGAAAACATGAGGGAAACGAAATAGTTAAAGATAGTCCCTAAACTCGAAAAATTGAGGACAATGAAATAGTTAAAGACAGTCCCTAAATCTGAGAACAAAAGAGGAAACGGTATAGTTAAAGAAAGTCCCTAAACCCGAAAATTTGAAGGAAATGAAATAGTTAAAGATCGTCCCTAAATCTGAGAACAATAACGCAGGAAACGTAATGGTTAAATACACTCCTTAAATAGATAAAGACACTCGCTAAATCAAAGAATAACAGAAGAAACGAAATAGTTAAAGACACTCCCTAAACCCGGGAACAAAAGAGAAAACGGAATAGATAAAGAGAGTCTTTAAACCCGAAAGCATGAGTGAAACGAATTAGTTGAAGAGAGTCCCTTAAATCTGAGAACAACTGAGGCAGCAAAATAGTTAAAAACACTCTCTAAAGACGACATTAAAAGAGGAAACGGAATAGTTAAAGACAGTCCATAAACCCGAGAACAAAAGAGAATACGGAATAGTTAAAGGCAGTCCCTAAACTCGAAAAATTGAGGACAATGAAATAGTTAAAGACCGTCCCTAAATCTGAGAACAATAACGCGGGAAACGTAATGGTTAAATACAGTCCTTAAATAGTTAAAGACACTCGCTAAACCAGAGAATAACAGAGGAAACTAAATAGCTAAAGACACTCCCTAAACTTGGGAACAAAAGAGGAAACGGAGTAGTTAAAGACAGTCCCTAAACCTGAAAATTTGAAGGAAATGAAATAGTTAAAGACCGTCCTTAAATCTGAGAACAATAACGCAGGAAACGTAATGGTTAAATACAGTCCTTAAATAGTTAAAGACACTCGTTAAACCAGAGAATAACAGAGGAAACGAAATAGCTAAAGACACTCCCTAAACCCGGGTACAAAAGAGGAAACGGAGTAGTTAAAGACAGTACTTAAACCCGAAAATTTGAAGGAAATGAAATAGTTAAAGACCGTCCCTAAATCTGAGAACAATAACGCAGGAAACGTAATGGTTAAATACAGTCCTTAAATAGTTAAAGACACTCGCTAAACCAAAGAATAACAGAGGAAACGAAGTAGTTAAAGACACTTCCTGAACCAGGGAACAAAAGAGAAAACGGAATAGATAAAGAGAGTCTTTAAACCCGAAAGCATGAGGGAAACGAATTAGTTGAAGAGAGTCCCTTAAATCTCAGAACAACTGATGCAGCAAAATAGCTAAAAACACTCCCTAAAGATGACAATAAAAGAGGAAACGGAATAGTTAAAGACAGTCCATAAACCCGAGAACAAAAGAGAATACGGAATAGTTAAAGAGACTCGCTAAACCAGAGAACAACAGAGGAAACTAAATAGCTAAAAACACTACCTAAACCCGGGAACAAAAAAGGACACGGAGTAGTAAAAGACAGCCCCTAAACCCGAAAACATGAGGGAAACGAAATAGTTAAAAATAGTCCCTAAACTCGAAAAATTGAGGACAATGAAATAGTTAAAGACAGTCCCTAAATCTGAGAACAAAAGAGGAAACGGTATAGTTAAAGAAAGTCCCTAAACCCGAAAATTTGAAGGAAATGAAATAGTTAAAGACCGTCCTTAAATCTGAGAACAATAACGCAGGAAACGTAATGGTTAAATACAGTCCTTAAATAGTTAAAGACACTCGTTAAACCAGAGAATAACAGAGGAAACGAAATAGCTAAAGACACTCCCTAAACCCGGGTACAAAAGAGGAAACGGAGTAGTTAAAGACAGTACTTAAACCCGAAAATTTGAAGGAAATGAAATAGTTAAAGACCGTCCCTAAATCTGAGAACAATAACGCAGGAAACGTAATGGTTAAATACAGTCCTTAAATAGTTAAAGACACTCGCTAAACCAAAGAATAACAGAGGAAACGAAGTAGTTAAAGACACTCCCTGAACCAGGGAACAAAAGAGAAAACGGAATAGATAAAGAGAGTCTTTAAACCCGAAAGCATGAGGGAAACGAATTAGTTGAAGAGAGTCCCTTAAATCTCAGAACAACTGATGCAGCAAAATAGCTAAAAACACTCCCTAAAGATGACAATAAAAGAGGAAACGGAATAGTTAAAGACAGTCCATAAACCCGAGAACAAAAGAGAATACGGAATAGTTAAAGAGACTCGCTAAACCAGAGAACAACAGAGGAAACTAAATAGCTAAAAACACTACCTAAACCCGGGAACAAAAAAGGACACGGAGTAGTAAAAGACAGCCCCTAAACCCGAAAACATGAGGGAAACGAAATAGTTAAAAATAGTCCCTAAACTCGAAAAATTGAGGACAATGAAATAGTTAAAGACAGTCCCTAAATCTGAGAACAAAAGAGGAAACGGTATAGTTAAAGAAAGTCCCTAAACCCGAAAATTTGAAGGAAATGAAATAGTTAAAGATCGTCCCTAATCTGAAAACAATAACGCAGGAAACGTAATGGTTAAATACACTCCTTAAATAGTTAAAGACACTCGCTAAACCAAAGAATAACAGAAGAAACGAAATAGTTAAAGACTCTCCCTAAACCCGGGAACAAAAGAGAAAACGGAATTGATAAAGAGAGTCTTTAAACCCAAAAGCATGAGTGAAACGAATTAGTTGAAGAGAGTCCCTTAAATCTGAGAACAACTGAGGCAGCAAAATATTTAAAAACACTCCCTAAAGACGACATTAAAAGAGGAAACGGAATAGTTAAAGACAGTCCATAAACCCGAGAACAAAAGAGAATACGGAATAGTTAAAGGCAGCCCCTAAACTCTAAAAATTGAGGACAATGAAATAGTTAAAGACAGTCCCTAAATCTGAGAACAAAAGAGAAAACGGTATAGTTAAGGACAATCCCTAAACCCAAAAATTTGAAGGAAATGAAATAGTTAAAGACCGTCCCTAAATCTGAGAAAAATAATGCAGGAAACGTAATGGTTAAATACAGTCCTTAAATAGTTAAAGACACTCGCTAAACCAGAGAATAAGAGAGGAAACGAAATAGCTAAAGACACTCCCTAAACCCGGGTCCAAACAGGAAACGGAGTAGTTAAAGACAAAAATTAAACCCGAAAATTTGAAGGAAATGAAATAGTTAAAGACCGTCCCTAAATCTGAGAACAATAACGCTGGAAACGTAATGGTTGAATACAGTCCTTAAATAGTTAAAGACACTCGCTAAACCAGAGAATAACAGAGGAAACGAAATAGCTAAAGACACTCCCTAAACCCGGAAACAAAAGAGGAAACGGAGTAGTTAAATACAGTCCTTAAACCCTAAAATTTGAAGGAAATGAAATAGTTAAAGACCGTCCCTAAACCTGAGAACAATAACGCAGGAAACGTAATGGTTAAATACAGTCCTGAAATAGTTAAAGACACTCGCTAAACCAGAGAATAACAGAGGAAACGAAATAGCTAAAGACACTCCCTAAACCCGGGAACAAAAGAGGAAACGGAGTAGTTAAAGACAGTCCCTAAACCTGAAAATTTGAAGGAAACGTAATGGTTAAATACAGTCCTTAAATAGTTAAAGACACTCGCTAAACCAGAGAATAACAGAGGAAACGAAATAGCTAAAGACACTCCCTAAACCCGGAAACAAAAGAGGAAACGGAGTAGTTAAATACAGTCCTTAAACCCTAAAATTTGAAGGAAATGAAATAGTTAAAGACCGTCCCTAAACCTGAGAACAATAACGCAGGAAACGTAATGGTTAAATACAGTCCTGAAATAGTTAAAGACACTCGCTAAACCAGAGAATAACAGAGGAAACGAAATAGCTAAAGACACTCCCTAAACCCGGGAACAAAAGAGGAAACGGAGTAGTTAAAGACAGTCCCTAAACCTGAAAATTTGAAGGAAATGAAATGGTTAAAGACCGTCCTTAAATCTGAGAACAATAACGCAGGAAACGTAATGGTTAAATACAGTCCTTAAATAGTTAAAGACACTCGCTAAACCAGAGAATAAGAGAGGAAACGAAATAGCTAAAGACACTCCCTAAACCCGGGTCCAAACAGGAAACGGAGTAGTTAAAGACAGTCCCTAAACCTGAAAATTTGAAGGAAATGAAATGGTTAAAGACCGTCCTTAAATCTGAGAACAATAACGCAGGAAACGTAATGGTTAAATACAGTCCTTAAATAGTTAAAGACACTCGCTAAACCAGAGAATAAGAGAGGAAACGAAATAGCTAAAGACACTCCCTAAACCCGGGTCCAAACAGGAAACGGAGTAGTTAAAGACAAAAATTAAACCCGAAAATTTGAAGGAAATAAAATAGTTAAAGACCGTCCCTAAATCTGAGAACAATAACGCTGGAAACGTAATGGTTGAATACAGTCCTTAAATAGTTAAAGACACTCGCTAAACCAGAGAATAACAGAGGAAACGAAATAGCTAAAGACACTCCCTAAACCCGGAAACAAAAGAGGAAACGGAGTAGTTAAATACAGTCCTTAAACCCTAAAATTTGAAGGAAATGAAATAGTTAAAGACCGTCCCTAAACCTGAGAACAATAACGCAGGAAACGTAATGGTTAAATACAGTCCTGAAATAGTTAAAGACACTCGCTAAACCAGAGAATAACAGAGGAAACGAAATAGCTAAAGACACTCCCTAAACCCGGGAACAAAAGAGGAAACGGAGTAGTTAAAGACAGTCCCTAAACCTGAAAATTTGAAGGAAATGAAATGGTTAAAGACCGTCCTTAAATCTGAGAACAATAACGCAGGAAACGTAATGGTTAAATACAGTCCTTAAATAGTTAAAGACACTCGCTAAACCAGAGAATAAGAGAGGAAACGAAATAGCTAAAGACACTCCCTAAACCCGGGTCCAAACAGGAAACGGAGTAGTTAAAGACAAAAATTAAACCCGAAAATTTGAAGGAAATGAAATAGTTAAAGACCGTCCCTAAATCTGAGAACAATAACGCAGGAAAGGTAATGGTTAAATACAGAATACAGTCCTTAAATAGTTAAAGACACTCGCTAAACCAGAGAATAACAGAGGAAACGAAATAGCTAAAGACACTCCCTAAACCCGGGAACAAAAGAGGAAACGGAGTAGTTAAAGACAGTCCCTAAACCTGAAAATTTGAAGGAAATGAAATGGTTAAAGACCGTCCTTAAATCTGAGAACAATAACGCAGGAAACGTAATGGTTAAATACAGTCCTTAAATAGTTAAAGACACTCGCTAAACCAGAGAATAAGAGAGGAAACGAAATAGCTAAAGACACTCCCTAAACCCGGGTCCAAACAGGAAACGGAGTAGTTAAAGACAAAAATTAAACCCGAAAATTTGAAGGAAATGAAATAGTTAAAGACCGTCCCTAAATCTGAGAACAATAACGCTGGAAACGTAATGGTTGAATACAGTCCTTAAATAGTTAAAGACACTCGCTAAACCAGAGAATAACAGAGGAAACGAAATAGCTAAAGACACTCCCTAAACCCGGAAACAAAAGAGGAAACGGAGTAGTTAAATACAGTCCTTAAACCCTAAAATTTGAAGGAAATGAAATAGTTAAAGACCGTCCCTAAACCTGAGAACAATAACGCAGGAAACGTAATGGTTAAATACAGTCCTGAAATAGTTAAAGACACTCGCTAAACCAGAGAATAACAGAGGAAACGAAATAGCTAAAGACACTCCCTAAACCCGGGAACAAAAGAGGAAACGGAGTAGTTAAAGACAGTCCCTAAACCTGAAAATTTGAAGGAAATGAAATGGTTAAAGACCGTCCTTAAATCTGAGAACAATAACGCAGGAAACGTAATGGTTAAATACAGTCCTTAAATAGTTAAAGACACTCGCTAAACCAGAGAATAAGAGAGGAAACGAAATAGCTAAAGACACTCCCTAAACCCGGGTCCAAACAGGAAACGGAGTAGTTAAAGACAAAAATTAAACCCGAAAATTTGAAGGAAATGAAATAGTTAAAGACCGTCCCTAAATCTGAGAACAATAACGCAGGAAAGGTAATGGTTAAATACAGAATACAGTCCTTAAATAGTTAAAGACACTCGCTAAACCAGAGAATAACAGAGGAAACTAAATAGCTAAAGACACTCCCTAAACCCAGGAACAAAAGAGGAAACGGAGTAGTTAAAGACAGTCCCTAAACCCGAAAATTTGAAAGAAATGAAATAGTTAAAGACCGTCCCTAAATCTGAGAACAATAACGCAGGAAACGTAATGGTTGAATACACTCCTTAAATAGTTAAAGACACTCGCTAAACCAGAGAATAACAAAGGAAACAAAATAGCTAAAGACACTCCCTAAACCCGGGAACAAAAGAAGAAACGGATAAGTAAAAGACTAAACCGGAAAACACGATAGAAACGAAATAGTTAAAGACAAATTAAAATTTAAATATATCTAAGTCGAATTCCACAAACTTTAATGAGCGTAAAATTACAAATGGAACATTTTTCGGCAGAACACTACTGCCATCATCATTTTTTAAATTTTTTAAATTCTTTAAGGGCTGGATTTAAGAACATTCTTCTGGTTTAGTTAAAGACAGTCCCTAAACTTGAAAAATTGAGGACAATGAAATAGTCAAAGACTGTCCCTGAATCTGAGAACAAAAGAGGAAACGGTTTAGTTAACCGTCCCTAAACCCGAAAACTTGAAGGAAATGAAATAGTTAAAGACCGTCCAGGTAGGTACATACAAATCATTGTCGATAATACAGAAATAACAGAAATTGCTTTTTGTACACGAATACATTCACATTGTCAATCAAGAAAATATACGAAAAGGCCTTCAAGTCATACCGGTTGTGTTGTATAAGGTATACCTACGTATAAGTATAATATTTGCGCCTTTAATGCACGTGGAGGATTGCCACAAATTTCGTAACACATTCGCCGGGTTACGGTCCAGAACTTAGCCCGCGTACAGAAGTTTCACTTCATAAACCGGGTGGCACTTTTAAAAGTTTAAACTTTACCGCGACTATGATTACTTTTGTCCGCAACTCTTGTAAATAAAACGCACATTCTTGTAACCCGACAAAATTAAATAATTACGTTATGTATGTATCATGTATTAGTACTGCGACGACGGCGCGAGGGCACCGGAAGCGGATGATCTCATCTGTCTGGGAACAATAATTGGAATGACCACATATGGTAACGGCATTGATCTAGAACAATGCACAGACCGTGAGAACGTCTGGGAATGATTGTTCACATAAGATGCTCTCATCAGCCGAGAAAGTTCTGTCGCACTGATGTCATAGTATACGACGCTCGCCCAAAGAGGATGATGTCATCCTTGAAGAATATTCGGTCAATAACGGGACAATGTGTACTGGAAGTCGGTCGGCGTGTTATCATGAAGAAGTAAATTTGTACATAGAAAAACGTTAATTTTTAATAAAAGTTTCCAACCAGAAAGTGACATGCTTTTATACCTGTTATTAAACTTAAATCTACTTAAAACGAACATACCCTAATAGCGCGAGCGCCAAACTACATTATTCCACTAACTAACGACTCGCGACTCAAAGTGTAAAAAACGCAGAATCGCGAGAGCGCGGAAGTGGGAGGGCCGAACGGTAGACAGTATAAAGGTAGCGGTCATCATTGGTGGGAATCCCGGAGGCGTCGTGCACCAAGACGGCGGCGTCGTGAAACCAGGCGGTGGTCGTGTGGCGTGAAACCCGGCGTCATCTTCGGCTATCCTCTAGATGGTGGCGCAAGGACTGATGGCCAGCGTCGGAACGCTGACGTCCAGCGTAGCTGGTGCTCCGGTGGGTCGGTGAAGTCGGCTGGTACTCGCTACTGGGGGCTACAGGGTGATAGATCTCCACCTGCGAAGAAGTCTTCTTTGACCTGCGGTTCTGCCGCTTCTTCTTCCGCTTTCTGCCGGTGTTGCGGTCGACCTCTGGCAGAACTCTTGCTGCCGTGGTTTGCTCAACGTAGAGGTAGCCCATGTCGCCGCTGTAGTCGTTCGCTCTTCGACGTCCCCTCGGTCCTCCAGGTGTCGTCAAAACCTCCCTGGGACGTTCTCGATGGATTGGAGGAGGTAGGTGACGCACGCTCTGTGGACTTGTTCTTCGCTACCTTCCCGGCGGATGTAATTGCTGACGTTTTCGCTGACGTCTTCGATGAAGTTCTCAGGGTAGTTGCCGAAGTACAAACTTTTCACGTAGAAGTTTAGAAAGTACACCGGAGCGGCGGTATCGTCCTCCAGGTCTTCGTAGATGTACTCCTCTCCGGGTTCTTGTTGTTCCACCTGAGGTAGTCTTCGCATGCGTCGACAAAGGTCTCTCTCGGGGTACGCCCCGAAGCGTAGGCGTGATGGTGGAAGGCCCATAGGTTCCATCGTGGTTTCGTCGGACCTGGTGGTACTTGGTGGTGTCACTGGTGGTTGTTCAACCTTCGGCGAAAGAAAGGTTGCTTCCCGAAGTTAGAACCCAGTTGGCAAGGCCCGTACATGGTTGTAAAGAGAATCAAAGATCACCTGGATCGTTTGGCACCCTACTCCGGGACAAATCAACAGGATTTATACCTGTTTCACAATGATGTTAATGTTAGGATGGTAATGTTAACGTAATATTTAGAACCTTAATAAAAAGATGAGATTGTTCACAATGATGTTGACACCAATGGTAATGTTAAAGAGTACGTAACCCTGAACATAACATCATGTTAGAAAGCAAAAATATTTTAAATCCTACCATCACTCTTAACATTGCTGTCCTGCGCGCATGCGTCGAGCGAGATTTTTGGCAAGTTTGTGGAGGCGAAATTTGAAAGAAACATGATTGACATTGAATTATTAATCGAATTAACGCAAAATCACCCATATCTTTATGATAAAAGCAGACTGTTTTCAACAATTTAATAATTGTGATTTACTTAATACTTCTTGTGTAATAAAGGCACGACCATGTACAACATGGACTGGAGTGGACTGGACATGAACTCGTCAAAGCGTTTATTATTTGCGCTTTCAGTTTAGACTGTTTAGAGGTTATAGTCGACAACCTGTCAATTAATACAAAGCTCAAACATGAAAACCCTACAAATGTGAAAATAAAAACAAAAAATTCTCTAGTGCTAGTTAACATTCATTATGAACACGCAAGTCTTAACATTGTCATTACCACTAACATTACGTTAACGTTAACATCATTGTGAAACAGGTATAAAGCAAATTGTTCGGGACGAACAATCTTTAAAAGGGGGGCAGTGCGACGACCGCGCGACGGCACCGTATGCGGATGATGTCATCCGTCTGGGAACAATTATTAGAATGACCACATAATATCCAGAACAGTCCACAGACCGTGAGAACGTCTGGAAATGATTCTTTACATAAGATGCTCTCATCAGCCGAGAAGGTTTTGTCGCGCTGATGTCATACTATACGACGCTCGCACAATATTCGGTCGCGCCGAAAGGATGATCTCATTACTTTTATAATAGGAGGAATCGAGAACACCAGTAGAGGTATAAGAACGGAACAAACGACGGAACGGGACAGTGTGTACTGGAAGCATCGTAATCATGTCGGTCGGCGTGTTATCGTGAACAAGTAAATTTGTACATAGGAAAACGTTAATTTTTAATAAAAGTGGGTAGGTTCCGATTCGAGCAGTTGAGACGAGCGGACGTGTTTTACGGCGCTCGATAAGATAAGCGGATAAAAAGCGTAAAAAAGTGAAAAGGAAATAGAATGAAAAAAAAAAAAACAAGTGTGCCTTAGACCACATCACTGAAGTAAAACTTCATTTCGCTATTGTGAAAGTGCTCTTAATTTATGTAAGTTTATAAATGAAGCTAGAGAATCCTGAATTAATACCGTCTGCAGTATTGGATGTTTCAGTTTGTAGTCAGCGAAAAGCCGGCAATCTTGTGCAGCGATTAAGATATTTAAGTAGCGCAATTACATAAAAAACTGACGCACGCAATTGGCTGAGTGCACTGAAGCGTGAATCTAGAACCTAGAAGCCCGGGTTCGAATCCCGCTAAGGCAAACATTTTTTCTATGAATTAATTACTTCCGTTCGCTTCGCCCGATCACTCTTTTCGTAACGCTCTCGTCAGGCATTCAGCAGCTTACTCCCCAAGTCAAGTGTCCCTAAAGAAGTTTTACTTCAAAAAAGTGGTAGTGAGAACGAGAGAGAAGAAGATTACAAAATAAAAAAAGAAGAAGGACGAGAATCAGAAGAGAGGATTAATACCTTTAGGAAAAGTAAGAAGTTGGAAAGATCACCGCTTAAAAAGGCAATGGATGAGGAAATGAAAGAGATGCTGAAAAAAAATTATGGAGGATGTAGGGGAGATAAAGGAAGAGAATCGGAAGATGAGCGGGGAACTGGAACAGTTGAAAAGAAAAAAGAAAAAAATTGGAGGACTAAATGAAAGACCAGGAAAAGAGAGTGAGAAAAAAATTGTAGTAACGGGATTGGACGAAGAGGAATGCGAGGGCGAGAAGATACTGGAAAAATGGATGAAGGTTGAATTAGAGGTAGAAGTGACTGTGAGAGAGATGTATAAAATAAATGGAGGAAAAATGATTGTGGCGGAACTTGGGAGCTGGGGGGAAAAGAGGAAAGTTATGGAAAATAAAAGAAAACTAAGAGAAAAAAAAGAAAGAGAGTATATATAGAAGATGGTCTAACTGATCTAATTGTCACGCTCAAATCACTATATCGATTTGTCGCTTCTTTCTGATCGATTGTCGAGAGTAGATTCCTGTATCGGTTCTCGCCGCCGCAGCTAGATCGCGCCCGCGGCTAAAGTAGAATGCGAATTAACAGCAAAAGCAAGGGCAGAAAAAGATAGCAAAAAAATTTTTCACGGCAGATAATTCGCCATTTTAGGAGTGAAAAGTGCTTCCATATTTCGTTCGTGAAACCCTTATTAATTACACCCGAGTGGGTGGATATTTTTCACGACGAATAAATATCATCGCTTTCTTTGTGAAAAGGCGGTTTGAGTTCGCATATGCGGTTTTGAGGAACACTTGAAAACTCCACTCTTCGCAGAACTACGCAAAAAATTACTAATTGCTAGGTGAGCCGATTTCCTTTAATTTGCTGTAACTCACATCTTTGTCTCGAATTAGTTATCGAAGTCAATCGAAATCAATCGAAGTCAATCTAAGTTGAATCGAAATCAAGGCAAAGAGCGAGAAGGCGATATCCCCAGGATAACTCCCAGATACCTGGACCAGGGTTCTCTCAGAGTTGAGCGCTTCAAACCTGTGAGTTACTTTTTATCTCTGTCGTCAACCGCCGAGGTCTCCTGAAGTCAGCGTCCAGCTGGTTAATCCTTCCAGCTGCGTGGAACATCAGCTTCACTTTGAGAAAGGGCTTCACCCAGTGTTATCAAATATTTAAGGGCTTCACCCAGTGTTATCGAATTTTTAAGGGCTTCACCCAGTGTTATTAGATTAGAAAGGGCTTCACCTTTTGTAAGGCCGAACACGCTGCAGTCTGTGAAGCTACACAGTCACCTTATTTGTTCATTTCACATATTTAAGTTGAGATCCTAGTTGGTGGATTAATTTTATTTTGTTTGTATATTACCCGACGAAATTAAAGTTCTGTTTTTAGAGCCTAAACCCACGACCGCTTTTTATTTTTTTGTTCATCTTCTGGTGGCGTGAGTAGGTCCCAGGTAGCTTACTCCGCAAGAGTCAAAATTATACCTGGTGGCGCACACGGGCAACCTCAATTTTGTTATTTATTTCTCTTCACTGAGCTAGGCGGTGAAAATTGTGTAACGTCAGCCAGAGACGTGACATAATTAAGTGGCGCCCAACGTGGGGCTCGAACCCACGACCCTGAGATTAAGAGTCTCATGCTCTACCGACTGAGCTAGCCGGGCTACTTTTCCTCAGACCTTAACAACCCGTGTCCAATTTGGTCACTCCAAACATCCTCCGGTCTAATGGATCAGTCTACCCTCTCGGCCGACCAACTACTTGTTTTGAATAATTTGCTAGGCTTACAAAAACAACTCCAGCCTAAGCCTCTTTGAAAAGTTAAACAATTTCAGCATGTTATCGATGTACAGCCAGAGGTTAGACCGATAAAGCAAAGGTACTATCCTGTTTCACCTGCAAAGCAGAAGTTGATTAATGCAGAGTTGGAGGATATGTTAAGAGACGGGATTATAGAACCTTCTCAAAGTCCGTGGTCGTCGCCTGTGTGCATGGTTCCCAAGAAAGGAGGCACCTATCGTTTTTGCGTTGATTATCGTAAATTGAATTCTGTCACTAAACCCGATGCATATCCCCTCCCTCTCATTAATTCGATACTAGAACAATTACGCGATTGCCGATATATGAGTTCCATCGACATCAAAAGCGCGTTCTGGCAAGTGGAAGTCGCCCCACAGAGTCGTGAGTTTACTGCATTTACCGTCCCCGGACGAGGTCTTTATCAATTCAGGCGAATGCCTTTCGGCTTGATAAACTCACCGGCCACGTGGCAACGAATTATAGACTCCGTTCTAGCTGCTGATCTTCAGCTATACGTATTCGTATATTTAGACAACATAATCGTCATCGCGCCAGATTTTCAGACGCACCTGCGTATTTTGACACTCATATTCACGCGATTGCATGAAGCAGGAATAACGATTAATTGGGATAAAAGTCACTTTTGCAGATCGCAGTTACGATATTTAGGTCATGTTATTGACGGAAAAGGTCTTAGACCTGACCCCGAAAAAGTGGAAGCCATATTAAACATCCCAGAGCCTAGAAATGTCCCAGAAGTCCGCCGATTCGTTGGCACGGCTAGTTGGTACCGACGTTTTGTACCAGATTTTGCGTCTATAATGGCCCCTTTGTCCAAATTAACACGTAAGGGTGTTCCCTTCAATTGGACTCAGAAATGTTCTAGCGCCTTTTGTAAAGTCAAAGAACTTTTGGTTTCAGCTCCAATTTTAGCTTCTCCTAACTTTTCGCTTCCTTTTTCCTTACAATGCGATGCTTCCGCATATGGACTGGGCGCAGTCCTAACCCAATCTTTCGATGACGGTGAAAGACCCGTGTGTTATTTATCGCGTTCGCTCACTCGCTCAGAACGACATCTTTCTACCACCGAGAAAGAGTGCCTTGCAGTTATCTGGTCCGTCGAGAAACTCAGACATTATCTTGAGGGAGTCCCGTTTGTGGTGATAACCGATCACCATAGTTTGTTGTGGTTAAATCGTTTGAAGGATCCTCAAGGTCGTCTAGCTCGATGGGCATTACGCTTGCAGCCTTATAATTTTGAAATTAAACATCGCCCGGGAAAGTAACACATTGTGCCAGACATGTTGTCCCGTTCTGTTCCAATAGCAACATTATCTGATGCAGAACAGTCTTTTTCGAATACTAAAGATTTTTGGTATCGGCATCTATGCCAGAAAGTAACAGATAATCCTTTGAAATTCCCACAGTATCGCGTCGAGAATGAGCAATTATTTAAGTATACGGAATGTAAGATCCCTAAACTGTCACAGGAGCACGATTACTGGAAACGTGTAGTTCCAAAAGACCACCGTAAGGATATCATGAAACGCTGTCAGGACGACGTCACTTCCGGTCATGTCGGAATTTTCAAAACCTATCAGAAAATTCGTAGATCTTATTATTGGCCAAAGATGAAAGCTGACATTTGTAGATACGTCAATGCCTGTAACGTATGTGCTCAGCACAAGATGGAGCAAAAAGCCCCAGCAGGTCTGATGGGAAAACGTAATCATCCGACCACCCCTTGGGAAATGATTAGTCTCGATTTCATCGGTCCTTTTCCCCGTTCCGCTCAAGGCTATACCTCTGCCTTGGTAGTGACTGATTATTTTACTAAGTACGTACTTATCTTCCCGTTACGCACGTCAACGGCAAAGACGCTCGTCAAACATGTCGAGGAACACATAATTTTAGTGTACGGAACTCCGAAAGTCTTGATCTGTGACAATGGTACTCAGTTGGACAGTAAACTATTTCGTGATTTATGTACCAAATATCAGGTAACCTTTCAATTTACACCTGGTTATTATCCTCGCGCAGACCCTACCGAGAGAGTAAACCGTGTCGTTAAAACCATGATATCAACGTATGTTAAATCCGATCATCGGCATTGGTCCGATAATCTTGCAGCCATCGGTTGTGCCATTCGCACTTCTTGTCACGAGACCACAGGTTACAGTCCCTACTTTGCCAATTTCGGTCGCGAATACAAATCTCTAGGTAGTGAGTACAGCCATCCTCTCACGCCGACCGACGTTCGTTTAGAAGTTGAAGTTGAAAGACGCAAAATAGGCTTTCAAAAACTATACAAAGACATCTCTGACAAGTTGCAAATAGCTCACGAGAAAAACAAGAGGACCTACGATCTTCGTAGGCGCCCTGTAGAACTTCGACCTGGTCAACAGGTATGGCGCAAAAACAAGAGCTTGTCTGACGCCAGCGCTCATTACGCTGCAAAACTCGGTCCTAAATTTATCGGTCCATTCGTTATCTCTCGGAAAATAGGATACTGTACTTATGAATTGGTAGATGAAGCAGGCAATAAGAAAGGCATATGGCACGTACAAGACCTGAAACCTGTAAATGAGGTTTATGAACCGTTTGACGTACCCTAGCGTTTTATCTCTCCTTCTCTGTCTCTTTGGTAATGACCGCTATGTATTAGGTTTTCGTTGTCGGTTCGGTAATCTCGAGATATCGAATCGAATCTGCTCTATCGTGGGGGCATACAGAATACCTCGATACTGATTCTGGTTGTGGTAAGAGTCCACTAAAAGACGCTTTCCGACTGATATCGTCAGACGTTTAACATCTGAACCCGTCGAATCACTTTTTGGATTTTGAGAGATGAGTTTCTTTGCTAGGCTAATCTTTGTTATCGTCAACGTTTCCTGTCGCGTTATATTATTGTTAGTGAAGTCATGTAAGGATTGGTGGCAGCTGGTTCTATCTCGTTTCGTTGCGGGTGTCGCACTTTTTTTGTTAGGCTATGCTTTTGGTCCTCATGACTCTCCAGTTTAATTTTCCGATTAGTCTTGTTATATCATTGTTAAGTTGTGGCTATGTAAGTACAGGGGTAGATGTCTTTCTTTTCTTGTGCAGTGTTGCGTTTTGTATGACATCTTTATCCTTGCCATTAACGCGCACCCGTAATCCCTATTTCTACATTTTCATTTCGCGATTATGACCTCTCACCGTTTTGAGGTATTGCTCGAACCACATTTTAAGTTGTTTCATTATGAGTTCTGGTAACTCAGCGTTTTGCGTTTCGAGTGTGGAACTCGCGAGTTGATTCGAGCTATCTCAAAACGGGACGCTTTGTAATAACCCGATTCGTTTCAGTAGTTTTAAGTTGATCACGGATCCTTCAGATCTTTTTTTTGGTTTTGTGCAACCTAAATGCACTAGGGTTTTATGGGAAATCCTTGGGCCTCACCCTAAACATTCTTAGCTTTTCAGTTTCCTTTATCCTTTCATTCGTTAACTTTCACCCACATTTCGCTTGACGTTTACATTTTTTAACCTATGGTTCACTTTCCTCCAATGGGCACTAAGGTAAAGAAGAATTCCCGTTGGAAATTTTTCTTTTGGAGGAAAAGGGGGACTTGTCACGCTCAAATCACTATATCGATTTGTCGCTTCTTTGTGATCGATTGTCGAGAGTAGATTCCTGTATCGGTTCTCGCCGCCGCAGCTAGATCGCGCCCGCGGCTAAAGTAGAATGCGAATTAACAGCAAAACCAAGGGCAGAAAAAGATAGCAAAACAATTTTTCATGGCAGATAATTCGCCATTTTAGGTGTGAAAAGTGGTTCCATATTTCGTTCGTGAAACCCCTATTTATTACACCCAAGTGGGTGGATATTTTTCACGACGAATAAATATCATCGCTTTCTTTGTGAAAAGGCGGTTTGAGTTCGCATATGCGGTTTTGAGGAACACTTGAAAACTCCACTCTTCGCAGAACTACGCAAAAATTACTAATTGCTAGGTGAGCCGATTTCCTTTAATTTGCTGTAACTCACATCTTTCTCTCGAATTAGTTATCGAAGTCAATCGAAATCAATCGAAGTCAATCTAAGTTCAATCGAAATCAAGGCGAAGAGCGAGAAGGCGATATCCCCAGGATAACTCCCAGATACCTGGACCAGGGTTCTCTCAGAGTTGAGCGCTTCAAACCTGTGAGTTACTTTTTATCTCTGTCGTCACCCGCCGAGGTCTCCTGAAGTCAGCGTCCAGCTGGTTAATCCTTCCAGCTGCGTGGAACATCAGCTTCACTTTGAGAAAGGGCTTCACCCAGTGTTATCAAATTTTTAAGGGCTTCACCCAGTGTTATCGAATTTTTAAGGGCTTCACCCAGTGTTATTAGATTCCAAAGGGCTTCACCCAATACCTTTTGTAAGGCCGAACACGCTGCAGTCTGTGAAGCTACACAGTCACCTTATTTGTTCATTTCGCATATATAAGTTGAGATCCTAGTTGGTGGATTAATTTTATTTTGTTTGTATATTACCCGACGAAATTAAAGTTCTGTTTTTAGGGCCTAAACCCACGACGCTTCTTTTTTTTTTGTTCATCTTCTGGTGGCGTGAGTAGGTCCCAGGTAGCTTACTCCGCAAGAGTCAAAATTATACCTGGTGGCGCACACGGGCAACCTCAATTTTGTTATTTATTTCTCTTCACTGAGCTAGGCGGTGAAAATTGTGTAACGTCAGCCAGAGACGTGACATAATTAACAGCGATAGGCAACAGAAGAGCGACAAAAATACAGCGGGTGAAAGTGGGTTTGAAAAAGAGATTGATAGAGGGAAAAGGGCTTAGGTGGAACGAAGAAAAGGGGGAGTTAGATACAGAAATTTTTTGAATAAGAGCACAAGAAAAAGACGACAGGGCAAAAAAGGGAAAACGAATACGGAGAGGAATAAAGGAGAAAAGGAGCAAATAAGAATAGTATTCTGGAACGTAGCGGGAATAAAAAACAAGGAGAATGAATTTTGGGTGTATTTGAGAGAATTTGACGCAGTGGGAATGGTAGAAACGGGGGTGGAAGGAAAGGGGTGGGAAAAATTGGAAAAGAGAATGCTGAAAGAGTTTAAGTGAAAATGTCAATATGCAGAGAGGGAAAGCAAGAAAGGGAGAGCTAAAGGTGGGATAATAATGGGGGTGAAAGAGGGACTGGAAGGAGAAGATGGAACTGAAGCAAAAGAAGAAAGAGGGATTATGGAAAGAACGGTGAAAAGTAAACAGAGAAAATAGAGAATTGTAACAGTGTACAGCAGAAGTATGAAGGAAACGAAGAGAATAATAGAAAAGCGAGTAAAAGAGCAAGAAGAAGGAACTTTGGTGAATGGGGGGATTTTAATGCAAGAATTGGGGGAAAAGAAAGACGGATAGAGGAGGAACAAGAAACAATAGAAGGAAGATCAACAAAAGATGGAACAGAAAACGCAGATGGGAGAGTACTGATTAGCTTAGTAGAAGAAAGAGGGGAGACAGTTATTGATTATGTTATGGTAAATGAAGAAGCATGGGATGAAATAGAGAAATTCAAGGTGGGAGAAAGAACGGAGTCAGACCCCATGCCCTTAGAGGTGAAGACGAAAGGAAGAGAGAAAGATAGAGGAAGTGTGAATGAGCTTAGAAGAAAAATTGTGAAGAATATTTGGACGGAAGAAGGAAAAGGAAATTATAGAGCAAGACTTTGGGAGGCAAAATACGAAGAAACAGAAATAAACAAAGAGGTGAGGGAAATGAGCGATAACATAAGAAAGGCAACAGAAAAAAAAAGAGATAGAGATAAGAGAGAAGGTGGGGTCGTGTAAGAACGAGTGGTAGGATAAAGAATGCAGGGAAAGGAAGCAAGAAGCAAGATGGGAACTAAGAAATTGGAAAAAAGAAAAAGCAACCAAGGAAGAGTACAAGAGAGCACGCAAGAGTTACAATTTAGTATGCAAAGAGAAGAAGCAAAAGAAACGGATGAAAGAAGAGCTAAAGATTAAGGGTATAAAGACGGAAGAAGAGGTATGGAGATACATAAATAAGAAAAGAAAGAAAAAGAGAGAGAGAGTGAGTGATGGAATTACTATGGAGGAATGGATAGAGTACTTCAGTGAGCTGCTGGGGGGTGATGAAAACAGACAAGAAAAGGAAAAGAGAGATCAAAGAGTGGAAGAAATAGAAGAGATAACAAGAGAAGAACTAGAGCAACAACTAAGAAAACTGAAAAGAATGGATGGTATTCAGAATGAAGCGTGGATATATGGAACGGAAAGGGGAGTTGACAGGTTAAAGATAATGAATGGAGTGTGGAAGGGAGAGGGATTCCCCCAAGAGTGGAAGGAGGGAATAATATGCCCCATATATAAGAAAGGAGAAAAGGATACAATCAGTAATTATAGGGGGATCACTTTCCTCAAAACAGCATATAAGATATACGCGATGATTGTGGAAGAGAGGCTGATGAAGGAAATGAATGAGAAGGGGGTGTTACCAGATGGACAGGCGGGATTTAGGAAAGGTAGAGGGACCATGGATAATGTATATATCTTGAATCACATAGCAAGAAATGAGATAAAAAAGAGGGGTGACAAGATATATGCATTCTTTGTGGACTTGAAGGCGGCTTTTGATAATGTTTAAAGAGATTTACTGTGGGAATGCTTGAGAAAGAGAGGGATAAATGAGCATCTGGTAACAAAAATAGAAGAGATATATGAGGAGACGATAAGTAAAGTGAGAGTGGATGGAATGGTGAGTGAATGTTTCAAAACTTATAAGGGAGTAAGACAAGGTTGCCCACTAAGCCCCAGCCTGTTTGCAGCTTTTATTGGAGATATAGAGGAGTTGTTCAGGAAGGGGCAGGCAGGGGGGGTTGTAATGGACAAAGAAAAAGTGTGGTCTTTAGCATATGCGGATGATTTGTTGGTGCTAGCGAGGGAGGAGAAAGGCATGAAAGAAATGATAGGAAACATGCAGAAATATATGAGGAGGAAAAAGTTGACGGTGAAAGTAGAGAAATCCAAGATGATCCAAAATGAAAAGGGGGAGGTAGGAGAAAAGTAAATGAGTGGAGATGGGAGAAAGAGAAAATTGAAGAAGTGAAAGAATTTAAGTATTTACGTTATGTGATGAATGAAAGAAACACATCAACACCACATGTGAGAGAGTTAGTGAAAAAAGCAAATAAGATAATAGGAGCTGTATGGGGAACAGGTGATGATGTTTGATAGTTTGGTGGAAAGCGGGATGATGTATGGAGCGGAAATACGGAGATGGAGAGAGCAAGAAAGATTGGAAGGGGTGCAAGGAAAATATATGAAATGGGTGCTAGAGGTAGAGAGAGAGACACCGGGGTATATAGTGATGGAGGAAACAAAGAGAGATGGAATAAGAATAGAAGCAGGAAAAAGAGCTTTAAGATTTGAGGAGAGAGTGATCGAGAGAGGAGAGTGCAGAATTTTGCAAGAGCGTTTGAAAGAAAAAAGGAAAGAAATAGGAAAGTATGCAGGTGCGGAGATAGAAAGAATGCGAAAGAGAGGTAGAGTAATGACAGATGAATTAGTGCAGAGAGATAGAGATGTGCAAGTGCAGGAAAGAAGAACGAGAATTATGGAGTCTAGGTACAATGGGAAGTATGAAAAAATAATAACGGAAGAAATGCCAAAGTACTTAGGAAAAGAGAGAGTGATAATGTGATAATAGCAGGATTTAGATGTGGAAATGAGGAGAGAGAGAATAAATATTGGAGTGAGGATAATAATAGAGTATGCAGGATGTGTGGAGAAAAAAAGGAGACGATAGAGCATTTGTTGGAGGAATGCGTAGAATTGAGAGGGAGAGATGAGAGTAGAGAAGAAATTTTCAATGAGGACGGAAGAGGGATCGAATGGATGAGGAAGGTTGAGTGGAGAAGAGGGACAATAAGTGGGAAGGGATAAAAGCTGCTACTTTATAGACCTGTAAAGGTAATAACTACGTTGTGCCCACGAAACTACGCCCGGTTCAGGATATGTTACAGTATGTTATCCCGGCGCATCCACCAATTGAAATAAAAAAATAGTGTTTTTTGTTTATTTCAAAATTAGAGGTAAACACGCATCTATTTTGTGAACCAATTAAATTTAATTTGGAAATATAATATAAAATTACAGTTCATATATCAGTTTAGAAATATTTTATATTATTTCCGGTATTTCGTTGTCTCAATCACCCTGTATGTTTTTATACCCTTTATCTTAAAAATGTTACGAATTCTTGACGGAAAGCATTGTTTTGTGGCCCCATATAAGAAAGAACACCAACTAATTGTAGAAACGGGAGATCCATGATTTCCGTCTCGGACAAATTGGGCGAGACTAATATATGCAAATTGCCATATTAAAATTTTCTCAAGTTTCTGTGCGAGTTTTTGTAATTGCCGCGTGTTCTATTAGTGTAAGCAAATCGCATTATCTCCGAAAGAGTACGTGTTTCTTCTCAGACAAAGTGGTCTCGAGTTGCTTGTTAATTTCAGCAGCTCCAAGAGGACATTCGTCTAAGTCAGCCCTTCTGCCGCCTCTGAAAAACTGAGTAATCAAATTAAAACAAAAAGACGACATCTTAATTCGCGGATTAAATGTTTAACTTTTGGGAGGCGGAGAGCCAGACTAGGAGCGGAGATATTTTGTTTTGCTCGAAATTCTAACTAAAATTCAACGTTTGGACGCATTAAGATTTTTTTAGATATCATCCACCCGTCCGACGCAGTCCTCCTTTTGAATACAGATATAAATGTGTTTGTCTTTCCCAAATCCAAATAAAACACGGCAAAGTGTTTACTATAGGGATCAAGCCCCAGTGGTAGTGCAAACCGGTACCTGTTGCAACCCTCAGGAAAATCTAAATCTAAATTTACAAAGAAACAAATGCAAAAAAAGACGAGGATTACAGTTAATCCTTTGGAGCTTAGCAAGGAAGAATGTAATCAGTTAGTGGTGTGGCCGACACGAAAAAATGAGCCAAGGAAACTAAATTATTCGCAAAGGCTAATGAAATTTTTCTGTTAATTACGTAATTAAACGCCTGTTAATGTACTGCGTTTCATCAACTCAGCTGATAATTTATTGAGGGCGAGCTTTTAAAAAAGCAAGCGGACGATGAAATTTTTGCAGCGATAAATAAAACGGTAAGGAGTCAAGATATTCACACAGGTTTTGTTGTTGTAAATGGCATGTGTTATTTTGACAAGCTACAGCGACTACCTAGTCATTAAGGGGAACTGAAGTATTTTTTTTATTTTCAGTAATTGCCTTAAGACATGCAAGGAACAGACACTCAAGGGAGAGAAATGGCTATAATTTTTACTTCTATGGAAGGTTGAAATTAGACAATTGTAACTATACCATTTTTTGTAATCCCTTGAATATGTATACCAACTTGCGTTGCAATATAATTCACAATAATGTTACAGCCATCATAGCAAATAGTTCTGATTCGAAATACAGATTTTGTCAATAATGACTGTATTATATATATGACAAAACGACTCTACGAAAAACGACAGAAATTTTGCACATTCTTAAAATGTGATTCTCGCTTCTGCAGCTCCCTGCTATAAAGTTCCCTCGTCACACATTAATTGTCTCAAAAAGCAAACTTTGAAATGGCGCCACTTGACAAATTGGATCTACGAGTCGCAACTTTACCGCCCGACTTTCTTATGAATCTATAAATGCCGGATGAAAATTCCGTTAGCTGAGACGCCCTTTGCTGTCTTTAAAGCGAATTCTTCACTAACTAGAGCAAACCGCCGGAGTTATTAGACTTGCAGTGAGATATAGCCGCTGTAATTCACGGAGATCCTATAACATAAAGCATTAGAATCGTGAACTTATTGCTATGAAATATCGCTATATCTACTGCAGTAGTAAAGTTCCAAATTAGGAAGAAAATTATTACCTTGGAGCTTTAGAGCTGCGCCTAATGTACTCGATCCGACACGTATTTATACAATTAAAACGTCTCATTATAAGCGAGCCGAATTTGTCGGCCGCGGATAATTACTAATAATTTAAATTGGTATAACACACGTACTGACGGCCTCATTCAGCTCAATTAATTTACAGCAAATCCTCCCAGGTAATCATAATAGCTTTGGAGTTAGAACCAATAGGTGTACTATATTATCGAGAAATAATTAAATTATCTCATGGAGGCGTGTTGTATAGGGGAAGCCTTTGCTACGGATATGTGCGTCAACAATAATCTAATCAAAATGTTTTCAGCTGTGTTTATATAAATTAGTGCGTGTCAGAGTCTGTATGTGCATATCGATTATCATTTTAATCTACGTGTAATTACGGCGGATGTCTCCACACTTTGTCAATTTGACGTTTTAGAGTAATACATTATTGAACATTCATATTAATAAACAGTGTTCTACTAATTTGGGGGCTCAACCGGGATTCGGATCGGAATCAAAAAGTGTCTGGTGTGAAAAGCGTACAGTGGTTATCTACGAAGTAAAAAACTGTTCAGTTGTGTGGTGCAAGTGCCACTAAGCCAACAAGTTGAGACGAATCGCTGCGTGATTATACGAAATCTACCATTAAGACAAATAATCCTGTCCCAAATACCATCATCGTGCTATGCTACAATTGTGGTTACTAAGGTCACAGATCAAACGATTGTTAGTCAAAAAACCTTGGAACCAAATGGTTCAAATGCAACGAGTTTGGACACAAGGCAAATACCTGCAAAAGATTATCACCAAAGACTAGGGTCGTCTGAATTAACAAGGACTCAAATAACCTTTAATGGCACAAAGACGCAAAAATGGCGATATGACGTTAAAAAAATGTAGGTGCAACCACCAGGGCAGAACCAGCCAGCCACCTTTCTTTGAACGAGAAGTAGTAGATCGTCATGTAGAAGAGTGGATTAATAACGGAGAGTAGTCGATTCAAGTAGTTGTTGCAAAGAAAAAGCGGAGAATTTAGAATCTGCATTGACTACAGAGATATCAACCGAAATATTTTTAAGGATAGTACCCCTACCTCTAATAGAATACCAACCTCATAAGCTCCAAAATACCCGTGTTGTCAGTACGATTGATCTGAAAAATTGTTTCCCGCAATACAATAGTTTGTCCTAGTGTAATGTGATTTCCGGAACAGTCATGACAAAAAGTGTTCGTGAGAGTTAGACGAAGTCTACAAAAGAAAAAGAGACGAAGGAGGAGAATCGGAAGAAAGGATTAACCCCTTTAGAAAAAACAAAATACGAATGTAGAGAAATCCAGAAATGGGGGTGAGAAAATTGAAGAAGTAAAAAGTTGTGATAACTCCCCTTTACATTACCGCCACTTTTTAAATTTGAACATGAAATGTCAATGACGTCACCAAACGTCAAATTTGAAAATTTGAAACAAACCGCGAACTTTAAAGGTTGGCCAGTGATCGTCAGACAATGAAAGAAAAAGCGGAACCCTACGTTGTGTTATTTTTTTGACAAGACAAAGCAATGGCGGGACATTCAAACTTACCCAAACGAAACAAACCCAAGATTCTTTGGTTTTAAAGTTTTAGTCATTTTGTGTATTGGAGTGTTTGCGATTTCGTACTGTGGTTAAGTGAAGCTTTAGTGACTTCGTATTAAATTGGTAACAATGCAATTTGATAATGTTAACAATAATGGTTCGAGTACTAAATTACAACTGACCATTTCCAATGATTTCAACAATTTCACAATTCAGTTCTTCAGGAAAATTGCAAACAATAATACAATTTAACAATTTTGGTGTACATTATGAGTGAGGTTCAGTCAGCTAATTTTATCCCACCTTGAGCTTTTCAAGTTTACATGTACGGAAAAGCGTAATAAAATATACAGTAACACAACGTTTTCAACGAGGCGCAACAAAACTACAACATGCACAAAGCAAAGACACTAGACTTCCCGGTGTCTAAACTAGCTAGATATCGTTTACATGCAGACGGCGGAATCGGAAATCGCAAGGGGGCGCAACATAGCATAAAAAGATAGCACCTTTCAGAACCACAACATTAGGCTTCGCGCTTTGCCGCTATTTGCCCTTCTGTATTCAGTTCTTATTCAGTGTTGGTTAATTCAAGTCAACAAAGACAAAATAGCTTTTCACTGACCGCAAGCTGCAATGCTTCAATGATTTATCCAGGTTTGAATAGCAATAGTGGATATTATTTAAGCAAGATCTGAAACAACTAAAGAGTGACTCTTTATCTAGGAATTTCTAGTATGCACGTGGAACAAACATGCATTATGTTCAGTATGACAGAGAAAAATAGATAGAATAAAAAGGTTACCTGTAAATACTTCGGGCGGCACAACACATTGTTAACTTAAATTCAACCGATTCTTCTGGTCGCGTTAATGTTCGATAGTGTAATTTAAACATAGAACAGGGTCAGACCAATTGAGCCATCTCTTCGCACCTATTTATAGAACAGAGAAACCCCTGACTTCAGTCATTGAGAGTGATATTGAAATAGCTTGCTGAGAGGTTATCCAACGTTCTTCTGTCTTATCAAATGAATATACGCGCTACTACCCGTCTGCAATTCTAACTAACACAATAATTTGTGTAAGAATTTGTGGTTTAATTTTACAGATTTTTTTGCCGATAAATTTATTGAGGCGGCGTAGCATAACTGAAACTTGGCTTTAGAACTTTATTCGTGTTGTAGCCATGAGCTGTCGTTTGAGCCGAACTTATCAGACAAAAACTTCGGGCTGTTTACATCGTTATAAATTGGAATAAATTAAAGTGAAGGTTACTAAGCACTTGAAATAAAAAATGCCAGTCTGCAAGCACAAGGATAAGAAACGACCAATAGCTGGTAGAGTATCTCAAGAAGAGACGTCAAAAAACTAAATGACGACAGAGAATTGCTCAGTTTCGGAGACAGAACGGGAGGAAAGACAGTGCCCAGTAAACACATGCACGTTGTTTTAACGTGGAAAAGCCGTGTATGTGGTTTATTGTTGAAAATATCACGTTATATTTTGGTAATACCTTCAACGTTATTTCAACGTATTTTACGTAACGTAAATTCAACGTTGATTTACAATAAAATAATGACTACGTATCTACAAATTACGACAATTCAACGTTAAAAAATTACGTTATTTTTAAATATTATATATGACGCAATAAAGAAAGAAAGGTACATAATGTTGATAAAATAGAAGTTATTTTCCATCTGCAGTTCTGACGTTGGTTTCTCGTGAAATTTTTACATTAAATACACGTGTTTTTCTAGTGCCATATAGGCGTGTTTGTCGTCGTTTATTTTTCGTGAAATTCTTACATTAAGTACACGTGTTTTTCTAATCAAATAAAAAATAAAAATACCTAAGGATTGAAAGAGTTCCAGCAGGGTATAAAAAATCACCATGGTGTAGCCCTATAGGTTTTTGGGTTTAAAAGGAGGTTTTTCAATTTACTTCCCTTATTCTTTTTATTATTGTATTTTACTTTACCTCAATTTAGTTTTTTTTTATAAAAAATCATGTTAAAAATACATATTTATTATTTAAATCATAACTTAAATCAAATTATATAAAATAGAAAAGAACGAATGGCGGTGAAGTCTAAATTATTATTTTTGACTATTATTTCTCGTTAAATTTTAACATTAAATACACGTGTTTTTCTAGTCATCTATACTACAAATAAAAACGCATTCGAGGCGTGTTTTGGCGCCGTTTACTTTTCGTGAAATTTTCACGTTAGGTATACGTGTTTTTCTAGGCAAATAAACACTAGAAAGAACGTATTCCATATCATATTATTAGGCGTGTTTTGTGGTCAAGTTTATAAGTCACTAAGGGGTTTCAAAGATAAAAATGATGATTTTAAAATACATAATGTATAATAATCCTACTTAATTTATATTTTTTTATTTGAATAACGATTAAAATCAAATATAGAAGCATAGAAAGGAATTAATGTGGGTAAAATATGAGTAATTTTTGACGTTCAGTTCTGACATTAATGTTTCGTGAAATTTTTACAATAAATTCACGTGTTTATATAGTCATATAATTACATAGTACATTATTTATGTACTACAAAAGAACGCATTCCATTGGCGTCTTTTACAGATTCCATATGGGCGGTTTTTGCGCCAAGTTTAGAAGCCACTGTAAATTGTTTGTTGCTGGTTATAAAACATATGTACATTTTTTATTTGAATCACAATCATTTTAAATAAAATAGAATGGTTATAGAATTTAAAAGTAGAAACAATAGAAATATTTAGGCTAGCATTTCTTTCATAATTTTTACGAAACATGGTAACAACTAAGTTAGCTCTTGTAAACATTTGGCATCCCGAATTTTACCCAAACAACCTTGAAAGTTTGACGCTTTCTCGTGGTTGAAATGTTTTAGGATCATCTCGCCCGCCTAGTTCGCAATAGAGATGAAGAATCGCTTTTTGAGAATTCATACATATAATTATTCAAAAACAAAACAATTGTCTGGATCACTTTTGGTGGTAGATAACTACTTTTAATCAGTTTTCCGATTCACTGATCACCCTGATGATGCCAACATTGTTGGCGAAACGTGCGTCGGTATTTATAATAAAAATTGTTTTTGGTGTTTTAGGGAAAACTGATTAAAAGTAGTCATATAATTATTATTAAATTAAAATTTAAAAATAAAATTGACATTCCCTATTCTATCATGGTGTTAATGTTATAAAAAATTACAAAAGCTCTTTATCCCAACGGCAAAGAAATAATTCAATGTAGGTAGGTATATTTACTTACGTAGATAGGTACTTACAAATATTAATTTAAATGTGTTTGTTAAAGTTGAAAACAAAAATTAAGATCTTTAATTATTACGGTTAATCAACGAAATTAATGAATATTGGTAATGTCTGGTAATGTGAAACGCTGTGAAGTAAGGTGGTCAAAAGACTAGCGAAAAGATTAAAAATATAACAACGAATCTCTTTTGTGAGTCGTGTCGCGAAGTTTAAGTGTGTCTTTGACCGGAGAAGAGTTTACTGTTGGTCAGGGAATGAATAGTTTTTAAAAACGAAATTGAAAGCAGATATAATTACGGGACAATTTGAAACATACGTTGAGAAGTTTTACCGTTTAGGAGCTGGAATTTTGAGAAGAACGGATATTGGTTTATGATGGGGGCTGAAGGTTGAGGAACCGACGACGCGAGCGTAATTTTATTGTCGAAAATAAATAATAACAAGACGTATTATAGATCAGTACTATCATTGAATATCAATTCTCTAGTTAGAGTAGTTAGAGTATTGATATTCAATGGTACTATCAATGAAAATGTCTGCCTTATCGAATTTGTTTTGGCGGCAGACAAACATGCTGCTTCCAATACATTGAACTCGGCGAGCGGGCATCACTTTTTATTGCGCCTTGCAGGCCGAACGAAACGAAACCAAGGAACTCTTTCCAGATGTGTCATCTGTGCTTGGCCATTGCTTCGTTCGTTTTTGTTCATTTTTATTTTTTGTCTGAGATCGTGCAGTTCGTTTCGTTTACGTTTGCCATACCAAGTTTTGAGATTTGTGTAGCTTTCAAAAGTCCTAAAGGTAAGTAGTACAGTATTTTATTTAAAAGTAGTAACTAAATATACATTTTTTATGCATATTACTAACCAGAATTTAAATTTATTCCGCAAGTGTGCCGATTTTATGATTTTCGTCAAAAGTGGTAGTCCATGTGAGACCTGGCCGTCTTACAAGGTTTTTAAGATTTATTTTAAGACAGGTATATACATATATGATATTATATTTATGATTTTTCTAATTACATTTTTTTTTACTTTTGAGCTTCTTTGCAGAGGATTATGACACAGACGATAAAAAGCCCAAAACCTCATCAAGGAGATTGGGGAAACTGCAGAGGAAACAACTCATCAGTGGAAAGTCTCTCAAGATAGAAAGTTTTTGGCGATGAGTCTCTTTTTTTAATAATAATAATAATAATATCGTTTATTCCCAACAGACAGTTGTCCACAAAGGGAAACAACATACATATATACACAATTACAGAAAAAAGACTTCCTTACATTTCCATACAAAACCTAACTCACAAAAAATGTCAACACGGTCACAGATTTCATTGTAAATTCTAGAACAATTCAAAATAGGCGAATAAAAGTGTTGATTTGTTCTAGAAATAGGGATAAAAAACGTCTGTGGTCTCCTACTACCTATCCTTGGAACATGAAAATACAGCTTACTAAGCAGATGGGGGCAACTAATTGTATTATGCATGATTTTGAACAAAAATATGACAGCAGAAAAATTCCTTCTCAGGCATAAAGGTTGAAGATTAGATGTGTTGAGTAGCAAGTCTGACGGACAGTCAAAGGCAGGATAAACGCCGTGTTTTACATAAAACAGTCGCCTACAAAATTTCCTTTGCACACGTTCTAGCAGTAAAGTGTGGCAGTTGTTATGCGGGCTCCATATGACTGAGCAGTACTCTAACTTACTCCTAACTAATGCTGTGTAAAGTTTTAACAAACACTCCACACTTTTAAACCCAATTGTGTTACGATAGATGAAACCTAACAACTTAGCAGAATTTTTACAGATAAAATCTATATGCGGTACAAAAGACAGTGTAGGATCCATTATGACTCCTAAATCTTTGAATTGATGTACACGTTCTAAATAGTGATCATCAATGAAATAATTGTACATAATGGGCATGTGCTTTCTTGTGTAAGTCATATGTTTGCATTTGTTTTTATTTAGACATAGTTTGTTTCGCGCACACCATTCAACAAATCTCACCAAGTCCGCTTGTAAAGTTTGGCAATCAACAATGTTGTCAATGCGATTCACAATCTTTAGGTCGTCTGCATATACAAATACTGGACACTTAAAATTTTTTAGAGCATCATTAAAGTATATAATGAATAATATGGGACCTAAATTCGACCCTTGAGTCACGCCACTGTATGTCTCGTATTCCTTAGATCTAATGCCCTCATTCTCCACATACTGACTTCTACCAAGTAGCATCGACTTAAAAAGATTGATTAGACTATTACACAAACCATAACAACCTAGTTTATAAAGTAAAATATTATGGTTAACAACGTCGAAAGCCTTAGTGAGGTCAGTATATATCACATCAGCTTGTGACTTATTTTCTAATACATCAGTGACATAAGTAGTAAATTCACAAAGATTCGTCGCAGTAGATTTTTGATAGTAAGCGGCGTCGAACTGTAAACCTTGGAGAGGATTTTTGCTGTACCCCGACGACGTCTTATGCATCGCCAATGTCAGCATTTTCTCCAGCTTCAACATATCCTAGTAAATTGTGTCATTTTATATCATTTACGACAATCATATACCTAGTAAGGATTTTTTTATTTTTGCAATGGTCACTTATAGTTATTTCCTATAGTTTTTGAGGCAACTGTACTGCAAACATTGGCAAAACTGACCCAGCACGTCGAGCAACACACAATCCGAGTCATGAAAAACTGATTTAATTTAATTAGGACAATTAGCCCATAATAATTATTTTAGTTTTTTTTTATAATAATAATAATTTAGTTATAGTTATATAGTTTATAATATTAGTAGTACATAGTTGATATTATAGTTTTTAGTATATAGATAAATCTTTATTTGCCCTACGGGCTTTCTGATTCCTATACGTATACAAGTAAACTTAACAATTGTAATAATAAAAAGAAAACTAAACAAAATTCTCTATTTCTTTTCCCCTTCCCTTTCCATACCTTTTTCATCCATTTAAATTCCCTTCCATCTACATTCAGTATTTCCTCTCTTTCTTTCCTCTCTCTTTGTTTCATCTCACTGCACTCGTTCCACATATGCTCAATCGTCTCTCTTTCCTCATAGCACATTCTACACATTCTTCCTCCATCTTCTACCTAATACCTATTTTCCCTCTCTTCATTTCCGCACCTAAACCTCGCCATCATCTTTCTTTCTTTCTCGCTCTCCCTCCCCAAATACTTCGGTACTTCCTCGATCATGCATCTTCCGTACTTCCCGTTGTATCTGGATTCTCTAATTCTTTCTCTCCTCTCTTGTCTATCCGTATTCTTATCTCTTTCACTTAGTTCTACATTCTCCACATGCCTCAGTCTCCCTATTTCTTTGCTTGCATACCCATTCCTCTTGTAGTAATTCTCCCTATCATACTCCTCTGAATTCTTCTTTTTTTCTCTCCAGCACTCCTTTAGTATCCTACATTCTTTCCTCCCTTCCATCCTGTCTTCGAACTTGACCGTTCTTTTTCCCGCTTTCATTCTCAACCTATTCCTCTTGCATTTTTCTCTCACTATGTACCCTGGCGTTTCTCTCTCCACCCCTAGCACCCACCTCAGATATTTCTCTTGGACCCTCTCTATCTCCTCTTGTTCTTTCCATCCCCAGACCTCTGCCCCGTACAACAACACACTTTCAATAAAACTTTTAAACATCATCATTCTCCTTTTAAAATCGCTTCCCCACCTTCTCTCTCCTATTCCCCATACACCTCCTATCACCTTGTTCGCTTTTCTTGCCAGTTCTCTAATATGTGCCTTATCTGTGGCTCTTTCATTGAACACATACCCCAAGTATTTGAATTCTTTTACTTGTTCTATTACTTCCCCCTCTCACCTCCAGTCACTCTCTTCGTTCTTCCTCTTTCTCTTATTGAACACCAGCATTTTTGTTTTCTCTACATTCACTTCTAGTCTTTTCTTCTTCACATATTTTCCTAAACTCTTTATCATTTCCTTCATTTCTCTTTCACTCTTTGCCACCATTACCACATCATCCGCAAACGCCAGGCTGCACACTTTTTTTCTACCTACCACACACCCCCCCGCTTATGCTCTCTCTAACATTCCGTCCATATCTGCCACATACATCGTGAACAACAAGGGGCTGAGCGGGCAACCTTGCCTCACTCCCTTTGTTGTCACAAACCATTCACTTTCCCTCTCCCCTACGTTCACTTTACTTTTTGTCTTCTCATATATCTCCTCCACCTTTCTTACCAGACATTCATTTACCCCTTTCTCCCTCAGGCAGTCAAACAACCTCTCTCTGTCCACCTTGTCAAAAGCTGCCTTGAAGTCTACGAATAATGCATACACCCTCCCCCCTTTCTTCTTCAACTCACTCTTCGTCAAATGGTCCAGGATGTATACATTATCCATAATTCCCCTCCCCTCTTTAAATCCTGCTTGGCTGTCTGGTAATGCTCCCTTTTCCTCTATTTCTTTGCTCATCCTTTCATTCAGAATTGATGCATACAACTTGTACCCTGTGTTTAAGTGAGTTATCCCGCGGTAATTTTCTACTTTATTTTTCTCCCCTTTTTTGTAAATGGGGTAAATTACCCCCTCTCTCCACCGTACCGGGAATCCTTCTCCTCTCCACTAATGGGGTCATTACCTCCACCAGCCTCTCTAGCACACTTCTCGTCCCATACATCCACGACTCATTCTGTATTCTATCCCTCTCTGGTGCCTTCCCTTTCCTCAGTTTCTTCACATGCCTCTCCACCTATTCCATTGTAATTTCTTCTCCTTCAGGTTCTACTCGGTTTCTCTTCGTCTCTATTTCCGTTTTCTTTTTTTCTTTTTCTCCCTCCAGCAGCCTCGTGAAGTACTCCTCCCACTCATTCATCGTTATCTCCTCGCTCCCATTTTTCTTTTTTCTTTCTCTCTCTATTAATATATTTCCATACCTCCTTCTCTGTTCTTATTGCTTTTATCTCTTCCTCCTCTCTCTCCTTCTTCTGCCTCTTCTTCTCCCTGCGTGTCTCTCTGTATCTTCTTTTCGCTTCTAAAAAGCCATTTCTGTTCCCTTTAGTCTTTCTCCACTTTCTTAGTTCTTTTATTGCTTCCTTTTTACGTTGCTCACATTCGTTGTCCCACCATTTATTCTTTCTTTTTGTTCCTCCACCTCTTACTGTTATTTCTCTTTTTGTCGCTGCTTTTTCCAATATTTCTACCAATTCTTTCTCCATTTTCCCTACTTTTTGTTCTTTAAATTTTGCTTTTTTCAGTCTTCTCTTATACTCTTCCACCCCTTGCTCGTCCCATACTTTAATTATCACCTTCTGCATTTCCTCTATTTTTTCTTCTCCTCCTCTCTTCTCTCTCCCCCTTCCTATACTTATCTCTATAGGCAGATGGTCTGACTCTACTCTTTCCCCTATTCTGAATTCTTCGACTTCTTCCCATGCTTCTTCGTTTACTATTCCGTAGTCTATCACCGTCTCTCCTCTACCGCCTATGTAGGTCCATTCTCCTTCTTCGTCCCCTTGTTTGTTTCCATTCAGCACTTCCCATCCTTTTTCTTCTATCCATTCCATCAACTTCTTCCCTTCCGCGTTTTTTTTCTTGTCTTTGGATTTTCTTTTTCCCTCTCCTCTCTCTTCTTCCCAATCCCTGGCTCCTCTTTCCCCAATTCTCCCGTTAAAATCCCCTCCCAGAAGCAGACATTCTTCCCTGTTGTCTTTAAATGTTTCTTCTATCTTGCTTATTGTTTCCTTCATCTCTTTCCTGTACACTGTCACTATTTTCCACCATTTACTGTCTATTTTAACGTTTCTCACCATGTGACCTTCCTCTTCTCCCTTCTTTTTAGTATTCTCTTTTATTCCTTTTTTTACCCTTGTTATTATTTCCCCTGCTGTTCTTTCTTTTTTCTTTCCACTTCTCGCCCCTTGCCATTCCCACTTGAACTCCTTTGGTAACAGTTTTTCAATTTTTTCCCAGCTCTTTGACCATGTTTCCGTTAATTCAACAATATCGAACTCCTTCACATAGTTCCAAAAATCTTCTTCTTTTTTTCCTAGTCCCGCTACATTCCAAAATAGTGCCCTCACCCCTGTTTTTCTCGTTACCTTCTTTGATTTTCCCCTTCTTTCCTTAGTTTCCCTCGTACTTCCTTTTTTGTTTCTTTTTTCCCGTTTCATTGTCCTTTTTACTTTGCCGTTGTCCCCCTTTTTCCCTCCTCCCCTTCGTCTTCTTATTGGAAAACCTTTAGTCTCTCTCTCTTTTCATTCCATCTCCATTGCTCCCCGTCCACTATTAATTTCCTGTAACCCACTCTTACTTCTTTCCCTTCTTCCCTTTTTTCCTTCGCCATACTTCTTAGATTCTTCTGTAAATCTCTTTCTTTCTTTGTGAGGTCGTTGTCAATGTATATCCCCCTTGTTTCCCTCTTCTCCCTCAATTTTCCTTTGTGCTTTATTATTATTTCCTTCTCACCCCATCACTCCATCTCCACCAATACTTGATCCTTGTTAATACTGTAACAATCTTTTACTTTACTATCCTCTACATTTTCCTTCAAAAACTTCTCTACATTCTCTTTTTTTACATGACTTTTTCTTTCCCTGTCCCATCCTGTTATCACGATGTTGTTCTTCCTCTTTCTTCTCTCTTGGATTTTCATTCTCTCTTCCAGCTTTTTCACTCTCTCACCTTCCCATCTCTTCTCCTTCTCTTTAAATTCTTCTCTCTGCCTCTCTATCTCTCTCTTGAGTTTCTTGTTTTCTCGTCTTATTTCTTTCATTTCCTCCTTCAACTCTTGCAACAGCTCCAATATTTTTTTCTCCATCTCTGTGTCCGTTTCCTTCTCTTTCTCTGATGTCTTCGGTGTTTTCTTTACTCCAGGAGACCTCGCCGTCTTTTTACTTTTTAGAAAAAATTTCTTTTCTTCCTCTTCTTGTTTTTCTGTTCTACCCTCCCCTTTTCTCTTTCTTTTCCTTTCCTCCAGGTAAGAGTCCAGGCTTCCCTGACTGAGCGAGCGGTTTCTATCGTCTTTGTTCATCCGCTTCCTGTGGCGCCTCCTAGATGTCGTTATCTTCCGGCTTCGCCGATTTATTCTTTTTCCTGACTATATCTCCTCTTTCTTGCCCAATTCTTTCTTCCTATCTTCCTCTAATACCTCTTCTCGCTTTTCTCAATATCTTTTCTAATTTTTTCTTTATATCACCTTCTATTTCTCTATTTTTCGCTACTTAACCTCTCTACCACATGTTTACCTTCAGCTCGGTAATACAGGAATCCTTTATAGTTTTTAGTAATTCTTTTCATATTTTTTATTCACCTTTATAAATTATAATAGATTTGAACTTTTGTAAAATAATTTTTTTTGTTTGTTTTATAATAAGTATATGTCATGAAAATCAACACTTTTTTAATATACTTATTTCCTAAAATCACCTAAAAAATACGTATTTTATAATATCTTTAAAATACGTTTACAGATCGTTTTGTTGAGACATTGAAAATGACGTTTGATTCAGAAAATCAACACGTCTTTTCAACCTGATAAAAACACCTGCAAGAGACGTGTTTTATCAGACGTTTGTAGCACGTCATTTTTACACGGCAAAAGTAACGTTGATTTCGGCGTTGTTTTGTTTACGGAAAATCAGTACGTCTTAACAACGTGGTAAAATCACGTTAAAAAACGTGTTTTACTAGACGTTTTAAACACGTCATATTTACACGTCAAAAGTAACGTTGAAGTCAGCGACATCGTAACATCTATACAACCGTTGGTACTCGTCTTTTTTTTACTTTTTTCTCACGTGGTTGTGTTTACTGGGTGGAAGTAGGAACTGCTGAGAAGGATATTTTTTTGTCAATAATATCACACTCTAAAGCTGTAAGATAAGATCCAAAGAGCACATCCAACATATACGTAAAAAATTTACTATCTCCCAATTTTTTTAATTCGAATTATAATAGTGTGTGTAAAAAAAAATCTGTAAATTCTATAATCCAGTATATTTAATTAGTTTCATTTGAATTGTTGGTTTGTATGCTCAGAGATGTATATTATACATTTTAAATATTAACTATTTTTATTGTGTATTATATTTCCTTTTAGAATTTTGCACTTCACATTACACTTGCAAATTTTACTAACACGTCTATGAAAAATTGGGTAAGTATTTGCAGCATAGTTTGACTTGATTATTCATAAAGAGAATAATGGCTTATACTAAAATTACTAATTTAGATAGTTTAAAACTCCCACTCATTATTACCGCAACTTTTACACAGAGCGAAATAAATTTTTCATCAACCTCCATTATTCCCACTACTATTGTGTCGTTAATTATAGAATTTCATAAAAGCGAGCATTTTTACTGCATCCGCAATTCTCACTTTGAAGTCATACTTCCGATTGATAACAGTCTTCACCACATATCTCCACACTATTAACTTTTAATGCCTCAACTCCAAGAATCTCCCAATATTTGTCTTGACAGCTTATAATTTATCACATGTTATTGCCCCCATAAGTGTTTGGAAAGTTTGGCCGTCCATCACTTTTCGATTGAGACTTTTCAATTTTATTTTACACCGGTCTATTGTTATAAATCGCAAAGAAGAATTTTCGTTACACATAATCTTGAAGTAACAAAACGACTCGGATTTTTCCTAGAGTCATATTTTCTGATAATGACGTGACATGTAAGAATCACGTTGTGAAAAGTTGACAAGGAAAACTCGTTTAAACGAGATAATCCGGGACTCTGGTTGCGTCACGTGAATGAGATTCTGATATAATTGCGAAAATGTGCTATTGCAAGATTTCGTCGGAAATGTCGCCTCTCGCATTTATTGTCCGTAATTAACGGCCTGAAAGGCGAGACACGTTGGGTGTATTTTCGGCAAAAAATCTTTCTGTGACTAGTGATGCTTAGGCTGGTTCTGTGAGGTAATTAGACACAGTAAACAAAAGGTCCGGATTTAAATTACAACAGATTCGGATGACGTTTAATTAAAATATTTTTCAGTTTGCTCCAAACATTGATTCTGACATAAAAGCAACTAAATTTTGAAAAAAACCGTAATTGCTTTGTGTGTTAAGTTAAATTAAGGATTCATGTTGTTCTAATGGGTTTGTTATCTTTTTGGTCATTAAAAAATATAGTTGCGTGATTAGCTCGCATTCTACCCTTTCATGGCGAGGGAGTAGCTTTATGGATTTTAGATGACAAGATTGTGCAATTCCTGTTGTGATAACCCCCTCTTATATTACCGCCATTTTTTGAAGATGAACATGAAATGTCAATGACGTCATCAAACGTCAAATTCGAAAATTTCAATTTCAATCAAACAAACCGCGAAATTTATAAAAAGGTTGGCCAGTGATCGTCAGACAATGAAAGAAAAAGCGGAGCACTACGCGTTATTTTTTTGACAAGACAAAGTAGTGGCGGGAAATTCTAACTTACCCAAAGAAAAACAAACCCCAGGTTTTTTTGGATACATGGCGAAAGCCAATCAAGAGTGGTGCGTAAATGAGTAACACAAAAATATGGTTGAAAATGTTTAAGTTTTAAATATTTTGTGGTTATTTTTTGACGATTTTTCAAAAATTGCTTCACAAACGGCGGAAAATTTTCATAACTCGAAAACCCAGCATGCTAAAAACGTGAAGATTGTGATTTAGACTCTTTTAGCTTTGGAAATAATTAGACACGTATTTGACAATTTTGAAAAAAATTCTTTACGGACCGAGAAAAAATTTGGGTTTTTTTTACCCAAAATTCCTATAACTTGAAAACTGACAGTATTAATTACTGTGGTGAAAATCTAGATCACCTTTAAAACAGACCGGAACCGTGTTTGACGATTTTCCAAAAAAAAAAAAAATACCAACGGCGAGAAAAAGGGAGGGTGGATTTCGGGGTGATTTTTCTCAAAATTCTTGAAGGTCGAGAATGTTACAGGCATGAGAATTGGCACAGGTTAGAACCGCATAATCCCCCAACATGAATGCTATTTGGTCTATCTGTTGATTCGATACATCATGTATGGACAAAAATAACAAAATAAAATACACATAAACCAAATGTAATAACGAAGTTTAACGCCATTTCCAAAACGAGTGCGACGCAATGATATCTAGGGACGCAAACCGCATATCAAACGAGACTCAACTAAACTTTTAGACAACAACATGCACCAAAAATACTAGATGCATAAAATTGTCTGACGATGCCTGAACTAGCTAGATATCGTAACATGCCAAGGACGGGGAGACGGCGGCGGGGGCAACATAACAAAAAACAAATACAAAAAAACATAACATAAGTCAGGGATGTTGTGCCTCTTTATTATTTTCTTTTTGTTGTATTAAGTTATTGGTGGTTAATTTAAGTTAACAGAGACAAAATAGCTTTTAAATTTAAGGCAAGCTACTGTAGTCATTATAAAGAAAAACCGGCACTTATTCAACGATTTATCCGGGTTTGAATAGGCATAGTGAATATTTATAAACCAGAAGAATGTCGATAAATCCAAGTGAAGTAAATTTAAATTAAAATTTAAATATATTTAAGTCGAACTCCCACAAACTTTAATAAGCGCAAAATTACAATGGGAACATGTTTCATCAGCCCTTAAAGAATATTTAAAATTATGATTTTCTTTTTAATTATTAAAGTTTTTGGAGTTCGACTTAACTATATTTAAATTTTAATAGTGGATATTATTTAAGCAAAGGCTAGTGTATTATCCAGATCTGGATAAACAAAGGACCGACGATTCGCTTTTCAAAATGGCGGTCGTTTTATTACAGTAACGCTCCAAAGATAAAATTTAAAAAAATTCGGGGGCACGACACACGCAATTTTTTTTTTAAATTCAACCGGACTTTAAAAACATGAGAACTCATAGTGAAATAGAATCAGATAAAAAAAAAACAAATTAAAGTACTAGTTTCAACAACTTGTTGATTCGAATGTTCAAGGCGTAATGGCCGCTGCTGCCCCTATCAAACGACTCGCAACTAGCCCGGTGCCAACGCTATCTCTGTGTCGCACCACCAATCCAGTTACAGCGCCCTACCGACCAACTTCAGGGCGCTGCCAACCTTCGCGCCTGGCAGGACAGGGTAGGCAAGCCAAAGTTTTCTGTGCATACGGGCCCATTTTTGGGGTTTCTCACTGTACTTAAAAGTTGCAGTGCAGCAGGCAATGTTTTTAATTAACGGTCTCGTGTATGGTAGCAGTAATAAATAATTAGATTTGAAATACAATTTAAAAACAAAAACAAATAGTTGAGTATTATTTATTATTATAATTTTGTTTAAAGGAGAGATAAACTTTAAAAATCGTTTTTTTTTAAGTGTTGCGTTATTACCGCTATGTACTCCGATTTTCATAGCATCATAGCGTATTTAAAAATTCAAAGCCGTTCACGAGATTTTTAAATATTAGCATCACAGCGCTGACGTCATAAGTACCCAGCCGACTTGAGTGTTGTGTGTCCAAGTGTTGATTATTGTAAAATGCCTCAATAATGTGTCTTTGGGTGTACCTAATAATAAGCCAGATAATAATAAAAAAAGTTATCATAAATTTCCCAATAGAGAAAAGTCGCTGAAAAGATTCAAGACTTGGCTTAAACAAATTAATCGAAAAGACTTCTACCCTAGTAAAAGTGCCAGTATTTGTTCGAAACATTTTGCCGCCTGTGAGTTTGATGAGATAACCATGTTGAAAAAAAAGATATTTGAATGTTAATAAATTTCACCTAAAAAAGACAACAATCCCAACATTATTATTGAAACCTAGACAAGAACATAATGGGGCTACCGCTTCGACTTCCGAAACTATTAGTAAAAAACGAAGAACGTGCAATTATGTGAGGAAAAACTTTCTCAATTCACTTTTAAAAATTCACGAAAAAAAAAACCAGGATGTTTCAACTCCTGTAAGTGATTTCAGCCTTTGTACGAATATTGGAATTCAATGTGAACTGAGCGTTGAAAAAACGTTTATAAAACCGTTTTGGTACAGGAAATTATCAGTACATCAGCATCCGATACTGAACAACTAATTGATGATACGAATGATAATAAGGATCCTAGTTATAGTGCGGGAAAAAATGAACTGAAATATCAAAACGGCGAGGATTCTTACACTTCTAGTATATTTGGTTTACATGGATGAAATTGTCAAGTTATTTCAATTATGTCAGAAATGTGGGTCGATTATTAAAAACATTGACAAGAGACATTGTGGCAGTGCCTTGTCCATTGCCTCGATCTTCTAAAATAATCACAAATATGCCTGGAAATCGCAGCCTTATATTAGGAAACAACCTTTGGGTAACATAAATCTACTAAGCGCGATGTCAGTAACAGGTTAATCGAGGCTAAAATATTTGCAGTTTATTATTATTCATCTCATTATTGATAGAAATAAGCTTCACGATTCACAATAATTATCAATTTATAATAATTAACACCACTCCAATGCCAACAAATTAAATGTAATGCACACAACGGCCCGTGCTCAACTGACTCATCCTTCTCACGCCACCTCATTCGCAACTGGCGGGAACGGGGCTTCGCTACGTCATCTTAACCTTGGGGCGCGGCAATGACGTCAGGGGGTCGTTTTTTGATGATCATCGCTAACACGGCCTTCCTGACGGGACTTCGATCTCGAAGGATCATGCGAAGCGGGATGGTCTTGGGACGGTCCGCTGAAAATACCTGCAAAGCTTTGGGTAGGGACACTACCCAGGAAAAGAAAGGATTAACATAACTGACGATCTCGGTCAACGTCAAAATTTCCTGATCAAGGATTTTATTATTCCAAAACACAAAACTTGTGGGACCGCAGCCTCCACTTCGGCTCCACCGCTAACGGGACAGAGACCAACTCCAAACAAAATCGTATTACACAACAAAATCGTATTACACATGAAACCTGGTAAGACCGCAGCCTTCACCTTGGCTCTACCGCTAACGGGACAGAGACCAACTTCAAACAAAAGCGTATCACACATAAAATCTGGTAAGACCGCAGCCTTTACCTTGGCTCTACCGCTAACGGGACAGAGACCAACTTCAAACAAAAGCGTATCACACATAAAACCTGGTAAGACCGCAGCCTTCACCTTGGCTCTACCGCTAACGGGACAGAGACCAACTCGAAGCCCAAACTAATATTTTTCAATTTACCTTAACTAATCATCGGGCTCATCTAAATCTGCTATCAAATCGCTCAATTCCTCACACAAGGACCAGTCGGTTGGCCACTTCCTGAGTTGCTCTTTAGCAGCTTTCGTTATGACATTGCTGCCAACCTTCTTCAATTCATAACGCTCACCATCTAACTCTCTTATGATTTCGAACGGGCCAAGAAACTCATAATTACTCTTGCTAACATGCATTTTCGAGTCACGGTGTACCAAAACAAAGTCTCCCACTGAAAACTTTTGATTATTTCTGCGCTTGGCGTTTACACTTTCCAAATTTTGACCAGATTCATGCAGAACTTTAACTGCTCTTTCTTTGTCGAGCTGGCGATTTCTTAAAGGAGACAAGTCGGTCGACATATCCCGTAATAAAGCTTGTATGAGAGGAATTCGACCCTCAATTCCCAACATCAGCTGCAACGGCGTCATTTGCGTCGACTTTTGGACTGTGCTGTTTAACACCAACTGAATCTTCCAAAGACCACTCGACCATTCTGACTTCACCTTGGTTTCGATGCGAATCAAATTCATAACAGTGCGCATGTACCTTTCAACCTGCCCGTTGCCTCGATGTAAGTCAGGCGTCACAAAATGACATTCAATTCTTAAGGCCTCCAAGAATTTTGGGATGGTCGTGTTTTTAAAATTTGAACCAGCATCGGAAATTACCCTTTTCGGAGTTCCAAACAATGACAACACAAGCTGCAACTGTTCTCTCGTTTCTTGTGCAGTTACAGTCTTCATTGGCAAAAGTAGACAATACTTCGTAAATGCATCTACTAGGACAAACACGTGCTTGTGCCCTTGACTAGTCAATGGTAAAGGTCCCAAACAGTCTACATGGATAGTCTCAAACGGGCTTTCGGATTTCTTGATACTGGCGATGTAACCTTGCAACGGTCCAGTGCGCGTTTTCTTAACAGCGCAAACCAAACAATGCTTCACATAGGATTTTATAAAGTGCCTCATACGAGGGAACCAAAAATTCTGAAAAATAGAGTGGAACGTTTTGTCCGCGCCTATGTGGCACTGCTCATCATGGTAAATTCGCAGAAGACCCAATCGGCTTTGCCTTGGAACAAACCATTGCATGTTTATGGAACCATCTGGATTTACATGCTTGTGAAACAACAAACCGTCCTTCTCAGCATATTGATTGCAGTCCAACTTTCCATCTCGAAGTTTCTCTAAAATGTCTTGAACCTCAGCATTGCCTCTTTGTTCAATATGAAGCCATGTTTTGTTCTCCACTCGACGAACTTGTGCTGGGTTTCGGCTTAAGTAGTCAACATGTGGAAGGGAGCTTCCCTTGCGATAGACAATGTCAAACTGGAAGTCTTGCATGTAAACCCACCAACGTGTAACCCTTGGCAAAAGATCTTTCTTATTAGCAGTGGCTTTCACAGCATTACAGTCAGTGACTAAAGTAAATTTTATGCCAATAAGGTATGTTCTAAAGTGTTTCAAAGCGTTAACAATAGCAAGGGTTTCCAACTCATACGAATGGTAATTCTCTTCACTCTTATTCATGCGACGGCTAAAGTAGGCAACAACTCGGAAACCTTCAGGGTGCTTTTGCAACAATACAGCTCCATATCCAATGCTACTGGCATCAGTGTGTAGCTCGGTGCTCAATTCTGCATTAAAAATGGCAAGAAGCGGTCTTGAAGTCAGACAGTCAATAATGTATTTTCGAGCGTTTTCATGTTTGTTTGTCCAGGTAAACTTCTCGTCTTTCTTCGTGAGCTTTGTTAAAACTGAAGTTTTTGTAGCAAACTCAGGCACGAATTTTCTGAAATACCCAGCTAAGCCTAAAAATTGCCGAACTTGCTTGACATTAACAGGTGCCTTTGAATCCACTAGTGCCTCAATTTTGCGTTTTCCTGGTCTAATGCCTTTAGCAGAAACTTCTCTGCCCAGATACTCAACAGAAGTTTGCAAAAACCTACACTTTTTGATATTCAGTGTAAACCCAGCCTCATCTAAGGATTTTAAAACTTGTGCCAGATAAACTAATCCTTCCTCGGGTGTCTCCGAAGGGATAAGAATGTCATCGACGTAAACGATAGCAACGGTATCTTTTAAATCCTTCAAAGCTTGGTTTATGGCTCGCTGAAAAACAGCCGGGGCATTAGCAAGACCAAATGGCATTCTTACGTATTCAAAATGGCCATCCGGTGTAACAAAAGCCGTCTTAGAAATGGAATCCTCATCGATCAAGATCTGGTGGAATCCGGATGCCATGTCCAGAGAGGTAAAATAACGTCCTCTGCCCAATCGATCTAGCTGGTCTTCTACTAGAGGTAGCGGAAACCGATCCTTGACTGTATAACGGTTAAGTTCTCGGAAATCTACACACATTCGATAAGTCCCTTCTTTCTTCCTAACTAGCAGAATAGGGCTTGCAAAAGGCGACTCACTTTCCCGAACTATGCCATTCTGCAACAAATCAGACACAATTTCTCGAACAGTGGCACGCTCACTAGCAGCCAATCGGTAAGGAGAACGATTGACAACAACATCTTTGGTCAGTCGAATGGTCAGGCTCACGTTCTTAATAGCACGGACTCGATTTCCTCGGCTAATGAGCTCAGGAAATTGTTGCAAAAGATTTTGAATTGCATTAAGGTGTTGTTCAGGCACACATATGTCGTGGACAAAGCTCTCCTCTCCAGAAACTCGGCTGATTTGCAGAGGTTGTCGAATAACCATAGTTCCACTTTGATTGGTAACAGTTGCGATCGTCTCATCAACGTATAAGTTTCTGCCAATAAAAACATCGAAATCGAGAACATCATCTGGGACCACTAAAAACATCAAAGACAATTTTTGTCCACTAATCTCCGTTTCAGCAGTAAATTTCTTAGTAACATGAAGAGTGCCTGGAACTACGCTTTTAAGTGGATACGAGCAGGGCTCAAGCTTATCCTGAAACAGACTAGAAAATTTGTCACGAATGAGAGACACATCTGCACCTGTATCGATTAATCCTCTAAACTCATGTCCATCAAGTTTTATTGGAGTTGCCACAGGTGGTACTCCTACGGAACAAAAGTTAACACTCTTGCGCTTATCTATCGCAGCCTTAGTAAAACAGTTCAAAACATTATGGCCTCGTTTTCCACAAAAATCACACTGGTTACTGGTCGAGGGAGTCACATCATTTGGAGTTCTCATTTGGACAGAATCCGATCGAAACTTGTTTGTAGTGCTAGAACGGGAACGGCAATTGGCTTGGACATGTCCTAATCGGCCACAATTAAAGCATCGAACTGAGGAGGAACGTTTTTCAGTCTTCTCAAAACGCGGTTTCTTAGTGGGAATTGACTCAGAATTATCGCATGGGCGCTTCTTCACGAATGTCGACAAATAAACCAGCAACTCACTCACGGTCTGACAATTCCGATTTTCTGCAGCATTACGAGTATCCATTTCTGATATTCCATGAACAATAAGTTCCACTAAATCAGGTTCGTTCCATAAGCATCGGAGATTTTTCAACATGGACAATTTCTCGTGGACATATGTTTCGTACGTATTCACGCGGGAACTATTAAACAGGGCGGCTTCTTCAAATAGACGGCCAAGATTTCGTTTTGGTGGAAACGCCTCTAGAAAGTCTTTACGAAATGTGGTCCAATCTCGAAGTTCAGGGGACCAGCACTCATACCAGCGCTTAGAACTACCCAATAAATACTTATTTAACCTTACTAAAATTTGTAAATCGCTCCAATTAAATTCACTTCGAATTTTCTCCACAAATCCAATCCATTTCGCTGCATTGTCGGCTTCAGGACGGAACAACGGCAAGTCCACTTCGGGAGCATTGAATTTTGGGCTTTGAAGTGCCCGCACCAGTTCCGTTAAAATTGCGCGGGACGGATCATCACTAGGAGGTTGATTTCTGTTCTGTTCGTTTTCGTTAATGTTGTCAGGTGGATCCATAACGCTTGTGGACGTGGTGAATCCCACTTATGATGATAGAAATAAGCTTCACGATTCACAATAATTATCAATTTATAATAATTAACACCACTCCAATGCCAACAAATTAAATGTAATGCACACAACGGCCCGTGCTCAACTGACTCATCCTTCTCACGCCACCTCATTCGCAACTGGCGGGAACGGGGCTTCGCTACGTCATCTTAACCTTGGGGCGCGGCAATGACGTCAGGGGGTCGTTTTTTGATGATCATCGCTAACATTATTATATGTTCCAGTTATACAACAATGCAAAAGCTTTTTGCCTAGCCATAATTAAAATAATATCAATTGGTATTTGATAAACAATAATTACTGTAACAGAGCAGACAGATTCGGACTACAAAAATGTAGGCAAGGCAATTGGAGCCGAAGCGATGCTTGGGTAACAGTGACGTCACTCGCACATGCAGCTATTTACAAATAAATTTATAACTTTCTTACCACTTGGGATAAACGAAAAATTCTTTCACGAAAATATTCACAATAAAACGTGTTATTATAATAATGTATTACCGGCATATCGATTTTGCAAAGTTTCTCTCTCCTTTAACATTAATTGAATTGTTTACGAATGTTTAACATGATTTCCACTTTTATGCCTTTATATTATTAAAGTATCGGTTTCCGATTCGAGCAGTTGAGCCGAGCGGACGTGTTTTGCGGCGCTCGATAAGATAAGCGGATAAAAAAGCGTGAAAAAGTGAAAAAGAAATAAAATGAAAAAAAGTGGCAGTGAGAGCGAGAGAGAAGATTACAAAAGAAAAAAAAAGAAGGACGAGAGTCGGAAGATGAGCCGGGAACTGGAACAGTTGAAAATTCTGATGCGTGAAAAGGAAGAAAAATGGGAAAGAGAAAAGATGGAACTAAAAGAAAAAATGAAAAAAATGGAGGAGAAAATGGAAGAGCAGGAAAAAAGAGTGAGAAAAAAGAATATTGTAGTAACGGGATTGGACGAAGAGGAATGCGAGAGCGAGAAGAAACTGGAAAAATGGATGGAGGTGGAATTAGAGGTAGAAGTGACTGTAAGAGAGATGTATAAAATAAATGGAGGAAAAATGATTGTGGTGGAACTTGGGGGAAAAGAGGAAAGTTATGGAAAATAAAAGAAAACTAAGAGAAAAAAAAGGAAAGAGAGTATACATGGAAGATGATCTGACAAAGAAGGAAAGAGATATACAGAAGGAATTAAGAGCGATAGCCAAAGAAGAGCGACAAAAAGGACAGCGGGTGAAAGTGGGTTATAAAAAGATATAGATAGAGGAAAAAGGGCTTAGGTGGGACGAAGAAAAAGAGGAGTTAGATACAGAAAATTTTTGAATAAGAGCACAAGAAAAAGATGACAGGGCAGAAAACGGAAAACGAATACGGAGAGAATACGAAAAGGAGCAAATAAGAATAGTATTCTGGAACGTAGCGTGAATAAAAAACAAAGAGTATGAATTTTGGGAGTATTTGAGAGAATTTGACGTAGTGGAAATGGTAGAAACGTGGGTGGAAGAAAAGGGGTGGGAAAAATTGGAAAAGAGAATGCCGAAAGAGTTTAAGTGGAAATGTCAATATGCAGAGAGGGAAAGCAAGAAAGGGAGAGCGAAAGGTGGGATAATAATGGGGGTGAAAGAGGGACTGGAAGGAGAAAATGGAACTGAAGCAAAAGAAGAAAGAGGGATTATGGAAAGAACAGTGAAAAGTAAACAGAGAAAATGGAGAATTGTAACAGTGTACAGCAGAAGTATGAAGGAAACGAAGAGAATAATAGAAGAGCGAGTAAAAGAGCAAGAAGAAGCAACTTTGGTGATTGGGGGGATTTTAATGCAAGAATTGGAGTAAAAGGAAGACGGATAGAAGAGGAACAAGACGACGGTGAAAGTTCAATATGTCGTAAGTCTGATTTTACCGAAATTGAGATTTCCCGCCAACAATATTCACATTACCACCGTGCGTTCTCCTGAAACATCCTTTTGGCTTTATTTAAATAGAAAGAACCAATAAGTGCACAAAACAATAAGTCGAATCTCTTAGTCTGTAGCAATTTGTCGTAAGTCCTTAGTTTACCGCAGTACAGTGTTGAGAAATGTGTGTTGGTCTGGTTACTGGTAAGTACAGCAAAGAAAATTTAAACCAAGTAGCGTATAATAAACGTGACAGATTAATGAGTTTAGTATTTCACCAATACCAGGTTTTTCTTTAAGTGAAGTTAGAACTTTCAGCTAAGAATGGATCTGCTGTTTCTAATATAGAGTTAGGCGTTATTGACAATTTTAAATTCTTCCTAAAATTTGACGTACGACTTATTTTCTGATGCGTTGGAATCGTTAAGATCTTACAATTTTTCGATACAATACTAAACAGAATAATACCAAATAACGCAATTTTTGATTGTTATAGGGTTGCAAAATCCATGGCAAGCTCCAGTAGAAGCAAACGTTTAGTAGCAATGTGTATGAAGAACGTAAACGATGAACCCGCAAAGAGACCTCAACCTGTTGAAAAATTAAAATACGACACCAAATCAAACAATGAATGGACGAGTAATAATCTCGACATCATGAATCTGCACATACAAATTGTTGGGTATCAACATCCGTATTTTCAAAACCATAATAATCCGGGTGACAACTTTTGGAATATTACAGCAACTGACGACATCGCTTTAAACTCGCACGTTACAGAGAAGACTGATAATAATCTTGTAACAGACTGTGATACAATGAAAATACAGGACAGTATTCCTATGCAGTATGTGCCAAATAAAAAATACTTTGTATATGATGTAGATATTAGTGATCGTAACCGTTTTGCAACTACTGATTGTTGCGAAAATATTAATAATCCAGAATAAGAGTAATTCAGAAGACTTTCAACCCATAGAAGAAACTCGCTTGGAATTACATTATACAAATATCGACGAAAATGGGATCACTCAAAGGGAATCAAACACAATAAATAGTACTATCTGTTTCGAAGTCGAAAAACCATTAGAAACCCACAGCAATGATGATTTTGATCCAACAGAAGAACCTGCTGATAGTGATACGAGTGATGATGATTTTAGTGAGCAAGAAATGAATGGCATTAATGAGCAGCAAAATTTAAACAGTCCATCAAAGAAAGAAAGAAAAATAAATGCAAAGAAAGTAAACAAAAACTTGAGAGAAAAATCAAAATATCAAAGATCAAAATAGAACATTTCATGACAAGCAACGCGAAGAGCGAAAGTTAGGACAAGTCTAAGTCTAAGTTTTGCCAAAAATCTAGTAAACGTGGATGTAATAAAATTTCGGAAGAATCTAGAATCAGCATTTTTACGAAATTTTGGGAGTTGTTACGAAGTTACGAAGTCTTGGGGTTGAGAAAAGTAAAGACAAAGAAGCTAGCGAAAATGGAACCTCTCATACCTTAACAATGGACTTACAGGCAGTTAAAGTATGTCCCTCGATTAATGCAAGCTCAACTTATTATAAAACAAAACTTTGCGTGCATAACTTTACTATCTTCAATTTGGCCAGTAAGCATTGTACATGTTACTGGTTTAATGAAACGGAAGGTGATCTCCAAGCATCGACTTTTGCCACCTGTTTGACCGACTACATCAGAAGAAATCTCAATGACTCCAAACCAATAATTATTTATTCCGATGGATGTTCCTATCAAAATAAAAACTCAGTCATGGCTAATGCCCAGAAATTTCTTGTAAAAGGACACACCCAAATGGAGCGTGACAGTGTCCACGCTGCAATAGAAAGAAAGATCAAGAATAGACCAATACATTTACCAAGTGACTACTCTACATTATGTGAACAATCTAGGAAGGATCCATATGAAACAATCACTTCAAACCACACTTTTTTCAAAGACTTTAAGAAAAACATGGCGTACCATTCAATCAGACCAGGCCGAAAGACAGGTGACCCAACTGTTAATGATATCCGAGCACTACAATATTTACTCGAAGGAATTATTAACAGATTTTGACAGTGATTTTCTCGACCTTCCGATCAGACCTAAAACTATAAAACTTGAAGAATTTCCACCTCTACATAATGGCCGCTTACCGATTAAAAAACCAAATACGATCATCTGCAACAATTAAAACCAGTGATTCCCAGTGATTGTTGGTTATACTATGATACTTTACCTTATAATAATGTCGAGTGACCGTTTTTTTTATATAATTTTTGTATTTAGTCCTTGCTTATTTCGTTTTCATTCCAAAATTACAAAAATACATTTTTTTATTCTATAAATTTAAAGACTGTTTCATTTATACACTTAAATAAACACAAATAATATGTCGTATGTATTCCCGATTGAGAATGAAATAGGTCGTAAGTCAGATATCTAGGCAACATGGTGCGATTATTCAAAAACTTTTTAAAAATATAAATTTAAAAATATATATTTAATACTAAAAAAGTATAATACCCACCAAAACTGCATTTTACTTCAAACAAGAATGTTTTTTCTTTCTCTTGAAAACCAAGGATTTTTGAGATACGACTTATTGAAGTTTCACCGTCGAAGAAACAATAGAAGGAAGATCAACAAAATATCGAACAGAAAACGCAGAAGGGAGAGTACTGATTGGCTTAGTAGAAGAAAGAGGGTGGGACATACTTAATGGGAACTGCACAGGAGATTAGATAGGGGAGTACACGTTTATTGGATCAAGAGGGGAGACAGTTATTGATTATGTTATGGTAAATGAAGAAGCATGGGATGAAATAGAGAAATTCAAGGTGGGAGAAAGAATGGAATCGGACCATATGCCTTTAGAAGTGAAGACAAAAGGAAGAGAGAAAGATAGAGGAAGTGTGAATGAGTTTAGAAGAAAAATTGTGAAGAATATTTGGACGGAAGAAGGAATAGAAAATTATAGAGCAAGAAGAGGGAGGCAAAATACGAAGAAACAGAAATAAACGAAAAGGTGAAAGAACTGAGCGATAACATAAGAAAGGCAACAGAAAAAAAAGAGATAGAGATAAGAGAGAAGATGGGGCTGTGGAAGAACGAGTGCTGCGATAAACAATGTAGGGAAAGGAAGCAGGAAGCAAAAAGGAAACTAAGAAATTGTAAAAAAGAAAAAGCAACCAAGGAAGAGTACAAGAGAGCACGCAAGAGGTAAAATTTAGTGTGCAAAGAGAAGAAGCAAAAGAAACGCATGGAAGAAGAGCTAAAGATGAAGGGTATAAAGACGGAAGAAAAGGTATGGAGATACATAAATAAGGAAAGAAAGAAAAAGAGAGAGAGAGAGTCAGTGATGGACTTACTATGGAGGAATGGAGAGAGTACTTCAGTGAGCTGCTAGGGGGTGATGAAAACAGACAAGAAAAGGAAAAGAGACAACAAAGAGTGGAAGAAATAGAAGAGATAACAAGAGAACAACTAGAGCAACAACTAAGAAAAGTGAAAAGAAAAAAGACACCGGGAAGGGATGGTATACAGAATGAAGCGTGGATATATGGAACGGAAAAGGAAGTTGACAGGTTGTTAGAGTTAATGAATGGAGTGTGGAAGGGAGAGGGATTCCCCCAAGAGTGGAAGGAGGGGATAATCTGCCTCATATATAAGAAAGGAGAAAAGGATACAGTCAGTAATTATATCATCACTCTCCTAAATACAGCATATAAGGTATACGCGATGATTGTGGAAGAGAGGCTGATGAAGAAAATTAATAAGAGGAGGGTGTTAAAAGACGGACAGGCGAGATTTAGGAAAGGTAGAGGGACCATGAATAATGTATATATCTTGAATCACACAGCAGGAAATGAGATAAAAAAGAGGGGTATCAAGATATATGCATTCTATGTGGACCTGAATGCGGCTTTTGATAATGTGGAAAGAGATTTACTGTGGGAATGCTTGAGAAAGAGATGGATAAATGAGCATCTGGTAACAAAAATAGAAGATATATATGAAGAAACGATAAGTAGAGTGAGAGTGAATGGAAGGGTGAGTGAATGTTTCAAAACTTATAAGGGAGTAAGACGAGGTTGCCCACTAAGCCCCAGCCTGTTTGCAGCTTTTATTGGAGGTATAAAGGAGATGTTTAGGAAGGGGCAGGCAGGGGGAGTTGTGGTGGGCAAAGAAAAAGTGTGGTCTTTAGCATATGCCCATGATTTGGTGGTGCTAGCGAGAGAGGAGAAAGGTATGAAAGAAATGCTAGGAAACATGGAGAAATATATGAGGAGGAAAAAGTTGACGGTGAATGTAGAGAAATCCAAGATGATTTTCAGAAAAGGGGGTGGTAGGAGAGAAGTAAATGAGTGGAGATGGAAGAAAGAGAAAATTGAAGAAGTGAAAGAATTTAAGTATTTAGGTTATGTGATGAATGAAAGAAACACAGCAACAGCACATGTGAGAGAGTTAGTGAAAAAAGCAAATAAGATAATAGGAGCTGTATGGGGAATAGGAGAGAGAAAATTTGGACATGATTTTAGAAGGAGAGTAATGATGTTTGAGAGTTTGGTGAAAAGCGTGATGATGTATGAAGCGGAAATATGGGGATAGAGAGAGCAAGAAGGATTGGAAGGGGTGCAAGGAAAATATATGAAATGGGTGCAAGGAAAATATATGAAATGGGTGCTAGGGGTAGAGAGAGACACCGGGGTATATAGTGATGGATGAAACAAAGAGAGATGGAATAAGAATAGAAGCAGGAAAAAGAGCAATAAGATTTGAGTAGAGAGTGATAGAGAGAGGAGAGTGCAGAATTTGGCAAGAGTGTTTGAAAGAAAAAAGGAATTAAATAGGAAAGGGGATATGGAAAAAGAGGGAGGCATATTTCGAAAGAAACGGGTGTGCAGGCGCGGAGAAAGAATGCGAGATAGAGGCAGAGTAATGACAGATGAATTAGTGCAAAGAGATAATTATGTGCAGGTGCAGGAAAGAAGAACGAGAATTAGGGAGTCTAGGTGCAATGGGAAGTATGAAAAAATAATAACGGAAGAAATTCCAAAGTACCTAGGAAGAGAGAGTAGAAAAGAGAGAGTGATAATAGCAAGATTTAGATGTGCAAATGAGGAGAGAGAGAATAATTATTGGAGTGAGGAGAATAAGAGAGTATGCAGGATGTGTGGAGAAAAAAAGGAGACAATAGAGCATTTGTTGAAGGAATGCGTAGAATTGAGAGGGAGAGATGAGAGTGGAGAAGAAATTTTGAATGAGGACTGAAGAGGGATCGAATGGATGAGGAAGGTTGAGTGGAGAAGAGGGACAATCAGTGGGAAGGGATAAAAGCTGCTCGTTATTGTGTTGAATTATTGATTTATTTAGTTTTATTTATTATATAATATTATATTTTATTTGAGTTATGGGAAATGTATCGGATACTTTATAAACCTGTGAAGGTAATAAATATACATACTACTACTATTAAAGTATCGGTTTTTTAATATTAAATTTTGCTAAGTTGTAATGAACAAACGAACAATTCCTTTATTGGGAAAATTTTGATTACACCTCAATTCAGGTAAATACACAGACACAACATGCTAATTACAGTTCCACAGCCGCTGGTCTTCTACTGCTTCCACTCCCTTTTCTTTCCGCGTTCTTATCTTTGGCGCTTGCGCGGGTCTTCTCGAATGTGACTTAGACATAGACTTATTAATTAAAGTTACTCACTGTGAAGCATTAATTTAATAAGGAAATGGTTGATAGACTGTTGGACCAAAGTTCAGAAACAGTAGCTCGTATGTCTTATAAGACGTGTTTATCATCTGTACGCAGTCACATGTATGTACTAGAAATTCATTAATTAAGTGGTCGAACGTCCCCCTTCCAAACGAACCGAAGTGACTCCATTCAACGTTACGGTGCCAATCAACGTCATCCGCTCCCCTTGAAAAAAAAAACACTTCTTGTCCCCCTTATCCTATAATATTTGGAAATAAATCATCTGTCCCAGGAAGAGAAACTGGAAGTAGTAATAACGAAATGGATTTCTGGTTGAGGAACTCGGACAAAAGCAGTCTGGCCTTGTATGCCTTAAATAATAACGTTGTCGAAACCGGGCGTTCGCGAGATATACTACAGGATGAAGTGTGCCTCGAACAATTAATATGAATTACTAAAGGGTTTGTTCCACGATACCGCACAAGTAACATTAATTTAGATTGAATGGCGTGCACGTAGTGAGGGTGAGTTTAGCCAACGCACACACGAACGAAATTTGCCAGTCCGTGATTAAACATTGTGATCAATCACATCATTCGAATGCTTGTTAGACCGCCACTGTATTTTTTTTTGGTTGGAGCTACTTTAAACGTCAGTTTTAGTATTCACGGTTCAGAATTTTTTAGCTACGGTTTTTGTTTTCTTTTATGTTTTTATTTGCCGATATTCCAGTGGAATACAGCCAGATTTGGTTTAAAAAATTATATTATGCACGTCACAGCTAAAATTTTATCCAGTGTCTTGTTTATCCTACGTCACCGACACTGAGAATTCATAATTATAATCCATAACACAATCTCATAATCTATTAAATAAATGATAATTTAAATAGTTTTCACCGAAATAGTTATTGGGCCATCAAGTCATGCGTAGATTTTCCAAACAGCTAGGCCAAAATCTATGTCACAACAGCTGTTAAAGAACATTTTTACGAATTTTTGTACCACAGATAATTAATTGAAAGTGTGCGCACCTGCAGATGAAAAGACAAATATGTGTGGGCTATTATCTGCAAGCTATGCTTGCTCCATTTATCACGAATTTGCTACCGGTAGCAAGAAAATATCTGCAACAATTATCTATAGTGCAAATAATGTTTATTCGATTTGGAACCAAAAAAAGTATTCCAACTTTATTGTAGCGCATCATCTTCACTATTATTGAAATTGCCAATTGAGAGCCGTAGTGGAATACAGATCCAATTTTATCCAATGATATTATGTCAAATTGCTGGGGAGCTCTAAGAATTCCTGAACATAAAAACCTAGGATCTTTAGAAATCTGAGCAGACCTAGAATTTCGTGACGTATCCTGAAATTATCAGATTCGATTACATTCGGAGGAAGCCCAAGGTATCTTAAAGACTCTCAAGATCTACTGAAGCGTTCTGAAAAATTCTGAAACCTAGTGTAAAGTTTGAAATCTTTCTGAATTATCCTCAAATCAAAAACCAAAAAGAGTTCTGATAAACACGAATCCTAAACAATTTTGAAGTGTCCTGCAACCTCTTGGAAAACCCATAATGATTTGTGCTGACATTCGTTAAAATGTCTTCAAATTAATATTCTTTAATACTTTAATCATCCACAATTGATTTCTCACAACAATATTCTCTAAATTACTTCTACAGAATTTAGGGAGCGTCCATTAATTACGTTAGTCGATTTTGGCGATTTTTCGACTTCCCCCACCCCCTTGGTGAGATGTCCTGAAATTAGGATCGACCTTCTCCCTCCCCCCCTAATCTCACGTGAGATTTTTCAAAATGCGTATTTTTAATTAAATACGTTAAACTATGCTTGATTGCGTCAGATTTATTAAAAAAAAAAAAAACGCTTAATTGTTTTTTAAGACTAATTAAGACTCGTACATAATTACTTACTACTATGAACGTAGTCTAGAATCACAGTGAGAAAATCGAACAATAAAATACTTACAGCTGACGGCTGAGGCCGGAAACTACAGACGAGCCACGAAAAGTCCCAATTCTACTCCTAATAAATCGCGAACGCGAATACTTCCCGTCGCTTCACGACACTTCATTTCAACTTTCTTCAAGTCGCTTCAAGCTTCTTCAAGTCGCTTCAAGTCCTTTCAAAATATTTCATATCGTCTCAAGTCCCTTCAAAATATTTCAAGTCTTTTCCAGTCGTTTCAAGTTTCTCAAAGTTCCTTCATTTCTCTTCAAGTCGTTTCAAATCTCTTCAAGACATTTCAAAACTTTTCAAGTAGCTTCAATTTCCTTAAAAACTTTTCAAGTCGCCCTCAAGTCTCTTTACATGTCGTTTCAAATCGCCTCAAGTCGTTTCAAGATATTTCAAATCCTTTCAAGTTGCTTCAAGGTATTTCAAGTCTTTTCAAGTGGCTTCCAGTCCCTTCAAGATATTATCCGAAATCTTCCCACATCGCTCCCAGACAGATCGCTCCCAGACTCTTCAAGTATTTCTTCAAACATTTCAAGTCTCTTCAAAACATTTCATGTCGTTTCAATTCGCTCTAAACCTTTTCAAGTCGCTTCAAGTCCTTTTAACATATTTCACGTCGCTTCAAGACCTTTCAAAATATTTCATATCCTCTCAAGTTTCTTCAAAATATTTCAAGTCTTTTCAATTCGCTTCAAGTCTTTCAAGTCGTTTCAATATATTTCAAGTCTTTTCCAGTCGTTTCAAGTTTCTCAAAGTCGCTTCATTTCTTTTCAAGACGTTTCAAAACTCTTCAAGGCATTTCAAGACTTTTCAAGACGCTTCAATTTCCTTCAAAACATTGCAAGTCACCTCAAGTCCTTTGAAAACATCTCAAGTCATTTCAAATCACTTGAAGTCTTTCAAGTCATTTCATGACATTACAAATCCTTTCCAGTCACTTCATGGTATTTCAAGTGGCTTCCAGTCCCTTCAAGATATTATTTGAGATCTTCCCAGATCGCTCCCAGACTCTTTAAGTATTTCTTTAAATATTTCAAGTCGCCGCAATTCTCTTCAAAAATAAAGTCTTTTCCATTCGTTTCAAGTCTTTCAAGACGTTTCAAAAGTCATCACGGCATTTCAAAACTTTTTAAGTCCCTTCAATTTCCTTCAAAAAATTTCAAGTCAACTCAAGTCCTTTCAAAACATCTCAAGTCTTTTCAAATCTGTTCAAGTCGTTTCAATACATTTAAAAACCTTTAAAGTCGCTTCAAGGTATATCAAGTCTTTTCAAATAGCTTCCAGTCCCTTCAAGATATTATTTGAAATGTTTTCAGATCGCGCCCAGACTCTTCAAGTATTTCTTCAAACATTTCAAGTCGCTTCAAGTTCCTTCGAAACATTTCATGTCGTTTCAAGTCGCTTCAAGTCTTTCAAGTAGTTTCAAAATATTCTAAAAGTTCCTTCATTTAGTTTCAAGTTTCCTCATGTTGCTTCAGTACATTTTAAGTTCTTTCAAGTCGCTTCCAGTCCCTTCAAGATATTTGAAGTCTCTCCAGGTTGCTTCAAGTCTTTTCAAGACATTTCAAGTCCTTCAAAATCCTTTCAAGTCGTTTCAAGTTTCTTTACGTCGCTTTATCTCTTTTCAAGTAGCTTTCAGTCCCTTTAAAATATTTTCAAGTCATTTCAAGTCTTTTCAAATCGCTTCAATTACTTTCAAAACATTTCAAGTCGTTTAAAATCGCTTCAAGACTTTCAAGTCGTTTCAAGACCTTTCAAAATATTTCATAACGCCTCAAGTCATTTCCAAATATTTCAAGTCTTTCAAGTCGTTTCAAAACATTTTAAGTCCTATCCAGTCGTTTCAAGTTTCTCAAAGTCGCTTCATGTCTCTTCAAGTCGTTTCAAGACATTTCAAGACTTTTCAAGTCGCTTCAATTTCCTTCAAAACATTTCATGTCGTTCCAATTCGCTCTAAACTTTTCCAAGTCGTTTCAAGTCCTTTTAACATATTTCACGTCGCTTCAAGACCTTTTAATATATTTCATATTGCTTCAAGTCCCTTCAAAATATTTCAAGTCTTTTCAAATCGCTTCAAGTTTTTGAAGTCGTTTCAAGACATTTCAAATCTTTTCAAGTCGCTTCAAGGTATTTCAAGTCCTTTCAAGTAGCTTCCAGTTCCTTCAAGATATTATTTGAAATCGTCCGAGATGGCTCCCAGACTCTTCAAACATTTTAAGTCGTTTCAAGTCCCTTCGAAACAGTTCATATCGTTTCAAGTCGCTTCTAGTTTTTCAAGTAGTTTCAAAATATTCCAAGCTCCTTTATTTAGTTTCCAGTTTCCTCAAGTTGCTTCAGGACATATTAATTTTTTTCAAATCGCTTCCAGTCCCTTCAAGTTATTTGAAGTCTCTCCAGGTTGTTTCAATTCATTTGAAGACGTTTCAAGTCCTTCAAAGTCCTTTCAAGTCGTTTCAAGTTTCTTCAAGTCGCTTTATCTCTTTTCAAGTAGCTTTCAGTCCCTTCAAATTATTTCCAAGTCATTTCAAGTCTTCAAATGCTTTCAAAATATTTAATATCGTTTCAAGACCTTTGAATATATTTCATATCGCCTCAAGTCCTTTCAAAATATTTCAAGTCTTTTCAATTCGTTTTCAAGTCGTTTCAAGACATCTCAAGTCTTTTCAAAACTTTTCAGGTCGCCGCAAGTCTCTTCAAAACATTTAGTGTCGTTTCAATTTGCACTAAATTTTTTCAAGTCGCTTCAAGCCTTTTTAACATATTTTACGTCGCTTCAAGACATTTCAAGTCTTTTTGAATCGCTTCAAGCTTCTTCAAGTCGCTGCAAGACCTTTCAAAATATTTCATAAAATATGGAGTCAAGTCCCTTCAAAATATTTCAAGTTTTTTCAAGTCTTTCAAGTCTTTCAAGTCTATTCAAAACATTTCAAGTCCTTTTCGATCGTTTCAAGTTTCCCAAAGTCTCTTCATCTCTGTTCAAGTCGGTCGTTTCCAGACTCTTCAGGACATTTCAAGACTTTTCAAGTCGCTTCAATTTCCTTCAAAACATTTCAAGTCAACTCAAGTCCTTTCAAAACATCTCTCTCTTCGAGGCATTTCAAGACTTCAGATTAGAGGCAGTGCAGAAAAAATTTGTTTGTTATCACTTTAATATTCTTTATCATAGAGATAATTATGTAAATATCTTACAGTACTTAGGTTTAACTCAATTGTATGTAAGGCGGCAATTTTTTGATGCCTCTTTTGTGCATAAAATTTTATCTGGTGTTATAAATTGTAGCTCTATTTTAGCTTTGTTTTCTATTATTGTTACATCCTGCAACATAAGAGAACCTAGATTATTAGATGTTCCATATTATCGTACATGTTATGGCATGAACTCATGTGTTGCAAGATTATCGAGCTTGGTAAATCATCTTTATCATGTAGATTTTGTAGGCGTTCCAGAAAACGTTTTTAAAATGCAGTGTAAACGTGAGTTAAAATTGTAATTGTTTTATGTTTATGTGTTGTAACTATTTATTGTCAATGGCCAAGTCCGTTAATAAACCTAAATCTAAATCTAAATCTAAATTTAAGACTTTTCAAGTCACTTCCATTTTCTTCAAAACATTTCAAGTCACCTCAAGTCCTTTCAAAACATCTCAAGTCTTTCAAATCGCTTCAAGTCTTTCAAGTCGTTTCAAAACATTTCAAGTCTTTTCCAGTCGTTTCAAGTTTCTCAAAGTTTCTTCATCTCTCTTCAAAACGTTTCAAGACTCTTCAAGGCATTTCAAGACTTTTCAAGTCGCTTCAAGTCATTCAAGTCGTTTCAAGACATTGTAAATCTTTTCAAGTCGCTTCACGTCATTTTAACATATTTCACGTCACTTCAAGACATTTCAAGTCCTTTTAAATCCCTTCAAGTGTCTTCAAGTCTCTTCAAAACCTTTCAAAATATTTTATATCGCCTCAAGTTCCTTCAAAATATTTCAAGTGTTTTCAATTCGCTTCAGGTCTTTCAAGTCGTTTCAAAACATTTCAAATCCTTTCCAGTCGTTTCAAGTTTCTCAAAGTAGCTTCATATCTCTTCAAGTCATTTCAAGACTCTTCAAGACATTTAAAGACTTATCAAGTAGCTTCAATTTTCTTCAACACTTTTCAAGTCACCCCAAGACTCTTCAAAATATTTCATGTCACCTCAAGTCCTTTCAAAACATCTCAAGTCTCTTCATATAGCTTAAATTTTTCAAGTCGTTTCAAAACGTTTCAACTCCTTTTCAGTCGTTTCAAAACATTTCAACTCCTTTCCAGTCGTTTCAAGTTTCTCAAAGTCGCTTCATCTCTCTTCAAGACGTTTCAAGACTCTTCAAGGCATTTCAAGTCACCTCAAGTCCTTTCAAAACTTCTCAAGTCTTTTCAAATCGCTTCAAGTCTTTCAAGTCATTTCAAGACATTTCAAATCCTTTCAAGGCGCTTCAAGGTACTTCAAGTTTTTTCAAGTGGCTTCCAGTCCCTTCAAGATATTATTTGAAATCTTCCCAGATCCCTCCCAGACTCTTCAACTATTTCTTCAAACATTTCAAGTCGCCTCAAGTCTCGTCAAAACATTTCATGTCGTTTCAATTCGCTCTAACCCATTTCAAGTCGCTTCAAGTCCTTTTAACATATTTCACGTTGCTTCAAGTTCCTTCAAAATATCTTAGTCTTGACCTTTCTAGCACCACAATAAAAAATTAGTGATATATTGAACAATGTACCCTTCAAAGTGGATATAAACAAATTTTAAATTTTTTACTTCTGTTATGTATTATGTAGGTATCTTTGTTTTAATATGTGTACTAATTCTTATTTTTATTCTTATTAGGTTAGAGTTTTTATAAATCAGTTTCCTGTACTTTTAACATTTTGTATGTGTACTGCACTACAATAAACGCTATTATTATTATTATTATTATATTTTAAGTCTTTTCAAGTCGCTTCATGGTATTTCAAGTCTTTTCGAGTGACTTCCAGTCCCTTCAACATATTATTTGAAATCTTCCCAGATCGCTTCCAGACTTTTCAAGTATTTCTTCAAACATTTCAAGTCGCCTCAAGTCTCGTCAAAACCTTTCATGTCGTTTCAGTTCGCTCTAAACCTTTTCAAGTCGCTTCAAGTTCTTCTGACATATTTCACGTCGCTTCAAGACCTTTCAAAATATTTCATATCGCCTCAAGTCTCTTAAAAAGATTTCAAGTCTTTTCAATTCGCTTGAACTCCTTCAAGTCGTTTCAAGACTCTTCAAGGTATTTCAAGTCTTTTCAAGTGGCTTTCAGCTCCTTCAAGATATTATTTGAAATATTCCCAGATCGCTCCCAGACTTCAAACATTTGAATTCGACCCAAGTCCCTTCGAAACATTTCATGTAGTTTCAAGTCGCTTCAAGTCTTTCAAGTAGTTTCAAAATATTCCAAGCTCCTAAATTTCAAGTTTCCTCAAGTTGCTTCAAGACATTTTAAGTTTTTTTAAGTCGTTTCGAGTCCCTTCAAGTTATTTGAAGTGTCTCTAGATTGCTTCAAGTCTGTTCAAGACATTTCAAGTCCTTCAAAGTCTTTTCAAGTCGTTTCAAGTTTCTTCAAATTGCTTTATCTCTCTTCAAGTAACTTTCAGTCCCTTCAAAATATTTTTTATGTCTTTCCAAATCGCTTCAATTGCTTTCAAAACATTTCAAGTCCAAATTCAACATTCCAAATCTTTTCAAAGGCGATCTAAGTTTCTACAACTCTCTTTAAATTTCTTCAATTTGCTTCAATATATTTCAAATCTTTTCGAAGCCGATTCAAGTTTCTTCAAGTCGCTTCAAGACAGACAGAACAAGAGTTTTCTTTCAAATTACTTTAAGTCACGTTTCTCCGAATAGAACATGATAGCTTTTCTTCAAAAATGAAATGATGAAATACTGAAATTAAAAAAATCTAATATGTATACGCTGCCGATTCGACAGGTCTGTCGAATTTTTCAAACCACACGATTGGTAAATTGAGCGGCAGACAAAACACTTTGTCTGCCTAGGCAGCAATAAGTATGGTCAATTGGGCGGCAGAAAAATACTTTGTTTGTCTAGGCAGAGAAATGGACATTTGTTATTGACTATTGATGTATACAATGTCACGTTTTTCTGACGTTTGAAGAAGAATATTATTGTGAAGGATTTAGCCTTATTTTATGGAGAAACAAGTTTTACTTACATAATTTAACCGCCTTCTGGCAATTGTACACTGTTTCCCGCTGGATCCCCCTCTCCCCCACGTGAGATTGTGTGCGATTCGGCTCGAACCCCTCCCCCCTCCCCCCTAAACGCCTCACGTAACTAATGGACGCCCCCTTAACACCAATTAAAAGACATGCTTGTAGTGTTTTTTGCTTGAAAAATAAATTTTGCACTCTTGCACTCCTTTCTAGACTGTGACGTAAAAAGACATAATCCAGAAGATTATGTTTCATCTTGGCTAGATGCCACTCAGACTCACAATAATAAGAAATTTGGAGTTCAGTAAACGTTAAATTTTGTTCAGAGTGTCGGAACTGGCATTTATCCCAACTCTTAAGTGTAAACGAGTTTCTTCAATCAAATATTTTTGCGCCAAACGCAATCTAAAACGCCTCTTTAAATTGCTCAATCTAATAGTAATAAAAACGTTAAACTAATACAAGAGATACATCAACAACATTTTCCCTGATGGTTTCACCGCTCAGTTGACCCTTCGTTTTCTACAAGCACCCTTCTAATCCTCGTTTCTATATTTCCACATTTAAAGTTTGTTCTCGATCTCCGTAAAAGCTGTTAAAGTGCATCTCAGAACGGCAGGCCCCCGTTAAACTCCACCGTTTCATTTGATGTCGAGTTCACACAAGTCGCGGCAGATGTCGCGCTAACAGCATCCAGAGACTTCCTCTCCAACTTCAGAAGTTTGCTTTGAAAGCTTAACTTTAAATTTGGGGTGAACTCGCCAAATATTTTTGCCTGTTTCGTTGTTTCGTTTTACGAGAACGTCTCTATGGAAGATGAATTATGATGGAGTGTCTCACCCAGAGGATAAATGGAATGACAGATGTCATCCAGAACACCTGCTTCTACTCCTGTTGCAGTTTTCATCCCCATGTTTATTTTCGTGTGTTTGCATGTTCAGCAGGTGCGGGGCCGTGTGGGAAATTTAAATCGGGCAGATGCAGCTTGTGTGATGCAGGAATTATTAAAAAAGTTAATCTCGATGGTTTAGCGTCTACTTTGGCCTAGGTAAGCAAACATGATATTAATTGCTACTGCGGTTTAAAAGCTCGCTGGAAATATTCAGTAAAGTTGGCCAGCTTTGTAGAAAATGGTACGTAAAGGGTTCATAAAATGAGGTTATGAGTATAGTAGATTTCTACCAATCTCTAATAAATATAGGAAACTGCAAACTTACTACTAACACACAAGCCCTGACTAGTCATTATTCACAACAAACCTCTCAGTTGGTATTAATAAAGTGAAATTAAAAAATGTTTTGGTAATTGTGTAATTTCAGAATGAGAATAAAACCTCATACCCTCCATAATTACTCACTAAACTGTTAACAGCCGCACCACAGCATTTTAATTTTAACAGCCAAGATAAAGTTGAAGAGACCGTAAAGATATAAAACTATAAAGTCGTAGTTTATTGACGCAATTTCTGCTTTAGAACTTATACACGTCTACAGGTGCAACACTGCTAGTACATAAGAATTTGGAATCAGGTAGACGCAGCTTGAATAATGCAGGAATTATAATAAAAACTAATTTCAAAGTTATTGTCCGATTACCACGACCGAGTAGTTTAATGCGGCCATAAGGATGCGCCAAGGATAAAATTGTGAAATAAAAACCGAAATAGGTTAAGTTAAAGTTGCACGAGGTTATTCTCGGGGCGTCTTTTCTCTAATCCTGCGTCTATTACGTTGCACCGGGGATAATTTAAGTCAGATAATTCGCAACCTGAACAGATCTCAAACACTCCGAGAAATTGTGACTTTGCTCCGGCGGTCTTGCGCTAGCATGAACGGGAAAAGATTTTAATACATAAATTACGGATCTAAACACATAAATGAGACGAGAGCGGTCATGTTTTATACATTTTAGAAATAGCCTTTGACTGGATGGTTCTCTCGATGGTAAATTCAGCGAAGGTGGAAAAAAGGATATTGATTTTGCGAGAGAATGTATCCACTGTGTTATCACAGTGAAACAGCTTATGCGATAACTAGTTTTTTTTTCTGAAAGTTTAACGAGTTATTGATATGTGGAAGAACAGAGAAAGGAGTTTTAGACTTATCTGCACGGCCGCGGGCTGTAGTTTAAATACGGTTTTGTTTGCACCAGTGGGAAGAGACGACTGTAATATATTTATGCTACTAAAACTCTAAGAAGTCACTTGGCTTTTCCCTCTAGCCACGCTACAACCAATAAGCAAAAAATACACTTTACGCTACATAAAATGTATAAATTTCATTGAATAATCTTAAAAACTGCTGGATTAAGGAAGTGAGAAAGTTCCAGTTGGTTTTTGAATGTGGTGGGAATTTAAAATTGCTTAGCGCCTCCACCATTTTTGATGATATTTTGTCATAGCGCAAAGACTCTTAGGAGTTTCTGTTGGAGATAAAACTCATCGAATAATGCCAAAAACAGCTAGATTAAGAAAATAAAAACTCCCATTGGATTTTGAACATGTATACGCATTGGAAAATTAGGATTTTTCAGCGCTTCCACCAATTTTGTTAAAATTTTGAAATAAGGGAAAGGCGCTCTCTAGGGTCTATATTGAGTTAAATTTCATTGAATAATCCCAAAAACTGCTGGAATAAGGAAGTGAGAAAGTTCCAGTTGGCTTTTGAATATCTCGGGAAATTTTAATTGCTCAGCGCCGCCACCATATTTGATGAAATTTTGTAATAGCGCAAGGACACTCTTTGGAGTCTACACGCAGTTGAATCTCATTAAATAATGCCAAAACAGCTCGAATAAGCAAGTGAGAAAGTCCCAGTTGGCTTTTGAATGTATTGGGAATTTAAAATTGCTTAGCGCCTCCACCATTTTTGATGATATTTTGCAATAGCGCAAAGACACTCTCAGGAGTTTCTATTGAAGATAGAACTCATCGAATAATGCCAAAAACAGTTCAAATAAGGAAATAAAAACTCCCAGTTTGCTTTTGAGAATGTATACATATTGGGAATTTAGAATTTCTCAGCGCTTCCACCAATTTTGTAAAACTTTTGAAATAGCGGAAAGGCACTCTCTAGAGTCGATACAGAGTTAAATTTCATTGAATAATCTCAAAAACTGCTGGAATAAGGAAGTGAGAAAGTTCCAGTTGGCTTTTGAATATATCGGGAAATTTTAATTGCTCAACGCCGCCACCCGATTTGATGAAATTTTGTAATAGCACAAGGACACTCCTTGGAGTCTACACGCAGTTGAATCTCATTAAATAATGCCACAAACAGCTCGAATAAGCAACTGAGAAAGTCCCAGTTGGCTTTTGAATGTATTGGGAATTTAAAATTGCTTAGCGCCTCCACCATTTTTGATGATATTTTGTAATAGCGCAAAGACACTCTTAGAAGTTTCTATTGGAAATAAAACTCATCGAATAATACCAAAAGTAGTTCGAATAAAGAAATAAAAACTCCCAGTTGGCTTTTGAATATGTTACATATTGGAAAGTTAGGATTTCTCATCGCTTCCACCAATTTTGTTCAAATTTTAAAATAGCGGAAAGGCACTCTCTACAGTCTATATAGAGTTAAATTTCATTGAATAATGTCAAAAACTGCTGGGATAAGGACGTGAGAAAGTTCCAGTAGGCTTTTGAATATATCGGGAAATTTTAATTGCTCAGCGCCGCCACCAGATTTGATGAAATTTTGTAATAGCACAAGGACACTCTTTGGAGTCTACACGCAGTTGAATCTCATTAAATAATGCCAAAAAATGCTGCAATAAGGAAGTGAGAAAGTAACAGTTGGCTTTTGAATGTATTGGGAATTTAAAATTGCTTAGCGCCTCCACCATTTTTGATGATATTTTGCAATAGCGCAAAGACACTCTCAGGAGTTTCTATTGGAGATAAAACTCATCGAATAATGCCAAAAACAGCTCGAATAAGGAAATAAAAACTCCCAGTTGGCTTTTGAGTATGTATACATATTGGGAATTTAGAATTTCTCAGGGCTTCCACCAATTTTGTTAAAATTTTGAAATAGCGGAAGGACACTCTCTAGAGTCTCTATAGAGTTAAATTTTATTGAATGATCTCAAAAACTGCTGGAATAAGGAAGTGAGAAAGTTTCAGCTGGCTTTTGAAAATATCGGGAAATTTTAATTGCTCAGGGCCGCCACCATATTTGATGAAATTTTGTAGTAGCGCAAGGACACTCTTTGGCGTCTACACGGAGTTGAATCCCATTAAATAATGCCAAAAACAGCTGGAATAAGCAAGTGAGATAGGCCCAGTTGGCTTTTGAATGTATTGGGAATTTAAAATTGCTTAGCGCCTCCACCATTTTTGATGATAATTTGCAATAGCGCAAAGACACTCTTAGGAGTTTCTATTGGAGATAAAACTCATCGAATAATACCAAAAACAGCTCGAATAAGGAAATAAAAACTTCCAGTTGGCTTTTGAGTATGTATGCATATTGGGAATTTAGAATTTCTCAGCGTTTCCACCAATTTTGTAAAAATTTTGAAATAGCGGAAAGGCATTCTCTAGAGTCTATACAGAAATGAATTTCATTGAATAATGGCAAAAACTGCTGGAATAAGGAAGCGAGAAAGCTACAGTTGGCTTTTGAATATATCGGGAAATTTTAATTGCTCAGCGCCGCCACCATATTTGATGAAATTTTGTAATAGCGCTTTTCGGAGTCTACACGCAGTTGAATCTCATTAAATAATGCAAAAAACAGCTCGAATAAGCAAGTGAGAAAGTCCCAGTTGGCTTTTGAATGTATTGGGAATTTAAAATTGCTTAGCGCCTCCACCATTTTTGATGATATTTTGCAATAGCGCAAAGACACTTTTAGGAGTTCCTATTGGAGATAAAACTCATCGAATAATGCCAAAAACAGCTCGAATAAGGAAATAAAAACTTCCAGTTGGCTTTTGAGTATGTATACATATTGGGAATTTAGAATTTCTCAGGGTTTCCACCAATTTTGTTAAAATTTTGAAATAGCGGAAAGGCACTCTCTAGAGTTTTTATAGAGTTAAATTTGATTGAATAATCTCAAAAACTGCTGGAATAAGGAAGTGAGAAAGTTCCAGTTGGCTTTTGAAAATATCGGGAAATTTTAATTGCTCAGGGCCGCCACCATATTTGAGGAAATTTTGTAATAGCGCAAGGACACTTTTCGGAGTCTACACGCAGTTGAATCTCATTAAATAATGCAAAAAACAGCTCGAATAAGCAAGTGAGAAAGTCCCAGTTGGCTTTTGAATGTATTGGGAATTTAAAATTGCTTAGCGCTTCCACCATTTTTGATGATATTTTGCAATAGCGCAAAGACACTCTTAGAAGTTTCTATTGGAAATAAAACTCATCGAATAATACCAAAAGTAGCTCGAATAAAGAAATAAAAACTCCCAGTTGGCTTTTGAATATGTTACATATTGGAAAGTTAGGATTTCTCATCGCTTCCACCAATTTTGTTCAAATTTTAAAATAGCGGAAAGGCACTCTCTACAGTCTATATAGAGTTAAATTTCATTGAATAATGTCAAAAACTGCTGGGATAAGGACGTGAGAAAGTTTCAGTAGGCTTTTGAATATATCAGGAAATTTTAATTGCTCAGCGCCGCCACCAGATTTGATGAAATTTTGTAATAACGCAAGGACACTCTTTGGAGTCTACACGCAGTTGAATCTCATTAAATAATGCCAAAAACAGCACGAATAAGCAAGTGAGAAAGTCCCAGTTGGCTTTTGAATGTATTGGGAATTTAAAATTGCTTAGCGCCTCCACCATTTTTGATGATATTTTGCACTAGCGTAAAGACACTCTTAGGAGTTTCTATTGGAGATAAAACTCGTCGAATAATGCCAAAAACAGCTCGAATAAGGAAATAAAAACCCCCAGTTTGCCTTTGAGTATGTATACATATTAGAAAATTAGGATTTCTCAGCGCTTCCACCAATTTTGTTAAAATCTTGAAATAGCGGAAAGGCACTCTCTAGAGTCTATACAGAGTCTATACAGAGTTGAATTTCATTGAATAATGTCAAAAACTCCTGGAATAAGGAAGGCAGAAAGTTCCAGTTGGCTTTGGAATATATCGGGAAATTTTAATTGCTCAGCGCCGCCACCATATTTGATGAAATTTTGTAATAGTGCAAGGACACTCTTTGGAGTCTACACGCAGTTTAATCTCATTAAATAATGCCAAAAACTGCTGCAATAAGGAAGTGAGAAAATCCCAGTTGGCTTTTGAATATATCGATAAATTTTAATTGGTTAGCGCCTCCACCATTTTTGATAATATTTTGCAATAGCGCAAAGACACTCTTAGGAGTTTCTAATGGAGATAAAACTCATCGAATAATGCCAAAAACAGCTCGAATAAGGAAATAAAAACTCCCAGTTGGCATCTGAGTATGTATACATATTGGGAATTTAGAATTTCTCAGGGCTTCCACCAATTTTGTTAAAATTTTGAAATAGCGGAAAGACACTCTCTAAAGTCTCTATAGAGTTAAATTTTATTGAATAATCTTAAAAACTGCTGGAATAAGGAAGTGAGAAAGTTCCAGTTGGCTTTTGAAAATATCGGGAAATTTTAATTGCTCAGGGCCGCCACCATATTTGATGAAATTTTGTAGTAGCGCAAGGACACTCTTTGGCGTCTACACGGAGTTGAATCCCATTAAATAATGCCAAAACAGCTCGAATAAGCAAGTGAGCAAGTCCCAGTTGGCTTTTGAATGTATTTGGAATTTAAAATTGCTTAGCGCATCCACCATTTTTGATGAGATTTTGCAATAGCGCAAAGACAATCTTAGGAGTTTCCATTGGAGATAAAACTCATCGAATAATGCCAAAAACAGTTCGAATAAGGAAATAAAACTCCCAGTTGGCTTTTGAGTATGTTTACATATTGATAATTTAGAATTTCTCAGCGCTTCCACCAATTTTGTTAAAATTTTGAAATAGCGGAAAGGCACTCTCTAGAGTGTATATAGAGTGTAATTTCACTGAATAATGTCAAAAACTGCTGGAATAAAGAAAGTGAGATTGTTCCAATTGGTTTTTGAATATATCGGGAAATTTCAATTACTCAGCGCCGCCACCATATTTGATGAAATTCTGTAATAGCGCAAGGACACTTTTCGGAGTCTACACGCAGTTGAATCTCATTAAATAATGCAAAAAACAGCTCGAATAAGCAAGTGAGAAAGTCCCAGTTGGCTTTTGAATGTATTGGGAATTTAAAATTGCTTAGCGCATCCACCATTTTTGATGAGATTTTGCAATAGCGCAAAGACAATCTTAGGAGTTTCCATTGGAGATAAAACTCATCGAATAATGCCAAAAACAGTTCGAATAAGGAAATAAAACTCCCAGTTGGCTTTTGAGTATGTTTACATATTGATAATTTAGAATTTCTCAGCGCTTCCACCAATTTTGTTAAAATTTTGAAATAGCGGAAAGGCACTCTCTAGAGTGTATATAGAGTGTAATTTCACTGAATAATGTCAAAAACTGCTGGAATAAGGAAGTGAGAAAGTGCCAGTTGGCTTTTGAATATATCGGGAAATTTTAATTGCTCAGCGCATCCACCATTTTTGATGATATTTTGCAATAGCGCAAAGACACTCTTAGGAGTTTCTATTGGAGATAAAACTCATCGAATAATGCCAAAAAAAGCTCGAATAATTTAATAAAAACTCCCAGTTGGCTTTTGAATATGTATACAATTGGAAAATTAGGATTTCTCAGCGCTTCCACCAATTTTGTTAAAATTTTGAAATAGCGGAAAGGCACTCTATAGAGTCTATATAGAGTTCAATTTCATTGAATAATGTCAAAAACTGCTGGAATAAGGAAGTGAGAAAGTTCCAGTTGGCTTTTGAATATATCGGGGAATTTTAATTGCTCAGCGCCGCCACCATTTTTTTTTAATCTACTGCCCGTCAATCTGCTTATCACTAATCTAATCGAATTGGCATTTCATTCAAAGCACTGTTGGCGGCATTTTTGTCTACGTAACAAAATTTTTCCTTTTCTGTGCTTTAAGTTTGCACTTGTAGTGTGTACGAGCGTCTATCCGTTCAATAGCCTGTAAAATCGAACTCAGCTTTTCTTTTCGTTTTTTCCCCAGCCGTCCCCGTCATAAAACTGAACTTTCGGTAATTCTTCGCCCTCGCCCGTCCCAATTCCGCACTAATTGGTCGCAATTTCTGGAAAAACTCCGTCAAAAAATCACCGAAGATAAACATCGTCACGTAATTGCAGCATGAGATAAAAACGTCGTCTTAATGAAGCGAATAATTTGAACATTGCTTTTCTTATCGAATTCTATAAATCAATACAGCTCTTACTTAAGTTTCCCGTTTGCTGAAAAACGTTTCCTCCGTTCTCTTTATTCTTACATAATGAATCTTGGGAAGAATGCGATTTTTTCCTCTTACTATTTTCCGTTCATTACGGCTAGATTAGGAGGCGACATGCAAGGGTTCGAGGGGCAGGTTCGGCTCAGGCATCTCCGGCAAGCAGTTTTGTGCTTTCGAATTAAATCTCTAATTCCAATAATCTACTTTAGTCGCTGAGACTGACGAACCGCAACTTTTTATAAATCTACTTCCTATTTTATAAATCACATGAAGTTTACCATTGTCTCAAATTGAGGACGGGCGAATTATTGTAAACAGTTTTACTTGTACCAAGCCCTCAGGCCGCTCCTGTACAATGGAAACGGGCGTTCGAACACAATTTCGCTCACACTATTGGTAAAACCGTGCTCGAACAGAAAAATTCCGAAAAGTCGATGCAACTTATTACTTTTTAATACAGCGTCGGGCGACGATTGGATAGTTTTTTGTTTGCAATTTTTGCTCAAAGTTATAAACTGCATTGTCGTTTATTGTTTTTCAGAAAATGCTTCGGCTACATTCTCGCGTGTCTTTTTTGTTTAAAGTTTCAGGCTTTTGCGCTGTAACGAACGCATTGTTGGAGGTTTGAGACAAAGCAGTTAATTAATGAACACAACAAAGCCGAATTGTGGAGTAATTATTGACTAATTTACTACTGAGGATTGAATTCGATAGCGTGATCAGCACGGCTTTTTGCTTTCGTTCTGGAAAGTCTGAAAGAGGTAAATGCTAATGCATTTTATAAATTATTCCATAACTAATAAAGATAATTAAAAGGGGATTAAATTGAAAGTAGCTTTCTGATTGAAGTTGGAGCTTTTAAATAGAGGATTAAGCGTTGTGTGCCAGTATTGGATTTTGTTTAATATACGTAACTGCAGCTCATTTTCTCTTGGTTTTACAAGCTTATAAATGCAAGACTTAAATATTCCTGAAGCGAGTAAAGCAGAAGAAAATAAAATACAATAACACAGAGACAACAAAGCTGTGTCCAAGATAAAATGTTGATAGATGCACCAAAGATATACTAAAACAGAAAGAGTTTCAATATTTGTAGTATTTTACTGGTCATCAGGATGCAAGAACGGTTCCATTACGACATCGGGAAGTATTTTATTTTGGAGTTAACGGTTTTATGCACGTTCCTGGAACTGTCTGAAATAAACAGTTTGTTGAATTTTAAAATTCTATGAACTGATTAGTGTAGGTAGGATTTATTGCCAGGTAGCTGTGTTTTTTATACTTCAATTCCTCCACCGCCCTTACACAAAATAAAAAAAGCAGTCTAAAACCCTATATCCATCGGCGAGAGAAAATAAAACAGCAATGTGGCGTAACCACATAATTTCCCCGCCGAACGAACTAGTCGAAAAATAATGAACAGTAAATAAACTATATAAAGTGTTGAAATTTATCGGGTTTGTCGCTGCCGACGCAGAACAGGACCGGATTAATTGATCCAAACTAAGTTTTCGTGCAGAGAAACGTGAAATTTATGGCGCACTCGTTTCACTCCCATGAATTGCAAATTCTAATTGACCCTTAGAGCGTCGCATTGACTATCCAGGCCCGGTTAGTAATTGATTTATCTCTAAACAGCGCACACCTATTGTACACAACAAATGGGTGGCACGTTTTAGCCACCTCTGCCGGCATTAAAGCTACGGAGTTCAAGTTAACGGACCGTTAAACCGCTTCAAATAACAATGGGCGTTGCATCCCGCGAATTGGTGACGAATTTCCACGCACTTTCTGCGGTTGAAAGTTTTATGGTCGGCGGAGGACAAAGATCGAGCTTGCAACAGCAACCGCAGCCCTGGAACAAATACGTGTGTTCGACAGTGACAACTGGTAAAATTTTAAAACCGCACGGCTGCGGAAGTAGTTTTGTTCGGGTTAGTTCTCTTCATCAGATTATCGATTAAATCGAAAGCACAACAATTTAAATTGGATTTAGCTGAAACTTCATCTTAGAGGAATTGTGTCTAAAATATACAGTGAGCAGCAAAAGTATGGAACAAATTCATTAAAAATTAAACAAAAATTTTTTCAAAGAAATCTTTAGGCGGGTCAATTTAGTTTATAAAAATACATATTTTTATACCGAATAAAATTCCAAGCAGTCATTTGTTTTCGAGTGATTACGTCAACGATATTTCTTTTAAATAGAAACCCCCTTTTTTCTTTGATTCTAAAAGCCCCTTTAATTGTCTACAGGACAGTATAAAATTTTATTATCTTACATAAGGAAAGTTTTGAAAAAAAAAATGGAAAAAACAAATTTTATAACGAACAAAAACAATTCAAAAACTAAGTATACTTAAAATTATCGAATTAAATGCTCAAATTGCCATCCCCCAGCTTGTTGACAATAAGCAAGTCTATGAAGAATTATTTGATGAATTTTCACTAATTCTACTTATTTCGTATCGAATCCTAATTTTTAATTCTCCTAGATTTTGTGGTCTGATAACATAAATCTTAGACTTAATAACCTAAATAACCTCATAAAAAATAATCAAGAGGTGTGAGATCTGGAGACCTTGCGGGCCACTCTATCGGTCCTCGTCTCCCAATCCACCTCCTAGGAAACCAATTGTTTAAATAATGGCGAACAGGAAGTGCAAAATGGGGGGGTGCACCGTCTTGCTGGAACCACAATTCATCATTTACTAAGGTCTGATCATTGTCATTTGGAAAATTTTTGTTAATTTTTGGACGACCCGTTCTTGGAATCGCTTTAACATGCCCAGTTCTTCTAAATTTATTTTCAATTTTACTGACTGTAGATTGGCTGATGAGTCTATCTGGATACTTTGCATTGAACAAATTGCAGACTTCTTGTTGGGTTCTAGTTTTATCTCCGCACCCAATCAAAATTAAAAATTCTGTACGTTGTGTTTCTGTTAAATGAACCATTTTTAAAAAACGTTTTGTAAAACAATTTACACATACAAATGAAACTGACAGTACCATTTGATTTACCTACTTGATTTTTTGACTTGTTTTTGTTTGTCATAAAAGAATCCAACTTTTTTTCTCTTTACTTTCATTATGTAAGATAACATATAATGTCGTTTAAACAATTAAAAGGGCTATCTAAATCAAGAAAAAAATAAGTGTTTTCTATTAAAAAAAAAAAATGATGACGAAAACAAATCACTGCTTGGAATTTTTTTTGGGATAAAAATATTCATTTCTATAAACCAAAATTGACCTGTTCAATGATTTTTTTGAAAAAAAAAATTTTTTCATTTTTAATGAATTTATTTCATACTTTTTCCGCTCACTGTATATATTATTATGTATTATTACTGCTCGTGTAGTCGTATACGGTGTTTTATAGTACGAGAGCTAGCGACGTTCTCGAGAAAGAATTTTAGCTCTTTTGGTTTTTTTGATATTTGCTTTCTAATCGAAGGTAGGTAGGGATGAGGTAGGTCTGGCACTTGGGAACGGTTGCGTTTACATGTGCAGCTATCTCTCTCACGCAACCAAGGAATTAGTTGCCGTACTCCTCCACCTCACCTATTCTCCCCGATAATTAAATTGATCTGGCTCTTAATTAAACAACCGAATTTCGATCTGGCAAATTTAGATTATATTCTTTGATTATTATCGAACGGTATCATGTTAAAACAAAAATGGTTTGAAAATTATTATTTTTTAATTATTAAACTTACATGTGGCGCGATGTTAGCAACGACAAAATAATATGGAAACTATAAATTTATATTGCTAAAAGGTCATAGGAAATTATGAAAAAACTAATTTTTGTCTTAAAATGATTTCAAAATTAAATTTTTTACCTGCGCTAAGGGGATGCGCACAGGTAAACGCAACCGCTCCCAGGTGCCAGATCTACCAGGTCCCGAACCAACTTCGATGAGAACTTCTGTGCTAAACCACGGAAAAGGGCGGACAAAAAACTAAAAATGTTGTTTAGTTTAGGAAAAAATATGTAGCGAGCGTTTTTTAGCAACTTTTTGCTTTAAACTCAAAAATCTCTTAGATACTTTTAGATTAGCTTAGTTTTGATAGCTTTAAGAGTAATGCATTAAGATTAAAAAAAAAGTCTCAAATTTCTAAACTATACTCTTTAAAGCGAAGAGATGGAAGCGTCATGCTGGGTCTGCGTGATCCGTGAGAGGGATGCTAGCCAAATTCGGATTTACACTGCCGAGCAAAATTTGAGCATTGGCCGAGTACAAACTATAGAGACCCAAGTACGACTGAAACTCAGGAGTTTTGTCTGTGTAAACTAGGCTCGGCCTAGCTCCCTACCCTGTCGGTACCACGTGCTCTTAACCAATAACAAACCAACCTCAAAAAATCACGTGAAGATCACGCCAGTTTATAATTCCATCTGTTCGGCGGAAATGGTATAGTCAACTGGCTGACTGACATTTAAGGACAAAATAAAATTTCAAATCTGTCAGATTATTTTTTGATAAAATATCGTTCTATTTTGTGACGCTTACTACGGTCGGGTTGGTTCGAGCGCCAGTTCTTTTACGTGGTATGCTCCTCGGGACCGCGGGTAGCTTCAACGGAGTACGGTACGCCAGGGGTCAGGTGTCTAGTTTGGCAGGAGGAAAAAAATAACTTAACACAACGTGACAATATTTAATGAACACTCAATATACTGGCTGGCTCGCGAGCAGAGTGCCCCCGCCGTCAGACAACGAGAAAATGCCGGAACTAAACACCGGCAGGGGATGGCTAGATACCGGAAGTGGAGACAGGAAAAAACGTGGTCGGGTACCGGAATGTTACCAGGAACTTGGACGGGAACTGGGAGGGTATTCGGTTGGTGCACACCTTCGTAGGATGGGACTCTTCGGAAGAGGAACGACTCACATCTGATTTCTGTTTCTGCGGCCTGTTGCAATGTAGTAGGGAGAAGGTCTTATTACAGTATTCTCTTCCGGACGGAGCGGCAGCGGTTCCGGACAAGATAGCGATTCCGGAGCGGTGAGGTCCGGAGCGCGCTTCCTTGCTGATCAAAATGGTATAATGCGAAGCATTTTTCCTGGAAACATGTTTCGGAGCGGAGGGCGTGGCCCGCGGTGACAAGGGCGGTAGCTTGGGGTGGTCGTAGCGACGTCCTGAAAGTTGCATAGGCTGCGCGCTATTTTTCCGCTTACAACGGTGAAAGTTTCATCCCGATAGGAGGTCAAGAGGCTGTTAAAGATACCGATTTGGGCGTATTGAGCTTAACCTTGTCGAACAGTGGGACAGCGCCTGCTAGACTCCGGAGACTTTTCGTTTCAGAGCGTCGAGCATCACTTCCGACTCTCTTTTCTTGGAATTCTTAAGTGACTTCGTTACAATTTTAAAGTGAACGAAAATTTCGGTTTTTTATCTTTACTTTTAAAGGCTTGAAACTGCTGAACAGTTTTCTAAGCTAGAACTAAGAGGTTTTTGTAAACTATAAAGTAAGAAAACCGTCGACATAATTTTTAATCGATACTGTTTAAATGCCTTTGATGCGTATAATTCTGAATACAGGGCTTCAGTGCATACTATCCCAAAAAGACAGAGTCGTAACTCTTTTACCAGGTCCCGGTGGCTTAGCTAAAAGTGAGCACACTTGAATTTTTTATTGGTGAGTTCTGTTCAATCAAGACTCTTGATGAAGGTAAACGTTTGATCTCGTACCTTGGTGCCGCCTGTGTTCTGTTTTCATACTGGATTTGATACCGTCGTGTCTGGTGATGGGCTTGTCGATGTCGCCCCTCGGCGGTGGTCGTTACCGGAGCGTTGTTAATGTCCGAGTGCCCTGGGCGCGTCAGCTCGTAGCCGAACAGTATTCCGCTCGGGATCCTACCGGTGGCGGCGTTGCGACGTTTCCGAAGGTTTTGGACTGGGTCAGTATACGCAGCGGCTTCTTGAGGTCCTGTTTTTTTTTTGGCTCGAGGGTGGTGATTAGCGGCAGCTAATGCTGGACCTTTCTTGCTGACATTTGCGGTGGAATACCTTGCTGGTAAATTATCGGAAATGATGGCTTGTGGGTATCCGAACCGCGAAAAGACTTCGTTTTGCAGCAACGCGCTGTCCGCTTGGCGGTGGACCGGTTCATTGGGACGGCTTCTACCCATTTGCCAAATACGTCTTTCACCATCAATACGAAGTGGTTTCCTCGTGGAGTCACTGATTGGGGAAGACAAAGTGGGGAACTGAACGGAGATCCATATTCTCCCGGGCAGAGTGGGCACGACCTGTTTTGAGCACTAGTCAGGCTATGTTGTTGCCTATTCATAGTTTGTATTAATGGTGTTTAAGATAAATTAGTATTATGAAGTCTTAGAATCTGTTATCAGAATTACGATTGTGAACCCAAAGAGGCTCAGGTGTAGGTGCGTCAGTGGCTAAATAGACCCATGGTCTGAATAAAATTGTAGAAGCGATAAGTAGAGTGTTGACATCAGGAAAGCCGAGACGAGGTTCGAACGACGGACGTAATGATGCAGGTGGAATTGAGGTGTGAAAAAGGAAAGCGTTTAATTCAAGGGTTTGTGGTAAGTGTCTTAATCCAGTACAGTAATCTGATCGGTGATCAATCCCAGAACGGATAGATTTTAAAGACCGTACGTGAAAGAATGATGCCATGTGAAGTTATTTTTATAGTTTCGGCTCGGAAAGTTCAATAAACATATTACGTACCAGAAATTGGTTTGATACCGCCCCAAATCTAGCTCTATGGAGATGGGCTGGGTCTCTTGTTATTTATGCTATATCTCTATATCTACACTTTTTTTTTCTTTTACTTAAATGGACGCCACCAGTTTTTACCGCAGAAGAGGACGGTTACGAAATTATAGACCCTAGTTGAAAAAACTGGAAAACTTTAATAAAACTTAAATGTAAATCAAAATAAATTATTAATTATAAATTAAACAAATTAAATGGAATACCTAGTCAGTCAAGTTTCATTCATCAGCAGAGTTCAGTTACACAAAACAAATAAAGGAAATAAGAAGTTACTCATAAAACTAATATCTTAAATTAACAGACCGAATTGAATTTAAAGACGTCGGTTTATAGCTATAAGTCGAGGTATAAATATAATGTAAACAACTTATGTATCAGTCAATGACGGTTTGACGATCTAATTAGTTTAATCTAACTAAGTTATATACTGTACGATTAGTATTACCTTAGATTATGACAAAATTATTGATAATTTTTTACGCTAAATTATTGTTTTGGTCAATAACCACAAAAAAAATCGAAAGAAGAAAAGAAGAATAAGAAATAACTAGATAAGGTGTCTTATCTGGCCCTGGAACTCAGGTTTGGGGTGATGTGATGACTTCCTGAGGGAGACGACGACGATTCTCCAGCCCCTGGCACCAATAAATCCTCAATCGAATCGTCCACGCTGGAACTTCCAAGGAATACCGCAATACCACCCTCGAGGGCGTAGTTCCACTTAGGTGGTGAAGATTCTAGGGTTCACCCCGAGCCAGCACCCTAATGAAGAAGATTCGCCTTTAAGTACCCCGTTTAACGAACAGAAAGGCCCTTACCTCCAATGAGGGACCTTGGACGACTTCTAGAGAGACACGAAATATGCACGCAACACGTGGACGGCTTATTCGGTGGTTTTAATCCCCACAGGTCGAAAATGATTCCGTCGATTTACCAATGTTTTCAACGAGACGAGAATCACTCACTTCGATGAAACGGATGAGTTAATCCCTTGTGGATAATTCAAACTTAATTGCAACTACCACCACGTTTTATCAACCACCGAATAATAATGTCTTTTTTTGACGGAAGAAGGCCTCTCACAAACCTGCGCACAAGCGACGCGGTGACTATTGACGTACCGCTGCTTGACAGCACTGACAAGTGTGAGGTTATGTAGAATGTAAGCAAAAGGAGTTCTTCATTATTTCCAGACGAGACACAAAGAAATTTTAAGTGTAGGTATTACCCAGTCGAGGTTCCATTAATTTAGCCCCTTGGCGTTTTAGGCAGTGGGAAAAGTGTTGCATACTTCCAGAACGAAAGATCGAACCAGATAACACCAGCACAGCGAAGAATGAAGAAGAAAAACGATAACATTGAGAGTAACAATCCGTAATGTCGAGCACAATTACAGTAGAAATTAGTTCGAGCGAGAATAGAGTAAAAAGTACAGAGAAAACAGCCGCTTAAATTTAAGAGCGTGGTACGCCGAATACCATCTCCCTTTTTTGGTAAAATGCTCTAGAATGCCAAAACAATTAATCAAACAACCGAAAAAGAAGTAACGAAATATGTAAGGTTAATGAAAAGATAAAATCATCTTCACAAACAATGTGGGAAAGAAAGATGTTGGTCTTTTCGATGAATCGTAAAATGCTTTGAAATATTTATCGGAAGGTTGACGCTTACAGTTAAAGAAATGTGTTGATTGATATTTTGAAGGGGTTGTAGTCAGCAGCGGAGTTCAGTAACAGATCTAAAGTAGGGGAGAAGCGAATGGTAATTACCGGTGCTCTGAAATACCAGGACAAAAAAAAAAGATAAGAAAAATACTGTCAGTGTGTGTTGGCTGATTGTTGTTGTTAGCGCTGGAAAGAGTGTTGTTGGCTTATTTGTGTTTATTGTATTAGCTGTAGAGTTTTGTTGGTCCATTTGAATTTGTAAAGTGATGTTGAAGGTTGGTTGTGCTTGATATGACTTTGCTTACTGCCCGAGATCCACTTGGTGTTAAGTTCTGTAACCACGCGATGGCAGGTGGTGAGCTTCTTGCAACAGTTGGTTTGGTATTGAGAATGTAGACTGACCGAGATTCATTCTGGTAATTTGCGCTGGAACCACGCGATGACAAGTGTTGAGCTTATTGCAACAGTTGGTTTGAAAATGTTGATTATTGCGACAGTTGGTTTGAAAATGCTTATTATTATGACAATTGTTTTAAAAAAGTTGCACGGATATTGTGGAGATCCGACCGTTGAATAAATAATGTTAAGTAGTTGTTTGGATTGAGCAATGATTGTTGAAATTTGAGTTAGATTGTTTTATTGATATAAAAGTTGAGAATGAAAAAGTTTTGCGTTGAGAATGTGATGTGTGCATTGCTATCTCGAGAGCGAGATACTCGTCAGTCTGGCCGTGGTCAGGAGTGGGAAACTGAGCGGAGAGCAATATTCCCACGGGCAGAGCGGGAACGACCTGTCTTGAGCACGAGTCAGGTTATGTTGTTGCCTATTCATAGTTTGTTAATGGTATTTAAGATAAATTAGTACTATGAACCTGTTAGACACATGTAAATCGATGGCGATCGTCTAGCATGGCCGACCATCATTCTTTTTCCATTTTTTCTTTCTATTCTTATTTACGATCCATTTCAAAACACTCATGACAAACACTGAAAAGTATAAATCTTGAAAAATGTTTTACTTTAAATTGAATATCAACTTTTTCTTAAATATTAAGCTGCAGAAGAACACGATCATCTTGTATTTAAAGTTAGTGGTAAAAACTACGACACTGCTTTACACGAACACGCCCAGAGACAGGCGTTAACACAATTAAAATTTAAATTAAAAACTCGAATGTCTGCGGCGCTCATTCTGTAAGTTTTACTTTTTTCTTGCGATCTGTCAGAACGAACACGACGTCGTCTTCCGCCCGCATTCTTTCGGTTGCATTAACTTTTTTAAGACGTTGACGATCGAAACATTTCCGTTTTGACAGGAAATAATTCAATGTGTGAAGCGGAAGACGAGATAATCAGCGAAGACACTGTTGGATAATTCTAAAAAATATGTTCATTCTGTGGTCGTGTAATAATTTTTTTTTACAGATTCTCTAAAAAATGTATGATAATACCTATTAGGCTAGTGGCTTTATTTACACGCGTCCCCACTCTCATTCATCCGCATGCACTTACTGCCTACATACTCACCACCAAAGTGTTTCACTTTGATTTCCGTTTCAATTTTTCAGACTCACTACCTCAATAAACTAATTTTAGTCAAAATAATAACTACTTTGATTATTGGCATGTACCTAGCCTAAGACAGGTTGGAGTAATGAATAGTAAGTGGGCATTTCTCCACTAATTGGGCGACTTAGTGTCTCGCACAATTTTAAGTACTGAACTTCTTAATTCTGCTGTAATTAAAATTAATTATAATTTTTTCTGTGTGCATGTAAGAAAAGTCGAGAAAAGTCCTAGTAATAATTATTATTTATTTATTTTTTAAATACCAAAAACACAGTCCTCGGGTTGGTCAACTTAAAATACATTTCACAATGACTTGTTTTAAATACATACAAGGAATTCTAAATAATTTATTCATTATCGATTTTACATACATAAATGACTGATATTGATTATAAATTATGTTTTAATTATAAAACGAAACTATTCTGTTCTCTATTCCCCATACATGAAGTTGGTTCACTAGAAGCCGGCGCCATTTTGTTTAGTGTGAGTCTCTTTACTGCTATCCCCTGATATAAGCAACAGTCCCCTGTGTCGTTTTTCTTTGATCTTGGTCCAATGTATTCGCTTTATTTTTATGTCCAATACCTTTTCAATCAAAATGACCCTACTAGTAGAGAAATGGCCAAGCACATTTTTATATATTTGGCATTGTGCTTATTTTTAACAAGAACAACAGTTTTTAACTCGCCGGGGTTCACTTTATGCCCACTTTGCACACTGGTATCTTAACGTTTTCCAACGAAACCAATAATATCAAAATCTAAGAATAAACAGGAGGGATACAGCTCTGTTCGTTTTTTTAGAAACACCTTGTATATGTCCTAATCTTAAAATTTTAAATCCGACTCCCCAATAATTGTCAATTTCCCGGTACCGCACTGTGTCCAAAAGACGCATCCGAATGCACAAAATATTCTATTATGGTAAAAAATTTACCGGTCGTTATTTTTGCGTCCGTGACATCAGCGCGGCAGATAGGTCCGGGTCCTCGTGGGGTTCCCCGGGGAAGGGCCTGGACTTTCGCCATTAAAATTCCGCTCGTGTTTCTAAGGTGAATATGCACATGGCGAACGCCCTTTGAAGTTTACCCAGTCGAAGGAATTTCAGTGGCGGCGGTCGTCTTGAGCAACGTCGCAAACGAATTAATCATTATGGCGAATGGGCACGGATAGGTATAGACTCGCTTTTGACTAACGCGGAGGCTTACATTTTACATCAAAATGGGAACGTTTATGGCAGGGACATGACGAAATTGTAAATGGGGTCGAGTCCGCTTTTATTTATAAACACAATAATAAATAAACCATTAAGACTTAGGGTAGAGACTGGTGGAAATTAACCAAAGCCCTAGCAGCCTTACGTGTATTTAGTCCAGAAACTTTTTCAAAAAAATGTATATATATAGTTTAAGTGATAGTTTTATTGTAAATCTGGCATATTATTGTTTGCGTACAACAATAAGCGCTCACAATTATTACAATTATCTATTATAATCCAACATTATGTTATTGAGGCAGCTAAGTCAAGCGCCAATTTAAATCGTATCGATCGGGCTCGGGCGTATGCGTTTGTCGATGATTCTTTGTGATGTCGACTTCTAATTCTAAAAACTGCTCTGCAATTTTGTTTCTGTATATTTCTTGCTCCCACTAATGGTTTTCGACATAATCGCCGCAAAAAACGGGGGTTGTCTTTGCGCTGAAAACTCTACTCATTTTCCAACGTCATTTATGGGCGTTGGGTTGGAAAAAAAACTTAATGAGACCAATTTCATGTAGAATTTAATTGAGAACATAATAAGTCCAAATAACATTTACCGTTTGTACCGTGTACGAGAAAAATGCAGAATAGCTTCATGGGTACACTTTATTTGGGTCTCTGCTGGGAGTTCAGAAACAAAATTTCAAAACTTTATAAATTATTTCTTCTAAAAAGTCACAAGTTTAAAAGTAAAATGTTTACGTATTAGGAATTGTGAATTTTTATGGGTATTTTCAAAAATTATAAATTTATCTTTATAAGAAGTGTCATAATTGTTCAAAACTTACCGTACCGATGTAAAAATATTCCTTAACTATATAGGTTAACTGTATCTATTGATAAAATAAAATTTTGAAATGGTATTATTATGAAGGGTATTTGCAACGGATTGTCGTCAATATTTCATCATAATTCTATGCCAATCATATACAAAATAATGGAGTTAATATAGCAACTACTACAAAGGAGGTAAAGTCCGGAAGTGTAAACGTGACTGGCCAAGGGCACTACCGGAACTCCACGTGGCGGTGGGTAGAACAGTCCAAAATGGATTAAACTAACTTCTTGTCAGGAGACCACCAATCCTATATTACAATTTATGAAACTTTTGTACAAAGGGGGGTCTGCATGTCACTGAGACAATGTTAATGTCCAACTTAAAGTTGTATCGACATTGCTAATTTACATATTTTAAAAAGCGGTAAATTTTTTTAGAAATTTTCTTTCACTTTCATTTTGAGGTTATGGTTCCATGTTAAGTCATGTCAGGTACAGAAAAATCAAAATTTAACAAAACTTCCTAAATTACTAAAATTGATTTTATTTGTAAACATGAAAAACTCGTTTTGTAAAGCTTAAGAGCACTCGAGCTATCTGATCGTGATAAATGACACCCTTCTGTGATAGTGCTGACATTTAGTTACTTTTGTTTTGCATTGGTTGGTACTCTTAAGCTTATAAATATTACTCGCATCCATGTTTGGCTTTAGTCTAATGTACAGTCTAGAGTAGCATCCACACACATAGTTTGTTATGTTAGGCTCCGCTTTACAAATAAATGGTTTTTAAAACGTCAACGTGTTGTGCGAAATTTAATTGGCGCAGTCGGTAGGATTCCTTAAATAATAATAATCATAACGAATTTTAAATAACGTTCGGGACTTGAAATAATTGAAATAAATTGAAACAATTGAAACAAGTAAAAGAATAATTTTAAGTAACCATTTCTTTTAAATTTTAAATTCCTTTAATTTTAAGTTCTCAGATCTCAGATATATGTTTATTCCAGAACTTAGAGCATATTTTTTAATAGATACAGGGAGTTCAAGAAGTCTAATTAGTCCTAACATTGCTTATCAATATTACGGACCATATATTTGGAAACAAGAATTTATAATCACAACAGCTCATGGATCGACTATACATAATGAAATTATCAAAATTCCATCTTTCAAAATTTTTAATACAAACGGTTTACATAGATTCCATATTTTTGATTTAAAAAAAATACGGTATTATAGGAGCAGATTTATTGATGCATTTAAAGGCAAGCATTAATCTAAAACGCAAACATCCCAATCGAGTATAAAAATACAGAATACCCGAAATTATCGATGACCCATCCCAAATATAGAGACATCGACCAGTAACAGTAAAAATTCCACCCAGAACTCAACTGATCGCGCAAGTGCCAGTAAATATGGAAGAAAAATATGCTGTAATCCCTTCTAAAAATTTAGGACAAAATGTTGAAATTCCTCAAGGTCTTGTGACAGTAAAAAATTATTTGGCGACAGTAGTTTTAACGAATTCAAATACAAACCAGATTAATTGTAAATTTAAAAGACAAATTGAAGTGGAACCTTTTGAATCTTAGAAAAATATTTGGAAACCACTATAGAACCTGAAATTAATTATCAAAATTTTGATCCAAATACTGAGAAAGCATTACAATTGCAACCTTGAAGAAAACAGTGAAATCGGAAATAGTATATTGAAACGCTAGTTTCGTAAAACTTATATTAAGATACGAGTTCAGGTTTGCAGCACGACTGCCGTAGGCAGGAGTGCCTGTAAAGAACGAGTGCTCTTAAGTTTTACAAAACGAGTTTTTTATGTTATTTTTCCTAATTTGCATATTAATTTCATTTTTTTACAAATAAAATCAATTTTGGTAATTTAGAAACATTTTATTAAATTTTGATTTTTCTGTAGGTACCTGACATATATTTGAGATGACTTACATGGAAACATAACCACAAAATCACACTGACATTTCGTTCAGTGCAAGGTTCAGTGTGTCTAACCAATGGAAACAAAAATTCTAGATTTTGGGTGCGTTAATAGCTTTGTTACAACAGCAAATTAGGAAATAGTATATAACGCAACGAGTGTAGGTAATTTAGTCTTTACAGATACAAGGAAACGTGTTTGAATCACGAGCGCCAGCGAGTGATTTATACATTTCTGAGTATCTGTAAAGACACTTTCCACGAGTTGCGTTAGCTATTTTTTTTTAATAGTCCCACAATAAAACAAAATTTAATTTATTAATGAATCTAAGAATAATGACAACTAGAAATTATTTCAATGGTTGGCGCTGAACTTTAAAAACTGTCTCGGTTGTTACGGTAAACAAATAAAAAAAATAATTTTGAAAAGCACGCGCATCGCTGTGAATTGTGTTCAAGCAGTGATGTAGAGCTTAAAAATGAGTGAAAATGCAGAACTTGACGAAGATTTGTTTCTCCCGGAAAAGCGGAACTGATACCGGAAAAATCGAAGCATCGCTACGAGAAAGAATACTCAACATTCTCGACTTGGCGGTCCCAAAAGAATGTCAGAGGTGTGAACGAAGACGTCATTTTGGCATATACAGGGTGTCCCAACTAAAATTTGTACCCCCCAACAATTCCAATTTCGAAAGACTCAGAAGAAAACGCTCGAACAGGTCAATTTTGTTATCAAGGGGGACCAAATTGTACCAAACTTTCATGTCTTAGATCTCACCCCTTTAGCCAGGGGAGCCACCCCCTTGAAAAATTTAATAGCATGGGGGTTCGTGTGATGCATCATTTTAAAGCCTATTCAATTCTCTATCCAGACCTACAGTTATCGATTTTTTTCTACAAAAAAAAACAAACATGAAATTGATATTTTTCAAATCTACATAAAATACTCAACTCAAATCTGTACCCCCCAACCATTTTAATTTCGAAACACTTAGAAGAAAACACTCAAACAGGTCAATTTTGTTATCAAAGGGGGGCAAATTGTACCAAACTCTCAAGTCTTAGATCTCGCCCCTTTAGCCAGGGGAGCCACCCCCTTAAAAAATTTAAATGGCATTGGGGGTCGTGTGATACATGATACGATATGTGCCAAAGATCGAAAGCCGTCAGCCCTAATTGACTTTGGTCATATTTTTCGATGTTAAAGGCGACTCTTCTTGTAAAGGAAAATAAAGATGTTAGCAGGTACCTAATCATTGTAATACTTGTACTTTTGACTTGTACCTACGCATTTCCACCGACAGGTATCACAAAGTACTAGCCTTTTTAAGGAGTAAATCAAGAAGATATATACCAAAGAAGGCAAAAATATTTTCTAGAGAAGACATTGTAGAATTTATGACCAAGGCCCCAGATGAAAAAAAAATGTTATTGAAGGTAAACTTTGTGCTTTTGCTTTAATAAAATGTCAGATTGATATTTATGGGGTATGCAGGTCATAATGACAATGGGAATAGCTGCTGGATGTAGAAGGGAGGAGCTGTTGAACATAAGGGCTAATGACATTGAAGACACCGGTTCAATGTTAATTGTAAAAATTCCCATCTGCAAAACAAAAAAACCAAGGAAGTATGTTGTTGTTAGCGATGGCGATTTTAACGCGGTTGAAATATGCCGCAAATATTTCCGATTGCGATCTGCTAAAACTCCTCATAATCGTCCGTTTGTGCAATACAGAGACAAAAAGTGCACAGTTCAACCGGTTGGTGTAAATTGTATCAGCAAAGTACCTATGATGGTGGCTGAATATCTAAAGAAAGAAAATCCCCGCGAGTACACAAGTCATTGCATGTGGAGATCGTCTGCAACGTTACTGGTGGACAGTGGTGTCGATATTTTGACGCTAAAAAGACACGGCGGTTGGAAGAGTTCTTCTTCTGCAGAGGAATACGTTGGCCAATCTATGAATAATAAGGTTTGGTTTTATTTTAATGAAAGCAATATTTTAATCAAATAATTATTTGCAGATAAATACGTCTAAATTGATTCTGAAAGGTGCGGAGAAATCGGTCTTAGATAACAGAAATTGCACTGAAAACCACACGAACAATAATTTGCAAAATCAAGAGCTACCTGAATCTCAAGTTGAACAACCCGCCAGACATCTTTTGAAAAACGTGCATCGGTTGGAGCTTGAAAATTTTCCTGAATCTAGTTTTGTGACGTCAAATGTAAAGGAAAGCTCTGATTTCTTGGAAATCGATGAAGTGCGTGGAATATCTTTTCCAAATTGTTCATTCAATAATTGTACATTTAACATAATAAAGAAATAAGATTATGCTGACCTAATTATCAATATTGTTAAAAAATGAGAAAGTCATCGGTAAAAGTCATCGGTAAAACTTTTACCGATGACTTTATGTAAAACTGCAGTTACCATTGACTAAACGATTGATGTATCGATCAATTACCAAGCGACTATTAAAAAAATTATGTTACGAGTTCCGTGAAATTTTCCATAGTGAAAAAGTTCCATTGACATTTACAAACCAAATTCAACATGAAATTAAATTGACTAACGATTCCTCAATTTATACAAAAACATACAGGAGAGCGAGAGAGAAGAAGATTACAAAAGAAAAAGAGAAGAAGGACGAGAATTATGATGCGTGAAAAGGAAGAAAAATGGGAAAGAGAAAAGATGGAACTAAAAGAAAAAATTAAAAAATTGGAGGAGAAAATGGAAGAGCAGGAAAAGAGAATGAGAAAAAAGAATATTGTAGTAACGGGATTGGACGAAGAGGAATGCGAGAGCGAGAAGAAACTGGAAAAATGGATGAAGGTTGAATTAGAGGTAGAAGTGAATGTGAGAGAAATGTATAAAATAAATGGAGGAAAAATGATTGTGGTGGAACTTGGGGGAAAAGAGGAAAGTTATGGAAAATAAAAGAAAACTAAGAGAAAAAAAAGGAAAAAGAGTATACATGGAAGATGATCTGACAAAGAAGGAAAGAGATATATAGAAGGAATTAAGAGCGATAGCCAAAGAAGAGCGACAAATAGGACAGCGGGTGAAAGTCGGTTATAAAAAGATATGGATAGAGGGAAAAGGGCTTAGGTGGGACGAAGTAAAGGGAGAGTTAGATACAGAAAATTTTTGAATAAGAGCACAAGAAAAAGACGACAGGGCAGAAAAGGGAAAACCAATACGGAGAGGAATAAAGGAGAAAAGGAGCAAATAAGAATAGTATTCTGGAACGTAGCGGAAATACAAAACAAAGAGAATGAATTTTAGGAGTATTTGAAAGAATTTGACGTAGTGGGAATGGTAGAAACGTGGGTGGAAGAAAAGGGGTGGGAAAAATTGGAAAAGAAAATGCCGAAAGAGTTTAAGTGGAAATGTCAATATACAGAGAGGGAAAGCAAGAAAGGGAGAGCTAAAGGTGGGATAATAATGGGGGTAAAAGAGGGACTCGAAGGAGAAAATGGAACTGAAGCATAAGAAGAAAGAGGGATTATGGAAAGAACGGTGAAAAGTAAACAAAGAAAATGGAGAATTGTAACAGTGTACAGCAGAAGTATGAAGGAAACGAAGAGAATAATAGAAGAGCGAGTAAAAGAGCAAGAAGAAGGAACTTTGGTGATTGGGGGGGATTTTAATGCAAGAATAGGGGGAAAAGAAAGACTGATAGAAGAGGAACAAGAAACAATAGAAGGAAGATCAACAAAAGATGGAACAGAAAACGCAGAAGGGAGAGTACTGGTTAGCTTAGTAGAAGAAAGGGGGTGGGACATACGTAATGGGAACTGCACAAGAGATGAGAAAGGGGAGTACACGTATATTGGATCAAGAGGGGAGACAGTTATTGATTATGTAATGGTAAATGAAGAAGCATGGGATGAAATAGAAAAATTCAAGGTGGGAGAAAGAATGGAGTCGGACCATATGCCTTTAGAAGTGAAGACAAAAGGAAGAGAGAAAGATAGAAGAAGTGTGAATGAGTTTAGAAGAAAAATTGTGAAGAATATTTGGACGGAAGAAGGAAAAGAAAATTATAGAACAATACTTAGGGAGGCAAAATACGAAGAAACAGAAATAAACGAAAAGGAGATGGAACTGAGCGACAACATAAGAAACGCAACAGGACAAAAGAGATAGAGATAAGAGAGAAGATGGGGCTGTGGAGGAACGAATGGTGGGATAAAGAATGCAGGGAAAGAAAGCAGGAAGCAAGAAGGAAACTAAGAAATTGGAAAAAGAAAAAGCAAACAAGAAAGAGTACAAAAGAGCACGCAAGAGGTACAATTTAGTATGCAAAGAGAAGAAGCAAAAGAGACGGATGGAAGAAGAGCTAAAGATGAAGGGTATAAAGACGGAAGAAAAGGTATGGAGATACATAAATAAGGAAAGAAAGAAATATAGAGAGAGAGTGAGTGATGGAATTACTATGGAGGAATGGAGAGAGTACTTCAGTAAGCTGCTGGGGGGTGATGAAAACAAACAAGAAAAGGAAAAAAGACAACAAAGAGTGGAAGAAATAGAAGAGATAACAAGAGAAGAACTAGAGCAACAAGTAAGAAAACTGAAAAGAAAAATACGCCAGGGAGGGATGATATACAGAATGAAGCGTGGATATATGGAACGGAAAGGGAAGTTGACAGGTTGTTAGAGATAATGAATGGAGTGTGGAAGGGAAAGGGATTCCCCCTAAAGTGGAAGAAGGGGAATATATATGCCCCATATATAAGAAAGGAGAAAAGGATACAGTCAGTAATTATAGGGGGATCACTCTCCTAAATACAGCATACAAGATATGCGCGATGATTGTGGAAGAGAGGCCGAAGAAGGAAATGAATGAGAGGGGGGTGTTACCAGACGGACAGGCGGGAACCATGGATAATGTATATATCTTGAATCACATAGCAGGAAATGAGATAAAAAAGAGGGGTGACAAAATATATGCATTCTTTGTGGACCTGAAGGCGGCTTTTGATCATGTGGAAAGAGATTTACTGTGGTAATGCTTGAGAAAGAGAGGGATAAATGAGCATCTGGTAACAAAAATAGAAGAGATACATGAAGAGACGATAAGTAGAATGAGAGTGGATGGAAGGGTGAGTGAATGTTTCAAAACTTATAAGGGAGTAAGACAAGGTTGCTCACTAAGCCCCAGCCTGTTTGCTGCTTTTATTGGAGATATAGAAGAGATGTTCAGAAAGGGGCAGGCAGGGGGGGTTGTGGTGGGCAAAGAAAAAGTGTGGTCTTTAGCGTATGCGGATGATTTTGTGGTGCTAGCGAGAGAGGTGAAAGGTATGAAAGAAATGATGGTGTTCAAAAAAGGGGGTGGTAGGAGAAAAGTAAATGAGTGGAGATGGGAGAAAGAGAAAATTGAAGAAGTGAAAGAATTTAAGTATTTAGGTTATGTGATGAATGAAAGAAACACTGCAATAGCACATGTGAGAGAGTTAGTGAAAAAAGCAAATAAGATAATAGGAGCTGTATGGGAAATAGGAGAGAGAAAATTTGGACATGATTTTAGAAGGAGAGTAATGCTGTTTGATAGTTTGGTGAAAAGTCTGATGATGTATGGAGCGGAAATATGGGGATGGAGAGAGCAAGAAGGATTGGAATGGGTGCAAGGAAAATATATGCAATGGGTGCTAGAGGTAGAGAGAGAGAGAGACACCGGGGTATATAGTGATGGAGAAAACAAAGAGAGATGGAATAAGAAAAGAAGCAAGAAAAAGAGCAATAAGATTTAAGGAGAGAGTGATAGATAGAGGAGAGTGCAGAATTTTGCAGGAGTGTTTGAAAGAAAAAAAGGAAAGAAATAGGAAAGGGGATATGGAAAGAGAGGGAGGCATATTTCGAAAGAAACGGGTATGCAGAGAGATAGAGATGTGCAAGTGCAGGAAAGAAGAACGAGAATTAGGTAGTCTAGGTACAATGGGAAATATGAAAAAATAATAACGGAAGAAATGCCAAAGTACCAAGGAAGAGAGTGTAGAAAACAGAGAATGATGATAGCAGGATTTAGATGTGGAAATGAGGAGAGAGAGAATAAATATTGGAGTGAGGATAATAATAGAGTATGCAGGATGTGTGGAGAAAAAAAGGAGACGATAGAGCATTTGTTAAAGGAATGTGTAGAATTGAGAGGGAGAGATGAGAGTACAGAAGAAATTTTGAATGAGGACGGAAAAGGGATAGAATAGATGAGGAAGTTGAGTTGAGTGGAGAAGAGAGACAATAAGTGGGAAGGGATAAAAGCTGCTAGTTATTGTGTTGAATTATTGATTTATTTAGTTTTATTTATTATATTATATTTTATTTTATTTGAGTTATGGAAATGTATTGGATACTTTATAAACCTGTAAAGGTAATTGTTAGAGCGATTTGTTCCCTGTTCGGTGTTGGTCGAGTGTCGTCGGAACCCTAGTACTTCATCCGAGCGCAGCAACTTCCAAGCACGAACAGTTGTGTGTGATGAGTCGAGTTATTGTAACGCTTACACTCACGCCTTTTTATATTTCTGTTGTTACTTTGTTACTTCAATATAGACTTACAACCACTGCTGTAGATCCATTGACCCTAACAGGTTATGTACCCAGAACGTGTCGCGTCGCGAAACCGTGAGTGAGTCCAAAAACAATTGAAAATTGACAAAGTGATAGATAAGTGATAAAAAGTGACAAGTGAAAATGAGTGGAACCAATGTTGCAACAATTGAAAGCCTTAACAAGGAAAACTATGATACTTGGAAGATGCAGATGGAAGCCCTGTTAATAAAAAACGATGCATTTGACTACGTCAACGGCGTGAACAAGAAACCAGAAGTCGTAGCTGGGAATGCAGAGTCGATTGCAGCGGCCAATGCGTGGGAGAAATCTGACAATAAGGCGAAATCCGACATCATACTAGCAATAAGCCCGTCAAAACTCAAACAAATTAAAGGATGTACGACTTCCAGAGATGTATGGCTGAAATTAGAAAGCATATACCAGTCGAAAGGTCCTGCTAGAAAGGCTACATTGCTGAAACAGCTGACTTTGCAGCGTATGGGCGAAAACGACGACGTTCGTGAACATATAAATAAATTCTTCGATGCGGTCGACAAACTCGACGAAATGGAGGTAGAAATTAATCCCGATCTCCTAGCGATAATGTTATTGTATAGCCTTCCAAGCAGTTTCGAAAACTTCAGGTGTGCAATTGAAAGCAGGGACCAGTTGCCTACACCGGAAGTGCTACGAATAAAGATCGTCGAAGAAAGCGATGCCAGAAGTGAGCCCAGACGAAATTCTGAGAAGGCGTTGTGGAGTAAAAACAATCAGTGGCGTCGGAAAACCGCTCAACAAGCAGACAGCGCTGCGGCAGATAAAAGGCAGAAAGGTAATAAGATACCTTTTAAATATCGATGCCATAAATGTCGTGAGATAGGACACAAGGCTGCTGAATGCAAAAACAAAGGACGTGATTCCGCAAGCAATGCCGAAAATGTCTGTATGAATGTGTCTGAATTGTCGTTATTTACGGATGTTCCCGGAAAAAAGTCCAAGTGGTGTTTGGATAGCGGTGCCACATCTCATCTTTGCAACAATTTAGAGGATTTCTGCGAAGTGAGTTCGGATTGTAGTAGGTTGAATCTCGCGAACAACGGTTCAACGGATATCACAGCTAGAGGGAAGGCTGCTTTTGTTGCTGACGTCAACGGTGAGTTAAAAAACATTTCTTTGAACAACGCGCTGTTAGTTCCGGACCTACGTACAAATCTGTTATCGGTAGGAAAAATGACCAACAACGGCTTTGAAGTAACCTTCAAGAAAGACAATGCTTTTGTAATCGGAGCCGATGGGAAAGTGAAGCTGATTGCAGATCGAATAGGTGGACTGTATTACGCGCGGCAAATAACAGACGTTGGATCGGTTTTCGCGGTGAATTCGTCGAAAGAGACTATCGAAATTTGGCATAGACGTCTCGGACATTTGAACGTGCGGGATATGAATGACGCTATTAACAAGGGGTTAGTGCGGGGACTAGAAAACCTAAAACCTTCGGTACTCGAAAAGGACGCGATTGTGTGCGATGTTTGTCTTCAGGGGAAGATGATCCGGGCGCCTTTTCCGAAAGAGTCAAAAAGAATGAGCGAGCTGTTGGAGTTGATACATTCAGTTGTATGTGGACCAATGCGTGTACAATCCATGAGTCAAGCGCGATACTACATTGAATTTATTGACGATTACTCTAGGTGGTGCGAAGTTCGTTTCTTGAAATCCAAAAGCGAGGTTTTAGAAGTCACAAAGGAGTATCTCGCGATGGTTAAAAATCGGCATAACCGAAAAGTTAAATGTTTTCAATCAGACAACGGTACGGAATACACCAGTAGCGAATTCGATAGTATGTTAAAGAAATACGGTATTACACGACGTCTAACCGTTCCTTATCACCCTGAACAGAACGGGGTTGCTGAGAGGAAGAACAGAACCCTAATTGAGATGGCTCGTTGCTTATTGATCCAGTCGGGTCTACCCTCATGTTTTTGGGCAGAAGCGGTAAATATTGCGAATTACATTAGGAATCGGTGCCCATCGAAGAGCATTGGGGGAGTCACGCCGTTCGAAAAGTGGACGGGGAAGAAGCCTGATATAAGCAACTTCAGAGAATTTGGTTGTCGTGTGTTTTGCCTAAATACCAAACCTCAGAAGGAAAAATTCGAGTCTCGAGCTAAAGCGGGAACATTTTTGGGATATTCGGAAGTCAGCAAAGGGTATAGAGTTTGGATACCGAGTGAGCAAAAAGTAGAGGTCACACGCGATGTCCGATTTATCGAAAATACTCAACGAAAAATTGACGACTTCGAGGATTTTTTTCCTGAAGAATTAATTGTAAGCGAGGAAGTTGAAGAGACGACTTCACCTCGAGTCGTTGAGATCGAAACAATTCCAATCGTTGAACAAAACGATGAAGAAGCTGCCGAAGAGGCACCAGATGTGCAAGTAGAAGGTGAACAAGAACCCATATTACGAAGAGAAAGAGGTAGACCAAGATTTGTCAGGACCGGAGCCAGGGGAAGACCTCGTAAATTGAGTCGTTACACCATAGAAGCGAGAATGTCTGAAGATGTTGTGGAAGAAGCATACATCGCTGAAGTGCCCATGAGAGAGGCGATTCATTCTCCAGAAGCTGATGAGTGGTATGATGCTATGGCAAACGAAATAAAGTCCATAATTAAAAACGGAACATGGGAAATAGTCGAAAGACCGAGCGATTGTGAAGTCATAGGTAGTTGTATTGTGTTAAGAAACAAATACACGGCAGATGGTACACTTGAAAGAAGAAAGGCTAGGCTAGTAGCTCAAGGTTTTAGCCAACGTCCTGGTGTCCATTTTAATGAAACTTTCGCGCCCGTTGCCAGACTTAGTACCATCAGACTTTTGATATCGTTAGCTACGAGATTCCAAATGAACATCAGGCAGTTTGACATAACATGTGCTTACCTAAGTGGTGAACTTGAGGAGGAAATATACATGGAACCTCCGAAATACCTGTCGCAACTCCTGGAAATGATTCAATGTGAGGAAAGGAACGAACTTGGAGCCAAGTCATCTGAAATGCTACGAGAACTTCAGAAAGGGAGCAGGGTCTGCTTGCTAAAGAAATCTCTTTATGGTCTGAGACAAGCGTGAAGGAGTTGGTATGCTAAGTTAGACCACGAGTTGAAAGCCTTTGGTGCCGTGCCAACCCGTACAGATCCTTGTTTGTATCAAATTGGTAAGGGAGAAAAATCAACATTAATCGTTATCTATGTTGACGACATCATTGTTGCGTCCAAGAACAGCACGACCATTGATGACCTAGCGAAGTACCTCTCACAGAAATTTAAGACTAAAGATCTCGGTGAGCTGAAATATTGTTTGGGCATAGAGTTTAGTGAGGACAAAGATGCTATTGTTATGCGCCAAACCGGATATATCAATGAATTGTTGAACAGATTTGGGATGGTGGAATCGAACCCCGTTCGTACACCTACTAATCCAGGTGTGAAGTTGTTAAAAGTTGAAGGACCTCCGGACGAAACCCTTCCCTATCGGGAATTGGTGGGTGCACTGACTTATTTGTCAATTTCAACGAGGCCCGATATTAGCTTTGCTGTCAGCTTTTTGGGACAGTTCAACAATTGCTACAACAAGGAACATTGGATGGCGGCTAAGCGGGTGCTTAGATACTTGAAAGGAACAGCCGACCTTGGACTAACTTTTGAAAGAACCCCGGAAACCTTGACTGGTTTCGTCGACGCCGACTGGGGGAATTGTCCAAACGATAGGAAATCCTATACGGGTTTTGTATTCTTCTTGGGTGGACCTATATCATGGGATTCCAGAAAACAGAAGACTGTCGCTTTGTCTTCAACTGAGGCCGAATATATGGGACTGACCGAGGCAGTGAAGGAAGCATCGTATCTCCAGGCAATTCTAGGAGAGCTAGGACTAAAACATTTGGCCGACACAGTTATTTTCGAAGACAATTTAGGTGCTTTGCGGCTGGCGAAAAATCCAACGTTCCATGCTAGAAGCAAACATATCGATATGAGGTATCACTTTATCCGTGATGCGATGGAGGAGAAGATTGTGACTTTGAAGCACATTGCATCCGAGAACATGGCGGCCGACATCTTGACCAAGGGTCTTGCTGGCCCCAGACATCAAAAGTGTACGGTAATGTTGTGTTTGCGAGAGCGTCAATCATGATCTAGTGCGAAATTGATTCGCGTCGGCGTGCGTGCGCGAGGGGAAGTGTTAGAGCGATTTGTTCCCTGTTCGGTGTTGGTCGAGTGTCGTCGGAACCCTAGTACTTCATCCGAGCGCAGCAACTTCCAAGCACGAACAGTTGTGTGTGATGAGTCGAGTTATTGTAACGCTTACACTCACGCCTTTTTATATTTCTATTGTTACTTTGTTACTTCAATATAGACTTACAACCACTGCTGTAGATCCATTGACCCTAACAGTAATAAATATACATACTACTACAAAAAAACATACAGATATCCAGAAATTCATAAACGCGAAGTAAAGGATCAAATCGCGAAAATGCTAGATCAACAGATTGTCCAACTCAAATTCTCCTTGGTCAAGTCCCATCTGGATTGTACAAAAAAAATTAGACGTCTCAGGAAAACGCAAATGGCGACACCCCTAAAACAGCTTTCTCCACCGAAAATGGCCACTGCGAATTCAGACGCATGCCATTTGGTCTTAAAAATGAACCTGCGACTTTCCAACTCGTGCCTTACAAAACTATTGTTTCAATACACTAATATACGACTCGTGAATTAAATATTGTAATTTACTCAAAGATAATGATCCCATTCGCACGTAGCTCGTGAGATCAACATCCTTTCGTGAATTAAAATGAAATTTAGTCTCTCATTAAATTGATACACTTGATGCAGAAGTCAAAAACAGTCACATTAAAACGGTAATAAAAATTGCAACAAAACATAAAAACCAGATAGTCGATCACGATAGTGTCAGATTTGTTTATTTTGTTCGGATTGGTTCGACTGCACTATCAACGATTTATTTATAATTTAAAATTTCATCAAAGCGTCACCGGTTGTCCGTTGCAGTCATTTGCATTAAAATGTCCAATATTACCAGGCCGATTTAAAATGTATTAAATAAACCGAAATCGCAGATTTGTTAACTCATCCGTGCAGATCAGTTTTTGGAATCGATAACCTAAAAAAGTCATATTTCCGATCTTGCACAGTGTCGTGATGAATCTACTCCGCTCCTTTATTTCTTTTTTGTGCAGCGGCACATTAATAATTTGAGGGATTTAGCGAGCTCAAAAAGTTTCGACGTCCGTCGGACGCACGACATCGAACATAGAAAAATTCCAAAGTTATGACGTTTTTCGAAATTTCACTGTTAAAATAGATAACATATGTTGATACAGCTTGTCAGTGATTCAAAGGTTTCTTTTCCCTTTGACATTACAGAGGTAAGACGATTATGGATACCGTTGCGGCCCCTCTTTCCTTCTGATCTCCGAAATAATGTGATTTTTGAAGAGGAATGTCTATGCGAGGGCATCAGTAAATATTCTAGGAGTCAGAAGCGCTTTGTACTGTTTTTTTTATTATAAAAGAAAATAATTATTACTACTTTCGAGAGTTTAGAAAAACAGATGTAAGAATTTTTCATCTTCCTGTTATTGAATAAGTCAGTGACACTAACTACAAAGAGTTTTATGAAATATCTTCTGAAATTAATGAGAAGACTTCGATACAATTTTATTTATAAAAAAAAAACTGAGAAACGAGTGTTGCCAATTTAAATACAAATTTATAGATCACGTAAAGATGCAACAAAAGCAATTTGCCACACAATCATATAAAAATGTTAACAACAAGATGATTTATTTAAGGCCATTTAACCCTTAATTAGTCGTAAAACTAACCACCAGGTATACAGCCATACATCACCAATTTAAAAACCTTTTTCCCACTGCCGTTATTTATATCAAACGCAAGTCGGCACGTAACGATCCGTATCTCGACATGCTTAGTAACAAATTTTCCCTTGACCCTTTGTACGCACAATACTTCTTGTACTTTTTCCTCCCGCCGTATTGTTTACTCATACGATAAAGGGGCATAATTTGTCACGAATGTTGTTCGGCATGAAAAAATCCAAGCATCTTTATCCTTCGGAGCAGAAAGAACGGAATGTACGACGGCGAAACTTTACCGGCAAAATTGCGAGAGACTCTTTGACATTTCGCCCATAAATCTGGCTGCCCATACCAGAGAAAGGTGCACTGCTTTTTATGTATGATCTGCCAAATCCAAACAAATTGCGTGGCGGGGGCGGATTGGATGCATGTGGGTACAATTTCGTGTTCTATTTCGTCTCTAGAAGAAAATCTCAATATCGAGGTCTATGCACACTAAAATTACTTTTAAAGTAAAGTCTGTATTGATTACCTTCAAAGGCTTGGGAGAAAAAAGAAATAATGACACCATTTGAAACCCATTTCACTGTACTTGACGGTTGAAAGCTTTATGTTACGTAATGTAAATTGAAAAGCAACTTGCATAATAATAATAAACGCTTGTAATCGCATTACAACTTATTACCACAAGAGTTTCCTTCCTAATGTTGCAATTGGATGAGGTTTGTATACACGAGATTTCCACACACATACTTCGAAGTGATTAAAGTTTTCATCATTTATCTCAAATATTACATAGAATCTTCGCAAATGCAAATTACTACTACCATATTAGTTTTATTTTATACCTTGTTAATAACTTTGAGAAATGAGGCACTTCTAAGGTTAAATTGATACAACTATGTGTAAGCTGCCAATAGATGCATTTCTCTTCGCGTCTTCTACATAGCAACGTCAGAACTATTCAGTCTGCATAAATTTGCAAAAGTAACTCCTGGAGCTGTGTTTCTAACTGACAAAGTAAATTATTGGAAAATATCGACAATGAAAGATATTTATGAAGTGGCTGGATATGTGCGGTAGTTTAGCAAAAAATAGAACGGTAACTTAAGTTTGCAATCGTTGGAACAAATAAAAACACTTTTTAGTCGAATCTCATATTCTTTTTTCTGCAACGGTTGCTGTAGACCTAAATATGGCCAAGAAATGAATTTATGTGAGAGCTGTGTTCGCGGTATTAATTAAAGTCGTTAGGTTGTGATAGTGAGTAGAACTACAACTATAAAATAGAGTTATCATATACAGAGAAATATACGAATCCCCTAAATCCGGCCCCTATTCTGCGCCCATGGGACGTTGACACAATTCCATTAGCAAGAAAAAGTAGCTGAATCGATCACATTGGCAAAAACCGTTTGTTTACGTTCTGTGGAGAAATACCTACTTTTTTAATCAGTTTTTCCCCTAAAACACCAAACATAATTTATATTAAAATTACCGACGCACGTTTCGCCAACGATGTTGGCAACGTCAAGGTTGTGACTATACTAACCTTAAACGCTAACACACTGTTATATTTATACTGAATAGGACGCACCCCCCACTCGTACTGTTCAAAAGGGGGAATAGTACGGAACTGGGGATCGGTCCTCTATCGCTATTGAATACACAATTCCTATTGTTAACCACTTTGGGTTGAATGCTGATGAATTCTTAATGTTGCACGTATTGAACTTGTAGTCTGTTTTAACTACCTTTATTGAAGATTATTAATTACAAACGAAACTTAATTTCTATACGAACGGCGTTACGTAGCCGTCGTGCGTACCCTCCGGTACATTTGTGACTTCTTACAATACTATACTTGAGCCGCCGAAAAGAGAGAGCATCCACGTGAAAGCTGCGTGCTTAAGGCGGGGTGAAATCATCGCAAACCGAAACCAAGTTTACACGCAACGATACTTGCGATGCGTGAGGAAGGGAAAACGCATTCTGCGTTGGGTGGAATTGGGTTCCCTTCGCTGTGCTCTAGTGTGCACGAATCTGTTGGAACGATTGGTTCCCCAGCGTTAGCAAAGAGTATGTATAAGATACCTACTCCCTGCAGTTAGGCAGATAACAGCGAACAAGCCTGTCGCGGTTCTATTGGACCACTCCTCCAGACAGAAGTTTGTAACGAAGTTACCGAAATTTCCGAGATTCAAATAGGACTAGCCGCTACTTTACTGTTTGACCAAGGTCGCGCACACTACGCCCAAATTCAAACCGTTAACATCGCGAAAAAATACTTCCCAGTGTCGCAGTGCAGACTTACCACGAAAAGCCCAACTTTTGGTCCTAATAAAACAATTTACTATTTCTTATTATTCTTGTTATGTATATTTATATAATATATACAGAATATAATAACAAGACAAATAAATATATTTTTACATTACCGGTTAGAAATGTGGGCTCATTACCTGTTACCTCAATACGAAAATTTACCTTTTACCCCTAGGTGCGAAAGTGAAAAAATTACTTTTTAGACATTTGTCATCGCGGACTTTTTTATAGGCCTTTCGTCGTATATAAAATTTATTTCCTATGACACATTTTTTTTACATCTGATTTGTCTTACAAATAAAGAAAATTAAAATAACATCTATTATAAAGAAAGAAGAAAATACCAGGCCCCTAAACACCACAGCTTTCTTCTTAATAATAATATTTTATAAGAGAGAACAGGTAAAAAAAACCTGTGTCAGGAAATACATCGGTTGACTTGTTTATCTAAATTATCTAAATCAGTCTGATTTCTCACACAATTACATAATCTTTCCCACGACACATTTTTATTAAATTATTAGGCAAATTTTGCTACGACACATTTTTAAATTGTCTAAATTATTAGGAAAACAAAGCAGATCGATTGCACAATCTTTGCTACGACACATTTTTAAATCGCGATAAGAATCGGAAAGATTCCCACTCGTTTTACATTACAGAAATCTTTAGTAAATCAGACAAATCATCCTAGGTGGTGCGATTAGTTCGAATTCGTCGCTCAACCTTCACGCGTTTACATCTCGCTAATACTAAACGTCCTTCAATATATAATACAAATATGCGGCTTTTACTGTTGGGAATGCGCCACTCTATAAAATCTGAAATTGGCGAGGTTCTGAGCTGGCTATAAGGATCAATGAACCATTTTTAGATTCATATTCTCAAAAATATTTCTCGGTCTTGGGACTCTTCCATCTATTCATTACTTACAGTATACGTAATGCATACCGAATTAATGACCTAGTACTACTATGTATGAGGAAGTACATGTCGTGCTGGTGATTTCTCTTTCAATCGACACATTAGATTTCGTGAAAGAGTTGGTACTGTAAAGAATAGATCGGATTGTAGACCAACGAAAACGGGAGATGTTGCACTTTTTTATTAATTCATTTAAATAAATGAAACCCAAGTATTATAAAGAATTAGAATTTGCTGATCAACTACAAGGAGGAAGTAAAATTTATATAGATTTTTTAATACCTCTACATACTTTCTATTCTTTATGATCCGTTCTAAATGAGTACATTTTTTATCTTAATCCTACCCATTCTCTGATTGGAATTCCGAGATATTCATCTTTAAATAATCCTGGTACCTTTTTATTTTTTTTTGAGGCATACAGTCAATAGTATAATTTGATGTATCAAACCAATCTATATTATTTTTCATATCTATATATACGATTAAAGAGTCTGTATCAGTTCCTAAAAGTTTTATGTTCTTTCTGTATTTCTTTTTTTGGAAATTATAATAAAATTTAAACATTAATAATTTTGATAATTCTAATACAACGAAACTACTTAAAGAGAGAGCTTTACCTTACCAGATTTCTGACATAAAAGTACTATATCTTCACCATCAAAGAATTCTCTATTTTCATAATCACGTTGTTTAATAAATTTGTTATATTCACTAATTATTTTAACTTCACATCTTTTCCTCACATTTTCCATTTGTTTTCCATAAACCGCATTATTCATGAGTTTGAAGAAATCTTTTTCAAAATCATTTTTAGCTTGTCGTAGCTTTGTGTTAATATCTAAAATAAGGTTTTAACCACGCTTTTTGTCTATATTCTATTACTCTATTAACTTTCTTCAATATAATTCCTTGTTTTAAACATTCTTTTAAAAATTCGATAATCAATTATATTGAGACGACGGCGCTTCGGAAATTTTAATTAATTACGAATTTCTGAATACCTCTTTACAATTTTGTCTCTTTAGGCTAAAATCCTTGGTGTTTAAAATATTGTCAGAAATTGGCAACAGATTTCTGATGAATTACTTGACACTTGTCAAGTGTCCTAATGCAAATAGAATCCAAAAATTATTTTTGTATGCTTTTGTATGGTTTTGTATGGCGCGACGGCCCGGAAGCAGATGATGTCATGATGATCTCACCACGTATGGTAACGTAATTAATCTGGAATAGTCCACATGAGAACGTCTGGGAATAATTGTTCACATGGGATGCTCTAGAAGACTCTGTGGCGGTGATCTCATGCTATACCACGCTCGTACAAGAGACTGATCTCATTTTTCTGGAATAATCCACTGCGCCGAAAACATGATCTCATGATTCCGGGAATAGAAAGAATCGAGAACGCCAGGAGCTGTATAAGAAGAGATCAAACGACAGAGCGAGTCAGTCTATTGGAAGCATCGTGAACAAGTGATCAGCGCGTGATATTGTGAAAGTCTGTTCATAGTGAAAACTTAGACTTATTGTTAGTCTTTTTAATAAAAGTTAGTAGCTACGGAGTGCACCAGAAATTTCTTTAAATCTTCGAACCCGCCCGGCTCAGGCTACGTTACATTGGTGTCAGAAGTGGGATTTAAAGAAGCGGACGTAAAAAAAAAGAAGAAACATCGAACCAACCGGTACGTGACGCATGTCAAAGCAACCTTCTGGAAGAGTCACGAGAAGTAAAACCATGGAAAAGAGACGACAGGAAGAAAGGAAAGAACAAATGGCACTTCTAGAACAACTAGAGAAGCAACGACAAGAAGAAAAAGAAAAGCAAGAAAAGAGACGACAAGAAGAAAAAAAAGAACAAGAAAAGAGACGACAAGAAGAAAGAAAAGAACAAATGAAACTTCTGGAACAACTTCACGCAGAAAAAGAAGAACAAGAAAATCGACGACAAGAGGAACAGAAGAGAATTTTCGAACAGCTCGACATTTTGCAAAACACCTTTAGAGAAGACGTGGAAGAGAAGGTTCGCGATATTCACAAAGTTGTGGAAAGGAAATTTCTGGAAAGCAAATGGAAACAAAGCTGAAAAGGATAACAACGGGTCAGTCGGTCGTGACAGAGGCGTCATCACAAAGGCTAAAACCTCCGACTTTTGATGGCTAGACCTCATGGTTTATGTACAGGAGGCAATTCGAGGCAGCGGCCGAAATGAACAACTGGGGTGAAGAAGAGAAAGCCACTGCTAACTGGTGTTATCCTTGCGAGGACAAGCTTTTCAGCTGCTGCAAACCGTCCCGGAGAAGGAACAAAAGAACTACGTCGCCGTCGCCAACGCTCTCGAGCTGCGGTATGGAGACCTCCACTTGAACCAAGTGTACCAGTCGCAGCTGAAGTCACGAGTTCAGAGGAATGGCGAAAGCTTGCAGGAGTTTGCGGCGGACGTTGAGAGACTGGTACATCTGGCCTACCCAAGCGCCCCTAGCGAGTTCCACCACCAACTTGGAACAAGCGCGTTTATAGATGGGGTCCGCGACAGTGAGCTGCAGCAAATGTTGAGACTAGGTATACATCAAAAATGCGCCGATGCCCTCGTGCACGCCCTGGAGTTCGAGGCGGCTAAAAACGCTTGTCGTCCGGCGGCTCAACGTCTGCGAGCAGTAACCATAGAAGAACCCCCGAAGGACGGAAACGACTTATTGAAAAAGATGAGCGAGATGATGAGAGCCTTGTTGGAAGAAATGCGGCACGGAAGCACGAAAACTAGGCCCAGATGCTTTAATTGTGGAAAAGTGGGTCACCTGAGGAGGGACTGCCGCTTAAGGAGATCGCCGGAGCAGACCCATAGGAATCCGGAGTCCGGCCCTTCAAGCTCGAGGCAGTCGGAAAACTAAGTCCAGCCAGCGCTTTGGGGCGTGTGCTAGCTGGCCCCACAAAAGCCCCTAGGGTCATCACCGTCCCGCAGTTACGAAGAAGGAACGACAGTCTGTTGCTGGAGGGTCGAATCAACGGAGCTGGCTGTTCTATGACCGTCGACACCGGAGCGACCGTCTCGATCGGAAGACCAGACATCTTCAAACTGCTGGGAGATTTCCAATTGGCAGAGAGCGACCTGGTGCTAAAAACAGCAACGGAAGAAGCAGCACGAGTATTCGGAGAAGTTGAGGCAAGGCTCGAGTTGGGGAGTTTCGAGTTCGTTCACAAGGTTATTGTGGCTGATATAGTGGACGATTTCATTTTGGGTCTTGACATCATGAAGAAGTTCGGATTCGTGTTGGACATCAAAAATCGCATGCTGCGAGTTGATAACGAAGAAATCTCCCTGCACTCTGCGATACCATCCGCCGACGAAGTGAAAGTGATAGTCTCCGAAACGGTGCATGTACAGAAGAACTCGGAACAGATCGTGCTGGCAGAGTTGGAAGAAGACCCTGGGGGATACCGGACTGGAATAATAGAACCCGACGTGACCACCAACCTGGACGTAACACAAAAACCACAAATCATGGTAGCAAGAACACTCGTTGAGCCTAAGGGACGAATTGCTATCCGTGTAGTGAATTTAGGTGAAAGTCGTGTTACACTACAGAAAGGGCAGACGATCGGACTATACCAAACTGTACTACGGGTCGTCCGTTGCGAAGAACAACCTGTTGAGTGTAACAGAAAAGAGGCTCAGCGGACGAGTGTGGAAAAGCTCTTCCTAGAAGACTGGAAACACCTTACGAACCATCAATTAGAGAAGGCCATGGCATTTATCCGCAAGGAGAATGACATCTTTGCTACCGAAGACCGAAGCACCGGCAGAACCAACATGGTGCAGCATAGAATCAACACAGGAGATGTTGCGCCGATCCGATAACCGCCAAGAAGACTTCCGTTCGCAAAACACCAAGAGGTGGCTCAGATGGTGGACAAAATGAAAGCAGACGGAATAATTGAAGTCTCCTCAAGCCCGTGGTCGTCACCAGTTGTTTTGGTAACGAAGAAAGATGGCTGCACTCGCTTTTGCGTTGACTACAGACGGCTGAATGATGTAACTAAGAAGGACAGCTATCCGTTGCTACGTATTGATGACACTCTAAGCATGTTGTCGGGATCGCAGTGGTTTTCAACCCTGGACTTGAAGAGCGGCTACTGGCAAGTTGAGATCCACCCCGATGACAAAGAGAAGACGGCGTTCTCGACTGGAAGCGGTCCCTACCAGTTTAACGTCATGCCATTTGGACTCTGCAACGCTCCAGACACTTTTGAGAGATTGATGGAACTGGTTCTGCTAGGGCTGACATGGAAAACCTGCTTGGTGTACCTCGATGACGTCATGGTAGTTGGAAGAACCTTCGAAGAAGATTTGAAAAATTTGGAAGAGATCTTCAGCCGCCTGCGGAATGCCAACCTTCAGCTCAACCCCAAGAAATGCCGATTGTTCCAGACAGAAATGAAGTTCTTGGGCCATGTGGTTTCGCCCAACGGAGTAAAAACAGATCCGGACAAGATCGCGGCCGTCCGTGAGTGGCCACGACCAAGGGACAAGCACCAGCTGAGAAGCTTCTTGGGCCTCTGTACCTACTATCGCAGATTTGTCAAAGGGTTTGCTGACATTGCCAAGCCTCTGCACAGACTCACGGAAGACAAAACCCCATTTATCTAGAATAACAAAAGCGAAGCAGCGTTTAGAATTTTGAAGATCTCGCTGTGCACGGGTCCTATTCTGTCTTACCTGAAAGTAAAGGGGCGGTATGTCCTGGATACATACTGTGGCTGTTAAGGCTTAAGGATCCAGAAGAACAGACAGCCAGATGGTTGGAGAGTCTGCAGCAGTATGATTTTGAAATCAAACACCGACCAGGCAGATCTCATCAGAATGCGGACCCACTTTCTAGGAGGCTTGCCGGAGTGACTGCAAACATTGCAGTCGGAGAGAGGCACCCAAAGAATTCGACGGCGTGAAGAGATTGGTTCTGCAACCTCAAGATGGATGGACAACGGCGGAGATGAGGGCAGAACAACTTGGAGATAGCGAGATTAGTCCAATTTTAGAAAGCAAAGAGAACGGAAATCAGAGACCACAATGGCAAGACATCTCGGACAAGAGTCCTGCTCTAAAAGCACTATGGGCCCAATGGGATTCACTGAAGGTGGAAAATGGCCTGCTGAAGCGAGCATGGGAGAGTGCAGACGGAAAGTCGGTGACGATGCAACTGGTTTTGCCCAAGTGTCGCGTGAAGGAGGTTTTGCAAGAAATCCATGGTGGAGTGTCCGGCGCACATCTGGGCGTGAATAAGACCATGGGGAAAGTCCGTGAACGCTTCTATTGGGTGAACGTTCGAAACGATGTCGAGAGCTGGTGTCGAAAATGTGACACTTGTGCGGCGAGCAACGGTCCACAGACGCGTAGTCGAGGAGCCATGAAGCAGTACAACGTTGGAGCACCATTCGAGAGAATAGCCTTCGACGTAGCAGGTCCGTTTCCTACCACTGATTCGGGAAACAAGTACATCATGGTGGTCATCGACTACTTTAGCAAGTGGCCGGAAGCCTATGCCCTACCCAATCAAGAAGCTGTGACGGTTGCCAGGGCGTTGGTTGAAAATTGGATTTGCCGCTACGGACTTCCACTGGAAATGCACTCGGACCAGGGGCGGAACTTTGAATCTGGAGTGTTCCAGGGCGTCTGCGAACTATTGGGCGTGCGGAAAACAAGAACGACACCCCTGCATCCTCAGTCGGATGGAATGGTCGAGTGTTTCAACAAGACCATGGAACAACACTTGTCCAAGGTGGTCGATCAACATCAGCGGGACTAGGACCGGCGTCTTCTTTGTTTTTGCTGGCGTACAGAGCGGCAATTCACGAGACGACCCACCAGACACCGGCGAAGATCCTGTTTGGACGGGAAATGCGTCTACCATGCGATCTGGCTTTCGGATCACCGGGCCAAGAGCGGAAGGACGTGGGAAACTACGTAGACGAACTACAGGAAGCCATGTCCAGTATACATGAACTAACGCGCAGTCACATTTGCGTGGCGAGCGACCGGATGAAGACGCGTTACGATCGGTGAATTCGGCAGGATTCAGTGATGGAGACTTGGTATGGTTGTTCAATCCTCGGCGAAAGAAAGGTCGCTGCCCAAAGTTACAACCCAGTTGGGAAGGCCCGTACACGGTTGTAAAGAGGATCAACGCCGTAGTGTACCGGATTCAACGCAATCCCCGAGCCAAGATGAAGGTGGTTCACCTGGATCGTTTGGCACCCTACTCCGGGACAAATCAACAGGATTGAAGTAGATTGTTCGGGACGAACAATCTTTAAAAGGGGGGCAGTGAGACGACGGCGCGACGGCCCGGAAGCGGATGATGTCATGATGATCTCACCACGTATGGTAACGTAATTAATCTGGAATAGTCCACATGAGAACGTCTGGGAATAATTGTTCACATGGGATGCTCTAGAAGACTCTGTGGCGGTGATCTCTTGCTATACCACGCACGTACAAGAGACTGATCTCATTTTTCTGGAATATTCCACTGCGCCGAAAACATGATCTCATGATTCCGGGAATAGAAAGAATCGAGAACGCCAGGAGCTGTATAAGAAGAGATCAAACGACAGAGCGAGTGATATTGTGAAAGTCTGTTCATAGTGAAAAGTTAGTCTTATTGTTAGTCTTTTTAATAAAAGTTAGTAGCTACGGTGTGCACCAGAAATTTCTTTAAATCCTCGAACCCGTCCGGCTCAGGCTACGTTACAATATAGTTTTTCTTTGGTTTAAGAGTATTCCTCAATTCAGTTTGTTTCTGATTATAATTACCAATTCCATTCTGAATTAATTCTTTTTGATAATCAGGTAATTCATCAATCTTTAGAATATAGTGTTCTGGTAACAATGGATAATCTTCAAATTTCTTATGTAAGTCATCTGGTATATCCAAATCAACTGTTAGTGTGTATCCTTTTCACTATCATCTGATAAATTTAAAATGAATTCTGATGAGAATTTTTCTATATTTTTTACATCGCTAAAAGTACCAGTATGTAATTTTTGACTTAAGCTGTGGCCATATAGGTTATTACAGTCCAAATACAGTATATAACTAATGTGCTAATGTGATACCTATTTCTTCTGCTTTTTCCTTTGGTAATTTAACTGTCTTTATTGTTTTCTCATCATAAAAGTAACAATTATTTGCTAAGGCATGTATAGTAGGAATCATTGATATTCCACCTCTTATTCCAGTTTCATACATTTTATGCAATGATAAATCAGTTAGAAGTTCTAATCTTTGTCCAGTTATTTTTAAAGAAACAGCATCTGCAAGACCTGGAGCAGAAATATAATATACTAGGTCAAGTTTATAATTGTCATAACACATTTTTCTAAAATTTTCAAATACGTCTTTTAAAAGAATCGCGTTCAATTTTAAATACAAGTTGTGATAATCTTTGAAATTTTGACATTTGAAATGATTTTAAACATTTTTTGCATGATTTAATTGTTGTTTATCTATTCCTTTTCCATTTAATTTAGAGTACCAAACTAAATGTAAATCTTCTTTCTCAAATTCCTTTAAAATATTTGTAAATTGATTATAATCAATAGGTTTTAATAATACTTTATCACTTATCTTAAATTTTACATTAATAAGGTCCATTCTCAATAATACTGGTGGAAGAATTTTTGAAATCGGATAAGTAAAGCTTTCGGAAATTACTTAGACACGAGCTCCTCGCACACACATGGGAGAAGAGAGCGCGGGCGGCTGTTTCACGTGACGACATTCGATTGGGTTTTACTCCCATATCGCCGCTATAGATGTTACACATCAAAAAGTAACAAGGAAAATTTAGTAGATATTATGTAAAACCCCGCAAATATCATAGTCTTGTATTTTCCAGCAGAAAAAGTTAGATGAAGCCACCAGTCGTGTTGTTTCTGCTTTTAGCGTGTGTATAATTTCCGCAAGTATTTTCCATAAGCGAGGCGACTAAAACGTCGTATTTTATTCGAACATAACGTTGCGGGTTGTGGTTAAATGAAGTTTGCGACGCAGAAAAAGCCTTTTAGATATCTCAGCATGAAGCTAATGTACTCAAGTACTTATTTTGGCGGTTATAACACTTAACTGGGAGAATATGTCGGGATAGCTTAATTTCGTTTGCATATTTGGCTCTTTACTTGATCGATTACATTTGTTTGAAAATAGTATTTAGCATTCTCCCTACAAAACCATTAACAAGTTTCTAGAAACTGAAGCTGCCTGAAAATCATTTTCAACCTCTACATTGTAGAGTGCATTGCTCAAGGTGCTCACGTTTTAAAGTTAGTAGAATCCCATTGTGTTGTACACGACTTTGTATGTTAATGTGATGGACTATTTGCAAGGGTGAGACCAAATGCACTTTATTGTTAACTGTAGTGTTAAACTCACCAATAATATAATTGAAACTTGAACCGCACCTTTTCTTCTTTTTCCAGGATTTCTTTATTGAACTTATGAGTTTCCAATCGTACGCTTTTCGAAAAGTTTTAAGGAATCTCTTATACAAGAAATGTGATGCTTAAACCCACGTAAACCTATTATTTCCAGCTAAAAATGGGATTTTTTTGTAGGAATGTTCCTTTGGTTTAGTAAACTAAGTACAATCTTTTGCTTCGCCGTTTTAATAAATGAGGAGTTTTCGTAACCAGACACGCACCCAAAATATCGTCGTTACAAGAACGCCCTGCTTATGGACGTAATGATCTTTTGTGCGAGCGAATTGTAAAAGAGGGCGAACGGAAATGTGAGCAGGCTCCACGTGACTGGAATCACATAATCCCCAGACCGCACTCGATACTGATTGGGCCAAATTAGTTCAAATTGCTGCATTTCTGGGCTTTTTTTAACAAGGAATTTGCAGGATTAACGCCTTTATGGGCCATCAGCCGGAGAGGAGTGGGTGAGCGAGAGTGGGTGTATGTTCTGTCCAGGCCCTAAGTGAGGGCAAATGTGTATTAAGTTATTTTGGCTGCTTTTTTTATATGTACACAGAACTGTGCAAACCATCAAAAAATAGTTCTTTATATTATACCTGTATAATATATAGCTATAGCTTTAAAAGTTGTCAATTAAAAAGTAAATAGGTAACATTATAACTTTATCAAATTTGAAAATTCTGACAGTGTCAAACTATAAAGCTAATTAGGGTAGAAATTCAAGTTACAATTTGCATTATTAGATATCTGAATCTGATTAGATCCTGATTTTGTCTTCTGGCTTTCAGTAACATTTAGTTGACCATTATGTGGTGTAGATGATCTAGACACGTAGTTTTACCCTCAGCAGCAATGAGTTTTGATACCTTAGACTGTAGAACTGTAGAAGACTTCCAACCAACTTGACGCTTAAGTTGATCTATGTCCATTCCGCCATATGCACGTAATTGAAGCAGACGGTTGCCTGAAAAAATACTATTGTTAATCTTTAATTCATTTATAGAATGACTGTAAACTACTTAAATGCATGACCAGTGTATTTGTCAGGGTCTTGCAGATCGAAGAAACGCGCTACCAGAAAGGGACATTTTCCGAAAGTATTAATTTCTACAACTCGACGAATACATCTGCCAGATTCATATTTAAAAAATAGTCTGTCGGTGTTAACATTGCTTGGGCGAAGAGAAAGATACTTTTTAAACAACTGAACAGATGGTAATGCCACCGTCACCATCTAAAATAACGAATTTCCGGCCTTTTGTTGACCACCAACATAGAACGTTCTTCTTTAACATCAGATATCCGAAAATCAGACACTTCTTGAAAACTTTCAGCGCCTCCACAATTTTTCATAATATGTAATTTGAAATATCGGAAAGGATCTCTTGGGAGTTTCCATAGAGTTAAATTTCATTAAATAATATTAAAGACGTCACGAACAATGAAAGAAAACAGTCGAAAATCGCTTTTGAATATATTGGGATTTTAAAAAAATTTAGCGCCTGAACCATTTTTGAGGTATATTTTGAAATAGCGGAGAGGCGCTCTTGGGAGTCTGGATAGAGATTAATCTCACTAAATAATTTCAAAGACGGCTCGAATGAAGAATGGAAACCGTCGAAAATCGCTCTTGAACATATTTCAATTTTGAAATCTTTCAGGGCCTCTATCATTTTCGATAAAAATTTGAAATATCGGAAAGGATCTCTTGGGAGTCTCCATAGAGTTGAATTTCATTAAATAATATCAAAGACGGCTCGAATGAAGAATGGATACCGTCGAAAATCGCTCTTGAACATATTTAAATTTTGAAATCTTTCAGGGCCTCCATCATTTTCGATAAAAATTTGAAATATCGGAAAGGATCTCTTGGGAGTCTCCATAGAGTTGAATTTTATTAAATAATATCAAGGACGTCACGAACAATCAAAGAAAACAGTCAAAAATCGCTTTTGTATATATTGGGATTTTAAAAAATTTTTGCGCCTGAACCATTTTTGAGGTATATTTTGAAATAGCGGAGAGGCGCTCTTGGGAGTCTGGATAGAGATTAATCTCACTAAATAATTTCAAAGACGGCTCGAATGAAGAATGGAAACCGTCGAAAATCGCTCTTGAACATATTTCAATTTTGAAATCTTTCAGGGCCTCCATCATTTTCGATAAAAATTTTAAATATCGGAAAGGATCTCTTGGGAGTCTCCATAGAGTTGAATTTCATTAAATAATATCAAAGACGTCACGATCAATCAAAGAAAACAATCAAAAATCGCTTTTGAATATATTGGGATTTTAAAAAATTTTAGCGCCTGAACCATTTTTGAGGTATATTTTGAAATAGCGGAGAGGCGCTCTTGGGAGTCTGGATAGAGATTAATCTCACTAAATAATTTCAAAGACGGCTCGAATGAAGAATGGATACCGTCGAAAATCGCTCTTGAACATATTTCAATTTTGAAATCTTTCAGGGCCTCCATCATTTTCGATAAATTTTGAAATATCGGAAAGGATCTCTTGGGAGTCTCCATAGAGTTGAATTTCTTTAAATAATATCAAAGACGTCACGAACAATCAAAGAAAACAGTCAAAAATGGCTTTTGAATATATTGGGATTTTAAAAAATTTTAGCGCCTGAACCATTTTTGAGGTATATTTTGAAATAGCGGAGAGGCGCTCTTGGGAGTCTGGATAGAGATTAATCTCACTAAATAATTTCAAAGACGGCTCGAATGAAGAATGGAAACCGTCGAAAATCGCTCTTGAACATATTTAAATTTTGAAATCTTTCAGGGCCTCCATCATTTTCGATAAAAATTTGAAATATCGGAAAGGATCTCTTGGGAGTCTCCATAGAGTTGAATTTCATTAAATAATATCAAAGACGTCACGATCAATCAAAGAAAACAATGAAAAATCGCTTTTGAATATATTGGGATTTTAAAAAATTTTTGCGCCTGAACCATTTTTGAGGTATATTTTGAAATAGCGGAGAGGCGCTCTTGGGAGTCTGGATAGAGATTAATCTCACTAAATAATTTCAAAGACGGCTCGATTGAAGAATGGAAACCGCCGAAAATCGCTCTTGAACATATTTCAATTTTGAAATCTTTTAGGGCCTCCATCATTTTTGATAATAATTTGAAATATCGGAAAGGATCTCTTGGGAGTCTCCATAGAGTTGAATTTCATTAAATGATATCAAAGACGTCACAAACAATGAAAGAAAACAGTCAAAAATCGCTTTTGAATATATTGGGATTTTAAAAAATTTTAGCGCCTGAACCATTTTTGAGGTATATTTTGAAATAGCGGAGAGGCGCTCTTTTGAGTCTGGATAGAGATTAATCTCACTAAATAATTTCAAAGACGGCTCGAATGAAGAATGGAAACCGCCGAGAATCGCTCTTAAACATATTTCAATTTTGAAATCTTTCAGGGCCTCCACCATTTTCGATAATAATTTGAAATATCGGAAAGGATCTTTTGGGAGTCTCCATAGAGTTGAATTTCATTAAATAATATCAAAGACGTCACGAACAATCAAAGAAAACAGTCAAAAATCGCTTTTGAATATATTGGGATTTTAAAAAATTTTAGCGCCTGAACCATTTTTGAGGTATATTTTGAAATGGCGGAGAGGCGCTCTTGGGAGTCTGGATAGAGATTAATCTCACTAAATAATTTCAAAGACGGCTCGAATGAAGAATGGAAACCGTCGAAAATCGCTCTTGAACATATTTCAATTTTGAAATCTTTGAGGGCCTCCATCATTTTTGATAATAATTTGAAATATCGAAAAGGATCTCTTGGGAGTCTCCATAGAGTTGAATTTCATTAAATAATATCAACGACTTCACGAACAATGAAAGAAAACAGTCGAAAATCGCTTTTGAATATATTGGGATTTTAAAAAATTTTAGCGCCTGAACCATTTTTGAGGTATATTTTGAAATAGAGGAGAGGCGCTCTTGGAAGTCTGGATAGAGATTAATCTCACTAAATAATTTCAAAGACGGCTCGAATGAAGAATGGAAACCGTCGAAAATCGCTCTTGAACATATTTCAATTTTGAAATCTTTGAGGGCCTCCATCATTTTTGATAATAATTTGAAATATCGAAAAGGATCTCTTGGGAGTCTCCATAGAGTTGAATTTCATTAAATAATATCAACGACTTCACGAACAATGAAAAAAACAGTCGAAAATCGCTTTTGAATATATTGGGATTTTAAAAAAATTTAGCGGCTGAACCATTTTTGAGGTATATTTTGAAATAGAGGAGAGGCGCTCTTGGGAGTCTAGATAGAGATTAATCTCACTAAATAATTTCAAAGACGGCTCGAATGAAGAATGGAAACCGTCGAAAATCGCTCTTGAACATATTTCAATTTTGAAATCTTTCAGGGCCTCCACCATTTTCGATAATAATTTGAAATATCGGAAAGGATCTTTTGGGAGTCTCCATAGAGTTGAATTTCATTAAATAATATCAAAGACGTCACGAACAATCAAAGAAAACAGTCAAAAATCGCTTTTGAATATATTGGGATTTTAAAAATTTTAGCGCCTGAACCATTTTTGAGGTATATTTTGAAATGGCGGAAAGGCGCTAAAATTTTGGTAAATTTTCGTCCGTAAACACCCAAAACATTTTTGCCTCGTTCATAAATGCATGTAGCTTATTATATTTTGATATGTCTATCCCACATTTAATCTTAACTTGGCCTGCAATTTTGAATGAATGGGGGTAGGTGTAAGAGGGGTAACACCCATCTATTTCCAAATTGGACTTTTTAGAAAAAAATAATTTATAAAATTTTGAAATTTTGAACTCCCAACAAGGACCCAAATAAAGATCCGAAGAGTGCCCACCCCACCGAGGTGCCCAAAAAAGCGCCCTCAAACGTGACCTCATGAACCTTTTTTGCAGACCACCCCCGGTGTTTCACCAACAATAATTTATTGCAAATGTTTTACTCAATTTGGACCTTGTACAGAAAAACCATCTCTACAATTTTGTATGTATACATTTATGCTCCTACTAATGGTTTTCGAGATAATCGCCGCAAAAAACGGGGGTGCACTAATATTTGCCGTCGCGCTGAAAACTGTACTCATTTATGAACAAACGCAAAAATTTCATGAGAAGAATTTTATGAAGAACTTAATGGAGAACAGAATAACTCCTGTAACATTTTCTTGTCGGAGTTACCGTTTACGAGAAAAATGCAGAATAGCTTCATGACGTGACGCACGGGGGACGTTTTTTGGGCAAAAGAGGATGAAGCTCCCCCCGGAAGGGTGAGAACTCTTCAGATCTTAAACAATTCTCATAACTAATAGCAATATTATTATGCCCTCTCGATTTATCACGCCAAAAATTATTTCTAAATTTTTAGTGCGTAATTTATATCCAGTATTGTCGCTATAATAAAAAATAGCGTAGAGTATTCGTGAACAACTGGTTTTTAAAAGCACTTGCTACACCGTCGTTCTCGAAAACTCGACCTTGTTATCCACGGATTCGCTAACATTTCTTGATCTTTTTGTGGCCTAAAATGTGAACGCTGTTGATATTGAGCCTTTTTTTATTAACCAATAAATGATTTCAATGTATTACAATTGTTGCGCCATTTTTGCAGCAGAAACAAAAGTAAGACGTCAACTTCAAATTTCAAATGACAGCGGTTATTTGACCGACGCACAACGCACCGATAGCCTATCACTTGCTAGGCCTGTGTTATGACCGGTTATTTGTGGAACTTCAAATTAGGTCTAAAGCCGCGGGCTTAAGTCTGGGCTAGGACTTAAGTTATACGACCGAACATGAAATTGAACCCTAAATAATAATTATTATATATAATAGAAATTAATTGAAGGACGGAGTAGACTTTCACGAGGTTCCTCAAAATCATTAGGTTAGTGACTGTGAATTCAGCAGGTTGTGACGCTGTCTACGGTCGGGTTGCCTCAAGCGCCAGTTTTTTATTGTGGTATGCTCCACACGTGTCCACGGGTATCTTAGTGGAGTAGGGTTTACCAGGGGTCAGCTGTCGACCTTGGCGGGGGGTAAATAAACAGACAGGGTTTTTACAAGCGTTAATTACAGGAAATATTCACAAAGGTTGAATACATACAAGGTTGAAATATACAGGGTGTTCGGTAATTCGACAGCCATCGCTTTACTGTGGCCTCACAGCATTCAGAGAAAGCATATTTTGCAATTACTTGATTTTTTTTAACATCCGATAAAGAACTAGAAGGATTTTAAATAGACCAATCAGAGAAATGGTTTCATCAGCCCCAGTTCTGTGGAATCAAGTATTCTGTTTCAAAAAAAAGAGGCTTTGTCACATTTGACGGATAAAGTAAATCAAAAATCAGTGGCGTATACTGGGAAAGATACTAACAAAATAACTGCATCATTCAAAGTGGTTTATTATTAAAGAAAGGTAACTTAAATATTTAAAATAAATGTTCAAATCGGCGACCATCGTTCTGTATACAAAGAAGGGCCCGTCTCAACAACGAACTTCTAGCGTTTTCAAAAACTTCTGGGGTATTCCTGATTTGATCAGACGCTAGTAGGATTCTTTGTTGCAATTCGTTCACATCAGGAATATCGATGGCATAAACAAGCGATTTCACATGCCCTCAGAAATAAAAATCTAACGGAGTTAAATCCATACTCCTGACCGGCCACGGAAACGGGCCATGCATCTCCCCGGAAATCATTCACAAAACTGCTGCCTTCTTGGAAGATCTTCAGGCACTAAAGCTGGGACACGATTAATATGGTATGGATGCAGATGTTCCTTCGAGATTGTTGTCCATACCGTTGTCGCTGGAACATGAATTCTGCGAGCAATCTCGCGCACACTAAGAGTGGGTTCAGCGGCTACCATATCCAATATTTGTTCATCCCGCGCTACAGCATTATCGGCTACAGGTCTACCTCTGTCTAAATTCATAGGCCTTAAATTTCCAAATTCTCGAATACGCCGATCCAAATTGGAAAACACACCGCGATAGGGGATGTGACGATCCTTCTCGGTACAACCTCACTGCCGCTCTACTATTGGCACCGACTTCACCATAGGTGCATGTCGGCTAGTTCATTAAAGGTATAAATGCCACCCATTTTTCAAGTTCAAATACCACTATGAACACCACTGGCTTCAATTAATCAAAAATGTGACACTGACGGTAGCCGGATTTTTTTTTTCCAGGTAGCTTGGATTCATGATCACAAACTAAATTCTGACCTAATCTCTGATTGGGTGAACTTTGAGACCTGTAGCTTCTCAAGGCGTCAAAGGGGAGAAAGTTTAACACTACATTGGGACTCAGGGGGGTCGCCCCTACGATTCCTAAAGAGATGGCTGTCGAATTACCGAACACCCTGTATACAGGTGTTCGATATATACAGAGATTAAATATATTCGCGGTAGTTCAATATTTACATAATCACAGAACTAATCTCGGGAACCAAACAGTCGCCGCGTCGCTCGGGGTCGGAGGTGGGGGTAGAACGGAGTCAGCGGGTGGAAGCGCCGCCAAAAAGTATCTGCCCGGATATCTCGGTGTTTGACCAGCAGGTGCACCGTAAACAAGACACCTGGACGGCCTCTGTGAAGAAGCCACCACAAGCGCCCTACTCCCATTGCACCAGGTCGGCACCAAAGATACTAGGGCCGGTCCCTTTAGGTCGGTGAGAAGGAAACGACGAGCGGACAGCAGGAGGTCTGCTTCTGGTGGACGGGAGGGCAGGAAGTCACTCTGGAACTGGAACGCTGAACCACTGGAATGATCGGTGTCAGCAACTGGAACGGTCGGAATCACCAACGAAATAGTGACGTTATTATAGTCTTCATCGCTAGACGATGCTGCGCCCTCTTCTCCCGGAACGACGGTGATTCCCGGCAGCGCACTAACTCCGGAGTGCAGTCTCATTTCCATTACCGGAGTGAAAGAATCATGCCGATACGTCAACATTAAGCATTTAATTTTTACATTTGAACGGTGCAATGAGAAGGGCGTGGTCCGAGGTGACAAGAGCGGAAACTGGGAGTGGTCGTGGCGATTCCGGGATAGTTTCAATGGCAGTGCGCAATTTTTCTTATGACCGGAGCGAAAGAATTATCCCGGTCCGATGCTTAGAGTTGAAAGACGTGGTGTGTTCGCGCGGTAAAGAGACAAGCGGCGGCGAGTCACGAGCAGTGCACATTGCTGGCTGAACTCAGACCTCGCAAAATTCGGTAACTTCGTTACAAGGTGTTGATATTTTGTCCGATTTTCCTCCTCCTTGATGCAGATGTTATTTTCAGCAGGATCCGAAAACTAAATAACAAACTTGTGACGCTTGTTTACGGCGGCGGATGCCTCGAGCGCCAGGTTTTTAACATGGTATGCTCCACGGGACCACGGGTAGCTAAATGCGGAGTACGTCACGCCAGGGATCAGCTGTCTAGTTTGGCGGGAGGGAAAATAAACACGACTCGGTGTTAAAGCATTTATTAATCACCCTATATACAGCAATTTACAATGTTTACATGTATCGGTACACGGTAGCTTTATGGTTCGCCCTATATACTACTGTGTATAATTCACCCAAGTACAACTATTTACATGGTCTGCACGGATCGACACCTAGTGGCCCTGCGACAGATTTTACGATTCACCCTGGATACAATTATCTACGTTCTCTGGAAGCCGTCGTGTTAGTTCTCGCCGTGGCGGGGTAGTTAAGGTCCGGTACGATGGCCGGCGGTAGCTAGATACCGGGAGGGTACAAAGGGGAAGCCGGATGGACGATTGGAGCTCCTACCTTTCTCGGTTCGTCCTTTAGGGCGACAGTACTTTCTTCTGGATGGTCGGCTCACCACTTTTGCATCCAGGGCTGGACTTCTCCGGGGAAGACACGACTCACAACGGCCGTTCTACCTGAGCGGAGCTTCTTTTAAAGAGACGCTGGAAGTGAGCTGATGCGCGCGGCCTGTTGTAATGCGGTAGTTAGGGGATCCGGGATCGCGCCATCGGGAGCACGCTTCCTTGCAATAACCATCCCGGTACGACGCCAGGAAGTAGTTTCATTCGCAGCGTGCCACTTTACTGATTACCGGAGTGAAAGAATTATTCCACACAAAGTCACTTTTCTCAGGATAGAACATGTTACTTTTTGAAACGTCGAAAATCTGATTTTTTTTTGATTTGATGAAACTTGACTGACCACCAGAGGCGCATAAAGTAATTTCAAGGTTACTTTATGCGCCGCTAGACCACTTTGTCTGCCATGGCAGAGAAATAGCCATTTGTCATAACCCACAAACGTATACAACGTTTTCACGTTTTTCTGACGTTTGAAGAAAGAAATATATTTATTTTATTATCGAAACCATGTTTTTATTTATTTTACTCCATATTTATTTATTGATTTACTTTAATTATAAATTATTTCAATAACCATCAATTTCGATGCGTCCCGTGACGGTTTATTATTATTTTTTGTTCTGACCGTGGTTTACAATTTCGTTTTTGGTTGCGGAATAAAATTCTAACTTTTAAAATTTTGTTGTATACTCGTTTACAGATTATACAAACAAAAAAGGATTACCTAATTATTTTTATCTTATTGTTAGATAAAAACTATTGTTTAAGTTCCTTCCTACACAAGCGTGTTTCTCGTTTCCCACCGCAAATTCGCCTGTCCAAACTACAGACGCAAAACCGTCCAATGCGTGCCGACATTAAAATAGAAAATCCAGAAGTGTGACAATATGACAGTGCAATCTACCAGCCCTTGTAAATCCGAAGCAGTGGTCACCCAACTAAAAAATTGAAAACAGAGAAAAACCGCAGCCACATAATCCGGAATGAAAAACTCAAAGTTTGCTCAACGTTTAAATGCGTATCCGTAACAGCATTTCCACTCGCCGTAATAACACATTGCTATGGAAAGCGGCAAAGATTGAAGAAATCCGCGGAACATCGGCTGCCTTTTCGTTGTCAGTAACATGTTTCACACCTCGCCAATTCCGATTCTTGGGCCCCAGCATATGTTGGGCTTCGCGCCCCATGTATAGGGATGTTGCGGTGGCGGACGACGGACTGATTTCAGCGCAGAGGATGGAAATTTTTATACGGGGATTAGAGTTAAGTTCGAGTGCGTTTGAATTGAAGGATTATTATTTGGTGTGATTATCGAACACAATACTAACAAGCAAAATGTTTACTAATAAGACATTCAAATTATTTTGAGTAGATTAATTATTGCATATTTTTCGTATTTCGGCTCTTCGTTGCAACATTATTAATAAATGTGTTAAGTAAGGATGGAAAACATGAGTTATCTATACCCATAAAACAAACTCAATGTAATCAAAGTAATGTCTCATAATGTTATAGTCGCACGAAGGATTCCCAGCAACGGTCATGAAATTTGCATATTTACCGCTAAAAACTTGTTTATGGATTGGTCCCAATTTATAATAAATCTTTACTGCTACAGTCGCAAATACACCGATCGCTAATATTACTCGCAAATTGTGTTGAGAAAACTCCCGTAAATTATTACCTGTTTTGTGGCACTCTCGGTCCTAAGAGAGGACGGCAGACGTATGGGCCCAAAGTAACGACCGAGACAAGATGGAGTCACCTAACTTTTCAATTTACTTTGCTAAATCACCTCGGTTCCTGTGTTACAAAACTTGCTCTTCTTCCATTGGCTGTATGAATAATGTACCATAATCGATATTGGCCAATTGGAGAGGAACGTCGTCATAACTTTTCAAATAGGAATGAGTAATTCATGCGAACGGGAATGGCAGTGATTGTGTTAGGGAGGAACAGGAGAGAATAACAGTTTTGCTAACTTGGAGAAAAGTTTGTGAAAGGAAAGGTGTGTAAACGTATCTGAGGAAGTTTCCAATAACAGTCAATTTTGAATAGCACAAACGTGGGTGGTTTTATAAACCGCGAAATATTTTACTAGGTGTATTGATATTTCGATTCCAATCAAGTCAATACGAGTCGGTTTAGTTAATTTTATTTCATTGCAACTGTAATTTGTGTACCTGACATGCGAACACATTCTTACTAAATGTTATATTATGTAAAGAAAAGTGTCCAATAAAAGGATTCTTTTGTTCCGATATTACTCACGTCATGTCGTACTTGGCAAGGGTTTTAATGTGTCAGTTTCTACGATCAGGAAAAGCGTATCTTTGCAAAATATGAATGACATTTGTATTTATTTTCCCCTAAAAGAAATTATTTTGTTTCACCGAGAGACGACATTTCAAAATCCGGGCGTAAAAACTAAATTGTTAAATATTACAATGCCTAAACCTTCACTTCAAGAAATATTTCTCAAATTTATTGGTCACGACCGGGAAGAAGTCAAAAGTCCCAAGGGATGGCACAGTGAGGATGCCTTCATCTGCATCCACAAGTACCTACTGCACGCAGAATATTTATAGCATTCAAAATCGCGTATCGGGTTTGATCCTGGAGTGAAAAGGCAATCTTGAATATTGACCGTTGAAATTTGCGTTCGAAAGTATTTTGGTTATAGTCGTATAAGTCAATTTTATGAAATTTGTCATTCTTACAGTGAACCGTACATTGAAGCAGTCAATACATAATTAAAAATTAAACCAATTTTGTATGAGACATTTTTAAATTAAACCATTGTATTGTAAATAAACATAATAATGTTGCAGATAATGTATTAAAGCTAAAAAATAAATAGGTAGGTACAGATACCAGTCATCACACCACTCTCCTCATCAATCTAGAGAATTTATCAGACTAAAATAATATAAAAGACTGATCGTAAACTGCCTTCATATAGTCTGGTTCACAAGTCCCTTTTTCCGAAATTCGAGTTAAGATGCACCAAAAATTATGATTGAGGTTTTTAGTTGAAAATCACTATCCGCAAATAAAAATTACAAAAGTTATAAACAATTAAGTAAACAAAAAAAAGGTGGTTACGTTTTTTGCAAATATTTCAAAGACTATTTGAGATATCCGAAATTTGATAAAAGATCCTTAAAGAGCAGGAAATCTCCCAAAAGAGCTCCTACCCCCGGAATTGCCCCAGAAATATTTATAATTTTAATTTAGCGGCGAAAAAAGGCAAAAACTGAAAAAAAAAAAAATAAAAAATTAACCGAGTAAATATTAATATTAAGGAATAAGTGATTTAGGTATTATCTGGACATATCAATAAACAATAATCCGTCGGTAAAACAAATACCTCAATTTTTCTATTAACCATACATTTGTTAATTACGGTAATTGTTCTAAACTCCTGGAATTTTTTTCCCTTTTGGAGGTGCTCCTTGAAGGCTTTAGAAAAGATCCTCGTTGGAAAAATTAAAAAAAAAACATTTTTCACTTTTATACTAACAATCAAAGGCTTAACAAAATTAGAAACATAAATAAAACAATGAAAAAAAAAATATATTTTTAATTATCTCTACTGATATGTATTGTTATTGCTGCAAGCAATAAATGTTTTTAATGAAATAATATTTTATGAAAACATATTTTTTTATTTTTAACTGCTATTGTTTACAAAATTGTTATAAACACATGCATTGTTTATGATAAAAAAAAGTTTTTTAAAAACAATTATTGGTAGAATGCGCCTTTGTTTATTAAATTTTTTTTGTTTGCTAAATATTAAAATTAAGACACCGTTTTTTCTTTAATCAGTATTTATATTGCTCTTCTATATTATGGAAGATTTTTTTTTCATTTTTTTTACAGATTTGTAGGTAAGCGCATCACTTGAGAACGGCTTGACCAATTTGGTCTTTTTATTTAAATAAGAATTAAAAACAAAATTCTGGATCGCGACAACAGCGCCGCCTACCGGGTTCAACTGTGGCTAAGAACCATCCAGGTGACCCCATAAGTACAAAAAAAAATCACCAAAATCGATCAGAGAATAATTCTGGATCTCGACAGTAGCGCTAACTATCGAGTCCAACTGTGGCTAAGAACCATACATGTCACCCCATAAGTACCTGCAAAAGAAAAATTCATCAAAATCGGTCAGAAAATATAAAATATATATTCTAGATGGCTACAACAGCGCCGCCTACCGGTTTCAACTGTAGCTAAGAAACATCCAGGTATCCACTCAAACACACACTCAAGCCGTTTAGGAGGAGAAGAATAATTACAAACACAGGCACACCGGAATTTTATATACAAAGATTTAAAAAAAATGTTATAAACAAATGATTTTTTCGGTTATTTATTTTTTTCTTAATTCTTTGAAAAATACTGAAAACAACCATGCATCGTTTGTTATGAAAAAAAAAGGTTTTCTATTTTTTATTTAGTTTGTTAGATTTTTTTTTTAATCATTATTGCCATTACGGATTAATTTAAAAAAAATTAAATCATAGAAACAATGCATGTCTTTATAACAATTTTTTAAAAAATATGAGTTAATAATTTAAAAAACACTATTTACATTGCTTTCAGCAATAACAAAACATATCAGTAGAGATAATTGAAAAAAAAACTTTTATTGTTTTAACAATCAAAGGCTTAAAATTAAAAACATTTAAATAATAGAAAAGTGAAAAATCTATTTCTTTTCTAAAGCCTTCGAGGAACAGCTACAAAAAGGGAAAAATTTGTACATTATTATACGAGTTTAACAAGAGGGTTCATTGTGACATGAGTGGACATAGAACGAATGTCACAATGCCTCATTAAATGAGTGTAATATACTATTTTTACTACTTTGAAGCTCTTCGTTTTATGAAAATACTAGCTGACCCGGAAAACTTTGTACCGCCTCAGAATCAATAAATGTTGTGGCAAATTATTAGCTGAATTAAATTCTTTTTTTTTTATATAAGGATAAGGCCCACAACGCCATTTACTGGCATTACCGGAACCAGCATACAACGCCATGTTTATTTTTGTTTCTGTCAGGTATCAAACATGGCGTTATATACGGATTCCATATAAAATGTATGAGAAAAATTTTTTCGTTAATATTTCTGATGTTTTAATATTTATTCGCCCTCGAAAAAAGTCAGTCAATGCATTCTCGAGATATCATCAAAAAATTGGTGTGTGGAGTCCACGCGCAACATAAGTGAAACTATAGAGTTTACCCCTTAAAAATCCATTTTCATTTTTAAAGCCCGGTACGACAAATTTTGGTGGGCGGCGTTTTTTCTTATTGTTGCCCTGTACCAGGGGGGCTTTGTTATTGTCGTTGTCCTGTACTTAGCTCCCCGCCCCCTGTAATTTTTCCGATGTTTTAATAGTTATTCTGCTATTCGGGGCGGAGACAAATCCAACAAATCAAATATCATAAAAGCCCTTCTTAAGTCGGTCGAGCCAAAAAATCGGTCCAGCCCAAGGGGGCCCACTGGGCCCCCATGTCCATGTAAAAAGTACTTTACGACCTGTTCCCATACCTATCAAATATTCAAAAAAAAAATCATAAGAATCGGTCGACCAGAAAAATTGGTCCAGCCCAAGGGGACACCCTGGGCCCCCATGTCTATGTGAAAAATACTTTACTACCAATTCTCATACCTACCAAATATACAAAAAAAATCACAAAAATCAGTCGAACCGACAAATCGGTCCAGCCCAAGAGGGCCCCCTGGGCCACCATGCCTATGTGAAAAATAGCTTTCCACTTTTTCTCATACCTACTAAATATACAAAAAAAATTATAATAATCGGTTGACCCGAAAAATTGGTCCAGCCCAAAAGGGCCCCCTGGGCCCCCATGTCTATGTAAAAAATAGCTTACCATATATTCTCATATCTACCAAATATACAAAAAAGATTTCATAAGAATCGGTCGACCCAAAAAATAGGTCCAGTCCAAGGGGCCCCTCTGGGCCCTCATGTCTATGTGAAAAATAGCTTACCACTTATTCTCATACCTACCAAATATACAAAAAAAAATCATAAGAATCGGTCGATCCAAAATATCGGTCGAGCCCAAGGGCCCCCCTGGGCCCCCATGTCGATAAAAAGTATCCTATGTGCGGCTCCTGGTTCTAAGCTACCTCCCCACCAATTTTCAGCCAAATCGGTTCAGCCGTTCTTGAGTTATAAATAGTGTAACTAACACGATTTTCTTTTATATATTGTATAGATTAAAATAATGCTTTTTAAATATTCCAGGGATTTTTAGGATTAAATAGTGCTGGTTGTGTTTATGGTAATATTATTTATCTGAAAAGTTGACACTTGGCTTGACCTCGACAGGAGTTGGCTAGAAATGATCAATACCAACGTAATACGTATAAAGAAAAACACCAAAAACAGTTTCACAAAAAAAGTTCCTTTGTGACATTACTTTTAGTTTCACAAAATAGTACATTATTATACAAGTTTCACAAGACGGTTGATTGTAGCACGAGTAGTTTGGGGCACGACGAGCGCAGAGAGGCACGAGTGCTACAATTTCGGCTTGTGAAACGCGTGTAATATACTATTTTTTCGAATTTGGCTTTATTTAATTAAGAAAAACTGAAAATTTCTGCTAAATTGATGACTTTGGGACTTTTGAATAACACCAGTGGTATTTCAGTATAATTAGTATTTCTGCTAAATGACGTTTCTGATTTGGAGGTTAGATTTGGAAAATTTTTGATTATGCAGACACAAGCTGTACCTCACGTTTGATTGCCATTTTTTCAATTCTTGTTTTTACCAATGTTTACATCTAATCATGGGACGAAAGTCATTTACTTCTCTTTGGTCTATTTTCGTTCACATCTGGTTCACATCTGTCATATGGCGCGATTAGTTGACGTTTATAACGTCGTGTCGCGGTCACATTGCAGTACAGTTGCAAAGTTGCAGGCAACATTAAGACAAGAAAAGTTACCAAAAACAGAATTATAATTTAGATCATTATGATTCTGTTTTTGGTGTTATAATTTGCAAATTATGAAACCAAATTCGAAAAATTCAATTATGACACCAAAGTAGAAAAAGGATTTTAATTTAACAATTATCAGGGTTTATATGTCAACAATTACCGTAATTAACAAATGCATTGTTAACAGAAAATTTGCGGTAAATTTTTTTACCGACGGATTATTGTTTATTGATATGTCCAGATAATACGAATTTTTTTTATTCCTTAATATTAATATTCACTCGGTTCAAATATTTTTTTTTGTTCAGGTGTGAGACTCGGTCGGCGCGGCGTTTTTGCCTTTTTTCGCCACTAAATTAAAATTATAAATATTACCGGGACAATTGCGAGAGGTAGGACTTTTTCCGGGAAATTTCCTGCTCTTTAAGAATCCATTTCCAAATTTCGGATATCTCAAATAGTTTTTGAAAAATTTGCAAAAAACGCAACCAGCTTTTAATTTTTATTTGCGGATATTGATTTTCAACTAAAAAATTCTTGGTACAATTACGAATCGAATGATAACTCAATCACAATTTTTGGTGCCTCTTAACTCGAATCTAAATATAATAAAAAAAAAATAGATAATAAAAAAATAAATCCATAATAAGCTAATAAAATGCTTTGCGAAAACAATGGAAGCGTCGCGCTGCTCGAAACAGGTCAACAAAACACAATTTTTACACTCACAGTGATACAGATAAAATCTGTTATGAGTATAAAATGAGAAAATCTACATTTTTATCTAAATCACGGCGCCGACAAATAAACCGAAAAAAAACTTCAGGGCACCGTATCAGGACCGTCCTTGTGCCCCGACTGTGAATTAGCGCGCTCCGGATGCCGACATCCCGAACTCTCTTCGCACGCCCAGAACTGCCGCTGTGGCAAACGCTAAGACCTTGAGTCTCTATAAAGGCCGACCGGAAGACTTATAGAGCAATATCCGGTGAGCACCAGACGTACGTCATTTTATAAAATCTGAAAAAATTCCTACGGAAGCACACAACTACAGATAAGACCGATTGATTACTATGAACAGTGGGTCGCGGTGTGTAAAATTGCTGCTCGAAATCGTTATACTATAAACCGTCATTTTTTGATATTGCTTACGAGATATTATAATAATTCACGTCCTCCACTGTCGGAAACTTTGTATTATGGAAACAATAGTTAAGTATAAAAATTTCTAAGTGAACTTACGTTATTTTATAAAATCTGAGTTTAATATAATGTCACTTGGATAACTATTTTAAGGTGTTTGAGCGCAAAGGAAGGGCAAATGTATTTAAAAACGAGTACGAATACGACAGTTAGGTTTAACGGATAATAATTCATTTATGTTGAAATTATTTATAGATTAATGATAGATTTAGGAATAATTTCTTCAACAGAATTTTTTTTTGTTTTTTTGGCAAAAATTTATTGAAATTTGGACAGGACAGGGAAATTGAAACTGAAAAGAACACGGTAGATCTAAATCGAGTAACAAGACAATTTTCTTCACCGTCTAATGAATTTTGAAAAAATATCCGAATAATCAGTCACGAACGAGTGGTACCAACGGAATTATTAAATTAGGGCCGTTATTCAGAGAGTATCGCGTCGAGAGGAAATTCGTCACCCCTTAAATTAGCGCAGGGACCTTGGTGAGAGATTTGGTGGCTTGCGATGCATAATGCATGCTTAGCCCTGCCTATTATTACAGAATCACGATAAGCCGGCTATGCTAGCGAAATTCGAGTTAAGATGCACCAAAAATTATGATTGAGGTTTTTAGTTGAAAATCAATATCCGCAAATAAAAATTACAAAAGTTATAAACTATTAAGTAAACAAAAAAAAGGTGGTTACGTATTTTGCAAATATTTCAAAGACTATTTGAGATATCCGAAATTTGATAAAATATCTTTAAAGAGCAGGAAATCTCCCAAAAGAGGTCCTACCCCCGGAATTGCTCCAGAAATATTTATAATTTTAATTTAGCGGCGAAAAAAGGCAAAAACTGAACAAAAAACATAAAAAATTAACCGAGTAAATATTAATATTAAGGAATAAGTGATTTAGGTATTATCTGGACATATCAATAAACAATAATCCGTCGGTAAAAAAAAATACCTCAATTTTTCTATTAACCATACATTTGTTAATTACGGTAATTGTTCTAAACTCTTGGAATTTTTTTCCCTTCTTGGAGGTGCTCCTTGAAGGCTTTAGAAAAGATCCTCGTTGGAAAAATTTAAAAAAAATCATTTTTCACTTTTATATTAACAATCAAAGGCTTAACAAAATTAAAAACATAAATAAAACAATGAATTAATTAATTATCTCTACTGATATGTATTGTTATTGCTGCAAGCAATAAATATTTTTAATGAAATAATATTTTATGAAAACATATTTTTTTATTTTTAACTGCTATTGTTTACAAAATTGTTATAAACACATGCATTGTTTATGATAAAAAAAGTTTTTTAAAAACAATTATTGGTAGAATGCGCCTTTGTTTATTAAATTTTTTTTTTTTGCTAAATATTAAAATTAAGACACCGTTTTTTAACAATGCAATGCAATACAATACAATGCAATACAATACAATGCATTTCTTTATAACAATTTTTTAAAAAATATGAGTTAATAATTTAAAAAACACTATTTACATTGCTTTCAGCAATAAAAAAACATATCAGTAGAGATAATTGAAAAAAAAAACTTTTATTGTTTATTTCTTTTCTAAAGCCTTCGAGGAACAGCTACAAAAGGGGAAAAATTTGTACATTATTATACGAGTTTAACAATAGGGTCCATTGTAACATGAGTGGACATAGAACGAATGTCACAATGCCTCATTAAATGAGTGTAATATACTATTTTTTCTACTTTGAAGCTCTTCGTTTTATGAAAATACTAGCTGACCCGGAAAACTTTGTACCGCCTCAGAATCAATAAATGTTGTGGCAAATTATTAGCTGAATTAAATTCTTTTTTTTTATATAAGGATAAGGCCCACAACGCCATTTACTGGCATTACCGGAATATCAAATATCAGGTATCAAAGATGGCGTTATATACGGATTCCATACAAAATGTATGAGAAAAATTTTTTCGTTAATTTTTCTGATGTTTTAATATTTATTCGCCCTCGAAAAAAGTCAGTCAATGCATTCTCGAGATATTATCAAAAAATTGGTGTGTGAAGTCCACGCGCAACATAAGTGAAACTATAGAGTTTACCCCTTAAAAATCCATTTTCATTTTGAAAGCCCGGTACGACAAATTTTGGTGGGCAGCGTTTTTTCTTATTGTTGCCCTGTACCAGGGGGGCTTTGTTATTGTCGTTGTCCTGTACTTAGCTCCCCGCCCCCTGTAATTTTTCCGATGTCTTAATAGTTATTCTGCTATTCGGGGCGGAGACAAATCCAACAAATCAAATATCATAAAAGCCCCTCTTAAGTCGGTCGAGCCAAAAAATCGGTCCAGCCCAAGGGGGCCCACTGGGTCCCCATGTCCATGTAAAAAATACTTTACGCCCTGTTCCCATACCTATCAAATATTGAAAAAAAAAATCATAAGAATTGGTCGACCAGAAAAATCGGTCCAGCCCAAGGGGACACCCTGGGCCCCCATGTCTATGTGAAAAATACTTTACTACCAATTCTCATACCTACCAAATATACAAAAAAAATCACAAAAATCAGTCGAACCGATAAATCGGTCCAGCCCAAGGGGGCCCCCTGGGCCACCATGCCTATGTAAAAATAGCTTACCACCTATTCTCATACCTACTAAATATACAAAAAAAAAATTATAATAATCGGTTGACCCGAAAAATTGGTCCAGCCCAAAGGGCCCCCTGGGCCCCCATGTTTATGTAAAAAATAGCTTACCATATACTCTCATACCTACCAAATATACAAAAAAAAATCATAAGAATCGGTCGACCCAAAATATCGGTCGAGCCCAAGGGCCCCCCTGGGCCCCCATGTCGATAAAAAGTATCCTATGTGCGGCTCCTGGTTCTAAACTACCTCCCCACCAATTTTCAGCCCAGTCGGTTTATCCGTTCTTAAGTTATAAATAGTGTAACTAACACGACTTTCTTTTATATTAAAATAATGCTTTTTAAATATTCTAGGGATTTTTAGGATCAAATAGTGCTGGTTGTGTTTATGGTAATATTATTTATCTGAAAAGTTGACACTTGGCTTGACCTCGACAGGAGTTGGCGAGAAATGCTCAATACCAACGTAATACGTATATAGAAAAACACCAAAAACAATTTCACAAAAAAGTACCTTTGTGATAGACGGTTGATTGTAGCACGAGTAGTTTGGGGCACGACGAGCGCAGCGAGAAGTGCTCCAAAGGCACGAGTGCTACAATTTCGGCTTGTGAAACGCGTTTAATATACTATTTCTTCGAATTTGGCTTTATTTAATTAAGAAAAACTGAAAATTTGTGCTAAATTGATGACTTTGGGACTTTTGAATAACACGAGTGGTATTTCAGTATAATTAGTATTTCTGCTAAATGACGTTTCTGATTTGGAGGTTAGATTTGGAAACTTTTGATTATGCAGACACAAGTGTACCTCACGTTTGATTGCCATTTTTTCAATTCTTGTTTTTACCAATGTTTACATCTAATCATGGAACGAAAGTCATTTACTTCTCTTTGGTCTATTTTCGTTCACATCTGGTTCACATCTGTCATATGGCGCGATTAGTTGACGTTTATAACGTCGTGTCGCGGTCACATTGCAGTACAGTTGCAAAGTTGCAGGCAACATTAAGACAAGAAAAGTTACCAAAAACAGAATTATAATTTAGATCATTATGATTCTGTTTTTGGTGTTATAATTTGCAAATTATGAAACCAAATTCGAAAAACTCAATTATGACACCAAAGTAGAAAAAGGATTTTAATTTAACAATTATCAGGGTTTATATGTCAACAATTACCGTAATTAACAAATGCATTGTTAACAGAAAATTTGCGGTAAATTTTTTTACCGACGGATTATTGTTTATTGATATGTCCAGATAATACGAATTTTTTTTATTCCTTAATATTAATATTCACTCGGTTCAAATATTTTTTTTTGTTCAGGTGTGAGACTCGGTCGGCGCGGCGTTTTTGCCTTTTTTCGCCACTAAATTAAAATTATAAATATTACCGGGACAATTGCGAGAGGTAGGACTTTTTCCGGGAAATTTCCTGCTCTTTAAGAATCCATTTCCAAATTTCGGATATCTCAAATAGTTTTTGAAAAATTTACAAAAAACGCAACCAGCTTTTAATTTTTATTTGCGGATATTGATTTTCAACTAAAAAATTCTTGGTACAATTACGAATCGAATGATAACTCAATCACAATTTTTGGTGCCTCTTAACTCGAATCTAATTATAATAAAAAAAATAATAAATAATAAAAAAATAAATCCATAATAAGCTAATAAAATGCTTTGCGAAAACTATGGAAGCGTCGCGCTGCTCGAAACAGGTCAACAAAACACAATTTTTACACTCACAGTGATACAGATAAAATCTGTTATGAGTATAAAATGAGAAAATCTACATTTTTATCTAAATCACGGCGGCGACAAATAAACCGAAAAAAAACTTCACGGCACCGTATCAGGACCGTCCTTGTGCCCCGACTGTGAATTAGCGCGCTCCGGATGCCGACATCCCGAACTCTCTTCGCACGCCCAGAACTGCCGCTGTGGCAAACGCTAAGACCTTGAGTCTCTATAAAGGCCGACCGGAAGACTTATAGAGCAATATCCGGTGAACACCAGACGTACGTCATTTTATAAAATCTGAAAAAATTCCTACGGAAGCACACAACTACAGATAAGACCGATTGATTACTATGAACAGTGGGTCGCGGTGTGTAAAATTGGTGCTCAAAATCGTTATACTATAAACCGTCATTTTTTGATATTGCTTACGAGATATTATAATAATTCACGTCCTCCACTGTCGGAAACTTTGTATTATGGAAACAATAGTTAAGTATAAAAATTTCTAAGTGAACTTACGTTATTTTATAAAATCTGAGTTTAATATAATGTCACTTGGATAACTATTTTAAGGTGTTTCCCAAGCTGCCAGACACTTTCCGTTCCAACCCTCTGCCAGACATAGTTGAAGGTCAGGTGTGGGTATGAGCGCAAAGGAAGGGCAAATGTATTTAAAAACGAGTACGAATACGACAGTTAGGTTTAACGGATAATAATTCATTTATGTTGAAATTATTTATAGATTAATGATAGATTTAGGAATAATTTCTTCAACAAAATTTTTTTTTTTGTTTTTTTTTGGCAAAAATTTATTGAAATTTGGACAAGACAGGGAAATTGAAACTGAAAAGAACACGGTAGATCTAAATCGAGTAACAAGACAATTTTCTTCACCGTCTAATGAATTTTGAAAAAATATCCGAATAATCAGTCACGAACGAGTGGTACCAACGGAATTATTAAATTAGGGCCGTTATTCAGGGAGTATCGCGTCGAGAGAAAATTCGTCACCCCTTAAATTAGCGCAGGGACCTTGGTGAGAGATTTGGTGGCTTGCGATGCATAATGCATGCTTAGCCCTGCCTATTATTACAGAATCACGATAAGCCGGCTATATCATCAAGTTCGGATACCATCTGTAGTCGAGTTAACTGACACATTATTTCGTCGTCGATGTAAACTTGAAACCGCACAGTATTCGAATCAGACATGGAATCGCCGACATTTGAATAGAATATGAAAGGCAGAATGAAAGCAGTGTCGATGCTATTCAGCTTTATGGAATTGTTAAAGCAGGGAACACGTGCTTGAAATGCACCGATTTCCATCCCCGAGGGCTTCAGCTAAAATGCATACATGTCGGCCAAACCTGATTTAATTAATTATACTTGATTAAAGGCATGGACATAGAAGAAAAGTTAATTTGCATATAGTGGTGGACATTTTAAAGTTATAGATGGTGATATTAATTGAATTGGTGACTGAACGGAGTAGGTGTAGGCATATATTAACTAAGAAGGTGAGTAGATGATGTGATGTATTTTGTTCGAGTGAGATAGCAACAGTTGTATTAGTAGAGAAAGATGGTTCTGAAAAGCTCTAATTCTTATCTATATAATAAAAATTAAATGCTGTTCGTTGATTAGCGCATCACTTCAGAGATTTTTGTATAAACTCAGGATTCGTACGATGGATATGCGTCACTCTTTTTTTGTTTTGTTCGTTTTAGTCCTGGAAAAATTTTCAGGAAAATAAAATTCGAGACGACTACAAAAAACATAACTTCTGTATGCACTCGATCATAACTGATGATATGAACAACATACTTGGTTGATTCTTTTTTTGTTTTGTTCGTTATGTTCCCGGGATGGAAACAACTCCATTGAATGTTTTCGATTGAATCTGGACGTCTATTTCCACAATAACATTGCCCGTCTATGCTCTGTGTGCCCGATATATTACAACCATTCAATGTCATCCACCCATGCACAACCCCGATTACATAATTATATTATTAATTATTTATGGGCCACCTCCATCCATTTGCACACTAATTTTTTACGTGTATGGGTCGCAATTTCTTAGCAGAACACAACGCATTTGTGCACTTTCCTTTCGCACTTCCATTCGGCAGCGCAGTCTTCGTGTAATCGATGTGTTTAGAACTAATATATTTTTTGCCCGTCCCTATCCGGAACACCAGTAATGGATTGGGTCGGTAAGGGTTCGTAAAGAGTTATCACAGGCGAAAGATACAGTCACTTGAGTTATGAGAGCGGAGAAGGAAAGGGTTGGAAGTCAAGAGAATGGTACTTGACAAGGCTATAGGCGCGTCGAAGCTACTTCGAGCCGCCATTTATTATTTTTTTGACATTACACTTAAAACAAAGTGAAATTCGACAAGGTTTTTCTCGGAGGATCGATGGCTTGAAGTGAGATAACTCCGGGGGCGGCGGAGGGGCGACAAACATTTCTTTGGTTACGTGTACGTCGTTCCATTGTGATGATAAATTTCGTCTCGAATCGAAGGCTTCACGTGGGAAAGTTTTAAGCGCGGTCGTTATCAAACACTTTAAAGTTTTTTTCGCATTGCATAATATAAGTGCAAGACTTTTACTCATTTGCGGAATGAAATAATGAGGAATTTCACACAGGGTGTATGAAGAGAATATTTATGAAGTATGTAATTATAAAGAGAGAAGGAAATTTACAAAAGTGTGTTGTATTAAATTATTTTCGAAGTTACCCTTCTAACTCATCACAAACGGGAAACTATATGGATAAACTTTATTTGCTTCACTTAACATTTTCTTAGAACGATTAATAAACCCTCAACTTTTCAGAAATCTAGAAATGCCATTTTACCTAAATATAATATTTTCTAATTAATTTTACCAGACTGCCTGCTTTTCATACCAGATGTATACATAATTAATAAAAAAAAAATCTCTGGCAACTGGAATAACTAATATCAAGGAAAAATTAAAAAGTTTTGAACCTCAAGGGGGTAAATTTTGAAAATTAAAAAAATAAACTTTTTGTCTCAAAACGCTTCGAAACCTTTACTATCTTATGTAAATTGATGCGAGCAATCCATCTGTAACCTCGGCAGCCCCCTAAATCCAGCCGTTTTCGAGGTTATGAGCGTTTTTTAAAAAATATTAGAAAATGGTCAAGGATCTCACTTCTGGTCGGCCTTTTATAGACAATGTGGTGGGGAGTCAATGACATCGGCCTCATGCGTGAAGTAGAGCGCAGCGAGTGGGAGCGCGTTAATTCACTTGTCATCGGAGTGCAAGAACGGTCTCGATACGGTGTCGAGAAGTATTTTATTTCGGAGTATTTGTCGCCGCGGTGTCGGGAAACAGGAAAAACTTTGTAACTCCGTCACAATTCTCATGAGAACACAATTCTTCTCAGCAAGAAATGTAAGACCAACGGTTAATATGATTTATTAAATTTCACTGTTGACAGGTGTCATATTGCCGTCGCGTTTATGGGGATATTAAAAAGATCAAATATGTTGGACAATTTGTATTTATTTAATTATTTGGTAATAAAGCGAAAATAAAAAAGATAAAAGCGGTACCAACAGTTATTAAAAATATTGACACCACAGTGGTACCTACGCCCCTGTACTTCGAGCGCAACAAAACGTGCAGTAAGGCAGTAGTGGATGTGCTAATGATGTTCGGTATAAAAGCACAGTAAAGCCGGAATTATTAGATATCCATAAATAGACTGAATGCTATTACGGAACAATGGAGGACTGAATGAAATAATTTCGATGGTTGTTGAAAACATCAAAATAGAAATATGTAGGTATTTCTGGGAGCACACAATATTCGTAGTTATTGATTCCTGAATTTATGAAATTCTCCAGTAAAATCATTCAAATTAAAAGCATCTCGACTTTAAACAGTAGATTAATTTATTGTGGATGACTTTGGGCTTCAAGAACCCAAAACTTTTCCCATCAATTAATTCGTCTTTTCATTTGTATATTTGCTTTCGTCTACAATCAATATTTTTGATTTTGAAATGAAAACTTCTTTAGGGGCAACCTGTCTAAATTTTTACTTACTATATGTGTCAAAGACCGAAAACACTAACACAGAATGCATGTCAACGAGTCTGCTTCACCCCGATAAATTACTATGTGTTTTGGAAGTATTTTCTGGTCTCGCTGGTAAATATTCATAATTAAAATAATACGTGGTAATAATACTCCGAATATGCTCTGTATTAAAACAATGAAAAGTACGTTAATAAAAATAATATTATGTTACACAGGATTGCAGTGAAATAATAAAGCATTTATCATCCGTTTAAATCATCGCAGAGGCATTACGTAGCATATAAATTATGTTCTGTGACCAAGTGCAACTCATACCACGATTAATATTTAAACATACCACTCGTGGCACTTCGTGATAATGGCGCCACTTGTCATAGAGTTGCAGCTACGAAGCAGCAAAATTGTGTTGTTATGTAAATTGAACTGCGTGGAATTGCATGGGCATTTTTACAATCCGGGTGCTATTGAAAAATGCAAGGAAAGAAATAATAGGAAACAAAAAGGCAATGTTATTGAAAAAATTCTGATGTATAGTATTTCTTTCAAGAGTTAAATGTTGAAGGTCTTTTAGGTTTTCGCTATATATTATGCACAATTAAGTAAATTAACGTTTGATAACAATTAAATGAAAAATAAAAAAACGAAATAAGATTGTAATTAATAATTTTGTTAAAAATTCTTCAGGCTGTGTATTATCCCGGTAAAATAACGGGCCTTTTCGTGGAGATCAATTTTGCCAAGTAAGTCGACGAAAAAACGGTCGAGCGAATGCGTTTCTTACGAACGCTGCCTTAACGGTAAGAGATATGTGAATGCTTAAGAAAAAAATTTGATGAATAGGACACTCCCTAGGGAACCTAAAAGTGCGCCCAGTCACTCCGTAATAGGATGGAATTTACAGGGAAAACGAACAAGAGGTGGATCTGGAGCAACGTGGAAGAGAACTGTCTTAGAAGAAACAAAGGAAACCATCCCACAACTTCGACAAAACGCACTTAGCCAGGAAAGAATGTACACAAACAATATAATATTTATTTATGTTTTAAGTACATAAAATACAGTATTTGCGGACGAATCGAAACTTTTTAGGAACGTGTAACAATGTATTTTTGTTATAGATCCCTAAATTTTGAAATAGAGAATATTTCATTGTGATTCTTTAAGTTGACTGTTTTTTCAAGCCCCCTCGCGGTGCGGTGTCAGAATTGGGATTGAACCTTCGGTTCTCTTAACTTTTTTTTCTTTTAACTTTTCTCCAGTATACCGGTGCGCTCATGTCCATCCAAGCTACTATGTTGAACATTTTATCAGGGCAAAAAACCTGTTTCTGGTTCCGGAAACTTTTCGAACAAAATTTGGCACCCAGTCCCTAAAATTGTAATTTTCGGGAACTTGTAGAGAAAACATATTTTGAAATACAGTATGAAAATTAAGAAAGGAATAAATTCAGTAACTCCGTTAGTATTTGCGCTAAAAATAAAACAATCTACAATGTTCTGAATTGGTACAAAATAATTGTGTCTGACTACCATTTTAATATTGTATCCACCAAAAAAGATATTATATTGAAATATATAAACATATACTCAAATTTACATGTTTGACTGAATGGTTGACAAACTGGTTCTGAATGACAACCATTTTCCTATAGCATCCACATTTCGTTTCTTGTAATTCACAATTGTTCTTTGGGACTGAAAACCGTTTCGTTCATGGTACCACTTGTGAATGCGGTGGGTGGGTGGGCCGTCGTATCTACAACTGACCGATTGTCTAATGGTCTTGGAATGACAACCATTTTTTGACTTACAAATTTTGAATTTGTATTGAACACGAGAGTGAGTTCTAGTTTTTAAAGAAAAAAAATCTATAAATGGTTGTTATTTATCATCCATTTAGTCAGTCGATGAGTATAGTGGACAGAAGAAATCCACCCGCCCACCGCACTCACAAACGATGCCAGAAACATACGCTTTTTAGTCACAAACAAACCTTATCCCAATAATGAGAATTAATCCAAATTAAGAATTACACCAAAATATATACACAAACTTACATTTTTGTCTGAATGGTTGACAAACTGGTTCAGTGTGACTACCATTTTATTATTATATCCACCAAAAAGATATTATATCGAAATATATAAACATGTACCCAAATTTACATTTTTGACTGAATGGTTGACAAACTGGTTCTGAATGACAACCATTTTCCTATAGCATCCACATTTCGTTTCTTGTAATTCACAATTGTTCTTTGGGACTGAAAACCGTTTCGTTCATGGTACCACTTGTCAATGCGGTGGGTGGGTGGGCCGTCGTATCTACAACTGACCGATTGTCTAATGGTCTTGGAATGACAACCATTTTTTGACTTACAAATTTTGAATTTGTATTGAACACGAGAGTGAGTTCTAGTTTTTAAAGAAAAAAAATCTATAAATGGTTGTTATTTATCATCCATTTAGTCAGTCGATGAGTATAGTGGACAGAACGGCCCACCCACCCATCGCACTCACAAACGATGCCAGAACCATACGCTTTTTAGTCACAAACAAACCTTATCCCAGTAATGAGAATTAATCCAAATTAAGAATTACACCAAAATATATAGTCAAATTTACATTTTTGTCTGAATGGTTGACAAACTGGTTCAGTGTGACTACCATTTTATTGTTATATCCACCAAAAAAGATATTATATTGAAATATATAAACATGTACCCAAATTTACATTTTTGACTGAATGGTTGACAAACTGGTTCTGAATGACAACCATTTTCCTAGAGCATCCACATTTCGTTTCTTCTATTTCACAATTGTTCTTTGTGACTAAAAACCGTTTCATTCATGGCACGACATCTGAATGCGGTGGGTGGGTGGGCCGTCGTATCTACAACTGACCGATTGACTAATGGTATTGGAATGACAACAATTTTTTGACTTACAAATTTTGAATTTGTATTGAACACGAGAGTGAGTTCTAGTTTTTAAACAAAAAAAAAATAAAAATAATGGTTGTTATTTATCATCCATTTAGTCAGTCGATGAGTACAGTGGACAGAACAGCCCACCCGCCCACCGCACTCACAAACGATGCCAGAACCATACGTTTTTTAGTCACAAACAAACCTTATCCCAGTATTGAGAATTAATCCAAATTAAGAATTACACCAAAATATATACCCAAATTTACATTTTTGACTGAATGGTTGACAAACTGGTTCAGTGTGACTACCTTTTTATTATTATATCCACCAAAAAAGATATTATATCGACATATATAAACATGTACCCAAATTTACATTTTTGACTGAATGGTTGACAAAATGGTTCTGAATGACAACCATTTTCCTAGAGCATCCACATTTCGTTTCTTGTAATTCACTATTGTCCTTTGTGACTAAAAACCGTTTCGTTAATGGCACGAGATGTGAATGCGGTGGGTGGGTGGTTCGTCGTATCTACAACTGACCGATTGACTAATGGTATTGGAATGACAACCATTTTTTGACTTAAAAAATTTGAAAAAAAAAAGTTATACTTCATAGGTTCTTGTATTCTTGTACATGTATGGGGAAAAAGTCTTGCAAAAATATTCTTGCCTCTGTCTTTAGCACCACCACCACCATCGTCAAGATTATCGACAGTGACTCTGATGATGAAGATTGAGCAAAATTTTGAGATAAATGCACAATTTTTGTCAAATTACTGTTTGTAAAAATACACCAATCAGGTACACACTATTTTGTTTATTCAGTACAATAATTTATAATTCTTGTTATACATTTATAATCATAATTGTAACCATGTTTAATATCTATAAGATTAAATTGTACATGGTGTTCCAACTAAAATTTGTACCCCCTAACAATTCCAATTTCGAAAGACTCAGAAGAAAACACTCGAACAGGTCAATTTTGTTATCAAGGGAGGCCAAATTATACCGAACTTTCAAGTCTTAGATCTCGGCCCTTTAGCCTTTAAAAGAATTAAATGGCATGTGGGGTTGTGTGATTTTTTAAAGGGGTGGCTCCCCTGGCTAAAGGGGTAAAACCTAATAGTTGAAAGTTTGGTACAATTTGGTCCCCCTTGATCACAAAATTGACCTGTTCAAGCGTTTTCTCCAGAGTCTTTTGAAATTGGAATTGTTGGAGGGTACAAATTTTAGTTGAGTATTTTATGTAGATTTGGAAAATATCGAATTCATCTTTTTTTTGTACAAAGGAATCGATAAATGTTGGCTTGGATATAGAATTGAATAAGCTTTAAAATGCTGCATCACACGACCCCCCACCCCATTTAAATTATTTAAGAGGGTGGCTCCCCTGGCCCAAGGGGTTAGATCTAAGTCTTAAAGGTTTAGTACAATTTGGTCTCCCTTGATAACAAAATTGACCTGTTCGAGCGTTTTCCTCTGAGTCTTTCGAAATTGGAATTGTTGGGGGGTACAAATTTTAGTTGGGACACCCGATATTTCAAATTAATATTAATTTAATCTGTAATTAAATAAAATTCTCCCTGGCCATGGGCGAAATGCTGCAGGAGCGCGGTGCCGGGGGCAATGGAAACGGTAGTAGGGATGTGAGGGCGAGCGCGACAAGCGTCGAAGCTGGAGCCGGCGGAATAAGACATTGAAGTACATTATTAATTGCCGGACAGTTACCATACTCTCAAAAATTATGAAACAAAGACGGTTGGCATCCACATACTCGGGGCAAACTTTGTTCAAGAAACAATTTTTTTAAGTTAGGCTTTTATTTTTGAGATAATCCAGTGGAAACGAGATTTAGTGAATTTTTACCGGGTATCATTTCGAGTAATCGGCCTCCGAAGTTATCGCTCGCCTAAGGCTCTTAGGGGTTTTGCAAATTTCAAAGAATTAAAAAATATGTAACCCGGACAGACTTTTTTATGAAACTACTACCAAAAAATCACGTTCAAAATTGAGTTATGGGAAATGTATTAATCGGATACTTTATAAACCTGTAAAGATAATAAATATACATACTACCTCATAAAGAATATCACTGATAGAAATCGGCCAGCGTTGTTCCTATAAACTAACATTTAATTCTGGTCAGTTAGATATGTTAAATCATAATTCGATTCCCAGGATTTATTAAAAATGTACGCATTACTCGGCAACACAATCCCACTTTTCTTCCAGACCCATTATCCCGCACTAATTAATAATATTTCGGGCCGAGGTCCGAAGAAGTAACCGGCGTCCTGAACCTCTCTTTAACCAGTCGTAAATCAGTGCAGACATCCGAGCTGACCACGAAACACTCCACATCACAGCTCTCAACACGATTTCGCTCTTTTTACACCCGAAATCGCCCTGCTGACTTATGATTAATTATCCCGGCCGAAATGGAAGCAACCTTGCGCCTAAAAAACCTTAATTAACAGGGTCATCGGACGTTTTTCGGAAAAATCCAAGCGGTCATTATCCGTAAGGGGTAATATCGGATCGGTAATGGATTTAAAAATTACTGCAGCAGGTTTCATTCTAAGCGCTAATATGAAAATGAATAGAAGCGAAGTGATCAAATGCGTATTCTGTCAGAATATCCCAAGACGTTCTAAAAGTGAATGTTAATTTAAACACCCGATATTTTAAAAATGACAACGGTTTGAAATCGACAAACGTCAGTTACACAAAAACGTGCATATAATTATGAAAGGTATTTATCAGAACAGACAGCTTGTTTGTCTCTATATTATTTTCCCTATTTGGACATGTGACACAAACCCTTAATTGTTACGTACAGTTTATTTACATAACAGACATTTATATTCAAATCATAAAGGCTCTATTAAATAGCTGCTGTAACATCTTTGATATCAACAGAATGTACTACCCAGAACTGTCGGAAATACGGTGAAACTGTCGTTTTTATGTAATGGGCAAAATTAAGCCTAAAACATGCATAATGCATTTCAAGCCACCGAATCTCTCACCACGGTCCCCGCGCTAATTTAAGGGATGACAAATTTCCTCTCTACACGATACTCCCCGGATAGCGGCCCTAATTTAATAATCGAGATATAAAAAACTCGAACGCCCGCCGGCAAACAGCCCCAGAAAATTCAGGGCGATCGCTACGCAAAAATTAATCGCTTATTCCGAAGCAAAAACAAAACATTCCATTGTTAGTGGAAAACATAAAAAAGTGATTTAATTTGTAGAATAGAGGTTCCGATAGGGCTTAACCGGTAATTGTGTAAGCAAATCGGAGATCTAAGTTAATTAGGTTGCGAGTGTTGAGGGTTTCAATTGAAACGTAACCGATGAAGTTTAATGTTCGATGGGGAACAATGAGGGTCGAGCGAAATACTTCAGATTAATACTTAATTTGATTTGTGTGAGTGGCCATAATGGTAGTTTTTCTTCTGTTGTCAAAAGCTTTTTCGTGTTGTCATCCGCAGAATATTAGTAAGTCCTTACGTTGGCGGTCGTACAGGAATTGCTAAATAAAAACGCAAAAGTTTTTAAAACCAAAAATTGACCATTCTAAAACTCGTAGAAAGTTTCACAGAATATTTTTTTCAAGTCATCCGGTGTATACAAATTGAACTGCTCTTCTTAAAGAACACATCTATAACAACACAGATCTTGACCCTACTCCAATAACACTTTCTGCGTTCGCCAATCATATATTAATAACGAGACATAGTTTTTCACCATACAATTCCAAATTGATTCACAAATGCAATAAAAGCAGGAAATTACTGCTTTACTCCAGTCATCACTTTGTTCCCAGTCTAATCGTGACCAATAATGGATTTGAATTTGATAATGCTATCATTACGGATTCAATTCCCACAAAGGCGCTGTACTCTATAATAGCTTATAACAATTCAATCCATAGTACCATCAAAATGTCTCCTTTCAATATTTTAAATTTAAATAATGAAAACGAAATCACTAATATCAATTTCGACCACTGAATTGTCAATAATTACTTACAATCACATACAGAGAAACTACAAGCTGTTTTCAAAGAAATCAATGCTCGCTTGACAAAAGGCAAACAAAAAATTTAAACAGATTAAACAAAAACAGAGAAGATGTGCCAGTTGAACTACCTAAACAAGTTTTTATCAAAAGCAATTTCAGATCAAAAAAGAGAAATCGATACAAAAAAGAGGAAATTTTAGAAACAAACCCTGAAAGGAAAACAGTTACACCAAAAATTGGCCATTCTAAAACTGGTAGAAAGTTTCACAGATTATTTTTTTCAAGTCATCCGGTGTCTACAAATTGATCTACTCTTCTTAATGAACACATCTATAACACAGATCTTGACCCTACTCCAAGAACACCTTCTGCGTTCGCCAATCATATATTAATAACGAGACATAGTTATTCACCATCCAATTCCAAATTTATTCACAAATGCAATAAAAGCAGGAAATTACTGCTTTACTCCAGTCATCACTCTGTTCCCAGTCTAATCGTGACCAATAATGGATCTGAATTTGATAATGCTATCATTACGGATTCAATTCCCACAAAGGCGCTGTACTCTATAATAGCTTATAACAATTCAATCCATAGTACCACCAAAATGTCCCCCTTCAATATTTTAAAATTAAATAATGAAAACGAAATCACTAATATCAATTTCGACCATTGAATTGTCGATAATTACTTACAATCTCATGAAAAGAAACTACAAGGTGTTTTCAAAGAAATCAATGCTCGCTTGACAAAAGGCAAAGAAAAAAAATTTAAACAGATTAAATAAAAACAGAGAAGATGTGCCAGTTGAACTACCTAAACAGTTTTTATCAAAACCAATTTAAGATCAAAAAAGAGAAATCGATACAAAAAAGAGGAAATTTTAGAAATAAACCCCGAAAGGAAAACAGTTACACCAAAAATTGACCATTCTAAAACTGGTAGAACGTTTCACAGAATATTTTTTTCAAGTCATCCGGTGTATACAAATTGAACTGCTCTTCTTAAAGAACACATCTATAACAACACAGATCTTGACCCTACTCCAACAACACCTTCTGCGTTTGCCAATCATATATTAATAACGAGACATATTTATTCACCATCCAATTCCAAATTTATTCACAAATGCAATAAAAGCAGGAAATTACTGCTTTACTCCAGTCATCACTCTGTTCCCAGTCTAATCGTGACCAATAATGGATCTGAATTTGATAATGCTATCATTACGGATTCAATTCCCACAAAGGCGCTGTACTCTATAATAGCTTATAACAATTCAATCCATAGTACCATCAAAATGTCCCCTTTCAATATTTTAAATTTAAATAATGAAAACGAAATCACTAATATCAATTTCGACCATTGAATTGTCAATAATTACTTACAATCACATAAAGAGAAACTACAAGCTGTTTTCCAAGAAATCAATGCTCGCTTGACAAAAGACAAAGAAAAAAATTTAAACAGATTAAATAAAAACAGAGAAGGTGTGCCAGTTGAACTACCTAAACAAGTTTTTATCAAAAGCAATTTGAGATCAAAAAAGAGAAATTGATACAAAAAAGAGGAAATTTTAGAAACAAACCCTGAAAGGAAAACAGTTACACCAAAAATTTACCATTCTGAAACTGGTAGAAAGTTTCACAGAATATTTTTTTCAAGTCATCCGGTGTATACAAATTGATCTGCTCTTCTTAATGAACACATCTATAACACAGATCTTGACCCTACTCCAACAACACCTTCTGCATTCGCCAATCATATATAAATAACGAGACATAGTTTTTCACCATCCAATTCCAAATTTATTCACAAATGCAATAAAATCAGGAAATTACTGCTTTACTCCAGTCATCACTCTGTTCCCAGTCTAATCGTGACCAATAATGGATCTGAATTTGATAATGATATCATTACGGATTCAATTCCCACAAAGGCGCTGTACTCTATAATAGCTTATAACAATTCAATCCATAGTACCACCAAAATGTCCCCTTTCAATATTTTAAATTTAAATAATGAAAATGAAATCACTAATATCAATTTCGACCATTGAATTGTCAATAATTACTTACAATCACATAAAGAGAAACTACAAGCTGTTTTCAAAGAAATCGATGCTCGCTTGACAAAAGGCAAAGAAAAAAATTTAAACAGATTAAACAAAAACAGAGAAGATGTGCCAGTTGAACTACCTAAACAAGTTTTTATCAAAAGCAATTTCAGATCAAAAAAAAGAAATCGATACAAAAAAGATAAAATTTTAGAAACAAATCCTGAAAGGAAAACAGTTACACCAAAAATTTACCATTCTAAAACTGGTTGAAAGTTTTACAGAATATTTTTTTCAAGTCATCCGGTGTATTCAAATTGAACTGCTCTTCTTAAAGAACACATCTATAACAACACCGATTTTGACCCTACTCCATCAACACCTTCTGCGTTTGCCAATCATATATTAATAACGAGAAATAGTTTTTCATTATACAATTCCAAATTTATTCACAAATGCAATAAAAGCAGGAAATTACTGCTTTACTTCAGTCATCACTCTGTTCCCAGTCTAATCGTAACCAATAATGGATCTGAATTTGATAATGCTATCATTACGGATTCAATTCCCACAAAGGCGCTGTACTCTATAATAGCTTATAACAATTCAATCCATAGTACCACCAAAATGTCCCCTTTCAATATTTTAAATTTAAATAATGAAAACGAAATCACTATATCAATTTCGACCATTGAATTGTCAATAATTACTTACAATCACATAAAGAGAAACTACAAGCTGTTTTCAAAGAAATCAATGCTCGCTTGACAAAAGGCAAAGAAAAAAATTTAAACAGATTAAACAAAAACAGAGAAGATGTGCCAGTTTAATTACCTAAACAAGTTTTTATCAAAAGCAATTTCAGATCAAAAAAGAGAAATTGATACAAAAAAGAGGAAATTTTAGAAACAAACCCTGAAAGGAAAACAGTTACACCAAGAATTGACCATTCTAAAACTGGTAGAAAGTTTCACAGAATATTTTTTTCAAGTCATCCGGTGTATACAAATTGAACTGCTCTTCTTAAAGAAAACATCTATAACAACACAGATCTTGAACCTACTCCATCAACAACTTCTGCGTTCGCCAATCATATATTAATAACGAGACATACTTTTTCACCATCCAATTCCAAATTTATTCACAAATGCAATAAAAGCAGGAAATTACTGCTTTACTTCAGTCATCACTCCGTTCCCAGTCTAATCGTAACCAATAATGGATCTGAATTTGATAATGCTATCATTACGGATTCAATTCCCACAAAGGCACTGTACTCTATAATAGCTTATAACAACTCAATCCATGGTACCACCAAAATGTCTCCTTTCAATATTTTAAATTTAAATAATGAAAACGAAATCACTGATATCAATTTCGACCATTGAATTGTCAATAATTACTTACAATCACATAAAGAGAAACTACAAGCTGTTTTCAGAGAAATCAACGCTCGCTTGACAAAAGGCAAAGAAAAAAATTTAAACAGATTAAACAAAAACAGAGAAGATGTGTCAATTGAATTACCTAAACAAGTTTTTATCAAAATCAATTTCAGATCAAAAAAGAGAAATCGATACAAAAAAGAGGAAATTTTAGAAACAAACCCTGAAAGGAAAACAGTTACACCAAAAATTGACCATTCTAAAACTCGTAGAAAGTTTCACAGAATATTTTTTTCAAGTCATCCGGTGTATACAAATTAAACTGCTCTACTTAAAGAACACATCTATAACAACACAGATCTTGACCCTACTCCATCAACACCTTCTGCGTTCGCCAATCAGATATTAGTAACGAGACATAGTTTTTCACCATCCAATTCCAAATTTATTCACAAATGCAATAAAAGCAGGAAATTACTGCTTTACTTCAGTCATCACTCTGTTCCCAGTCTAATCGTGACCAATAATGGATCTGAATTTGATAATGCTATCATTACGGATTCAATTCCCACAAAGGCGCTGTACTCTATAATAACTTATAACAATTCAATCCATAGTACCACCAAAATGTCCCCTTTCAATATTTTAAATTTAAATAATGAAAACGAAATCACTAATATCAATTTCGACCATTGAATTGTCGATAATTACTTACAATCTCATGAAAAGAAACTACAAGGTGTTTTCAAAGAAATCAATGCTCGCATGACAAAAGACAAAGAAAAAAATTTAAACAGATTAAATAAAAACAGAGAAGGTGTGCCAGTTGAACTACCTAAACAAGTTTTTATCAAAAGCAATTTCAGATCAAAAAAGAGAAATTGATACAAAAAAGAGGAAATTTTAGAAACAAACCCTGAAAGGAAAACAGTTACACCAAAAATTGACCATTCTGAAACTGGTAGAAAGTTTCACAGAATATTTTTTTCAAGTCATCCGGTGTCTACAAATTGATCTGCTCTTCTTAATGAACACATCTATAACACAGATCTTGACCCTACTCCAACAACACCTTCTGCGTTCGCCAATCATATATTAATAACGAGACATAGTTATTCACCATCCAATTCCAAATTTATTCACAAATGCAATAAAAGCAGGAAATTACTGCTTTACTTCAGTCATGACTCCGTTCCCAGTCTAATCGTGACCAGTAATGGATCTGAATTTGATAATGCTATCATTACGGATTCAATTCTCACAAAGCTAATACTAATACTCTATATTAGCTTATAACAATTCAATCCATAGTACCACCAAAATGTCTCCTTTCAATATTTTAAATTTAAATAATGAAAACGAAATCACTAGTATCAATTTCGACCATTGAATTGTCGATAATTACTTACAATCTCATGAAAAGAAACTACAAGGTGTTTTCAAAGAAATCAATGCTCGCTTAACAAAAGGCAAAGAAAAAAATTTAAACAGATTAAATAAAAACAGAGAAGATGTGCCAGTTGAACTACCTAAACAAGTTTTTATCAATAGCAATTTCAGATCAAAAAAGATAAATTGATACAAATAAGAGGAAATTTTAGAAACAAACCCTGAAGGGAAATCAGTTACACCAAAAATTGACCATTCTAAAACTCGTAGAGAGTTTTACAGAATATTTTTTTCAAGTCATCCGGTGTATACAAATTGAACTGCTCTTCTTAAAGAACACATCTATAACAACACAGATCTTGGCCCTACTCCAACAACACCTTCTGCGTTCGCCAATCATATATTAATAACGAGCCATAGTTTTTCACCATCCAATTCCAAATTTATTCACAAATGCAATAAAAGCAGGAAATTACTGCTTTACTTCAGTCATCACACTGTCCCCAGTCTAATCGTAACCAATAATGGATCTGAATTTGATAATGCTATCATTACGGATTCAATTCCCACAAAGGCGCTGTACTCTATAATAGCTTATAACAATTCAATCCATAGTACCACCAAAATGTCCTCTTTCAATATTTTAAATTTAAATAATTAAAACGAAATCACTAATATCAATTTCGACCATTGAATTGTCGATAATTACTTACAATCACATAAAGAGAAACTACAAGCTGTTTTCAAAGAAATCAATGCTCGCTTGACAAAAGGCAAAGAAAAAAATTTAAACAGATTAAATAAAAACAGAGAAGATGTTGCCAGTTGAACTACCTAAACAGTTTTTATCAAAACCAATTTAAGATCAAAAAAGAGAAATTGATACAAAAAAGAGGAAATTTTAGAAACAAACCCTGAAAGCAAAACAGTTACACCAAAAATTTACCATTCTAAAACTTGTTGAAAGCTTCACAGAATATTTTTTTCAAGTCATCCGGTGTATATAAATTGAACTGCTCTTCTTAAAGAACACATCTATAACAACACAGATCTTGACCCTACTCCAACAACACCTTCTGCGTTCGCCAATCATATATTAATAACGAGACATAGTTTTTCACCAACCAATTCCAAATTGATTCACAAATGCAATAAAAGCAGGAAATTACTGCTTTACTTCAGTCATCACTCCGTTCCCAGTCTAATCGTGACCAATAATAGATCTGAATTTGATAATGCTATCATTACGGATTCAATTCCCTAAAAGGCGCTGTGCTCTATAATAGCTTATAACAATTCAATCCATAGTACCACCAAAATGTCCCCTTTCAATATTTTAAATTTAAATAATGAAAATGAAATCACTGATATCAATTTCGACCATTGAATTGTCAATAATTACTTACAATCACATAAAGAGAAACTACAAGCTGTTTTCAAAGAATTCGATGCTCGCTTGACAAAAGGCAAAGAAAAAAATTTGAACAGATTAAACTAAAACAGAGAAGATGTGCCAGTTGAACCAGCTAAACAAGTTTTTATCAAAAGCAATTTCAGATCAAAAAAGAGAAATTGATACAAATAAGAGGAAATTTTAGAAACAAACCCTGAAGGGAAATCAGTTACACCAAAAATTGACCATTCTAAAACTCGTAGAAAGTTTTACAGAATATTTTTTTCAAGTCATCCGGTGTATACAAATTGAACTGCTCTTCTTAAAGAACACATCTATAACAACACAGATCTTGGCCCTACTCCAACAACACCTTCTGCGTTCGCCAATCATATATTAATAACGAGCCATAGTTTTTCACCATCCAATTCCAAACTGATTCACAAATGCAAAAAAAAGCAGGAAATTAGATTTTCTTGAGACTTTGGAAATATGAACAGAGCAACTTCAATAATTCCATTATCAATTCACAATCTTAATTTTCCAATCAATTTTTCCATTGAACATTATTTTAACCTCAAAAGTTTTTTTTTCTCTCACTCAAATATATTTTTAACAAACTTACCAGTTTCTCGTCGATCCATATTTAATTTTTACTTTTTAAAAATATAGTTTTAAAAATCATGTTGCCTTTTCAAAACCTTAGATTTAATAATGTTGCAATAACAAAACGTCATAATTTAAACATTCTTTAAAGTAAGAACCCGACTGTAATTCATCAATTGTATCATTAATCTTTTGTAAAATTAGGCTGAAGATGGGAGTAGTTTTCTGCCGCAACATGTCCCTTTTGTAATTCAATTTAGTTAAAATTTGTGGAGATTGACTTGAATAATTTTAAATTTTAATTACGTAATATTGTTTCGACAGATAATAATCTACCTGTTTTTATGACATCTCACCCCGCACATGCCTCTACAAAATTAACAGTATCGAATATCGCATCAACATATAGTATAGAGATAACCTGCCATAAATTACGGAGTCGTAATTCTTACCGACACAGTGCTACACCCCCGGAATTCGAAGTGCGGTTCCTAACCTCGATATAGGGGTCGAGGGAAGTTCCCCAGGGAACAAAATATCCGATAAATAGGAAGTGATAGACGGCTCTCGCACAATACTGCGTAAAGACAGACGCAGTTAATCACCTCTAAAAAGGATCTACGCTATCCTGGCTACTTTCGGGATTATATACATCGACTGTTCGCTGAAACGTACGGCGAACGAGAACTGGATCAAGCAGAACAAAAATTTAACCAATTATTATCGGACGCACTCTTCTCTGAAGGGGGAAAGATTTTTTTACAATGAATTTGAAATTTTTTTCGTGGATATTTGGGTAATTTACAGAAAGCGTGAAGAACACGTCCTGGCTGTTTTTATATCATCTTTGCAATATATTTTAATCAATCAGGGTGGCAGAAATGCTACATTCTTTCCCTAAAGAGCGAATGTGACCGATTTTCTCCTTAGGAAGAGAAGTACTTCTAATGTGCGTCTAGCCGTACCATATCGCAAACCAGTGGGCCCCCGTGGTCGGGTGTATTTAATTATTTGTAATTACAACACGCTCATGGATCAGATTATCAAAATTCCACCCTTCAAAAACTTTAATCCGAACCGGTTACATAGATTCCACATTTTTCATTTTTCGAAATAACGCAAATGGCGTATGGTCGTCGATTACCGAAAACTAAATAAACGCACAGTAGATGATAAATATCCTTTCCTAAACATAACGGATATCCTTGAGAAGCTAGGAAGAAGCCAATAAATTACTACTCTTGATTTGCCAAACGGATTCCATCAAATCGAAATGAATCCAAACGACATCCCCAAAACAGCTTTCTCCACCCGCTACATTCCAAGGCGTAATGGATAACATCCTTAGAGGACCTCAAAATGAGATCTGCCTTGTCAACTTAGATGATATGCCCAGATATTTTGCTGTATTGCCGTACCTGATATGGCTGCCATTAATATAGATCCGATTGGGAGTAATCCTGTAGTTAGTGAAACTGATCTGAACTGCTTTTGTTGCAACCTCATGGACTGCTTTTTGTCGTCTTGTGACCTGTGCTAGTGTGCTATACGGCTATATACCAAAAATATCGTTAGTGTAGAGTAGGTATAGCAGTGGTCCTAGGACACTACCCTGTGGCACGCTAGCTCGTATATCGTCCAGGCCCAAGTTTTTCATACTTAATACGGAATTTTCAGGCAGTTACATACATTGTTATCAGTCTTTGGTGCCAAAGAAAACTGCAGAGCAAAAATTTCCAGAACCACAATTCTTATTTCTCTCGGTCCCAGGTACGATCGTTCTTAACCTCTCTTTCGTTTGCGTGCAGCCCACAGAGTGGTAAAATACTTCGGGGATCCCAAACACTTCGCATACACAGACCAGGCGTGAACAACGACTGCAAACATGAGTAAGAATAAGGGTTGGAATTGTCTTGAAACTGTAAAACTGTAAAGTTTTGAAATTGCTCAATTGTCAAAGAATTGTAATAGAATAATAACACTCCAATTTTCAGTTAGAGTTTCTCATATAGCAGCTGTAGATATTTACATAACCCTTGCCGTTTGATTGTAAAACGTTGTCACTCAAAACAACACTCCCGAAATTTCTCCTTTCAATCGGAACTTTTACTTTTCGAAATCCACCCTTTTCAATCTTCAACCTCTTTCAGAACTTTTAATAAATCATCATAGCCTTTGAGCGAAACTCCCAAAAGTAAATCACAAATGTACTAATTAATTAACGGGGAAACGACAAGTTCGAAGAATACTCATTAATTTAGCCCGTGACGGTTTATTTTAATTAACTTTTTCGATGTTGAACCGTAACAACCACAATGAATGCATTATTTAAAACATCAATAAAATAATGACATGTCTCTCGTAATATATGGAACTCTATTAATTCTCTTGACATGAATATAATTACTTTAGGTAAGGGTATTTGTGCAGAGCTGGCAGAAAATTTATGTGATTGGATGGTTATTATGTTTATAGTCATCCATTCAGCCGAAAGTGCTTTGGTGGAGGTATTTTTTCCATGTTTTTTGTCAACAATGGGGAAAATTACCGCTTGTTATACGTTGTACGCAGTGATCATAAAAATGTTCTTTATTTTGAACAATTGCTTTATGTGGAACAATCAATCAATTAATCAGTCCATTTTTCATTGTTTTAAGTCTGCACGTATGAGATAAAAGCACAAATGCTTACTTTCTTTAATTTTACTCCTATGTCACCGACAATTACTATACAATATAATATACATACTAAAGATACTAAAGTCTAACCGTCGCATTTATGGCTCACGCAAAAATTTTTTGTTCTAAAGTCATCAGGCAGCGCCGGTACCTCTTTTTTACCATTAATTATTTTACCCCATTCTGTCTTAAATTTTCTAATCTGGGATACTAGTTTAGTTAAGTTTCTACATTGTAACAAAGTTACTGGATTCTCCCTGTCTTCCCACACCGTGGTGACAAATGCCCCGAAATAAAATACTTCCCGGGTCCGTATCGGGACCGTTCTTGTACGCCGGCGACCAGTGAGTTAGCGCGCTCCCGATATCGTCCTCCCGAGCTTTCTCCGCCGCCCAGAACCGCCAGCGTTCAGTGGGGAGGATGACGCCGTTATTCGTTATTGTAAATTTCAACTGCATTATCACCTATATTTTATTAATGCTAAATTTTGTATATAATCTACTGAAAATAACCCCAACATTATGGTTCATTTGCGTCAGTTTTAATAGTTGTAACTAGTGCAACTATTAAATTTTAATATGTAATTAATTTTTGTGTTAATTTCAAATGTGTTTCCACTACAATAAATACAAATACATTATTAAATACTATTCAAATAAAGCACCATAGCTTTTTTCCGTTCCGAGGTAATGGTTTCGTTGTGTACTTGAATTGAAATTGATGTCGATTAAACGCAGAGTGTAATTTTGTGTAAAATCCATCCTCCTTATAGCGCAAACAAACGCATCAAAATGGTAAATCTTTCCTAAAACGGGCAGCAAATAAAACACTTTTACTCCAGAAGAGATCTATAAATTTCACGAAGTAGTGCTCTCCAGAGTGCAAAAACTGGAAGGAAAACTTTGTTAAAATCTATTTGACATCCGACCTGAGTGACCATGAAATAAATAACCGTTATGCGAGTACCGGCTAAAAAATAATGGTATTTATGTGTGGGAATCTGAACCCCAGTAAATTTCTAAAAAAAATTCTAGCATTATTCGAATGTCAGGGGCAGCTTAAAATCCAAGCGTTCCAATGGCTTTGAAATACGAGCCTCGCTCGGCTATATTGCACAGTATATCATTTACATTAATGAGAATTTCTCAGCGGTCACATTAGCCTCCGGAAGCTCGCAGGAAAATGACGCAGGAATGTCTTATCTTTTAATAGAAAAACAACGTCTGCACAGCTTCTGTTCGAGAAATTGCAGAACTTACGCACGATCTTCTAATTTAATTTTCATAAATGTAAACAAGTTCGTTTTATTCTTGTAGAGAATAACGTTTCCCGAGGTGAGGTAATGTCTCTTGGTAGAGTAAAGGGGGAGGACCTGCTGTCAGGCGCAAAGATGGAGCACCAATGTAAACATGGACCAGTAGGCAAATGGTCATTACCTTTTGGTCTTTAAGTGGTTTGAAAAGAAGTACGTCGTAGTATGAATTATTTACTTTCTTTTAATCCACGTATAAACAAGAAATTTTTACAATAGCACGTTTGACGTCATAGTTTTTACTTTCTCCAGCGAGGAAGAGTGGACCACAGAACAAATTTACTGCGGCGTTCGGTCCGAAATCGATTACTGCATTGTGGTGGTTAACTTTCGGCTGCGTCCAAATAATCGTGTTTTCTATTAGTTGTCGTTATTAACAGTAAATGGAAAGACATTTGCAGCAAATGGTCTACTAGAATAATGCCGCACGTTCTGCGGGAACGAGCAGCTGCAGTTTTCGCCTCCTTTCCACAATTTAAGACGGTACATGGGTGATTCTTTCCAACAGTGATTATTAATTTCATCACTTTTTCTATGTAATATAATTTCCAGTCCAGACAAAATTTACAGTATATCACTTAAATGTCAGTACCGTGTTAGGTCCATATCTAGAATTTACCTATAAATTCATTATTTTCTTTTTCACAACAAACCAATTAACCCATAAATCTTAATGTCTATAATCAAACTTAAAAGAATTTTTGAACTTGAATTTGTATGACGCGTGCGCCATATACCTCGAGATTACTGAAACAACTAGTTAGCCATATTGAAAGTACGTCATCTGAGTTATGTTTACAAACCTAACGCTGATGAAATAATGCTAATGCTGTGTGTCATTTTAAAAGTCAATTTTCAAAAAGGTGGATCCTAAATTTACTTGTCAGTACCATGGTATTGGATAACTGAATTAATTATTTATTGTTTTTTTTTTCATAAATAATACATTTTTATTCTTATTACTAACCTAAATAAATTACTGTTGCTAATTAAATTTAAAATGTCAGTACCGTGGCTTTCAGTACCATATAGTTTAAATGAATCAGTAGCGTGGCAAAAAAATTTGAAATTTGTTTCTCATTTTCGGTATTATAAAAACGGGAAGAATGTCAATGAATCAAAGTGGAGTAAATATAGGAAAGTCTTTCGGAATTACTCACATCTTCGATATTTTAAAGTTGTAGCAAAATCCTTGCGAATTTTGATTTTTACAATAAAGTAGAGTAATATGCATTAAAAATTAAAAAAAAAAAATTATAGAATAATTACAATAAAGTAGAGTAATATGCATTAAAAATTAAAAAAAAAAAATTATAGAATAGAGATAATAATAATTATAGAACAGAATCGCCCACGTCTATACAGAATGTACCAAAAAGTCCGCACTAACTTTTCAGATTAGGTTTCCTTGAGCCACCCGGACATTAAATTAATGCACTTTTATTTTCCTGACCAATGAGAATCTTTTATTAAATTTTCAGAAGATATAACCTCAGGAAGGAAAACACTTTGAAACATTTTACAATAATAATCTCCTGATGATGTCACCACATATGGTAACGGAATTGATCTAGAACAGTCCACAGATCATGAGAACGTCTGGGAATGATTGTTCATATAAGATGCTCTCATGAGCCTAGAAGATTCTGTCGCGGTATTCTCATACTAACTATACTACGCTCGTACAAAGAGGATGATCTCATTCTTCAGGAATATTCGATCGCGCCGAAAGGGTGATCTCATTATTCCCGAAATAGAAGGAATCGAGAACGCCAGGAGGGGTAAAAGAAGGGAACAAACGACGGAGCAGGACAGTGTATTGGTAGCATCGTGAACAAGTGGTCAGCATGTTATCGTGAAAGTCTTTTTAAAAAAAATTGGTAACTACGGTGTGACCCAGAATTTTTTTAAATCCTCGAACCCGCCCGGCTCAGGCTACGTTACAATAATTTCGTTTCACTTGGTAAGATTATATTATTACTTCAGAGAAATTAGACGAACAAGCCCCAATTCCCAGAAAGCTAGATTTTGGTGCGACACTTGATTGATTGATTCTAACAAAATGTCAAAAGTCTCCATCGATTCGAAAGCTGCTAAAAATTCCACGCGAGGTCAAAGGTCACCAAAAGCGCTTAACAAATGTGTAGCTTATTAAATTCCTTGTAAAAAAAATATCACAACTATTTTTGTAACAGTAGCTGGCTAATGTGAAGACAGTGATCAGAAAAGATAAAGAGATGGTGTTAAATTCCAGGAAGGTAAAAATAGTTATTTACATTAGAGTGCGAAAAGTTGAGTTTACTCATCGCCCTGATGATGCCAACATTGTTGGCGAAACGTGCGTTGGCAATTATAATAAAATTGTTTTTGGTGTTTTAGGGAAAAAACGGATTAAAAGTAGTTATCTACTACCAAAAGTGATCCAGACAATTGGTTTGTTTTTAACCATCAATGTCATTATTATCAATGTCAGATGTCATTATTAATATAATATTATGACAGTGGCACCAACACAACGAAATTAATGTTGATTTTTTTTTAAATTCTCATAGATGGCGTCACATGAAATAATAAAGAATAAAAAAATTATTACCTTTTTATTTTGTACATTATTGTTTGTGTCAATTATGTTGTAAAGTAGCGAGTACTAAATTAGACTTTTTGTCCTATACTTATTTTTTTTAACGTTCTTGAAAATTTACTGGTTATACATGATGTAAAATCTAACTTTACAATTCAGGAGGTCAAAGTGTAATTTGCATCTAAGAGAGAGACGGGAAGAATGGTAGTAATTTGAGAAGTTTTCCTCAACTCACTCTCTGGAGTGGGGGAAGTTTACAACAAAAATACACTTTTATCCCACAAACCCTATAATGTAAATTTAACACTGGGAAAATGAAATTGAACAATATTTCGATATAAATGATGATAAAATTTAAAATGTAAAGGTGACAATTGAACAAGTGATAAATTGAACAAATTATTCAAATATAAAAGATGACAAAATATAATGTGATAAGTTGTACAAAATTCTTAGATGTAAAATACGACAAAATTTAAAGTGTTGATTGTACAAAGATAGGGTGAACAAAAACTAGATAAGAACGATGACAAAAAATAGAAACTATTTACTTATCTTATTTTGATGTGGTTTGCGACGTCTCCCGCTGTCTGACTGGAGCTGAGGGTTTTTTATAACCATCAAACCCCCCCTACTCTACAAACAACAGGACCCTTGAGGTATTCTTTGCTCGATGGTATCGGAGAGTTGAAGTCAGATAACAACGGATGAAAAGGAAGAAAAGAGAAGAAAAAAGCAGTTCTTACAAGCTGGTGGTGACACTGCCCTAAATTGATTGGGGAACAGTTAAAATCTTCACAGTATAAGAAGTCTGAGCTTACCCCTTTTTATGGGTTTCAAATGCACATCCGGTCATTTGCGGATTACAATTTACTACAAATTGCGACATCTTTCGCCTCTTATTCGTATTAATACGTTTTGCTTCTGTAACCCCGTTAGAGAAACCCAAATTAGACGGCGATATCCGTACCGTGTCGCCAGCAGATTGGCAACCGAAAAGACGGAAACGAAACCCGCAATCAGAAACGTACGCCTGTTTTTGTGGATATCACACGACCACCTTTTACTTGTATATGCATTGGCGCGCAGATTTTAAAAGTGTAACACTACTTATTTTTTATTCAAATGATAATTAATTTTAGAACAAAAAATCTGAATTATATTCCACATTTATATTGCTATGAGACAAATGAGGTAGTATACTAAAAAATAAAGTTTTTGGAAAATACAATAATCATAAACTTCATTGATAAGTTTTAGCGCTATTATGGTGAAATTATACTTACTGAAAATGCAAAAAAATTTAATCGAAATTCGTTTAATTTTTTATGAGAGAACTGTACTAGTTTAAAATACGTCATTAGTGGCCGGCATATGAATTAAGTGAGGACCTACGCCTTTCCATTTCTCACTCTCACTCATGTTATAAGTAATTCTTTCCTTTTCGCTCTTACTCCCTCTATGCTCGGAAACTAATGACGTAGTTATTCGCCCGCGAAATAGTTTTTCATTTATTTCATGAAAACTGTTATGATTTAAGCAAAACGAAAAAATAGAGTCCTCTATTTTAAGCAGTTTCATTTATAAAAAAAGTTTCAAAATTTTGTATACTACCTCATTTTATTTATATTGCTTGCCGCGTTTTCAACCCGCTCTACACAGGCTCCACGTACAGAAACTCCTTCGTGTGGCCCCACACAAAAAATCACATGGACTTAAATCTCGAGAACGTGGGGGCCACAATACCGGACCATTTCTTTCGATCCACCTTTCCTGGAAACTAATATCTAACCACTTTGAACTGTTCGTGCACTATGGGGAGGTGCTCCGTCTTGTAAAAAGCACAGTTGTCTTCGAGTTCATTGTTCAAAAATTCTAAATTCAAAAACGTCGTTGTAAAATATGAGGAATTCTGAAGAATCCTGGGGAATTTCCTGTACTGTTTTAAAATGTGTGACATTCTAAGTTTTGGGGCATTTTTGGTGAATATTTTGTGCAAATGTAAAGTATCAAATTTTTATACTGACATTTTGACAATTGAAAGAGGAATTAAAACTGTGAAAAAATTACGATTTAAAAAAAAAAAATGCCGATGACGTCACATCTCAAAATTGACAACCGAAATGTGCGCATTATTTCATCAACAACTTGTGTCTTGAGAAGTTTTTTGATAAAATGTACTGTACGACTGCAGCACAATAATTAATCCATACATTTTGGGCAGCCTGTATATAAAAGCGAAACTGATTTCTCAGTAATCAACGCACAGCCCAGACCGTTGAGTCTTGAAAGGTGAAATTTGGTAGTTTCATAATTTTTATTGCGTACGGGTCCACTAAGAAATGATTTTTGAAAATTCCATTTCTAAAGGGGTGAAAATGGGGTTAATTGGTTTGTCTAGACTTCAGAAAACTTGAAAAGCAAAAATGGTAGAAACGTGAAAATTCGTGCCCTAACTCGCTTTAGAAAATGTTTCGATCCGTACAATTTTCCAAAAATTCATGACTTATTTTACCACGTAAGCGCTCACTAAAAAACGGGTTTTTAAAATTCCATTCCAAAGGGGGGTAACAGGGTGGGGGGTTAATATCTGAATCCACTAAACCGATTGCAATGAAAATTTTACACACTTACTCATTTTACTACGTAGGCGCTAACTAAGAAACTGTTTTTCAAGATTAGATTCCAAAGGGGGGTAACCGAGGGGGGGTTAATCTCCGGATCCACTGAACCGATTGCAATGAAATGTTCCACAGGCCTTCACTAATAAGGAACGGTTTTTCAAAATTTTATTGCTTTCCTTATCTATATACAGGGTGGAAAGTTTAACTGGAATAAATTCAGTATCTTCACTGCAATTGATTTTGCGAAAAATTCCTGAAACACTTCGATTTTTGTTTTTGAATTGCCATTTTTTAGCCTGATCAGCTTTCTTTTGTTTTTACTCAGGGGGCTGTAAACACCCTTAAGTTTTTTTTTCATCTGAGAATTACACCCTAAAAACTGTTTTTAGGATCATAGGAGCAGTGTTCTTTCCTGATAATCTTAATGCAGAAAGATATCTACCGTTTCTTCAAGAAACGCTTCGCCCAGCTCTGGCGGACCAATTTAGAGATAAATTAGATCCAAAACTTTGAAATGAGAGAATATAGTATCAACAAGATGGAGCTCCACCCCAATATGTTGCATCCGTTCGGTGTTATTTGGACGACATTTTTCATAATAGGTAGATCGGAAGAAGAGGGACAAAAGCAAGACCACCAGACCTTACTCCTCTTGACTTTTTTTTTGGGGGGGTATCTTAAAAGTAAAGTCTACACCACAAAACCCGATAATCTTGAAGATTTGCAACAACGTATTACCTATGAAATTCAGCAAATCACTTCAGAAATGTTGTAAAATGTAAGAAATGGGTTTTATCATCAAACGAGATTTTTAAATTCAAGTCCTACAATTTTCAAACAGTAAACCTACCAAGAAAGAAATAGATTAAAGTGGTTTTTATTTATTTCTTCTTACATTATTAGCTGGAAAAGTAAAAAAAATATATCGTTGTACTCCTTTTTTTATAAGCTTTCCAATGGTGTGTCGGTTGACATATCTTCCTATTTGAAAAAAAAAAAAAAAAATTAAGAGAAAGCTAATCAGGCTAAAAAGTGGCGATTTAAAATCAAAAATCGACGTGTTTCAAGTTTCCAGTTAAACTTTCCACCCCTGTATATATAAGAAAGTCGTGTTAGTTACACTATTTATAACTCAAGAACGGCTGAACCGATTTGGCTGAAAATTGGTGGGCAGGTAGCTTAGAACCAGGAGCCGGACATAGGATACTTTATATAGACATGGGGGCCCAGAGGACCCCTTGGGCTCGACCGATTTTTTGGGACGACTGATTTTTTTGATTTTTTTTGTGTATTTGGTAGGTATAAGAATAAGTGGTAAGTTATTTTTCAAATGGACATGGGGTCCCAGGGGGGGCCCTTGGGCTGGACCTATTTTTCGGGTCAACCGATTCTTACGAATTATTTTTTTTTGTATATTTGATAGGTACGAGAATAATTGGTAGTAAACTATTTTTCACATAGACCTGGGGGCCCAGGGTGCCCCCTTGGGCTGGACCGATTTTTTGGGTCGACCGATTCTTATGATTTTTTTTTGTATATTTGATCGCTATGGGAAGAGGTCGTAAAGTATTTTTCACATGGACATGGGGGCTCAGTGGGCCCCTTAGGCTGGACTAATTTTTTAGCTCGACCGACTTAAGAAGGGCTTTTATAATATTTGATTCGTTGGATTTGTCTCAGCCCCCAATAGCAGAATAACTATTGAACCATGGAATTTTTTTTCTATATTTGAAAGGCATGAGAATTGGTAGTAAACTATTTTTCACATAGACATGGAGCCCAGGGTGGCCCCTTGGGCTGGACCAATTTTTTGGGTCGACCGATTTTTATGTTTTTTTTTGTATATTTGATAGTTATGGGAACAGGTCGTAAAGTATTCAATGACATGGGGGCCCAGTCGATTTTTTAGCTCGACCGACTTAAGAAGGGCTTTTATGATATTTGTTTCGTTGGATTTGTCTCCGCCCCCAATAGCAGAATAACTATTGAACCATGGACAGGAGGCTCAGGGGGAACCCTTGGGTTTATATCTCAAGAACGGCTGGACCGATTATTATTATGATCTTCGATTTGTTGGATTTGCCTACGCCCCGAATAGCTGAATTACTATTAAAACATCGGAAAAATTACAGGGGGCGGGGAGCTAAGTACAGGGCAACGATAATAACAAAGCCCCCCTGGTACAGGGCAACAACAAAAAATAACGCCGGCCACCAAAATTTGGCGTACCGGGCTTTAAAAATGAAAATCGATTTTTAAGGAGTAAACTACAAAGTTTCACTTCTGTTGCGCGTGGACTCCACACACGAATTTTTTGATGATATCTCGAGAATGGATTGACTGACTTTTTTCGAGGGCGAATAACTATTAAAACATCAGAAAAATTAACGAAAAAATTTTTCTCATACTTTTTGTATAGAATCCGTATATAACGCCATCTTTGATACATGACAGAAACAAAAATAAACATGGCGTTGTATGCTGGTTCCGGTAATGCCAGTAGATGGCGTTGTGGGCATTATCCTTTTATAAAAAAAATATGAATTTAATTCAGCTAATAAGTTGCCACAACATTTATTGATTCTGAGGCGGTACAAAGTTCGCGGGGTCAGCTAGTTTATTAATAAAATAATAAAATAAAATCATCGTGCCAAGCCAATTTAAATCTAAAATACATAAATACATATTTAATTTATATATCTGGATTAGGGGAATAAAAATGGATCGGCATATTATAATCAACAACCACAGAATTTGACAGAAAACCTATCCTTTAATGTCTTTAGAAACATATTATTGTGGTTTGGATAGTTTCCAAAGTAAGTCTAGGCCTCTTTTAATAAATTTTTAAGACGCAATTCAATCTTATTTATTGAGCAACTCCCGGAGTTTATCCGAAAATCCACGACCCAGGAACGTGATAACTACTTTTTAGACGGACTTCCCACTAATCTTCGAGTGAATAATTAAATTACCAAAACTGTTATATCAAAATCTCGTTAAGCACTTCAAACATACACCGAGCTTGATGAAACTTTTAAACAATTACTCTCCCTGGAAAATGTTAACGGTATTACCTCGAGCAGAGCAAGTTGGAATGCACAATTCAACAACTAACTCTTATTTTCTACATTAGTGGTTGCAGGAAACGTTGACTTATTCCCATGGTGCTTTCTATTTTCAACCGCAACAAACCGACCTGCTTTGTTTTCATTACTTTTAAAACTAATCAATGTTTACCATTGTCAAACAGAAAGACCGGAAGTATCAATTCGGTTCAAATTAACTAAGAGTTTTTTAAGTCCGCAATTATTTTTCAATTGACCTTAGTGTGGGAACAAAAATGGATCTGGGAATTCTCTGGACATAAGAAAAGTGTTGCAATATAAAAAACATTGATTAGTTGCTCCTATTAATTTTTTTATTCCTTTATATAAAACTGTATGAAGTCACTTAAAGAAACAGGTGTAAATATCAAAATATGTATATTATGCAAATACACGATGCAGTAGCGTGGATAAAAATTTTAATGGTTACTTTTTCTTGCGGTATAATCTATCACGAGAACTTAATCGGATTGTGGCGTATCCATTCGAAATTAACACTAATTCAACAAAAATAGGCAAATTCTGGTGCTTTTCGAAGTAAGCAAAAACAAGAAACTACGTCTGCATTTTCAGAGTATCGAACGTCATTCTAACCTACTTTTAACGAGGAAACTGTTGAAGATTTGTTACCGACTTCGACTCCGATAAACTCGTCTTGATCGAAAAACTACTTCTTTTCCTTACTCAGTTTGGTCGTATAATGTTGTCGTATATAATTTATATCGAGTTTCCTCGGCGCATCATTCCGAGTTTAGGAACTTTAATTGGTTGTATCGAAAGATCTAGGAACACGCAGAGTACTTAATCAGGCATCCGATTTAAACGGCGACATTTAACACTTAAAAATTGGGGCGTGAGATAATTTTCCAATCGGAAGAGGTTGAAAGTTAATTTCAGACAAAATGGCTGTGTAATATATACTGCTAAACATGGAAACTATCAAAAAAGGAATCATTAAATTGTTTTCGAATTCTCAGTTACTAGCCAAACCCGTGGGCTACGCTCCATGTCCAACAACAAAGTGAAACAGAAATGAAATCTATGACCAACGCAACAAAATAATTTTCGAACAATTATAGTCACCCGGTATTATTATCACTTCCTTTGTAACCTGTGGTCACGAGCATTGTTTTTTTTATTCATTGTTGTTATTTATGTACCTATACAAAATTACAACAATCTCAGATCACTCAACTGGTAAATAAATGCGAGCTGCTGCTTGTGCAGTGGGCCAACTCCAATTTGGCGGTGAAGACACAGTTGTTCCACAATGTACGTTTCAACTGCTCTTCCTAATAGATGCTTCATATAGCGTTCTCACTTTACACGCTATCCTAGAACTGAAAATGGAGTTATTGAAATTCGAACCGTTCACGTTTACTAGTGAACGATCTTTTCCGCCCTTGAGGCACTTAGGGTAGGGGGTACTACGCACCCCCACCTTACCTTTTCTTTTGGGGTGGCTCCAGCCACACCACTCATTCAAAATCTAAATCTTCAATAAGACGGAGCTTGCTCCTAACAATGTCCTTTCTATGAAATGTACATAGTGTAATTATGGTGTGTTAAATAAACGGGTCATCACCCAAAAGCGGATTTTACTAGTACTTTGTGTCCACAATTCAAAACAACAAACATTGGTCCTTCGAGCCGGATTCAAGTACTCGTAAACCCAGGAGCTTTCCGTCGACGTCTCCAGAGGAAGAGGAAAGACTTCAGTGTCATCAACACCATAACGAACCAAATCAAGAAAAACCCACGCCTCTACGAAGCAACATTTCCACGGCATAAGGTCAGTCATCCTTCTATTTATCCTTCCTTTGTGTTACACGCATGTACATTTTCTCATTCGTGACAAATTGAAACATTATTACGATGGCCGAACAACTCGAAAAACTCGTTAGAACTAGGTACACTCTTAAAGGGAAATTAACGCGTCTTTACAATTGGATCGATAAATTTGATACTAACAAAGACAGTATTCATGGAATTGCGGAGCGCCGCCAACAAGCCCTAGATGCTTTTCGAAATCTTGAAAACATTCAATTTGAAATTGAACAAATCGACAAAACCTCTTCGCGAGAAAAGCATGACGAAGAACGCGTACATTTTGAAAACGATTACTATGCCATAGCGGAGAAAATGACTAAAATTCTTAATAAAGCAGCGTCCCAGTCGACTTCGCAAAAATCCGATAATAATTCAACGCGACAAACGTCCGAAGAAACAAGCGAACGTCGAGCGACACCCCACGTAAACTTGCCGGTGTTAGATTTAAAAACGTTTTCCGGAGAATACCAAGATTGGCTATCATTTTATAATTCCTTTACTGCTGCGATCGACGATCCAAAAAACGGTTTAAATGATTGTCAACGATTACAGTACTTAAAATCGTGTTTACGGGGCGATGCACTAAAATCAATAGATGCTCTTGAAATCGCCGAAGCAAATTATCGTACCGCATGGCAGATACTTGAAGAACAGTTTAAAAATACGCGATTAATTGTACAGGACCACGTCCTCGCTATTCTAAAGCATCCCGCTATGTCTAGGCAGTCACATACTGCACTACAGGACTTTTTGAATATACTTAAGGTCAATATAGCCGCGCTAAACAAGCTGAACATACCAATTCATACGTACCATGCTTTATTAGTACCGATAGTAGTAGAGAAATTAGACTATAACACGATTAAAGAATGGCAAATCACCTTAAATACAGAAGTTCCAGAATTCGAATCTTTAAAACGCTTTTTAGAAAAACGATGTCAATTATTAAAATCATTAAACGCGATCGGTAACAACAGCACTCCTTCAAAACCATATGTCACAGATCCCAAATATAAGCGGGTACTTTCCCACACAGCGGCAATAAAAGTAAACTGTGTCCTTTGCAAGGGTGATTGCCCCAAAATTAGTGCTTGTGCAGAATTTTTAAAATTAACGGTGGGCCAAAGATCGCAAAGGGTACGACAATTAAAACTGTGTCTTAATTGCCTCCGGATTGGGCACCACGTTTCCAGATGTTTGATTCGCACCAATTGCCGAACGTGCAACAAACGGCATCACACGTTGCTTCACGATCAAGAACTTCAAACCAGTGAATCTGAATCGCCGATCATAAATCACGAGGTTTCCCTAATTTCTAATAGAAAGACCCAAGACAAAATCGCGCTTTTACCAACCGCTCTAGTTTATATCCGCGACGCGAACAATAAGTGGCACAATTGTAGAGTCTTGCTCGATTCGGGGTCCATGTCCAATTACATTTCGGCATCGATGTGCCAAAAATTAGGATTGAAACGATTTAATACCGATATTTCGGTATGCGGTATCGGTCAAATTAAAACGAAAATAAAATACGCGGCCCAAGCCTATTTTAAATCAAAATACGATGATTTCTCTGGTCACATAAAATGTTTTGTCATCGACCAAATAACCGAAAATTTACCTGTTAGAACAATTAGCAAATTGGGCCTACAAATACCAAGTTCAATAAAATTAGCGGACCCGAATTTTACGACGTCATCGTCGGTGGACCTTCTTATTGGCTCAAATTTATTTTGGAAATTACTCCGTTCGGGTAAAATCGTAAAAGGGCCAACTGTCCTTCAAGAAACACATTTAGGATGGGTCGTCGCAGGTACTTTATTGGACGTTTCCGACCCGCCTATTTCAATGCATACAACCACTCTATTGACCTTACAACAGCAATTAGAGAAATTTTGGAGACTAGAAGGCGAAGGCAATAAAGTTATAAACACGTCGGGTATTGCTAAAGAACATCTGGAGTGCGAGCGGTACTTTCAACAAACAACTCAACGGGCGACATCCGGTCAATTCGTAATAAATCTACCCTTCAAGGATTACCCCCCGGATCTAGGCAAAACCAGGGAAACAGCTGAAAAGCAATTTTTATCATTAGAGCGCCGATTAGCGGATCAACCCAATCTTAAAAAGGATTATATAAAATTCATGCGCGAATATGAGCATTTGGGCCACATGCAGGAAGTCACACAAAATGAATTAGACGATTCAAATGCATTTTACTTACCGCATCACGCCGCGCCGTGTTAAAAGAATCGGTTTCAACAAAATTACGCGTCGTTTTTAATGCATCTGCTAGAAGCACAAATGGGTTGAGCTTAAATGACAATCTGATGGCTGGTCCGACAATCCAGCAAGATTTGTTTGCAATTTTAACGCGATTCAGAACGTTTCGATACGTAATTAGTGGCGATATCGCAAAAATGTATCGCATGATTCTCTTGCACCCCTATCATAGTAAGTACCATCGGATATTTTGGCGTGAAGACAAATTACAACCGCTAAAGATATTTTGCCTTAAAACCTTAACATACGGTACCAAACCGGCATCCTATATCGCAACGCGCTGTCTCCAAGAACTAGCGGACTTGAACGCGAAAAACTTTTCGGACGCAAGCGATGTCATTCGACGCGATTTCTATGTCGACGATTTATTAACCGGTCACGACGATCTAGAAAAACTCTCAAAAATAAAAAATCAAATCATTGCAATTTTAAAACAAGGCGGATTTGAACTCCGTAAATGGGCATCTAATGAGTTGTCTTTGATTAAAACACATGACGACAATAATTGTAAACATGACGTGCGATTAGACAAAAATGAATTCACAAAAACCCTTGGACTTCTGTGGAATCCCGCTTCAGATTCGTTAAAATACCAGGTCAAACCCTTAATCAATGCAACCAAAATCACAAAACGAAACATTTTGTCAGCCACAGCGCAGATTTTTGATCCATTAGGACTTTTAGGTCCCATCATAATAACGCCAAAAATAATTATGCAGAAACTATGGCAGCTCAAACTGTCATGGGATGAACCTGTACCTGAAGACATGTGTCACACATGGAATCATTTTTTACGCGGGCTTTCATCGCTTAATAATATTCGAATTTCAAGAAAAGTTCTGATAGATAAACCCAGTTTCATTGAGTTGCACGGTTTTAGTGACGCTTCTCAAACCGCATACGGTGCGGCCGTGTATCTTCGATCACTAAATTCTAATAACGAAATTTGCGTTCGGTTATTATGTGCTAAGTCACGTGTATCTCCTCTCCGTGTGATAACTATCCCAAAGTTAGAGTTGTGTGCCGCGGCACTTTTGGCGCACTTGGTAGAGTCCGTGGAAAAAACATTAAACCTCAACATCGCTAAAAAATTCTTTTGGACGGATTCAAAAATAGTTCTGGCCTGGATTAAGTCCAGCTCCGGACAATTTCAAACCTTCGTGGCCAACCGCGTGTCCACAATTCAAGCGCTGTCTAACGAAAACGATTGGTACCATGTTAAGGGAGAAGATAATCCCGCCGATTTACTCAGTCGCGGCGTCGCGCCCTCCAAAATCAAAGACATTTCAACTTGGTGGGGTGGCCCAGCATGGCTAGCCAGACCCCAAGATACGTGGCCTACTGATAAATTTACTATTGACAAGGAGTTGCCTGAAAGGCGCACCGTTTCCATGACATCCGCTGCGTCGGATAACTCAAATTTAAACCAAATGTTGACAAAATTCTCGTCCTTTGCCAAACCCCAGCGCGTCGTGGCGTGGATTCTACGGTTTTGCAAAAATAGTCAAAATCCCAACGATAAAGTTTCCAACAAGTATTTAAGCGCAACGGAACTCAGAGAAGCTACAATAAAGATTGCGCAGCTTGTTCAAAAAAACGAGTTCGCCAGTGAAATTGCGTCATTATGCAGTAATAAGCAACTTCACAAATGTTCTAACCTACTGTCCTTAAATCCGTTTTTTGATCCTGTCGACAAGGTCATAAGAGTCGGGGGTCGATTAAAAAACGCGGCGATACGATATGAAAGTATGCACCCCATTTTATTGCCAAAAAGCTACCACATTACTCAATTAATAATTAGGCAGGAGCATCACAGTCAATTACACGCCGGAGTTGTGATGATGGGGTAGATTCAAGTAAATAAATCCCTTTTACTTTAAAGTGTGATTTATTTGGAACCGCGCATATCGCGGTCCCAACCAAGACTGTCCTTCCTTTTACTCCTCATCGAACGTTTACAATATGCTTATTCTATACAATCTAACCTATCGCCTCGACATTACCATATATGGACATGTCGCTGCGGAAATGCCAATCAATCGTTTAGGGTATTGCACTATTTCAGGTCAACAAACTGCTGAAGTTGCTACTTCCGCAGTTCGCTAACCTGTACCCGTTTTGTAATATCTTATCCCTATACTACAGGAGTACAAGGTACCCTATCGGCTCTACGCCAAAGATTTTGGATCATTTCTGGCAAAACCGCGGTTCGGCAGGAAATACACAATTGTATAAAATGTTATAGGTCAAATCCTAAACGCACAAACACATTTATGGGTGACTTGCCTACATTTAGGGTAAAAAATGCGCGCCCTTTCACGGTCAGCGGAGTCGACTTCGCTGGGCCGCTGCTAATTAAGGAGTCTCACGGTCGCGGTAAGCGAAATGTTAAGGCTTACGTCGCTGTCTTCGTCTGCTTCGCTACGAAAGCTGTGCATCACGAGCTTGCAGGTGACTTGACGACGGCGTCCTTTTTGAATGCATTAAAACGTTTGGTTTCGAGACGGGGGCACGTGTCCCACATCTACTCAGACAATGCCACCAATTTCCGCGGCGCACAACGCGAGCTTGGCGAAATGCGCCAGTTTTTAAAATCAATCACCTTTAGTGACGTAATTGAAGATCTCGCAAGCAAAGGCATAACGTGGCACAATATAGCACCTGGTTCGCCCCACCTAGGCGGACTTTGGGAAATTAATGTAAAGGCCGTTAAATTTCATTTAAAGCGCATCCTCGGGATGTCATTTCTGACGTATGAGGAAATGTACACGCTCCTTACACGCATCGAAGCGATCCTAAATTCCCGACCAATTACCCCGCTTACTTCCGATCCCAATGACCTAGAAGCTCTAACTCCTGGACACTTCCTGATCGGACAACCAATGACCACCATCGCCGAAGTGGACCTCACTGATGTCCGCGAGAACCGTTTGAAGAGATGGCAGCGAGTGGAACAAATGCGGCAGCATTTCTGGAAACGTTGGCGAAAGGAGTACCTATCCCAACTTCAGCAACGACCCAAAAAGCAATCGACCAAGGGAGTGGAAATCAACCTTAACGATCTCGCAGTTATCGTCGAGGAAAACTGCCCTCCGCAGAGATGGCAACTAGGACGCATCATCGAACTCCACCCTGGACGTGACGGTGTAGTGCGCGTCGCAACGCTAAAGACGCCAAGTGGTGAAATAAAACGTGCAGTGCGCAAATTGTGTTTGCTACCAAAACTATAAAAGTGATTCCGTTCGTTGATCCTGCGTGATCATTATTACACCTACATAATTATGTTTATTTTCTTGTGTTTTTCAATTAGTGTGTAGCTTATATAGTTAGTTTTTTATGACTCATTTTCGTATATTGTTTTATATTGCTTATTCTATAAATTTATACTTTTGTTTATTGAAGTCGGTGACTTCAAGGGGGGGAGAATGAACGATCTTTTCCGCCCTTGAGGCACTTAGGGTAGGGGGTACTACGCACCCCCACCTTACCTTTTCTTTTGGGGTGGCTCCAGCCACACCACTCATTCAAAATCTAAATCTTCAATAAGACGGAGCTTGCTCCTAACAATGTCCTTTCTATGAAATGTACATAGTGTAATTATGGTGTGTTAAATAAACGGGTCATCACCCAAAAGCGGATTTTACTAGTACTTTGTGTCCACAATTCAAAACAACAAACAACTAGAATAGATAGTAATTTTTCAAAAGTCAGGCAGAAAGTGTAAGGACTAGAGTAAAATGAAATTTATGTCATTGTACATTGTACTTTATTAGCCAAATTTACAGTTATCAACAATATACGTTCTTGGAGTAGTAGCCACAATGGAACGTGAAGAATCGGACAGGAGGAAATTATTTTCCCAATTCATTTAGTTTGTTTTGGTTTAGTCCAGCTTAGGACATGATGATCGCCGAGAACGAGGGGAATTAAATAAAATTTAATATTCATAATGGGGCCCCTTCTCATCACGATCGCAAGGTGAGGACCTAGCTTGATCAAAATTTTGACATTACACTTGTCAATCTTTAATTGACAATTTATTAACCATTGGTTATCTTGCTAGGATTCAACTGCAAAAGAGTAATTATTGTATCTACCTTGAAAATGCAATCGACAGTGGCGTGGACTATGCGTGGAAATGGTTAATTTATCCCCATCGTTTTAGACATAAAAAATGGGCTGTTGGGGCTTCTTTAAACCTCTAGATGACCTAGATTTTTTATTGACATGCAATTCAAAAACACCCTGTAGATATTATTAAAAACATAGATTACACACTTCAATTGTTACAAATCACAAATGACGTGACTTTTGTTGCACTTCCGCATCTCCAGACACGCAAGCAGATTTTCACAAAACAAAACACACGCGCTCCTATCGGACGAAGGATACACCAAGATTTACGAACTCTTGAAATCTGTGGCGACTAGAAAACTGTAAATTTCACAATTGGCACAATAGCGCGATGTCCGGAGCAAGCAGTTTATTCCATAAAGACAAATAATTACCAACTTGAACCCCAGCGGTCTTTTTATCAGATATAACAAAGTAGAAACTCGCTCGGCTCACGCTAACAATCCATCTGTCCGATAACAATCAATATTAACGGTGATTTATCGGTTTTCTGCCACACAAGGTGTGAGAATGCATTGTTGTGTTTATTTCCGTTCTCTGTCAGGGGAATTGTAATAAGTAGTTTGAGTAAATTGGTTTTATACGTTCTCTGAGTCGGCAATGTCTGAGGGAGGAAAATCCTGAGGCTTAGGCGCCTTGCATGGGTTGGGGTTAATTTATCGTGTACGACAAGAATTGTTAAATATCAACAATTAGCGACTTCTCTAAAGATCTGCTACCTTAACAAGAGCACACAAAAACAAAGCAGATTTACTACCTCAATCGATATGAACGACTATTATCACTTTTCTGTCACGTGTAAAAATGCGTTATTATGTTCATTTCCGATTTCTGTCAGGGGAGTTGCAATAAGTAGTAGTTTCAGCAAATTGAATTTACTTATTCACCGAGTCGGTAACGTCGAAGGGTGGAAATCATAAGACATGAGGTGCTTAAACACAGGCCGCGATTCTATTGACGATAAGAAAAATAATGACAACTCTCAGGGGAATGTACTTTCGACCCCCGAGAATTGAATAAAGTTGTGTTTTCTTTCAGCGAAGCATTAATCACCAGAACATCGATTAGGGGTTCTGGCCGCCGGTAATTTGTCAGTATTAATAAATTTTTAATTTTTTTTTCTAGATGGATAATGATTAATTGGGAATTGGGATATGAATTCTTAATGTACCTGTAATTAATTGGATCGGCGTAATAATAATATGTTGCACTAACTCTCGCAGTGATTTTACGCACACAAAATATGCTTGTTGAGGAGGTCAGCGTTTCTGCATCAGAGCTTTGTGAAATGCACATTTATTTAATTAATTTACTGCAAACATGGATTCAGTTGCACTTGGTTAATTTTTGTTTCTTTTTTTCATACAAGCAGAAATTCGACCTGTTCTATGTGCAGATGTTTTTTCACAAAGACTGAAAAAGAATTTAACATTGTGTTAGAAAGTTTACATTTTGTGTTATTTCCCTTATATCACTTCATATTAATTTAATTTAAAATCACAGTTATTTATTAAACTAGTGTATAATGTACGATATTACTCACGAAAGAAAAAGGTTAGCCACGAGTTCTTGAGTGGATAAGAAGTATTCCACACTAGTTTAATATTAAATTTTATCCAACATAATTTAATGTTTTTCCAGTACATTCGACGCCTTCGATAATTTTTTTCGGTTTTTCCTATCACTCAGATTTCCCAAGTTCTCAGATTTCCCAAATTCTCAGATTCTTTCAGTTCACAAATTAGATTCCTCAAGCTTAATACCCAAGGTTTTAAAGTTCCTCAAATTCTCCGTTTTTTTAGGTTCACTAATTTTCTCTAGGTTCCTCAGAAATCCTAGATCTTATCCATTTTTTTTATTTCTCAAATTTCTCAAGGTACCCACAATAGGTTTGTGAGGAAGTCACTTTAGAATTCCAAGAAAAGGGTGTCGGAAGTGATGCTCAACGCTCTGAAGCGAAAATTCTCCGCAGTCTAGCAAGCCAGCTCTCCCACTGTTCGACGAGGTCAAGAAATCGACATCTTTCACCGCTTCTTAAAAATACTTCTGAACCTCCGATTGGGATTAAACTTTCACCGTTGTAACCGGAAAAAGGGCGCGCAGGTTATGCAACTTTCCCTTCGCACCCAATCATTAAAGTGTCCAGGAAAACTGCTTCCCATTATAGGATTCATTTTCATCAGCTAGGAGCGCGCTCCGGACCTCGCCGCTCCGGAATCGCTACCTTTCCCGGAGCCGCTGCCATTCTGTCCGGAAGAGATGCTATGATAAGACTTGCTCCCTACTACAATGCAACAGGCCGCGCGCGTCATTTTGAGGGACATTTTGTGTTTATATAAAATTACGCTGAAAATTGTAGGAGTACCTAACTAAAACTGACAGTAATCACCATCAATTTGTCAAATGTCATTATTAATATAATATGACAGTGATACCAACACAACGAAATTAATGTTGATTTCGTTTTAATTCTCATAGTTGGCGCCACATGTAATAACAAAAAATAATAATTAACGTTTTGTTTTGTACATTATTGTGTCAATTATGGTGTCAAGTAGCGTGTACTAAATTAGACTTTTTGTCTTATACTTAATTTATTTTACAATGAAGGGTGAATAGAAGTTTACAGAAAGAATTTTTTAAGAATATAAATTGATCTTGTCTTCTCTCGTCAAAACAAATCTGCTTTCCCATATCGAAAAAGCACATCCGAGCTTTGAACTCCCGGAAGACTGCAACCCGTGCAGCACAAATGACGTCATCTCTGATCAATCTATCCAATTCGGAGATCCCTGTTTTTCGAAGTCCCGAGTATCGGGAAAATATTTTGCTCGGGCAGTAAATAAACCCCTACACTTGGTAGACGTGCCGATAAAATCTCCGAAAGAAAATTCCTGTATTTGCGAAGTCTTTCAAACTACAACACAAATATCAAGTCAGTGTCAACTGTTGTAGAGCGAAGTTAGTTGGCAAGTCGCGTCTCATATTTCTAAATAAAAACTTTGCTCTCTGCTGCGAAACATCGCCGTCAAAGACAGAAGAAGAAAACGAACGACATAACTAGACGCTTTACTTTTAATGAGAATAAAAATGCTGCTGACTATGAAGTGTTAATTAAGGAGACGGCGGGGATGAGTCTGGAGTTCAGTGGCGGCGCGGTACGTGGACGAAGTGTGCGTGTTTTTGAACTGTCAATCGAAGCAATTAAGGGTGTCCAATAGTTACAATACTGCCAACAACTACATTTTATAAAGACTTAATAATATTTGAGATCCGCTATTCGTTTACTGCGTCAGAGAAATACAACGATAATCAGTCCCTATTTAGTATATCTGACTGTCAAAGCACACAAATGCACTATTATCTGTCTTATGCCAGTGCTTATTTATTGCAATTGCCGATAAACACGCACGACGAGACATTTCCTCAATTTTTAACATGACAACTCCATTATTATTTACTTGCGTTTACAACACACCCCATAGTCCATTGGATATTTAAATTGACCCTTAACTGGTACATAGATCCAGAGGATTTTCCAAATTATTTTATTTTCCCAGTTTTATTTGCATCATTTGTAATAAAATTTACTTTGTAAATGTAAATTTATTTGAAATATATGCACATTGTGTTAGTCCTCAATTTGTCAGTTTTGTTACAAAATAATTTTCATCTAGTAAAGTGTGGAATTATTTTGGAATTCTGTCAATAACGCATTTAATAACAATTCGATATACTTTTTGGAGAAACTGTGGAAGCGCTTGTTGAAGACAATCCGCTTTCATCGTTACGTCGTTTACTAGCTCGAACTGACGTGTCGTTTGGCACATGCATATAAAGTCTCCATTGTCCAAGCCCCGGCTTACACTACCCAAGAAAACTTGAGATTGTTTTAAGAGCTTTGCCCTGGTCGAGTTGTAAGCCGAGGTACTGAGACAGCGCATTAATAATCTACAGAAACTGATGGATAGAATTACCTTGAAATGTAATTGAATAGGACCTGAGACCTTGTTGCACATCCTTGATAGGTGGCTTTGTGCAGACTACAAAACGGTGGTCACTTTGAACACTTGTTGTAATAAAATTGGTAATCAACGGCTATAATGTAATATATTACATACTAAGGCGGAAAGTATTCCATTCCTGTCGAGAGAACTATAGTGTGACAGACGTGGACCCGAGACGACTCATCGCTGTAGCGGCGTCATCAATTGTTGGACTGTACTGGAATTTACTACAACGTACTCGAGGTAGTATGACTCATCTTTCGGAATATCCGGTACAGATCGAGAGCGCCATAAAGATCTGGAGCCGACTAGAAAGATTTAGCCGGTATATTTATTAGAGGGCGTTCCAGCGGGAGTCAGTTTAGTGGTGTCATCGAGTCTAGTCGCATCAGTCAGTCTATCATCGAGGTCGAAGTGGGTCGAGTCGGACAGTTGCTTTTATCTATCCGGAGTGCCGCGTGATGTGTAAATAAATAATACGAGACGTGCGAGTGAAGTAGTAAATTGTAAATAGTGTAAATAGGGTAATGGGTAAGAGTCTCTGACTCTGCCTAGTGGCGGGTTAGTAGTGAGGTCCGGGGTCTAAATCCCCCGCTGTGCTGAACGAAAGCCCCTCGCCGCGGACCAGCTCGTGACGCATACCGTAAACCGCCTGTCTGCCGACAGGGGGCACGGGGGCTGCTCTTAAGTGACTGGCCGCGTGGATGAAGTACCACTATAAAAACTTCCCCATGCAACATGGTGACTGGTGTTGCAGGTGCATAAACAGTCACCCACGTGATTGTGCCGTGCGTGGCGACCCGTGCGGGTGGATGAAGGGATCCTGGTGGTTGAGGGCAACACGCCACTTTGGCCCGGATTTCACCCTAGACGGCTCGATCAATCGGCTGTGTCGTCCCGTCAGAGGGCCGACGGGGTGAGCCCTTCAGGAGCATTGGGGCATGCAACTGCGTGGGCGGCTTCGGCAGATATCTCTCGAGTATCCCTGGCGTCGAAGCTCGGCGTCCCCATATGGGACTCCGTGGTGGGTGGGGAGCTTGGGAGATGAAGTAAAAAATCCCGGTATGAAGAATACAAACAACTCCAACCAGGGACCGAAGTGTCCCAAAAAGAAGCTGCAGAAGCAGAGGCGTGAAGGCGCCATCCCTGCAGCAACACCAAGAGCTGAGATAGGAGCAACCGGACGCCCCACCTTCGGGTGGAGCAGAACCGTCGACGTCCGGTGTGGCGACTACGCCGCAAGGAAAGTGCGGGTTCGACCTAATGGGCAAAGGACTCACACTAATTCAAGCAAACCTGTACCGCTGTCGGGAGGCGGCGGTAACCCTAAGTCGTCACTTGACAGCAAAGCAAGTAACAATAGCCCTGCTACAAGAACCGTGGTGCGTAGGCAACCGAGTTTGTGGCATTGGCGGCAAATCGTCCGGGACCACTTACGTGGGTTCCCTTAAAGAAAGACCCAGAACTTGTGTATATGTTTCAGGTCAACAAAACGCCTTCCAACTGACGGGCTAGTGCAACCGAGATGTCACGGCTGTGCAGGTTAACCTAGAATTTGGAAGGAACGTAATATAGGTAGTTTTTGCTTCAGTATACCTTCCCGGGGACTCCAGGGCGCCACCCCCTTCTAGGGAGCTGGCGGACCTGGTTCAGCATTGTGAAAGGGAAGGAAAACAACTCATTGCTGGATGCGATGCCAACGCACACCACATCGTATGGGGGAGCGGTGATTGCAACAGCAGAGGAACAGCACTGCTCGAATATCTTACGAGCACAAAGTTAGGAATACTCAATCGAGGGAGCGAACCTACGTTTGTCACCTCGAGGTGTCAGACTGTGATAGACATCACTCTCGCGACACAAGAGATTTCCAAACATGTAAGGGACTGGCAAGTATCATCGCATGTGACCATGTCAGACCATAGATGGATAACGTTTTCGTTAGAAGCAAAAGAGATGTTACCGAAGCCGTACAGGAACCCAAAACAAACTGACAGGGATCTATTTCTAGAAAACCTGTCAAATGTCAGAGGTCGGCTCGATATCTATAATGATCTTAAGACGATCGGAGAACTGGAGAGGGCAGTCACTGACCTCACTAGGTCTCTGATGACGTCTTATGAGCACCCGCCAGGGCCACAACACCACATGGTGGTGTAAGGAACTGGAAAGGGGAAGAGCCTATCTGCGCAAGCTATTCAATAAGGCCAAAAGGACCAAAAATGCAGCCGACTGGGACGAATTTAAAGAATACCAGCGGCAATACAAAAAAGACCTCCGTTCTGAGCAGAGGTCATCATGGAGAAAATTCTGTGGGGACCTCGAATGTACCACCACCGCTGCCCGGCTGATGAAAATCCTGTCAAAGGATCCGGGACAGCAAGTAGGGAGCTTGAAGAAAGAGGACGGCACATACACGGACTCTGCCGATGAAACAGCCAAGGTACTGATGGCTACACATTTTCCGGGCTGTGAATCCGATCCAAAGCTGTCCGAAAGCCCCCTCCCTGGAGGACTGGGCTGAGGCTGCGCGGATTGTGAACCATACTAGCGTAGAATGGGCTATAAGAGCTTTCAAACCCTTCAAGACACCGGGCGTGGACGGAATCTTCCCGGCCCTGCTACAGTGGGGATTTTCGGAGATTCGGGAAAACCTCGTGATAATTTTTCGGGCATGTATTGCACTCGCATACGTACCGGAAATGTGGAGGGAGGTGAGAGTTGTCTTTATCCCCAAACCAGATCGAGGAGATTATTCTCTCGCGAAATCTTTCCGTCCCATAAGTCTCACATCGTATTTGTTAAAAACCTTGGAGAGACTATGCGACTACCAAATAAGGGATGGGGTGCTAAGGGCCAAACCATTACACCCCAACCAACATGCATATGTTCCAGGGAAATCGACCGAGTCCGCTCTACACGAGGTGGTGGGGCGGATTGAGGGAGCCCTGGAGCACAAACTATACTCCTTAGGAGTATTGATCGACATCGAGGGGGCTTTTGAAAAGACCGCGTCGGGCGAGCACTTCAGAACCGCGATGTTTCAAGAACAGTACGTGACTGGATTCAGCGGGTGCTGGACTGCAGAACCGTACAGATTAGTGTAGCGGACGCAACTACTCGAGGAGTGGTTAAGAAAGGCTCTCCTCAGGGGGGAGTTCTCTCCCCATTGCTATGGGACATAGTAGTGGACGACCTTTTATGCACACTCAACGAGGCGGGATTCTACACTATCGGATACGCAGATGACCTGGTCATACTGCTTACTGGTAAGTACGAAAATGTACTATGCGACCTTATGCAGACAGCACTCTGCCTGGTACAAAAATGGTGTAAGAAGGAGGCTCTGGCTGTGAATCCACAAAAGACAGAGCTAGTCCTCTTCACGAACAAAAGGAAGATGGGACAGCTAAGGCTGCCCTCTCTTAACGGCGTCAAGCTGAAACTCTCGCAGGATATGAAGTACCTGGGCGTTATGGTGGATCATAAGCTATCTTGGAAAAAGCACCTGGAGAGCAAAATAGACAAAGCTAGCGTCGCCCTGTGGCAGTGTAGGAGAGCGGTGGGAAGGTCCTGGGGCTTAACACCCAGGATTACCGTCTGGCTCTATACGGCCGTCATCAGACCGATGCTGAGCTACGGAGCAATTGTCTGGTGGCAAAGAGTCAGACAAAAAACAACGATGACACGTCTCGGACGCATCCAACGGATGGCATGTGTCGCTGTGACGGGCGCCATGAGAACCACCCCGAGCGCAGCTCTGGAGGCTATCCTGTGTCTGCCTCCCATCGATCTCTTCGTGGAGGGCATGGCACTTGCCTCCGCTCGCAGGCTGCGGGAAGGTAACCTTTGGAAAGCTGGGAAATCAGAACGCGGGCACGCCCGCATCTTGAGCGAGGCGCTCCACAGAATACCTCTCCTGGGTGCGGGATCGGACCGGATCTGTCCTCAATATGCTTTCGAAAAATCCTATGCAGTGCATATGGATACAGAAGAACATCCGAAGTTTGAGAATTCAATCTTCACGGATGGATCAAAAACGAAAGCAGGCGCTGGAGCGGGAATTCACATCCCCGAAATGAACTGCAATCTCAGCGCAACCCTAGGGGAATGTGCCAGTATTTTCCAGACGGAGATCCAGGGGTGCCACAGAAATCACTGGGCGCAATATCAGTAAAAAAACGATGTGCTTCTTCAGCGACAGTCGAGCAGCTCTGCGGGCTTTGGCCAGTGGCAGGATTACCTCTCAAGTGGTACATGACTGCCATCTGGCACTGTCGAGAATAGCACTAAGATGGGTTCGAGGACATAACGGTAATGAGGGGAATGAGAGGGCCGACGAGCTGGCTCGACAGGGAGCAATTTTTATCAAAAATCCTTGCTTTAAAAGAGCCAAGTCTTGTCTGCGTTTGTCAGGGGACAGACTCCACTTTTTGGTGGGCATCTGGACCGGTCACTGCAGGCTAAATAAACACCTCCACGTGATGGGGGTGGTCAACGACCCAACGTGCAGGGGGTGTTTAGAGGAGGACGAGACTCTCGAACATATCCTGCGGGAATGTCCGGCTCTCGCCTCGACCAGAAAGTCCATACTGGGGGAGACATGGCCCAGCTGGGCCAACTTGAGGTGTACCTCGCCTGGAACCATCCTAGCTTTTTTCGACAACCTCGGATGGCTGGATGAGAGACAGGAATGAGGGACGAGGGGGTGACACAATGGGCCCGCGGTGTGGTCTAAGTGTCGGTGAGGGGAGCAAATTCCCTCACACCCCTCAACACCTAATCTAATCTAATGTAAATAGTGTAATATTAGAAATATAAATAAATTGTAAACAACGTTTAAATAAATAATGGAACCCAGAAACGCTACAATAGTTTACCGAGAGGTGTACGAATGATACTTTTGCCGAAGTTTGTATACAATTTTATTCACAATTTGGTATTTGAAATTTAATAATTAAATTTCGTTAACATGAACTACTATTATTGCAACGTTTAATTTCAGTCAAATCTTTGCACTTAGTAAGCACTGCAATAATTGATATTATTTGTCGGATAAATGTCAAAGGATTGTTTGGAATTTGTACTATTACACAGGGTAATTTGTAATTGTAATTTGGTATTTGTCAACTGCTCACGCGTTGCCGCGAGGCTGCAGCACAGTTGTGTGATTGCCTTTATTACCAGTCATACTTTTAATAATAATTAAAATTCGGGTTGCAACATCATATGAGTAATGGATGGATTTGACAACCTGAAAATATGTGGACTTGAATATCTTATATCCAAAATTCGGAATCTGAAAGCAAGAGTACCCGAAAATCGACATGACAACATCTAATGTGGACAAATAAAAATGAAAGTAAATATTTATTCCAGAAGCAGATAATTATTATTATGTTTTGATTCAATTCCGAAACTCTTTGCAATTAGTGTGACCTCAAACTTGAACCACTAGCAAATCGTTAATAAAATTACCCAACTGCGTTGTATAATAACCTCCAAATAAATTTCTGACAATTTCTTTGATTTCATAAAACTTGACTCTCACTGTCACGTTTTTCTGACGTTTGAAAAAAAGAATCTATCTATTTTATTAACGAAACTATTTTATTTATTTTACTCCATATGCATTTATTGGTTTTCTTCGAGGGGCTTGTTAACTATGGAATTAGTTGTACATCTTGCGAGAATTTATTCCAAGTACTATCGGAATTACCGGAATTAGTTTGGAATTACATGGAATTATTTCAAGTACTCAAAATTATGGAAGTACTTGTGATTACAGGAAGTACTCGTGAATTACTGGAATTACCGGAATGACTTTAGAATTACTGGAATTACCTTCAAATAATATGGAATTATTCTGGAATTACTTGAATTACATCCAGGTTTTATTTCTACTACTGGTCGTCCAGTGGTCAAAATCCGACCGTAATCAATTAAATTTGTAAGCCTGAACGTAATTGGGGTTATTTTTTTAAATAGTAGACACATCTATAATCATGGCAAATAATTATATTTTTTTAATTTTGTATTATTACGTCAGCTATGAGCGTGTCGAAATGTCATTAACGTGTGCTGTTTGTCCTAATTCCCTGCAATACATATGAAAAAGGAACATTTGAAATCGCACAACATTCACAACTCGAAACTCATTCAGTGCTCTGTGCGACTGTTTGACCACAGACTATTTATTATTTAATGTATTTGTTACACATATTACATTATACACGGTGTCGCAAAATTAGCGTATTCCGAGTTCGGAACGTTGTAGCGCATTATCTCAGAAGTAAGAAGAAAATTAATAAAAAATATATAGGACTCAAGGTCTAAACTTTGGATCATGTTTTCTTCAAATAAAAGCAATGAATGTTAGCGTTTATTTCTACCTATGGTTAGGCTACTCATATAAAATAATAATTCAAGCACTATGACCCACCTTCCGCCGCGACCTCACACTTGCGCAGTCAATTACAGCAAATGTTCAAAGTGTTCTCCCCCAGCTTCAATGCAGCTGTTAACTCTCGGTTTCATATTTTCAAATGCATTTTCCAACATCTGATAGTACAACTATATACAATACGGTCTTTTTGAGATAGGAGAATATGAAATAATCTAGAACTGCCAGGTCCGGACTTCGAAGCGGAAATTGAATGACTCGATCATCATAAAACTCGTAAATGGTTCCGAACACGTGGCCTTAACAGTTTTCCAATATTTAATGATGTTGCACAAATGACACTTTGGTTTGTCTGAATTATCTTGTAGAAAACGCTTGTATACGTTGTACCAAAACAAATTAGTTTGAACTATTTTTACTATCTCCACTTTTACATTAATATTAAGAAACAATTTTGTCATTAACGTGAAGTTAATGCATTTGTATTATCAGATCATTTAACCCACCGGCATAGAGATACATTGCCATATTTTCTAAAAAGATGGGTCGCTATTTCATTAATAATTTTGGAAAATAGATGAGTGGGTCTTCTTGGTTCCGAACACGTGGCCTTAACAGTTTTCCAATATTTAATGATGTTGCACAAATGACACTTTGGTTTGTCTGAATTATCTTGTAGAAAACGCTTGTATACGTTGTACCAAAACAAATTAGTTTGAACTATTTTTACTATCTCCACTTTTACATTAATATTAAGAAACAATTTTGTCATTAACGTGAAGTTAATGCATTTGTATTACCAGATCATTTAACCCACCGGCATAGAGATACATTGCCATATTTTCTAAAGAAATGGGTCGCTATTTCATTGATAATTTTGGAAAATGGATGAATGGGTCTTCTTGGTTCCGAACACGTGGCCTTAACAGTTTCCCGATATTTAATGATGTTGCACAAATGACACTTTGGTTGGCTGAATTATCTTGTAGAAAAGGCTTGTATCCGTTGTACCAAAACAAATTAGTTTGAACTATTTTTACTATCTCCACTTTTACATTAATATTAAGAAACAATTTTGTCATTAACGTGAAGGTTATGCATTTGTATTTCCAGATCATTTAACCAACCGGCATAGAGATACATTGCCATATTTTCTAAAGAAATGGGTCGCTATTTCATTGATAATTTTGGAAAATGGATGAGTGGGTCTTCTTGGTTCCGAACACGTGGCCTTAACAGTTCCCCAATATTTAATGGTGTTGCACAAATGACACTTTGGTTTGCTGAATTATCTTATGTTGATTATGGTTATGATTTGAGCAGAACCAAAAAATAGGAGTACTCTATTTTAAGCAGTTTTATTTTTAAAAAAGTTTCAAAATTTTGTATACTACTCTATTGAATGAAGTGCTTCATCTTTTGTTGGAATTACCGGAATTACCTGTTGATTACCGGAATTAGTTACTTTTTGTGGGAATTATTTCCTGATTATTGGAATTACCTACGAATTACTGCGATTACCACGATTACATGCGAATTAATTCCTCGAATCGGAATTACCGGAATTGTTCGTGATTAGCTTGAATTTATTCCATGTGGAATTAGTTGTACATTTTTTTTCCAAGTTAACAGCCCCTCGGTTTTCTTTAATTATAAATTATTTCAATAATCATCAAGTTCGATGTTTCACGTCTGCCGGGCGCCGGGCGTCCGGTGGAGGCTTAATTTTTTTCCCGCCACACTTCTTCATCTATTGTTCACCCACGAGCCGCCATTGAATACCTACACAAAACGCGAACCGAGAATACTCGTCAAAAATAGTAATTAATATCACAGCCGAACGTCCAACTCATTTCGAGAGCGTTAATTTGTAACAGTTATTCTGATTCGCTCACGAAATGAAAAGACGGCATATTTCGCGAATCTTCTCGATAGATTTCGAGCGTTTGTTCCAGGGAAAAGACGGAAAAACGATAAGACTACCGCTGGGACTAATTACAGATCAAATGGCAAAGCGGAACGGTCACAGATACCCTCCAGGCTCTTCTCGTCATCTTAATAGAGATCTCGATAAACACTTCGACTCGTACCTCGGAATTTAATAGCTCTGTTCCTTTATCTCTGAATATACATAGAGAACGAAATCAGGTGGGAGTTTGACAAATAAAATCATGGATGTAAATGTTCCGTCCCCGACATATTATTTACACAACAATTTTTGTGACTACTCCCATCGACCCTCTGTGATATAGAACTTACTTTAAGTTTCTAATTTTTGAAAACTATAAAGAACTTGATCACTTTTATGCCTTAGTGTATGCAAAGCTGAACCCTTGCCAAAATCCATCCCAGACGCTCATTTTCCAATCGGAAGGTGCAGCGATGAGGCGCTCAATATTTCGTCCATAACGTGGCGTATCTTGAGAATCACAAAGGAATTCCATTTTCTATAAATTATAAGTTACAAACGATATGAGTGTGTTCCTCCTCTATCAATTTCTCTTACAAAAGATGGCTATCGACATATTTTCTCCAGTTATCAATTCCGGTTCTTGCACTGCGCTTTATGTATTTGGTTTTGGCAACGTCCGACACATAATGCTCGATAATGCCGCTCATATTGTTCTTTTATCTGTTCGAGGACTTGTCGAGCATAAAAAATCAACTCCGACAAGAATATCCGAGTAAATAGATTTTAAGTTTAAATGTTTCTTTTGTGCTCGTTGCCAAGTTAAAAGCCGAGGATTTTGAGGATGTTACGTTTTCTGGCGGCGTAGTGCTAGCTATACATGACACAAAACCACAATTCAGCTAATAAATTCGATTCGGCGAGACTTACAAGCTTTATACTTGGGCGAGCAATCAATAATGTTTGCTTTTGGACATTATTTGTTGAGATCTGATACAGAACGAATTCGGAAAGTTGTCGGCAGTGAAATTTAAGATGATCGATCCTATTTATCAAAATTGTGCCAAAAGACTAAAAATTGGTCTCTGGCATTATTTCAGGATTTTATTGCAATAAATCAGATAATGTAGAATTGATGAACGTCAGAAGTCGTGTGTGGTTTTACCCTTACTTGTTCTCTAAGAGTGATTTTGTATTTATTTGTAATATTAGGTGGGTAGATCTTTGCATCTTATATGATAATACACTACTCACATAAATTAAAGGAGCAAGAAATAAATCCAAATTCGGTGATTTTTGATGAGCTGTATTTAAGTGAAAAATGGTCGTATCGAGGATGTAAAAAAAGCATTTTAAAGCTCCAAGATTCTAGTTTTCCGATCTTTTGGCTAAAAATTTTTAGGAGTCATGTTTTCCAAGAAATCCAAAGAAATACCGCGGGATTTTTTTTTTACAAAATTTGCCCTTCTTTCTTTTTACTCCACGGGTTCTGAGAAATTATCTCGGGTTGAACCATTGTATGAACCGAATGGCCTGTTTATTCAGCTTCAATTTCCTTTTTTCATGTTATATGCAGCACGTAAAAATAAGACTCTTTAAGCGGTCTCACATTATTTATTTACACACTACAAATTTTTAATAAAGTTAGTCGGAGTGCCGTGGTGTGGAGGTGTTCACTTGGCCACGACTTAGGGTCGAATCTCAAATATGATTCGCTCCCTGGCCCAACCCTGGCGGTCCAGTCGGCCGTCAGAAACGTTTTCAGCGCCATCTGACATATGCGCATCACAATAAAATTTAAATTACAGTAAAACCAAATTACACACCACCCACAACACAACTATGGATTCAGGTAGTCTGAACATACTCCCCACGTTGAAGGATTCAAAAAATTATAAAAAGTTTACACTAAATGTTATGTACAATAAAATTCGACGTAATCGATAAGAGAACCTATGAATCTATATAAAACTAATATAGGTTACATAAAGCTAAACAATTCTAAATAGAAGATGAATATTTACAAGGTTTGAATTTACATTGTTCAGTGATTGTCTAGTAAAGGGCACAGGTTTTTAACACTCCGTTTTAACTCGCCACCTTTTGTACGTACTGCAACTACGCGCACTTTTCCGTCACTTCCTGGATGTAAAGTTTCAATGCGTCCTAGCTGCCAACAAAGAGGTGGAAGGTTATCTTCCTTGATGATGACGATGTCCCCTAATGCGGCTGGTCGAACAGAAGTTGCCCATTTTGAACGTTGCTGTAGTTCCACGAGATATTCCTTGGACCATCGCTTCCAAAAATGTTGTCGCAATTGTTGGATTCTTTGCCACTGGTCTAGTCGGGAAGTGTTGGTTGTGGTGACGTCGGCTTCTGGTGGGCTTGTCAGTGCGTCGCCAATTAGGAAATGACCAGGTGTAAGTGCGGATAATTCTTCAGGATGTGTGGATAGTGGAGTAATGGGTCTGGAGTTTAGACAGGCTTCAATAAGGGTCAAATAGGTATATAGTTCCTCATAAGTAAAAAGGGCCTGTCCGACAATTCTTTTTAGATGATATTTCATTGACTTTACTCCTGCTTCCCATATTCCACCCATATGAGGTGAGCGAGGTGGAATAAAGGACCAATTAATGTTTTCATCGGAACAATTAACTAAAAAGGTTTTAAAAGTATCTGAAATCAATATTGATTTTATAAACATTAGTTCCCTATTAGCGCCTTTAAATGTTGTGGAATTATGCGAAAAGATTGTAGATGGTTTTCCACGGCTTGCCATAAACCTTTTGAGAGCTCCCAGAAATGTTGATGTGGTGCAATCAGTGACCAGTTCTAAGTGAATAGCCTTGGTTGCTAAACATAAAAATAAACATACATATGCCTTAATGGATTTCTTTCCGCGACCCTTTCCTTCTCTAATTATTATCGGTCCAGCGTAGTCCAATCCGCAATTATAAAACGGCCGAACTAGATTTACTCGTTCTTTTGGTAAATTCCCCATTATTTCCTCATATGAGAGTGGTTTTAAACGGCTGCAACGTATATATTGATGTAAATATTTTTTGATACTGTTACGACCACCGATAGGCCAATATGTGCGTCTAATTGCTGCCAGTGTTGATTGCGTTCCTGCATGCAATTGTCGGAGGTGTTCCCGTTCAATAATTAATTTTGTTACATGATGGTTTCTTGGTATGATAAGAGGGAATTTTTGATCAAAGCTAATTGAGGCATTTAACGGTCTACCACCAGCTCTTATACGACTATCTTTATCTAAAAATGGATTGAGTTTGACTAATTTACTTGGTTTTTGATATTGTTTGTTTTGTCTTAAATAGTCGCATTCTTCCCTGAAAGATTCCTGCTGCACTTGTTTGATTATTAAATTATGTGCCCTTTGTATCTCTGCAGTTGTAAGGCGTCCTGTCACCCTTTGGTCTGTTTTCGTTTTACTATTTTTAATAAATCTCAGGCAGTACGCCACAACGCGAATTAATTTAGTAAGTGAAGAAAACTTTTCAAAAAATTTTGAAGTCCATTGAACTTTTGCTACGTGACATTTTGCGATAGGGCGACGTTCTTCTACTTCACTTTTATTTACAAAATTATTAGCATTATTCATTAAATTAGTCGGTTCCCATAAGAATGATGGTCCGTTTAACCAAAGGGGATTGTCAATTAATTGTTGCGGAGAGCACCCCCGTGAAATTATGTCGGCAGGATTAAGTCCTGACGAAACATGGTTCCAGTTTTTAACGTCCGGTACAAGTTCTCGATTATTTGAAGCCCACTTGCGTAAATGAAAGCCAGCACGTTCTAAACATTTTGAAATATCTGATTTCAATTTTTTAGCTGCTTCCACCGATTCTGCTCCCGTTATTAAATCATCTACATACATATTATTTATTATTTCGCTTTTTACATGTGGAAAATTTTGTTTTTCCTCATCTGCTAACTGTTGCAGCGTTCTGATTGCAAGATATGGAGCAGAAGTTAGTCCAAAAGTAATCGTTTTTAATCTGAATGTTTGTGTTGGTTGATTCTCGTCTTGTCGCCAGTAAAATCTTAAGTAGTCCTGATATTCTGGATGTACTTGAAGATACATCTTGGATATATCGGCAGTGAAGGCTATAGGATGTTCGCGAAATCGTAACAAAATCGAATATATTATATCGGTTTGAATTTTTGGGCCCGGTGGCAATGATTCATTTAGCTGCACTTGTGACAATTGTTGATTATCATCAACTAATGCGGAAAAGGTGTCGAAAAAAGAACTCCATTCGACATATGAACCGTAAAGGACGGTAATTCCAATTCTGGTAACTTTACTGCGATGTGATCAACAGATTTGGAAGTTTCATTAGATACATTAGATACATCTTTATTATTTTGGCCATACAGCTTATGCTCTAATTCGGATAATTCATCTAAAACTTTCATATAAGAGTTGTGAAAAGTTGTTGCCTGATCTGACGTTGACGTTTGATTCAGGTTTTGCTCTAAAATTTCAATTTCCATTTGGATGTCTAAAAATTTATCATAGATTGGTTTTAATTCTACGATGTGATTTTTAATTGTTATTAAATTAGGATTTACCCTTTCTGTGCGAAATTCATTAACGCTGTTTTGAATTAAAGTTAGTTTGCGTTTCATTACTCCTCTCTTTACATTTAATGATGTTAATTGTTCCATAGTTATTTTAGTTTCGAAAAAATTAACGTTTTATTTAATTGATACTTATTTGACCCTTTTAAAGAAGGGAGTTGGAAATGGATATAATTGGCTTGCACTTACGAATCAACCTTTGTGACTGGTCCCTGCTTTTGGAGACTGCTTTGCCCACGGAAAATTTCTTGCCAATTTTCGGATGGAGACGTCCAAGTTGCTTTGCCTCGGATCTTGACCTTTTTGTGGCACTTTTTGATGGAACACAATAACTCACACACGATTTTTACCGACAAATCCGGCTCGAAGGACCAATGTTATATGCAGCACGTAAAAATAAGACTCTTTAACCGGTCTCACACTATTTATTTACACACTACAAATTTTTAATAAAGTTAGTCGGAGTGCCGTGATCTGGAGCACAACACAACTATGGATTCACAACTATGGATTCAGGTAGTCTGAACAATCTACGACCATTTTTCGCGGGGATAGCCGATGTTAAACGGAAAGGGATCCTCTTGCCTTCAACTATCGATATGTCAGCAACCAATGATCTTACAGGAAATTGAGAGGCAGTTTCGGAAACTGGAACAAATTTGCTATGAAATCCTATCAAAAAAACATTTAAGAAAAAAAAAAATTTTACACCCACAATATCGACTTGAAAACAGTTCAATCGGCTATTTCCTTTGTTTTGGTAAATCGATCGTATCTTCACAAATATTGATAAGGAGGCTAAGAACCTCAATGTACCCCCAATAGCCCTGCGAAACGGCAAATCGATCCGTCGAGCGGTTTGTTTTTCCGATTGATCAAAGTTTACGAAAAAATTAAAGTTGTTGTTTTTAAAAATCGTGCAATCTGCATACAAATTAATTTTTTTTTTACAATTTTGTATCTGCCACTGGGGAAACTTAAAAACAAAAAAAAATTTGCAAAAATTTTGATTTTAAATTTGGATATCAACCGCCGGAATTAGCGTTATCCAAAGCATACCATGTGGAGGTTGCACGGTCGGATTTATGCTTCATGTGTGTCGTGTGTATGTGTAGTTCTTCCAGACAAATGAGACCCTGTGGTTCGTCAATTCCACAGTATTTTGTGACTCCAAACTCATTCTCTAAACATGGTGTGTGTGTGTGTTTTGTGGCTTAGTGTCTTGTGTTGCCGCCTCTACTTCTAATCACTGCGTGCAACCTGTCAGGCATATTCGAAATGCAATTTCGAATCATTGCCTGCGGAATTCGTCGCCAAATTTCAATTAACGCGCGCTCTAGTGCACCCAAGTTCCGTCCCGCGCAATCGACGTCCCATCATATCCCTGACGTGCTCGACGGGGTTGAGATCGGAACTCATGGCTGGATGTCTCAACAACGTTATGTCGTTTCTCTCGAAAAAGCGACGGGTTACATTCGCTGTGTGAGGGCGAGCATTGTCTTGCATGAAGATGAATCGCCTCCTATTTTGTCGTCGAGGCAACACAACGGGTCGCAAAATTTCATCAATGTAGCGCCTAGCGTTCAGATTTTGGCGGACAATCAGTAACGGAGTTCGCGAAAACCGGGAAACTCCGCCCCAAACCATCACTGATCCTCCATTGCAGGCTGCTACGGAGCGAGTGAAGTTTTGCGAAAAACGCTCGGCTTGACGACGCCAAACTCGGGGTTTTCGGTCATTCCCAAACAGACAAAACCGAGACTCGTCGGAAAATAAAACATTATTCGATTTCCTCATGGTCCAATTCACATGTTGGTGAGCGTAAGCAATACGGGCTCGGCGATGTGCGGCTGACAACACTGGCACTCGGGCGGCACTTCTGGTTCGCAGTCCAGCCTCACGGAGACGATTTCGAACCGTTTGGAAGGCGATGTTTCGCGGCTGCTGTCGTAGTTGTTGTTGCTGTCGACGGTTTGGAAAGTGTCGGGCAACAACATCCGCAGGAACAAAAGGTTCCTGACGAACACGCCGAACGATTGCCCTATCGTCGCGAGGAGTCGTCACTCGACGACGACCTTGTCCATCTCGTCGTTCATATCCAGCAGTTTCCCGATAACGATTATAGGCACGACTCACAACCGAAGAACTAACTCCCAGTCTATCCCCGACTTCGCGATAATTATACCCCTCTTCCACAAGAGTCACTAGGTGAGCAACTTCTGGTGCGGATAAATGTCGTCTGGGCATGATGAGAAATTTTGAAAACTGTTTTTTGAAACTTACTATCTTCGCGGAAAAAGACAAGAATTTACTGCACTAATCGTAATTTTTTTGTTGATGTTTTTTTTTTAAATTTCCCCAGTAGCAGATACAAAATAGTGAAAGAAATGGAATCAAAATTGATTTTTCCATTTTTATAAAGACAACCACGGCATCTCATCTCTTTTAAAAAACCACACACACATACACACACACAAACCACATGGAATTGACCAACCACATCAGGGTCTCAGTTGTCTGAAAGAACTGTACATACACACACAACACACATGTGCGTAAGCACGTAAGAAGCATAAATCTGACGGTGGAACCTCCACATGGTGTGCTTTGGATAACGCGAATGCCGGCGGTTGATGTCCAAATTCAAAATCAAAATTTTTGCTATTAATTTTTTTTGTTTTTCTTTTTTAATTTCCAAAGTAGCAGATACAAAAATGTGAAAAAGTTGAAGAAAAATTGATTTTTCCATTTTTATGAAGATTACACAATTTTTAAAAACAAAATTCTTGCTCCTTTAATTGTTTCCCAAATTTTGATCAATTGGGAAAAAACAACCGCTCGATGGATCGATTTGCCGTTTCGCAGGGCTATTGGGGGTACATTGAGGTGTAAAAATCCCTAAGGTTCTTAGCCTCCTTATCAATATTTGTGAAGATACGATCGATTTACCAAAACAAAGGAAATAGCCGATTCTTTGAACTGTTTTCAGGTTGATAATGTGGGTGGAAAAAAAAATTCTTAAATGTTTCGATAGGATTTCATAGCAAATTTGTTACAGTTTCCGAAACTGCCTCTAAATTTCCTGTAAGAACATTGGTTGCTGACATATCGATGGTTGAAGGCAAAAGGATCCCTTTTCGTTTAATATTATCGGCTATCCCCGCGAAAAATGGTCGTAGATACAATCTAAAAAAAGGAAATTGAAGCTGAATAAACAGGCTATTCGGTTCATATAATGGTTCAACCCGAAATAATTTCTCCGAACTCGTGGAGTAAAAAGAAAGAAGGGCAAATTTTGTAAAAAAAAAAATTCCCGCGCTATTTCTTTGGATTTCTTGGAAAACATGGCTCCTAAAAATTTTTGGCCAAAAGGATGAGATATTGAGCAATTAGTAAAATAACAACTGAAAAATTTGGGGAATTTCGAAAGTGAGAAAGTGAGAAAAGAACCTGAGAACTTAAGCAATAGAGATATAGAGCTCGAACGATGAGAGTATGAAAAAATTATAATGAATGTTAGAAATTGAGAGAATGAAAATTTGTGAAACTGTAAAATTGATAAACTAAGAATTCATGAAATGGGAGTCTCTAGGACAAATAAAACCGTAAGAAACTTTGGAATTGAGAGCTAAAGAACTTGGGAAATTAGAAAATTAAGTAAAAGAATTTTCGAAGCTAAGAGACTGGGAATCCAACAAAGTGGAAAATGGGGGAATTGGGAAAGCGACTATCTGACACCATGAAATCCTAAGAAACTGCTTCCGAAATTGGGAATATCTGAAATTGAAAAACATGGAATTGCCAAATTTGGACCATAGACTTGATTAAGAAATTCAAATTGAGATATTGAAACAAGGAAAAATTGGAAAACTAGATGACACTGCGAAATTGAAATATTGAAAAAATGTACTCCATGGTACTGTGAGATTAAAAGAATGTGAGACACTAAAAAATTGAGATTGAGAAATTTGGACCTACACGATTCGAGAAGCCGAAACACAAAACAAAATAAGAAACTGAGAGAATGGAATACCTAACAATTGAACATATGAAAATTTAAGAAATACAAATTGAGATACTGAGACAATTGGGAAACTGAAAGGCACTGCGAAATTGACTAACTAGAAGTTTGAGACAATGAAAATACTGAATAATATACACTTCCCTGATGTTTAGACAGAGTAACAATTAAGTCAACAAACAGAAGGCGCAAAAACAAAAAGTCGAGCATTTGCAGTTTAACAAAATAAACGACAATACAATATTGCGACAAAAGAAATAGCGTGTTAACCCAGTGCTCTCCTCATGCAGGATGGACTGATAACACTACGAAACTAATCGCCTACTAACTCAGATTGATAACGGAGATAACTGCGGTAGAGACTCAGGAATAGAGTGCAATGAACACACACAAAGACTTAACTATAATTCTGTTGACATAAGGGATCCACGATCCCTGGTGCTCGTCAACAAGTTATTACAATTTACAAATTGTTTCAAGATTACTAATTAGTGTTATATTCTTTTCACACTATTGTCACTGAATTAATTTTTTCGTTTTTTCCAAGAATTAGGGCAGTTGAATGTAATTGCTTTTTAATGTGTAATATATGTATAGAATTTTAACTTGTTAGAGAACCCCTGAAGAAGTTGACAAAAAAATGGTCAACGAAACGTCGGAAATTTAACCTAGTTTCTTTTACTTCTTGTACTAATCTCTGGAAAAACAAAAAAATAATTACTAGTTAGGTTAGGTACTAATGAACCAAGAATGGTTGAGGTAACGCTGGACAGTCGTGACTTTCTGGTTACAACGGAGGAGCTACATCTACGGTCCGGCTGACACTCGAGACGGACGCCTGAGACCTCCCAACCTGGTGGTGTTCAGATTACAGCTACTACGCCTCACAGCCCTACCAGTTTTCTTACACCCCAGACTGTTTTCCCCACGCCGAATAGAACGTGACATCCGCACGACCCTTGTGCTAGGTTCTTCTTGAACGCACCCGCAGTGACACGGAGACCTCAAATAAGTACTAAAAAAAAATTGATAATGTGAAAATCTAAATACCATTAAATCTGATAAACAGAGACATTGATTACTTAGAGAGCTATCAAACTACACGATATGATAACCAAAAAGAACTTAAGGAAATGAGACCTTCAAAAACACCCGGGAATCTGAGAAACACTGAGAAGCTAGGAAAATAAGAAATGAAGAAACTGAGAATCTGAGTAATTCGTGTCGTGTTTGTGGTTGTGTTTTTGTTATTAAAAAAACAACGTCAAACATGGTGGAGGCGATGATTCAACTTTAATATTCCTAATAAATTCAAAAGTTCCCTTGGACTGTTTATTTTGCCGAATTCGAGTCTTCTTGACATTAATTTATCAGATACACATCCATTGAGAGTGTAAGGAGTGTCTTTTTAATATATCAAAATTTTGACAAAAGTGGTCCTGAACTTGACCGATTCAGAGAATCTCAAATAGTGAAAAAATTACATTATTGAAAATACTGTGAAATTGACAAATTAAGATAATGTGTGACACTTAAAATATGAAACACTGAAGAACTGAAAATCCCAAAGAACGAAGCGAGAGAAACCTACGGAACTAAGAGGCCATATTCAATTTCAGATATTGATACATGTAAAAAATTAGAAACTGAAAGGCATCGCAAGATTGGGGAAGTGGTATACAAAGTGTTACAAAATGATTTTCATCTAGTCGCCTGTGCATTTTCCACGTAACATAAAAAATGCAGCTTTACAAAAATAGTTATACTTTTTATATAACCTCAAAATTATTACAAATGTTATGTGACAAAGTTACTTAAAAAAATCCAAGAGACGAGTGTCGGAAATGAGGTTCGACGCTCTGAAGCGTCTAGCCGGCCGCTGTCCCACTGTTCGACAAGGTCAAGCTCCCTACGTCCAAATCGGCATCTTTAACAGCCTCTTAAAAATACTTTGTGACTTCCGATCGGGATAAAACTTTCACCGTTGTGACCGGAAAAATAGCACCCAGCTTACGCAACTTTCCGGAAGTCGTTACGACCGCCCCAAGCCATCGCCCTTGTCACCGCACCGAATCATTAAAGTGTCGAGGAAAATGCTTCCCTTTATCGGATTGGAATGGGATTTACATCGTTTTGGTCAGCAAGGAAGCGCACTCCGGACCTCGCCGCTCCGGAAACGCTACCGTGCCTGGAGCCGCTGCCGTTCCATCCGGAAGAGAATGCTGTGATAAGACTTTCTCCCTACTACATTGCAACAGGCCGCGCGCGTCTGCTAACGTCATCGTCTCCCCTCCAGCGTGTCCATAAAAGAAGGTCGGCTCATTGCAAAAATTCGCCCTCGCCCCTGAAAAGTGTCGTGACAGCGCACTCGTTTGAAATATACTATTAATAGAGACTTTTTTACATTGGAGTTACGGAATATTATTTGATGTATGATCTTGATGTATTTCTGTAATAACTAGTTTTACTTGCGGTTACATTTTCTGCTTTCCTGTCATCGCGGACTTTTTATAGGCATTTTATAGCTCTACAACTTTTCTATATAAAGCATTCGTATATCTCTTATCGTTAAGGCAGCGCTCATCACTCAATAGTATATTGTATAACAAGTGTTGAAAATGAAAGATTATACACAAGTTAGCAGAATTGAACTACGAGCCATAGGCGAGTGGCTTAAGCAAATGAGTGTGAAATCATCAATTTGTGTTGTACACTACACTTTTTCTACGACTGCATCAAATACACAGAAAAACAAGAAAAAACAAATGATTTTATTTTTATTTATTTTATAACGTTTTATAATATATTTATTATTATCTGCTTATTTAAAATTATAATTTATTGTTATATTGAAACAATTTTCCAATTTAATTCCAGGCGTTTCAATTTTTTTAAATATAGTTTCTGTCAATGAAAAGCTTGTGGAACATGAGGGAAGTTCATTTTCTGCCAAGATCATTGAATTTTCACTGGCAGGTTCAACTGATGCAAAAATTTTATTCGACATTTGTATTGTGTTTTAGATGCAATCCTCTATGCATCCTTCGGCAACAACACTGGAATGCCAACCTCCATGGCGTTTGAGGGTTAGCAAAGCGCCACCTGTGTTTACCAGTAGTGTAGCCGATGACCGACGAAAGCAATGGCCTGTAAACTGTCCAGGGTTTGGGAGCTTTAAATAGACAACTATGTCTGTTGCCATACTTCCTATTTTTTTATACCCACAGCCTGCTTGGAACATTTACCATTTTTATAATTTAGAAGATTAGCATATTTTTTCAAAATCTGGTAAAAAGTTTCTGTAACGGTGAATGGTCTAGGTATCTTATTTTTTGTGTGTTCACCGCAATACTGGTGTTTTTTACACACTTTTCACAGCAGTCGTAGAAAAACGTTTTTTCGTCGCCTTACTTTGCAAAAGTGATCTCTATGAAAAGTCATTTTATTTTAACGGGATAATATACAGCCTATGTCCACCCTGAAGATCCATTCTACATACTTGTGAAAGAATTTTTGAAATCGGATAAGTGAAAGTTTCGGAAACTACTTAGACACGAGCTCCTCGGCCACACACACACTTCTCGGATTTACTCCTATATCGCAGCTATCAAAACACAATTATGTAATTTTCGTCAAGAGCTAAATGTAGAAAAATATCCCAGAAAAGCAACGTATTTCCTGATTTGAGAACACCGTTAAGGAGCCAAGGAGATCGTTGGTAGTCCGTCCCGGACGCAATTTGACTTTTAATGAAAAAAACAATTTTCCGGCCCCGCCGACAAAAACAATAAATGGAAGTTATGTTGAATCCAACTATTCCCCTTTCTTGTTAGAACTCTCGTTTTTGTCTCATAAAAATGCTACTGTGGGAAACGTGACATCCTTCGACGCTTCTAATACGGTCCCAAATTGAGCGAGGAAATTAATTGGTACGTTAGATCGAGCCGAGCCGAGCCGCTGAATTTCCAGCTTTAAAATGATTCTCGTATTAAATTAAAGATTTTAGGCTGGGGCTCACGGAGGGCTTAATTTCATCGACGAATCATAAAAAAGTGTCAGGGGAACTTGTAGATGTACAAAACATAATGCGAAATATTACCGTAACGTTGCCTGACATCATCTTTTTGTACGTGTGCGACCGTCGTATAGACTGTGTCATACTCCAGCCTATATCTTTCGACGCAACCGAACCTTCTAGACTGATGACATCATCCTATCTGAACATTTGTCCCGACATAGATGCCATCATCCGATGTGAATACTTGATGCGACTTTCGGTCCTAACGATGCAAAATCTACTAATATTATATTAATTAATAGTGAGAAGCTAAAGTCACAGATTATTAATAATTTTTTATTTGGTTTACAGAAAAAAACAATATTGTGATGCAACATGACAAGATCCTACGAAAATCTTTGCGGATGAGCAGAGGTGTACAATATAATTATTGAATAATAATTATAAAATAGCATTCTACTTTTGATTAATTAAGCGGGATAATATCTTCGTGTAGCTGAAGGATTCCTAAGAAGGGATATGATTTTAAAAAATGGTATAATGCGATACTCCAAACTGATTTGCTAACCTTCGGTGGGCGGTTTTCACCATTTTGGAAAATAAAGACAAATTAGGCACACGGCGATTTGAGAAGCGTTGCAGATAAAGTCTTTGTGCTTTGGCGAAAGTTAAAAACGAAAGGGAAATACAATAACACATTATCGGCGGACAGCCCCTGTGTCGACAAACTGATTTCAGGTGTAAACTGCATGGGACTTTGAATGTTGGTAAACAGGCCGAATCCATACAAAAACAATTAATTCTCAGGTCAAGTTAAAATAAATACCCATATGCGGCTCTTGAATTTGTGGAGGGGGAAAATGCTAAAAAAATGTGATTATTCGGAAAAGTCGAATATAGAAAAGTTATTAGATTCGATGAGTTCTGCTACTGGTTAAACTTAATGTATCTAAGTAGTCATTTCTGGGACAACCTGTATATATATTTATTAACCAGTAGATAATCAGCAAACCTAATTCGATAGTTGGCTAGTTATTTAACTATGTACTATTTTAGTAAAAAAAAATGTCTGTTGAAATAAGTAAACCTTTAGTTAGTTTATATGTCTGTACTTTAGTTTGTACTTTAGTCGAAACTGTGATACTGTTTTATTAGAGTTCAAGGTTGCTAAAAAATTATGCTAATAATAATCGAAAGAAGAAATCGTAAAAATGTATAGTTTTTCTTATTTAACATTACACTGACACTGTTGAATTATATACCGGTGTTATACAAAACAAAAGAGTGGGATTCCTGTATTACCTAGCTGAAGGTAAACACGCGGTAGAGAGGTTAAGTAGCGAAAAATAGAGAATTAGAAGGTGATATAAAGAAAAAATTAGAGAAGACATTGAAAAAAGCGAGAAGAGATATTAGAGATAACGACATCTAGGAGGCGCCACAGGAAGCGGATGAACAAAGACGATAGAAACCGCTCGCTCAGTCAGGGACTCTTACCTGGAGGAAAGGAAAAGAAAGAGAAAAGGGGAGGGTAGAACAGAAAAACAAAAAGAGGAGGAAGAGAATTTTTTTTTTAAAAAGTAAAAAGACGGCGAGGTCTCCTGGAGTAAAGACAACATAGAAGATATCAGAGAAAGAGAAGGAAACGGACACAGAGATGGAGAAAAAAATATTGGAGCTGTTGCAAGAGTTGAAGTAGGAGATGAAAGAAATAAGACGATAAAACAAGAAACTCAAGAGAGGCAGAGGGAAGAGTTTAAAGAGAAGGAGAAGAGATAGGAAGGAGAGAGAGACTGGTGGAAGGAGAGAGTGGAAAAACTGGAAGAGAGAATGGAAATTGAAGAGAGAAGAAAGAGGAAGAACAACATCGTGGTAACAGGATGGAACGGGGAAAGAACAAGTCATGTAAAAAAAGAGGATGTAGAGAAGTTTTTGAAGGAAAATGTAGAGGATAGTAAAGTAAAAGATTGTTACAAGATTAACAAGGATCAAGTATTGGTGGAGATGGAGGGATGGGGTTAGAAGGAAAGAATAATGAAGCACAAAGGAAAATTGAGGGAGAAGAGGGAAACAAGGGTAATATACATAGACAACGACCTAACAAAGAAAGAAAGAGATTTACAGAAGAAACTAAGAAGTATGGCGAAAGAAAAAAGGGAAGAAGGGAAAGAAGTAAGAGTGGGATACAGGAAATTAATAGTGGACGGGGAGCAATGGAGATGGAATGAAAAGTGAGAGAGACTAGAGATTTTCCAATAAGAAGAAGAAGGGGAGGAGGGAAAAAGGGGGACAACGGCAAAGTAAAAAGGACAATGAAACGGGAAAAAAGAAACAAAGAAGGAAGTAGGAGGGAAACTAAGGAAGGAAGGGGGAAATCAGAGAAGGTAACGAGAAAAACAGGGGTGAGAGCACTATTTTGGAATGTAGCGGGATTAGGGAAAAAAGAAGAAGATTTTTGGGACTATGTGAAGGAGTTCGATATTGTTGGATTAACAGAAACATGGTCAGAAAGCTGGGAAAAAATAGAAAAACTGTTACCAAAGGAGTTTAAGTGGGAATGGCAAGGGGCGAGAAGGGGAAAGAAAAAAGGAAAAGCAGCAGGGGGAATAATAACGGGGGTAAAAAAATAAATAAAATAGAATACTAAAAAGAAGGGAGAAGAGGAAGGTCACATGGTGAGAAACGTTAAAATAGACAGTAAATGGTAGAAAATAGTGACAGTGTACAGTAAAGAGATGAAAGAAACAATAAGCAAGATTGAAGAAACTTTAAAAGACAACAGGGAAGAATGTCTGCTTCTGGGAGGGGATTTTAACGGGAGAGTTGGGGAAAGAGGAGCCAGGGATTGGGAAGAAGAGAGAGGAGAGGAAAAAAGAAAATTCAAAGACAAGAAAGAAAACGCGGAAGGGAAGAAGTTGATGGAATGGATAGAAGAAAAAGGATGGGAAGTGCTGAATGGAAACAAACAAGAGGACGAAGAAGGAGAATGGACCTACATAGGCGGTAGAGGGGAGACGGCGATAGACTACGGAACAGTAAACGAAGAAGCATGGGAAGAAGTCAAAGAATTCAGAATAGGGGAAAGAGTAGAGTCAGACCATCTGCCTATAGAGATAAGTATAGGAAGGAGGAGAGAGAAGAGAGGAGGAGAAGAAAAAATAGAGGAAATGCGGAAGACGATAAGTAAAGTATGGGACGAGCAAGGGGTGGAAGAGTATAAGAGAAGACTGGAAAAAGCAAGATTTAATGAACAAGAAGTAGGAAAAATGGAGAAAGAATTGGTAGAAATATTGGAAAAAGCAGCGACAAAAAGAGAAATAACAGTAAGAGGTGGAGGAACAAAAAGAAAGAATAAATGGTGGGACAAAGAATGTGAGCAACGTAAAGAGGAAGCAATAAAAGAACTAAGAAAGTGGAGAAAGACTAAAGGGAACAGAAGTGGCTTTTTAGAAGCGAAAAGAAGATACAGAGAGACATGCAGGGAGAAGAAGAGGCAGAAGAAGGAGAGAGATAGGAGGAAGAGATAAAAGCATTAAGAACAGAGAAGGAGGTATGGAACTATATTAATAGAGAGAGAAAGAAAAAAGAAAATGGGAGCGAGGAGATAACGATGAATGAGTGGGAGGAGTACTTCATCAAATTACAATGGGAGAGGTGGAGAGGCATGTGAAGAAACTGAGGAAAGGGAAGGCACCAGAGAGGGATAGAATACAGAATGAGTCGTGGATGTATGGGACGAGAAGAGTGCTAGAGAGGCTGGTGGAAGTAATGAATGGGGTGTGGTGAGGAGAAGGATTCCCGGTAGGGTAGAGAGAGGGGGTAATTTACCCCATTTACAAAAAAGGGGAGAAAAATAAAGTAGAAAATTACCGAGGGATAACTCTCCTAAACACAGGGTACAAGTTGTATGCATCAATTCTGAATGAAAGGATGAGCAGAGAGATAGAGGAAAAGGGAGCATTACGAGACAGCCAAGCAGGATTTAGAGAAGGGGAGGGGAACTATGGATAATGTATACATCCTGGACCATTTGACGAAGAGTGAGTTAAAGAACAAAGGGGGGAGGGTGTATGGATTATTCGTAGACTTCAAGGCGGCTTTTGACAAGGTGGACAGATAGAGGATGTTTGAGGGCCCGAGGGAGAAAGGGGTAAATGAATGGTAATGCTGGTAAGAAAGGTGGAGGAGATATATGAGAAGACAAAAAGTAAAGTGAAGGTCCGGGGGAGGGAAAGTGAATGGTTTGTGACAACAAAGGGAGTGAGGGCAGGGGAGGTGTGTAGTAGGTAGAAAAAAAGTGTGGAGCCTGGCGTTTGCGGATGATGTGGTAATGGTGGCAAAGCGTGAAAAAGAAATGAAGGAAATGATAAAGAGTTTAGGAAAATATGTGAAGAAGAAAATACTAGAAGTGAATTTAGAGAAAACAAAATGCTGGTGTTCAATAAGAGAAAGAGGAAGAACGAAGAGAGTGATTGGAGGTGGGAGGGAGATATAATAGAACAACTAAAAGAATTCAAATACTTGGGGTATGTGTTCAATGAAAGAGCCACAGATAAGGTACATATTAGAGAACTGGCAAGAAAAGCGAACAAGGTGATAGGATGTGTATGGGGAATAGGAGAGAGAAGGTGGGGAAGCGATTTTATGAGGAGAAGGATGATACTTGAAAGTCTTATTGAAAGCGTGTTGTTGTACGGAGCAGAGGTATGGGGATGGAAAGAACAAGAGGAGATAGAGAGGGTGCAAGAGAAATATCTGAGGTGGGTGCTAGGGGTGGAGAGAGAAACGCCAGGGTACATAGTGAGAGAAGAATGCAAGTGCAATAGGTTGAGAGTGAAAGCGGGAAAAATAGCGGTCAAGTTCGAAGACAGGATGGAAGGGAGGAAAGAATGTAGGATACTAAAGGAGTGCTGGAGAGAAAAAAAGAAGAACCCAGAGGAGAATGATAGGGAGAATTACTACAGGAGGAATGGGTATGCAAGTAAAGAAATAGAGAGACTGAGAGAAAGAGGCGTGTGGATGAATGTAGAACTAAGTGAAAGAGATAAGTATACGGATAGACAAGAGAGGAGAAAAAGAATTAGAGAATCCAGATACAACGGGAAGTACGGAAGATGCATGATCGAGGAAGTACCGAAGTATTTGGGGAGGGAGAGCGAGAAAGAAAGAAAGATGATGGCGAGGTTTAGGTGCGGAAATGAAGAGAGGGAAAGTAGGTATTGGGCAGAAGATGGAGGAAGAATGTGTAGAATGTGCTATGAGGAAAGAGAGACGATTGAGGAAAGAAAGAGAGGAAATACTGAATGTAGATGGAAGGGAAATTAAATTAATTAAAATTAAAATAAAATTTTTGCAAATTTTTTTGAATCTGTTTATATTAATCATCCACCGGCAAAAAAATTTTCAAGTAGGATCGAGCCTAAGACAAGTATCACTAATGTGTTGATAAATTCTGACAATGTTTTTAAGAAACTTGTAAATCTAAAGAGTAATCCTAGCCCGGGGCCAGATGGCATACCTTGTTATTTTCTCAAACTCTGTAGTCCTAGCTTAGCTGTTCCTTTGTCAAAATTATATAACATTTCGTTAAAATTTGGACATTTTCCCAAAGTTTGGAAACATGCAGATATAATTCCATTACATAAAACAGGCGACAAAAGTAACATATCAAATTATCGCCCGATTTCCAAACTTTGTGAGATTAGTAAAATATTCGAATCCATTATTCAAGAAGCGCTGTTTGATACATTTAAGAATATTATTATTGAGCAGCAACATGGCTTTTACCGTGGGAGGAGTACTGAAACAAATCTCCTTGTTTACACCAATTTCATAAGTAAGGTTCTAGAAGGAGGAGGTCGTGTTGACTCTATTCATACTGATTTTAAAAAGGCGTTCGATCAAGTGGATCATGATATATTATTAAAAAAACTGGACTTGTATGGAATTGGTGGAAATCTTCTTGCATGGTTAGAATCGTATCTTAAAAATAGGAGTCAGACTGTTAAAATTAAAGATATTAGATCATTTGAGATATTGGTGAAATCAGGGGTGCTGCAAGGTAGTCATTTATGACCACTATTGTTTTCTTTATTCATTAATGATTTACCTACGTACTTTAGTAATGCAAATTTTTTGTTTTTTGCTGATGATCTTAAAATGTACCTTGATGTCACTGACGGGTCAAATGCTTCAAACGGTCTTCAGAATGACTTGAAGGCTCTCGGTGTTTGGTGTGATAGAAATCATATGTCACTCAATGTACAAAAATGTAAAGTGATAACCTTCACGAGAAGTAAAATACGCATAAACAAGGAATACAAAATAAATAATTGTGTGTTGGAACAAGTTGAGGTAATAAGGGATCTTGGTGTTTTACTGGATACAGAGCTTCGATTTCATTATCATATTGACGAGATAGTAAACAAGTGTATGAGATTGACGGGTTTTATAAAGAGGGAAACACGTGACTTCAACAATGTTCTATGTATAATATCTTTATTTATCTCCCTTGTTCGAACAATATTAGAGTATTGTAGTATTATCTGGAATCCATCTTATAGGCTGCATATAGATCGGATCGAGCGAGTTGAAAGAAAAATAGTTAACTATGTTCTTTTTAAATGTAAAATAAATAAAAGTAAAATAATGTAATGAAGGTCTAGAACTAGTTGGGTTCAAATCATTAGAGCAAAGGCGGATTAACCGATTTATTTTTTTTACGCAAAAACTTTTAAATGGTAAGGTTGATTGTGGGAAAATCCTTTCCTATATAAATTTTCTGGTTCCATCTCATCATACAAGAGGAAAATCAACCTTCTATTTAAATTACCATCGAACAAATTACGGACTAAACACGCCATTAAACAACTTGTTAAAATTTTCAAATACTGTCTCTGAAACCCACGACTTTTTTTTGCACAATAGCCAAAATTTATTAAATAGGTTATTAAAAATTTAATTTTACTAATTTAAGTTTTGCTTTTGTAAAATGGATTATATATTTTTTTTTATGTTTTCTTTTTCTATTTCATGTTCTTTTATATGGTTTGTTATATTGTTATATATAATTAAGTTGTATCATTTGGGCATAATGCCTGTAGATACTGATATTTAAATAAATAAATAAATAAATAAATGGATGAAAGAGGTATGGAAGAGGAGGGAGAAGGGAGAAGAGGAAAGGGGAGGGGAGAAGAAATAGAGATTTTTTTTATTATTATTATAATTGTTAAGTTTACTAGTATATGTATAGGAATCAGAAAGCCCGTAGGGCAAATAAAGATTATTATATTACAAAACAAAAGAGTCGACTAAAAAAATCTTCAAGCATGGGACGTATGTCCCTCAGAGAGACGACATCGATAAATGACCCGCTTCTTCATTTAAGTATATTGTTCTGGAACCAATCGCGGTTAGCCATCAGCGTAGTGAGGATGTCTTGAACGTCGAAGTTCACCACTTCCTCTAATATCTCCCACAGCGGTTTAACGATGGTATCGATAAACTCTACCTGCGACTTCTCCACAGTGGCGGAGTACCGGTCACAGCTGATTTCCATATTGGCCTCGCGTTCCTTGTCCCCCTGCAGAAAGTATTCCTCCACCAGCAGCTGCACCCATCGTTTGTACAGGTCCAGGGGCTTAGTAGGAGCGCTCAGATCTGCGCAGTGCACCAGACTCTCCAGTACTTGGACGCGGTCGGTGTAGTCGTCGAGTAATACGCCCGACCCGGATGTGTTCTTAGTCTCCACCATGTCCCGCAGGTTCACCAGCAGATCGTCGTGCTTCGAAATGTCGGTGCTCAGCACGATGCGGATTACCAGCTTGCGCAGCGTCTGCCACTGCTTCTTGTTCATATTAATAAAAATGTCGCAACCGTCGTTCCGGAGCAGTTTGAACGCCACGGCGAGGTGGTGGTTCTCCAACACGGCCTTGTCATTATACAGGAGTGCCAGATTAGAGCTGGATTTGATGAGGAAGTTGTTTGTGACGCCTGGGTGGTCCACGTCGTGAATACAGGCGGCGAAGAGCGTGGCGGTCACCTCCAGCGGGGTGAACACTGACTCCAAGGTGGGTGTGTTGAGCAACACGTGTACGCTCTGTGTAACGTCAGCCGCGTGCAGGGAATTGTGAAACGGGTTATCCTCAACGTAGTGGTCCTCCAGCACCGTCATGAACGAGAGGAACGTCTTGGACGGAATTGTCATGGTTTTGAGAAGGCCCCGCTTGGTGAAGATAGTGTACGCTACGCATGTCAGAGGTCGGTGGTTGCTCAGTTCACCGATGCGGAAGATGTCGATGCCCCAACGGTCGACCTCAGCCAACGACTGTCCGAGCTCCTCCTCGCGGGGGGTCTCCACTCCGTGCAGGGGCAGGCGCTGGCACGACGGATCCGACATTTCCGCGCCATCAATGGGGCACAACGGAGTGTCCAACTCTTGGTGTTCATCTGGAAAACAATAACAGTTTCAGTGACGCGATTATCTGTACAAATTGGGCATTTCCAGAGATTTGACTGTTGTGGTGTAGGTGTTTCAACAAGTACAACCACTTTTAAGAGAAAAGACAATAGGAAGTCTTTTGTTTATTAATTCACTGATTGACGACAACGTTTATTGAGCTCAGTAATGTAAAATGGAGCCACTTCTTCATTTGCAATAAACACTAAGGCACTGTCCAACCCGCACATACCAGGGAAAGTTGACAGGCACCTATATATCTCCGAGGAATGCAACAGCTCCTTATCCAACTTCCGTTGCAACTGCAAACAAATATACACTGTTAGAACAAATAAAGGCAAAAAAATATACTTATTATAAACTTATAGTTTGGGGGATTTCAGCGTTTTGGTAAAAAACTAGTATTTGGAAATAGCATTGCAATCTTTTGTTGAGTCCACAACTATTAAGAAGAGCTTCAATTGATTCCAATTGTTAGTAAATAAAGGTCCAGAAACTCCTCCATTTTAGAACATAACAATTATTTAGAAAATTCGGCACAACGCGAAGCCACTGTTGCCCCAATTCTTATAATGAATAACTGCAACTGTTATTTTTCCCACTACATAGTTTTTCCGTACAAAAAAAAACTGATAAGTACTGATAACGTTTGCTTTCATGCCGAGTAAATGTCTCAAAAATTGGGGCAAATTGCTCTTACCTTAATCTTGTCAGAAGCTGTAGAGACCGTTGGACTTACAGAGGAATTCATGGTAACAAATAACGGTTGACCACCGTTTTTGCTTAATTTTTTCGCACCAAGCTCACTCGATTTGTGGGAAAATACTCAGTTTATGTCTCATCACCACTTAGGCGGCTCTCGTCACTCTCAACCTGACACACATGGATATGTTATCAGATAAGAATGTCGCATTGAATTTTTTTTTTTAAACTTAAAATATTGTTCTAAAAAGCAATAATAAAAATTACAAATAATTTTAATAATAATCTTGTTTAGGGTTTATATTGTTCTGATAGCTCTTTTCTGTTTTTATCTCTCTTTCTTATACCGATAATCTTAAACTCTATAGGGTGTCCAATTTGGAGGTAGAGATCAGATTTTTATTTTGCAAATATATCCAACAATATGTAAGCCGTTGCATCAATGTTTAATTTTTTCTCAAAATTCAGCGATAATAATTAAAAGGATTAATATTGGCCACCATTGGATTCGATCCCTTTGGACTTCATCTTTTGGTTCTAGGTTGATGAAGGAGAAGGTTATTAGATTATTGAGCTCAAAGGAATGGATACGCATTTTCCGTTGAGATTACAACGAATTAACAAACACATTTATCTTGATTTAATTTATTTATAATTTATTGATAACCTACATGTTTATTATAAATTTAGGTTAGTCGAATCTTATCTGCAAATCTCCATTCTTTCCAATAACTAATTCTATGACGACACGCAGTTGCTGGAAGTAGTAATGATAAGGTTAGAAATTAATTATTGTGCGATGAGTTCTGATATAGCTATATACAAAGTGTTTTAAAGAAGAAAAAACAACACCGCCCAAGCAATCCCAACAAGTGTAATAAACGTGTAATTTCCTCAGAAAAAAGTATACCGTTGATGATAAACGTTGATTATTTAGCGGATTGTCCGCGACGCAAATGACTGTCGAATCTACCATATGCGTAAAAATATGGGCAGCCAAATATCTTGTTCAAACGTATGGGGGATACGTTTACCAATTGTTTTTAAAATTTGCGCAGAAAACGTTCGGCAGTAACGTTTATAATACGTTTATGATATGCGCATTTTAGGAATATGTAATAAATTGTAATAAAAGATACATACTGGGGTCCCAGAGGTGTGTGGTCCATCATTTGCGCCCTTATATTGGTGTGTTTAATACACATAGTTTGGGTCTAAAAAAAATTATTGACAGAAAAGTATTGAGTTATCTCTTTTGGAATGGTCTCTGCAAATTAAAAAAAAAAACAATAATTTTGACCTAAAATTCTTCATAACTCAATAATAAACTTCTAGTACCTTATATAATATATTTTATCATATATCATCATTTTTCTCATCATTAAGTGCTCTTCCAATTCACCAATATACAAGGCATTCTGTACCCCGGGAAAACCCCGTTTTGATATCTTTCAAAATAAGAGCGTTAATGGTGGTCCACACACTTCTAGGGCACCCCGTATATGCCAAACGTTTACACAAATATATTGTATTGTACCAAGCTATATATAGTAGGTATGTGTATATTTAACATTTCTAATAAGCGTTTATTACACATATTTGATACACCTTTATCTAACGTTTTATAATAACTTGATTCACTCACTACACAAATTGTCCTAGTATTAAGGAAGAAGCTTTCAATTTCTTCCCTCTGTATAACATGATTTTTTCCTAAAAGAAACTTTTGACTTAACAGCATATAATGTTATCCAATATTGGGAGAAAATTTCTGTAAGAAATTTTATATTTATGAAATAAAAAGGCGCCCTACAAGGAAAAAGAACGATCAGAATTGGGAATTAACAAAACAAGCTGAAATGGTAGATACCGTTGTCCGCGCTGATGACAGTAATTTCAAGCCGTGCCAATCGCTCAAAACCTTGCTTTTGGAAAACACACAAAATGTCGCTAGATGCCACCACCTCGCGCATTAGAGTAAACTGTAATTGTGTTACAGAATGAAAAATTAAAAGGCCGTGGAACAAATTAATTCCAATCTCAAAATTAAATGTGCTTTTTTTTCAAAACCAGATATTATTTAGAATAATAATACAAATATTACCTCATCTTTATTAAACATTTTTTGTCCCTAGTTTTAAATATTTTTTTTTGCTGTCATCTGATGAACGGCAGTCTAAAAGGCAAAAAGCACCCAGAAGGAATATAGAACACTGGTTTTATTAAATTTTATCAAATTACCGATAATTTGATTGAAGTTCTTATTTTATTTACGTTATTTTGACAATTTTGACAACGGTTGACAGTTATTCGAGTTTCATGCCTCCTTATTACAGTTTCCATTAAGTCGCGATCCAAGTCCCTCTGGTGGCGATTTTATCTCTATCGGTACGACTTTGTATTACTATCAATTATAAACTAAGGAGTATGAAAGAAATTGGTAAGATGAATTAATGATATTGTAGCCTGGTTAAAATATTTAAAAGCGAACATTTAGACGATTTGAAACAAACTTAATGCACAACGTATTAGTTTCCAAGACTAAAACTTATGTTGAATTAAGTTCTACTTAAAATGCAATTAAAATAAACGTTTCTTCAGTGGACGTAAAATACAACAGGTTAAATATGCTCTAACATCTACCATAAATCAACGGTGATTTAAACTGCGCTTAAAATATACGTTTTTTCAATTGATGTTAAATACGACAGCACAAAAATATACTTTCAAGTCTATCCCAAATCAACGTTATTTTAAAATGCCTTTAAATGAAGTAAAGAAACATTAATACAAGTTTTTTTCATTTCATCAGAAATATGTATATACACATAATTTAATAAACGTATATATAAAACTAGTGGAATGTTTTATACATACGTTTATTAAATTATGTGTATATACATATTTCTGATTAAATGAAAAAAAAACATGTATTAATAATGATGAACTATTTATACGTTTATTAAACGTGTGGTTTAAACGTTTTAAAACGGTTTCAGTCAACATTAAAAAAAGGTTATAGAAAATTATAAATAAATTAATATCGTTTAACATATACGTCAAATATAAGGTTCTTTAATGTCAATCAAAAGAAAATGGATGTAGCCCATGCTTTGTTGTCATTATGATTGACTTTTTAAAATTGAAATCTAAAAATTTGTCACTGTTAGTGTTTTCATGCGAGTGAGTCAGTGTCAAAATGACTGGCTTTGAAATAGTAGAAAGTTAGGTTACGAATAGTAAGGGTCGCCTTACATCTTATGACAATAAATTATAAGTGACGGCCAAAATTCCGTGTCCGTAACTGTACAACGTAAAATTTATAAAAGGTTTACAATAAACGTTTGCGGAATATATACCTTGCCAAAAATAATTTCGTATAATAAACGTTTTTTTCTACCAGCTAATGTTGCTTGGGCGTGATTCAGCCCAGATCTATTTACTCTCACTACGGTTTTCAGTGCGATTGTGTGCGGGTGTTGTAAAATCGGTCCCAAGATGACTCGTAATTTGGAACGAAAATCCGTAGAAACTAAAAAAAAAAAATAAGAAAATTGGAAGAGTCCCTAAACATATACATTGTTTATTCCTCTCTACATCCTCTCTGGAAGTCTCTTACCCTGGTTGCAGGAGTCTTATCAGAGAAAGTTATAAGATGCGGGGCATTCAAGATTCTTCCCTAGACACTGAGATATCCCCAAGAATATGACACCTAAGGCACAGGAGAACTTCGACTTGCCTATCCGGCAAGGTTCTCGCTGGGCAACGACTCCGAAGTTAGCAACATCCTGCAGTGATTGGCAACGCGCTGAATCTGGCGTGGCTAGAAGAACGGTTGGCGTCCTTGGTGGGGAGAACATTAAGGACCGGCGTCCATTACATTAATTTTCAGACTTTAACGTTAGAAGTAACCGTAAATTTTTTGTTTTTATCTGATTTTCTTCCACTATGAGTTCTCCTGTTTTTAAAGTTCAGTGTGCTCTATGTTTAAATTGCATTGTCGAAATTTCACGTTACCAGAAGGGTCGGTTGAATTTAAATTAAAAATCGCGTGTGTGGTGCCGCCCGACGTATTCACATGTAATAATTTTATGCCATCTATTTAAAAAAAAAAATGATTATTTTGACCTAAAATTCTTCATAACTCAATATTAAACTTAGTACCTTATATACCGTTTTGCTCAGCATTAATTGTTCTTTTAATTGACCAATTAATATACAGGGCATTCCATTAAAAAAAAACATAACTTTGGTATTTGTATCAGTAATATTACAACACTCTGTATATGATTTATAATACTTTTAAATTGTGAAGGTATCCTGTGGCTCTCGTTCCCCGAAAACCCCGTTTTGATATCTTTCGAAATAAGGGCGTAAATGGTCGTACACACACCTCAAGGGCACCCCGTACATGCCAAACGTTTACACAAATATATTGTATTGTGCCAAGCTATATATAGTAGGTATGTGTATATTTAACATTTCTAATAAACGTTTATTACACATATTTGATACACCTCTATCTAACGTTTTATAATAACTTGATTCACTCACTACACAAATTGTCCTAGTATTAAGGAAGAAGCTTTCAATTTCGTCCCCCTGTATAACATGATTTTTCCTAAAAGAAACTTTTGACTTACCAGCATATAATGTTATCCATTATCGGGAGAAGATTTCTGTAAGATATTTTATGTTTCAGAAATAAAAAGGAAAAAGAACGATCAAAATTGAGAATTATCAAAATAAGCTGAAATGGTAAATACAATAATTGTCCGCGCTGATGACAGTAATATCAAGTCGTGCCAATCGCTCAAAACCTTGCGTTTGGAAAACAGACAAAATATCGCTAGATGTCACCACCTCGCGCATTAGAGTAAACTGTAATAGTGTTACAGAATGAAAAATTAGGAGGGCGTGGAACAAATTAATTCCAATCTCAAAATTAAAATGGTGTTTTTTTATTACCAGATATTATTTAGAATAATAATACAAATATTACCTCATCTTTATTAAACATTTTTTGTCGCTAGTTTTATTTATTTATTTTTGCTGTCATCTGATGAACGGCAGTCTAAAAGGCATAAAGCACCCAGAAGGAATATAGAACACTGGTTTTATTAAATTTTATCAAAGAGCCGATAATTTGATTGAAGTTCTTATTTTATTTACGTCATTTTGACAATTTTGACAACGGTTGACAGTTATTCGAGTTTCATGCCTCCTTATTACAGTTTCCATTAAGTCGCGATCCAAGTCCCTCTGGTGGCGATTTTATCTCTATGGGTACGACTTTGTATTACTATCAATTATAAACTAAGGAGTATGAAAGAAATTGGTAAGATGAATTAATGATATTGTAGCCTGGTTAAAATATTTAAAAGCGAACATTTAGACGATTTGAAACAAACTTAATGCACAACGTATTAGTTTCCAAGACTAAAACTTATGTTGAATTAAGTTCTACTTAAAATGCAATTAAAATAAACGTTTCTTCAGTGGACGTAAAATACAACAGATTAAATATGCTCTAACATCTACCATAAATCAACGGTGATTTAAACTGCGCTTAAAATATACGTTTCTTCAATTGATGTTAAATACGACAGCACAAAAATATACTTTCAAGTCTATCCCAAATCAACGTTATTTTAAAATGCCTTTAAATGAAGTAATGAAACATTAATACAAGTTTTTTTCATTTCATCAGAAATATGTATATACACATAATTTAATAAACGTATATATAAAACTAGTGGAATGTTTTATACATACGTTTATTAAATTATGTGTATATACATATTTCTGATTAAATGAAAAAAAAAACATGTATTAATAATGATGAACTATTTATACGTTTATTAAACGTGTGGTTTAAACGTTTTAAAACGGTTTCAGTCAACATTAAAAAAAGGTTATAGAAAATTATAAATAAATTAATATCGTTTAACATATACGTCAAATATAAGGTTATACAGTCACGGCCATGAAATTTTAGCCGTCACTTTATTGTCAATTAAAAGAAAATGGATGTAGTCCATGCTTTGTTGTCATTATGATTGACTTTTTAAAATTGAAATCTAAAAATTTGTCACTGTTAGTGTTTTCATGCCAGTGAGTCAGTGTCAAAATGACTGGCTTTGAAATAGTAGAAAGTTAGGTTACGAATACGTAAGGGTCGCCTTACATCTTATGACAATAAATTATAAGTGACGGCCAAAATTCCGTAACCGTAACTGTACAACGTAAAATTTATAAGAGGTTTAGAATAAACGTTTGCGGAATATATACCTTACCAAAAATAATTTCGTATAATAAACGTTTTTTCTACCATCTAATGTTGCTTGGGCGTGATTCAGCCCAGATCTATTTACTCTCACTACGGCTTTCAGTGCGTTTGTGTGCGGGTGTTGTAAAATCGGTAGCAAGATGACTCGTAATTTAGAAAGAAAATCCGTAGAAACTAAAAAAAAATATATAAGAAAATTGGAAGAGTCCCTAAACATATACATTGTTTATTCCTCTCTACATCCTCTCTGGAAGTCTCTTACCCTGGTTGCAGGAGTCTTATCAGAGAAAGTTATAAGATGCGGGGCATCCAAGATTCTTCCCTAGACACTGAGATATCCCCAAGAATATGACACCTAAGGCACAGGAGAACTTCGACTTGCTTATCCGGCAAGGTTCTCGCTGGGCAACGACTCCGAAGTTAGCAACATCCTGCAGTGATTGGCAACGCGCTGAATCTGGCGTGGCTAGAAGAACGGTTGGCGTCCCTGGTGGAGAGAACAAGAAGGACCGGCATTATCAGACTTTAACGTTAGAAGTAACCAGAAGTAACTAACGCTTCTGTTTTTAAAGCTGAGTGTGCTCCATGTTTAAATTGCATTGTCGAAATTTCACGTTCCCAGAAGGGTCTTTTGAATTTAAATTAAAAATCGCGTGTGTGGTGCCGCCCGACGTATTTACAGGTAATCTTTTTATTTTATCTATTTTTTTCCTGTAAAACTCAACATATTGAGTTGGCCCTAAAATTGACCGGCGTTTGTTCCACGTGCATACTAGAAATTCCTAGATAGAAGCTTTTCAATTTTACCGTTGTCGGGCCATCCTTTGTCAAAGCGTTGGAAAGCTATTAGTCACTCCTTCGTTGCTAGATCTTGTTTAAATAATATGCACTACTGCTATTCAAACCTGGATAGATCATTGAATAACTACCTGTCTTTCGGTATGAGGCCGACAGCATCTTGCGGTCAGTTAAAAGCTATTTTGTCTCTGTTGACTTGAATTAACCAACAGTGAGTAAGAACTGAATACAAAAGGGCAAATAGCGGCATAGCGCCAAGCCTAATGTTGGAGTTCTGACAGGTCCTATCTTTATCTATCTTTATGTTGCGCCCCCTGGCATGGCATGTTATCATCGGCAACGTCAGTGCTCAGAAGGGAAAAACTCGAGCAGTACCGTTGGTTTTTTGGTGCTGCCAATCATTACGACGACTGAATTCACAAAGGAGAAGTAAAAGGCAAAATACTCCATAGCCAGGAAATCAATGCGAATGTAATGCGAAACGCTAACATTTTTATCCTTCAAATTGTGTTCTGTTCGTCAAAGCAAAAACGTCCAGACGCATACACAAGGCGGAAGCGTAAACGAAGATTACACCATTTTGCAACGCGCTACTTGTACAAATATGTCAGCTCGGAGATCAAATAAATACTTGTAATTAATTACAATAAAAAGATGGGATTGCCACATGAAATCGAACGCCCGGATGTTGCCTGTTTATTCGACAAATATTGTCTACCAGTCGGCGAACAAACAAGAAATTATTAATTGCCAATTAGAGGTTCTGCAGGATGCTGAACGGTTCGACAGCGGTTGACGCGGCCGGATTTATCGCGACGGTTTAGTCGCACTTTTTGTCCCACCAGACGCTCAATAACACTTTTATAAATTGTGAAACTGTTTGCAACCGGAGTGGAATTATGGGTAATTAATAACGAGCTCGTGCAAATGGATCCGAATGTGTCGATATGTATGTTATTAATGTCTATCAGATTACGGCAAAAAAAGTTGGTAATAGAGATTTACACTCGATTTGCGTTTCAATATCACCAAAGTTTAGACATAACTTACGAAGTTTGGTGTAACGTTAGTTTTTATAATAAAAGGTTCAAAACTATATATTGTAGAATGGACACGAATTTGTTGAAGCTTGAAACATACTCCTTTTAAAGAGCGTTCCAAATTGTCTTAATAAAATACACACAGAAAATGTGGCTTCCCAAATTGCTGATGAGGCCGAATAAGACCGAAACGGGTCTACCGTTGGATGTTTACACACTTGACATACGATTTGTCACCAAGTAGGCTAGTGGATAGCGGAAATAGTTATTTACATTAGAGTGCGGAAAAGTTGATTTCACAAGGCGACCCCGCGTTTGGGAGACGAGCCAGAGCCCGTAAAATCACTTTACGCACGAAATTTGTACACAATTTTTTGGCCGATAAACACTGTTTCATAATTATTTTATCAATATTCACATCATTTACAAAACAGCATTTACAACAGTGTCATTTTTTAGGTTACTTTAATTATTTATTGGTGTCTCTGGAGCATGTCGAAGAGTATAAAAACGACATAATTTTTATTGTAATTCCTACTTCCAAGACTAACGTCAGTCGTTCGTTTGTTAAAAATTTCTTCCAAATATGGAGCTGCTTTTCAATTAATTCATGCTGGAGTACTGGGAACAAAATGGAATTACCGAGGAGACTGGATCTTGAAACCTTCAATAACACGTGCAGATCAAATCACCCTACAAGAAAGGATGCACACAGGTTGAAGTTAAGTAATAGATACCCATTTTGAGGCGCCTTTTGTGTTTATATAAAATGACGCTGAAATTTGTAGGAGTAATAACTATTATCAACTGATAATTAACTAAAAGTAATTAACCATCAATCTGTCAAATGTCATTATTAATATAATTTGACAGTGGTACTAACACAACGAAATTAATGTTGATATGTACCTAACAATAAAAAAATAAAAAATTATTACAGTTTTATTTTGTACATTATTGTGTCATTATGGTGTAAAGAAGCGTGTAATAAATTAGACTTTTTGTCTTATACTTAATTTATTTTTAAACGTTGGTCACTGGTTACTTTACCGCATAGTAGCCGCAGAACATTTTGCGTAAAAATGACGTTTACATGACGTCAAAGCTAACTTTACAATTCAGGAGGCCAGAAAGATTTTTAAAACGGTGCAGAAAAAAATTGTTGCGGATTTGTAATCCGAGGGATTCCTGTTGAACCTGCTGGCGGCTAAGATGAAATATGATACGAGTCCGACCGTAGCACTTCCAACTTTGTCGAGTTTGGCCCAAGCCCAGGTACATAAACATGAACTTTATAAAGTGATTCGCTCAACGTGAAAGAAACAACGGCCGCAAAGCAATTCTAATGTAATTTGTACGCAGAATTATTTTCGTAATTTATCTCGAATGAAATTGCGAGCTTTTTCGGGCCGTCATTTGCATGAATTCTGGAATAAATCCGGGCACCGGTCGGTTAACAACGTGTAAAATACAACCGGAACATAGCGTCGATGTTGTTTCAACTAAAACAATAAAAGCGTTTCGCTTGTAAACAACGACCGGTTAGATGAAATTTGTTTGACGAAGTTAACAGGCATTATGCAACACGAAATAAGATAACGCGAACAGGTGTCTTGGTTTGGAGGACGCTCTCGCAAATCACATACTGCTTTCTGAATACACAGAGAGAGTGCCGCACACATGTATTTTCATCTTGAATATGGAGAGCGCACTTACGAGATGCATCTAAGAGAGATTGAATTTTAAAAAACGAGGAATAGTTTCTGAAATCGTGCGGTTGATCTATGCAAATATATCAGTGGGGTGGGCGGGACGTTTGTAAACGCAATACATCCAAGGATCATGATTACCCTACATTTTTGATACGTTTTTGGGGTTTTCATAGAATTATTATCCCATGTCAATAAGTGGAACAGTGTGTAAGCAATGAATGTATTATTGCAATAGTCAGCGATATATTAATGTAAATTCATAGTGTTGTTTTTTTTTGACAAGGCAAGCAGTGTTACACCAGTTCTTGTCCCCTATGTGCACTAGTGCACTCTAATGATAATAGAACCTTATGTTGTGTGGAGGTGATTCGCGACCGGATTTAAGTAGTAAGTGTTAGTCTAGGTAGTGCCAATTAGATTAAGATACCACGCCCGCCTTTACGCCATGACATGCTTCGTAACAGGGAGCGAGTTAGTATTATTAGTTCCAGTAAAGTTTTAAGTTCGCTGGTGGTAAAATTCAAAGTAGTAGAAAAATAGAGGTTTTTCTTTCCTGTGAGTCGCCCGTCGAGGCAACAACATCAGGTCCAAGTTTCCACTCGTGCACACCCATCTTCGACGTCGGTGGTGTACATAGTTCTCTCCGAAAAGGAATTGCAACCTTGTAACACTTGGCGCCCAACGTGGGGCTCTTCTCCAGCAACGCAGGTGGGGAACCCTTTTTAAAAGCCGCGTCGAAGAAGAAAGAGATGGCTGATACCAGCCTGTTGCCACAACCAACGCTCGTCCATACCAGCCAGTAGGGGATTACCTGCCACTTCAATATAAAGCGAGAAGAAAACTTCACCAGGGGTCAAAGACAACGTGAAGATGTACTCGCTGACTTTCGAACCTCCATTCCTGTATTTTGGGAAATACCCTGAGTAATTTATCAGAGAATGCGAGCACGATACGTGAGTCGAGCAGATCTAGACTCGCAAGATCCAAGGAGGTGCGTCGCTCGCATTCTCCGATTTATTGGCGACATCCCAGAGAGGCTTAGACGACACTTGAAAGGCCGCGACAACGTCCAAGACATCTGGGGCGTACTAAGAAGGGCGAACGATGGCGACTAGGTACAGCGACGGGGTCTACTCCTGGAGCTCAGCTAGCGCGAGCTGGAGTTAATGGATGGAGTTAACACAGGGTCACGCCAGGTATGCTACCCGAGCTTTACTCGCTGGTATAATCCGAATCCTCGGGACTACCATGCAGACATGGACGAGCTCGGCAACGAGGATGGGTTCGACCAGGGCCTACGCCGAGGCAGTAACAACCGTCGGCGAGAGTTTTGTCATGCCACGGTGGCCTAGCTAGAGGTCGGTCGCGGCACCCCCAGGAAGAGGCTGAACCGCAGGTCCAAGAAAAATTCTTCGCCAACGGAGATCTTTCCTCATGTAGTCCCAAGTCTCAAGCCGCCGCACTACCACAACCACACCACATATGCCGGACCAACAACCTCGGAACCGGAAGAAGTCGCCACCGCTCAGAATATATGCGAGCTATGCGATATCTGGACAGCCGCTGTCATCGCAGAATTACCTCGGACACATGACTGTGCTCATCATCCCGCCACCTCCAGTCGACTTCGATCGATCTCCCAAAGCGCCTCAAAACCGTGCCACCACCGGACATTCACACGAGCCCGAGCCTGATGAGGTTATCGAACCCTAGAGCGCCAGAAGACGGCAACCACGAGGAAGACTACACGCCACGACAATCTGACGCTGACGCCTCCACAGAACCACCTCCTGCAGCCACCGACCTGTGTGGAGGCCCTCGAGGACATTGAGACGACAACATCCCTAGCCAACCCTGGACACACAGCAATTTAGCAGGTAATATCTCGTGCTGAAGCGACGCCAACACGACGACGACGACCACCACGAGCAAGCACAGCGAGACATATCCGTCAAACCTGCAAGCCCAGTGCAACGCTTATTTCGGAAGTGTTGCCTCGAGCGCCAGTTTTTTTTTACCTGGTATGCTCCACGGGACCGCGGGTAGCTACACCGGAGTCTGAAAATCCGGGGTCAGCTGTCAAGTTTGACGGGAGGGAAAATAAACAGTTTAGGATAAGATCAGTCCGGATGCTTCCGGTGAACAGTCGGTTGAACAGACCCGGAGCCCAAACCCCCTGTCGTCCTACATCATACTTCCGAGCAACCAGTGGCTCCGGGACGCTTTGGTTGATGGCCGGTGGTGGGCCGGGAAGTGAGGTGAACGCCTGGAGCTCCTACCTTGCTGGTTACTACTGCTTCCGGGGTGGGCGGTGCACTGGTCACTTCTGCTTCCAGGGAGGGTCGGCTCACATCTGACCTTTTCACGAGAGCGGAGCTTTTATAAAGAAGTTGGAGTGGAGCCGATGACGTGGGCTGATGTGTGCGGTCTGTCCCAATGCAGTAGGGAGAGAGTCTTATCACTGCGTTCTTTTTTCAACAAGGCCACGTCAGCTCCGGGTACCGGAGCGAGTCCGGGATGGCGCTATCCGTAGCGCGCTTTTTCACTGGTTAAAATGATGCCAGAATCTTCCTGGTACAACACCAGGAAGCTTATAACTTGTTCGATGTGCAGGGCCTGATCAGCTGTGACAAGGGGCGGTGACTGGGGGTGGTCGGAGCGGCTCCGGGATAGTTTAGTTCGCTGCGCGATATTTTTCTGATTATGGAACTGAAAGTATTATCCCAATACGCCGCCCGCATCTACGAATCTACGACCCGCCGATTCCAACGCTACTGAAGGAGGGAGAAGTAAACGCCCCGCAAAGTTGGTAATGTAGAGCAATACAGCGATTATCTGCGATGAATGTACGAATATGAAAGTGTTGAAGGAAGACTAATATCGACCGACTTTTAATATTTATTTCTTCGTGGTGTTCTCAAAAAATCGAGGGTGTACTCATTTTAGGACCATACAGTTGTGCTGTAACCTAAGTATTATCAAATACAAAGTGAATAACGGAAAGATGTACCATGTGTCAGAAGAAACTTATAATTTGGGGTGCAATGGCGAACCTGAGAGACTAAAATTTGGTAGGTTAAAGAAAAACCTGAAATTCCAAAAGGTGGACAAATTAGACGCCGTGGAACCTTGTGAACTAGGAAACGTAAGATACTAAAAAACCATAGAAACTCATAAACGTATGCAACTAAACCACTGAAGAAATTGAAACTGAAGAACCTGATGGAATAAGAAGTCTGTAGTACTGTAGGGATCTTAGAGACTGAAAAACCTGAACGACTGAGCAAATGATGAGACCATTTTATATCACTGTAATTTTTGTAAATGTCACAGAGCTAAGGGTGCTTACAAACCACCGGGAATAATCTCATTTCCAGCGTAATTGAGCCATTACCATACTCTGCAAGTTGGCCAGACCTCGGCAGAGAGAAGACAAGCCCGAAAAATTGTGATGGTCTTGTGGGGGATCGCATCCAGCATTTCTGCGTCAACACCCAAGCCCCTGCGCTACCGCTGTCCCTACTTTTTTTACCAGTCTGATATGATAGATATTATTTATTGTCATTACTTTAGATAGATAGATTAGGTGTTAAAAGTGTGTGAGGAAATTGGCTCATTGTGTCACCCCCTCGTGTCCCCCATTTCTGTCTCTCATTCAGCCATCCGACATAATCGAAAAAAGCTGGTGTGGTTCCAGGCGAGGTACACCTCAAGTTGGCCAAGCTGGGCCATGTCTCCTGCAGTATGGACTTTCTGGTTGAGGCGAGAGCCGGACATTCCCGTAGGATATGTTCGATAGTCTCATCTTCCACCCTCATCACGTAGGTGTTCATTTAGCCTTCAATGTCCCACCAAAAGGCGGAGTCTGTCCCGTGCCAAACGCAGAAAGGACTTGACTCTTTTAAAGCAAGCTTTCTTGATAAAAATCCTGCAGCCTGTTTTCCGTCTAGTGCAATTTCTAGAATGGGTGTCAGTTTTGATCAGGTTTCAGAGGTAGCGGTTGACGGGTCGAATGGGGGTTTGGTACATTCCGGTATTCCCGTTGCCTGTCGAGCCAGTTCGTCGGCCCTCTCATTCCCTGCATTACCGTTATGTCCTCGAACCCACCTGAGCTGAACGCGAGATGGTCCATCGAGAGGCGACAAGGCTTTCTTCTTCGGACCCACGTGGTGAGAGCACTGGGGCTGAGAGGAAAGTCAAATGTCGCCATAGACAAGAAAATAGGAACCGTCAGGCAAGATATTTCCCAAATTCGGTGTGTTATATGTCTTGTGTCTGCAAGAAAGGCCCTGGTAAGGAGTAGGCGAAGGTTGGTCGAGAACAACAAGTTCAAGACGAATCCTTCGAGGCTCTTCCAGCGGGCAAACTATCCCACAGAAATTGCCGGCGCGGCGGTGCAGCATGTCGAAGTCTTCTGGAGGGAAATATACGAAGACTCCAGCCCTTGCATAGTTTGGGAACTTAAGATAATCAAGAATTTTGCCGCACCAAGCCAGGACGGAATTAATAACGTTTTTGTGGAAGATATTCCAAAGCACGCATAAGCCGAGGTATTTAATTCTTCTCTTCACCCGACTCTTGTACTACCGAATATTTTACGCTATTAACCCTATGTATTCAAAAATTTTCGAACAGCGAGGCTGTAAAAGGGGCGTGGACGACTGCAAGGAAAGCCTGCTGATCGATAGGTGCGTCACGCAGAATGCCGGCCAATATAAACGCAACCTATCTATGGCTTTGTAACGCAGTTACCGAAATTCTTCCGCATACCAGCATTCGACGCGGTTCAAGATTCTCAAGCGGGTAAGCGGCCGGCCGCCCCGATACGATGAAATTAACATCTTCAACTCGTCGAAAAAAGTATCGCAGCTGGAAGTTTCAGTTCAACAGAACATTAGCCCGCTGCGAATGAAACTATTCCGGAGTCGCTACGACCACCCCCAGCCGCCGCACTTGTCACGTCGGACCACGCCCTTGCATCGACCCAGAAATCCGTCCAAAATAAATACTTCCGGGTATCGTACCAGAATGGTTTTTGCATCGTTGTGACCGGAAAAGAGGAGCGCTCCAGACCCCGTCATTCAGGATCCGCTGCGTTGTCCGGGTCCACCGCTATTCCGGTGGGAAGAAGGCGCTCTGATAAAACCCCCACTCGATTCTGACTGCGGCAATGCGCCAGACCGCCGCTTCATCCAACGTCACCATCTCCCCTCAAACTTCTCTATAAAAGAAGCTCCGCCCTCGTGGGAAGAGCAGTTGTCGTCGTGACAGTTGTGCTCCAGCCATCATCCGAGGGAAGCGACCAGTGAACCGAGGTGACTAGTGAACCAGAGTGACCTGTGTACCGAACCAGCACCTGGGAAAGCAGTCGATGAAGGGTAGGACCAACCCAAAAGGATACAAGGTGGACACTCCAGGAACTTCCAACCTCCCCTTATCCGTCACCAACAAGACGGGATCCACCCAGGTACTTGCGGGGTCGACGTGGTCTTGAAAGGTCGAAGCAGGGAAGCCCTCGCAACCCCAGCCGACGTAGTGTCTAAAGGCCATACGGAAGGAGCCGATCCACACTGAGGAACTTCAGTAGCGCCTGAGCCGACGATAGACTCTCGACATAAATCGTGCACCGGGGTAGCCGGACGGGTCTCTTCTTGGCGGTATTCCCCGCCAACCATCTCAACACCTCCATGTACCACCTTTACCCTTTTTCCATCCCGTCACCAATAAGTGGGGATCCACCCGCATCCTTTCGGTGCCGACGTGGTCTTGGGAAGGTCAAAGCAGGGGAGCCCTCGCAACCCCAGCCGACCTAGTGCCCAAAGGCCATACAAAAGGAGTCGATCCACACTGAGGAACGCCAGTAGCGCCTCAGGAACGCCAGAATCTGTAAAATTAAGTTCATAACCCTGTACATACTGTAAATAAAAATCGATTACCGTCAGTGACTTTGATTCACTTCCCTATCGCCAAACTAGACGGCTGACCCCACTAAGCTACCTGTGATCCCCGTGGAGCATATCACGTAAAAAAACTGTCGCTCGATGCAATCCAACCGGAGTCATTATTAATAATTCGACACAACATCTCACGAGCTGATTGTTTGAATATCTTGCGGTAGCCGATACACTGGTCCCGACAGGATCGAGTTCGGACAGAGTTGACATCATTCATCAACTCCCTGGACTTTGAAAACCTTGGATTAAGTATCCAAAAGGCATACATTTGCCTTTCTGAGATCAAGTAAACTGAGGGATTCGTGTGCGCTGCACAAGATGGTGTAATTAACACATCTATCGCAGCCGCGTGATGGGTATAGAGGTGCCGAATGTAGGGCTTGTCGCAGGGGCCCCGAAACAGCAATTCATACAGGCTCTTATGGAATTTCTAGCAAAAAAATTAAACCACATGTGGAACTCGTCAAAATAAACATTTTTTCTATTTACCACTTTGCTGAAATCCGTAATTCTTTTGAACATTTTTCTAGCCCCTTATATCACCCTCCGCCTATGGGTTCATGAACTTGAAGTTTTTGTGCCATCGATGTAAACACCTTCTAACTTTTTTGGGACAAAAAATGTGTCTTTTCGATAGCAGTCTTCAATCCAGTGTCTGACTATGTGTACCTTCGATCGATTCTTGAGCAAATTCTAATAATAATTTGTTAATTAAGCGTTAGGTAATGCCCACCGCTTCTCTGTACATGAAACGTTTTTCAAATCCCGAAAATCCAACGTCAGGTGCTTATGTGATAACAGTGCAACGTTTGTGATAATGGCAAATTCTCTTCTCCAACTCAGGAATGTTGTCAGCGTCAGATTGTCGTGGCTCCGGGGTGTAGTCTTCCTCGTGGTTGACGTCTGCTGGCGCTGACACCTCCATAGCGGTCCCAGGACATGCACCGGGGATCCTGCAGCCACCGACCTGTGTGGAGGCCCTCGAGGACATTGAGACGACAACATTCCTGGCCAACCCTGGACAGACAGCCATTCAGCAGGTAATACCTGGTGTTGGCGTCGCTTCACGACCACCACGAGCAACCACGGCGAGACATTATCCGTCAAACCCGTAAGCCCAGTGCGACGCTTATTTCTTAAGGGTCGTTTCGAAGGCCTGTTTTTTTACGTGGTATGCTCCACGAGACCGCGGGTAGCTACACCGGAGTATGAAAATCCGGGGTCAGCTGTCAAGTTTGACGGGAGGGAAAATAAACAGTTCACGGAGTCGATTCTCTCAGTTATTAATTTTACGCTCGTCCGTTTTCCGCCTGAATACACGTAACCGTCTTGTCGGGTAAGGCAAAGTCGGGGCGGTTAGGATCGGGGATAAGATCAGTCCGGGTGCTTTCCGGTGCACAGTCGGTTAAACAGCCCCGGAGCCCAAACCCCCTGTCGTCCTACATCATACTTCCGAGCAGCCAGTGGCTCCGGGACGCTTTGGTTACGATGGCCGGTGGTGGGCCGGGAAGTGAGGTGAACGCCTGAAGCTCCTACCTTGGTGGTTACTACTGCTTCCGGGGTGGGCGGTGCACTGGTCACTTCTGCTCGGGCTGGTCACTTCTGCTTCCAGGGAGGGTCGGCTCACATCTGACCTTTTCACGAGAGCGGAGCTTTTATAAAGAAGTTGGAGGGAAGCCGATGACTTGGGCTGATGTGTGCGGTCTGTCCCAATGCAGTAGGAGCGAGTCCGGGATGGCGCTATCCGTAGCGCGCTTTTTCACTGGTTAAAATGATGCCAGAATCTTCCTGGTACAACACCAGGAAGCTTATAACTTGTTCGATGTGCAGGGCCTGATCAGCTGTGACAAGGGGCGGTGACTGGGGGTGGTCGGAGCGGTTCCGGGATAGTTTAGTTCGCTGCGCGATATTTTTCTGATTATGAAACTGAAAGTATTATCCCAATACGCCGCCCGCAACGACATTGTTTAGTGCTAGTCTCGACTGGAGAGGTAATCCTGCGACTGGCCAAAGCCCGGAGAGCTGTTCGGCTGTCGCTGATAAAGCACATCGTTTTATCACTGACATTGCGCCCACGAATAAATAAAAAATCGGTGCTAATCGGACTCGTACACAAAGGGTTCCGTACCACCATACAATATACCGCAACATTTTTTTTAAACTTTATGAAAAAACGCCATACGCCAAACGTTATACGGGGACCTTTTTAACTGTATTTAAATTTTATTATTTGTTATTTTAGCAGCGATAGTAGTACACACTCTGTGAATGTTTCAACAGACGGACGGACAGCGGAGCCCTAAAAAAGGACCCAATCCCACTCCTATAAATCATACGGCTTCACAACACATACAATAAATAAAACGTTATAGCTCCTACATTATTCAGTATTATAATATGTTAACGCATTACATGGCAGCCACCTGACCCAAATAATTGGTGCAACCTATAACTAGGCAAACTAGTATATTGTATCGTATAATAGTTGCTTGTAACGGAATTACGTACTGCTCCGATTACCTATTCGCTTACGTAATAACCTATTCACTAGGCCTCTAATGTAACATATTAAGTATAATGTATGGAAGCACCCCCGCAGTAAATCCAAACCGAAGAATCCTAATCCCCCACACCCCATAAAATTCATCTCAATTTGTCATCGGATGAGTTTTAATTAAGTGCTGATTTATTCAAATTAGGATTTAACAATCTTAACCTAAACAAACGCGCTCACTACAAAGATTAAAGAGGGACTATTGACTAATTAATCAAAAATGTTTGGGCGAACCAACAAACAAATCGAGATTTTTGTTTGGAAAAAAAAACGATTCGAACTGCGTCGGAACGAGTCCTGTTGTTGAATAATAGGGACGGTTTGGACGACGCATTATGGGACTATAACAATCCATTAAATGCAGAAAGTGCTCGTTGCTGCTAAGCTGTTAATGAAGGGCGTCGTTATTTTGCCACTGACGTAAGGGCGCTCATTACATCCAATTAGGGATGAAGGGCTGGAATTATTGCAATCTGAGTAGATTACTATTAAGTGCTGATTGGAAAATAATGAAGAGGCTGTAACGTGATGTAACGAGATGCTAAAAATGAAATGAGATTAATCATGTGGCAAGCAGTTTTTTTTTATGAATACAGCTTTACACCGACACAGTCTTTGTGTAGCAAGTGAAAGCAAATAATAAAAATTAATAAAACAATGGTTTAACGGTGACGTCGCTATGACACATTCGACAAGATCGGAAGCGGTCTCGCCTGTTCCTTCCAACTGATGATCCTAGCATTCGGCCTTCCTGACGTTGGTGCGACCTCGGGCCAAAATCGTGAGTGCTGCGAAAGATAATATGGATGAGTAATTTTACTGAATAATATTTGAAGGAGGGTACGGTTACAACGTCTTTGTTTATGTTGTGCAGGTTTAATTGTTCCCCAATCAATTTAGGCCCATGCATCGCATCAAGAAAACACATACACAACGGACAAATTAAATATGTTTTAATGTTGCTTTCTCTGTGACCCACAAGATCGGAAGCGTAACCACGATTGAATCTTACTGTCCCATCCTAGGCACACTCTTCACAGTACCACCACCGTCATGTAGGTTCCTTCCAACTCCCAACTCAAACTGAAACATACACGAAATATTTTTTGGCAAGCTTCAAATTTCGTTTATATTGGCGACATTCGGCTTATCGCTTATTTAGTAAATAAAATTGCCAATAAGGAAAAGAAATGCCAACGGTCCGTTGTTACTGTCAGTACAAATGAATCGACATTCTACATACCGCAGTATTCACGACCGAAAAAAAATCTAGCACATTTTATTGTGCATTGAAAATACAATCCGTCATGAATTTGATCGCGAAAAATGACTGACGTCCCGTGCTACTTTTAATTTCCACGGGGAAATTGGAAATGCAGCCGAAGAACGGTTTACATTGTACAATGCGTTGATAAAATTGTATTTTGGATGTGGGGTGAAAGTCCACAAATACCAGTTCTAATGGCGATAAAACCTGCAATAGGCACCACAATAAAATGTATGCGGAGTAATGTGCACAAAATAGTAATTTGTGTACCTAGGCCGTTAAAGTTAGCTTTTTTGGACGCATCTGCTGTTTGTGGCCGAGGCGTGAGCCGAGGACACAATGCAGATAAGATAAAAGATAAAATTAGATTACCAAAAAAGTGTTTGTATAGCCTCTTTTTTTGGAGCCGTAAAGTTTTAATTTTTTGTACATATCTGTCAAATTCTGACAGATTAGTCCCAAAAAAGTGGAGTTTGACAGATCAATCCCAAAAAAGTAGAGTTTGACAGATGCGTACAAAAAAGTTAAACTTTACGGCTCCAAAAGAAGCCGTAAAATCACCATTTTTGTAACCATCGCCTAAAATAGTAATTTGTGCACCGAGGCTGTAAAAGTGATCTTTTTTGGACGCATCTGTTGTTCAGATAAGGCAAAAATGGCACTTTTGGCTTGGTGCACACGACGTTTTTTAGGCGATGATTATCAAAAGGTTGTTTGTATTGCCTTTTTTTTTTGGAGCCGCAAATTCTGATAGAGAAAAGTCCCCAAAAAAGTGGAGTCTGACAGATTAGTCCCAACAAGGTAGAGTTTGACAGAAGATGTGTTTAAAAAAAGGAAAAATTTACGGCTCAAAAAGAGTCCGTAAAATCACCTTTTTCGTAATGATCGCGTAAAAAAGCTATTTTTATAAATAAATGGCCTAAAATATAGTGTTTGCGGACAAATTGTTGCTGTTTCCGGACGAGGCGAAGCCGAGTCTGAACTAGCAGATGAGTCCGCGAAAACTTTTTAGGTACGTGTAACAAACAATGTTTTTTTTTTTTTTGTTATAGCACCCCAAATTTTTACACATAGAATATTTTATTGTTATTCTTGGAGTCGACATTTTTTTTTGACTTTTCGCGTATCCCCCATATCGGGGCTGTTTTTTCAAGCCCCCTCGCAGTGTCAGAACTGGGATTGGGCCTTCCGTTCTCTTCTGCAATGAGTTTAAAGTTTGACATTGAGGTTTTTTATGATGGGTCTCTATTTTCACTTTGTGGTCTTACAGATGTCAAATGCATATAATTTTTTACCTTCACTTTTTATTACTGGTCACAGAACTCGATGAAGTATAAAATGGAACAAAAATAAATTTGTTTTTGGATGCTTTAAAAATGGAGACAAAGTTTTTGCGTTTCTCCAAATCTAACTCACAATTTAAGAAAATTTAAGAGGGTGTTCAAATTAAATTGTACAAAAATGGGTCCTGTCAAAAAATTAACACCCTGTTTTTAACATTTATTTATTAAGTCTCGCTAGATAATTGACGTACTTTTTTGAATATTTTTTAAATTTCTGTTGAACTTTATTTTACCTGGACAATTAATTTTATTACACTTGAAGTTAATAATAATGGCTAGGTACTAACTACACCCAGACCAACGGATTACTTATTGACATAACCCACAATACTGCATAAAGACTTGCCCAGTATGGATTTCCTTCTATTCGAGGCATGTCCGGTATGTTCACAAGCAAAAAACATAACTCTTGACTTTAATGGATTATCTTACCCGGGGCGGTGGTCCCCCGTCTCATTGGACGATATCCTCTTCCGCGGTTTCTGTGCCGTCGCGACCTCGATGGGTCTCGTTCCCGGTTGCGTTCGGTTTCACTTTTCACCTACACCTACACAGTTTGGTCGTGTGACACAGCCTTCAAGTACGTTTTGACTTTGCTTTCCGAGTTTAGTTTGTTCGATTTTTTTAAATAATTAAAGAATCTATTTGGGAGCGACCCTTGCAATTCCGTTGCCTGTCATCATTTTCATTTATAACCCCTCACCCGTCCGACCAAGAGAAATAAGAAACAGGAAGGCACAGAATGTGCAAGTGCGGCAATCACGCTCTCTCCGACACTCATAAAACTTCCATCGCCACTACAACAGAAAGATAAAAGCGTAGGTATACACAACCGTCTCGAAATGCACACCCATCTAACGAACCCTCCTTCGCTGCTACCTATGCAAAAATAGGTAAACGTCGCGGATGTAATCTAGAGCGTCTTGGGAATGCCAGATGTTCGCAAATGGTCCGCTCGGGGGTTGGCAGTTCTGCAACATGCGTGACACAAGCTTTAAATGAACTCTTATTCGCTTGACGTCGTTTTTTCCCACGATCCTTCCTTAATTATTTCAAAGATAGTGAGACGAAACCAGAGAAGCGGAAGAGAGCACGGAGGGATTTTTTTAATCCGAGAAGAGGAGGATAATTGCGTGAGGTCCGTCCTAGTGTCTCTGCGTGGATGTAATAACACTTAATGGCATAAAGTTTAACGATAAAAGTCAGTGTTCGCCAACGGAAATTTGAACGTCCGTGCAGCCCATAGAAAATAATATTTATCCTCTGAGAGGGTACAGTCTATTTTATCGTTTAAGAAAGCTTTATAGTTTTAGAGCCCACCAGGTGAACACAATCGCAACCTAAAAGATACATAATTTCGTGTTTTAATTCAAGTTCTCATTGTCAACAAAAATTTCCGGGGTCCCCCTTGAGACAGAGGGCGTAACTACCATCGATGTTTGTAATTCAGTCAGAATACCTAGTAGTACAATTTTCTATGTTGGCATCTTATTTTACTAGTAACACAATGATGTCGTTGTAAGTAGTGAGTTAAATATCAAAAAATATAAACATTTTGATACGCTTGAAGAAAAAATCTGTTTACTAACAGGTGGAAGTCCACATCAGATCTTTGAGGCTAAATGTGACGAAATTTTATTACCAAGTGTGCGACAGAGAGAAAATATGTCTAAAATAATCCCGCTTTCTTTCAGAAACGGTTCAACCTATTTAAAATCTACAAATGAGGTAGTACCCAAGGTAATTTTCAAGAATTCCAAAAATTTTAGGAATTCATTTCAATTTCCTGTAAATGTCAAGCATTAATCAATTTCAAAATTCCAATATCGTAAAGGGCGCCGGACGGAAAAGGTTTTGAAAATTTCCCTTTGTTCTTTGCCGACGCGACGTCCCGATGCAACTGGTGTATTGGTGAAAGAAGTCGGCAAGTAAAACTGACTGGGAGCATACTAACGTATTGTTATCATTGTTATTCCCCTACTTATGTAACAACAAACAATCCAAGAAGTAAAAGAAAAACACCTTATCTGAAAGTTTATTATAGTAGCCCAAGCAAATTAGACTTTTTAGAAGAAATTATTTATAAAGTTTTGAAATTTTGGTTATGAACTACTAGCAGGAAACCGCCCCCGAGTCACGTCATGAAGCTATTCTGTATTTTTCTCGTAAACGGTAACTCCGAAGAGAAAATGTTACAGAAGTTATTATGGTCTCCACTAAATTCTGCATAAAATTGGCCTCATGAAGTTTTTGCTGATCTATCACCCGACGCTCATAAATGACGTTGACAAATGAGTATAGTTTTCAGCGCGAAGACAACCCCCGATTTTTGCGGCGATTATCTCGAAGACCATTAGTGGGAACAAAAAATGTATAGAAACAAAATTGTAGAGCAGTGTTTTCTGTACAATTCCCATATTGAATAAAATATTTGCAGTAAATTTTTATTGGTCAAAAAACGAGGGTGGGCTAATGACTCATTTTCCAACGTCATTTATGAGCTTCATGAGACCAATTTTATACAGAACTTACTGGACAATATAAGCTCTATTACATTTTCTCGTCGGAGTTACCGTTTACGAGAAAAATGCAGAAAAGCATCATGGGGTAACGTTCGCGGGCGCTTTTTTTAGCAAAAGGGGATAAAGTTCCTCCCGGGGGTCCCTGTTGGGAGTTTATAACCAAAACTTTATAAATTAGTTCTTCTATCGGCGCCTTTTCGTCTAATTTGCTTGGACTCTATCTATAAACGGCTCGGCCAATTTGCCTGATTTCTTTTTTGTTGTACATATTCATTATTATCAGGACAAGCTTTGTATGGAAGACATTTTTTGGAAAATCCACCGAAAAATCGGAAAATTCGAGAAAAACTGAAAGTGCTTTTTCTATGTGATTTTGGAATAAACTCAAGACCATAACTCACGATTCGAATGATGGATATGCGTAAATCTTTTTGTAATGGGCGGTAATATTTAGACCTCGAGTTTGAAGCATCTCATTGGCTGACAAAAACAAAAGTTAAATTGTCAATAGTAATAGGACGAGAGATCAAAATATTGCCGAAAATATTTTTTTGCGATTCAGGTACGAGTTTCTGTTGCGACGAAAATAATGACGATTGCTCGCACGAGTCATTATTTTCTCAAGCAGCAGAAACGAGTCAATCTGAAGAGCAGAAACTGGCGGCAATATTTAGACTTCGAGTCCTATTTGGCTTGACAATTTAACTCGTAAATTGTAATGGCAAATAGTTACAAAAAAATTGTCACTGGAATAAAGCTTGTCGAAAAATTGCCACTAAAATAATAATTGTCCTATTGGTTGTTTATTTTGAAATTGAAACATCTCATTGAAAAAAAAAAGAAAAATCCGGAAAAACGCATCACAGTCTAAATAAAAAAAAACTTTTGTTCTTACTTTTGTGTTGAAAAAATCAGATCATTCTGTCCAAAAAATTTTTTATTTTTTTGGGCAGGACGTCTGTCGCGCCAACAGTAAGGATGTATTGTATGTATTGCTTATAAAATTCGTAATTCAGAAATATGGTCGTTGTGAACTTGGACCTACAGTTTCTGAGATACCGATTTTTAAACTTCGGCTTTACCAACTCCGATAACATTTTGCCCGTTGATCCGCGGTCAAAATTCGAGGCCATGTCCTACAAAGTATTTTATAAGCGCGTATTATTATTTGATAGATGAAATGTTTCTATCAAAAACATAAAAATTAATATAAGACTTGAAAATTTGGTAAAATTTGGGTTGATAACAAAATTGACCTGTTCTTTCGAAAGTTTATTTGCTTTGGAGTACAAATTTTACAGGACATAAAAATGTATACCTCACATTTAAGAAAAAATGCACAGTTAAGCAAAAAAAGAAAAAAGTTTTTTGAAAAATTTTTTTTTTTTTTTGGAAATGTTTCACTATAGCCTGAAGTACACATATTTACTTGGTCCAATGATGTTGTTTTTATTTTTGAGTTGAACAATTAGTTCCACTTTAAATGCGGGAATTCTTTCAGCGCCATCTCGAGTGCCGGATACACACTATTTTATCGTCACCTTTAGCCTTCAGAAAAAAAATTGTACAAATTATATGAGAAATATAAATTATTTTGTACAAATCAGGTGGAAGCGGAGATAATTTAATTTAAAAAAAATATATTTTAATTCTCCAAGATCAGAAAACAGGAAACAATCAAGCCGCAACCAAAAAAATATATAATGAGGGTAGATAGGTATTTCAAAATTAGTAACAAAATCTTGTTGACAAGTGTTATCGATTACTCTCAGAACTACTGAATATTAAATCAAATTTTAGGAAAAAAGATTAGGATAGTGCCCTATTTGCGCTTTGAGGTAACACGTAATAAAGCCGTTGATTTGAATTTAAAAAAGGGAAAGGTCCTTACTATTTGTTCAGAAACCCCAAACATTCACCCACTTAATTTAGTAACTGATAAAAATGCATTTATTTACGACTGGTGCATAATAATGTTATTATATGCGACCCCATATACACATGACTCACTCCACGACTCATTCATATTCCTGTCCCAAGGGGGCCCCTTGATTTAGTTACCATTAGCCACATATAACATTTGTATCCAAAGATGATAAAATAAACTCTACCAAAGGGACTCCCCTGTCCAAGGGCGCTCCCTGTCCTAAAAGCCACTTGTAACATTTATATCAGATAATAATGAAAAAACTCGATTCCTACGATCGTCTTAGCAAGTTTCACTTCAGTCAAGTTCTTATAAAGGTGCGCACACCGATGGATCGTTTGTGATATTTTACGGGCTATACGCAAGTTTTCTATGTGAGCGCAGGTGGCGCTAACGGAGAGGGTACTGCGGGGCGTAATGCTACTACGCGGAAGTTTGTTACAAAATTTAAATAGGGCCTATGTTATACACTTTTTAAATAATATACTATTATTTTAAAATATGAAGTATTTTCCGTTTCCCGCACCTCACATTCAGACAAGGAAAGCACATAACGCACATAAATTTTTTTTCCTATACTTATCAATTAATAGAGAGACTGAAGAAACTAAAGAGGAAACTAAGGAGGCTAAAGTGACTAAAGAGACAAACCAGATGAAGAGACGAGACAGACCAAACAGTGTATAGGACAAAGAGACAACACAGACTAAAAAGAATATAAAAACATGAAAGAACTCTAATTCTAAGACACAAATATCAAAAAATCAAAGATATAAAAGAGAACACAAGGGACAAAAGGCACTAAATAGACAAGTTAAAATAATGAAGAAAGAGACAAGAAACAGACAAATTAAAGAAAACAACTAAAGAGACTAAAGTAATAAAATGAATGTACAAGACCAGATGTATTGAAAACAACTTAAATGAATAGTAACCATCGATATGAAGAAGACCAAAAAGAATAAGGAAACAATGAAAACGATATGAAATAATAAATAATAAAATAAATAAAACAGAAAATAAAAAGCAAAAAAAGTAAAACTATGAGAAAAATAGAAAATAGACCAGTAATACACAGATGAATCTGGACTTGCATACCCTGCAAGGAGCTCGTTGGGCAACGACCCTGAAGTTGGCAGCATCCTGCAATGGTTGGCAACGCGCTGAAGCTAGTTGGCCGTGGCTAAAGAAGGGTTGGGGTCTTTTTTGGAGGGAGGCAGGTAGCGGAATTACGCACTGAACGTTTGAAGCAACAAGTTGTCACTAGTATTTTAAGTTGTTTTTTTTTATCTGATTTTATTCCACAATGACTTTTCCTGTTTTAAAGTTGAGTGTGTTCCATGTTTAAATTGCACTGTCAAAAATTCACGTTACCAGAATGATCGGTTGAATTTAAATTAAAAATCGCGTCTGTCGTGCCGCCAGAAGTATTTACAGCCAACCTTTTTATTCTATTCTATTTTTTATCTATTTTATTTTCTGTCCGACTCACCATAATGAGATGGCCCTGAAATTGACCGGCAATTGTTCCAGGTGCATACTAGAATCGTTAAATAAATACCTATTTTTCTGTATGAGGACGACAGCAGTTTCCGGTATACAACAGAAGAAAAAAAGCGGCAAAGCGGCAAAGCGTCATGCCCAATGTTGTAGTTCTTGTTTGTGTGTTTTTATGCTATGTTACGCAGGAGCTATGAGACAAAAAAGACTAAGGTGACTAAACAGGCTAGGAAGACAAAACAGAAAGGAGACTAAAAAACTAAAACGCGCAAAAGGGCCCAAGAGACTAAAGAACAAATATAAAAGAAGATCACAGTGTGAATCGAAACGAAAGAAATCAGATCTACCCAAAAGACTAAAGACACAAATGCTAAGGAAACAAAAAACGAAAAGAAAATGGTACAAAAAAATAAAGAAGATTAATCAGGAAAGGCACTAAAGCGACTAAGGAACGATAGAGGTTACAAAGACTATCAGAGGAACCATAGAAACTAAAAGGAAACTAGGACAATGGAAGCACATAGGTCAAGATTCTGAAGAGATTAAAGATATCAAAAATACCGAAGACACTAAAGCGACTAGAATAACGAACTAAAGATCCTCCAGAATGCTCTGAGATAGTTCAGGACTTTTACGACTATTGAAGATTTTTCGGTAAAGACTATAATATAGTTAGTATACTAGCTGACCCGGTAAACTTTGTACCTCCTCAGAATCAATAAATGTTGTGTTAACTTATTATACTAGCTGACTCGGCAAACGTTGTACCTCCTCAGAATCAATAAATGTTGTGTTAACTTATTATCTAAATTAAATTCAGTTTCTTTTTTATCAAATAATGATAATGCACACAATGCCATCTACTGGCATTACCGGAACGAGCACACAACGCCATGTTTATTTTTGTTTCATGTAATTGAGATGGCGTTACATAATATGGATTCCATACAAAATGTATGAGAAATCTTTTTTCGTTAATTTTTCCGATGTTTTAATGAATATTGAATATCAAAAAATTTGTGTGTAGAGTCTACGCGCAACAGAAGTGAAACATTTGAAAAAAATAAGTTATTATACATTTTGCGAAACCGTACACCCTGTATAGAAATATCAATTTAGATGACTTTCAATCAGTATGTATTAAAGTTTGGATCTATAAAAAATTATTGACAGAAAAGTTCCATTTGAAAAAAATAAGTTATTATACATTTTGCGAAATCGTACACCCTGTATAGAAATATCAATTTAGATAACTTTCAATCGGTATGTATTAAAGTTTGGATCTATAAAAAATTATTGACAGAAAAGTATTCAGTTATCTTTGTTGGAATGGTCTCTGCAGTTTTTTAAAAAAGCACTAATTTTGATCTAATATTCTTCATAACTCAAGAACCATCCATAATAAACCTGTAGTATCTTATATCATTTTGCTCAGTATTAACTGCTCTTTCAATTCACTAACTAATATACAGGGCATTCCATTTAAAAAAACATAACTTTGGTATATTACTAATACTAGGCCACTCTGTATATGATTTCTAATAATTTTAAATTGTGAAGGTATCGTGTGGCTATCGTCTCCCGAAAACCCCGTTTTGATATATTTCAAAATAAGGGCGTAATTGATGGTCCACACACCGACACCCGGTATATTAGATTATGATTTGAGTTAAAAATGCCTTATAAAGGGGTTATCTTTCAGTTTTTTTTACTTTGCCAATTTTTATATTAAAAAAAAAGAAAATTTACAATCTAGGGAATTTTGCGGCGATCGATGTGCATTAAAAGCGGAGACATAAAAAATCGAAAATAATCGTTATTGAAAGAATTTATAATTAAAGAAAACCAATAAATAAATATGGATTAAAATAAATAAAAACATAGTTACACTGAGGCCCAAGGGGGCCTCTTGTTACCGAGGAGCCCCTTGGGGACCTCCTTGTTTTATTTACTGTAACATTTGTATCAGAAAATAATTAAATAAACTGGGTTCCTACCATCTCCTTGGAAAGTTTTACCTTTAGTCGTGTACTTATAAAGGTAGGGCACACACTTGGTTCGTCGGTCAACAGTCCAGGCTCAGCACGTAAAGCTTAACTTATGCTCTTAATAATATAATCAACTATAATATAGACTTTTTGCAATGGAGTTGCGGAATAATATTTGATGTATCTTCTGTTATTTCTGTAATAGTAGCTGTTGGAGGTGTATTAGACGATATTAATGAGATCATGACCGCTTGATCGTTACTGTCACTCATATTTAGACTCAATAATATTGTCACAGATTTAAAAATTAACATTTCAAGATCGGAAAAGTAGAAGTTTTGTAAATTACTTCTCGCACACTCATGTAAAAAGGTCAATACTCGTATTTTAGTTTTTCCAAAAATGAGTTTCAAAGTTCTTCAATGTACCCCCCCAGAAATACGGGCTTTGGCAAAAATACGATAGAAAATTTGCGTCACACGATGTATATGAAAAAATATACGCCCACAATAAAGAGAGAACAAGATCTTTACAATCTCCGAAAACATTTTAACAGCCTCATTTTTAGCTGTAACGCCACGACGTATCGCTATACTACTGAAAACCTTCCTGGCGGCATCCACACACAAAATTTATTATGTATACACGGTCATCACTCTTAACACGTTGTATCAAAAACCTGGTAGTGAATTTTCACAAACTCCCTCAAACCACAAACATAAGCTCTTTCTTTTCCTTTGTGATCCGCGGTGTGGACCTTGACACCGAGGAAAGCGATATCTTTCTGGCACTGGACAATATTGATCTCTTTATTCCCCACATACGTGGAAAATCATCTCCCGCCGCATACACAAGTGGATCCTCCACATTCGCGTCATGATCGCAGACACAAACACCCTCAACCATCTCCCGATCCACGGCATCACAGCCTTCGGCAAGCACCATCAGTTTCGAGCCATCCAAACCGGCAGCGCCAGTCCCTCTGCAATGCACCAAGTGTTACCAGTTATTTCTCAAGAATTTGAAATACCTAAATTTCAATTATAATTTTGAAAGAAGTGGCGGTAGAGAGGAGATTAAATAAATACTGATCGAGAAGATGGCGACGATCGTTGGTGTATTTTTTCCTTGAAAGACTATTATCTACTGTGATGGTCATCGAGATTCCTGTATTAGCGAGCTGAAGGTAAACAACGTGGTAGAGAGGTTAAGTAGCGAAAAATGGAGAAATAGAAGGTGATATAAAGAAAAAAATAGAGAAGATATTGAGAAAAGCGAGAAGAGGATTAGAGAAAGAAAGAATTGGACAGGGAAGAGGAGATATAGTCAGGAAAAAGAATAAATCGGCGAAGCAGGAAGATAACGACATTTAGGAGGCGCCACAGGAAGCGGATGAACAAAGACGATAGAAACCGCTCGCTCAGTCAGGGAAGCCTGGACTCTTACCTGGAGGAAAGGAAAAGAAAAAGAAAAGGGGAGGGTAGAACAGAAAAACAAGAAGAGGAGGAAGAGAATTTTTTTCAAAAAAGTAAAAAGACGGCGAGGTCTCCTGGAGTAAAGAAAACACAGAAGACATCAGAGAAAGAGAAGGAAACGGACACAGAGATGGAGAAAAAAATATTGGAGCTGTTGCAAGAGTTGAAGGAGGAGATGAAAGAAATAAGACGAGAAAACAAGGAACTCAAGAGAGAGATAGAGAAGCAGAGAGAAGAATTTAAAGAGAAGGAGAAGAGATGGGAAGGAGAGAGAGACTGGTGGAAGGAGAGAGTGGAAAAACTAGAAGAGAGAATGGAAATCGAAGAGAGAAGAAAGAGGAAGAACAACATCGTGATAACAGAATGGGACGGGAAAAAAAAAGTCATGTAAAAAAAGGATGTAGAGAAGTTTTTGAAGGAAAATGTAGAGGATAGTAAAGTAAAAGATTGTTACAGGATTAACAAGGATCAAGTATTGGTGGAGATGGAGGGATGGGGTGAGAAGGAAAGAATAATAAAGCACAAAGGAAAATTGAGGGAGAAGAGGGAAACAAGGGGGATATACATAGACAACGACCTCATAAAAAAGGAAAGAGATGTACAGAAGAAACTAAGAAGTATGGCGAAGGAAAAGAAGTAAGAGTGGGATACAGGAAATTAATAGTGGACGGGGAGCAATGGAGATGGAATGAAAAGAGAGAGAGACTAGAGGTTTTCCAATAAGAAGAAGAAGGGGAGGAGGGAAAAAGGGGGACAACGGCAACGTAAAAAGGACAATGAAACGGTAAAAAAGAAACAAAGAAGGAAGTAGGAGGGAAACTAAGGAAGGAAGGGGGAAATCAAAGAAGGTAACGAGAAAAACAGGGGTGAGGGTGTTGTATGATTTATGGCCCCGTCTCCGCGAATCTCCCCATATCAATATGTGGCGGAGTGTAAATAGTAGTTTAAGTTTAGATTTAATTAGAATAAGACACCACGCGCCCTGTTGCGGCATAGCATGAGGTTGCAATGGGGAGCGAGCGTGCGATCATGTCGGGAGTCGGGTAGCAAATGGCGCCAGGCGCAGACAGTTTAACTTTATACTGTCTGGCCGCTCGGCTCCCCCACCTCGCGCGCTCTCGCGACCGCTGTTCTTTACGCGTATGGTCGCGAGTGGTTAGGTTTAATTAGGTAGGTTTATTGTAAGGCGTCCAGGCCACCTTTTAGCGTTAATTGTGATAGTTTTTAAGTATTGTCTATGGTTAAAAACGACGAGACGAGATGGCGACCAATCAGGAAGCAGGACGAGCTGGGAAAAACCCGGCCAACGGTCACAACCAACCCCGGCCGGGAAAAACCCCAAACCAAGTATAAATATAGGTCCGCTTCCTGTTGGGAGTCAGGAAACGCGCGACGGTGATTTTCATTCCGAAGCCCGGGAAGGATCCAAAATTCCCACAGAACCACAGGCCAATCAGCCTGCTCTCAGCAGCGGGGAAAGTGGCGGAAAGAGTCATACAGAAGAGACTCACCCACTGCATCAAGATGACCAACACCCTCCCAGACGAACAATTTGGATTTCGTCCGAAACACTCCACCACCGACCAACTCCTCCGAGTCGTAGAATACGCCGCCACCGGGATCGAGCGAAAGCAAGTGACCGGTGCTGTTTTTCTCTAGCCAAGGCCTTCGACACAGTCTGGCACGATGGACTTGTTTTCAAGCTCCACTCGTGCGGCGTGCCTTTGGAAATGGTTCAATTAATTAATTCCTTTTTGCGAAACAGGTCCTTCTGTGCCCGCATCGGAAATGCCCTGTCCCGTCCACACGACATAGAAGCGGGCGTCCCCCAGGGATCTGTCCTCTCTCCAACCCTGTACGCGGCCTTCACCGCGGACATCCCAAAGACCGCAAACACCACGCTCGCCATCTACGCAGACGACACAGCAATCCTCACCAGATCAAGACAGCCTTGGCTGGCGACCCGCTACCTGCAGGAAGCCATCGACAAGCTCGAAGACTGGTGTCAGAAATGGATGATCGACGTCAACCCCGAGAAGAGCACAGCCCTCCTCGTGACGCGCCGACTCGTCCAACCAGAGGGAGAAATCGAGATGTTCGACCGGGTCATCCCCTGGGCCAACCAGGCAAAATACCTAGGTGTCATCATCGACAAAAAGCTCGACTTCCGCCAACACCTCGAATACTCGCTGAGTAAGGGGAAAATGGCAGTAGGCAAGCTCTCCTCGCTGGTCTGCAGGCGCAGTAAGATGTCGGTAAAGAACAAATTGTTAATTTACAGCACAATCGTTCGTCCGACTCTAACATATGCTTCGGCGGCTTGGGCACACGCCCCCTCGAAGACAAACATGTGTAAGTTGCAGGTCCTCCAGAACAAATTCCTCCGCCAAGCCTTCGACGCTCCATGGTTCGTCAGAAACGAACAACTCCACCGAGAGGCCGGGCTGACGCTGCTGAAGGAGTTCCTCCACGAGATCGCCGTTCGGACCATCAAAAAGGCCGAAGAGCACCCAAATCCACTGGTCAGACAAGCTGTCGACTACGACGAGAGTGGACCATCGAGAAGAAAGCGGCCCAGAATGGCGCTGCTAGAAGGGTGACAGCTTCACTGACCCTTCCATTCGCGACACCCTTCAGGTACTAACCTCTCTTACAGGAACCAGGATTAGGTAAAACCCCTTTTTTCTTTCATTTATGTGTTTTTTCTATTCGATGTCCCAAAAAAGGAATCCGGCGTTCTCGTTATGTCGGCACCCATTGCCTTCATTCGAGACGCCAGTCCGAAAACAGCAAAACTGTCAAACGAGTTCTGGGCGCTGACTGGGGAAGTCACCCTACCGGTGGCGTCAACAGTTGGCAAACGGGGCCTATCACTTCTGCCGCCAGTAACATCATTGCTGGCCGGCGAAAAAGATAGAGGTTAAGGGGTCACATGACCTAAAACCTCAGACAAACAGCGCAATGCAATGTTGGGAGTCAGTCGTTCTCTCGTTGTGAAAACAGAGAATAAACAAGTGAATTGCAAAAGTGTTTTTTCATTGACCAACGAGTCCCCTGCGAAGAGAGAGATCGGTCTCTATCGAGACCTCCACCAGCCGCTACCGATCCCGGGGTATCTACGGGCTCCACCACCAGGTTCCAACGCCGGTCACCAGGTCCAGGTCGAAGGGAGAGATTACCCGGTCTCTTTCGAGACCGCCTCAACGTACCGCCGCCACCTAGTGCCACCGTCACCAAGCCGTCCCCGAGGCCCCCGGCTCCAGGTCAAGACGAGGACGCTTACCACCATCCAGGTCCACGTCCGTCGAGCTTCCGCGGCGGCCACCGCCTCCACATTCAACGACCCGGTGAGGTGCGCTTGGCGCGCCTTCTCCAGCAAGGAGGAAGCCGCTCCTTGCGACAAGGGCACTATTTTGGAATGTAGCGGGACTAGGGAAAAAAGAAGAAGATTTTTGGGACTATGTGAAGGAGTTCGATATTGTTGGATTAACAGAAACATGGTCAGAAAGCTGGAAAAAAATAGAAAAACTGTTACCAAAGGAGTTCAAGTGGGAATGGCAAGGGGCGAGAAGGGGAAAGCAAAAAGGAAGAGCAGCAGAGGGAATAATAACAGGGGTAAAAAAAGGAATAAAAGAGAATACTAAAAAGAAGGGAGAAGAGGAAGGTCACATGGTAAGAAACGTTAAAATAGACAGTAAATGGTGGAAAATAGTGACAGTGTACAGCAAAGAGATGAAAGAAACAACAAGCAAGATAGAAGAAACATTAAAAGATAACAGGGAAGAATGTCTGCTTCTGGGATGGGATTTTAACGGGAGAATTGGGGAAAGAGGAGCCAGGGATTGGGAAGAAGTGAGAGGAGAGGGAAAAAGAAAATGCAAAGACAAGAAAGAAAACGCGGAAGGAAAGAAGTTGATGAAATGGATAGAAGAAAAAGGATGGGAAGTGCTGAATGGAAATAAACAAGGGGACGAAGAAGGAGAATGGACCTACATAGGCGGTAGAGGAGAGACGGTGATAGACTACGGAATAGTAAACGAAGAAGCATGGGAAGAAGTCGAAGAATTCAGAATAGGGGAAAGAGTAGAGTCAGACCATCTGCCTATAGAGATAAGTATAGGAAGGAGGAGAGAGAAGAGAGGAGGATAAGAAAAAATAGAGGAAAAATGGGAGGAGTACTTCATGAGGCTGCTGGAGGGAGAAAAGGAAAATAAGAAAACGGAAATAGAGACGAAGAGAAACCGAGTAGAACCTGAAGGAGAAGATATTACAATGGAAGAGGTGGAGAGGCATGTGAAGAAACTGAGGAAAGGGAAGGCACCAGGGAGGGACAGAATACAGAATGAGTCGTGGATGTAGGGGACGAGAAGAGTGTTAGAGAGGCTGGTGGAGGTAATGAATGGGGTGTGGAGAGGAGAAGGATTTCCGGTAGGGTGGAGAGAGGGGGTAATTTACCTCATTTACAAAAAAGGGGAGAAAAATAAAGTAGAAAATTACCGAGTGATAACTCTCCTAAACACAGGGTACAAGTTGTATGCATCAATTCTGAATGAAAGGATGAGCAGAGAGATAGAGGAAAAGGGAGCATTACCAGACAGTCAAGCAGGATTTAGAGAAGAGAGGAGAACGATGGATAATGTATACATCCTGGACCATTTGACGAAGAGTGAGTTAAAGAAGAAAGGGGGAGGGTGTATGCATTATTCGTAGACTTCAAGGCGGCTTTTGACAAGGTGGACAGAGAGAGGATGTTTGAGTGCCTGAGGGAGAAAGGGGTAAATGAATGGCTGGTAAGAAAGGTGGAGGAGATATATGAGAAGACAAAAAGTAAACTGAAGGTAGGGGAGAGGGAAAGTGAATGGTTTGTGACAACAAAGGGAGTGAGGCAAGGTTGCCCGCTCAACCCCTTGTTGTTCACGATGTATGTGGCAGATATGGACGGAATGTTAGAAAGAGCACATGCTGGGGGGTGTGTGGTAGGTAGAAAAAAAAGTGTGCAGCCTGGCGTTTGCGGATGATGTGGTAATGGTGGCAAAGAGTGAAAAAGAAATGAAGGAAATGATAAAGAGTTTAGGAAAATATTTGAAGAAGAAAAGACTAGAAGTGAATGTAGAGAAAACAAAAATGCTGGTTTTCAATAAGAGAAAGAGGAAGAACGAAAAGAGTGATTGGAGGTGGGAGGGAGTAGTAATAGAACAAGTAAAAGAATTCAAATACTTGGGGTATGTGTTCAATGAAAGAGCCACAGATAAGGCACATATTAGAGAACTGGCAAGAAAAGCGAACAAGGTGATAGCCGATTTTAAGAGGAGAATGATGATGTTTGAAAGTCTTATTGAAAGCGTGTTGTTGTACGGAGCAGAGGTCTGGGGATGGAAAGAACAAGGGGAGATAGAGAGGGTGCAAGAGAAATATCTGAGGTGGGTGCTAGTGGTGGAGAGAGTAACGGCAGGGTACATAGTGAGAGAAGAATGCGGTCAAGTTCGAAGACAGGATGGAAAGGAGGAAAGAATGTAGGATACTAAAGGAGTGCTGGAGAGAAAAAAAGAAGAATTCAGAGGAGAATGGTAGGGAGAATTACTACAGAAGGAATGGGTATGCAAGCAAAGAAATAGAGAGACTGAGAGAAAGAAGCGTGTGGATGAATGTAGAACTAAGTGAAAGAGATAAGGATACGGATAGACAAGAGAGGAGAGAAAGAATTTGAGAATCCAGATACAACGGGAAGTACGGAAGATGCATGATCGAGGAAGTACCGAAATATTTGGGGAAGGAGAGCGAGAAAAAAAGAAAGATGATGGCGAGGTTTAGGTGCGGAAATGAAGAGAGGGAAAATAGGTATTGGGCAGAAGATGGAGGAAGAATGTGTAGAATGTGCTATGAGGAAAGAGAGACGATTGAGCATATGTGGAACGACTGCAGTGAGATGAAACAAAGAGAGAGGAAAGAAAGAGAGGAAATACTGAATGTAGATGGAAGGGAAATTAAATGGATGAAAGAGGTATGGAAGAGGAGGGAGAAGGGAAAAGAGGAAAGGGGAGGGGAGAAGAAATAGAGAATTTTATTTAGTTTTTTTTTTATTATTATAATTGTTAAGTTTACTTGTATATGTATAGGAATCAGAAAGCCCGTAGGGCAAATAAAGATTAAACACACTGTGCTGGTCATCGCCAGTAGAGATCGTAACAGAAACATAATCGTTTCAAGAGCGTGAGGTCTGTATTAGATTTCCTTTGTTTTGAAATGAAGAGGGTGATTGGTTCTTGGTTGAAAAAATTGTGAGACAACAAAGTACAACGGCACTAATTTAGTACTGTCAAAACAACAAAAATGTCTACTAAGCAATTGCGAAATTGACTCGACTCCTGAAAAATTTCCTGGTCTAAATTTATTATTTTCTCTTAACCGTGTGCCGCTGGATTACTTTTCCATCAGTTCAATTAATCCTTCTTTCTTCCCTGCTCATGTTCTCTCGTTGGAATTTGGGGCATCACGTACACTTCCTCTGAAACAATCGCTTCATAATTTAATTAAAGAGCTTTTCCAAATGAAGGTCATTCGTATTTTATAGGTCTCCCGGCTTGTGCTTCTTGGCAGCACAAAAGCACTATAAGGAATAGTTTTATTAGTCGGCCGTAATAATATCCCGGAAATGAGGTTAGCGTTTTTAATCCTCTTTTCGCACTTCACTGCGCAACCGTCCGTTTAGTTTAATTGGTCATTACCGGATTGGATTTCAATCATTTTATTGTTGGACGGACGAATGTTGTTAGATCGGATGATTTATCGATTTGGCGTTAACCAAATTGTTCAGTTATAATTGAGGCTTCCGGATAATAGGATAATCATCTTCCTGGTTTTTGAGGACAATGCTTTGTAACACTTAAAAAATACAGTTCAGGATTTAGTAATAATGACACGATTTCATTTGTACTTTGGTAATGCGACTTCTACCCGAACAGGATATAAATTTATGGTTTCTCAAAAAATAAATCCCACGCAACTCCCGCAGATACGCCAATGATTTCGTAGTCTGTCGCGCATTCTACGTGTTCTCTATTCAAAACGCGACGTCGAATAATGTATGGGAGTAATACGTCATAAACATGTTGGGAGCGTCGTTTTTCACGGCTATATTTGTAGCAGATATGTGCTAGAACGTGAAAAACGAAGTGTAATGGTTATGAATTATCGGACAAATTTGATATATGTATGTTTGGATAAATGCGAAACGAAATTACGAGCGCTCCAAGCGTTTCACTTGCAAGGATCCAAACCGCCAATTTGTCTCCGCTTGTAAACGCAAAAATTTAACTTGTTTCGCGAAGTCATCTCGATCTTTAATTTGTAAGACATGTTGAAGTGTAAAATAGAATTTTGCTCAAACAATCAAATGGTGCAAATAACTACGGCTTATTCTGGAAGACTTTGTAGCAATCATGGATGCTAAAACATTTTGCAGCGCAGTATTACAGCTTTCATATAAATGTACGAAACACCAGTAGCAATATTTGATTCATCGCAAGAGAATAGTAGCTGCAGAGAGAGGCTTTGAGACATTCGGGTTTATATGGAATAAATTGTAACAACCAGTTTTGCACCCCTAGATGCAATATTGCAGTTATTTTCTGATCAATTTTTATCAGTATTAGTTTACCCCAAGCACAAATCTAGATTTATGCCCAAATATTGCAATTTTACTTCTCCGCCCCTTCCTCCGGTTCCATTTTTAAACTACAACTGTAGTAAAGAGCTCGTCTCCCCTCGAGTGATCCTCCCCTTCATCTTAAATCAATAACAATGTGACTGATTTTTAAATAAACCTCTTCCATGATAAACGACCGTCCCCTGAAACCATTAGATGTAAAAGCATATCGCTTTACGGGATTATCAAATAGATTTCAAAGAAAAATGTGCGTCAATATTGGTTCTGGCGAAATGTTCAGTTCTTAACCTCTAGATATTGGTTCCCCTTGTTTTTGAACTCCCCGAGGGTCCGGTAACATCTTGAGATTACACTCCATATCATTTTCGCGAACGTCAAGATCGTCTTTAATTAGGATTCATTGCAGAAGGATACAGTGATGCTCTGCATGGCTCAGTGCGGATATTAGGAGTGATGAATGACGGAAGGTTTAATTGATATTTACGACGGTAATGAGCAAATATCGGGTCTTAGCCGTTGACAGGTTTTGCAATTTGCAATAAGAAAAGTAAAGGATGTGCTTGGCTTAACGGGGAGACAGTTGCTTTAATGAAGGAAATGTTCTTTTATTGTCCGACAGACCAGACTTGCCAAAGAAGAAAATCAGTTAATTACGTAAGTTGGTTTTATATAAACATTGGAAGCAAACATGTTTGATGCTAAAATATAATTAGTTATATTGGAACCCAATTTTCGTCTTCTTGTACCACAAAAATATTGTTTTTTTAATTTTTAATAAATCTATAAGCACTTTGGAAGATTAAAAATGGATGAATACTTCGGAGAGATCGGACGCTGGATTTTACATCTCAGAAATGAATTGTCCCTCAGGACTGAAAAATGAAATCGTTGACAGCTTGAAACAATTTTCCAGTATTTTGTTAAATAATATTTTAAAGAGTCCCTACGAAGGAATAACGGAAAAGGAATTCATCTGTCCGGAACACTGCAGGAAACATTGTGTCATTTCGGTATCATTTACGCTCATTTAATAATACTTTGTTTGTCTTGACGGCGAGATGAAAATTTCTCCCGTGTTAAGGAAAAACATCTTACAATGCAGATTTTATAATTTTTGTTGTATAACTTAAAGTTACTTATATAAAATAGTTTAAGAAGAGTAGATAACTCACAAAATAACAAGAAGTGTGCAGGAAACTTTTGTGCAGAACAAATTAATCTGAAACAGAGTTTTTCACCATCCAATTCCAAATTGATTCACAAATGCAATAAAAGCAAGAAATTTGATTTTCTTGAGACTTTGGAAATAAGGATACTGAAACTTAATTTTTACATTATTTATAAAATGTTGTTTTTACCATTTTTTTTTAAATCATGTAACCTTTTCAAACCGTCAAATTTAATACTTTCAAAATAACGTCATAATTTTAATCATTTTTAAGGTAAGAACCGCTCTGTAATTCATCAATTATTATTGTTTCATTAATCTCTTGTAAAATTAGGACTGAAGATGGTAGTAGTTTTCTCCCGAAACATTTTGCTATTATAATTTACGTTTATTAAAGTTTGTGGAGTTTGACTTGAATATATTTAAATTTTAAATTAATCGGTGATTCATAATTCATAAATTTCTGATAAAAAATTGGTACTAAAATTCACTCCTTATAAAAATCATCCCAACATCACAGCAATTTTGGTAACCTTTGACTTTGAAAAAAATAAAATAAAAAATTATTCCACCGCTGTACAGCTTGATCATTTTTAAATGGTAGAATTGTAACAATTTCCGGTTGTTGACATCTTAACATTTTAAAAACATTTCTTGACTGCAAAAGGGCTGGAGTTTCTGAAAAAATAATAACCTGGGATTTTTACGTGGTATGCTCCAGGGGACCAGGGGTAGCTAAATTGGCGTACGATTTACCAGGGGTTGCTATCTAGTTTGGCAATAGGGGACTAAATCAAATACATTGACGGTGGTCGAACTTTATTTACATTATATACAGGGGTTCCCGATTTAACTTATAATTTCCATACAGAGAGGTCAATATGTACGAGGGAAGTACTTTCAATTTCTGTCTATATACAGTTACGAGGAATCGAGATTAGGGCGTCTTCCTGATAGAGTGACGGCGGTAGGTGAGTTTCCAGAAGGAACGGTTGGTCGGGAGCACCGCCAGGAAGAAACCTGTTCGGCAACCCCGGTGCTCGAACTGCGTCGGAACTCGATCGTCCACGGAGGAGCTGCCAGGACTCCTCAGTATGAATTCGACTTTTCCTAGACCAAAAGTACCTTGTTGGTGACGGAAAGGGGGGAAGAGGGAGGTAGGAGGCTGGAGCATCTACAGTTATGTTCAAAAAAGTGTTGTACAGAATTTGTTGTGTGTGAACTTACAATGATCTTAATGCCAATAATGCTCTATCTAAATGAATATTTTCAAAATTACACAACAAAAAGATTCAATTACAAATTAAATACATAACTTAAATAAACCATATAACCATTTATAAACTTTTAATACAACTTAAAACAATCTTTTAGTTAATATTTGGTAATAGCCCCATTTCTTTCCAAAATTTCTTGCAATCTATGAGGTATTGACGCATATAGATTTGTTGTTAAATTAATTTCATTTAACAACTCGTTTCTAATTTGTTGTTTCAATAATGTTTAGATCTGGATTTGGCCTGCTGACCAAACCAGTACCTCAATATTATTATCAACTAACCAGTTATCATGCTGAAATATAAAATTATTTTCAAAAAAATGTTGTCTTACTGACGGCCAACATAACATTTTCTAAAATATTTCCAGATGTTATGGCATTAAACCTCTCTTCAATATCCCAACACAGCCTAAGTCCGGGGATACTTATCCATGCTCAACAATTTATAAAAAATCTTGATAACATATTGCTCATCAAATATTTTGTGAAGAAAGGATAAAAAATGGTGGATGCGTCGCTAAAAAAATAATTGTAAAAATTTAGCCTGCCTTTGAAGGTGTATTCTGTGAAATGTGAGCATTTTTTCATCATTACAATCTTACAATTGAAGAGAAAAAGACACTCAGAAGTCTATAGAGGAAGATTGAAGAAAGGGTGAAATATGGTGGATGCACCACTTGAAAAAAAAATTGTAAAAATTCAGCCTCTCTTTGAGGGCTGAAATTTGTCGAATTTGGGCATTGTTTTCCTCATTACAATGTCAAATTTGAACAGATATAGAGACCCGGAAGTCCATAGGAGAATATTTAAGAAAGGGTAAAAAATGGTGGATGCGTCGCTTAAAAAAACTGTAAAAAATTCAGCCTGCCATTGAAGGTGTATTCTGTGAAATTTGGGCTTTTTTTTCATCATTGCAATCTCACAATTAAAGAGAAAAAGACACTCGGAAGTCTATAGAAAAAGGTTGAAAAAAGGGTGAAAAATGGTGGATGCGCCACTTGAAAAAAAAAGCCTTATTTTGAGGCATGAAATTTGTCGAATTTGGGCATTGTTTTCCTAATTACAATGTCACATTTGAACAGATATAGACACCCAAAAGTCTATACGAAAATATTTAAAAAACGGTGAAAAATGGTGGATGCGTCGCTTAAAAAAGAATGTAAAAAATTCAGCCTTTTTTTGAGGGCCGAAATTTGTCGAATTTGGGCATTGTTTTTCTCATTACAATGTCACATTTGAACAGATATAGACACCCGAAAGTCTATAGGACAATATTTAAGAAAGGGTGAAAAATGGTGGATGCGTCGCTTAAAAAAAATGTAAAAAATTCAGCCTGCCTTTGAAGATGTATTCTGTGAAATTTGGAGGTTTTTTTCATTATTACAATCACACAATTAAAAAGAAAAAGACACTCGGAAGTCTATAGAAGAAGGTTGTAGAAAGGGTGAAAAATGGTGTATGAGCCACTTAACAAAAAATAAAAATTCAGCCTTACTTTGAGGCTTGAAATTTGTCGAATTTGGGCATTGTTTTCCTCATTACAATGTCACATGTGAACAGATATAGACACCCGGAAGTCTATAGTAGAATATTTAAGAAAGGGTGAAAAATGGTGGATGCGTCGCTTAAAGAAAATTGTAAAAAATTCAGTCTGCATTTGAAGGTGTATTCTGTGAAATTTGGGCATTATTTGCATCATTAAAATCTCACAATTGAAGAAAAAAAGACACTCAGAAGTCTATAGAGAAAGATTGAAGAAAAGGTAAAAAATGGTGGATGCGCCACTTGAAAAAAAATTGTAAAAATTCAGCCTTTCTTTGAGGCTTGAAATTTGTCGAATTTGGGCATTGTTTTCCTCATTACAATGTCACATGTGAACAGATATAGACACCCGGAAGTCTATAGTAGAATATTTAAGAAAAGGTGAAAAATGGTGGATGCGTCGCTTAAAGAAAATTGTAAAAAATTCAGTCTGCCTTTGAAGGTGTATTCTGTGAAATTTGGGCATTTTTTTCACCATAACAATTTCACAATTGAATAGAAAAAGACACTCGGAAGTCTATAGGGAACTATTTAAGAAATGGTGAAAAATGGTGGATGCGTCGCTTAAAAAAAAATGTAAAAAATTCAGCCTGGCTATGAAGGTGTATTCTGTGAGGTTTGGGCATTTTTTTCACCATTACAATCTCACAATTAAAGCAAAAAAACACTCGGAAGTCTATAGAGGAAGATTGAAGAAAGGATAAAAAATGGTGGATGCGCCAGTTGAAAAAAAAAAATTAAAAATTTAGCCTTTCTTTGAGGGCTGAAATTTGTCGAACTTGGGCATTGTTTTCCTCATTACAATGTCACATTTGAACAGATCTAGACACCCGGAAGTCTGTTGGAGGATATTTAAGAAAGGGTAAAAAATGGTGGATGCGTCGTTTACAAAAAAAATGTAAAAAATTCAGCCTGCCTTTGATGGTTTATTCTGTGAAATTTGGAAATTTTTTTCATCATTACAATCTCACAATTGAAGAGAAAAAGACACTCGAATGTCTATAGAGGAAGATTGAAATAAGGTAAAAAATGGTGGATGCGCCACTTGAAAAAAAATTGTAAAAATTCAGCCTTTCTTTAAGGGCTGAAATTTGTCGAATTTGGGAATTGTTTTCCTCATTACAATGTCACATTTGAACAGATATAGACACCCGGAAGTCTATAGGAGAATTTTTAAGAAAGGGTGAAAAGTGGTGGATGCGTCGCTTAAAGAAAAAATAAAAAATTCAGTCTGCCTTTAAAGGTGTATTCTGTAAAATTTGGGCATTTTTTCATCATTACAATAGAACAATTGAAGAGAAAAGACACTCGGAAGTCTATAGGAAAATATTTAAGAAAGGGGTTAAAAAAAAAGTAAAAAATTCAGCCTGGCTTTGAAGGTGTTTTCTGTGAAGTTTTTGGGCATTTTTTTCACCATAACAATCTCACAATTGAAGAGAAAAGGACACTCGGAAGTCTATAGAGGAAGATTGAAGAAGGGATAAAAAATGGTGGATGCGCCACTTGAAAAAAAATTGTAAAAATTCAGCCTTTCTTTGAGGGCTAAAATTTGTAGAATTTGGGCATTGTTTTCCTCATTACAATGTTACATTTGAACAGATATAGACACCCGGAAATCTATAGGAGAATTTTTAAGAAAGGGTGAAAAGTGGTGGATGCGTCGCTTAAAAAAGTGTAAAAAATTCTGCCTGCTTTTGAAGGTGTATTCTGTGAAATTTGGGCATTTTTTTCATCATAACAATTTCACAATTGAAGAGAAAAGAGAATCGGAAGTTTATAGGAAAATATTTAAGAAAGGGTGAAAAATGGTGGATGCGTCGTTTAAAAAAAAATGTTAAGAATTCAGCCTGGCTTTGAAGGTGTATTCTGTGAGGTTTGGGCATTCTTTTCATCATAACAATCTCACAATTGAAAAAAAAAAAGACGCTCGGAAGTCTATAGAGGAAGATTGAAGAAAGGCTGAAAAATGGTGGATGCGCCACTTGAAAAAAAAATGTAAAATTCAGTCTTTCTTTGAGCGCCGAAATTTGTCGAATTTGGGCATTGTTTTCTTCATTACAATGTCACATTTGAACAGATATAGACACCCGAAAGTCTATAGGAGAATATTTAAGAAAGGGTGAAAAATGGTGGATGCGTCGCTTAAAAAAATTTAAAATATTCAGCCTGCCTTTGAAGGTGTGTTCTGTGAAATTTGGGCATTTTTTCATCATTACAATCTCACAATTAAAGAGTAAAAGACACCCGAAAGTCTACAGGGGAATATTTAAGAAAGGGTGAAAAATGGTGGATGCCTCGCTTAAAAAAAATGTAAAAAATTCAGCCTGCTTTTGAAGATGTATTCTGTGAAACTTGGGCATTTTTTCATCACTACAATCTCACATTTGAAGAGAAAGAGCCACTCGGAAGTCTGTAGAGGAAGATTGAAAAAAGGGTGAAAATTGGTGCATGCGCCACTGGAAAAAAATTGCAAAAATTCAGCCTTTCTTTGAGGGCTGAAATTTGTCGAATTTGGGCATTGTCTTCGTCATTACAATGTCACATTTGAACAGCTATAGACACCTGGAAATCTATAGGAAAATATTTAAGAAACGGTGAAAAGTGGTAGATGCGTCGCTTAAAAAAATTGTAAAGAATTCAGCTTGCCTTTGAAGGTGTATTCTGTGAAATTTGGGCATTATTTGCATCATTAAAATCTCACAATTGAAGAAAAATAGACACTCAGAAGTCTATAGAGGAAGATTGAAGAAAAGGTTAAAAATGGTGGATGCGCCACTTGAAAAAAAATTGTAAAAATTCAGCCTTTCTTTGAGGGCTAAAATTTGTCGAATTTGGGCATTGTTTTCCTCATTACAATGTCACATTTGAGCAGATATAGACACCCGGAAGTCTATAGGAGAATTTTTAAGAAAGGGTAAAAAACGGTGGATGCGTCGCTTAAAAAAAATGTAAAAAATTCAGCCTGCTTTGAAGGTGTATTCTGTGAAATTTGGGCATTTTTTCATTATTACAATTTCACAATTGAAGAGAAAAAGACACTCTGAAGTCTATAGAGGAAGATTGAAGGAAGGGTGAAAAATGGTGGATGCGCCGCTTGTAAAAAAAATGTAAAATTCAGTCTTTCTTTGAGCGCCGAAATTTGTCGAATTTGGGCATTTTTTTCATCATTACAATTTCACAATTGAAGAGAAAAAGACACTCGGAGGTCTATATAGGAAGATTGAAGAAAGGGTGAAAAATGGTGAATGTGCCACTTGAACAAGAAATTGTAAAAATTCAGCCTTTCTTTGAGGGCTGAAATTTGTCGAATTTGGGCATTGTTTTCCTCATTACAATGTCACATTTGAACAGATCTAGACACCCGGAAGTCTGTAGGAGGATATTTAAGAAAAGGTAAAAAATGGTGGATGCGTCGTTTAAAAAAAATGTAAAAAATTCAGACTGCCTTTGATGGTTTATTCTGTGAAATTTGGAAATTTTTTTCATCATTACAATCTCACAATTGAAGAGAAAAAGACACTGGAATGTCTATAGAGGAAGATTGAAATATGGTGAAAAATGGTGGATGCGCCACTTGAAAAAAAAATGTAAAAATTCAGCCTTTCTTTAAGGGCTGAAATTTGTCGAATTTGGGCATTGTTTTCCTCATTACAATGTCACATTTGAACAGATATAGACACCCGGAAGTCTATAGGAGAATATTTAAGAAACGGTGAAAAATGGTGAATGCGTCGCTTAAAGAAAATTGTACAAAATTCAGTCTGCCTTTGAAGGTGTATTCTGTGAAATTTGGGCATTTTTTTCATCATTACAATTTCATAATTGAAGAGAAAAGACACTCCGAAGTCTATAGGAAAATATTTAAGAAATGGTGAAAAATGGTGGATGCGTCGCTTAAAAAAAAATGTAAAAAATTTTTTGAAGGTGTTTTCTGTGAAATTTGGAAATTTTTTTCATCATTACAATCTCACAATTGAAGAGAAAAAGACACTCGAATGTCTATAGAGCAAGATTGAAGAAAAGGTGAAAAATGGTGGATGCGCCACTTGAAAAAAAAATGTAAAAATTCAGCCTTTCTTTAAGGGCTGAAATTTGTCGAATTTGGGCATTGTTTTCCTCATTACAATGTCACATTTGAACAGATATAGACACCCGGAAGTCTATAGGAGAATATTTAAGAAACGGTGAAAAATGGTGAATGCGTCGCTTAAAGAAAATTGTAAAAAATTCAGTCTGCCTTTGAAGGTGTATTCTGTGAAATTTGGGCATTTTTTTCACCATAACAATTTCACAATTGAATAGAAAAAGACACTCGGAAGTCTATAGGGAAATATTTAAGAAATGGTAAAAAATGGTGGATGCGTCGCTTAAAAAAAATGTAAAAAATTCAGCCTGGCTTTGAAGGTGTATTCTGTGAGGATTGGGCATTTTTTTCACCATTACAATCTCACAATTGAAGCAAAAAACACTCGCAAGTCTATAGAGGAAGATTGAAGAAAGGATAAAAAATGGTGGATGCGCCACTTGAAAAAAAAAAATGTAAAAATTTAGCCTTTCTTTGAGGGCTGAAATTTGTCGAACTTGGGCATTGTTTTCCTCATTACAATGTCAAATTTGAACAGATATAGACACCCGGAAGTCTATAGAAGAACATTTAAGAAAGGGTGAGAAATGGTGGATGCGTCGCTTAAAAAAAAATGTAAAAAATGCAGTCTGCCTTTGAAGGTGTATTCTGTGAAATTTGGGCATTTTTTTCATCATTACAATTTCACAATTGAAGAGAAAAAGACACTCGGAGGTCTATATAGGAAGATTGAAGAAAGGGTGAAAAATGGTGAATGTGCCACTTGAACAAGAAATTGTAAAAATTCAGCCTTTCTTTGAGGGCTGAAATTTGTCGAATTTGGGCATTGTTTTCCTCATTACAATGTCACATTTGAACAGATCTAGACACCCGGAAGTCTGTAGGAGGATATTTAAGAAAGGGTAAAAAATGGTGGATGCGTCGTTTAAAAAAAATGTAAAAAATTCAGCCTGCCTTTAAAGGTGTATTCTGTGAGGTTTGGGCATTCTTTTCATCATAACAATCTCACAATTGAAAAAAAAAAGACGCTCGGAAGTCTATAGAGGAAGATTGAAGAAAGGCTGAAAAATGGTGGATGCGCCGCTTGTAAAAAAAATGTAAAATTCAGTCTTTCTTTGAGCGCCGAAATTTGTCGAATTTGGGCATTGTTTTCTTCATTACAATGTCACATTTGAACAGATATAGACACCCGAAAGTCTATAGGAGAATATTTAAGAAAGGGCTTAAAAAAAAGTAAAAAAATTCAGCCTGGCTTTGAAGGTGTATTCTGTGAAGTTTGGGCATTTTTTTCACCATAACAATCTCACAATTGAAGAGAAAAAGACACTCGGAAGTCTATAGAGGAAGATTGAAGAAGGGGTAAAAAATGGTGGATGCGCCACTTGAAAAAAAATTGTAATAATTCAGCCTTTCTTTGAGGGCTGAAATTTGTCGAATTTGGGCATTGTTTTCCTCATTACAATGTCACATTTGAACAGATATAGACACCTGGAAGTCTATAGGAGAATTTTTAAGAAAGGGTGAAAAGTGGTGGATGCGTCGCTTAAAAAAGTGTAAAAAATTCTGCCTGCTTTTGAAGGTGTATTCTGTGAGGTTTGGGCATTCTTTTCATCATAACAATCTCACAATTGAAAAAAAAAAAGACGCTCGGAAGTCTATAGAGGAAGATTGAAGAAAGGCTGAAAAATGGTGGATGCGCCGCTTGAAAAAAAAAATGTAAAATTCAGTCTTTCTTTGAGCGCCGAAATTTGTCGAATTTGGGCATTGTTTTCTTCATTACAATGTCACATTTGAACAGATATAGACACCCGAAAGTCTATAAGAGAATATTTAAGAAAGGGTGAAAAATAGTGGATGCGTCGCTTAAAAAAATTTAAAATATTCAGCCTGCCTTTGAAGGTGTGTTCTGTGAAATTTGGGCATTTTTTTCATCATTACAATCTCACAATTAAAGAGTAAAAGACACCGGAAAGTCTACAGGGGAATATTTAAGAAAGGGTGAAAAATGGTGGATGCATCGCTTAAAAAAAATGTAAAAAATTCAGCCTGCTTTTGAAGGTGTATTCTGTGAAACTTGGGCATTTTTTCATCACTACAATCTCACATTTGAAGAGAAAGAGCCACTCGGAAGTCTGTAGAGGAAGATTGAAAAAAGGGTAAAAAATGGTGGATGCGCCACTGGAAAAAAATTGCAAAAATTCAGCCTTTCTTTGAGGGCTGAAATTTGTCGAATTTGGGCATTGTCTTCGTCATTACAATGTCACATTTGAACAGATATAGACACCTGGAAATCTATAGGAAAATATTTAAGAAACGGTGAAAAGTGGTAGATGCGTCGCTTAAAAAAATTGTAAAGAATTCAGCTTGCCTTTGAAGGTGTATTCTGTGAAATTTGGGCATTATTTGCATCATTAAAATCTCACAATTGAAGAAAAATAGACACTCAGAAGTCTATAGAGGAAGATTAAAGAAAAGGTTAAAAATGGTGGATGCGCCACTTGAAAAAAAATTGTAAAAATTCAGCCTTTCTTTGAGGGCTAAAATTTGTCGAATTTGGGCATTGTTTTCCTCATTACAATGTCACATTTGAGCAGATATAGACACCCGGAAGTCTATAGGAGAATTTTTAAGAAAGGGTAAAAAACGGTGGATGCGTCGCTTAAAAAAAATGTAAAAAATTCAGCCTGCTTTGAAGGTGTATTCTGTGAAATTTGGGCATTTTTTCATTATTACAATTTCACAATTGAAGAGAAAAAGACACTCTGAAGTCTATAGAGGAAGATTGAAGGAAGGGTGAAAAATGGTTGATTAAAAATTCAGCCTTACTTTGAGGCTTGAAATTTGTCGCATTTGGGCATTGTTTTCCTCATTACAATATCACATTTGAACAAATATAGACACCCGAAATTCTATAGTAGAATATTTATAAGAAAGGGTGAAAAATGGTGGATGCGTCGTTTTAAAAAAAATTTAAACAATTTAGCCTGCATTTGAGAGTCTATTCAGTCAAATCTTGTATTTAAATGTTGACTTTTCATTGGTAAATATTACTTCATTCCAATTTTCACGGAACAAATTGGCCTACCCGTAGACTTATTCCAGAGTTCCGTCAATTTCTCATCGTTTTTTGACTTTTAAAATAATGTGTTTACTTGTCTGCATAATGTTTGCACCTTCTCTGATGGATAACCCATCATCTAAATATGCAATACTACGTGCTGTTTCAATTAAACTCATTGCCGGCATTTCGAAATTACTTGATGCGATAAGCAGTGCCAATTTGAATTTTTTTTAACTATGGTGATGTTTTATTTTTTTAAATCCGATGCACATACATCTAAACTAGCTGTACAACACATTAATGAACATAACTGTACATTGTTTTCTCCAAGTCGGTCTTGCCCTTCTTCGGCTGCTCCCCAAGTGCTGGCCTAGGTGCGGTTCACTGGTCACAGTTCACTTGTCACTGGTCACTGGTTACTTCCCGGGTGGTGGTTGGTGCACAACTGTCTCTCTCATGAGAGCGGAGCTTCTTTTGGATGACGCGAGCGGTCTGGAGCATTACTGTAGTCAGGGTCTTATCGGCGCGACCTCCTCTCACCGGTTCCGGACAACGCAGCGGGTCCGGAATGGCGGCGTCCAAGGCGCGCTAAGTATATTAAAACTAGTAGTATAATAGTAGTAGTGAAGTAATAGTATAGGAGTAATAATTAATTACACCAATTAAAAGTAGCCACCACCGCTGTTATTCGATCTTACTTTGACATACAGTTTAGTACTCATTTCTTTAACCTTGTGTACATATTAAAAAACTTCATCAGGGACACTTGAATTTATTGGGTTACAAGGCAAATTCTTTTGTGGGAATGGAATGAGGTACAAAGATATCTAGAGGACTTTAGGGACCCCGTATAGATAATAAAGCACCTTCTGTTTCACTTTGAACATAAACTCGTAAACTTTACCAATGGCTAGACTTCTAGTGGAGGTTAATAGTAGGGGTAACGAGGATCCCGTACAAATTTTCATTTACGTACTCGCTTTCTTTCTCAATAAATTTTATGTCCCTCGTTTTGGGGGCTACACTAGTAATCACTCCTACAGGAAAATGCGCTTATTATAAATTCCTAGATGAAGTTGACGTAATGTTTCATATCGACGAAACTTGCGTGAGATTTAAATTATTTCTTTCTGTATTTAATAAATCAGGTACAAAATAAACACACTGACTTGTCTCTGAAACGTCACAGTTCGATATTGTGACGTTACAACTATTTTGGTCAATTTCACCGCACTTGTGCTCCATTATTTTTAGTAAAATAAAAGAAAAATAACCCACGAAATTTAATTTACTTTCTCGTTGTCTAACTTGTAAAAAGTGTTGGAAACAGAAACGAAAAGTAATAAATTGTGTGATTTACGATGGGAACTACCCTCAGCGTTCAGTCTAGAGTGCTCTGTTATTCAACAGTTCCATTTCACGGATTAACCACACAGCTGCTTTAAATGTTTGTTCCTTTTTTTATGTTATAGTTTTAGGATATATACCTGATTATACATTTGACCAAAAACAGTTGTTCACAAGCTCTTGTATGAGAAGCATGTCTGTTTGTCTTACTTCATTAAATCTTTATTATTAATATAAACTTGACCATAATTTATCAACAGGTTATGGGCCCAGTTTGCGTAACACTGTATGGTCAAAGTTTATTTGAATTGTTATCCGTGTCGTACGAGTTTAAAAAGTGTAGTTGGTTCGGTAAACGCGACGCGATGTCTTCTGTGAAAATAGATGTGAGTCAAATCACAAAATTTGGTGGTTCCAACTTCCAGCTGTGGAAGTTCAGCATTTCTATAATATTAAAAGCGGAAAACTTGACGAATGTCGTCGAAGGAAGAGAAGTAAGACCTGTTCCAACAGATGAAAATGAAGCAGCAATCAATACATGGGAAAAGAAAAACTCAAAAGCGCAAGTTCTTCTCCTCGGCTCCATCACACAAGATCAGCTGCAGTACTTAGTAAACTGCAAGAATGCTGCGGAAATGTGGGCAAAACTCATTTCAATCCACGAGCAGAAAACGGAAATATCTCGAGAACTACTGTGGCAGCAATTTTACGACTATCGAATGGCCGATAATGACAAAATTGCGAATCACCTGTCTAAAATAGAATCACTACGAGCACAGTTAACAAATGTCAGTGAAACCTTGAGTGATACCGCAGTTTGTTCGAAAATGATAAATAGTCTTCCTGCAAAGTACAATGCTTTCCGTACCGCTTGGGATTCCGTCGCAACACCTCAACAAACAATCGACAATTTGACTGCTCGATTGCTAAAAGAAGAATCGCGAATGACGAACGACGAGAATGAAAGCTCAAAACTAGCTCTACAAGTCCAAGCACTCGAAGCGAAGTTGGAAAAAGCCCAGATTAGGAAGAAATTTGTCCAAGATTCTGGATTGAAAGCAATGAAGAAGCAAACGAACTGTAACTTCTGCAAGAAAAAAGGTCACTGGGCTAGAGAATGCAGAAAGCGCTTAAAAGCAGAAGAATATAGGAAGAGAGAAAAGAGTCACGCAGAAAACTCCAGTTCGGCCTCCGCTTATTTTTGTGACGTTTCAGCAATGTATGCGACCAGCAAAGATGAAGACCAATTTCAGTGGATCTGTGATTCCGGAGCAAGCGTCCACATGACAAATCAATTAAATTGGTTCGATCATCTAAACCCGCTTGAAACACCCCAACACGTCAAAATCGCTGATGACAAAATAATTCCAGCAACAGCAATTGGGATGATCAAAATCCAGGCCGAAGTAAATGGAAATTGGATCGACAGGACTCTCAACAACGTACTGTATGTACCAGCTTTGAAGAGAAGCTTGTTTTCGGTCGGTGTTATGGTGAACCGCGGTTTCTCGCACCACGCGTTTAAAAACCACTGTGAATTTCGAGAAGAATCCGGTAAAATCTCATGTGTCGGTGTTCGCGAAAATAATTTATGGGTGATGAAATTCAAAGTTCCTGCCCAGATTGAGTGTAATCTAACAAAAACTGAATCGCTGCAGCTATGGCATGATCGCCTGGGTCACGTGAATTTTAAATCTATCATCAATACAGCCAAAAATAAGGCAGCCATCGGTTTAGAAGTCAGCGACACTGAAGAATTCTTTTGCGAAAGTTGCAGATTCGGTAAACAAGCGCGAAGTTCACATAAAAGTTCAAACCACGAAAAAGCTTTTGCACCTGGCGAGAAAATTCACACAGATGTCTGCCGGCCGATCAGCGTTGAATCACCAAGAGGCTCAAGATACTTTGTTTTGTTTAAAGACGACAAAACCGGATACAAAAGTGTGTATTTCATGCGTCATAAATCTGAAGTGACTAATAAGTTCAAAGAGTTCAAAGCCTTAACTGAAAAACAAACCGGAAATAAAGTAAAAATTGTGAGAAGTGATCAAGGAAAGGAAGAGTATATGAATCGCGAATTTCAAGAAATTATGAAGAAAGAAGGTATTGTGCACGAATGCTCCGCTCCCTACACACCGCAACAAAACGGCAGATCTGAACGCGAAATGCGTACTATTGTGGAAAGTGCTCGATCAATGATGATAAATAAAAATGTATCCAACGAACTTTGGGCAGAAGCTGTAAGTACAGCAGTTTACGTACTAAACAGAACTGTATCAAGCCTTTGTGGATCGATTACACCGTTTGAAGGTTGGTTTGGAAGAAAACCAGAATTAAATCACTTAAAAATATTTGGATGCACTGCTTACATGTCCATTCCATCACAATTCAGAAAGAAGTTCGATAAAAAGGCAAAGAAATTAATATTTGTTGGCTACGATGGATATTCGACAAACTACAGACTTTGGGATCCAGAAAAGAAAAAAATAGAAACCAGCTGTAATGTTGTCTTCAACGAAAAAGATGTACGTGAAACAACAACAACTGATGAAGTTAAATTGACTTTAACTTTTGGCAATTATGAAGAAATCCCAGATGTCGAAAACAACGCTGAAGAAAATCAGGAAGTTGCACCTGAAATACCGGTCGAAGTCGAAGCACAACCCGAAATTAAAAGAAGAAATTTGAGAAATCGAGAAACACTCGCGCGTCCCGATTTTTACGGACCGTATGTTTCATACTGTGTCACATTGGAACCACAAACGTATGAACTTGCATTAAAAAGTAGTGAATCTAACCAGTGGAAAGCGGCAATGCAAAGTGAAATGAATGCCTTACAAGAAAACAATACCTGGAACTTAGTGCCTTTACCGCGTAATGCAAAACTTGTAGATAATAAGTGGGTGTACCGTTTAAAAACCGATTCTGATGGAAAAATAATTCGTTATAAGGCGCGTCTAGTTGCTCGGGGGTTCACACAAGAAAAAGACATTGACTACAGAGAAACATTTGCCCCGGTAGTGCGATACGATTCGGTTCGTGTGCTTTTAGCTTTAGCTGCTAAAGATCAGTTAAAAATCGCACAATTCGACGTACAAACGGCGTTCCTGTATGGCGAGTTATCGAAGGATATATATATGAACCAACCCCTTGGATTTATTGATGACGAACATCCAGACTTTGTATGTAAGTTAAACAAAAGCATCTATGGTTTAAAACAGGCACCACGGTGTTGGAACTTAAAATTCGTGAAGTTTTTAAATGAATTCAACTTCAAGAGTCTCAAAAGTGATCCCTGTGTGTTTATTGGAGTAATAGAACATTGTAAAGTTTATTTAGCTCTCTATGTCGACGATGGCCTTGTTCTCTCGAAATCAGATACGGCCATAAACAGTCTGATGAAGTCTTTAAAGCAACATTTTAAAGTCACCGTTGAGGAAAAGAAAAGCGACTTAAAACATTTTGTCGGCATGCAAATTGAACAAAATGTACCGGGTGTTGTAACATTACACCAAAAGCCGTACATTTTAAAAATCCTCGAAAGGTTCAATATGAAGGATGCAAATCCAGTGGGAGTTCCAGCTCAACCAGGAGTCTACCTTAGAAAACCGGAAGAAACTAATCAGAAAAATGAGAATCAACCCTATCGAGAGGCGGTCGGCTCCCTAATTTTTCTAAGTACCGTGAGTCGTCCCGACATCACGTTCGCCGTCAACCAGGTCAGCCGTTTTCTCAACAATTGGACTGACGAACATTGGTTAGCTGTGAAGCGGATTCTTCGATACCTGAAGGGCACCATGGACTACCGAATTACCTACAGCGCCAGTGATGTGGGTGTGTGCGGTTTTACCGATTCCGATTATGCGGGATGTGTTGATAGCAGAAAGTCGACAAGTGGATATGTGTTTATGTGCAGTGGCGGTCCTATTACGTGGGCTAGTCAACGTCAAAGTGTCGTAGCTCAGTCAACAACTGAGGCTGAATTTATTGCTCTAGCTTTAGGTACGAAAGAAGCTTTGTGGGTTAAATTTTTTGTAAACGAACTAGGCTTATCACAAAAAACTGTAGAAATCAATGTGGATAATCAATCCACAATTAAGCTTTCGAAAAATTCGGAATTTCACAAGAAAACGAAACACATAGATGTACGGTTTCATTTTGTGCGAGATGAATGTAACAGAGGTAACATTTTTGTCAAATATGTATCGTCAGAATATCAAGTTGCTGATATTTTGACTAAACCTTTGGTAAAAGCAATTTTTACGAAAGTAGTTAAGCTCCTTAATATAGATAATTAGATAATAATTACGTATTGTTAAGATTTATTCCTTTTAGTGGGAGTGTTGGAAACAGAAACGAAAAGTAATAAATTGTGTGATTTACGATGGGAACTACCCTCAGCGTTCAGTCTAGAGTGCTCTGTTATTCAACAGTTCCATTCACGGATTAACCACACAGCTGCTTTAAATGTTTGTTCCTTTTTTTATGTTATAGTTTTAGGATATATACCTGATTATACATTTGACCAAAAACAGTTGTTCACAAGCTCTTGTATGAGAAGCATGTCTGTTTGTCTTACTTCATTAAATCTTTATTATTAATATAAACTTGACCATAATTTATCAACAAAAAGAACTACTCTTACAAAAAAAAAACTTCACGCTCAAACTTAAGTTAAGTTAGAAAGTAGTTCTGAGACTGCCACGTCTTCCTTGCACAGATAAACTCGTGTTAATTTGCGCACTTCGAGACCCATTATATTTGTTATTTAAAATTTTCTAAAATTGCTTAAACTGCTTGTTCTTGTTCGACAGCATAATAACTTTTGCAAAAAAAGGTAAGAGAGGGAAAAAGGATAACTATATCAAGCACAGACATTTGCATACGTCAAATTGTGGTAAAAATGAAAATGTCTTAGAGATGAACTTTTTACTAAACACCCATTATTACCATTAATGCAAATTTGAAAATAAAGGTACCTTTATCAACTTACTTAACTCCTGCGAACTCTTGCGACTATACACTAGTTGGAAAATCAGGTTATTCAAGAATAATTAGTCGTGGTGATTCTAATCTACTCAATGTGGTGTCGAACATTATCGTCAATACCAGGGTTGTTAATTGCTACTATCAACCTAAAGCTTTGTCACTAACCAACTGTTTACCACATTTGAATATGCATCACGTTAAGAGACTCCTTAGCATTCAACACATTTTTAGGTGCCTTTTCTGCAAAATAAATTGAACTTCTCTCTTAAATTTATATCAACAGTGTTTTTGCAAATTACAATTACGATTTCATTCACAGATTTTTACGCGTCTGCGGTTGTAAACCTTCGGCCTGAAAGCTTGAACTTCCCTGAAAGTTTGACGCTCAACACTAAACATTCCTGACTTCATACTCCGTTGTGTAAATCATACAACCACAATCAAGTTCTACCTCGTTGTGTGGTTTTAATTAAAGGTTTCACGTCTCGGATGATATTTCATTTAATTACGCATCCACTTGTCGGAAGTTTGTATTATTCCCTTGAAAAATCCATAATCTCGAAGGCTAATTCCTCAGCGTAAACCAGACATCCTCGAAAGGAATTAAAATTAAAAGTTATGACTGCGTGATGTTTTAAAGGTAGGTTTATGATATAATAAGGCGAAATGTTTTGGATGTCTAATTCTAGATATAAGTATTAAAGAAGAAAGATGATAATTATTTTAGTAATGGTGGATGCGCCGGGCGAGATTTTAAAAATATCGTAACGAATTCTTAAAAATATTATGCTATTTGATATACTTTATGGACCACAACAAACATTTTCCACAGACACAAAAATTGCGTATTTGGATTTGCCCTAACCCCAGTAGTTTATTTATTTCATAATTATATATTTGTAATACTTTCTTAATTTTTTATATTATTATTTTTTAATTTAATAAAGTCGATTTGAATAAATTATTTCAGCTATTGCCAATAACTTTTTTATTTCATCTAGGCAAATTGAATTCGTCTAAATGACTATACAGTACTTTTTGTTAAGGAAAAAATATTTCAAATGTATATATTTTTTTAAACAATATATTCAAAAATCTCTCACTAAAAATATTCATCAAATATATTTTGAACAATGTAGTACCAACATTGATTTTTATTAATATTGAGTAAATATTTCAAATGTATATTTTGTCTATATTTGAATGAAATATTAACTATATATTTAAAAACCTCTCACTAGAAATATTTATCCAATATATTTTTTGAAATATATTTAAAATATTTGTGGCTATTAGGCTATGAATTCCATATTCATGATTCTCAAACTATAATTATATTATATTAAATTTTCAATAGAGAAATACCTTTCTATACAATATATTATGTTCTTAAAAACAAATAGGCCACATTGCTAGTAATGTGTTTGCCATTGCATGTCACTGTTTTTGATTTAGTTCTGCAGTGTAAAATGATATAGAATCCTCGAGGGCATTTTAAAAATATAAGTCTTCATAATATATTTTATCTGAAGCTATTTGTTCTGTATAAATGTGGTTCAAAATATTAACAAAATATATGTTACCACCGTTTATATTGAATTATGTTGGCATTTATTAATATTATTGTAACAACATTAATGTAGCAACAAAATTTATCGGGAAAAGAGCCCTCGGGGAGTTTAGGCAAAGTATACCAACAAATTAATACAATAATGTAATGTATGCATCATATTTATTTAAATGTGTGTAATTATAAATTTAATAACAGTGGTTTCCCAGAATAATAGAAATTTGTGTTTTGGGTTACCTAGAATTATAAAACAAAACCCAAAACGTTAATTCTGTATTGTAATAATTATAACACGTTGTAATTTCCTACTTTTTCATTACATAAGGTTAAGTTGATGTGTAATATTATCTTTTTCACGCGCGTTGTCAGTGCGAATCCAAATCGAATATTGCGGAATGTTTATTATTTGCAATTACATTAATCTACTACATATGTAATAGTATATTATGATACCAGTTTTATACGAAGCATTTTGTTGCACGCACGGGTTTAGGGCACGACGAGCGTAGCGAGGAGTGTCCTAAAATGGTAAGTGCGACAAATGCCTTATAATCGAGTTACACAGTATTTTTTCTACTTTGCCACTTTTTATACAAAATAATCAAATTTCACAACCTAGGGAATTTCGCGGCGGGTTATTTTCTGGTCTATTTTGCACACTAATATTTATAATAGTTGCGTTTTTAAACAAGATACCTGAGTGAATAGAGTTTAGTGTTGGTTTTTGTATTTATTAGATTAAAAGTTAGAAATTATTAAAATAATTTTTTCCAAATATGGAGCTTCTTTTCAATTAATTCATGCTGGAGTTTTGTGAACAAAAAGGAATTACAGAGCAGATTGGATCTTGAAACCTTCAATAACACGTGCAGTCGTGCAGATCAAATTGGCCTAAAAGAAAGCATGCACACAGTTTGACGTTAAGCAATACATACCCATTTTGAGGGACTTTTGTGTTTATTGGTTACTTTACCGCATAGTCGTCGCACTTTCCAACATTTTGTATGCATGATGTCAAAGCTAACTTTACAATTCAGGAGCCCAAAAAATGTATTAGTTACCTCTTGATGAATTAGTTAACTCGGCCGAAGCAATTTACGGTGGAAGTTCCAATATTATTACCAAGAGACCGCTCTAGATTGTTTGTACCATTAAAATTTCAGAAGACAGGTCGTTGTACCGGCAAACGCGGCCATTGAGATTAGTTCGGAAGCTGCAAAAGTTCATCACTGCAAACACATAACTCAAAGCACATCAAAACTCGTACTCTGTGCAGCCTCGGGTGTTTGGTGTCGGCCAGATTTATGACCATTCGTTTCCAATTCAGCGGTATTTGAAATTTTCATGTGCTAGCTGTTCCTCCGGATATTTCACAGATTGTCATCTAACATTATGCAAAACTGAAAGTCTAGCGATCTCGAAGGTGCTAATTAGTTATTTCAGGCAAAATGTCTCCGTTATGTAAATCGGCCGCGAGCTCCTTTAAAGTTCGGATTTTCCGGATTAGTGGTGGAATCGTTAGTTCATGTTTAATTACGTTTGTGATATAAATGTGTGTTTAATATAGAAATTTCGAATTAAAAACTCGGCCTAAACTTCTTTAATTTATTCACAAGACGGAGGGTTTCCGCAGATTGCTCCGTCGCCGGCTCGTATTGTGTCAAGTTCTTGCGGAGTCATTATTGGAAATTTTAATTGTATTCGTTTAATTACAGTAGTTTGGAAGATAGTGGGGACGTCGGAATAAAAGCAATTTATTTCTGGTACTTTTTAGCTACAAAACTGTTTTGAATTATGCAAAATTCTGAGCGGACAACAGGATATTGAAGCGAAAAAAATGGGAACAAAGATGGAAATTTTATACGTCGAGATTAATTTACAGCTCCGTTATCTTCCAATCCATATTCTTATTTTAAACCTATAAAACTTTTTCTCCAATTAGATGAAACAAGCGGAGGGCGCCGGAATCCAATTCCGTTAAAAACCTAAAAGCTTGCACTTATTGTATGCAATTTTGGAACGGCGGCGGCACACTCCCGCTAATTGACGTTCGGGCGGCGGCGGAGTTTCTTATGTTCCACATTAAACGAATTTCTACATGAGAATAAATTACCGTTTCACAGAGTGTGTAATGGAGACTTTTATGTAGAGATTGTAAAGAAATATTGTGACGAGAAACTCTTTTTTTATTAAGTGTTTAGCGTCGCATCTACTAGCAAGACTTATTAGCGACAGATCCATACATGGTAAAATGGTAAGAATAATAATAATAAATGGTCAATGCATACCGTTTTATTCAAGACCATAGAGAACCTTGGCTTATCCAAAAGGCATACATTTGCCTTTCTCAGATCAAGATGGTGTAATTAACACCTTGGTCTATCGCTGCCGCGTGATGAGTATACAGGTTCCGAATGTAAACTGTCAAGCTTGCAAGAAGGCTCCAGAAAGAACGATGCATTTACTTGCGGCTTGTACAGTATATGCACCTTCGGCCTACATCCATCGCCACAATGCGGCACTTTCATTTGAGGCACCACTATGCGATAGATCAGACGCCAGTGTTGCCTTATGTCCCAAACGATATTGAGTGTGGAGAATGAAATGTGCCGAATCTACTAGAACTATTCGTTCCTCACCGTCAGGCAGATATTAGCAAACAAGCCTGACGTGGTTCTGCTGGACCATTCTTCCAAGCAGATGTTTGGAATTAAAATGGATGAAATATCAAGACCCGCTGTTCGAACACCACACTCTGTACACAACTTAATTGGGTGCATGGGAGGCATTAAGGGTTCGCTTGTCTCCAATCTCAAGATTCCCGGCAGAAGATTTTGCGGCAAGTTTCCTGTCTTCCCCCCTTCACTACCCTTGACAGATTTTACCGCTACAACTGTTGGGAGGGCGTCCCGCCATTGAGAGAAGAGGAAGCGACGAGGATAGTGAAGATAGTGGTGTTGTAAATACATTTTATTTATTATTGGTGGTTATTAAAAATTGTCACATTGTGTTAAGTTGTTTTTTCCCTCCCGCCAAACTAGACAGCTGCCCCTAGTGTACCGTACTCCTTTGTAGGTACCCGCGGTCCTGTAGAGCATACCACGTAAAAAAAAAACATGCATAAAAAAGATTGTATATTGGGTGCTTATTAAAGATTGTGACATTGTGTCAAGTTATTTTTTCCCTCCCGCCAAACTAGACAGCTCCCCTGGTGTACCTTACTCCTTTGTAGTTACCCGCGGTCCCGTAGAGCAGACCACGTAAAAAAAACTGGCGCTCGAGGCAGCCCGACTCTAGTAAGCGTCACATAGTAATTGTAATGGTTTTGGGTTTTAACATAGTTCAGCCTCTTTATTTTAACATTTTCTACTTATATTGCCTGTGAATAATTTTATAACCATGAGACAGTGTTGTGTTTGCCAAAAATAGGACTATTCGGATCACATTTTGCTTTCTGGATTTATTTGCAAGGGGCAAATAAATAATAAATAATTCACAAATTTCATTGTGCGCAGATTGGAAAGAGCAAATTGGGACAATAAAAATTAAAAAAAAATCAATTCAGAAATTCCAATAATCACAAATTCATGAGGCATATTATTCGACTATTAACAAATTGCAAGTTTCACAGACTCTAAGTGTTGTAAAATTTACAAATTCCAAAATTCACAGATTCACAAATTTGTGAACCATATTATTCTAATATGAACAAATTGACAGTTTCACAGATTCTGTGTTGTAAAATTCACAAATTCCAAAATTTATGGGGTTGAAGATTGATAAAGTTTCGACATCACAAATTCCAAAATTCACAGATTATTCTAATATGAACAAATTGACAGTTTCACAGATTCTGTGTTGTAAAATTCACAAATTCCAAAATTTATGGGGTTGAAGATTGATAAAGTTTCAACATCACAAATTCCAAAATTCACAGATTCCCCGATCGTTATCGTAAGATAGAAAAATTGCGAGTTTCATAAATTCTAAATGGTGTAAAATTGACAAATTCCAAAACTTATGGGGTTGGAAATTGACGAATTTTCAACATCACAAAATTTTAAAAATTCACAGATTCCAAGATTCACAAATCCCATTGTTGTCACATTCAAATAAACAAATTGAGCCAGACTAATAAATTTGAAAATTTCGATAATCACAGATTCCAATACTCCAAAAACGAGAGTTCAAAATTCACAGATTATTCATATCCTAAAATTGTAGAATTGCGAGTTTTACAGATAATAAGTGTTGTAAAATTTGCAAATTACAAAATCTAGGGTTTTGTAGATTGACAAAGTTTCAATCACAAATTCCGAAATTCACAGATTCCAGGATTCACAAATTCCACTATCTCCAAATTCAATTGTTCACAGATTCGAATAAACAAATTGGGAAAGACTAATGAATTTGCAAAATCTTTCAAAAATTATAAATAAAAATTGTGTTAGTAAATTTCATGGTACAAAAATTCCGAACTTGTTTAATTTTTTTACGGAAAGTGAAATATTCTTCCCAATGTTTCCATTGCATTAGTTAATTGATGGGCAGTCAAAAATTTTATAATAATTAACTTAGAAAAAAGAAACCGACTTCAAAAAATACAAAAGTAACATAAGTTAACTAAATTATATGTTTTAAATTTTATACTTATTTGTAGTTCCGCTTAATGTAATTATCTATTGTTAATTTTAATTAAATTATAAAATGATTGTTTATTATCTAATAATCGTCGAGTGACGGATAGATGGTGGAAGATATACAATTATCATTTTATACTGAGATTTTCGATACTCCACGCCGACTGCCAGCACTGCTGATCTACAAGGTGGCTCACTGAACGGAAGGGCAAGCTGGTGAGTTAACTCCTGACCAGGGTCTTCCATCTCTGAGGAATTGAAGAAGAAAAGCCCAGCTCCAACCAGAACAAAAAAAAATCGATAAATACCAGCTAAGCATTAAGATTAGTATTAGTTTTTTCCCTTTAATATCCCATGGTTGTTTGGTCCGAGAAATCAATTGTAATCGTCACAGTATTTTATTTTTTTTGACGACGTATCATCCACTAATTTGATCAGCATAAATTTTACCTGATCAAATGGGACCACCTTGAAGCTTTACTGAACCTAACGCAAAACGAATCTTTGCAATCGTTTCATAAACAAATAACCCCGAACGTACATACAAAAACATTGTATATTGGGTGCTTATTAAAAATTGTCACATTGTGTTAAGTTATTTTTTCCCTCCCGCCAAACTAGTCAGCTGCCCCTCGTGTACCGTACTCCTTTGTAGCTACTCGCGGTCCCGTAGAGCATACCACGTAAAAAAAAACTGGCGCTCGAGGCAGCCCGACTGTACTAAGCGTCACACAGTAATCGTAATCGTTTCGGGTTTTAATATAGTTCAGCCTTTTTATTTTAACATTTTCTAATTATATTGCCCGTGAATAATTTTATAACCATGAGACAGTGTGGTGTTTGCCAAAAATAGGACCATTCGGGATCACATTTTGCTTTCTGGATTTATTTGCAAGGGGCAAATAAATAATAAATCATTCACAAATTTCATTGTGCGCAATTTGAATGAGCAAATTGGGACGATGAATGAAAAAATTTCAATAATCACAAATTAAAATATGCACAAATTCATGAGGAATATTATTCCACTATTAACAAAGTGCAAGTTTCACAGATTCTGTGTTGTAAAATTCACAAATTCCAAAATTTATGGGGTTGAAGATTGATAAAGTTTCAACATCACAAATTCCAAAATTCACAGATTCCCCGATCGTTATTGTAAGATAGAAAAATTGCGAGTTTCAGAAATTCTAAGTGGTGTAAAATTGACAACTTCCAAAATTTATGGGGTTGAAAATTGACGAATTTTCAACATCACAAAATTTTAAAAATTCACAGATTCCAAGATTTACAAATTCCATTGTTGGCAGATTCAAATAAACAAATTGAGCCAGACTAATAAATTTGAAAATTTCAATAATCACAAATTCCAATACTCCAAAAACGAGAGTTCAATATTCACAGATTCATATCCTAAAATTGTAGAATTGCGAGTTTTACAGATAATAAGTGTTGTAAAATTTGCAAATTACAAAATTTAGGGTTTTGTAGATTGACAAAGTTTCAACATCACAAATTCCGAAATTCACAGATTCCAGGATTCACAAATTCCACTATCCCCAAATTCAATTGTTTACAGATTCGAATGAACAAATTGGGAAAGGATAATGAATTTGCAAAATCTTTCAAAAATTATAAATAAAAATTGTGTTAGTGAATTTCATGGTACAAAAATTCCGAACTTGTTTAATTTTTTTTCCGGAAAGTGAAATATTTTTCCCAATGTTTCCATTGCATTAGTTAATTGATGGGCAGTCAAAAATTTTATAATAATTAACTTAAAAAATCGAAACCGACTTCAAAAAACACAAAAGTAACATAAGTTAACTAAATTATATGTTTTAAATTTTATACTTATTTGTAGTTCCGCTTAATGTAATTATCTATTGTTAATTTTAATGAAATTATAAAATGATTGTTTATTTTCTAATAATCGTCGAGTAACGGATAGATAGTGGAAGATATACAATTATCATTTTATACTGAGATTTTCGATACTCCACGCCGACTGCCAGCACTGCTGATCTACAAGGTGGCTCACTGAACGGAAGGGCAAGCTGGTGAGTTAACTCCTGACCAGGGTCTTCCATCTCTGAGGAATTGAAGAAAAAAAGCCCAGCTCCAACCCGAACAAAAAAAATCGATAAATACCAGCTAAGCATTAAGGTTAGCATTAATTTTTTCCCTTTAACATTCCATGGTTGTTTTGTCCGAAAAATCAATTGTAATCATAACAGTATTTTTTTCTTTTTGACAACGTATCATCCACTAATTTGATCAGCATCAATTTTACCTGATCAGGTGGGATCACCTTGAAGCTTTACTGAACCTAACGCAAAAAGAATTTTTGAAATCGGTTCATAAACAAAGAAGCTCGAACATACATAAAAAAACAAGAAGAATGTTCTTAAATCCAAGTGAAGTAAATTTAAATTAAAATTTAAATATATCTATGTCGAACTCCACAAACTTTAATAACTGTAAGATTACTAATGGTACATGTTTCGGCAGAATACTTCTGCCATCATCAGCCCTAATTTAACAAGAGATTAATGATACAATTGATGAATTACAAGAGGGGTTCTTACCTTAAAGAATATAAAAAATTATGACATTGACGTAATTTTGAATTAAATTTGACGTTTTCAGAGGGTTACATGATTTTTAAAAGATTTCGTAAAAACAACATTTTATAAATGTAAAAATTAAAAATGGATCAAAGAGAATCTGGTAAGTTTGTTTGGGTGAAAAATTAAAATAGTGAATTAATAATGGGATTATTGAAGTTATTCTGTTCATTTAAACAAGATCTGTTTTCCAGTTTCAAGGCTTTCCTTATTTCCAAAGTCTCGAGAAAATCTAATTTCCGGCCTTTATTGCATTTATGAATCAATTTTGAATTTGATGGTGAAAAACTATGTTTCGTTATTAATATATGATTGGCGAAAGAAGAAGGTGTTGATGGTGAAGGATCAAGATCAAAATAATTAATTCAAAATTACGTCAATGTCATAATTTTTTATATTCTTTAAGGTAAGAACCCCTCTTGTAATTCATCAATTGTATCATTAATCTCTTGTTAAATTAGGGCTGATGATGGCAGAAGTATTCTGCCGAAACATGTACCATTAGTAATCTTACAGTTATTAAAGTTTGTGGAGTTCGACATAGATATATTTAAATTTTAATACATAAAAAACATTGTACATTTTGTGCTTATTAAAAATTGTCACTTTGTGTTAAGTTATTTTTTCCCTCCCGCCAAACTAGGGAGCTGGCCCTGGTGTACCGTACTCCTTTGTAGCTACCCGCGGTACTGTAGAGCATACCACGTAAAAAAAACTGGCGCTCGAGGCAGCCCGACTGTAGTAAGCGCCACATAGTAATCGTAATGTTTCGGGCTTTAACATAGTTCAGCCTCTTTATTTTAACATTTTCTAATTATATTGCCTGTGAAGAATTTTATAACAATGAGACAGTGCTGTGTTTGACAAAAATAGGACTATTCGGATCACATTTTGCTTAATGGATTTATTTGCAAGGGGCCCTGTGGTTGGTGGATCATAAGATGTTTCTTGTGGTTCTTTTTTGGAGGAGTAACTATTGTTCAGCCATTACAGCAACGTTTTTCGTTTTTTTTTTTAAATTTATATTTATATCGAACAATTATTGATGAATTTATTCTTTACATCCTCCTGCAATTTTTTTTTAGATATCACTTGATTTGCAGACACATTTGTACTACAGTTAAGGATTAAAATGGACATAAGGCGACGGCGGGAACAAATATACAGTATCTTCTTTGTAATTTTTTCAAAAATTATAAATAAAAACTGTGTTAGTGAATTTCATGGTACAAAAATTCCGGACTTGTATATTTTTTTTCCAGAAAGTGAAATATTTTTTCCAATGTTTCCATTGCATTAGTTAATTGATGGGCAGTGTAAAATTTTATATTTAAAACTTAAAAAAAAAACCGACTTCAAAAGTTAAAGTAAATTTAGGGAATAAAAGCTAACCGACAGCTTGCCAACTGGACAGTTTTGAATCGACGCTCTACATTTGGTTGTTTCCACTTTTCTAAAACTGTTTCTTTGACATATAGTTTAAGGGCGTGTTCTCTGCTCCTTGACCAATGGATACTCAAGTTCTTAAAGGTGGAATGCAATTTTACAAGTCCAGAACTTTTTTCTAATTGTTATTAAGTGTCGTGGAAGAATCTTCACATACAGAGTATTTCTAAAGTAAATAAGCAGAAACTACACTAACCTTGAGACCTTATGAATGTCAACGTCATGATGTCAAATTCGAAGCGCTACAGCTGCCAAACCCCCCCTTTAATGAGCGTTGTCTCGGTGCAGCTTTACTCTGTGGATCCTTCATAACCGATGAATCGACTATAAGCTGCATAATGTAACGTTTCAGCAGAAATTACTATTATAAAGTAAATTTTGTTGCAGTAATTTCCACCATTACAATTACGCCTTGACTTACTGCACATACAGATGATCCTGACGATCCGCCGGCGGCTGCTGCGCGCACAGCAAGGATAGTCAGAGATAATCCACAATTTGCTGCCCACACGCCTGTTAGACGTGTCACGCTGAATATATGCACCTGCCGGAACTGAATTCGGGGAGATGCGCTGAGCGTCTCATTAAGACGATAGAAACTTATCTAAGGGCTAATCAGTCGTTTTAGATTTAGCTACGCCGTTAGATCTGTAACGTGATATAGACAAGGCATCAAAATACAACAACCGGCCACTGTAGTAGGTTCCCGTAGTACCTGGAAGAAAAACGTAACTTTTAGAAGAAAATACCTATTTTCTTATTGGCCAGTGGTTGAAGTTAGAATTCATAGTGGAGACTTTTTGGGAAAAGCCAGTTTGCAAAACTCCATTTTGGGATAAGCTGTACTATATTAGTCCCATCAAGAAAATTATAAGAATCCATGTGCAGTCCTCAATATGTTCTGATATTGTTTTTTGGCTTTACTTGCTCTCATTCGAAATATCTACTCATTGTTGTATTTTAAGAATACAACAGAGAATTTTTCATTTACTTTTCATCCTAAATCATTCTGTCGAAACAGGTTTTATAATGATAGGAATGCTTTTAAACAAAACCCCTAATTTTTTACAATTATGCATTAACAACCAAAACATGATAAGTATTTTTAGCCGAGATATTAATACTGTGAAATTTCTGTTTCAATTTTATATATACTTTTTCGATCGTGATACAGGTTATTCATTCGATGCAACTGTCGTCTGCACCATTTGGTGGCTGCACGTCCGAATAAAAAACCCGTGTGCTAAGTTTAAAATTAATCGAATTCTCGTATTAGATAAATCACCGGTCGCCACTTCACAATTTTCGCCGCAGTAATTCCGCGTGACATATCTGTGAGTGTAAAAAATATACATTGTACATTTATAACCTACGGGAACATGCCTGAGGGATCAGTCTGGAATCCCTTGCTCACGCAGACCCACCAATCAATACGGATGGATTTTCAGTACACGGCGTAACTGTCTCTTGAACACCATAACATACCGTGATAAATGCGCTCGGAAGGGATGCGGGTAATGAAGACGTGTCTAAATATGAAACTGTAGATTTACAACGACGGGGGGCTTGTTGCTCCCGATCTGGGGAAATTCAATTTGTATTTGTAAATTTGATCTTACGACGTCTGGATAAATACTGAAAATACGAGGCCGCGTTTACGGCGCTGAAAAGAGGATTTTCGTTCCTTTGTCGAGACTGAAACCGCATATGTGCAGATCCAATGAAAATTATACTATTTAAATAAGGCCGGAATCAAATAATATTAGACAGACACTCGCACAATACCTTTGGATGCATCCAAATTATTTTCAGTTGATGTGTTGGAAGCAAACTAATCTGAATGAAACAAATTATAAAATAGCTTGCATCTTCTGGAATCATCAAGCGTAAATTTTGTCAGAGACCTCCGAGGCGTGCAGAATCGATAAGTAGGTGACTTGGAAGCGAAACTTTTATCGAAGGAAAAAAAGGATTTCTGAATAAACGTGCAGAAAATATTCACAATTAGTACGGAGAGAAATATGATACTTTATCATGTTCTTATTTGTTGCTTTGCAAACAACGCAAAGCTCTTTGTTTTAAATCTTCGTAAAATATCGTACGTCACAGCCGCAAAAACACTAGAATTATTGCACACTACTGTTATTAAATTTATAGCACCCGGCCGCCATTGGTTTCTGAATTTATCTGCAACAATGCTGATTCTAAATAGGTCAATAAAATCTAGACTTACATGTTGAATTACGACGGGCTTAAATTTCATACGGAATTGGTCCTTGCAGCCTGGCTTCTAGATGTCTCTAAAGCCACCGAAGACCGGCTGTAATCTGATTACTAATGTGAGTGGGTTTTATGAAAAAATAACAGAATAGTCAAAAAATTACACATCCATGATACTGTCAGATACAGAAATTAAGACTGCAAGACACTAAGAAGTTGAGAAATTGAGACATTGAAAACATAAGATACTAGATGACGCGGTGAACTTCGTATCATTATTAACTATCGCGTCCTATTAAAAGTAATCCGAAGTAGCGATTCAAGAAGAAATGACAGTTTTGTATATCGTCTGATAGTTCCACCACGAACGCCATCTATTAAAAGTAATCTGAAGTAGCGATTCCCATACAAAATTACCTATTTTTAATTTTTCGATTTTTCCGCTGAACTTAAACCCAAGAGGGCGCCCCTGTGCAACCATGTCCATATTATAATAGTTGTTCTGCTATTCGGGGCGAAGACAAATCCAACAAATCGAAGATTATAAAAATCAGTACAGCCCAAGGGGGCGCCCTGGGCCCCCATGTCCATGTGAAAAATACTTTACGACCTATTCTTATACCTACCAAAATACACAAAAAAAATATTCATAAAAATCGGTTAAGCCGAAAACTCGGTCCATCTCAAGGAGGGCCCCCTGGGCCCCATGTCCATGTGAAACATAGCTTACCACCTATTTTCATACCTGCCAAATACACAAAAAAAAATTCATAAGAATCGGTCTACCCGAAAAATTGGTCCAGCCCATGGGGCCCGCCAGGTCCATGTGAAAAATAGTTTTAAACCATCCCTGTATTATGACGAAAAAAAGAAAAAACTATTGAAATCAGTAAAGCCATTTTTGAGTTTTAGCGTGACATACGAACAAAGATTCATTTTTATATAATTATATAGATGTAGATTGAGAACCTGATCAAACGAGATATTGAGAACGCTGACATTGCCAAAAAAGACAATGTGTAAGACACTGTAAATTTGAGAAACTGAGACCAAAGACCGAAGACCGAAGCACGAAAAATGCGGAAATCAGAGCCTCAAACACCGAAAATTTGAACAATTCGAATTGAGATACTGAAACATAGGAAATTAAATAACTGAAATGTACAACCAAATTGAGAAACTGGGATATTGAAACAATGACAAAATACACTACGTGATACTGTGAATCAAGCAATTGAGAATTGAAGGCATTCAAATTAAAATACTGAGACATAGAAAAATGTAGAAAGTGGAAAGACAAGAAATTGGGAAATCAAGGAGTCATAAACCGTGAGAATGGGACACTCAAATAATGAAAAAATTACACATTATGATACTGTGAAATTCAGAAATTAAGACAATATGTTAGACACTGAGAAGCTGAAACACTCATACCTAAACCTGATAGGCCTAATCACAAAAAAAATGGGAAACTTGAATCGCTGAAAGTCAAGATTGAAAACTCGAAAAGAGCCCAAAAAACGTCACAAACTATAGAAATGAAGAACAGGCAGAAAGTTTTTTTAAAATTAGACGGCGAAAAATTGAAACAATAAAAAACTGAACATTCTAAAGGCCTAAGCTTAAAATAATGGGTAATTTGGAGGCTGAGACAAAAAAAATTGAGAAAACTAAATTGAGATACTAAAACAGCAAAATTGGGACATTGTGAATCTGGTAATGGAGAAATGGAAATACTGAAAAAAAAGTAGTACAATTTGTACTTTATTATTCTGTAAGATTGGAAAGTTGAAACAATGTGTGGCACTAAGAAAATGTGAGATTGCAAAATTAAGACACTAAGCAACTGAAAACTTGAAAGGCAAAAAATTACCAAGTGGAAGCTGGCACCAAAAGTTTGAGAAATGCAAATTAAGAAACTTGTAACGAAGTTACCTAAAAATCCTAAGAGACGAGGTCAAGTTCCCTACGCCCAAATCGACAGCTTTAACAGTCTCTTAAAAATACTTCTTGACCTCCGATAGGGATGAAACTTTCACCGTTGTAACCGGAAAAATAGCGCGCAGCTTATGCAGCTTTCCGGAAGTCGCTGCGACCACCCCAAGCTACCGCCATTTTCACCGTGGGCCACGCCCTCCGCACCGAATCAATAAAGTGTCCAGGAAAAATTCTTTCCATTATCGGATTGGAATGCAACTTACATCGTTTTGAAAAGCAAGGAAGCGCGCTTCAGACCTCGCCGCTCCGGAGTCGCTACCTTGCCCGGAGCCGCTGCCTTTCCGTCGTGAAAAGAATGCTGTGATAAGACTTTCTCCTTACTACATTGCAACAGGCCGCGCGGGTTCCGCTCAGCCGCAGAAGGCAGATGTGAGTCCCACCTCTACCGAAGAGGAAGTCCCAGCCTAAGAATGTGAGCACCAGCTGACCATACTGCCGGTTCCCGTCCAAGTTCCTGGTAACATCCCACTACCTTCCAATACTCGACCACGTTCCTTCCGGTTTCTAGCCATCGTCTGCCGGTGTTTAATTTCGGCATCTTCCAGTTGTGTGACGGCGGGGGCACTCTGCTCGCCAGCCAAACGTGCGCGCTTAATCCGGCCACTACTTTCGGTCTCCATTTCCGGTTTATAGCCATTGTAAGCGACGAGGATAATGAAGATAGTGGTTTTGTAAAATACATTGTATTAAAGATTGTGCTTATTGAAGATTGTCACATTGTGTTAAGTTATTTTTTTCCTCCTGCTAAACTAGACAGCTGACCCCTGGCGTACCGTACTCCGGTGTAGTTACCGCGGTCCCGTGGAGCATACCACGTAAAAAAACTGGCGCTCGATGCAACCCGACCGTAGTACGCGTCAGAAACTGAAACATAAAAAAATTGAAAAACTGAAAGGCACTGCAAAATTGAGAAACTAGAATTTGGGACAATGGAAATACCAAAAGATACTATACAAGAAAGAACAGAAAATCTTAAAAAAAAATTGAAACTTGGAGGTTAAACCAAACATATGAGAAATTCAGACCAGGAAAACCGAGTCATGAATAGACGATGAAAATACCGTCTTGATTCTCATGGTTGAGAAATTAAAGCAATGTGAGACATTGAAAAATTAAGATATTGAGAAATTGAGAGACCAAACACCGAAACACAAGAGACTGAAGAACTGAGAGGTTGAGCAACCGCAAAATTGAGAAGCACAAATTGAGCCACCAAGACAGAAAAACTACATTTGAAATTTCACTCCATGATACTGTTCGATTAAGAAATTAAGACAATTTGAGTTATTAAGAAATCTAGTTATTGAGATACTAAACAACTGAAAGGTGGATGCACCAAAAATTAATAAAACTGAGAGGCCAAGATGCCAATAAATAATTGAGCAATTCAAAATTTCAGAAATTCAAATTGAGATACTGAAAAAGACTGCAATATTGAACCTGGTATTTTGAGACAAGGGAAGTAATGAAAAGATACACTGTTGACACCAAAAAATTGGACCACTATAAAACTGAAAACCTGAAAGGCAGACGCCTAAAAGAATGAGAACCTCAGAGACTGACACTTGAAAAGAAAATTTGGAAACGACAATCTGTGAAAATTAAAAAGGGCGGCGCTGAAATTCAAATTAAGATACTGGGATATTCAAAATATGAGAATTTGAGAAAAGCCAAATTTATTAAAAACTCAAAGACTGGAAACATTATGATCCTGTGAGATAGCAAAATTAAGACAATGTGTAAGGATACTGAGCATCGGATATAACAAATAACTGAAAACGTTGAAGACCGAAACACGAAAGAAATAAAACATAGGTTGAGACACATTTGGGAAATATAGTAAATTGAGACGGTGAGACAAAGAAAAATTGGGAAACTGAAATGGAAAGCCAGATTGAGAAATTAAGACACCAAACAACTGAAAAGCTATTTATATAAAATAAAGTCGGGTTAGTTACACTCAAGGACGGCTGGACCGATTTTTATGATCTTTGATTTGTCTCCGCCCCGAATAGTAGAATAATTATTAAAACATGGACACGGGGGCCCGAGGGGCCCCCCCTCGGGTTTTTAACTCAAGAACCGCTGGACCGATTTTTATGATCATTGTTGGATTTGTCTCCGCCCTCCGAATAGCAAAATAACTTTTAAAACATTGACAGCATGGCCCCTTGGTTTATAGCTCAAGAGCGGCTAGACCGATTTTTACGAGCTTTGATTTGTTGGATTTGTCTCGGCCCCGAATAGCAGAATAACTATTGAAACATCGGAAAAATTACAGGGGGTCCCCCTTTTTATAGGGGGGCCCAGGGAAACCACCTTGGTAGAGGGCAACAACAATAACGAAGAATGCCGGTAACCAAAATTTGTCGTACCGGGCTTTAAAACTAAAAACCGATTCTTAAGGCGACTGGCCCGTTTTTGTTTACTTTACTATTTCGTTATCTTTTTAAGAACGAGCTGCGGCACACACGAAAGATAATACGGTCAGCTGTCGATACGTCTGCCTGCCGCTGAGGGGCGGGGCCTGTGTTACCTTGAATCACGCCAACATTGCTTGAAACTAGCGAACTTTGGGGACAATTTGCAAATTTATTTTTCAATATTTATAAAAACACCTTGCATTTACCGAATACAGAGATCAGTAAAAATCAAGCACCAACACGTTTGTTAAAGAAAAAAATTTTTTGGCTTCTCATTTTGGCAATAATTTTTTTTTCTGAACAAACAACGTTTTGCCGTGATGAAGGTTTTTTTTTTACTAATTTTGATGCCCAATACGTTAAGATAGCCTAACGATGAAAGCTGTAATTCGGTTCCAAAGTTGAGGCGACTGAGCGTTTCGCCTTAAGCTATAAACTTCAAAAGTTTCACTTCTGTCGCGCGTAGACTCACACGCAAATTTTTTTGATGATAATTTTTATTTCGGGGGCGAATAATTCACGCAAAAAAAATATGAAGAAGCTTTATTTTTTCGTACATTTTACATTACATTACATGTTACATTTGGTAGGTATGATAATAGGTGGTAAACTATTTTTGACATGGACATGGGAGCGCAAGAGCCGATTTTTCGGCTAGACCAATTTTTATGAAATTTGTTCTGTATATTTGGGGATGGGGATCCGGCCCAATGTGTTATTGATTCTGACACGGTACAAAGTTCGCCGGGTCAGCTAGTATATCAATAAAAATGAAAATATGAGAGACTAAGATACCGAACAATTGAACGATTGAGATATTGAGATATTAACAGATATTAAAAGTAGGAATGTGCAGGACACTGCGATGTTGAGGAACATTAAGATTGAGACAATGAAATACTGAGAAATGGAGGAAACTAAAATTTCAAATACCGAAAAACTTTCACTCTATGATACTGTGAAATTGAGGGAATTGAAACAATATGTGATACCCCAGAATTTCAGAAACTAAAGTACTGAAGACCTGAAAGACCGAAGCACGAAAAATGGAAATCCCAGACATTGGAAAACTTTGAAACTGAAATTTGTGACAAGTATTGGGAAACTGGGATATCGGGACAATAGAAGTACTGATGAAATTGTACTCCATGGTACTGTGACCTTGAGAAATTAAGATAAGGAGAAATTGCAGGCACTAACCGAAAAAATGCGAAATTGATAGGCTGGGACACAGCAAAATAAGTCTTAAAAGTTATTTACCAACCAAACGTGTTTGGAAAATGAAATTTCCCGCACGAGGGTAGGGAATGCTGAATTTAGTGCGAATGACGGAAATTTCCCTTCCAACTAAGTTAGGTACAATATTTTTTGTAACGAATGAAGCCCGAAAAGAAATGAAAAATAAATAATGTAAAATAATTTTGAATTTTGCACATTTTAAAGTTCGTTGACTGTGGCAAGCCATTTCGTGAATTCAGCAAATCAAGCAAATGTCCCTCCTAGACGTGGAAAGTAAAAAACACTCCGGTGCGGGAAATTCTTGTTTGCGCGCATCGGCGATAAACGGAAAATAGGTATCTATAAGCAATGAGTACAAAAATACACACATCTACTACATGTCTACTCACTCGCTATTCATAATTTAAGCCCCCGCAGATTAATTTTTCAGCAAACAAGTGCGGTGGAAAAAAAACTTCAACCATTTGAAAAATGCCACAGCCAAGCAAATTACCGAGCGCAGCCAGTAATTTATAAAATATTTCAGCCAAATCGGACGGCAATCGATCAGCCGGCAACCTGTGGAAGAAATGAAAATTTATTAGCTGATACCTTCTGTTCTTGATGTCTCGTACTTATCCTCCTTCTTTATAGAGAAAAATATTATTTCGGAAGAGAAATGCGTGAATCGATTTTATTTCCTCTACTGGAAGCAGTAGATAAATGGAAATTGAGTTGAGCGGTCTATTTATCGGTACAGTACTCATATTATTTTATCGTAAGTTGTTTGTATTTGTGATTTGCTTGGGTGGGTATTTATAAACCACCTGTTTGGAGTCGGTGCGAAATAGTTAGTTGCGGCGGAGGATATTGATTCGGCTCCTTCAGTCTTAAAAATGTTTTGCATGTAATCGTTTGCTAGACTAATTTCCGTGGCCGGATTCTTGCACAATTCGTCTGAAAGCATCACAACCGTATTTCAAACACCAAACCAATGTAAATTACCCATCCCTCGTTGACCCCTCGATTCAATTAAGTCAATCTTAAATAGAATGTAAAACGCAACAGCTGCTCCACAACCCCCATCGTATATGTTCTCGACCCCGAATCAATTATTTAAAAGCAATAACGACATGCCGGCCACGCGAAAATTTGGTCGATTTCAATTTACCTCTCCGCAATTATGCAAAATAAACGTCACACCGTCATCATCATGTAATCGTAATATAGTCCGACTAATCCACCGATGGCCATTCGCAATCACTATTTTACCAAAACTGAAATTGTCCGGGTTTGGCGGGAAAATTGATGTATCCTGTATGGGGTAAGTGGCAATTTTTGTTCAACACGGAATGAACTTATCGGGTTTGGTGTGGTATGATTTATTGTCATGAATGGTTTTTTTGTAGAGAATTTTTTTGCAAATTGAAACAAAATGCTGTTAAACTAAGTAACAAAGAATTGTAAACATGAGGTAGTAATCAAATAAAATAATATAAGACCACTTTGGGGTTGTCTTTCTAGATTTGCCTCTTGCACCTCACAACTTAATTTAATTTTTTTTTTGTTAAGGTAGCTATTGACTTTTCAGAATGTTTGGGGACTAGGACACCGATAATTGTTGTACATATATTTATACAGAGGATTCCTGTATTACCGAGCTAAAGGTAAACATGTGGTAGAGAGGTTAAGTAGCGAAAAATAGAGAAATAGAAGGTGATATAAAGAAAAAATTAGAGAAGATATTGAGAAAAGCGAGAAGAGGTATTAGAGAAAGGTATGAAGAAAGAATTGGGCAGGGAAGAGGAGATATAGTCAGGAAAAATAAAAAAAAAAGATAACGACATCTAGGAGGCGCCACAGGAAGCGGATGAACAAAGACGATAGAAACCGCTCGCTCAGTCAGGGAAGCCTGGACTTTTACCTGGAGGAAAGGAAAAGAAAGAGAAAAGGGGAGGGTAGAACAGAAAAACAAGAAGAGGAGGAAGATAAATTTTTTCAAAAAAGTAAAAAGACGGCGAGGTCTCCTGGAGTAAAGAAAACACAGAAGATATCAGAGAAAGAGATGGAGAAAAAAATATTGGAGCTGTTGGAAGAGTTGAAGGAGGAGATGAAAGAAATAAGACGAGAAAACAAGGAACTCAAGAGAGAGATAGAGAGGCAGAGAGAAGAATTTAAAGAGAAGGAGAAGAGATGGGAAGGAGAGAGAGACTGGTGGAAGGAGAGAGTGGAAATCGAAGAGAGAAGAAAGAGGAAGAACAACATCGTGATAACAGGATGGGACGGGGAAAGAAAAAGTCATGTAAAAAAAGAGGATGTAGAGAAGTTTTTGAAGGAAAATGGAGAGGATAGTAAAGTAAAAGATTGTTACAGGATTAACAAGGATCAAGTATTGGTGGAGATGGAGGGATGGGGTGAGAAGGAAAGAATAATAAGCACAAAGGAAAATTGAGGGAGAAGAGGGAAACAAGGGGGATATACATAGACAACGACCTCACAAAGAAAGAAAGAGATTTACAGAAGAAACTAAGAAGTATGGCGAAGGAAAAAAGGGAAGAAGGGAAAGAAGTAAGAGTGAGATACAGGAAATTAATAGTGGGCGGGGAGCAATGGAGATGGAATGAAAAGAGAGAGAGTCTAGAGGTTTTCCAATAAGAAGAAGAAGGGGAGGAGGGAAAAAGGGGGACAACGGCAAAGTAAAAAGAACAATGAAACGGGAAAAAAGAAACAAAGAAGGAAGTAGGAGGGAAACTAAGGAAGGAAGGGGGAAATCAAAGAAGGTAACGAGAAAATCAGGGGTGACGGCACTATTTTGGAATGTAGCGGGACTAGGGAAAAAAGAAGAAGATTTTTGGGACTATGTGAAGGAGTTCGATATTGTTGGATTAAGAGAAACATGGTCAGAAAGCTGGGAAAAAAATAGAAAAACTGTTACCAAAGGAGTTCAAGTGGGAATGGCAAGGGGCGAGAAGGGGAAAGAAAAAAGGAAGAGCAGCAGGGGGAATAATAACAGGGGTAAAAAAAGGAATGAAAGAATACTAAAAAGAAGGGAGAAGAGGAAGGTCACATGGTGAGAAGCGTTAAAATAGACAGTAAATGGTGTAAAATAGTAACAGTGTACAGCAAAGAGATGAAAGAAACAATAAGCAAGATAGAAGAAACCTTAAAAGACAACAGGGAAGAATGTCTACTTCTGGGAGGGGATTTTAACGAGAGAATTGGGGAAAGAGGAGCCAGGGATTGGGAAGAAGAGAAAGGAGAGGGAAAAAGAAAATCCAAAGACAAGAAAGAAAACGCGGAAGGGAAGAAGTTGATGGAATGAATAGAAGAAAAAGGATGGGAAGTGCTGAATGGAAACAAACAAGGGGACGAAGAAGGAGAATGGACCAACATAGGCGGTAGAGGAGAGACGGTGATAGACTACGGAATAGTAAACGATCAAGCATGGGAAGAAGTCGAAGAATTCAGAATAGGGGAAAGAGTAGAGTCAGACCATCTGCCTAAAGAGATAAGTATAGAAAGGGGGAGAGAGAAGAGAGGAGCAGAAGAAAAAATAGAGGAAATGCGGAAGGTGATAATTAAAGTATGGGACGAGCAAGGGGTGGAAAAGTATCAGAGAAGACTGGAAAAGCAAGATTTAAAGAACAAGAAGTAGGGAAAATAGAGAAAGAATTGGTAGAAATATTGGAAAAAGCAGCGACAAAAAGAGAAAGAACAGTAAGAGGTAGAGGAACAAAGAGAAAGAATAAATGGTGGGACAAAGAATGTGAGCAACGTAAAAAGGAAGCAATAAAAGAACTAAGAAAGTGGAGAAAGACCAAAGGGAACAGAAGTGGCTTTATAGAAGCGAAAAGAAGATACAGAGAGACATGCAGGGAGAAAAAGAGGCAGAAGAAGGAGAGAGAGGAGGAAGAGATAAAAGCAATAAGAATAGAGAAGAAAGAATGGAACTATATTAATAGAGAGTGAAAGAAAAAAGAAAATGGGAGCGAGGAGATAACGATGAATAAGTGGGAGGAGTACTTCATGAAGCTGCTGGAGGGAGAAAAGGAAAAAACAAAACGGAAATAGAGACGAAGAGAAACCGAGTAGAACCTGAAGGAGAAAAAATTACAATGGAAGAGGTGGAGAGGCATGTGAAGAAACTGAGGAAAGGGAAGGCACCAGGGAGGGATAGAATACAGAATGAGTCGTGGATGTATGGGACGAGAAGAGTGCTAGAGAGGCTGGTGGAGGTAATGAATGGGGTGTGGAGAAAAGAAGGATTCCCGGTAGGGTGGAGAGAGAGGGTAATTTACCCTATTTACAGAAAAAGGGGAGAAAAATAAAGTAGAAAATTGCCGAGGGATAACTCTCCTAAACACAGGGTACAAGTTGTATGCATCAATTCTGAATGAAAGGATGAGCAGAGAGATAGAGGAAAAGGGAGCATTACCAGACAGCCAAGCAGGATTTAGAGAGGGGAGGGGAACTATGGATAATGTATACATTCTGGACCATTTGACGAAGAGTGAGTTAAAGAAGAAAGGGGGGAGGGTATATGCATTATTCGTAGACTTCAAGGCGGCTTTTGACAAGGTGGACAGAGAGAGGATGTTTGAGTGCCTGAGGGAGATAGGGGTAAATGAATGGCTGGTAAGAAAGGTGGAGGAGATATATGAGAAGACAAAAAGTAAAGTGAAGGTAGGGGAGAGGGAAAGTAAATGGTTTGTGACAACAAAGGGAGTGAGGCAAGGTTGCCCGCTCAGCCCCTTGTTGTTCACGATTTATGTGGCAGATATGGACGGAATGTTAGAGAGAGGGGGGGGGGGTGTGGTAGGTAGAAAAAAAGTGTGGAGCCTGGCGTTTGCGGATGATGTGGTAATGGTGGCAAAGAGTGAAAGAGAAATGAAGGAAATGATAAAGAGTTTAGGGAAATATGTGAAGAAGAAAAGACTAGAAGTGAATGTAGAGAAAACAAAAATACTGGTGTTCAATAAGAGAAAGTGGAAGAACGAGGAGAGTGATTGGAGGTGGGAGGGAGAAGTAATAGAACAAGTAAAAGAATTCAAATACTTGGGGTTTGTGTTCAATGAAAGAGCCACAGATAAGGCACATATTAGAGAACTAAAGCGAACAAGGTGATAGGATGTGTATGGGGAATAGGAGAGAGAAGGTGGGGAGGCGATTTTAAGAGGAGAATAATGATGTTTGAAAGTCTTATTGACAGCGTGTTGTTGTACGGAGCAGAGATCTGGGGATGGAAAGAACAAGAGGAGATAGAGAGGGTGCAAGAGAAATATCTGAGGTGGGTGCTAGGGGTAGAGAGAGAAACGCCAGGGTACATAGTGAGAGAAGAATGCAAGAGGAATAGGTTGAGAGTGAAAGCGGGAAAAAGAGCGGTCAAGTTCGAAGACAGGATGGAAGGGAGGAAAGAATGTAGGATACTAAAGGAGTGCTGGAGAGAAAAAAAGAAGATTTCAGAGGAGTATGATAAGGAGAATTACTACAGGAGGAATGGGTATGCATGCAAAGAAATAGGGAGACTGAGAGAAAGAGGCGTGTGGATGAATGTAGAACTAAGTGAAAGAGATAAGGATACGGATAGACAAGAGAGGAGAGAAAAAATTAGAGAATCCAGATACAACGGGAAGTACGGAAGATGCATGATCGAGGAAGTACCGAAGTATTTAGGGAGGGAGAGCGAGAAAGAAAGAAAGATAATGGCGAGGTTTAGGTACGGAAATGAAGAGAGGGAAAATAGATATTGGGCAGAAGATGGAGGAAGAATGTGTAGAATGTGCTATGAGGAAAGAGAGACGATTGAGCATATGTGGAACGAGTGCAGTGAGATGAAACAAAGAGAGAGGAAAGAAAGAGAGGAAATACTGAATGTAGATGGAAGGGAAATTAAATGGATGAAAGAGGTATGGAAGAGGAGGGAGAAGGGAAAAGAGGAAAGGGGAGGGGAGAAGAAAGAGAGAATTTTATTTAGTTTTTTTTTTATTATTATAATTGTTAAGTTTACTTGTATATGTATAGGAATCAGAAAGCTCGTAGGGCAAATAAAGATTTATCTATCTATATTTATAAAGAGAACAAACGAAACACTCATATTATCAATCTAAGATATAAAAATCAATATTTGTTTGTTTGTTCGTATTTTATGCCCTCCTAGACCGGTCAGCCAATAGTTATGGAATCTTGACCACAAATAATATTTGCAATGGGGAGTACCATAGGGTGCTTCCTGGGGGTTGAGCTACCTACCAGGCGCGTCTCCAGGTGGCGGATAGGAGAATGGCTAGAGTCTTCACCGACTTTAGTTAGTGGGGGGTTAGTAGGGAGGACTAAGGTCTAAAACCCTTGCTGCGCCGAACGAAAGCCTCTCGCCGCGGACCAGCTCGCGACACATACCATAAACCGCCTGACCTGTGCAACGACCCTCCACACATGGTGGGGGTAGTGCAGGCAGGGGGCACGGGGGCTTGGCTTCATTGTCTGGCCGCGTGGATGAGGTACCACTATAAAAACCTCCCCAATCTTAAGGTATTGCGCGCGCCGAAAAGATGCATGGCCGGGGGACAGCTCGGCCACTAGCGGCAAACCTCAGGGCACCAGGCGAACCCTGTTGTATGTAGCCTTCTATGCGTACAGAGGGCACTGCGCATAGTGACCACCCTTTCCCTCATACTCGTGGGACCATTTATGGATACCAACATTGAAAACCAAAACACACCCCTGGGAGGAGGTTCCGAAAGGACGGATCCACCCAGGAGATTGTCCGGAGCTGCCAAAAGACGGCTCCAGAAACAAAAACAGAAGGGTTTGCAACCTGCTGGTGGACAGGGGGCCGCAAGGACCCCAGGCTCTACAGCGGGCACAAGCTCGACTGCGGAACCGGGAACCAGTACCGGAAGCAGGGGGAATTCTCTGGCAGTCGGGGGCAAAAAACGCCGACGACTGCCAGAGGGCACTCCCAGCGACAAAACACGTCCGCCAAAAAGGAGGGGTGGGCCTACCAGGCCCACTGTATCATTTGCGGCGGCCGTGTCGGATATCCAGATGGCAATTTTGCCGCATGGATATCCAGCAAACGTCCTCAGCGAGGATCAGGCGGATCTGATCAAGACCGCACTGATTCAGGCTCTGGACGAAATACAAGAAGGGGAGCCTGCACCCAGGTTCTCCGCCGTAAATTTCCGGGGGGGCTACCTGCTCGCCTCCTGCGCCGACCAGCCCACCAGGGAATGGCTGGTGCGGGTGGTCACAGATAGCGTACCCTGGGAAGGGGCGGAACTTAGTGTTGTCGACGCTAAGGACGTCCCGAAACCCGTGAGGGTGATGACATGGATTCCGGGGCCTGAACAGGAACCGGAAGTCGTGTTGCGGCGTCTTAAGACACAAAATCCAGGTCTTAAGACAGAAAGCTGGTCAGTAGTGAATAAGAGGCTGGACCCCAGGGGACAGCAACTTATCATCCTACTGGATGAGCACTCCTGGACTAAAATCCGGGAGGAGCTGCAATGCAGGCCATACCTGAATCTCTCCAGGGTGGTGTTTAAAGCCCTGGGGAAAGGCAGGCAAGAATCCGAAGGGATGGAGGTTGAGGAGGGGGGGACCGCAAGGAATACTCCCGATCCGACACCCGAATCCCAAGGAGACGAACAAGGGGCCGAATAGGACCCTTGTGTCATCCGAGGGGATGAAGAAAAACGTGGGCATCTTCAAGGCCTTACAGATAAACATGCATCACTGCAAGGCGGCGTCAGCTGCTCTGCAAAGATACATAACTAATAGCGATATTGATATCGTGCTGATTCAGGAACCATGGGTATATAGGGACCAGATCAGAGGACTCAGGATGGGGAACGAATGGGAGCTCTTAGCACCAGGAGGAAGTCATCCAAGAGCTTGCATACTTGCAAAGACAAAAACGAATACACTGCCAATGTGGGGGCTTAGTGTTCAGGACCTCATGGCAGGCAAGATAAAAATCACTATGGCAGGAAGCGAAAGAGAAATAATAATTGGATCCGCATACCTACCATACGATCAAGCGGGACAACCCCCAACACCAGAGGTTAGACGACTGGTAGAATACTGCGAAGAAACCAACACGCAGCTAGTGCTCTGCTGTGATTCCAACGCCCATCATATAGTGTGGGGAAGTTCAGGGACCAACAGAAGAGGTGAGTCACTTTTAGAATTTACTATTAGTAATAAGCTAGAAGTAGTAAACCGCGGTAACAAACCTACCTTTATCACCGCGACAAGGCAGGAGGTTATCGATATAACGTTAGGTACGCCGTTCGTGTGCCCAGTTATTCGTGAGTGGCATGTTTCATCTGAACCTACGCTCTCGGATCACAGGTACGTAAGATTCGATATTGAATCCCCGCCGGAGACGGTCGAAAGGTACAGAAATCCAAGAAACTGTGACTGGCAACTCTACAGAGAGGAACTAGTCCAGGGGTTGGAAGAATGTCCCTCGAGACCTCAAACTCCGGCGGGAGTTGAAATAATGAACGAATGCATTACAGCAGCCATAAGGAGAGCTTATGAGAACAACTGCCCACTCAGAGAGAGAAAGGTCAAACGGGAGACCAAGTGGTGGAACCGTGAACTTTCCGAGATGAGAAGGGAGGTACGGAGATTGTTTAACAGGGCCAAAAGGACTGGGAGATGGGAAGAATACAAGACTTCCCGTCTAGAATATGGTTACGCAGTGAGGGAGGCGAAAAACACCTCATGGAGGAGGCACTGTGAGGAGATCGAAAGAACTCCGGAATGTGCCAGACTCCAGAAAGCCTTGCTGAGGGACAATCGGGGTAAGATTGGAACTCTGCAAAGACCTCATGGGGGATACACTGAATCGAGTGAGGAGTCTCTGGAACTCCTTCTAGAGACACACTTCCCGGGGAGTGTATCCTCGGCAAATGCAACAAACACTCCAAACCTAGACATACCGAGTCATCGGGCGTCCAGGGAGGAGTGGAAACTTGCCGATAGGCTGGTTAACAAAACAAGACTTGGATGGGCAGTGAAATCTTTCAAACCATTCAAATCTCCAGGAATCGACGGAATTCTTCCGCTGATGCTTCAACAGGGATTCGAGGAATTAGCCTCCCCCCTGTGCGCATTACTCAGGGCCAGCCTGGCCTTGAAGTACGTGCCAATGGGCTGGAAGAAAGTGAAAGTGGTATTTATACCAAAACCAGGGCGAGAATCATACGCCCGGGCGAAATCCTTTCGACCAATAAGCCTAACATCATTTCTCCTTAAGACCTTGGAGAAACTGATTGACTGGTATATCAGAGACGATGTTCTGGTAAACGCCCCTTTACATCGGTACCAGTTTGCCTATCAATCTGGAAAATCATGCGAGATGAGCATCCACGAGCTTACTCGTAGGATAGAAGGAACCCTGGAAAATCGAGAGATTGCGTTGGGGGCCTTTCTGGACATAGAGGGTGCTTTCGATAACACCTCATTCAACTCTATTGCGGAAGCAACTAAGAGGCGGGGTATAGCCCCTGTGGTAGTGGAATGGATCGACTCGGCCTTAAAAGGCAGAGAGATTTCATGCATCATCGGCCCGGTAACTAGGGGGGTGGTGGCAGCCAGAGGATGCCCACAGGGAGGCGTTTTATCGCCTTTATTGTGGTCACTCGTGGTCGACGACCTCCTGGGGAACCTGGAGCAGACAGGAGTTCACGCACAAGGTTATGCGGACGATATCACCATACTCGTAAGCGGCAAGTTCGGAGGGGCTGTATCAGAAATGATGCAGCGGGCTCTGACAGTCGTCGAGAGATGGTGCACTGAGAAACAGTTGTCGGTTAACCCCGATAAGACTGAAGTCATGGTCTTCACAAGAAGGAGGAATCTCATCGATTTGAAGAGGCTCCGACTGTGGGGAAAAGAATTGCGGATAGGGAAAGAAGTCAAGTACTTGGGATTAATGCTAGATACCAAACTTAGTTTCAAACCCCATCTAGAATACATCACCACTAAGGCTACTCGGGCCCTATGGGCCTGTAGAGGCATGGTGGGAAAGACGTGGGGATTAAAACCAGAAATGGTTCACTGGCTCTACACCAAGGTCATAATTCCCACGGTAACATACTCTTCGATAATTTGGTGGCATAAGGCGTCTGGAAAGCACGCTACAAGGCTTTTAGGGAAGCTGCAAAGACTTGCCTGCCTTGGAATAACGGGAGCAATGAATACAACGCCTACCGCAGCCATGGAAGTGCTCCTGAACCTCCCTCCGCTACACCTTTTGGTGAAATCGGAGGCAATGAAGGCAGCATACAGGCTTGTAAGTGCCGGATATGGCAAGACCCACGTTAGAAGGGGATACCACACCGAGATATTTGGGAAAATACGGAACGATTGCGTGCTGAGCATGCAATCGGACCGACTCAGGACAGAGTATGACTTTTGTAAACCCTTCGAGGTAGTCATACCGAAAAGGGAGGAGAGGGTCGATACCCGGAAACTGAGGAATAACAACGGAACCATCTGGTACACGGATGGGTCCAAAACAACAAAGAGCACTGGGGCAGGGGTAGCTGGAGAAGCACCGGGGGATGACATGAGCATCAACCTGGGCTCCTTGGCAACCGTGTTCCAAGCAGAAATCACTGCGATTGACATCTGTGCCGGGGAAATAATGAGGAGGGGCTGTGCAAACAGGCGGATCCACATTATGACTGACAGTCAGGCAGCGCTTAAAGCTCTGGAGAGTGTCGAAGTACGCTCCAGAGTTGTGAAAGAATGTCTCGAATCGCTTGTGGAACTGGCAAAACACAACAGAGTGACTCTGTGGTGGGTGCCGGGACACAAGGGATTTGAAGGAAATGAAAAATCTGACCTCCTAGGCAAAGAGGGAGCGAAAACACCTTTGATAGGCCCAGAGCCCACTTGTGGGATCGCACATGAGACTGCAAAAAGGATGATTCAGGGCTATATCAACAGAGAACACCACATCCATTGGAATAACATTCCTGGACAAAGGCAATCGCGGATGTTCATGGAAGGCCCGTCGAAAAAGCGGTCAGAAGAAATCCTGAGATTGAGCAGGAGACAACTGAGAAAGGTAGTTGGACTCTTCACGGGACACTGCTGTCTCATGAAACACCTCACCACAATCGGGGTGAAGCAAGATCCTGATTGTAGGATGTGCAGGGAGGAGGAAGAAACTCCACTACACATACTATGCGAGTGTCCAGCGCTTGAGGCGGGGAGGCTTCGACACTTCGGGTTGACGTATGTTGAACCGAATGACATAAAACATATGCCCATAGATTCTGTGCTGAAGTTCATCAACAGCACAGGCCTTATGGAGTAAGCTTGCTAAGTGGGGCACAATAAGCTGAAGCTTCAGTGCAGCGGGGTCTAAACCGCGCCCCTTAAGAATAATAAATAGGGTGCTTGACGACTCCAGTGTGTCACACCTTCTGAGAATTTACGATTTTGAAACGGTTTTATTTAGCTTGGCTTGTTTGGTCTTGTGTGGTTCAAATCCTCTTCCTATTGACCGATTGGTCTGAAATTTGGTACACGCTTTTAGTACTGATTACCATGCAATTATGTAGATTCAGTGTCGTTGGAAATCATAGATGGCCCCCGCTACAAAATGGCAGATTGCATTTTTTTTTCAATCCCCTCAATATGGGTACCAAATGAAAGGGCTTAACCACTACAATACAGTACACCAATTTAAAATACAAGATGGCCGCCACCACAAAATGGCGGATTACTTTTTTTATTTTTCAATCCCATCAACATGTGTATCAAAAGAAAGGGCTTAACTAGTAGAATACAGTACACCATAAAAAAGTGCCAAAGCCAAAATGGCCGCCACCACAAAATGGCAAATTACTTTTTTGAGTTTTCGATTTCCTCAATATGGGTATCAAATTAAAGGGCTTGACAAGTGGAACACAGCACACTTTAGAAAAACTTAAAACTTTAAAATAAAATAAGTAAAAAACATAGATAACAAAAATTTGACTCGCCCCACGATTTTATTTTAGTCCGATCATTACTCTAGACTAATGAGGAAAGTGGTGTGATGACTGGTACCTGGTGACTACCTAATTATTTTTTAAAAACCGTTTAACTTAAAAATATTTTTTACTTATTTTGTTGGATTTCGTTCAGTATTCTGGTCTTCGCTACTCTTCGCCAGTTTGCCACCAACTCAAAACTCATAAAATGACAAACTCAACGAGAAACATTGGAAGGAACGAATCAAAACCGCTTGCTCAAACAAGCGAGTTCAGTTTTCAGTCGGGCAACAAGTAGTGCAGAGTTACGAATGCTTTCGGTGATGCAGCAAAACGATATAACATTATTTAAATACCACGATATTATAGTACAAAACTTTAGATTGAGTATAAGAGTTTTGCAGTCTTACACAGACATCTCCAACTCGTGACTTACCACCTTTCCATCATTTTGTACTTTATATAAAGCAGATAAATTTAATGCAAGATATAACAGAAAAGCCACTTTATTTCTATTATGCACGATACAGTTTTACTCTCTATTAAATTCGCTTAGCCGTCGTAACACATACTATAAAATCTATCTTACATCAATCTTACAGTATGCAGGTCTTGTTTCGATGAGCGTTCCAGTGGAAAGATAACTACAACTTAACGTCTATTCAGTGTCTTGCTGCAGTCAGGCCCTCTGGCCGCAGCTATCTTTATGGAGACCATTTTTCTCCTGTACAAATTATTTCTTTTGTGAAGGGATCTTTGTGTGGAAAGCTAATATTTGCTCGCTGCTTGGTCAACACAGTTTTTAGGTAATTTAAAATTTGAAATATAAAAAGCAGACGTGAAAACTTCACTGGCTTATATTAAAACAATTATCTGTTGTGCTGCGCAGATTGGAATCCTATTGCAATTTAAAAGTTAGCTAATGGAGAAGTTAATGAAGCGGTCGTAGCGTATCGGGCAGTGTAGTGGTCATGAGTTCGATTCCGACTAAAGTCGTCAAGAATTTTTCAGCGGCCGTCTCCCGGAAAACCACTTAGGTAGTTTAATAAAAGCGTTTAAATGATTAATTTGTTCGTATTAGAAAGTAAATACAAAATTATATCAAAATTTATTAAAAACATTAAACTTTCAATTAATTAAAATTGATTAAACTCGTAAAAATTGTTTCTAAATCCATTGATAATCGTTCATTATGCTCAAGTTGCTTTTTAAACTGGAATAATTAATAGACTTCCTGCAATCATTTTGGTCATTTATTATTCACCATGTATACGAATTTCACTAATAAATAATAAATGGATGATATTAAACTCAATAAATAAGTAGAGACACAGCTGGGTTTAATACACACCGTGAAGATTTTAATTATTAGTGAATTTATTCTTACCCTTCGACATTAATCATTTTTTATCAATAAAAAGCATTGATCACCACACACAGGTTTAACATATTAAAAAATAATTTTCATAAATATAAATTAACCGGATATGACTTCTACCGCACTTTCAATTGGAACAAACTGATGTAAATAATGAAAATAAATTTAATATAAAACAAATTAATTATTGAACACAATGAACTCGTTCAAATATGAAAGAGGATATCGGTAAAATACAGTATCTTTCCAACGGACGTGATTTACATCTTTTATCTTTCCCATTATATTATATTTATTGTTTTATAATTAAAAAAAATGCAGCACTGAACGATTGAACGCACTGAAAACTCATTAAAGTACTACAAAACAAACAATACATAAGTTACCTTATTATGAGCTCGTTTTTTCCAGGAAAAATACAACCATGTAATTTCTAGATTGGCCGCGGATAACAGCGGATATTTTATATTGAAACGCGGTGCACTAAAATTACAAATTGAAATAACTATACGCTATATTTTTCCCAATAATAGAATTACTCTTAACAAGGTGGGATATTGCAGAGATAACATCCGATATTTTTTCCATCGGTTACAATAAATTTGCATTTTATCATCACGTTTTAACTTTTATTGTGCCCTGAAATTGGTAAATAATGGGGGCGATATTTACTCGGGGTTGCTCGGAGGTAAACAGAAAATAGAAAATACTTTTTTATTCTCATTAATATAGATGATACATATACCTAAATATACGAATAATTTTTTTCCTACGATCTATAAAAAAAAAATCTAAAATCTAGCGCTAATCGTTGCTAGCGAAAATTATAAATTGCGCATAGCAACTCTTCGGATTTTTATTTGGGTCCCTGCTGGGAGTTGAAAACCAAAATTTCAAAACTTTATAAATAATTTCTTCTAAAAAGTCTAAGTTGGTGGACTATTTGCGTTTCTGATTGTTTTTGAAAGTATCAATTGGACTTTTGGAGATTCTGAAAATGAAATTGTTTCCCATTTTTTCACAACCCATCAGCCTATCAATGCAAAAATAAAAGATTGACAGTTTACCATTTTTTGATGTGTAACATCTATAGCCGCGATATGGGAGTACAGCCGAATAGAATGTCGTCACGTAAAACGGCGTCAGGCTCCCTCGCCGCCCAGGCTCTCTTCTCCTCGTTTCTAAATAATTTCAGAGAAATGACTATTTGTCATAACCCACTGACACGTTTTTCTGACGTTTTAAAAAATATATATTTTATTAACAAAAGTATGATTTAATTCCATATTTATTTATTGGTTTACTTTAATTATAAATTATTTCAATAATAATCATCAATTTCGATGTTTCACATCTGCCGGCCGTCCCGTGACGGCTTAATTTTTTTTTAATGTCGTGAAGGTGTTTGACAACAAAACTTTGATTCCACGGGTAGCATGAAAAACAAATCACAATCAGGAAGACCTCGAGCTACAACTTCTGCTGAAGATCTCAACTAATGGTTTGCAAAAAATGATACAGACATCTGACCGCACCAGAAATCACTGCTCAATTTAATGAAACCCGCCAAAAAGCTGTAACATATTGCGCAATCTGTAACATATTTGAAAATTAAAAAGAATAAGAGTGGACGCCTCAGTTCCCAGATTTGAATCCTATTGAGTTGCTGTGGGATTAAATGTTGCCCAACCTCAATGGAACATGTATGGAATAGTTTTGAATGAGCCAGTTTAGGAAATTTGGAATTTTCAAGTGTAAATTTGTAAATTTTAAAACTTGAAGTTTTATAATTTTGAAGCTTCCAATTCTGGAAGTCTCATATTAATATTGGAATTCCAAATAAGTGATATTGTTATGTAACTATCATTACGTTTTAAAGCAGTGTGTTGATAGTGCTCTAATTTAGGAATTTAGGTCCACCAATTTTTCTGCTGTATACCTGATGTTGTAAAAAAGTCTATATTACTAGTATGTTTCAAATCAAGGTCTTGCCGACCGCGGGCAAAATTTATCAACCGAGCAGTAGGCAAGGTGTGCAATTGCCCAAGCTTTTTAAGGGTACTTTCTTAACAAGGTTTGAATACTATTTTTCCCTTCCGGCGGCTAAAACGGACATTCTTAGAATTGAATCGTTGGCTGGGTAATTTTATGAAAACACGGTAAAATAATCTGTTTAAAATGTATTTTTACCCAAACGGGAGTAGAAATCAGTTGCTCTGGTCTCAAAATCGTGACAGGAGTGCTACATTCTCTCCCTAGGGAGATAACTACTACCAATTTGCCAATAGCCCGTATCGTATCACAAACAAGAGGCCCCCATTGCTACGAATGTTACAAGGGGTTTTTGGACAGGGGGACCCTCTTGGAACCGGGCGCCCGCTTGGTCGGAGTATTTTTCTTTATTTTCTGATACAAATGTTAAAACTGGCTTTTCCGACAAGAGAGCCCTTGGGACAGGGGGCCCCCTTGTTCGAATATTTTTCTTTATTTTCTGATACAAAGTTATAAGTGGCTTTTGGGATAGGCGTCCCCCTTGGGGCAGGGGACACCCCAAGTGGTCCCCTTGGTTGAGTATTTTTCTTTATTTTCTGAGACAAATGTTACAACTGGCTTTTGAGACGGGGGGTTCTCTTGGAACAGGGGGGGTCTTGGTCGAGTTTATTTCATTAGCAGGGGAGCCCCCAAGGAGATGGATCGTTTGTGATAATGATGCGGGCTAGTAGACGTAAGTCTAACATTTTACGTGCGGATTTATCTTTTAATTCTTCTCTTGAATTGTCGCTTGTGTAAAAAGTAGTACATACACCTCAGGAGAGAATGATATTTGTCCCTCGGTGCTTTGCATCCCTCGGGCTGCAAATTGCACCTCAAGAAAAATCATGCATTTCTCTCCCTCTCTATGCATAATATACTATTTTTATTCACTTTCGCAGATAGGGGCGAAATGTGAATTTTCGTAATGAGGTGCCTACAGCCCACATTTCTAACCGGTTATGAAAAAATATATTTGTTTGTCTTGTGTATTTATATTATGTGTATATTGTTATAATAAGAATAATAAGAAATAAACTGTTTCATTACGAGCAGAAGTGATACTTTTCGTGGCAAGTTTGTAGGTTTGACAAATACACACGAGCCACGAAAAATCACTTTTCTCCGAATAAAACATGCGATTTCTTCTAGAAACGCCGAAAATCTGACAATTTCTTTGATTTGATAAAACTAGACCACCATCGGCGCATAAGTAATTTCAAGGTTTGCTTTATGCGCCGGTAAACTACTTTGGCTGCCGTGGCAGAGAAATGACCATTTGTCATAACCCACTGACCTATACGAAACTATGTTTTTATATATTTTCCTCCATATTTATTTATTGATTTACTTTATTTTTTTTTTTAATGCCAACAAAACTTTGATTCCACATAAAAATTTGCTTTGGACTGACGAGTCAAAATTTGAAATTTTTGGTATTCTTGTGTGCAGAACAGTGACTAGAAATTAGCACCGGTTAAACGCGGTAGGAGTTCACTGATGACATGGGGTTGTTTTGGGGGGTCTGCAGTTGTAGATCTCTAGAATTGAAGGCATATTAGTGAAGGGGCCATATAAACATATAACTTCAAAGACATGCTATTCCTATTCCTTCTAGGACTCGTCTTATTGGTAGAGGGTTTATTTTTCAAGAAGATAACGACCCAAAACATTTGTCGACACCTACTTGGGCAATCTGGAACATATTTGAAAATTACTAAGAATGGAGTGGCCGCCTCAGTACTCAGATTTGAATCCTATTGAGTTGCTGTGGGATTAAGTGTTGCCCAACCTCAAAGGAACATGTATGGAATAGTTTTGAATGATCCAGTTGGATGAGTGCCTGAGGAATTTAGACCCACCAATTTTTCTGCTGTAAACCTCTCCATAAATTCCAGCAGAGAACGATTTGAAGTGCAGTCGGTGGAAATAGCGCCGATTCTCTGCGTCAGCCGCAATCTCGGGGTATTTTTCGCGTGTACAGAACCTTAGCGTTTCCTTCGCGTCGAGTTCTTTGGCAGACCCTCTGTCTTTTCCAGATCCACGGGAAATCAGCACTACGAGCCAACGGTGCCCATTTCCCTTAAAGAGAAGTAGTATACCTTCCTTCCTGCCCCCTGATGACAACTGTTGTTACCGACGGCCACCGGAGAGGACGACGTACCGTCTATCGCCGCCCACTTTCCGCCGCCTTGAAATCCGGCCTTTTCATAACAATGTGAATTGGAGTTCTTGAGACTGAGACCCTGAAACTTACAGTCTTACAAATTTTTGCTTACTGAATTTTTGAATCTTAAATTTACACAATTTATAAATTAATATTTTAAACCTTAGAATTTTATAAGTCAGTCTGGGAACCTGTAAGCACAGTTTTGACTCTTCTGCTGTATACAGGGTGAATCACGAAGTATAGTAGATATTTAAACCTCAAATTATATGGCCCCTAAACCTAGTTTTGATGGTGAACATTTTGATAGTCGCTGGATACATTTACGATATAAACTATTGTAAACATCTCGGTCTTTATTGATGAACCTTTTCCGACGGACAAAACCACTTTTTCTTTTAATTGAAAAACATAAAGACTCTAGGCCAACGTACCATTTATAAAAATTGTTCGAAATTTCGCAGCTGCATACCCCACTATCTTTCGGTGTTAATCTCACACAAAAAAAAATACTTATTCCGATCCACCTTTCGTGTAAATTTCGTGCATATGTTCCGAACGTCCGATAATAAATTACACACTGAGAGAGTTCCGACGGGTTTCACATAATATGTTAATAGACATAATCATATCGGTCACTTTTTAAAAATAAAGGCATTTTAAAATATTTTGTGTGCATCGTCAACAGTAAAAAAAAACTGAATGTAATTAATTTAATTGGCAGCCGTTCACCGCACTCGTTCCAGCAAAAGTCCTTTTTTGTTTAGGCCAAGAGATAAGAGTTTATTTACTAATGATTCTACAATCATGCTAGCGGTTCTCAATCGGTTTTCGCCTAAATTTTAAAATCATATATCTCCTCATGTTAGGGACTGTCACTGGTTTAAATAACTACTATAGTTCGTGAATCACCCTGTATATTCATCATTCATTTTAAAATCTGGACCTCTATAATTGCAAAAATAAGCGCATTTAAAATCTTAATTTATTTTCAAGCTTACGATTTCTGATTCTGGGGCTTTTTGATTTATGTAATATATTAATTTTTGCTGCTATAAATTTTATGCTCTTATGTCGGCTCCACACGGCATGGCAAGTGTGGGTCAAAGTGATTTCGTTTAGTCTTCCTAGATATTTGTTGGTTTTCTTTTTATCTTTGTACGTTAAAATATGTTTTGTTCTTTTGTTATGTTACTTGTTTTTCTTTTTTTCTTTTAATGACTTTGTAATTTAATATGAAGAAATAACTATACACGATGAAATTGGAAAATCTAAAGCGATGAAGGGTTTCTACAAAAATTTTATTTGATCTATGTCTTTTTAATATCTGGTCTAAAGTAAATAAAAAAACAAAAAAGGTTTTTTGTTCTGTCACTTTGTATATTGCAATAAAATTATCAGAAAGCTCACTTCGACATTTACAATTTCAGGCCTAATAATAATTACACATACAGGATGTTTAAAAAACGGGCATAGCTGTATTCCTTTCATTTATTGTTGTATTAACAAAATTTATTCTTTACTGGCTTAAAGATATTTCTCGACATATTAATTTCAGGGGCAATGTTTTTGTAAATGTATATGGTAAATGGGGGCGTAAATGTTATCGAATTACAAAATATTGAATTCAAAATATTGAACAGAATTTATAGAAAAACAAAATATAAAATAAAAAGCTTACTGTTCGATAAACGACCGAAAAAACTACAAGATTTTCTATAAAAATGATACCAAAATATTCTAGACATTCTTAAGAATAGATTGAGGTACGAATGAACACGATAACTTTGTTCTAAATATTTTAAAACTTAAAACAAAATCTTTACGTGGAACTCGAAATGTGGACAGGGCAGATTGAGTAAAAATTTGTTTTTCCGTGGATCATTAAAATTGGTGCCTCGCGCTTCGCGCTCGACCCCTTAAAGAAACATGCTCCAAGAAGGTTACATTTCCCTGTATGATGTGTGAAACTCGAAATGTGGACAGGACAAATTGAATGAAAATTTGTTTTTCTGTGGATCATTAAAATTGTGTATTTCGATATTTTATTGTTCAATATTTTGTAGTTTCGATGATATTTGGTTTTTCGACAAATTGTGTTCGATATTTTGGATTAATATTTCCGCCTCCCGTCGGTCTAGGTATATCTCCGGTTTTCATTTTAAATAATTCGTCACTTCAGTATGCTCCTGAGATACCAATAATCAAAGCAGCCTGAAATATTTAAAACTGCTATAAAAGTTAAAAAAGTGATCCCCACGATTCATACCTTATGTGGAAGGAACTCAAATGGTACGTTTTTAGAGTTTCACAGGTACCACAAGGGTGCTAACGGGACCCTATTACTATGGCTCCGCTGTCTGTCCGTCTATCTGTCATAGCGCTGTATTTTTTAAACCGTCATAGGTAGACACTTGAAATTTTCACAGAGTGTACTACCGTGAGTGGTACTAATATGGCCGCTATAAAAAGAAATAATAAAAAAAAAAGTTTAAAATTATTTTTTTAAGTGAAACTTCTTATCCAACGATGTAAGATTTTTGTACGGGGTAAGCGTGCAACCGACACGAACCCGACATAAAAATGCAATCTATAAGTGAGGGAATATTTTAGACCGGGAGGGGAGCGCATGTGGCACAAGGGGGCCCTTGCTCAAAGGGGTTCAAGGGGGAGCACTGTCGCAAAGGGCCTTTTGGGTCACGAAAACGATATAACAAAATACAACGGCGTAATACAGTTAAATACTTTATCTCCGGTCAAATATCTACGAAAATAATTTGTACACTTTTATTGGACGGTTTTTGGATATTAATCATATCGGCTCTAAATGTATTTTGGTGTGATTTTGACGGTTCTTTTTGCAAAGTATACTCACACTTTTGTTCCTCATAAATTGATTGTGATCAGGTAGATTCAGACTGAGAATAACATATGGACTAATTCAATGCGGTGTTTGAGTGCATGGATGGTGTACCAATGGGATTCTGGTGATTTTATATAGTTATCAATAAAAAATTGAGGTTTCACTTCTGTCGCGCGTGGATTCCAAGCACAATTCTTTTTTTTACTAAAGTATTTTAAAAAAATATGTAGTGGTAAATGTTATACGGTGATTCGGATTTTTTCAAAAGTTTTCATTAGTAAATATACTTGTTTCTTTGGGTAGTGGGACCACATCGAGGATGATTTTTTGGTCTTTGCCACATCGCCAAAATCAGCGAGTATCGCGCTCCCGGAAATGTAGTTTTGGACGTCCTTTTAGAGCACCAGTCACGAAAATCTCTGCACGTTCATTCGTATCTTTCTTTTCTCTTCTCAGGTAGGAGATTGAGCGTTAATTTTTGTGTGCATACTCGCAATTCTGGGGGTCACACTCGATTTCATTATCGGATATTTTGTGACTTTTAATAAATTGTCAATTGTGCAGCGTCTACAAAGTTATTTTGGTCCAATTAACAATTGTGGAGGTCGATTTTTGTTGCTTTTTTTTATTCAATGATTAACTGTGAATGAAATCGTAGGTATACAAACTTGACACAAGTACCATTCCTGTGTCTCGAGAACTAGTTCACCTCAAGTCTACCTACACCTCTCTAGTTCTCTCGACAGGAATGGAACACTTTCCGCTTCGGTATGTAATATACTATTCAAATTGAACAAACCTGAAATCAGTAGAGTGTTGTTCATCGGGTACCGTCAGTTAACACTCTTAACACTCCTTTTATTGTATATTCACACATCTTAATTATTATTTTCCGGGCCTAAAAAATGAAGAACCAAGTATTTGAGAAAAGATATACAATAATTATCCCAATAATTACATATTGATTTTTATAATAGTCAGCATTTAAGTGGTATGAATATAAAATTTTCTTATAAACCAGGATTGTTGTAAACGGCATTGTATTACAGGTGCGGGTAAAAGGATGATAAAAGCATGCGCGCCGCTGGCCGCTAGTGGGGGCGAGACCCGAGAATAAGCGCCAGTATCAAGGGTGCTATGATGAAAGCGTCATCACAGTTGGCCAAGAGATCGATAACAAATTAGTTTCGAAAATCGCAAATCTCGTATTTCCGGGTACCCGGATCGGCGCGCCCGGAACCGAGCCGAGAGCAGCTCCGACGAACTTTAAGTCAATGTTGGCCAACAGCTTCAGCAGCCTATAGCGTTTAGCCGAACTATGAGACAATTAGTGTCCCGGACTGGTTTTTGCGGTCATTTGCGCGTTTCGTGTCTCCGGAAGTATCCCGCCGTTTTCCGGTTATGACTCGAAGTGGGTGTGAATTGTGGTATTTGGTTTGAGTGATCGAAAAAAAGAGTTGACTTCCGCGATGTTGGTGCTTTCGATTTTCGCAGCAAACAGGATGCTCCTTTTTTGCGAGGTGTTTGTGTTGCTTGTTTTCGCTGCGGATTACGGCAAAGCAGGAAAAGATGGTAAGTGGTGTCGCAAGAACTGGCGTAGGGTGTGTTTCCCTCAATTGAAAGTTTTAGCAGCGAAAGTTATAATTTATTGATACGGCAAGGAACACTTGGGTGGGTGTAATAAAATGAGGTCGGACTTTACGGTTGCGACTTCTAAATTCGAAACAGTAAAATTCTGTATTCTACAACGTCCCAGCTCTTAGATTTTATGGAAAATAAATGATCAACTTTGACCGTGACATTTAGAAAATACTTCGAGGACCGACTTGAATAAAAGAAGGAGGAAAGCCGTAAAACATTATAAGAATGGTGGATGCGCCGGTCTAAAATAAATTAAAAGTCATTCACTGGTGGAAACTAAACTTGCAATCAAAATTTATTGTGCATCCATGGAACAATTAAAATTTGCAAATAGTCAGTGTAAAAAATTTTGAAAAGAGGCGATAAATAAATATTTATAATTTTTTCGCAATATATTTTTTATTCGGTTCACAATTCGATCCATAAGTCGAATAATCGGTGTTGTTTTGAGCTAATTCGAATTAAAAAGTTGGACCAAGAAATATAATAGATTAAAATGTCTAGAATATAGAAACGTATTAAATTCTAAATATTATACTGCTTTTACGTCTTTGTGACTTTATACATTGTGAGTAATTTATTTTTTTTAGTCTCTAATACTGTGTTAACAAAGACTAGACTCAAATTCTCGGTCACTCAAAAATATTTAGGCATATTATCTCATTTACTAAAATAAATCAATCTGCTTCGTCTTCTTCTAGAATTCTGTGTACTTGCGATAAAAATCCCCCGATAAGGAAGTGATTACCTGTATTTTTTGTACAACTTAGATCGCGCAATCTACCACAAAATGTAGTTTAGTGTTCCGTGCAAAAGTGCTTTAAGAGAGTGTTTAAATATACATAAATAAACCTTTCAGGAATGCACGGAAATCGTGGCTTAACAACTCCAAGACGGTTAAGTCGATCGACGTGGAGGTTGAGTGGAAATAATAAGCGGAGATTTTGAGTTTGCAGGGTTTTATCGCGATACTTTCAACGTGAATTATTAATTCGGGAAATAAATGGGATAGCGCACTTCCTTAAATTCGCCTCAAACTTAGGAATTTTTCGCATGAAATATTCACGGACAAAGTACGGGCGCTAATGCAGGAGATTTTAATTGGCGGAGTAGGTGCCGACGAACGGGCGTAGGTGAGGAAAGTTTCCAATGAAAACAAAAGTTAAGTCAACGCTTAAAAGTTTCGCCAAAATTGTATTAAAAATTAAATAGTCGAGAGCTAGACGGAGAATTTTGTTGGGTCGAGGAAGCGAGAAGTTTGTCGTTACTGGCAGTTTGAAAGGTCAATTAGAAAACAGGTACCTTATACCTTTCAGTCTAGGATGTCGTGTTCTATAATGTACCAATTTCTGCTTTCAAACACAAAATTTTGTTAATCATGTCATTACTAAACCCAATTTGCATGTTGTAATGGTCATCACGAAACACAAAAATCGCATCAAACAAATGAGGAACGGAATAACAAATGAATTAATTACAAACGTTAATACTTTGTAATTCCATGATAACCACCACAGAACCACATACCAGCGTTGTTATAATTTCATAAATGACCGGACCTTTGCATTCGTTGTGACACAAAAACGAGTATAATAATTTAGAAATATGAGATAGATAGTTCTCGAGACACAGGAATGGTACTCAATTAGGTATTCGAAATTTGATCATTAAATCTCATTAACATGAACAATTATTGCTGCGTTCAATTTCAGTCAAATGTTTGCACTATTCTTAATCAGATAAATGCCAAAAGATTTTTTTGAATTTGTACTATTACATAAATTATTATATCACACAAATTGCGATTTCTAATCGAATTTTTGGATGTGTCAAGTGCTCACCTGTTGCCGCGAGGCTGCAGAAACAGTTACGTCTTTATTACAAATCATCAAGGTGAGTCAAGGAGTTGGTCACTTTCCAACCTCTTTTGAAGTTGGAACGCACTATATTACTGACCGATCGTGAATAAAGTAAATATTGTTATCGGGGTCGCTACGTGAGCAAATTTTAATAGGGTCTTAGAGATTGGAGATATAAAAATAATATTTTATTACAAAGAACGCGAACAATGAAAACAAATCCTGATTTCTACAATGTTGCGCTTTATGATATTGTTTGTGCCAATCAACGGACGACCGATTTATTTGGATCAGGGTCGTTGTATTATTTACAAATAATATTTTTTTGTTGTACTGAATTCATAGTCCCTTCAGACTGTACATCAAGTGCTAAATCACTTTTCAGTTGTATTGAGTACAATTTTTTTTACCATAGTTTGAGAAGAGAATTTGTTATATGATTTTAATAAATTTTTATTGCACTAGTGACATTTGGACTAATCTTACAAAAAAATACTTCATTAACACAAAATTATAAAAGTTTGTTTAAATTTGTGGGATTATTCTCGCCACCAAGTAAAAAATTATCCTGTCTAGCTCTAACGCCGAAATTCAGAATTTTAAGCTTCCAACTCCCAAATTTAATACAAAACTTTGTGTTGCTTCTAAAAGTTGCAAAACTAATTATTCTCCAATTTTAACTTGTACCAAACACTTGGCAATCGTTAAAATCGATAGAGGCGTTCCAAAAATGTTGGTGGTAATAAAATAAATACCTACTTCCTTACTTACTGTCTATCTATTCTGTCACAGCTCTAAGTTAAGACAAAACATCTACATAGAAGTAAAAGAGAAATATGTATTCATCCGCATTAGTAGAGAAATTCTAACTACAGAATTAAAAATAGTTGTTGTCGATACCAGTGCGCTGTCAATATACTTTTCAAGGCCGAAGGACAACTTTTGAAGCACGAGGCGAAGCCGAGATTAATCCGCTTTATTAGTTACTTACACTAAAAATTCTCAAAATGCTCAGTATGCCGTTGAGTAGAAACTTAAAAATTAAGTATAACTCCAAGTAATAGCTAGAAGTACCTTTTAAACACCACCCGTAGTTAATTAATTATATTTTTATTTTTGCAAATAATTAAGTTCAAGTAATTTAGCTTTTTAATGCAAAACTTACAACCTAATAACGGGCAGACATATTAGGAATCTTTTGGGATTAGCAGACTGATTTGAAATATCCGAAACGATGGCCACATCCCTCTTTGTACAGACACAGACCGAATAGACATAGCGAGAGACAGCAACAGCCCCATCTCCTAGTGGTCTGCTCAGGTGATTTTAAGGTTGCATCAGATGCCTTTATGATTCACCATCTTATGGGGTGTTTTCTCGAGAATATATAGAGGTGGCGCTGTTGCTCTACCTATTATACGAGTACATTACTTATTACTTAATAACAATAAAGGACGACGAATTAATTTTGTCAATGTGATTGATGCTACATTTAACATCATTTCATGCTTCACATGTCTATGTAAATGGACGACATGCAATCGTGATGTAACAGCGTGGTAGGTAAATTATTCACTGATCCCATTGTATTATTAACTTCTATAAGTGACCACTGAGTTTCCTTCGTTACAACCAATGCCAGAATTTCAGGTTTGACGTTGAGATCTTCACAGAACTTTTAAATAAATTAGTGATCTAGTCTAGAATTGTAGCTTCCAATAGAAAATGCAATATGTTATACAACTCGTGCTTCGGCCTCGTACAAAAATTTTCACGTCGTGCGCAAACAACTTACAAAGCTTGTTTCTCAAACACATAATAATAATAAGCAATAAAGTAGCTTCATGTTATTAATAATTAAATATTATCCAGTTTTTATTAGTGGAAAATTTGACGTTAATTTAGTTAATGGCCACAGAATGGCTGAACTGATGATTACTTAGCAAAATTTTCAAACTAACTTACTTCAACATCCGATGCTATTATTGATGGACAATGTGGGGCCTAATAGCATGCGGATTTTTGTTTGCCCATACGTGCGTATTATGTAAGTTGAAAGTACCCCCTATGGTAAAACTCGCCTCGTGAGTGGTTTATTTTGGCAATCACCCAATCGTCCGGCTGTAAATTGGACTTTCTGTACGTAATGTTACTTTCAAAATTTTCCAAATGGTGCAATGCGATACTCCAAGCTGATTTGCTAACTTTCGGGTACTGGTCCCTGCGCGCCTTTTAGCATTTTGCAAAACATTAACACAATGCACAATATTAACGCAAATTCGACACACGGCGATTTGGGAATTCTTGCACATAAAGTCTTTATGCTTCGGCGGAATTTCCTTGACCTTCTCCGTAAATTTAAACATAACAATAATTCGCTGTCAGAAAAAGCCGGTATCTTTTATGTTAATAACTTGAAAACGAAACTAAAAAACCATAACAACAAATTAATGCTGCCCGTGTGAAAAAAATTTGAATGTTGATAAGTTCTCAGTAGGTTAAATTAAAATATATTTATATAAAATATATAACTTGCCAAAAAAAAATTTGTTTTCGGAACTCTTGTTGCTTTTGACTGGTTCCAGTTCTACTTATTTCTGGAACACCCTGTAGATGCTAATTTTTAAAAGACTAGATTCTAGATTATTGTTAATTCTTCTTCCTTTGTAGAAGCATCTATAACGTTCTCTTGCATTTTTTTTAAATACTCATACAGGAGTTTTTTCAAACATTTCCATAATAATTTCGCAGATGCTTTTTCAAGATTTTTGTACAATTATTTCGATTGTTTTTAGATCTTTATTTTTTCTCAGCTTCCTGCGAAGGCGCTGAACGGACATGAATGGAAAAATAACTAAACGCTTTTTTTCTGGCAATTGTGACTTTTTGCTGGAAATTCCGACTTTTTTTCTGGCAATTCCGACTTTTTTCTGGAAATTCCCATATAGCACATGATATCCTAGGGACGTCCGTGAGATATCCAGCATAGCAGGTATATCCACACGATATACCGTACAAGATGTCTCGAGGATATCCAACGTAGAGATTAATTGGACGTCCAAGCAGTGGACGTCCGTGGGATATCCAATATAATATCTCCAAACGATATAGCGATATACTATACAAGATGTTTTGAGGATATCCAACGTATAGATAGATGGTCCGTCCAAGCAATAGACATCCTTGAAATATCCAATATAGTATATCCAAACAATATACTATACAAGATGTCCTGAGTTTCATAGTTCGACGTTTGCTATAGCAATAAAATATATCGAAAATAAATAAAAAACAAGACAGATTCTTATATACAGTATGTCCCCGGATTGAGTTTACAAGAGGATTTTTTTTATTTTTGACTTTACGCCAAAACCTCAAAAGAATAAGATTTTTTGCTTGTCCTGAAACCAGCAAATCTGTAATTGAAACTTCATTATTCCGACCGAGTTGAAAGAAACGTATATTTTTCTCTTGAATTTGGACTTGGTAATGATTAATTTTAATCTTAAAATTTTCTTATCACGTAGGCAAGCTATCGTTTTAGAGTAGAATTGTGTGCAGAAATGGGTGGGGGGTTAATTGAATAATTATTGTTCTTGTTAAAAAAAATATGTTAAAGGTGTTTCTTTGAGTTGCCATTTATTAAAACAATTTTTTTCACAAACATTTTTGTTATTTAACTTGCGTAAACTCATGTCACGTTGACATCGTTGTCAAAAAAATAAAATCACCAATGTGATGGGAGTTAAAGAGCAGAGAATTTTTTTTATAAGTCCAAAATTAAGAAAAAAATCAACTTTTCTTTCCACTGAGTCAGAATAATGAAGTTTTAATTATAGATTTGCTGGTTTCAGGACAAGGTTTGAGGTTTGAGGTTTTGGAATAAAGGTAAAAATAAAAAAAAATCCTCTTGTAAACTCAATCCGAGGACATACTGTATAGTATAGGCAATTCCGACTTTTTTCTAGCAATTGCGACTTTTTTCTGGCAATTCTGGCACTGTTTTGTTGCCCAAACTTAAAATGTGGACAGTATCTCATATTTTAAGTTTCACCTACAGGCATCGCGTATCCCGAGGCACCAATTTCAATGATACACGAAAAAACACATTTTCACAAACGACAATTTCAGCGGATCACTGAAATTGGTGTTTCGCGCTACGCGCTCGACCCCTTAAAGAAACATACTCCAAAAAGAACAACTTTTGAAGCACGAGGCGAGGCCGAGTGTTGCAAATGAGCCCAAGCCCCTGAAAAGTGACAGCCCACGAGTATTGAACATAATTTTTTGGACAGCTCTCCAATTAAATATATAAACGGAAAAGTTTATTTATTTAGTTATAATATACAACTTTCACGTTTGTGTACTTCAAAAACGAATACAAAAATAACTGCCACATTAATCGACTTTATTGGTGACTTAAACTCAAAATGCTCAGTATACCCTTGAGTAGAAAATTTAAAATTAAGTATAACTCCAAGTAATAGCTAGAAGTACCTTTTAAACACCACCCGTAGTTAATTAATTATATTTTTATTTTTGCAAATAATTAAGTTCGAGTAATTTAGCTTTTTAATGCAAAACTTACAACCTAATAACGGGCAGACATATTAGGAATCTTTTGGGATTAGCAGACTGATTTGAAATATCCGAAACGATGGCCACATCACCTCCCTCTTTGTACAGACACGGACCGAATAGACATAGCGAGAGACAGCAACAGCCCCATCTCCTAGTGGTCTGCTCAGGTGATTTTAAGGTTGCATCAGATGCCTTTATGATTCACCATCTTATGGGGTGTTTTCTCGAGAATATATAGAGGTGGCGCTGTTGCTCTACCTATTATACGAGTACATTACTTATTACTTAATAACAATAAAGGACGACGAATTAATTTTGTCAATGTGATTGATGCTACATTTGACATCATTTCATGCTTCACATGTCTATGTAAATGGACGACATGCAATCGTGATGTAACAGCGTGGTAGGCAAATTATTCACTGATCCCATTGTATTATTAACTTCTATAAGTGACCACTGAGTTTCCTTCGTTATAACCAATGCCAGAATTTCAGGTTTGACGTTGAGATCTACACAGAACTTTTAAATAAACTAGTGATCTAGTCTAGAATTGTAGCTTCCAATAGAAAATGCAATATGTTATACAACTCGTGCTTCGGCCTCGTACAAAAATTTTCACGTCGTGCGCAAACAACTTACAAAGCTTGTTTCTCAAACACATAATAATAATGAGCAATAAAGTAGCTTCAGGTTATTAATAATTAAATATTATCCAGTTTTTATTAGTGGAAAATTTGACGTTAATTTAGTTAATGGCCACAGAATGGCTGAACTGATGATTACTTAGCAAAATTTTCAAACTAACTTACTTCAACATCCGATGCTATTATTGATGGACAATGTGGGGCCTAATAGCATGCGGATTTTTGTTTGCCCATACGTGCGTATTATGTAAGTTGAAAGTACCCCCTATGGTAAAACTCGCCTCGTGAGTGGTTTATTTTGGCAATTACCCAATCGTCCGGCTGTAAATTGGACTTTCTGTACGTAATGTTACTTTCAAAATTTTCCAAATGGTGCAATGCGATACTCCAAGCTGATTTGCTAACTTTCGGGTACTGGTCCCTGCGCGCCTTTTAGCATTTTGCAAAACATTAACACAATGCACAATATTAACGCAAATTCGACACACGGCGATTTGGGAATTCTTGCACATAAAGTCTTTATGCTTCGGCGGAATTTCCTTGACCTTCTCCGTAAATTTAAACATAACAATAATTCGCTGTCAGAAAAAGCCGGTATCTTTTATGTTAATAACTTGAAAACGAAACTAAAAAACCATAACAACAAATTAATGCTGCCCGTGTGAAAAAAATTTGAATGTTGATAAGTTCTCAGTAGGTTAAATTAAAATATATTTATATAAAATATATAACTTGCCAAAAAAAAATTTGTTTTCGGAACTCTTGTTGCTTTTGACTGGTTCCAGTTCTACTTATTTCTGGAACACCCTGTAGATGCTAATTTTTAAAAGACTAGATTCTAGATTATTGTTAATTCTTCTTCCTTTGTAGAAGCATCTATAACGTTCTCTTGCATTTTTTTTAAATACTCATACAGGAGTTTTTTCAAACATTTCCATAATAATTTCGCAGATGCTTTTTCAAGATTTTTGTACAATTATTTCGATTGTTTTTAGATCTTTATTTTTTCTCAGCTTCCTGCGAAGGCGCTGAACGGACATGAATGGAAAAATAACTAAACGCTTTTTTTCTGGCAATTGTGACTTTTTGCTGGAAATTCCGACTTTTTTTCTGGCAATTCCGACTTTTTTCTGGAAATTCCCATATAGCACATGATATCCTAGGGACGTCCGTGAGATATCCAGCATAGCAGGTATATCCACACGATATACCGTACAAGATGTCTCGAGGATATCCAACGTAGAGATTAATTGGACGTCCAAGCAGTGGACGTCCGTGGGATATCCAATATAATATCTCCAAACGATATAGCGATATACTATACAAGATGTTTTGAGGATATCCAACGTATAGATAGATGGTCCGTCCAAGCAATAGACATCCTTGAAATATCCAATATAGTATATCCAAACAATATACTATACAAGATGTCCTGAGTTTCATAGTTCGACGTTTGCTATAGCAATAAAATATATCGAAAATAAATAAAAAACAAGACAGATTCTTATATACAGTATGTCCCCGGATTGAGTTTACAAGAGGATTTTTTTTATTTTTGACTTTACGCCAAAACCTCAAAAGAATAAGATTTTTTGCTTGTCCTGAAACCAGCAAATCTGTAATTGAAACTTCATTATTCCGACCGAGTTGAAAGAAACGTATATTTTTCTCTTGAATTTGGACTTGGTAATGATTAATTTTAATCTTAAAATTTTCTTATCACGTAGGCAAGCTATCGTTTTAGAGTAGAATTGTGTGCAGAAATGGGTGGGGGGTTAATTGAATAATTATTGTTCTTGTTAAAAAAAATATGTTAAAGGTGTTTCTTTGAGTTGCCATTTATTAAAACAATTTTTTTCACAAACATTTTTGTTATTTAACTTGCGTAAACTCATGTCACGTTGACATCGTTGTCAAAAAAATAAAATCACCAATGTGATGGGAGTTAAAGAGCAGAGAATTTTTTTTATAAGTCCAAAATTAAGAAAAAAATCAACTTTTCTTTCCACTGAGTCAGAATAATGAAGTTTTAATTATAGATTTGCTGGTTTCAGGACAAGGTTTGAGGTTTGAGGTTTTGGAATAAAGGTAAAAATAAAAAAAAATCCTCTTGTAAACTCAATCCGAGGACATACTGTATAGTATAGGCAATTCCGACTTTTTTCTAGCAATTGCGACTTTTTTCTGGCAATTCTGGCACTGTTTTGTTGCCCAAACTTAAAATGTGGACAGTATCTCATATTTTAAGTTTCACCTACAGGCATCGCGTATCCCGAGGCACCAATTTCAATGATACACGAAAAAACACATTTTCACAAACGACAATTTCAGCGGATCACTGAAATTGGTGTTTCGCGCTACGCGCTCGACCCCTTAAAGAAACATACTCCAAAAAGAACAACTTTTGAAGCACGAGGCGAGGCCGAGTGTTGCAAATGAGCCCAAGCCCCTGAAAAGTGACAGCCCACGAGTATTGAACATAATTTTTTGGACAGCTCTCCAATTAAATATATAAACGGAAAAGTTTATTTATTTAGTTATAATATACAACTTTCACGTTTGTGTACTTCAAAAACGAATACAAAAATAACTGCCACATTAATCGACTTTATTGGTGACTTAAACTCAAAATGCTCAGTATACCCTTGAGTAGAAAATTTAAAATTAAGTATAACTCCAAGTAATAGCTAGAAGTACCTTTTAAACACCACCCGTAGTTAATTAATTATATTTTTATTTTTGCAAATAATTAAGTTCGAGTAATTTAGCTTTTTAATGCAAAACTTACAACCTAATAACGGGCAGACATATTAGGAATCTTTTGGGATTAGCAGACTGATTTGAAATATCCGAAACGATGGCCACATCACCTCCCTCTTTGTACAGACACGGACCGAATAGACATAGCGAGAGACAGCAACAGCCCCATCTCCTAGTGGTCTGCTCAGGTGATTTTAAGGTTGCATCAGATGCCTTTATGATTCACCATCTTATGGGGTGTTTTCTCGAGAATATATAGAGGTGGCGCTGTTGCTCTACCTATTATACGAGTACATTACTTATTACTTAATAACAATAAAGGACGACGAATTAATTTTGTCAATGTGATTGATGCTACATTTGACATCATTTCATGCTTCACATGTCTATGTAAATGGACGACATGCAATCGTGATGTAACAGCGTGGTAGGCAAATTATTCACTGATCCCATTGTATTATTAACTTCTATAAGTGACCACTGAGTTTCCTTCGTTATAACCAATGCCAGAATTTCAGGTTTGACGTTGAGATCTACACAGAACTTTTAAATAAACTAGTGATCTAGTCTAGAATTGTAGCTTCCAATAGAAAATGCAATATGTTATACAACTCGTGCTTCGGCCTCGTACAAAAATTTTCACGTCGTGCGCAAACAACTTACAAAGCTTGTTTCTCAAACACATAATAATAATGAGCAATAAAGTAGCTTCAGGTTATTAATAATTAAATATTATCCAGTTTTTATTAGTGGAAAATTTGACGTTAATTTAGTTAATGGCCACAGAATGGCTGAACTGATGATTACTTAGCAAAATTTTCAAACTAACTTACTTCAACATCCGATGCTATTATTGATGGACAATGTGGGGCCTAATAGCATGCGGATTTTTGTTTGCCCATACGTGCGTATTATGTAAGTTGAAAGTACCCCCTATGGTAAAACTCGCCTCGTGAGTGGTTTATTTTGGCAATTACCCAATCGTCCGGCTGTAAATTGGACTTTCTGTACGTAATGTTACTTTCAAAATTTTCCAAATGGTGCAATGCGATACTCCAAGCTGATTTGCTAACTTTCGGGTACTGGTCCCTGCGCGCCTTTTAGCATTTTGCAAAACATTAACACAATGCACAATATTAACGCAAATTCGACACACGGCGATTTGGGAATTCTTGCACATAAAGTCTTTATGCTTCGGCGGAATTTCCTTGACCTTCTCCGTAAATTTAAACATAACAATAATTCGCTGTCAGAAAAAGCCGGTATCTTTTATGTTAATAACTTGAAAACGAAACTAAAAAACAATAACAACAAATTAATGCTGCCCGTGTGAAAAAAATTAGAATGTTGATAAGTTCTCAGTAGGTTAAATTAAAATATATTTATATAAAATATATAACTAGCCAAAAAAAATTTGTTTTCGGAACTCTTGTTGCTTTTGACTGGTTTCAGTTCTACTTATTTCTGGAACACCCTGTAGATGCTAATTTTTAAAAGACTAGATTCTAGATTATTGTTAATTCTTCTTCCTTTGTAGAAGCATCTATAACGTTCTCTTGCATTTTTTTTAAATACTCATACAGGAGTTTTTTCAAACATTTCCATAATAATTTCGCAGATGCATTTTCAAGATTTTTGTACAATTATTTCGATTGTTTTTAGATCTTTATTTTTTCTCAGCTTCCTGCGAAGGCGCTGAACGGACATGAATGGAAAAATAACTAAACGCTTTTTTTCTGGCAATTGTGACTTTTTGCTGGAAATTCCGACTTTTTTTCTGGCAATTCCGACTTTTTTCTGGAAATTCCCATATAGCACATGATATCCTATGGACGTCCGTGAGATATACAGCATAGCAGGTATATCCACACGATATACCGTACAAGATGTCTCGAGGATATCCAACGTAGAGATTAATTGGACGTCCAAGCAGTGGACGTCCGTGGGATATCCAATATAATATCTCCAAACGATATAGCGATATACTATACAAGATGTTTTGAGGATATCCAACGTATAGATAGATGGTCCGTCCAAGCAATAGACATCCTTGAAATATCCAATATAGTATATCCAAACAATATACTATACAAGATGTCCTGAGTTTCATAGTTCGACGTTTGCTATAGCAATAAAATATATCGAAAATAAATAAAAAACAAGACAGATTCTTATATACAGTATGTCCCCGGATTGAGTTTACAAGAGGATTTTTTTTATTTTTGACTTTACGCCAAAACCTCAAAAGAATAAGATTTTTTGCTTGTCCTGAAACCAGCAAATCTGTAATTGAAACTTCATTATTCCGACCGAGTTGAAAGAAACGTATATTTTTCTCTTGATTTTGGACTTGGTAATGATTAATTTTAATCTTAAAATTTTCTTATCACGTAGGCAAGCTATCGTTTTAGAGTAGAATTGTGTGCAGAAATGGGTGGGGGGTTAATTGAATAATTATTGTTCTTGTTAAAAAAAATATGTTAAAGGTGTTTCTTTGAGTTGCCATTTATTAAAATAATTTTTTTCACAAACATTTTTGTTATTTAACTTGCGTAAACTCATGTCACGTTGACATCGTTGTCAAAAAAATAAAATCACCAATGTGATGGGAGTTAAAGAGCAGAGAATTTTTTTTATAAGTCCAAAATTAAGAAAAAAATCAACTTTTCTTTCCACTGAGTCAGAATAATGAAGTTTTAATTATAGATTTGCTGGTTTCAGGACAAGCAAAAATTTTATTCCTTTGAGGTTTTGGAATAAAGGTAAAAATAAAAAAAATCCTCTTGTAAACTCAATCCGAGGACATACTGTATAGTATAGGCAATTCCGACTTTTTTCTGGCAATTGCGACTTTTTTCTGGCAATTCTGGCACTGTTTTGTTGCCCAAACTTAAAATGTGGACAGTATCTCATATTTTAAGTTTCACCTACAGGCATCGCGTATCCCGAGGCACCAATTTCAATGATACACGAAAAAACACATTTTCACAAACGACAATTTCAGCGGATCACTGAAATTGGTGCTTCGCGCTACGCGCTCGACCCCTTAAAGAAACATACTCCAAAAAGGTCATATTTTTAGTTTGGGCAACAAAACAGCACCATCGTTCTACCCATATCGCAATTGTCAGAAAAAAGTCGGAATTGCTAGAAAAAAAAATCGTTGTCAGTTATTTTTCCATTCATGTTCGTTCAGCGCCTTCGTAGCTTCCAAAGCAAAAACGGCAGTGCCGTTGTAGTTTCTGGCTTCAGTTTCTATTCTACTGCAAAAGTCGCGTCATTACATAATACCCGGATTTGTGGATAGTTAAGTGTATCTGTCATTACCACATTATATTTTTCTAGTATCAATGACAGATACCTGTGCTGAAACTATTATGCTATAGTTTCTGTTTAAAGTCGATACTCCATGAAGATGCAGCGTAAGCAGCATTTTGTTATTTATATTACATCCCAGTAAACACAACCACGTGAGAAAAACGTAAAACAAAACGAGTACCAACGGTTGTATAGACGTTACGATGTCGCTGACTTCAACGTTACTTTCGACGTGTAAATATGACGTGTTATAACGTTTAGTAAAACACGTTTTTTGCGTGATGTTACCACGTTGTTAAGACGTACTGATTTTCCGCAAACAAAACAACGTGAAAAAAACGTAAAACAAACGAGTACCTGCCAACCGAAATCAATGTTACTTTTCACGTGTAAAAATGACGTGCAACAAACGTCTGATAAAACACGTCTCTTTCAGGTGTTTTTATCAGGTTGAAAAGACGTGTTGATTTTCTGAATTAAACGTTATTTTCAATGTCTCAACAAAACGTTCTGTAAACGTATTTTAAAGACATTATAAAATACGTCTTTTTTAGGTGATTTTAGGAAATAAGTATATTATAAAAGTGTTGATTTTGTGTGTTTTCTTGAGAAACTTTCCACTGATGAGTTGTTTCCTCTGCAGTTTCCCCAATCTCCTTGAGGTTGTTGGCCTTTTTATCGTCTGTGTCAAAGAAGCTGAAAAGTTAAAAAAATATATTTAATTAGAAAAATCATAAACATAATATCATATAATTATGTATATACCTATCTTAAAATGAATCTTAAAAACCTTGTAAGAAGGCCAGGTCTTACATGGAGTACCACTTTTGACGAAAGTCATAAAATCGGTACACTTGCGGAATAAATTTAAATTCTGGTTAGTAATATGCATAAAAAATTTATATTTAGTTACTACTTTTAAATAAAATACTGTACTACTTACCTTTAGGACTTTTGGAACCTACACAAATCTCAAAACTTGGTAAGGCAAACGAAAACGAAACGAACTGCACGATCTCAGACAAAAAATGAAAATGAACAAAATCGAACGAAGCAATGGCCAAGCACAGATGACACATCTGCAAAGAGTTCCTTGGTTTCGTTTCGTTCGGGGTGCAAGGCGTAATAAAAAAAGCTGTAAATCACGTACATATTTGTGTCTTGGAAGCAGCATGTTTGTTTGTCGCCAAAACAAATTCGATAAGGCAGAAATTTTCATTGATAGTACCATTGAATATCAATACTCTAACTACTCTAACTAGAGTATTGATATTCAATGATAGTACTGATCTATAATACGTTTGGTTATTATTTATTTTCGACAATAAAATTACGCTCGCGTCGTCGGTTCCTCAACCTTCAGCCCCCATCACAAAAAAATATCCGTTCTTCTCAAAATTCTTCTCAGCCCCTAAACGGTAAAACTTCTCAACGTTCTCGTTTTTAAAAACTATTCATTCCCTGACCAACACTAAACTCTTCTCCGGTCAAAGACACACTCCAACTTCGCGACACGACTCTCAAAAGAGATTCGTTGTTTTATTTTTAATCTTTTCGCTGGTCTTTTGACACCTTCACTTACTTCACAGCGTTTTATATTACCAGACATTAACAATATTTATTAATTTCGTTGATTAACCGTAATAATTAAAGATCTTAATTTTTGTTTTCAACTTTAACAAACACATTTAAATTAATATTTGTACGTACCTATCTACGTAAGTAAATATAGCTACCTACATTAAATTATTTCTTTGCCGTTGGGTTAAAGAGCTTTTGTAATTAATAATTTTTATTTGTAATTTAATAATAGTTATATGACTACTTTTAATCAGTTTTCCTTAAAACATCAAAAACAATTTTTATTATAAATACCGACGTACGTTTCGCCAACAATGTTGGCATCATCAGGGTGATGAGTGGATCGGAAAACTGATTAAAAGTAGTTATCTACTACCAAAAGTTATCCAGACAATTGTTTTGTTTTTGAATAATTATAGGAATTCTCAAAGAGCGATTGTTCATCTCTATTGGGAACTAGGCGGGCGAGAGGATCCTAAAACATTTCAACCACGAGAAAATGTCAAACTTTCAAGGTTGTTTGGGTAAAATTTGGGGTGCCAAATGTTTACAAGAGCTAACTTAGTTGTTACCATGTTTCGTAAAAATTCTGAAAGAAATGCTAGCCTTACTAAATATTTCTTTTGTTTCTACTTTTAATAAATTCTATAACCATTCTATTTTATTTAAAATGTGATACAAATAAAAAATGTACATGTGTTTTATAACCCGCAACAAACAATTTACAGTGGCAAAAACCGTCCGTATGGAATCTGTAAAAGACGCCAATGGAATGCGTTCCTTTGTAGTACATAAATGTACTATATAATTATATGAGTATATAAACACGTAAATTTATTGTAAAAATTTCCCGAGAAATTAATGTCAGAACTGAACGTCAAAAATTACTTATATTTTACCCACATTAATTTCTTTCTATCCTTTTATATTTGATTTTAATCGTAATTAAAAAAAAAAAATTACGAGAAATAATTGTCAAAAATAATAATTTAGACTTCACCGCCATTCGTTCTTTTCTATTTTATATAATTTGATTTAAGTTATGATTTAAATAATAAATATATATTTTTAACATGATTTTTTATAAAAAAAGCGAATTGAGGTAAAGTAAAATATAATAATCAAAAAATAAATAAAGTAAAATGAAAGACATTGACATGTTCTTTGTGAGCATTACTTTCAATTTTGAAAAATTTCATTAATTAATTCATTAATTATTTGCAAATCATTTTAGGGGAAAAGCGGTCCATTACAGTCATCGATTTAAATGAGCGTGAATCGTTTTAAGTAACAAGCTGATTGACTGGAGCTAAATATAGAACTTAGGCCAGTTTTGTTGCGCGTCTTGATGTGCAGTAAATTATGTTCAGAGTAGGGACAGAGCTCACTTTGAAAAATATTCTCGATTTGTACACATCGGTACAACATGTCGGGATGTTGACAGGATTTAGTCTTACTTCAAAGAAAAAATATCAAGGGGTACTTACGGGTTCCTACTGCTTCACACAGTAATAAAAAAGATTTATAACTTCATTAACCCAACATGAACCACTGGCTAGCTGGAGGCATATTTATTTTTTAGTTTCTTTTTACGGGTCTTAGAGTAAGAGATAATACATTTGTTATTCCGAATGCATTGCAACGATTATGTGTATGTAAGTAAACATTTTTATTTCATTTTTGTTTCATTTGTTTGTAACGTTAGATTGGACTGCCGATTGCAATTTTTAATTTTAGTTTATTATTAAATTCAATTACATTTTATTTAACTTCTACACTTTTTTGGGCGCTTTAATTTCTTTCTATAACATTTGTTTTTTCTACTAAACAAAATGCCTCGCATTCCCGGACGGAGAAATACACAAGAGGTGTGTCGTCATTATGTTGTTCATTTTGTTCGGCGCTTCATTTTAATTCGGAAATAACATCCAAATGCCGAAGCATTTACTTTATGTTGTCACAAAGGAAAGGTTCATTTACCACCTTTTACTACATCTCAGGTTGTACAATCACTCATCGAAGGTATAACATCTACAGATTACAATTATAAACAAAAATGCAAAAATTTCGTTGAGAACATAAGGTCATATAATTCAGCTTTTGCTATCGCAAGTTCTGAAGCTGATTTGGATCAATCGGTGTTAATGTAGTTTCGACGTTTGGGATGAATCCCTGTTATGCACACATTGACTTATTGTTATTATTCAGACCGTTTTTTTTTTAATTTCTGTTAAACAAAACAAATTAAAAATTGTAATGTGTAACATGGTAACCAGTCTTTATTCAACACTATTTTGTAAGTATTCGCATTTTTTTTTATTTTTACATTGATTCGATTACCAATCCAGTACATACCACAAGAATTTCGAGTGTCGGGCGATCACTAGTAAACTAGTTAATAGTACATTGTTGGCGAAACGTGCGTTGGCAGTTGTATTAAAATTGTTTTTGGTGTTTTAGGGAAAAAACTAATTAAAAGTAGTTATCTACCACCAAAAGTGATCCAGACAATTGTTTTGTTTTTAATTCCTCTACTCTCAATGATACCTGTGCTGACATTATTGTGTTATAGTTTCTGTTTAAAGTCGATGGTCCATGAAGATGCAACAAAAGACATATTTTGTTATATAGATTACATCGAATATTGCTGTTGTTTATAGACAAAGTTGGCAGTGTTTTTTTTCCTGTGCTCGAGTCCTCTGTGGCTTCTAGCGCTTTTTTGTTTGATAACATTTTAGACGTTTTTACCTGATTTGTATTTCATTATTATCCTATCGTATAAATATCAACATTTTCATATTATGCAAGTTTCAGAATAAATGTTCATATATTTGGACAATATTCTAAGTAACCATGAACAATATCTCCAGTTAGTATTGATCAGTTATTTTATTGTACACACAAATCGAGCTTAATGCGAGTGAAAAGTGCCCCTTGGAAAGAAAAGTGTTTCAAAATTACACGGAATTATGCAGTAATTTTGCTCTTTAAGCAAATTTGCACCCGTAATGTGTGCATTTTATCGATGTACATATTACAAGAAGTTAAACATAAACAAACATTATGACTTCACTTAGAAATTAAGCCAAAGTAGGGCACATTAATATTGAACCGTGAGATTCTAAGGATAACACGAGCCAATTGAAATTGAACTGTTAAAATGGAAATAGTTCTTAGTTTGAGTACTTATGAAGACTGGTGTAAATTGGTCACCAGAGTCCATTGTGACAGATACAAGTTAATAATAGCTCTGATATTCGAACATAAAAATTGATTTTCGAAAAGCTCAAAGCAGTATTTATAATTCAAACCAGTTGTGTTTTTGACAACATTTGGTATTCTACTCCCGGGTGGTAAGTCTGTAACAAACAATGAACAATGTTAATTTGTTCCTAAAATAAAAATACACAAATTTAATATTGAATAAATAGAATTATGTGGTCCAGAAGTTTGACCTCGTCGACATATTGGATGCATCCAGTGAACAAGCTACTTCCTGTCAAACAGTACACTGAAATTTTGACCTATTAACTGTGTAATCAAAACTGACTACATTCAGTCACCGTCCAAAAGGTCAACGCCAAGCATTTATCGATGTTCCGATTAGATGCGTTATTCGCGCAACGTTGTTGGGTTCTATCCTTTTGATCGTCCTTGGAAGACAAAATAAATATTTAACTACATGGTTCGAAGACCAGAATTCTTTTGAGCATTTAATGTCAAAGGAGGACGTATTATAATTATGTATTTTTTAATAATACATACACCCAGCGTTAAAACTCTTGGGCCCACCGTTGTAAAATAAAAACAAAAAATTTTATGCGGATAAACAATTCTTTTGATGTGTAACGTCTATAGGCGCGATATGGGAGTAAAACCGAATCGAATGTCGTCACCTAAAACGGCGTCAGGCCCCCTCGCCTCCCGCGCACTCTTCTTCCATGTGTGTGCGAGGAGCTCGTGTCTAAGTAATTTCCAAAACTTTTACTTATCCGATCTCAGGAATTCTTAGAACGGACCTTCAGTGTGGACATAGGCTGTATATTATCCCGTTAAAATAAAAGGGCTTTTCGTGGACATCACTTTTGCAAAGTAAGTTTGGGCGACGAACGCTGCCTTAACGATAAGAGATATACTAATGCTTTCTATAGTAAAGTTGTAGACCTTAAAAGGTCCTATAAAAAACTCTGCGACGACGTAAATCTATATGTTAAGGTTATCTCACAGATTGATAAAATATGACTATTCATATGTGAAAACAAATACACACTGCGCGCGAGAAAAGCCGAATCTCCGAAATCTTCTATTATTGTTTAAAAGAACATTGTTTGAAGTGCTTATAGATTTTAAATCAGTGACAGTATTATCGAGTTTAAATATGAGTGACAGTGACGATCAAGCGGCCAATCATTGCATTAATACCGTTGTTGCGGTGTATTGTGAGTCGCGATGTTCTCGAAGGACCAATGATTTCAGAATATACTTAAACGAGTCGTGAACAAGTACAAGTGATATTGTTTTTACAGGATGATTGTTGAATACCGAATGAATGAATGGATACAGAGTGGTCTCGGACAGACCGATGGGGGGGGAGGAGGGTTGGCACCTCCACTCGTAATAGGCGTGAACAACCGTCTAATACAACTGCAACACCTACTATTAGAAAAATCACAGATCATACATCAAATAATAGCCTGTAACTCCATTGTAAAAAAGTTTATATTAATAATATATTTCAAACCAAGGTAAAAAAGTGGTCTCTTGCAGACCGCGGGCAAAGTTGCAAACCGAGCCGTAGGCGAGGTGTGTAATTGCCCAAAGTTTGCAAGGGTAGTTTCTTAACAAGGTTTGAGTACTATTTTTCTCCTACCGACACAACTTTGTTCTAAAAAGGCAAAAAAGGGGTTATATTTCTGACAAACAAAGTAGGCGGTTAAGACGAACATTTTAATAATAATAATATAATATAATAATAAATCGTCTTTATTGATTCATCATGTGATGGCGAAGTCTAGTATCGCTGCCACTCCACTTAACCACCACAAGAGACAACAAAACAAAAACAAAAATAATAACAAATAAAAAAAAAATATATTACAATATACAATAATTAACTTAGATTAAATTCTGCAAGCAAACAACAAAAAGATCAAGAAACAAAAAAAAACAAGGAAAAAAAAAAGAACCAGATAACAACAAGAAAATCAACGTAATTTATAAATTAAATAAAAAAATAAAAATGAAACACGAATCAGTTATGAGGAATAAATAAATCTCAAGTACAAAATAACGTTTTAGGTTAATCAGCCAAATAAATGCAGTTTTACTTTATACTTGAATTTATTAATGTTCAGAATTTTGAACTCTTCCCGAAAGGTGTTGTGTACACAAACTGCATTATATGTAAAGGAACGCTGAAACATGGCTGTTCGATGTTGTGGGATGGTGAAATTTTGACCATATCTAATATTTTTGCCATGGACAGATACTCTATGAATGAATTTATGTGTCAGTTGGCAAGGTGAGGCTGTATTGAGCAGCCTGTGCAGAAAAGACGCCAGATGAAGAGTGCGTCGCTCTTTCATTCGAAGCCAACCAATATCAGCGATTCTGTGGGAGATATGGTCAAATTTTCGTAGACCAAAAATTAGACGACAACAAGAGTTTTGCATTTTCCGGATACGTTTACAGTCCTCATTGTCAAGGCAGGGGCCATATATAAAATCACAGTAATTGAACCTAGAAAGTATCAGCGTGTCACACAACATTTTCCTCAAGTTGTAACTTAGGACATCCCTGTTAGCATATAGCAGCTTTAATTCTTGATAACAGGACCTAATCAATAAGTTTACGTGGTCTTTGTATCTTAATTTTGTGTCAACGATAAGACCGAGATTTCTAGCAGTATCTGTAAACTGGAGCTTAACTCCATCTATTTCAATATGCATGTTAGTCTTAATAAAAAGAATGCTGGTTTTTGGACCAAAAATTAAAATCTTACACTTATCAGCATTAAGCTTCAAATTGTGCTGCGTCGAGAGATTGCTTATACTGCTTAGTTCTTGATTTATTGATCTACTACTTGCCAGGTAATCGTTGGGTGAAAAACTATAAGTGACTTGGGTGTCATCAGCAAAAGCTTGACATTTACATAGTTTAATAGATTTTAGTATGTCGGCAGTATAAATTATGAAAAATAAGGGCCCCAAAATAGATCCTTGCGGCACACCACTTCTTATTAACAATTCTGATGAATGTTTATCTTTGTAAGAAATAATTTGTGAACGATTGCTAAGGTAAGATTCAATAAGAGACAGGGCACAAGGGTCAAAGCCAATATGTTTCAGTTTCGCTAATAACAATTTGTGACTTATAGTGTCAAACGCTTTTGAAAAGTCTAATAAGACGAGTGCAGTACATAAGCCTTTGTCGCAAGCAGAGAGGATGTCATCAGTTACACTAGCTAAGGCAGTGGCGGTACTAAAATTTTTCCTAAAACCACATTGACAATTTGGCAAATATTTAATATTCGTTAGATATAAATCGATGCGGTTGTATAAGACTCTCTCAAAGATTTTTGAAACAATAGGCAGAATACTAATAATGCGAAGATCAGAAAGACTTTCTGGTTTGTTTTTTTTTGGCTAGCGGTAAGCCTGTAGCTATTTTCCAAGATTTAGGAACATAACTATTTTCAATACAACTGTTGATGAGGTGAACTATGAATTTGTCAATGAAGGGACTGCAGTAGGACAACATATTGAGAGAGATCCTATCCAAGCCAGCTGCGTTAGATTTTAAATTTGAGAGAATGGCATGAACTTCTTCACAAGAAGTCATGCTGAAACTGAAGTTAGAATCAACAGCGAATTGATTGTTATTATAAAATTCGATTAAGTTGTCACAATTGGGAGATATATTTTGTAAAAATGAACCGAAGTAATTATTGATTTGTTCAGGATCTGAAAGCTCTAGCGGTAGTTGTGTGGTATTCTTTTTGTACCGAATATTCATATTTTCTAAGGCAGACCAAACTTTGAAAGAAGATTTTTGAGAACAAACAGTGTTTAAATACGTTTTTTTTTCTTTTCTTACAGCAGAGTGAGCAAAATTTCTCAAGGTCGCATAAATTTTCCAATCATCAGCTGACCGAGTTTGATGATATTTCTGCAGTGCTTTTTTTCTTTCTTCCATTATTAGTTTTAGATTGAAAGTGAGCCACGGAGTTTTGGGTTTAGTAACTTTGACCGTCCTGATAGGGGCATATTTGTCGAAGAGAGACAGTATGAATTCGCTAAACAGTTCAACTTTTCTATCAATGTTAGGCTCTCGGATTATAAGAAACCAAGGTAAAGACACTAATTCATCTAAAAGTGCAGCATGGTTAAAATTACTAAAGCAACGATACGTGACAAACTTGGGGAGAAATTTCTCCTTTTCAATTTGCAAATTACAATACACATAATAATTTATGATCAGTAATATTGCCCATACACAATGTACCATGGGACAATATGTTTTCACTATTACTAACAAAGATAGGATCGATTAATGTGCTGGTAGTAGATGTGACACGGGTGGGCTCATTTAAAATTTGGGTTAATGTATAAGCTTGAAAACAAAAGTCTAAATTATTGGGTTTAGAAAAATCAAGGTTCAAATCACCTAGACATATAATATCACTTGCGATAGGACAGATAAATGATAATATGTTGTCAAAATCATCCACAAAATTGCTGATATTGGTTTGTGGGGGCCTGTAAAATGCACCAATTACTAACTCTTTACTCTTTATTTTCATTTTTACAAAGAGATGTTTGAGTTTTTATGTAAGCAGCAATACCACCTCCTCTACCAACCATTCTGTCCTTACGAACTAAGTTATAGCCAGAAATACTAACAACTTCATCATCCACGTTGTCGTTGAGCCATGTTTCAGTTACAAATATTACATCAAATTCTTCCGACTTGACAGTCAGAACAAAATCATGAAAACCTGTGAAAATAGATCTAATATTAACATGTGCAATTTTCATTTATATCTACCTACTAGAGTATATCACTTATTAGCCATGTTACACTAAGTCCAACAATATCTAAAGAACTGCAAATGAAGTCAATGAAGCTAGATGTCAGGGAGCATACATTGAGATGACCAATTTTAAGAGAAATTGAAGTATTTTTGTTGTTTTGTTTAGCCATATTCAATTCTACTTTTTAAATAACTGACCTTATTCTTGTATACGGTACACTTTTGTTCATCTCCACAGCAATGGTTAACATCTACATTCTTTGACTTATTTAAAGCTCTGAAATCTATGCAGTTGATACAACTTAAAATAGATGAATTACAATTTTTGGACTCATGATTTCCAGAACATTTGTAACACACTGGATTTTCACTAGTGCACTTAGAGCTAACATGACCAAATTTCGAACATTTGTAACAACGTGTAACTGTCAAGTAGTCGGTGCAAGAACAAGACGACCAACCAACATAAAGTGTGCATCGGTTATTTAAAATCTGCTTACGTAAGGTACTAGATACCTCAATAATAAAATTACAGCTATACTTTAACTTAAATTTCTTTATAATTTTAATCTGATCGAAAAATTTTTCTTTATCAAATTTATTCAAGGACAAGATGTTATTTATTAAATCTTCATCGGAGTAATTTGTAATCTCGTGACCGGCGCCTTTAACCAATAATCGAGGGTTCCATTTTTTGGTTTCTTCTATTTTGTAATTATTAGTGTTCAAAGATGACTTTAATTTGTTGACAAGAGTGTTCCGCGAAAAGCCGTTGGCGCATTTAATAATAAGGCCGTTTTTTACAACTTTTGTTGAATTAATTTGGAGATTTAGTTCAACTGGATCCACATCACGACGGATTGATTGTAACAAATTAGCTGCATCTAGTTTACCTGGACCTTGCTGTCTGATAAGGATGTCTTCAGACTTCTTTTCTACGTTTTTCAAGATATCAGAGAATAAAGGTTGCCGCGAAATGGGTGATTGCGGTGAATTTTCAAGGTTGCTGAGTTTCTCTTTTTGTAAACGATTGACAGTTTCTAGCTCACTTACAAGTTTGTTCAGCAATTTAACTTGTTCTTTAAGAGCCACATTGTCTTGCACTAAGGTATCGATAGGCTTACGTGATTCTATAGCATAGGGATCACAGTTTTTGCAGCACCACACTTCTTTATCAACGTGCACCAGTTTTGACAGAGTATCAAAACATTTCTCATGTAACACAGAAGAGCACTCTTTACACTTCACTTTCGTCGCATTTTTGCCAATATATTTGCTGCAGAATTTACAATAAGCATACTTTTGAGGATCGCTATTACTACCGTCCTCATCGTCCGACATCTCGAACCGGAGATGAGATTAAGAATTCAATCGTAAGCTAGGTAATTTGTTTTATTAACTTGTCATCGCATTAAAATTTTTGAATCTTGTTCTAAAATTTTATGAAAACAGGATAAAGTAATCTATTTAAAAAGTATTTTTTATTCACTTTCGCACCCAGGGGCTAAAGGTGAATTTTCGTAATGAGGTACCCACAGCCCACATTTCTAACCGGCAATGAAAAAATTAATAATGGATTTAATTCATAAATTAAACTATTAACAAAACGAGATTTATACTAATTTAAATAACGCAAACAATTAAAATATCATTATAATGTCAAGTATAATATTTAATGTTACCGATAAATTATTATGTGTTTGTGTGTCAGAAACAGTAAAAACAAAATTGAGTGGTATAGTAAATCAATTTAATAGATACCAAATTTTGCTAAATTAATTTAATAAAATTTTTGCTTCATTTTTGAAGACCCGATATATTTATATAAATTTGTTTACACATAAGCTCTGAAAAAAGGTGCAAATGCAAAATCAATAATAATAATGTAACATACCAAATTCAAGATTTTTAGTCATACAATAAAACGCAATAGAGCAAAAATTTTGATTGTCTTTTCTCATCAGAAGTAATAGTCCGTAACAACAAAAAAAATTACTTATGTTAGCTGAAATTATTAACCATGTGACCTCAGTTTGAGAGTATTTTAGCAATATCTGAACTAGTCCCTATACATTTTTAATATGCACTCTCTGAAATTATCACTATAATATGTATAACTAGCCAAACCCGTGGGCTACGCCCCACGCCCACAACCGACAGCACCAGTCGCCAATTTGGCGGTGACAACACAGTTGTTCCACGGTATACGTTTCAACTGCTCTTCCTCATAGATGCGTCATTTATAACGTTCTCACTTGGCACATATTTGAATAATATTTGAATTCTCAGCTCTCCGCGTTTAATAGAATAGATATCTGATTTGAGGACTATGTCCTGTGAATTTTTAACACCCCTGTTTGTGGTGTTTAAAATTTAAAGTCACGCCACTGTCAATTGACGCGCTACTAACGTAGAAGACGCAGTGTGTGTGTGTATTTTCCCTTTGTGAAATATTTTTCAGACGGCACTTTCCCTTTTGTAATTTTCTACGATATCAATCAAACAATTTTTTTGTGTATTTCATCCTGCCAGATGTTCATTATTTTTGCGTAAATAATTCTTGTTTTTTTCTCAACATATCATCAAATCAGAAATATACAGGGTGTCCCAACTAAAATTTGTACCTCCCAACAATTCCAATTTCGAAAAACTCAGGAGAAAACGCTCGAACAGGTCAATTTTGTTATCAAGGGGGACCAAATTGTACCAAACTTTTATGTCTTTATCCAGGGGAGCCACCCCCTTAAAAAATTTAAATAGCATGGGTGGTCGTGTGATAAATCATTTTAAAGCTTATTCAATTCTCTATTCAGACCTACATTTATCGATTACTTTCTACAGAAAAAAAAAACATGAAATCGATATTTTCCAAATTGACATAAAATACTCAACTAAAATTTGTACCCCCAACCATTTCAATTTCGAAACACTTAAAAGAAAACACTTGAACAGGTCAATTTTGTCATCAAGGGGGGCCAAATTGTACCAAACTTTTAAGTCTTAGATCTCACCCCTTTAGCCAGGGGAGCCACCAGCTTAAAAAAATTAAATGGCATGAGGGGTCGTGTGACACATCATTTTAAAGCTTATTCAATTTTCTATCCAAGCCTACTTTTATCGATTCGTTTCTACAAAAAAAGTTATTGTTATTGTCCAAATCTACATTCAATTCTCTTGATTTGGTAAATAACAAATTCATGCTTTTTTTTGTAGAAACAAATCGATATTAGTAGATCTGGATAGAGAATTGAATAAGCTTTAAAATGATGTATCACGCGACCCCCCATGTCATGTAAATTTTTTAAGGGGGTGGCTCCCCTGGCTAAAGGGGTGAGATCTAAAAGTTAAAAGTTTGATACAATTTTGTCCCCCTTGATAACAAAATTGACCTGTTCGAGCGTTTTTTTTTAAGTGTTTCGAAATTAGAATTGTTGGGGGGTACAAATTTTCGTTGAGTATTTTATGTAGATTTGGAAAATATCGAATTCATAATTTTTTTGTAGCAGGAATCGATAAATGTAGATTTGGATAGAGAATTGAATAAGCTTTAAAATGATGTATCACACGACCTCCCATGCTATTTAAATTTTTTAAGGGCGTGGCTCCCCTGGTTCAAAGGGTGAGATCTAAGACTTGAAAGTTTGGTAGAATTAGGTCCCCCTTGATAACAAAATTGACCTGTTCGAGCGTTTTTCGAAATTGGAATTTTGGGGGGGTACAAATTTTAGTTGGGACACCCGATATAGTATACAAGTATAGAAAATTTAAATTACAGTTCGAAATAATTAATGTGTAGACGTCGTTACAACTTTGGCGTTTCTACATTATTTCTCATTTTAAATAAAATCAATAGAAAGGTGTTCCAAGCTCCTAAGCAAATGGAGCAAAATAATTCATGTCTGTTCTTTAGTAATGAGTTTTTTTTTATTGCAAGCTCTACCTAATATCTTTTTAGTATTGAGTTACCAAATATTGCAGAAATACTGTTGTTGGTTGAACAATTTGCCAATAATTTATGACTTTGCCAACATGTTTTGAATCGTAAACATAGTTCCGTCTCACCGTTGTTCTATTTCAAATTTAATTTCTACCTGAGATTTTACCCAGTTCCGAAGACATTACGTCAAACAACCGGAAACATTTCACTTCAGAAACTGCATGGATCTATGCATATTACAGAACTCCCAATATTGTATAGCTGCAATACTGTGATTTAACTCGTCCGTCTCGACTTCTCAATAAACCGAACTAAATCCAGACAATAGCACTCTTTCCTTCCTCATTACAAAGCTCGAATTCCTCCGACAAACTTTACACAACAATCACAAATTTAAACCAAGCCGTGGAAATAACTCCACCGACCCACGAAAATAGGCAATTCGGACCAATTCGAGACTAATGACTGCGAAATTGTAAATTGCCCATGTGCTTTTTATAACGAGCTAATGAAAGTCCTAATACTGATTTGGTAAAGTTAAAAAATAGACGGTCGTGAAACAAATCAGGCGTGGAAGATGACTTCTTATTTTCTAACCTCGCAATTATAACTGGGAATGGAAAAGTTTACGGCGATCAACTTTTATTTTAGGGATTCAGCCGGATAATTAACGCGCTAATGAGGGAGGAAAGTTCTTCAATTTTTGCGTTGATTCAGATTTCGATTGGAAAAGTTTTTTGAGCTATCATATTAATTAAAGAATTTAAACTGTTCCTTAACATATCTACTTCATGATGCATAAACACCATTTAAAATATTATGAACAACATTATGAATTTTTTTTGGGGTTTCTTTGTAAATAATAGTTAGGTACTATGATAAATTTACGTCAAAAATATTTTACATATTGGGTGCCAAAATTTACGCATTTAATACATTGCTTGTGCGTGTTACCCCTTTCATGAGTTGATAAGATGTTTGCTTAGATTACCGACCACCCTAATTTATACTACCACTTTATTGTGCACGAATATTTTTTGATAATAATTTCCAATGAATTAATTTACACACGCAGCCACCCTTAAGGCTTCCAACACATGTTTGCGTGTAGAGACCGATTGTGCGAATTAACACGAACTTCTTCCTCAGACTGCCGCTTCACCATTTCTCAAGTCTTACATTAATTGTCACTGCTGACAGCGTCGATCTGTGCCGAAGGTGTCAATTAATGATAACAGCTGTCCTTGTTAAAAGATATCCAATCATATTCGGACGTGACGCAGTGCTGCTCGCACAAATTAATTCTCCAACCGGTCGACTTTTTTCCGATTTAACCCAAAAAAAAAATTTTTAATACCTTAGTGAAGCTTTTATGCTGCAGGAAGGAAAAAATTTAACTTCGTTGCAGGAATTTAATTATCTTTTTATGCTTCGGTATTGTGTTCCATTTCTTAAAGTCTATCTAGTTATGAAACCGAAAGCGGTGAAAATAATCGGATTTTTCGGGGCCTGTTCGAGAAATTGAAAATTTAACAAAAATTGCCTGATATTGTGTGATATTTGGGCTGGAAGGTCAATTGGATTGTGCGTCGATTTTCGGGGAGAGTTAAAAGGTCGCTAGTTAGTTAGGGGTCTCTTTTATGGTCTACGGAGTAGAGATCGTTTGGAATTGTGTCAAACAAAGAAGAAAAATTTATAGAAATAACAGGTGGCGAAAATTTGCTCCTTTGTATCCTTTGTATTATAAGACAGCAGTGTTATACTTTTATGATGGGCGATATTATGAAAAAAAACAGAACTAACAGATCAAAATACGAATTCATATTCATAAAGCACTTCTCAACACCACCGGCATATTGGATAAAAAGTGTAAGCGCTCGGAAATAAAAAAGTATTGTCATAAAAGGTACTCCATTAACTTCTTCGTATGTAGTGGAATTAAATTAACACGTGAAGGACTCTCATTTTAATTTAGTCGTTAAATTACTACTCAGAAACTACATTCCGGGTGGGATTCGACTTGAGGGCAGTCTAAACACTGAAAGAGAGAAAGAGAATAAATAAAAAAAGTAAATCATGTTTTTTCAGGGGTATAATATAATGAGCTTATCATCCATTTTTTTTAAATGCGAATATCGGTCCCAACGACGAAAATACAACAAAATTACGATTGTTATTAAAAAAAAAACTAAAAAAAGGGGATTTGGTTTTTTGGCAATAGCGAAAATCGGAAAAAAGATTCGAGAAAAGGAGGAAATTTCCGATGTTGATGAAAAAATAGAGTTATGGGTTCTGGATACAGCGATGGGTTCCAATAATTTGATAAAATATAATAAATTTTAGAATTGACAACCAGATTAAATTTTATGGTAATGCACATACTTTCAGAGATTCAAAGTTCTATTTTAATTTTGAAGGACTAAATATCAGAGGTTGTAATAAATTAAAACTAAAAAGGTTATATCCGTTTTCATCAATCAAAAAATCGAAAAGTAACAACGCAGTAATGGGCGAGTGGGTCTACGGCTCCGACAAGTGTAACACGTTGTTTTTTCTATTTGAAAATATACTGAGTGTTAATTCAATTATACTGAGTGTTAATTCCCATTTATCAAAATTTGTCATTACATCGTGTGAACAAAAGGCCTAACGTCTTTAACACATTAAAATTTTAATATTAAGTGCTTTACCTGTTTTACAAAATTACTCCTTGGATGGCCAGTTATGTTGGTCGAGAGAGGTATCGAGTATCGAAAGGTCATGTTGCAATTCTAAATGGAAAATGATTTATGAACAACTAATCCTAATTAGATTCGTCAATCTTAAATTGTAACCTTTTCTGAGTCTTTCAAATCAACAGATTAGAATTAATACTTTGAGTTCGTCATTCACTGATCAACTGATGATACTGGTTTGTTTTAGAACCTGAATACTTAATCATATCAATTATCAATTGTCTCAATTATCAAACATATCAATTATTAACATTTCGATTGAGCTCTGCCTAGGTAGTTAGGAGACCTTAGACACTCAAGTAATAGCAAGCAGTGCAATGGAGCTGTGGGAGACCCCAAACGTACAAACGCGGTCCTTCTTTGACCGGGGAAACCCAGAGCTCCTGCCTAGACTATTACTGAAACGACTAGAAGTGAGTCGTGCAATGGGCGGTACCTGAGCATCATAACGATACCCCTGCTAACGATGGCACGTGGTGACATACTGATGATGATGTTGATGATGATGATGCTGGCAAGATGGTAGAGATGATGATGACGAGATGGTAGAGATGATGATGTAAGAACAGCTACTCTTCAGTCACCACGGTGTAGATATCTGAAATGTACCACCCCGCTCCATCTTAACTAGTCTTAGGCCTATCAAAAGGATGTGCAATACCATCACGGGGTATCCCCTGATAGAGCCTTTGTCCGCGTGACCGTCTGGGCTTTACCCTACCTGAGTCATGACTAACTGGTTCAACTCCGACAGTAGTATCCGTGCAATGGATTAAACTTAATCCGGACTCGTACTGCCAGCATACTCAACGAGTACAAAATCAATACAAATGGAGAACTCTAGAATTCATCCTGGAGATATCATAAATCTCCCCAAAGTGCTGATGGGCCAGTGCAATGATCAACGATCTCCCACCAGCACCCCCAGTAGTCCTTGGATTCACATTGGGAGGTCGGCAGAATAATTACAGATTAATTAACTTGACGTCAAGGCTCAATCTCAATAATATCTCTTGTACAAAACTCATAACACAACAATGACTCAATTAATGAATCAACCAGTACTTCAATCTCAGCAATATTGCAAAATAACTATAGTACTCTCATGATAATATCAACTTGCAATTGGTTAACAGTTAAATGTAAATTAGAACGGACTCACCAATCTGTTGTCTGGCAATTTCACAGCAATAAATCACTCAAAACACTTTAACTTAGACTCAGAAATGATTACAAATGCACCTGGATTATTTGCTCAGTGAAAACCTCACCTCAATCACTTGTTTGAATGAAGAACAAAGCAAGACTGACTACAGTTTCTCAATATGTGTTAATTTTGGGGCGAGTCGCCGAAAAAACCCTCTAAAACATTCCAGAAAAAACTAATTTATGGGTCTGGGAACATTTTGTAAACAAACGCCGCTGTGTGAACGATTTTCCTATATTCGACGAGTCTATTTCTTACAAAGCTAAGTGACAAAAAAATACATAATGAATTATTAGAATTAGGTCGGACGGATTGGTGTTATACAAGAGTAATCAATATTATATAATTTAATTTTACTATGTTCTCTGATCATTTACTGCTATTGAGAGGTAAGGGACGATAAGCTTTATATCCACTTAAATACCTGCAAATGAAATTTTCTCCTGTAGAGTTAATATCTGCAATGTTCAATTGGTTGTCTTTATCTTCTATAAATTTAGGCCTAAATGTGTTTGGTTTATGTTAAGCATAAAGCATAAGAATGTGTATTAGCTGCAATATCTTAAAGTTAAATTAGATCAAGTTAGTGACCGTGCCGCCACATAAATCCACATATAGGGGAAAGTAGGTTATATTGTCTCTTTGCTACATTGGTCCACCACTACATCTCAAGGAGTAGTTTGAGATAAATTAATGTATCTACAAAATTTATTAAAACAGAAAACAAAACATTTATGACTAAAAAACTATTTAAAAATTTTTGATTTTTCAAATAAAAGATATATTCTGATTTGATGGCTATGTAAACTACGGGTCACTATTTTACCTTCATTTTATCTAGTTTATCGCAGTACACAGCAGTTTGAAGGCGGCAAAGAAGTTATTAATCACACGATGTAAAAATAGCACAGACTTAACAAATATTAAGTTAAAATTTAAATATATCTATGTCGAACTCCACAAACTTTAATAACTGTAAGATTACTAATGGTACATGTTTCGGCAGAATACTTCTGCCATCATCAGCCCTTAAAGAATATAAAAAAAAAATCTTGTTTATAAATATTAAGTTATTTTCATCGATGCAGTCAATGTACGGCACACGCAAGCACCAAGTAGTTATGCTAATTAAAACATAAGGGAAATTGAAATAAATCGGATAGTATCACTATCTATAACGCAGTATAAATTAATTGTAATCGCAACACTAATTGATTTTAAAAGCAAATGAAGTTGACGGTGAGCACCATAATATATCATAAAGCAATAAAAAATTGTTTTCTTTATGTAGTTGGCCGGATTGTGTGAGTTGCTTTAAAAATTATAGATTTTTCCCTATGCTTCATTATGTGTTCGATCGCGAGAAGAAGAAGTTTTTACTGTGTTTAGGAATTTTCATTCAAGAATTTATGTACTTATTTCGTGAAAACTTTCCTTTCTTACATATACAACATCTCCCAGAAATAAGTACATTAATTTGGAGAGGTGGTAGTACTCACATTTTAAAATTAGAATGTTACAACCCCCAAAAATAACGATACGCTTATGAGTCTCTGACACAATGGTAATGACCGTGAATTCTGTTGTTTTCCTGGGTGGAAGGAGATGTTCAAACTTTATTATCTTATACTTTTTGTGAACTTTTTTGTCGCTGCGTCCCGGGTAAAAATGATAAGCGTACCTACCTGTTCTTAATTAGTTTAATATCGGACTTGACAACAGGTTGTAGTTAACTGTTCCGTATTTTTTTTAATTTTTGTGGTTGTGATTTCTTCTTGTGTAGTTTTGTTTTTAAAATTACCAATTTTACAAACGATGAATACTCCAGTTACTGCCTTTATAAATCCGGACAAACATGTGGTTCCTGAACGACGGACGGTGCCCTTTGTCACTACGCTTTCAATTGTGCGTAGAAAGAAATGGGGGATCATTTTGAACATTTGTTGTAAATGTTTGTGGGGATAAATGTTCAGATGAAATGGAGGATTCTCTTATCGTAAGTACCTACTTCTGAACGAAAATGATGTCTAATTTTTATTTTGGTCTCATGTTTTATTACATAAGAGTCTCTTCAGTTCATTTTCAATCATTTTCAAAACAATCTAGTAGCGAGTAACGAAATTCATGACAAATTTTTACACAATTTAGCTCGAAAACTAGAGGGTTTAGAGAGAAAAGTATTGAGAAATTTTGTTGCTAGTCACTCGATCTATAAGTTCACATAAAGACGTAAGTGTGTTTCTCTGTAAAAGCAAAACGTTTTATTTACAATACGTTACACCTGTAAAACCTGTAAACCTGTCAAAACAAAAGAAACAACATTTAAAGCCCTTATTCCAGGTTTTGTGACTTTACAAAAGAAAACCCTCCTGCAACCTGCAACAATCTGCAACTTATATACAACGGTCACCCATGACATCTTATAGGGCAACAGTGTAGAGATTTTCTTTACATAAATGGAGCTTTCATTTTTTGATGTGAGAACATGAGTGATCTAGTGAAGTGATCAACCAGAAGATGAAGGTATTTTTTTGTTGACCGTGATTCTTCGAAGCCTCCAGTGGTATCAATAGGTATAATTTCAAACGGGCGTCTTGCTGGACCTAAAAGTGACAGTAAGCCATATTTTGACCTTGTTCTTGATTTGTTTTTTGTACAAATTTCACTTTCATCACAAATAACACTTTGTTTAATGTTTGCAATGATATTCTTTTCTGTGTAAAATTTTGGTATTCTATTTGATATTTGTGTTCTCCCAAGTGGCAGTAACTATTGGGGACATTTTGAGTTCATCTGATAGTAGGTATAATTTTTTTCCTTCTCTTATTTTTTTGGAGTAATTTTTTGGAGTTCAGATTTGTGTTTTGGTCATCTTTTGTATCTTGTAGGTTTATTAAATTTACTACTTACAAAAAATCATCAGCATTGTCGTGAGGATCTAGAACTGTATTTCTGCTTAAACAGTTGATTAGGTTTTCCTGGGTTATATTTTATTTGAATATCTCAAGTTGATCTTAATGTTCATATTGTTCTATTTTCCCATAAGCCAGTGCTGCCAATACTTCACAGCTTCATTTATTGCCAGACATTCTAGATAAATTGCCTTCTTCTTTTTTCGAAATTCAGTTAATTTTCTTGAAAAATAAGCAACTGGCTTACTGTCTCCGTTTTCATCCTCTTGTTTCAACACCGCTCCCACTACTTTGATGCTTGCATCAGTGTAAATATTTATTGATGGTTCAGGAACATACCCAGTAAACACATGCAGTTTGTTTTAACGTGGAAAAGCCGTGTATGTGGTTGATAACACGTTTATGGTTGAAAATATCACGTTATATTTTGGTAATACCTTCAACGTTATTTCAACGTATTTTACATAACGTAAATTCAACGTTGATTTACAATAAAATAAAAACATTACGTTATTTTTAAATATTATATATGACGCAATAAAGACGTTTATTTTCCACGTGTAGTTCTGACGTTTGTTTTTCGTGAAATTTTTACATTAAATACACGTGTTTTTCTAGTCATCTATACTACAAATAAAAACGCATTCGAGGCGTAAAAAACGTAAAAAAAAGACGAGTATCAACGGTTGTATAGACGTTACGATGTCGCAGACTTCAACGTTACTTTCGACGTGTAAATATGACGTGTTTATAACGTCTAGTAAAACACGTTTTTTTACGTGATTTTACCACGTTGTTAAGACGTACTGACTTTCCGTAAACAAAACAACGTGAAAAAAACGTAAAACAAACGAGTAGCTACCAACCGTTGAATAGACGTTACGATGTCGCCGAAATCAACGTTACTTTTGACGTGTAAATATGACGTGTTACAAACGTCTGATAAAACACGTCTTTTTCAGGTGTTTTTACCAGGTTGCAAAGACGTGTTGATTTTCTGAATTAAACGTCATTTTCAATGTTTCAACAAAACGTTCTGTAAACGTATTTTAAAGATATTATAAAATACGTCTTTTTTAGGTGATTTTAGGAAATAAGTATATTAAAAAAGTGTTGATTTTCATGACATATATTTATTATAAAACAAACAAAAAAATTGTTTTACAAAAGTTCAAATCTATTATAATGTATAAAAATGAATAGAAAATATGAAAATAATTACTAAAAACTATAATATCAACTATGTACTACCAATATTATAAACTATAATAATAATTATTATTATAAAAAAAACTAAAATAATTATTGTGGGCTAATTGTCCTAATTAAATTAAATCATTTTTTTCATGATTGTGTGTTGCTCGACGTGCTGGGTCAGTTTTGCCAATGTTTGCAGTACAGTTGCCTCAAAATCTATAAGAAATAACGATAAGTAACTACATATTGCAAAAATAAAAAATCCTTACTAGGTATATGATTGTCGTAAATGATATAAAATGACACAATTTACCAGGATATGTTGAAGCTGGAGAAAATGCTGACATTGGCGATGCAGAAGACGTCGTCGAGGTACAACAAAAATCCTCTCTAAGGTTTACAGTTCGACGCCGCTTACCATCAAAAAGAGACTCATCACCAAAAACTTGCTTTCTTGAGAGACTTTCCACTGATGAGTTGTTTCCTCTGCAGTTTCCCCAATCTCCTTGATGAGGTTGTTGGCCTTTTTATCGTCTGTGTCATAATCCTCTGCAAAGAAGCTCAAAAGTTAAAAAATATATATTTAATTAGAAAAATCATACATCTAATATCATATATGTATATACCTGTCTTAAAATGAATCTTAAAAACCTTTTGACGAAAGTCATAAAATCGGTACACTTGCGGAATAAATTTAAATTCTGGTTAGTAATATGCATAAAAAATGTATATTTAGTTACTACTTTTAAATAAAATACTGTACTACTTACCTTTAGGACTTTTGGAAGCTACACAAATCTCAAAACTTGGTAAGGCAAACGAAAACGAAACGAACTGCACGATCTCAGACGAAAAATAAAAATGAACAAAATCGAACGAAGCAATGGCCAAGCACAGATGACACATCTGGAAATAGTTCCTTGGTTTCGTTTCAAGGCGCAGGGCCCAATAAAAAAGCTGTAAATCACGTACATTTTGAAAGTTTTGTGTCTTGGAAGCAGCGTGTTTGTTTGTCGCCAAAACAAATTCGATAAGGCAAAAATTTTTAATGATAGTACCATTGAATATCAATACTCTAACTACTCTAACTAGAGTATTGATCTATACGTTTGATTATTATTTATTTTCGACAATAAAATTACGCTCGCGTCGTCGGTTTCTCAACCTTCAGCCCCCATCATAAACCAATATCGGTTTTTCTCAAAATTCCCGGTATTCCAGCCCCTAAAGGGTAAAACTTCTCAACGTATGTTTCAAATTGTCCCTTAATTATACCTGCTTTCAATTTCGCTTTTAAAAACTATTCATTCCCCGACCAACACTAAACTCTCAAAAGAGATTCGTTGTTTTATTTTTAATCTTTTCGCTGGTCGTTTGACACCTTCACTTACTTCACAGCGTTTCACATTACCAGCCATTACCAATATTTATTAATTTCGTTGATTAACCGTAATAATTCGTAATAATTAATTAACCGTAATAAATAAGATCTTAATTTTTGTTTTCAACTTTAACAAACGCATTTAAATTAATATTTGTACCTACCTACGTAAGTAAATATAGCTACCTACGTTGGGTTAAAGAGCTTTTGTAATTTTTTATAACATTAACACCATCATAGAATAGTGAATGTCAACTTTATTTTTAAATTTTATTTTAATAATAATTATATGACTACTTTTAATCAGTTTTCCCTAAAACACCAAAAACAATTTTTATAATAAATACCGACGCACGTTTCGCCAACAATGTTGGCATCATCAGGGTGATGAGTGAATCGGAAAACTGATTAAAAGTAGTTATCTACCACCAAAAGTGATCCAGACAATTGTTTTGTTTTTGAATAATTATATGAATCCTCAAAGAGCGATTGTTCATCTCTATTGCGAACTAGGCAGGCGAGATGATCCTAAAACATTTCAACCACGAGAAAACGTCAAATTTTCAAAGTTGTTTGGGTAAAATTCGGGGTGCCAAATGTCTACAAGAGCTAACTTAGTTGTTACCATGTTTCATAAAAATTATGAACGAAATGCTAGCCTTTCTAAATATTTCTATTGTTTCTACTTTTAAATTCTATAACCATTCTATTTTATTTAAAATGTGATTCAAATAAAAAATGTACATAATATGTTTTATAACCCGCAACAAACAATTTACAGTGGCTTCTAAACTTGGCGCAAAAACCGCCCATATGGAATATGTAAAAGACGCCAATGGAATGCGTTCCTTTGTAGTACATCAATTAAATATAATTATATCTATATATATAAAAGAAAGTCGTGTTAGTTACATCGCTTATAACTCAAGAACGGCTGAACCGATTTAGCTGAAAATTGGCAGGGAGGTAGCTTAGAACCGGGAGAAGGACATAGGATACTTTTTATTGTTTATTGAACATGGGGGCCCCGGGGGGCCCCTTAGGTTTATTACTCGAGAACGGCTGAACCGATTTGGCTGAAAATTGGTGGGGAGGTAGCTTATAACCAGGAGACGGAGATATGATACTTTTTATTGGACATGGGGGCCCAGGGGGGCGCCTTAGGTTTATTACTCAAGAACGGCTGAACCGATTTGGCTGAAAATTGGTGGGGAGGTAGCTTATAACCAGGAGACGGAGATATGATACTTTTTATTGAACATGGGGGCCCAGGGGGGGCCTTTGGGTTTATAACTCGAGAATGGCTGAACCGATTTGGCTGAAAATTGGTGGGGAGGTCGCTTAGAACCAGGAGACGGACATATGATACTTTTTATTGGACATGGGGCCCCAGGGGGGCCCTTTGGGTTTATAACTCGATAACGGCTGGACCAATTTTTAAAATTTTTTTGGTATATTTGGTAAGTATGAGAATAGGTCGTAAGGTACTTTTTAAATGGACATGGGGGCCCAGGGGGTCCCCTTGAGCTGGACCGATTTTTTCAAATGGACATGAGGGACAAGGCGCCCCCTTGGATTTATTACTCAAGAACCGCTGGACCGTTTTTTATGATCTTTGATTTGTTGGATTTGTCTCCGCTCCGAATAGCAGAATAACTATTAAAACATTACGGGGAGCTTGGTACAGGGCAACGACAATAACGAAAGCCCCCTTGATACAGGGCAACAATAACAAATAACGCCGGCCACCAAAATTTGTAGTACCGGACTTTAAAAATGATAATCGATTTTTGAGAAGTAAACTCTAAAATTTCACTTCGGTTGCGCGTGGACTCCACACAAAAATCTTTTGATGATATCTCGAGAACGGTTGACTAACTTTTTTCGGGGGCGAATAACCATTAAAACATCGGAAAAATTACGAAAAAAAAATTTCTCATACATTTTGTATGGAAACCTTATATAACGATATCTTTGATACATGACAAAAACAAAAACTAACATAGCGTTGTATGCTGGTTTCGGTAATGCCAGTAGATGACGTTGTGTGCATTATGAATTTGATTCAGCTAATAAGTTAACACAACATTTATTGATTCTGAGGCGGTACAAAGTTCGCCGGGTAAGCTAGTGAGTATATAAACACGTGAATTTATTGTAAAAATTTCACGAGAAATTAACGTCAGAACTGCACGTGGAAAATAACTTATATTTTATCAACATTATGTACCTTTCGTTGATTAACAATATTGATTAAGCGTCTTTATTGTGTCATATATAATATTTAAAAATAACGTAATTTTTTAACGTTGAGTTTTCGTAATTTTTAGATACGTAGTCAATATTTTATTGTAAATCAACGTTGAATTTACGTTGTGTAAAATACGTTGAAATAACGTTGAAGGTATTACCAAAATATAACGTGATATTTTCAACCATAAACGTGTTATCAACCACATACACGGCTTTTCCACGTTAAAACAACGTGCATGTGTTTACTTTGAGGGTCCTCAAAAGTTTTCGAAAATAATAAAATATCAGAAGAATGTCGGTAAATCAATGTTACCATACCTTTTGTTTTCTTCTCACCTTTTAAGTTTAGGTTTAGTTTTTTTAAAATTAGCATCTATTAGTGACGCATTTGAACTGGAGTCATAAATCGCAGAAACATTAAGTATCATTTAATAATAACTTTACTTTTATTAATGGTATAACTTCTACTTTTTTGGATTCTTGTCATTCAATTCTATTTTTAATTCTGAGTTATTTACAGTTTTCACCACTGCTTTTTGTTTGTTCCCCCTAAACCAACAGTTTTTCTCAGGATGGTAACGTTTCCCTTTTTTTCACTGACACAAATGTGGCATGGTTACTTTTCCTAATTTTTTTTTAACTTGTATAATGTTTTTTTTTTTTTCATATTTATTATTCCCAACAAGATGTTCCAAATTTCATTGTAGAGATCTTCCGTTTCTCGTAAAGTTTCTATGTCAATTTTGTCAGGTACATAATTAGGTAAGCCATGTGCTATAAGGTCACTAAGCGTCCCGGTATCAATGGATCTTCTTACTTCCCGCAATTTTTTTATTTTTTTTCAAAACATAACCAAGTAACAAACCTGTTTGATATTCCTGGGACCATCCATTCAATCATGAAATCCTTTGCAATTTTTCCTAAATTTTGAGTTTCAGATTTTTGTTATTTTTCTTCAAGTAATTTCTCTAACTGTTTTGTCAACGTTTGATTTGAACCACTAGGTGTAGATTCAGCATTACTTGTTTATTCAAAAATTTCTTCTTCGTTCAAATCATTAAACCGCAAATTTTGTTCTTTATCCATTTATTTTCCTTGTTTGATATATGTTATTTAATGTTTTTTTTTGTCATTACTTGATGTAGATTTGCAGGTTGATACTCGACTGGTAGTCCAAAAATCTGTCCACTGGTTGTAGCTATTGAGGTTATGCATATGATGTTTGATTTCCCATCTATTGTTGGGTCCATTGCAAAATTAAACCTCAATTTTTCCATGTTTATTGAAATATTTGCAGAAAATTTTGTTTTATAATGATCTACACATCTACTAGTACGGGAGGTAGCGTGGCATTTGAACAAGTCATTTGATACCGACTGAAAATGATAACAATGATAGTTTTCCCCTAATATTTTAAAACTCTAAACGTCAGCGGTGCAACTAGGAGTGACAGCATGTGAAAGTTGTAAGAAAAAATTGGTTTTAGTGTATTGATACCGCACAAAAATTCATGAGATGGTTTTTCAGATCATCTTTAACTAAAAAAAAAATCGTCAGCTGTATTGAAGAAGGGGCATTATACGTCAGTCACGTATATTATATGAACCATGTTAATTTTTTTTAAGTATAAAGTCATTTTATACCTTATGAAATTTTTTTTATGCTTTTAATATAATAAAGAAAATTCTCAGTCGTATTTTTAACAGGGCTAATAGCGTCAGTCAGCGTCATAAATAATGCTGCGCGGTCAGTGCAACTGAGCGTTGCATAGTCATTCGGCCGACGGTAATTTTTATTGTTGTTAACCATAAAAATACACGGTATCAAAATACTAAAATCATTTTTTTTTTACAACTTTGTTATGCTGTCACTTCTAGGTGCCCCGCGGGTGCGGCGACTGACGCTCATTTTGATGATTATTGAACATTAAACAACTGCTAGAAATGAAAATCAATCGGTATAAAATTACTAGAAAAAATGCAACGCTACCTCCCGTACTATACATGATCTTGTTTCGAATATCTGACAGGTTACTCGCACTATATTATCTGCTAGGGATTGATACAGTAAATATACGCATCTTTTGCTATAGCTTGAGAAATTACTGTAGCATGAAAATTTATTGGTAAACGGGTCGAAAATATTACCTAAGGAGGGAGTCCGCCGATCTTCAGTTTTTAGGCAACAGCATAAAGACCAAAGATTTAACAAACTAATTATTCCTATTTATATGTGAACAAAAGTGTGGATTATCCGGTATAAATACGATCGCCATCAGATGTGTGACTTTCCACTCTAAAAACCGTCCACCGCTTTTCAAAACTTGACAAATTGTCATGGTTGTGAATCTTGTCAAATTAGCACGACACAACAGGAGGATAACAAATTTACGCCCCGTAAAACTGCAAATAAATTGATGACGACACAATAACAGCAGTTTTGATGTCCAGGTAATTACTATCTGTTCGGAGCAACATTGTGTCGCGCAACATAGTATCCTGGAAGGACAATGGACCTTTATGACAATGTGCATAACAGCAATAACGACACCATTGCTTACTTGCATATCACGCGTGCATTAAAACCACACTGTTGAAGCACAAAAACTCTCATTAAAGCCCCCTCGCGGAATACAAACTAAGACTTTTAATTAATTAGATCTGTGGCTCAAGACACCGTAAAACTTTAAGTGTTGAGCTTGCCTTTTGACTCGGGCGCCGAAAGGAACAACATTCAACCGAATTTAGTGGTCGTTCCGAAACTTTCGGAATTGTTTCTCGTTTATTGAAAATTATAAATTTATAGATTCACGTAGCGAGTGGAAATAGCATTTTCTAAGTGCTGCGGGTTGGGAGGTTGACATTATTCAATGGAGCGCTCGTAACGGACGCATTTATAACCTTATTAATGTAAATCGACCAAGTATTATTTTATAGAGGTTCGGCTCCCCGTTTTCATTACGGAGTCAAAGGTGGAGGGAATTTTTATGTGGCGAAAGGAATATTTTAAATTGGGAGAAGGTGAAGTCAAAAGAAATGTTTACGTAATAACACTGAGTTGGTGGAGTACAAATTAAATATTTTTTCAAGCAACAACGAACTCCACTTCAAATATAAATTAGGTAATTAAGCGGTAATTGGTTTTAGAACTACTATTTATCATAACACGTACAGGCAATTTTGCTTTAATGAATTTATGGTAACAACTTAAGTTTGATGCATCGTATGAAACAGCAATATTTTTCTAAGTGGGTATACCAACATAAACTACTACAAATACAAACTAAAATTGATGTTACATGTGGAGTTCAATTTTAAGGAATGAACCCCTCCAGGCTTTTTTTCAGTTGAAATGAGACAACTTCGGAATAACACAATGGTTTAATACACTTAAAAAAAGGAACGATAACAGAACAGGAATAATAGAGGAGTTTCACACATACGTCTGACGCCTTGGCGTTGTGTTTCCCGCCGACTCCCCATTGTACTTCCGACTCCCTGCCAGATGAGTTCTTCCGGTCCTCTTTAGAGTAGACTGGAAACAAATTACAAACTAAAAAACGTACAGCCTACCGCACTGGAGCTCGTAATTTTAGGGCCTTCACACGTCATCCTTACCTTTTTCTTTTGTAATTAGATAGGGTCCTAAATATTTTGGAAGTAATTTATTTTGTGTTCCATATTGAGTTCTCTTGATGTAGACAATATCATCTTTCTTGTACACTACAGCCTCCTTTCTCCGTTTGTTGTACTTATAAGTCTTCCTGGTTGATTTGAACAGTCCGCAACGGGCAAAATGATATGTATCGAGTGGTCTATCGCCTTTGGGTCTCGGAGTAAAAATTCTATCTTGTTTGCCTCCTTCGGAAAACTGAGTTTTGTACCAAGAAATTGATGGAGACGAACAAGAAAGAATTTTTATTCCGAAACCCAAGCTCCGTTTTCCCAAACAGTCATCATAAGTTTCCATCTGCAGAATTTTCATTATCAGTTTTAAGGATTCATCTTGCAATTGTGCTCCCTTATGGCAGGGTGTCTGCTGAATGCAGCGAGGGGGTCCCCGCCCAACCAAGGAGGCCCAAGGGAGCACCCGACCGACCAAGGGGACCCCCGCCCAACCAAGGGGATTCCCGCCTAACCAAGGAGATCCAAGGGTACCCCTGCCCAACCAAAATAATAATACAGGTACAGAGTGATCATAAAGTTCCGCACAAAATTCATAATTTAGTTATGTAATGCTTCTGCGAAAAACGATCGAACAGGTCGATTTTTGTTTTCAAATTGCCATCTTTTGACATAAAAATTTTGATGATGACGTCATATGTTTTTGGACTATGACACCGTCATCAATTTTTTTTAAATGGCAGCCCCCAACTTTTTTTCGGTTTTGATTTGACAAAATTTAATAAATATGAGCGATAGCTCATTCAATTCAGGATTTTATTCTGAGACAGTCGTTTTGTTCCGCAAACAAAAATTACAATTATTATTAACAAGAAACTAAAAAAAATACGAGGTTTAGCTTTTTAGCAATAACCCAAAACTATGCGAAAATCGGAAAAAAGATTCAAAAAGAGGAGGAACTTTCCGATGAAGAAGCCCAACTCCCGGAGTTCTATCTCTCTTATTAATAATTTTAATTTAACTCTGAAAATAGGGCTCCGTGTAGCCGGAACGGGATGTGCCCCTGAAGCGAGTACGTCACATAAAATTTTTTTAAACTAATAAATATTAATCTAAAAATTTGAATAAATTCTTGAACTCTGATCTCATGAAATATAATTCCCAAATCTTCAAATTTTAAATAAAGAATGTCTCAAATTGCCGAATTTCTGAAATTTTAGAAAATTCTGACATTTCGGAAGTCAAGTTAACACTTAAATCTGAAAATTGCAAATTTTGAATATGAAACTTTTCAGCGATAAACTTTCGAATTTCTGAATTCTGATCATTTGATTTGATGCTACGATCCTGAATATGGAAAATTTTAATTACATATTGGAATTCAGAATTTGTAAAATATAATAACTTAATTCCAGAATTTACAGATTTTGAAAAATAAATTCCTCAATTAAGAAAAATTTCAAATTTTGAATGCTCTAAATTCCGAATTTGGAAATTGTGAGCCATTTGAATCCAGCTTCCCACATTTTGAAACTTAATGAGAGTTCTGAATTTGAAACTTTTAAGCGATGAACTTTCGAATTCGTGAATTCTGATCATTTGATTTGAGGCTACGATCCTGAATATAAATACTTTTAATTACATACTGGAATTCAGAATTTGTAAAATATAATTTAATTCCAGAATTTACAGATTTTGAAAAATAAATTCCTGAATTTGGAAAAATTTCAAATTTTGAATGCTCTAAATTCTGAATTTGGAAATTGTGGCTCATTTGAATCCAGCTTTCCACATTTTGAAATATAATGATAAATCTGAGTTTGAAAATTTTGAATCGTAGCATCCTGAATTTTGAAAATTTGAATTATTGAAATACATACAGCATTTGGAAAATTTGACTGAAATTTCGAATTCTTGAATTCTGATCTCAAGAAATATAATTCCCAAATCTTCAAATTTTAAATAAAAAATGTCTCAAATTGCCGAATTTCTGAAATTTTAGAAATTTCTGAAATCTTGGAAGTCAAGTTAACACCTAAATCTGAAAATTGCAAATTTCGAATAATGAGAGTTCTGAATATGAAACTTTTCAGCGATGAACTTTCGAATTCCTGAATTCTGATGATTTGATTTGATGCTACGATCCTAAATATGTAAAATTTTAATTACATATTGGAATTCAGAATTTGTAAAATATAATAAAATAATTCCAGAATTAACAGATTTTGAAAAATAAATTCCTGAATTTGGAAACATTTCAAATTTTGAATCCTCTAACTTCCGAATTTGAAAATTGTGAGCCATTTGAATCCAGCTTCCCACATTTTGAAACATAATGATGAATTCTGAATTTGAAAATTTTTAATCGTAGCATCCTGAATTTTTGTTGAAATACATACAGAATTTGGAAAATTTGACTCTTTGAAATTTCGAATTCTTGAATTCTGATCTCATGAAATATTATTCCCGATTCGTCACATTTTAAATAAAAAATGTCTCAAATTGCCGAATTTCTGAAATTTTAGGAAACTGAAATTTCAGAAGTCAAGTTAACACCTAAATTTGAAAATTGAAAATTTCGAATAATGAGAGTTCTGAATATGAAACTTTTCAGCGATGAAGTTTCGAATTCCTGATTTCTGATCATTTGATTTGCTGCTACGATCCTGAATATGGAAAATTTTAATTACATATTGGAATTCAGAAGTTGTGAAATATAATATAATTCCAGAATTTACAGATTTTGAAAAATAAATTCTCAAATTTCTGAAATTTTAGGAAATTATTCTTGAATTTTGATCCCATGAAATATAATTCCCGATTCTTCAAATTTTAAATAAAAAATGTCTCAAATTGGCGAATTTCTGAAATTTTAGGAATTTCTGAAATCTCGGAAGTCAAGTTAACACCTAAATCTGAAAATTGCAAATTTCGAATAATGAGAGTTCTGAATATGAAACTTTTCAGCGATGAACTTTCGAATTCGTGAATTCTGATCATTAGATTTGATGCTACGATCCTGAATATGAAAAATTTTAATTACATATTGGAATTCAGAATTTGTAAAATATAATATAATTCCAGAATTTACAGATTTTGAAAAATAAATTAATGAATTTGGAAAAATTACAAATTTTTAATGCTCTAAATTCCGAATTTGGAAATTGTGGTCCATTTGAATCCAGCCTCCCATATTTTGAAACTTAATGATGAATTCTGAGTTTGAAAATTTTGAATCGTAGCATCCTGAATTTTGAAAATTTGAATTATTGAAATACATACAGAATTTGGAAAATCTGACTTTAAAATTTCGAATTCTTGAATTCTGATTTCATGAAATTTAATTCCCGAATCTTTAAATTTTCAATAAAAAATGTCTCAAATTGCCGAATTTCTGAAATTTTAGGAAATTCTGAAATTTCGGAAGGCAAGTTAACATCTAAATCTAAAAATTGCAAATTTAGAATAATGAGAGTTCTGAATATAAAACCTTTCAGCGATGAACTTTCGAATTCCTGAATTCTGATCATTTGATTTGATGCTACGATCCTGAATATAGAAAATTTTAATTACATATTGGAATTCAGAATTTGTAAAATATAATATAATTCCAGAATTTACAGATTTTGAAAAATAAATTACTGAATTTGGAAAAATTACAAGTTTTGAATTCTCTAAATTCCGAATATGGAAATTGTGACCCATTTGTATCCAGCCTTCCACATTTTGAAACGTAATGATAAATTCTAAGTTTGAAAATTTTGAATCGTAGCATCCTGAATTTTGAAAATTTGAATTATTGATACATACAGAGTTTGGAAAATTTGACTTTGAAATTTTGAATTCCTGAATTCTGATCATTTGATTTTATGCTACGATCCCAAATATGAAAAATTTTAATTACATATTGGAATTCAGAATTTGTAAAATATATTTAGTATAATTCCAGAATTGACAGATTTTGAAAAATAAATTCCTGAATTTGGAAAAATTACAAATTTTGAATGCTCTAAATTCCGAATTTGGAAATTGTGGCCCATTTGAATCCAGCCTTCCATATTTTGAAACTTAATGATGAATTCTGAGTTTGAAGATTTTGAATCAGCATCCTGAATTTTTATTGAAATACATACAGAATTTGGAAAATTTCACTCTTTAAAATTTCGAATTCTTGAATTCTTATCTGATGAAATATAATTCCCGAATTTTCAAATTTTGAATAATAAATGTATTAAATTGCCCAATTTCTGAAATTTTGGGCAATTCGGAAATTTTGGAAATCAAGTTAACACCTAAATTTGAAAATTGCAATTTTCGAATAATGAGAGTTCTGAAGATGAAACTTTTCAGCGACGAACTTCCGAATTCCTGAATTCTGCTCATTTGATTTGATGCTACAATCCTGAATATGGAAAATTTTAATTACGTAATTATTGAAATTCAGAATTTGGAAAATATAATAAAATTCCGGAATTTACAGATCTTGAAAAATAAATTCCTGAATTTGGAAAAATTACAAATTTTGAATGCTCTAAATTCCGAATTTGGAAATTGTGGCCCATTTGAATCCAGCCTCCCATATTTTGAAACTTAGTGATGATTTCTGGGTTTGAAAATTTTGAATCGTAGCATCCTGAATTTTTATTGAAATACATACAGAATTTGGAAAATTTGACTCTTTGAAATTTCGAATTCTTGAATTCTGATCTCAAATATAATTCCCGAATCTTCAAATTTTGAATAATAATTTTCAATCCTTATGAATTGTTCGAGTTCATCAGAATTTCCGCTTATTTTAGCGTTTCAAGTTTTTTGAGCCTTCCGGATCTTCCGTTTTTATCGGGTATTTACGCTTTTTCAATTTTTTCGCATCGTTCGTCCTTTCGGATCTTTCGAGTAGTTCGAGTCCTTCAAAACTTTACTTTAGTCATTTATGACTTTCGGGTTTATCGGATCTTTCGAGTCCATCTAATTTTTGGAGTTTTTGATGCTCCGTGTTTTTAGGATGTTTCGAGTCTTTCGAGTTACTAACTTTCAATTCTCTTAGTTCTGCGTGTCGTTTGGGTCTGTCGGGTCTTTCGCGTCCTTCTAATCTTTCGAGTGTTTCGGTTACTTGATCGCAGGTGCTCATGGTGAACTTTGGAAAATTCGGATTTTTCGAGTCTTTGGACTTTTCCTTGTCTTTCGAGTACATACTTTCTATTCTTCCGCATATCACCATTGAATCTGTTGCATTTTCGGGTCTTTCGGATCTTTCGCGTGTTGGTAGTTCTGGAGATGAACTCAAAGGGTTGAATCCTTCGTGTTTTTTTTTGGAACTTGCAAGTCTTTGAAGTCTTTCAAGTTGTTCGAGTCCTTCAAACTTAAGCTTCTTTCAGTCTTTCCAGTCTTTCGCGTCCTTATACTCTTTCAAATGTTTCGAGTTCATTGAATCCTTTGTCTTTTCGTATCTTTCGAGTCTTCTGACCCCTTCAAAATGTTCAAAATTACCATTACACACTATTGTTGAAGTGATTTAACAATTTTGCAAGCCTCGGTAAACTATCTTTTTTTAGAGACAACAATCAAACACTTTTCACTTTACAAACTTATTTTTAGTGTAAAGACTATCAAAAATTACACTTGAAAGGGAGCATAAATTTTATATCACAAAATTTATAATTTCGGAAAAATATAATTTATCTACTTCTAAGGGTTGATGGCTCCCACACGACAAGAAACTCGTGCTCTCCTCCAAACTAAGACGTGCATTCACAGTCCCGTCTCGTCCTGTGGCAGGAGCAAGTCCCTCTTTGTTTCCTCAGTCGTAAAAATGTTGTTTATTGACACCCAGTTCAGAAATGATGTGTTTATTTAAATTAAAGCACCAGCGAAGTTTACGAGGTGCTTTTATGTTCAACAATCACGCGATATTTATGTTAATCATAAAACATAATGCGATGTGCAGGTGTGGACAACTTCGGTAGGTACCGATACCTAAATCTCGTATAAAACGTTTATGATCTTTTCGGGAATATCTAATTGGAGTTGCAGTATAAAAATTCTTTATAAGGGGTGTAAAATTTTAACTAACTCAAGGAGGTCGGCGTTTAGGTTGGTGATTTCGCGTGGATTTTGTTCCCCGAATTAATCCTAAATTTCATTGGCTGTGTTTGTGTTAACTTTTATGAGATTTTATTGCAGCTTGATTCTAGACCTCTGTAATTACTTCAACGAGATAGATCTCGTTTTAGGGTTGAGTAAATTGCGATTCGTCGCTGAAACTGACAAAACATTGATTACTTACCACCACTTTCAAAATTATAATCCTAATTACAGATACAAAATCAAATCGAATAGTAACTATCTTTTCAAATACATAAACTTTTAGTAATGTTAACATAATTAATTTGCTGCCCATTTTGAATAAATTCCATTTGTATGTAATTTGGCGTTGGTAAAGTTAATTTATTATACAATAAATCCTACTCACATATTACTGACAATAAATCAAAAACTTTTTCTATCTCTTGTGTTCTCTCATTTTTCTCATAGCTTGATCCAACCGCCCCTCCTGTCCTCCCAAAATGAATTCTTTTCCTGTCGGATGTTTGTGTGATGAATTCATTACCGTCCTGATCTGTGACTTTAACTCGACATCCACGTTGCCATAATATTTCATATGATTTCACAATATCACCGTTGACGTAGAATTGTTTAGGGGTAGCAAATAAAATTGTTCCATAAATACGTTAAATTATTTATATATATTATTATAAAATGAAACGATGCTTTGACATTCCACTGTCTGTTTTTTTTACTACCTCGCGAAGCTGATTTTTTAAAGGAATTTTTATTCTTTTTCCCATCCATTAATGTAATCAAAACACGCCAATTTCCGCTGGTATTTATATGATGTTTGCTATAGATCATAACAGATAAACAAAGAAAGAAGCCTTCTGGTAAAATAATGGATTTTAGCTTCGTACGGCTGCATATAAACCAAATTTTAAAATGTATAAGCTCGTTCACGTGGACTTCTAGACAGACTGTAATTTAAATTAATGTGAAATCGGCAATTCAAATTTAATAAAAATATTGGCTTACACAAAAAAGCGGTTGCCGGTAAGTCATAATCGCTACGCGCTGTTTTATTGATGACCGGAGTGAAAGAATTATCCCGGGACGATGTTTAGAAGGATTTATTCGGACAGATTAAAGATGCGTTCGGCCTCGTTAAAGCGGCTGGGTGACACGAAGCGGCGAAGGTCGCTGGCTGTACTCGCACCTCGCTAAATTCGGTAACTTCGTTACATTATTTAAACAAATTTTAGTAAAAATCTAAGTAACTGCTATAACACGTGACCGAAAACGATAAACATTTTAATAATTTAGCTCAAAATTTTATGTACGAACAGGATAACAATCGCTCGCAATTACCTGTATTTAGTCCCTCACAATTTAATGAAATGAATTCATCATAAGAATGTTGTGGTAATTTCTTTAAGGATAGTCTGGGTCATGGCATATTTCCTCGTTGCTTTTACTTTTAGTCTTAGGACAAAACCCCCAGAAGAAATATATCCAATTTAACCCACTTTCACCACGGGGAGAAGAACCGGAACTAATTCACTTACAGTAAGAACTGTTACGTTCAACATTTAATTATTTTATTATCCTTTCCGTCATTACTCAGGCGCCAATAAAATATATCCTTGCAAATTTCAGCACGGTGGAACCCATAAAACTACACTACTCTTCCTCCAACTAGAACAATTTGAAGTATCTCGGCTGTTATTACTAAGTAAAGAAGTGTTGCAGCTCACGGAGTTGTCAAATTGAAATATTTGTTCCAAGGTTCGAGCTAATTACGTCTTGGATAAAGTTCTTAAGGAAGTTTAAATTCTGCATAGAGGAACTCCGTTTCGGAGCAGCTTTTATGTCGACGCTGTCACTTGAGGTCTAATTATCCGGGATTAAGCTATTTTTGGTGGTTTGGTTTTAAATTGGGGTCGTATGTGGAATTATTCTGTTCTAATTAATAGGATACACGTGCTAACTGATGTGGATGAATTCAAATGAATGGGATGGAGGGTTGTTGTGATTGCATTCGTTTTTAATTTAGGAAAAATCGTCCTGAATATTTACTGCAAATCACAACAGTTGTTATTAAAATGCACACAAAAACTAATACTGTATTTTCCGTCGATAAAACGTTGTTTATTATTGATCTTTGTTTAATTGGTCTGCAAATATGTATAAATATATTAAAAAAAGCTGCAAAATGCTGCTTCGAATTGTCTACAATCATGTTTTCGAATTAGAAATTCGATTTCTACTTAAGCGAAGCAGTGCGACGGAACAATCCATTGTAAAGTTTTTGCTACTCTGCTCACTTTGCTCTAATTGTTCTGCTCTATTGTTATATGATATCGAAGGACTCAAAACTTAGAATTATGAATATGACACCAGATTTAAATAATCTCTGCATGTTAAAAAAATGTGAGACTGGTATCTTAAAAAAAAACTCAAAACTGACTTTCCGATAAGAAACTTTAAAAACGCCGTTAGGGGTCTAAGGATTTAACGATTTTGAATTTTAATCTACGATAAATGTGATTTGATGTTGTTATAATAACACGCGACTGTTTTATCCTGCCACAAGGATTTTCTCCCTTGAACAATTGCCACACCTCCCCAATAACACATTGACAGATGTTGAATTAATTTTTTTAGTTAGGCTAGAGTATTCTATGTCCTTCCTCGAGGTTCCAGCTATCCCCATACCAAATTTCACTAAAATCGGTTCAGCGGTTTAGTCGTGAAAGCGTAACAGACAGACAGAGTTACTTTCGCATTTATAATATTAGTATGAATTTTTGAAATTTTTAGATATATTTAGCAATAGCCTAAATAATTAGTTAAGAGCATAAACACCCAATAGTTGTCCCATTAAATAGTCACAGATCACATCCAACAAATCCGCTTTGTCTAGACGAACCTTCATTAATTTGTCTAATATTCAATACTCACTTTAAATTATTTATTACATTATCTAGGCGTCCATTGTTTTGGTAATTATTATCTGACAGATAATAATTACATTTAAGTAATATTAGAGGAGTTCTAGAACTACTGGTCTTTGGTCGCATATATTTAAAAAAATATATAACAATTTGGGTCGTATGTGGAATTATTTTGTTCTAATTAATAGGATACACGTGCTAACTGATGTGGATCAACTTAAATGAATGGGATGTATAGTTGTTGTGATTGCATTCGTTTTTAATTTAGTAAAAATCGTCCTGAATATTTACTGCAAATCACAACAGTTTTTATTAAAATGCACACACGAACTAATACTGGATAAATTGTTCGTCGATAAAACGTTGTTCACTATCGATTTTCACTTAATTAGTTTGCAAATATGTATAAATACATTACAAACTTTTGATTAAAAATATCAAAACATGCTCAACTTGGGTATGACAAGAACTAGCACAATAATTCTTGTTCGTTCTTTTCAAGCTTAAGGGAAAGGACTTCATAATTGGAATACGAATTGTCAATCTGTAAGGCGATAAAGGAATCTATTTGTTATTTAATACAGAGAGATTAGAGCTGCAAGATGCTGCATCGAATTGTCAACAATAATGTCAACAAAACACTATTCTATTACTCCTATGGCAGTTTCAAGTGACCAACTTTCCCACTATTCTATTACTGCTCTGCCAGTTTCAAGCGACCAACTTTCCCGGTTTATTTTTTACGAGTTTTCAACACACTTTTAAATCCGAACAAAACTCTATAATTAAGACAATCAGAAAAATATATCCTAAACTATCAACGATATCATTATGAAATTTTACTTGTATATAAAAAATACAATTTGATTACTCCTCTGGCAATTTCAAGTTGCCAACTTCCCCAGTTTATTTTTTACGAATTTTAAATTTCAACACTCACATTTACATCCTATCAAAACCGGAATTTTAGACATCTAGAAGAATATTTCCGAAACCGTCAATGATATCGTGATGAAATTTTACCTGTAGTTACAAAACACTATTCTACTACTCGTTTGCCAGTTTCAAGTGACCAACTGTCCCGGTTTATTTTTTACGAATTTTAAATTTTAACACACATTTACATTCCAACAAAACTGGTATTTAACACATTAGGAAGAATATCTCCGAAACTCTCAATGCTATCGTTATGAAATTAGACTAGTATTTAAAAAACACTACTCTATTACTCCTCTGTCTTTTTCAAGTTGCCAACTCCCTCAGTTATTTTTTTACGAATTTTAAATTTCAACACAATTTTAAATCCGACCCAAACTGTATAATTAAGACAATCAGAAAAATATATCTTAAACTATCAACGATATCGTTATGAAATTTTACTTGTATATAAAAAATACTATTCTATTACTCCTCTGTGATTTTCTAGTTGCCAACTTCCTCAGTTATTTTTTTACGAATTATAAATTTCAACACTCACATTTAAAATCCTTTCGAAACCGGTATTTTCGACATCTAGAAGAATATTTCCGAAACCGTCAATGATATCGTTATGAAATTTTACCTGCATTTACAAAACACTATTCTATTACTCCTCTGCCAGTTTCAAGTGACCAACTTTCCCGGTTTATTTTTTACGAATTTTAAATTTTAACACACATTTACATTCCAACAAAACTGGTATTTAACACATCAGGAAGAATATCTCCGAAACTCTCAATGCTATCGTTATGAAATTTTACTAGTATTTAAAAAACACTATTCTATTACTCCTCTGTCATTTTCAAGTTGCCAACTTCCTCAGTTATTTTTTTACGAATTTTAAATTTCAACACTCACATTTACATCCCTTCAAAACCGGTATTTTAGACAACTAGAAGAATATTTCCGAAACCGTCAATGATATCGTTATGAAATTTAACCTGTATTTACAAAACACTATTCTATTACTCCTCTGCCAGTTTCAAGTGACCAACTTCCCCAGTTTATTTTTTACGAATTTTAAATTTCAACACTCACATTTACATCCTATCAAAACCGGAATTTTAGACATCTAGAAGAATATTTCCGAAACCGTCAATGATATCGTGATGAAATTTTACCTGTAGTTACAAAACACTATTCTACTTTGCCAGTTTCAAGTGACCAACTGTCCCGGTTTATTTTTTACGAATTTTAAATTTTAACACACATTTACATTCCAACAAAACTGGTATTTAACACATTAGGAAGAATATCTCCGAAACTCTCAATGCTATCGTTATGAAATTTCACTAGTATTTAAAAAACACTATTCTATTAGTCCTCTGTAATTTTCAAGTTGCCAACTTCCTCAGTTATTTTTTTACGAATTTAATATCTCAACACACTTTTAAATTCGAGCAAAACTGTATAATTAAGACAATCAGAAAAATATATCCTAAACTATCAACGATATCGTTATGAAATTTTACTTGTATATAAAAAATACAATTCTATTACTCCTCTGGCTATTTCAAGTTGCCAACTTCCCCAGTTTATTTTTTACGAATTTTAAATTTCAACACACACATTTACATCCCTTCAAAACCGTTATTTTAGACATCTAGAAGAATATTTCCGAAACCGTCAATGATATCGTTATGAAATTTTACCTGTATTTACAAAACACTATTCTACTAGTCCTCTGCCAGTTTCAAGTGACCAACTTTCCCAGTTTATGTTTTACGAATTTTAAATTTTAACACACATTTACATTCCAACAAAACTGGTATTTAACACATTAGGAAGAATATCTCCGAAACTCTCAATGCTATCGTTATGAAATTTAACTAGTATTTAAAAAACACTATTCTGTTAGTCCTCTGTAATTTTCAAGTTGTCAACTTCCTCAGTTATTTTTTTACGATTTTAATATCTCAACACACTTTTAAATCCGAACAAAACTCTATAATTAAGACAATCAGAAAAATATATCCTAAACTATCAACGATATCATTATGAAATTTTACTTGTATATAAAAAATACAATTTGATTACTCCTCTGGCAATTTCAAGTTGCCAACTTCCCCAGTTTATTTTTTACGAATTTTAAATTTCAACACTCACATTTACATCCTATCAAAACCGGAATTTTAGACATCTAGAAGAATATTTCCGAAACCGTCAATGATATCGTGATGAAATTTTACCTGTAGTTACAAAACACTATTTTACTTTGCCAGTTTCAAGTGACCAACTGTCCCGGTTTATTTTTTACGAATTTTAAATTTTAACACACATTTACATTCCAACAAAACTGGTATTTAACACATTAGGAAGAATATCTCCGAAACTCTCAATGCTATCGTTATGAAATTTCACTAGTATTTAAAAAACACTATTCTATTAGTCCTCTGTAATTTTCAAGTTGCCAACTTCCTCAGTTATTTTTTTACGAATTTAATATCTCAACACACTTTTCAATTCGAGCAAAACTGTATAATTAAGACAATCAGAAAAATATATCCTAAACTATCAACGATATCGTTATGAAATTTTACTTGTATATAAAAAATACAATTCTATTACTCCTCTGGCTATTTCAAGTTGCCAACTTCCCCAGTTTATTTTTTACGAATTTTAAATTTCAACACACACATTTACATCCCTTCAAAACCGTTATTTTAGACATCTAGAAGAATATTTCCGAAACCGTCAATGATATCGTTATGAAATTTTACATGTATTTACAAAACACTATTCTACTAGTCCTCTGCCAGTTTCAAGTGACCAACTTTCCCGGTTTATGTTTTACGAATTTTAAATTTTAACACACATTTACATTCCAACAAAACTGGTATTTAACACATCAGGAAGAATATCTCCGAAACTCTCAATGCTATCATTATGAAATTTTACTAGTATTTAAAAAAAAATATTCTATTACTCTTCTGTCATTTTCAAGTTGACAACTTCCTCAGTTATTTTTTTACGAATTTTAAATTTCAACACACTTTTAAATCCGAGCAAAACTGTATAATTAAGACAATCAGAAAAATATATCCTAAACTATCAACGATATTGTTATGAAATTTTACTTGTATATAAAAAATACTATTCTATTACTCTTCTGGCTATTTCAAGTTGCCAACTTCCCCAGTTTATTTTTTACAAATTTTAAATTTCAACACTCACATTTACATCCTTTCCAAACCGGTATTTTAAACATCTAGAAGAATTTTTCCGAAACCGTCAATGATATCGTTATGAAATTTTACCTGCATTTACAAAACACTATTCTATTACTCCTCTGCCACTTTCCAGTGACCAACTTTCCCGGTTTATTTTTACGAATCTTAAATTTTAACACACATTTACATTCCAACAAAACTGGTATTTAACACATCAGGAAGAATATCTCCGAAACTCTTAATGCTATCGTTATGAAATTTTACTAGTATTTAAAAAACACTATTCTATTACTCCTCTGTCATTTTCAAGTTGCCAACTTCCTCAGTTATTTTTTTACGAATTTTAAATTTCAACACACTTTTAAATTCGAGCAAAACTGTATAATTAAGACAATCAGAAAAATATATCCTAAACTATCAACGATATCGTTATGAAATTTTACTTGTATATAAAAAATACAATTCTATTACTCCTCTGGCTATTTCAAGTTGCCAACTTCCCCAGTTTATTTTTTACGAATTTTAAATTTCAACACACACATTTACATCCCTTCAAAACCGTTATTTTAGACATCTAGAAGAATTTTTCCGAAACCGTCAATGATATCGTTATGAAATTTTACCTGCATTTACAAAACACTATTCTATTACTCCTCTGCCAGTTTCCAGTGACCAACTTTCCCGGTTTATTTTTACGAATCTTAAATTTTAACACACATTTACTTTCCAACAAAACTGGTATTTAACACTTCAGGAAGAATATCTCCGAAACTCTTAATGCTATCGTTATGAAATTTTACTAGTATTTAAAAAACACTATTCTATTACTCCTCTGTCATTTTCAAGTTGCCAACTTCCTCAGTTATTTTTTTACGAATTTTAAATTTCAACACACTTTTAAATTCGAGCAAAACTGTATAATTAAGACAATCAGAAAAATATATCCGAAACTATCAACGATATCGTTATGAAATTTTACTTGTATATAAAAAATACTATTCTTTTACTCCTCTGGCAATTTCAAGTTGCCAACTTCCCCAGTTTATTTTTTACGAATTATAAATTTCAACACTCACATTTAAAATCCTTTCAAAACCGGTATTTTAGACATCTAGAAGAATATTTCCGAAACCGTCAATGATACCGTTACAAAATTTTACCTGTATTGACAAAACACTATTCTACTAGTACTCTGCCAGTTTCAAGTGACCAACTTTCCCGGTCTATTTTTTACGAATTTTAAATTTTAACACACATTTACATTCCAACGAAACTGGTATTTAACACATCAGGAAGAATATCTCCGAAACTCTCAATGCTATCGTTATGAAATTTTACTAGTATCTAAATAACACTATTCTATTACTCCTCTGTCATTTTCAAGTTGCCAACTTCCTCAGTTATTTTTTTACGAATTTTAAATTTCAACACACTTTTAAATCCGAGCAAAACTGTATAATTAAGACAATCAGAAAAATATATCCTAAACTATCAACGATATCGTTATGAAATTTTACTTGTATATAAAAAATACTATTCTATTACTACTCTGGCAATTTCAAGTTGCCAACTTCCCCAGTTTATTTTTTACGAATTTTAAATTTCAACACTCACATTTACATCCCTTCAAAACCGGTATTTTAGACATCTAGAAGAATATTTCCGAAACCGTCAATGATATCGTTATGAAATTTTACCTGTATTTACAAAACACTATTCTACTACTCCTCTGCCAGGTTCAAGTGACCAACTTTCCCGGTTTATTTTTTACGAATTTTAAGTTTTAACACACATTTACATTCCAACAAAACTGGTATTTAACACATCAGAAAGAATAACTCCGAAACTCTCAATGCTATCGTTATGAAATTTGACTAGTATTTAAAAAACACTACTCTATTACTCCTCTGTCATTTTCAAGTTGCCAACTCCCTCAGTTATTTTTTTACGAATTTTAAATTTCAACACACTTTTAAATCCGAGCAAAACTGTATAATTAAGACAATCAGAAAAATATATCCTAAACTATCAACGATATCGTTATGAAATTTTACTTGTATATAAAAAATACTATTCTATTACTCGTCTGGCAATTTCAAGTTGCCAACTTGCCCAGTTTATTTTTTACGAATTTTAAATTTTAACACTCACATTTACATCCCTTCAAAACCGGTATTTTAGACATCTAGAAGACTATTTCCGAAACCGTCAATGATATCGTTATGAAATTTGACCTGTATTTACAAAATACTATTCTATTACTGCTCTGCCAGTTTCAAGTGACCAACTTTCCCGGTTTATTTTTTACCAATTTTAAATTTTAACACACATTATTTACATTCCAACAAAACTGGTATTTAACACATCAGGAAGAATATCTCCGAAACTCTTAATGCTATCGTTATGAAATTTTACCAGTATTTAAAAAATACTATTCTATTACTCCTCTGTCATTTTCAAGTTGCCAACTTCCTGAGTTATTTATTGACCAACTTTCCCGTAAATATATCGACCAACTTTGATAAACATTTCATGACGGGCTTAAAACTTGGAATTCCGAATATGACATCAGATTTAAATAATCTCTGCACATAAAAAAAAAATTAAAACGGAATTTTTTGAAAAATTCAAAACGACGTAAGGGGTCTAAGGACATGACGATTTTGAGTTTTACTCTACGATAAATGTCATCTGATGTTGCAGTAATAGCACGTGATTATTCAATCTTGACACAAGGTTTTGCTCCCTTGAACACATTGACAGATCTTGAATAATTTTTTTAGGTTAGGCCAGGGTATTCTGTGTCCTTCCTCGAAGTTCAAGGTATCCCCAAACCAAATTTCATTAAAATGGGTTGAGCGGTTTGCCCGTGAAAGCGTAACAGCTAGACAGAGTTACTTTCGCATTTATAATATTATTAGTATGGATTTGTGAAATTTTTAAGTGTATTTAGCAATAACCTAAATAATAATTAGTATTGCTGACCCAATAGTTGTTCTATTAAATAGTAACAGATCACATCCAACAAATCCGCTTTGTCTAGACGAGCCTTCATTAATTTGTCTAATATTTAATCTCACTTTAAATTTTTATTTATAAAGTCACTTTACGGTATTTACTAGCTGACCCGGAAAAATTTGTACCGCTTCGGAATCAATAAATGTTGTATTAACTTATTAGCTTAATTAAATTCAGTTTTTTTTTTGTCAAAGGATAATGCACACAACGCTATCTACTGGCATGAAAAAACAGGAAATTCGTTCTCTAGATATCATCAAAAAATTTGTGTGTGGAGTCCACGCGCAACAGAAGTAGAACTTTGGAGTTTACTCCTTAAGAATCGATTTTCAGCTGAGCCCCCCTGTCCATGTTTCAATAGTTATTCTGCTATTCGGGGCGGGGCGGAGAAAGATTGTCTTACAGATAATAATAATTACATTTAAGTAATATAAGAAGAGTTCTAGAACTACTGGTCTTTGGTGCCATATAATTAAAAAAATATATAACAATTAGGATAGTATATGGTCTTTTGGTAAAAATTTTCGATCTTTAACATCAAACATTTATATGGATCAATGACGGAGATAAAGAAAACACCATGGATATAGTGATCTAACGAAAATAAACAACTTGTGATAAAAAAAACTGCTTACCGAGAATAATGTTTCGGCACTCTTTAATTCTCAATCGGCGAACCTTTGTATAACAGGTGTCCATGTCGGAAATCAGGTACACTATAGAGGTGGCGTTTACTATGTTTGGAAAATTCTGTTGCTACCTATATTATTAAAGTCAATTTTTTTTTTGTAAAATATGAGATTTCTCACATCTATGTAAAGTTCTCAATTTCTCAGGTTCCCACGTTTAAATTAAAAATTAAAAAAAGTTTTTGACTTTTGTACTTTCTCAGAATCTCAGTTTCTCAATTATGGGGGCTCAGTCTAAAGTTTCTTATTTTCTAAGTTGGTGTTTAACATTTCGAGGTTCTCATGTTCTGTGGTATTATATTAAATTTTAAAATTTTCCATTAGATTCTTAGCGTTTATTTTTTTGTATCACAGGTTCTCGCTGTCTATGCTTTAGCTTCTCAGATTTTCGGTTTTCAGGTTTCTCGATTTTTCAGGTTTTCAGTCCAGAATCCTGAAAACTTCTGCGGCCTTCTGAGCAATTTGAAACTACTCTGAAGAATGCGAAAGATCTTATAAAGAACATTTGAAAACCATTTTGTAAACTAGATGAATCTAAGAACTTGAGGTACGATAAGCAAAACTAAGAACTTGGACTATAAGAGAACTTTGAGAAACGAACAGGTCCTGAAAAATTGACAAAATAAAATCTGACAAACTGGATAAGTCGCATAGACTAGAAGAACCTGACGAATCTGAGAAACATGAGAATCTTAGAACTTTATAAATCCCAGGTTTGTATTGGAACTTAAGTAACCTGAGTAACCTAGAGCTTGAGGGAACTTGTGAATCGGAGAACTTTAGATACTTGATAGATTTGAGAAATCTGAGAATCTTGGGGGTCTAGAAAATTGAGAAACCTAGGCACTTGATGTGTTGGTAAGATCTCAGGACAAGATTAAAAACCTGAAAAATCCTAGTGCTGAAGAAATCTAAAGACTTTTGAAGATAACTGATTATATTCATCTGGAAGCCTAAGAATTCCTAAAGATTCCTGGAAGATCGAGGATTTCTGAGAAAAAGTATATAGAGTCATCCTAATAACCCTAAAGACTTTTTGAGAATTCTGAAGGGGCCTGGAAACTTCATTTCTCAGCAATTTCTCAAAAACTAAAAACCCAAAGTACTGAAAAATATAGAAATTCTAAACAAAAGATTTTCTAAAGAGTACCTACTGAAGTGTGCTGCAACCTCTTGAAGAATCTCAAAAATCATTAAAAATTCTGACCGTTTCTTAAAATTTGAAAAACTCTGAAGCATCCCAGACAATTATCCTAAATAGTCTTCATTCTAGGCACCTCAAATATCCTCAGTCATTCCAATGTACCATGAGTGCTTCTGGAGAATCCTGGAAGATCCTTGTAAGTAAAATCCTCACTTATGAAAAAGTTAAGATGCTGAGGAGTTCTGCACAGTGCTGAAAACTTCTATTCTGTAGGACTCCAAACAATACTGAATACAAACAAATGTTAAAAGCACTGATGAATTTATTTTATTTATCTAAATTAAATTTATCTGAAAAATCCTGAATAGTTGTCCTTGAAATGCTCTAACAAATCCAGAAAAAAAATTGTAAAAATTAATGACGGCAATCCAAGATTCCTGAAGTGAGTTGAAGATTCATGAAAAAATTCTAGTAAATCAACAGTTCGGAGAGATTATGAGGAATCTTTAGGAAGACTAAGGTTCTCAATAAGGCTAAATACTCCTTCCTGATGACTTTTGAGCCCTAAAACGTTCTACAGAGGCCTGAAAACTCACGAGGAAATATAAGAAGAAAACAACATTATTGTAGAATCATATCTATGGGGAAACACTGGATAAAACTTTACTTTTTTTCTTTATCCTAATTTTTTTTCTTTAACATTAGAATGTGAATTAGTCCGCTGTCATCAATTACATATTATTACTCAAATTAATTTAAAAAATATGTTTGCAAATACATTTTTTCATATCGTAATAATTATCTTCTTCAGTAGCTGGAAAAATTTATAATTTATTGTAACCAACTTTTCATCTGTTTATAGTTCACCGTGTTCTACTCAACGGAAAAGGAATTATGTATTGAACACACTGATAGTCAGACTTTAAAAATGGGATTTCCTTTTTAGTCGAGCTTGCGACGTGTAAGCGTTTTGTAAGCTCTTGAAAAACTGGTCATTAGAGAAGAGGTCACTCGGTCAACCTGTTCATTGTTCTTTATAGAAGCGGGGTTTTTCTTGTACTCTAAGGCAACGAGAGGAGTATCGACTCGAGATGGTTTTTCAACCTTCTTTGAATATTCCCCCTTTGTTCCCGAAAGATGACGAGCTTTTATACCAATTATTTTTATCCTTGGATGTATTTTCCCTCTCCTGCGGTTATGAGAATGTGTAATTTAAGTTTCCCTGTATCAGTTTTTGATTCTGTGCAAAACACTGTTATGAAGGTACGAAGGTATGAGTAGTCTTAAGAAAACTTTTCTCCCGCTTAGTTTATAAATCATGATACCACTAACAGCTGCATAAAAATTTAAGTCTTAAGGGTAAAGTGCATTTTAATTACATCCTGTATGCTGTAACACGACTTTAAACTGCCGGCTTAGAAAGTCACTAATCTCCCGAAGAGTATGCGAGCTTAACTAAGCATCAAATCAGATTGTGATCGGTACAGTAATAAATCTCAACCCAGCAGATCCGAAAATAAAAACTAGTATTTCTTGTCGAAAATGTTATTGCGATACACATTTGTCACCCCGATCTTTTTGCTTGTTTACAAAGTAAATTACACCTCAGAAAGTGCGTTTTTATAGATCTCATCGTCGGGAAATAAATCACTGCGGACGGCCTGATTTGCAGTGTCTTCGTGTCCGACGACGGCGACATCGACTCTCCGGAAACTGACCGTAACAAGTGATTGACACGCCAATAAAATGTATCAAGAGATTGTAAGATAACAAGTTGCGCTGGAATGACCACTTTGGACTGTACGTGTAACACCGATTGATGGCTCCATTTTCGAAAGTGATAGACTCATACTTAACGGTTTTTTGCTAAGATGATGGCACCAGGACTCGTGTTAAACACTGTCCCGGGGGTAAAGCGCCTGTTATTCTAATTACGTCATTGGGTGACAGTAATGGGGGGCGATAATGTTCTCATTATTGTAATTACCTATTGTATAAGCTTTGAGCTATAAACAGGGAACGGCTGACCGTATATTAGTACTAGTAACGATAGATGATTGTAAAAATCTTGTTGAATACCGTCATTTATTAGTGCAACTAATAATAATTAATCTTTATTTGCCCTACGGGCTTTCTGATTCCTATACATATACAAGTAAACTTAACAATTATAATAATTAAAAAAACTAAATAAAATTCTCTATTTCTTCTCACCTTCCCTTTCCTCTTCCCCCTTCTCCCTCCTCTTCCATACCTCTTTCATCCATTTAATTTCCCTTCCATCTACATTCAGTATTTCCTCTCTTTCTTTCCTCTCTCTTTGTTTCATCTCACTGCACTCGTTCCACATATGCTCAATCCTCTCTCTTTCCTCATAGCACATTCTACACATTTTTCCTCCATCTTCTGCCCAATACCTATTTTCCCTCTCTTCATTTCCGCACCTAAACCTCGCCATCATCTTTCTTTCTTTCTCGCTCTCCCTCAATAAATACTTCGGTACTTTCTCGATCATGCATCTTCCGTACTTCCCTTACTTAGTTCTACATTCATCCACACGCCTCTTTCTCTCAGTCTCTCTATTTCTTTGCTCGCATAACCATTCCTCCTGTAGTAATTCTCCCTATCAATCTCCACTGAATTCTTCTTTTTTTCTCTCCAGCACTCCTTTAGTATCTTACATTCTTTCCTCCCTTCCATCCTGTCTTCGAACTTGACCGCTCTTTTTCCCGCTTTCACTCTCAACCTATTCCTCTTGCATTCCTCTCTCACTATGTACCCTGGCGTTTCTCTCTCCACCCCTAGCACCCACCTCAGATATTTCTCTTGCACCCTCTCTATCTCCTCTTTTTCTTTCCATCCCCAGACCTCTGCTCCGTACAACAACACGCTTTCAATAAAACTTTCAAACATCATCATTCTCCTCTTAAAATCGCCTCCCCACCTTCTCTCTCCCATTCCCCATACACATCCTATCACCTTGTTCGCTTTTCTTGCCAGTTCTCTAATATGTGCTTTATCTGTGGCTCTTTCATTGAACACATACCCCAAGTATTTGAATTTTTTTACTTGTTCTATTACTTCTCCCTCCCACCTCAAATCACTCTCTTCGTTCTTCCTCTTTCTCTTATTGAACACCAGCATTTTTGTTTTCTCTACATTCACTTCTAGTCTTTTCTTCTTCACATATTTTCCTAAACTCTTTATCATTTCCTTCATTTCTCTTTCACTCTTTGCCACCATTACCACATCATCCGCAAACGCCAGGCTCCACACTTTTTTTCTACCTACCACACACAATCCCCGCTTGTGCTCTCTCTAACATTCCGTCCGTATCTGCCACATACATCGTGAACAACAAGGGGCTGAGCGGGCAACCTTGCCTCACTCCCTTTGTTGTCACAAACCATTCACTTTCCCTCTCCCCTACCTTCACTTTACTTTTTATTTTCTCATATATCTCCTCCACCTTTCTTACCAGAAATTCATTTACCCCTTTCTCCCTCAGGCACTCAAACATCCTCTGTCTGTCCACCTTGTCAAAAGCCGCCTTGAAGTCTACGAATAATGCATACACCCTCCCCCCTTTCTTCTTTAACTCACTCTTCGTCAAATGGTCCAGGATGTATACATTATCCATAGTTCCCCTCCCCTCTCTAGATCCTGCTTGGCTGTCTGGTAATGCTTTCTTTTCCTCTATATCTCTGCTCATCCTTTCATTCAGAATTGATGCATACAACTTGTACCCTGTGTTTAGGAGAGTTATCCCTCGGTAATTTTCTACTCTATTTTTCTCCCCTTTTTGTAAATGAGGTAAATTACCCCCTCAATCCAACCTACCGCGAATCCTTCTCCTCTCCACACCCCATTCATTACCTCCACCAGCCTCTCTAGCACTCTTCTCGTCCCATACATCCACGACTCATTCTGTATTCTATCCTTCTCTGGTGCTTTCCCTTTCCTCTGTTTCTTCACATGCCTCTCCACCTCTTTTATTGTAATTTCTTCTCCTTCAGGTTCTACTCGGTTTCTCTTCGTCTCTATTTCCGTTTTCTTTTATTCCTTTTCTCCCTCCAGCAGCCTCATGAAGTACTCCTCCCACTCATTCATCGTTATCTCCTCGCTGACATTTTCTTTTTTTTTCTCTCTCTATTAATATAGTTCCATACATCCTTCTCTGTTCTTATTGCTTTTATCTCGTTCTCGTCTCTCTCCTTCTTCTGCCTCTTCTTCTCCCTGCATGTCTCTCTGTATCTTCTTTTCGCTTCTAAAAAGCCACTTCTGTTCCCTTTAGTCTTTCTCCACTTTCTTACTTCTTTTATTGCTTCCTTTTTACGTTGCTCACATTCTTTGTCCCACCATTTATTCTTTCTTTTTGTTCCTCCACCTCTTACTGTTATTTCTCTTTTTGTCGCTGCTTTTTCCAATATTTCTGCCAATTCTTTCTCCATTTTCCCTACTTCTTGTTCTTTAGATCTTGCTTTTTCCAGTCTTCTCTTATACTCTTCCACCCCTTGCTTGTCCCATACTTTAATTATCACCTTCCGCATTTCCTCTATTTTTTCTTCTCCTCCTCTCTTCTCTCTCCTCCTTCCTATATTCACTTCTCTAGGCAGATGGTTTGACTCTACTCTTTCCCCTATTCTGAATTCTTCGACTTCTTTCCATGCTTCTTCGTTTACTATTCCGTAGTCTATCACTGTCTCTCCTCTACCGCCTATGTAGGTCCATTCTCCTTCTTCGTCCCCTTGTTTATTTCCATTCAGCACTTCCCATCCTTTTTCTTCTATCCATTCCATGAACTTCTTCCCTTCCGCGTTTTCTTTCTTGTCTTTGGATTTTTTATTTCCCACTCCTCTCTCTTCTTCCCAATCCCTGACTCCTATTTCCCCAATTCTCCCGTTAAAATTCCCTCCCAGAAGCAGACATTCTTCCCTGTTGTCTTTTAATGTTTCTTCTATCTTGCTTATTGTTTCTTTCATCTCTTTGCTGTACACTGTCACTATTTTCCACCATTTACTGTCTATTTTAACGTTTCTCACCATGTGACCTTCCTCTTCTCCCTTCTTTTTAGTATTCTCTTTTATTCCTATTTTTACCCCTGTTATTATTCCCCCTGCTGCTCTTCCTTTTTTCTTTCCCCTTCTCGCCCCTTGCCATTCCCACTTGAACTCCTTTGGTAACAGTTTTTCTATTTTTTCCCAGCTTTCTGACCATGTTTCTGTTAATTCAACAATATCGAACTCCTTCACATAGTCCCAAAAATCTTCTTCTTTTTTCCCTAGTCCCGCTACATTCCAAAATAGTGCCCTCACCCCTGTTTTTCTCGTTACCTTCTTTGATTTCTTCTTCCTTCCTTAGTTTCCTTCCTACTTCCTTCTTTGTTTCTTTTTTCCCGTTTCATTGTCCTTTTTACTTTGCCGTTGTCCCCTTTTTTACCTCCTCCCCTTTTTCTTCTTATTGGAAAACCGCTAGTCTCTCTCTCTCTTTTCATTCCATCTCCATTGCTCCCCGTCCACTATTAATTTTCTGTATCCCACTCTTACTTCTTTTCCTTCTTCCCTTTTTTCCTTCGCCATACTTCTTAGTTTCTTCTGTAAATCTCTTTCTTTCTTTGTGAGGTCGTTGTCTATGTATATCCCCCTTGTTTCACTCTTCTCCCTCAATTTTCCTTTGTGCTTCATTATTCTTTCCTTCTCACCCAATCCCTCCATCTCCACCAATACTTGGTCCTTGTTAATCCTGTAACAATCTTTTACTTTACTATCCTCTACATTTTCCTTCAAAAACTTCTCTACATCATCTTTTTTTACATGACTTTTTCTTTCCCCGTCCCATCCTGTTATCACGATGTTGTTCTTTCTCTTTCTTCTCTCTTCGCTTTCCATTCTCTCTTCCAGCTTTTCCACTCTCTCCTTCCACCAGTCTCTCTCTCCTTCCTATCTCTTCTCCTTCTCTTTAAATTCTTCTCTCTGCCTCTCTATCTCTCTCTTGAGTTCCTTGTTTTCTCGTCTAATTTCTTTCATCTCCTCCTTCAACTCTTGCAACAGCTACAATATTTTTTTCTCCATCTCTTTGTCCGTTTCCTTCTCTTTCTATGATGTCTTCTGTGTTTTCTTTACTCCAGGAGACCTCGCCGTCTTTTTACTTTTTTGCAAAAATTTCTCTTCCTCCTCTTCTTGTTTTTCTGTTCTACCCTCCCCTTTTCTCTTTCTTTTCCTTTCCTCCAGGTAAGAGTCCAGGCTTCCCTGACTGAGCGAGCGGTTTCTATCGTCTTTGTTCATCCGCTTCCTGTGGCGCCTCCTAGATGTCGTTGTATTCCGGCTTCGCCGATTTATTCTTTTTCCTGACTATATCTCCTCTTCCCTGCCCAATTCTTTCTTCCTACCTTTCTCTACTTTCTCTAATACCTCTTCTTGCTTTTCTCAATATCTTCTCTAATTTTTTCTTTATATCACCTTCTATTTCTCTATTTTTCGCTACGTAACCTCTACCACATGTTTACCTTCAGCTCGGTAATACAGGAATCCTTGTAAAAATCTTGTTATTAAGTCTTTTAAATTTTTATGGTAGTTTAGTTTTTAGCAAAGTTAATAATGTCTTCATTAAATTTAACGAGATAATAAAGATCTCCAGTGATCATCAGTCTGTAAGTATTGAATATATTACGGTTTAGTTACGTCTTTTCAGACTCGTTTTAGAGATAACGACCAAACTCCGATCTTTGATGAAATTCTTTAAGCCACATCTTGTTAATAAAATTATGAACGAAAATTTGCAAAAGAAAGGGTGAACGGGAGCACACTCTAGAAACCAATTTCCCCATTCTTCTAAGGGCTGATTTCGAACAGTCCGATGTCGACATAGCATTATGGACCAAATTACTGAAGGGTTGGCCCAAATTTAATTTATGTGGAAATACGACCGACGCTGATTTTCGGAAGATTGAATCGTTTAATTAAACTCGCCTAAAATTAATTCTTGCACAAACAAAATGTTTTTGCCCGCTGTTTCACATTGGTGTTTGTGGCGAAAGTGCCTCAATATTAATTTTAATTATTTATTTTAAACTATAACGTGAGTTTTCGGTGTACATAAATCGATTCTTCGAAATTCGACATTTTAAAATTCACGCCAAAGAACAAATATTGTATTGTTGCCCCAAAGCGTTTTGATTTAAATTTATTATAGTTCATTGTTATCACTAGCTGGATGAATAATATAAATAAAATATCACGTCAATAATACTCGAATATGGACACTTAACACGCAAAAAAACACTGAAAAGAATAAAACTTTAAAAAATTGTGTATCCACTTTTTCGGCCCGCTTACAAATTAATTGAGTTCATCCCTGCATCGATGAAAGCAGACAGGTTTTTTGCGGCGCAACACCAGTTTCGTGTTCCGATGTTTTTCAATTCTAAGGCCATCTCAAAATAACTGGTCTACTTTGTAGAACAAGTTTCACCGGTCTTTCAAAAAGAAAACAATTGTGGCCTCAGGCGCGCCTTACAGATCTAAACACTGAACAGAAAGAAGCAAGTGTCGGCGAAGTTAAAAATATGTTCCATAGAGGAAAAATGATCAGATCGTATCACTTATAGTGTTCGTGTTAGTGCCAAAAAACTAAACACCTTATTTTTTTTAGTTTATGGTTGATAACAATTGTAACTTTTATTTGCGGAACAAACAGAAAAAAAAACGTCTTTCTCAGAATAAAATCCCCAATCGAATGAGCTATCTGTTTTATTCTGTTTTAAAATCTCTTTAATTCATTACGTACACGTTAAAATAATTGCACTTTTGTAACACGTTGTTTTTCTATTTGAAAATATACTGAGTGTTAATTCAATTATACTGAGTGTTAATTCTCATTTATCAAAATTTGTCATTACATCGTGTGAACAAAAGGCCTAACGTCTTTAACACATTAAAATTTTAATATTAAGTGCTTTACCTGTTTTACAAAATTACTCCTTGGATGGCCAGTTATGTTGGTCGAGAGAGGTATCGAGTATCGAAAGGTCATGTTGCAATTCTAAATGGAAAATGATTTATGAACCTAATTAGATTCGTCAATCTTAAATTGTAACCTTTTCTGAGTCTTTCAAATCAACAGATTAGAATTAGTACTTTGAGTTCGTCATTTACTGATCAACTGATGATACTGGTTTGTTTTAGAACCTGAATACTTAATCATATCAATTATCAATTGTCTCAATTATCAAACATATCAATTATTAACATTTCGATTGAGCTCTGCCTAGGTAGTTAGGAGACCTTAGACACTCAAGTAATAGCAAGCAGTGCAATGGAGCTGTGGGAGACCCCAAACGTACAAACGCGGTCCTTCTTTGACCGGGGAAACCCAGAGCTCCTGCCTAGACTATTACTGAAACGACTAGAAGTGAGTCGTGCAATGGGCGGTACCTGAGCATCATAACGATACCCCTGATAACGATGGCACGTGGTGACATACTGATGATGATGTTGATGATGATGATGCTGGCAAGATGGTAGAGATGATGATGACGAGATGGTAGAGATGATGATGGCAAGATGGTAGAGCTGCTGATGTAATAACAGCTACTCTTCAGTCACCTCGGTGTAGATATCTGAAATGTACCACCCCGCTCCATCTTAACTAGTCTTAGTCCTATCAAAAGGATGTGCAATACCATCACGGGGTATCCCCTGATAGAGCCTTTGTCCGCGTGACCGTCTGGGCTTTACCCTACCTGAGTCATGACTAACTGGTTCAACTCCGACAGTAGTATCCGTGCAATGGATTAAACTTAATCCGGACTCGTACTGCCAGCATACTCAACGAGTACAAAATCAATACAAATGGAGAACTCTAGAATTCATCCTGGAGATATCATAAATCTCCCCAAAGTGCTGATGGGCCAGTGCAATGATCAACGATCTCCCACCAGCACCCCCAGTAGTCCTTGGATTCACATTGGGAGGTCGGTAGAATAATTACAGATTAATTAACTTGACGTCAAGGCTCAATCTCAATAATATCTCTTGTACAAAACTCATAACACAACAATGACTCATTTAATGAATCAACCAGTACTTCATTATCAATAATATCTCTTGTACAAATATCATAATTCAACAATGACTCAATTAATGAATCAACCAGTACTTCAATCTCAGCAATATTGCAAAATAACTATAGTACTCTCATGATAATATTAACTTGCAACTGGTTAACAGTTAAATGTAAATTAGAACGGACTCACCAATCTGTTGTCTGGCAATTTCACAATAATAAATCACTCAAAACACTTTAACTTAGACTCAGAAATGATTACAAATGCACCTGGATTATTTGCTCAGTGAAAACCTCACCTCAATCACTTTTGAATTAATCTTAAATCAAACCTCGATAATGACTAATTAAAATTGGGTCGGCCGGGATGGTGTTACACTTTTTTCATTACCCTGTTTTGCTGTTTGTATTGAATTAGATTTGATGATTGCTTGCAAAGTCAATATTTGTTCGTAAAAATTACCTGGTGTCAGCCGCAGTTATCTAGGAATATGTTGTTATAACAGCGTATTTGTATTTGACACACCATCCATGGTTTGGTGCACTGTAATTTAACATTTTGCAATGACAAAATTGCTTTTCTATTAATTTTATAATTGTTCTCTTACTCGTCTAGGAATTTTGTAAACAACCCGGTGATATATTTTTTTTTTGTTTCAAAACGGAAACAATTTAACAAAGCAAATTATTTAATTATGTTCCCATTGCTACTTCACACATAATTAAAAACGTTGCTAAACTGAGGGGCCATGCAGTTGCACCATTTCGACTTATCCAATTAATAGTGAATAGAACCTCTCAAAATTTACACTACCATCACCTCTTTTAAAATTTACAAGTTGCATTATCTTGCAACCAGAAATCCGCACCATCCCTATGTAGATCTTTAATTTACGATACCTTCTTGAGCACCTTATTTATGATGATCCATTATTCGCAGATAATTTACAGTCGGGGCTTTATTTTGGAACATGCCATAAATATATTGCCTCGTTAGCTGCCGTATTTGCCTAGTTTTACTGTTATCTGGAACAATGTGTTGTGTGCAAATACAACGTGTTTCTGAAAATAAATATTTGTCTCGCAAAAAATTACAATCTCCATAAACGAATTAAATGCAGGCTCGACTCAACAGATTTTCATGTCCAACAGTAGGCATGTTGATGGACAAGGGTCAAGCATCGCTCCTTGAGCTTCATTCAGTGACATGTGACTCGAGGGTTCTGAAATTATTAACAGCCGGAGTACACTGAGCACCAAATGAAATGTGCCACTTCAAAGGTATAGTGTGAACGACGAGCCATAGACAATATTGAAATTAAACGTCTCAACGCATGTTAAATAACAATCTTACTTGTTGATTCTGTGTTAAGAAAACATTCGGCGTCAGGTGTCGCATTTTTTTGGTATCGCAGTGTATGTGTTAAAACGACCCCTCGCGCATAACCCGGAAAGAATGCGCAAGCAAATATTTGCATAATAAAACGGCGTTAAACATTTCCTTCATATTTTCCTGCGCCCGAAACTGGGACGCCGATACACTTCGGAAACTTTTAATTTATTGCGGCAAGAAAACGAACGGAACGAATGCGAATGAGATTCCTGCTAGTCTTGGTCCTTTGTTCGTTTCTGTCAGATGCCAGGCAGGAGAGCATGCAGGAAGCATGATTGCTTGAGCACGCATATCAGATAGCTAAGCTATTTCTGATCCAGAATTGAAAACTTTTGTATTCTTTCTTGGTAGCTCGCATATTGAATACGACGGAAGGACTTCTTAACCTTTCAGCCTCGCGAACTTTAAAACTCGATCTTTCAATATGTTGATCAGGGAAGTAGGCTTTTTTACTAACTTATATTATTACACAGACACAGTCGCAGGAAAACGGAAAAGCGACTTGAAAGGCTGATGCCTATTTTACTGTATTGGATCGATGCGACGGGACGGAAATAAAGCATTGCGGGCTGGTATTACATACCAAACGGTAGTTGTAACAACAGCGTGACGTTTCAGTTTATACAGGGTGATTTTGAACTTGTGGAATTCCTCTAAACCACGTAGAGTGAGGTACATGACCATTGAAAACGATTTTTCTGAAAAATATTAATCGCCGTATATAAAGTGTATTTTCTAAGCCACATTTTTTTTACATCTGATTTGTCTTACAAATAAATAAAAGAAGAATAAACCAGGTCCCCTAAACGCCACAGCTTTCTTCTTAATAGATTTTTCCTTAATAATAATATTTTATAAGAGAAAACAGAAAAAAAACTGTGGCTTAGAAAATACACTTTATATACGACATCGGTTGACCTTTCAGATTTCTCACACAATTGATCTTATCTTCTTTATCTATTTTAGATTTTTCGAGATTAATTGACGTCTTTGCTAGGCCACATATTTTAATTATCTAAATTAGTAGGAAAACAAAGCAGAAAAAATTGTGAAAATAACCTTATTTCTCACACAGATTTCATAATCTTTGCTAGGCCACATTTTTAAATTATTAGGCAGATTTTGCTAGGCCACATTTTCTAAATCGCGATAATAGGGGGGGATGGCAATCCACCCCTAAAAAGGTAAAGAAATTGCAGAAATTCCACAAAAATCATTCAGAGTTTAGTTAATTGCATTTCTTCAGTATAAATTCCCTCAGGAATTTCTTAACTTAATATTTTATAAGAGAAAACAGAAAAAAAACTGTGGCTTAGAAAATACACTTTATATACGACATCGGTTGACCTTTCAGATTTCTCACACAATTGATCTTATCTTCTTTATCTATTTTAGATTTTTCGAGATTAATTGACGTCTTTGCTAGGCCACATATTTTAATTATCTAAATTAGTAGGAAAACAAAGCAGAAAAAATTGTGAAAATAACCTTATTTCTCACACAGATTTCATAATCTTTGCTAGGCCACATTTTTAAATTATTAGGCAGATTTTGCTAGGCCACATTTTCTAAATCGCGATAATAGGGGGGGATGGCAATCCACCCCTAAAAAGGTAAAGAAATTGCAGAAATTCCACAAAAATCATTCAGAGTTTAGTTAATTGCATTTCTTCAGTATAAATTCCCTCAGGAATTTCTTAACTATTTTCGTCTTTAACTTTATAATAAACATTTGATTTAAGTACTTGAGATACAATAAATATTTCTTTTGTCCAATTAGTTTTTAATTTATTTCGAAATATATCAACATTAAGAGATAATCTAACTCGATCATCAATTTCAAATATTGGTGCTTTATTTGTAATAGGATAATTATAAATAGAAGTTAATAAAAAATTTTCATTATATTTATTTACTTGAGATGGTTTTATTTCTATTGTTCTATGAATTGTGTTGTTATACTTTTTTATTATTGTAGGTAAAGAATTTAACCATTCCCCTGTTTTAAATAATATTGGTTTTATTTTATCACCAAAAGTTCTATTAAATCTCTCTGCAATAGATGCTTTATTTTTTGTACCAATACTATATAATATTATTATGTTATATTTATCTAAAACCATCTCTTTGCAAACTCAGCTATAGATGCCTCTTTCTTTATCACAATGTATATATTTTGGTATTATATTAGTCGTTTTAATAATTGAAATAAAGGCATTTGCTAATTCAATACCTGATTTAGTTTTGATTGGTATAGACCATACGTATTTTGAAAATATATCAATAACATTCATTACACCAATATAACCATTGTTTAATTTTTTTAATATTTTAAAATCACTATCTTTCTTATCATACTCAGTTTTAAATCTGAACTGATAAGATGGATCATCTGCTTTCTTTTCTGATTTAGAAAAAAATTAGAAAAAATATAAATCAACTTGATAAGTGTTAAACCAACTTGAGTAGTTTTCCTAGTTGGATATCTTTTTCTTGCTGGTTTAAATAATTCTTCAATCTCTATATCTTCTGGTGGTTTTGATATATTATTTTTTTCTGATTTACAAATTCTGCATTTTGATATTCGTCTCCATCTTTTTTAGCAATAAACTCTGGTATACCAATACTTTTCGTTTTTATTTTACATTTTCTACAATAATCCATTTATTTCTAGAATATTCTATAATGCCCAAACGGTGAAGTATTTATTTTATTAGTTAAATATCTTTTATCATCATATGCAGATAGACCAATTTTATTTGTTTTAACAGTATATAGTTGTAATTTATTTGATTGAATATTATAAACTTCTTCAATTGTATTTTCACCATCAAATTAACATTTTTTATAGTTTTCAAATTTTATATTTTTTATATTTTATTTTTTAATACCTTTACATACTTTCTTTGCTTTATGATCCGTTCTAAATGAGTACATTTTTGATCTTAATCCTACCCATTCTCTAATTGAAATTCCGAGATATTCATCTTTAAATAAACCTGGTACTTTTTTATTTTTTGAGGCATCCAGTCAATAGTATAATTTGATGTATCAAACCAATCTATATTATTTTCCATATCTTCGTATACATCTTCAGTTTCTATATATACGATTAAAATTAAAACTAAAAGTAAAAATTGGATTAAATTTTACATTACTAATTTATTGAACAGATTTACAACATGAACAATAACAGTAATTGAGGAGTTGTAAAATTAAGGAGTTAAAAATTAAAAGTAAAATATTTTTTTCCTCTAAATGATAAGTTTAAAATACAGGTTTCTTCCATATGGTTATCGCGCTATTTGCAATGGAAAGGCACTATTTGTATTTGAAATATATGAAAAGCTAATTGAAAGTGACGGAGTAATGTGCCCTTCTTGCATATAATGCCTCAAGCGGGTCTTAAATATTGAATTTAAAACTTTTTAATGCAGTAATAAGGTAATATTTATTCATTCACAGATAGAATAGGTAACACAGTAATCTTAAATTGGAACACATGAACTGAAACCAAATTTTTGAGTAAAAAACTAGAATATAAAAAGAAAAAAATTATCAATCCAAGTTCCTGAAACTGAGACACGCTGAAACAACAGTAACAGTAAATAAAAGTTTCTGAAAACTGTTAGAAAGGAACTTTGCGCGCTCACTTGGCGCTTTATACAAAAAGGGAACTGTCATTTGATATTCTATGCAAAAAGGGCACTTTTACTTCTGTCTTTTTTAGCAAACTCCAGCCATCCGGTGTACGATAGCAGAACTATTTCGTCATCAGTACATAAAGAAGGGGTCATTTTAAATAAATAACCATTTTAAGGAAAAAAGGCATTTCCCGGGAAGTGCCCTTTTTGCACCCAAGTCCTCAATTTTAAAATAGAGGTTTCTTCCATATGGTTATCGTGCTGTTAGCAATGGCAAGGCGTTATAGTTAGTTGAAATATATAAAAAGCTAAGAGAAAGTGACTGTGTAATATGCCTTTCTTGCATATAATGCCTAAAGCGGGTCTTAAATGTGGGAATGGAAAACTTTTTAATGCAGTAATAAGGTACTATTTATTCATTCACAGATAGAATAGGTAACAGTAATGTTAAATTGAAACACATAAACTGAAAACAAATTTTTGAGTGAAAAACTAGAATATAAAATGAAAAAAAATGATCAATTCAAGTTAATGAAACTGAGACACGCTGAAACAACAGGTAGATAACAGTAAATCACTAAAAATCAAATGATTAACAATAAGGTTATCAGTAATCCAAATCAGTGGAACTGGAGCCGTTTTATACAAAAAAGGAACTCTCATTTGACATTCTATGCAAAAAGGGCACTTTTAATCCTGTAATTTTTAGCATATTCCAGCTATCTGGTGTACGATAGCAGAACTAAGTCGTCATCAGTACATAAAGAAGTTGTCATTTTAGATAAACAAACATTTTAAAGAAAAATTGCACTTCCCGGGAAGTGCCCTTTTTGCACCCAACTCCTCAATTCTTATTTAGAAGAAAACATAGTTTTACAAATTTCTAGCGTCCGGAAACTTTGGAACGCCATATCTCCGAATGACGTTATTAGAGAAGTGCCATTTTTGCACCCAACTCCTCAATTCTTACACTTTGACTGATCATAGCGTTGTTGATATTGACCAACAATAACTTTTTTTGAAAATGATATATAATTTACAGATGTATTAGGAATTATATTAATATCAGAGTAATTCTCACTACGTTTTAAAATCCATTTCAAAAATAATTTTGAATCATATTTTAGATTATGAATTAAAAGTGCTATAAAATTTGGCAATTTCAGATTTAGATTACAAAAATTACATGCTGCGTCTCTATACGATCCATCCATATGATCGTGATCTAATACTTTATCTTCTGGGCATTGAAATTCATGTCCACAAATGTGACATTTTGTTTCGTTATTGAATTTCTCTTCAACTTCTTTAGTTTTTGCAACTGGAATATTCCTTCGTCGGATCATATAATATTTCTTTCCATAATCAATAAGTGCTTCATTAAACTCTTTCATTAATTCATCTTTACCTTCATTGTTTAAAAGTTTTAAATCTGTTTCGATATTGCCATAAATACTTGATGTATGGAAGCAAAAACTATTTGGGTTATGTTCTTGAATGAGTTCAGATTTTTCAAATATTTTCTTCAACGTACATTCAAAATCTAGTGTTATTGTATAAGGGTGAAGCTGTTCAGCACCGTTAGAATTATATTTTTTTATATTATTTTTCATCTGGCATAATTTCAATTTGTTTACCATTAACACAATTTTCTAGATGTTCATTTAATTTTTTCTCTTTTTCAAAGTATTCATCACATTTCAAACAAAATAGTTTTTTAACAGTCCTTTTATTAACTTGACCTGATAAAAGTAAACTCTTATTTTTAATGAAGGCACAATGATTATAATCAGCTCAAGAAAAATAGTTTTGAAGAGTTAGTGCGCACTTTTTGATACACCCTGTATTACCACTTCATATTACCTCCCAATCTAAATATACAGTGTGGAAATTAAGTAAGAAATAAATTCAGTAACTCCGTTAGTATTTGCGCTAGAAATAAAACTTAAAAAGCATGTGATAGGACTAAGTATAGCGTATCCCAGGAACGTATACAATTTTTTTTTCATTAGTTTTTTTTTTAAGTTATAACGTCATAATAATTTTTTTTAATGGCAACCTATGTTTTTTATTTTACATTTGAATAGAGTTTTTTATTCTGTTTTCAACGTTGTCAAATACTTAATAGATTATGTAAAAAAAAACGGCGCTAAAGTTCAAATTATAACACTTTGAGGACAAACCATAGAAGAAATTAAACAAATAAATATAAACAGCGTTAAATTAAAATAAATTATAATTTATTTTAATTTAACGCTGAAAATAGCTCCGCGTAGACGTAACGGGATGGGCCTCTGAAAAGAGTACGTCACATAAAATAATGTTTTTATAGTATTAAATATTAATTTAAAAATTTGAGTAAATTACGGTGTGTTGTTAACACTTGATGGAATGAGATACCGTTGGAAAAATCGATTTAACTTCATTTTTCAATAAGTTAGGCAATTGTTAATGACCAAAATTTTATGGGACCTCCACTTTCAATGAAGACAACAAAAAATTTTTCACTTCTTGAAGCTTTTCTTATATATGTACTCAAGAAGTTATGTTTTCAAAGTTTTTAAAAATTAATTATTTTGTTTATGATAATTGTGTAAAAATTAAAAATCCAAAAAATGCTGTTTCTATTTAAACGTATTTTATGCTATTCATTCGTCCAATTAATAGTGACGCTTAATAATGGTAGGTAATTTTTTTTTACATTATTTGTTTGTAAACTGTATTTAAAAAAAAACATTTTGTTATCCCGAGGAATAAGGATTTATAAAAAAAGTATACAGGTTTAGTCAAATGTATGGAATAGGTGGTTTATCTCCGTAAATATGAATTTTATGACAAAATGTCTTTGATAAAAGTTTCTTTACTAATTATTCTCTATTTCTTAACTTGCTCGTTGTTTTTATATGTCAACGCATTTCCATGGAAACGTAACTGATTTTTGTTTTTTGAATGGCTACCTAGTAATTTTTTTGCAGATTTTTGTTTCTCTTTTTTTTATTGAAATGACCTGGTGTTTTTTTTGTGTGGTTTGATAACAAAATTTTAGAGAAAATGGCCATAATACTTTATTCAATCAAATAATCTTTAACTTAAATTAAATGTTGAAACTGAAGGCCCCCTGCAGCTTAACAGTAACCTAATCTGTCATAAAAATTACGTAACGAATTTTGCAGCCAGTTAGGTTGTATTTCTGCGATTCCATGTCTGATTTTGACTTCTAGATCTTCCAAATTTTGGGTTTTTTCTTTAGTTTTTAAATGGCCCCAGAGGGAAAAATCTAAGGGGTTTAAATCGGGGGACCTAGCAGGCCATTCAATAGGCCCCCGACGTCCTATTCAATAACCTGGAAAAATGTTATCCAGAAATAGGCAAACATCAACCCCATAATGGGGTGGAGTGCCGTTTTGCTGAAACCAAATATCTCGGTTTGGCATTCTTTGACGATCTGTATCCGGAAATAATTGTACAATATCGAGTACAGGATGAACGTTGTTAAATAAATGACAAACATCTTGGTGTAAACGTTGTGGATCTCCATAACCAACCATCATGAGGATTTCAATTCTTTCAGTTTCACTAAGTTAGACCATGTTTACAAATTAATTATTGAAATTATTGAAAGGAACTTCACATTGACATGAAAAATACCATTAAAAAAACAGAGGCCACCATAATTCTTTGTAGAATTATCATCACATGAATAAAAAGCATCACTAAAAATTCGAGAATCTGATTTGATATCAATTTTGTCGTTTATTAGAAATTATGATTTTAGGAGCATATTAAAAAAATACCAGGTCATTTCAAATAAAAAAAGAGAAACAAAAATCAGCAAAAAAATTACTAGGTTGCCATTCAAAAAACAAAAATTAGTTACGTTTTCATGGAAATGCGTTGACATATAAAAACAAAAAGCAGACTAAGAAATAGAGAATAATTAGTAAAACAACTTTTATTAAAGACATTTTGTAATAAAATTCATATTTACGGAGATAAACCGCCTATTCCATACTTTTGACTAAAACTGTATATTAAAATTTAAATATATCTAAATCGAACTCCACAGACTTTAATAAGTGTAAAATTACAAATGGAACATGTTTCGGCAAAACACTACTGCCATCATCAGCCCTTAAAGAATATAAAAAAATTATGACGTTGACGTAATTTTAAATTTTTTTATATTCCTTAAGGGCTGATCATGGCAGTAGTGTTCTGCCGAAACATGTTCCATTTGTAATTTTACACTTATTAAAGTTTGTGGAGTTCGACTTATATTTTAATTTTAATTTAAATTTACTCCACTTGGATTTATCGACATTCTTCTGGTTTAAAAAAATACATATTTTCAGCGTTGAATTAAAATTATTAATAATGGAGATATCACTTATAGTTTTTGTGTGACAGGGATTATTTTTCGCAGGTTTCCAACTTCTTGACTAGACTATATAAATTGTAAGGTGGTTATAGAAATATCATGTCCAGAAATTTTCAAATTTCTGATTTTTTTTTAATTTGGGAGTTTCCGAACTTTGAAATGTTCTAACAACTTTTTGGAATAGAATATAGAGGCCGGATTTGGAACTTTAATCTTAGAATGTCGGAATGTATATTTTCGTATCCCAGTATTGTGAGGTCATTTTAAATTTCGCCATCACAGAATCGTAGAATATCGAAATCAGGAAGTGGAAATTCAAAGTTTCTCAAATCTTTTTTGAAACAGATGGGAAGTTCGAAAGCCCGGTTTAAAATTTTAAACTTTTATCGACTTGAATAACTTTTTTTTTGGGGTAATCTAAAAATTCCAAGATCTTTAGGAATTGGAAGATACTGGGAACACGAGAAACATGGTGAACCCAGAGAACAGTGAGCTTTGAAACCTCGTATAGCTTGAGAAACATATATTGAGAATTGGGGGAATTTGACGATCTGACGAACTTGAGAAACTGAGAACTTGAGAGAAAAGACACTTTACTTGAGCAGTGGAGGAACACGATGGCCTGAGGACTTGAGAATTGAGAAAACTTAATTTGAAAAATCGGAAAACCCGAGTTCCCAAACAACCTGATATCAGAGAACACTTGAGATTTTAGGAAAGTTGAGAATTTGAGTAATCTAAAAATTCCAAGATCTTTAGGAATTGGAAGATACTGAGAGCACCAGGAACATGAAGAACCCAGACAACAGTGAGCTTTTACACCTTGTATAGCTTGAGAAACATAGATTGAGAATTGGGGGAATCTGACGAACTTGAGAATCTGAGAACTCGAGAAAAAAGACACTTAACTTGAGAAGTGGAGGAACACGATGGCTTTAGGACTTGAGAACTGAGGAAACTTAATTTGAGAAATGGCAAAACCCGAGAACCCAAAAAACCTGATATCAGACAACACTTGAGATTTTAGGGAAGTTGAGAATATGAGTAATCTAACAATTCCAAGATCTTTAGGAATTGGAATATACTGAGAGCACGAGGAACATGGTGAACCCAGAGAACAGTGAGCGTTGAAACCTTGTATAGCTTGAGAAACATCGATTGAGAATTGGGGGAATCTGACGAACTTGAGAAATTGAGAACTTGAGAAAAAAGACACTTAACTTGAGAAGTGGAGGAACACGATGGCTTGAGGACTTGAAAAATTCCAAGATCTTTAGGAATTGGAAGATACTGGGAACACGAGAAACATGGTGAACCCAGAGAACAGTGAGCTTTGAAACCTCGTATAGCTTGAGAAACATAGATTGAGAATTGGGGGAATTTGACGATCTGACGAACTTGAGAAACTGAGAACTTGAGAGAAAAGACACTTTACTTGAGCAGTGGAGGAACACGATGGCCTGAGGACTTGAGAATTGAGAAAACTTAATTTGAAAAATCGGAAAACCCGAGTTCCCAAACAACCTGATATCAGAGAACACTTGAGATTTTAGGAAAGTTGAGAATTTGAGTAATCTAAAAATTCCAAGATCTTTAGGAATTGGAAGATACTGAGAGCACCAGGAACATGAAGAACCCAGACAACAGTGAGCTTTTACACCTTGTATAGCTTGAGAAACATAGATTGAGAATTGGGGGAATCTGACGAACTTGAGAATCTGAGAACTCGAGAAAAAAGACACTTAACTTGAGAAGTGGAGGAACACGATGGCTTTAGGACTTGAGAACTGAGGAAACTTAATTTGAGAAATGGCAAAACCCGAGAACCCAAAAAACCTGATATCAGACAACACTTGAGATTTTAGGGAAGTTGAGAATATGAGTAATCTAACAATTCCAAGATCTTTAGGAATTGGAATATACTGAGAGCACGAGGAACATGGTGAACCCAGAGAACAGTGAGTGTTGAAACCTTGTATAGCTTGAGAAACATAGATTGAGAATTGGGGGAATCTGACGAACTTGAGAAATTGAGAACTTGAGAAAAAAGACACTTAACTTGAGAAGTGGAGGAACACGATGGCTTGAGGACTTGAAAACTGAGAAAACTTAATTTGAGAAATGGCAAAACCCGAGAACCTACACAACCTGTTATCAGAGAGCACTTGAGATTTTAGGGAAGTTGAGAATTTGAGTAATCTAAAAATTCTAAGATCTTTAGGAATTGAAAGATACTGAGAGCACGAGGAACAAGGTGAACCCAGAGAACAGTGAGCTTTGAAACCTTGTATAGCTTGAGAAACATAAATTGAGAATTGGGGGAATCTGACGATCTGACGAACATGAGAAACTGAGAACTTGAGAAAAAAGACACTTAACTTGAGAAGTCTAGGAACACGACGGCTTGAGGACTTGATAAATAAGGAAACTTAATTTGAGAAATGGCAAAACCCGAGAACCTAAACAACCTGATATCAGAAATTACTTGAGATTTTAGGGAAGTTGAGAATTTGAGTAATCTAAAAATTCCAACATCTTTAGGAATTGGAAGATACTGAGAGCACGAGGAACATGGTGAACCCAAAGAACAGTGAGCTTTGAGACCTTGTATAGCTTGAGAAACATAGATTGAGAATTGGGGGAATCTGGCGATCTGACGAACTTGAGAAAAAAGACACTTAACTTGAGAAGTGGAGGAACACGATGGCTTGAGGACTTGAGAACTGAGGAAACTTAATTTGAGAAATGGCAAAACCCGAGAACCTAAACAACCTGATATCAGAGAACACTTGAGATTTTAGGGAAGTTGAGAATTCGAGTAATCTAAAAATTCCAAGATCTTTAGGAATTGGAAGATGCTGAGAGCACGAGGAACATGGCGAACCCAGAGAATAGTGAGCTTTGAAACCTTGTATAGCTTGAGAAACATAAATTGAGAATTGGGGGAATCTGACGATCTGACGAACTTGAGAAACTGAGAACTTGAGAAAAAAGACACTTAACTTGAGAAGTCTAGGAACACGACGGCTTGAGGACTTGATAAATAAGGAAACTTAATTTGAGAAATGGCAAAACCCGAGAACCTAAACAACCTTATATCAGAAATTACTTGAGATTTTAGGGAAGTTGAGAATTTGAGTAATCTAAAAATTCCAACATCTTTAGGAATTGGAAGATACTGAGAGCACGAGGAACATGGTGAACCCAAAGAACAGTGAGCTTTGAGAACTTGTATAGCTTGAGAAACATAGATTGAGAATTGGGGGAATCTGACGAACTTGAGAAACTGAGAACTTGAGAAAGAGACACTTAACTTGGGAAGTGGAGGAACACGATGTCTAGAGGACTTGAGAACTGAGGAAACTTAATTTGTGAAATGGCAAAACCCGAGAACCTAAACAACCTGATATCAGAGAACACTTGAGATTTTAGGGAAGTTGAGAATTTGAGTAATTTAAAAATTCCAAGATCTTTAGGAATTGGTAGATGCTGAGAGGGCGAGGAACATGGTGAACCCAGAGAACAGTAAGCGTTGAAACCTTGTATAGCTTGAGAAACATAGATTGAGAATTGGGGGAATCTGACGATCTGACGAACTTGAGAAAAAAGACACCTAACTTGAGAAGTGGAGGAACACGTTGGCTTGAGGACTTGAGAACTGAGGAAACGTAATTTGAGAAATGGCAAAACCCGAGAACCTAAACAACCTGATATCAGAGAACACTTGAGATTTTAGGGAAGTTGAGAATTTGAGTAATCTAAAAATTCCAAGATCTTTAGGAATTGGAAGATGCTGAGAGCACGAGGAACATGGCGAACCCAGATAATAGTGAGCTTTGAAACCTTTTGAGCGAATCTGACGATCTGACGAACGTGAGAAACTGAGAACTTGAGAAAAAAGACACTTAACTTGAGAAGTGGAGGAACACGATGGCTTGAGGACTTGAGAACTGAGGAAACTTTATTTGAGAAATGGCAAAACCCGAGAACCTAAACAACCTGATATCAGAGAACACTTGAGATTTTAGGGAAGTTGAGAATTTGAGTAGTCTAAAAATTCCAAAATCTTTAAGAATTGGAAGATACTGAGAGCACGAGGAACATGGCGAAACCAGAGAACAGTGAGCTTTGAAACCTTGTATAGCTTGAGAATCATAGATTGAGAATCGGGGGAATCTGACGAACTTGAGAAACTGAGAACTTGAGAAAAAAGACACTTAACTTGAAAAGTGGGGGAACACGATGGCTTGAGGATTTGAGAACTGAGGAAACTTAATTTGAGAAATGGCAAAACCCGAGAAACTAAACAACCTGATATCAGAGAACACTTGAGATTTTAGGGAAGTTGAGAATTTGAGTAGTCTAAAAATTCCAAAATCTTTAAGAATTGGAAGATACTGAGAGCACGAGGAACATGGCGAAACCAGAGAACAGTGAGCTTTGAAACCTTGTATAGCTTGAGAATCATAGATTGAGAATCGGGGGAATCTGACGAACTTGAGAAACTGAGAACTTGAGAAAAAAGACACTTAACTTGAAAAGTGGGGGAACACGATGGCTTGAGGATTTGAGAACTGAGGAAACTTAATTTGAGAAATGGCAAAACCCGAGAACCCAAACAACCTGATGTCAGAGAACACTTGAGATTTTAGGGAAGTTGAGAATTTGAGTAATCTAAAAATTCCAAGATCTTTAGGAATTGGAAGATACTGAGAGCACGAGGAACATGGTGAACCCAAAAAACAGTGAGCTTTGAGACCTTGTATAGCTTGAGAAACATAGATTGAGAATTGGGGGAATCTGGCGATCTGACGAACTTGAGAAAAAAGACACTTAACTTGAGAAGTGGAGGAACACGATGGCTTGAGAACTTGAGAACTGAGGAAACCTTATTTGAGAAATGGCAAAACCCGAGAACCTAAACAACCTGATATCAGAGAACACTTGAGATTTTAGGGAAGTTGAGAATTTGAGTAATCTAAAAATTCCAAGATCTTTAGGAATTGGTAGATGCTGAGAGGGCGAGGAACATGGTGAACTCAGAGAACAGTAAGCGTTGAAACCTTGTATAGCTTGAGAAACATAGATTGAGAATTGGGGGAATCTGACGATCTGACGAACTTGAGAAACTGAGAACTTGAGAAAAAAGACACTTAACTTGAGAAGTGGACGAACACGATCTCTTGAGGACTTGAGAACTGAGGAAACTTAATTTGAGAAATGGCAAAACCCGAGAACCTAAACAACCTGATATCAGAGAACACTTGAGATGTTAGGGAAGTTGAGAATTTGAGTAATCTTAAAAATTCCAAGATCTTTAGGAATTGGAAGATACTGACAGCACGAGGAACATGGTGAACCCAGAGAACAGTACGCTTTGAAACCTTGTATAGCTTGAGAAACATAGATTGAGAATTGGGGGAATCTGACGATCTGAAGAACTTGAGAAAAAAGACACTTAACTTGAGAAGTGGAGGAACACGATGGCTTGAGGACTTGAGAACTGAGGAAACTCAATTTGAGAAATGGCAAAACCCGAGAAACTAATCAACCTGATATCAGAGAACATTTGAGATTTTAGGGAAGTTGAGAATTTGAGTAATCTAAAAATTCCAACATCTTTAGGAATTGGAAGATACTGAGAGCACGAGGAACATGGTGAACCCAGAGAACAGTGAGCTTTGAGACCTTGTATAGCTTGAGAAACATAGATTGAGAATTGGGGGAATCTGACGATCTGACGAACTTGAGAAAAAAGACACCTAACTTGAGAAGTGGAGGAACACGATGGCTTGAGGACTTGAGAACTGAGGAAACGTAATTTGAGAAATGGCAAAACCCGAGAACCTAAACAACCTGATATCAGAGAACACTTGAGATTTTAGGGAAGTTGAGAATTTGAGTAATCTAAAAATTCCAAGATCTTTAGGAATTGGAAGATGCTGAGAGCACGAGGAACATGGCGAACCCAGATAATAGTGAGCTTTGAAACCTTTTGAGCGAATCTGACGATCTGACGAACGTGAGAAACTGAGAACTTGAGAAAAAAGACACTTAACTTGAGAAGTGGAGGAACACGATGGCTTGAGGACTTGAGAACTGAGGAAACTTTATTTGAGAAATGGCAAAACCCGAGAACCTAAACAACCTGATATCAGAGAACACTTGAGATTTTAGGGAAGTTGAGAATTTGAGTAGTCTAAAAATTCCAAAATCTTTAAGAATTGGAAGATACTGAGAGCACGAGGAACATGGCGAAACCAGAGAACAGTGAGCTTTGAAACCTTGTATAGCTTGAGAATCATAGATTGAGAATCGGGGGAATCTGACGAACTTGAGAAACTGAGAACTTGAGAAAAAAGACACTTAACTTGAAAAGTGGGGGAACACGATGGCTTGAGGATTTGAGAACTGAGGAAACTTAATTTGAGAAATGGCAAAACCCGAGAAACTAAACAACCTGATATCAGAGAACACTTGAGATTTTAGGGAAGTTGAGAATTTGAGTAGTCTAAAAATTCCAAAATCTTTAAGAATTGGAAGATACTGAGAGCACGAGGAACATGGCGAAACCAGAGAACAGTGAGCTTTGAAACCTTGTATAGCTTGAGAATCATAGATTGAGAATCGGGGGAATCTGACGAACTTGAGAAACTGAGAACTTGAGAAAAAAGACACTTAACTTGAAAAGTGGGGGAACACGATGGCTTGAGGATTTGAGAACTGAGGAAACTTAATTTGAGAAATGGCAAAACCCGAGAAACTAAACAACCTGATATCAGAGAACACTTGAGATTTTAGGGAAGTTGAGAATTTGAGTAGTCTAAAAATTCCAAAATCTTTAAGAATTGGAAGATACTGAGAGCACGAGGAACATGGCGAAACCAGAGAACAGTGAGCTTTGAAACCTTGTATAGCTTGAGAATCATAGATTGAGAATCGGGGGAATCTGACGAACTTGAGAAACTGAGAACTTGAGAAAAAAGACACTTAACTTGAAAAGTGGGGGAACACGATGGCTTGAGGATTTGAGAACTGAGGAAACTTAATTTGAGAAATGGCAAAACCCGAGAACCCAAACAACCTGATGTCAGAGAACACTTGAGATTTTAGGGAAGTTGAGAATTTGAGTAATCTAAAAATTCCAAGATCTTTAGGAATTGGAAGATACTGAGAGCACGAGGAACATGGTGAACCCAAAAAACAGTGAGCTTTGAGACCTTGTATAGCTTGAGAAACATAGATTGAGAATTGGGGGAATCTGGCGATCTGACGAACTTGAGAAAAAAGACACTTAACTTGAGAAGTGGAGGAACACGATGGCTTGAGAACTTGAGAACTGAGGAAACCTTATTTGAGAAATGGCAAAACCCGAGAACCTAAACAACCTGATATCAGAGAACACTTGAGATTTTAGGGAAGTTGAGAATTTGAGTAATCTAAAAATTCCAAGATCTTTAGGAATTGGTAGATGCTGAGAGGGCGAGGAACATGGTGAACTCAGAGAACAGTAAGCGTTGAAACCTTGTATAGCTTGAGAAACATAGATTGAGAATTGGGGGAATCTGACGATCTGACGAACTTGAGAAACTGAGAACTTGAGAAAAAAGACACTTAACTTGAGAAGTGGACGAACACGATCTCTTGAGGACTTGAGAACTGAGGAAACTTAATTTGAGAAATGGCAAAACCCGAGAACCTAAACAACCTGATATCAGAGAACACTTGAGATGTTAGGGAAGTTGAGAATTTGAGTAATCTTAAAAATTCCAAGATCTTTAGGAATTGGAAGATACTGACAGCACGAGGAACATGGTGAACCCAGAGAACAGTACGCTTTGAAACCTTGTATAGCTTGAGAAACATAGATTGAGAATTGGGGGAATCTGACGATCTGAAGAACTTGAGAAAAAAGACACTTAACTTGAGAAGTGGAGGAACACGATGGCTTGAGGACTTGAGAACTGAGGAAACTCAATTTGAGAAATGGCAAAACCCGAGAAACTAATCAACCTGATATCAGAGAACATTTGAGATTTTAGGGAAGTTGAGAATTTGAGTAATCTAAAAATTCCAACATCTTTAGGAATTGGAAGATACTGAGAGCACGAGGAACATGGTGAACCCAGAGAACAGTGAGCTTTGAGACCTTGTATAGCTTGAGAAACATAGATTGAGAATTGGGGGAATCTGACGATCTGACGAACTTGAGAAAAAAGACACTTAACTTGAGAAGTGGAGGAACACGATGGCTTGAGGACTTGAGAACTGAGAAAACTTAATTTGAAAAACGGCAAAACCTCAGAACCTAAACAACCTGATATCAGAGAACACTTGAGATTTTAGAGAAGTTGAGAATTTGAGTAATCTAAAAATTCCAAGATCTTTAGAAGTTGGAAGATACTGAGAGCACGAGGAACATGGTGAACCCAAAGAACAGTGAGCTTTGAAACCTTGTATAGCTTGAGAAACAGACTGAGAATTGGGGGAATCTTACGATCTGACGAACTTGAGAAAAAAGACACTTAACTTGAGAAGTGGAGGAACACGATGGCTTGAGGACTTGAAAACTGAGGAAACTTAATTTGAGAAATGGCAAAACCCGAGAACCCAAACAACCTGATGTCAGAGAACACTTGAGATTTTAGGGAAGTTGAGAATTTGAGTAATCTATTTGAGTTCAAGTTTTAGGATGTTGGATTATAGAATTTTGATTTAAATTTTGGAATGTGGAAGTGTTGGAAGATTAGAAAGAAATTTGAAGATTTTCAGTATCAATGTTGAAAGTCGTTTTTGAGTGTCAAATGTAAAATAAATGAAAATATGTTATTTAGAATTTTGTATTAGAAATGATGATGATAGAGAACCCCCAACAATGAATAAAATTGAATATAATAGGGATAATTTGTGATAAATTAATGTAGAAAATAAAATCAGAAAAAATAAACTCTACATACAAATTACCAGAGTAAAAAATATAAAGTACAATTCGCAGGTACGCAGGAAGTACGTGTGACAAAGTAGCTATTGGAAGAGATAAATTTAAGATGCAAAAGCTGAAAATTTTACTCTCAAACATTATTTGGAAGATGGCCATTTCGACTCCAAGTTTCGTAACGTTGCAGGGTTAAATTAATTGATCGCAATTAGGGAAAGTTGACTATGAGGTTTTATGATAGGAAGTTCGTACGAGACATGAAACTTTGTGAAGCACAATTATCCCGGTATTAAATCAACAGTTTTATTGTCCTTCGAGACGGTATTATGTTTTTGCTGGGCGAACGAGTGCTTTCGTTCCATTAGTGAGAATTGGAAACTGAATAGTACAAACATCTGTGCTTTATTAATTGGCGTAATTTATTGAAAAGATTACAGCCAGTTAGAGATCCGGTTTACATTACGGAAATATGACAAATTGTCGGATGATAAAATCGGCGTGTCATTTTAATATTTCACACAAAGATAAATATTGCAATATTGCCATCGACATAAAAGGAAGAGTTGCTGACGTTCGGCTTTTGTGTCAGTGAGATGAAATAGATGTCCAATATATCGCTTTTCTGAATTTTTTGTTCCATACGTTATTTTTTTATTTGCTACAAAATTAAACTTCACCAAGGTTTGTGTATTCTTGACTTAAAATTTATTAAATTATAATAATTAATAATGTAACTATAACTATGTATCTGCATCATGTTCGCAGTCGTCTAAATAATAGTGTTTATAACTCGTTCAAAAGTGGAAATATCATTGGTCGTGTCATTTTCCCTACTCAGCATCGCCTCCTTCGTGAAAGTTTACACTCGCATGATAATATGTTGCACTTTCGACACTACAACTTTACGTGTTCAGCGAATATGCTATTGATACAATTTTTTTAAACTAAATGATATAAAGCAATATCCCAATTACTCTTCCAGTGGGTTCCTTTGAAATAAATTCTAGACCCGATTAAAAACAAGCTCTTTTTCACGTAATCACGAACCGGTATTTTCAATGGAATCGCTGGGAAAAATTTTAAATCCTGTAAATAATTGAAGAGTTCAATCAAGGCGCGTGGAACGAATTCGGGCCTGCCGCCATCCTCGTTATTTATTAAAGGAAACTGCGCCATTTAGAGCTAACCGCACTACTTATTCCAAACTAGAATATAATTTCCCATTGGAATGAAAAATGTCTGGTAGCGGGGGCCCCGGTTCGATTCGGAGTTTCAGTAAATAATGCCACATCCCGCGCTCGCTTCTTGTTATCCTACGCGCAAGGATGATTAATGGGAGAGGTGATGAACGTGTAGAACGCGGTTTGTCATATGCGAACGCTCTCGTAGGATCATTAAAATTCAGAGGTGCAGAAAAGGTGAACACCTACGGGGATTAATTAAGCCGCATCTGAAAGGAAGGCGGAAATAGGTGAAGCTGATTGCGGGGAATTTGTACACCTAGCATTAAATAATTACCTTCAATTTTCAAAATTTACTGGAAATTTCTTCGTGAACTTCACGTATTGGATCCGTGCTCTAATTGTATGCCCCGCGCTATTCCCCCATAAATAATGCAGGAGCCGCCGCTTTTCCGTAATTATCCCGCAGGTCTTCTCGGGTGACCACAACGCGTTGTTCATTCATTAATGCAATTACTTTAGGTCTTAAAGAAACTTCATCCGAGAGAGATCTTGGTCTCAAACAAGCTCTTAATTAGTTCGGATGGTCTGAACCAACGTGTCGGCTGCAGAACACACGAGCAAGGAATTCGGGTCAGGTTGAAACCGAATAGCAACTTTTAGTCCAATCTTAATTCGAATTCAATTCCACTCATTTTCTCGCATTCTACATCGATCTCGTTGTGTTTACGTAAACGATTGGAAAGACTACACAAAGAAAGCTTCTGAAAGGGAAGGGGAGCCTGAAAGGAAAATCTGAGCTTTTATGTACAACAACTATAGTTGTGTTGTGATTGATTGTCTATTATCCAGAATGTGAGTAGTAAATATTGGCAGACGTGAGACGTTGCAGTGGCCAACAATAAAAAAATTGAGTAATTCGGATTTGGACTGTGTTACGTCTTACAATTTGAAATTAAAAGCAAAAATTTTCAGTTCCTAATTTCAGATCTTATTTTTCGTTTAGTTTCATAGTTACCAGTTAGTCTTCGATTTCCACTTTATTAGATCATTATATGGCTGTTTATTACTTGGATAGGCCCATTGGAATATTTCCCTGAGCGACATACCTTTAGTGTAGGCCGTTACCATTTCAATTTTCTCAAAATCTTGCAAAATAAAGCAATAATTTGAAAAACGTCAAAATAGCTCACCACCTAAATAATACTGACAAAAATCCATAAACAATTTAATTTTTTTAAACACTGCCTTTCGTTTTAAAGGCATAACTTTTAGTGAGATTGGCAGAAGAAGTTTTAAATTATATTGTGTAAAAATTGTAATTCCAAATTTTCATACCAAAAAAATTTAACATTCCCATGACCAGTGATAAAAAAACGCACTGTATTGATTTCGGTGGTTTGAAATTTTATTTCATTTCAGGACTTCTATGTATATTTATTTCACTCGATTTTCTAGTGAAGGACGATCACTAGTAGTTATTAAATGTTAAATGATGACATACCTCGTTTTTATCTGGACGAAGCGATCTCTGAAAAATATTTTGTTCAGATTTTATAGGTCAAAATAAATGCATTAACAGCTTTTAATTTAATTTTAGTGGATAATAGAATGTGAAAGGAAAAACTAGCATAGCAAAGTGATTTTGCATAATGTCAATGACATTGACTTCAAATTTTTGTTCCGTAGATAATAGAATCAAATATCACTAAACAGTTTTCGTTTTTGACAGTTTTTATAATTAAAATTAGATAATTATGCTTATATAAATAAATTGAAGAAACGTGGACAAACTGAACTGAATTTATCCGAGGTCTTGTGCTATTACTGTTGAAAATAATATCATACCAGCTACCGAATAATTAGTGCCAATGAATCATGAATGGACGTTGATAGATACTTGATAAAATCTACTACTACACTTATATACACCGAGGAATCAATTTTCCATACATTTTTGATGCCTTTTTTGTGGAAACGGTCTCACTAGAACGCTGTGATCAGAAATGTAACCGTAGAGTAGTCCGCAATTTTTATACAAGTTTTATAAACAAAAAAAAGTTGAAGTCGATTTATTTCCAAGAGCGATAACTCGCACACAACGTCAATGTAAAAGTTGGGTCGCTCGAGGGCGCATTTATTATTATGGCGTTGCACAGATAAATGCCCCAATTATACAAATTATCATTGACTGGAGGGTTGTAATTGCTCCAATCGTGTTTGTTTCGAGGCAGTGTGGTCCCAAACGCGCATTCAAAATGTGTTGTGTCTTTTTTTCTCTAGGAACAAAATAAAAAAGTCAAAGTTTTAAATCTTAATTGGCATAATTGTAAAATATCAGTTTTTAGAATTTTTTCCTAAGTTCCGAAAAAAAAAATCAAATAAAAAACATGTAGAAGAGCACCAGAACGTTGTGTAGGTCGGGGCATAACGGTGTATCATCAAACCTAGCGAGAGAAACTGACAAGTTGCAGAAACTTAATACGTGGTTATCGGAAAGTAAGTTTATAAGGTCACCAAACAAAGTAAAATCATTCAAATCAATAATTTTAAATCTGTTTTTCGGGTCATTTTACATTAGATATTATGTTCAAAAAATTGTTGTACAGAATTTGTTGTGTGTGAACTTCTTCCTGTTCTATCGCCCGTGATAACATACTGCTCATCAAATCTTATATTAAGAAAGGGTGGAAAATGGTGGATGCGTCGCTTAAAAAGAAATTGTAAGAAATTCAGCCTGTCTTTGAGGGTGTATTCTGTCAAATTTTTTTCATCATTACAATCTCACATATGAACAGAAAAAGACAGTCGGAAGTCTATAGAGAAAGATTGAAGAAAGGGTGAAAAATGGTGGATGCGCCACCTGAAAAAAAAATAAAAATTCAGCATCTTTTTGAGGGTGCAATGTGTCATATTATGGCATTTTTTCATCATTACAATCCCACATTTGAACAGAAAAAGACACCCGGGAGTCTATAAAAGAATATTTAAGAAAGGGTAAAAAAATGGTGGATGCGTCGCTTAAAAGAAAATTGTAAAAAATTCAGCCTGGCTTTGAGGGTGTACTCTGTGAAATTTGGCCATTTTTTTCATCTATACAATCCCACATTTGATCAGAAAAAGACGAAGCCTGTAGAGGAAGATTGAAGGAAGGGTAAAAAATGGTAGATGCGCCACTTGAAAAAAAAATTGTAAAAATTTAGCCTTTCTTTGAGGGCTGAAATTTGTCGAATTTGGGAATTGTTTTCGTCATTCCAATGTCAAATTTGAACAGATATAGACACCCGAAAGTCTATGGGGGAATATTTAAGAAAATGTGAAAAATGGTGGATGCGTCGCTTAAAAAATATTGTAAAAAATTGAGTCTGCCTTTGAGGGCTGAATTTTGTCGAATTTGGGCATTGTTTTCGTCATTGCAATGTCACATTTGAACAGATGTACACACCTGGAAGTCTATAGGGCAATATTTAAGAAAAGATAAAAAATGGTGGATGCGCCACTTGAAAAAAAAATTGAGCCTTTCTTTGAGGGCTGAAATTTGTCAAATTTGGGCATTGTTTTCGTCATTGCAATGTCACATCTGAGCACATATAGACACCTGAAAGTCAATAGGAAAAATTTAAAAAACAGATGAAAAATGGTGGATGCGCTACTTGGAAAAAAAAAATTAAAAATTGAGCCTTTTTTTGAGGGTTGTAATTTGTCAAATTTGGGCATTGTTTTCGTCATTGCAATGTTTCATTTAGACAGATATAGACACCTGAAAGTCTATAAGGAAATATTTAAGAAAAGATAAAAAATGGTGAATGCGCCACTTGAAAAAAAAAAAAAAAATTCAGCCTTTCTTTGTGGGCTGAAATTTGTCGAATTTGGGAATTGTTTTCGTCATTCCAATGTCAAATTTGAACAGATATAGACACCTGGAAGTCAATAGGGGAATATTTAAAAAAGGATGAAAAATGGTGTATGCGCCACTTGAGAAAAAAAAAAGTGAGCCTTTCTTTGAGGGCTAAAATTTGTCAAATTTGGGCACTGTTTTTGTCATTGCAATGTCACATCTGAGCACATATAGACCCCTGAAAGTCAATAGGAAAATATTTAAAAAAAGATACAAAATGGTGGATGCGCCACTTGGAAAAAAAATATTAAAAAATTGAGCCTTTTTTTGAGGGCTGTAATTTGTCAAATTTGGGCATTGTTTTCGTCATTGCAATGCCTCATTTGGACAGATATAGACACCTGAAAGTCTATAAGGAAATATTTAAGAAAAGATAAAAAATGGTGAATGCGTCACTCGAAAAAAAAAATAAAAAAATTGAGCCTTTCTTTGAGGGTTGTAATTTGTCAAATTTGGGCATTGTTTTCGTCATTGCAATGTCACATTTGAACAGATATAGACACCTGGAAGTCCATAAGGAAATATTTAAGAAAATGTGAAAAATGGTGGATGCGTCGCTTAAAAAATATTCTAAAAAATTGAGCCTTTTTTTGAGTGCTGAAATTTGTCAAATTTGGGCATTGTTTTCGTCATTGCAATGTCACATTTGAGCAGATATAGACACCTGGAAGTAAATAGGGGAATATTTAAAAAAGGTTGAAAAATGGTGGATGCGCCACTTGGAAAAAAAAATGAGAAAATTGAGCCTTTCTTTGAGGGTTGTAATTTGTCAAGTTGGGGATTGTTTTCGTCATTGCAATGTCACATTTGAACAGATGTAGACAGCTGAAAGTCTATAAGGAAATATTTAGGAAAAGATAAAAAATGGTGGATGCGCCACTCGAAAAAAAAAATGAGCTTTTCTTTGAGGGTTGTAATTTGTCAAATTTGGGCATTGTTTTCGTCATTGCAATGTCACATTTGAACAGATATAGACACCTGGAAGTCTATAAGGAAATATTTAAGAAAAGATAAAAAATGGTGGATGCGCCACTCGAAAAAAAAAATAAAAAAATAGAGCCTTTCTTTGAGGGTTGTAATTTGTCAAATTTGGGCATTGTTTTCGTCATTGCAATGTCACATTTGAACAGATATAGACACCTGGAAGTCCATAAGGAAATATTTAAGAAAATGTGAAAAATGGTGGATGCGTCGCTTAAAAAATATACTAAAAAATTGAGCCTTTTTTTTGAGGGCTGAAATTTGTCAAATTTGGGCATTGTTTTCGTCATTACAATGTAACATTTGAGCAGATATAGACACCTGGAAGTAAATAGGGGAATATTTAAAAAAGGTTGAAAAATGGTGGATGCGCCACTTGGAAAAAAAAAATTAAAAAATTGAGCCTTTCTTTGAGGGTTGTGATTTGTCAAATTGGGGATTGTTTTCGTCATTGCAATGTCACATTTGGACAGATATAGACACCTGAAAGTCTATAAGGAAATATTTAAGAAAAGATAAAAAATGGTGGATGCGCCACTCGAAAAAAAAATAAAAAAATTGAGCCTTTCTTTGAGGGTTGTAATTTGTCAAATTTGGGCATTGTTTTCGTCATTGCAATGTCACATTTGAACAGATATAGACACCTGGAAGTTCATAAGGAAATATTTAAGAAAATGTGAAAAATGGTGGATGCGTCGCTTAAAAAATATTCTAAAAAATTGAGCCTTTTTTTGAGGGCTGAAATTTGTCAAATTTGGGCATTGTTTTCGTCATTGCAATGTCACATTTGAGCAGATATAGACACCTGGAAGTAAATAGGGGAATATTTAAAAAAGGTTGAAAAATGGTGGATGCGCCACTTGGAAAAAAAAAATGAAAAAATTGATCCTTTCTTTGAGGGTTGTAATTTGTCAAATTGGGGATTGTTTTCGTCATTGCAATGTCACATTTGAACAGATGTAGACAGCTGAAAGTCTATAAGGAAATATTTAAGAAAAGATAAAAAATGGTGGATGCGCCACTCGAAAAAAAAAAAAAAAAAGCTTTTCTTTGAGGGTTGTAATTTGTCAAATTTGGGCATTGTTTTCGTCATTGCAATGTCACATTTGAACAGATATAGACACCTGGAAGTCTACAAGGAAATATTTAAGAAAAGATAAAAAATGATGGATGCGCCACTCGAAAAAAATATTAAGCCTTTTTTTGAGGGCTGAAATTTGTCAAATTTGGGCATTGTTTTCGTCATTGCAATGTCACATTTGAGCAGATATAGACACCTAGAAGTCTATAGGGAAATATTTAAAAAACGATGAAAAATGGTGGAGGCTCCACTTGGAAAAAAAAATGAAAAAAATTGAGCCTTTCTTTGAGGGTTGTAATTTGTCAAATTTGGGCATTGTTTTCGTCATTGCAATGTCACATTTGAACAGATATAGACACCTGGAAGTCAATAGGGGAATATTTAAAAAAGGATGAAAAATGGTGTATGCGCCACTTGAGAAAAAAAAAAAGTGAGCCTTTCTTTGAGGGTTAAAATTTGTCAAATTTGGGCACTGTTTTCGTCATTGCAATGTTACATTTGGGCAGATATAGACATCTGGAAGTCTATAGGGTATATTTGAGAAAAGATAAAATATGGTGGATGCGCCACTTGAAAAAGGAATGAAAAAATTGAGCCTTTCTTTGAGGGCTGAATTTTGTCAAATTTGGGCATTGTTTTCGTCATTGCAATGTCACATTTGATCAGATATAGACACCTGGAAGTCTATAGGGGAAGTTTTAAAAAAAGATAAAAAATGGTGGATGCGCCACTTGAGAAAGAAAATATAAAAATTTGAGCCTTTCTTTGAGGGCTGAAATTTGTCAAATTTGGGCATTGTTTTCGTCATTGCAATGGACATTTGAACAGATATAGACACCTGGAAGTCTATAGAGGAATATTTGATTGAAGAAAGGGTTAAAAAAAATTGTAAAAAAATTAAGTAAAGAATAAACGCAGTAATTTATTAACGGTTTGTGACCAATTCGTATCTTTTTATTTGTTTCTCTTGTTTGTAATACATAATGAGAAACTAAATTCCTAATTATATTACAGAAGATATTTTCTAACACTAGTCAAAAATATCAGAAGAAAATGCAGGTTTCTACATCAAAATGTTTGTATGTGATAAAATTAATGTAAGTCTTGTAAAATATCGTGAAGTTCATTACCAATTCTGGTTAGGTAACGCAGAACGTACCGAAAGTATACAAAACGAATAAATACCTCACACTTCCTTAGCGCATGCAGTTCCTCTTTCCACCCCGCATGCAAAATTCCTATTTTACTATAAGAACAAAGCGCAGACTATAAAATTTTCAGCGTTTGTACAGTCGGAAAGTTGAGTTTGCCGGGAAATTAAAAATAGTGGTGCATGTAATTGTAAAAAATTCATACGTATCAAGGAATTCTCTTGCTGTTTTCCCCGGTCTGCATCTACTCAAAGATGCAAATGGCTTCTGGTCCGTCGACCATAAAATCGTGAAAAAAAATCTTGATAAACGCTGAAATGGGAAAATTTCATTTTTCCGCGAGAATTTGCCCGTATCGCGTCAAAGATACAGAGTAAAATTTAATTAATACGATTTTGCTGGAAATACAATTCAGGACTGCAGCCGGCAGAGATTGTTCGTTTTCAAATTGCTAATTACATTATTCTATCTGGAAGCTGTTATGGTACGCAACTCGGCACGATAAATAATAAGTTCGTAATAATGAAACGTGCATACATTATAATTAATCATACATCAAAATGTGTTGGTGGTGAAGTCGCGAAAATATTTAGAAGTCGTAATAAAATGTTGAGTTATTTATCAATGTGGAATATATCACAACATATCTATAAATACATATAAGCGAATTATTATATTATCAATAAATGATCAAATTGAAAAGAGTAGGCAACGGTCTGATGGATATCATAACATATTTCTATAGAAAAATTTACGCGGTTTATAACATTTTGTTTGGTTGCAAACAGTGGAAAATAGTCCTATCAAAATTGCTATTTAGGTGGAATTTAAAATTTAAAATCATTGTTTTGATAAACGTGTATATCTGTACAGATAAAACGACAGTATACTAAATAAAAAAAGTTTATATATTTCTAGCTAAATTGGAGGTTGTCAATCAATTAAATACTGCCAGTCATTATTAAATACTACCTTAGCTGTCTTTATATCCTTAATTGGGACCACTAAAAATACTGTCTCAAAATATTCAGTCCATTCCAGAACCACCACTTGCAACCTTCCACGCTGTTGTAGTTTCCCAAAGTTTCAATGCCAGAATGCAGACTCGTATTTCACAGCTCCAGCAGCGCTAAATTCAGCGTATAATTGTATATCCATATTTTACTTAAAACCATACCAAAAATGCTTAATTAACTCCGCAACGGCGAAACTTAATTTTCGTTTTGGTTGCACAACAAAATCCAATTAAGTCGAAATTGTTAGAAAATATAACTTGTATCCGTCATTTCTGGCTAATTCTTATTCCGGTTTCGTCCCACAATCGCTCTAATTATAAGAAAATTAGTTTATTTAGATTCTCTTTCGTAATTGATACCGAATTTAGTGCGTGATCTCGAATAAATTTCCTGATATTTCGTAGACCGACGAACGTCGTGGCTATGGTAAGAGTATTTCAGAATTCCGAACGCGTTATAATCAGTTTCGTTTCCGAAATGTCAAGGGCAGATTACGAAACGTTGTGTGATAAGATTGCAAGTTGATGAATATTCAGGATTCGAATTTTGCTTTTAGTTCGTTTTGGAAAAGCAGCTCAAAGCTGCAGGTCTTATTCAGGGACATAATAGTGGATGAATTTGTACTGAATGCTAGGGATCTTGGAAAGTTCTGAAACTAATTCGGTTTCTCTAGTGGTTATTATAACGAATTTAATAAAAATGGAATGATAGATAGTGTGGCTTCAAAATAAAACAGTATTTACAATCAACCAAAATTAAATATGTGTATTCATAAAGAGCGAAATAAATTATTAGTATGTAATTAAGGATTAATACAAGTCCCAAACTAAAATTAACAGAACTTGACAACAGCAACAGTTTTTCCCAATACACTTTTGTCATAAACTGTATGGTTGCAAAGTTTAAAAAAATTCAAAATGTAACACAAAAATCACCGTATCGTAGAGCAGACAAAAAACGTATATCCCTCAGTGTGAACTTCGCGAAAATAATTAACCGTAGCATAGGCACAAGCGAAAGTGGTAATTTTTCTTTCTTTATCAGCAAAGGTCAATCACCGTAACGGGAGGTCATTTCTTAATATGATCAAATTAAAATTTGGGGGAGAGTAATTTTACTTTTTTTTATTTCGCAGACTGTTCGAGATGAATTTCGGTTTGTTGTTTAGAGGTGTAAAATAGGCAGTAACGTTTATAATACGTATATGATAATTATGTAATAAATTGTAATAAAACACATATGACAAACTTTTTTTTTCTACCAGGTAATGTTGCTTGGGTGAGTATACAAAATCCATGAGACGACACATTAACGAGGACCTCATTTGTTATAACAATAATTAAATTTATTTTCTTCTTTACTTAGACAGACCGGGTTAAACTTTATTTACGAATACCAAACAAACTGGTCATATGCAGTGGCGGGTATAAGTTTTCGGAGTAAGCTGTATTTCTTAAACTAACAACTTTAAATAATAAATAAAAATAAACAAGTTTTGTTGCGTTCTTCTAGCAGTTAAAGTTTAAACGTTCATTATAACACCCTGATGATTACTAACTCTAATTTGGAAATAGATTTTTTACGGTAATATAGTTAGTATTGCTTTCAGGAAATTGATTAAAGCTACATTGTATATCACAGATATCTTTGAATTTTATACAGAGAGGTACTGGTATTTTATGATCCGTGTTACTACTTCTAATTTGATGACGTTTTAATAGAGTAGAAATTGATTTTCCAATAAGTTCTACATTGTGTCTGTGATTTCTTTTTAATCACGTCTGTGTTCATGTTTTCTTACATTTTCTTTATCTAGAGGAAATCTGACGGTTTATTTAATGTAGGTGAGCATCATTTTACTAATACTTTGAGTTGAAGTACTTTGAACAAAAATTATTGGCCAGTTTTCTCCACAACACCTTTCAAATATCCATTAACCACTGCACGAGCTTCCAACCCAAGAAAGCTCAGATCACATCCAAACCGAATGTTTTTTCATCTCTTACAAACACCACCACCGTCGTACGACAAATAATACACCCTGACAAATTATCCCCAAGTAAAAAATCGTGTGAATCATCGACGACCGATTTGCAATCTATCGGAACTTCCTGCGGCCGTGCTCTTTGTGAATGTCACATCTGAGGATTACGCCAGAAATCACGTCAAACGTATCAACTGTGCCTTCCACTGTTTTCGTATCCCTTGCGAGGAAATCGGGTCAAAAATTTACGTCCGACTTTCGGCGTTTGCTCTGATAAGGTCAGACCCTCTCTATATTTATAACACACGCGCAATTACGCAAATCCGACCCTTTGACCACACGAAACAACTGACAACAATACAGTTTCCGTCCCTCGAGGAATGGACCGCCGGCCGGCTTCAATCCGAAGAAAACGAAATTAGGGACGTTCGGCCAGGAGAGTGCGTTTGCGATGAGGAAAAATTGTATTTGGGGTCAAAATGTAGTGAATTAGAGGACTGACATTTACATAGATTTTGGGCCGGAGGTATTTTAATTCAATTGGTGATAAGTTGTCTTCAGTATCACCGTGTTTTAATGGACTTGTAACTACATACCCTAGTAGCCACAAATATTTTAAAAAATATATTGTATAATAGTTATTTATTATACGAGTGTGGAATGTACTATATTAGGCACGCAAGAAAAAGTTTCTTATGTGCCTAATATAGTAGGTACTCCACACGAGTGTAATATTATGTTTTATCCAAAATCATTCCTAATAATTACATCGTTTGTGTTTTCATCTAGTTCCCATTAAAAGCAGAGAGCTATGGAATGGTTGTTATAGTTTTGCATTTGGTTGATTTGAAGTATTCCGTGAGTCCGAATTGTTATCTCACTAGTGTGTAATAATCAACATTACACCCTCAAATTAGCATAGTAATTCGCTTATTACACACGATTTTGGATAAAAAAATTTATACCCGACACATCTAGATGACTATTTTTGCCACGCAAAAGAAAGGTATAATGGCGTATTTCTCTCACAAGTGATATATTGTTAATAGGGGTGAATTACAATGGTTACACAATGGTAAGACATGAATAATTTTTTGAAACGTCATTTTCACACTTTCATTAATTTTTTTATTTTTAACTTTTACAAGAAATTACACGTCGGGCATAAAACGTCGTATCTCACACGTGACCGAAATGCTATTGTAAGCTCGTGAGAGGTGTATCACTCGTGCGATCGCACTCGTGATTCAAATATCTCACTCGCTGACAATGAAGCATTTCTGTCACTTGTAATATAATCTACTATTATCCACGGCTATTGTATAATGTAATCATTATACGTCTGTTTGCTCGACTTTAATAATACCCATTAATCATTGCTGTCAGATGCTTCCTTGATTTAGCTATAATATTATATTGTTTTGCTCCAAACAATCGGCTTTTAAAATTTTATAGTGTAAACCACTGAATATTTTCAATTCAGTTCTGTACATATAAAAAAAAGTCTGTTTCAAACCTGTCAACATTATTGTTTGTGTGCGTAGATTTCACAGTTTCCGCAGATCTTCTGCAACAATACTGGTTGACGCAGACGGGGATAGTACTGCTCTTAAAAGACACGGTGGATGGAAGTCCACCACCGTAGCAGAAGGCTACATAGACAAATCCGTCAAAAATGAAACCGATACGGCCAACAAAAGATCTTCAATTCAACCAAAAGAAAACCAAACGAATCAATGTACAAGTACATATAGTACTTATATAGTATAGTATTCTACTCGCGTATGATGGCTATTATTCTCTCGGTGATTTAGGCCGTAAACTTCACCTCGTAAATAATAGCCATCATTAGACGCTCGTTGAATAATATACTATTATCCAACACTTGTTTATTATGAAGTAATAATGCCGATTTTGAATGTATTATGAAGTCTATAAGACACTAGTGACTTATGAACACATAATTTAACGGTTTTCTAATTTGTCATAGCAACCAGTCCATAAGCCAACGGTTTCGAAAGTCAATTTTTTTTGGGTTTTGGTGAATGTTTTAAAAACTCTTACAGAAAAAGGTGTTGGATAAAACTATGTATTACACACGTGTCCTAACAGCAAATAAGTCACTCAAGAAAAAATTCTTTCGTGACTTATAAGACGCTTGTATAATAAATAATTATTAGTGAGAGGTTATATTGCTTATATTTTATTAAAATGTAGATCAAATATACATTTGAAATATTTACTCAATATTAATATTCTATGTTGGTTCCATGGAACTGAAATAGGAGGGGAAACTACATTGGCGTATTTGTTGTAAAGCCATTTAACCAATCGGAGAAATGACCAATATTGCCAGATCGTAAAAGTAATTTATTGAGATTGCCTCATCAGGCTTTTGAAAATCCTTTTTGAGTAATACATACTAAACCATGTGTGAATTATTAGATTTTTAATACACTGTTCAAATTTCATTCAAATGTAGAAAAAATGTACATATTTTCTCTTTAACAAAAAGTACTGTAGAGTCATTCAGACGAACTCAATTCGCCTATAGATGAAATAAAAAGATTTGTTTGCAGCATTTGAAATAATTTATTCAAAACACTTCATCCCTGGTCCTGTTTAGAACGTCTAAGATGAAACTATGATCGTAAATGCAAAACAACATATTACCTTGAGTTTTCTAAAAGACAAAAAGGAATAATTTTAGCATCTATTAAGATATAATACCAAAATGGTAAATGTACAACTCAGCGAATTGGCATAAACAAATTTACAAAAATGGGAAAGGATATCGCTGCTTTCCTCAAATTACCGAATCCAGAACAATATTCTGGGCACAGTTTCCGCAGATCTTCTGGTTGACACAGGCGGGGATATTACTGCTCTCAAAAGACACGGTGGATGGAAGTCCACCACCGTAGCAGAAGGCTACATAGACAAATCCATCAAAAATGAAACAGATACGGCCAACAAAATATCATCTTCAATTCAACCAAAAGTAAACCAAACGAATCAATGTACATGTACATATAATTCAAATGTTTCAAGTCACCAACCCATTAGTTTTGATGTTAATTCTATCGCTCAGATTAACTTCACCAATTGTTCAAATACTACAATTATTAATAACTATAAATAAATAGCATCATCTTGTAAGATTAGATACGTGAGATTTGTTAAGCTAAATACATAGATTTTTGTGTTAATTATTATGAGATATTATACGATTATTATAATTTTTGATAACTATATACTGTGCATAAATGAACAATAATGTATTGTATGAAATATTTGTTAGAATAAAATAATAGTGTTTCTAAAAATATGTACGTAATGTAACAAAATTTTTCAACAAAAAAAATTTAAACAAAAATATTTTAAAATCATGGATAAAGTATAGTATGCTACTTGCGTATAATGGCTATTATTCACGAGGTGAAGTTTACGGCCACAAGCCGCAGGCGAGTGGCCTAAATCACCGAGAGCCATCATTATACGCTCCTTGAATAATACACTATTATCCAACACTTGTTTATTATGAAGTAATAATGCCGATTTTGAATGTATTATGGGGTCTATAGGACACTAGTGACTTATGAACACATAATTTAACGGTTTTCTAATTTGTCATAGCAACAGTCCATAAGCCCACGGTTTTGAACGTCAATTTTTTTTGGGTTTTGGTGAATGATTTAAAAACTCTTACAAAAAAAGGTGTTGGATAAAACTATGTAGTACACACGTGTCTTAACAGCAAATAAGTCACTCAAGAATAAAATGTTTTGTGACTTATAAGAGGCTTGTATAATAAATAGCTATTAGTGAGATGTTTTTGAATATATTGCTTATATTTTATTAAAATGTAGATCAAATATACATCTGAAATATTTCCTCAATATTAATATTCTATGTTTTTCCATAGAACTGAAATAGGAGGGGAAACTACATTGGCGTATTTGTTGTGAAGCCATTTAACCAATCGGAGAAATGACCAATATTGCCAGATCGTAAAAGTAATTTATTGAGATTGCCTCATCAGGCTTTTGAAAATCCTTTTTAAGTAATACATACTAAACCATGTGTGAATTATTAGATTTTTTAATACACTGTTCATATTTCATTCAGATGTAGAAAAAATGTGCATATTTTCTCTTTACCAAAAAGTACTGCAGTCATTCAGACGAATTCAATTCGCCTATAGATGAAATAAAAAGATTTGTTCGCAGCATTTCAAATAATTTATTCAAAACACTTCATCCCTGGTCCTGTTTAGAACGTCTAAGATGAAACTGTGATCGTAAATGAAAAACAACATATTACCTTGAGTTTTCTAAAAGACAAAAAGGAATAATTTTAGCATCTATTAAGATATAATACCAAAATGGTAAATGTACAACTCAGCGAATTGGCATAAACAAATTTACAAAAATGGGAAAGGATATCGCTGCTTTCCTCAAATTACCGAATCCAGAACAATATTCTGGGCACAGTTTCCGCAGATCTTCTGGTTGACACAGGCGGGGATATTACTGCTCTCAAAAGACACGGTGGATGGAAGTCCACCACCGTAGCAGAAGGCTACATAGACAAATCCATCAAAAATGAAACAGATACGGCCAACAAAATATCATCTTCAATTCAACCAAAAGTAAACCAAACGAATCAATGTACATGTACATATAATTCAAATGTTTCAAGTCACCAACCCATTAGTTTTGATGTTAATTCTATCGCTCAGATTAACTTCACCAATTGTTCAAATACTACAATTATTAATAACTATAAATAAATAGCATCATCTTGTAAGATTAGATACGTGAGATTTGTTAAGCTAAATACATAGATTTTTGTGTTAATTATTATGAGATATTATACGATTATTATAATTTTTGATAACTATATACTGTGCATAAATGAACAATAATGTATTGTATGAAATATTTGTTAGAATAAAATAATAGTGTTTCTAAAAATATGTACGTAATGTAACAAAATTTTTCAACAAAAAAAATTTAAACAAAAATATTTTAAAATCATGGATAAAGTATAGTATGCTACTTGCGTATAATGGCTATTATTCACGAGGTGAAGTTTACGGCCACAAGCCGCAGGCGAGTGGCCTAAATCACCGAGAGCCATCATTATACGCTCCTTGAATAATACACTATTATCCAACACTTGTTTATTATGAAGTAATAATGCCGATTTTGAATGTATTATGGGGTCTATAGGACACTAGTGACTTATGAACACATAATTTAACGGTTTTCTAATTTGTCATAGCAACAGTCCATAAGCCCACGGTTTTGAACGTCAATTTTTTTTGGGTTTTGGTGAATGATTTAAAAACTCTTACAAAAAAAGGTGTTGGATAAAACTATGTAGTACACACGTGTCTTAACAGCAAATAAGTCACTCAAGAATAAAATGTTTTGTGACTTATAAGAGGCTTGTATAATAAATAGCTATTAGTGAGATGTTTTTGAATATATTGCTTATATTTTATTAAAATGTAGATCAAATATACATCTGAAATATTTCCTCAATATTAATATTCTATGTTTTTCCATAGAACTGAAATAGGAGGGGAAACTACATTGGCGTATTTGTTGTGAAGCCATTTAACCAATCGGAGAAATGACCAATATTGCCAGATCGTAAAAGTAATTTATTGAGATTGCCTCATCAGGCTTTTGAAAATCCTTTTTAAGTAATACATACTAAACCATGTGTGAATTATTAGATTTTTTAATACACTGTTCATATTTCATTCAGATGTAGAAAAAATGTGCATATTTTCTCTTTACCAAAAAGTACTGCAGTCATTCAGACGAATTCAATTCGCCTATAGATGAAATAAAAAGATTTGTTCGCAGCATTTCAAATAATTTATTCAAAACACTTCATCCCTGGTCCTGTTTAGAACGTCTAAGATGAAACTGTGATCGTAAATGAAAAACAACATATTACCTTGAGTTTTCTAAAAGACAAAAAGGCATAATTTTAACATCTATTGAGATATACCAAAATGGTAAATGTACAACTCAGCGAATTGGCATAAACAAATTTACAAAAATGGGAAAGGATATCGCTGCTTTCCTCAAATTACCGAATCCAGAACAATATTCGGGGCACAGTTTCCGCAGATCTTCTGGTTGCCGCAGGCGGGGATATTACTGCTCTCAAAAGACACGGTGGATGGAAGTCCACCACCGTAGCAGAAGGCTACATAGACAAATCCGTCAAAAATGAAACCGATACGGCCAACAAAATATCTTCAATTCAACCAAAAGTAAACCAAACGAATCAATGTACATGTACATATATTCAAATGTTTCAAGTCACCAAAACAATAGTTTTGATGTTAATTCTATCCCTCAGATTAACTTGACCAATTGTTCAAATACTACAATTATTAATAACTATAAATAAATAGCATCATCTTGTAAGATTAGATACGTGAGATTTGTTAAGCTAAATACATAGATTTTTGTGTTAATTATTATGAGATATTATACGATTATTATAATTTTTGATAACTATATACTGTGCATAAATTAACAATAATGTATTGTATGAAATATTTGTTAGAATAAAATAATAGTGTTTCTAAAAATATGTACGTAATGTAACAAAATTTTTCAACAAAAAAAAATTAAACAAAAATATTTTGTAGTCATGGATAAAGTATAGTATGCTACTTGCGTATAATGGCTATTACTCACGAGGTGAAGTTTACGGCCACGAGTCGCAGGCGAGTGGCCTAAATCACCGAGAGCCATCATTATACGCTCCTTGAATAATATACTATTATCCAACACTTGTCTATTATGAAGTAATAATGCCGATTTTGAATGTATTATGAGGTCTATAAGACACTAGTGACTTATGAACACATAATTTAACGGTTTTCTAATTTGTCATAGCAACAGTCCATAAGCCAACGGTTTTGAACGTCAATTTTTTTTGGGTTTTGGTGAATGTTTTAAAAACTCTTACAGAAAAAGGTGTTGGATAAAACTATGTATTACACACGTGTCTTAACAGCAAATAAGTCACTCAAGAAAAAAATATTTCGTGGCTTATAAGAGGCTTGTATAATAAATAGCATTAGTGAGAGGTTTTTGAATATATTGCTTATATTTTATTAAAATGTAGATCAAATATACATTTGAAATATTTACTCAATATTAATATTCTATGTTGGTTCTATGGAACTGAAATAGGAGGGGAAACTACATTGGCGTATTTGTTGTGAAGCCATTTAACCAATCGGAGAAATTACCAATATTTCCAGATCGTAAAAGTAATTTATTGAGATTGCCTCATCAGGTTTTTGAAAATCCTTTACATACTAAACCATGTATGAATTATTAATTACATATAAGGATATCAACACTGCGATATATCACAAGCTTACAACTCTGTAAATGCTTGGGCCAAAACAAAAAGTAAGCGATCGCTACTTGAGTATGATTTCATGCAGTAGCGTCGATACGTGACTTGGTAGACTTGTAAAACAATAACTAAATTACAATAAAAAATTTAAATGAGCACTGGATGATTTGTAATTAAGTTTTTCAGGCTTGCAAATGATTTTTTTTAAATCTTATATGCCAAAGAAAACTAAAGTACAGTTTATTATGCTACGCCACTGGCGGAACGGATAGTGGGGCAAAACACCGCGGTTATCCCCACTATCCGCTCTTATTTAGCTTCACAACAAACTGTACTGCTAGTGCGGCCGTGTTTTCTCCCCTTATATAATTATTATTATTGCTCCATGGTTGGTTCTATATTTTGAAAAATATACATATTTGATAAATACTTTTAGTGAGAGATTTTTTAATACACTGTTTATATTTCATTCAAATGTAGAAAAAATATACATTATTTCTCTTTAACAAAAAGTACTGTAAAGTCATTCAGACGAATTCAATTTGCCTATAGATGAAATAATAAATTTGTTTGCAGCAGCTGAAAAAACTAAAAACTTTGGCAGTGTTAAATTAAAATTGTACAAAAAATTTTATTAGGCATTCGAGCAACAAAATGGAATGTGACGAATGGAGAGAACTTCAATTATGAGCCGCATCTAAAAAATTCTTGTTTGGAGTTCAATTTCAGCGACATCAAAGAAAGGTAAACAACTAAAGAATTCAATGCAGTATTTATATGTCTACAGTACATTGTTGGGACAACTATACAGAAAAAATTGTGGAAACGGGGCAGTTCATTTCATTACGAGATCAAAACAGTAAAATGCTAATTTCGCCAAAGTGGTATTAAAACTTCCAGAGCGTGAATATACGGTTTCAGCTGTGTTTTTCGGGAGTTCACCTAGTCTTAGCAATTGCAGAGAGAATGGTGCCTTTATAAGGTTTTATGGCACTGTAAAAGTCGTTATTACTTTTGAGTACATTTGAGGACGTGTGGTTCAACCTGTGTTTTATGGCGCAGACTGGTAATTAATTTTCATTTAATTTAATGGCGCAGATATTTTATCGATAAAAATTCTAAGGATAGAATGGAGCAACGACCTTATTACTCTACTGACCAAATATATTTTTCTAACAATGGCTTTTCTCTTTTTACTGTATCAAAAGGATGAACACAAACACAATATTGATCTCTGTGTACGCTTTGAAGTCGCGCTCATATTTTACAGCTTAAACAAAAATAAATAATTAGAACGTATTGAATACATGCTCCACGTGCCGATATTAAAATCTCGTTGTGACATCACCTATTGATTTCCCATTTTCCGGGATGAATGCAAAATGAAACGGGAAAACGCTCAAGCAATACCCCTCCATCATCTCCCCACAAATTAGTTTTATTGCAAAAATAACACAAACCCGCATAATTTCTAAAAGTCGAAATTATTTTCCTTCATCCTTTTCAGTTCCATTCGCTATTATATTCCAGGAACACGTTTACATCAATTTGCTGTAATTACGTTTGGCTGTACGTATAGCTTATGAAAATTTCAGTTTCATGACTTTTTCTCGTTATCGCGGCAAACCCAATTTAGGTCCGGCACAAAAAGCGATTAATCACAAATGGGGCTTATCTACAACTATTGAAAAATATATTTCATGGTGGGAGGCGAATACATAATGCATATTGTATTGGGTCGTTTTCAGGACTGGAATTTAGTAAATAATGTTTTTAAGTTACTAGCTAATGAACTAAATTAGTTTTTTATAAGACGGTAGAGGCAGCTACGAATGTTTCTGTAATAATTAATGTTATGTTCCTCAGAACTCAGAAAAAATACCTGTTAATAATATAATTGTAGAGAATTATTGCATCAACAATTTCACTTCCTCAGTACAATTGTTCGTTTCGCTGTCTTATAACACTGGTCACAATCTACTTCTTTGATGACCTACTGACCCACTACAGACAAAAACCTTTTAACGGGCATTCAGAAAGGACCTAATTTGTTCAGTACAGAAAAAAAAATGACAAAAGATAGGTGTAACAGAAAAAGGTCTCAAAATTTTAACCAGTAAGAGAACTTGACAAGAGCAACAATTTTTCTCAATACACTTTTTTATAAACCCCATGGCTGTACAGTTAAAAATATCAAAATGTAGCATAAAAATCACCTTACGCCACTGCAAGTGCACAGGCACAAGCAAAATTTTTCTTTATCAGCAAATCACCGTAACGGGAGGTCATTTATTAATGTAAACCAGAAGAGTGTCGATGAATCCAAGTGGAGTAAATTTAGATTAAAATTTAAATATATAAGTCGAACTCCACAAACTTTAATAATTATTTAATTATTGGAATGTGGAACATGTTCCAATAATTAAATAATTATTAAAGTTTGTGGAGTTCGACTTATATATTTAAATTTTAATTTATTAATGTGTTTAAAATTAAGTTTGGGGGAAAGTGAATTACCTGCCATGAATCATCAACCAAATAATGGCGTTCCTATCGTCAGTTATAATCGAAAATACATACAAAAATTACGTTTTCTTGCAGATTGTTTTCTTTTCTTTGTAATTGTATGGAATTTTATTTTCATGAAAACTTTTCCAGGACCATAACGAACAAAACACAAAAAGAGTTATGGTGCCGAGTTCATACAAATATCCCATAGAGAAAAGCAGTTTTAGTTGTTTCCAAATTCTCCAATTTTTTGGTGGATTTTCCAAAAAATTGCTTTAATACAAAACTTGCAATGACAATTATAAAGAAAAAAAAAACTACCAAATCGGTCGAGCCGTTTTAAAGTGTATTTATATAGAAAATAAATTTGGGCTGGAAGTAAGTTACTTCCATCCCGGTAGGATAACGAATAAAACAAAAAACAACCAAAAATGTCCTTCCTATCGCCAGTTATGATCGAGAGTGCATAAAATAGTATTTTATACATAGAGGGAGAGAAATGCATGATTTTTGCATGCAATTAGCAGCTCGAGGGATGCAAAGCACCGAGTTGAAAAATAGCATTATCTCCTGAGGTGTATATACTATTTTTTACACAAGCGAAACCACAAAAACCTGACAATTCAAGAGAAAAATTGGTAAATCCGCACGTAAAATATTAAGACTTGCGCCTACTAGCCCGTACCATTATCACAAACAATTCATCCCCTTGGGGGCTCCCCTGCTAATGAAATAAACTCAACCAAGTGGGCCCGCGCTGCCCGAAGAGGGGGCCCTGTCCCAAAAGTGACTTGTAACATTATATCAGAAAATAACAAAAAACATTCGACCAAGGGGGCCCCCCTGTAACGAAAGCCACTTGTAAGATTCGTAGCAAAGGTGGAGGGGGGTTTGTTTGTGATACGATACGGGCTATTCGCATATTAATAGTACTTCTCTCCCTAGGGAGAGAAGAATGCACTCTGCTCATTTTTGAATTTTCCCACATTCCTTTATAATTATTGTCTTGAATTTTATTTTCCTGAAAACTTTTCTAAAAAAGAATTACTCATATCCCTTGTTCAAATTGTGAGTTATAGTCATTACTTCATACAAAAATCCGATAGAAGAAAGTTTCCTTGCAACTTTTACATTTTTTTCTTTCCGTAAGAACCTTATTTGGACTATTACGAATATTTAAAAAAAAATGCCAAATCGGTCCAGCTGTTCTCAATTGATGCACTGACCAACGAACAGCATTTCATTTTTATTATATAAATGGTACTTTTGTCGTTTGAAGTTTGTATACTATTTTATTCAAAATTAGGTATTCGAAATGCAATAATTAAATCTCATTAACATGAACTTATGTTGCGATGTTTTATTTCAATCAAATGTTTACACTTAGTAAGCACTGCAACAATTGATATTATTTGGATTTTTTGGAATTTGTACTATTACACAAACTAGTAAATCACATTAAGGGTAATTTGTAATTGTAATTTTGTATTTGTCAACTGCTCACGAGTCATCGCGAGGCTACAAGAACAGTTGCGTGATTACCTTTATTACCAATCATACTTTTAATAATAATTTAAATTCGGGTTGCCTGGCAACATCAGGTGAGTCATGGAATTGGAGGTCGGGAATTGGTCACTTTCCAACCTCCAATTCTATGACTCGCCTGATGTTGCCAGGCAACCCGAATTTAAATTATTATTAAAAGTATAATTGGTAATAAAGGTAATCACGCAACTGTTGCTGCAGCAGTTCGTTAATTTCTGATACAATGTTACAAGTGGCTTTTGGGACAGAATACCATTTTTCGGGCTGCAAATTGCACAAATTGCATAAAAAAATCATACATTTCTCTCCCTCTATGTATAATATACTATTTTATGCACTCTCGATCATAACTGACGATAGGAAGGACATTTTTGTTTGTTTTTTGTTTTATTCGTTATCCTACCGCCATTCAAATAAGTCGCTTCCAGCCCAAATTTATCTTCTATATAAATAAAAATCAATTGCCGCATGTATGAAAGATCATCACTTTAAAACGGCTCGACAGATTTGGCAGATTTTTTTTCGCTGTGTTCATAATTGTTAGGGCAAGGTTTGTATTAAAGCAAATTTTTGGAAAATCCACCAGGAAAGTGGAGAATTCGGGAAGAACTAAAACTGCTTTTTTCTATGGGATAATTGTATGAACTCTTTTTTTGTTTTGTTTGTTATGGTCCCTGGAATCATACTTTTAATAATAATTTAAATTCGGGTTGCCTGGCAACATAAGGTTAGTAATGGAATTGGAGGTCGGGAATTGGTCACTTTCCAACCTCCTTTGCAGTTGGAACGCAGTATATTACTAACTGATTGTGAATAATAGTATATTTCATACGAGTGCGCTGTCATTACACTTTTCATGCCACATGCCGAGGGCCGCAATGAGCCCGAGGCCCTGAAAAGTGACAGGGCACGAGTATTGAACAGCGTTTTTTGTATTCGTTCCCGCAAAATGAGAAAAAGTACAAGTTTACATCAGATTTTGAGGTTAGGTTGACAGCTGCCAAATCAAATACATACGATGCAAAATTTATGTATGTTGCTATGTATTTCATTACGCATTATGTGTTTCACAAAACGAATACGAAAAAATATTTTTTCTAGCACCCTACTAAAACTAAACATTTTAAATGTAGTCCGAACAATAAAGTTTCAGCTCTCGCCGAAAGGTAGACATGAGTTCATTATATGATCTTAAGTATAGAAAGCGGCAGAGATATAATGATATAGGGGAAATAAACAAGTGCAAAATAAAAAACCTGTTCTCCGAATTTGTACACGTGCTATTCAAAGATCGGCCGCCAACAATCAGAGAATAAGATAAGCAGGTTTTTTATTTTGCACTCGTTTATTTTTTCTATATCACTATATCCCTGGCGCTTTCAATAGGTATATCAACTAGGTTTAGAGCATATACGGTCCATATTTTATGCTCTCTTTGTTCCTATCAAATTGATCATTAACTGTCAGTCAGAACTCTCACTGTCATTATATTCACTTTTACCTCTTCTTTCTGCGTCTGCGGCAGCACTGGTAGAAGAAACGAAGTATAAAAATCCTAGGAAAGGCGATTTTATTTTGTTCGAATCAATAAATGTTGTGTTAACTTATTAGCTGAATTAAATCTGAAGCAGGATACAACGCAATTTTTTTTTGTTATGTATCAGAGATGGCCTTAGATACGGATTCTATACAAAATGTATGAGAAATTTTTTTTCTTTAATGTTTCCGATGTTTTAATAGTTATTCGCCCTTCAGCCAATCCGTTCTCGGGATACTCTCAAAAGATTTGTGTGTGGAGTCCACGCGCAACAGAAGTGAGACAAATCAAAGATCATAAAAATCGGTCCAGCCGTTTTTAAGTTATAAACCCAAGGGGCCCCCCTGAGCCCCCCTGTGGATGATTTAATAGTTATTCTGATAATCGGGGCGGAGACAAATCCTACAAACATCATAAACATCGGTACAGCCGTACTTAAATTATAAACCCAAGGGGGGGCCATGAGCCCCTGTCCATGTGAAAAATACTTTACGACCTATTCTCATACCTACCAAATATACAAAAAAAAAGTCATAAAAATTGGTCGAGCCGTTTCGGAGGAGTGTGACCACAAACACTGTGACACGTATTTATATATTAGATAATATCGCCGGCTGAATGTAAGAAGTAGGTAAGTCGAAATTTAGGCATTTGAGTTATCTACTGTGTGTTAAACTAGAGAGCATGCAAAAAGCATGAGTTACAATCAGCCGGCGATATAACAATTAAACACTTTCATTACAATCATGACGTGAAGTGAAGTGAATCATGAATTAAGGTTATTTGAAGTATATTCCGTAGTCGATCAATCGGAATGAATTAATTTTACATTTCTAAGCTGTTCCGTCGTTTGCACTGATAATTATTTTATTTATTACTGTAATGTAAAACCGAAAATAAATTTATAAATTATTTAAAATTAACAGCTTAGGTCAACACATCAATATCGTTCCAATTTCTACGCTATCGAAAATGTGTAATTAATGGATTACGTGAACGGAATAATAATAATATAGTCGATCCGAAATAGTATATTGTACAACAAGTGCTGAAAAACTGATATTTTAAACAGTCTTGACAGCTAAGCCACGCGCGTAGCGAATGACTTCGTCACGCGAGCTTGAAATATACTTCAGCACGTTGTAACAAAGTTAACGACTGCTTAACTCCCGTTGGTTGGCCAAGGCCGAAGGCCCCAGGCCCTAAATCAAACCGATAACGTCTTCAAAAAAATATTTCCCAATCCCGTATCGGGATGATCCATTCACTCCGGTAATCAGAATACGAGCGTGCTCCGGATACTGCTCTCCCGGAGTTTTGACACTGCCCGGATCGGCCCATGTTTAATGAAAACAGGACCTTGGGTCAGTCGTCCAAGAGCTGCATTTCACTCATGGGGCTAACGTCACTATTTCGTCACAAGCACGCTATGAAAGAGCGACCAGAAGCCAACGGAAGACAGTTGGTGACAACTACAGTGAAGTCCCTGTGAGTTCCTGACCTCCCTCCCACCGGAAGAAGACCAGAAGGACCTGACCGACCCGCCGAGGAAAGAGTAGGGAGGGGCCCGTTCTGGTGCACTGGGGATAGGACTTCAGTGGTGGCTTCCTCTGGGGGTTGTTGTCTGCTTTTCGGTGCGCCTGTCGGTTGATCACCGGGATATCCGGACGAGTCTTTTCTAGGAATCCTTCCCACCGACCGGAAGGGGCCAGCCCTGGTATTTACTGGAGGCAGGACTTCTGTGGTAGCTTCCTCATTGGGGCTGTGCAGTCAGTTCACCACCGGGATATCCAGATGGGTCTTCTCTCGGGAATCCCGACCACCGACCGGAAGGAATCAGTCTTGATGTCTTTGGTGCCGACTTAGTGCACGGGACTTGCTCATGGGGGCCGTCCAGGTGTCTGGTTTTCGGTGCACATGCCGGTCGAACACCGGGCAGATCCTTTTTGGCGGCGCTCCCGCCTGCAGTTTCAGTTCTACATCCACTCCGATCCCGACGCGACGGGTTGGTAGAGTGGAATTATTTCGACCCCCGAAGTTAACCCCGTCACCGTGGACTACTCATACTGAAGTACTGTATATATTGAACCCCAGTATATATATCTTGCAAAAGAAGTCTATAAAACCGTTGCTGTTTATTTACCATCCGCAAAGATCGAGAGCTGAGAGCACCAGGGCACCGTACCCCGCCTTAGTTACACGTGGAGCATACCACGTAAAAAACTGGCGTTCGAGGCAACAACCACCACTCAAAAGAAGAAAAGAAAGTACATGTAACTGTGGGAATTCACGACGAAATAAAGTTAAAAAGTGGTATATTAAAACGTAATTACAAGTCACTAAATAATTACCGTCACCACTGACCTGCGTCTCAACAACTGCCTTTAGGCGAGCCCATCGCCCTTGGCGGACCCATCGTGTTTTTCGGTTGGCGCTTGCGCATTCACGGTTCCTACATAACTTAATTTTTTTGTAATCACAACACATCTACCAATATTTAAAAAAACGCTCCACGTTCCTATGCGCAATTTTTCCATACCAAATTTTTGATAATTTACTTATAGGCGATTTTTTAAGAATTAGTTAAACAAGTTGTTTCAAGTTGACGAATTTTGTTTCTTAATGTGGATCCACTCATTCGGCACCCGATTTTAGAAAACTGGATTAAAAGCGGATTGGGTAGACCAGTATCTCCAATGTCACTCTTAAGAGTGTCCCAGAAGAATTAGCAACTGATATAATAACACACCAGCTCGTCAGACACAGAACACATTAACTTTAGAGAACCAGAGAAAAAAATATCTCGGACTCAACGGAAACCTTAACCCCAACGTTAGAATTGTTACCACCAAAAGAAAATATCAACAACTGGGCGTAAAAAATCGTTACAACGAAAACTAAAAAAGATTGAGGACAAACACGACCAAGAACTTAACACCTCCGCAGCAAATTCCATTTAACTGATAATATTCTCAATTGTGCACTCATGTGCCGTAATATAGCCTCTCTTGCAGCCAAGTTTGACGATTTATGTGGTTCTGTGGCAACATCCCAATCATCATTCATATTAGTAACAGAAATATGGTTAAGTTCCACCATACCAAACTTTCTATATGACCCACCTGGGTATAGCGTCATCCGTGCTGATCCAAATAATGGGCACAGTGGTGGAGTATGTATATTCATTTTAACTTCTTTAGCTGCGTCATATAACACAAATTGGACAATAAATGGTTCTCCTACAAGTTACCCTTCTGCTTGAGTGCATCCCACCTCTAGTATTGACGAAGTTGATTTCTGATCTGTCGTAAATATACCTACAAATTGTCAATTTTTTGGTCATTTCAAAATGCCAGAAATTGACACAAGCACCAATATTTCTCACTCTGTCACCCCCCACACTCTTCTCATATGTTACTTCTTGTCAGCCAGTCAACAACGTTCAGGTGCAATGAGAGGTACTTTTTGTACACATCTGTCAAATTCTGGAAGATCAGTCCCCACAAAGTAGAGTTTCACAGATAAAGTAACGCATTTTCGACAAAAAAATTCTAAAACTTTTTTTAAATGAAAATACAAGCCATAATTCTTGAGTAAATTTGACGAGGCTAGGAAACGCTCCCCGACCAAGGCTAGCGAATCTGACGTCACAACTCGTAGGATGCAATGATTTTAAATGTTGTACTCTTCATTTGGGTAAGATTGTTGGTTGTTTGTCGGCCCAGAATGAGTTTTCATAAATGAAGTGACCATGCTTTCTGTCTGGGTGCACTAACACTGCCAGAAATGTTCCCATTAAAATTATTATTTGTGCAATTTAGCAAGAAATAAGAAGTGGTTTGTGGCTAAGGAAGAAGGCTGCAAGATGGTATCCCTCAAAACAATCTTCTTTTGTTATAAAGATCATTTCAATGTAAGGTTTAAAAATTATTTATTACAATGAGAAACGTAACAATAAATTTTAACAGCTTGAAGAAGATATGGAAAATTATATGGAGTATCGATTCAGTACGTATTCTTATTGTACAGCTTACTGTGTCTTGCATTTCGGGCCTTGGAATCCTCTGAAAATACAGGGTGTCCCCGAAATAACTACTGTAATTTTAACAGGTCGTAGAACTCGCCGAGAGCAACAACATTTTTATTTACCGCTTTTTCAAAATCTCAAATTTTTTAGCATTTTTGGTAGCCTTTAAATTCACGAACCGCCTATGGATATTTACTTTAACTTGACCTACAGACAATCAATTGTTTTTGTCCGGAAAAGCCAACGTCCTCTAAATTTTTTGCCATCAGTTGCGTGCTGTTGAGAATGAGTATCGGCGGGGGAACTCGACCGGGCATGTTATTGTATTTTACTTTCGCTTTTACAGTTATTATCGTAAAAGATGCATTTTTCTCGTGTGCCTCATTTCCATTAACGTTGTGCCAGTACCCGAAGGTTAGCAAACCGAATTTGGAGAAGAGCAACTATTAAATGCCCATGACGTACAGAAAGTCAATTTTTTACAGCCGGAGGATCCAATAATACATAATCATCGGAGAAGGTATTTTCAACTTAAATAATACGTAGGGGCAGACGAAAATCCGCATGTTATTTATTAGGCCCCACAATTTTCAATAGCATTGGATGTTGAAGTAAACATGTTTAGTAGGTCAATTTTCAGATTTTTTGTTTATTTACGCCGAGCGGTTTAAATTCATTCCGAGTGTTCTTCGAAGTTTTTTCTCGTTAAAATGAATGTAGTTATTTCTGGGACATCAGGTACTTAAAAGCTAAATTTAAAGTATCTAATAGCACCGTGTGCTTCTTGTCAATATTGACATTTGAAAAATGTAACTTCTGCAAATGTAATAAAATAATTAGTCCCCAAATTGACCGCCTACGAAATAACTCATTATGAATTAATTGCACCTCTCCGAAATATCTATTTCGGGCCGGGAAAACCTTTTTGCAGCTTAAAAACTGCCTAATTGCTTATACCCCGGGTATTTATTCGAAGCCCGCAAAAAACATATCGACGTGAAAATGAAATTATGGTTGGCGGATATCTAATGCGGGCGACCCCGGAACGAAGCAAAAAGATTTTAATTAAGTATCACGTCAGTGTGCCTTTATTAAATTTGTTAATTACAGTGTACAAATTCTTTGTAAGAGATAATTTATGTACATGCTTTTTTTGAAATAAAGTGGAATCTTTTCGCAGAGCTCCCTCCGTAAATATTTTATATGAGTTCGCATTATGAGTCCGTTCTTTGAAGTTCCCACAAAGGGGTATTTTTAAAAGAAATGATTTATTACCGCCCCGAAATGCGGAAGGAAAAATGGTTTCTTGATAATGCCATAAATTACATGTTATTAGTTAATATGCTTTATCAATTTTCCTCTAAATTAGCGGAAGCTCGGCTCATCGCGCCTTTTGTTGTGGAATATTGTGGAAAATAATCATCGTACGATAAATAACCAGCATGGAGAAAAATTTGTAATGACCTCCACAATTTTTATAAATTATAAATTTAATGAACTTTTTAATAATTCCGGCAGACTTATTGTTAGATTTGTCTAAATAGAATAGGAATATCCAGAAAGTTCCGAAAACCAACAAATAAATTTTGATTTCTGTTGCGGCAAAAACACTTTGTCCCGAACTTCTTAATTCCATTCAAAGCGAGAATCTCGGTAATCCGCAAGAGAACCGGCGAACTGCAAACAAAACGGAAAATGAACCCTACACGGAATAAAGTTTGCACAAGACGACAAGTTTAATTCTCGAAATAAATATGGGTTCATTCAGATTTTGGCGGAAACAATTTCGTCCGAAAATAATATAAGAGCCGGGGAGTAATGAGGCAAAAAACAGGCCGGTGGATATAATGAATTCGACTTTTTTCCCGAGTATGTTTCGCAAAATTATACACTTGGATAAGGGCAATAAAGCAGGGGCACGACCATTAAGTTCATCTTAAGAACCGTCGAATGCAGGAGCCACGAGCTTGTTAATCTTATTAGAGTTGTTTGCTTTCGGGCACAACTCAGAACTCCCGACGTTAATGCATGGAGATACGTGGAATAGCGGACGGAAAAATTAGCACGGAATGCAGGGCAAGAATGGCGAGATGGCATTATTTCAAGGTGTTTTATTGCGACAACCCGGAAAAATGCCCGGAGGAAAATCTGACGCGCGATAGCTCTTTAACGTCGTGAGCTCAGCACTACGTCATTTGAAAACGGCCATTGCTTACTGGGTCAAAACCGGGAGAGAATTGTTGTTGACACTGTTTTGCACGGGGTTTAGAAATCGAGAACTGGGGAAGCAAATATATCTTGGAGCTGAAAGAAGTGTTTTCTTTGAGGTTTCTGCCTTAATAATTGTAATATAACACACAGCATTAGGCTATACTGTTCGCAATAATATCTACTGGAGAGTTGAAATAATTAAAAACTACGCTGAGGAAATTGGATTTCGGTCTCCTGCACCCAAGGAATATACCATATCAATAGGTTCTTTCTGACTAAAAATCATTTTTATCAACTAATAGCTTCTTAGAAACACGATTTCCAAAACACATTATTAACAGGACGAAAGGAAATCAAAACTTTGTTTGACACTTCGTATGGATTAAAATGTTTTCAAAGCCTACTTATTGTGAACGCAATGACAGATATTGTCGCAAAATATGGGGTGTTCCATTTAAAATAACAAAGTTATGGATGTCCAAATATTGCATAAATTAGTCGGTTCTCGTGAACATCCTGTACAATAACATCCAATTGTAGTAAGAGCGTTCGAAAGACCCAAGCTTTGTTTATGGACATGCCAAATTTCAATTTTCAATATTTTTAATAGTAATGCTGATACAGAATTGTAAATGATCACATGACTCGCAAAAAAACTAATAACTTGGCCACCTTGTATTCCAAATTTAGGAAAAAAAATGCAGTAAAAAAAATTACTTACACCAAATATATCAAAAAATAATTTTAGTCCATATGCAGCTTTGATGGTAATATATGATGACTTCAAAACCACGATACACTCATTCATCACATAACCTAAATACTTAAATTCTTTCACTTCTTCAATTTTCTCTTTCTCCCATCTTCACTCATTTACTTTTCTCCTACCACCCCCTTTTCTAAACACCATCATCTTGGATTTCTCTACATTCACTGTCAACTTATTCCTCCTCATATATTTCTCCATGTTTCCTATCATTTCTTTCATACCTGTCTCCTCTCTCGCTAGCACCACCAAATCATCCGCATATGCTAAAGACCACACTTTTTCTTCACTTCACCTTTATGTATCTCCATACCTCTTCTTCCGTCTTTATACCCGTCATCTTTAGCACTTCTTCCATCCGTTTCTTTTGTTTCTTCTCTTTGCATACTAAATTGTACCTCTTGCGTGCTCTCTTGTACTCTTCCTTGGTTGCTTTTTCTTTTTTCCAATTTCTTAGTTTCCTTCTTGCTTCCTGCTTCCTTTCCCTGCATTCTTTATTCCACCGCTCGTTCTTCCACAGCCCCATCTTGTCTCTTATCTCTATCTCTTTTTTTCTAATGCCTTTCTTATGTTATCGCTCAGTTCCCTCACCTTTTCGTTTATTTCTGTTTCTTCGTATTTTGCCTCCCTAAGTCTTGCTCTATAATTTTCTTTTCTTTCTTCCGTCCAAATATTCTTCACAATTCCTCTATCTTTCTCTCTTCTTTTTATCTTCACTTCTAAAGGCATCTGGTCCGACCCCATTCTTTCTCCCACCTTGAATTTCTCTGTTTCATCCCATGCTTCTTCATTTACCATAACATAATCAATAACTGTCTCCCTTCTTGATCCAATATACGTGTACTCCCCTTTCTCATCTCCTGTGCAGTTCCCATTAAGTATGTCCCACCCTCTTTCTTCTACTAAGCTAATCAGTACTCTTGCTTCTGCGTTTTCTGTTCCATCTTTTGTTGATCTTCCTCCTATTGTTTCTTGTTCCTCTTCTATCCGTCTTCTTTTTCCCCTAATTCTTGCATTAAAATCCCCCCCAATCACCAAAGTTCCTTCTTCCTGCTCTTTTACTCGCTCTTCTATTATTCTCTTCGTTTCCTTCATACTTCTGCTGTACACTGTTACAATTCTCCATTTTCTCTGTTTACTTTTCACCGTTCTTTCCATAATACCTCTTTCTTCTTTTGCTTCAGTTCCATTTTCTCCTTCCAGTCCCTCTTTCACCCCCATTATTATCCCACCTTTAGCTCTCCCTTTCTTGCTTTCCCTCTCTGCATATTAACATTTCCACTTAAACTCTTTCGGCATTCTCTTTTCCAACTTTTCCCACCCCTTTTCTTCTACCCACGTTTCTTCCATTCCCACTACGTCAAATTCCCTCAAATACTCCCAAAATTCATTCTCTTTGTTTTTTATTTTCGCTACGTTCCAGAATACTATTCTTATATGCTCCCTTTCTCCTTTATTCCTCTCCGCATTCGTTTTCCCTTTTCTGCCCTGTCGTCTTTTTCTTGTGCTCTTATTCAAAAATTTTCTTTATCTAACTCCCCGTTTTCTTCGTCCCACCTAAGCCCTTTTCTCTCTATCCATATCTTTTTATAACCCACTTTCACCCGGTGTTCTTTTTATCGCTCTTCATTTTCACGCATCATAATTTTCAACTGTTCCAGTTCCCGGCTCATCTTCTGATTCTCTTCCTTTATCTCCCCTACATCCTCCATAATTTTTTCAGCATCTCTTTCATTTTCTCATCCATTGCCTTTTTAACCGGTAATCTTGCTAACTTCTTACTTTTCTTAAAGGGGTTAATCCTCTCCTTCTTCTCTCTCGCTCGCTTTTTTTGAAGTAAAACTTCTTTACGGACACTTGACTTGGGGAGTAAGCTGGTGAGTGCGTGACGAGAGCGTTACGAAAAGTGTGATCAGGCGAAGCGAACGATTTTACAATAATTAACTCATAGAAAAAATGTTTGCCTTAACGGGATTCGAACCCGCGTCTTCTAGGTTGTAAATTCACGCTTCATTCCATACACCCATTTGCGTGTGTCAGTTTTGTATGCAATTGCGCTACTTATCTTAATCGCGACACATGACGACTTTTCTCTGACGACAAACTGAAACATGCATTATCCAACACTGCAGACGATATTAATTCAGGATTCTCTAGCTCCATTTACATAAATTAAGAGCACTTTTACAATGGCGAACTGAAGTTTTACTTCAGTCGCGTGGTCTAAAGCACACTCGTACTTTTTTTTTTTTTTTGAAGTAAAACTTCTTTAGGGACACTTGACTTGGGGAGTAAGCTGGTGAAGGCCTGACGAGAGCGTTACGAAAAGTGTGATCGGGCGAAGCGAACGATTTTACAATAATTAATTCATAGAAAAAATGTTTGCCTTAACGGGATTCGAACCCGCGTCTTCTAGGTTGTAAATTCACGCTTCATTCCATACACCCATTTGCGTGTGTCAGTTTTGTATGCAATTGCGCTACTTATCTTAATCGCGACACATGACGACTTTTCTCTGACGACAAACTGAAACATGCATTATCCAACACTGCAGACGATATTAATTCAGGATTCTCTAGCTCCATTTACATAAATTAAGAGCACTTTTACAATGGCGAACTGAAGTTTTACTTCAGTCGCGTGGTCTAAAGCACACTCGTACTTTTTTTTTATTTTTGAAGTAAAACTTCTTTAGGGACACTTGACTTGGAGAGTAAGCTGGTGAAGGCCTGACGAGAGCGTTACGAAAAGTGTGATCGGGCGAAGCGAACGATTTTACAATAATTAATTCATAGAAAAAATGTTTGCCTTAACGGGATTCGAACCCGCGTCTTCTAGGTTGTAAATTCACGCTTCATTCCATACACCCATTTGCCGTGTGTCAGTTTTGTATGCAATTGCGCTACTTATCTTAATCGCTACACATGACGACTTTTCACTGACGACAAACTGAAACATGTATTATCCAATACTGCAGACGATATTAATTCAGGATTGTCTAGCTCCATTTATAAACTTACATAAATTAAGAGCACTTTCATAATGGCGAACTGAAGTTTTACTTCAGTCGCGTGGTCTAAAGCACACTCGTACTTTTTTTTTATTTTTGAAGTAAAACTTCTTTAGGGACACTTGACTTGGGGAGTTAGCTGGTGAAGGCCTGACGAGAGCGTTACGAAAAGTGTGATCGGGCGAAGCGAACGATTTTACAATAATTAATTCATAGAAAAAATGTTTGCCTTAACGGGATTCGAACCCGCGTCTTCTAGGTTGTAAATTCACGCTTCATTCCATACACCCATTTGCGTGTGTCAGTTTTGTATGCAATTGCGCTACTTATCTTAATCGCGACACATGACGACTTTTCTCTGACGACAAACTGAAACATGCATTATCCAACACTGCAGACGATATTAATTCAGGATTCTCTAGCTCCATTTACATAAATTAAGAGCACTTTTACAATGGCGAACTGAAGTTTTACTTCAGTCGCGTGGTCTAAAGCACACTCGTACTTTTTTTTTATTTTTGAAGTAAAACTTTTTTAGGGACACTTGACTTGGAGAGTAAGCTGGTGAAGGCCTGACGAGAGCGTTACGAAAAGTGTGATCGGGCGAAGCGAACGATTTTACAATAATTAATTCATAGAAAAAATGTTTGCCTTAACGGGATTCGAACCCGCGTCTTCTAGGTTGTAAATTCACGCTTCATTCCATACACCCATTTGCCGTGTGTCAGTTTTGTATGCAATTGCGCTACTTATCTTAATCGCTACACATGACGACTTTTCACTGACGACAAACTGAAACATGTATTATCCAATACTGCAGACGATATTAATTCAGGATTGTCTAGCTCCATTTATAAACTTACATAAATTAAGAGCACTTTCATAATGGCGAACTGAAGTTTTACTTCAGTCGCGTGGTCTAAAGCACACTCGTACTTTTTTTTTATTTTTGAAGTAAAACTTCTTTAGGGACACTTGACTTGGGGAGTTAGCTGGTGAAGGCCTGACGAGAGCGTTACGAAAAGTGTGATCGGGCGAAGCGAACGATTTTACAATAATTAATTTATAGAAAAAATGTTTGCCTTAACGGGATTCGAACCCGCGCTTCTAGGTTCTAAAATACGCTTCAGTCCACTCAGCCATTTGCGTGTGTCGGTTTTGCATGCAATTGCGCTACTTATCTTAATCGCTGCACATGATTGCCGACTTTTTGCTGACTACAAACTGAAACATGCATTATCCAAAACTGCAGACGGTATTAATTCAGGATTCTCTAGCTCCATTTATAAACTTACATAAATTAAGAGCACTTTGACAATGGCGAACTGAAGTTTTACTTCAGTCGCGTGGTCTGAAGCATACTCGTATTTTTTTTATTACTATTTTATTTTTTTTATAATTTTTATTACAAAGCCCTAAAGACACGCATAAATTTTTAAACATTTTTGAAGTCCATCGATGTTCCAGAATAATAAACCGCAAAAAAAACTCAAAAATATATTCTGTTCTGGGAGCTTTCTCGGGGAATGTTGAGACGGTTTTCTATGTTTTGGAACACCGTGAGTTCAATTATGCAGCAGTCTTGAATGTTCGAGCGGTTTTTGAAAAGTTAGTACTGTGAAGCTAAAGGAGGTCAAAAAAATCCCATTTCGACTTTCGACGCTCATGATCCAAAAATTTAGTACTGCTTCGGCACTGTGTTGCCGGTGGTTGATTCAGCAGTTCTTTCCGCAGACATTTCCAAAATTACAAAGCTCTAAAGACACGCATAAATTTTTAAACATTTTGTAAGTCGATGTAGATGCTCCAGAATGATAAACCGCAAAAAAAACTCAAAAATATATTCTGATCTGGGAGCTTTCTCGGGGAATTTTGAGTCGCTTTTCTATTTTTTGGAACACCGTGAGTTCAATTATGCAGCAGTCTTGAATGTACGAGCGGTTTTTGAAAAGTTAGTACTGCGAAGTTGAAGGAAGTCAAAAAAATCCCATTTCGACTTTCGACGCTCATAATCCAAAAATTTAGTACTGCTTCGGCATTGTGTTGCCGGTGGTTGATTCAGCAGTTCTTTCCGCAGACATTTCCAAAATTACAAAGCTCTAAAGACACGCATAAATTTTTAAACATTTTGTAAGTCCATCGATGCTCCAGAATGATAAACCGCAAAATAAAAAACTCAAAAATATTTTCTGTTCTGGGAGCTTTCTCCGGGAATTTTGGTACGGTTTTCTATTTTTTTGGAACACCGTGAGTTCAATTATGCAGCGGCCTTGAATGTACGAGCGGTTTTTGAAAAGTTAGTACTGTGAAGTTGAAGGAAGTCAACCGGCAACAAGTCAAGAAGATTTCTTCATTTCTTTTCACTCGATCAGTGGTTGCAGTTGGTGTGATTTCCAGTTCTGCTGCTATCGTTTACAACATATTTTATGAAAGGTTCGCGTAGATCTTCGTGCAGAGACTGTTTAGATACGTACTAGTTCTTATCAAGCCAACATTTTCGATTGGGTTTTTGTAATATGGCTACGCTTGATTTACTTGCACATCCCCATATTTGGGGATCCCATAATATGTTAAGATAGGTTTTATTATTTTTTAAGTGATAATATATACTGAGCATTTTGATTTTATCCCTATGAGCCAATAGACTTCTTTAACAAATTTCAATTTGTTTGCTTTTTTTAACGATGTGTTCCCCCCAACTTAGGCTGGAAACCCAAGAACTTTGGGAACTCACTACAAGGCGTTTGGACGTTATTTAAATTGACCGACGCTGTTCTCTTCTTAGTTCTGATGTATACGAGACCTAGAGGATTGGTCCCGGAACGCCGCTTTTTTGCTGTAATTTTAGGAGATATTTTCGCCCACTTTAGTTAAAAATTTTCGGTCACTTAGAGGGAATTTCAAAATGTCATAAGAGTTTGGGGGGAATATCTATTTGATTTTATAAAGTACTAATTGGCCCGTCATGGCTTTGCACATGAAGTTTTCGTTTTCATATAGGAATTACTCTTTCTCGTTCACGCTCCCGTTCCCGTTCCTATAGGTAGTACATGGCGACCGAGCCCGAAGGCCTGACCCGAAAAGGGAGCCCGTGGGGGGACCGCAACAAGGAAGCCCGAGACGAGGCCCCCCGAAGGAGGCGAGCCCGAGGGGGGCCCATCGAAACAGGCGAGTCCGAGAGGCGGCCCCTTAAAACAGGCGAGACCGAGGAGGACCCCCAAAACATATGAGCCCGAGGGGGGGGGCTCGAAGCTCAAAGCAGGCGAGCCCGAGGGGGTGGCCTCGAATCAGACGTGCCCGAGGGGGGCTCCAAAACAGGCGAGCCGGAGGGGGTGGCCTCGAATCAGGCGGGCCCGTGGGGGCCTCATCGGTTATCAATATAATTACAGAAGCCGAATTGAATATGTTTAGTTCTAAAATAGGATTTATGTAAGAGACCAATTTAATTGAAGTCTTCAGAAAGGAGGGCCCATTGAGACAGACAGGCCTCCTTGAGACATACTTGTGACAGGGGGGCGTAGCTACCATCTGAACTGCCGTAATACCTACATCTGGATGGTGCTTTAGATAAGAAGCATCCTTAAAGCGGTTTGTATATTGTGTCAAAATTTCAGCCCAATCGGTGCAGAACTTTTCGAGTTTTTGACTCATACACAAACCAACACAACATTTTTATATATCATGTGTTCAATTAAAAAAGTGATCAAGTCGCCTATGAATTTGACATCACATTTTAACGTATGTCTGTTGCCAAAATAATGATGAAGTGTGTATTGTTAGTTGCGGACTTTCAACTTGCAGATGAAGGAATAAATCACATGGGTTTTTCAATTCGTCTTTGTCACTCAAAAAATCATAAGCAACTTGATGACTTTTTTAAATGAACACTTTATATATAGATACATAAGCATTATGTGCCAAACTTTGTCAAAAGGGCGACATTGATGCTTCAGTGGGTACATCTACATTTTATTCTCAGATTTGGAGCATCTTGGATTGTGCAGATAGTAAGCTGCTAGAATGATATAATGACACTTCGTTTGGGTTCTTTAATCTAAAATTAGCATTGAAAATACAAGTGATCAGCGTTACTCCTTTCTTAGGTATTTCCGGCTGCATTTTTTGTGTTACGCCATCGATTCCGGGAATCTTTTGGACATTGAGAAGACCTGTAATATCAGAATTCTAGAGTTTAGCAATATATATACCTTTATCGTACCTCGCTGGCGCTCGTGATTCAAGCAACGTTTCCTCATATTTATAAAGACTAACTGACCTACACTTGTTGCGTTATATACTATTTCAACAACAACAGGAGAAGACGCAGGAGGAGAGGTTTGATGGCTACAACATATATTGAAGAGTTCCTTGCAGAACATGTAATGCCTTACGGAACCATTCCATTTTTATCCAAGATATTGCAAAAGACTATCCGGTCTAAGAGTATGCCAGCACTCGGCTCTGACCTCAAGCCCATCGAGAATCTGTGACGCGAGTTCCAGCACTAACAATTTTTTCAACAACGTACTCAATTTTATTTTAAAAGATTTGTTTCCAACTCTAGTTCATGGTTGAATTTGAAAAGGAATTGTAGAATAATCCGATACTAATTGACTGAGGAAAATGCGTTCAAAATTAATTGAATTGATGTTTTTGCTCTTAAGTGTAGGTCCCGCGATTTAAATCCTCAAATGTCTTCTAGAATTTGATCTAAGTTTCTGGAAAACTACACATGCGGAGTGTAAATTTTTTCGAATTTAAAATGTCATAATACTATAAAAAAAACTTGCGATTCGCGATTATGTGCTGAATATCGACGATTTTGGACTTCCCAAATAAAATTTTTAAATTTGTAGGGTGAACCCTTATAAATTAACCCCAAAATTTCTGAGATTTAGGTTTTCAAATCTTGAAGATTATTTTTTGAAACGTTATTTTGACAATTTCAATATTTTTTTTAATTTTTAACGTTTTACTCCTGAGATGTGTATACCTCGTGCTATCGCACTCGTGATTCACAAAATATCACTCGCTGACAATGAAGCATTTCTGTCACTTTTAATATAATCTCCTATTATAATAAATAAATTTGTTGATTTTTTACTCGTAAAATAAAAAAAAAACTTCAAAGCATTACATAACAATTTACAAAATTTATCGAATCCCAACACGACATCAAAGACCCAGCTCATTTTTAATTACCGGCAACAAAATTTAAATTTTCATTTTTAATGCGGGTCATTCATACACCCACCCCTCCCTGGAAATTTTCATTATTCCATCGAATAATCAATACCTACTCTGTTTGCATTTCCAAATCGCATTTAACTCATAATCCTTCATTCTACCATTTTGTTGGATAGTTTTGTAATAATTGCTCCATAATATTATGCACAACACTAACAAAAGCGGATCGTTATGAATTTATGGATTTCAACACAATAGCTCAATTTCAGCAATAATCGCTATGTAAATGTTCCTAAAACTTTTTTCCTATCAACATTTGCACTGTCAAAATTATCAGGAAATAAATGATGATGTTTATAGTTGGAAGCGCGTGTTCGTTTAGTCAAAGTTTCTGAAGTAATTTGTTTCGGCTTTATCTGACGGCTACATTTATTATTTGCTGGTGCAGAGTATGCAGAGAAATTATTCGTTTAGAAGCAAAGTTTTGGTGTTTGGATTTAACTGATCAACCAGTGCATTCGGTGTGCTAATGGATAACTTCCTTAATAGAGTATAGAGATATTTTAATTTAAAAGAAGAGAGAGCTGTACTATAACACCCTGTAGATTAAATATGGATATTGTTTAATATCTATTTCATTTTAATTATTTTCGATCACCCACATCAAATATTCATTAGGAGACCGTCAACTCTATCGGTACAATGATACAACTACGAAAATGGTTTATGCATTTTAATGATTTTTTAAATCGAATACGATTCAGTTGGTTTATTTGTAAATTAAACAACAATTTCAATATTGGCTTTGATTGCGCTGATGACAGCGTCTTGGTCTTATCGCTGCCACGGCGTCTGCACGGCCATCCCGTGCTGGCGTTCGTCCTCGAAGCGGCTAACTCTCTGGTTCAAGATCGCCCAAGAGAAGTGCATGACGGCTTTGTAAACAATGAAGTAATCTGTGGTGAAACTCGTTGGTCCGGAAGGAATTAATCGGGCACAAAGGCCATCGGAAGAACCTGACTTGGTCAATTTATTAGAAGTAAAAGTAATCTTGTTTAATGTTTACAAATCATAGAGTACCATAGAGTATAATAGATTCCCTTAAAGCACTTTTCTTATTAACCAGCCTGTCTTATTGCACATTTATCCTGAAGAAATTGCTTTATTATAGCTGCGTGTTCGGATCGAACCTATAAAGAAAAGATTACTCATCGATATGGCGCAGACACTTGACTCCTTTATCGCCAATATAAACCAAGTTAACCTTTCGTTACATTCCAGTTAAGGCAGCTTTCTCTTTCACTTCATTATCCTCTTGATATACAGCCCGGCAACTTCTTCCTATGAAAACTACAATTCATTAATAGTACACGGTCGCTGAAATGGTATTCTCCTCTAATCAGAGTTAACTAACTCAAATTGTTCCGACCTTTATGTTAGTTATGCGCACAAAAAGATGTACAACCAGGGAGAAAACACGCTAAGCCCTCATTGTTTTCCGAATACAATAGTGCATAAATTATTCCCGTCAGTAGAGAGCTCTATCTTTTAAATTTATTGATCCGTTTAGAAGAAAGCTGTTCATAAATTAGAAAGCTCTTGGATTGTGCTGATCGAGGAGGAATTATTTAATACATCATCGATGCTCATTCACATATGAAAATGCTGTTTATCATAAAAGTTCAAGAACTTTCTATCAAGAGGCATTCTCAACTTTGAATACAATGATACGGGCTATTGGTAATTTGCGGTGCATTCTATAAGCAATATTGGGGCTTTGCGTGGTATAAATTAAAGTTGTGTTAACGGTTTTCCCACTTTAAGCTTTACAAAAAACTCTAGGATGGTTCTTGATTAGGGTAATTTTAAAAACTTTCAGTTTTCTCCCGAAACATGTTCCAATTGTAATTTTACGTTTATTAAAGTTTGTGGCGTTCGACTTGAACATATTTAAATTTTAATTTAAATTTACTCCACTTTGATTTATTGGATTATTTTTTTGTTGTTGTGCAATATGTTAAATCATGAATAAATAGATCATTAACTTCAGGCCTAAGCGATCGCATCATTATCTCGTTAATGCCCTCTCCTCTTGTTTATAAAACCCAGATGTATATTAAACTTTCCACCCCTAATGTCTCCACTTGATATTCACCACATGCGTTATTGAATTAATGCACACTTCTGGAGAGTTGATGTCGCCACCATTTAAATAAACTTCGAGCCTCAAACAGGACCTCGCCAACAAAGTTTGATGAAAGTTGTCTCCCGGCTCCCGATTATATATAATCGATAACGAATTTCCCACAGTGTTGGTCTTCCCAACATAAATCTCTTTAAATATTACTCCGTTTCGTGTTCTCTTGAATTATGGCGAAGTGATAGCGTCGCGACGCAGCTCCGCGATGAAATGTTTAGCTTTTCTTGTGGCAATTAATCAAAGCTTTCGTCGTGTGTGGCTCAGCCGAGTGTGAATACCAATTATTTCCACATATTTCGATTTTGGCAAGCATATTAATAGTGTTCCTCTTATCGATTTACGGCAGCTCCGAAGGGTGAAAATTGGCTGGAATATGTTTTGTGGGGCAAAATAACACACAAAAGTTGAGGTGGGATTTTAAAATCAAACGTGTAATTTTTTTTTCCTACGAAATAAATGTAATTATTATATCGGGTGTCCCAACTAAAATTTGTACCCCCCAACAATTCCAATTTCGAAAAACTCAGAAGAAAATGCTCGAACAGGTCAATTTTGCTATTAACGGGGACCTAATTGTACCAAATTCTCAAGTCTTAAATCTCACCCCATGAGCCAGGGGAGCCACCCCCTAAAAACTTTTATATGGCATAGGGGGTCGTGTGATACATCATTTTAAAGCTTATTCAATTCTCTATCCAAACCTACATTTATCGGTTTTTTCTACAAAAAAAAGCTTGAATTCGATATTTTCCAAATCTACATAAAATACTGAACTAAAATTTAAACCCCCCAACAATTCCAATTTCGAAAGACTCAGAAGAAAACGCTTGAACAGGTCAATTTTGTTATCAAGGGGGACCAAATTGTACCAAACTTTCAACTCTTAGATCTCACCCTTTTAGCCAGGGGAGCCACCCCCTTAAAAAAATTTAAATGGCATGGGGGGTCGTGTGATACATCATTTTAAAGCTTATTCAGTTCTCTATCCAAATCTACTTTTATCGATTTGTTTCTACAAAAAAAGCATGAATTTGTTATTTTCCAAATCAAGAGTATTCTATGTAGAACTGGAAAATAACAAGTTCTTATGCTCTTTTTTGTAAAAACGAATCGATAAAAGCAGGCTTGGATAGAGAATTGAATAAGCTTTAAAATGATGTACCACATGACTCCCCATGCCATTTAAATTTTTTAAGGGGGTGGCTCCCCTGGCTAAAGAGGCGAGATCTAAGACTTGAAAGTTTGGTATAATTTGGCCCCCCTTGATAACAAAATTGACCTGTTCAAGTGTTTTCTTCTAAGTGTTTCGAAATTAAAATAGTTGGGGGGTACAAATTTTAGTTGAGTATTTTATGTAGATTTGGAAAATATCGATTTCATGTTTTTTTTTTGTAGAAAAAAAATCGATAAATGTAGGTCTGGATAGAGAATTGAATAAGCTTTAAAATGATGTATCACACGACCCCCCATGCCATTTAAATTTTTTAAAGGGGTGGCTCCCCTGGCTAAAGGGGTGAGATCTAAGACATGAAAGTTTGGTACAATTTAGTTCCCCTTGATAACAAAATCGACCTGTTCGAGCGTTTTCTTCTGAGTCTTTCGAAATTGGAATTGTTGGGGGGTACAAATTTTAGTTGGGACACCCTGTATATAATTTTAATGCATTTTAAAAATTTATTTTTTCTGAATTTAACGACGTATTTAAAGCTGGTGTTCCATTAAAAAATTTTGGGAAAAAAGGAATCTTGAAATAATTTTATCCTTTTTTTGAAACATCTTGTAGACATATAAATGGTTGTACTAATCCACAAACCTGCCCGCGCGTGCGCATAACAACTAACTAACCACAAACGTGATTCCCGTATTACCGAGCTGAAGGTAAACACGCGGTAGAGAGGTTAACTAGCGAAAAATAGAGAAATAGAAGGTGATATAAAGAAAAAATTAGAGAAGAGATAGAAGCAAGAAGAGATATTAGAGAAAGGTAGGAAGAAAGAATTGGGCAGGGAAGAGGAGATATAGTCAGGAAAAAGAATAAATCGGCGAAGCCGGAAGATAACGACATCTAGGAGGCGCCACGCGAAGCGCATGAACAAAGACGATAGAAACCGCTCGCTCAATCAGGGAAGCCTGGACTCTTACCTGGAGGAAAGGAAAAGAAAGAGAAAAGGGGAGGGTAGAACAGAAAAACAAGAAGAGGAGGAAGAGAATTTTTTTCAAAAAAGTAAAAAGACGGCGAGGTCTCCTGGAGTAAAGAAAACACAGAAGACATCAGAGAAAGAGAAGGAAACGAACACAGAGATGGAGAAAAAAATATTGGAGCTGTTGCATAAGTTAAAGAAGGAGATGAAAGAAATAAGACGAGAAAACAAGGAACTCAAGAGAGAGACAGAGAGGCAGAGAGAAGAGTTTAAAAAGAAGGAGAAGAGATGGGAAGGAGAGAGAGACTGGTGAAAGGAGAGAGTGGAAAAGCTGGAAGAGAGAATGGAAATCGAAGAGAGAAGAAAGAGGAAGAACAACATAGTGATAACAGGATGGGACGGGGAAAGAAAAAGTGATGTAAAAAAAGAGGATGTAGAGAAGTTTTTGAAGGAAAATGTAGAGGATAGTAAAGTAAAAGATTGTTACAGGATTAACAAGGATCAAGTATTGGTGGAGATGGAGGGATGGAGTGAGAAGGAAAGAATAATGAAGCACAAAGGAAAATTGAGCTAGAAGAGGGAAACAAGGGGGATATACATAGACAACGACCTCACAAAGAAAGTAAGAGATTTACAGAAGAAACTAAGAAGTATGGCGAAGGAAAAAAGGGAAGAAGGGAAAGAAGTAAGAGTGGGATACAGGAAATTAATAGTGGACGGGGAGCAATGGAGATGGAATGAAAAGGGAGAGAGACTAGAGGTTTTCCAATAAGAAGAAGAAGGGGAGGAGGGAAAAAGGGGGACAACGGCAAAGTAAAAAGGACAATAAAACGGCAAAAAAGAAACAAAGAAGGAAATAGGAGGGAAACTAAGGAAGGAAGGGGGAAATCAAAGAAGGTAAGGAAAGAAACAGGGGTAAGGGCACTATTTTGGAATGTAGCGGGACTAGGGAAAAAAGAAGAAGATTTTTGGGACTATGTGAAGGAGTTCGATATTGTTGGATTAACAGAAACATGGTCAGAAAGCTGGGAAAAAATAGAAAAATTGTTACCAAAGGAGTTCAAGTGGGAATGGCAAGGGACGAGAAGGGGAAAGAAAAAAGGAAGAGCAGCAGGGGGAATAATAACAGGGGTAAAAAAAGGAATAAAAGAGAATACTAAAAAGAAGGGAGAAGAGGAAGGTCACATGGTGAGAAACGTTAAAAAAAACAGTAAATGGTGGAAAATAGTGACAGTGTACAGCAAAGAGATGAAAGAAACAATAAGCAAGATAGAAGAAACATTAAAAGACAACAGGGAAGAATGTCTGCTTCTGGGAGGGGATTTTAACGGGAGAATTGGGGAAAGAGGAGCCAGGGATTGGGAAGAAGAGAGAGGAGAGGGAAAAAGAAAATCCAAAGACAAGAAAGAAAACGCGGAAGGGAAGAAGTTGATGGAATGGATAGAAGAAAAAGGATGGGAAGTGCTGAATGGAAACAAACAAGGGGACGAAGAAGGAGAATGGACCTACATAGGCGGTAGAGGAGAGACGGTGATAGACTACAGAATACTAAACGAAGAAGCATGGGAAGAAGTCGAAGAATTCAGAATAGGGGAAAGAGTAGAGTCAGACCATTTGCCTATAGAGATAAGTATAGGAAGGAGGAGAGAGAAGAGAAGAGGAGAAGAAAAATTAGAGGAAATGCGAAAGGTGATAAATAAAGTATGGGACGAGCAAGGAGTGGAAGGGTATAAGAGAAGACTGGAAATAGCAAGATTTAAAGAACAAGAAATAGGGAAAATGGAGAAAGAATTGGTAGAAATATTGGAAAAAGCAGCGACAAAAAGAGAAATAACAGTAAGAGGTGGAGGAACAAAACGAAAGAATAAATGGTGGGACAAAGAATCTGAGCAACGTAAAAAGGAAGCAATAAAAGAACAAAGAAAGTGGAGAAAGACTAAAGGGAACAGAAGTGGCTTTTTAGAAGTGAAAAGAAGATACAGAGAAACATGCAGGGAGAAGAAGAGGCAGAAGAAGGAGAGAGAAGAGGAAGAGATAAAAGCAATAAGAACAGAGAAGGAGGTATGGAACTATATTAATAGAGAGAGAAAGAAAAAAGGAAATGGGAGCGAGAAGATAACGATGAATGAGTGGGAGAAGTACTTCATGAGGCTGCTGGAGGGAGAAAAGGAAAAAAGAAAACGGAAATAGAGACGAAGAGAAACCGAGTAGAACCTGAAGGAGTAGAAATTACAATGGAAGAGGTGGAGAGGCATGTGAAGAAACTGAGGAAAGGGAAGGCACCAGGGAGGGATAGAATACAGAATGAGTCGTGGATGTATGGGACGAGAAGAGTGCTAGAGAGGCTGGTGGAGGTAATGAATGGGGTGTGGAGAGGAGAAGGATTCCCGGTAGGGTGGAGAGAGGGGGTAATTTACCCCATTTACAAAAAAGGGGAGAAAAATAAAGTAGAAAATTACCGAGGAATAACTCTCCTAAACACAGGGTACAAGTTGTATGCATCAATTCTGAAAGAAAGGATGAGCAGAGAGATAGAGGAAAAGGGAGCATTACCAGACAGCCAAGCAGGATTTAGAGACGGGAGGGGAACTATGGATAATGTACACATCCTGGACCATTTGACGAAGAGTGAGTTAAAGAAGAAAGGGGGGAGGGTGTATGCATTATTCGTAGACTTCAAGGCGGCTTTTGACAAGGTGGACAGAGAGAGGATGTTTGAGTGCCTGAGGGAGAAAGGGGTAAATGAATGGCTGGTAAGAAAGGTGGAGGAGATATATGAGAAGACAAAAAGTAAAGTGAAGATAGGGGAGAAGGAAAGTGAATGGTTGTCACAAAGGGAGTGAGGCAAGGTTTCCCGCTCAGCCCCTTGTTGTTCACGATGTATGTGGAATGTTAGAGAGAGCAGTTGTATGTGTATGACGGAATGTTAGAGAGAGCACAAGCGGGGGGGTGTGTGGTAGGTAGAAAAAAAGTGTAGAGCCTGGCGTTTGCGGATGATGTGGTAATGGTGGCAAAGAGTGAAAGAGAAATGAAGGAAATGATAAATAATTTAGGAAAATATGTGAAGAAGAAAAGACTAGAAGTGAATGTAGAGAAAACAAAAATGCTGGTGTTCAATAAGAGAAAGAGGAAGAAGGAAGAGAGTGATTGGAGGTGGGAGGGAGAAGTACTAGAACAAGTAAAAGAATTCAAATATCTGGGGTATGTGTTCAATGAAAGTGCCACAGATAAAGCACATATTAGAGAACTGGCAAGAAAAGCGAACAAGGTGGTAGGATGTGTATGGGGAATAGGAGAGAGAAGGTGGGGAGGCGATTTTAAGAGGAGAATAATGATGTTTGAAAGTCTTATTGAAAGCGTGTCGTTGTACGGAGCAGAGGTATGGGGATGGAAAGAACAAGAGAGGGTGCAAGAGAAATATCTGAGGTGGGTGCTAGGGGTGGAGAGAGAAACGCCAGGGTACATAGTGAGAGAAGAATGCAAGAGGAATAGGTTGAGAGTGAAAGCGGGAAAAAGAGCGGTCAAGTTTGAAGACAGGATGGAAGGGAGGAAAGAATGTAGGATACTAAACGAGTGCTGGAGAGAGAAAAAGAAGAATTCAGAGGAGAATGATAGGGATAATTACTACAGGAGGAATGGGTATGCAAGCAAAGAAATACAGAGACTGAGAGAAAGAGGCGTGTGGATGAATGTAGAACTAAGTGAAAGAGATAAGGATACGGATAGACAAGAGAGGAGAGAAAGAATTAGAGAATCCAGATACAACGGGAAGTACGGAAGATGCATGATCGAGGAAGTACCGAAGTATTTGGAGAGGGAGAGCGAGAAAGAAAGAAAGATGATTTAGGTTTAGGTGCGGAAATGAAGAGAGGGAAAATAGGTATTGGGCAGAAGATGGAGGAAGAATGTGTAGAATGTGCTATGAGGAAAGAGAGACGATTGAGCATATGTGGAACGAGTGCAGTGAGATGAAACAAAGAGAGAGGATATACTGAATGTAGATGGAAGGGAAATTAAATGGATGAAAGAGGTATGGAAGAGGAGGGAGGGGAGAAGAAATAGAAAATTTTATTTAGTTTTTTTTATTATTATAATTGTTAAGTTTACTGGTAGGTATATGTATAGGAATCAGAAAGCCCGTAGGGAAAATAAAGATTTATATATGTCGGGATATTGTGAAACGCCAAGTTGGTTGCATACACTTGGGTGGAATCGGGTAGTACGGGAGACCACTGGACGCAACGGACAGTGTCACCAGAGACGTGCACCCGGGATCACCTGTTTTGCATATCTCTGGGTTTTTGTTGTTATTGTGGTTAATAAACTGCGTGGTGAGCCAGCATAGAGGGGGAGGGTCAATCTCCGACATCAAAAGTGGGAAAGTGACCTATGTGCCTAGTGGCCGTGTTGGTGGGTTTATTTAGGCTTTTAGAGCAGGAAGCTTGGGTAATTCTTCCTGACTGTTTGAAAAACGAAAAACAAGGTCGAGCAGTCGCCGTGCCGAACGACATCATCGGAAAAGGGATGAAACGGCTGAAAAACAACTTCCAAGAGGTCGTGGGCAAGACCACTGGCTTGGCAGACATGGGGGCAATAATTTTATTGCCGCCGGGATAAATAAACTAGTTATTAGTAATCCATAAGTACCAATCTTTCAGTTACTAATAACAGTCGCGTCGCGGAATGCAATCCTCTGGAAAACGACATGGGGGATTGGATTCATTCCATTGACGAGTATGTGGTACTTATAATTGAGACGACAAAGTAAATGCGCATTTGGCTGGTATCGAAACCATCGTCGCATTTGTTTTCGTGGAAAGGACTGACGTAATAATACAAAGTCGAGGTTTGAGTAATAGAAAAGGGTTGAATTCAAGGGTTTGTCGTTAAACATATTGGTAAGTGTTTCCAGTACATTAATTTGATCAGTGATAAATCATCCCGGTAGGGATAGATTTTGAAGATGACTAGGTACGTGCTATTCAATGAAAACGATAATGTTGGTATAGGTAATTACAAATAGACGAGCAAAATCAGAGCAATAAAAGATCCAAATAGTACGTAGTTCGAAATCGGTGACGTGTCATAAACATGTTAACATATTGGGAGTGCGCGACAACCGAGAATGAAAACAAAAAATAAGCTTTCGTTGGGATCGAACAAAGAAACCGTGGAAAAGAAACGTAACAAAAGTTGCAACTTCGATGCAGTCGCATCATTTTAAAAAAAATCATTTTTGTTGAAATTGGAACAGTTTAGATTGTGAATTTCATTAAAATTTGGTTTGGGGATGTCATGGGTTGAGGTTTGTTTACATTTTTTCTCAACAATGAAGAACGAGTTGTTAGTCTTGTCGAAGAGTCGTAAAGTACTTGGAGTTATTTTCGGAGGGTTGACGGGCTCATGTACTCAAAATAATGACACACATGATTGGTAATTGAATATCATTGATTTCGGCACATTGTTTTGAGGGCTGGTAATCTTTGATTGAGTGTAATCGGCATGATTTGTGAAGTTGTAAATGCTGTATCAAGCGGTTGTTAGTATCAATTCGCAGATATCTTGAAACTTGGAAAGATGTAGATTGGTTGATTGATGTTTTGACGTGGCGGTGGTAGAGGAGAACGGGACCAGGCGGTGCGGGTGTTTTAAAGCAAGCCGAAAAGTCACAATGATGAGCGGTGTAAAGTTGCACACCTATATTCGAGGATCTACTAGCGCACTTTTTGGACAGTAAGCAGTAGGAAGTATGTAGGTGTCGGAAACTGCGGTGCAAATGACATAAGGGGTTGCAGTTTGAGGTGCCCTGGATTTGTTGAAAGAAATGGCTGTTTTAACATCAGTCTCCGACGATAAACAGTAACATACAACTGCCTGAATTTGATCTGGACTGCAGATTTACGTGCATGGGCTACAAGACAATTACAGGTGATGCTGCGTCGACTTTCGCCTTGAGAAGGGCACTCAAAAGTCGAGCATCCACCTGGCTGTCGCAGATTTCATACCCTAGAATGACGTGGGACGCTAAGTATGATTTTCTGCATTTTTGATGCAATTTAATAGCACCGAACCAAAAGAAGGGAAGTGCGTCGCGGCGTATGATGACGGCACTAATGTTGAAATTTCAACCGAAGAAGTTTCTAACTTGAACCACGAATGGCACTTACAAGTTCGTGGCATTAAATCAAGGAACCAATTACAGCAGAAATTAAAGGTGTTTTTGTTTCTTAAATGAAAAAGTACAATTTAATGTAATGATTTGGAAGCGAAACATTTCAAGCCGAAACCACCCTCGATAAAATGTGAGAAACTGGGATGCAAGGCATCAGTATGCCGTTCCAGATATGAGAAGACCGACCGATGCGAACCCCAGCACTTCACGTGGAGACTCTTCTCCGAAGACATCGACGACCCCAAACTCAAAAGAGACAGGTTTCAAATGCTTCGTGTTGTCTGAATTCAGGTAACCCGAGAGGTCGAAAGGGTGGAGCAGAACGACAAGTAGGTTTATGTTTAGTCAATGCGCCATGAGGTACCCTATGTCATCAAGATAAGAATTTTCCATTTTTGATTCGGGTGCCGAATGCTCGCTGATAACAGAACCTATGTCGTCACAGCTTCAGGGTAAACGATTCGACAATGTTGTTGTTATGACTAGCATTGGACAAACTTGCACAAATAGCTGTTAGCAGATTTTAAGTGTAGTCGCAATTAACGAGATAACTTTTGAAATGACAATTCATGTTTTACCTGATTATTATTTACGTTATGAAATAATGGTTGGTCGTGAAATTTCGAGCCGGAACATAGCAATTCACATAATGTCCGGCGAAATAAATTTAACCAAATTTGACCCTAAATATAAAACCCCTTTAAGATGATTGAACAGTTAGACGGTGATATGTACGTCTTGAAAAAAAAAAAAATTAATTCGAACCGTACCCATAAATATGCTCACGATCCTATCAGGAAAATGCCTGAAGGATACGTTCCTGACGACAAAGATTTGATTTAATTGTGATCAATGTTTGTATTTAAATGTTGTCTTCTCTGATGAAGTTAAATTTGTTTATCACTGGAAAGAAGTGATGTAGTTCATTTTCTTTATCGCTGGATGTAAGTGATAAAGTTAATTTTGTTTATCACTGGAAAGAAGTGATGTTAGTTAATTTTCTTTATCACTGGATGTAAGTGATGAAGGTAACTTTGTTTATCACTGGAAAGAAGTGATGTTAGTTAATTTTCTTTATCACTGGAAAGAAGTGATGTAGTTCATTTTCTTTATCGCTGGATGTAAGTGATAAAGTCAATTTTGTTTATATTTTGTTTATCACTGGAAAGAAGTAATGTTAGTTAATTTTCTTTATCACTGGATGTAAGTGATGAAGTTAAATTTGTTTATCACTGGAAAGAAGTGATGCAGTTCATTTTCTTTATCGCTGGATGTAAGTGATAAAGTCAATTTTGTTTATATTTTGTTTATCACTGGAACGAACTGATGGTAGTTAATTTTTTTTATCACTAGATATAAGTGATGAAGTTAAATTTGTTTATCACTGGAGAGAAGTGATGTAGTTCATTGTCTTTATCGCTGGATGTAAGTGATAAAGTTAATTTTGTTTATCACTGGATAGAAGTGAGGTACTTAATTTTCATTATCACTGGAGAGAAGTGAAGGAGTTAATTTTCATTATCACTGGATGTAAGTGATAAAGTTAATTTTGTTTATCACTGGATAGAAGTGAGGTACTTAATTTTCATTATCACTGGAGAGAAGTGAAGGAGTTAATTTTCATTATCACTAGATGTAAGTGATGAAGTTAATTTTGTTATCACTGGAGAGAAGTGATGTAGTTAATTTTCTTTATCGCTGGATGTAAGTGATAAAGTTAATTTTGTTTATATTTTGTTTATCACTGGAGATAAGTGAGGTAGTTAATTTTCATTATGACTGGATGTAAGTGATGAAGTTAATTTTGTTATCACTGGAGAGAAGTGATGTAATTAATTTCTTAACGCTGTAATAATTTTATTGTATCACTGGAACGAAGTGATAAAGTCAATTTTGTTTGCTGAGTTAATTGAAGTAATATTTTTTATCACTGGAAGGAAGTGATCGATTTATTTTGATGTTAATAGCAGTAATAATTTTGTTGTATCACTAGAAGGAAGTGATAAAGTCAATTTTGTTTTCTGAGTTAATTGAAGTAATATTTTTTATCACTGGAAGGAACTGATCGAGTTATTTTGAAGTTAATAAAAGTAATAATTTTGTTGTATCACTGGAAGGAAGTGATTAAGCCAATTTTGTTTTCCGAGTTACTTGAAGTAATATTTTTTTTTCACTGGAAGGAAGTGATGAAGTCAATGTTACTTTTCGAGTGATAGGAGTAATAATTTTGTCATGATAGAAATTACACGTGAAGAGTCAGTTTCATACAATAATCAGAATGGCCGAGTGGTTTATTAAGTTTTATTTTATATAGTCATCACACGAGGACGTGTGATATGTCAGAATGGCCGTGTCGGGATATTGTGAAACGCCAAGTTGGTTGCATACACTTGGGTGGAATCGGGTAGTACGGGAGACCACTGGACGCAACGGACAGTGTCACCAGAGACGTGCACCCGGGATCACCTGTTTTGCATATCTCTGGGTTTTTGTTGTTATTGTGGTTAATAAACTGCGTGGTGAGCCAGCATAGAGGGGGAGGGTCAATCTCCGACATATATACTAACAACAAACGTTTATTTTTATATATACACAGCGTGTTTTTTCGGCCATAGGGAATGTGAACTTCGATCTGGGCAAATCCCGGAATTGAAATGTTGCCGGACATACCTGGACATTATTTCACTTAATTTCATTAGCCATTTTTCCTTAAATTCAAAAATACTTCCACAATAAAATAAACTCTCTTTTCATTTTTAGAATTGTCTATGATAACTTCATTTTCATCACATAAATCCTCGTCAGAACCGTTCAACTTAATCCAATCATTTTTGCTGATAATGGCTTTTTGTGATAACTGAAGAACATAATATTACACTAGTGCCTTAGGCCAGTCCTTTTAAATCGACGGTTAAACTTCAAGGAGTGTAGAATGCAAACGCTTGCAGTTTCTTGTAAGTTTTTGTGCTAGCCGTGGATATTGATGTTTTCTACACGAAATTGAAGTTTCACTGTTTTACTGAAGACATAAATCAGTTTTTACTCACCTCCAGTTATCCATGTTAAAATTGTAGCTGTACATACGGGCTAGTAATCAATGTCTTTTTTTCTACCTTTAACAAAGAATGAATAAATACATAGTTCAAAGAAATAAATTGAATTCTAGTGGCATTTGGAAGACGCACTAATTTTAACACCCCTTAACTTATTCATAAATTAAGTTACATAAAAGTACCCAACTACTTGAGGGTGCTTTAATCAGTCACGTGCCGCACTCTGAGTCATTTTCTAACCAGATTAAATGACATGTAAGGGGAAATTATTTCCTCATTAAGTATTAAAATTTAATACAATATTAGAAGTAATTATCTTTATTAAATTATGTCACCCCCAAGGCAGCGTCCAACTACCTGCTCTAAAAATAAGACACACTTAGTTTAATAATTAGAAAAAACTAGGTGTTGATATTTTGCCGTCTCTAATTATTCCACTCCGAGAAAACGCCTCTAATTAAATCAAACTCTGTTAGCTTAAGATTAATATTTAAATGAAGCCTTTGAGTTTGAGCTAAGCATAAACTTAGCGGTGTTTACATATGCAGATTCAAAAATAAAGTAGTAGTTCTTGGCCTGGAAATTAAGATGGCTTAATTTTGGCGGTGCTTCTTTTAAATCCAAATTCCTGGCATTCGTTTTATTTCAAAATCATAATCCTCGCTACACGTTGTAGTTACTAATTGCAAGTCTGTTTATCTCGATTCGCCCATTCAGTAGTTAGAATAATCGTATGATGTAGTCATAATTTTAACGCGTGAAGCGCGGAATGGTTTCTGTTGCAATATTATTGTTAGTAGTTAGTTATTGTTGACGAATTATCACTATGCCTGCAGAGTTTAGAGTTTCAAAATAGCTTTAAAATATCATAAATATGTTTCGACGTATCCGAATCTTATACAGTGTTTTTTTTTTTTGTAACTGATGGCCACGGATATTCCCAAGTTAAATATTTACTCGACACGCCGTCCAAACAGACAAAAAACTTACTACTTAGGATGCAAAACTATTGTAAACATGTCGGTTTTTATTGATAAACCCTTTCCGACCGACAAAAACCACTTTTGCTTTCAATTGAAAAATATAGGGACTCACCTAAGCCAACATACCATTTATAAAAATTGACGACAGCCCTGGGCATTTCGCAGATGCATACCCCACCCCCATAAACAAGATGTTTCATGTGGCCCTACACGTATTCCGATCACTTATTCCGATCCACCTTTCGTGGAAATTTGGTGCATTTGTTGTCTTATGTCCCGAACGTCCGCTAATAAATTACACGCTCAGAAAGTTCCCACGGGTTTCACATAATATAATAGTGAACATAGTCATATCGGTCACTATTTGAAAACCGTCAACATTCAAAATAAAACTGAAAATAATTAATTGGCAGCCGATCACCGCACTCGTTCCAGCAAAAAAGTCCTTTTTTGTTTAGGCCAAGAGGTAAGACTTTATTTACTAATGGCTCTTCAATCATGCTAGCGGTTCTCAATCGGTTCTTGCGTAAATTTGAAAACTATATATCTTGTTTTTTTTACAGTTAGATTTTTTTATATATTTTTTTCTAGGTCTTCTCATATTAGGGACTGCCACAGGTTTAAATAACTACTTTACTTCGTGAATCACCCTGTATTATATAAGCCTAAATCACATCAAAATTTTCAAACTGACGGAATTATTGATGTCCCACTTTTTTTGCTCGCCACTGTATTGCTGAAAATGTGCTTTAAATTCATACAGCAGTCGAAAACAAACTTCAAAAAACCACTTCGAAAGTGTCAATAGATTGCCCACCAAATGATTTTTGATATAAGGCCATAAAAAAATCCCATGGTTTATTTAATGATGTAGTAGTCAAATTGAGGATTTTTCCATAATTTCTTCGACCTGAGCCTCAACTTGTGCGGTTCGCTTTTTGCAATACACTCCGTTTCAGAAAACAGATATACATTTTTTTAAACTGCATGTAATCCACAACAATGTTTAGAAATCTATACAGGTTTGAAGGGAATACATCCATTCGACGTTAATTTCTCTCCGGCCCGGAATAGTACATTATACATAGAAGTAGAGAAATGCATGATTTTTCATGAGGTGCAATTTGAAGCACCCAGGAAAAAATAGCATTCTTTCCCGAGGTGTATATACTATTTTTTACAAAAGCGAAACCACAAAAACCTGACAATTCAAGAGAAGAATCGGTAAATTCGCACGTAAAATATTAGACTTGCGTCTAGTCTGTACCATATCACAAAGGATCCATCGGCCCGCGCATAAAGCGCCTACATTTGACATTAATAAAAAGGCCTTAGGTTACCGCAATTTGCACTAGGACGACGAGTGGAATCCCGTTGGGGAAAATAATGAAATAATCTCGACCAACGGGCCCCACTGTCCCAAAAAGCCACTTGTAACATTTGTATCAAAAAATAATTTAATAAACTCAACCAAGGGGGGGGTCCTCTGTACCAAAAGCCACTTGTAACATTTGTATCAGGAAATATCGAAATAAACTCTATCAAGCCCCCCCCCCAGTCCCAAAAGCCACTTGTAACATTTGTATTAGAAAATAATGAAATAGTCTCGACAAAGGGGCCCAACTGTCCCAAAAGCCATTTATAACATTTTTATCAGAAAATAATGAAATAAACTCTATCAAGCCCCCCGCCAGTCCCAAAAGCCACTTGTAACATTTGTATCAGAAAATAATGAAATAAACTCCACTTGTAACATTTGGGATCTCCTTGTTTGTGATACACTTCTGTCAAGATTTTGACACCAGAGAAACTGATTTGTACTCCCGCTTCTGTAAAAATATTTTTTACTAAAAATACTTTGTGTGTCTTGTGTACGCTATTGTAAAAACAAATTGTAATTTTGATGTATTGTCAAGAAAACAGTAAGGGGCAGTTTAGTGTACGCTTTTGAACCGACAGAAATTTTGATAACAGAATGGATTGACAACAGTGTTGTTCGTATAACATCAAATGCAGAGTCTGCTTTTCCTCCAAATAATGTTGACAGATATTGGCAGTAATTTTGGCAAAACCATAAGCATCTATGGAGTAACCAGACGAGGAAAAGTGGTACTTTCCAGTTCTATGTCAATGTTTAGGCATGGCAGAACAAAACTTCTGACAGTTGCATCCTCACAACTGTGGAGAATTAGACCACCTTTCATTTAGGCAATAATTTGCACAACTTCTATTGGAATCACACAGAGGAACTACCAACTGCCTATGCCTATGAGTACAATAGATTGGACCATACAGGGTGAAATAGAAATATATGTAACAATTTTAACTGGTGCATCATAAGGTCCAGTTCAACGTATCTGTAAAAATTTGAGTAAAAAATTTTAATAGAGCATAAACTCTTTAAACCGTCCTAGTTGTAGAGTTCATGAAGCAATTAGAAGTCGACGTGACAAAAAAGTGATCATAAAAACGCAGACGCTCGAGCCCGGCCGATAAGGTCGAAATTGGCACTTGACATTGAAGTTGACTTACCTGCCTCAATAACATTATAATAAATGCACCTATTGGTGATTTTCCTAACAGAGGATAACATACGTTTTTTCTATCATTTATGAACTAAGGATATGTCGCCAAAAATTCCTTCTTTTCATTGCACCGGGTTATTTTAATTTCCATAGGCATGCACAAATTTTATAGCCAATCTTTAATGAATTTGAGCTCGATACAGGGGCGGAGTGAACAACGCAAACCAAGGGGGTATACACCATACACGTTGATATACTTTTTGTTCATAAAATCGATATCTGAAATCAATAAAGAATTAGTTTAGTTAGTTGAACATTTAAAATTACAGTTTTGAAATAAATAGTGTATTGTTCAACAAGTGCTGAAAAACCGATATTGCAAAGGAGTCGTGACAGTTTAAATAGTCTTTCTTCAGCACGTGTTGTACACTATGCTTTTCCTTCGACCAGCACTCAAAGAAGAAGAAAAAGTACATGTAACTCAATTTTATTTTAATCATAACACATCCTAATGTCTTAAAAAGCAATTTTGTTGAATTATTTGAGATACACCCACTTAATAATTGCAATGTTAAAGTGTTCGGTAGAATTAATTCTTATTCTTCGTCTCCGCAAGTGAGTCTATAATCACAATATTCAACGGTGTGGAGCAGCTCATCTGGTACATTCGTAATAACAATGACTAAAAAATAAAAAAATAGCTTCAATTTACATTATCTGGGTTAATATTGTGCGTTCAACAAAAAACGACGTCAAGTGGACCAGGGATTACAAAAACGTACGGCGTAGATGGTGACAAATTTGTCACCTGACATCTGACATGTCAGATTATTAGATTGGGGAGGTTTTGCATGCGTGTGATCTAAATGCAGACATGACTTGAAGATTCCAAGGCCTGCTTCGTCGTCGATTTCTGTTGATCGCACGTTATATCCACCTACTATTATTTTGTGATTTATGAACATTATTCCAGTAAACACAACCACGTGAGAAAAACGTAAAAAAAACGAGTACCAACGGTTGTATAGACGTTACGATGTCGCTGACTTCAACGTTACTTTCGATGTGTTATAACGTCTAGTAAAACACGTTTTTTTACGTGATTTTACCACGTTGTTAAGACGTACTGATTTTCCGTAAACAAAACAACGTGAAAAAAACGTAAAACAAGCGAGTACGTACCAACCGTTGAATAGATGTTACGATGTCGACGAAATGAACGTAACTTTTGACGTGTAAAAATGACGTGTTACAAACGTCTGATAAAACACGTCTCTTTCAGGTGTTTGTACCAGCTTAAAAATACGTGCTGATTTTCTGAATTAAACGTCATTTTCAATGTCTCAACAAAACGTTCTGTAAACGTATTTTAAAGATATTATAAAATACGTCTTTTTTAGGTTATTTTAGGAAATAAGTATATTAAAAAAGTGTTGATTTTCATGACATATATTTATTATAAAACAAACAAAAAAAATTGTTTTACAAAAGTTCAAATCTCTTATAATGTATAAAGGTGAGTAGAAAATATGAAAATAATTACTGAAAAATATAATATCAACTATGTATTACTAATATTTTAAACTATAACTATAATTATTATTAAAAAAAAAACTAAAATAATTATGATGGGCTAATTGTCCTAATTAAATTAAATCATTTTTTTCATGACTCGGATTGTTTGTTGCTCGACGTGCCGGGTCAGTTTTGCCAATGTTTGCAGTACAGTTGCCTCAAAATCTATAAGAAATAACTATAAGTAACTATTGCAAAAATTAAAAAAACCTTACTAGGTATATGATTGTCGTAAATGATATAAAATGACACAATTTACCAGGATATGTTAAAGCTGGAGAAAATGCTGACATTGGCGATGCATAAGACGTCGTCGGGGTACAGCAAAAATCCTCTCCAAGGTTTACAGTTCGACGCCGCTTACTATCAAAAAGAGACTCATCACCAAAAACTTGCTTTCTTGAGAGACTTTCCACTGATGAGTTGTTTCCTCTGCAGTTTCCCCAATCTCCTTGATGAGGTTGTTGGCCTTTTTATCGTCTGTGTCATAATCCTCTGCAAAGAAGCTCAAAAGTTAAAAAAATATATTTAATTAGTAAAATCATAAATATAATATCATATATGTATATACCTGTCTTAAAATGAATGCTAAAAACCTTGTAAGAAGGCCAGGTCTTACATGGAGTACCACTTTTGACAAAAGTCATAAAATCGGTACACTTGCGGAATAAATTTAAATTCTGGTTAGAAATATGCATAAAAAATTTATATTTGGTTACTACTTTTAAATAAAATACTGCACTACTTACCTTTAGGACTTTTGGAAGCTACACAAATCTCAAAACTTGGTAAGGCAAACGAAAACGAAACGAACTGCACGATCTCAGACGAAAAATGAAAATAAACAAAATCGAACGAAGCAATGGCCAAGCACAGATGACACATCTGGAAAGAGTTCCTTGGTTTCGTTTCGTTCGGGGTGCAAGGCGCAATAAAAAAAGCTGTAAATCACGTACATTTTGAAAGTTTTGTGTCTTGGAAGCAGCAAGTTTGTTTGTCGCCAAAACAAATTTGATAAGGCAGAAATTTTCATTGATAGTACCATTGAATATCAATACTCTAACCAGAGTATTGATATTCAATGATAGTACTGATCTATACGTTCGGTTATTATTTATTTTCGACAATAAAATGACGCTCGCGTCGTCGGTTCCTCAACCTTCAGCCCTCATCATAAACCAATATCCGTTCTTCTCAAAATTCCAACCCCTAAACGGTAAAACTTCTCAACGTACGTTTCAGATTGTCCCTTAACTATACCTGCTTTCAATTTACTTTTTAAAAACTATTCATTCTCTGACAAACACTAAACTCTTCTCCGGTCAAAGACACACTCAAACTTCGCGACACGACTCTCAAAAGAGATTTATTGTTTTCTTTTAATCTTTTCGCTAGTCTTTTGAGACCTTCACTTACTTCACAGCGTTTCACATTACCAGACATTACCAATATTTACTAATTTCGTGGATTCACCTTAATAATTAAAAATCTTAATTTTTGGTTTCAACTTTAACGAACACATTTTCATTAATATTTGTAAGTACCTATCTACGTAAGTAAATATACCTACCTACATTGGGTTAAAAGAGCTTTTGTATTTTTTTATGACACTAACACCATAATAGAATAGGGAATGTCAATTTAATTTTTTAATTTAAATTTAATAATAATTATGACTACTTAATCAGTTTTCCCTAAAACATCAAAAACAATTTTTATTATAAATACCGACGCACGTTTCGCGAACAATGTTGGCATCATCAGGGTGATGAGTGAATCGGAAAACTTATTAAAAGTAGTTATCTACCACCAAAAGTGATCCAGACAATTGTTTTGTTTTTGAATAATTATATGAATTCTCAAAGAGCGATTGTTCATCTCTATTGCGAACTAGTCGCGCGAGATGATCCTAAAACATTTCAACCACGAGAAAACGACAGATTTTCAAGGTTGTTTGGGTAAGATTCGGAGTGCCAAATGTTTACAAGAGCTAACTTAGTTGTTACCATGTTTCGTAAAAATTATGAAAGAAATGCTAGCCTTGCTAAATATTTCTGTTGTTTCTACTTTTAAATTCTATAACCATTTTATTTTATTTAAAATGTGATTCAAATAAAAAATGTACATATGTTTATAACCATCAACAAACAATTTACAGTGGCTTCTAAACTTGGCGCAAAAATGGCCATATGGAATCTGTAAAAGACGCCAATGGAATGCGTTCCCTTGTAGTACATAAATGTACTATATAATTATATGACTATATAAACACGTGAATTTACTGTAAAAATTTCACGAGAAATTAATGTCAGAACTGAACGTCAAAAATTACTTATACAGTGAGCGGCAAAAGTATGGAATAAATTCATAAAAAATTAAACAAAATTTTTTTCTAAAAATTTTTTGGACGAGTCAATTTTGGTTTATAAAAATGAAAATTTTGATCCCAAATTAAATTTTAAGCAGTCATTTGTTTTCGAGTGATGACGTCATCAATATTTTTTTTAAATAGAAACCGCCTATTTTTTTCTTGATTCAGATAGCCCTTTTAATTGTCTAAACGACAGTATACAAATTTTGTTACCTTAGATAATCAAAGTTTTGAGAAAAAAAATTAATTGGATTTTTTATGACAAACAAAAACAAGTCAAAAAATCAAGTAGGTAAATCAAACAGTCAAATGGTAGTCAGCTTCATTTGTATGTGTAAATTGTTTTTCCGGAAATCGTCTTGGAATCGTCCTGCTTATTTACCTACTTGATTTTTTGACTTGTTTTTGTTTGTCATAAAAGAAATCCAATTTTATTTTTTTTCTCAAAACTTTCATTATCTAAAATAACAAAATTTTTATACTGACGTTTAGACAATTAAAAGGGCTATCTGAATCAAGAAAAAAATAGGGGGTTTCTATTTTAAAAAAATATCGATGACGTCATCACTCAAAGACAAATTACTGCTTGAAATTTAATTTGGGATAAAAATATTCCTTTTTATAAACCAAAACAGACCCGCCCAAAAAAATTTTTGAAAAAAAAAATTGTTCAATTTTTAATTAATTTATTCCATACTTTTGCCGCTCACTGTATATTGCCCACATTAATTCCTTTCTATGCTTCTATATTTGATTTTAATCGTAATTCAAATAAAAAATATAAATTAAGTAGAATTATTATACATCATGTATTTTAAAATCATCATTTTTATCTTTGAAACCCCTTAGTGACTTATAAACTTGACCACAAAACACACCTAATAATATGATATGGAATACGTTCTTTCTAGTGTTTATTTGCCTAGAAAAACACGTATATTTAACGTGAAAATTTAACGAAAAGTAAACGGCGCCAAAACACGCTTCAAATGCGTTTTTATTTGTAGTATAGATGACTAGAAAAACACGTGTATTTAATGTTAAAATTTTACGAGAAATAATAGTCAAAAATAATAATTTAGACTTCACCGCCATTCGTTCGTTTCTATTTTATATAATTTGGTATAATTTATGATTTAAATAATAAATATATATTTTTTAACATGATTTTTTATAAAAAAAGTAAATTGAGGTAAAGTAAAATACAATAATAAAAAAATAAGGGAAATAAATTAAAAAACCTCCTTTTAAACCCAAAAATCTATAAGGCTACACCATGATGATGATTTTTTATACTCTGCTGGAACTCTTTCACTCCTTAGATATTTTTATTTTTTATTTGATTAGAAAAACACGTGTATTAATGTAAAAATTTCACGAGAAACAAACGTCAGAACTGCACGTGGAAAATAACTTATATTTTATTAACATTATGTACCTTTCGTTGATTATCAATATTGATTAAACGTCTTTATTGCGTCATATATAATATTTAAAAATAAAGTAATTTTTTAACGTTGAATTGTCGTAATTTGTAGATACGTAGTCATTATTTTATTGTAACTCAACGTTGAATTTACGTTACGTAAAATGCGTGAAAGAACGTTGAAGGTATTACCAAAATATAACGTGATATTTTCAACCATAAACGTGTTATCAACCGGCTTTTCCACGTTAAAACAACGTGCATGTGTTTACTGGGTAGCTTTTCTTGTTCAAAAATAAATAAAAATAAATTCTTCACGTTGCAGTCGTCATAAAAATAAGCATTTTACATATTTATATTGTTGAGAAATTCTTACCATTTATTTATCTGTTGTCCAGTAAAATACACCGACCTTTGCAAAAGCAGATATTGCGATATCCAGTTTCTACCTTCCGAATTAAATTTTCAATTTGAAATGTCAATTTGACAATATTGATCAAGAGTGATAGATCACATTTGGCTGTAGCAATTAAGCAAACACTGCTTTGGGTTTCCAGTGCAATTTGCGACCCCTTTAATTTTTGACTATGTTTATACAATGTTTCAAAAAAACGTAGAGAGCTGTATCTTTTTTGTTTAGGTATTGTTTGATTTTAACGAAACAAAAACCAAATGACACAGATCTTTAGTGTAACTGTCCTCCAAGAATTTTTTTACATTTCAAGGTCAAATATTTTTTACATGAAATATATCGTTGAAATCAGAAGGAAAAACGTTTTCAAAAAACCATTTAAAATATTCATATTACATACATGATTTTTAATCTTGACAAACAACAATAGGGAAAACATACACAAAAACTTTATGACAAGTATAGAGTTCCAGTTCCAGATCGATTAACATGTGGCTAATCTAAAAATAAGTGTTTTCGTGATCAAAATTACTTGACGGACACGCACAACAACAATATTGAAAGAGATGATGCGATAAATAAAAAATAAACACCTTATTACAATCAAACCAGTGAAAAAGCTTTGTCTCAGGTGATAATATATAGATATGCAAATACTGTTGTACAGAAGTCCTGTTACAATGTAACTCTGGACTACTATATTTCAATATAGTAATGTCTCGTCGACATGCGCGAGTAGTTAAAGGTTAAAAAAATACCATTCCTGTTTGCTCATTAAGTTTAGTCACTCCTTCACAAACCCTTAGTGCTTCTAGTCAATTATATTAAAACAGACAGAAATAAAACAAAGTAGCCCTAAGGTTATAGGTTCCGACCGGATATTAGGCATAACCCTTATCCTCTTCCATCTAACAAGCTCGCGTTATTCCTCACCGTTGTAAAACTTTATAGCGTCAGAATTCAATTACTTACACCGTTTAGTAAAATAAAGGGGTTCCTTTTTTGCCATCGGCTCCTGCAGGGCCTCTTTTTATGTTTATAGCCAATGGTTATTGGGCCGTCCGAGTTCTCCTGAAAGCCCTTAATAATCCACGAACAAGCAAGTCGGATTTTTTCGTGATGAATTCTTTACGCACTCCGCTACTCAAACAGAGTGTGAATTAATTGGTTTGCTTTAGGCAAGATTGCAAAACATTGACCTCGCCTATAAATATTCAGAAGAACGGGTGGGCGGTATGTGCGAAATGCGTAATGTAAACGAACATCATCATCGTCGTTATCCTGTAGGAGCAATAACAGCCACAATAACAATTACCGTTGAGTTAAGTTAAAAGCAAAGAGCTTAAATTGGCTGCTCAACGTTGGCCCGATGTAGATAAGCCTTGTCTTGCTGTTACAGATTACTGTGATTGATGGCGGGGTGAGAGCTCCAGAGCAACGCACGCACGACGATGATTAAGAAAAATTTTTTCATTAAAATCACTGCAGGCTGGTACGTTGTGATTAGAGCCGTTTGAGCTTTGCTCGCAATGGAGGCTACAATTACGTTGGAGAGTTTCTTAGTAGCTAAATGTGGTCTGTCATTTACGTCTTATGTGATTTGGTATATCGGCTCCAAGGACCAAGAACGAAAGGCAGTGAACACAAACATATCTGCTGTGGATTATATTATTATTATTAAATCATCGATGGTGTTTGATTGGCTCTGTATAATTCTAAGATGATATTCGAATTACAATAATTTAACTTCCGCCCACCTGCTTTAGGCTCATGCGTCTTGAGTGGAGGGAGTTAAGGATCTTGTTGAGGCTGGTTGGCGTGCTTGTGCACCCACGAACGATTGTGGCCTCGAACACGATCCCCACATTTGTTACAGCACTGGAGCACTGGGAAACCGCAGAAAACCAGTACCAGGATCGTTGTCGTGGGTACATCGATTTGGTTTGTTGCTGCCGCGTTCTGGTGCTTGTCAATCCTGCAAAAATGAGGCTGGTGGTATCTTCTCAATGGGGAGAAGTTGAGGTGTTTGGACAATGATTAATTGAAGTTGAGGTTTTTCGCGACTTTTTAATACGGAGGAGTTGTTAAAAGAAGGAGAGTCACAAATACATACGATAAGAACTAACAAGAAAGTACCTCCAATATTAGGCAAAAGTCACATTTTAAAGTGTTTTAATAAAGTTAGAACAAAGCTATCGTTCAATAACACAAATTCTTTCGCTGTTATCCCTAAGGTAATTTTATCTTTTAACATAGTTGACGTAAGCATTTTCACAGTACCTAATATTTGAAACAAAATCTTTAGAGGCGTCAAGTAGGAACTTCAGATCATTTATTTCAAATGAGCACTTAACTTTTACTTGCAACTCTTTAAGATCAGCACAGCCTCTTCCGTTTATCCCCAAATAATAAAAGCTGTGGCTTCCGGCGGCCGTAAAATGCCCCACCAAAATAATAGAAAACTATAAAGTCCGAAAGTCCACTACAAAAAACAAGAAGCCATAAAATTTCGGCGGATAATGCCCAGCTATGAGATTTTTGATTAGACAGGATGCAATTACACTTTAATAGGGCCTCTTCGCACTGAAGGTTGGAGCTTTGACAGGGCGAGATTTCGTTAAATAAAATAAATGCTCCCGTTATACTTTACGTCAAGGACTTTGTGATTAGACAAATTTCAGAGTGTGCAAGTAGAAATTGATTAGGCAACTGTGTTATCCAGATTTGACCGGTCATGCCTAGCTTACGCGATTACTCCATTCGCCCTGCACGAAATCGGCGACGAAAATCCTCTTAACTTACGTCATTATGACACGAATATGGTCTTAATTGACTTGCCGGGAGTTGTTGAAGGGTTAACACTTAATTAGATAATACAAGTCGGGATGAAAACAAACCTGAAAGACTCAGTTTGCAAATTTTGGCGATGAGTTGCACGCGGAAATGATCAATTCTGCCGAATTAAACTTTGCTAGTTATGAGACGTTTCCGCCAAATTAAGAGCAGTCAATTAGTTCACAGGAAATTGAGATTAAGCGGTATTATCGCTTTTGACAACAAGTAACAAAAAAATCGACTGGTTAAATGTACTGGTTCTGTATTCAGTAATGAACAGAGGATCAGATTTATACATAGTAATAATTAAAATGAAATAATAATTAATTTGTTGTGATTGTAAACAGGATATACCAATGTAATATATTAATATTACATTTGTTAATTCGCGATGATTGTGTTGAGGAGTGGACGCACAAACAATTTATGTATTTCGTCAGAAATTCAGTGTTTATTTTAACTTCGATGTGAACAGTTTAAATGTTTAACTCATAGTCGTCTCTCGGTTGGGTGGTGGTACCGACTCTCAGCTCGCCTGTAGAGGGGGAGCGGTGAGTTACATAACCCGCCGCCCTTGTAACGGTTAGTTTCACATGATACACCAAGGCAATTCATAAAAAAAAAAACTTAACACAATGGTGTATAAATGAAACACTGACGAGACAATATGGTTACAATAAACAAAAAGAAATTAATATACACAAGGAGACACACAACTATCAACACAAAACAGATTGATCTTGATTAATTTGTCTATGGGGAGAGTTCTGCCGCTAGCCAAGCAAGTCTGTCCAGCTATGAATAACTAACTCCAATCGCGGGAGTGATAGTGTCTTTATTGGTGCTACCCGTGATTTCGCGCAACAAAGATTTACAAAAACTTATCCATTTGAATTGACTGTTTTAACAGAAATGGCAGAACCGTATGCTTTTTGGGACCACTCTGAGAAGCCGTGCAATCGAACCGGGACAAAAAATAGTCCGCGGAAATTCTAACTCATCTAAGGTTTTTAAGCCATTAATAAAGTAACATGCGGCATTTCATCATCCCATTGTAACCGCTGCATGAGTATGTTTGCTTTTGTACCAACAGGATAAAAATATTTTCGCAATCGTGCTCATTGCCGAGCGCTTGATAAACTTATCGTGTTTCATAATAGAATTTTCGGGACTATGAGAAATAAATACGTCTTTTTGATTTTGCCAATGAATGCCGAGTGTTTTGCTTTCCTATTTATCAATGATTAAATGAGGGTCATCGGATGATAGATTTAAATCTGATTTAAGAACCCCAATCTTGTTTGAGGACATTTTTCCGGTTAGACCGAATATCCTGCACCGATAACGCCGTGAAATGAATCGAAACGCACAAAGCCCCTATCTGGCTCGAAGGACCACGTTAATTTGCAATGATTGTGTTGAGGACTGGACGCAAAAAAAAAATATATATTTCTTCAGAAATTCCGTGTTTATTTTAACTTCGGTGTAAACAGTGACTATTTACGAATTATGGTATAATGAATAATAAAACTAATTCTTCTGGTTATTATTTCTACCAATGCAACTGTTTATGAGAATCACAATATTTACAAGGTGTTGTCAAACTATGTTTGCATATTTTTTACTTATTACTTCATTACATTCACAAACATTAGAAGGAACAAGTTTTGGATTAAGGCCACATATATGGATCAGTTTCAGGGTTCTGCCGATAGCCAAGCAAGTCTGTCCAGCTATGAATTTGGGTTTTATGAACATTTAAAATTTCACTAACTGTCTGCAATAACTGCGCGAGAAGTAAGGCTCCCATAACTCCAATCGAGGGAGTGATAGTGTCTTTATTGGTGCTACCCGTGATTTCGCGCAAAGAAGATTTACAAAAACATCTCCATTTGAATTAACGGTTTTAACAGAGATGGCAGCACCGTATGCTTTTTGGGACGACTCTGACAAGCCGTGCAATCAAACCGGGACAAAAAATAGTCAGCGGAAATTCCAACTCATCTAAGGTTTTTAAGCCATTAATGAAGTAATATGCGGAATTTCATCATCCCATTGTAACTGCTGCATGAGTATTTTTGCTTTTGTACCAACAGGATAAAATAGCCAAATATTTTCGCAATCATCCTCATTGTCGAGCGCCTGGTAAACTTATCGTGTTTCATAATAGAGTTTTCGGGACTATGAGAAATGAACACGTCTTTTTGATTTTGCCAATGAATGCCGAGTGTTCTGCCTTTCTATTTATCGATGATTAAATGAGGGTCATCGGATGACAGATTTAAATCTGATTTAAGAACCTTAATCCAGTTTGAGGACATTTTTCTGGTTAGACCGAATATCCTGCATCGATAACGCCGTGAAATGAATCGAAACGCACAAAGCCTCTATCCGGCTCGAAGGACCACGTTAATTCGTAATGATTTTGTCGAGGAGTGGACGTACAAACCGTTTATATATTTGTTCAGAAATTACGTGTTTATTCTATGGTATAATGAATAATTAAACTAATTCTTCTGGTTATTATTTCTATCAATGCAACTGTTTATGGGAATCACAATATTTACAAGGTGTTGTCAAACTGTGTTTGTATATTTTCTACTTATTAATTCATTACATTCACAAACATTAGAAGGAACAAGTCTTGGACTAAGGCCACATAAATGGATCAGTTTCAAGGTTCTGCCGATAGCCAAGCAAGTCTGTCCAGCTATGAATTTGGGTTTTATGAACATTTAAAATTTCACTAACTGTCTGCAATAACTGCGCGAGAAGTAAGGCTCCCACAACTCCAATCGCGGGAGTGATAGTGTCTTTATACGCGCTACCCGTGATTTCACGCAAAGAAGATTTACAAAAACATGTCCATTTGAATTAACGGTTTTAACAGAGATGGCAGCACCGCATGCTTTTTGGTACGACTCTGAGAAGCCGTGCATTCGAACCGGGGCAAAAAATAGTCCGCGGAAATTCTAACTCTTCTAAGGTTTTTAAGCCATAAATGAAGTAATATGCGGAATTTCATCATCCCATTGCAAGTCTTCAAGCCACAACTGCTGCATGAGTATTTTTGCTTTTGTACCAACAATATAAAATAGCCAATTATTTTCGCAATCGTGCTCATTGCCGAGCGCTTGGTAAACTTATCGTGTTTCATAATAGAGTTTTCGGGACTATAAGAAATAAATACGTCTTTTTGAATTTGCCAATGAATGCCGAGTGTTTTGCCTTTTTATTTATCGATGATTAAATGAGGGTCATCGGATGATAGATTTAACTATGATTTAAGAACTTCAATCCAGTTTGAGGACACTTTTCTGGTTAGACCGAACATCCTGCACCGATAACGCCGTGAAATGAATCGAAACGCACAAAGCCCCTATCCGGCTCGAAGGACCACGTTAATTCGCAATGATTGTGTTGAGGACTGGACGTAGAAAAAATTTATATATTTCTTCAGAAATTCCGTGTTTACTTTAACTTCGGTGTAAACAGTTTGACTATTTACGAATTATGGTATAATGAATAATAAAACTAATTCTTCTGGTTATTATTTCTACCAATGCAACGGTTTATGGGAATCACAATATTTACAAGGTGTTGTCAAACTGTGTTTCTATAATTTCTACTTACTATTTCATTACATTCACAAACATTAGAAGGAACAAGTTTTGGATTAAGGCCACATATATGGATCAGTTTCAGGGTTCTGCCGATAGCCAAGCAAGTCTGTTCAGCTATGAATTTGGGTTTTATGAACATTTAAAATTTCACTAACTGTCTGCAATAACTGCGCGAGAAGTAAAGCTCCCATAACTCCAACCGCGGGAGTGATAGTGTCTTTATTGGTGCCACTCGTGATTTCGCGCAAAAAGATTTACAAAAACATCTCCATTTGAATTAACGGTTTTAACAGAGATGGCAGCACCGTATGCTTTTTGGGACGACTCTGACAAGCCGTGCAATCAAACCGGGACAAAAAATAGTCAGCGAAATTCCAACTCATCTAAGGTTTTTAAGCCATTAATGAAGTAATATGCGGAATTTCATCATCTCATTGTAACTGCTGCATGAGTATTTTTGCTTTTGTCCCATAGGATAAAAATATTTTCGCAATTGTGCTCATTGCCGAAAGCTTGGTAAACTTATCGTGTTTGATAAGAGAATTTTCGGGACTATGATAAGTAAATACGCCTTTTTGATTTTGCCAATGAATGCCGAGTGTTCTGCCTTTCTATTTATCGATGATTAAATGAGGGTCATCGGATGATACATTTAAATCTGATTTAAGAACCTCAATCCAGTTTGAGGACATTTTTCTAGTTAGACCGAATATCCTGCACCGATAACGTCGTGAAATGAATCGAAACGCACAAAGCCCCTATCCGGCTCGAAGGACCACGTTAATTCGCAATGATTGTGTTGAGGACTGGACGTACAAACCATTTATATATTTCGTCAGAAATTCAGTGTTTATTTTAACTTCGCTGTGAACAGTTTGACTTTTTACGAATTATGGTATAATGAATGATAAAACTAATTCTTCTGGTTATTATTTCTACCAATCCAACTGTTTATGAGAATCACACTATTTACAAAGTGTTGTCAAACTGTGTTTGTATATTTTCTACTTATTATTTCATTACATTCACAAACATTAGAAGGAACAAGTTTTGGATTAAAGCCACATAAATGGATCACTTTCAGGGTTCTGCCGATAGCCAAGCAAGTCTGTCCAGCTATGAATTTGGGTTTTATGAACATTTAAAATTTCACTAACTGTCTGCAATAACGGCGCGAGAAGTAAGGCTCCCATAACTTCAATCGCGGGAGTGATATTGTCTTTATTGGTGCTACCCGTGATTTTGCGAAAAGAAGATTTACAAAAACATCTCCATTTGAATTGACGGTTTTAACAGAGATGGCAGCACCGCATGCTTTTTGGGACGACTCTGAGAAGCCGTGCAATCAAACCGGGACAAAAAATAGTTAATAAAATAATTTCAAACTCTTAAAATATGCGGAATTTCATCATCCCATTGTAAGTCTTCCAGCCACAACTGCTGCATAAGTATGTTTGCTTTTGTACCAACAGGATAAAATAGCCGAATATTTTCGCAATCATGTTCATTGCCGAGCGCTTGGTAAACTTATCGTGTTTCATAATAGAATTTTCGGGACTATGATAGGTAAATACGTCTTTTCGATTTTGCCAATGAATGCCGAGTGTTTTGCTTTCCTATTTATCGATGATTAAATGAGGGTCATCGGATGATAGATTTAAATGTGATTTAAGAATCTCAATCCGGTTTGAGAACATTTTTCTGGTTAGACCGCATATTCTGCACCGGTAACGCCGTGAAATGAGTCGAAACGCACAAAGCCCCTATCCGGCTCGAAGGACCACGTTAATTCGCAATGATTCTGTTGAGGACTGGACGTACAATCCATTTATATATTTCTTCAGAAACTCCGTGTTTATTTTATCTTCGCTGTGAACAGTTTGACTATTTACGAACTATGGTATAATGAATAATAAAACTAATTCTTCTGGTTATTAATTCTACCAATGCAACTGTTTATGGGAATCACAATATTTACAAGGTGTTGTCAAACTGTGTTTGTATATTTTCTACTTATTATTTCATTACATTCACAAACATTAGAAGGAACAAGTCTTGGATTAAGGCCACATAAATGGATCAGTTTCAGGGTTCTGCCGATAGCCAAGCAAGTCTGTCCAGCTATGAATTTGGGTTTTATGAACATTTAAAATTTCACTAACTGTCTGCAATAACTGCGCGAGAAGTAAGGCTCCCATAACTCCAATCGAGGGAGTGATAGTGTCTTTATTGGTGCTACCCGTGATTTCGCGCAAAGAAGATTTACAAAAACATCTCCATTTGAATTAACGGTTTTAACAGAGATGGCAGCACCGTATGCTTTTTGGGACGACTCTGACAAGCCGTGCAATCAAACCGGGACAAAAAATAGTCAGCGGAAATTCCAACTCATCTAAGGTTTTTAAGCCATTAATGAAGTAATATGCGGAATTTCATCATCCCATTGTAACTGCTGCATGAGTATTTTTGCTTTTGTACCAACAGGATAAAATAGCCAAATATTTTCGCAATCATCCTCATTGTCGAGCGCCTGGTAAACTTATCGTGTTTCATAATAGAGTTTTCGGGACTATGAGAAATGAACACGTCTTTTTGATTTTGCCAATGAATGCCGAGTGTTCTGCCTTTCTATTTATCGATGATTAAATGAGGGTCATCGGATGACAGATTTAAATCTGATTTAAGAACCTTAATCCAGTTTGAGGACATTTTTCTGGTTAGACCGAATATCCTGCATCGATAACGCCGTGAAATGAATCGAAACGCACAAAGCCTCTATCCGGCTCGAAGGACCACGTTAATTCGTAATGATTTTGTCGAGGAGTGGACGTACAAACCGTTTATATATTTGTTCAGAAATTACGTGTTTATTCTATGGTATAATGAATAATTAAACTAATTCTTCTGGTTATTATTTCTATCAATGCAACTGTTTATGGGAATCACAATATTTACAAGGTGTTGTCAAACTGTGTTTGTATATTTTCTACTTATTAATTCATTACATTCACAAACATTAGAAGGAACAAGTCTTGGACTAAGGCCACATAAATGGATCAGTTTCAAGGTTCTGCCGATAGCCAAGCAAGTCTGTCCAGCTATGAATTTGGGTTTTATGAACATTTAAAATTTCACTAACTGTCTGCAATAACTGCGCGAGAAGTAAGGCTCCCACAACTCCAATCGCGGGAGTGATAGTGTCTTTATACGCGCTACCCGTGATTTCACGCAAAGAAGATTTACAAAAACATGTCCATTTGAATTAACGGTTTTAACAGAGATGGCAGCACCGCATGCTTTTTGGTACGACTCTGAGAAGCCGTGCATTCGAACCGGGGCAAAAAATAGTCCGCGGAAATTCTAACTCTTCTAAGGTTTTTAAGCCATAAATGAAGTAATATGCGGAATTTCATCATCCCATTGCAAGTCTTCAAGCCACAACTGCTGCATGAGTATTTTTGCTTTTGTACCAACAATATAAAATAGCCAATTATTTTCGCAATCGTGCTCATTGCCGAGCGCTTGGTAAACTTATCGTGTTTCATAATAGAGTTTTCGGGACTATAAGAAATAAATACGTCTTTTTGAATTTGCCAATGAATGCCGAGTGTTTTGCCTTTTTATTTATCGATGATTAAATGAGGGTCATCGGATGATAGATTTAACTATGATTTAAGAACTTCAATCCAGTTTGAGGACACTTTTCTGGTTAGACCGAACATCCTGCACCGATAACGCCGTGAAATGAATCGAAACGCACAAAGCCCCTATCCGGCTCGAAGGACCACGTTAATTCGCAATGATTGTGTTGAGGACTGGACGTAGAAAAAATTTATATATTTCTTCAGAAATTCCGTGTTTACTTTAACTTCGGTGTAAACAGTTTGACTATTTACGAATTATGGTATAATGAATAATAAAACTAATTCTTCTGGTTATTATTTCTACCAATGCAACGGTTTATGGGAATCACAATATTTACAAGGTGTTGTCAAACTGTGTTTCTATAATTTCTACTTACTATTTCATTACATTCACAAACATTAGAAGGAACAAGTTTTGGATTAAGGCCACATATATGGATCAGTTTCAGGGTTCTGCCGATAGCCAAGCAAGTCTGTTCAGCTATGAATTTGGGTTTTATGAACATTTAAGATTTCACTAACTGTCTGCAATAACTGCGCGAGAAGTAAAGCTCCCATAACTCCAACCGCGGGAGTGATAGTGTCTTTATTGGTGCCACTCGTGATTTCGCGCAAAAAGATTTACAAAAACATCTCCATTTGAATTAACGGTTTTAACAGAGATGGCAGCACCGTATGCTTTTTGGGACGACTCTGACAAGCCGTGCAATCAAACCGGGACAAAAAATAGTCAGCGAAATTCCAACTCATCTAAGGTTTTTAAGCCATTAATGAAGTAATATGCGGAATTTCATCATCTCATTGTAACTGCTGCATGAGTATTTTTGCTTTTGTCCCATAGGATAAAAATATTTTCGCAATTGTGCTCATTGCCGAAAGCTTGGTAAACTTATCGTGTTTGATAAGAGAATTTTCGGGACTATGATAAGTAAATACGCCTTTTTGATTTTGCCAATGAATGCCGAGTGTTCTGCCTTTCTATTTATCGATGATTAAATGAGGGTCATCGGATGATACATTTAAATCTGATTTAAGAACCTCAATCCAGTTTGAGGACATTTTTCTAGTTAGACCGAATATCCTGCACCGATAACGTCGTGAAATGAATCGAAACGCACAAAGCCCCTATCCGGCTCGAAGGACCACGTTAATTCGCAATGATTGTGTTGAGGACTGGACGTACAAACCATTTATATATTTCGTCAGAAATTCAGTGTTTATTTTAACTTCGCTGTGAACAGTTTGACTTTTTACGAATTATGGTATAATGAATGATAAAACTAATTCTTCTGGTTATTATTTCTACCAATCCAACTGTTTATGAGAATCACACTATTTACAAAGTGTTGTCAAACTGTGTTTGTATATTTTCTACTTATTATTTCATTACATTCACAAACATTAGAAGGAACAAGTTTTGGATTAAAGCCACATAAATGGATCACTTTCAGGGTTCTGCCGATAGCCAAGCAAGTCTGTCCAGCTATGAATTTGGGTTTTATGAACATTTAAAATTTCACTAACTGTCTGCAATAACGGCGCGAGAAGTAAGGCTCCCATAACTTCAATCGCGGGAGTGATATTGTCTTTATTGGTGCTACCCGTGATTTTGCGAAAAGAAGATTTACAAAAACATCTCCATTTGAATTGACGGTTTTAACAGAGATGGCAGCACCGCATGCTTTTTGGGACGACTCTGAGAAGCCGTGCAATCAAACCGGGACAAAAAATAGTTAATAAAATAATTTCAAACTCTTAAAATATGCGGAATTTCATCATCCCATTGTAAGTCTTCCAGCCACAACTGCTGCATAAGTATGTTTGCTTTTGTACCAACAGGATAAAATAGCCGAATATTTTCGCAATCATGTTCATTGCCGAGCGCTTGGTAAACTTATCGTGTTTCATAATAGAATTTTCGGGACTATGATAGGTAAATACGTCTTTTCGATTTTGCCAATGAATGCCGAGTGTTTTGCTTTCCTATTTATCGATGATTAAATGAGGGTCATCGGATGATAGATTTAAATGTGATTTAAGAATCTCAATCCGGTTTGAGAACATTTTTCTGGTTAGACCGCATATTCTGCACCGGTAACGCCGTGAAATGAGTCGAAACGCACAAAGCCCCTATCCGGCTCGAAGGACCACGTTAATTCGCAATGATTGTGTTGAGGACTGGACGTACAATCCATTTATATATTTCTTCAGAAACTCCGTGTTTATTTTATCTTCGCTGTGAACAGTTTGACTATTTACGAACTATGGTATAATGAATAATAAAACTAATTCTTCTGGTTATTAATTCTACCAATGCAACTGTTTATGGGAATCACAATATTTACAAGGTGTTGTCAAACTGTGTTTGTATATTTTCTACTTATTATTTCATTACATTCACAAACATTAGAAGGAACAAGTCTTGGATTAAGGCCACATAAATGGATCAGTTTCAAGGTTCTGCCGATAGCCAAGCAAGTCTGTGCAGCTATGAATTTGGGTTTTATAAATATTTAAAATTTTGCTAACTGTCTGCAAATCCATTTGAATTGACGGTTTTAACAGAGATGGCAGCACCGCATGCTTTTTGGGACCACTCTGAGAAGCCGTGTGATCGCACCCATCTAAGGTTTTTAAGCCATTAATGAAGTAATATGCGGAATTTCATGATCCCATTGTAAGTCTTGAAGCCACAACTGCTGCATGAGTATTTTTGCTTTTGTACCGAATATGGTTAGACCGAATATCCTGCACGGATGAAATGAATCGAAACGCACAAAGCCCCTATCCGGCTCGAAGGACCACGTTAATTCGCATTGATTTTGTTGAGGAGTTTACGCACAAACCATTTATATATTTCTTCAGAAATTCCATGTTTACTTTAATAATAATTATGTAAACTAATTCTTCTGGTTATTATTTCCACCAATGCCACTGTTCATCTAATGTTTCAGACCGCAACGTTCCGTCTATTTAACGAAGATAAAGCGAGCAAGTTTGATGTGTTCGACCTGCTAGAACCTTTTTCCGATCTTCTTCCCGCTCCGGTTTTTCCACTGTGTTGGTGGCAAATTAGCTTTTTGCGTTCCGGAAGGCGAGTTTCGAGAACCGATCTGTTTTGTTTACCGGTATGGAATGTCAACGGCAGGGTGCCACCCTCGAACGCATCTTTTCGGGACACAAGGGATTATAGGCGAAAGAATTGATTGCTCGTTTTCAGTCACACGAAATTGAAGGTGCGTCAAGTTGGCCCCCCTTTTTAAGCAATTGTTTTAAAAATTATATTTTTGAATTGTGCTCGATTTGTGCCCTACTGTGCTGATGCTCGTAATTTTGTGCTAGCAATAAACAAAAAGTTATAGCCAAATCTTTTTGGGGGGGCTATCTTGACGCTCAGCCCCCCCTATATTTTGGAAATTTGAGGATTTTTTGACGCCAATCAATTGTGCTCGATTTGTGCCGGATTGTGCCGGTGTTTATTCACATTGTACTGGTCATAAAATATGAAATATTTAAGAAAACGTTACTGGGTCGCAAACTATCTGCTCAGTGCCTCATACATTTTGGAAATTTGAGGATTTTTTTACGCCAATCAATTGTGCTCGATTTGTACTCAAATGTGCTGATGTTCGTAATTTTGTGCTATCAATAAACAAAAAGTTATAGCCAAATCTTGTTAGGAGGGCTATCTTGACGCTCAGCTCCCCCTATATTTTGGAAATTTGAGGATTTTTTGACGCCAATCAATTGTGCTCGATTTGTGCCGGATTGTGCCGGTGTTTATTCACATGGTACTGATCATAAAATATGAAATATTTAAGAAAACATTACTAGGTCGCACACTATCTGCTCAGTGACTCATACATTTAGGAAATTTGAAGATTTTTTTACGCCAATCAATTGTGCTCGATTTGTGCTCAAATGTGCTGATGTTCGTAATTTTGTGCTATCAATAAACAAGAAATTATAGCCAAATCTTTTTAAGGGGGCTATCTTGACGCTCAGCCCCCCCTATATTTTGGAAATTTGAGGATTTTTTGACGCCAATCAATTGTGCTCGATTTGTGCCGGATTGTGCCGGTGTTTATTCACATTGTGCGGGTCATAAAATATGAAATATTTAAGAAAACGTTACTGGGTCGCACACCATCTGCTCAGCGGCTCATACATTTTGGAAATTTGAGGATATTTTTACGCCAATCAATTGTGCTCGATTTGTGCTCAAATGTGCCGATGTTCGTAATTTTGTGCTATCAATAAACAAAAAGTTATAGCCAAATCTTGTTAGGGGGGCTATCTTGACGCTCAGCCCCCTCTATATTTTGTAAATTTGAGGATTTTTTGACGCCAATCAATTGTGCTCGATTTGTGCCGGATTGTGCCGGTGTTTATTCACATTGTGCTGGTCATAAAATATGAAATATTTAAGAGAACATTACTCGGTCGCACGCTATCTGCTCAGTGGCTCATACATTTTGGAAATTTGAGGATTTTTTTACGCCAATCAATTGTGCTCGTTTTGTGCCCAATTGTGCCGCTGTTTGTTTCAATTGTACTCCTCTCTAAATAACAAAAAAACGCGAAACAAATCCGGGGGCCAAGTTGACCGTCAGCCCCCGGTTTTTTTACGTTTTTTAAAAAATATTAGGCTTATTCAATTGTGCTCGTTTTGTGCTCAATTGTGCCGCTATTTGTTTCAATTGTGCTACTTTGTAAATAACAAAAAAACGCAAAACAAATCCGGGGATCAAGTTTTTTTTTAAATGTAAGACTTATTCAATTGTGCTCGTTTTATGCTCAATTGTGCCGCTGTTTGTTTCAATTGTGTTCCTGTGTAAATAACAAAAAAAACGCAAAACAAATCCGGGGGCCAGGTTGACCGTCAGCCTCCGGTTTTTTTTACGTTTTTTTCTTAAATATTAGGCTTATTGAATTGTGCTCGTTTTGTGCTCAATTGTGCCGCTATTTGTTTCAATTGTGCTCCTGTGTAAAAAACAAAAAGAAACGCAAAACAAATCCGGGGGCCAGGTTGACCGTCAGCCCCAGGTTTTTTTACGTTCTTTTTTAAAATGTTAGGCTTATTCAATTGTGCTCGTTTTGTGCTCAATTGTGCCGCTGTTTGTTTCAATTGTGCTTCTTTGTAAATAACAAAAAAAAACGCAAAACAGATCCGGGGATCAGTTTTTTTTTAATATTAGGCTTATTCAATTGTGCTCGTTTTGTGCTCAATTGTGCCGCTATTTTTTTTTCAATTGTGCTCCTGTGCAAATAACAAAAAGAAACGCAAAACAAATCCGGGGGCCAAGTTGACCGTCAGCCCCCAGTTTTTTTTTTCATTCAAAACAACAATTTAAAACACGTTTCCAGGACAATAGTGTTTTATTATTATATAGATTTTAATTAGGAGAAAAATGATTGGGTCTTTTATGTTGTCCCTCCTAAAACCGAATTTTTATTTTTTTAACCTGTGCATCAAATTGTGTTATGATTGTGCCGAATTTTTCTGCAAATTTCATAAATTGTGCTGTTTTGAGGTATGCGATCTTAAAGGATGAGCAATTGTCCCGAATTGTGCCGTTTAAACGATAAATTTCGCTATTTTAATTACAAAGTTATAGCAAAAAGCCTTGGGGTAGATTAAGACAACATTCACCCCTCATTAACTTATTACTTTATTTAATAAATAATTGCATAGATACGTTTGTTAAAATTACAGTAACAATTGTTTCTAGGATATGATTAAGTTTAACGGAGGTTGGTGATTTCGGACCTAAGAAAAAGTTACGAGAGAAAGAACAAAGAGGGGTAAATTTTATCAATACACCTTTTTTTTGCTGTAACTTTGTTACTGAAATAGCATCCTTCAAGTTGTACAATTTACCACAATTGCAAGGATTTTCAATGAAACATTAAATTTTTTATTTATCAGTTTATCGTTCACACGGCATAACTCAGCACAATTGCTCTCCTTACTTACTATACAAAGCTTGTTTATATCAAGTGTGAAGAGATTGTTGTCAAGTGTTGAATGTAAAGTGATGCTGTCGGTGTCTAATTTCATTTGTTTTTCGTCGTCCCCAAATTTGCTTACTTTACATTCTTTAAATATGGGAAACTGATGTAGGGGAGAGTGGGATAACTTTGAATATTCGTTTTTTAAATTTCACCTCATAACAAAGAAATGTATCTATCTGTATCATAATCTTCTGGCTTAATAGTGCTTAAACAGCAAGCTGTTAGGGTAAATTTCTTATTTTTAGGAATGGAAGTTAAATGGTCAACTGTCCTACAGTTGAGGCAGTTTTGAACATACATTATAAGTAAATATTGCCAGTAGGAACAATTAAATATCATTTTGCTGACAATCTGGTTTACAACAATGTTATGGTCATAAAATAGACAAGAAATTGAAAGGTTGTTACCGCTTTAACTAGAATGGTTACGAATGAAAAACCGTTTTATCTGAAATTTAATAGAAACCATAAAGTCCTTAAAAGAAGTGGTCCCTAGCACCTTTTGTGCATGCTTATAAAGGTACTTAAGTGGTTGATTTTTTTTTTATAAAAGAACTATTATGTATTTCAAAAGATGACAAGATAAAACGCAAAAAACGAGCACAATTGAATAAGCCTAATATTAAAGAAAAAAACGTAAAAAAACCGGAGGCTGACGGTCAACTTGGCCCCCGGATGTTTTGCGTTTTTTTGTTATTTACAGAGGAGCACAATTGAAACAAACAGCGGCACAATTGAGCACAAAACGCGCACAATTGAATAAGCCTAATATTAAAGAAAAAAACGTAAAAAAATCGGAGGCTGATGGTCAACTTGGCCCCCGGATTTGTTTTGCGTTTTTTTTTTTTGTTATTTACACAGGAGCACAATTGAAATAAACAGCGGCACAATTGAGCACAAAACGAGCACAATTGAATAACCCTAATATTAAAAAAAAAAAAAAGTTGATCCCCGGATTTGTTTTGCGTTTTTTTGTTATTTACAAAGTAGCACAATTGAAACAAACAGCGGTACAATTGAGCACAAAACGAGCACAATTGAATAAGCCTAATATTAAAGAAAGAAACGTAAAAAAAAACGGGGGCTGACGGTCAACTTGGCCACCGGATTTGTTTAGCGTTTTTTTGTTATTTAGAGAGGAGCACAATTGAAACAAGCAGCAGCACAATTAAGCACAAAACGAGCACAATTGAATAAGTCTAACATTTAAAAAAAAAACTTGATCCCCGGATTTGTTTTGCGTTTTTTTGTTATTTACAGAGAAGCACAATTGAAACAAACAGTGGCACAATTGAGCACAAAACGAGCACAAATGAAAAAGCCTAATATTTAAGAGAAAAACATAAAAAACCGGGGGCTGACGGTCAATTTGGCCCCCGGATTTGTTTTGCGTGTTTTTTTTTTGTTATTTACAAAAGAGCACAATTGAAACAAACAGTGGCACAATTGAGCACAAAACAAGCACAATTGAATAAGCCTAATATTAAAGAAAAAAAAACGTAAAAAAACCGGAGGCTGACGGTCAACTTGGCCCCCGGATTTGTTTCGCGTTTTTTTGTTATTTAGAGAGGAGCACAATTGAAACAAACAGCGGCACAATTGAGCAGAAAACGAGCACAATTGAATAAGCCTAATATTTTTTAAAAAACGTAAAAAAAACGGGGGCTGACGGTCAACTTGGCCCCCGGATTTGTTTTGCGTTTTTTTGTTATTTACAGAGGAGCACAATTGAAACAAACAGTGGCACAATTGAGCACAAAACGAGCACAAATGAATAAGCCTAATATTTAAGAAAAAAACATAAAAAACCGGGGGCTGACGGTCAATTTGGCCCCCGGATTTGTTTTGCGTTTTTTTTTTGTTATTTACAAAAGAGCACAATTGAAACAAACAGTGGCACAATTGAGCACAAAACGAGCACAATTGAATAAGCCTAATATTAAAGAAAAAAAAAAACGTAAAAAAACCGGAGGCTGACGGTCAACTCGGCCCCCGGATTTGTTTCGCGTTTTTTTGTTATTTAGAGAGGAGCACAATTGAAACAAACAGCGGCACAATTGGGCACAAAACAAGCACAATTGATTACAATAATAAAATATTCAAAAATTAAAAGTCGGGGGCCAAGTTGACCGACCTGCACAATCCGGCACAAATCGAGCACAATTGATTGGCGTCAAGAAATCCTCAAATTTCCAAAATATAGGGGGGCTGAGCGTCAAGATAGCCCCCCTAACAAGATTTGGCTATAACTTCTTGTTTATTAATAGCACAAAATTACTAACATCAGCACATTTGAGCACAAATTGAGCACAATTGATTGGCGTAAAAAAATCCTCAAATTTCCAAAATGTATGAGTTACTGAGCAGATAGTATGCGACCCAGTAATGTTTTCTTAAATATTTCATATTTTATGACCAGTACAATGTGAATAAACACCGGCACAATCCGGCACAAATCGAGCACAATTGATTGGCATCAAAAAATCCTCAAATTTACAAAATATAGGGGGGGCTGAGCGTCAAGATAGCCCCCCTAACAAGATTTGGCTATAACTTCTTGTTTATTGATAGCACAAAATTACGAACATCAGCACATTTGAGCACAAATCGAGCACAATTGATTGGCGTAAAAAAATCCTCAAATTTCCAAAATGTATGAGTCACTGAGCAGATAGTGTGCGACCCAGTAACGTTTTCTAAAATATTTCAAATTTTATGACCAGTACAATGTGAATAAACACCGGCACAATCCGGCACAAATCGAGCACAATTGATTGGCGTCAAAAAAATCCTCAAATTTCCAAAATATAGGGGGGGCTGAGCGTCAAGATAGCCCCCCCAAAAAGATTTGGCTATAACTTTTTGTTTATTGCTAGCACAAAATTACGAGCATCAGCACAGTAGGGCACAAATCGAGCACAATTCAAAAATATAATTTTTAAAACAATCGCTTAAAAAGGGGGGCCAACTTGACGCACCTCGAAATTGACTTAGGTGTTGAATTATTATCCGATACTTCAGTGAGATGTGTACTTATATTACAATGATGCTTACTGCTTACGAGGCAATATTTATCACTTTAATGAGTATGGACACGTCGTCGTTTATCGCCACATTACGACCGCCGTTTCACGGCGCAGTTTGGTAAACTGTAGCTTACGCTGCACGTAAAACCACCAAGTAATGGCCTTACCTTATCTCCATAAACTATGCCGTCCCAGACAAACTAGTTTCGATACATGTAAATTCCTGCCTTATGTAAAAATAAAATAGAGGTTTGCCTTCTCCGACCATTCGGATTTCGGAGGCCTGTTGAACTGTCAGGCCCAGAACCAATATTCTTCCTCTCTTCCGATATCCTTAAACAAATGAGAACGCACGCAGAATCGGCCGTCTTTCACGTTGCTTGCGTGATCCAATATAGCGAACAAAACGGGTCGGACTTGCTCTAACTGCTACCTAAAAAGGTTTTTAAATTGGATTGTGCGACAGCTAATTTAGAACCCTTCTCTGAAAAGCTCCTTGCAATAATTACGCCTGAAATAAAAAGGACTTTGATTTTTAAAAGCACAACCAGGAACGAGAATAACAAAGCTCGATGGACTTTATTATACAGCCCAGTCTCTAAAACGAGATCATTACAAAAATATGGCGTCAGTCATTTCTCTTCCTAATGGTCTGTTACTTAATGAGGTAAGAATTTCTGCACCAATAAAATAAAAGATAACGTCGAGGGTAGACCTCCGCCTTAAAAGTATTCCAAATATTTTCCGCCTCTCTGGAACGAAATTTAAAATATGCCTTGAAAGGTGCATCAATTAGATTTTTCTTCCGGACAGCTCCTTTATGTAGTCAGCTCGATGATCTCAACGGTGTTATTGTGTGTGGCTGCCATTTCACTTTTTATCCGTCAGCCTGATATTAAACTATGAATATTTCAAGTATAATAAAGTCAAACTTTTAAATTCGCAATAAAGCGGGATGGAAAATTTTATATTTCTACTCTCGAATGCAACACGCTTGAAATACCGTGAACTCAATTTTATTGTCAACAGGAATGGCAACATTATGCAGGGTTAACCTCTGCACTGAGTTAGGTCGATATCTATTCGGGGAGAAGATTAGCACTTGTAAGACTCCAAATCTGGACTGGGAACCAATTCAATTAATAGTTTTAGCTCATTTTTGGTCCAACGATAAATTTGTTATTGACCATGACAATACTAGTCTAGAAATATTGCTGCGTATATTTTGTTCTCAATCGCAATCGCAATCCCAAATGAATAGCGACGTCTATAATATCACAGTATTGTACAAACTCATCTGTCCCAGAAAAATATTCTTGCTGTATGTAAATTTCACAAAATTGGATAACCTACTTTTAAAGATATGGAACCAAATGCAAAGGTTATAAAATAAATCAGGGATGATAAAAATGCAAACAATAGTAATTCAGGGAGAGCAGATTGTTTTTGAAATAAAAATATAAAACTGAGTAGAAATAAAAAGGAAATTTATTTCAAAGAAGTTTCTAGTATAAAATTTGTGCGTTTTTGTTTTTCTGTTACATCAGAACACTCCAATATGTATATATTATACTCATCGACTGACTAAGTGGTTGAAAAATGACAACCATTTGTTGACAATTTTTTTATTTTAATTAAAACCAATTCTCATTTTTAATCTGCTTTCAGAAATTTAAAGCCAAAGAATGGTTGTCTTTCCAATACCATTAGTCAATCAGTCAGTTGCGGGTGCGGCGGCCCACCCGCCCACCGCATTCACTTGTGTTGCCAAGAACCATACGGTTTTTAGTCACAAAGACGAACTGCATCATACAAGAAACGGAATGTGGATGCAATAGAAAAATGGTTGTCATTCCGAATCGGTTTGTCAACCAGTCAGTCAAAAATGTAAGACTATAAATGTCAATTTGGATAGATTTTCTTTGCTGGTGCAAAGTTTCTTTGTGACTAAAAATCGTATGGTTCTGGAACCTTTTGTGAGTGCGGGTGGGCCGCCCTGTCCACTATACTCATCGACTGACTAAGTGGTTTCAATTCTCATTTTTAATCTGCTTTCAGAAAAATAAAGCCAAAGAACGGTTGTTTTTCCAATACGATTATTTAAACAGTCAGTTGTGGATGTGGCGGAAAATGGTTGTCATTCCGAACCGGTTTGTCAACCATTCAGTCCAAATGTAAATTTGAGTAAATGTTTTGGTGTAGATCTCAATTTGGATTGATTTTCTAACATAAGTTATGAGAAACGAACGACAAAAGACAAAAACCCAAGAAGAAAAAGAATATTGTAAAATGTAAGAAATGAGTTTTATTATCGTCTTGTATTTTGTCAAGTCCTACAAGTTTCAAACAGTAAGTTTACCAAAAAAGAAATAGATTAAAGTTGTTTTTATTTATTTGTTCTTACATTATTAGCTGGAAAAATTAAAAAAATATAAATTTGTACTCCTTTTTTTTTATAAGCTTTCCAATGATGTGTGGGTTGACATATCTTCCCATATCTTCCCCCTGAAAAAAAAAAAATAAATAAAAAATTAGGGTGGTTACAAAAATCGACGTGTTTCGGGAATTTTTCTCAGAATCAATTGCAGTGTAGATACTTAATTTATTTCAGTTAAACTTTCCACCCTGTATATTGAAGTCGCACGTTTAAAAATAATACCCTCAAGTTTTAAAGTGCTAAAATTTCTCCAAATTTCACTGACAAAGTTCAAAAATTTCAGATTCTCAGTCCTAAAATCTCAAAAACTCCAAATTTCAAAAAGTTCATATCTCAAATTCTGAAAGTTTTGAAACCTCAGTCTGGAAATGGCCAAAAATTTTAGTCCTAAAATTTCAAAATGTCAAATTCCTTTAGTAACGACGATATTCGAAAGTCTCAATTTTCAAAATCACAATCTCAAATTCGTAATGTCGTAGTCTTAAAAAGTCCCAAAATTTTAGGTTTCAAAATTTTAGTATCAAAATCAGGAAGTCATAAAATTTCAAATGAATATGAAAATCTCCAAATCAAAATCTTTTTTTACCTATTAAACGCGTGATTCCGAATAATTAATATAATATATAATAATATAATATTTTTCCGTCTAATTTCTAGAAAAGCTGCTCTTGAAAATTGTGGGACGACCCTATTCCAATCTTTAAAATTGTCAAAAGGAACAAGAAAGACTGACCCCAAATTTCAAAATTGGAAATTCTCAATGTCTCAAAGTGTCAACATCTCAAAGCTTCAAACCTCTTAATGCAAAATTTTCAGTCATACACTTGCAAGGATAAAAAAAATATCAAAACGGCAAAGTTTCAAAATCTCATTAATAAAGTATTACAGCATCAAAATCTCAAAGTATCGAACCTACAAGTCACCAAGTCTCTAAGTTTCCAAATCTCAAAGTCTCAAAACTCCATTACGTCAAAGTTTCGAAGCCTCAGAGCCTCAGAATCTCAAAATCCCAACAACTTACAGTATAGATCTTGTAGTGGCAAAGTTAAAAATTACACTCTCAAGTCTCAAAGTGTTAAAATTTTTCAACATTTTAGTCAAAGTTTAAAAATTTCGGTTTCTCAAAGTCCTAAAATCGCAAAATGTTCATATCTCAAATTATAAAAGTTTTGAAAAGTCAGTTTCGAAATGGCCTAAAATTTTAAAGTCTCAAAATCAGTCTCAAATTCGTAATATTGTAGTCTTAAAATCTAAATTTTTAAAATTTTCTGTTTTTTTTTTGTCTTAAAGTTGCAGTACTTCTCAATATGTCGAAAGTCCCAACATCTTAGGTTTCAAAATTTCAGTATCAAAATCAGGTAGTCCTAAAATTTCAAATGAATATGAAAATCTCCAACTCAAAATCTCAGTTTGTGACGTCAATTCGGGGGAGCATTCTCATTGGTTCGTGCGTTTCACAAGGGGACACGCGTCTAGTAATTATGAATTTTGTATGGTGAATTTTGTTGCATCTTGACGTCACAGAAAGGCGCGCGTTTCAAATAAAACAAATGTTTCGAATTGTTTTTACATATTGAACGCGTGAATCCGAATAAGCAAACAATAGGGGTATAATATTTTTCCGTCTAGTTTCTAGAAAAGCTGTTCTTGAAAATTTTGGGACGACCCCATTCCAATCTATCAAAGGCTCAAAGAGAACAAGAAAAACGCACCCCAGATTTCAAAATTGCAAATTCTCAATGTCTCAAAGTGTTAACATCTCAAAGCTTTAAACCTCTTAATCCAAAATTTTCATATACTTCCAAGGATAAAAAAAAATTATCAAAACGGCAAAGTTTCATATCTCATAAATGAAGTCAAAATAAACTACAAGTCAAAATTCCATTACGTCAAAGTTTTGAAGCGTCAGAGCCTCAGAATCTCAAAATCCCAAGAACTTACAGTATAATAATCGCACCCTCATATCTCAAAGTGTTAAAAGTTCTCAAAATTTCAGTCAAAGTTTAAAAATTTCAGTTTCTCAGTTCTAAAATCTCACAATGTTCATAATATCTCAAATTATGAAAGTTTTGAAATGTCAGTTTCGAAATGGCCTAAAATTTTAAAGTCTCAAAATTAAAATCTCAAATTCGTAATATGGTAGTCTTAAAATCCCACTTTTTTAAATGTTCTGTCTTAAAGTCACAGTGCTTCTCAAAATGCCGAAAGTCCCAACATTTTAGGTTTCAAAATTTCAGTATCAAAATCACGAAGTCCTAAATTTTCAAATGCATATGAAAATTTCCAAGCTTCGAATTCTCAAGATCTCGAAATTTCAAGGTCTCCAAATCTCAAAAAATTGCCAAATTGGACAGTCTCACATTATTAAAAAAAAAGGCTGAAACATCCATAATCTCAGAATCTCAAAGTGTAAACTCTCAAAATCAATAATTCTCACGGTCTCAAATTCTCTTAAATCTTAAATAATGGCTAATAGTCTCAAAGCCTAACAGTCACAGTACGAATATGAAAATCTGTCAAAATTTTAATCTTAAAACTTCATAATTTCAAATTTTCACCGGCTCAAAAAAAAAACAAAAAAAAACACCCCTAATTTCAGAATTGCAAATTCTCAATGTCTCAAAGTGTGAACATCTCAAAGTTTCAAACCTATTAATCCAAAATTTTTAATCAGATATTTCCAAATATAAAAAATGTCAAAACGTCTTTATACATGGGAAAGATAGTAATATCAACAAAATTATATTTGTTAAAATCGCGCTTAGCTGGCTCATTTTCGCCTGAAAAGAGGTACCACATTGTGCTCCCAAAATAACTTAAATAGTGGTACCACCGTGGGTACCATTTCGTAAAAATTATTTGAAGTATCAAATTTTCCCAGAAAGCCGTCGGTGCCATTCAGATATGCTAGATCTTAACACTTTAACTTTATTTAGACAACGCTATTAAAAACAAATTGTCAGTGTTATAGCACGGCCTGTCCGACGAGTGCTACGATCGCGTGACTCATTGCTTGTGCAACAGCAACGTCATCCTGAACACGTAACAGCTTAGGCGTGTTCTAACACGGCCATCCTGCGATGTATTCCGTTCTCGCGATACTGTTGCTCCTTCTATCACCGCTTGATCCGATTTTTCAAACTGCTCGGGTTCTTAATCATCGGAGGTCATTTCTGGAACTTCAAAAAAGTAATGATAGTAACAACTCCAGCAGGGACCTTATCTTCACGTTGGTGTCGCTATCTTAGATAAATAAAAACTTGTCACTACGAGTAGGTACTAATTATCATTTTTTCTACTTTGTAATTTTCTACCTTTCTACTTTTGAAAGTTAAATGCAATGGCCAGCTTGATAGGATATGCGGACTTCTACTCAAAAACCATCAAAAACACATTATTGTCATACAAACTTTTGATTCCCCTCTTTAATGTGTTATCTATATTTTATTTTATCCGTCTTTCAAATTTTGACTATTATAACAAAATGTCGAAGGCTTTTTAGATGCTTTTGAAGTGAAGCTTCTTTATCGAGTGCGTCCGAAAAAGTGAAACGGAAATCAAAGTGAAACACTTTTGTGGTGGGGATGCAGGCAGTGAGTTCATCCACATTGAATCAGAGTGGGGACGCGTGTGAATAAAACGACTAGCGTAGTATTTTTTACGGCGGTTCAGATGGTAGCTACGCCCCCCTGTCCCAAGGGGGCCCATTTGTATCAGAAAATGAAATAAACGTACTCGATGCCTACCATCGTATTAGCAAGTTTCACTTCAGTCGTGTGCTTATAAAGGTGAGGCATACAACATTTTTTTTCTTCCTCGGGAGATTGCGTGGTGTGTGGTCCTTTCTGCTTTTCCCAATAAATTTAAACCAATGTGAAATTCTACCCGCTTTTTCGTTTCCACCAACTATATACAAGCCCCTTCATATCAATAGCCTACTGTCTGAGTTCAATAAAATTTCCGCTCCGCCAAAGCGTTTAAGACTCTCTAATTTTCCATCGACTCTCCATTTCGCGCAACATTCGTCCCCCACGAGAATTTTCCAGATTCAAATTGCTCATCTCAGATTCAGCTCGTGTTGACTCAAACAATTCTCAGTCTCTCGATTTCGACTCGATAACAGCCGCAAGTTGACCGAAAGTTCCGCTCTTATTTCACCCCGCATTAATTATCCAAATTATTCCCGTTGTAAATTGAAAGCGGCCGTGCCGACAGTTTTACTTCGCCACTTCGAGAACTATCCGCCATCTCGTAAACATGTTTATGGAACGTAGCCGAAGAAAAGTGCATAGTTAACTCATTTTACCGCCTCTACCGGGCCTGTGTCGGCGTTTTATTGTCACGTTATCGCTTTAACCTAAACGTGTCGACGTGGCCACAAGAAATTATTGGTGTTTCTCATCAAGTTTTAATTTTTCGCAGGGCGAACATCAATTTAGATAACGAGTTGCGTTCTTTAGTGGAGGCGAAATGTCGCGCGAGGTAGACAGCGTTGGAACAATAAAATGTTGCTGTATAGAATTTTGTGAAGTACGACAAAGAAGGGAATGTTGAATTAGAAGATAGCCACCCGAGGCAATTGCTTCATATTTCATTTAAACGGAGGAAGGCATTTCAGGCTGTTTTATGCCCCGCTTTCATTTAAATATTGCAGACGAGGCCCCTTCTAAGGAGTGTCTTATCTTCAGAGTTGTGCAACTTTGTAAACGCATTTCTTTGAAAGTTTGGTACGGAAAAAGCCACGTTGTAGTCAGACCGATAATTTAGTTGAAATTCGAATTGGTTCAAACATTTCAGAAATAAATAAATACTGAGTGATCAAGATTAAATGTTTGAGTTGGCAACAAAACAATTTACATCAAAATTGGTAAGCCTGTGATTTGTTTGTCGCATGCACCAGGCAAACCTAACCTTGCATTTACAAATGGCAATTCGCCAACTTAAGGCCAAAAATGAATCTAAACTTTTATCTCAATCTATTACCAACTCAAACATTTATTAATTTTGTGACTAAAAAGCGTATGGTTCTGGCAACGTTTGTGAGTGTGGTGGGCGGGTGGGCCGCCCTGTCCACTATACTCACCAACTGACTAAATGGTTTAGAAGTAACAACCATTTATTGTTTTTTTTTTTTAAACTAGAACTCACTCCCGTGCTCAGTCCAATTCCTTACCTATTCAAAGTAGTCAAGCTATAGATCATAAATTTCACAACAGAGTTTTAAATGACAGCAATACCTTATTTTCAGAATCTGAAATTAATTTTCTTTCCAAAGGCCTTGAATACAATGTCCAACTATTAAATATCCAACACGTAAAAGAAACACTTGCGGTTGAAACAGAAATCATCACCAATCATTATAATACACCATTGATACCCGATACCATTCCATCACTAGTAACTAGATTAACTACCTTATCTAAAGACCCCCACAATGTCACAAAGAACATTTCAGATTCAAACATGATTAAAAGCTTAAAAACAAAAATTAAAGAAAACAGCATTTGTATTAGTAAAGCTGACAAGGGTAATTGTTTGGTAATACTTAACCAACAAGATTACTTAAACAAAGTAGAGAATTTCTTAAAATCTGGTGACTTTACAAAACTCAATAAAGATCCTACTTCGAAATTTGTTTCCAACCTTAAATCTACGCTCAAAGACCTTTCAGAAACCGTTAAATATTTCGACCCACAAGCGTTCACACTAATACCCATGAATCCTTGCATACCTAGACTATACGGTCTACCTAAAATACATAAAACTCAACCTTTTCCCATTAGACCAGTAGTTTCTTTTGTCAATTCACCTGTATCAATACTTTCAAAATGGCTTAATACAATTCTTAGACAACATTTAGATTTCAATAACAAATTTGCAATAAAAAACTCAATAGATCTTTGCTCCAAAATTAGAAATTTCCAAATTCCATCAGACACTAGACTTGTTTAATTTGACGTAGTTAATTTATTCCCAAGCATCCCACCCAAATCCTTCTTATTAATTTAAAAAAAAAACACTATTTAATTCTAATATCCCAACCATGCATGCACTAAATTTACATTCACTTTGTCAGACTGTCCTAGATCAAAATTTCTTTCAATTTAATAATAATTTTTTTTTCACAAAACTCAGGCTTATCAATGGGTTCTAATTTGTTACCTCTTTTAGCAGAAATATTCATGAATAACTTAGAAGTTCAGTTTTTAAGTTCTTTTCCCTTTAAAGATCATTTTCTCTTTTGGTACAGATATGTAGATGACATAATTGTTTTATTCAAAGGATCTGATTCTGAATATGATAACGCACTCAGCAACCTAAATTCTTTAAACCAATCCATTAAATTCACCGTTGAAATTGAAATCAATTCCCAAATTTCCTTTTCAGACTTGTTAATCACTAGAAATAATAATTTATAGAAAACCTAGTATCACAGATTGCGTAATACCTTTTGACTCTTGTCACCCTGTTTCCCATAATTTTTTTTAGACCGATTATTTTCTATACCACTATCAGATTCATCTTTTCAAACAGAACTTAATAACATTAAACAAATTGCTTCAAATAATGGATATTCTTTAAAAACTATAAATAAATTATACTATAGATACTGCAACAAATTCAAATACACACACCACTTGGTTAAAAATCCTTCAGAAACAATTTCCTTTTCAAATTCATTAACATACTTTGGTGTCATCTCAGAGAAATGTTTCATTTAAAACAGATAACAACTTATCCAGATTTTTTATAAAAAAATAAGATCCATTAGATTACAAATCGTCATCAGGTGTATACAAATTGAACTGCTCTTCTTTTGAGTCATTCTACATAGGTCAGACAGGTCGCAAAATATCAGACCGTATTAAAGAACATCTGAGGCACCTTCTTCTTTCGCCAATCATATACACTCACCGGCACAAAATTCGATCCATGTACTTTTTTTGATTTCATTCTTTCAAACAAGTTTTGTTCTATTCAGCGTATTTTGTTTTTTCTTTATTAATAGATTTCGAAGAAATGTAGAAAAATTTCATAGTAATCAACCCAACATTCACACTTTATTTTACGAAAAACAAAAACAATGCAAAATTCCTTCAAAATAAACTAGACAATAAATAAAAATTTAACAACAAATCTAACTAAACTAACAACTTAATAACGTGTATTGCCTCCTCTAGTCCTAATTACAGCTTCTATTCTTCGTGGCATTGCTTCAAAAAGATGCTGAATGGCAGCTTGGTCAATTTCATGCCATTCTTGAGTTAGGTACTGCTTCACTCAATTCTCTCAAATTTGTAGGAGCTGGAATTCGGGCTTTAATTCGTTTTCCGATCATATCCCACACATGCTCGATTGGATTAAGATCTGGACTTCTTGCAGGCCAATTCATATGGCGAATTTCAACTTTGTGCAAGTACTCATTGACGATTCGAGCAATCGGTGGACGGGCATTATTGTGCATCAGCATAAAATCTTCACCAATAAACGAAGCAAATGGCACAACATGTGATTCCAGGATGTCCCTAATGTACCTGTCTGCAGCCATTGTTCCCCTGTCAACTACCACTAACTCGGAGCGAGCTTCCATAGTAATGCCACCCCATACCATTATTGAGCTGCCACCAAAATTGATTTTTGGCACAATGTTGCACTGAGCAAATCTTTCACCAGGCCTACGCCATACTCTCTGACGGCCATCTGAAGACTTGAGACAGAATCTTGATTCGTCAGTGAACAGAATTCCGCCCCATTGTTCATTGCCAGTTTTGATGTTCTTGGCCAAATTGAAGCCTCGCTACTCGATGTTCTCTGGTAAGGTGAGGGAAATGTGCGGGTCTTCTTGCAGTTAAATTCTGTTCGTTCACTTACTGCCACACCCTTTGTAGCTGATTTCGTGCACTAACAGCAGTAGTGTCCCTATTTCCCTGGATTGTCAAACTTAGAAAATGGCCATTCCGGTGAGTTGTGGATCTTCTTCTTCCCGATCCAACTTTTCTGGTGTAGCTTCCAGTTTCGCAAAAACGTTTTGACAGCTTTTTGGACGCTACATCTTGATACACCAAGCACACGAGCCGCATAATACTGCGACCGCCCATCTTGGATGAAAGCAATTGACCTGGCTGTGTCGAATTGATTTAAGGCCATAATTTGTTTTTAACAAGACCAATTTAGTTGTTCTTGCGGAAAGATTGTGATCAAATTCCACAAAAAGTGGCAAAAAGGGAGGAAAGAACTAGACCGCAAAAATTCTAAAAAACTTTTAAAATTCAATCGAATAAAAAGAAAATTTTCTCACTTGCTCTAATACAGAATATTGTAGAACATTGATTGAGGACTGTTTGACTATTTGACAGAATAATGTCGCATTTTTTATTTCATCTTTCTTAAAAAAAAGTTTTTATGGGAATATCAAATGGATCGAATTTTGTGCCGGTAAGTGTATTAATAACGAAACATAGTTTTTCACCATCAAATTCCAAATTGATTCATAAATGCAATAAAGGCCGGAAATTAGATTTTCTTGAGACCTTGGCAATAAAGAAAGCCTTGCAACTGGAAAACAGATCTTGTTTAAACGAACAGAATAACTTCAATAATCCCATTATTAATTCAATATTTTAATTTTTTACCACTCAATTTTTTTTATAAAATGTTGTTTTTACGAAATCTTTTAAAAATTATGTAACCTTTTCAAAACGTCAAATTTAATTCAAAATAACGTCGCTGACTTCAACGTAACTTTCGACGTGTGAATATGACGTGTTTATAACGTCTAGTAAAACACTTGTTTTTACGTGATTTTACCACGTTGTTAAGACGTACTGATTTTCCGTAAACAAAACAGCGTGAAAAAAACGTAAAACAAACGAGTACCTACCAACTGTTGAATAGACGTTACGATGTCGCCGAAATTAACGTTACTTTTGACGTGTAAAAATGATGTGTTACAAACGTCTGATAAAACACGTCTCTTTCAGGTGTTTTTACCAGGTTGATTTTCTGAATCAGGTCATTTTCAATGTCTCAACAAAACGTTCTGTAAACGTATTTTAAAGATATTATAAAATACGTCTTTTTTAGGTGATTTTAGGAGAAAAGTATATTAAAAAAGTGTTGATTTTCATGACATATATTTATTATACAACAAACAAAAAAAATTGTTTTACAAAAGTTCAAATCCATTATAATGTATAAAAAATAGAAAATATGAAATTAATTACTAAAAACTATAATAACAACTATGTTCTACTAATATTATAAAATATATAACTATAACTATAATAATTATTATTATAAAAAAAACTAAAATAATTATTATGGGCTAATTGTCCTAATTAAATTAAATCATTTTTTTCATGACTCGGATTGTGTGTTTCTCGACCGTGCTGGGTCAGTTTTGCCAATGTTTGCAGTACAGTTGCCTATAAAAAATAACTATAAGTAACTGTTGCAAAAATAAAAAAATCCTTACTAGGTATATCATTGTCGTAAATGACATAAAATGACACAATTTACTAGGATATGTTGAAGCTGGAAAAAATGCTGACATTGGCGATGCATAAGACGTAGTCGGGGTACAGCAAAAATCTTCTCCAAGGTTTACAGTTCGACGCCGCTAACTATCAAAAGGAGACTCATCACCAAAAACTTCCTTTCTTGAGAGACTTTCCACTGATGAGTTGTTTCTTCTGCAGTTTCCCCAATCTCCTTGATGAGGTTGTTTGCCTTTTTATCGTCTGTGTCATAATCCTCTGCAAAGAAGCTCAAAAGTTAAAAAATACATATTTAATTAGAAAAATCATAATCATAATAACATATATGTATATACCTGTCTTAAAATGAATCTTAAAAACCTTGTAAGAAGGCCAGGTCTTACATGGAGTACCACTTTTGACGAAAGTCATAAAATCGGTACACTTGCGGAATAAATTTAAATTCTGGTTAGTAATATGCATAAAAAATGTATATTTAGTTACTACTTTTAAATAAAATACTGTACTACTTACCTTTAGGACTTTTGGAAACTACACAAATCTCAAAACATGGTAAGGCAAACGAAAATTAAACGAACTGCAGGATCTCAGACGAAAAATGAAAATGAACAAAATCGAACGAAGCAATGGCCAAGCACAGACGACACATCTGGAAAGAGTTCCTTGGTTTCGTTTCGTTCGGGGTGCAAGACGCAATTAAAAAAGCTGTAAATCACGTACATTTTGAAAGTTTTGTGTCTTGGAAGCAGCATGTTTGTTTGTCGCCAAAACAAATTTGTTAAGGCAGAAATTTTTATTGAAAGCACCATTGAATATCAATACTCTAACTACTCTAACTACAGTATTGATATTCAATGATAGTACTGATTTATACGTTTCTTTATTATCTATTTTCGACAATAAAATTACGCTCGCGTCGTCGGTTCCGCAACCTTCAGCCCCCATCATAAACCAATATCCGTTCTTCTCAAAATTCCAGCCCCTAAGCGGTAAAACTTCTCAACGTATGTTTCAAATTGTCCCTTAATTATACCTGCTTTCAATTTCGTTTTTAGAAACTATTCAGTCCCTGACCAACACTAAACTCTTCTCCGGTCAAAGACACTCTCAAAAGAGATTCGTTGTTTTATTTTTAATCTTTTCACTGGTTTTTTGACACCTTCACTTACTTCACAGCGTTTCACATTACCAGACATTACCAATATTTATTAATTTCGTTGATTAACCGTAATAATTAAAGATTTTAATTTTTGTTTTCAACTTTAACAAACACATTTAAATTAATATTTGTAAGTACCTATCTACGTAAGTAAATATAGCTACTTACATTGAATTATTTCTTTGCCGTTGGGTTAAAGAGCTTTTGTAATTTTTTATAACATTGACACCATAATAGAATCAATTTTATTTTTAAATTTTAATTTAATAATAAATATATGACTACTTTTAATTCCCTAGAACACCAAAAACAATTTTTATTATAAATACCGACGCACGTTTCGCCAACAATGTTGGCATCATCAGGGTGATGAGTGAATCGGAAAACTGATTAAAAGTAGCTATCTACCACCAAAAGTGATCCAGACAATTGTTTTGTTTTTGAATAATTATATGTATTCTCAAAGAGCGATTGTTCATCTCTATTGCGAACTAGGCGGCCGAGATGATCCTAAAACATTTCAACCACGACAAAATGTCAAACTTTCAAGGTTGTTTGGGTAAAATTTGGGGTGCCAAATGTTTACAAGAGCTAACTTAGTTGTTACCATGTTTCGTAAAAATTATGAAAAAAATGCTAGCCTTGCTAAATATTTCTATTATTTCTACTTTTAAATTCTATAACCATTCTATTTTATTTAAAATGTGATTCAAATAGAAAATGTACATATGTTTTATAACCCGCAACAAACAATTTACAGTGGCTTCTAAACTTGGCGCAAAAACCGCCCATATGGAATCTGTAAAAGACGCCAGTGGAATGCGTTCCTTTGTAGTACATAAATGTACTGTATAATTATATGACTATATAAACACGTGAATTTATTGTAAAAATTTCACGAGAAATTAATGTCAGAACTGAACGTCAAAAATTACTTATCTTTTCCTTTCTATGCTACTATATTTGATTTTAATCGTAATTCAAATAAAAAATATAAATTAAGTAGGATGATTATACATTATGTATTTTAAAATCATCATTTTTATCTTTGAAACCCCTTAGTGACTTATAAACTTGACCACAAAACCCGCCTAATAAGATGATATGGAATACGTTGTTTCTCGTATTTATTTGCCTAGAAAAACACGTATACTTAACGTGAAAATTTCACAAAAAGTAAACGGCGCCAAAACGCGCCTCGAATGCGTTTTTATTTGTAGTATAGATAAACACGTGTATTTAATGTCAAATTTTACGAGAAATAATAGTCAAAAATAATAATTTAGACTTCACCGCCATTCGTTCTTTCCTATTTTATATAATTTGATTTAAATTATGATCTAAATAATAAATATATATTTTTAACACGATTTTTTATAAAAAAATGTAAATTGAGGTAAAGTAAAATACAATAATAAAAAAAATAAGGGAAGTAAATTGAAAAACCTCCATTTAAACCCAAAAACCTATAGGGCTACACCATGATGATGATTTTTTATACTCTGCTGGAACTCTTTCACTCCTTAGGTATTTTTATTTTTTATTTGATTAGAAAAACACGTGTACATAATGTAAGAATTTCACGAAAAATAAACGACGACAAACACGCCTATATGACACTAGAAAAACACGTGTATTTAATGTAAAAATTTCACGAGAAACAAACGTCAGAACTGCACGTGGAAAATAACTTATATTTTATCAACATTATGTACCTTTCGTTGATTAACAATATTGATTAAACGTCTTTATTGCGTCACGTAATTTTTTAACGTAAGTCAACGTTGAATTTACGTTATATAAAATACGTTGAAATAACGTTGAAGGTATTACCCAAATATAACGTGATATTTTCAAACATAAACGTGTTATCAACCACATACACGGCTTTTCCACGTTAAAACAACGTGCATGTGTTTACTGGGACTAAACTTGCACTAATAGTTGGTAGATATAACTAGTGAGAAACAAAATTCGTGATCGCAGTTGGCTAAACGTATATCGGTTCTTTTACTTTACTGTTTACAATTTCACAATACTCGATGACTTTTTACACAATCGTATCGATCAAGAATCGACTCAAAATTTTGGATTCAGAGGCTCCTACGATCACGAATTTTGTTGCTCACTCGTTATAATTAAATGAAAAAAAAAAAAAAAAATGCGGTTGGGCATCCATATACCCGGTTATTTCGAACATGCGTCACTTGTTTAATTGTGAAAAACATTTTGGGATCCGAAGCCACGAAAAGACGCTCACCATAAGCTCACATTTCCGAATATCGTCAAAGAATCGAGATTATATTCACCGTGTGTAAACAGTGAAGTTTTGCGGATACGTATCTCCCCCATCGGCAATCTTTTATCGCGGGGTCGTGTCGACGAAGCCGCCCATTTTTCTGTGTGCTGCGAATCGAGCGGGTGGAACTTTTCATTTACAACTTTGCTCTTCATCTATAGTCACAATTTTCATTAGCCTGTAATTCTAATTAATGCGAAAATAATATTTTCTTGAATAAATTCCGTTCAAGGTGGAGTATGATGAGTTTAAACTTATAACGAGTAACTTTAAATTACTTTTTGAAGGGAGTATTAAAACAGAAACTTACATTTTCTTCAAGAGTAAACTAACTAATGAGATATTTATTCGTTTGAAGTTTACTTTAGAGGGAAGTTTGTATTTGTAGTGACTTGTTTTTTTGATCCGCTTTGGATGCGTCTAGGATCGTTCCAGGAAATTTTGTTTTTTTTACGGATGAAAAGTCTTTTACGAATGAGAAGTAGATTATTAAATGTATGAGGTGATAATAATATTGACGATATAATTGACAGTAGTTTATGTAGTTTGCTATACAGTAATTTAAATGTTAATGACGTACAGAATTTCTTTTAATGATGTGAACAAAAACTAGATATGAACGTGACTATAAAAAAATTAAGCCGTCACGGGACGTCCGGCAGATGTGAAAGATCAAAATGGATGGTTATTGAAAGAATTTATCATTAAAGAAAATCAATAAATAAATATGGAATAAAGTAAATAAAAACAGTTTCGTTAATAACATAAACATATTTTTGTTTAAACGTCAGAAAGACGTGACATTGTATACGTCAGTGGGTAATGACGAAGGGCCATTTCTCTGCCATGGCAGACAAAGTTCTCTAGCGGCGTATATAGAGTCGTCAGCGGCGCATAAACTAATCTTAGGTTTTATTAAATCAAAGAAATTTTCAGATTTTGAAAATGAAGATAGGATGTTTTATTCGCAGAAAAGTGTTTAGTAAAGTTGTAGATACATTTTTTAATCCCATACATAATGCTTCTATCTCACTAGTAGTATTAATAACTATTAAAAAAATGTTTATTAGCGTCAGTGTGCTTCTAGCAAGCGGTGAATTACATACTTCACGTATACCTAACTATTGTTTGCGCACATCTAACACGTCAAACCCGAAGTTTTGCCATTGCATTTGGCGTGAATTTCCCCTTTCCCCATTTAATTTTTAAACAGCCCGTCGAAATCCGCACAAGCAAATAGACGAGGAGCGCCTGTTAGCTTCCAGTCTGGTGGATCTCTGAATTCGACAACAAACAGCCCTTGCTAACTGCAACGCGCAAAATTACGAATTTCCCGACGAATGTGTACACGATTGTGTTCATATACGATCTATCATACCATTACATGACGCAGACACTTGCGTTTGAAATGCTAATTTCAATGCGAATCAAAGGATTCGCGTCTTGGAATGTGCTCGGAATATTCTAGAATCCAGAAGCCACATGTTTTAAACATCAAGGCTCGCCTACGTAAACCGTTATGCACACAAATGCTTATGGTGGGACTTTTCCGAGCGAATAACAAACCGACAATTTACAATTTATGTTATTGACATTACGGGGTGTCAAGATGTGACAGTACTTCTACTTGAAAATTAGTCCAATTATACGATATTATCCCGGCGCATTCACCAATTTGGATATATTAAAGTTGTTATATCGAGCGATCAAGATAATTTGTAATTGAGTCCGAAAACGTATGCCGTGCACTTAAACTGCACTTATAAATGTCAAATAATGTATCAATTGAAAGATAAAATGGTGAAATTTTAAGGAAAATACATTTATTTAATTCAACTGTTATAATAAATGCTGAAAATGTGCTCCATTTTGGTCTAAGCACAAATTTTCATGGTTTTTGATTTGTTGGATTTGTTTCCGCCCCGAATAGCAGAATAACTATTAAAACTTGGACAGGGGGGGCTCAGGGCCCCCTTTTGGGTTTATAACTCAAGAACGGCTGGACCGACTTTTAATTTTTTTTTATATTTGGTAGGTATGAGAATAGGTCGTAAAGTACTTTTTAGATGGATATGGGGGCCCAGGGGGGGTCCTTGAGCTAGACCGATTTTTATGTTTTTTTTTTGTATATTTGGTAGGTATGAGAATAGGTGATAAAGTATTATTCAGATGGACATGAGGGGCAAGGGGCTCTTTCGGATTTATTAAAATTACTGGGGGCGGGGAGCTTGGTAAAAGGCAACAACAATAACGAAAGCCCCCCTGGTACAGGGCTACAAAACTGAATTTGATTCTGAGGCGGTACAAAGTTCGCCGTGTCAGCTAGTTAATAATAAAAAAATAGGTTGTGAAAGCTACATTTTTTTCTGTTTAAAAATTTATTGCCAAAATTTTTTTAAACTTCAAAATTATTTTTTAAACTTCTCGAATGACGTAACTTTAGATGCCACAATTAAGCATATCAATCGCAAAAGACAAACGGATCCGAATTGATGGATGACTCGATTCCCAATTATCTTGATCTCTCGATATATGGCATTATACATAACGAAACAGCGTTATTATTATAAGGAACGCTCAGATGGAAAAACATGCACTTCTCAGGCATTTGGAAATTGTTAATTTGCCACAGAAACATAATTACATAGCTTGTTGAGTCTCCAGTTTCTTGGAATTGAATCGATACGTTAGTTGCTTGGCTTCGCTAATAAACTGGTAAATAGCGAAGGAACTCTCTTGAAACGAATTAGCGAGATGAAAATTAATCTAGTTATACAAAGAAGAAGAAATACTAGTGCGTTTAATTTGTTAATTACCTAAGGGCATAAAAACTTAATATCAACTTCAAAAGTCGTTTCCTGTAGTCTTATTGATATTGGGTTTGGCGTGTGTTAGCAGTTGTGATTTCTTTACTTTTGTTTTGTGTTTCGGGTTGGGGCATCTTAGAGCAATTTACCACCACGGAGATGTGTGTATTGGGCGTATACGACACTCTGAATTTTAAGCCGCTGTTTTCTTCATGTCAACACTGTGAGGCCAGCAATGCGCCGTAGGTCCATTGCTACGTTGAAAGTCGGCCTAAAAGACCAGGCTTACGCAGTACAATTTTTATTTTTATTTTTCAACAAGGTTGTTTCCGGATTAAAAAACAAGACATTCTGGTTCGAGTGGTTACTTTACGTTAACAAGAAGATTTGTGAGAATATTGGTGAAGTCACTTTCCTTCGGGGATTAAAATAACCACCCAATAGTTCTCGCTCATTAGAGATAAGGACTTTTTAATTGTTGATGGGCTTGCTTATGGGAATTCTCTTCATATTAGGGTCCTGGCTTGGGGTGAACAGTAAAACTGTCACCAACAAAACGAATCTAGATCGTAGGGTGCGGTGCTTGTCAGGAATCTCTTACGTACCTTCGACGACATTTGAGAGAGAATTCATTCGTATCATAGGGGCTGGAGAATCGTTTGGTGTCGTCTCACCATGGAAGACACCCCATCGCACCAACCAACGTTCTCGAGACCAGTTAAGCCATCTTGTGTCATTTAATCCTTTACATTCTGTTTTTCTTCTTTGTCTATTCCCATCGCAATAATATTAAGTATCTGATCGTGTAACAAAGAACTAAACCAATTCCGCGACATTTATAGCTTCAACCGGACGTACAGTTGCGGTCACAGAATTTCGTCAGTTACTTTCATGTCATTTAAAAAAAAAGGCATTGTATTCTATGCTTTATTGTCATTATGACGTCTCTAAATTTTCGTCTGTCACGTGGAAGTCTTTGTCAAAATGCCAGAAGTATACAGTGTACGTCATAAGAGTTCAAATTTACTGACGTATTCTACGACGAAATTCTACGAATTCGGCGGATGAATTTACTAATTGACTGTTTAATTTCATTTATTTCGATTGTAAACTTGGAAATATGTTTATTTAAATTAACTCATTTATTAAAGTTTTTCTGTTTTTTAATAATTACATACTCAGTAGCAAAGTTTATTTATTTGACATATTATAATAAATATTTAGAAAATATTTAATCTTTTTTAATATTAGTTATATTAAAAGAATGTGAATGAAATATGTTGTGGAAGATATTTGAAATATATATTTTAGTAATATGTATGTTATAAAACACCTGGTCCCTTCAATTTCGCTATATATAGTTTACACTGCATTATATTTTTTATTTTTTAAACAGCAACTGCCACTTTTTAAGACGTCATGATTGATAATAAATTAGAATATCTAAAATGATGATTTATGATATCCTAAATCCGTAAAAAAACCCGGACATATGTGCAAGCAGCTCACTGAAATGAAACTGAATTGAACCGAAAAGTTAAGTTCAGAATGATTATTATTAATTGGCGTGATAATTTGTTTAATTTGTACTACATCAATTCTACCTTGCTTTGTGGCTCAACCAGTCTTTATTTCGCCCATGTGCACGTTTTGCTGGTCCGCGCTTTGTTCCTCTTGCACGTATATGATTCAGACAAACAAAACTTCGGGCAAAACGGTTGTCGGTCAGTTAGGGAAACCCATAGGGTCATGAACCATTACCTGCCTGGCGACACTCAATACCCGAAAAATCCGAAATTGACAGTCTAAATACAACCATCGCTAAGCCAAGCTCCCAAATACAGATTTGGTGTTATGGTGTGTGATTGAGTATTAATGTGATGTATAGTTTTATGTATACATGGTAGTTTTGTTGTAGAAAACGAGAAATTGAAAGAAGGTGTAATAGACTACTACTATAGTAGAAAATGGAAATTTATTCATAGTATGATTTAATATAGTTGGAATTGATTCAGGAGTCGCAAGAAAATGCAACCAGAATGCCACCATCGAGGAGATGAAGAAATTCATAGGCAGGGTTTTATTCATAAGGCATCACCCAAAGCTCGACTAAAAATGAATATTTAATTCTTCATCATAATATTATGTATTTCTATATTTTATTTTTATTATATTAATTTCTAATATATATTTTTTATATTATTATTCTTTAATTTAATAAAATCTATTTAATTATAGAGCACTCTAATTACAGATATTTATCTTCAGTTTATATCTCAATAGATGCTAAAATTATTAATTCGTTTTTGTTTTTAGAAAACTCAAGGTAATAATTTGTTTTTCATTTTCGATCATAGTTTAATGTTATACATTCTAAACAGGACCAGGGATGAAGGGTTTTGAATAATAATAACAAAACTACATTTTCGTACGTAACACATAAATCTAAAGCTAGGAAACACTTTTCGGCTTTGTTAGGTGTTGATAAAACAAGATGTTACCGTCTAGTGCATTATGAATAATTCTTTTATTTTTTAAATGTTTGTTCAAGGATTCCGATTGGAGCAGTTGAGCCGAGCGGACGTGTATTGCGGCGCTCGATAAGATAAGCGGATAAAAAAGCGTGAAAGAGTGAAAAAGAAATAGAATGAAAAAAGTGGTAGGGAGAGCGAGAGAGAAGAAGATAAAAGAAAAAGAGAAGATGGACAAAAAGTAAGAAGTTAGAAAGATCACCAGTTAAAAAGGCAATGGATGAGAAAATGAAAGAGATGCTGAAAAAAATTATGAAGAATGTAGGGGAGATAAAGGAAGAGAATCGGAAGATGAGCCGGGAACTGAAACAGTTAAAAATTATGATGCGTGAAAAGGAAGAAAAATGGGAAAGCGAAAAGATGGAACTAAAAGAGAAAAATAAAAAATTGGAGGAGAAAATGGAAGAGCAGGAAAAAAGAGAGAAAAAAGTGAAATGGATTACAAAATGTTTACTTTACATTTCTTTATTACTTCGTATGGCACTACATTATTGTTGCTACCTCGAAGGCAACGTATCGACTCCCCCCATTACTAATAATGTGGTAATACTTATAACCTACTCTTACCTATTCACTCTCTCACTCTTTCATTCCACTAATTAATCAACATTATTATATTATCTATTTTGACACCTTTCATCTACCACTACACCTTCCGCGGTTTGAAAGAAAAATTTGTAGTGAAGCTACAAATTTTTTGCGTGATATTTAACTCACTAACAATAATGATTACGGTAGGTAATGGTACATGCTACAGTATCGGATAACTACTATGCTATTTACTATAAGTTTACTGTGCTAAAAAAATTGTCTACGATAACAATAAAAATATTTACATGCGGTTGATTCTAACAAACTAAAGTATTTACATGAGGTTGCAACCTGGTTAATGATTGTGCTGATTATCTAACTTTAAAATTAAACATTTTAACTTTTCGAATAATACAATTTTGTCCTATTTTTGTGAATCACTAGGTCTTTTCGTTCTTTCCACACTTTCACATTCGGCGATAAGTCTTCTATCACTTTAAAAGGACCTTCGTAAATTTCACTGAGTTTATTACCGGTCTCTTTTCGTATTAAAATTAAGTCACCTTTAGCGTAAATTACAGGGTTTGCATTCCTATCATAAACTTGTTTCCTATACACTTTGGAACGAATTAAATTTTCTTTCGCGTCTTGGTGCGCTCTTTGTAGCCTAAATTTAAGTTCTAATGGATAGCTATCGAAATTATACAGGGGATCAATTTGAGTTGTCAAATTTGATGGAAGTTTACAACTCTTCCCAAAAACTAACTCGAATGGTGTATATTGAGTTTCGGTATGCACTGTAGTATTATAAGTGAAAGACCAATAAGGAACCCAAGAACTCCAATTTTCTGACTGATTGTCACACATGATTCGCAAATAAAAGCCTAAAACTTTGTGTGAATTCTCTAAGGCACCTATACTTTCGTGATGATAGGCAGTAGAATGCAATTTAGTAATTTTCAATAATTTACAAATTTCGCTTATTGTTGATGAGATGAACTCTGTTCCACGATCGGTTGCGATTTCGTTTGGGACTCCATATCGTAAAATAAATTTTTCAACAAAAGCTTTGGCGATAGTTACTTTCTCTTTATTTGGTAATGGATATGCTTCTACATATTTCGTTAATTCGCATTGCAGCGTTAAGATGTAAGAAAAATTATTTATGTCTGTTTCGATAGGACCTACTACATCAAGAAAAATTTTTTCATACGCTGAATTGGCTGTTGTTGTAATCACCATGGGTTCTTTCACTTTTTTACTATGTTTTTGTTTCTGACATTTGTCACAACATTTAACAAATTGGTTTATGTCATTTGTCATTCCTTTCCAAAAATAATATTTTTTAATATTGTTTGTCATTCGCTTCATGCCTGCATAACCACTGGTTGGAAGCAAATGGAAGTCGTTTAAAATAATTCTTTTCATTTTTTCATCTGTCACTTTCTTAACATTATTTATTACACATATTCTAGGTATATGATCATTATATTTACTTTTGTTTTCCTTCAAAAATTCATTAATCATACCTGCTAGCTTTTTAATTTGTTGCGCATTACCATCATTCTTTAAAAATATTAATTCATTAATTTTAATTTCTTTGCAAAGCAATCCTAAATCTTTCAACAGTTCGTCTCGCGTTGCTGTTGATAAAGATTTTAAGTTCATATACAAAGTAAATAGTGAAGGAACATATTTAAAATATTTTTTCTCTGACAACTTATGGTCTAGTTTGTTTACATTATTAAATTCATCTTTTGATGATATTATTAATTCGAAACTATTTAATGGTTTCTTCAGAATTTCGACAACATTTGGATGGCCAGTCCGCGTACTGTCGGGATTCTGTTTCACCTCTGACTTGGATTCAACTTGTGTTCTTCTTGTTTGTGCCCTTGTCATCACACTCACAACTTTCTGATTCATTCTTTTTAATTCATCCGATGTCACACTCACACTTAAATTTTCATTCTTATTTCTATCATTGTTAGTATTTTCATGAGTATCGATAAGAACACGTGATAATGCATCCGCGGCTGAGTTATCACATCCTCTTACGTACTCTACTGTAAAATCATATTCTTCCAAACACAAGCAGAATTTTGTCAAACGACTGGATGGATCAGTCATGTTAAATAGATAGACTAACGGGCGGTGATCCGTTAAAATCTTAAATTTCCGTCCGTATAAATATACTCTAAAGTGTTTTATTGCCCAAGTTATGGCTAATAATTCTTTCTCAATCGTTGAATACCTAACTTCACTTTTATTCAAACTTCTGCTGGCATAAGCTACTGGTTTGCCATTTTGATTTGCCAAGACAGCGCCTAATGCAAGACCTGAGGCGTCTGTTTGTACTATGAATTCATTATTCTGACTTAAATTTGGATATTGTAGCACTGGAGGCTGTATTAAAGCATTTCTCAGAGTTTGAAACGAATTTTCACATTCCTCTGACCAATTGAATTCTACTAATTTTCTACTAAGTTTGTTTAATGGAACTGCAATTTTTGCAAAATTTGGAATATACCTTCTATAATAATTAGCAAAAGCTACAAATCTTTTCACTTCGTCCGAATTTTTTGGTGTTGGATAATCTTCTAAGACTTTAGTTTTTTCTGGGTCAGGTAAAATACTTTCAGATGTAATGGTGTGACCTAGATATAAAATTTCCTTTTTTAAAAATTCACATTTTAATGGGTTTAATTTTAAATTTACTTTCCTGAGTCTTTGAAAAACTTTAGTTAAATTCGAATTATGATCGTGTAAATTTCTACCAAAAACTATTAAATCATCTAAATAAACAAAACAATTTTCATAATTCAATCCAGCCATTGCGATTGTCATTAACCTTGGAAAAGCACTGGGGCTCGTTTTTAACCCCATGGGCAGTCGTTTCATCTGATATTGCCCTTGACTCGTTGAAAATGCTGTTAATGGTCTGCTGGCTTCATTTAATTTTACTTGGTAATAACCTTGACTTAGATCAAGATGTGAGAAGTATACTGCACCTGATAATCAATCAAAATATCTGTGATATTAGGCAGTGGGAACTTATCATCATGAATTTTTGTATTTAATAGCCTAAAATCAACTACGCATCTAAATTTCTTTTGACCACTACTATCAGTTTTTTTGGGAACCAATAAAATTGGTGCTGACCATTCACTTTTTGCTGGTTCTGTTATATCGTCGTCGCACATTTGTTTTATTTGTTTTTCAATTTCAGCTTTTTGAGTATGAGGGACTCTATAGGGTTTTACATAAACTGGTGTCGCATTTTCTTTTAATGTTATTGTTTGTTCGTGGTTGTTAATTTGTCGTTTGGTAAATGGAAAATATCTGCATACTTTGCACAAATGTTTATGATTTCTCGACTTTCTTCTTCATTAAGTTTGTCGACATTAACTGTTCTTAAAACTTCTGTTACTCGATCAACTGAATTTTGTGTTTCATTAAATTTACAACATTTATAGTCGCTTAATTTTTGAATTTCATACTGGACATCTTTTAATTGAATTTCTTTTTCACTAACATTTAAAATTTTGACAGGTATTTTTCCGTCTTGCGGTCTTACTACTACTCCTGCTAAAAAAACTTGTTCGCATAGTTCTTTTGGAATTACTACGCAGTCTTCTTTTATGGAAACTGGGAGGTATTGAATTGTTTCACAACGTGCTGGAATTGTTAAAATATTACTCTGCTCCTCCGGTTCTAAATTAATAGAAAATTTTCCGTTATTATTTGCCAATGTTAATTTATTATCTTCATAACTGATTTGTCCGTTATATTTTTTGATAAAATTTCTACCTAAAATTCCGTCTGTACCGCAATTTAAATTTTTAAAAACGTAAAATTTGTGTTCAAAAATTTGATTTCTAATCTTTAATTTTAGATATGCAAAACCTTCTGAAAAAATGTTACCTATTATACCTTGAATTTTGATCTTTTCTGTATGAATTTCAATGTGCGGAGGTAAACAGTTTAATTTAATAGCTGACAAACTAGCCCCAGTATCTAGTAATAATTTAAGTGATTTTTCATTTACCTTTACTGTAATCCAGTCGATGCCGGACGCTGTATTAATTTGATTTATCTGGTAGGCCTCGAAAAAATTTTTCGGACTCGTTGTTTGTTTCTGTATAATTTACTTGTCTATGTGACCGTTCGTTTTGGTTCTTAAATTGGGTAGTGTTATTTTGGTAATTTCGATTTCTGTGATAGTTGTCTTTTTTGAATTGTCCGTTATTAAATTTATTGTGATATGAACCGCGATTGTAATTTAAATTTGTAAAGGTCTTATTGTAATTTGGTCTTTGACTCAAATTTGAGCTGTTTTGGTTTCGACAAGAACCTCTGTAGGAACCCCTATATGAACCTCTGTGTGGACTTTTTGACATGGACATTATTTGAAATTGATTAGAACTTCCGGGTGCGCGTGAGTCGCTTTCGTCGATTGCAGCCCTTATGCAATCTTTCAAAGAGTCAAAATCTCTAGCCGCTAAAATAGTGCTAAGACGTTGGTTTTTTAAACCATCTGAAAATTACTTAATGGCTGCTTTCTCGTTTACCGTTTTTAGTATCTTTAAATGCCTTGTTATCTCCATCAGCTTGCGAGATCGTTAGATTGACAAATAAATCTTCAATTTCTTTACCGAATTCTTCAATTGATTTACTTCCTTGCATTGCACGATTTAATTTTGATTGTAATGACGTTGCTGATTTTTTGGTTAGTAAATGCTTTCTGATATCCGTTACTAAATCTTTGACTGACTCATAAGATACGTCTAATCTTAATTTGGCACTTGCAGATAAACGCGTTTTTAAAACAAAGTTTATTAAATTTTGCTTGCTTGCATCATTTATCATCGTGTCATAGAGTTCAATGGCATCAATTAGTTGTAGTGTTGTCGTTTCGTCATTGTTTATTACTGGTAATAAATTGCATGCTACCTTCAAATCAAAAGCCACTTTGGAAGAATTATCTGGATTTTGTAATTCAGAATTTATATTTAAATTTTGTGGGATTGGCTTCTCAATATTTTGAGAAATATCAAAAGCTAAAATTTCGTTATAAATTTTGTCAATATTTGCTTTTAAATGTATAAATTCTTGGACCTCGGTGTCCGTACACACCTCTATATTTTTTTTTTTATATTTTCAATCAAATTGATTCGTTGTACATAAATTTCTTTAGCTCTTCCTAATTTCTTACTTAACCATTCACCCTGTCTTCTTTCTTTCCCAGCTTTAATTAAATGTGTCTTAATTACGCATAGCTCATCATAAATACTTTGTAGTGACATTTAACAAAGTAAAAAAAATTATTGTGAAATTGATGGCTTGCAAAAAAAATAACAGGAAATCTATTTCAAAATCGAGAACAACTAGTCAATAATGCAACTACAGCGATTTCACAATTTACAGTGTAAAATTCGCAATTCCGCACTTCCTGATGTCTTCATCGGGTGCACTGAATTCGATGAGGCGATGAACTTCAGTTGTGGACCTAATTCGGAGATCCTCTTTTGACAAATTTTCGGCAGGGTCCACTCTTTGACTTTTTGACAGGCTTCAGTCCTCGGCAGGGTTCACTGTTTGACTTTTTGACAGGTTTCAATTTTCGGCAGGGTCCACTTTTTGACGTTTTGACAGGTTTCACTTTTCGGCAGGATCTACTTTTTGACACTTTTTTACCTTTTGACAGGTTTTCGTTTTCGGCAGGGTCGCCATGAAATGGATTACAAAATGTTTACTTTACATTTCTTTATTACTTCGTATGGCACTACATTATTGTTGCTACCTCGAAGGCAACGTATCGACTCCCCCCATTACTAATAATGTGGTAATACTTATAACCTACTCTTACCTATTCACTCTCTCACTCTTTCATTCCACTAATTAATCAACATTATTATATTATCTATTTTGACACCTTTCATCTACCACTACAAAAGAATATTGTAGTAACGGGATTGCGCAGAGGAATGCGAGAGCGTCAAGAAACTGGAAAAATGGATGAAGGTGGAATTAGAGGTAGAAGTGACTGTGAGAGAGATGTATAAAATAAATGGAGGAAAAATGATTGTGGCGGAACTTGGGAGCTGGGGGGAAAGAGGAAAGTTATGGAAAATAAAGAAAACTAAGAAAAAAAAAAGGAAAGAGAGTATACATAGAAGATGATCTGACAAAGATAGGATAGAGATATACAGAAGGAATTAAGAGCGATAGCCAATGAAGAGCGACAAAAGGGACAGCGGGGGAAAGTGGGTTATAAAAAGATATGGATAGAGGAAATAGGGCTTAGGTGGGACGAAGAAAAGGGGGAGTTAGATACAGAATTTTTTTTAATAGGAGCACAAAAAAAAACGACAGGGCAGAAAAGGGAAAACGAATACGGAGAGGAATAAAGGAGAAAAGGAGCAAATAAGAATAGTATTCTGGAACGTAGCGGGAATAAAAAACAATGAGAATGAATTTTGGGAGTATTTGAGAGAATTTGACGTAGTGGGAATGGTAGAAACGTGGGTGGAAGAAGAGAGGTGGAAAAAATTGGAGAAGAGAATGCCGAAAGAGTTTAAGTGGAAATGTCAATATCCAGAGAGGGAAAGCAAGAAAGGGAGAGCTAAAGGTGAGATAATAATGGGGGTGAAAGAGGGACTGGAAGGAGAAAATCGAACTGAAGCAAAAGAAGAAAGAGGGATTATGGAAAGAACGGTGAAAAGTAAACAGAGAAAATGAGTGTACAGCAGAAGTATGAAGGAAACGACGAGAATAATAGAAGAGCGAGTAAAAGAGCAAGAAGAAGGAACTTTGGTGCTTGGGGGGGATTTTAATGCAAGAATTGGGGGAAAAGGAAGACGGATAGAAGAGGAACAAGAAACAATAGAAGGAAGATCAACAAAAGATGGAACAGAAAACGCAGAAGGGAGAGTACTGATTAGCTTAGTAGAAGAAAGAGGGTGGGACATACTTAATGGGAACTGCACAGGTGATGAGAAAGGGGAGTACACGTATATTGGATCAAGAGGGGAGACAGTTATTGATTATGTTATGGTAAATGAAGAAGCATGGGATGAAATAGAGAAATTCAAGGTGGGAGAAAGGATGGAGTCGGACCATATGCCTTTAGAAGTGAAGACAAAAGGAAGAGAGAAAGATCTAGGAAGTGTGAATGAGTTTAGAAGAAAAATTGTGAAGAATATTTGGACGGAAGAAGGAAATGAAAATTATAGAGCAAGACTTAGGGAAGCAAAATACGAAGAAACAGAAATAAACGAAAAGGTGAGGGAACTGAGAGATAACATATGAAACGCAACAGAAAAAAAAAAGATAGAGATAAGAGAGAAGCTGAGGCTGTGGATGAACGAGTGGTGGGTTAAAGAATGCAGGGAAAGGAAGCAGGAAGCAAGAAGGAAACTAAGAAATTGGAAAAAAGAAAAAGCAACCAAGTAAGAGTACAAGAGAGCACGCAAGAGGTACAATTTAGTATGCAAAGAGAAGAAGCAAAAGAAATGGATGGAAGAAGACCTAAAGATGAAGGGTATAGAGACGGAAGAAGAGGTATGGACATACATAAATAAGGAAAGAAAGGAAAAGAGAGAGAGTGAGTGATGGAATTACTATGGAGGAATGGAGAGAGTACTTCAGTGAGCTGCTGGGGGGTGATGAAAACAGACAAGAAAAGGAATAGAGACAACAAAGAGTGGAAGAAATAGAAGAGATAACAAGAGAAGAACTAGAGCAACGACTAAGAAAACTGAAAAGAAAAAAGACACCGGGGAGGGATGGTATACAGAATGAAGCGTGGATATATGGAACGGAAAGGGGAGTTGACAGGTTGTTAGAGATAATGAATGGAGTGTGGAAGGGAGAAGGATTCCCCCAAGAGTGGAAGGAAGGGATAATATGCCCCATATATAAGAAAGGAGAAAAGGATACAGTCAGTAATTATAGGGGGATCACTCTCCTAAATACAGCATATAAGATATACGCGATGATTGTGGAAGAAAGGCTGATGAAGGAAATGAATGATAGGGGGGTGTTAACAGACGGACAGCCGGGATTTAGGAAAGGTAGTGGGACAGTGGGAAGTATGAAAAAATTACAACGGAAGAAGAGCCAAAGTACCTAGGAAGAGAGAGTAGAAAAGAGAGAGTGATAATAGCAAGATTTAGATGTGGAAATTAGGAGAGAGAGAATAAATATTGGAGTGAGGATAATAATAGAGTATGCAGGATTTGTGGAGAAAAAAAGGAGACGATAGAGCATTTGTTGAAGGAATGCGTAGAATTGAGAGGGAGAAATGAGAGTAGAGAAGAAATTTTGAATGAGGATGAAAGAGGGATCGAATGGATGAGGAAGGTTGAGTGGAGAAGAGGGACAATAAGTGGGAAGGGATAAAAGCTGCTAGTTATTGTGTTGAATTATTGATTTATTTAGTTTTATTTATTAGATTATATTTTATTTTATTTGAGTTATGGGAAATGTATCGGATACTTTATAAACCTGTAAAGGTAATAAATATACATACTACTTAAAATAAATTTTGGTACGTAACACAATTTGCTCAATTATGGAATGATTTATAGCCAAAAGTTTTTTAAATTTGTCTGGAATCAGAAATCTAAAGCTAGGAAAAGTTTTCGGCTTTGTTAGGTGTTGATTAAACAAGATGTTGTGCATTATGAATAATTCTTTTATTATTTAAATGTTTATTTTAATATCCAAGTTAAAATCGGTATTTACGTCAGTAATTCGATCCTCACACAGGTGCGAGTCAGTGCGTGTGGTGTAAAAATGATTTATGGTCGAAATGGCGCACAAAAACGCTTATGCAGGCACGTGCATGCAGAATTTTATTCCACGTGTTTATTTATATTTAAACTTTCATGCTCGAACGCGTTGAATTTAAAAACCCTTTCAGATCAGCGTTTAATTGCATTTCCCGGCGTCACGCTCGTTTCGAATCGATCATTTACCAAGTCAGTGTTCCAGAGCCGAACATGAAACGTTATCGATATATTTGCGAGATTATCTCGAAACAAGGGGCATGTCTGGAGGATTTTTGGCGAAGGAGCTATTGAGGTACATCGTCTGAGCTAATGGAATCACGTAGTACAATATCACGATCAAGGGTCGATGATGGTGCAACCTCTCTTTCGATGTGATGAGCGTGATTTTATTTCGGTATTAAACTTTATAGATGTTGGAATGCAGAGTTGGGAGCCGGATTCCGGGTTTGTTATCTGGGGAACGATTTTGTGTACAAATAATTGGGAAATACTGAATGCTGCAAGTGGCGGGGCAACCAACATTTTAATCTTGTACTCGTGTACTTAAATAAATTTTCGCCACCCTCGCCCTCTCCAGAAAAACAAGCACAGTTTGACCAATTGCCGTGTGTTGATCTAATTAAAAAGTGACAACAATTTTTCTTCTGCACCATTAGGCATACATTTGTGTCAAGTCGCATTTCGGATTATTTCCTGTTGAAAGATATCCAGTTTCAAACATTTACATGTTGAGGCTTTTGAATATGCAGTCGCCATTGCTATTACGTGACCGCTTTTAAGCTTACATGCAAAGTCAGAAGTCATGTACGATTCAGCTAAGGTCAAAAATTACTATACACCAAAATCAACACTAAAAATTGACTTGATTTCTGCTAATCGTCATTTCTTAGCTTCTCTTAGTTTCTGTTGATTCTATTTTTTGACTGACACCCTGTATATTTTACGTTGTTTTAAATTTTGATCACCACCCTCCCAAACATGCAAGAAGAGCCGCTGTGCTTAAAACAAATGTTCCGTTAAAACCCGTTTCTTTCATTTATTTAGGTAATTGGTCCAACTTTCCGGCAGAACTTTCTACTCGACGCCTTAGATTAGCTCCACCAAACTATCCCTCACATTCCCGAACTTTGTCACCCCCGAAAATTGATTTGTACCCCGTCCGAATAAATTCGCTAGGTCTTGTAACGCAAAACTACTGCAGTAATACGAGTCAACAATAAATCCTCCTGGTGTTACACAACTTCGCTAGAGCTTAGTGTCACCCCTGTCGTCGTCATATCAAAGTGATAAGTTTTAGTCGATCCTCGAGTTTGCAAATATCCATATAATACTGTAATTGACTGGTGCCACAGGTGAGACTTAATACCAGAAAGTACGCCGATTGCAGAACATCTTGAATTCGGAATAATCTGCATGTTGACTTGAATGATCAAAGCGGAATGTAAAATCGTCGCCGCGAATAATTACGAATATATTACATTCCATTAAGCTCGGTTCATAATGAAATGCCGACAAGCTCGCCTGTTACTAATGTGGAGGGGCGCTGTTTGGGGTGGAAGTAATTTTTCTTAATTGCTGGAAATTGTACACAATCGGATAGAAATCTCCCTTGTGAGATAAATTAGTGTTTTTACCAGGTTGAACAGACGTGTTGATTTTCTGAATTAAACGTCATTTTCAATGTCTCAACAAAACATTCTGTAAACGTATTTTAAAGATATTATAAAATACGTCTTTTTTAGGTGATTTTAGGAAATAAGTATATTAAAAAAGTGTTGATTTTCATGACATATATTTATTATAAAACAAACAAAAAAAATTGTTTTACAAAAGTTCAAATCTATTACAATGTATAAAGGTGAATAGAAAATATTAAAATAATTACTAAAAACTATAATATCAACTATGTACTACTAATATTATAAACTATATAACTATAATTATTATTATAAAAAAATATATATTATGGGCTAACTGCCCTAATTAAATTAAATCATTTTTTTCATGACTCGGATTGTGTGTTGCTCGACGTGCTGGGTCAGTTTTGCCAATGTTTGCAGTACAGTTGCCTCAAAATCTATAAGAAATAACTATAAGTAACTAATTGTCGTAAATGATATAAAATGACACAATTTACCAGGATATGTTGAAGCTGGAGAAAATGCTGACATTGGCGATGCATAAGACGTCGTCGGGGTACAGCAAAAATCCTCTCCAAGGTTTACAGTTCGACGCCGCTTACTATCAAAAAGAGACTCATCACCAAAAACTTGCTTTCTTGAGAGACTTTCCACTGATGAGTTGTTTCCTCTGCAGGTTCCCTAATCTCCTTGATGGGGTTGTTGGCCTTTTTATCATCTGTGTCATAATCCTCTGCAAAGAAGCTTAAAGGTTAAAAAATATATATTTAATTAGAAAAATCATAAATATAATATCATATATGTATATATCTGTCTTAAAATAAATCTTCAAAACTTTGTAAGAACGCCAGGTCTTACATGGAGTACCACTTTTGACGAAAGTCATAAAATCGGTACACTTGAGGAATAAATTTAAATTCTGGTTAGTAATATGCATAAAAAATGTATACTTAGTTACTACTTTTAAATAAAATACTGTACTACTTACCTTTAGGACTTTTGGACGCTACACAAATCTCAAAACTTTGTAAGGCAAACGAAAACGAAACGAACTGCACGATCTCAGACGAAAAATGAAAATGAACAAAATCGAACGAAGCAATGGCCAAGCACAGATGACATATCTGGAAAGAGCTCCTTGGTTTCGTTTCGTTCGGGGTGCAAGGCGCAATAAAAAAAGCTGTACACGTACATTTTGAAAGTTTTGTATCTTGAAAGCAGTAGGTTTGTTTGTCGCCAATACAAATTCGATAAGACAGAAATTTTTATTGATAGTACCATTTAATATATCAATACTCTAACTACTTTAGAGTATTGATATTCAATGATAGTACTGATCTATTGGTTATTATTTATTTTCGACAATAAAATTACGCTCGCGTCGTCGGTTCCTCAACCTTCAGTCCCCATCATAAACCAATATCCGTTCTTCTCAAAACTTCAGCCCCTAAACGGTAAAACTTCTCAGAGTATGTTTCAAATTGTCCCTTAATTATACCTGCTTCAATTTCGTTTTTAAAAAGTATTCATTCCCTGACCAACACTAAACTCTTCTCCGGTCAAAGACACACTCAAACTTTGCGACACGACTCTCAAAAAAAATTGTTTGTTTTATTTTTAATCTTTTTATTAATTTCGTTGATTAACCGTAATAATTAAAGTTCTTAATTTTTGTTTTCAACTTTAACAAACACATTTAAATTAATATTTGTAAGTACCTATCTATGTAAGTAAATATAGCTACCTACATTGAATTATTTCTTTGCCGTTGGGTTAAAAGAGCTTTTTGTAAGTTTTTATAACGTTAACAGCATAATAGAATAGGGAATGTCAATTTTATTTTTAAATTTTAATTTAATAATAATTATATGACTGCTTTTAATCAGTTTTCCCTAAAACACCAAAAACAATTTTTATTATAAATACCGACGCACGTTTCGCCAACAATGTTGGCATCATCAGGGTGATGAGTGAATTGGCAAACTGATTAAAAGTAGTTGTCTACCACCAAAAGTGATCCAGATAATTGTTTTGTTTTTGAATAATTATATGAATTCTCAAAGAGCGATTGTTCATCTCTATTGCGAACTAGGCGGGCGAGATGATCCTAAAACATTTCAGCCACGAGAAAACGTCAAACTTTCAAGGTTGTTTGGGTAAAATTCGGGGTGCCAAATGTTTACAAGAGCTAACTTAGTTGTTACCATGTTTCGTAAAAATTATGAAAGAAATGCTAGCCTTACTAAATATTTCTTTAGTTTCTACTTTTAAATTCTATAACCATTCTATTTTATTTAAAATGTGATTCAAATAAAAAATGTACATAAGTTTTATAACCCGCAACAAACATTTTACAGTGGCTTCTAAACTTGGCGCAAAAACCGCCCATATGGAATCTGTAAAAGACGCCAGTGGAATGATAGTAGTAGTAGTACATAAATGTACTATATAATTATATGACTATATGAACACGTGAATTTATTGTAAAAATTTCACGCGAAATTAATGTCAGAACTGAACGTCAAAAATTACTTATATTTTACCCACATTAATTCCTTTTTTTGCTTCTTTCTATATTTGATTTTAATCGTAATTCAAATAAAAAATATAAATTAAGTAGGATTATTATACATTATGTATTTTAAAATCATCATTTTTATCTTTGAAACCCCTTAGTGACTTATAAACTTGACCACAAAACACGCCTAATAATATGACATGGAATATGTTTTTTCTAGTGTTTATTTGCCTAGAAAAACACTTATACTTAACGTGAAAATTTCTGGAAAAGTAAACGGCTCCAAAACACGCCTCGAATGCGTTTTTATTTGTAGTATAGATGACTAGAAAAACACGTGTATTTAATGTTAAAATTTTACGAGAAATAATAGTCAAAAATAATAATTTAGACTTCACCGCCATTCGTTCTTTTCTATTTTATATAATTTGATTTAAGTTCCGATTTAAAGAATAAATATATATTTTTTAACATGATTTTTTATAAAAAAAGTAAATTAAGGTAAAGTAAAATACAATAATAAAAAAAATAAGGAAAGCAAATTGAAAAACCTTCTTTTAAACCCAAAAACCTATAGGGCTACACCATGATGATGATTTTTTATACTCTGCTGAAACTCTTTCACTCCTTAGGTATTTTTATTTTTTATTTGATTAGAAAAACGTGTACTCAATGTAAGAATTTCACGAAAAATAAACGACGACAAACACGCCTATATGACACTAGAAAAACACGTGTATTTAATGTAAAAATTTCACGAGAAACAAACGTCAGAACTACACGTGGAAAATTACATATATTTTATCAACATTATGTACCTTTCGTTGATTAACAATTTTGATTAAACGTCTTTATTTTATTGTAAATCAACGTTGAATTTACGTTACGTAAAATACGTTGAAATAACGTTGAAGGTATTACCAAAATATAACGTGATATTTTCAACCATAAACATGTTATCAACCACATACACGGCTTTTGCACGTTAAAACAACGTGCATGTGTTTACTGGAAATAAGCTGTTAACAGAAAAGTAATTTAAAGAATTTAAAATTAAAATAGATCTGTTTGCTTGAATAGATTTTAAGGACGCGAGAGCTTCCAGAGACAGTAAAAGAAAAGAATTTCAAGCACAGGCAGAAAAAGAAAAGTAAGCTCAATTGCATTGACAGATTTCGAATATGTCAAAATTATTAATTCCTGGGACGAGAATACTCCTTCTGGACTGCAACTCAGATTTTTTCTAGTAGCTGCAAGAGAGCTTGCATGGAGAGGAGGAGAAGGAGCTGCTTGTTTAACCCGCCATAATTTCAAGAAAGAATTAGACAACAGTGGAATGCCAACTGGTCGTTTTGAATATAATTCCATATTTAGTAAAACGTGACAGTGAAATGGTTGATACCCAATGTCGAGGATTTCAATATTCGTCCAGTGAGATTAGTTTCTCTTAGAATTGCATTAATCTGTTACTTAATTTCTGTCCGTTAGGCTTTTAGAAAAAATGCTTTCTAAGAGGGGACCTAATATCAAAACCGACAGATTGTTGACTGAAAAACCTATTGGGAATGGGTGGTTTAAGAATTGCCCCGTAGGCATAAATGAAATCGTCAAATGGACAAAACAAAGTGCCGAGAAAGTAGGACTCGATATGAAACGGATTAAGGTCACAAATCATTCAACAAGGTCAACTGCGGTTACTAAATTAGCAAAGCCCGGCGTATCGGAACAAGAACTCATTAAGATAACTGGCCGCAGCAACGCGGCATCGATTCATCCATATTTACAGATAGACTATCAACATCACGCAAATATAATTGAGAAGCTTGGGAATCAAAGAATAGAAGGACCTACCAATACTTTTTCAACTTCAAACACTGCTTCGGCGGCATCCCTAACTACCTGCACTATCACAGAGGAGTCAATTACAAAGGAACAAGTCGTGTACAATAACTGCCAAATTTATCATTACCATCAAAATTAAAATGTTTTAATAATTTTTTTCTAATTTTTTTTATCGAAAAAGTAGAGAGTAAATGCGGTGAATAAGTGAAGAGCAAGAGTGACGTCATTGTAGTGAAAAGCAATGGAAGCAGCTTTTCTTGTCAGTGTAATCAGTATTATAAATTAGAGCATCTTCATTGGTGATTTAATAATGAGTTGGATTGTCGAACTAATAATAATTGTTGAACTAACACTTTTAAAAATCAAGGGAGGTCAAATCAGGAGACCTATCCATTTACCGGAAAATGGTGCATACAAATAATCGCGGACTTGTCGACCAAAATAAGACTGTGCTCCGTCTTGTTGAAACCATATGAAATTTTTTGGATTTTCTACCACATCCAACATAACATTAAAATAATTTTCTTTGTTGGCAATAATTCGCGGTCGCCTTAACGCTACCAGTTTCTTGAAATCTTTGTAAGGTTTTTGAAACCGTCGCCCTGATGGAGATCGGTTCCCGGTTTGAATCAATTTCGTTAAAAAGAGACAACCATCATGAAAATTTCTATACGCTCATTTTTACTTAAATGTTAAACCATAGTTAAGCTAATGATTGCACACAAGTTTAATTTTTGGCTAATATTCAAGTGACAATCGCTAATAACAGCACTTTCAAAGATAACTTAGTTTTACTTTTCCAGAATTATTTTTTTAATAGTGTTTTTTATATTTATGTTACATCACTGAATTCAGAAAAAAATCTCTTCTAAAAGTTGTTAAATTGGACCCTCCGTAGTTAGCCTTGTATTTTCAAAATAAGTGATGACAGAAAACTGAAAAAGATCTTATTTTAGCTTTAGCTGTATCCATACTTTTTAGCGACCCTGAATAGTCAAGGAGACGACGACATCTTTGCTTCTGTGCTTTTATCCTCCCTCTTGTACATTAAAGCTGAAAATTGCACCTAGGGAAAGATCCTGCATTGCTCTCTCTCTCCATGTACTTATAAGAGATAATACTGTAATGTTATATGCCAACGACCTTATTAAGATGCTAATACCTGTAGGGTGACGTGTGATAATGCCTGTAGGGAGATGTGTTCCAACCAGAAGGCTGAAAGCTAGTGGGTGGAGTCTGCCCTATAGGCGACGTCAATTAGGGGACGCCGTAAAAACGTGATTGTTTTTTATTCAAATAGTACATCTAGGAATAGTCCCAGCAAAATGTTGGCTTTTGAGCATGTGAAAACTTAGTGTCCTCCAAGGACTTGCATTTTGTGTTGTAGTTTCTGAGCGGCATTCTTTAAATATGTATTATGAACAATTTTATGATGACCTAGAATTTGGAAACTTTGCATTTTGCAATCTCGGATCATTTAATCTTGAAATCTTCAAATCTTGTTCCAATTTTTGAAATCTTCAGAATATTAAAATCGTGATTTTGATATTTCAAAATCTTGAAACTTTTTATAGTGAAAATCGTACGACACTAATTAAGAACCAATAGAAAAATTAATTTTAGTAAATTAATTTTAGTATGGTTTCCAAAACAACAAAAAATTTCTTGATAATCTTTTCTATGTTGACTGACCTAAATGAAATTATTAAGCGATAATTTTTTTTACATTCAGTGCCATCATAGTGAACGTCAAAATATAAAATGTTTTAGAAATTACAATTTTATTTTTGAAATCAATACAATACATATTAATTAAAATTAAACACACAATTGTTATACAGGGTGTATGATAAACCTTGACCAAAAATGCAGGGGGCGACTCTTTGTTCTCAAACACTGAAGGGAGGGGGCGCCACTATCAAGTTTTTTTTGTCCCGGTTCGAAAAAATCGTAGATCCGGCACTGATTGTAATTGAATTTTATTAAAGTTTGTGGAGTTTGACTAGAATAATTTTAAATTTTAATTTATAATAAATTTGTTGGACTAAAAGCCTTTAACACAACGTTCTATAGAATACTTCCATTCGCCATTCTGTTGCCGTTTTTTCATTTCATTCACATTCAAATATTAAACCAAATTGTCAACAGTTAGTAGTGCCAACCTAATTTAAATTTCACAGCCTACTTTATAATTAAAAGATCGCGCGCTATAGTGTTAGTACAGTACAGAAGAATTATCCTTCGCTAAACGATTCAGTGAGCACTTTGAGGTTCATCCGGAAAATAAAGGAATTATAACAAGTTAACAAATTATAATAATAATTAGTGTCTATAGGAAACACGACAAGTACACTCGGTTGACGACGGGGTTAATTAAATATTAGACTAGACCTTCACTTTACTTTTTGTCTTCTCATATATCTCCTCCACCTTTCTTACCAACCATTCATTTACCCCTTTCTCCCTCAGGCACTCAAACATCATCTCTCTGTCCACCTTGTCAAAAGCCACCTTGAAGTCTACGAATAATGCGTACACCCTCCCCCCTTTCTTCTTTAATTCACTCTTCGTCAAATGGTCCAGGATGTATACATTATCCATAGTTCCCCTCCCCTCTCTAAATCCTGCTTGGCTGTCTGGTAATGCTCCCTTTTCCTCTATCTCTCTGCTCATCCTTTCATTCAGAATTGATGCATACAACTTGTACCCTGTGTTTAGGAGAGTTATCCCTCGGTAATTTTCTACTTTATTTTTCTCCCCTTTTTTGTAAATGGGGTAAATTACCCCCCCTCTCCACCCTACCGGGAATCCTTCTCCTCTCCACACCCCATTCATTACCTCCACCAGCCTCTCTAGCACTCTTCTCGTCCCATACATCCACGACTCATTCTGTATTCTATCCCTCCCTGGTGCCTTCCCTTTCCTCAGTTTCTTCACATGCCTCTCCACCTCTTCCATTGTAATTTCTTCTCCTTCAGGTTCTACTCGGTTTCTCTTCGTCTCTATTTCCGTTTTGTTTTCCTTTTCTCCTTCCAGCAGCATCATGGAGTACTCCTCCCACTCCTTCATCGTTATCTCCTCGCCCCCATTTTCTTTTTTCTTTCTCTCTCTATTAATATAGTTCCATACCTCCTTTTCTGTTCTTATTGCTTTTATCTCTTCATCCTCTCTCTCCTTCTTCTGCCTCTTCTTCTCCCTGCATGTTTCTCTGTATCTTCTTTTCGCTTCTAAAAAGCCACTTCTGTTCCCTTTAGTCTTTCTCCACTTTCTTAGTGCTTTTATTGCTTGCTTTTTACGTTGCTCACATTCTTTGTTCCACCATTTATTCTTTCTTTTTGCTCCTCCACCTCTTACTGTTATTTCTCTTTTTTGTCGCTGCTTTTTCCAATATTTCTACCAATTCTTTCTCCATTTTCCCTACTTCTTGTTCTTTAAATCTTGCTTTTTCCAGTCTTCTCTTATACTCTTCCACCCCTTGCTCGTCCCATACTTTAATTATCACCTTCCGCATTTCCTCTATTTTTCTTCTCCTCCTCTCTTCTCTCTCCCCCTTCCTATACTTATCTCTATAGGCAGATGGTCTGACTCTACTCTTTCCCCTATTCTGAATTCTTCGACTTCTTCGTTTACTATTCCGTAGTCTATCACCGTCTCTCCTCTACCGCCTATGTAGGTGCATTCTCCTTCTTAGTCCCCTTGTTTATTTCCATTCAGCACTTCCCATACTTTTTCTTCTATCCATTCCATCAACTTCTTCCCTTGCGCGTTTTCTTTCTCGTCTTTGGATTTTTTTTCCTCACCTCTCTCTTCTTCCCAATCCATGGCTCCTCTTTTCCCAATTCTCCCGTTAAAATCCTCTCCCAGAAGCAGAAATTTTTCCCTGTTGTCTTTTAATGTTTCTTCTGTCTTGCTTATTGTTTCTTTCATCTCTTTGCTGTACACTGTCACTATTTTCCACCATTTACTGTCTATTTTAACGTTTCTCACCATGAGACCTTCCTCTTCTCCCTTCTTTTTAGTATTCTCTTTTATTCCTTTTTTTACCGCTGTTATTATTCCCCTGCTCCTCTTCCTTTTTTCTTTCCCCTTCTCGCCCCTTGCCATTCCCACTTCAACTCCTTTGGTAACAGTTTTTCTATTTTTTCCCAGCTTTCTGACCATGTTTCTGTTAATCCAACAATATCGAACTCCTTCACATAGTCCCAAAAATTTTTTTATTTTTTTCCTAGTCCCGCTACATTCCAAAATAGTGCCCTCACCCCTGTCTTTCTCGTTACCTTCTTTGATTTCCCCCTTCCTTCCTTAGTTTTTCTCCTACTTCCTTCTTTCCCGTTTCATTGTCCTTTTTACTTTGCCGTTGTCCCCCTTTTCCCCTCCTCTCCTTCTTCTTCTTATTGGAAAACCTCTAGTCACTCTCACTTTTCATTCCAGCTCCATTGCTCCCCGTCCACTATTAATTTCCTGTATCCCACTATTACTTCTTTCCCTTCTTCCCTTTTTTCCTTCACCATACTTCTTAGTTTTTTCTGTAAATCTCTTTCTTTCTTTGTGAGGTCGTTGTCTATGTATATCCCCCTTGTTTCCCTCTTCTAACTCAATTTTCCTTTGTGCTTCATTATTCTTTCCTTCTCACCCCATCCCTCCATCTCCACCAATACTTGATCCTTGTTAATCCTGTAACAATCTTTTACTTTACTATCCTCTACATTTTCCTTCAAAAACTTCTCTACATCCTCTTTTTTTTACATGACTTTTTCTTTCCCCATCCCATCCTATTATCACGATGTTGTTCATCCTCTTTCTTCTCTCTTCGATTTCCATTCTCTCTTCCAGCTTTTCCACTCTCTCCTTCCACCAGTCTCTCTCTCGTTCCCATCTCTTCTCCTTCTCTTTAAATTCTTCTCTCTGCCTCTCTATCTCTCTCTTGAGTTCCTTGTTTTCTCGTCTTATTTCTTTCATCTCCTGCTTCAACTCTTGCAACATCTCCAATATTTTTTTCTCCATCTCTGTGTCCGTTTCCTTCTCTTTCTCTGATGTCTTCTGTGTTTTCTTTACTCCAGGAGACCTCGCCGTCTTTTTACTTTTTTGAAAAAATTTCTCTTCCTCCTTTTCTTGTTTTTCTGTTCTACCCTCCCCTTTTCTCTTTCTTTTCTTTTTCTCCAGGTAAGAGTCCAGGCTTCCCTGACTGAGCGAGCGGTTTCTATCGTTTTTGTTCATCCGCTTCCTGTGGCGCCTCCTAGATGTTGTTATGTTCCGGCTTCGCCGATTTATTCTTTTTCCTGACTATATCTCCTCTTCCCTGCCCACTTTTAGTTTGTATTACTGACATTAGAACACTCTCATGATATACAAAGATTTTATTCTCCCATGCCAGTGGTCTCTGATCCCAAACTGCCGAGATCGTACTCCCTGCTCCAAACTCCCCACTCTTCGCGGTGTCGAGGTCACGTTGCATTCTAGCGTGTCGCACAAAAGCGCTGAACTACACCTCACTATAACACACACTAAAAATTGCTCTAAAAAGATTACTTAAAATTCATGTGATTCGCATATTTTAAGCTGAATGCAACGAGCGAGATACTGTCATTAACACAATAAGAATAAATAGCAGTGCACCAATAACGTCTCCTCTAAATTAACGAGTATACTTTCAAAAATTAATGTAAATTACGTGTTACTAAATCTTGTTATAATTTGTGTGTAGAAAAGTCAAATGCATGCAAAGTGTGTTAAATGGGATACATACATATGCTAAAATATTCTTAGGATATTATAAATGTCACATAAATTCTACTCTACATTTTTAATTGGGTTAAATGGGGAAGCGAAGGGTTATCGGTGTCAGAATATTAAAGTTGAAATATTGTAGCTACAGAGAAAAGCACTTGCCACAAATCTCCAGTTAAAACACAACTAGTAATTATTTAGTTTTCATTATCACAGAGCGTCTCTTGTTGAATTAATTACTAAATTTGCAATTTTGACAAAACTGAGGTTAAATATTGATTTTTAGCAGATATTTTTTGATTTAGAAGTAATATAACAAAAATTATACAACACAATAAATTGAGCCAATAGCAATTACATAATTTACCTGGTTACTATGTATAGATAAGCGATTATGTATACCCTTGACGACGTGGTTTAACCAGTTTTTGATATTTATTAGTAAACGTCAGTAAAAAAGTTTCGTCAAATTCTCGCATATTTTGTTTATTTTTACATAATCGTGACGAATACCACTCGAGCAAACGAAAATAATCCGATTATACCAACTTCCTCATTCGACGTATATCTTTAAAACACTGCATACGTTTCATGACTGGAAGTATAATTGATTATTTTCTAAGCTCTTGTCATTCTAAAGTGATAACTTGTAAAATAATAGTTGTTCCATCCAGCCTCGTCTAGCATTTTCGGAAGCTTTCCGGCTGCCATGTTATTCCATTCTAACGGTTTCTTTTTACTTTGTTTCAGGTAAGCACCGCCAAGCCCTAGTTTCGAAGTTTCCTCCAAGGTAATCGCAGTGTCGAAAATATGCAAGTCGATTTTGTTTCATTCGTTTTGCGGTGAAATAACAAACTCGAACAATATCGGAGCGCATCTAATTTTTACGAGACTCGAATTTCATTTCCGCAAATCCAATCTTCTAGTTTTCGAGAGTACAAAAATAACATCTGATTATGTTCGTCATGATCAAAGTCTGAAAAGGCAAAGAGCAATAAAGGCGCCTTTTTGAAGTAGAAGCTGAAATGGGATTTACATGCGAAGAAAAACTTTTTGCACAATCGTGGCAAACTATTTTATAACTTTTCAATTCTGATGTCGTTTATTTTGGTTTGTGAAAGGCGTTGTTACAATGTTATAAGCTTGCGGAACCTGTGCGGTTGCTAACGTTCGTCCTTCTCACGTATTGGAGTAAAATTCTGGAAAGATCCAAAAGAAAAATATTATGTAGATGCTAAATGATTAAGTTGCATGACAACAGAATGTTTCCATTTCGTTGTGGAAACGTATCGAGGTCAACACGCTTCAATGTTGCCTATACTTGATAACCACTTACAATGTTATACAACCATGTGTTAATTAATTTGTCTTCTATTGATTGATCAAGAGCACTATACAATCTATTCGGAAATCGCGCACTGTACAACTCCCCAGCCGCAAGAGCGTTCCCACGTGTTTCACCGTATATCATAATCATATCGGTCATGTCACTATTTGAAAAAAAGGAATCTTAAGAAAATTTGCTGCACAGTCAGTCAGTCAAATGTAACTGGCAATCGGTCTACCTCACTCAAAACAGCAAAAAAAGTCCTTATTTGTTTAGGCCAAGACATAAGGGTTTATTTACTGATATCACGGTTTGCGACCGGTGATTGCGTTGTTAAATACATAAAGATATTCTACTTGCAGTTGCAATGAGGTTACTATGTTCCTTAAATATTTATGCTTTTTTGAACTTTAACCTTTGAATACACTATGTTACCACTTAGTTCATTGATTATTGAAAATAAAATATTGAAATAGATAAGTAGTTTAACGTCCCGTTTACAGAAAATTCAAAGTTTGCTAGTATTATTTATTAATATTATAAATATTATTATTTGGCAGAAAGTTGTGTACTAATTTCGCTCGCTAAAGTTGGACAAGAGTGTCTGTCACCTGGGGCTAGTGTTGGTAGTTGCTCTAAAGCTTTGAAGCGGCAGTAACGAGTTTACCGATATTCTTGGTAAAATAAACAAGAAAAAAGGTAAAAACTTTAATCTCTGTTAACAACTGATGTGATTAAATATTATATCTGATTTTTAATTAACTTATTTGAAACCGTAAAATGTAAGTTTGTTTTGCACCATTCAGAATAATGAGTTTGCTTAATAGAATTTGTATAACTATTCTTTTTTTCCCGACAAGAAATATAAATGTCAAATTGTTTGGTTTTCTCATCATGTGCCGAAAACAATGCAACTTGTATAAATTATTCATTTCAAGCTTTTTACAGCTTGATGGCTTACAACACATTCATCATCATCAATCTCTTCCAGTCGTGAGACGAGATAATCGCTGATAATTGCATTTAAAATACGCTCTCGTTGTTTCAGATTGTAAGGTTTGTTTTTAATTTCTGGCTGCTCTTTATTACCTAAAGTGTGCTGGGAGAAAAAAAAACACTCCCAATAAACAAAAGTGGCAGTGATATTGATCAGTAATATCAGGTCTTCATAAATGTTTCATTCATCACGTTGCTTGTGAAATTTATACGTATCGAGTGTTCATGTAATAATCCGGTTGGCTGGACAGCTGTCATACGATAGGGATACAACTGTACATCTTTACGTAACAACTGATGACATATAATGTTTTCTGTTCTAACGTGAACACCATTTTGCAAAATAAAGTTAAAAACAAAGCAAATAACTCAACCACGCAATGACGCTGCAGCTGACAGATTTTTAGCGCACAGGAAGTTGGCAAGGGACACTAGTGACATCACATTGGCGGTGATTCAAACTGCGACATTCCTTCACCGAAACAAAAGTTTGGCAAAGGTAATACCACCGAATCATTAAATGTACACCTGATAGTTAGATGGAGAATTTTAACGTTCAATGCCTACTGGATGTATAAACTTTTTATGAAGACCCTATATAATTATTGGTACTAGTGGTCGCTCAGTGGTCGAACTTCGACCGTAATTATTAAATTTGTAAGCATTAACATTTGAAATCAAAATTCACAGCTCGAAACTCTAATACTAAATCTCACTCCTCCGTGCGCGACGCCAACGTTGACGCTCGTCATTTGTAGCAGGTGAACATGCGCCAACATTGGAACGAACGCACACTTGCATGGAGCCGGCAACACACACGATGCGCCAACGTTGGAACCACAGCCACTAAATAGAATACAGTACCGCCATATTTGGAGTAAAACTTGAAATTCCAAAGTGATAAATTTTACCCAGATTGAAATTTAAATTTAACGTCACATTTAATACAGTCATTAAATTATCGAAGCTCGAAGCTTTACAATTCAAACAAGTTTTCTTTTACTACAGCGACTGCAAACAATTTCATTTATTTCGTACAGGAAGATTATTAAATTTTTTATCAAACATCACTTTAGACCGTGCTGTGTAGGTCGACAGCTACTAAGATCAACATTTTGACAAGAATCCCAAAATGTCGGTTATTAATAGAGCGCTGAACTCGAGTTCGGCACCAAGAAAATTAAATTAACTCCCCCGCCTTTATTTATATGCAATTCGTGAAGTGGGTCCCGAAAACGACCCGTATATCATCCCTCCGACCATAAACGCTGTACACATTAGCAAAGAAAATTTTCTGACAAGGCAATTTTCGAGTGGGATATTTCCGTGCGAAAAGTCTCATTACCATTAGGCCGTTAAAAATATGGAATACCGACAACGCGCATACTTTGTCTCACTTTGTGTGCGCCGTGCTCCTGAAAGGTAATATTTCATATCGGTCCCAAGGCGCTGGCGAAAATTTCAGCTAGAATTTCAGGGCTGAAATACGTGCAGTTCCTTGTTCGCCGGCCCAGCTGAAGGCTTAATTAACCTAATTGCCAGTTTCGCACTCGGTTGAACACTCGAGCTTTTTATCGTTTTATAGGACTCACTTGTCTCACGCAACGTATTTATTATGCGCTTCGGTTGGTCCGAATGCGACCGATTTCGCGGAAAAGCCCACCGTCAAAGGGAACACATATGCGAAATAAACAATGAGGGGGCGAACGAGGCGGTTAATTTTCACGCACTGGCTATGAAAAATTCAACGGGGGATGAACACCGTCATATGTATTAATTTATTCGAACGTCGGCAGATTAGGCGACTGGTTTCCTGAGAGTGGAGAAACTGCGTTGGGTTGGCAGCTAACTAATTGGGTTGCAGGTTACGGGCTTGCGCCTGTAACCTACATAACTACATACCTATTGGTAGTAAAATGTTACAAATACTGACAAACCAAATCTCTATCCTTACCTTCTCGTTTTTCTTGAACCCATTCCTTTCTCTTTATAGCTGCTATTCCATCAATTCACATACTTCTCGATCTGCCTCTTCTTTTCTTAACTCCAGTTTTGAATATAAAGTTATTTCACTTCTTCTTATCTAACGTTTTTATTGGAACGAAGTTCCTTAACACGGCTTGCGGCTTGCTCTCTCTCCCTCTTCGTTTCCGGTCGGATTCTCTTCTCCCTCTGTCTTCTCTTCCTCTTCTTTCCAGATGGGCCGGGCGACTAAGTAGCTCTGTAGGCGTCTTTCATAAAGTGCTTAGTGGGAGATCATAACAATTAAATTAAAACTAAGAGTTAAAAAATAAATTACATTAAAATTACAGCGCAGTGAGTGAGACTCAAGGTCTTCTTCCCTACTAAACGGCGGCGGTTCTGGGCGGAGGAAAAAGTTCTGGAGATCGGGGTGCAAGAACGGTCCCGATACGGTGGCGGGAAGTATTTTATTTCGGAGTATATGTCACCGCTTTGTAATTTCGTAACTTCGTTACAATGGAGGTATCGAAAAAATGTGGATTATGAAATTCTACGTTCATTCAGTTTTTGTTTGCGACCAATAGTTTCCGAGATGGTGTGCGCCGAAGTTGAGGTTTAGTTTTGCCAATTTTCAACAAAATCACATTTTTCGTCAATCAGGAATCGTCAGATTCAACACTGTTCTTCCATGAGAAAAAAAATACTGGATAATTGTTTGTCATCGATTCTTACAGTGATCCGCTATGAAAACGTGATATGGTTGAAAATCGCAACTATTGGCCACAAACAAAACTAGAACAAGAATGATGTAGAATTTAATGATCTACATTTTTCAAGAATTCCCAGCTTCATCAATTCACCTTTTGCGAATTCAGTAGTTCAAAGTTTTATTAATTAAATTTGGAAAGCTCTAAATTCAAAAAATAGGGATTTCAAAGATAAAAATTTTGCAATTTATGATCTCACTGATTCAAAATTAGAAATTTTCTAAATTCAGGAATTCAGGATTACAGATTCAAAATTTGACAATTCAGGAGTTCAATATTTCCAGGATTTAAATTTTCCAATATAAAGGTGTCCGCGTTTCACTACATATTTGCAAAATTCCAAAACAAATTTTCAAAATTTTTCTGTACAGCAATAAAAAATTACATTTGTTTTAAAATCGAAATATTTCAAGTTTTGAAATTTAAAATTTCAAAGAATACTATTTCCGTCGTTCAACATTTCAAGAATTTAAATTCACATATTCAAAATTGATGGTTCCAGAATCAGGAATTTAGGATTTCAAAATTCAAAAATTTTAAACATCAAAGATATTTCCAAATTCCAAAATTAAAAATATCGAAGATTCAAAATTTGCGAATTCAAGAATTCCAGACTTCATCAATTCACCTTTTGCGAATTCAACAGTTCAAAGTTTTATTAATTAAATTTGGAAAGCTCTAAATTCAAAAAATAGGGATTTCAAAGATTCAAATTTTCCAAATTTTGCAATTTATGATCTCACTGATTCAAAATTAGAAATTTTCTAAATTCAGGAATTCAGGATTACAGATTCAAAATTTGACAATTCAAGAGTTCAATATTTCCAGGATTTAAATTTTCCAATATAAAGGTGTCCGCGTTTCACTACATATTTGCAAAATTCCAAAACAAATTTTCAAAATTTTTCTGTACAGCAATAAAAAAATACATTTGTTTTAAAATCGAAATATTTCAAGTTTTGGAATTTAAAATTTCAAAGAATACCAATTCGGCAGTTCAACATTTCAAGAATTTAAATTTATTGTCTCATAATTGAATTCAGTTTTGAGAACTGGGAACTGAAACTAGAATGTGTAATACAAATTTACAAAAGTAAGTTAATAAAATTTCAATACAACTATTTAAAGTCTACATACGTTTAATATGCATGTGATTCGAGTGTTTACTATTTACTATTTACATACGTTAGAGAGACAATAGTGAAATTATATGCTCAGCATTAAAAAGAATATCGGAAGATAACCAAACACAAAAGCTCAATGCCAAAATATGCAAATATAAACAATCTAAATCTCCATATCGAATTGCATTAGCCGTTAAAGAAAAAGCTTAAGGAACTTCTTCCCCCGACCGCACACGTTTCTTTTACTGTCTAGGCTTTGTGCCTGATTCCTTGTTTGACTGTTTTCATTTTTTCATTTTGCCATGCTTCCTTCAAGTTTTCTATATTTTCCATTTCCGCCGTATTATTTATTGGTTACTTTCTATCCGGCGGCAGGATTCTTTTGATTGTTTCTTTTCCTTTTATATTCCTCGCTTAATGTTTTACTTCTACATCGCATGTTCCAGCAAACAATATTAGTTAAAGCGATTTTTTTTTGCCATTTTCCTGGACCGACCGTTCGGATTAACGATTTTCCGTTAACCTTCCCTGCTTTCCGCAACCCCAACATATTTTACACGAAATTACCTATTTCACTATTAATTTTGTTTTGTGCGTGTGTGTGTCGTGTCGTCCTGGAGGGTGGCCGAAATAAAAAATGATGGCGGGAATGGAAAAATCGTACCCCACTTGCTTGAGTGATTCCCCTAATTATTTGGATTTTTTAACAGTTGGGATGTTTGGAAGGGAGGCTCAAAATGTAATCGGGTTAGCTAAAAAAATTAAATCGGCGTGATTGTGTTTTCTGAATTGGGTTTGGGGATAATTCAAGAATTACGATGGATTTTGCAATACTAAAACCGCAGGTTGTTTTGTTCTTTGACCGTGGCGTTTTGGGGAACTGGATTCTTAACGGAAAGTTTTCTTCAACAAACCTGGAACTGCAACATACATTGGTCTCAGAAACCCAGACCTTTCCTCACTTTCTGTGTAGTGTCATCTATTGCTGTAAAATGGGCATGGGTGGTTTATTATGCAACGAATTTTTGTAAATTCAGTCTGTAGTTAGATCATATAGGTGCTCGAGATCCGAATGTGATGTTTTCATAAATTATTTAGTTTCAATTTATAATTAATTCTGACGACTATATTGGCTTAGCTTAATAAAATGGGACTGAAAGAAATATCGTTGGATATATTTGTGGAGGTAAGAAATTCTTAAAATCGAGGTCCCATTTACCGAAAATCATGGTAATTTATGAAAAAAAGTTTGGTTCTTTTTGTGCAAAAGCCAAAAATAGAAGAACAAGTTTTTATTTTTTTTTTATTTTTCATGTGTCAAAAAATAAGTGTCAGGGTTACAGCACCAACACAACGAACACAATACAGAAGTAAACATTTTTCTCATTTCCAGTTAAAACGTCTTCAGTTCCTCGTTGAATTGTCTCGGAAGCGTGTTAAACACTGCGATACTATCCTTTATGTCTGTCGACAGCTTTACCGCAAACCTCCCTCCATGTGACTTGTATATGCACAGCGTTCTCTGGCGCCACACTGCATAAAACTTGTCATTAATAATTTCAAGTGGAAACTTAATATTCAAACCGCACATGTGCATGTAAACGTAATTGAAATTCTTGGCTGTTGTGTTACTTCACCAGAACAGACGTCTGCATAAATTAATTGGCGGTTTGAAGTACATGTTTTTAAAGTATGTAAAGACAGTCTCAACTAACTTATAATAAAAGCAGATAATTTAATGTATGCAGGGTGTAACAGAAATAAGTATCAAAATTTTAAGCAGTAATGGAACTTGACAAGAGCTACAAAATTTTAACCATTTGATCATTTTTTTGCCCCTTTACAAATTCGCATTGACGAGTCGTCTTTGCTTGCATAAATGAGTAGGATTATTTACCTTGGATGATAAGAAAAGCAAACGCGTAGCTTCTAAAGGACTAGGCGGTGCCGTGCACCGGGCCCCTCAAGCTCAGGGGGGCCCTCGGACCCTGACCACCAAGCAAGCCAAACTTGCGATAATCTCCCCTTCAGTTCTTTCTGTTGTTTGTATAGTGTTGCCAACTTTACTTATCGAAAAGTTTATAAAATTTTCAATTTATTGTTCTATAAATTGTTGCTTGAAAAAAAAACTTCCACTTCCATGAAGAATCTTACCATACTTATTGGATCTACGGATCTTACAGTGGCATTTAAATATGTAGTTTGTATAAACAACATTGATTGAACAAAAGGTTTTTTAACTTATTTTTATTTGAAGAATACAATAATCACGTTAATTTGGAACTATTTGTCTTATTATTCCTTTCGGCTCAATGCGTAGATGGATCAATGTCTAACCCTCCTCTCCCCGCTGCATCCGCCTTAGGCGATTCAAGGTCACCCCCACCACCTCTACGTCTCATGGATCATGCTTCCGGGAATGCAGCAGCCCATATCAATACACTCCAATCGTCCAGGTTGACACGGCCTTTCCTGACATATGATTCACCTCACTCCACGGCATACCTCATGTATTGGAGTCAGTGTATGGCTTACCCATCATTGTAGCCAGATAGAACGAATCATGCGAAAGGGAAAAATATCATTAATACCCAATAAGATTAATTAACAAGAAACGAAGAAAATCTGCAAAGAACGAAAATGTTAACATAAAACTTAACTTATTATTAAACTAAACCTAATGGGACCCCAACGCGCTACCAGTTGAGCTTCAGTTCAATACTTGTCGAAAGTATACCAAGAACTGATGTGTACCTGCACCCAGACCAATATTTTGCCGAAGTATACCAAGGTCGGGTGTCCCGATACCAATACCTGGCTAGGGCATACCAAGGTCTGGTACTTCTTACCTCACCAACCACTTCCTACTGGCCCAGGTGTATCCAAGGCCGCGTATTCTCGACACCACGAACCCCGGTGCACGGTACTTGAGATCGTATGGCTCCAGGAATGTCCTTTACTTCGTAACCATCATTCTCCCTTTTTGATGTGACTCTGAAAGGTCCTTTCTACTTCGGTAGCAACTTTTGGTTTTGACCAGTGGCAGGGTTTCAAGTCACCCTAATCGATACTAGATCTCCTTTGGCATACACATGAGTTTCCTTTCCATGCTGATCTAACATTTGCTTTTGTTGAGATTGATCTAAAAAGTTACATTAACCATACATAAAGGATGGAAAAACGACAATGTACGTAAACAATGGATTGAGAACCTAAAGATATCGAAATATCGTGGTTTTCCAGAGGATTGAATTCGGAGACTTTTATTAGTAACTGAAAAATTGGTACTTACAGTAAGTCTGGATTCCTGTCTACCAACTAGTTTATTTATCCCGGCGACAATAAAATTATTGCCCCCATGTCTGCCATCCCCGTGGTGTTGCTGACGACCTCTTGGGCGTTGTTTTTCAGCCCAGCCCTCATGATGTCATTCGGCACGGCGACTGTTCGACCTCGAAGAATTGCGGAAGCTTAAACCAGCCCTAAAATAAACCCACCAGCACAGCCACTAGGCACTTAGGTCACTGTCCCACTTTCTGAGTATATAACACAATGCAAACAGCCAGTTTATTAATTCAGGTATCAGGTATTGCTACAATTATTATTGAATCCGTCTCTCCTAGCGTCGCTATCTTGCTTCGAAACCGAGGATCGAATAGCCCCGGCTCCGTCCCGTCAGCCGGGTCCAAATACAGCTGAGCCTCGATAAGTCAAACCAGCATCTGCCACAAAAAAGTTCGACTTATCGCGACTTCTAGTTACCAGACAAACACCAACAATTTGTAGAAATTAACTGTTTTATAAACAAAACTGCATTGTTAATTATTTTCGTAGGAAATAGTCTGTAATTAGACGTTGACACTGAGCTGGCTGGAATATTCAATTTGGCTACTACATCTTTTTTTTGTATTCCACTCTCAACGTCGTTTAGAGGTTTATACATACATAACAGCTTCTAAGACTTCATAATACTAATTTATCTTAAACACCATTAACAAACTATGAATAGGCAACAACATAATTAACCCGATTAGTGCTCAAGACATCCTGTCTCGGTCTGCCCGGGGGATTTACGTCTCTCTGCCCTAATCCCCACTCTTGACCACCTCAGACGTGCGCGCTAACACGGCCAGACTGACGAGTATCTGCATCGAGCTGCGGGCTCTTGAAAGTGAGCAATTTTAGAGAAACTTTGTGGCACCTCACGTTTTCCGTTAAACTTTTCACTCTAGCTCATTACCTCTTCACTTTTTACGAAAAGTGTATAATTATGTTTTCTTCAAGATTCGTGATACATTTATACTAATCTAGCTTCAACCGGTAAAAAGTTATGGAATTTTGAAAACTTTGACTAAATTTCGAAGTTCTTGATAAATATCTTTTTCACTTTTCTCCAGCAACTCCGACGTTTCTCTAAGATTACACGCTAAGATTGTAATGAATTGGGGTAAATTTGTGCTACTCGAAGGACCATATGTTTTGTATTTCTATTGAAACACTCGCGAACTTAATAAACTTGTATATTACGAATAGTTGCAAATTGATGTTGAACGTTTCTTCTCCCGGATTGGTTTTGTACTGAATTTGAATAAAGGAACCGTGTCCTGGTTTTAGATTGAATTATGCCCTTGCGGCTGTTGAATAGTGAGTTGTTGTCTGAATGAGATTTGGATTTTGACTTGTTTTTTGATTGAGATTTGGATTTTGACTTGATGTTTGATTGAGAGTTTGTTTTCGACTGACTTACGGGCGTGAGCGCCGCCAGTCAGGTAAAGGTTTTAGGACTCTTTGGGTTTCCTAACTGGCCGACGCGACGGCTGCTGCAAATATTTCTCAACAAAGATATCATGTATTCTTATATAAATGCTATATTATACTTCATAAGTATCATGTATATACGACCACATCGACAATGTAAGCTGATTTATGATAAGAAGAACATTTATTGATAGTGAACGTTAGTAATATGAACCAGAATGAATTATGTATATTCGTAAAGAAAAATATGTTGTTAAGAATGGTGTACTTCTTCTTCTTGTTTCGTCGGTCCAGTTATATTACCGAAAACAAAAATTTCCTATTATAGTCCAGGCAATCTAGTGGGAGCATTCTGTTCATACATGGCTTCATGGGGTGTGACACTAGTTCTGCTATTTAGAACCACAGCAAAATGACAATGCTCAAATCATTTGAGAAGAACCCTTCGAAGACCAGTACAATCGCCCAAATATTTTGTAACACCCACTTAATACCTGAGGCACTATAATTCAAGCTGGGGAACAGAGGAGAGACAGAGGAGAGGATTAAAAACTAAAAAAAAGTAATCCGACATTTTGTGGTGGCGGCCATCTAGGATTTTGAAATTGTTCATGGTGTATTGTCTCCAACTTGTTATAAACCCTTTCATTTGATATATCCATATTAAAGGGATTGAAAAATATGTATATGTAATCCTCTATTTTGTGGTGGCGGCCATCTTAAATTTTGAATTTTTTTATGGTGTACTGTATTCTAGTAGTTAACCTCTTTCATTTGATACCCATATTGAGGGGATTAAAAAAAAATGCAATCCGCCATTTTGTAGCGGCGACCATTTTTGATTTACAATGACACTGAATATACATAATTGTATTGTCATCAGAATTAAAGGTGTGTACCAAATTTTAGATCAATAGGTCAACAGAAAGGGGGTAGAATTTCAATTATTATCCTTTTTTTTTATAAACAATTGTCAAAATGTGGTCATGTTAAGCAACAGTAATTTTTGGTTGGTCACATTGAATGTCAAATTCTGACATTTATTTCGTCGTGGTCATATGCACCATGCAATTTCATGATAAGTCGTCAACCACTTCGACATCTATGAACATAACCTCGATAGTGTCTACTATAAAGCTCGGCCCGCAAGGACATATTTTTAGATGATACAGCCTGGTCTTTAATTGCATTTTGACATTGACAATTGTTTATAAAAAAATGAATAGTACTAGATTTGAACCACACAAGACACAAACAAGGCAAGCTAAATAAAACACACAATCAAAAAGAGACCATACAAACACCTTTTTGGTAATCATCGACAAAAAAAAAATATGACCAAATTTTTGAATTCTTTTGTTAATTGTATAGGCTTTTCATTTTGATAAAAAAAAATTGCGTACGATGCCGTAGTTTTTAAATCTCATAAACACACCTGCTAATTTATTTGGGAATAAATTTATATAACCGCCTTCCAATTATTATGGGAGACATATCAACTTTTGCTAACTTGTTTTGAATGTTTTAACTGACATATAAATTATAAAACCTTTTTTTACAAAAAATACGGACATATCAACATTTGTAATAGTACAGATATGTATAGGCGAAAAACCGTAAAATCGTACCTTCAACCCCCGCTCCCGCCGGCGACGGAACCGGAATCGCTCGGGACACAATATTCAGGATACCGTCGTCGCCCACACATACCCAAAAAAAATGGATTGACTGGACTAATATTCGTTCCCTAATTTTGTAAGGAATAGTAATATGTAATATCATTTCATAAAAATATCGACCAAAACAAAAATCTAAATCGATTGCAGTTCAGAAATAAAAAACCTGACAGAGTATTCCAAACAAAACAATCGTCCACTCAAATTTTACACAGGTTTGCCCTCACTACGCACGCTTAACTTATTTGACTTGCTGTATCGCTCAATCTCATAGAAAACGCCCTGGCCTGCGGAGCAGAATGTAACAGTTTTGAATATAAGAAATTACAAAGTCATATTTTTCTTAAATAGGATTATTTTGCCGTAGATGACCTGTCAAATATCTTGTTAACACAGCTCTTTGTAATTTGAAGGAATTTAGTTCGACGGCGCTTACAAAGCGCGCACGAAGATTGCGTATTTTCAACAATTAAAAAAAATATTTTTTTTCGCAAAATTTTCAAAAACGAAGCCAAGAGCTGTGTAGATGCATCTTTTCTGAATCTAATCGTTATAAAATATATTTTGTAAGTTAAGTGAAAAAGACGTAGAATCTTATATGCGACATCCCTGAAACTGTGTTTTCTCGTCACGACTGAAATCCCCTTAAGCTCACCACCTGCCATCGCGTGGTTACAGAACTTACCGCCAAGTGGATGTCGGGCAGTAAACAAAATCATAGCAAACATGTTAGCGCGGTTGATATATCGCGCACGTCTGAGGTGGTCAAGAGTGAGGATTAGGGCAGGGAGAGGTAAATTCCTCGGGCAGACCGAGACAGGATGCCTTGAGCACTAATCGGGTTAATTATGTTGTTGCCTATTCATAGTTTGTTAATGGTGTTTAAGATAAATTAGTATTATGAGGTCTTAGGTTAAACTTGTTCTGGAGAGATTTTGAGTAATAAAATCAACGAGGTACAGTCGCGGTCACAGAATTTCGTCTGTCACTTTTATGTCATTTCAAAAATATGAATGTATTCTATTCTTTATTGTCATTATGACGTTTCTAAATTTTCCTGTGTCACGTTTAAGTGCTTGTCAAAATGCCAGCAGTATCTAATTTTCATAAATTTAGAATAATACATCTTGCGGAAGATGGCGTGTCTTCAACAAACACTGCGACAGAATTAGGGAAACCCCGAACGATAATAAGGTTAGGAATAATTAAAGACTGTTTCACAACAAATGTCAGATGAGTGACAATTACTGACGAAATTCTGTGACCGCAACTGTACACAAACCATTACTAGTTTATTCATTTATTACACGAGTTCCTGTGTAAATTGGCTGCTTTCGGGCACTAGGGCTTAATAAAGCAAATTTACACATAACGAGTGTAATACAACGTTTTATAGTTCGACACAACCCCGGAAAGTCTTTAAATTGCTTAAAATCCATAAAAATAGTGTAGAGAGAGAGTGTTTACACAAGCGAAAATTTGAAAATTCTGACAGTGTCGAACTATAAAGTAAATTTATAACTGAAACTGAACGGTGGACATAAAAAACACTGAATTTGCAAAATGACGCCGCATAAATAATTTGAGATATTGAGGATTTCGAGTTATCAAAGTTCGAGTTATCAATTAAGTTTTACATGGATTTGGTACACCCAAATGCTACGGCCGTCAAAAGTAGTTTGACTTATCGAAAATTCGTCTTATCGAGGTTCGACTTATCGTGGTTGTACCTGTAACTTTCAGTGGACCAGTCGTCAATCCAGTGGACCAGTTGACAATCGCTCAAGTTAACAATTATTAATTTATTAATATTGAGAACACAAGAAAAAAATTATCAATAACAATATTACGAGAAGTCAAAAGATTGCCGACAATAAATTTTTCGAGTGTTGGCGACGAGTGCTTGCACAAAAACCTTCTCGAAAAATTGCCACTAAAATAATTGTCGTATTGGTTGTTTATGTTGAAATTAAAACATCGCATTGGTTGACAAAACAGTTAACAAGTTAAATTGTCCTTGTACAATAGTGTGAATTTACTTACATTTTGTGGTTTCTAAAAATTCCATCTTGTTAAATAAGTGTTTTAAAATCGAAATTTGCGTTTGTTTTGTTAAATGTCCACAAATGAGTTGTAAAATCCCGTTCCCCAAAATTTGAATTTGATCAGATTAATAAATGACCGCCCGTTACGGTGATTGACCTTTGCTGATAAAGGAAAACTTTTGCTTGTGCCTATGATAGGGTTAATTGTTTTTGCGATGTTTACGCGTTTGTCCGTGCGATAAACGAGCTGAACCACCTGTAGTAGCATACGGTAATTTTTTAGCTAGATTTTGAACCATAGAGTTTATACGTCAAAAGCGTATTAAGAAAAACTGTTACCTACTGGTTAAAATTTTGATGCCTACTTCTGTTACACGCTGTATAGTGCTATAAATGATTCCATTCACAATCGTTTGGGATTTTTTCACCGGTAAATATGAATAGTATTTGACTCTTCCGGGTAACTAGATCTTAAATTATTAGATGTGACATGTAATAATAGGGTCAATCACTACCTCATCTTACCATCGAAGGGTTACGTTCAAAATTACCATTAGACATTACTGTTAATATGATTTAATAACTTTGTGTACATAATAGTAATTTAAAAATAATGTTTTTTTTTTGTCAGTGACTACAGGTGCTGAAATTAAATGAGAAGCGAATGCTCGTCAAACTATGACTGAGAATGACAGAGGCTCTGTCTTCAATCCATTATTTAACAACTTTCTTTTGAATAACCATTTATTTCCTTCCCCTTAAAAGGGAGACTGACAAGCGTTGTTCTAAGGAAGGGTACAATGTTTTGAAACTGCATCACTTCCAAGCCGAATCCGCAGTTCCACGGTTTAAATTCGTTTCCCTTTTGACTTATCGAGGATCTTAGGCAAAGTGCGTCATAAATGATCATTAATCGACCTCTGCTGACAGGGGATCGGCCTCGCAAAACCACATGCTTGCTAGTTACGATAACTTTACGTAATACGTGGTAAGTGGTAGATACCTATGATGAAGATCTGTTTGATGGTAGAAGATGCTGTCGTGTACAAGGTGCAAGAAGGAAGTATGCGTTAAGTGTTTATAAATTAGGATACAGGGATTATGTTATTTGTCCTTAATGCACCGAAGCATTTTGTCGCACGCACGGGTTTCCAAAGAGTAAGTGCGACAAAATGCCTTATAAACGAGTTATCATACAGTATTTTTTCCACTTTTTATACAAAATAATCAAATTTCACAATCTAGGGAATTTCGAGGCGGTTGGCCACATTTGTGAGGTGCATTAACGGCGGCTATAAAAAAGAATTAATTTGAAACGTCAATAAATGAGTTCTGGGTGACTGTCGGATAAATTACCCACAAAACTACAAGATTTTCTATAAAAATGATCATTCCAAAATATTCTACACATTTTTACGAAGGGATTGAGGTACGGATGAACACGATCCGTTTGTTCTAAATATTTTAAAACAACACAAAATCTGCACAAAAGTTTGACTTTTTTAAGTTGTGAAATCTCCCCATCCCCAAATGTTTAGAATCAAATCCCGCCGCAAAAACACGTCATCACCGACCGGAGACACAAACCCCCTCAAACATCACAATCATAGTGGCATCACAGTCTTTTGGTGCACTTGTTTGTGTTACCAGCTTGACCATCACCAGGAAACAAAATTGCGTGCCCCAAAAGCACGTGAAGCCACCCCCCAAACAAGTCCCAACAATATAGTAATGCCAATTCCCATCAACAACTGTTTCTGTTGTTCCCTCTGCCAGCCACTTGGAGTTGACACCTTGACAGCGAAGTATTATAGGTTAGGATTGTCAAGTTTGCCAATATTAAAAAAATAAATTATACTATTATTAGCAGAATTATTATAACACCGTTTTCGTCTATTATGACACGCAAAACCGTATCGTAATAGCCTCAGTACGAACGCAAAGTAAAAAATAGGAGATTATATTACAAGTGACAGAAATGCTTCATTGTCAGCGAGTGAGATATTTGAATCACGAGTGCGATAGCACGAGTGATGCACATCTCACGAGCTTACAATAGCATTTCTGTCACGTGTGAGATACGACGTTTTATGCTCGGCGTGTAATTTCTTGTAAAAGTTAAAAATCAAAAAATTTATGGAAGTGTCAAAATGACGTTTCAAAAAATTATTAATGCCTTACCATTCTGTAAACATAGTAATTCACCCCTATTAACATTTTATGACTTGTGAGAGAAATACGCCATTATACCTTCCTTTTACGTGGCAAAAATAGTCACCTAGATGTTAGTCGGGTATAAAGTAATATATTTATATATTTTATACCATATTAAAATATGTTCTAGCTTTATTTTTTATTTCGATTCGCCACTGAAAATGATTTCAATCCCAGAACGGAAAAGCACTGCTGAATTTTCTAGATTTCCTTCGGTTTATTACAGAAAGTTCCTTTTTGTTGTTTTCAGATAATACAATGTTGCTTGCAAGTATTTTACTAAAGCTTGTAGATCGTTTTGGAAACTTTGCAATACCTAGAATATTTCCCCGAAATAGCAAACGCAAATTCACTACTACCAATATGATGTTTTTCTCCATTAATAAATTTCTGAGGCGCATACTTTCCCCGGCTAAATCGCCGAAACGTGATACGTCATTTAAATAAAGGAATTACCCGGAAGTTCCTAGGGACACAATTGATTTTTAATAAAAATGGTAAGCAGATTCGTTCCTCTATCATATTCGAGCCGTCGTTTTAGATCGCAAATAAAATTTGTGGTTTTCACTCATCCGTTTTTAATAATCCGAAACCGAAAAAACGACGCACCCGATAGGTCTTGCTTTACGTTATAAACGGGGAGATTTCTTTTTATTAAACACAAAAAATATTTGAGAGACGCAAGAGATCCTTGTCTCATAAACCTCGCGTCTTTCCGACGGGTAGAATGACGAAATCCTCTTACAGACATATTTTATGCTTAAGATCGATTTTATTATCTAAACTTCTACCCTTCTGGATTTTACGGGAGAGGGGTTTAGTCGGATCATGGATTAAGTAGTTCAAAGTTTTTATTCAAGCCGACGTCTGCAAACAATTTTAGGTTCACCGTTTAAATAAATCTATCGTAATACCATTACCTCAAGCTAATTTTAAGAATGCATTTTAAAATTACACACGGCTGCGGGCTTCAACATGATCCTCACATTCGTTTTACAGCACTGTGAAAATACAGAGAACCAGTGCTGGGATTGTCGTCGTGGGCACGTCGACTAGTGAGTGTTTATATTAGATGAAGGTGGAGATTATTGCTGCAGGAGGTTTTGGTCACTTGACTGGTCCCGACTGGTTCCTGAGTTCAAAAAAACTTGTTAAGAAGTAGGAATTAAAGAGGGATTAAGAAAGAGAAAGCAAGAAAAAGAGTGTGGGAGCGAAAGAAAAAGCGGTGAGAGAATGAAAGAAACCTTGTCCTGTTCTGTTATTTTTTCTAGTCTGTTTCCGATTGGCCTGTTGGTATTGCGTTTACAGTTTCATAGAATTTGCTTATGCGTCTGGTCTGAACTAAAACAAAAAAAAATATCTAAAAAAGACCAACCAGAAGCCCGCAGAGCTTACTCCTCCGGCCAATATGGAAAGAAGGGGAGGAGAAAAGAGAAAGAAAAGAGGACCCAACCGACCCGAATATTATTTATAAAATTAATAGGTATACAAGCTTTTGGATATTTAATTTCACTATTCATACACAAATACCTTTGATACAAAAACATACACGTATATATTGCAACAAATTAAACTAAAAGCTTGACCGGAAATTGATATTTCATGTACGTGTACAAAAAAAAAACTTTTTGTTTGAAACAGTCGTGGCTGTTATTTATTTACCGAACTTCAAAGCCCGGATTATATTACCAAATGGGAGCCTCCCAAACCAAACACAAAAAATATTAAAACGGCCATTTATGGAATTTCTCATTATAATTAATACAAATATTAGGGTGACCTCGTTAAGCTGCTCTATCTACAGAACGAAACTTTGTCAGAATTATTTTTCTCCTAAAGTTCTTCCCTTGGAAGTTCCTCTCCGTTCCAATAACATGCACATCAATGTAAAACTAGGAACTTTGTTTTATTCCACAGTTTGGAAAATTGTTCCTGGCGAAACTTAATTAGTCGAGTTTTAGAGACGAAATAAAATTCTCGTTTTTCCGGGCGCAAATCGACACCTATAAAACTCAAACAAAGAAATAAATGAGCGAACTTCCCCTTTTATATCTCATATTTCGCATTTACGCCCCATATTCGACTTTTACTGCTTATCAGTAATTCAACACATTTGTTTATTGCAAATTTTAATCCATTCAGAGCTTATGTTGAAAAACCTCAGGCAATAACCATTAGTCAGCGAAATTTTTATTAACACTAATAAAACTTTATTGACTCTGCATAAAATACGTTCAGTGAACAAAATGCACATAGAGTTTAAAATGCCATTCGAAATCTGTTATTTATAATAGACTGATTTCATGACATTGTTTTAGTGTCTTTGCATTATTATCTATTTCGTTTTTGGATTTCGATCGAGTTTCCGGCCGTTACAATCACTGTTTTTAGTTGTTTTCTTTTAGTTTTTATATTTTTTTTTCAAAGTGTGCAATATTTACCAAAATTCTAAATCAATAACACAAACAGCTTGTCTATTATTTATAGAAAAAAATATTTTCGGAAGATCAGATAAAATCATGTTTTTTAATTATTCGATTTCTACTTAAGCGAAGCAACCAGGCGGAGGAAACCATTGTAAAATTCTTGCTACTCTGTGGGAATAGAGCATTAGTTCTCGTATGGATGGCCAGCGCCGTTTCGTAGATAACATTTTTAGGCTTAAAAAAAGGTAAGAGCGAAGTTGCTGGCAAAAAAATCCCTGTACCAAATTTTATTAAAATCGGTTCAGCGGTTGAGCCGTGACAGACAGACAGAATTACTTTCGTATTTTTAACATTAGTATGGATATCTTATTTATAGCTACTAGTCCGGTAGAAAAACAATCTGTGTTTAAACAAAACGACCGCAACCATATAAATGTTTGTTTATTTTATAATGGAAATTTTACTTTAAAATAAAATTTGTTATGTCCTGACATTGTCGAATAATAAACAATTTTACAGTATCTGCATGGGATTGTAATTTAAAATTTAACAGAATATACGATTGTTTAAATGAACTAATGAAACTACCAATAAGAAAAACCCAAAAAAAGGAACAAGACAATGATGCTCTTGCAATACCATAAGATGATTTAAATTATAAATTAGAGTAGGCGTTTTTTTATGCAAAAGCCTGCAAATTGACTGACAGCTGCTGACAGTAAATTTTGAGGTTATGGTAAACATTGTCGATTTTATGTTTCTCATGTTAAATTGTTTTAATTCAAAGAAAATAAAACACTATCAAATAATGTAGGTTTATTGAGAAGTACAGCAAATGTTCAAAGTGTTCTCCCCCAGCTTCAATGCAGCTCTTGCATGCATTAAAAATTGCCCCTTGCAGTTCTTCAAGATTGTGCGGGTTATTTTTAAATACGGTGTTTTTGTCAAGTCAGGTTTTTTGAATTGTCAAGTCCGGACTTCGAGGCAAAACTTGAATGACACGATCCGCTACACCACACTCACATCACGAAATCTTGCCACACATTTATAAATTTGTTGGACTAATTTTTGATAACCTACAGGAAAATTAGGGTACACGGCGTTCTATGGAATATGTACTTCCGTTCACCATTCGGTCGCTGTTTTTTTTAAGTCACTTTGACATTCAAATTTTAAATCAAATTGTCAAAAGTTAGTAGTGCCAACATAATGTAAATTTCACAGCCTACTCTAATTTACAATTTAATGATTTCATGGTATATTCAGACTATGTAAAATTAAGACGTCATAAATTAGTTTGTCTATAATCAGATATTTTATTTTAGAAAAATGTTCAGCTATATACCTCCAGATTTGAGATGCTCAAGAGTTTCAATATATAAAATAAATTTCTGTCGATCCTCTTAATAAATTTATTCCGATATCCTAATTATTCTCTTCATTCTATCTATTACATTCAAATTTTGACAGATTTTATTTTATCGAATAAATTTTTATTTATCATTTAGTGGTTATTCTAGTTCTAACGAATATAAAATTGTGCCCACCAAAGTTAATCCACAAACTTTGAAATATTCAGCAGTATTCCTTTGCGTATAAGCCGCATCCTTGCTTGGAACACAAGAAAGGCTTCCCGGAAAGTGAAACTAAAAATCTCCAGCACAGCAAGAGCCGTTCGGCGCCCGTGGGAAATTTTCTTATTGCTACTACAGGCTCGTCGTCCTCCACCTTGTAAACAGGCAGTTACGCCGTTGTTGCATTGACAATTAAAGACGAGAGGAAGCTGCTTATAGACTGCGGAAGCAGCCCTTTCACTTAAATTACTTCATTACGTTGACGTCAGCTTTTTGAAGCGTCATAAATTGTTTGCAAAGCGTTCAATTATCGTATTGTCTAAATATTGCATTTAAACGCACACCCGAACCTAATTAGCCCCACGAACACCGAAATAATAATACAGCGGACCATTAATCACATTATGTACTATTGTTTTTCGACCAAGAATATTTAATTACTGGGAGGTAGTTTGGTGCACGTACTTCATTCATATTAATTAGGGGATTGCGTGATTGACGTTGACGGAAAAACACAGACAAAGTTGCTGGTCCTGTGAATTCTGGAAAAGGTAAACAATTCGGAGCGTAATGAGGGTAAAAATTTTTTGTTCGGCGGAGTGAACAAGGAAAACTGATGATTGTTAAAAAATGTTGTGGGAGCGGACAAGGCTTTCTGAGAATAACATCACCAAGTTTTTTTTGTATCCCGCCACTTTTTATATACATATGAACATGAAATGAAACGTCAAATTTGAAAATTGAATTTTAAATGTAGCCAGGCGATCTTCCAGAAAATAAATGGCAGAAAGAATTTTCTCGAGAAGACAAAAATAGGGCGGGAATTTCAAAGAACTTACCAGAATTAATTAGTAGTAGTAAAACAACATTATTATATTGAATTGCTTATTGAGTTCAACAAAATTTATGTATAATAGAGGAGGGATTGGTGAACGGGGGCCGGCCATTCAAACGGTCCACGTCGCCCTATCCACCTTCCCTCAAAAATGTTGTCAAAGAACGTATTATTACCTCAAAGGCAAAATGCGGGGGTGCACCATCTTGTTGGACCAGAATTGGTTCGTTGGGCACATCACCGTCTTTATGGTTTGGAAACATAGCTGCAAGAGCGGGCAGACACTCAAAAAGAGATTATTATTTAGACAGTGCAACGTAACTTTAAACATCTTAAATTTACCATTTTGTGCGGATGGTTTTGGTATTTGAATTCAAAGCAAGTTGTCTGACAGAAATATGCGAAGTTTCTTGGGCTTTCAGTAAAATATACAATTTAGTGTCTTGAGGTACAGAAGCTCACCCTCGTCTAGGTAAGTCTCGTACAGTCCCATGTACACAAAATTTTACCACTATTCCACATGCTGCAGATCTGGCGATGTGAATTCTATCCGGATGTTGTTGATTAAATAAAACACAAGCTTTCTTTTTTCATAACTTCCTACTCTTGTTAAATGCGCCATATAGCCGTCACTGAAGGGTTAGAAAGATTTTTCAGCTGTTCCTCAGACGCAAATGGATTAACAAGTGAATACAAAGGAATTTAAATTTGGCACAAACACAGTCAACAAATGGAAGACTCGCGCTGAGAATATAGTCAGATTTACCAGTTAGGAAACCTCGCGGCTGTGGTGTTACTAGCTCGAGAGACAGAAACCAAAAAGGACATTTCCGCGTGTGTTCGTGCGGCTTCTATCCCCACTAAATCATCGGGCAAGCAGTGCGCATTGCCTCGCCTACAGGTTCCAGGTCCCGTACCGTATTTCAACGGCGATGTTGAAATGGTCAAAGTTCGCTTTTTACGTTTGAAGCAATACCCATGTAATAACTCTTTTCAATTTTTTTTAGTCTAGTCTGGGAAGAACACATTGAAGACATCAATTTATTGGGAATTAGGATCGATAACACCAATAAAGAAATGTAACAAGACACTTTGTCATCTTTAAAATGAAGCCGGAAAGTCCTTAGCAACTAAACAGTTTGCAATATACGGCTAAAGAGTAAAGCTTTAAATAAAGTGTATTAAACGTTAAAAAGAAAGTTTAGGGGGGGGGGTCGAATCGAATCTCACACAATCTCACGTGGGGGAGATGGGGCTGGGCAAAAATTACGTAATTTTTTCCCGCAAAAACAGTGTAGAATTGCGAAAAAGCGGTTAAATCATGTAAATAAAACATGTTTCTCCAAAAAAATGTGGCTAAATCCTACACAGTAATATTTTTCTTCAAACGTCAGAAAAACGTGACATTGTATACGTCAATAGGCAATGACAAATGTCCGTTTCCCTGCCTAGACAGACAAAGTATTTGTCTGCTGCCCAATTGACCATACTTGCTGCCTAGGCAGAAAAAGTGTTTTGTCTGCAGCTCAATTGACCATTTTTGCTGCGTAGACAAAATATTTTATCTGCCGCTCAATTTACCAATCGTGGGCTTTGAAAAATTCAAGAGGCTTGTCAAATCAGCAGCGTATATGTATAATTTCGATTTTTTTAAATTTAAATTATTTAATTGTTTTAGGCATTTAGGGCTGAAGTTTACATTATTTTGAAGAAAATAAAATTTCATAAAACTTGTGTATGACGTCTTAGAAAATAATCGGAAAGTTAGTGAAATGTTCACTTTTACACAGAAATTCATGTGTACATTGAGGTTAGTAAACTGTCAGATTTGTATTTCGTGGGCGATTTTTGGCGGTTGATTCATACCTCATTCATACCTCGATTTGACCACGTAACCCCTTATTTAAGGTCTCTAAACCAACTAAAATTAAATGAACGTCGTTTTGTCCACTATGTTGGATTTGTGAAAAGAATAATCAATAATCAATTTCCTGACTATTTGTTTACTGAGCTAATTAAGCGCTCTGATGCACATCCAAAAATATTGAGACACGTAGATTGTTCCATATATTCTAAATCGTCTCTCGGTCAGTCTGGACCTTTCTAGCACCTTAATAAAAAATCAGTTGAAGACTGATATATTGAACAATGTACCCTTCAAAGTCGATATAAACAAATTTTAAATTTTTTACTTGTGTTATGTATTATGTAGGTATCATTGTTTTATTATGTGTACTAATTCTTATTTTTATTCTTATTAGGTTAGAGTTCTTATAAATCAGTTTCCTGTACTTTTAACCTTTTGTATGTGTACTGCACTACAATAAACGCTATTATTATTATTATTATTAAGAAAGCAATTTGAAACCACTTGAAATGTCTTGAAGCGACTTGAAGAAACTTGAATCGGCTTCGAAAAGACTTGAAAATTGAAGCGAATTGAAGAAATTTAACGAGAATTGAAGAAACTTGAATCGGCTTTGAAAAGACTTGGAATGTCTTGAAACGACTTCAAAGAGTTGAGGCGACTTGAAAGGACATGAAATGTTTTGAAGGGACTTGAGGCAACTTGAAATATTTTGAAAGCAATTGAAGATTTGAAAAGACTTGAAATGACTTGAAATTATTTTGAAGGTACTGAAAGCGACTTGAAGGGAGATAAAGCGACTTGAAGAAACTTGAAACGACTTTGAAGCGACTTGAAGCAACCTGGGCAGATTTGAAATATCTTGAAGGGATTTGAAGCATTGGAAGCGACTTGAAAAGACATAAATTGCCCTGAAACAACTTGAGGAAACTTGAAACGAAATGAAGGAACTTGGAATATTTTGAAGGGACTGGAAGCGACTAGAAAAGTCCTGAAGAGTCTTGAAGCGACCTGGGAAGATTTGAAATGTTTTGGAAGGAATGGAGGCGACTTGAAAAGACTTGAAATGTCTTGAAAAGTGTTCAAGCGACCTGGGAAGATTTAATGTATCTTGAAGGGTTTGGAAGCGACTTGAAAATACTTCAAATGTCTGCAAAATACTTGATTGGAGCAATCTGGGAACACTTCAAATAATATCTCGAAAGGACTGGAATCCACTTGAAAATACTTGAAATAACTTGAAGCGACTTGGAAGGATTTGAAACGACTTGAAAGACTTGACGCGAATTGAAAAAAACTTGAAATGTCTTGAGGGGGATTGAAGCAACCTAAAAAGTCTTGAAAAGTCTTGAAGCGACTTGGAAAGACTTCAAATATTTTGAAGAGACGGGAAGCTACTTGAAATGTCCTTTAGCGACTTGAAGAGAGATGAAGTGGCTTGAAAAAACTTGAAACGACTGGAAAGAACTTGAAATGTTTTGAAACGATTTGAAAGACTTGAAACGAATTAAAGAGAATTGAAATATTTTGAAGGGACTTGAGGCGACTTGAAATATTTTGAAAGGACTTGAAGCGACTTGAAGAAACTTGAAAAAATTTAAAATGACTTGAAATGTCTTGAAGGGACGTGAAATATGTTAAGAGGACTTGAAGCGACTTGAAAAGATTTAAAGCGAATTGAAAAGACATGAAATGTTTTGAAGAGACTAGGGGCGACTTTAAAAGTTTTGAAAGGAATTGAAGAGATTTGAAATGTCTTGAAGAATCTTAAAGCGACCTGAGAAGTCTTCAAATATTTTGAAGGGACTGGAAACGACTAGAAAAGTCCTGAAGAGTCTTGAAGCGACCTGGGAAGATTTAGAATGTTTTGGAAGGAATGGAGGCGACTTGAAAAGACTTGAAATGTCTTGAAAAGTGTTCAAGCGGCCTGGGAAGATTTGATATATCTTGAAGGGTTTGGAAGCGACTTGAAAATACTGGACATGTCTGGAAAATACATGAGGAGTCTTGGAGCGATCTAGGAACACTTTATATACATTTTTATATACATATGAACATGAAATGAAACGTCAAATTTGAAAATTGAATTTTAAATGTAGCCACGTGATCTTCCAGAAAATAAATTGCAGAAAGAATTTTCTCGAGAAGACAAAAATATGGCGGAAATTTCAAAGAACTTACCAGAAATAATTAGTAGTAGTTAATTAGTAAAACAACATTATTATATTGAATTGCTTATTGAGTTCAACAAAATTTATGTATAATAGAGGAGGCATTGGTGAACGGGGGCCGGCCATTCAAACGGTCCACGTCGCCCTATCCACCTTCCCTCAAAAATGTTGTCAAAGAACGTATTATTACCTCAAAGGCAAAATGCGGGGGTGCACCATCTTGTTGGACCAGAATTGGTTCGTTGGGCACATCCCGTCTTTGTGGTTTGGAAACATAGCTGCAGGATATAGCTGGGAAGATTTGATATATCTTGAAGGGTTTGGAAGCGACTTGAAAATACTTGAAATGTCTGGAAAATACTTGAAGAGTCTTGGAGCGATATAGGAACACTTCAAATAATATCTCGAAAGGACTGGAATCCACTTGAAAATACTTGAAATAACTTGAAGCGACTTGGAAGCATTTGAAATGTCTTGACTTGAAAGACTTGAAGCGAATTGAAAAAAACTTGGAATGTCTTGAGGGGGATTGAAGCGACTTAAAAAGTCTTGAAGAGGCTTGAAGCGACTTGGAAAGTTTTCAAATACTTGAAAAGACTTGAAATGTCTTTTAGTGACTTGAAGATAGATAAAGTGGCTTGAAAAAATTTGAAACGCCCGGAAAGAACTTGAAATCTTTTGAAACGATTTGAAAGACTTGAAACGAATTGAAGAGAATTGAAATATTTTGGAGGGACTTGAGGCAACTTGAAATATTTTGAAAGGACTTGAAGCGACTTGAAGAAACTTGAAGCAATTTGAAATGAATTGAAATGTCGTGAAGCGCACTTGAAATATTCCAAGTCTCATGACACCTCACCAAGGTGGAGGGGAGTCGAAAAATCGCCAAAATCGATTCACGTAATTAATGGATTTTGATTCACTAAACTAAAGAATGCGATTCCACATTTAAAAAGTTGCTTCAACGAGAAAAAGCTTAATGAAAAGACAACAACAAAACTATATACTTGGTAGGACATCATAGAAAATACCTACGAAGGTGGAATCCATTCTAATATGTTAGATCAAAGACTAAAATTCGCTCTAAATATGTTGTAGATGTTGGACAAAGTCATGGAGGTATGCTACCCATGATTTCGTAAAGAAAGAGGTACCAAACGGATCACAAAATGCAGCAATGTTTCGAAGAAAACAAATTATTATTCTATAAATATGACTGCTGCGAGCACTAGTAAAGAAAGCGCCAACAGTATTGTGACTTGCACTAAATAAAAAAACTTGGCATAAAAATCCTGCGCTCAGACATGGCCACGTATTTGTTTAGTTACAATTTACTTTGATTATTATGACAGTTGATCTACATCACAAATTATTATCTATATATATTATAATATCGTCTCTGTTATATTTTCCAACATACACTTTTAAAGCCAAGAATTTTTAACCCATCCCGGACTACCTCCAAAAACGTCTCTCAGCTATTGCTGAAGCCCCTAACCTCACAATAACCTCCATGAAAAACGCCCCCAAACTACAAACAACTCGGACAGGATATCGCGACGCGGACCTTGACACCGACGAATGCGATATCCTTCTGGGCCTGGAAAATCTCAAACTCTCCATTCACAAAATGTTTACAAACAAATCAAGTGGACCCCCCTTTTCCGCGTCATCACCGGAGACACAAACACCCTTAACCATCTTTTAACCTACGGCATCGCCATCAGTGCACTTGTCTAGATGGCTCAAATCGCCAGCCCCCGTCCCACTCCAATGAGCCAAATGTTACCAGCGTGGCCACCCCCAGACATAATGCCCCAACAAATTCACATTGAGAGCTGTTGACCAGCCACTTGGACTTCACAGCGAAGTATAAGTTAGGATTGCCAAGATAGCCAATATTAAAAAAATATACCACTGCGATTCACAGCGATGCGCGTGCTTTTCCAAATTATTTATTATTAGTTTACCTTAACAACCGAGACAGTTTTCTTCATTTCAGCGCCAACCATTAAAATTTAATCTGATTTCTAGCGTTCATTATTATTTTTTTTTTTTTATAAATCAAATTTTGTTTTATTGTGGGACTATTAAAAAATAACTAACGCTACTCACTGGCTCTCGTGATTCAAACAACGTTTTTGTAAAAAAAAATCCTAAACATTTGTCTTATTTGAAACGCGCGCCTTTCAATGACGTCGACACGGGACACAATTCAAAGTTACTAAACGCGCGGACTAATGAAAAACGCACCAACCAATGAGAATGTCCCCTCGAAGTTACGTCAAGAGGCGGTAAATTTACAGCGTTTGAAGATGCTAGCCGAAATTGCGATTTTTGATACGCTCAAAACAAAACAACTTTATTAAATAACACAACACGTTTTAGGGATTCATGTTATATAGTCTACGAGATGCTATAGTCGAATTCGTCAAATTCAATTGAGGGGGACAACCCCATTACTGACTCTTCAACTTTTTAAACATTTTAAAACTTTAAAAATTGTTGGAAAATCACTATAATTACACTCGCAACCTTTACATTTAGTCCAATTAATAGTAGCATTTCAATGTACCTAGTGTGGAGACGTTCATTTTGATGGTCTCATTATATATCCATATGCCACAAAATATTGGAAGTCCACTATTTGTTTTTATTGGTGGCATTATCAGCAGTGTTAATTTGTTGCCATTATTTTATAGTGATTTTTAGAAAAAACAGTTCTTATAAGTAATATAATACAACGTCGCTCAGAAATAAGTACATTAATTTGGAAAGGTGGTAGAACTCATGGAATACAACTTTTTCCTTTACCATTTTTTCGAAATCACATTTTGAAACGAGAATTTTATAACCCCCAAAAATAACGATACGCTTATGGGTTTCTGACACAGTGATAATGACCCTTAATTCTGATGTTTTTCTGGGAGGAAGTAAATATTCACACTTTATTATCTTATACTTTTTGTGAACTTTTTTGTCGCTGTGTCCCGGGTAAAAATGATAAGCGTACCTACCTGTTATTAATTAGTTTAATATCGGACTTTACAACAGGTTGTAGTTAACTGTTCCGTGATTTTTTAATTTCTGTGGAGGACAAAGTTTGTGATCTGTTCTTGTGTAGTTTTGTTTTTAAAAATTCCCAATTTTACAAACAACGAATATTCCAGTTACTGGAAGATTTGCCTTTATAAATACGGACAAACATGTGATTCCTGAACCACGGACGCCTTTTGCCACTACGCTATAATTTTGTACGAAATTAGTTGAATACAATTTTTTCTGCACGGTATAAAGAGGATAAATGTATGGTAAATTCACATTATATTAGTTCACCGAAATAAAGACATTGATTTTTGTGACAAACGCCTTTTTAGTTCCTCAAACTCAAATAATTGGAATCGTCTTAAAACTTTATCGAAATATTTATGCACGTCGACCGCCTTCAAATGATCTGAATGGAAGAAGGTATCAACGACGGAACTGCACACTTGGGTTCGATTTCTCCAAATGTCTCACCTTTTGATGTGGAGATATCCTCAAACTCATGTTTCAACTCACTAATAAAGCCTATTGAAAAGATGATAGCAGACGTGACGTTTATCCTGCAAAATCCTCAGATGTCATCTTTGCTGCCTGGATCCGTTCTTACATGACACGAATCAAGGACAATTAATATCCGTTCTTTAGAGGGATCTTCGTATATATGCCATCTCGAAATTGGACCACTGTCTTATGTAAAGTTGACATACTTGTCTATACTATTCGTCGATCAAAATGAACCTTGAAGTAGTCGTTTATTTACGCGTTTGAGGCCAATCCTGGATGAAAGTAGATAGAGGCCTGTAAGTGTGTAATGTTTAACCATAGACTTATGTAGATTTCTAAGGGTGATGATGTAACGAGTTTTGCATACCCACAACGAAGAATGGGAACAGTGGCAGACCGGGGGCGGCTAGGACGGATCAAAGTGAGCCGAGTTGTGTGCTGCTGACACATGTCTTTCTCAAGAAGACAAAGCAATGCTACGCCCTGGAGACGTATCACATCACTTTATTGCGTATACGCAAAGGTGTTACGGGCTCACACACGGGGAACCCTTTGTTCTAGGGATGTGCAGGATCCGTCTTGCTGCGGTAGGATTGTTTACTAATTCCCGATAACAATAACAGGGAAAGTTTAATGGATTGGCAAATGGAAGTAGACGCAGATAAGGGATTGCCGGAGATAATGAGAATAGCTGAAGTTTTTTTAAATACAATTAGAAAGTTGGGTGTCACGTACTAAAGTTTACGTACACACGAGAGTTATCTACGAGCTATTATCTGAACTCGATAGTGAAGAACTCTCAACTTTGTGCGTCCCCCATTACAGAAATTACAACTGACATCGGTTTGGAGTCACAACCATATAAATTAGTCTCAACAAGATTGCACTGAGCGTATTAACAAAACAAACTTTGAACTTATTAGCGGCACCTCTCTTCATCCCTTTAGTACATATGTTTTGGTATAAATTGCTATTTTGGACTGGAAAACTAAAATGTTACTGCAAACTTCCTCCATAAATTTATTCATACTGTTGATGACTGATTTCTTTTTTACATTGCCCGACTTTTTGTCGTTCTGTTGGTAAAAATTCGCACCCTATAAAATATTCAAAATTTCTCTGATTATCCCTCAATTTGGCCGTCAAATTTTAACGACCTTCTAAAATTAGCCCCTCCACTAGCCATTAAAAAATATGCATATTTGATCGCCCTCCGCTCTTTGTTTGCCAACCTGAGGCATGCAAAAGACGGGTCGATAACGTATTCCCCTTTCAAAAGGGATAAGTTTTAATCGATATTATAGGATCAAAGCGTGTTAGGTCCGACCATCGCGTCACATCCCCGCTTGATCATGGAGCTAATAATTATTTCCATCCGGTTTTTGGTGTCACATGATGAACCACCTTTGGTAAGCCGATATACAATTACTGGCAGACTGGTTAAACATTGTCTCTTAGTTTAGGGAGTGTGAGGCGAAGTGTCAGGTGTAGATACCTAATACCTGTTTGTTTTATAGGATGTTCGTAATAACATTGAATATCAACACTAACAGAATGCTTAAGTGTACGGGATTTTGCGGCTTCTAGGTAGTTTGTGGATGTCCGTAAGATGGGGTGTCAAGCGAAAAATGAAATGACGGCTATAGAACGCAATTGATATTTCGGGTGGACAAATTTCAGAATCGGTGTGGTGTACTTTTAAGCAATAAATTATTTAAAAGATTACAAAATCGAAGCATGGTTAAACACTAGTAGATAATTGAAAATTAAACATAAAAATATATGAGTAAATCGGGGTAAAACTGGACTAGATGCTCCGATAAAAATATCGATTATTACTGTAATTTGATTTCAAAATTGAACATACCTATTTACTATATGAATTTGGTACAATATTTTTCTTAAATAATGAAATATATCTGCATTTTTTTTTTGGTTAAAGTTTTATCTTAATTTTTAGTTTAACAAAATACAATTAAAAATCTAGATCGCTTTGAGAAATGAATGAGGTATTAGAAAAGTGGGGTGGAAATGACCCGTTGCACACTAGAGTGCAGCGAAGATAACCCAATTCCACCCAACGTTTATTCATAATAAACATTGTTTCAGTTTGCGATGATTTCACATTCCCGCCCTCCCCCCTTCAGCACGCCGCTTTCACGTGATAGCTCTTTCTTTTCAGCGGCTCGAGTATAGCATGATTGAACACATTAAAAAATAATACTAACATCACAAACTGAATAACAATGACAGTAAATCGGAAGAAAAATGAAAAATAGGAAGGACGCTACTGTTTTTAACAAAAGCCGAAAATCGCGAAAACGCCAGTCCAAGAGTGTATGAGAAGATCTGAGCGATCCAAGGAAAAAGATGGAGAAAGTAAAGCAAGACAACTAGACGTTACAAAAATACAGAAAGGCGCAGTTCGGGTTCGCGTCGTAGATTTTGACGTGACAACGTCGTGATAATAGACAGTGTGAATTTTTTTGGCTCTGAAATATCAGTCTATCTAAATAGTTACATACTCATCTGGCGCTGTCACGTTGCCATCGAACTCTATATTACGACTGTTTTTTATTGCCTTCCAACGACGTTTGCACATGATCCGTGGACGTTTGGACTGTCGCTGGACGCTGTATGCCCGACGGTATAGCTATCCCTTTGCGCTGATTTTTTATTTTATTTTCGACGCTGTCGTAGCTCTCGTATTTGAACCTTTTTCGTTTCATAGATTCCTCTTAATTTGCGTTTTCCATGATTCCGAGCATATTTACGACTCGTATGAGACATCTTAATAATTTTTTTTTATTTTTTAATTTTATATCTTTACTTATATTCCGACGCATGTTTTTATTGTTTCAGCTCCAGTTCCTTGTAGTGCTTTGCTTGTGCTTTACAATGACACTTTGAAGATAATTTTATCTTTCCAGTAACCTTACATATATCGTTACTTTTTTTTTCACTTCGCTGTGAAGGGATTGCGTTTGGGGCATCCTAGAGCATTTTACCAAAAGAAGAGATGGTATTTGGCGTACCACACTCTTGAGTTTAAGCCGCTGTTTTCTTCGTACTTTTTACTCTATTCTCCCTCGAACTAATTTCTACTTTAAACCGTAATTGTGCTCGACATTACGGAATGTTACTCTCAATGTATCGTCTTGCTTCTTCATTCTTCGCTGTGCTGGTGTTATCTGGTTCGATCATTCTTTCTTATCGTATGCAACACTTTTCCCAATGCCTAAAACGCCAAGGGGCTAAATTACTGAAACCTCGACTGGGTACTACCTACACTTAAAATTTCTTTGTACCTTGTCGGGAAATAATGAAAAACTCTTGTTTACATCTACATAACCTCACACCTGTCAGTGCTGTCAAGCAACGGTACGTCAATCGTCATTTGTGCGCATGTTTTGTCAGAGGCCTTCTTCCGGCCGGCGTTTTCTGTCAGAAGAGACATTATTTGTTTTGTATCGAGTATTCGTTGGTGCCAGGGGCTAGAGAATCGTCGTCGTCTCCCTCTGGAAGTCCTCGCACACCCCAGACCAGAGTTCCAGGGCCAGACAAGTCTCATCATTTTTTGTTTTCGGTTCTTATGTCGTTTTTTTCATTGACCAAGCATAATGTAAAATAACAATCATTTAAATTCATAATTTAAAGTCACAACTTAGTTCAACTCTATCGTCTCTATCGTGTAACATAAAACTAATTAAATCGTCGAATCGTCGTCGTCGGACACGCATTACAGCTATAAACCGACGTAATTACATTCGATTGGGTATATTAATTTACAATAATAGTTTTATGAGTAACTTCTTACTTGCTTTATTTGTTTTGTGTAACTGAATTTTGCTGATTAATGAAACTTGACTGACTATTCCATTTAATTTGCTTAATTTATAATTAATAGTTTATTTTGATTTAAAGTTTAATTTCGTAACCATCCTCTTCTGCGGCAAAAACTGGTGGCGTCCATTTAAGTAAAAAAAAAGAATAAACTAGACCCAGCAAATCTCCATAAAGCTAGATTTGGGGCGGTACCAAACCAATTTTTGGTACGTAACAACACGGTCCTAACTGAACGCGTCTTCCCGCTACACCAATATATATCTTCACATAACGCTAATTCCGATGACATCACAGGAAGCAGACTTTGACAGTGAAGATAGAAAATCTATTAGGACTAACGAAAGAAGAAAAAAATCAGATTGGCAATTAATGTTAGGGACATAGAGTGCCTTATCAAACCGTTTGAAAATGATGCGGCGTATTTGGTGAAAACATTCACTGAAAATCTAGAAGACCTTTGTTTCAAAATTAGGAACCTGTTTTAGCTCGAGCAATTTGTGATCGGAAAACGTGCTCTAAAAGGTATTTCAGTGGAATCCATCAAGAGCGAGAAAGACATTAACTCTTGGGACAAAATAGAAAAGCTTTGCTGCTCCAATAATATGGAAGAAAGATGAGCAGTGTTAAAGTTCACGATATGCTCATGAGGAGAAAAATGGGACATGATGAAAGAGTCAAGCACAAATGGACAGGAATGTCACGATTAAAAGTGTGTTGAAGGAGGAAAAGCCAGTCCAAAGCAAAATGAGAGGACTACCTTTACCTGAGAGGGAATTTGTCGACAAACAAATTGCAGAACCTTAATGAAGATTGAAGATGATATCATTGAACCATGTTATTCCTGTTGTGACGATAGACGAAGAGAACAGAAATTTTTTCAGTTTTGTTGTACCAAGCGCTCAATATCAATTCAAGAAAGTACCTTTTGGTTTCTGCAACAACCCAAGTGTCTTTCAATGAAGCATTGAAGGAACATTTGATTGTAGAACGAGTACTTACCTAAATGGATGACGTTAGCGTACCGAGTTTGAACGAAGAAGCAGCAATCTGGAAGTTTATAGATCAAGATACAAAATTTACTTCAAAATTTTTTAAGTGAAACCGTTACATCGAAGTTCATAGGGATTCATGCGTTGATGGCTATGATGCTATGCTTCCACAGAGATAGCAGCAAGATGATGAACTACATTTTGTTTATTTTGCCAGTAAAAAACCGAAAGAAAAGGACAAAAGAATAGTTTTTACCTGTTAAGAGTTACGAAGTACTGTGAAGATGAGGGGATTAGGCGACAAGTAGAAAGGATTAACGGAACCATCAAAGGAGTTTTGAGTAAACTCGCCATAAAAGATCCAGGAACCTGCCCACCAGATCAGCTGAGGGAGTTGGACTGCTTGAGTACTGTTAAATCTATACTTATCAAATGCAAATACCACTCACTGATTGACTTATCACGAAATCTCCGGATCGGGGGAGTTAATCTCTAGATCCACAGAAGCGATTGAAATTTTGCCTACTTACTTATTTTACCACCTAGGCGCTCACTAAGAAACGGTTTTTCAAAATTCCATTCCACAGGGGGGCAACCGGTCGGGGGAGGTAATCCATAGATCTACTAAATAGATTGCAATAGAATTTTGCACACTTACTTAAAATGCAATTAAAAATCTAGATCGCTTTCAGAAATGAATGAGGTATTAGAAAAGTGGGGTGGAAATGACCCGTTGCACACTAGAGTGCAGCGAAGACAACCCAATTCCACCCAACGCTTATTCATAATAAACATTGTTTCAGTTTGCGATGATTTCACATTCCCGCCCTCCCCCCTTCAGCACGCCGCTTTCGCGTGATAGCTCTTTCTTTTCAGCGGCTCGAGTATAGCATGATTGAACACATTAAAAAATAATACTAACATCACAAACTGAATAACAATGACAGTAAATCGGAAGAAAAATGAAAAATAGGAAGGACGCTACTGTTTTTAACAAAAGCCGAAAATCGCGAAAACGCCAGTCCAGGAGTGTATGAGAAGATCTGAGCGATCCAAGGAAAAAGATGAAGAAAGTAAAGCAAGACAACTAGACATTACAAAAATACAGAAAGGCGCAGTTCGGGTTCGCGTCGTAGATTTTGACGTGACAACGTCGTGATAATAGACAGTGTGAATTTTTTCGGCTGTGAAATATCAGTCTATCTAAATAGTTACATACTCATCTGGCGCTGTCACGTTGCCATCGAACTCTATATTACGACTGTTTTTTATTGCCTTCCAACGACGTCTGCACATGATCCGTGGACGTTTGGACTGTCGCTGGACGCTGTATGCCCGACGGTATAGCTATCCCTTTGCGCTGATTTTTCATTTTATTTTCGACGCTGTCGTAGCTCTCGTATTTGTTCGGCCCTGGACCTTTTTGGTTTCATAGGTTCCTCTTAATTTGCGTTTTCCATGATTCCGAGCATATTTACGACTCGTATGAGACATCTTAATATTTTTTTTTTATTTTTTAATTTTATATCTTTACTTATATTCCGACGCATGTTTTTATTGCTTCAGCTCCAGTTCCTTGTAGTGCTTTGCTTGTGCTTTACAATGACACTCTGAAGATAATTTTATCTTTCCAGTCACCTTACATATATCGTTACTTTTTTTTCACTTCGCTGTGAAGGGATTGCGTTTGGGGCAACCTAGAACATTTTACCAAAAGAAGAGATGGTATTTGGCGTACCACACTCTTGAGTTTAAGCCGCTGTTTTCTTCGTACTTTTTACTCTATTCTCCCTCGAACTAATTTCTACTGTAAACCGTAATTGTGCTCGACATTACGGAATGTTACTCTCAATGTATCGTCTTGCTTCTTCATTCTTCGCTGTGCTGGTGTTATCTGGTTCGATCTTTCTTTCTTAACGTATGCAACACTTTTCCCAATGCCTAAAACGCCAAGGGGCTAAATTACTGAAACCTCGACTGGGTACTACCTACACTTAAAATTTCTTTGTGTCTTGTCGGGAAATAATGAAGAACTCTTGTTTACATCTACATAACCTCACACCTGTCAGTGCTGTCAAGCAACGGTACGTCAATCGTCACTTGTGCGCATGTTTTGTCAGAAGACTTCTTCCGGCCGACGTTTTCTGTCAGAAGAGACATTATTTGTTTTGCATCGAGTATTCGTTGGTGCCAGGGGCTAGAGAATCGTCGTCGTCTCCCTCTGGAAGTCCTCGCACACCCCAGCCAAAGTTCCAGGGCCAGACAAGTCTCGTCATTTCTTGTTTTCGGTTCTTATGTCGTTTTTTTCATTGACCAAGCATAATGTAAAATAACAATCATTTAAATTCATAATTTAAAGTCACAACTTAGTTCAACTCTATCGTCTCTATCGTGTAACATAAAACTAATTAAATCGTCGAATCGTCGTCGTCGGACACGCGTTATAGCTATAAACGGACGTAATTACATTCGATTCGGTATATTAATTTAAAATAATAATTTTATGAGTAACTTCTTACTTGCTTTATTTGTTTTGTGTAACTGAATTTTGCTGATTAATGAAACTTGACTGACTATTCCATTTAATTTGCTTAATTTATAATTAATAATTTATTTTGATTTAAAGTTTAATTTCGTAACCATCCTCTTCTGCGGCAAAAACTGGTGGCGTCCATTTAAGTAAAAAAAAAAGAATAAACTAGATCCAGCAAATCTCCATAAAGCTAGATTTGGGGCGGTACCAAACCAATTTTTGGTACGTAACAACACGGTCCTAGCTGAACGCGTCTTCCGCTACACTAATATATATCTTCACATAACGCTAATTCCGATGACGTCACAGGAAGCAGACTTTGACAGTGAAGATAAAGAATCTTTTAGGACTAACGAAAGAAGAAAAAAAATCAGATTGGCAATTAATGTTAGGGACATAGAGTGCCTTATCAAACCGTTTGAAAATGATGCGGCGTATTTGGTGAAAACATTTATTGAAAATCTAGAAGACCTTTCTTTCAAAATTAGGAACCTGTTTTAGCTCGAGCAATTTGTGATCGGAAAACGTGCTCTAAAAGGTATTTCAGTGGAATCCATCAAGAGCGAGAAAGACATTAACTCTTGGGACAAAATAGAAAAGCTTTGCTGCTCCAATAATATGGAAGAAAGATGAGCAGTGTTAAAGTTCACGATATGCTCATGAGGAGAAAAATGGGACATGATGAAAGAGTCAAGCACAAATGGACACAAATGTCACGATTAAAAGTGTGTTGAAGGAGGAAAAGCCAGTCCAAAGCAAAATGAGAGGACTACCTTTACCTGAGAGGGAATTTGTCGACAAACAAATTGCAGAATCATATTGAAGATTGAAGATGATATCATTGAACCATGTTATTCCTGTGGTGACGATAGACGAAGAGAACAGAAATTTTTTCAGTTTTGTTGTACCAAGCGCTCAATATCAATTCAAGAAAGTACCTTTTGGTTTCTGCAACAGCCCAAGTGTCTTTCAATGAAGCATTGAAGGAACATTTGATTGTAGAACGAGTACTTACCTAAATGGATGACGTTATCGTACCGAGTTTGAACGAAGAAGCAGCAATCTGGAAGTTTATAGATCAAGATACAAAATTTACTTCAAAAATTTTTAAGTGAAACCGTTACATCGAAGTTCATAGGGATTCATGCATTGATGGCTATGATGCTATGTTTCCACAAAGATAGCAGCAAGATGATGAACTACATTTTGTTTATTTTGCCAGTAAAAAACCGAAGAAAAGGACAAAAGAATAGTTTTCACCTGTCAAGAGTTACGAAGTACTATGAAGATGAGGGGATTAGGCGACAAGTAGAAAGGATTAACGGAACCATCAAAGGAGTTTTGAGTAAACTCGCCATAGAAAACCCAGGAACCTGCCCACCAGATCAGCTGAGGGAGTTGGACTGCTTAAGTACTGTTAAATCTATACATATAAAATGCAAATACCACTCACTGATTGACTCATCACGAAATCTCCGGATCGGGGGAGTTAATCTCTAGATCCACAGAAGCGATTGAAATTTTGCCCACTTACTTATTTTACCACCTAGACGCTCACTAAGAAACGGTTTTTCAAAATTCCATTCCACAAGGGGGGTAATAGATCTACTAAATAGATTGCAATAAAATTTAGCACACTTACTTCTTTTACCACGTAGGCGCTCACTAAGAAACGGTTTTTCAAAATTCCATTCCTAAGGGGAGTAACGGGGTGGGGGGGTTAATGTCTGAATCCACTAAACCGATTGCAATGAAATTTTATTACTTATTTATTTTACCACGTGGGCGCTCACTAAGAAACGGTTTTTCAAAATTATTAATGTATTCAACAGAATAGTGAGTAAAATAAAATCACCGTGCGAAGCCGGGACGGGTCATCTAGTTCCTATAATAATAAAAATATATAAGGTAACAAAAATTAAGTTAAGTAAAATGACAATTGTGGAAATATTTAATGTAATTAAAGGGGGAAATTAAGATGACTATTTCCCTCATAAAATTGAAGCCAATCAAATCGCTTCAATTTTTAAAAATCATAGAATTAGCGTCGAATTACGCGGTAATTTTTGCTCTAGGAGTATCATCAAAAATTATCACTAAATGGTCTAGACTCTTTTGCGATAATTTTTGAAATACACTCACAAAAACCAAGAAATGAATTTAAACAGTTTTAACACTGCAGTTAAAATTTTCTTCGAGAAATAATCGTTCGCTAAGCGGCAAATTAAATTATCGGCAATTTCACATAGTCTCGGGATCTTACTATTGACAAATGATCGAACTTATATTTGAAAAGATTGTCAAAATTTAATCTATTGACTTTACAGAAAAAATGTGCTATCAAAGCAGGATAAAAACGTTGACTACAAAAAAAATAGGACTTTTACTGAACTTAAAAACATGCTGGTCTTGACGATGCTGGCTGGCTAGTTGGAGCTGTGACCTCCCAATCCCTTTCAAATCTTCTTACAAACCATCTTGGTCCTCTAACAATTATTGGATACTGCCTACATTGATCAGTGAAGCAGTTAAATTCTGCACAGTATAAGAAATCTTATCTTACCGCTTTTTCTGTTCGAATTACAACCACGTCTTCACGGCTTTAAACCGGCCTCTACTGATTACAATCATAAATACTACAGTATCTGCCGCCCCTTTATCCGTATTACACGATTTAACCTACGCTTACATGGGCCCCAAAATAGGCGACGATACAACCCAAGCAACATTAGCTGGTAGAAATGATACTATTTACTATACGAAATGATTATTATCATTTATTTATAATTTTATATAACCGTTTTTTAATGTTGACTGAAACCGTTTTAAAACGTTTAAACGACACGTTGCATAAACGTATAAATAGTTCATCATTAGTAGCATGTTTATATACATATTTCTGATTCAATAAAAAAACATGTATTAAATCTTTCTTTACTTCATTGAGGAAACGTTTATTTTAAACGCATTTTAAATCAACGTCGACCTAAGATAGATTTTAAAGTATATTTATACTGTTGTATTTTACATCCATTGAAGAAACGTGTATATTTTTGTGCTGTCGTATCAATTGAAGAAACATTTATTTTAAACGCAGTTTAAATTAACGTTGATTTAGGGTAGATGTTAGAGTATATTTAAACTCTTGCAATTTACATCCACTGAAGAAACGTTTATTTTAGACGCATTTTAAGTTGACCTTAACTCAACATAAGTTTAAGTCTTGGAGACTAATATTTTGTGCCTTAAGTTTGTTTCAAATCGTTTAAATGTTCGCTTTTAAACATTTAAATCATGCTACAATATTATAACTACTGGTTTTACGACAAAATCCTTAATATTCAGTAAATAGGACTTGACTATTTTGGTAGTTAACTCATCTTACCAATTCTTTCATACTTCTTAGATGCAGTAATGGTGGCCTTTTCCCAACAAGGCCACATGGTGGACCTCACATCGAAGATACGATTAAAGATCGGCTTAAATTAGTTAAAACCAGATATGAAAAGAAACTTAAAAGAAGCACTTAGAATGTGAGATTAAATTTGTTTTTATGTTTTGTTCAATTTCTACTTTTAATTTTTTGTGTTCTATTTTTTTTATCGAAATATATCGATCAGATTTATTTTTCTAAATTGTTTCTTCGCCACTCACCCTGTAAAAAATGTTATACAGGGTCTCCTGGTCATGGGAAACAAATTGAAAGCTTATTGCTTGTGTGAAAGAAGTTATTATAAAACGTTAGATAATAGTGCATCAAATATGTGCAATAAACGTTTATTACAAATGTTAAATACACGTATACCTATTGGACCGAGTGATCAAGATAATCGAGTCATCCATGAATTCGAATCTGCGTGTCTTTCGCGACTGATATGCTTAATTGTGGCATCCAAAGTTACGTCACTCAAGAATTTTAAAAATTACAATTACAAATAACATTTTCAGCATTTATTATAACAGTTGAATGAAATAAATGTATTTTCCTTAAAATTTCACGTAGTTTTGAAAATAAAATCCTGTTTGAGAATATACACCATTCAGTTGACACATTATTTGACATTTATAGTTAGTAGCAGTTTAAGTGCACGACATACGTTTTCGGATGCATGGGTGACTCGATTACAAATTATCTTGATCGCTCGATATATAGCTTGGTACAATACAATATCGGTGTGCAAACTTTTGTCATATATGTTTTATGACAATTTATTACATATTATTATAATTATAAACAATTGGTAGACGTATCTCCTATACGTTTGAACAAGATATTCGGCTGCCGATATTTTTACGTATATGGTAAATCCGACATAGTAGTTTGCGTCGCGGACATTCCGCTGAATAAGCAGCGTTTATCACCAACAGTATACTTGGAGATTTTTTCTGAGGAAATTAAACGTTTATTATACTTGTTGATGTTGCTTGGAAAAACCGTGTCGCCCGCAGCTGAAGTCGAAAAGAAAAAGACCGAGACGAGAACCCGTATCTGAAGTAGCGATGGCGCGCTGAATTTCAAATTGTAACAGTAGGTACACCCACATTTCGCTCCGGTCTAAAATTCATGCCGGTGATATTAACTGTTTAAGCCAGACATTTTTTACCATTTTAGTCCAGGCAATGGGGTTTTTGATCGCAAAAGGTCGGACAGAAATGAAATTTGGTGGGATCGTAGACATAGGTCTCCTGATAGTACACCTGAGTTTGCGACCTCGGGGGCTTGCCGCTCTGCACCGCGACGCTTCTCGGAAAATAGCGCCGTTGTTGTAAGTGCTATCGAAAAAAAGTTGAAATAAAATATGTATAGAACAGAATTGTGCATAATTTTGGTTCTATTAATTTTTTATCTTTGACCAACACTTTCCGTTCTACGGGGCGCCAAAGTTGGGGGTTGATTTGCAAATTCCAACAAAATCAAATTTTCAGCGCGGATTACAACGGAGATCGACTTCAAATAATCCTGCAATATTTTTTTTCTGAAAGAGCAATGTTTTCCAAGTTTATGGATGTCCTATTTGATAGATTGGGTTGTATATTACAAAAGATATGATTTTTTTAAGTGTGCCTCTCAATACTCCAAAATAGGTTCAAAGTTGAAAAATTCTTAGGTTTATCGCTTATAACTCGAAAACTAGGTGTCCTACGCAAATAATCATGAGAACAAAAATTAAACCTGATCAAATTTGCTACTACAAAAATCACTCCCTAAGAAGGTACTAGATTGAATCGTTCTTGAGATATGTGCCGATGAAAATCTAGTCCAAGCAAATTAGACTTTTTACAAGAAATAATTTATAAAGTTTAGAAATTTTGATTATGAACTCCCAGCAGGCACCCAAATAAGAATCCAAAGAGTTCCCACTTCCCCGGGGGGAGCTTCATCCACTTCTGCCCAAAAAGCCGCTTCCGAACGTGACGTCATGAAGCCTTTCTGCCTTTTTCTCGTAAACAGTAACTCTGAAGAGGAAATGTTACAGGACTTAGCTTCTCCATTAAATTCTGCATAAAATTAGTCTTATGAGATTTTTGCCTATCTCCCACCCACCGCTCATCAATGACGTTGGAAAATGAGTTTAGTTTTAAGCGTGAAGGCAACCCCCGTGTTTTGCGGCGATTATCTCGAAAGCCACTATGGGAGCAAAAAATGTATAGATACAGAATTGTAAAGCAGTTTTTTCTGTACAAGGTCCATATTAAATAAAACATTTGCAATAAATTGTTATTGGTCAAAAATCGGGGGTTGACTAATTTTTGCCTTTGCGCTGAAAACAATACTCATTTTCCAATGTCATTGATGAGCGGTGGGTGGGAGATAGGCAAACACTGCATAAGAGCATTTTTATGCAGAATTTAATAGAGAACATAGGTTATAAAACATTTTGTCATCGGAGTTACCATTTACGAGGAAAAGGCAGAAAGGCTTCATGACGTTACGTTTGGGAGCGGTTTTTTGGACAAAAGGTGATGAAGTTCCCCCAGGAAGAGTGGGAACACTCTTCGGATTTTTGTTTGGGTGCCTGCTGGGAGTTCATAACCAAAATTTCTAAACTTTATAAATTATTTCTTCTAAAAAGTCTATAGTCCAGGCAATGGGTACAAAAAAGGGTGTTTTATTTGCAAAAGGTTGGACAGAAATGAAATTTGGTAAGATGGTAAACATCCACAAACTCGGAAAGGATTGCTCTTTCAGAAAATTTTTTTTACAGAATTATTTGAAGTCGATTTTCGTTGTAATCCGCGCTGAAAATTTGATTTTGTTGGAATTTGTAAATCAACCCCCAAATTTGGCGCCCCGTAAAACGGAAACTGTTGGTCGCAAACAAAAAATGAATAGAACCAAAATTATGCACAATTTTGTTCTCTACATATTTTATTTGAACTTTTTTTCGGTAGCACTTGCAACAACCGCAATTTTCCGAAAAGCGTCACGGTGCAGAGTTTTCACCCCCCCCCCCTCGAGCGGCAAGCCCCCGAGGTCGCAAACTCAGGTGTATTATCAGGAGTGTGTCTACCATCCCACCAAATTTCATTTCTGTCCGACCTTTTGCGATCAAAAGCCCCTTTTTTGTACGCATTGCCTGGACTATTGCCTTTATTTTGATTTTTAATTTGTACATTTATTAAATTTGTTTATTGTCTGAACTTGATAAATGGAACATGTAAATGGAATTATTCTTTTTTTAGATATTTTTGATATACCTCTGAGGGTTTAACAAAAGTTTACTGCATATGAACCAGTAAAACCATTAGTGGTAATCTAATATCTTAAAATGAATGCGAGCAAATTGCAGCTTACTTTATTAACTGAATGCACCGGCTTCATTACGTAGATAATCAAATGGCTAAATGAAGTGCTCTATATTAAACTAATTGTGCAAACAGTTGTTGACGTTGCAATTTTTTTTTTCTTTTCAAAAAAATCTGATATTATTTCTTATAGGATCGAATAAAAGTTACCACAAGAGATAAGTGTTGGTTGACCATCACATCACATCTCTTATCGTCTCCATCACCGGGCTAATAATTTCCTCCGTGTTCTCGATGTCACCTTCGGTAAACCGATACACAAGAGACTTGCACAAAAATTGTTGTTGGCTTAGCGGAGTTCGCACCTGCTCCAACTCCACCGCTTTCCGCACAAAATGCGGATTATGAGGGAGATGAATCCATTTTGCTAAGTAAACAATAATCAGACCATCTGAGATTTATAGATCCGAGCAAAAGTGGAAGAGGAGTTAATTCTCGATGGGGGTGATTAAGATGCTTGATATAAAATAAATTCAACCGACTGGAAGGTTAATTTGCATTTGAGGAGATATAGCATGGAAATCAAACATTGTGTGTGTAGAAGTTGGTAGTATACATATTATTATTTTGAAATCATCTTATATTTTTTTTTCATTTGTGCCACATAATATTAAATTTGAAAATGACATTTAGGCTTTCAAATTATCAACACCAATTCAATTTGGCGGCTGCATTTAATTTGAAATTACTGTCCTTTGTGTTACTGCCGCATTGACAAAGGCTCATTTTGTTATTAATCTATACGCCTACGGTAGGCTCAATAACTTACAATATCGTCAACACGTCTCTACTCTCTCTACACAGAACTCCTTTGTAGCAACAATCAAAGAAGTGCAGTAATATTAAATTTCGCACTACTACTATTCAAATTTTGCAACTACCAACAGAGCTTTTGTAGTTACAATACCAATCCAAGTTTAGCTCCATTTCAAGTTCATCCAATTGAATGAAACATTTCTGGGCTTTGTGTTACTTCCGCACTGACCTATCAATGCTGCAGTAGCTTATCAATGATGGATAATTTGGTTTTAATTAACACGCGTACTACTGGCGACTATCGACATTGTAAAGAGTTTAGAGAATATTAATTAGTTGTGAGATGATTTAGTTAAAGATCTTCACCACAGTTAGAAAACACCTTATTGATAACAGACGAAAAGATTTTGTATCCAATTTTGTACTAAATTTATGTATGAAATTTATTCATTAATGCGTATAAGTTGGATAAGGAATATGCAACTTTTACCCCTACACTGCTAACGAGAAATAAAATGCACGGCAGATAAGTAACTTTCTGCTGAAAACCTTGTGATATTTCTTCTTTGCGGCGCAGGAAATCCGCCACAGAAAAACCACATAATACATTTTAAATTGATGAGCCTTTCTTTCGCTTGCATAGTTTTACAACTGCTTATAAAGTGATTGTGAATTTATTTTTAAAAGAAGCATACAAGGGGCTGCTCTTTCATTAGAGATTATACAAAGGTTATTGCGCCGCCAAAAACAACGCGAAGAGATTTTTAACTGCTTGCCAGAAATGTGGTTTGCTCTTGAGGTGTCAACACGAATAAACGTGTAATAATGTTGTTGCATCTCCTGGAGGACACTGTGGAAATTGCTTTATATCCTGTGAGAAGTGTATAATTAATATACTTTATTGGTAGTTTGAAACGGTTTAACTTTTATTACAAATTTACAGTAGATGCTAATTACGTGACCACCTTCTAGTTTTGTTAACTCAGAAACATTATAGAGGCGGCGCCCCCAGGGAGGTCACGTCCTGTTTGGTCAGTATTATATACCGAGCTCACATAAAATCCTGCACAAACGAAGTAGAAAACCCCATCAAAACCACGATTTAATTAGAGCAGACCGATAAGGATACAACCAATTTTCTTCAAAAGATGACAGCTCAATCTCTAATCTCTAATAGCGGTTTGTTCGAGCAATTGATAGAGTTTTAACAGTTCCGGTCAATTAGCTCAGCTCCGATTCCGTCGTGGCAATTAGCCGCAACCATCAAGCAACATCTTGAACTAAATTCCTTCAATCTCGTCCAGAAATTTATGTCCTAATCTTACCTACACCTCCGAAATCAGATATAAACCGAAGTGTGCTAATTGAACTGTTATTGATCAATCTCTTACGATCGAGGCGTGCACTTTTTACGACGTCGGAGTAGACACATAAAAAGCTGGCGATTACTCGAAACTTAGCAGACCGTTTAATTACCGAAAGCTTTTTATCGTCGGGGAGTAAGGAATTTAACTTTTTCGAAAGATAGGTAATATGTTCTCGTTCGCTGGTCAGGGTTATGTAAAATGGGGACGAGAGCGCGAAAGAGGTTTTATGAAGGTAGTCGCTTTGGATTAATTAGGAGTATTCTGGAGGTTGTAGAGCAACTGCATTAACTGGGTGATTACGGCAGTTACACGTGCGATCAATTTAAACAAATAGTAAAACGGAATGACCCACTCGTTGTAATCGGTTGTAATAAAGTTCGTTATAGCGAAAACAACAGTTAGACTTAAACGCCTAGGAGTTGAAGAATATGGACTGAAAAGTGCCCCATAAAAGTGCCAGCTTTAATGGGCAGGTTTGTTTGGGTAGAATTAATTCTTTTAGGCTCCAAATGGAAAACGGTGGTTACAAATTTGTAAACTATTGTAATTATACAAATATACCAACAACGTTATAAAACAAAAATTCAATATCAGACCGTCAACGGCGTTTGCCGACATTGTTTTGCATTCCGGCGGGCGCGCGGTGAGACTTGCGATGTGGCAGGAGCGGACAGCCTATCTATCTACTACTTATTTATTTACTATCTATTCTACCCATGGAGCGATTATTTTCAAAACACATTCGAAAAGTTGAATTTATTGTATTTATGAGATGTTTCTTAGTTTAAAAATAAAACGTCCCTTTGGATCCTTCCAGAATATTGAAACAGTTTTAATCATACCAGGTAGTCGACAACCGATACCTTTTAGAACAAGACTGATAAAATTTGTGGCAAAAGCCTCAATTTGGTTCCCACCAGCTGAAGGCATTCAGTGTAATTCGAACACATTTCCACAAATAAAACTGTCTCCTGCAGACATTTCTTGGAAAGCTACTCTCGTATTCATCGCCGTCATATCTGTGCAATTTACTAGTTCACAGGTCAAAGTACGTTCGACTCACTGCAGAAGACACACAGCCCTTTCATTAATCCTTCCCAAAACTCGTGGCTCCCTGTAATAACTCACCCCCACCCGACGGAACGGTCGTAGATCTGCGTCCTACTTTGAATTTCTAATGATTAGTTCTAAGTGCGACCGCTAGTTTTCAGCGAATTTACGGAGTGTGTGGAGTTAGTTAAAGATTCGTGGCGTGCCTACGTTAATCCGCAAACAAAGTCGGCGATTCAAAATGCATTATTCAACTCGAAATTTAACTCCAGAATGTGATAAAGAAGAACGTCAGCGAGTTTCGCCGAACTTATGGAACCTCAACACTGTCTTTTGCAAAGCAAAATAAACGAGTGAGGAATTGAAAAGTTGTGACGGAAAATAGTTTGTCACGATTGTGTAAGGAAGTTTTTCTCGGCATGGAAATGGCGCTTCGTCGTCGAGGACTGTCATAGAAAGCGCTTTTATTAGGTTTTTCTTTTATTTTATACTAATTTATTATAGAGGAAGATAATGAAAGACCATTATTGACTGCTGAAACTCGTCTCCTCGCGGCTATTATCTACGATAGTGGCATAACTGACATAAATGTTACAAAAGGTTCGGTGTAAATTTCAAGTGAATATTACGTTGTAACGATTAAACAAAAGTACTATAATTACACAAGCTCTTATGTGTATTTAAATAAGGTGGAAAGTTTAACTGGAATAAATTCAGTATCTTCACTGCAATTGATTTTGCGAAAAATTCCTGAAAGACGTTGATTTTTGTTTTTAAAGTAGTAGTATGTATATTTATTACCTTTACAGGTAAATAAAATATATATAAAATATAATATAATACATAAAACTAAATAAATCAATAATTCAACACAATAACTAGCAGCTCTTATCCCTTCCCACTTATTGTCTCTCTCCTCCACCCAACCTTCCTCATCCATTCGATCCCTCTTCCGTCCTCATTCAAAATTTCTTTTCTACTCTCATCTCTCCCTCTCAATTCTACGCATTCCTTCAACAAATGCTCTATCGTCTCCTTTTTTTCTCCACACATCCTGCATACTCGATTATTATCCTTACTCCAATACTTATTCTCTCTCTCCTCATTTCCACATCTAAATCTTGCTATTATCACTGTCTCTTTTCTACTCTCTCTTCCTAGGTACTTTGGCTTTTCTTCCGTTATTATTTTTTCATACTTCCCATTGTACCTAGACTCCCTAATTCTCGTTCTTCTTTCCTGCACTTGCACATCTCTGTCTCTCTGCACTAATTCATCTGTCATTACTCTGCCTCTCCCTCGCATTCTTACTATCTCTGCGCCTGCATAATCGTTTCTTTCGAAATATGCCTCCCTCTCTTTCCATAACCCCTTATAATTATGGTGTATTTAGGAGAGTGATCCCTCTATAATTACTGACTGTATCCTTTTCTCCTTTCTTATATATGGGGCATATTATCCCCTCCTTCCACTCTTGGGGGAATCTCTCTCCCTTCCACAATCCATTTATTATTTCTAACAACCTGTCAACTTCCCTTTCCGTTCCATATATCCACGCTACATTCTGTATACCATCCCTCCCCGGTGTCTTTCTTCTTTTCAGTTTTCTTAGTTGTTGCTCTAGTTTTTCTCTTATTATCTCTTCTATATCTCCCAATCTTTGTTGTTTCTTTTCCTTTTCTTGTCTGTTTTCATTACCCCCCAGCAGCTCGCTGAAGTACTCTCTCCATTCCTCCATAGTAATTCCATCACTCACTCACTCTCTCCTTTTCTTTCTTTCCTTATTTATGTATCTCCATACCTCTTCTTCCGTCTTTATACCCTTCATCTTTAGTTCTTCTTCCATCCGTTTCTTTTGCTTCTTCTCTTTGCATACTAAATTACACCTCTTGTGTGCTCTCTTGTACTCTTCCTTGGTTGCTTTCTCTTTTTTCCAATTTCTTAGTTTTCTTCTTGCTTCCTGCTTCCTTTCCCTGCATTCTTTATCCCACCACTCGTTCTTCTAAAGCCCCATCTTCTCTCTTAGCTCTATCTCCATTTTTTCTTATGTTATCGCTCAATTCCCTCACCTTTTTGTTTATTTTTGTTTCTTCGTATTTTGCCTCCCTAAGTCTTGCTCTATAATTTTCTTTTCCTTCTTCCGTCCAAATATTCTTCACAATTTTTCTTCTAAACTCATTCACACTTCCTCTATCTTTCTCTCTTTCTTTTGTCTTCACTTCTAAAGGCATATGGTCCGACTCCATTCTTTCTACCACCTTGAATTTCTCTATTTCATCCCATGCGTCATCATTTACCATAACATAATCAATAACTGTCTCCCCTCTTGATCCATTATACGTGTACTCTAGTTTCTCATCTCCTCTGCAGTTCCCATTAAGTATGTCCCACCCTCTTTTTTCTACTAAGCTAATCAGTACTCTCCCTGCTGCGTTTTCTGTTCCATCTTTTGTTGATCTTCCTTCTATTGTTTCTTGTTCCTCTTCTATCCGTCTTCCTTTTCCCTCAAATCTTGGATTAAAATTCCCCCCAATCACCAAAGTTCCTTCTTCTCGCTCTTTTACTCGCTCTTCTATTATTCTCTTCGTTTCCTTCATACTTCTGCTGTACACTGTTACAATTCTCAATTTTCTCTGTTTACTTTTCACCGTCCTTTCCATAATCTCTCTTTCTTCTTTTGCTTCAGTTCCATTTTCTCCTTCCAGTCCCTCTTTCACCCCATTATTATCCCACTTTTAGCTCCCCCTTTCTTGCTTTCCCTCTCTGCATATTGACATTTCCACTTAAACTCTTTCGGCATTCTCTTTTCCAATTTTTCCCACCCCTTTTCTTCCACCCACGTTTCTACCATTCCCACTACGTCAAATTCTCTCAAATACTCCCAAAATTCATTCTCTTTGTTTTTTACTCCCGATACGTTCCAGAATACTATTCTTATTTGCTCCTTTTCTCCGTACTCGTTTTCCCTTTTGTGCGCTGTCGTCTTTTTCTTGTTTTCTTATTAAAAAATTTTTTGTATCTAACTCTCCCTTTTCTTCGTCCCACCTAAGCCCTTTTCCCTCTATCCATATCTTTTTATAACCCACTTTCACCCGCTGTCCTTTTTGTCGCTTTTCTTTGGCTATCGCTCTTAATTCTCTTTCCTTTTTGTCAGATCATCTTCTATGTATACTCTCTTTCCTTATTTTTCTCTTAGTTTTCTTTTATTTTCCATAACTTTCCTCTTTTCCTCCCAGCCCCCAAGGTCATTTTTCCTCCATTTATTTTATTTACTTCTCCACTTCTACCTCTAATTCAACCTTCATCCATTTTTCCAGTTTCTTCTCGCTCTCGCATTCCATTTTCTCCTCCAAATTTTTAATTTTTTCTTTTAGTTCCATCTTTTCTCTTTCTCATTTTTCTTCCTTTTCACGTATCATAATTTTCACCTGTTCCAGTTCCAGGCTCATCTTCCGATTCTCTTCCTTTATCTCCTTCTATTTATTATGCATGATTTTTATAGATTTGATACTTCTGAAAGCAGCTATAGCATTAAAAGTTATATACCACTTAGTAGATCTGGATAGAGAATTGAATAAGCTTTAAAATGATGTATCACACGACCCCCATGCCAATTAAATTTTTTATGGGGGTGGCTCACCTGGCTCAAGGGGTGAGATCTAAGACATGAAAGTTTGGTACAATTTCGTTCCCCTTGATAACAAAATTGACCTGTTTGAGCGTTAGCTTCTGAGTCTTTCGAAGTTAGAATTATTGGGGGTTACAAATTTTAGTTGGGACACCCGATATAATGGCAATAATTACCAAAATACACCCTTTACAATTTTATTGAAACAATCACTGGACAACTTTTTTACGTACTGAGCGCCACAGAGTCACAGCAAGAACTGCGCAGGCGCTTACATTGTTATAAAAACAACGTTAGTCAATATCGTTCCCTCTCTTTCTATCAATTAGCACTCTTTTTGTACACACAAATACGATCTAAATGGAATAAAGTAGCGTTGATGCGAGAATGAACTACAAAAAGACCGAATTTTGAACAATTAACAAAAAAATATATACGTGATAGAAAAAAACTTAAAGCAGATGTATATTTAGCACGTTAAACTCTTCATATTTATCATATTTTTATTCGAAGGAGGATTTCATTGCAGACCAGTGTAATTTTAAAATATTGATGAATCTGACAGGATCCTGACAACGTGAAGAACCTGATAATGTGAGGAACCTGAGAATCTCAAAACCCTAAAAGTCAGAGAAACCTGACTTTTTGAGTAACTTGATGAACCTGACAACTTGGAGAACTTGATAATCATAAGATGACAATGAGAAAAACCTGATAATCTGAGGAACTCGAATCTCAAAAAAATGAAAATTTGAAGAAACTGATCATTTGAAAAAGTTGATGAATCTGACAGGATGCTGACAACGTGAAGAACCTAATCATGTGAGGAACCTGAGAATCTCAAAACAAAAATAGTCTGAGGAACCTGACAATTTAAGTAACTTGATAAAGTCCACAAATATAGGAACATGATAATTTAAAGAACTTGATAATCGCAAGAACCTGACAACGCCAAAAACCTGATAATAATCTGAGGAACTCGAGAATCTCAAAAACCTGAAAATTTGAAAAAACTGATAATTTGATAAAGTTGATGAATCTGACAGGATCCTGAAAACGTGAGGAACCTGAAAATTTCAAACCCTAGAAGTCAGAGGAACCTGACAATTTGAGTAAGTTTGATAAACCTGACAAATATAAGAACATGATTACTTTAAGAACTTGATAATCGCAAGAACCCGACAATGCGAAAAAGCTGATAATAATCTGAGGAACTCGAGAATCTCAAAAACCTGAAAATTAGAAAAAACTGATAATTTCATAAAGTTGATGAATCTGACAGGATCCTGACAACGTGAAGAACCTGATAATGTGAGGAACCTGAGAATCTAAAAACAAAAATAGTCTGAGAAACCTGACAATTTAAGTAACTTGATAAACCTCACAAATATAGGAACATAAAAACTTAAAAAAATATATGCGTGATAGAAAAAAATTAAAAGCAGATGTATATTTAGCACGTTAAACTCTTCATATTTATCATATTTCTATTTGAAGGAGGATTTCATTGCAGACCAGTGTACTTTGAAAATATTGATGAATCTGACAGGATCCTGACAACGTGAAGAACCTGATAATGTGAGGAACCTGAAAATCTCAAAACCCTAGAACTCAGAGGAACTTGACAATTTGAGTAACTTGATAAACCTGACAAAGTGGAGAACTTGACAATAAGAAAAACCTGATAATCTGAGGAACCCGAATCTCAAAAACCTGAAAATTAGAAGAAACTGATAATTTGAAAAAGTTGATGAATCTGACAGGATACTGACAACGTGAAGAACCTGATAATGTGAGGAACCTGAGAACCTCAAAACAAAAATAGTCTGAGGAACCTGACAATTTAAGTAACTTGATAAACTCCACAAATATAAGAACATGATAATTTAAAGAACTTGATAATCGCAAGAACCTGACAATGCGAAAAACCTGATAATAATCTGAGGAACTCGAGAATCTCAAAAAACTGAAAATTAGAAAAAACTGATAATTTGATAAAGTTGATGAATCTGACAGGATCCTGAAAACGTGAGGAACCTGAAAATCTAAAAACCCTAGAAGTCAGAGGAACCTGACAATTTGAGTAACTTGATAAACCTGACAAATATGGGGAACTGACAACGTGGATAACTTGATAATCTTAAGAACCTAACAATGAGAAAAACCTGATAATCTGAGGAACCCGAATCTCAGAAACCTGAAAATTAGAAGAAACTGATAATTTGAAAAATTTTATGAATCTGACAGGATCCTGACAACGAGAAGAACCTGATAATGTGAGGTACCTGAGAATCTCAAAACAAAAATAGTCTGATGAACCTGACAATTTAAGTAACTTGATATACCTCACAAATATAAGAACATGATTACTTTAAGAACTTGATAATCGCAAGAACCTGACAATGCGAAAAAGCTGATAATAATCTGAGGAACTCGAGAATCTCAAAAACCAGAAAATTAGAAAACACTGATAATTTGATACAGTTGATGAATCTGACAGGATCCTGACAACGTGAAGAACCTTATAATGTGAGGAACCTGACAATTTGAGTAACTTGATAAACCTGACAAATATGGGAACCTGACAACGTGGAGAACTTGATAATCTTAAGAACCTGACAATGAGAAAAACCTGATAGTCTGAGGAACCCGAATCTCAGAAACCTGAAAATTAGAAGAAAATGATAATTTGAAAAATTTTATGAATCTGACAGGATCCTGAGAACGGGAAGAACCTGATAATGTGAGAAACCTGAGAATCTCAAAACAAAAATAGTCTGAGAAACCTTACAATTTAAGTAACTTGATAAACCTCACAAATATAAGAACATGATTACTTTAAGAACTTGATAATCGCAAGAACCTGACAATGCGAAAAAGCTGATAATAATCTGAGGAACTCGAGAATCTCAAAAACCTGAAAATTAGAAAAAACTGATAATATGATAAAGTTGATGAATCTGACAGGATCACAACGTGAAGAACCTGATAATGTGAGGAACCTGACAATTTGAGTAACTTGATAAACCTGACAAATATGGGAACCTGACAACGTGGAGAACTTGATAATATTAAGAACCTGACAATGAGAAAAACCTGATAGTCTGAGGAACCCGAATCTTCAGGTTTTTGAGAAATGATAAATTAGAAGAAACTGATAATTTGAAAAAGTTGATGAATCTGACAGGATCCTGACAACGTGAAGAACCTGAGAATCTCAAAACAAAAATAGTCTGAGGAACCTGATAATTTAAGTAACTTGATAAACTCCACAAATAAAGGAACATGATAATTATTTAAAGAACTTGATAATCGCAAGAACCTGACAATGCGAAAAAGCTGATAATAATCTGAGGAACTCGAGAATCTCAAAAACCTGAAAATTAGAAAAACTGATAATTTGATAAAGTTGATGAATCTGACAGGATCCTGACAACGTGAAGAACCTGATAATGTGATTAACCTGAGAATCTCAAAACCCTAAAAGTCAGAGAAACCTGATAATTTGAGTAACTTGATGAACCTGACATCGTGGAGAACTTTATAATCTTAAGATGACAATGAGAAAAAAATGATAATGTGAGGAACCCGAATCTCAGAAACCTGAAAATTAAAAGAAACTGATAATTTTAAAAACTTTATGGATATGACAGGATCCTGACAACGGGAAGAACCTGATAATGTGAGGAACCTGAGAATCTCAAAACAAAAATAGTCTGAGGAACCTGACAATTTAAGTAACTTGATAAACTCCACAAATAAAGGAACATGATAATTATTTAAAGAACTTGATAATCGCAAGAACCTGGCAATGCGAAAAAGCTGATAATAATTTGAGGAACTCGAGAATCTCAAAAACCTGAAAATTAGAAAAAACTGATAATTTGATAAAGTTGATGAATCTGACAGAATCCTGACAACGTGAAGAACCTGATAATTTGAGGAACCTGAGAATCTCAAAACAAAAATAGTCTGAGGAACCTGATAATTTAAGTAACTTGATAAACTCCACAAATAAAGGAACATCATAATTTAAAGAACTTGATAATCGCAAGAACCTGACAATGCGAAAAACCTGATAATAATCTGAGCAACTCGAGAATCTCAAAAACCTGAAAATTAGAAAAACTGATAATTTGATAAAGTTGATGAATCTGACAGGATCCTGACAACGTGAAAAACCTGATAATGTGAGGAACAACCTGACAAATATGGGAACCTGACAACGTGGAGAACTTGATAATCTTAAGAACCTGACAATGAGAAAAACCTGATAATCTGAGGAACCCGAATCTCAGAAACCTAAAAATTAGAAGAAACTGATAATTTGAAAATTTTTATGAATCTGACAGGATCCTGACAACGGGAAGAACCTGATAATGTGAGGAACCTGAGAATCTCAAAACAAAAATAGTCTGAGGAACCTGACAATTTAAGTAACTTGATAAACTCCACAAATAAAGGAACATGATAATTATTTAAAGAACTTGATAATCGCAAGAACCTGGCAATGCGAAAAAGCTGATAATAATTTGAGGAACTCGAGAATCTCAAAAACCTGAAAATTAGAAAAAACTGATAATTTGATAAAGTTGATGAATCTGACAGAATCCTGACAACGTGAAGAACCTGATAATTTGAGGAACCTGAGAATCTCAAAACAAAAATAGTCTGAGGAACCTGATAATTTAAGTAACTTGATAAACTCCACAAATAAAGGAACATGATAATTTAAAGAACTTGATAATCGCAAGAACCTGACAATGCGAAAAACCTGATAATAATCTGAGGAACTCGAGAATCTCAAAAACCTGAAAATTAGAAAAACTGATAATTTGATAAAGTTGATGAATCTGACAGGATCCTGACAACGTGAAAAACCTGATAATGTGAGGAACAACCTGACAAATATGGGAACCTGACAACGTGGAGAACTTGATAATCTTAAGAACCTGACAATGAGAAAAACCTGATAATCTGAGGAACCCGAATCTCAGAAACCTAAAAATTAGAAGAAACTGATAATTTGAAAATGTTTATGAATCTGACAGGATCCTGACAACGGGAAGAACCTGATAATGTGAGGAACCTGAGAATCTCAAAACAAAAATAGTCTGAGGAACCTGACAATTTAAGTAACTTGATAAACCTCACAAATATAAGAACCTGACAACGTGGAGAACTTGATAATCTTAAGAACCTGACAGTGAGAAAAACCTGATAATTTGATAAAATTGATGAAACTGACAGGATCCTGACAACGTGAAGAACCTGATAATGTGAGAAACCTGACAATTTGAGTAACTTGATAAACCTGACAAATATGGGAACCTGACAACGTGGAGACCAAAATTCGTCCCAAAATGTTAAAAATCATTAAAACAATCTAATAATTTGTTATTAGTAATTTCATTTTGTAGTTTTTTTCATTTTCTTGCCTTCGATCCAACCTCTCGAAGTTCTTGAACAACCTGTTACAGATTTTTTTTTTTGGGGAGCCACTTTTTATACCCCTTTGATCGACAAAATACCCAAAGTAACCACTTTTAACTAAAGTAGCTATTGCATTTGATTGAGATTTTATGGAAAATTCACCGCAAAATGTAGCAAAAGACGTATGCGGAGTTTTTGCAAGTTCCTGGTATTTTGTACCTACAACTAAATTAAATTTACCATAAAATCATAATATAATCATGTGATTTTATTTCGCTCTATAGTTGAGAATACACATAAATTTTGGCTACATGCAACAATATAATGCACTAATCACCAAAATACACCCTGTACAATTGAGGGGCTTATTGTTATATAATGACAAGCCACTTTTTGTTGTTATTTTTTTAACTTTTAACGTTTTTTCTGTGTGTTCCTCTGCATACTCATATATTCCAACAAACTGTAATTATTTAACAATAAGCCCTTCAATTGAAACAATCACTGGACAACTTTTTTACGTACTGAGCGCCACAGCGTCACAGCAAGAACTGCGCAGGCGCTTACATTGTTATAAAGACAACGTTAGTCAATATCGTTCCCTCTCTTTCTATCAATTAGCACTGTTTTTGTATATACAAATACGATCTAAATGGAATAAAATAGCGTTGATGCGAGAATGAACCACAAAAAAGACCGAATTTTGAACAATTATATAAAAAACATAAAAAAATATATATACGTGATAGAAAAAAAATAAAAGCAGATGTATATTTAGCACGTTAAACTCTTCATATTTATCATATTTTTATTCGAAGGAGGATTTCATTGCAGACCAGTGTAATCAAGTCTTTGATTTACGTTTATGACGATTTCCGTATTTGATGTCTAGATTTGATTGTTATCAAAAAATTTGATGAACATCAACTGATTGGCGTTTGAGCAACCTGCCGTAAGTATAATATTATACTTAATGTGTTTACATTACATCAGTAAAATTAAATACACAATTATTACAATCGCGTAGTGTCGGAAAAATTTAACCTCTAGTCACCCCCAACACGCAATGAAAACTACACCGCGGACCTTAACGATACTCAACTCTTGGTTTTTCGCCCACTAATACACGCCTTTCATGACTCTGTATGTAAATTCTGATTTTTATCACTTTTAAATAACTTCGCTCTCTACTCCACAAAAACATTCTCCGTTGTGAACTACATTTATTTAGTCGGTCGATCCACAAAGCGAACAGCAACCGCCTGAAATTTTATGGTTTTCATATAGATATTGTCAGACAGTGTGTATCGGAAAAGCTGAATGATATTCATTCAGCTCACGCAGAGCTATTTCTTTTATCGCGTTCCATACGTAGAAAAACCGACTTTTCAGTTATTTACCTCTGTTTAAGGCGGACGTGTATATTTCGCGGATGAAATGTCTAACAACTTTAGGACACTCTTTCAGAGCCATTCGAATGGAAGGAAATTCAATTTATAACAGCCATCCGGGGATTAGATTATTTATAGCTGAAAGTAGGTCTAGTTGGGAAGTTTTTATCTGGAAATATCAACAGTCATTTTTGGATATCACAGTTTTTGTCTCGGGTTACGTACGATTTATTAGTTACACACTATTCATCCTTTCGTTCTCAAAGTAGTTTTTTCCACTTCCAATCAACTTCTTTCTTTTTTTTCTTCGCGTGCCGATAACGACGTACCAAACAGCAAACTATACTCCTTTTCATCAGATATCTCTCAACCTCCACAAGTATCAGAAGGTGCCTTTCTTCCCCGATACAAGTCATCTGCAAAAATGTAGAATAAAATTTCAACCTCACGTGTAAAACTCGGGCGTCAAATTGTTTGTTAAAAAATTATTATTACCAGGTAACTTTCAGTGAAAACAAGGGTTCAACTCCAGGACACGCTAATGTGTCGGTTTAAATTGACAGATAATTAAAATGACAACAAGTCAAAGAAAAATCTATTAACCTCCGAAACTACAAATTCAACTGAATACCAAAGAAAACAAATTAATTCCAAACAAGCGGTCTCTTGAATAAAGAAGGGGTGTAGCTTGAGTGGTCTTCCCCAGTCTAAAAAGACTGGTTCGCCCCCAAATAATTTCCTATAGCATTCTAATGAAATTGCGGAGGGGGCTGCGCGGCGCCGAAAGTCCTCTTTATGAGACAAAGTATCGTCACAAGGGCAAATTGCAATACCACCTTGTCTCACGATACGGAGAGTCGACAGAACATCTCCTCTTCACTACAGTAAACGACTTCCTCTCTTGGAAACAATTGGCATCCTCTTTACTACAGAGCTCCTGTTTGGGAGGCGCTCAGCGCATCTCCCCGAATTTCATTTCAGAGCATGACGTATCTATGACGCGTGTGTGCTCCTCTACTGGATGAATTTCGGTTGCATATCAAGCCTTGCAAAAATATATTTAAGAGTGTTATGGACCATTTTATGAAATAAATGATTGCATTATCTAAATTTTATTAGGGTATTCCCATAATTATTTTCCCCCGTAATTATTGAGGAGAGAAAACTCAGAGAATAGTACAGTAAAATAAGGCCAAAATCATCATTCTTTTTCGCAAATTTTCTTCCATGTCTTGCATGCCGTTCAAGAATCAAAAGTAAAACGGCCGAGAATCGAAGGGACTAAAATAAAACGAACAATGCTGGTTACTCCATACTCATTGTAAAATCTTAAGGTGCGACAAGCGACACAACCAAATTAAACAGTAAATGGATTCCCGGCTTGTCTCAAAAGCGCCTCCATTCTTCAGCTTTTCGGCATTGTCTAAATCTGCAATTAAATGGAACATCACTACATCCTCCATTTTGTCTTTATCTGTTTAAGGGCACAAGCTATGCAACGAACTAATGTTAAAATCCAACGCACGCTATAAACAATATACATATAACCTCACTCTTTCTTAATGAACGCCAAGGCGGGGAATAAACATTTATTAGTTTAAGTATTCGAGTATTTAGATTACGTTGATTATTAAGGGATATTTGCCACATGTGACTTCGTTGTTACTTAAAAGACGTTCGAATTTAGACCATCTACGGTGTAGGCCCTTTAGACTAAGTTTATTTACAATATGTACGTAAGTACCGCAATGTAGACAACCAACTATACAAAGTCACCGATGTCAGTGGTAGCCCCCTGAACTTCCAAACAATTTTATGCTGTACATGTTTTATAATAAAAGAATAAATCAACATCTGACATTTCTAAGACATTTCTAAAAAAAAAGAAACTTTTGTAACCCTTTGACCTTTGAAATTTCTAATAGCAAACACGATATTTGAAACAAATTTAAAACAGAAGTATATGTAAATTTCCAGCCTTCCTACTTACATTTCGAGGTTCAATCCTTACTTGAATGTACTATAAAATGATATCTAAATTGTAAAAACGAATTTACATGATCCCGATAAATCATCTACAAACGATTGAACAATGATGATACAAACGACGATACTTCAGAAATAGGTTCCTTAACAAACGAAGTTTTATAACGAGGGTAACGTTGTTTTTAAATCGAGGAGCAGACTTTCGGAATAATTTGAATTCTCCCGTTTTCTTAGTGTTGGAATGACATTGACATGCTACGGAACATCAACATTTTATTATTTTAAAAGAGTAGGGACACCGTGCAACCCCGAAAAAAATTGCTTCGGCGCAGCCGAGGTTTAACAGAAGAATATAAAAATTACTATGAATTTAAGTACACGTTGAAAACACGTTTTTACACCACGCAAGACGTAAGACCGTTAGTTCTGATTCGTTCAAATATTTTCAAGTGGTTGCATTAGGCTTTTCAAAAACCTTTTTTTACATCTTTGTATGAACCCTTATGCGGGGAAGGTGCGCCACGCAGGCCAAGTACGCACAGGTAAACGTACCCGCTCCTAGGTGCCAGACCTACCCCATCGCTACCTAACTTCGATAAGAGAGGAAATATCAAAAAGTCAAACTCTTTCTTGAAAACGTTGCTAGCTCTCCTACTATACCTAATTAGCTATGTTTGACGTACTGTATTCAAATAGAATTTTTGTTGTATAATAATAAAACGAAGGTACAAAAAGATTGCTAATTGGATACGTAGCTACTGTAAGCAGAATAATTAGGGATTGACTAAATAAAATATAAAAAAAAACAACAAATTTTAAAATCCTGGACTTCACAACCACATTTTGACTTAGTGGCCATTCACACATTGCTATTTCTCAGATATCCAACGTATTAAAACACGGCCGAATGTGCGACGCTGCATTTTAACCTCCTATGTTTCAAAAGTAAGTCCCTGTTTTATCGTTTGGATAATAGGAAGCGCGATGCATCCCTTAGCGGCTTCACCTGCATGAAAAAAGCTTTTAAAGTTCTGAGCTTATGACGCTGTTGCATCTTTTATTTCAGTTAGTTCACTGCTACTTTAAAATGTGCACGTGATCAAAGGTAATCTAATTTTGAAAACTTTGCGGAATGGCGTGTTGTTATCTCGGAGTTTTAAACCGTTATTATCGGTATCGTGTAACTTTCTCTGTTTTGGCGTGGCATGTGTTTTTAGTTCCGCGAGTTTTAGCAGTGAACAGTATTGTAGGTCGAAAGAGTTTTGGGATGTGAATTTTTAAAAGTTGAAATAATTGTCGGTCGTTAGTTTTTACCTATTATCCTTATATATGCATTTATTTCATTCAACTCTTATAATAAATGCTGAAAATATTCTCCATTTTGGTCTAAGCACAAATGAGCCCTTCGTCTAACACCTTAAATAACACTTCGTAACATATCTGGATTATTATTTATTTCATTAATTTTTTCTGAGCCTTAATTCTTGTAAATTATGAAGAGGCGTTCCGTAAATGGAATTTTTAAAAAAAGGCAAAAAAAAAGTCCGCAGGTGTAAGGTCAAAACATCTGGGAGGCCAGATATCTTCTGTGTTCCGACGAATAAGTCTGTTATCAAAGAACTCTCGTAACATATTGTGGTCCTTGCTTAATGTGCTGTAGCCCCATGTTGTTGAAAATAGCCAAGTACCAATTCGTCATCATCAAATTTGTTAATAAAAGTTTCCAAAATTACTTGTTGATATGCAAGTGCAGTAAGGTTTTCTGAAGGAGGATTAAAAAAATAGATTTAAATAACTAATAATGAATGAGTTACGACCTTAGCTTATGTCATCCCCAAATTTCCCCTTTTTTATCCCGACTTTTCCAAACCCCTTTGAAACCTCAAAATTATTTTAGATATTAACTTTAGATGCCTCAATTAAACATATCAATCGCGAAAGACACACGGATTCACACAAATTATTTTGATCGCTCGATATGTAATTCAACCATCTGATGTTGATCAGGCATTTCTTATGCATTTTTCAGGACCTTAGACTTAGCATTAGACGTAAATGCACTTATTTGTTTTTCTACATACAATCACTCGAGAACACCGCTTCAGCTTGCCTCGCATAATCCGTTCTAGAGTTTTAGCTTGACAGAATTCTTACAGCTGATTAATCACCATCAATTTTTATAGCAGTTGTGAGACGAGATAATTGCATTTAAAGTGAGCTGCTCTGTCTTGAGCCGTAAGACCCGTTTTATCATCTTAAGCTTTATTGTACAATAATACGTTATGTAAGATAAGTCTGTTGGCGAACTATTACTGTATTGATTGAGTTACAACCCTCATTACGTATTATATTTCGGCATCCATTCCTTCAGATATCACTGAGATAATAACAACGTAGTACGGTCCTGTGCTACTTCGGTCACAATGTTTAAAGCGCATTTCCCCTTCCCTGCTGTCCTGGCCATTCGAGCCATTGTTGGTTTTGTGCTTCAGTGAGTCACATCGCACCACAGCTGGTCTGGTTTGTATAATAAATTCTCCTTATTTATATCAATTTCTTTCTTATACACGCTAACTTAGGATGTGTACTATCTTAGCTAATTTTCAAAGTAGCATAGGATAATGACCAGCAGGTCGTCATTCTGAAGTTTCGTCGCGGCATTTTCATCGAGAAATTCAGAAGTTAAACAAGGACGGCGCAGATGGCATCGCCAACATTATATGGGCGTGATTCCAGGGTTCGCACTCGATCTCCAAGCTGTAGCATTGCGAGGTCAACACTCGAGACAACGTTCATCTCGGGGGCGGCGGCACATAGATCGGCGAAAGAGAAAACCGACAGTGTGCGGAAGCGTTGATGGCGGCCCGCGAGGCGCCGCGTCGCTTCCTCGCCACCCCACCGACTCTCCGCCAGCAGGAGACGCCCAGCCTGCCGTCGAGGACGATCTCGTCTCCATTGAGTTGGGGGATGACATACTAAGCATTCTAGGAGGCGAACCAGAACAGCCCTGCACCTAGTCAAAGATGCAAAAGCACTTCCGGCTATCTGACACCCGATTCTTTAACAGGGTGTGGTCTCCTGTTTTTCCTCGCTACCGACTACCGCTCAATTGCGACAGGCTGATGCTGCCGATCGTCAACCCGGAAGTGGCAGCCATTATGTCGGCCGCCCACACACATCGTGTGGCTCACTTTATGGGTTCCTAGAAACAGCTCGGCGCACCACTGTCCGTCTTAGAAAAAGGTATTTCACTAATAATAGAGAAATCAGAAACTCTTCCAAAGCCTTAGGGAAGAAAATCTCCCCTAGGTGACTCTGGCCGCCTCCTCTCACATTATTTTACGACATCAGCTCGTCTCGATGGTTTATATTCTCCCAATCTTAAACAAATCATTTAGGACCTTGATCGAGAGTATTCATTCTGGAAAATTTTATTCCGGCCAGATTTGGGGGGGAAAAATAAACAAGGAACAATCTGGAAACCAGGGAGAATGCTCCTATCTTTTCAGGCCTGTATCAGACAAATAGAGGTTTTGCAAAAGAAAGAAGTGGGGGACACAACCCTACTCGTACCATAATAAGACCTTTAAACAGGTATCACCCGGTTCCTCAGAAGGAGACGAAACTTCCACGGGCGCGTCCCTCGAGGGAGTAGAGAGAAGATCGGCGCTATCATCAGAGACGCTAGGTAAGCCTGGCGGGGCGCTTAAAATCTTTTCACTCTGCGTGGCAACAAATCACCACAGGTTCTGTCAGCTTGAGCTAGATACAGTTACCATTTGTAGTAATTTCAACACAACACGCCCCCGCAATTGGGCCATTAATCCCTGTTTTCCTGCGCCAGGTCAATTGATTTCCAGCTCATTTACGAATAGGACCGGAATCACGGGGAGCTCCTTCTGGCCAATTTAAAAAAAAAAAAAAAAAATTAAATAAAATAATTCATTCAAATCGTACACTTTGAGAGGGACGATATTCGCACTGCACTGCGTCTCATTTCTGAGAGCTGTTTAGAGCTTCCATTGACCTCAAGGACGCCTACTTTTTAATTTCAATCCGTCCCAGTGATCAAAATTTTTACGTTTCCAACACGAGGGCAAACGTTATCAGTTCACCTGTTACCCTTCAGATTTCCGTTGGTGGCATCAGAACCTACATAAGGTTTTTAGTGCCAAAAATAGGAAATTTGTCCTAACGATTTTTCGTATGTCTTTGGGGTGCTGGAAACACGAAACGCCCTTATTCGTGGTGGATATTGAGCGATCGCTTTTACATAAATATTTTGGATTTACAAGCTTAGGGCTTCAATGTTTTGCTGACATCAAGTCTCAAACACCGCTCGTGGTGTTCCACAGCTCAATCCTGAATCAATACCGTCTGCAGTATTGGATAAAGCATGTTTCAGTTTGTCGTCAGCGAGATGTCGGCAATCATGTGTAGCGATTAAGAAGTAGCGCAATTGCAGGCAAAATTGACTCAGGCCAATGGCTCTGTCGTGAGCAGGTGAGCAGGCTGGATCCACAACCTAAAAAACGCGGATTCGAATCCCGTTAAAGCAAAAAAAATAAAAAATTGATTAATTAATTAATGTAAAAACGTTTGCTTCGCCCGATCGCACTTTTCGTAACCCTCTCTTAAGGCATTCACCAGCTTGCTTCCCAAGTCAAGTGCCCGTATAGAAGTTTTACTTAAAAAAAAAAACACGATCGTGAATCCATTGTCCAATCCACAGGAAAGTTTGTAGCACCAAGCGTCAACTCGTTCGCATCTTAGTGCAAAAAAAAAAAAAATTAAATAACTTCATGCTTTAGAGGCCCTGGCGTCTTTGGCGTCAACGCCTTTTAATATGACTGGGCCGATTTTTATTTTTACCCATTTTTTTCTTTTGTATTACTTTATGAAAGATACAAAAATACAAAAATTTCTCCACGACCAAGCAGAGGGAGGGCATTCCTATTGTCGCCTATTGGATCTCTCAACCCTGGTACCCCCTTTTTTCACCCAGGTCTCTGTTAGCACTCCAATCGTGTTCCCTCCAGGTGAACACAACCCGACTTATCCTTTTCACCAATTTTCATCCACTGTGGCGACAAATTTTCCTGGGGGCCACACGTGTCTCAACGAAGCCTTCCGCCGCTGTGGCGTCCCCTAGAAAATCATAGAGACCATGCTCGCCTCTCTAGCTCCCGTAACACTCACAATACAATTCGTCTTCCAATTGGCACTTTTACTCCTCCCAAAGCATTTCACCATTCGCAGGCAAGGTTTTGGGAGGTCCGGTTTTCCTTCCAACACCTCTTGAGTCAGGGACAACAGCGATACGGCCTTTTTAATGCATATCGCTCGGCATTATCTTTCCTCCTGCCAGGACATATTTGTGAAGATCACAACATCAGATGTTTCATAAGGGGCTGGTGAGTTTACGTTCTGCCCGTCCTCGATATGCAACAACCTGGGACCCACAACAGGTGCTCCCTCCAGCTCTGGTAAGACACATCGACTTACACCTTGTCGTATTTACCCAGGAAGCTTGTTAGCTTGTTGTTGCTGACTATTGGTCATCGACTAGAAACAATTTCCCTGATACGTCTCTCGGGCTTCGCTAGCCATGACGAAGGTGTTCATATTCTCACTTCGAATCAATTAGTTGTCGCTTTGGGACCAAATCAACTAGTCTTGAATCCAATATTTTTTCCAGAAAACCCAAGACTTGTTAGTGGCTTAGTTGCTAATTGATATGACGTACTTAAAATCAGAACGAGGACTTTTATATACAAAATAAGAAACCCTACAAGGAAGTCACGAAACAGACTCTGAGCCGTTGAGCAAAGGCATCTCTCCTTCAATCTGGTGTCTATATAGGTCTGTTCAACCCTCACTCGACACGGCCCGTTATACAAGCACCTCGGCAGCTCGTCGCCTGGGTACATCAGTCGATATTTGATCCAGAGTGGACCGGTTCGAGAGCTCTACAACATTTGTTCGATTTTATCATCGCCCTCCCGCAACCCCAGTCGCAAATAAAACTCATATACTTTCAAACAATGACTCGAATGGCCAGGACAGCAGGGAAGGGGAAATGCGCTTTAAACATTGTGACCGAAGTAGCACAGGACCGTACTACGTTGTTATTATCTCAGTGATATCTTCGGAATGGATGCCTCATATAATTACGATCGAACTTCACAGGTAAGTTCGTTTGATCGTTTAATTATGTATATTAGTATCTTCAGGGTTGAAATGTAGGTATGTAGAAATGTCTTGAACCCAAATGTACATAATTATATTATTCGACTTAAAATATTTAGAACGATATACAGATTTTAATCCATCAGTTGAGTTCCAAATAAGGACAGAGTTTTTAAGCCCAATTTCTGCCTCAGTTTTTTTTAGATAATAATCGATGATTGGAGTTCTTTGTGTGGTAATTTTTTTATCCACGGAGACTCATTATCACATTGCATGCGTTCACCCCCACTGTGCTTACATACAAAATAATGGACTAATGATGTTATTTTCATAAAATAACAGGGAGTATTAACAGGGACTGTGTTTTTAACCGTTTGACCATGCGTCTGCAAATAATAACTTTTCTCATGACATGCGTTCATCGAACTTTCCCAGTAACAATATACTCCCCAGTAAACACATACACGTTGTTTTAACGTGGAAAAGCCGTGTATGTGGTTGATAACACGTTTATGGTTAAAAATATCACGTTATATTTTGGTAATACCTTCAACGTTATTTCAACGTATTTTACGTAATGTAAGTTCAACGTTCATTTACAATAAAATAATGACTACGTATCTACAAATTACGACAGTTTAACGTTAAAAAATTACGTTATTTTTAAATATTATATATGACGCAATAAAGACGTTTAATCAATATTGTTAATCAACGAAAGGTACATAATGTTGATAAAATATAAGAAATTTTCCACGTGCAGTTCTGACGTTTGTTTCTCGTAAAGTTTTTACATTAAATACACGTGTTTTTCTAGTGTCATATAGGCGTCCTTGTCGTCGTTTCTTTTTCGTGAAATTCTTACATCATGGTGTAGCCCTATAGGTTTTTGGGTTTAAAAGGAGGTTTTTCAATTTAGTTTCCTTATTTTTTTATTATTGTATTTTACTTTACCTCATTTTACTTTTTTTATAAAAAATCATGTTAAAAAATATATATTTATTATTTAAATCATAACTTAAATCAACTTATATAAAATAGAAAAGAACGAATGGCGGTGAAGTCTAAATTATTATTTTTGACTATTATTTCTCGTTAAATTTTAACATCAAATACACGTGTTTTTTTAGTCATCTATACTACAAATAAAAACGCATTCGGTGCGTGTTTTGGCGCCGTTTACTTTTCGTGAAATTTTCACGTTAAGTATACGTGTTTTTCTAGGCAAATAAACACTAGAAAGAACGTATTCCATATCATATTATTAGGCGTGTTTTGTGGTACTTACTACTTAATTGATATCTTTTATTTGAATTACGATTAAAATCAAATATAGAAGCATAGAAAGGAATTAATGTGGGTAAAATATAAGTAATTGTTGACGTTCAGTTCTGACATTAATTTCTCGTTAAATTTTTACAATAAATTCACGTGTTTATATAGTCATATAATTATATAGTACATTTATGTGCTACAAAGAAACGCATTCCATTGGCGTCTTTTACAGATTCCATATGGGCGGTTTTTGCGCCAAGTTTAGAAGCCACTGCAAATTGTTTGTTGCGGGTTATAAAACATAAAATATGTATATTTTTTATTTTAATCACATTTTAAATAAAATAGAATGGTTATAGAATTTAAAATTAGAAACAATAGAAATATTTAGTAAGGCATTTCTTTCATAATTTTTACGAAACATGGTCACAACTAAGTTAGCTCTTGTAAACATTTGGCACCCCGAATTTTACCCAAACAACCTTGAAAATTTAACGGTTTCGCGTGGTTGGAATGTTTTAGGATCATCTCGCTCGCCTAGTTCGCAATAGAGATGAACTTTGAGAATTCATATAATTATTCAAAAACAAAACAATTGTCTGTATCACTTTTGGTGGTAGATAGCTACTTTTAATCAGTTTTCCGATTCACTCATCACCTTGATGATGCCAACATTGTTGGCGAAACGTGCGTCGGTATTTGTAATAAAACTTGTTTTTGGTGTTTTAGGGAAAACTGATTAAAAGTAGTCATATAATTATTATTAAATTAAAATTTAAAAATAAAATTGACATTCCCTATTCTATTATGGTGTCAATGTTATAAAATATTACAAAAGCTCTTTAACCCAACGGCAAAGAAATAATTCAATGTAGGTAGCTATATTTTCTTACGTAGATAGGTACTTACAAATATTAATTTAAATGTGTTTGTTAAAGTTGAAAACAAAAATTAAGATCTTTAATTATTAGGGTTAATCAACGAAATTAATAAATATTGGTAATGTCTGGTGATCTGAAACGCTGTGAAGTAAGTGAAGGTGTCAAAAGACCAGTGAAAAAACTAAAAATAAAACAACGAATCTCTTTTGAGAGTCGTGTCGCGAAGTTTGAGTGTGTCTTTGACCAGAGAAGAGTTTGGTGTTGGTCAGGGAATGAAAAGTTTTTAAAAACGAAATTGCAACCAGGTATAATTAAGGGACAATTTGAAACGTACGTTGAGAAGTTTTACCGTTTGGGGGCTGGAATTTTGAGAAGAACGGATATTGGTTTATGATGGGGGCTGAAGGTTGAGGAACCGACGACGCAAGCTTAATTTGATTGTCGAAAATAAATAATAACCACACGTATAGATCAGTACTATCATTGAATATCAATACTCTAGTTAGGGCAGTTAGAGTTTTGATATTCAATGGTACTATCAATGAAAATTTCTGCCTTATCGAATTTGTTTTGGCGACAAACAAACATGCTGCTTCCAAGACACAAAACTTTCAAAATGTACATGATTTACAGCTTTCTTTTATTGCGCCTTGCACCCAGAACGAAACGAAACCAAGGAATTTTTTCCAAATGTGTCATCTGTGCTTGGCCATTGCTTCGTTCGATTTTGTTCATTTTCTTTTTTCGTCTGAGATCGTGCAGTTCGTTTCATTTTCGTTTGCCTTACCAAGTTTTGAGATTTGTGTAGCTTCCAAAAGTCCTAAATGTAAGTAGTACAGTATTTTATTTAAAAGTAGTAACTAAATATACATTTTTTATGCATATTACTGACCAGTTTAATTTAAATTTATTCCGCAGGTGTACCGATTTTATGATTTTCGTCAAAAGTGGTACTCCATGTAGGACCTTACAAGGTTTTTAAGATTCATTTTAATTCAGGTAAAGTAAAGTATGGACCCAATTCTATAAAAGATTTCAGGCAACTTTTAGCAAAATTTCCTCAAACAGGTCAACGTTGGTTTTTAAATTGTCACTTTTTTCAATAATTTTCATTTTTAGATAGTGTTTTGTTTTTGAGCTATGACGTCATCGACGTTTTTTTTTTAATAGAAGTCCATATTTTTTTTAATGGAGTTAGATTCAGTATATCATTCTGAACACGGGAATATAAGCATCTCTAATCTTAAAATCAATAGATCCCGAGGATAATTGGTTCCAAGAAAATATTGAGTTGAACCTGCATTTTAGCATTTTTGTAGGAAATTTTGAATAGTAGGCGACGAACAAGTTCATGTTTTAAGTAAAATATCACGGAAGCGTTGGAAACAAAAGACGATCTTAACAGAATTATCCATTTTGTCATAACTAACAGTATTGTTGTTAATCTTTTTTAAACCTAAACTAATAACAATGGTCCGTAAATTGTCAGAAAAAGAAAGAATAGAAATTTTAATTATGATTGGTTATGCAGATAGAGTTCGCACACATGAAGAAATTACTAATTTTTTTAATAACAGATATCAGGATCGGAAACCAATCCAAAGATCAACTGTGAGTAAGATAGAGCGAAAATGTTTAGAAGTAGGCTACGCGAGAAATCTGCCTGAAAGTGGACGCCCAAGACTCAAAGAAGAAACTCAGTTCAATGTTCTATTAGAAGTTTAAGAATATGTCAAACTTCCGTCGTGAAATATCTGAAAACATACAAATGGCATCCTTATAAAGAATTGAATGAAGATGATCCGGACCGCAACGAACGACTGGATACTGACATTGATTTTCTAAATAACATCGTTTTTTCTGACGAAGCTTATGGTATCAACAAGATGGAGCGCCAACCCATTCTGCAGTTATAGTTAGAAATTATCTAAACGAAGTATTTGCTAACCAGTGGATAAAATCGAGAATAAAATCGAAAATTGCAGGTTTTTTTATATATTTTTTTTGTTTTGTTTTGCACCAATTATCTCGGCAACTATTCATTTTAAGGTTAAAGATACTTATATCCCACTATTCAGAATGATATACTGTATCTAATTCCATACAAAAAATATGGGTTGCCATTTAAAAAAAGTGTGCATGACGTCATACCTCACAAACAAAACACCATCTAAAAATGAAAATTATTGGAAAAAGTGGCAATTTAAAAACAAAAGTTGACATGTTCAAGGAATTCTTGCTGAAAGTTGCCTCATTTTTTTTATCGAATTGGGTCCATACTTTACGTTGGCACTGTACATGATATTATATTTATGATTTTTCTAATTAAATATATATTTTTTAACTTTTGAGCTTTTCTGCAGAGGATTATGACACAAACGATAAACAGGCCAACAACCTCATCAAGGAGATTGGGGAAACTACAAAGGAAACAACTCATCAGTGAAAAGTCTCTCAAGAAAGCAAGTTTTTGGTGATGAGTCTCTTTTTGATAGTAAGCGGCGTCGAACTGTAAACCTTGGAGAGGATTTTTGCTGTACCCCGACGACGTCTTATGCATCGCCAATGTCAGTATTTTCTCCGGCTTCAACATATCCTGGTAAATTGTGTCATTTTATATCATTTACGACAATCATATACCTAGTAAGGATTTTTTTATTTTTGCAATAGTTACTTATAGTTATTTCTTATAGTGTTTGAGGCAACTGTATTGCAAACATTGGCAAAACTGACCCAGCACGTCGAGCAACACACAATCCGAGTCATGAAAAAAATGATTTAATTGAATTAGAACAATTAGCCCACAATAATTATTTTAGTTGTTTTTTATAATAATAATTAGTTATAGTTATATAGTTTATGATATTAGTAGTACATAGTCGATATTATAGTTTTTAGTAATTATTTTTATATTTTCTATTCACCTTTATACATAATACATAGATTTGAACTTTTGTAAAACATTTTTTTTGTTTGTTTTATAATAAATATTTGTCATGAAAATCAACACTTTTTTAATATACTTATTTCCTAAAATCACCTAAAAAATACGCATTTTATAATATCTTTAAAATACGTTTACATAACGTTTTGTTGAGACATTGAAAATGACGTTTAGTTCAGAAAATCAACACGTCTTTTCAACCTGGTGAAAACACCTGAAAGAGACGTGTTTTATCAGACGTTTGTAACGTAATTTTTACACGTCAAAAGTAACGTTGATTTCGGCGACATCGTAACGTCTATTCAACGGTTGGTAGGTACTCGTTTGTTTAATGTTTTTTTCACGTTGTTTTGTTTACGGAAAATCAGTACGTCTTAACAACATTGTAAAATCACGTAAAAAAAATGTTTTACTAGACGTTATAAACACGTCATATTTACACGTCGAAAGTAACGTTGAAGTCAGCGACATCGTAACGTCTATACAACCGTTGGTACTCGTCTTTTTTTACGTTTTTTCTCACGTGGTTGTGTTTACTGGGTCAGTGACATTAGAAGTGTTACACCCAGAAGGAATAATTTTTTGGACTAGATTTTTTGATTAGATTTGCAAAAAAATTTAATTAACATACAATTCCATAACATTAACATCATTCTGTTGTGGGTGTAACACTTCTAATGTCACTGAGTATACATGAGCAAGTATAGTGTGGAGATATAAATAGTATATTATTATACAACTTTCACAAGACGAGTGATTGTAGCACGAGTAGTTTGGGGCACGACGAGCGCAGCGAGAAGTGCTCCAAAGGCACGAGTGCTACAATTTCGGCTTGTGAAACGCGTGTAATATACTTTTTTTTCGAATTTGGCTTTATTTAATTAAAAAAAACTGAAAATTTGTGCTAAATTGATGACTTTGGGACTTTTGAATAACACGAGTGGTATTTCAGTATAATTGGTATTTCTGCTAAATGACGTTTCTATTTGGAAACTTTTGATTATGCAGACACAAGCTGTTCCTCACGTTTGATTACCATTTTTTCAATTCTTGTTTTTACCAATATTTACATCTAATCATGGAACGAAAGTCATCTACTTCTCTTTGGTTTATTTTCGTTCACATCTGTCATATGGCGCGATTAGTTGACGTTTATAACGTCCTTGTCGCGGTCACATTGTAGTACAGTTGCAAAGTTGCAGGCAAAATTAAGACAAGAAAAGTTACCAAAAACAGAATTATAATTTAGATCATTCTGATTCTGTTTTTAGTGTTATAATTTGCAAATGATAAAACCAAATTCGAAAAACTTAGTTTATTTTTTCCATTATCGAATAAAGTTTATAAAATAATAGGTTGAAATTCTTACAGCATAAATTCCAAAATAAACTCTAACTGGCAAGCATATTTTGCCATTGAAAGAAAAATCGATCCACTACCAAAGTTATTTTTATTGTCAGTGGATTCGATCAGCGCGAGCTTTGAAAGCTCGCTCGCGTCGTCAACACGTCCACAACCAATTAAACCAAAATGAGTTTTTTCATTGACCGAAATTAAAAATGTAAGAGCGTTTTCGAGGTTCTATGGCGTAATGTTTATAAATTAGCGCGAGTTCAATTTATCCGCGTGATTTAAATTCGTGATAAGGTAGACAAATGACAAGCTTTATTTTTTCACGTGTGCGTGCTTCCTAAATGCATTATCATTTATCTAATGCCCTCCCTCGTGGCAACTAGAAGTTTCACCGACAGCTGTAATCGTTGTAGCCTGTTTTATCTCCAAAAACAATAATTTGTCATCTTGGCGTAAATATTTTTCCGCCCTTCGACATGGTTTGGCAGCATTACGGGGGGTAAATAATCGTGGGCTATTATCAGACCCATTTATAGGTATCGCAGGTTTTCTTAGTGTATGTAGTGTTTCAAGTAAATCAGACCGTGTTAGTACGTATATAGATGTAATAGATATTATATGTCGGAGGAAATAATATATTGTATAACAAGTGTTGAAAATGAAAGATTTCAGACGAGTGGCTTGAGCAAACAGAATAACACGAAAAACGCATGATTTTATTTTTATTTATTTTAAACGTTTTATAATATTAAACATTTATGTACTAATTTATTGTTATATTGGAACAATTTTCTAATTTAATTCCGGGAGTTTCCATTTTTTAAATATATTTTCTGTCAATGAAAAGCTTGTGGAACGTGAGGCAAGTTTATTTTCTGCCAAGATCTTTGAATTTTCACTGGCAGGTTCAACTGAGGCAACAATTTTATTCGACATTTTTATTTTGTTTTGGATGGAATCGTCTGTGTATACTTCGGCAACAGCACTGGAACGCCAACCTCCATGACGTTTGAGGGTTAGCAAATCGCCACCTGCGTTTACCAGTGGTGTGGCCGATGCCCGGCGAAAGAAATGGCCTGTATACTGTCCAGGGTTTGGGATACTTCCTATTTTGTTTATTCCCACAACCTGCTTGTACATTTACCATTTTTATAAGTAAAAAAACAACTTTTTTTAGGATATTTGGGGAGAGAAGATTAGCATATTTTTTCAAAGTTTTAGTTTAGTGAGACTTGAGCAGCTTTTCTGATATTTCAAGGGAAGTACACTCATCTTCATCTTCGTTCATCATATTTAGCACAGTTTTCATGTTTACATTAAAAACAGAATGTCACAATAACAAAATTTTGGAATCGCCCTTGCAGCACAGCTTACGTGATTATAAAATTTTGGCGTCTGTTCCGCCAAGAATGTATGTTTGGTTGCCTAAATACACAGAATTAGCGTGTGGAACCTTTTACACGTTGTGGGAAATAAATGAATTTCAAGTGTAGTTACTTTTTATAGCAGTCGTAGAAAAAAATATTTTCGTTAATAATTTTTACTCTAAATTGTATTAAGAAGTTAGTATGCATATTCTTTTTTCTATAGCAGAAGATGTTAAACAATTTCAACAATTAATTACAAATTTTATCATAATAATTTGAAGGGTTAACAAAAGCTTTAATTGTGCAATTACAACTTGTAATTTTTTGCTGTGACAATTGTAAGTATTGGATTGATTTTAATTTCGCATACATAACAGATCACACAGCCCTTTTTAATACCACGTTCTATGGCATCGTAAAAGATTGCTCCACAAAATAAAACAAAATCTAATTGAAGCTTTGATAAACGGCTCCCCAATCTTTTCAGATTAAAGCCCATCGCTTTTCTTTCCTTTTTTGGTGAACGGACTCGCACGTTTGTGATTTTGTCGAGTAATTAATGCTCTTTGTCACCAGCGGAAGAGATCTTGCGTTGGCTGTTTTAATTTGCGTTTCCTCTTTGAGTCCCAACTGGACGGCTATCGTTTACTGCAAGCCTTCGTTATTTTCAATTTACTAATTATGCTCCGTTATAGAAATGATTGCCGCTCGTGAAGTTGAATCCCACGTGAGGGTGGCTTGTAAATAAGCCGCTTTAACAATGATACAATATTCAGGGATGAAAGCACTCAGGCCGGGTATGCGGGATAGAAATTATTAATATGTGGGATATTTGCGTAATTTTGAGAGCTTTTTCAGTACGGAGGGGATTTTAATGTTTTTATTGCGGAAAGTTGGTCATCGGTGCGGGGAATTAGATTAGTAACGCGGAATATTTCACAATCTGTTTCGTTTGTAGCGTTTCTGGGCGCAGAATGTGCAATTTATATTCCAATATATTTATGTACTTTTATATGCAATATTTAAAAATCACGTCAATGACTTCGTATATTTACTTAAACATCGTTTGGTGACAGACCGACTCGACCTACTGAACTTCAACTCTAATAGGGGATTATGCGACTACAACTTCCTTCAATAAATGTATCGGTTCCCTGGAACACTACAACTTCGTAAAAATCACGACGGCCCCTCTTTTGATACAATTATTTAATAAATAAATAATTATTGCCTTCTAAAAATATGGCTGCAATGAATAAAGGCCGCTGAGAATCTTTTTTCAAAATAACAATTACAGGGTGTGATGGAAATCCTAGCAGAAAATTTAACCACAGGTAGAACTCCTCAAAATATATATTTTTTTATATACCATTTTTCTGACCCCTTATTTCACCCTCCGCCTATGACTACATGAACTTAAACGCTTCAGAAAGTTTTTGTCGAACGAGGTAAACACCTCCTAATTTTTTTCGGGACAAAAAATCTGTCGTTGATGGTAAATTTTGGTTATCAGTTTAGTGTCGCGCCGCTATGTTATGATGGTCTGTGCTTGATTCTTAAGCAAATACTACTACATTTCCACGAAAATGTTTTTTCCTATGGTTGTACGGGATAATGTTAGTGTTAGGTAATGCAAACGGGGCCCGCCGCTTTTCCCTTTAAACAGTTTTTATTTCGATTCGTTTATCGAGTAAAGTTTTTGTGGATTCTTGACAATCAATGAACGTGGGTCCATAGGCGGGTATTGTCTTAGGGGTCAAACTATTCTTTTGTTTGCAAAAGAAAATTATAGATAATTTTGTGTTTATTTTGACGAGTTCTACTTGTGTTTAAGTTTTCTGCTAGGACTGTATATATATAAAAATTGACTTTTGACTCGGACGCAACTCTGATTAGAAGTTTTAAATTTCATACGTGAACTCCGTGAAGATACGTATAAAACTGCCTACACACTCATAATATTACTCTATTAAACCAAAATTAGTCAAAAAAATTAAAAATAACCTCCTATTGAAATATTTTTATTCCAACTACCCTTTCTAATAACACAAGTGTTTTTCTAGTTTTATCTATCTTTTTTCTGTTTCAGGTAAGTACCAGCCATACATTGCTGTTTGTCTTCAAGGTATAGGTAAAGATTTTCTAATTAATGGAAATGATAATATCCTCTGTCAACTTTTTAATTGCGTAAGAACCTTTGTTCGATTTTATTTAAAGAAACATTAATTTGGAGGAGACCCAAAGTGTCTATTACTTTTGACATAACTGCACTTCAGACAATTCGGTGCATTTATATTAATTATTAATTATTATTTCGTGTAATTTATTAACGGATTTCCAATAAGATTCAATCTCTTGCCGACCCGGCATCTTCTGTCCTACTAAATTGCGGCGGTTCTGGGCGGCGGAGGGAATTCGGGAGGTCGGCATCGGCAGCACGCTAACTAACTGGTCGTCGGGGTACAAGAACGGTCCCAATACGGTGCCGGGAAGTATTTATTTCGCAGAATTTGTCACAGCGCTATTATGTTTCTACTTTCATATTTATAACCTTTTGCTCTAAACTAATTAGGGCAGCAAATATTCTCAGATTTATGTTTTACAAGTAAAATTCCTCTCTTAAAATCCAAAATGTTTCGAAGGTGTAATAAAGACCCCATAACTGAATGGTGTTACTTACATAATTTTAATTAGCATACAGCTCTAATTGACGTCATGTTTTACTCTCTCATTGATTGGATATTATTAGCATCTAGACCACCGCTATTTGCGCTTGCTTCAAAGGTTGCTGTGATGCCATTCATTAAGTTCTGAATATCAAAGCAAGAATTTTGTGAATGAGTATTCTTTATTAAATTTTAAATACTATACCTGTGAAGGTAATATCGACATTTTTTATTTACTTATGTTATCACAATTCCAAATAAAAAAACATTTTTAATTTTTTTGTTTTCTTGTCAAATATCGTTTATTCCCAAACTACAAAGGCAACAATCTAATTGTAAAAAAAAAACTTGTATGTAATGTAGAGGTTTTGATAATTCATTGCTGCATTATTAAAAGTCGTTTATAATATTTCACTCTATTTAAATTTATTTATACGCCAGAATCCGACACACGTGTTTTTGGTGTGATGAATAAAAAATGTTCAATTTTTAAAACCTCTAGCCGTTCCTGTTTCCGCTATAAATAAATTAATAAACATCCAACGCAATTACCAAAACAATGACCGACACGTAATTATTTTGTCAAAACAGTTTTGTTTATTAGTTTCAGCCAATTCCAAATTGTTGATTTCTCTTGAGAAAACACCATCGGCTTTTTATGCCAGCGTTGCATTATTACCGACTAATTATTAGCGGTGTTTATCCGTTGGGTTTTGAATTATGGAAATCGATTCAAATTGGAAAGGTAAATGTTTTCCGACTCATACGAAATTAATGTGGACAGAAATGCTTTGTGGCCGGTGTTATTTAACGAACGCGTTTGATATGAAGGGTGGTGGCGGCCTCAAGCTGATTTTTTAATGCGGCACTCAAGACATCGCTAACGGCTGGAAAGAGGTGTTATTATGAATTCATGTTGGATTAATAACGGCAAGTACTTTCAGCCCCGATGCTATTCTCATTATTGCTAAAACTACAAAACTCTTATCCTGGTCTTTTTAGACAAACTGGGAACCTGTTCTTGAACTCGTTTACCCGTCGTCACGCTTCGTAAAACTCTTAGAACTATCTAATCTTAAGTTTCGAAGTGCATGTGGCGCGTCAACTAATTTGGATATTACACCCGGGGGAATTTGAAAAGATTCTTGTAGTTATTTGATAAAAAAAGAATCAGTACAGAAAAGTTTTTCTCATAGGAGTTTTTTTTTTGTATTATCGTTAAAATCTAATATGTGGTAATGCTATCTAATTGGAGGGTTGGGATCGGACGAGTTAAAACCATTGTGGTCATTTGAAACAGTTAAAGACTCTGGGGAAAGTAAATGGTGTTAGTTGTTGGACATAAGCGGAGCTAACGGCTTCAGTGTGAGGTATGGAATTAGTTTGTTTTTTGGTCAAATTAAGGTTTGCGTAATACGAAAAATGCATGGACTGTTTGGATGACTCAGACCAATTTTTTATCCCGGCGCATCCACCATTTCTCTATACGCGGTCATATTCGACCTACTTAGCATTTAGCAATTACCATTAAGGAAAAAGGAAAACACAGAAACGTCTAGAATGTATTTAATGTGTAAATTTTAATGAAGTTTAATTTTGTAATTATTTTTGTTAGTGATGAAAAAAAAACTACCTAATTTAAAACTTCTACTCCACTCGCACTCGGATAGATTATCTGCATAATTTGTCGTTTTAATAGTTTTACTTTACTTTAATGATGTTTTTGCACTAAAACTACATGAAACGTGGTGGGAAGTTACTTTCATCTCTCAAAAACGCAAGAATTGTTTATTTACACCTGTCAAACGCAAACTGCAAATTTTAATGCATTTTAAATTCTGATGAAAGGACGGATGTAAATATCGAACTAGACGGTTTTCTCATACAGAAATACCGTCTTCCAATTTCCTTCCCAGTAATATACTTCATAACAAGAACTTTTTCGCTGTCATTTTTAATTACCTCCGGAACTTCGAACGCAAAATTAAATTTCCACCATATTATCCCATGCTTTTGTGCCAGCCAGTTTTCCCTTTTTATTAATTATCCACGAGAACCATTTACTCGCATGGCCTGGCCAAGGCAATTAGCGTAAATATGTGAAGTTCGCGTATGCTTTTGTTGTTCTGATGCAGACTTAATTAGCCGATAAGATGCAATCTTGTCGTTGAATTGCAATGTGTAATTAACGTGCTTCCGAAGAGAAAAGCATGTTGCAGTTTTTGTGCATAAATGAGTTCCTTTTGTACCATCGTGCTTATTAGTTATCATTTTGGTTGTCTTCTGAGTAAAAAAATTATTTGTTTTCAAAGATATCTGTTTAAATTATTTCGGTGTTATGTTCACAATGTTTTGCGCCTGCCGCCGTACCACCCAAAGCTAAATCACAGTGGATGGCATCTCATAATGGGAGCCAACAGAATATGACTTACGGAGGAAGGCTTCAAGCGAGTTACAGAAGAAAGGTGTCGATAAAATAGTCGATGATAATTTTGAAAAAGCACCATTGCTTTAAAACAATAAATTAGAGTTTGTTATTAATACAGGTTCTAGTAACGAAGAAGAAGAAGAAGAAGCAGAAGATGATCAAATTAGTCAATTCGACTTTAGGTCAGATTTGGGAGTAGCACCACTTTTTGACAAAATTTAATAATACATATAATTAATAAGTATTACAATATTTTAAAATGACTTTATAATTATTGTAAACGTTGAATAGAGTTACATAGAGGGTTAGTTTAGGTAGAAGTCCAATATTTCTTTATACAGGGTGTCCCCGAAATAACTACTTTAATTTTAACCCGCAGTAGAACTCGCCGAGAGCATTTTATTTACCACTTTTGGAACCCTTCAAATTCACGAACCGCCCATGGATATTTATTTTAACTCGACCTACAGACAATCAGTTGTTTTTGTCCGAAAAAGCCAACGTCCTTATCAAGTTTCTAAATTTTTTGCACTCTCGGGTGCATCAGTTACCTGCTGTTGAGAATCAGTATCGGCGGGCGAACTCGACCGGGCTTGTTATTATATTTTACTTTCGCTTTTAGAGTTATTATCGTAAAAGATGCCTGCTTTTTCTCGTGTGCCTAATTTCCATTAACGTTGTGCATTGTGTTTTGCAAAAAAACGCCAGTACCCGAAGGTTAGCAAATCGAATTTGGAGAATTTTGACAGAGCAATAATTAACACGTACAGAAAGTCTAATTTTTACAACCGGAGGATTCCATAATACGTCGAAAATCTGCATGTTATGTATTAGGCCCCACAATTTTCAATAGCATTGGATGTTGAAGTAAACACGTTTAGTAGATCAGTTTTCAGATTTTTTGTTTATCTACGCCGAGCGGTTTAAATAAATTCATTCCAAGTGTTTTTCGAAGTTTTTTGTCGTGGGTAGTTATCACCACTCAGGGGTTCAGTGGCGTGTACCGAAATTAACGTCAAAAATTTTAACTCGGTACCTGGCGAATCTAGGGAAAAAATTTATTAAGAAAAATTATCGACACTGATGAGTTCTACTACCGGTTAAAATTAATGTAATTATTTCTGGGACACCTGGTATACAAAATTTTTCAATAGTAAGTATTTGTGATACACGTTTTCAAAAGACCGAAGTTAAACACTATTTCATATTTTTTTTATTAAATATTATCAATAAAAATATGTTGCATATATATTCTTAAGAAAATTTAGTTTGTGCCACCACAATTGCCCCTATTCATTCCTTCACTCTGCGCCACTAAATTTACCACGGCACTGGTTTCTTTTGTTCGCGCAGATTTATCAAAACGGCTCGTCAAATTTCGTCGTTTTAAACAAAGCGACAAGAACACAGCTTTTAGAGTTTACTCCTTAAGAATCGGTTGTAAAGTCCCCGGAACAACAAATGGATGGATAGTAAAATCGAGTGTTAACAAAAAGCGTTAGGTTTTTGCATTTTTGTCGTTTCTCACTCATTATCTCGGAAACTAGGCTTTAAATAAATAAAAAAAACTCTCTTGAAAAACGATAGACTCATGTCTTGCGAAGCCTGAAGCCTGGTATAATCATAAATACAAAATAGTAACGCATTGACAGGACGAGTTACCGCTTTTGTTAACCCTCTACACTGTGCGCTGTATTGCTGGTTGCCGCCGTTTTTGTTATTATCGTTGCGGTTCTCTCTTCCGTATATTAATCCACTCATCAACCCCTTTCTTTTATTTATATCTATTGATATTGATACCGATATTTATAGAGAATGATTATAAATGATTTTCCATCAAGTGTTTTTTTTTTATGCCGTTTTCAACGCCTCTACTGTCTGGATTCAAATCACCGAACCACCTTGGCCCCCTTTACTCTACCAAACAACGGGACACTTGAGGTATACGCCGCTCATGAAATCGGCAAGTTGAAGTCGGATAACGGATGAAAAGGAATTCGAAACTTGAAGGATGGCAGGGAAAACGAAGAAAAGCCGTCCTTAGGAGCTGATGGTGGTGCCACCTAAATTGATTGGGAAAAAGTTAAAATCTGCACAGTATATAAAGTCTAACCTTACCCTCTTCCGGCCAAATTTACCGATTACAATTTACTACAAATTGCGATTTCGGCCGCCTCCTAAATACGTATTAATGCGTTTTGTTTCTAAACCATCTACTAGTTAGAAACCTAAAATTCAGACGACGATATCAGTACCGTGTCACACTCCGCAGGTTCGAAATCGGAAAGACGGAATCGGATCGTCGTAATCAGAACGAAACCTTTTGCTTGTTTTTATACGTATCACCTGAGGACCTTTTTCTCGTATATGCGGTGGCGCGCAGATTTTAAAAACTACTTATCGAAAGTTAAGATTCAAAAATTAATTCTGTTGTGTGACGCTTGTTTACTGCGGCTGTTGTTTCGAGCGCCAGCTTTTTTTACGTGGTATGCTCCACGGGACCACGAGTGAGAGTACGGAACTCCAGGGGTCAACTAGTTTGGCGGGAGGGAAAAATAAAGTCGATTCCGTGTTACAGTTTAATGTTCCCCTTATTTACAACTATATAATCGGTGACGGAACTTGAGATTCACCCTGTATGCCACTGTCGAGTTACACCCCCGTATTCAGAGCACGTGTCGGTCTATAAGTGGTCGATGACAAAAGTTGCGGATCACTCTGTGTACCCTCCCCCTGTATACGGTGGTTCGGTTAGTTTTGTTGATGTTGATGTACCTACCCCCTGTATACGATGGTGCGGTTAGTGTAAGTTTCGGAACCCGAACGGTCGATGACAAAAGTTATCATGCCCGCTGTAGACAGTGATGCAATGATTGTAACCCGTGCGGTTACGGAAGACCCTGTAGTATACGGTTATTGGCGTTCCTTAGCGTTCCCGGGATTCGTCTAGCTGACTCGCGGGGCGAGACAGTGAAGTCGGGTTTGATCTGGACTAGCCAACAGAAAAACAAGACGGTCGGGTTGAACCGGAAGCTTAGACAGCGTTGGACCGTGAGATCCCCCCGCGTGAACCCAACCTTCCGGAGACCAGTAAAAACCGGGACAAGGTGTTATGTAGGGTAGTTACCGGAGAGGAGTAGGAGGGAGGTGAGAAGGATGGTTGGAGTCCCTCACCTTAGTCTGCTTCTTCCTCCTGGGCGGCTTCCTTTTGGCAGGTCTTTTTTGGAGAGGGCACGACACTTCACTGTTGTTCTTAGGGAGCGCAGCCTCTTTTACAGACCTACTGGCGGGTGATAATGACGTAGGCTGATGCGCACGACTTGTCGCAATGCGGAGGAGTAAGGGTCTTATCATTGCGTTATCTTTCCTCCGGAGTGAAATCGGTTCCGGGCATCGTATGGGATCCGGAATGGCGGCGTCTGGAACGCGCTTCTTTGCTGGTTAAGATGATGTAAAAATCATTCCGGTTCGAGAACCCGAAGTATTTAATTTCGGCGGTTTCCGGTTCGACAAAACGGTGTGGTCGGGCGTGACAAGGTCGGGGGTTGGGGGTGGTCGTGGCGACGCCAGAGTAGGCTCGTTTGGAGCGCGCTAATTTTCCGTTGGCGGTAATGAAATAATTATCCGGCTGTGACACTACAAACTATTTTTTCCGGCGAGTTATATTTTTAATTTTCAGGTGCACGGTCTTGCTTAAATAGAGAATTCGCGGTGAGAATGTCGCTTCGCTGATGGTTCTTAACTCGGATTTTTCGGTAACTTCGTTACAGTTGTAATTTGAATTGTTTCTATTCTTGCGCAGGGGACATATTGTCGATCACAATTTTATTTCTTCTTTTTTTGCTGGGGTAGATAAAGCCAGAGTCTACGGGTAAGCATTTTTATTCCACTTGGAGGCCATTGTTTATTATGTTGCCAATTTCACAGATTGGGTGAAGTGGGAGGTCACTAACTCGTTCCCCCAACAAACGTCAACAGATTTTTATCGAAAAATTTTCAAACTTACTATCAAACTTTACGGCTTATTTTACTACTTTCCTAAATCGTAAATTAGAGGCAGTGCGTTTTCTCAGTAAAATTTGACATTAATTTAGCTTACTAAATGCATTTATTTCCATCTAGAATCCTTTGTACCTACATCCAAGAGTCACCTCTGAGAAATTTGAATTTGAGTCTTAGAATCAGTCTAATATTTTCAGTTTTCGAGTTGTAAATAAAATTTCTACATTTTTTTCTTTTTTATGAAGATATGGTTCAGTTGTTTATAATGGCTAAATTACCTAAAGTGCAGTTATGACAAAAATAATGCAGTCCCTTAGAAAGTAAAAATTATCAAGACGTAACCCTAGTAGAAAAAAATATTTTAAATATATTTCAAAAAATATAATGGATAAATATTTTTAGTGAGAGGTTTTTGAATATATTTTTTATATTTTATTCAAATGTAGATAATATATAAATTTGAGATATTTACTGAATATTAATAATATAATTATGTTGGTTCTATAATTTTAAAAATATATTTGATAACTATTTTTAATGAGAGATTTTTGAATATGTTGGTTATATTTTATTCAAATGTAGAAAAAATATACATCTTACTAATATTATAAATGCGAAAGTTTGGATGGATGGATGGATAGATGGATGGATGTTTGTTGCTCAATCACGCCAGAACGGCTGAACGGATCTGGATGAAATTTGGCACAGAGATAGAGTATAGTCTGAAATAGCACATAGGCTACTTTTTATCCCGGAGAAATGTACGGTTCCCATGGGATAGATGTGTTTTTGTTTTTCACAGAGCAAGGGATCGACATGATTTATTGCAAAGTGAATCATAAATGAATGCGGATAAATGAGAGTAGTAGGTATTACGGCGCCGGCGGGTCAGATGGTAGTTACGTCCCCCTGTCCAAAGCGGGGCCCGATGGTAGCTACGCCCCCGGTCCCAAGGGGTCCCCGATGGTAGCAACGCTTCCCCGCCCCAAGGAACCTGCGATGGTAGCTACGTCCCCATGCCCAAAGGGGGCTTCCAAGGGGAAACGCGATGGTTGCTACGCCCCCCTATCACAAAGTCACCCCCATGGTAGCTACGCCCCCCTATGCCAAGGAGGCTTCCAAGAAGAACCCCGATGGTAGCTACGCCCCCCTGCCCCAAGAGGCCCCCCTTGAATTATATTTGTTTTTACTTTTGTGTTGTTTTGCAATCTGTCCAACAAATCTGCGGAGTCAGCTATCTAATAATTACCCAAATCTAAATGCTGATATTGTCTAAGATTTACAGTAATTATCGGTGGTCTAACCCGGACGACGCCGGGCATTCTGCTAGTGTTTTTTAATTTTTATTGAAGAACAATGCAGTTATGTTTTTTTAAATGGTTATAAACACAGCGTTACAAAAAAAAATTATAAAGGCTTTGCTGTTGACCAAAAATTATAATATTTTGTAATTAGATAAAAAAATCGTGTGTGGCCCATACTTTTTGATTTCAATGTTGTACTTAAGAGAAAAAAATTAAACTTTTGATATCCTCCCATCGCCAAAACTTTTTTTTGTTTTTTCAAATAGAACAGCCTGTATATTTTTGCACTATTATGTTATTGTTATTCACCTCTTTCTTCTTTATTAAGCATTGCCTATACTTAAACCTACAGAATTTGAAGTTATTAAATTTTTTCTTAAAATTAATTGTAAAATTAGGTATTATCATTTACCCATTGATAGTGTGCTGTGAAATCGAAAATCTTAACATAAAAGACAAAGAAGAATATTATATTAATTGAAACAACTGGTGGCCATCTACGTACAATTTGGCGTGCCTACGTAAAATTTGGCTATAGTGAGATGGCGCCCCATCATGTTGGAACCACATATTTGCTCGGACGTCTAGTGGCACATCCTCTAAGAGTCCTCTTAATTGATTACTAATAAAATTTAAATAGACCTCCCCGTTCACATTCCCTTCAAAAAACACGTAATTTTTTTCCCGCAAGAAACAGTGTGGAATTGCGAGAAAGCGGTTAAATTATTTGCCGCCGCCAATTTGAAAAGCCTTGAAATGACTTGAAAGGACTTTGAAGCGACTTGAAATGTCTTGAAGAGTCTTGAAGCAACTTCAAATATTTTGAAGGGACTGGAAGCTACTTGAAAAGATTTAAAATGTCCTGAAGCAATTTGAGGAAACTTGAAACGAAATGAAGGAACTGGTAATATTTTGAAACTACTTGAAAGACTTGAAACGACATGAAATATTTCGAAGGGACTTGAGGCAATTTGAAATGTTTGAAGAAATACTTGAGGAGTCTTGTAGCGATCTGGAAAGATTTCGAATAATATCTTGCAGGGACTGGTAGCCACTTGAAAATACCTGAAGCCAGTTGAAAGGATTTGAAATGTCTTGAAACGACTTAAAAGACTTGAAACGAATTGAAAAGACTTACAATATTTTGAAAGGCCTTGAAGCGACTTGAGATGTTTTGAAGGGACTTGAGGTGACTTGAAATGTTTTGGAGGGAATTGAAGCGACCTAAAAGGTCTGAAGAGTCTTGAAGCGAGCTGGGAAGACTTCAAATATTTTGAAGGGACGGGAAGCTAGTTTGAAATAGTTTCTTTTTAACAAGTGATGGTTGAATTTAGACTTTCGGTTTCGGATTCTTCTCCTATTTAGTGTCGCCAGGCAGGTAATGGTTTATGAGCCTTTGGGTTTTCCTAACTGGCCGACAACCGTTTTCCCGAAGTTTAGTTTGTCTGAATCATATATGTACGTGCAAGAGAAACGAAGCACGCACCAGGAAACCGCGGACATGGGCGAAATAAGGACTGGTAGAGCCACAAACAAATTTACCATTAATGTAGTAGAAATTAAAAAAATTATCGTGCCAATTAATAATAATTTTGAACTTTTAACTTTTCGGTTCAGTTCAGTTTCATTTCAATGAGCTCCTTGCACGTATACGTATATGTCCGGGTTTCTTTACTAATTTATTATTAATCATGACATCTTAAAAAATGGTGGTCGCTGTTTAAAAAGTAAAAGAGATAATATAGTGTAAACGCTATGTCGGTAAATTGAAGGGACGGGTATTTTTTTTAAGTTATGAAGAGTTTTCGTTTTACAGAGAGCAAAAGAAAACAATATAAACCAAACATACCTTAGCAATTTCTACGTTTTAAAAAGTTTTTCGTTATATAGGAGTCCGCTATATAGAGTTTACACTGTACTTAAAATTATGTACTGGGGAAATTATTTTTTTCGTTTTTACCATTTACATCACCAAATTTAAAAGAAAAAGTTTTTTTTTGTTATTTCAAATAAATAAATTAAGTAAATGTCTCCAATAAAATATAAGTAATGCTATATAACATATAACATACATATTACTAAAATATATACTTCAAATATTTTCCACAACATATTTCATTCACATTCTTTTAATACAATAACTAATATTAAAAAAAGATTAAATATTTTCTAAATATTTATAATATATGAAATAAATAAACTTGGCTACTGGGTAATCTTTTTAATATAGCAATGTAGCCACACGCATCAAGAAATTTTATAAACTGTGGTCCTGTACACACTGCAAAATCGGCGCGATAGTTTTTGGAACTTTCTAGAAAGATTTTACTTGCAATGCAGTGCTTTTATTTAAAAATCCCTTTCAACAATTGAAGCTCCCCATTCGCTGCAAAACTTTATCCTAACCTCTTAAATATTTTACGTTATCGACGCTCCTACAGAAGACGCTCGTCGCATTCGAGCATTCGGTTTCTGCCCGTAGAACCGTAATGTAATCCACGCGAATTAAGGGAGCTGCATTGCGGTGAGAAACTTTCACTTCCTATTTGTGCATATTTTCCACTCCAGATGGGGTTCTGCAGTAAAATGGAAAGAGATTTTCCCAAGAACGTGTACCCGTTCCTTACAAAATGGGAAAATTGTCTAAGGGAATTATGGTGCTGCGGAAACTATCAAATTACTTTAAATAAAAGGAAATGCAGGTCGAGATTTTAAGGTGTTGAGAGTTTGGCACAATTTCATTAAGCGCATAGGGAATAAAATGTGCGGTGCTTTTTCCGTTTTAGTGAAAAACAATTTTGCATACTGGTTTGCAGTTTGGATAATTCGCTGCAATAACGTTTTGTAAATCTACCATGCCCAAGGACTGTCGTTTTTTTTTAATCCACCACTAGTATAGTTAATTAGTATTCCATGTTAATTCAGTATATAAACTGGGTTCAAAAAGTTTGGGATATCGTTATATCCAGCAAAAAAAGGATATCAAAATAAAATGAGATTTTATTCCATGAAGCTAGCAATAAATTAATGCTATTAATTTGCTCTTCCGCCTGCGGGACACGATCGTTGCGATTGCGACCGCGATCTTGACGTCGTTGATGTTGTGCGAACATTAGGGATACGTCGATTCGGGTATCTTTGCATCACCCTGTATAAAATAGCTGAAATAAAAACTGAACGATCATGAATTTTTGTGTGCGACGTCATAGTCGTGAATAAACCATACAAAATAATAAATAATAATTTTCCCCACCGGACGTGGCCCCCGCCGATTATTCACCCCACCTGCTGGTCCATTTGTCGCCTTGTCCCAATTCGTGTCGACGGAGGTTCTCCGTGTGCATTTTCGCGCTTCGTTTGTTCTAAAAACACGTAGTTTTTCGTTCGGAAGAAAATCCATTCGTCGGGAAAATTCGATTCTGGTCCTCTGTCGCCCATATGCGTCGGTATGAATGCAATTTGCTAGTGTTAGAGGTGGGAGAGAAGTTATGATAGCGGCAATATTGGAGGAAAATATATGAAAAATGCCCGGATATCGGAAATATTGTCTGAACGAACGTATAATGGAAGCGGGCGTCTGGAGACCCGGAACTGCCGATTGAGAAATGTTACCCACTCGCTTATGGGTCAATGGGAAGCGATGAATACATCTGAATTCATAAGTTAACGGTCAGGAAGGCCGGTCGCTGAAAATCCACCCGATGGCCGTACGTTCAGAAAATAAAGGAAACACGAAATAACCTTTCACTCCGTCTAACCGCCGGTATTGAATTGAAATTTATGGTAATTCGCGCTTCTAAATACATGAGGCTCGATTCCCTTGTCAAGGTGTAAGTAAAAACAGTTATCGGTTTGCCTTAAATTGACTTCGACTCTTGCTGTTTTGTGCTGTATTTTTTACCAGTCAATTATGTAAAGACAATATTATCTTCCTGTATAAGTGTAAACTCAGCATAACTAGGTCCGAAGAGCCATTTCTCGGGAACATATAGATTACAAAGTCAATTGTTAACAGACGTGTGATGTCATCCTGTGCAGACCGTGGAGCGGTTTAGATCTTATTACATCTCTTCAGAACGTTATATTGGAAAGTGTAATATCTTTCTCTTATCGTCAACTTGGGATCAATGAATATTTTGCGCCCGTTTGTGTGTTTTATTAGTTCTGGAGCCTGAAAAGTAAGAATTGCCTTCAGAAGGCTGATTATTACCGAACTAACATAAATTGAAAAAAAAAAAAAAAAACAGGAAATAATGGGGTAGTATACTATGTATGAAAATTGGTAAATAACTTGTTTTAGTTACCATAAACTCGCTGTAAAATCTTTCTTCTCCTAGTATTTATAAATCTTTATTTGCCCTACGGGCTTTCTGATTCCTATACATATACAAGTAAACTTAACAATTATAATAATAAAAAAAACTAAATAAACTTCTCTATTTCTTCTCCCCCCCCCTTTCCTCTTCTTCCTTCTCCCTCCTCTTCCATACCTCTTTCATCCATTTAATTTGCCTTCCATCTTCATTCAGTATTTCCTCTCTTTCTTTCCTCTCTCTTTGTTTTATCTCACTACACTCGTTCCACATATGCTCAATCGTCTTTCTTCCCTCATAGCACATTCTACACATACTTCCTCCATCTTCTGCCCAATACCTATTTTCCCTCTCTTCATTTCCGCACCTAAACCTCGCCATCATCTTTCTTTTTTTCTCGCTCTCCCTCCCCAAATACTTTGGTATTTCCTCAATCATGCATCTTCCGTACTTTCCGTTGTATCTGGATTCTCTAATTCTTTCTCTCCTCTCTTGTCTATCCGTATCCTTATCTCTTTCACTTAGTTCTACATTCATCCACACGCCTCTTTCTCTCAGTCTCCCTATTTCTTTGCTTGCATACCCATTCCTCTTGTAGTAATTCTCAGTATCATACTCCTCTGAATCCTTCTTTTTTTCTCTCCAGCACTCCTTTAGTATCCTACATTTTTTCCTCCCTTCCATCCTGTCTTTGAATTTGACCGCTCTTTTTCCCGCTTTCACTCTCAACCTATTCCTCTTGCATTCTTCTCTTACTATGTACCCTGGCGTTTCTCTTTCCACCCCTAGCACCCACCTCAGATATTTCTCTTGCACCCTCTCTATCTCCTCTTGTTCTTTCCATCCCCAGATCTCTGCTCCGTTCAACAACACGCTTTTAATAAGACTTTTAAACATCATCATTCTCATCTTAAAATCGCCTTCTCTCTCCTATTCCCCATGCAGATCCTATCACCTTGTTCGCTTTTCTTGCCAGTTCTTTAATATGTGCCTTATCTGTGGCTCTTTCATTGAACACATACCCCAAATATTTGAATTCTTTTACTTGTTCTATTACTTCTCCCTCCCACCTCCAATCACTCTCTTCGTTCTTCCTTTTTCTCTTATTGAACACCAGCATTTTTGTTTTCTATAGATTCACTTCTAGTCTTTTCTTCTTCACATATTTTCCTAAACTCTTTCTCATTTCCTTCATTTCTCTTTCACTCTTTGCCACCATTACCACATCATCCGCAAACGCCAGGCTCCACACTTTTTTTCTACCTACCACACACCCCCCCGCTTGTGCTCTTTCTAACATTCCGTCCATATCTGCCACATACATCGTGAACAACAAGAGGCTGAGCGGACAACCTTGCCTCACTCCCTTTGTTGTCACAAACCATTCACTTTCCCTCTCCCCTACCTTCACTTTACTTTTTGTCTTCTCAAATATCTCCTCCACCTTTCTTACCAGCCATTCATTTACCCCTTTCTCCCTCAGGCACTCAAACATCCTCTCTCTGTCCACCTTGTCAAAAGCCGCCTTGAAGTCTACGAATAATGCATACACCCTCCCCCCTTTCTTTTTTAACTCACTCTTCGTCAAATGGTCCAGGATGTATGCATTATCCATAGTTCCCCTCCCTTTTCTAAATCCTGCTTGGCTGTCTGGTAATGCTCCCTTTTCCTCTATGTCTCTACTCATCCTTTCATTCAGAATTGATGCATACAACTTGTACCCTGTGTTTAGGAGACTTATCCCTCGGTAATTTTCTACTTTATTTTTTTCCCCTTTTTGTAAATGGGGTACATTACCCCCTCTCTCCACCCTACCGGGAATCCTTCTCCTCTCCACACCCCATTCATTACCTCCACCAGCCTCTCTAGCACTCTTCTCGTCCCATACATCCACGACTCATTCTGTATTCTATCCCTCCCTGGTGCCTTCCCTTTCCTCAGTTTCTTCACATGCCTCTCCACCTCTTACATTGTAATTTCTTCTCGTTCAGGTTCTACTCGCTTTCCCTTCGTCTCTATTTCCGTTTTCTTTTTTTCCTTTTCTCCCTCCAGCAGCCTCATGAAGTACTAACCCCACTCATTCACCGTTATCTCCTCGCTCCCATTTTCTTTTTTCTTTCTCTCTCTGTTAATATAGTTCCATACCTCCTTCTCTGTTCTTATTGCTTTTATCTCTTCCTCCTCTCTCTCCTTCTTCTGCCTCTTCTTCTCCCTGCATGTCTCTCTGTATCTTTTTTTCGCTTCTAAAAAGCCACTTCTGTTCCCTTTAGTCTTTCTCCACTTTCTTAGTTCTTTTATTGCTTCCTTTTTACGTTGCTCACATTCTTTGTCCCACCATTTATTCTTTCTTTTTGTTCCTCCACCTCTTACTGTTATTTCTTTTTTTGTCGCTGCTTTTTCCAATATTTCTACCAATTCTTTCTCCATTTTCCCTACTTCTTGTTCTTTAAATCTTGCTTTTTCCAGTCTTCTCTTATACTCTTCCACCGCTTGCTCGTCCCATACTTTAATTATCCCCTTCCGCATTTCCCCTATTTTTTCTTCTCCCCCTCTCTTCTCTCTCCCCCTTCCTATACTTATCTCTATAGGCAGATGGTCTGACTCTACTCTTTCCCCTATTCTGAATTCTTCGACTTCTTCCCATGCTTCTTCGTTTACTATTCCGTAGTCTATCACCGTCTCTCCTCTATCGCCTATGTAGGTTCATTCTCCTTTTTCGTCCCCTTGTTTATTTCCATTCAGCACTTCCCATCCTTTCTCTTCTATCCATTCCATCAACTTTTTCCTTTCCGCGGTTTCTTTCTTGTCTTTGGATTTTCTTTTCCCTCTCCTCTCTCTTCTTCCCAATCCCTGGCTCCTCTTTCCCCAATTCTCCCGTTAAAATCCCCTCCCAGAAGTAGACATTCTTCCCTGTTGTCTTTTAATGTTTCTTCTATCTTGCTTATTGTTTCTTTCATCTCTTTGCTGTACACTGTCACTATTTTTCACCATTTACTGTCTATTTTAACGTTTCTCACCATGTGACCTTCCTCTTCTCCCTTCTTTTTAGTATTCTCTTTTATTTCTTTTTTTACCCCTGTTATTATTCCCTCTGCTGCTCTTCCTTTTTTCTTTCCCCTTCTCGCCCCTTGCCATTCCCACTTGAACTCCTTTGGTAAGAGTTTTTCTATTTTTTCCCAGCTTTCTGACCATGTTTCTGTTAATCCAACGATATCGAACTCCTTCACATAGTCCCAAAGATCTTTTTCTTTTTTTCCCTAGTCCCGCTACATTCCAAAGTAGTACCTTCACCCCTGTTTTTCTCGTTACCTTCTTTGATTTCCCCCTTCCTTCCTTCCTTAGTTTCCCTCCTACTTCCTACTTTGTTTCTTTTCTCCCGTTTCATTGTCCCTTTTACTTTGCCGTTGTCCCCCTTTGTCCCTCCTCCCCTTCTTCTTCTTATTGGAAAACCTCTAGTCTCTCTCTCTTTTCATTCCATCCCCATTGCTCCCCGTCCACTGTTAATTTCCTGTATCCCACTCTCTTACTTCTTCCCTTTTTTCCTTCGCCATACTTCTTCTGTAAATCTCTTTCTTTCTATGTGAGGTCGTTGTCTATGTATATCCCCCTTGTTTCCCTCTTCTCCCTCAATTTTCCTTTTTGCTTCATCATTCTTTCCTTCTCACCCCATCCCTCCATCTCCACCAATACTTGATCCTTGTTAATCCTGTAACAATCTTTTACTTTACTGTCCTCTACATTATCCTTCAAAAACTTCTCTACATCCTCTTTTTTTACATGACTTTTTCTTTCCCCGTCCCATCCTGTTATCACAATGTTGTTCTTCCTCTTTCTTCTTTTTTCGATTTCCATTCTTTCTTTCAGCTATTCCACTCTCTCCTTCCACCAGTCTCTCTCTCCTTCTCTTTAAATTGTTCTTTCTGCCTCTCTATCTCTCTCTTGAGTTCCTTGTTTTCTCGTCTTATTTCTTTCATCTGCTCCTTCAACTCTTGCAACAGCTCCAATATTTTTTTCTCCATCTCTGTGTCCGTTTCCTTCTCTTTCTCTGATGTCTTCTGTGTTTTCTTTACTCCAGGAAACCTCGCCGTCTTTTTACTTTTTTAAAAAAATTTCTTTTCCTCCTTTTCTTGTTTTTCTGTTCTACCCTTCCCTTTTCTCTTTCTTTTCCTTTCTTCCAGGTAAGAGTCCAGGCTTCCCTGACTGAGCGAGCGGTTTCTATCGTCTTTGTTCATCCGCTTTCTGTGGCGCCTCCTAGATGTCGTTATCTTCCGGCTTTGCCGATTTATTCTTTTTCTTGACTCCTCTTCCCTGCCCAATTCTTTCTTCCTAACTTTCTCTAATACCTCTTCTCGCTTTTCTCAATATCTTCTCTAATTTTTTCTTTATATCACCTTCTATTTCTCTATTTTTCGCTACTTAACCTCTCTACCACATGTTTACCTTTAGCTCGGTAATACAGGAATCTTTCTTCTTCTTCTCCTAGTAATATCATATACTATTACGACTCATCAGTGGCCTTTTCTTTCAGTTTCTAATTTACTGATACGGTTACGTCTCGTCGTCGTAATCACACTTTAGCTTCCTAACCTCAACAATTGACATTGACGTTTCGTTTCCTCGGCCACGGTCAACGATGTCCTACCAGTAGATACGGTGAAAGGACTACAATGCATAGTGATATCTGATCTCAATCCAAAAGTGACGTCAGACAGAAAATTTGAAATAGTGGCAAGACACTCTTTTGAGTCTCTATGGATTTGAATCTCATTAAATAATGTAAAAAACAGTTCGAAGAAGTAGAAGAAACAGTCCCAGCTGGCCTTTGAATATGTTGGGTTTTTAAATCCCTCAGCACCTCCACCATTTTTTATGATACTTTGAAAGAGCGGAAAGACGCTCCTAGGGGTCTCTACAGAGTTGAATCTCATTATATAAGGTCAAAAGCGGTTCGAACAAGGTGAAGAAAAGTCCCAAGAGACTTTTGGAATTTTAAAGTCCCTCAGCGCTTCCACCATTTTTTATGATATTTTGGAATAACAGAAAAACACTGTTATGAGTGTCTATGGATTTGAATCTCATTAAATAATGCCAAAAACAGTTCGGATAAGGAGAATAAAAATCCTGGGATTTGAAAATCCATCAGCGCCTCCACCATTTGTTTTTGATATTTTGGAATAGCAGAATAACACTATTATGAGTCTCTATGGAGTTGAATCTCATTAAATAATGTAAAAAACAGTGCGAAGAAGTAGAAGAAACAGTCCCACCTGACCTTTGACTCTGTTGGGATTTTAAAATTCCTCAGCGCTTCCATCATATTTGATGATACCTTGAAAGAGCAGAAAGACGCTCCTAGGAGTCTCTATAGTGTTGACTGTCATTAAATAATGTCAAAAACGGTTCGAATACGGTGGAGAAACAGTCCCAGCTGGCGGTTGAATGTTTTGGAATTCCTCCAGCGCCTCCACCATTTTGAAGATATTTTGAAATTGTTGCAAGACACTCTTAAGGTCTCTATGGAGTTGAATAACATAAATATTGTCAACAACGTCTCAAATAACTGAAAGGAACAGTCCCAGCTGACTTTTGAATCCGTCCGGAGTTAAAATCGCTCAGCGCATCCACCATTTTTCATGATTTTTTGTAATACCAGAACAACACTCTTATGAGCCTCTATGGATTTAAATCTCATTAAATAATGTCAAAAAATATTCGAATAAATAGAAGAAACATTCCCAGCTAGTCTTGGATTCTGTTTTTAAGATTCTGTTTTTAAAATCCTTCAGCGCCTCCACCATTTTCATAATATTTTTAAATAGCGTAAATACACTCTTAGGAGTCTCTATAGAGTTGACTGTCAATTAATAATGTCAAAAACTATTCGAAAAAGTGGAAAACAATCCCAGCTAGACTTTGAGTATTTTGGGATTTTAAAATCCCTCAGCGCTTCCACCATTTTCATATTCATATTCATTTTGAAATAGCGGAAAGACACTTTTAGGAGTCTCTATAAAGTTGACTGTCATTAGATAATATCAAAAACGGTTCGAATAAGGGAAACTTTTAAATTTGTTGGAATTTTAAAAATGACTGCGCCTCCACCATTTTTAATGATATTTTGAAATAACGGATAGCCACTCTTAGGAGTCCCTACAAAGTTCAATCTCCTTAAATAATGCCAAAACGATTCGAATAAGGAGAAGAACAGTCTCAGGAGACTTTTGATTCTGTTGGAAATTTAAAATCGCTCAGTGCCTCCACCATTTTTCATGATATTTTGAAATAGCAGAAAAAGATCCTTATGAATTTCTATGGAGTTGAGACATGGAGGATCCACAATAGACCTAAATGATCCCGGTGGAGACAAGCCCAGAAGGCCGCCTCCTAAATCAAAATCTAAGCCGTACAAACTTCCTTCTCTTTATAGATTTAATGAAACTGTATTATTGTATTGTTATTTTCTCCTTGTCGCAGCTTTCCATACCTCCAGCAGGCTGTGGACGTCAAAATTCCCAATCTAACTACATTTAAATTTTCTTTTCCACAAGCAACATGATTTTTAATTATTGTAATCTGTTGTTGCATTTCTTTAATAGTTGGATAGTGTTAATAATCCTTCATTAATACATTCCTCATTTCCTTCAGTCTGTTGGAGGCGATTATTAGCGCCACTTCGGGTCTGGCTTTTTCTCTGTAATAATCATTTAATGTTTCTGTAATTCCTTTAATTTCTATGTTGTGTTTATTCATCTCTTCCACTCCTCGTTCCTCGTTTTTCATACTAGTTTTTACCCTCCTATTTCTTTTTCTATTCTCTTTTGTTGTTTTCTCCTTTCATCATTTTTTTCTTTTTCTCCCTTGTGTTGTTTAGTTCCATTTTGCAGACTGACACTCGATCCCAAGCTATAGATCCATTTTGAGATCCGTCTTTATTTCTAGCCCTGAAATAAATTACAATGTCGTTCTTTATTCGGCCTATCTCAAAACTATACACTTTTGTCCTCACATGACTCCTTTATTTTTTTGATATTTTTTTGATATTGTTGTCTTTCTTCCACTGTGGGCATCCCCGTGGCTCTTACATTATTTCTTTATTTCAGAATCTTCGAATGTTAGTTTTTTAAATATACTAGAAATTTTTAAAACTTTTTCTCGATATTCACACTTTCTTTGAGAGAAATGATTTACCGATATACAGGGTGTTTTTTATTAAGTATCCGATATTTCAAAGGGCGATTCCTCCAGTGTTTTTAAGAAAAAAAATTCACATAAGCATGGCAAGGCTTTTTTCTATTTCATCTATTCATTCATCTAGCCTCATATGCATTTCCATTAGCAAGTCCGTATGATAAAGGTATGTCAAGATACTCAGCAATGGTAAAGTTACCATTTCTTTGACAAATACTTAAATGTAAGTCGTTATTATTTTTGGCACTACACAAAAAGAACACCGCAGAATAAACTTACTAGCCTGATGATGCTTGACCACGGCCAACTGTATCTATCTCCGCTCTGCTCCGATACGGCCATTCCGCGTGATGTGGGAAACTGTTCCGATCTAGTCGCCGATGAAACTTCGTCGTGTCAAAAAATCAAAGGAAGTAAATCCAGCTTCATCATATGGAAAAAAAATGTTTTATTGTGACAAGGGCGATGCCGCTCCTCGCATTAGTGTGAGGACATGGAAACCGGTGCAAATTCAAGGATCATGTAAAAACAACCAAACCAAAGAACAAGCTGTGGCAGGGCGACAATTAATTGCTGACAGTATTTACATTCTTAAACCTATCATGCATCTAGCATCTCTTGGGTGTTTTGGAGAGAGATCATGGAAGCCATGGAGGTTGTCTCCAATTTTGAACTCGACAAGTCGGACTGCTTGTGTATTCATCAAATCAATCATCAAAGTGAAGTAGAAAGAACACTTGTTTGTCACAATTTTATTTTTTACCGAATGACAGGATATTGGATAACATATTAACATAACCACAAAATACAAATCTGACAGCTGGCGGTTGGCCATCAGTATTTAATTCACATATTTGTCACCTGGAGGCTCCACTTCACGAATTATTTTTTTCAAGGTCGGAATTTTTTTTCGAATGGGAAAATCGGTGAGCGGAATGGCCGTATCGGAGCAGAGCGGAGATAGATACAGTTGGCCGTGGCTTGACCTGTAGGTAGCGCCCTCTAAAATTAGGAGGGTTCTCTACCGGGATGTACATTTCTGCTGGTCGAAGTAACTTTTTCCACAATATATGTTTTTTTAATTTACAAATTTCAAAAAATCGTTCTGTAGCTGCAAAGATCTATATTTTATCAACACGCCCACAAAATTTCAAGGAAAAATCTTTAAAAATAAAAAGTTACATTCAACGCCGTATATTCCTGTACATTGCTGCCGGGCGTTGAAAGTAACTTTTGAAATTTGTAAATAAAAAAAAATTGTGGGAAAACGTACTTCGACCGTTGAATATTTGTATTTCTCTTCTTAAAAAAAACAAGTACCAATTTTGGTCCAAATATCGACATTGATTAAAAAATTATTTAGAAAGAACAAAAATAAAAATATTTTTTATTATATGTATTACACTGATTTAACTGAAATATCTGACCTATACAGGGTCCTCATAAATGATTCATGCATTTAAAAAAAAATACATGTACATAATTAGATCGGCAATTTTGACATTCAAAGCTACTGGAAGATAATTTTTGAAGATCCTGCATTTGTTACTATCAATGACAATGAAATCGAATAAAAGCTACCGTGCGATCATTTAAATTATAAATTAGAGTAGGTCGGCCCAGCCTGCAAATCGACTGACAGCTTAGCCTGACAGTAAAATTTGCGGTTATCGTAAACATTGTGACTTTTATGTTTCTCATGAAAATAAAAGACCCACAAATAGTGTAGGATAATTGAGAATTACATTCACCATTCTGTTGCTGTTTTTTAGAAAAGTCACTTTGACATTCGAATTTTAAATGAAATTGTCAAAAGTTAGTAGTGCCAACCTAATTTAAATTTCACAGCCTACTTTAATTTATAATTTAAATGATCGCACGGTTTTCGTATTATTATGTAATATAATAGCATAATATTTTTGGGGAACGTTTGGTATTTGTGCAAACTTTATGACTCTATTTTGGTGTATTTAAGTAAAAACCGTCTGCCGACATATTTTTTTTAATAAATTATATTTCAAATAATATATTTTTAAAATCTGAGTCTCCATATTAACCTTCCAGAACACGCGTCAGATTTTAGGACACGAATACTCAACGCGCACTTTTGTTTATTGCATAGATGTTTCAATGTATTATTTTTAGTGCAACCTCTATCATTTTACAAGGTTGCGGAATGAATTTCGTGACATTTCCATATGGGCATTTAGGGCTTTTGTCCCCATGAATTTAACACCAAAATACTTTTTGCCCTTTCATCAGTAAATTTTGGAATTAATTAATGACGATTTAAATCAAGTAGGTAGTTTCAGTAAAAATGACAGATCGTGAGAGTAAATTTTCTGTGAAGTGTCTGTTGTTATGTTTTTGTGATTTATGGGTTAAAAAATTAAAATGTGGGTGTTGGGTGCAAGTGTGGAGTTCCATTCTACGATGGTAAGTCACATTTCAAAGTTAGGTACAATATTTTACAAGGCCGCGGGGTGAATTTGGTGAGGGTGCTTAGGGCCTTCAAAATTTGTTTATGTGTTTTTAATTCTAAATCATTAACTCTATTGTAGACGGGTGTGATGTGCTAACAAAAGAATGCCCCGTCCTTCAATCCGACGAATATAAAAACATCCAACTCGTCAGACTAAAAAAAGGGTGCGAGAAAACTATAATACATAAAACATTCAATAGGTATCATCTTATGCGGTTTGTTGGATGCACTATTTGTCCCGACGAACTGAACAACAAAATATTTTTTCACTTTCATGGGACAATTTTCTAATTAATTAATGACGGGCCCAACCGCATTTTGATTCCTTTTAACGGGTATCTAGTTTTCTCAAAACCGACTCGGACTTTTGCACACAATCATAATGTTGATTTAAATCAAGTAGGTAGTTTTAAAGTGTAAATGACAGACGGTCGGGGTAATTTTTCTGTGACAAGAAATGGTGTGTTTTTGTGATTTGTGGGTTGAAAGATTAAAATGTTGATGTTGGGTGCAAGTGTGGAGTCACGTAAGTCACATTAATTTAAAATTTTTTGTAAATATTTGGTTACCAAAAAATAATTAAAAAGAAGCGATATTTTCTGTATAACTTTCGAAGCAAATGTTCTTCAGTGAGTTCTCTTATTCTGACTTTACATTTTGTATCTGCACTCTTTCTCGAAGACGAGTTTTAATGAAATGAAAAAATAATTCGCGAAGACATTAATTTGTGTTCTTAATACAGTGGGCGGCAAAGGTATGGAATAAATTCATTAAAAATTAAAGAAATCTTTAGACGGGTCAATTTTAGTTTATAAAAATACATATTTTTATACCGAATAAAACTCCAAGCAGTCATTTGCTTTCGAGTGATGACGTCATAAATATATTTTTTAAATCCCCGTTTTTTTTTCTTGATTCTTATAGCCCCTTTAATTTTCTACACAACAGTATAAATTAATATTTTGTTATCTTACATAAGGAAAGTTAAAAAAAAATGTTTTTTTTATAACGAACAAAAACAACTCAAAAACTGTATTACTATAAGTACTTACAATTGTAAATTAAGTCTACGAATTGCCGCCCCCAGGTTGTTGACAATAAGCAAGTCTATGAAGAAATTCCTCTTGGACATTATGAATTATTTCTTCACTAATTCTACTTATTTCGTATCGAATCCTAATTTATAAATTTTCTAGATTTTGTGGTCTGTTAACATAAATCTTAGACTTTAAATAACCCTATAAAAAATAATCAAGGGGTGTGAGATCTGGAGACCTTGCAGGCCACTTTATCGATCCTCGTCTCCCAATCCACCTTCTAGGAGTATTTGTTGTTTGTTCAAGTAATGGCGAACAGGAAGTCCAAAGTGTGGGGGTGCACCGTCTTGCTCATCATTATTTATTAAGGTCTGATCATTGTCATTTGTTACATTTTCTATAAGTCTATTTTGCAAAGATTCCAAATTTCTATCCCCCGTTACGCTTTCTTCAAAGAAAAAAGGACTTAAGATCTTATCGTTGACTATGCTTTAATTATTAAAAAATTATAGTTTTTTTTATTAGTTTACAATTTTTAGTTACGATAATATTAAATTACTACAATGCGAATTTTTTAGGTACTTATTATTTTTTATTTCCTTTTCCTTTTCTCTGTAAAGTTTCTTGCATAGCTTTTTCTTGGATGTTGCTCTCTGTCAAGTGACCAACAGTAATCACTCATCATATTGATATTCCACCGTCTATGGTATCGTTTCTCCATCTCTTTTATGACCTGATGAAACCCTTCCCCTTGCTCTTCACTCAAATTACCCAAGTTTTTAAGACAAAAGTCAAGATGGTTGTGCAAGAAGTGGACTTTAATGCTCAAAATCTTTGGCAAAGTTTCTTTAAATGATATCCAATTTGCTTTGCTTTGTACTCAACATTGCTAAAACATTTTTTGAAGTAAAACTTCTTTACGGCACTTGACTTTGGGAGTAAGCTGGTAGATGCGTGACGAGAGCGTTACGAAAAGTGTGATAGGGCGAAGCAAACGATTTTACAATAATTAATTCTCAGAAAATTTTTTTGCTTTAACGGGATTCGAACTCGCTTCTTTTAGGTTGTGAATCCGCACTGCTCACGACAGAGCCATTGGCGTGTGTAAATTTTGCCTGCAATTGCGCTACTTATCTTAGTCGCGACACATGATTGCTGACTACAAACTGAAACATGCATTATACAATACTGCAGACGGTATTAATTCAGGACTCTCTAGCTCCATTTATAAACTTACATAAATTAAGAGCACTTTCTGAACTTCGTCGTGTGGTTTAAGCACACTCGTATTTTTTTTAATATTAAAATGTGAGAAATTGGTGGGTGATACGACGTTTTTATTATTATTTTCGAAATCAGCTCACCAAACAACAGATGAATTAGGGAAAATTATTGAAAAAGTTGGCCTGTGTTATGTTGTGTAACATTTCTGTGTGATCCTTTCATAACTGTGCACATTCTTTTGACTACAGTATAAGGCCTATCAAGCTGCTTCCCAAGATACACTGCTAAATTCATAGCAGAAAGTGTTTTCGAATCTGCAAGGGCGAATATTTTTATGCCACGTTTATTTGGTTTGTTTGGTATATATTGGCAGAAACTGCATCTTCCACGAAATGCTTCCAACTCATCGATCGAAAAATTTTCACAGGGCGTATAAACACTTCCACAGTCTTAAAAGTGCTTGCATTTTATTGATCTCCGTACATTTAGCATCTCTGTTCCTACTGTATTGTTTTTAACGCTTGCAACACGTTGATTGGTGTATTCGACAATTTTTTAAAGCATCTCTGTGTCAATAAATTATTTATTATTATTATATAACTAGCTGACCTGGTGAACTTCGTACCACTCACAATCGCGTTCTATTAAAAGTAATCCGAAGTAGCGATTCTAGAAGAAATTACAGTTTTGTATATCGTCTGATAGATCCACCACGAACGCCATCTATTAAAAGTAATCTGAAGTAGCGATTCCTATACAAAATTACCTCTTTTTAATTTTTCGATTTTTTAGCTGAACTTTAGGGTTGAAGCCCAAGAGGGCGCCGCTGGCCCCCCACGCACATGTTTTAATAGTTATTCTGATATTCGGGGCGGAAACCAATCCAACAAACCAATGATCATAAAAATCGGTCTAGCCCAAGGGGCCCCCCTAGACCCCCATTTTCATTTGAAAAATACTTTACCACCTACTCTCATACCTACCAAATTTACAAAAAAAATTTATAAGAATCGGTCTATCCGAAAAATCGGTCTATATTCGAAAAATTGGTCGAGCCGAAAAATCGGCTCAGCCCCCTGGGCCCCCATGTCCATGTGAAAAATAGTTTACCACCTATTCTCATACCTACCAAATCTACAAAAAAAATTTCATAAAAATCGGTCGACCCGAAAAATCGGTCCAGCCCAAGGGGCTCCCCTGGCCCCCCATGTCCATGTGAAAAATGGTGGTCTAGTGTCCATCAAATTTTGCAATCTTTCCTGTTCGCTTTCATGATATGACGCCATCCTAGATAAAGAAAAAAAAAGCTTCAAAAATAAAAAATAAAAAAAACACATCACTTACTTGCAATATAAAGGTCAATGGGGTGTATAATACAGCATACGAAAGTCAGGAAAACAAGTAGTGGGTCAAAATTATTCATATCTACGTTTTAGTATATTTCGATACGAGTGCGCTGTCATGACACTTTGCAGAGGCGAGGGCCAATTTTTGATGAGCCCGAGGCCCTAAAAAGTGACAGCGCACGAGTATTGAACAGCGTTTTTTGTATTAGTTCCCGCAAAATGAGAAAAAGGACAAATTTACACCAGATTTTGAGGTTAGGTTGACAGCTATCAGATTAAATACATAAATGGCGTAATATTTATGTATGTTGCTATGTATTTCATTATGCATTATGTGTAATAGGGATAATTATAATTACGATCTAATAAACAAAAGTTTAGTCAAATTTATTATTTCCATAACAAAGAACAGTAAATTTGTTAAAAACACCAGGATTTCTGACTAAAAATTAAGCTTTGATCTTCAAACTCTATACAAAAATGTTATCATGCCCTCTACATTTGCTAATAAATTTTATGTTTCACTTTGCCCCATTATCAATGAAACAATGTAAAAGAATTTGGAACTGCTGAACAGAACCTATATAAAACTTGCTTAACAAGAACAGACAGCCTCAGTATGTTTTATAAAAAAATATTATCGAAATACCAATCCTTAAGGTGACATCAAAGTTATCAAACTTACCTCAATCTTCTAGAAGTATAACCTTAAATAACAATTTAATAATTATAAAAACCACATGCGTTGTAGTCTACTCATGAAACTTTACCGACAACATTACAGTGTGCTTAGTTACCGACTTCAGCTGGAACGTGAAACGAGCAACAGTTGGCTGATTTTAAATTGCACATATTGTTCTGCTCATCTCTCTCCTAATCAGAACGCAGTTGAGTGTTCATCACCTTCATCGATGCCGCGGTGAATTTTGATTTTTCTTTAAAGAAAAATTACCCATCGTAACTCAAAATCCTTTTGAACAATCGTGCAATCTGTATACATACTCGTATAAGTGCACCATTTGCCCACTTTTGCAAAAAAGTGTATTATACCCCATTAAGACTCGCTGCGGACCAGTCCGCAAAGAGGGCTTTAGCAAAAACACACAAATGGTTTGAGGTGTGGCCGTAGACTAACACTAAGGGGTTCGATTCCAACACCTACAAGTGACGAGTGCGCTTTAAAACTGTAAACGCTCGCGAAATTTTATTCTGGATTTAATTTTTTTTTATTCTGGAAGTTTAAGAAAAGCATACATACAGGTTACGTTAAGAAATGTTAATATTTTTGTCTCACCCTGTAGGATTTCAAAGTGAAAATTCTCAATTTACACTTAAATTTTGTTTTCTACAAGGTATGAAGCATTTATGAAGACCCAATATACCGTCTGATCCAAAAATTTTCAGATAATGTGAGGTGTGAAAACCAAAAATTGAGTCCTTTTCAGATAACTTTTTTCCCGCTGTGGCACCATAAATGGGCTCCTCTTACGGACAAGCAGCCCCCAAACGTATTCCAACACCCAAAATGGGAAACCAGCCAGCCAGACAGCCAATTCGCGCCACTTAAATGAAGCAATGGTTGGAATAATTAAAGCCTCCCGTTATCTGAAATCTTTTGCATCATACGGTATAAAAATCCAAAGTTACAAGACAATCAGGATCGGAAACAATTTAATAACGAACAAATTGAAGAATTTGAATAATATTGTTTTCCCACGACCATATAAGAAAGTGACAGTTTCCGTACAATCAAGTATCCACGAAAGTTGATAATATCATTCACCTGTTCGTTATTATAACAAACGTGTTTGTTATAGATTTAAAATTTTTACTGCTTAGTAGGTTTGTTTGATCTTTGACAATGTGTTTTCGTGCCGTTTTTCAAGCGAAGTTGGCTTAAAATTCAATTATTGCTATAAATAAAAACCGAAGATTGTAAAAGTGATTCACCTTTGGAGTGCACGCCACCAAACTTACTCCGAGAGGTATAAAATAAGTAGGCAGTTCATGGATTGAAGTCTTCTTATTCGGAAAAAGTGCTCTTAGCATATTTCGGAGAACTCTTTGAGGAGGTTGGGTCTAATTCTTTATAGGTGCATTATTTTATGCTACGGAGTAATGAAATATTTATGGTCGTGGGAAAAATAGTGTTCAAAACTCACAGGAAAGTCTCTAACGCACTCGCCGGATTGCCTGCACTCGGCTAACGCCTCGTGGGCAACTTTCCCGCTTGTGCGTTATTTAGCACTTTCCGTGCTCGTTATGTAATATACTATTGTGACGTAGCCTGAGCCGGGCGGGTTCGAGGATTTAAAGAAATATTCTGGTGCACACCGTAATTACAAACTTTTATTAAAAAGACTACTAAGACTTTCACAATATCACGCGCTGATCACTTGTTCACGATGCTTCCAATAGACTGACTCGCTCTGTCGTTTGATCCCTTCTTATACCGCTCCCTTCGTTCTCGATTTCTTCTATTCCCGGAATCATGAGATCATGTTTCCGACGCAAAGGATTATTCCAGAAGAATGAGATCAGTCTCTTGTACGAGCGTGGTATAGCATGAGATCACCGCCACAGAGTCTTCTAGAGCATCCCATGTGAACAATTATTCCCAGACGTTCTCATGTGGATTATTCCAGATTAATTACGTTACCATACGTGGTGAGATCATCATGACATCATCCGCTTCCGGGCCGTCGCGCCGTCGTCTCACTATTAATGCACAAGATATTAAAAATGTTTAGTTTATGAGATATTATACAAATTCAAAGTTTTTAGGTGGCACGAGTCCAGGCTAAGGATTTTAATAAAGCCAAGTAGAGAATTTTTTGTAGTGGTTTGTTAAAGAAAAACTTTTCATCGGAATCGCAAACATTTTATAAACAAAAGCTCCCTTCTCGCTGCAGAAGTTGGAAAAACATTTCTCACGATATAAAATTCGCCTCCATTTAATTAAAACTCACCTACCACCTCCCGGCCCGAATAAACACACATTTTTCTACCGTTTCATAAGCTCATTCCTAAAGCGGTAGTAATGTTAATCCGGCCCCGTCTTGACTGCAATAACACTAAAAAATAATCGTCTGGTCTAGTGTTAGCGGTTGCGATGCAAATGAAGGAGTGTGTTGATCTTGTTTTGGCGAGTAGCGCTCCGCTCGGTGCGAAAACACTGCGTGTTTTTTATTTGCCCGCTTCAGCTCATACAAAATTAATTTTATAGGGCGGTACACAGCTGTTGGTAATCCGGTGATATTGATGGCTAAGAGTTACGTCCGGGGTCCGGAGTTGGTCAGCAAAGCGAAATCTTTTGGGCGGGGTGCAGAATCGACTCGACTTCACGTACTTATTTATTGCCAGAGGTACTAAAACATTCATGGGGCGAGGGGCGGAGATTTATCAAAGGGGTGAACGACAGTGGAGTTCTTTTTGAAAAGGTGGATTAAATATGAATCGCAGTTGAATTGGTTCTGAGTGCTGACGAATGGGGGAAGAGTTTTCCATATACATATATTAATTTAGTCCTAATTTTTTTTATACCAATATGACAGCTAGATAAAACAGACAAAATCATAAAATGCCAACCGGATTGTTTTTCTGTCCCTTTTCGCTTTGATGGAATTCCTTCGCGCCGTCATCTCTGCCCGGGGCTGCACAGTTTCAACTGTCAATCCTCGTTCCGTTTTAAAAAGGACGAAGAATTAGAAAGCAAATTGCATCCTTTGTCTTGTACCCGTCCAAACTAAAAAGCAAACAAGCAGCATCTGTATGGCATCCGAAGATGTTGAAACAATAAAGGCGAAATATATTTAAACGTCGCAATTCCGGTTTTATATTTCCGCTCCCCGTTATTTCTCAAAGTATGCATGAGAGGACGAGATTCAAAATGGAATTAACGTGAGCTGAGAATATAGGAAGAGTCCTGATGGAATGTTTTTCCATCTCGGGTAAACCGACGGAGACTTATGTATTTAGAGGCTCATTAGCATAAATTTGAATTTAATATTGGCGGTTGGATAGACTGAAAGGTGGTTTTGTGTTCGCTTCGGATATCTTTTACAGTTGACATAGTCTTGTTTGTATACAATTTTCATTCTAAAAATAATTTTTATTGTCTTTACTTATTTGTTGAACACCGCCTACTGTGTTTTGATGAAGCTTTATTTTGCGTGTGGATCTTGTGTATTTTTATTAATTTAGAAAAATGTATGTTTGAATGACAAAGCTCCCTTTTATTAAATAGGAGAACAATTAGAAAACGACAAATTTTCTTTTTCAACTAAACAATTAAAGTAAAAATACCTCATTGCATACAGCCCATGGTGCCTTCTAAAAAGAAGTCGGCAACTCCTATTTTCCACACAAGCGCCAGCCGTAAAACATTTTCGCCTCACTGGATGATAAACATCGTTTCTGGTCCCAGCCGCCCAAATCGTCTTTTAAATTTCCACAGCCCTTCATCTTTGCTAAGCAAACAGAAAAGAGCGGAAGTTCGTTAATCCCTGGCTGATTCCATAATGCGGATCTGTCGTTCTAAACCCATACAGCGACCAGTGGGAAATTCAATTCGGAGCCCACGCTAACACCAATTTGTGTGGTCGAGGTGCGGAAGATCCGACGGACCCTCAGGAAGGAAACTTCTTTTATGCTCGTCGTTTCACTTGCGCGGTCACAGAAGCCCGCAGATTTAAGACCACTTCTTACACAACTCCAACTATTAAAGAGCGGAATTAATGCGTCCTATTTTCGTGAGTCGATAAGACCGTCGTAGCGTAAGAGTTTTGGTTTGGAGGATTGTAAGTCTAATTTCCACGATGACAAAAAGGAATTGAGCCAGCTGAACCGTGGCTCGAATGCTAATTGCGTCTGGACTCAAACTAGCAGAATTAGCATGTGCTAAACGTACTGGGTGAAAGGCAATTGGCAACTTTTTGCAACAGTTGAGTAATATGTATTAAGTTAAACACTTAAATTGAAATTATTGTTCTCAAAGGATACTTAGTTTTAATTCCAGAAAGCCATGTGTTTTGTTTAGAGCACATAAGTCTTCCTATTCGGACAGTCTGATCAGTGCAACTTCGGCTCCGAAGAGACCAACGTCTAAACTTACTTTTATTCAACTTTTTTTATTTGCTCTCCAAGGAGAAAAGTTCTGTTATTTAGGTATCTTTTAGTGATATTAACATTTTCTTTTAAATCTTTTTGGGGGTTGCAAATAATGCAATACTTGCGATAATGACAAATATTTGTGACTATTGCCCTCAGAAAATTTCAATCAATCCAGAGACAGCATTATTTAAAATTTATCCAATCAAGTGAGAATATTATCGAATAGTCATGCGCATGTGCAATACCCGGGTATAAGCACATGTGTGCAAATATCCAATAACAAAATTTAAAAAAAATCCAAAATTTTATTAACGAAAATTACAATTACTAAATTGACAATTTACAAATGAAACCGTTACGGGCAATAGTCTTCCCGTAATATTCAGGTATATGGCGTGCACTTGAGATATAATAGTTGAATATCATTTTACGCTCTCGGGAAGTCCACCAATGTGTGGAGATCAGGGCGGGATAAGATGCCATTTTATCTCAACACCAATTTTTTCTGGGATGAGCTCGGAGCTCTGATGACCGTGAAGTTTAGTTTAGAACAGTGGAGTGGTAAACAGGATTAGATTTCAAGTGTTTTTTTTTTCCGGAAATTCGAGATGTATTTTTACACAAAATTTGCATACCTTGTATATCTGTAATCTATTTTATAGAGTTGTTGTCAACATTTAAAAAAAAAATAAGAAAAACCTATTTGGACCTAAATTGGACTCATCGTCAGTGAGGCATCTTTGTAATTCTGAAGGTTTTCTTCAAATTATGTTTTCTGTAATCTTGCCACGTATTTTATTTACATTCTTCATCTGTTATACAGAGTGAGTCAATAGTGCGAGGACGGAAGATAGTGCAGCGACTTACAAAGCTGCAACGACTAAAATTATTTTCAGCTATATTTGGTGTTTCATTATTCCAAGGCCGTACTCAACTTTCTTAAATGGAACCCTTTTTTTTCTGGTTTGTTGTTCGAATTGCTACAACTGCATATCATTTTTCTAAATTTGGAATACATAGTTATTAAGTTCTGTATCAGCTTTATTATTAAATATTGCGTACTGAAATTTGGCTGGATGCTGCTAATAAAATTGTATGTTATTGTACAGGGTGTTCAGAAGAACGGACTAATTTATGCAATATTTGGACATTTTTTAACTTTGTTATTTTAAATTGAACACCCCATATTTTTATCTACCACTTATTCTATTAGTTATCTTTCACTTTTGTTAAACATATGGTATGTTTAAAACTACCTGACCCGGTAAACTTTGTACCGCCTCAAAATGACTTATTTCAGTTTTGTTTTATTAAAGGATAATGCACACAACACCATCTACTGGCATTACCGGAATCAGCATACAACGCCATGTTCATTTTTGTTTCTTTCATGTATCAGAGATGGCGTTGCAGACAGATTCCATCATACAAAATGTATGAACAATTTTTTTTCGTTAATTTTTTCGATGTTTTAATAATTATTCGCCCCCGAAAAAAAATTTGTCAATCCATTTTCGAGATAGCATAAAAAAAATTGTGTGGAGTCGCGTGTGGAGTCGCGTAACAGAAGTGAAATTTTGGAGGACGCCCTCAAAAAGAACTTTTAGAATCAATTTTAATTTTTAAAGCCCGGTGCGACAAATTTTGGTGGACGGCCTCAGTTGTTGTTGTCATTGCATCGCACCATGGGGGCCCCCCTGGGTCCCCTGTCCCCAAGGGATGATCTGCACCAGGGGGACTTTGTTATTGTCATTGCCCTGTCCCAAGCGGTGGATGCGCCACTTGAAAAAATCGGTAAAAAATTCATTCTGCCTTTGGGGGCGTAATTTATCTAAATTCGGAGCTCTCTTTATCATTACAATGTCAAATTTGAATGGACAATAAGGCCCTGAAATCTTTAGGGACCTACTGTAGAAAGTGTGAAAAATGGTGGATGTGCCACTTGAAAAAAAAAACTGTAAAAAATTCATTCTGCCTTTGGGGGCGTAATTTGTCTAAACTCGGAGCTGTTTTCAATATTACAATGTCAAATTTGAACAGATAATAACGCCCTGAAGCCTATTGGGACCTATTGTAGAAAGTGTGAAAAACGGTGGATGCGCCATTTGAAAAAAATCTGTAAAAAATTCATTCTGCTTTTGGGGGCGTAATTTGTCTGAATTCGGAGCTGTTTTCATCATTACAATGTCGAATTTGAACAGATATTAACGCCCTGAAGCCTATTGGGACCTATTGTAAAAAGTGTGAAAAATGGTGGATGCGCCACTTGAAAAAATCTGTAAAAAATTAATTCTGTCTTTGGGGGCGTAATTTATCTAAATTCGGAGCTGTTTTCATCATCACAATGTAAAATTTGAACAGATTATAAGCCCCTGAAGCCTATTGGGACTTATTGTAGAAAGTGTGAAAAACGGTGGATGCACCACTTAAAAAAATCTGTAAAAAATTAATTCTGCCTTTGGGGGCGTAATTTATCTGAATTTGGAGCTGTTTTCATCATTACAATGTCAAATTTGAACAGATAATGACGCCCTGAAGCCTATTGGGACCTATTGTAGAAGGTGTGAAAAATGGTGGATGCGCCATTTGAAAAAAATCTGTAAAAAATTCATTCTGCTTTTGGGGGCGTAATTTGTCTAAATTCGGAGCTGTTTTCATCATTACAATGTCGAATTTGAACCGATATTAACGCCCTGAAGCCTATTGGGACCTATTGTAGAAAGTGTGAAAAAGGGTGGATGCGCCACTTGAAAAAAATCAGTAAAAAATTCATTCTGCCTTTGGGAGCGTAATTTGTCCAAATTCGTTGCTGTTTTCATCATTACAATGTCAAATTTAAACAGATATTAACGCCCTGAAGGCTACTGGGACCTATTGTAGAAAATGTGAAAAATGGTGGATGCGCCACTTGCAAAAATCTGTGAAAAATTAATTCTGTCTTTGGGGGCGTAATTTATCTAAATTCGGAGCAGTTTTCATCATCACAATGTCAAATCTGAACAGATATTAACGCCCTGAAGCTTATTGGGACCTATCGTAGAAAGCGTGAAAAATGGTGGATGCGCCATTTGAAAAAAATCTGTAAAAAATTCATTCTGCCATTGGGCACGTAATTTGTCTAAATGCGGAGCTGTTTTCATCATCACAATGTCAAATTTGAACAGATAATAACGCCCTGAAGCCTATTTTGACCTATTGTAGAAAGTGTGAAAAATAGTGGATGCGCCACTTGAAAAAAATCTGTAAAAAATTCATTCTGCCCTTGGGGGCGTAATTTGTCTAAATTCGGAGCTGTTTTCATCATCACAATGTCAAATTTGAACAGATAATAACGCCCTGAAGCCTATTTTGACGTACTCTAGAAAGTGTGAAAAATAGTGGATGCGCCACTTGAAAAAAATCTGTAAAAAATTCATTCTGCCTTTGGGCACTTAATTTGTCTAAATTCGGAGCTGTTTTCATCATTACAATGTCAAATTTGAACAGATAATAACGCCCTGAAACCTATTGGGACCTATTGTAGAAAGTGTAAAAAATGGTGGATGCGCCACTTGAAAAAATCTGTACAAAATTCATTCTGCCTTTGGGGGCGTAATTTGTCTAAATTCGGAGCTGTCTTCATCGTTACAATGTCAAATTTGAACAGATAATAACGCCCTAAAGCCTATTGGGACCTATTGTAGAAAGTGTGAAAAATGGTGGATGCGCCACTTAAAAAAAAATTTAAAAAATCCATTCTGCTTTTGGGGGCGTAATTTGTCTAAATCCGGAGCTTTTTTCATAATTACAATGTCAAATTTGAACAGATATTAACGCCCTGAAGCCTATTGGGACCTATTGTAGAAAGTGTGAAAAATGGTGGATGCGCCACTTGAAGAAAATCTGCAAAAAATTCATTCTGCCTTTGGGGGTGTAATTTGTCTAAATTCGGAGCTGCTTTTATCATTACAATGTCAAATTTGAACAAATAATAACGCCCCGAAGCCTATTGGGACCAATTGTAGAAAGTGTGAAAAATGGTGGATACGCCATTTGAAAAAATCTGTCAAATTTGAACAGATAGTAACGCCCTGAAGCCCCCTGTAATTTTTCCGATGTTTTAATAGTTATTCTACTATTCGGCACGGAGGCAAATCTAATAAAGCATCAAAATCAGTACAGCACAAAGGGGCCCTCCATGTGAAAAATACTTTACAACCTATTCTCAAACCTACCAAATATACAAAAAAAATATATAAAAATCGCTCGAACTAAAAAATCGGTCCAAACCAAGGGGCCCCCTGATCCCCCATGTCCATGCGAAAAATAATTTACCACCTATTCTCATACCTACCACATATACGAAGAGAAAATCATAAAAATCGGTCGAGCCGAAAAATCGATCCAGTCCAAGGGGGCCCCCTGGGCCACCATGTCCAAGTAAAAAATAGTTGTACACCTATTCTCACACCTACTAAATATACAGAAAAAATTTCATACAAATCGGTAGAGCCGTTTAACACGGCCCTGGAATAGTGAAACACCTAAATAGCTGAAAATAATTTTAGTCGTTGCAGCTTTGATAGTAATATATGATTACATAAAAACTTTTTTTTTATTTTCATTAGTAAAGCCAGTATCTCCCGACCTCGCACTATTGACTCACCCTGTATAATGATATTTCTTGCATTATCTTTCAAACATACAGGCAAATCTTTCGTCCATTTCAGATATTTCAAACATATTGACGTCGTGTATCTGAAATGTCTTCACATGTTTTTGTTGCTTTTCTTATGATATTTTTTTTATATCTATATTAATTATCAAAACCATGAGACTATGTACCAAAACCAAAACTATGTATACCGTAAATCATGTGCCCTAAATATACATACCGGCCCCAAGATGACTGCCTTCTTCATTCCAGCCGCAAGGGTCTCTACCGCTTGACGGCAGGTGAAGAATGAGAGATTGATTTTCAGATTGGAAACAATCAAATCCACCAGCTTCACTGAATACCTTGTGAATAGCCTCCTAAGTTCAAAGATGTAGATGTTAATTTTAGAGGGAGCTGAAAATTTAATAACATCTGCTTGGAGGAGTGGTCCACTAGGACCACATCCGGCTCATTCGCTGCTATCTGCCTGACGGTGGAGAACGAATAAATTCGTCACCTTTCGTTCTCCACAATGGACTCAATATCGTTCGGGATATAGGGCACCACTGGTGTCTGGTCTATAAGATAATAGTGTTAAATGAACGTTTACCACACTCAATGACGGGGGCCCTGTGACAAGCTCTATCACATTCGGCACCTCCATACCCATTTGCGGCTGGATAGACCAAGGTGTTAATTACAAAATTTTGCGCAGTGAAGATCAATCCCTCAGTCTCAGACTTCAGATTTGAAGAAAAGACTATGCATTGACTTGTGTTGTGCTTCTTCAGCATTCTACACCCTTGTAATTATTTTTTGTATAAATTTCTCTCCTTCCTCTTCTCAGCTATGTTATCATTTCCGGTCTTGTAAAAGCATATTCCAGCAGCTGTCGCTATTTTAATTTAATTTATTGCTCTTTCTACTCCTTCCTTCGTAATTTCTTCTTACTGTGCTTCACAATTTCGTCTGTGCTCTTAATGTTCGTCCTAAGAATTCTATGTTATGTTTGTAATATTCTTTAAGTCTATTTTTGTTTCGGTCCCTTCCCATAATGGCTTTTATTTGTACCAAATTTAGTTCACTCTGTCCTCGGTTGTTTTTTTTATCTCCTTTGCTCTTCTCACTTTCAATCTGCTGCAATTTTAAACACGAAAAAAATATTGAAGATAAGAAAGTTAGGATTAAAGGTACGGCTACTCCAAACATACCTTGCAGAAATAGACTGAATGTGATATCCGGAAAAAGTACTTTTTTTTACTTTACTCTACTAAGGCCTTACCCAACTACGACCATGCTTCATCTTTTGTTTCAAAACCCTATGTAATTATTTCCTCAGACACTCCAGCCCTTTTGCAAAATTAAGAATGTTTCTGAGAGGCTTTTCTTTTCTCAGCCCCCATTAAGCCAGGGCTCTTGAATTTGCCCTATGCCTTGATCGAAAGCAAGGCGCACTGGAAATTGAAGCCGTTTGAAATCGAAAGGCAAATCTCGAACCATTGGTATCCGTGGAATGGTCGTTTCAATGGACGCTATGTTGTTCAGGTGATTCAGTAGATCTTGAAGTTGAAGATCTGATTCCATCGTTTTCGAGTCGTGTTCTGTATTCAGCAGCTTTTGATCTAAAATCTCTTAACCGCATTACCTCCAGACGACTTTCACGTTGGTCGGATGTTTCAGCTGCCCTATTGGCGTTCATTTGCCTCAATTTTTTGTTTGATTTTCCAAAAGATGATCAAATAAACGTAACACATTCAAAATACTTGGCGCCAGTGGCTGCGGCCCAAAAATTAAGTAAAAGAATGTTTTTTAGTAAACAGAAAATTATCGTCATAAATTGGTAAGTGCTACTTGCCGATTGCGCGTCCTATTCAAGAAGAACTTAAAGTTGCGCCCACTTAAAGCAATTCTGGACACATCCAAAATAAATTTCAGCACTTCTAGTTCGACTTGACCACACTATTCCTTCGTCCCTTGTGAAATGATTTTGACGAAAACTGATGAGTTACATTTTATCTCTAAAATTGTCATTGTGACATTTTTATCTGACAGGGTACTCAATTTCGCCCGGTTCGAACATAATTTTTTTTTACGAAAAATGGGTTGTCATAATATGCCCCTATGTTACTCCCTATTGCGAATATTATTTGTGGTCAAAATTTCATAACGATCGCTTGACCGGTGTAGGAGTGCATAACATACGACCAAACAAACAATCATTGATTTTTATATATTGGAAGTTGCTATTCAATAATTGCTCTTAATCACGTGATAGCTTATAGACATCATGGTTTTCACCAGAAATAATAATCTGCATTACTATTTTTTCGAGAAAAAAGAGTCAATTTCAAAATGTGGGAAACTATCCCACTTTTACCCTATAATTCATACCAGAACCTTGGCTGGAAGCTGTCACATTCCGCGCACTAGTTAAGTGTTTAAAAAGCCATAAATCATCCTCTTGTCGCCTCAAGAGATGGAAAACTTTAAACGAATATCTGAAACCGTCACTGCAACTTCCATGTAATCATTTAAACTCTTCTATTTGCTTCCTACTCCGACGCCGAAAACTTTTGTTCTATTTTTACTTATGATTGCTTTAACGCTTCACTTAGTGGCATAATTTGCTCTCTGTGTGACTAGGACCCGGGATCAGCTTCTCCTAACGAGTGGATTTTCCACTTACTTCTTTCGCTTTGTCTAATTTTCTCGTTTGGTTCCTTGAGTTTTTCACCCGGCAAAAGTACAAACAAGTCCATTACGACGTCGGAATGATCGCATTCTTAACGGTTTAGTGGATAATATTTTTCAGAGACGCCCTTTATAGGTGGAAGGAACGCCGATAGTGAAGCAATTTGGGAAAGATTGAGGTTATGCTTTTACTTTATCAAAGCTTAACCTTCTGGAGGCGTATGTTATTGTGCTTAGTCGGAGGCTTTATGTGGTTGAAAAAATTCCCGAAAAACCGATATACGAAATTAAGCACACAATGTATTGAAGCTAGACTGATCAAGTCAATAAAGGACGCATTAAAACGTGTTAGTGTTAGTCCTCCGTGTCACGCGATGCCTAGGTTGTATATTGCCGTCATAAAACGTCCTCATCGCCCATGCTCTAAATTTTATTACAGCATTCAGACACAAACATATATTCTATTGACCACTCATCTCGTTTTCACAAATTTCCTCTTTCATTCGATATCTCCGCTTTGTTACCGAAGTACACAATGTGTAAGGAATGATGTTCATCGGACAGTCAATAGTTCACAACTGTGAAAGTTTCATACTGATTGCCCGTTTTGCGGAACTGAATACTGAAATCTATAGGGAGGGATTAATCCCTTCTCGTGGATTAAGGACTGGCATTTATCTTCGTGTGAAATTACTTTTTCCAGACCGGAATTATGGAATTAATTTGAGAACGGTCCGTAAGCTCCGGATAAGACGATTTGATACGAGGTTAATAAAACACAAACAACATAAATTATGCAAAATTTGTATCTTTTCGAGGGTCCCCCGATCTCCCTAATTGTGGATGCGGTAATTAATCCGACACTGCTTTGCATTCGCGATCATTTCCTTTGAGCTTTTGAGGAGATGATAAGGAGCTTTCAAGAAATGAAGTTTTTATTACCGAGAATTTTGAATAATAATTACTTTTGCGGTAAGTGACTGTTCAACAGAGGAGCTATTGTATTTTTTAATTACTAGAAGGGGTAGAAAGACTGAAAGCATTGAATTGTTGTCTTTGAGGTCACGTTTTTATTATTATGAGGCACGTGTCGGCACAGAAAAAATATTTAGGGTCAATACATTCCAATTGTAATTAATACGTAAGGCCACAAACTACAAACTTTTACAGCCCTACTGTAAAACTCATAAAATTTGGTGGAAAAAGCTTAAAAAGGGATCGAATGGCTTCGTGATATTATTAACTCGAACCAGTAAAAGCAGAATGTGTGTAAAGGAACAAAAAAAGCTCTTTAGCTCGTTGCCGAAATGATATTTGAATGTTGCTCGAAGAACACGGCGCAAATGTGAAGCAGCCAATATAATATTTCACGGAACTTGGACTTTTTGTTGCTTTTATCGCGCTATTTCGCGTTCAAGAACCGCGGTTTAAACTCGGATTGAACGGAAGCGAGTTTTGGTTGGGGCGAACAACCAGCTACACAGAAAAATGTATTGTATTTAGCTTTACATTGCAAGCGATATTCTGGAGATTCTGCGAATCGTCCCAAAATTCTGGCCTAAAATCGGTTGCTGTACAGTCTGTATAGAGATCCAAATTTATAATATGAAAATTTTAACAGAATCTTATCAATCCCTGAGGGACTTTCCAGTGTTGATAGTTTTTGATGTGTAACATCTATAGCCGCGATATGGGAGTAATTACGAATCGAATGTCAGGTCGTAAAACGGCGTCAGGCCTCCTCTTCTCCCATGTGTGTGCGAGGACCTCGTGTCTAAGTAATTTCCGAAGCTTTTACCGATCCGATTTCAGAAATTCTTTCACCAGTATTTAGAATGGACCTTCAGCGTGGACATAGGCTGTATATTGTCCCGTTAAAATAAAATGTTTTTTTCGTGGAGATCACTATTGCAAAGTAAGTCGACGAAAAAACGTTCGAGCGACAAACGCTGCCTTAACGATAAGAGATATGCGAATGCTTTCTATAGAAAAGTTGTGGAGCTTATAAAAAAAGTCCACGACGAGATATTCCTATGTGAAAACGAGTACATACTGCGCACGAAAAGTTACTGTTTTCAAGAGAACATTGTTTTAAGTGCTTAAAGATTTTAACTCAGTGAGAGTATTATTGAGTTTGAATATGAGTGACAATGACGATCAAGCGGCCAATCATTTCATTAAAACCTTCTAATACACTTTCAACAGCTACTATTACAGAAATCACAGATCATACATCAAATAATATTCCGTAACTCCATTGTAAAAAAATTTATACTAATAGTATATTATTTCAAACGAACGTAAGAAAGTGCTCTCTTGCAGACCGCGGGCAAAGTTTATAAACCGAGCCGTAGGCGATTGTTCAAGGTTTGTAAGGGCACTTTCTAACAAGGGTTGAATTCTATTTTTTTCCTACCGGCACACTTTTAAATAGTAAAAAAAAATGTTGTATTTCTGACAAAGAAAGTAGGCAGCTAGAACAAACTTTTTAACAGTTGAATCGCAGGCTAGCTAATTTGTCTTAATAACTTGTCATCGCATTTGTAAAGTTTGTTTTAAAAATTTATGAAAACAGAGTAAAGTAATCTATTTAAAGTGTATTTTTTATTCACTTTCGCACCTAAAGGCGAATGGTGAATGTTCGTAATGACGTACCCACAGCCCACATTTCTAACCGGCAATGAAAAAATTATTTATTTGTGTTGCAGTTATATTCTGTATATTTTATATTTATATTATTTATAATATTACTAGCTGTCCCGGCGAACTTTGTCCCGCCTCAGAATCAATAAATGTTGTGTTATGTTATTAGCTGAATTAAATTAAGTTTTTTTTTTCCAAAGGATAATGCACAAAACGCCATGTCCATTTTCGTTTCTGTCATGTGATTCCATACAGAATGTATGAGAATTTTTTTTTCATTAACTTTTCTGATGTTTTAATAGAAATTCGCTACCGAAAAAAAATCAGTCAATCTGTTCTCGAGATATCATCAAAAAATTTGTATGTGGAGTACACGCGCAACACAAGTGAAACTTTGGAGTTTACTCCTAATACAAAGATCATAAAAATCGGTCCAGCCGTTCTTGAGTTATACAGCGAAGGGCCCCTCTGGGCCCCCATGTCCATGCTTTAATAGTTATTTTGCTAGTCGGGGCGGAGACAAATCCAACTCATCAAAGATCATAAAAATCGGTACAGCCCAAAGGGGTTCCCTGGTCCCCCATATAAATGTGAAAAATACATTACGAATTATTTTCATACCTTCCAAATATACAAAAAAAAAACATTCATAAAAATTCGTCGAGCCGAAAAATGGGTCCAGCCCAAGGGGCCATCCTGGGCTCCCATGTCCTTGTGTAAAATACTTTACGACCTATTCTCATACATACCAAAAAAAAATCATAAAAATCGGTCGGTGAAAAATGGTGGATACGCTACTTGAAAAACATCTGTAAAATATTCAGTGGGCTTTTGAAGCTGCAATTTGTCGAATTTGGGAACTGGTTTCATAATAACAATGTCACATTTGAACATATAAAGACTCCAGGACATCTGTAGGGGAAGGTTGAAGAAACGGTGAAAAATGGTCGATGCGTCACTTGAAGAAAATATGTAAAATATTCAGTCGGCTCTTGAGGGTGTAATTTGTCGATTTTCGAAGCTCTATTCATCATGACAATGTCACATTTGAACATATAAAGACACCAGGACATCTGTAGAGCAAGGTTGAAGAAACGGTGAAAAATGGCGGATGCGCCACATTAAGAAAATCTGTAAAATATTCAGTGGGCCTTTGAAGGTGTAATTTACCGAATTTTTGAACTGTTTCCATAATCACAATCTGACATTTGAACATAAAATATGTAATCCCAAATCCCTAATCTCGAATACCATATTTCGAATCTAATATCTGCAAACGTAAAATACCCTGTAGAATCGGGAATGTAAAATCTGGAATTTGGGAATATAATCTCGATTATGAAATCTCAAATATGTAATCCCAAATCCCTGATCTAAAAATACCAAATATCGAATCTAATATCTGCAAACCTAAAATACCCTGTAGAATCGGGAATGTAAAATCTGGAATCTGGGAATATAATCTCGAATATTAAATCTTAATTTGGAATCCCAAAGCTCGAATCTTCAAATATCGAATCCTGAATCGCGAATATCAAATTTCGAATTTGAAATCTCGAATCCCGAATCTGGAATTTGGTATCTGCAATGAATGATGTAGAATTCTAAATTCGGATGCGCAGTTCTAGAATCTCGAATATGTAATCTCAAATACCTAATCTCGAATACCAAATTTCGAATCTAAAATCTGCAAACATAAAATACCCTATACAATCGGGAATGTAAAATCTGGAATTTGGAAATATAATTTCGATTCTCGAATACCAAATATTTAATTTGAAATCTCTAACCTCAAATCCCGAATCTGGAATTTGGTATCTGCAATGTATAATGTAGAATTCTAAATTCGGATGCACAGTCCTAGAATCTCAAATATGTAATCCCAAAATCCCTATTATCGAATTCCAAATTTCGAATCTAATATCTGCCAACCTAAAATACCCTGTAGAATCGGGAATTTAGAATCTGGAATTTGGGAATATAATCTCAAATATGTAATCCAAAATCCCTAATCTGGAATACCAAATTTCGAATCTAATATCTGCAAACCTAAAATACCCGGTAGAATCGAGAAAGTAAAATCTGGAATTTGAGAATATAATCTCGAATATCAAATCTCAAATATGTAATCCCAAATCCCTAATCTCGAATACCATATTTCGAATGTAATATCTGCAAACCTAAATTATCCTGTAGAATCGGGAATGTAAAATCTGGAATTTAAGAATATAATCTCAAATATAAAATCTCAAATATGCAATCCAAAATCCCTAATCTCGAATACCAAATTTGGAATCTAATATCTGTAAATCTCAAATATCCTGTAGAATCGAGAATCTAAAATCTGGAATTTGGGAATATAATCTCGAATACCAAATCTCAAATATGTAATCCCAAATCCCTAATCTCGAATACCAAATTTCGAATCTAAAATCTGCAAACATAAAATACCCTGTAGATTCGGGAATGGAAAATCTGAAATTTAGAAATATAATCTCGAGTCTCGAATATCAAATCTTTAATTTGAAATCTCTAATCTCAAATCCCGAATTTGGAATTTGGTATATGCAATGTATAATGTAGAATTCTAAATTCGGATGCACAGTCCTAGAACCTCAAATATGTAATCCCAAATCCCTAATCTCGAATTCCAAATTTAGAATCTAATATCTGCAAACCTAAAATACCCTGTAGAATCGGGAATGTAAAATCTGGAATCTGGGAATATAATCTCGAATATCAAATCTTAATTTGGAATCTCAAAGCTTGAATCTTCAAATATCGAATCTTGAATCGCGAATATCAAATTTCGAATTTGGAATCTCGAATCCCGAATCTGGAATTTGGTATCTGCAATGAATGATGTAGAATTCTAAATTCGGATGCGCAGTTCTAGAATCTCGAATATGTAATCTCAAATACCTAATCTCGAATACCAAATTTCGAATCTAAAATCTGCAAACATAAAATACCCTGTACAATCGGGAATGTAAAATCTGGAATTTGGAAATATAATTTCGATTCTCGAATACCAAATATTTAATTTGAAATCTCTAATCTCAAATCCCGAATCCTGAATTTGGTATCTGCAATGTATAATGTAGAATTCTAAATTCGGATGCACAGTCCTAGAATCTCAAATATGTAATCCCATATCCCTATTATCGAATTCCAAATTTCGAATCTAATATCTGCCAACCTAAAATACCCTGTAGAATTGGGAATTTAGAATCTGGAATTTGGGAATATAATCTCAAATATGTAATCCAAAATCCCTAATCTCGAATACCAAATTTCGAATCTAATATCTGCGAACCTAAAATACCCGGTAGAATCGAGAAAGTAAAATCTGGAATTTGAGAATATAATCTCGAATATCAAATCTCAAATATGTAATCCCAAATCCCTAATCTCGAATACCATATTTCGAATGTAATATCTGCAAACCTAAATTATCCTGTAGAATCGGGAATGTAAAATCTGGAATTTAAGAATATAATCTCAAATATAAAATCTCAAATATGCAATCCAAAATCCCTAATGTCAAATACCAAATTTGGAATCTAATATCTGTAAATCTCAAATATCCTGTAGAATCGAGAATCTAAAATCTGGAATTTGGGAATATAATCTCGAATACCAAATCTCAAATATGTAATCCCAAATCCCTAATCTCGAATACCAAATTTCGAATCTAAAATCTGCAAACATAAAATACCCTGTAGATTCGGGAATGGAAAATCTGAAATTTAGAAATATAATCTCGAGTCTCGAATATCAAATCTTTAATTTGAAATCTCTAATCTCAAATCCCGAATTTGGAATTTGGTATCTGCAATGTATAATGTAGAATTCTAAATTCGGATGCACAGTCCTAGAACCTCAAATATGTAATCCCAAATCCCTAATCTCGAATTCCAAATTTAGAATCTAATATCTGCAAACCTAAAATACCCTGTAGAATCGGGAATGTAAAATCTGGAATCTGGGAATATAACCTCGAATATCAAATCTTAATTTGGAATCCCAAAGCTCGAATCTTCAAATATCGAATCTTGAATCGCGAATATCAAATTTCGAATTTGGAATCTCGAATCCCGAATCTGGAATTTGGTATCTGCAATGAATGATGTAGAATTCTAAATTCGGATGCGCAGTTCTAGAATCTCGAATATGTAATCTCAAATACCTAATCTCGAATACCAAATTTCGAATCTAAAATATGCAAACATAAAATACCCTGTACAATCGGGAATGTAAAATCTGGAATTTGGAAATATAATCTCGAGTCTCGAATACCAAATATTTAATTTGAAATCTCTAATCTCAAATCCCGAATCTGGAATTTGGCATCTGCAATGTATAATGTAGAATTCTAAATTCGGATGCACAGTCTTAGAATCTCAAATATGTAATCCCAAATCCCTATTATCGAATTCCAAATTTCGAATCTAATATCTGCCAACCTAAAATACCATGTAGAATCGGGAATGTAGAATCGGGAATTTGGGAATATAATCTCAAATATGTAATCTAATATCCCTAATCTCGAATACCAAATTTCGAATCTAATATCTGCAAACCTAAAATACCCGGTAGAATCGAGAAAGTAAAATCTGGAATTTGAGAATATAATCTCGAATATCAAATCTCAAATATGTAATCCCAAATCCCTAATCTCGAATACCATATTTCGAATGTAATATCTGCAAACCTAAATTATCCTGTAGAATCGGGAATGTAAAATCTGGAAGTTAAGAATATAATCTCAAATATAAAATCTCAAATATGCAATCCAAAATCCCTAATCTCGAATACCAAATTTGGAATCTAATATCTGTAAATCTCAAATATCCTGTAAAATCGAGAATCTAAAATCTGGAATTTGGGAATATAATCTCGAATACCAAATCTCAAATATGTAATCCCAAATCCCTAATCTCGAATACCAAATTTCGAATCTAATATCTGTAAATCTCAAATATCCTGTAGAATCAGGAATGTAAAATCTGGAATCTGGGAATATAATCTCGAATATCAAATCTTAATTTGGAATCCCAAAGCTCGAATCTTCAAATATCGAATCTTGAATCGCGAATATCAAATTTCGAATTTGGAATCTCGAATCCCGAATCTGGAATTTGGTATCTGCAATGAATGATGTAGAATTCTAAATTCGGATGCGCAGTTCTAGAATCTCGAATATGTAATCTCAAATACCTAATCTCGAATACCAAATTTCGAATCTAAAATCTGCAAACATAAAATACCCTGTAGATTCGGGAATGGAAAATCTGGAATTTAGAAATATAATCTCGAGTCTCGAATATCAAATCTTTAATTTGAAATCTCTAATCTCAAATCCCGAATTTGGAATTTGGTATCTGCAATGTATAATGTAGAATTCTAAATTCGGATGCACAGTCCTAGAACCTCAAATATGTAATCCCAAATCGCTATTCTCGAATTCCAAATTTCGAATCTAATATCTGCCAACCTAAAATACCCTGTAGAATCGGGAATGTAAAATCTGGAATTTAAGAATATAATCTCAAATATAAAATCTCAAATATGCAATCCAAAATCCCTAATCTCGAATACCAAATTTCGAATCTAATATCTGCAAACCTAAAATACCCGGTAGAATCGAGAAAGTAAAATCTGGAATTTGGGAATATAATCTCGAATATCAAATCTCAAATATGTAATCCCAAATCCCTAATCTCGAATACCGTATTTAGAATCTAATATCTGCAAACCTAAATTATCCTGTAGAATCGGGAATGTAAAATCTGGAATTTAAGAATATAATCTCAAATATAAAATCTCAAATATGCAATCCAAAATCCCTAATCTCGAATACCAAATTTCGAATCTAATATCTGTAAATCTCAAATATCTTGTAGAATCGAGAATCTAAAATCTGGAATTTGGGAATATAATCTCGAATATCAAATCTCAAATATGTAATCCCAAAACCCTAATCTCGAATACCATACTTCGAATCTAATATCTGCAAACCTAAAATATCCTGTAGAATCGGGAACGTAAAATCTGGAATTTGTAAATACAATGTCGAATACCAAATTTCAAATATGTAATCCCAAATCCCTAATCTCGAATTCCAAATTTCGAATCTAAAATCTGCAAACCTAATTTATCCTGTAGAATCGGGAATGTAAAATATGGAATCTAAGAATATAATCTCAAATATCAAATCTCAAATATGTAATCCAAAATCCCTAATCTCGAATACCAAATTTCGAATCTAATATCTGCAAATCTAAAATATCCTGTAGAATTGAGAATGTAAAATCTGGAATTTGGGAACATAATCTCGAATATCAAATCCCAAATATTATAAAGACACCAGGACATCTATAGGGAAAGGTTGAACAAACGGTGAAAAATGGTGGATGCGCCACTTCAAGAAAATCTGTTGAGGGTGTAATTTGTCGAATTTTGGAGCTCTGTTCATCATTACAATGTCACATTTGAACATATAAAGACACCAGGAGATCTATAGGGGAAGATTGACAAAACGGTGAAAAATGGTGGATGCGCAATTTGAAGAAAATTTGTCTAGCCCAAGGAGGCCCCCTGGTCCCCCATGTTCATGTGACAAATACTTTACCACCTATTCTCATACCTACCAAATATACAATAGAAATTTCATAAAAATCGGTCGAGCTGTTTCGGAGGGGTTTCACCACAAACACCGTGACACGAGATTTTTATATATTAGATAATAAGAACAATAAGAAATAGTAAATTGTTTTATTAGGAGCAAAAGTGTCTGTATTTGACAAACCTACATAGACTTGCCACGAAAAGCCTCTTTTCTCCGAATAAAACTTGCCATTTCTTTGATTTGATAAAACTCGACTGTCCACCAGGGGCGCATAAGTAATATCAAGATTACTAGACTACTTATCTGCTATGGCAGAGAAATGGCCATTTGTTATAACCCACTGACGTATACATTTTTCTGACGTTTGAAGAAAAAAATAATTTTTTTATTTTATTAACGGAACCATGTTTTTATTTATTTCACTCCATATTTATTTATTCGCTTACTTTAATTATAAATTTCTAAATATATTAGGTATATATATTTTTAGCAAACAATAAAATCGGTGACAAATTTGACTTGAAACATATTTATTGTATCAGAAGCATTGTATCGACAGGAATTTATGTGACAAAGGCTAAAAGTCATCACGTCGAGCACAATGATTTATTTTATTTTGCATATATCTTTGCACTTGTTTGCACTTTGCACTTGCTACTAACTATAAAATGCACTCCCCAAACAGTTAAATATACTGATTTTAGTGCTTCTTCTTGAAAATATACATTTGCCCAGACATTCAAAATCACCCTGCACTAAACAGTGTATAAGTGGCACTGTTTGACACCAATCACATTCATAATATGTTTAATTTTATTAATTAATCGAAGAAGAAGCAATGGTAAGAAACCATGTTTATTTCCAGAAAAACAAATAACTTGAAAAAGTATTACATTGCGTGTCCGTGGCAATTACCCGTTGAAAATGAGCAGTAGTTAAATGTAAATGTAGAACAGTACGGTGTGTTACAAAATGATTTTCATCTAGTTAACTTTGTAATTTTTTTTCATGAAAATTTTTGTGTGCCGCCCAACTCTTTTTACACTTGCTAGTTCTGTCAATATCGCGTTGGTTGTCAAATGATACACGTCAATCAATTAAATTCACGAAGATACGGGACTCATTGGAGTACACTCTAAACCGTTGAACGAAGCTCAATTGGAGGGCAAGCAGGGGTTACCTGCAGGGCGATTTTGTTTTTTGAGGTTATATAAAAAGTATTGTATTCTATTCAGATAAAAATTATTTTGTAACACCTTGGCTCGTGACTCAACCAAAAAAGCCCTGCTTTCTTGCAATGCGATAAGCGTAAAAGCGATATAGCGACCGGCGTATAAACTTAAGCATAACCTAAGTTTGATATTTATTGTTATCGTAAGCATCATAATATAGTCATACAGTCACCCAATGCACAATATTTATTTCCTTATTTCTTTTTCAAAAATATATTAGAATGGTTAAATTACCGTCTAAGTACATTTATAGTTACAGTTGTTGCAATTAGTGCCGACGTACAGAGATTACATTAAAAAGATACAACGTTCATAAGACACTAAAATTTCGTATCCACTCCCCCTACATTTCCACTTGATGGGTACATTCAAACCAGATTCGTCGTTAACGTTATGACATTTGTTTTTTTCCTCGTATTGTAATGGCGCCAATCCGCCGTTTGCACGAACTCATTTCCCCAGAAAGCCATAAGTTGCTCGTGAACCAACAGATAGTTGAGTCATATTACGTGCAAAACTGAGATAAAGGTTTCGCTAGTTACAATGAGCTTTTGTCTGTGTGAATGGGACTCATCGCTTCATCTGTACGATTCCGATGTTTCTTATTGTGTTTGCGAGCGCTCACTTCCATTCTTCACCTGTTCCGTTTATACTGATATTCCATCATTGATCTTTTGTTAATATTGTGTTCGAAGAGTTAAGCCGATGTTAAGTTGCGGCAAGTCTGCCGGAAATTTAATAACTGGGTAAATGCTTCACTCAATTTCCAATAGCAACTACGTGGTTAAAGGCATGCACGGAACAAATTGTAGTAATTAAAAAAGATGCGTTATTAACAATTATTTAAATTAATATAAATAAAAATTTTAATAGAGACTGACAAATAGAACTCCATTTTCATTTTGCACATGTTTTTTACGATAGCAATAATCCCAAATCAACCATAAAATTGGAAATGTTAAAAAAAACATTTTAATTTGATGGCACATGTATGATTGTGCCATCGACGTAAAGTAGCTTCAAATTGGAATATTTTGTGAACCACATGTTAATCGATTCGGTGCTAAATCCGATTCCATCCAAATCGCTGCACATCTACTTAAATAATTTGGTGAAACCACAACTAGTTTCCAAGTTGCAGCTTATGCAAGGACACGGTTCTCCGATCTTGCGGAAGTTCCGATTCGGTGCAATTCTGCTCTAATTTCGGAGATTTTATTAATCATCAATTGCTTTAATGAGAATCGGTTTCCGCTCTACTTCCACTAACTATCGATTGGGCAGCAGTGGGTTTATTATGATTTGTTTACAACTCCTTTACTGCGCTAGGGAACTTTTCAGTTCTTATGAGTTTGTAAATATGTAGATTAATTTGAATTTATAAGAAACTAAAAAACACCCCACAAATAAAGTAAATCACATCTCATTCGATTTGACCTGGTCATTGTGTCATTTTTATAACTAACAGAGTACTCGATTTCGCCCGGTTTGAACATTAAATTTTTTTTTTCGAAAAATCCGAAAACGTGACGAATTTTGATAAATATATGTGTCTGTTGTATATATAATATATTATAATAATTTAATATAATTTAAAAACTATTACACGCTAAAAATCTTGATTTACAACCAGATAGTTTTTAGAACATTATCACCTTGTGACTGTAAATTTAAATAGTGGACATTCTAGCACGGCGGTGACGAATCTAGAGAAACTCAGCCAATTGCGAAAACAAGAAATTTTCTTTATTTGATTTGATTTATTCCATTATGCGTACGGAAATATAACCAACGTTCGGGAATTCTGAAACTGAAATGTCAGCCGTCCCCGATGTCCATCCCTTTCTCATCTCGGTGACCCTTCAGCTTTGATTCACTGGCGCAATCATAGAAAGGGCTCGAAAAGTTGCTTCCAAATTTTTTTTTTTATTTGGACGTGTCTTTACCATTTCCTTTTTAACAAAACTTTTTCATAAAATCAGTATGACATTTTCAAATTTACTGAACCCACACCAACCGTGCACCCCCTGAGTCGCCAATTTGGCAGGGAAAACCCAGTTGTTCTACAGTACAGCGTTCTCAATTGGCACATATGCGAGAATTGGGAGGGAAAACTCTCCACGTTTAAGGCTAAACCGGACGGTGGTTTAGTGTGTTTCTGATCCGTAAGATGTCGTTGCAAAAAGTCCAAAAGTTCTAACGCTTTTTTAAGAAGACGGTACACAATTTTTTTTATTTGAACATTGATTTGTACTTACATTTTTCGTACAATTTGCGCGCCGTGTAAGTTTTTTTCTCAAATGTATATTTAAGAAAAAAAAATTGAATACTTATACTTACAATAAAAAATTCAAAAAAGTGGCACACAGCGACGAAAGAACGAAACAGAATTTTTAAGTTTGCCTTTGATCCAGCCGCCGCGCGCTGATCCCTTTCCCCGCGCCTAAGCATAAGTTAGTATTTGGCCCGACTGCTTCCTGTAGGCGATATAGGATTTCCAATTAGGGAAAACTGAATTTTTGCAAGCACTTTTATTTGATGACCTTGGTTTAAAGAACATTAAAATGATCATTCTGCAGGTAAATTATTTTTCCAAACACCCTAGTTTTTTTATTCTCGTAACTAAAATAAATACAGTCTGGTGATAAAGTAACGAACAAAATTATAATTGCGTTATTTAATGTTTTAAAGCAAAACTCTCCGAGAGGTCAATTTTATTTTTTCATTAGCCACTTTACGACAAAGATTTTACTTATGATGTCATCTATTTTTCCACAATGACGTCATCATTGGCTTTTCTCAATGACAACCTCAATCTTTAGTACTTAAACTACTTAAATGTTGGTGTAAAAAAATTTGTACCTTAGTTAACTATTTTTTCAGAAAAAAACACTTAAAAATGTAAATTTATTTTTGCAAATTATTGCAAACAAAAATTAATACTCGCAAATTTGACTTGAAATTAAATGTTTCAATTATTGGAATAATCGGAACGCTTACTTTTTTTATGGAAACCTTACAGCAGCACGTCACTTAGACTTTTTGCGGTTTGATTTGGTGCCTCCAAGTGACTTCTTTAGAGCGGGACAAAATATAAGAAAACTCGAAGGAACAAAGGGGCACAGATTTTTGGTTCAGTACTAAAAAATGAGTGACAGCGTTGAATTGTGGATTCATTTGTAAACGTCGCAAAAATTCTTTATAGAAACCTGTGGTTCGATCACTTCTTTATAAAGATTCCTTCAAGAATGCAGCCACAAAATACGGCAAACTCAATGAATCAAGAGTCAAAGAAGTCTACAAGAACCAGCCCGACGTGGAAATTAAACCATGTAGTCTGGTTCAAAATCCTTTTTTACGAAATTGGAGGCACCAAGAAGTTATTAGTTGAAAATCAATATCGGCAAATAAAAATTACAAAATTTATAAACAATTAAGTACATAAACAAAAAAAAAAGTGATTACGTTTTTTGCAAATATTTCAAAAACTATTTGAGATTATGAAATTTGAAAAAAGATCCATAAAGAGCACGAAATTTCCAAAAAAAAGTCCTACCTCCCGGAATTGTCAATATTTATAATTTTAATTTAGCGGCGAAAAAAAGCAAAAACACGCGGCTCAGCCCCGTCCGCGCCGACCGAATCTGACAAATGAAAAAAAAAAATGTATTTTATCGTTCGACACTGTCAGAATTTTCAAATTTTCGCTTGTGTAAACACTCTCTGTCATGAAATAATGAAAATGACAGATAAACGTCAAACTATTCATATGAATTTTAAGCAATTCCGGGTCTTTCCGGGGTTGTGTCGAACGATAAAATGTTGTACTACACGCGTTCCTGTGTAGATTGAACGCATTACGCCACTCGGGGCTCACAAAAGCACTCATTTCACTCGTGCTTTTATAAACCTCTTGTGGCATAAAGCGTCCAATTTTCACAGGAACTCGTATAATAAACTACTATTAACTAAGTAAATATTAAAATTAAGGAATAAAATAATTTAGGTATTATCTGGACATATCAATAAACAATAACCCGTCGGTAAAGAAATTTTACCTCAGTTTTTCTATTAGCAATGCATTTGTTAATTACGGAAAATGTTCTTGTTAAAAGTTAACCTACAAACCCTGATAATTGTTAAACTAAAATCCTGAATTTTGTTCCCTTCTTGGAGCTGTTCCTGGAAGGCTTTAGAAAAGATTTCCGTTGGAAAAATTTAAAAAAAAAATTATTTTTTACTTTTTATTAACAATCAAAGGCTTAACAAACTTAAAAACATAAATAAAACAGTGAAAGATTTTTTTTTCAATTATCTCTACTGATAATAATTGTTTTGTTATTGCTAAAAGCAATACTTATATAAATATTTTTTTTTAATTTTTAACTCCTATTATTTAAAAAATTGTTATAAACAAATGCATTGTTTATGATTTTCATTTTTTTTATCTAATCCGTAATGGAAATAATGATTAAAAAAAAATCGTTTCTTAAAAAAATTATTGGTGAAAAACTCCTTTGTAATTTTTTTTTGTTGCTAAATATTATATCTTGCTCTTCTATATTATGGAAGATTTTCTTTTTACTTTTTATTTGTTTGTTAAAAAAAAATGTTATAAACAAATGAATCTTTCGGATATATCCTTCTTAATTCTTTCAAAAATACTGAAAACGACCATACATCGTTTGTTATGAAAAAAGATTGTTTTTTACTTTTTATTTATTTTTTTTTTATTTTCCTACACTTTTTTCATCATTGTTCTTAAAATAACTTATAAACTATTGACGATACGACAAGAACACTTCAATGTTTTAATTCTCTGTGAATCAATGAACAAATTGAGCTTTAAATTGAAGTTCTAAGTCTATTATTTACTAACTTTTTGTCTATTATTTATTAAATCTGAAACAACAACAAAAATTATTACGACTTATGTACTTCAATATGTTATTAACTATTAATAATTCGGATATTGATTTTCAACAAAAAATTCTTGGTGCAATTACAAATCGAATGACATCACACCTCGATCATAATTTTTGGTGCTTCTTAACTCGGAAAAAGGGACTTGGGAACCAGACTGATGCGTCTTTTTGTGGATCTACAATATGGCTTATATTGGAGCTACACCTGACCGTGTTATTGGGGAAAATGGCAATTAAATGCCCGTGTTGGGCTAGGGATTAAACCATTTCAGAGGCCATAACGTCACAGGCAAGAAGTTTCATTGTGCGATTTTATTGTGTGGACTCCTAAAGACATGAAAATAGATTGCATATATCCAGATCAAAACTTTTGGTAGATTTTGATGTTCCCAAAGTTGCAACTTTTTTTTTCAAAAGGCTCCTTTTTTGGTAACATCACTTGTCACTTTTCTACCAAATTTATTACAATTAGCTTGTATTTTTAGGCTTCTCCGTTGTTTTTTATATTATCTGGTGCATTCTATTTTTCCTGTTGTTGGAAAAAAAAATGTTTTGGTAACACTATTTTGTACGTTTTACGTATAATTTACTAAAATTAACTGGTATTTTTAGGATTCCCCGTTTTTTATAATATTTATATTTTATATTTATTATCTGGTGCATTTTCGTGTGTTGTCGGAAGATAAATATTTTTTAATCACTATTTTGTACCTTTTACGTACAATTTACGACAATTAACTTGTGTTTTTAGGATTCCCCGTTGTGGTTAATCCTATTTAGGACAATCTATTTCCTGAATGTTGCTATTTGTTACATTTCGCATTGAATATGGAGTTACTTCTGTTAATAATTTTAACAGATAAATCAGGTGTTATTTTTGAGCATGATGGACTGTGCTACCCTAGGTTGTATATTACAATCATGTGGATACTGACCTCTATTATGTTGGCGCATTTCAACAGCATTAAAATATTTTCCAAAAATGGTTTAGCTTCATTTTAAAAATTACCATTTTTCTACAATGCATTAATTATTAACTTTGGCGGTACAAAATGCCTGCTTTGTGGTGCGCACAGCCCCCAAGAATACTTAGATACTTGCATATAATACGATAGCCCCGACCCATTTCGTAAATTCTACAAAATCGAAGTTATATTTTCCAGTTTTATAGCTCTGTCGTTACACGGAACAGATCGATGACTCATTCCACTCGCACGTGTCCGGCGGCGGCAAAAATTGTCAAAGGAAAGTCAAAAATCCTGTTTCGGACGAATCTATCAGACCAATTTTAAAAATTCAAACGGTTTTGTAATCTGTGGATCATGTCGAAACGTCGCTGGCTGGCAGATTTTAGATTTTTTTTCGTTTACATAATTTTTTTTGAAAATTTTTTTGAAACAATTTTTTTTGTAAAAAAATGGAATGGTGGCGCAAATTCAACCTAGAAATAGATTCTAAATTCGTTTTTGTTTAAACAATTTATCCAATCATTTCCATATAAATGCGTAAATACTTTTCCGATAAGGTTGTTTTTGTCGCACACTTGATCTCCTGTTTAGCCTTAATAGAATAGATTTTAGAATAAAATAGACAGGTCGTAGCAATATTAACGGTTTTGTGAAAAACAAACTGTTTACTCAATTTCAATGTGCAGCAGACTAAATAATAATTTACATATTATTACATAAATTGATTTGTTTGAACGAGCCGATTTCATAGCACATAACAGTTATTAGCGCAGGTTTCACGCAACAGTTTCATGTAACTCAAATAAGCTTGCGTGTTTATGTAATCTACACCCAAATGAAGAAGTAATTTGGAATAACAATCTAAGAGCCTTAGTTGATATAATTTTTCAAATAGTGAAAGGCTAGAAAAATTCTAACATGATTTGCAAGCAGAAAATAGTTATTAGGTTACGAGACTTTTAATTCATGACTTCCGTTCTGACGTGTTGATGAAAGTGAGCGTAGCGAGCGAGTCTTATAAAGAGGCAAAACATGTAAATACTACTGCATTAATAACTAGTCAAACAATTTTAGTTGTTTTATGATAAACACAACTATGCAGAAATTATCTCTTCCCTGGTGAGTGTTTTCGAGAACAGTTTTCAATCATTATTATCCTTCATTTGTGGAGAAAGAGCAGTGAATCTTCCCTTGAAACCCAATGTCACTAAAAATAGAGTAAAAAATTTAAAGAAGCTTCCATGAAAAAAAAACTCCAATTTCAGTAATATGATATAAAGTTCTTTCTACTTTTAAGCCACTCGAGAACTGTGTTTATTTTTCATTACTTTTCTTGTTTCAGGTAAGTTTACATCTACTGCCATGTCGTCGTCGTGCTGAGAGGTAAAAATTTTTCTAAACCACTTTCAATAATATAACACACCAACACAGTAGATTTGCATTGGTGTTATTAGAATTTTTACTTAAATTTCATGAGGCTCTACATGAGTATTCCTTTACACCCACTGATACTTTTGATCGATTCTTCTGTCATTCGTCTTAATATACAGGGTGTTATGGAAACTGATAAAAATATTTTAGGGGGTGGTAGAATTCGTAAATTTGGGCAACTTTTTCAAATAATTTTTTTTAGTAATAAAAACTTATCGAGCGTTTTTGTCGCAAACATGTACCTTCCGTACGTAAACAATCAGTTATAATCTGTTCACTGTAGGCCTAATTGTTGTACGTTTGGTTATCTGAATTAACAGGCATTGAGGGTGAAGTGAAGGGCTTTATTGTTAAATTTCTTTCTGTGTTAAATCCTTGTGATTTTTATTTGTGGGGGCACCTAAAGTATTATTGTACTTTTTTGTATAGTGAAGTGATTGTTAATGAAATATTACTGTAAGAACGTCCATATAAAATTCGCTATAACGGACACTAAGCCGCTGTATATTCAAAATCCAAATGTTCTGCATTATATTGAGTTAAACACGTAAACCAAGTAATCAACGTGGCAAAGCACGGGTCTCCTATAGTGTATTTATAAAAGCGCCATTGTTATCCCTGCATCGTTTAACAGCCCACAATAATTAAACACAAGACTAGTACGTTCTAGCAAACATAAATTACAAGAGGCTTTGATTTCAGTTTACGCAAACACAAATTTAGAGCCTGAGCATACTGCATGTAAAATTGATCTTTATGACCGACCTTAAGACTCTAACCAACGCGAAGATATTAAGTTGCTACAGCGCAGCAGTTATAATAAATGTTCCATTTTATGGGCAATTCTTATTTTTATTATTGTCGTATTAAGTGTCTTCGGTAATTTATAGATTTATTTAACATCACGCCATCCAAACAGATAATCAATAATAGCAAACTAGCGATTCAAATAAGTGTTGGAGCTTTTAAGAAAGGAAGTAAACAGGATATTTGAGGACGTTTATGACGACACTAAGTTGTTGTATTGGGGCTATAAATGCATTAAGTGTTTATGGATTTTATCTACAGCTATTGACGGAGTAATGCGTGTCGAATGTGACATCAAATTCAGCGTTTTAGTTGAAGCACTAAATAGTTAATGTAGTCTTAAGGGTGTGATGTCCGACATGTTTTGTACTCCTTTTCCAAATTCAAATCCGTTAAATTCACGTCGAAAAACTCAAAGCTGTCGAATCGATCATCACTCCACCCTAACAGAAAATTAATCAAGATCTGTAAGGCAACGGCGGGTGTGCCAATTATTCCATCGTGCCACTCCACTTTATTTTCTTCATTATTAAATAGTAGCCCGTTAATATTAATGAAAAGTAATAACTAATAAATGATACCATTCGAACTTCGCAACTGTGGCATAATTATAGCGCAAAATGAATATATTTCATCGTCATAGTAAAATTCTACATTAAATGTGTAAGCCCACAATATGTACGTTGTTTGGCAGTGCGTGTTTATTTATTGTTAGTTAAAACTTTTGCAAATTCCCCGTTCTGTTCACGCTAATCACAAAGGCCACCGTCCTCTACGCAATTCTCAGCCATGGGTTGTTTGAAGGCCTCGTTATCTCTCGTTCCTCAACCCCTAACATTATCTTTGACTTGTTAAATGACGTGAATGTTTACTTAGCTGACAGCGGTGCCGTTTGGCCGACCCCTTCCTGGTTAATTTAAGCCTTCCCTAATCCACCACCTCCGCCCTACAAATGAACGCGGATGGGCAGCTCTCCACACGCGCCGGAACAAAAATACCCATGCACAATGTCCTTGTTGAAGACGTGATAAATCGGCCGGCGATGCGTCGAAAGATCTCAAGTTTCTCTGTGCTAGAAAGTCAAGTTGAGGTCGTAGTTCCCATCAATGTGGATAAAATAGAACAATTTATATCTATTATGTTCAGGACATTAACTTACTTCAAAATTATATTCTATGTCTGCGGAAAGCACCAAAGTAGTTTAAGAATCGCTTCTTGTGGACTATTTTTCCGATCGACGCCGGATTTCATTGTTTCTGACAGAAATTTCTAAATTATTGCGGTTTACATGAGATTAAACAAGGATATGAGGTTTCTCTTTGAGATCAAAGTATCGAGAGTATTGTATTTCAAAGAGATAAATTCAGCAAATAAACAACAATATTGCGTAAGAAAAATACGATATTCAGGCTGTCGCATCTGAGATCATACTGTGACAGAATGATTTGCCTTTTTTTTTTTGTCTGTAATGGCCAGTATATTAATATAGTAGTCTCAAGCTTAAACTGTCACTATGAACGTCCTAAACTGGTTCTGAAATAAACATTCTACTCTTGTTCGACTGGTCGGCTAAGGTATAAAGACATGGTGACATGACCGTATTCCAAAAATGTAGATTGAGGTAATCACTTGCCTCAGTACTTGTAACAAATTAATATTTTACTGTTCAACTTTAGGATACATTAAAAGTGCAAGCCTTAGAAAATCATCTGCTGTGCAAAATAAATAAAAACAAATTGCTCACTTTAGCTAGTAACAATTCATAGCAGAATATTAAATACGACTCTGGAAATCAAGACACGTGCCGGCCAAAAATAACCCAGTCTTGTGTTCGATTTGGCAGAGTCGACCAGTTGCAACAGGAAAATGAAATCAATTGGACTCTCCATATGGTATCGGTTACAACTTACTTGTCCCGCAATGTTTCGATTCCGATAAAAAATATAGCGCACCCCCGTGACAATTTAAGCTTGAGGTTACCATAATTATTGTCTTTTCATCCGCTTCCTTCAATATATTACAGTGGCGACGAGGAAATTGGAAATTTAATAATTGAAATACAGTGATGAGTGAAAGTGAAAAAAAGGTTAATAAGAAGCCTCAGAGTATCCCGTTTTCCTATTATGGTCATCTCAGAGAGCAGCAATGGTGGGCGGACTGGTCGGTTTATCAGAAAATAATGGACAACTATTTTATCGTCAATAAAGTGAGCGATCAAGCCATGAAAAGAGCTATATTGTGAAAAGTCCTGAACGAGGAAGCGTACCAGTTACTGTACAACTCGTGTCTACCAGAAGAAATATCCTTTCTAGAACTTATAGCCTTGTTCAATGAATATAAGCCGGCAGAATCCGCATTCAGTGAAAGAATTATAGGCAGCAAAATTATAAGCAGCAAAATTGGCAGCAGAAGAACAAGATAACTACAATCTCCGAATACATTTTACTAGCGTATTTTGAACTGCAGCGCACGTACCGTTATATGTACTATTAAAAACTTCCTGACAACATCCACAGACAAAAGCCATTAAATATTTTGTATTATACACATCAGGCATGATTGGAGCCCCTACAAACAACTCGCACAGGCTCCTTCTTTTCCTTTGTGGACCTTGACCTCGAGGAACGCGATATCCTTCTGGACCTGAAAAATCTCAATCTGCCCATCCACAAAATGTGGAGAATCAAATCCAGTCGCACAAACAAATGGACCACCTCATCCGCGTCATCACCGGAGACACAAACACCCTCAAGCATCTCCTGACTCACGGCAACACTGTCTTCGACAAGCACCAGCAGCCGGCCTCTGTCCCACTACAATGCGCTAAGTGTTATTTGCATTGCCACCCCCAGACAGAATGCCCAACAAAATCGCGGGCCCCAAATTCACGGGAAGCGACCCCCCAAACAAGTACCAACAATACTAATGCCAATTCACATTGACAGCTGTTGAAAGCCACTTGGACTAGACAGCGAAGTATAGGTTAGGATTGCCAAGATTGCCAATATTAAAAAAGTACATTATACTATTTTCACTATATATAATTAGTATAGCGCTATAGAGCACGTGACGGCACAAGAATGGGCAGCACCGGTTTGCAGTTTGGAAATCAAATGCGAATTTGATGAACCATCGTTAGATATGGCACCATGGGATTTATTTATAATGGGTTTCCAGGGAGATGCTGTACAAGACCGATTTCTAGAAGAGAGCATTGATTCCAAAATTGTGTTTGTTGTAGCAATAGCAGCAACAAAGATGGCGGCAGGGGGTTTAAAAATCGTGAAGCTGGAAAACATTCAGAATATTCCATTTTCATCATTTTCAAATGAGTCTTTAGCGCACAGAAGGGAATCAGTTAATCAATTGTCGTCAACGGATGTTCATAAAAATATGCTGGTAGTCAACAATACCTTCTATAAATTTAATAATTGTTTTAAACATTCTTTAAGGTAAGAACCCCTATGTAATTCATCAATATTGTATCATTAATCTCTTATAAAATTAGGGCTGATGATGGGAGTAGTTTTCTCTCGAGACATGTTCCTATTGTAATTTTACGTTTATTAAAATTTGTGGAGTTCGACTTGAATATATCTAAATTTTAACTTCTATAAATTGTTGGAAAATAGTTAAAGTTTATGTTTTTCAGCATTAATGTATATTAATGTATACAGGGTGTTCTGGAAATGGATACAAGTATTTTAGGGGGTGGTAGTAATTTTTTTCAAATAACATATTTTTTTCAAAAGTTGTTAGTTTCCGAGATACAGCTTACTGAGCAAACTAATACCCGCCACTATGTATGACCAACTTTATATTGGTATTCAAAATGATCAAAAAACTAGTGAACTAAAGAAACAGATAAGCAATCCACCGCTCTGTACTATTACTACATTATTTAAGGGTGTATATAAATAAATAGATTGCAATTACTTATTACTACCACTGTAACAAATGCTCACAATGTAGTCCCTCGCTTACAATACACAATTGAGTCCGTCGTTTCAAATTTGTGTAGTCTTCTATGTTGTTAACTGGTGTTGCATGCACTAATTCTTTTCTGGTGCCCCACAAATAAAAATCACAAGGATTTAACACAGACCGAGAATTAGGCATATGCCGTTAAGAAAATCAAACCCTATAAAACCCTTGGTTTCACCCTACATATCTGTTAATTCAAATAATCAAGCCTACAAAAAATAGTAGTTATGCCAACAGCGGCCAGATCTTCACCGATTGTTTACCTACGGAACGTACTTTTTTGCGACAAAAACGTTCGATAATTTTTATTCGAAAACGTTGAAAAATATTTGCATTCATTTCCATAACACCCAGTATATTGATTAGACAATGTTTCTTAACTTAACTTCTATTAACATACTGGCTATTACACGCAAAAACTAACCGTATATATCCCATTCTTCCCACTTAAGTTATGTATTATTTACATACTACCGAGTGATACATACTACCAAGGTTCAAAATTTGAGTTGGCAATAATAAAATTTACATCAAAATTGGTAATCCTGTGATTTGGTGACAGCTGCATTTAAATTTGCACCAAAGAAAAGCATAACCTCGCCTCTACAAATATCATTCCGCCAACTTAAGGTTGTCATTTACTAAGAGACAAATTTCTTCCGATGTTGAAGTGAGATAAAAACTTGAATGTTGGCTGCGAGATGGTGCAACCTCGTGCAGAATAGAAGAACTAAAATTTCTGGGTCGGATCTGGTTTGTGGTATTATAGTGTCCTTTTGCTTTTGAGGACAAGCGAACAACCCATGTTATTCGGAACGTTCAAACTGAATATCGATCGCCCGGGTGACCATATATCTTTACAATAGGGACTTTCGCCGTAATAAAAAGGTCCACTGGTGGTCCACTCACAGGTCTCTGACAGAGGGTTCTCTTACGGCATATACATTGCTGCCGGGCACTGAAGATAACTTTTTTGTTTTTTAATATTATCGCCTGAAAGTTTTAGAGTGTGTTAATAAAACAAGGATCTTTGCAGCTAGAAATGTGTTGCTTTGAATTAAGGGAGAACGGGGTACAGTTAATTAAAACTTCTTGTCTGGTCGAGATTGTGGAATGCGCAATTTATTAAGTTGGCTGGAATCAAAATTGACCTGAATTTTGGCGTGTACAATTAAAACCTCACGGGGATGATTCACTGTGTGTGGAGACAAGTTGTTGCATATTTCATTCCGATTCATGAGCGCCGTGTTCAATATTAACAATTAATTATCAATAATTAGCAAATTCCCAATTAACAGTTATGTCTGATTTGAGGAATATGTCCTGTGAATTTTTAGCGAAATTTATTGAATTATATTATAGATTATTCCATCATCGGTTTCAACCAATCTGCCGGGACTTTTTTTGGATTATAGTGATAATTCGATAATCTTTTATGTTCCTTTTTCAAAAGTTTTGATTTTTAATTTTCAAGGTAACGCTGAATACTATTTATTGTGCTTTTAAAATAATCTGTTGTAATACCCCAGTTGAATAAACCGCACTTCTCGTGTCATTTTTTGAAGCACCCAAGTGATAACATAGCTGTTGGCGTTGTAAAAATTAAAGAGTTTTTTTTGCAATTTTCTTTATGAATAGAAGAAATTTAATGCACGTCACTGTCATACAGTAAATGTTTTTTTGGTTAACACTAATACCTCAATTATTTTTCTATTCGATGATTACGGAAAAGGTGATTTTATGGCCTCTTTTGGAGCCGTGGGAGCCGTAAAGTTTTACTTCTTTGTACACATCTGTCAAATTCTACTGTGTTTTGACTGATCTGTCAAACTTTCCTTTTTTGGGACTGATTTCCCAGAATTTGACAGATGTGAACAAAAAAGGAAAAATTTGCGGGTCCAAAAAAAGGCCGTACAAACACCTTTTTGCTAATCATTGCCTAAGAGTAATTTGTGTACCTAGGCCGTAAAGATTAGTTTTTTTGGACGCATCTGCTGTTTGTGGCCAAGGCGTGAGCCGAGGAGTGAGCCGAGGACACAATGCAGATAAGGCACTTTTGGCCGAGGTGCCCACGACGTTTTGTAGGCGATGATCACAGATGAATTCAAAAATTTGGTCATATAATTTTTTTAAGACATTATTACTATAATTAGTGGGGACGCATGGGAATAAAACGACTAGTGTAGTAGGTATTACGGCCCCTCAGATGGTAGTTACGCCCACCTGCCAGAAGCGTAGGGCTCTCCCAAGGCAACTCCCCCTGTCCCTTAACTTCAGTCACTTCAGTCGTGGCCTTATAAAGGTGAGGCACACAACATCTTTTGTACACATCTGCAAAATTGGTAAAAGTGGAGTTCATGCTGGTATCTAAAATGACATTTTTCAGATTATTTATGATACAAAAAGTGGAACATTAACGTCGTAGTACTTTAAAGTAGAATTTTAAAGTCCCAGTACTCTCCACTCACAAAACAATTGGTATTCTTTCTCATATTATTAATAGTAATTTGTATTTTTGCATTAATATAAATTTAATACAACCAAGCAAATTTGTATTTGACTATAATTAACAGGCATGATTTTCTTCGAGACTGCAATCTGCAATTTAAGACTGCAAGATATGGCAACAAAGATATGACTTTGAGTGAGGACTTTGTTTTTCCTACAATAAAAAGTTAATATCGATTACTGTCGTTATTTACATTTACCCAAATAAGGACATTTTATCTCCAACAACCTTTGTGGCTTTCCAACATAAAATATAACACCATCAGACAGTATGCTAGCCATGGATAAAGATGTCATTACAATTCCCATTTTTTTATGTTGTAAGTGGGGCTGTTTTTTTGTTGGTGTTGAAGGCCACTGGTTCCATTTCATTCCCATATGGAGTTTGTTTAGATGTTATGTGTTTTGAATGGATGTTTTTTTTTAACATTGTGCTCCAGACTTGTTTTTTAAAGGTACACACTGAGTGACATTTTGATCCTATGATAAATAATAATTTATACTAGCACCTTCAATTAACTAAAAAGTATTTTCCAACCTGTTATTCGATTTCCTCTTTTTGTTTTCCCACATTGAACAAATAGGTAGTTGTAGTTGTAATTAAGTAATGTGGACAGTTTTAATTAAATACATGGTCTACAATGTCATAATTTAGTATTGACTTAATGGTAAATCACTTTCTACAATGTGTAGAAATGACCGCCGGTGTAAATAGCAACACAAATTACACGGACCGCCAATATTGTATAACACAAAGCCGCAGTACACATGACTATAACAAATACAAATGACCCCATCACAATGACAAAGACGGTTAAAAATCAGCTGATTTTCGACAGCAGCCAGCGACCTAAAACAGCCGATGTTAAATCCTTCGGTTAAGTCTCAAGAGCAAACGACAGATTTCCTGAAAAGTATCAAAAGTTTTAGTTTCTTACAGATCAGTCCCAAAAAAGAGGCCGTAAAATCACATTTTTCGTAATCATCGCCTAAAAAAACATTATGACTAAATTTCTGAATTCTTTCGTGACCATCGCCTAAAAAACGTCGGCTTACGCCTCGGCCACAAACAACAGATGCGTCCAAAAAAGATCACTTTTAGGGCCTCGGTACCCAAATTACTCTAAATTTATCCTTTTTCGCTTGGTGCGTAGTATTTATTGAATTTAGAAATTATAATAAATATAAAATAACAATATTTTCTACTTTGCGTTCGTACCGATTCTATTACGATACGCTTTTGCGTGTCTTAATAGACAAAAGGGGTGTTATAATAATTACACTAAAAACAGTATAATTTATTTTTTTAATATTGGAATCTTGGCAATACCAACATGATCCGAACCTTACTTTGCTGTGTCAAGTCCAAGTCGATTTCAACGGCTGTCAATGTGAATTGGGATTTCAGCGGTTTGAGCCATTCAAACAAAAGCACTGATGGCGGCTAAGGGGGTTCCAGTTGTTTGTGCGGCGGGATTTGATTCTAGACATTTTGTGGATGGGTTGATTGAGAGTTTCGAGGGCCAGGAAATTGCGTTCGTCCTTGTCAATGTCCACACCGCGGATCACAAAGAAAAACAAGGGGCCTGTGCGAGTTGTTTGTGGTTTGGGGGCGTTTGTTACGGAGGTTATTGTTAGGTTAGGGGCTTCAGTCATAGCTGAGACCGACGTTTTGGGAGGTCGTTCGGGATGGGTTAAAATTCACTACCACGTTTTTGATACATGTCAAAGGATAAACAAATATACCAGTATTGCATTTCAAATTAATTCTTTTTCGTAGCCGCAGTTAATGCACGTAGCAAACGTAGCCTACCGCCGTGGAATTCCCTAGATTGGAAAATTTGATTATTTTGTATGAAAAGTGTCAAAGTAGAAAAAATACTTACTCAAACCCGTGCGTGCGACAGCATGCTTCTTATAAGACTCGTATCATAATATACTATTATGGTGGAGTAAAGAAATTTATTGTAAAAATATAATATTCTGATAATACTTGGTAAATAAAATGCATTGCCTCCACCAAATTACTTTCCTCCCTATTACATACAGTGTGATGGTAAAGTTTTTAAGCAAATCGCTCGGGAAGGTCAATTTTATTTTTTCGTCTTCCACCTGCTATGCAATTTAAAAAAAAACATTTTTAATACACTTAGCTGAATCAAGTACACTTTAGCTGAATCTATTACCAACTGAAACATTAATTCTTGATCAGTGGACATATATAACTGTAAAATTTAACAATGTATATCGGGCCTATCAATCTGTACAGGTGTCAATCGAAATTTCATGGTGACAGGTTGACAGTTTTAAGCAGTGGAAACAAATTTTCAAAACCCCCTTAACAAATGGTGAAAAATGCATCATTTCGCAGCGAATAAACGAGGGAATACCGATACGACCAATTGTTCAAGAGCTACATCTCAGTAAAAGCACAATTTTGCTGGCAAAAAACAAATTACTCGCCGATTACTTACGGGAACACCCCCTCGAGTCGGCACGTCAAGAGACAACCATTCCCGCGTCTTAAAACGGCTCGAAAGAGAATTCGGAAAATTGAGCCTAGAAAGTACATACATTATTTACATACATTCCCACTATTTCAATAATGCATGAGCCTAGTGAGCTGCCGCCGACTTCGCACAGTCGTATGTGACGAAATTGACAACTTAAATCGTTTACTGTCATTTAATTCAGGTGAAGTGACTTCCTGATTACTAGTAGATAATAAAAACAATTGACCATGTTGGCATGGTTACTGCCGTAGTTGATGTGTTGACTTGACATTTGCTGTCATTATTAATGATAGCGGATCTTGCTAAATGTTAAACTTGCCACGTGGACCACACTAGCAACATCGCAACAAAAATTGAAATGACAGGTATTGATTTAATATCTTATGCTACTTGCTTTTCATGGATATCTTATATCCTTAATTTGAAGAAAAGTGAAGCAAATGTGCTAGTGAAGAATGGGATATGTGACATTTTTGAAAAACTTAAACTTTAACTGTTTTCCAACAATTCAGAGAAGGCATTGTTAATTAACTTACTAAGAAACTATTTTTAGTTGTCCCTTTGCCGCATGAAGCCAGACACCCGTATCTGTTCCAGCCGTTACCGTCATGCGAATTAAATGTCGGCGTAGCGAGCGTACGACAGGCCCGAGTTTGTGTCTTAGGTGACTAATAATTTGAAACTTGCGCCACCGAGAAGTTTGTTAGGTAGAACAAGAACAAGGAGTGTATGGGGAGTAAATTCGGGACCGTTTTAGCGGCAGCCTTACGGTCGCAACTTTGCGCCGACAGAACGTTTATCCGTATTTGAAATGTCGGCTCCTTTATCCTTAACTTTCCGGAATTCAACCTCCGAATTAACGTCATCTTCAGGAAGGTTTGTTTTACGCGACCCGTCATTCGAAATACGCCGACGACACAGAACCGCAAAGTTCGCGCTTAATAGTCGGTTGCGCTCCACTGTTGTGAGGCGGTTTGTGGGCGAAAGAGCAGGAAGGCGCATTGAAATCGTAAATATTTAGAAACAAGAAGAATGTTCTTAAATCCAAGTGGAGTAAATTTAAATTAAAATTTAAATATATCTAAGTCGAACTCCACAAACTTTAATAACTGTAAAATTACTAATGGAACATGTTTCGGCAGAACACTTCTGCCATCATCAGCCCTAATTTAACAAGAGATTAATGATACAATTATATTAAATATTTAGATTTGTTATCCGTTTACAAAGAAGTTTAGATTATGACAGGCTTTCTGCTTAGTTCAATTTGGTACAATTTGATACAAAATCAACAAAATAAATAGCTCGAAATCTATACCAAGCCAAGAAATCTCAAAGAAACTTGGCTGAAAAGATGAAAGCATGTTCCAAAGACAGTAAGATAACAACCAGGTCATTCATCAACCCCACTGCCTTGTGCTGACTCGATTGTAATTTAATTCATTCATCGGTACTGTTACAATCCAAATTGAGGTAACGTTCCTGTCAAGGTTTGAGGGGGGGCAGGTCATAAGTAAATCACAATTTTATCTCACGAGTCCTATAATAAATAATAATTTAACAATCTTGAAATAGTTTATTATGATACGAGTTTTATAAGAAGCGTTTTGTCGCACGCACGGGTTGAATGAAGGAATGACAAAATTAAATATATTGACTTTACAGTAGAATGTGTGTTCAAGGCAGGATAAAAACGTTGACAACAAAAAATGAACAATTTACTTTGACGATGATGGCTGGATGGTCGGAGCTGTGGTTTCTCAAACTCTACTCACACACAACTACCTTGGTCCTCTTTCCTCTACAATCCAACACGAATACTTCGCCCAATGAACCCGGCGAAGAAAGGTCGTAACGAAAAAGGAGGAAACGGAAAAAAAGCAGTCCTAACAGTTGGTCGATTGTGCCTAAATTGATTAGTGAAACAGTTAATATCTACACAGTACAAGAAATCCTATCTTACCCCTTTTTCTTTCCGAGTTACAAGCACGGCTTCACGGCATAAATCTGCCGCCTTTTAATCCGTGTTACACGATAGGCTCTGTGACCCCGTTACATTAGCTCCAAAATAGGCTATGATACTCAACCGTGTCACCCGCAGCAGGGAGCTGAAAGCACCGAGGCGAATATCCCAACAGCACGTTTTTCTCGTATATGTGGTCGCGCTGATTTTAAAATCCGTCCCAAGAAGGCCCCGATGGTGGTTAGGCCCCCAGTCCCAAGGTGGCCCCATGGTAGCTACGCACCCCTGTCCCAAGGGGGCTTCCAAGAGGCACCCCGATGGTAGTTATGCCCCCCTGTCCCAAGGAGCCCCCCTTGGGCGCCCTCGAATTACATTTGTTTTTAGTTTTGTGTGGTTTCGCAATATGTCCAACAACAAATTTATTGAAACTGACAGGACAGCGTCTGTCGGGTCAGCTACCTAATAATTAAACAAATCTAAATGTTGATATTGTTTAGGATTTACAGCAATTAGTGGTGGTTTAACCCGGGCAACGCCGGGCATTGAGCTAGTAATAATTAATATTGAAATCAAAGTTTTAATGGTGTCAGACGAACAAAATTGAAAATCGACGAAATGGAAAAACATTAAATTAGCGATATGAAAAATATTACCTTACTGAAATTAGTAGTATTCGTAACTAGTGTCGAAAGTGAGACATATCATGCGAGTGTGAACTTTGACGAAGTAGACGAAGCCAAATTTTCGGCTGTTGATGGTATGTTAATGCTCTCAGGCTTTGTTTGTGATCCTTATAATTTCTCCTTTGTTGTTTTGTTCTGACGTGTTCTGTGCTGATCCTAAAGTCTAAAAGTTTTTAGTCATTGCTTTCGATGTTTCATTTATTCCACTATCACTCTTTAGTGCAACATCTACGAAGGCGCTGAACGGACATCAATGGAAAAATAACTGACAACGATTTTTCCTTGCAATTTTGACTTTTTTCTGGCAATTCCGACAGGGGTAGAACGACAATGATCCACTGAACCTGTGAAAATTTGTTTTCCCGTTTATTATTCATAAAATTATAAATTATGAGATCCTCTTCCCTTTCGAGTTTCACGTACAGGGAAATATGACCTCTACCTTTAAGTGGTAGAGCGCGTAGCGCGAGACTCCAATTTCAGTGATCCACGGAAGTTACCGTCTGTGAAAATTTGTTTTTCCGTGGATCATTGAAATTAATTAAACATACTCCAAAAAGGTAATATTTCCTGTAAGTTTGGGCAATTACTGCGAATTGGAAAATTCCCACATCTTTCTGGCAATTCCGACTTTTTTCTGACAATTCGATGGACGATGGCGCTGTTCGAGTTACCCACGTCCAGGGTAATATGACCTTTTTGGAGTATGTTTCTTTGAGGGGACGAGGGCGTAGCGCGAGGCACCAATTTCAGTGATTCACTGAAATTGCCGTCTGTGAAAAAACTTTTTTCGTTTATCATTCATAAGATCATATAAAGTGCGAGGCACAATAATTTAACACCTATAAAACCGGGGCCCATTGCCTCAAATTAGATGGACAATGAGAAAGGTTCAGGGTTGTAAATCAACAGGAAGCGGCAACGTCTTTGAGTAGCTGATTTATTGGTAGATGAAACGGACCGGACTCGAAATTTCTGGGCCACAATTTATTTTGATAGCCATACACATTTAACTGAGATTTGACCTGTGCTATTATTATTTTTTCATTTTATACATTGGATGCGTCACTTTCCTTTCAGATTGAATATTCTACAGTTACAATATTATGCTAGTTGTACAGTTGTAAGTTGTACAACTAGTTTTACTACTAGATAATACATACATATTTTTGCATCTTAATATCTGTAGCAATATAAAAAATTAATTACATTACTTAACGTTTTGAACACAATTTTCAAGTACGCTTTCAAAAAAGCACTCAGAATGAGGAAATTTATGGCTGGGTTTAGTCCTCCATTGTTAAAATAATTGTGGGCAATAGACCCTGTTTTATGAGTGTTAGATTATCGTGCACGTTACTATAATATGAGATACTCTCCACATTTCGAGTTTCACGTACAGGGAAATATGACCTTCTTTAAGTGGTAGAGCGCCTAGCGCGAGGCACCAATTTCGGTGATCCACGGAAGTCACCGTCTGTGAAAATTTGTTTTTCCGTGGATCATTGAAATTGGTGCCTCGCGCTACGCGGTCGACCCCTTAGAGAAACATACTCCAAAAAGGTCATATTTTCCTGTACGTGAAACTCAAAATGTGGACAGTATTTCATATTTTAAGTTTGGGCAACAGAACACAATATTGTCAGAAAAAAGTCGAAACTGTCGGCTAGTTTCTCCTTATGTGAGCGTGATATTCCATCTACGTCTTCGGTATGTCGACCAAATTTAATTCCCCGCTGCAGCTGCGGTGAGGTGAGCTGTCCAAATGCGGACATAATTAATATTAGGATCAAAATGTTCCGAGATGATTAATTTATCTTTCGTCCGCAAATTCCACAAATAACATGTAAGGAATTACCCCGCAATCTGTGTGGTGACGGGAATATTAGAACACACTATTACTTTACACTAATTAAAGCATTCGGGAATATTTACATGGTTTCGTGTGTGGAATGACGGCGCCTGCATTCGGAGTTCAGACCGACTAGAATTTCTAATAATTTTGAGTAGCTAAATTGGCACAAGTATGTGTGTACACTGCTTACAGATACCACCGGTAAACACAATTATTAAAATAATAATTTATTGTTTTATAGATTTGTAGCAACACACGGAGACAAAGGTTGTTCAAATATTTTTGATGTGTAACGTCTATAGTCGCGATATGGGAGTAAAACCGAACCGAATATTGTCAGGCCCCCTCGCGCTCTCTTCTCCCATGTGTGTGCAAGGAGCTCGTGTCTAAGTAATTTCCGAAACTTTTACTTATCCGATTTCAAAAATTCTGTCATCAGTATTTAGAATTCCCTTCAGGGTGGATATGGCTGTATTCAAAGATCTCACTCGCTGACAATGAAGCATTTCTGTCACTTGTAATATAATCTGCTATTATTTTATTAAGGAAACAATGTTTTTATTTAGTTATAAATTTTATGATTATTTAAAATTAGATTAATGCAAACAGCGAACTACCGGCAATGTTGGATGCTTCTGAAACGAGAATTATTGCTTTTTATTTTATTTAGCCTATAATAAAGACTCCAAACGTTTCGCAATTTTATTTCATATTTATGGAAAATTTCATAGATAATATAGCGTTTTCTCGCTACATTATTGAATTATAATCCTTACCAGCATAAATTTCGTAGAGCTCTTATGGACTCCACGTTTAATGGCAAACGAATAAAACTAATCTCACTATGAACGTAAAACGTCGACTGCCCTCTTACACATTTATTAAAATCATCCACAACTGGCTTAGGACAAAAATTCCATTATTTATACAGCCCCATTGCGCTGTTGCGCAAACATTAAATTTTTTATGGGTGAGTGGAGTTTCATGCAGTCTGGGACATTTTCTAACTCGGATCTGTTATTACTCTGGAGAGGCCGTTTAATGAATATTAAGAAAAGGAGTGGTCTCAAATTAAATCCCAACGGGCCCCGTGCGAGCGCTTCCGCCTGAATTTCGTCGACCGTGTTACGTCTATAGTTTAGGACGATTAGGAAAGTTCCGATGTAGAGATATTATGACGCGAGAGCTTCCAAAGACAGTAAAAAAAAGAACTTTAAGCACAGGCAGAAATAGTTGACATCAATGAAATCGCAAAATGGACAAAGCAAAGTGCCAAGAAAGAAGGACTCGATATGGAACGGATTAAGGTCACAAATGATTCAAGAAGGTCAACTGCGGTTACCATGTTGCCGGCGTATCGGAACAAGAACTCATTAATATAACTGGCCAGAGTAACGCCGCATCTATTCGTCCATATTTGCAGATAGACCATCAACATCACGCAAATATAATTGAGAACCTTAGGAATCAAAGAAAAGAAGGACTCACCAATACTTTTTCAACTTCCAACACTGCTTTGGCGGAATCCTACTTGCACCATAACAGAGGAACAAATTACAAAGGAACAAAATGCGGTGAGCAAGTAAAGAGCACTCAACTATTTTTGTCAGTGTACTCAGTATTTGATTGGTTCTGTATTATAAATTAGAGCATTTTCATTGGTGATTTAATAATAAGTTGGAGTGTTTTTGTTAAATGGTATCCCACTTTCCGATGTTTCAATATGTTTATGTCCTTTGTTGCTTAATTGTTTAGAAGTGAGTTTTTTTTTCCTACGTTTTTAGCACTTAGGTCCCTCAGTTCTGTGGCATTATGTTTACCGAGATTTTAAAGAGAGAAAATTTCGTAAAAACTGGTACCTATTTATTAAGTTTATCGATCACATACTGCAATTTTATGTTAAATTATAATTATATAAAAGTGGTGGACACTAATATTTTTATGCGTTTCTTTATAATACACGTTCTTGTATTTTTATGGAAGCGAATTTTCTTATTTTCCTGTACGTTCTTATTAGCCATCATCCGTTCGTCTGAGACATGAATCCATTTTCTACCCTCAACTGACCAATCTCTCTCTAAATTCCTTAGCAGTAGCATCTCTCCAGTATAGAAAGCTCATAAGCGAACACTGCAGATGTCCACCGCCAGATAATAAATTCTCAGCTTGTTCATCTCTAACACTTGTGGTGAGACAAAACCAATCTCGTGACGATGTCAATTTTCGCCGAGAAGTCTGATCCTCAAATAATGGTTTTCTCATACACGACGCTGCGGATTTCTTGTCGGAAAACCACGAGATAGTGTCGAACAAGATTATAAAGTACTCTCGGAGACGTCTACAGTCTATATTTAGCTGATTAGCTAGGATGATTAAATTTTTTCGTCCCCTCAACATTCACACAATAAAAACAAACCAAACTTTTATGCTGTAATCTCGAAATGACGCGGTTACCCACTTTAGAGATCAGTTCTGTCTCGCGGCACGATTAAAGATTAGTTGTTGAGCTTTGAGACTTTGAAAGCTTCGGGATGGAAGTCTCGGCGGAGAAATGTGAGTGGTCGTAAATGCGAAAATTGCGATTATTTTTGTGCAATTTTTAACGGGGTATATGTACAGTGCAATATCATCGGGGGCACTCACGTGGCGCAATAAATATGGATTCGTGTTTTCACTTCCATTACCATAAACTGTGCAAATAGCCGCATCCAAAAGAGTGAACGATGCAGTAAAGTGCAGAGTGCCAAACACGCTCTCAGCATACTCTTATTGAAGTACAGGTTTTGCATGAAGTATGGAAGGGCCGCGAGATCATCGTTGAGTTTGACTCGTATGTACTTCAGAATGACGCACAACGTAAGTGTCCCTTTGAATTAATGTTGAGTGGGTGTGATTAACACGAGGTCCGCTCCATACAAATTTAAGAAATCCTTTTTTGTTAATTGTTAATAAACGACTTCAGTTCTAGACACAATCAGTGCGCAATAACTGAGGAACTATGTATTTCAAACTTACAAAACTAGCAATAATAAAAAAAAAACATGACAATTTGATAGTATTTCAATTTTAAACAAAACAATAGGGAGTTAATATGTCATTATGTTTGCTCTAAAGTTTGAATTTTTGATTACCAAAAACTACAATTTTTACTCTGTTTTGTCTTAATATTTTCGAATTTATATTGTAAGGCTGTCACGATTACCAACTGTAGCAAAATTACCAAATTTTTATTGTTTCCCGACACCGTGGTGACACATACACCGAAATAAAATACTTCCCGCAGCCATATCAAAACCGTTCATGCTCTCAACCGCCGAGGAAATAGTAATAATAAATAGTAATTAATATCGACCGATTGTTTTTGCTCCTCCCTCCCCTCCTAATTTTGATAGCTGAGGGCTTAAGCGTGGTCACGTGGAGCATACAAGGTTAAAAGAAAGTTGGCGCTCGAATCAAAACCGTCGCACAACTAATTGGCAACATTCCGAATATTAAAACTAGAAAATCTGACCCTGTGTACGCCATCCCGCTTCTACATTTTATCCCAAATTTCAAGAACAGCTTTTACGTCCAATTAGCTCGAAACGTTGCCTATATGACCTGCTCCTTAATATCCAGCAACATCCCGTTGAATCAACCCTCTGAAACTCAGCCTAATAAATATGCTAGAAAGAAAGTAATACCGTAAATCTCGAAAACCGCAATCTAGCAAAGACTAGGGCTTTCCCGCGTTTAATTATGAACGCATTTCGAGTTTTATTAGCATGATTATGATGTAATTTAAACCCAGAGTTAATTTAGAACTTTGTACAAAGGTCGAAAGCTACATAAGCAAAAATGCCACCAATAAATAATAATTAAAACACTCCTTGGAACAATTGACTTACTTTTCCGACATTTTGATGGAATTACATATAATTGTAAGTTTGTGTTAATGTTTTAAATATAGGACATCATTAATTAATTAAGTTCTACAAATAATTTAATATGTACATAATTGTTGAAAGGAAACAATTTTTGTAATTAATATCTCCACAAACTATAATCAAATTAAATTACAGAAGGGACATGTTTCTGGAGAATACTACTCCCATCTTCAGCCGTAACGAATGTTAAATTATGACGTTGTGTTATTGAAATTAATCTTTCAACACAGATCCAAGGAGGCTGTTGTTGACTCACAGATTCAAATTTATTGTGTTTATTTTTTTCATAATTTTGGTTTAACGACTCTCCGTTGTCAAAAATTTAGACAAGCCAAACCACAATAACCTGAAAATTCAAGAGAAGCATTGGTAAATACGCACGTAAAATATTAGACTTGTGTCTAGCCCGTACCATTTTACAAACGATGCATCACCTTGGGGGTCGCCTTATTTTGGTTATTTTGGTAACATTTGCATCACAAAATAATAAAATAAACTCGACCAAAGGGGTCCCCCTTGGGGCAGGTGGGCCCCTTGTGCCAAAAACCACTTGTAACATTTGTATCAGAAAAAGAAATACTCGATCAAGGGGCCTCGTGCCCCAAGAGGGCCCCTTGTCTCAAAAGCCACTTGTAACATTTGTATCAGAAAATAATGAAATAAAATCGACCAAGGGGCCCCCCTGTCCCAAAAGCCACTTGTAACGTTCATAACAAGAGGTCCCCCTTGTTTGTGATACGATATGGGTTATTCGCATATTAGTAATACTTTTTCCCTAGGGAGATTTGACACCAGAGTTACGCGTGAACAACAGAGACACAAATTTAGATGTTGGTACCATTCATTGGCGTCCTCTGGTCCAAAGTAGTCCCAGTTTTTGTTTTAATTTCGAAAAAATTTTGAAAGAAAAACTCCATATTTACTTATGTTCCGGACTAGGTCGTCATAAGTCGAAAAGTTTGGGAGCAAAAGAGGATTAAAAAACAAATTAAAAAATGAACCTCAAGGGTGTAAATTTTGAAAATCCAAAAAACAAAATTTTTGTCTCAAAACGTTCGAAACCATCACTATCTTATGTAAATTGATGCGAGCAATCCGTCTGTAGCCTTGGTTTCCCCCTAAATCCACCCGTTTTGAGCGTTTTTTGAAAAGTATTGTCCAACTGGCCATTTTCTGATAGAACTCGACCTTCTGAATCCAACGGTGCAAATTTCATCCCGATGGTTTCGGTGATATTGCGTTTTAAAGTTTTGGCACAAATTCGTGAACACCGAAAAACATTTTCGCTCATATTTCGTATTATATTTCAAACCAGTGTGTTCGTCTTAAAATTCTCTTTAATTTGAGTGTATAATGTATGTGCGACAAACCAAAAATAAAGTAAATCACATTTAACAGGGTACTCAATTTCGCCCGGTTTGAACCTTAACTGTCGTCACAATTTTATCTGACAGAGTACTCAACTTCATTCGGTTTGAACTTCAAATGTTTTTTTTTACGAAAAAGGGGCGACATATTTGTTACGCCCCATGGCGAATATTATTTGTGGTTAAAATTACATAACGATCAGACAAATCTTGATTTTTATATATTAGATCTGGAAACTACATAGAACATCAAGGGTACGGTATTCTGATTTTTATTTTTTTTTCTGCGTTTGACTCTTAGTCCTAGAGGTAGCGTTGCATTTGAACAGCTAGAAGTGACAGCATGTGAGCGTTGTTAATAAAAAAAAATGGTTTTAGTATATTCACACCGCACAAAAATTCATGAGATGGTTTTTCAGATCATTTTGAACTAAACAATTATAATCAGCTGTATTGAAGATGAGGATTATACGCCCGTCACGTATATAAACCATATTAATTTTTTTAAGAATAGTCATTTTATACCTTATGAAAATTGATGCGGCTGAATTTTTATACCTTTAATATAATAAAGAAAATCAGTATTTTTAACGGGGGTAAGAGCGTCAGTCAATGTCATAAACATGCTGAGCGCTCAGTGCATCTGAGCGTTGCATAGTCACTTTGGCAAATTAACTGACGATCTTTACACCCACAAACATTTAGCTGACAGCGATTTTTATTTTTTTTAACAATAAAAATACAGCACATTTTAATTTCAATCAGTATTATTCATTCGGTATAAAATTCCTAGAGAAAATCAACGATGCCTCCCGGACTATTATAATATAATTTTATAGCTTTTGTAATTAATTGCTTAAAAGTGTTTTTTTTTCTATCTTATGTTCTAATGATTTGCTTCTCTCTAACTACCAACATGATTAGGTTGAGCACCTACTCCTTTGAATATGTATATTATAATCTTTTAATGTGTTGATATATTTTCTATTGTCATATTGTTGCGTTGTACCCTTACAAATCATCTGTACAGCAGATGAAAGTATTAAAACCTGAAAACCCGGTTTACAGAAAAGCTGAGTTTTAAAATCTCAAAAGACATGAAACTGAAATTCTGAATACCTAAAAACCTGAAATGCAGAGAACCTAAAAAGATTAATAAAGCCTGAAAGCCAAAACTAACGGTTAGAGAACTTGAAAAACTGAAAGTTTTGCCATCTGAGAACTTGAGATACTTAACATCTGCAAACTTTAAAACCTGTGAAAGCACTGCCTAAGATCTGAAAACGTGAAAGATAAAATGATTTTCTTGAAAACCGTAGAACCTCAAAGGTGAGAACCTGAAAAAATCCTAAGAACCAATGAGTCTGAAAGCCTGATGAGAAGTTGATGGCCTAAAAATGAAAATTGAAGAAAATGATGCAAGAAAATATACATACTAAGCTATGTACACTTAAAAGTACAGCGTGATCAAGGAAGTCTGTTTGAGTTGGTAATACTGAATTTAATTCTTAATTGGTAGAATTGTAACAACTTCCGGTTGTTGGTGTCTTGACACTGAAAGCCATCATTCACGCGTGTCAGCATCATTCACAACTTACTGACATTTCAAATTTGAAGTTAAAACGTCGTGAAATTAGACTGAATGGGCAGCAGTTTGAACACCGACACCATTGCCAATGGAACTAAATTCGTGTACCTGCGTTGTGGAGAGCGCAATTTAGCCCAACGTTACGATGTTGATGAATGTGTATCCGGTTGCAGTGTTCTCATGTGTCCCAACATTTTTCAAAAGTCCTGCGTTTCCCAAATTTGTTAAATGTTTCACGTATCTCAAGTTCTCTCAGTTTCTTAGGTGTCAAATGATTAGAATTTCTTTGGTTTATCAACTTTCTCAGTATGTCCAGGTATCTCAAAATTTCTCAAGTGTCTGGTGTCTCAACTTTTCAACTTTAGTGATTCTTCAAGCTCTCAAGCTTCTCATGTGTCTCGACATTTTTCAAAAGTCCTGCGTTTCCCAAATTTCTTAAATGTTTCACGTATCTCAAGTTCTCTCAGTTTCTTAGGTGTCAAATTATTAAAATTTCTTTGGTTTCTCAAATTTCTCAGTGTGTCTAGGTATCTCAAATTCTTAAAATTTCTCAAGTGTATGATGTCTCAACTTCTTAACTTTGGTGATTCTCCAAATTCTCAAGCTTCTCATGTGTCTCAACATTTTTCAAACGTCCTGCGTTTCCCAAATTTCTTAAATGTTTCACGTATCTCAAGTTCTCTCAGTTTCTTAGATGTCAAATTATTAAAATTTCTTTGGTTTCTAGCCGAACAAAAAAAGTATTTTAAGTTTTAATAGCCGAACAAAAAAAGTATTTTAAAAGTAATACCAACTCAAACAGTCCTTCTTAATCACTCTATTGTTACAGAAAGGGATAAAAAGTCACGAAGAATTTGTTACTTCAGAAGTAAAGGACGAACACATTCAAGCTTTTTTGAAGACAAAATTTTAAAAAATAAAACATTAACGGTACGAAGTCAAAAGAAAGACAGAAAGAGATGTAAAAAGGAAAAAACAACAGAAAAGCGGTTGAATAGAAACTAGTAGGATATGCAGACATATTTCATTGTAATAGAATATACAGGGTGTTATGAAAGTCGTAGCAGAAAATTTAACCCCAAGTATGTGTGTGGCCTGTGCTCGATTCTTAAGCAAATACTAAGAATTTAATCATTGCAATTTTCATGTTTTTTTTTTCTATAGTGCAGTTGTACACGGGGTAATGTTAGCGTTAGGTAATGCAAACGAAGCCCGCCGCTTGCCTGTGCATGGAACGTTTTTCAAATCCCGAAACTCCAAGGTGAGGTCCGTTTGTGAAAACACAGTGCAATGTTGATTATGGTAAATTTTCTTCTCCAACTCCAGATTTCGGACGTCCCAGATGTAATCGCGTGTTGGAAATTGATGTGCTTCGAAGTGTATTCCAAGTGTAGGTGTTTCAACATTAATCTATTGTTTACCGCACGTACACCAACAAGGATTATGTCTGATGTAAGTTAGAGAGTTTTATTATTACATACGAACCTACTTCAATATTATGCATATTATGGTTTCCATTTAGACAGTTTTTATTTCGATTCGTTTATCGGGGAAAGTTTTTGTGCATTCCTCACAATCGGTGAACGTGGGTCCATAGGCGAATCTTGGTTTTAGGGGCCAAACTATTCTTATTTTTAACTTCGTAAGGGAACGTTTGCGAAAAAAATGTTGACGAGTTCTATTTGTGGTTAAATTTTCTGCTACACCCTGTAGATATATATAATTTATAGATTACTCCTGTTTTACGAACCGAAATTTACCATGACATAATACTGATGTTAAATAAGAGGTTTGTGAACGATATCTCCCAGAAGAGAAATAACTTTGTCTGAGCTGAAACAGGTTTCGTTCACAGCACACACAAATAAATGCGTTCAAGAATCTTTCCTTTAATCAGATTTAAATTTCAAATTACCTCCTTTGAATAATATGTGTGCCAGTGTTTTAAATACGCCCTATAGACTAATTAAGTTCGGTAATTAAGGAAGCGCTAGCTCGCAGCAACGACGAGTTCTTACGCTCCCACCAACTTTAAATACTTCCTCCAACTGCACGAGTAATACATCATAAACGAGTTCGGTTGCAGAGGTGCGACCTGGAGGAAATTGGCATGCGATATATGACGGTGAGGGTTTTGTCGTTAATTTAATTTGCTACGCTAGGTGGCGTGATGGATTCGACATCGGTACTTAGTATTCCGAGCACGTGGACGCCTACATCCAAGAACTTCAGGTGCTTTTATAAAGTGCCTACACGTTTATGGAGGGTAAACGGAACGAGCGCTTCCGTAATATTAACCCTTTTGCAAAAATTATTTAGGAACATTGGCTGCCTTAAACGTGGAGGGATGTTGAAGAGTTTACGGTTGAGGGATGGGATCGGAGATGGTTCCGCAAATGTGAGAAATTATAGCGATGTTCAATATGTTGCCAAACTTCTAATCTATTTTATTATTACTTATACTCTTTACAAATACATAAATATACAATAAAATTTTGGGTTTCCCGTATTTACCAATCCTCCACACTCAATCCTCCATGTTGAAGTTGTTTGATCGTTGTCGCTTCAGTATCTGTCCTATTATTATTATTATTAACCTGATAAAAATGTCTTCTTGATTTGAACACACACTCCCCTTAAAGATGATAGATCCGAGTTAATTTGCGCGTCACTGAATAGCATATTCCGTACGTCTGTAATTCTCGACGGAAAATGCACTTCTGGGGACAACTTCGCTACACTCCTCGGATTTTCCTCTTTTTAAAATGATAACCGCCCAAGAATGCCTTCAGCCGTCGGCTGTTTATGCAAAGGATAAAAGCTCTGGATAGAAACTATTAGTCTCCTCTTTATATCCGCGTCCGCTGCACACTTTTTACTTGGGGTATTAAATGCGCACCATTAAAATTCTGGAGGTACGTGAGATCGACCTAAGGCTATACAAAGTGAGAAGTGGAGGAATATTTATGAAAGTTCCGCGTATTCCATCTGTCTGCATTATGTGAATTCAGATGGATGGATTCTATTGCGGACTGGGCTATTCAACACGGGAAATATCGTCTTGACGTAGGTATTCTATTTACAGACGTTATAGAACATTTTATCATAAATAATATGAGGAGTCTGTTATAATAAGTGGCCAGTGTTGCGTGGGTTTCTTTACCGGTCTATTTATTTAATACTACGTCAATCGCTATTAAAATATACAAAAAAAAAAACACATAAATGTCGGTATTTATTTAATACTACATCAATCGCTATTAAAACAAAAACAAAAAAAACACATAAAGGTCGGGTTGCCTCGAGCGTAAGTTTTTTAGTGTGGTATGCTCCACACTTGTGCACGGGTAGTTTAGCGGCAGGACGGAAGTAAAATAAATACAGGGTCGTCGTTACGGTCTTTATTTGCAAATATACAGTGAGTCCAAAAATAACTAATTTAATTTTAACCAGTAGTAGAACTCGCCGAGAGCAACAGCATTTTTTTTATCTCTTCACACTTTTTCAAAAGCTCATTTTTTGCATTTTTGGAACTCTTGAAATTCACGAACAGCCTTTGGATATTTACTTTATCTTGACCAACATACAATCAATTGTTTTTGTCCGGAAAAGCCAAGGTCCTTACTAGGTTTCTAAATTTTTTACAGTAATTACATAATCATCGGAGATAATAATCGGTATTTTCAACTTTAATAATACGTAGGGGCAGACGAAAATCCGCATGTTATTTATTTGGCCCCACAATTTTCAATAGCATTGGATGTTGAAGTAAATACGTTTAGTAGGTCAGTATTCAGATTTATTTGCGGCAAGCGGTTTAAATTCATTTCGAGTTTTTTGTCGAGTTTTTTTGAATCGGGAGTGCGCTAACTCACGGTCGTCGGGGTACAAGAATGGTCCCCATACGGTGCCGGGAAGTATTTTATTTCGGGGTATTTGACAAGGACAATCGAGCAACTTCGTTGCACATGGATTCAAAGAGAAAAACACTTACTTTTCTCGATCCTAATAATGACATTATAAGTAAGATACTAAAGCATAAAGTCAACGCACAGTTTACGATCCGCTAAAAAAAAAAAGATTTTATTTAACTTTGAAGCAAATGAAGTAGATTGCCACCACTGAATAATTAGCACTCTTCACCGTTGAACACAGTTGCTAATATGATATAATATTACAAGCAAAGGATTTTTTGCTGGGCTAAAGTACCTAATGCAATTTAAAAGAATATTGTAGAAAAATTTAAGAAGTGCAAGGTATCAGTGATGCTTGAGAAAAAAGGTAAACACTTTAATTGACTCTCTTTTTCACGGCAGATGCACTCCAGAGAATACCCGAAGTAGTTTAGAAATGTTATGGAAAATGTGTAATCAGCAACAAAAACTTTTCTTGACATGAACAAAATCGGCAAAGTGTCTCCCTACTTTAGCCAAAGTTTATACATCATGATAGGACAAACTTCTGTTTGGCCCTGACGCAAATCGTGTACCTACTGTCTAAAACTGTCATTTAGACTTCACACCCCGCAAGAAAAAATCATAAAATTAAATTTATATTAGATCGCAAGACGTGTTAATATTTGATTAGGTACTAAAGTTGGCCTGGATGGTGATATAATTTATATCTGCAGACATGACTACATTGAATTACAACGTTCAACAAAATAAGCAATATCTTTCTCTAAACTTTTAGACAAACCTTCGATTTATATAAGTTTACTGTCAGTTAAAATAACAGGTTTCCCTCGGATCTGTCTCAGTAACGGAATCATGCCAGTTCCGTCCTGCATCATAAGTTTTTTATACCGTCTACGTCCGCACTGTTACAGCGCTTCGACAAACTTTGTTCCGGTTTTTTAATATTTGTGAAATTTTAGAATAAAAATTAAATATTTCATTAAAGTACAGTTCTGCGAAAAACAAGTGTTTCCTTAGCGATGCAATGTACAAAGATGTTAATTAATGTAGGCTTAGGAAAATTCACTAGGAACCGATTGTTTATCCAGTGATAAATAGCATTTGGGGTTAACTGTTTCAATTTTATTCAGTATCTTCAAAGTATTGTTTTTCTTGAAATATGGGATCAATAAAATTTATGACGCTTTTAACGCAGTGATAGGTTTAAGACCGTCTTTTAGGATCTTTATTGCCACTATTCCAGCGTCATTCAGCTTGAAATGCCAATGAAATTCGTTATTTTTCTCTTAAGTAAACTCTCTTAAAACGGACAATTAAACATAAATTGATTACTCGATTGAAGGTGCTCTTAAAAACTAGTAAATAGAATGAAATCAATTCTTGGGAGGATAAAAGTGTTATTGATGCCGTATAAATTAATTTATGCGTATATAAACATTTATTGCAGGTACCATTTTTTTTTGCACTTGGCTACAATTCTTAAGACCAACTCTGGTGTCCAAACTGTACATCATGCTGCCTGTGAACCGCGGTGACGAATGCTCCAAAATAAAATACTTCCCGGCACCGTATCGGGACCGTTCTTGTACCCTGAGCTCTCTTCGGTTCCCAGTCACCAATGGGACGCGACCGGTATTTCGGGTGCCGACTGACTGCATGGAAGGGTGGTCTTTGCCGTGGTGAGCACTTCGCTCCCCGGCCGACCAACCGACAGTATCTTTTTGTGTCTAGCCGCCACCGGCCATGGTAACAAAAGAGTCCCGGAAGCATCCGGACCGGTCTTTTCTTGTCAGCACCCCCGTCCGCAGTATCCCGGTTCCTAGCCAACCCCGACCGCCGCAATAACCGGCGCAAAACCTGGAAGATCGAGAGACGGGTGCTGTGTAAATATTCGTGTAAATAATTGCACATATTGTAAATAATAAAGACAGCTGACCCCTGGTGTCCCGTACTCCAGTTTGGCTACTATTACAACCTAAATTGTTGTAATGCTCTAACAAAATTGAGAAGTGTGGATTTATAATGAACAAATAAAACAAATACAGGAACTTTCTACAATTATACAAAATTAAAATAACGTGGTGAAGACTGAAATTATAATGACTGATAACAAGTTGTTGAAATAAGTTAATTTGACAAGTTAATTTGTGACTATTGCACTATACTTAAAGTTTATATTACATTAAAATGATGATTACTAAACATTACAATTGTTAAATGCACGGTAATATAAAAAAAACTAGATGAACTGATAACATAAATAAAATGAAAAATTATCTATTACTTATCTTCTGAACAGTATTACGCTTTCCTGCCGGTTTCGGAGCTGTCTAGACTATTTACTTGACTGCTTTCCTGCGAATCCTGCAGGTTTGTGATTTTTGCGATTCCTGGAAATTAAACCTGTTTCCACTTGAAAAACTCCGTGCGTCCAGAAAGAATATCACAGCTATTATTCCATGAAGGTGGTACCAACGATCCTAGGTAAAGTGCTGGTGAATCTGCCTGTTTGATTGAAAGAGAATAGTCAAGGTCTGCACGCAATAAAGTAGTTTTTCTTACCTCTTTCCGAATCTCAACAGTTAATGAATTATCCGCTAAAGCGATTTATTATTGAATAACTGACATCCAACGATTTTATCCGCTAACGCGATTCTCTGGAGCTATCTCTTTGTCCAGGAGCAAAATTTACGTTGAGATGTTACTTCGTCAAATGTCGAACGAAAAAGAGCGAAAGTAGGTCGGTCGCGCGGCACTGATAGAACTAGTGTTTTTTGTATATTGCCGGTTGGATGGTGAATGCGCGGCGAAAATCAAATTGTAACACTACCCATAGACAAGTGTGGAGCATACCACGTTAAAAAACTAGCGCTTGAGGCAACCCCGACCCTAAACAGCCGTCGCAACAATTACACTGTTAAATTCGGTACAATTGAAAATAAAGTTTCGAATATGACAACTTCGTAGTGTAATTATTTCTTTTATCCAACACTTGTTCATTATGTAGTCATCATAACGCCGGTTTTGAGTGGATTATGAGGTCTATAAGACACATGTGACTTATGAAAACATAATTCAACGGTTTTCTAATTTGTCATAGCAACTAGTTCATAAGCCAACAGTTTTGAACGTCAAATGAACGTCAAATTTTTTTGGGTTTTGATGAAGGTTCAAGAACTGTTACAGGAGGGGGTGTTGGATAAACCTATGTATTAAACACGTGTCTTAACAGCAAATAAGTCACTCAAGAAAAATTAGCCACTCGAGCAAGCTCTCGTGGCTAAACATTTCTTTCGTGACTTATTTGCCTTATAAGACACTAGTATAATAAATAGCTATGATTTTACTTAACCACTTTTACATTTTACAGAATTTACGAGAAGTCTAGATAAGCAAAAACCCAGTAAACAAAACCACGTGAGAAAAACGTAAAAAAAAGACGAGTACCAACGGTTGTATAGACGTTACGATGTCGCTGACTTCAACGTTACTTTCGACGTGTAAATATTACGTGTTTATAACGCCTGATAAAACACGTTTTTTTTACGTGATTTTACCACGTTGTTAAGACGTACTGATTTTGCGTAAACAAAACAACGTGAAAAAAAACGTAAAACAAACGAGTACCTACCAACCGTTGAATAGACGTTACGATGTCGCCGAAATCAACGTTACTTTTGACGTGTAAAAATGACGTGTTACAAACGTCTGATAAAACACGTCTCTTTCAGGTGTTTTTACCAGGTTGAAAAGACGTGTTGAGTTTCTGAATTAAACGTCATTTTCAATGTCTCAACAAAACGTTCTGTAAACGTATTTTAAAGATATTATAAAATACGTTTTTTTTAGGTGATTTTAGGAAATAAGTATATTAAAAAAGTGTTGATTTTCATGACAAATATTTGTTATAAAACAAACAAAAAAAATTTAGTTATTTTCCAGTCGTCCAAATCGGCTTGAAAACGCTATTTGCCAGCCTAGGCTAGAAAATGGAAACTTGGGATTTCTCAATGCAAGCTTTTTTGTTTGTTGGATTTGTCACCGCCCCGAATAGCAATAATAACTACCATTAAAACATCGGAAAAATTACCTTGGTATAGGGCAACGACAATAACAAAACCGCCTTGAACAGGGGGGCCCAAGGGGGCCCTTTAAGACATGGGGGGGAGCTTTCCGACATGTGGAGCCCTTGAAACAGGGGGCCCAAGGGAGCTCTTTGAGACACGAAGGCCCCCATGCGATATGAGGCCCCCTTTAGACTTGTGGGGGCCTTTGCGACATAAAGGCCCAAGGGGGGTCTTTGAGACACGTGGGCCCCCATGAGGCATGAGGCCCCCCTACAAAAGTAAACAATGAAAATCTCTTGTCGGCCGAAAAAGTTTCGTTTATCACACGGCCCGAAACTGTTTTGCAAGTGCTTGCACTTGTGAAGTCTCGGCTACGGCTCGCCTCCACAAACTGTGCTCGCACTTGCAAAATGACATTTTCTGGCCTTGTAATAAAATGTACTATTTACAAAAGTTCAAATCTATTATAATGTAGAAAGGTGAATAGAAAATATGAAAATAATTACTAAAAACTATAATATCAATTATGCACTACTAATATTATAAACTATATAACTATAACTATAATTAATATTATAACAAAAATCTAAAATAATTATTATGGGCTAATTGTCCTAATTAAATTAAATCATCTTTTTCATGACTCGGATTGTGTGTTGCTCGACGTGCTGGGTCAGTTTTGCCAATGTTTGCAGAACACTTGCCTCAAAATCTATAAGAAATAACTATAAGAAACTATTGTCGTAAATGATATAAAATGACAAAATTCACCAGGATATGTTGAAGCTGGAGAAAATGCTGAAATTGGCGATGCATAAGACGTCTTCGGGGTACAGCAAAAAACCTCTCCAAGGTTTACAGTGCGACGCCGATTACTGTCAAAAAGAGACTCATCACCAAAAACTTGCTTTCTTGAGAGACTCTCCACTGATGAGTTGTTTCCTCTGCAGTTTCCCCAATCTCCTTGATGAGGTTGTTGGCCTTTTTGTCGTCTGTGTCATAATCCTCTGCAAAGAGGCTCAAAAGTTAAAAAATATATAATTAATTAGAAAAATCATAAATATAATATCATATATGTATATACCTGTCTTAAAATGAATCTTAAAAACCTTGTAAGAACGCCAGGTCTTACATGGAGTACCACTTTTGACGAAAGTCATAAAATCGGTACACTTGCGGAATAAATTTAAATTCTGGTTAGTAATATGCATAAAAAATGTATATTTAGTTACTACTTTTAAATAAAATACTGAACTACTTACATTTAGGACTTTTGGGAGCTACACAAATCTCAAAACTTGGTAAGGCAAACGAAAACGAAACGAACTGCACGATCTCAGACGAAAAATGAAAATGAACAAAATCGAACGAAGCAATGGCCAAACACAGATGACACATGTGGAAAGAGTTCCTTGGTTTCGTTTCGTTCGAGGTGCAAGGCGCAATAAAAAAAGCTGTAAATCACGTACATTTTGAAAGTTTTGTGTCTTGAAAGCAGCATGTTTGTTTGTCGCCAAAACAAATTCGATAAGGCAGAAATTTTCATTGATAGTACCATTGATTATCAATACTCTAACTACTCTAACTAGAGTATTGATATTCAATGATAGTACTGATCTATCCGTTTGGTTATTATTTATTTTCGACAATAAAATTACGCTTGCGTCGTTGGATCCTAAACCTTCAGCCCCCATCATATACCAATATCCGTTCTTCTCAAAATTCCGGCCCCCAAAACGATAAAACTTTTCAACGTATGTTTCAAATTGTCATTTAATTATACCTGCTTTCAATTTCGTTTTTAAAAACTCTTCATTCCCTGACCAACACCAAACTCTTCTCCGGTCAAAGACACACTCAAACTTCGCGACACGACTCTCAAAAGAGATTCGTTGTTTTATTTTTAATCTTTTCACTGGTCTTTTGACACCTTCACTTACTTCACAGCGTTTCACATTACCAGACATTACCAATATTTATTAATTTCGTTGATTAACAGTAATAATTAAAGCTCTAAATTTTTGTTTTCAACTTTAACAAACACATTTAAATTAATATTTGTAAGTACCTATCTACGTAAGTAAATATAGCTACCTACATTGAATTATTTCTTTGCCGTTGGGTTAAAGAGCTTTTGTAATTTTTTATAACATTGACACCATAATAGAATAGGGAATGTCAATTTTATTTTTAAATTTTAATTTAATAATTATTATATGACTATTTTTAATCAGTTTTCCCTAATACACCAAAAAACAATTTCTATAATAAATACCGACGCAGGTTTCGCCAACAATGTTGGCATCATCAGGGTGAAGAGTGAATCGGAAAACTGATTAAAAGTAGCTATCTACCACCAAAAGTAATACAGACAATTGTTTTGTTTTTGAATAATTATATGAATTCTCAAAGAGCGATTGTTCATCTCTATTGCGAACTAGGCGGGCGAGATGATCCTAAAACATTTCAACCGCGAGAAAACGTCTAACTTTCAAGGTTGTTTGGGTAAAATTCGGGGTGCCAAATGTTTACAAGAGCTAACTTAGTTGTTACCATGTTTCGTAAAAATTATGAAAGAAATGCTAGCCTTACTAAATATTTCTATTGTTTCTACTTTTAAATTCTATAACCATTATATTTTATTTAAAATGTGATTCAAATAAAAAATGTACATATTATGTTTTATAACCCGCAACAAACAATTTACAGTGGCTTCTAAACTTGGCGCAAAAACCGCCCATATGGAATCTGTAAAAGACGCCAATAGAATGCGTTCCTTTGTAGTACATAAATGTACCATATAATTATATGAATGTATAAACACGTGAATTTATTGTAAAAAATTCAAGAGAAATTAATGTCAGAACTGAACGTCAAAATTACTTATATTTTACCCACATTAATTCCTTTCTATGCTTCTATATTTGATTTTAATCGTAATTCAAATAAAAAATATAAATTAAGTAGGATTATTATACATTATGTATTCTAAAATCATAATTTTTATCTTTGAAACCCCTTAGTGACTTATAAACTTGACCACAAAACACACCTAATAATATGATATGGAATACGTTCTTTCTAGTGTTTATTTTCCTAGAAAAACACGTATACTTAACGTTACAAAATTAAATGTATTCCATAGTTATAATACCCGTACAAATAACATTTATATCAAAAACTTGAGACTTACAAAGTCAAGAATTTCAACAAATTATTTCTGCATAAAATTTTTCAATTGTTTACCTGATAACATTAAATGTCTCCAACTGACAGCTTTTGCATATAAAGTCAAGAAGTATATAACCAAGAAGTCTTTTTATAATTTTGAAGAATTTTTTGCACATGATTTCTCAGATTTTGATTTAGATTAATCTAAGAAATGTTTAATTTTGACGTGTGTAAATACCTTTGTATTTTAACGCTAAATATATATATTATTATTATTATTATTATGTTAAAATTTCACGAAAAGTAAACGGCGCCAAAACACGCCTCGAATGCGTTTTTATTTGTAATATAGATGACTAGAAAAACACGTGTATTTAATGTTAAAATTTTAATAATAATTTTAATTAATAATAGTCAAAAATAATAATTTAGACTTCACCGCCATTCGTTCTTTTCTATTTTATATATTTTGATTTAAGTTATGATTTAAATAATAAATATATATTTTTTAACATGTTTTTTTATAAAAAAATAAATTGAGGTAAAGTAAAATACAATAATAAAAAAAATAAGGGAAGTAAATTGAAAAACCTCCTTTTAAACCCAAAAACCTATAGGGCTACACCATGATGATGATTTTTTATACTCTGCTGGAACTCTTTCACTCCTTAGGTATTTTTGTTTTTTATTTCATTAGAATAACACGTGTACTTAATGTAAGAATTTTACGAAAAATAAAGGACGACAAACACGCCTATATGACACTAGAAAAACACGTGTATTTAATGTAAAAATTTCACGAGAAACAAACGTCAAAACTGCACCTGGAAAATAACTTATATTTTATCAACATTATGTACCTTTCGTTGATTAACAATATTGATTAAACGTCTTTATTGCGTCATATATAATATTTAAAAATAACCAAATTTTTTTACGTTGAATTGTCGTAATTTCTACGTAATTTGTAGATACGTAGTCATTATTTTATTGTAAATCAACGTTGAATTTACGTAACGTAAAATACGTTGAAATAACGTTGAAGGTATTACCAAAATATAACGTGATATTTTCAACCATTAAACGTGTTAAAACAACGTGCATGTGTTTACTGGGAACCAGATTCCTCAGATCCCGCAGTTTTACGTTGGGATCCACATCTCAAATAATTGACTAAAATAAAACACAATTTCAAGATGAAATGTGGCGCTTAAGGAACAAATCTCCAAATTACATACTCATTTTACATTTTAATTCATAAACCCATGAGTCTTTCAGCTTTAAGGCAATAAAACTCCAACCTTCCGCGCATTCAATGCCCCCGTCTTGCCATCCGGGTCGTGCATAAATCCTACCCATTCTCTAGAAATATCTACACGCTTTTTGCGAAATAAACACACCTACGTATATTTTAAAAATTTAGAAAGCCCGTATTATAATCCGCGCGCCATCCCGCAAAGCACTATTAAGTTCGTGCTTTAACTCCGCCATCCCGGCCTCCTGCTGCGCGTCCTTTTTGTATTGGAAACAGGAAGGGCCGCAGCAGTTCCGCGCTCTCTCGCAGGAAAATACAACGCCACGGCTCATACGCCTCCAGGGGTCCTGAAATTAGCAATTAGGTGCCTGCTTCATCCCAGACTTGCCGTGTACGGACCCAACTTTCTGCCAACTGCTCCTCGTGTCGTATGTAAAAGTCACTTAAACTAACTATAAGCCGATAAAGCAGGACTGGAAAAATCTATTTGTAACAGGGGAATTATGTTGTAAAAGGACACTTTGGGATGGTAATTTTCACTTAGGTATGTTGCAAGTAAGATAAAAATTTATTTCAAAATTCCCATGAGTGCGAGTGTACTATTCGAATGAATTATGTGAACCAGCAGAAGTCTCTTGGTTAATCCACGACAGATATCAACAAGAAGAACACTAAATCCCTTCTCGTGGCAATAATCCGTCCAAAAATGCCCCCCCTACTTTATTGGAGCAGGTGGTCCTAGACGGTAATTCTCGCTCTACCATTTGCCTTTTATGCACCATTATGCAAAACAATTTACGTCCTAATTTTTGTGGATGATGCACTTCCTCCTCGTAAAAATGCTTAACTACAAGGAAAGGTTTCTGGAGAATTTTATGCTTGCGGACCCGAAGCTGTCAGGACATCCGTGCATATTTCTGTTGTTGCACGGCCGTTTGAGTAAAAAATGTTTTAAGGTTACGTGCGCATTACGTATGGGGTTTACGACTGCGTTAACATGAAACGTGAGTCACGTAAATAATGTAAGTAGGGTTTTACGGCCGGGATTAAGGAGTTTTTCTTCTGGAATGTGATAAAAAGTTTGGTGGGCCGTTCCTTTATTTGTTGGGGACGAATCAATGTGAGCATACTCACTTAAAAAAAATGCAACAATTGATCTACGCAGTTCTAAAATAACAAAATCAACAAAAATCAGAATATACGAGACAATAGTCGAGAGTATGGGGTAGAAGCATTCGTGAAAGACAGAGGAAACAATTTTCCGCAGCACAGATCGGGTTGTGGGCTAACGTTACGAGATCGAATCCGAAATATAGAAGTAGGACAACGTATGGGAATCAACACCACAATATTAGACACAGCAGAAACAAAAAGTCCACAAAAACTCACAGAAGAAGTCACAGATGGCCAAAGAAAATGATGCGATGGGAGTCTTTGGAAAAAAGACGTATAGTATAAGAGCTAGCGAGGTCGTGAAAAAAATTATTTTAAGTCAGTATTCGTTTACGGTATCCGAGTGGTTTGATATGGTTATGACTTATGCTGAGAGCCATTTTCAACGACAGTTTCGTGTTAATGTGTGGGGCGGGATAGGGAACAATTTTTACTCGGTACGTTTGTTTTACCCCGTCGATTAACCGGTGATTAACTTATTTGATATTTCTCCGTGTCAACTTGCAAGATCTGCTGGAAGATGTACCACTTCAAGTAAGCCGCGAATTCTCACTTCAAGTTTGCGAATTTTTAAACGAAAGGTTTCCAAATCATCGGATCGGTCGAGGTGCAACTGTGTAGCCAGTCCGACTGACATCAACCCATTGGATTTTTATTTGTGAAAGCTCTTGTTTACAAATACCTCACAGACACTGTGGAAGAAACAGTTTTCCAAGTCGTCGAACACAACGGACAAAATGCAGTGGATTTTTTCAGGGCTCAACGTGTTATCGCTGAGGAAGGTGGACACATTGAACATCCTTTACAAAGGGCGCTTTTGTTCCTCATATCTTGCAAACGGTTAGACTAAAAAAATTAGACATTATATACTTTTATACGAAATTTAACGCTCTATAAAAATGTCTTATTGTAAATTTACGTCAGACCAGTCGTTTTCGTGATATGGTGCTTCAAACATTGATATTTTTGATTTTGAAATTTCATAACTCGGTAACGGATCCAATTATCATAATGATAAATTCACACTTTTGAAGGGAATTAAAGGCTCTACAAAAAAGTAACTCTTCATTTTTTGCTAAATCCATTGTTTCAAAAGTTATTAAAAGTAAAAATTAATGCTCCATTACTTCTCAAGATTTTATTATTTTCTCCTGATCGCCAAATTGCACAAAAGATTTTTGGTAGATCTTTTTCATTTCCAACACAAGAAAATATATAATCTTTTATTTTTTTGTCGTTATTTTGGCCGTCTAATCAATATTTTACAATTCCTAAGTAGATTTTTAGAAAAAAAATGTCTTTATATTAATTACCGAATCGAATCATCAACTGTAGGGTACATCAAAAGCGTGACAAATAACCTAACAAATTGATGACAGCCAATGTACAATAGACGTTTTAGAAATTTTTTGACGACTTCGAATTTCAGTATTAGTTATGGTTTCCAGTCCGACTTTCGAGTTTTCATTAGATCTCGACCTTTTGAAATACCAACCGATTCAGCCCCGTAGATTTGGAGAAATCTCAAAAATAAAATAAAAAAAAAGTTAATTTCAAACCAAGGCAAGGTAAAAAAGTGCTCTCTTGCAAACCGCGGACAAAGTTTATAAACCGAGGCGTAGCCGAGGTTTGTAATTGCCCACTGTTTGCAAGGACACTTTCTTAACAAGATTTGAATACAATGTTTTTCTCTACCAGCACAACTTCGTTGTAAAAAAGTAAAAAAAGGGCATATTTCTAACATACAAAGTAGGTGGTTAAAACGAAGTTTTTTGTAGGGTGGCCCTGCTTCTCGACACGAGCGAAAAATCACTCAGTTATTGAATTACCTTGGCAATCTGGTTTAAAGCATAGACGCAAAGTTTACGACTTCGCTGGTCGTCTAGATAGCTTCAGTGCACAATATCGTTTCGGGCAACTATACCGATCACAAATTTCTCCACAAATTTCGTCGAATGTTACAAAATGCATCAAACTCGGCCTGAAGTAAAATAAAATAAGTAAAATTTAACACATAAATATTATTTATAAACTTTTTGTTGAATTTAAAATAAAAATAAAGAAGGAACAAATAGGTACTTTAGACAACTAGCACGAGTGACGTTGATCAATTGTAATTTCACATATTATGATATGTTGCACCAACAAAGGACACCGATCTGGTGACCTAGGCATCCGCCCCCTGGGTAACCACGGCTTATGCACTCTCCATTGCAGTCGTTAATGTAACCGACGGCACCCGACTCACAGCTTCCAATCGACAGGGAGGAGTGTGCTTCAACTTCACTTTGCGGAAAAGAAACGATTACCAAAAAGGTCAAACAAACCATTACCAGCATCGTAATGTAATTCTTCGCCATTTTAACGTCGATAGTTACTTTTGTGAATATTTAGTTCTATATGTATTTATGCTTTAAAGAACAAACTTTGACTGTTGTACGTGATGTTGTTTTCCGCATTTATATTTTTCTTGCAAACGTGGCTGACACAAAACGACGGAGATTGTACACCGAATTCATCTAAGGTACGTGAGGCAAATAAGACCCGAGGCGGTATAAACACGTTGGTATTATTCGCAACCGCTTGTGCCGCCATCTTGAAGGAAATATTTTGTAAATATTATATATTTCTTTTATTTCTCTAGTTTACGGACCTTTTTAAGGGGTCATTGTGACGATATGTTGTCAAAAACTGCAAATTTACATTAGGGCGTTATTATACCTCGAGGTCCAGAGAAAGAGTTTTTAAAAAGTCTGATATTTTAGAAAATATAGTTTTGTGGTAACTCACATTACAAACTTTATAAAAAACTACATTTTGTCTTTTTAAACTACAAAATATGCAATTTATTGCATATTTAAGTTAGGGGGGCCTTATTTGCCTCAAGTACCTTAGATATTATTGTAACTTTACCATTTATTTACTATTATCATTTAGACGCAAATACTTGCTTATATAATTGACCTCTCTGATAAAAAATTATGTGAATCATAATAAATAATTGTGTTAGTATCTCTGTCCTAAATTATTATACTTCTGATAAAAAAAAGTAATTTTTTAAAAATATCATGTAAGTCTAAGTTAACGTTTTTTTTTTCTGATACAAGGACAAACGAAATCAAGTTAAAAATTAAAATTTAAAATTTTACAAGTCAAACTCCACAAGCTTTAATCAAATTAAATTACAAAGGAACATATTTCAGGAGCAAACTACTCCCATCTTCAGCCTTAAAAAATGTTTAAATTAATACCTGGAAGTCAATGAATTTATGATTCGCAATCATAATATTAGCCGGTATTTATAAATAATTATTTATTGCTCGAACTTGCTTAACCTTTAACCTAAGCCCATATTATCAAAGACATTGGATAAAGACTTAAGAAGGTTAGCTTAAGCCTCATTGATAAGGAAAACAAGTTATCAAAAACAGAAGTACGTACAAAATTCTTACATTTAGAAAAAAAACATCGTTAAGATTCTTTCTTATTCGTCGATTTCTTGCACAAATGTATTGTCTGCATTTTGTGCACGTGAAGGTACTTTTGCGGTCCTCTTTTCGTTCACAAAGACGGCATCACCTTCCTCTTCCCGGCCTATATTTCAATTAATATTTTTTACCGTCCCGGGTGCTTTGAAGGCGTATAATAATAATTATTATTAAACATGTGAATAATCATATGAGAGTAAGCTTAAACTAATCTGCCATATCAGATAATTAATAATATATCAATAAATAGTTATAAGTATCAAATAAAATGCTCACCATTCTAACATAAGTACATCATTTACGGATTATACGCTATAAAGGAATGGTTTATTTATATAAAAAACCGATATAAAGTTGGACTGGAAAAAAAAAAACAAGTCAAATACATATCCGGAAGTAAATACTTCCCGACACCGTATCGTGATCGTTCTTGTACCCAGACGCCCAGTGAGTTAGCGCGCTTCCGAAGCCGACCTCCCGAGCTCTCTCCGCCGCCCAGAACCGCCGCCGTCCATTGGGGATAAGACCTTGTATTCTATAAAAGGCCGGCCAGAAGCATGCAGACTTTAGATTTAGTCCTCCGGACAACCTCTACCCCCGGCTGTCGCAGCTCCAGGGGTCAAACGTAGCATTTAATTAACTACTTATCAATTTGTGGGCCCAAACATTTTACAAGTTGTGGTAATCGACTCTGTTCTTAAAATTTACCATCAAATATGTAGCATTGATTTACAGATGTTAGACATGAACTAGTTTCTTCTACCCACTCGACAATCTTCGTCAGTGTAATCCAAATTGTATATTGACTGCATTTGATTTGTCGATTTGCCCGTCAAATTACACCGTTTTGAAATCAAACGAAACACCGTTATCCAATTTACGTTTAAATATTTATGGGGATAATGCCGGAGTCATCTTCCAACTCAAAACTTTTCTTTCAAATGTTTGAGTTTCAGCGCAATGAATAATTCTCACCGTTACAATCCATCTGATTAAAAGGTCTGCGAGATGGATATTGACTCAAGAGTTCCCCGAGCAAAATTCGCGTTGTTTAAGAAATGTAAAGTTTTTTATGCTCGGCTAAAGATAATAAAGAGCATTCAAAAATGGAGATGATGCATCATCTCCGAGTTCCCCATAAACCTTCGGCAGACATTGTCGGAGGCGAAAGAACCAACAAACAAAAACAATTATCACGGAAAGTATAAATCTTAACAGAAGATAAATCCTCGGCAAGGATTCGTTTGGTGGGGTCAGGTGGGAGAAGACGGGCTTGCGTTCAGTGGCGGCGCTTGAAGGACTAGTAAAAATAAAAAGAATTGCAAGAAATTAAGTTTATTAACAAATTATTGTGTCGGATACACATTTAACAATTTTTAGCATTATCAATTTGGAAGATAGGAAATGCATTACGTGTACATTTGAGTTGTCTCGGATATGAAAAGCTGTTAAATTACTTTCCGAACACCCAAATCAATCATACATTATTCCAGTGAATAAAAACTCGAAGGAACATTTTTGTACAGTTGTGGAGACGACCCGCCACTGGTTGCTTTGAACGCGACTGTATTGCATCCCGCATTACGCGAGTCGGTTTCGTGTGCTGCTTTCTCCTCTATTCTCTTAGACAAATTACTATCTCAAGCTTCCTTCCGTGTACAATTCCACCCATACAAGTGCCCGACTCGTTCCCATGAAAATTCTCTCCTACTTAATTTTACCTCCGACTAAATGCTCGCAACCCTTCGAAATCCGACGCTCAAACCGCAGCTTGACGGAGACGCTATTATTAAACGGACTTGAGACGTTTTTGCCACTACCGACGTTTCAGTCGAAAGGGTCTTTCAAACCCTTCGTGACGCAACAGCCGCTAGATGAAAATTCCATTTATACTATTTCAAAAATAAACACAATAGTTTTCTAGAGAAGAAGAAATACAAGTAAAATTTTAAGCCATGAATATTTTTGTTCGGAACACTCGCATCTTTGCCATCTCCACGGCTCCATTAAACCCTGGAGTTTCTGAAAAATTTTTAATGCCGCCTCCTTCGAGGACCATTCCGGATGATTTATCGCAGCTTAGAGATGAGCAGAATGTGTTTTAACGGTATAAAAATTTGCCGGGTGTTATTGCCACACCGGCGACACTTTGTGTGGGGATCGCAGTTTAATGAAACAAATCCGAGGTTTACGCCTTTATGGAAGACATAAATTTTGAAATGTACTTAAACGCTCTTGTCCACGATTTGCCTTGTAATGGACCGTAAAACGTAATTTGCCGATGATTGAATAACTAAGCTCTTTTGGGGGATTTTATAATGGTGTCCTTTGAAGAATATCATGTTTGAGGTAGTTACTCCGGTTCAAAAACAGGTCTGCCTTTACCTTTAGACACAACCAAATTTAGAAAATAATATTTGAAGATAACACTAAGACACAATGAAAAAAATTTTTAACACTAAGACTCATTGAAAAGAATAAAACTTTAAAAAACGATGTGTTTACTTGTTCGTCCCGCTTGCAAATTAATTAACTTCATCCCTGTATCACATGCAGATGCACGTGCATCGATAAAGACAGACAGGTTTACAAATTAACTGGTCTACATTGTTGAAAGCGTGCCACAAAGTCGACCAGTCTTTAACAACAAAAGAAATAACATTATAGGCTCAGGCGCGCCTTAGAGATCTTACCCATACTATATTTCGTTATTGAAGCAATCGTATATAAAAACTCGTCCATACTGAAACAAGGCCGTTGGCTGGGTTCGCCTATTCCATGCACATGTACCTATTGTTAATAAACTTCGACATAATGAACTCGTTACATATTCTGCACCCTGATTCAGCTAATATGGCATGTAACATAATTATATCGGCATAGAATTAATTTTGAGAAATAAAAATACCACTGGTTATGAAACTGTGATTAACTTCATCATTAAAATTGTTTGATTTCAATACGTCGAATTTGAAACTCGCTCAAATTATTGAATGCAAACCTCTTTTACTACCTAAAGCTGTTATAAAGGAACTATTTCACGTTATCTTTGCCTAATTTTTATGTACTGTAATTTTCTCATTTTGTTTCGTTTATTGCTGTTTCTCAGATTCTTGCTGCCTAACTTTGCGACTGAATTTCTTATTCTTTTCAGTCTACTGCTTCTCTATTTGGTTAGTGTTAGTGTTGTTCCTTTTATGACTGACTCGTCTAGTGAATCGTGAATATGAATCAGGAATGTCATTTCAAAATCACAAACACGGTTTTCACAAACAAATTGGCCCATTAATTACGTGAGTAAACTGAGGGGTGGATGGATCTGGCCAAATTTCATGAAATCTTCAACCAGCGGGGGGAATTTTAGAAACGTGTAATCGGAATTGTAAAAGATTCCGGAACTTTTTAAATATTAGTTCGAATTCGAATAATTGAAATTATTTATATCGCTGTATTAAAGACGCCCAATTCTAGTTCTGGAATCTACAAGTCCTGTAATCTTTCATTCTTCTTGTAATTGGGGAGTTGCAGAACCGCGAACTCCGCCATTCTTAAAATAATGGTATCCGCGGGAAGTTTGGCATATTTGGCAGTGGAATTTAAAAATTATTGCTATTGGGTATATCTTATTGGCATCTATATTGTTATAGAAATTTTGAAAGAAGAATTTTGAAAGCTTAGGTCCTTAATTTATAATTTTCAAAATTTTTTAGTCTTAGAATCTAGATACCTACCTAGAAAGCTTAGAAAAAATATTTAAATCTCACAGTCGGTAAATATGGACTCTCTAAAAAATAGAATCTTTCGCGCCGGTTGCGAAGCGTTTTTCCGGGCGATAGTTTTTCGAAGAGAAAGTGTAATACGAATTTGTTGAAGTTACTCAAATTGGCGAGCTCTGCTACTCCCGAAAATATTTGCCTCAATTTCCATAACACCCGGTGTATCGCTACTGCCTCACTAAAAATCACCTTCCTTCAAACACCACAATTAGCTTCTTGCATCTCGACAATTTCATTCAAATTACCACTCCCCGGTTATCTCACACCTCTTTGTGTCCCCCGCTTTTTATTGTTGTACAAAACATCCGTCGGCCTGATTAAACGAAGAACAAGGTCTGACAGAAAGGCTTTAGGTCTATACATTAGGGCGGAACAGGTATTATAAGGGTGCTTCGCATTTCTTTAGAGCGTCATTGTTTTCAATGCCCTCTTTAACGGAATTATCCCAGATGTATGCAGGAAATTACCGTAAAATAGGCGGAATTTCAACGCGACTTGCACGCTTTTATTGCTCATAACTACGGGGTTACCTTCTTGTTGAACGCACTGCTCACTTCTTGTTAATTTATTAAGGGGTTTTTCCTGTAGGGAGAAAGTCACATTTTTGTAAGGCTGATGTGGAATTTGCGCGCAACGTGGGAAGACTACCAGGTCGGGATTATTCCAATAACTCTTTCGATCAAAAATCCCTGTTTCATAAGATAAAACGGGATCATGTAGCGAAAAAAGCGAATTTTAAATAACGTGGAGAATTTTTAGGAAAATAAATCACATTGTGCTTGAAGTAGCCTTTTTATAGGAGTTTTTTATTTTTGAAAGTGTGGTAATCAATTACTAAATGGCAATAATGAATGCGTTATGCACAAACGACAACAAATAATTAACGCATAATGTAATAATTAATAGTTATTTAATAAACAAGTGTGCTAACGAAGGCGATTAATAATAATCGAGGCTAAAATTACTACCGTCTGCAGTGTTGTAAAGTGCAAATAATGCATGTTTGAGTTTGTTGCCGGCATCAATTGCATACAATACTGACACATGCAAATGGGTGCGTGGTTAGAGGCGCCGATTCAAAATCGGGTTTGTATGCAAAAGTTACTAATTAGCAATTAATTACTGCAAAATAGTGCGTTAATGAAAAATCATGCATTAATGTCAAATCGTGCATTAATAAGGTAAATTAACGATCGATTTGTTATCAAAATCAAACGTTAAATCGGCTCTTAATAATCGGCCAACGAAAAATAATATTTAATGAATTAATTTTGGTCTAAAATAATCTGTTGTTATAAAATTGCTTTCTTGAATCCAATTAGTTTTGCAATGTTTTAAAGTCACTGGTGGGTATGATAGACGACCGGGCCAACGTCTGAAATAAACGATCATTTTCTTTGTTTGACTACTCCGGACAAGACATTGCGCTCAAAAATGCTTTAGCCCGAATTCCTGAATGCTCGTGACCTAAGAATTAATTAAAAATAATTACCTTAGAGAAGACAATATCCACATCAAATTTCCTGCTCCTGCCTCACTTTTCACCAGGGAACATCGAGTAGCTAGGTTATAATTTGCTAAAGCCCCTTCGGAATGGAAGCGGAAAATTCCAAATCAAGTTTTATTATTTCACGACTCCAGATTTATTTTATAGTCGTCAGGTAGACGGACCCCTGTTTATAGAGGACCAGCTTAAGGGTCTATTCAGTGGAATTTTGGGCCCTCCAGTACATTTCATATTGTCAAAAATTGTCAAAAATTAATTAACCCGAAATCAATTTTGCTGCTCCCGTATTTTTTCCTCTCGATAGTATTTGTATAGAAGGATGATTGAACTAAAATACAGCAGGAATAAATGGACTGTGAAAAATTGCGTATGCTCTTATTTAAGGATAAATTCCAAATATTGTAACGTTTGTGGGTTCCATTTGTTTGTTTATTTGAACACTATGTACAATTTATTTATACTTCCAAAATTACACTATTTACATTATTTACACTATTTACAACTTACTACTTCACCGGCACGTCTCGTATTATTTATTTACCCATCGCGCGGCACTCCGGAGAGATAAAAGCAACTGTCCGACTCGACCCACTAATCTTCGACCTCGATGAGACGACTGACTCCCGCTCGAACGTCCTCTAATAAATATACCGGCTAAATCTTTCTAGTTGGCTCCAGATGTTTCATGGCGCTCTCGATCTGTACCAAAAGATGAGTCAAACTCGAGTACGTTGTAGTATAGATCCAGCACATTCTAGTAAATGATGACGGCGCTACAGCGATGAGTCATCTCGGGTCCACGTCCGTTACAATATGTATATAATTTTCAGAATATAATTCAGAGTGAGAGATAAAGTTTGGTTTACAAAACAGAAGTTAGGCAGTTATCAATTAATTCATATCAAACTATTTTTATATCGTAATAAAAGAAAGCACAACATTGTGCTGCTTGCTGCCCACACTGATTCAATATTTTTATTTACAAATTTGTTGGTTAAATGTGCTTTAAAATAGGATACCGCAAAGTGGATTACAATGTTTTGGAATATTTTACCGCCGCTATGAAAGAGACAAATGGGTAAAAGCTTTTTCAGATATCAATATTAACTTAATTAAGAGAAAAATGTATTAGGTATTCATCTTTTTAACATAGAGTCTCTCATTTCATTGATTCTCCTCATTCATTTTTATGATTCTCTGGTTAAAGTTGATTCTTTGATATTTCCAGAATTGTTAATTATTTTTCTTATTCTCTGATTCTGCTCTTCCGCTAGTTCCTTTTTCCTACTTTGGAGTATATTGATTGTGCCGACACTTCTAATTTTCTATTTTGTGGCAATCTTGACGTAGTATTCTGAATTTCGTTGATTCTGAAATTCTCTTGATCCTCTTAACCCTTTCGCTGGTGAGATTTTGAAAAAACAAAAAGTCTAAAAAAGTGAGTTTTTTTGTAGCAGCAAAATGAACGTATTTTTACAGTTTCATGTATGTTTTACTTACTTTCGTCTAACTTTTCTAAGATGTTCTATATTATTCAGGAACTTAACAAAGTCATCCTGCATTTTGTCTTTAGCTGTTTAAGGGCCCAAACTATACAACAAACTAATGTTAAAATACGGTTAAAATCAGTTAAAATGCAATTGATCCAATGCACACTACTACATAAACAATAAACAAACATAATCTTACTCTTTCTTAGCGACACCAAGGCGGGGAATAAACACTAATTAAGTATTTATTCCTTTTTTAACTTAATATTAAAGGTTTAGTTTTTTTACAACACTCTCAACACTTTATTTGAGTATTTAGATATTGAATTTTTCAACTCACGCGAAATGTCAAATTTCACGAGAAATGTCAAAAAGTCACATACGAATTGCCACACGAGAAAAGTAATCGATTATTAAACAAACTTTGCGTTTGTGTTTGTTTGCGATGAGAAATGTCAATAAAATGACGTCACTTTTGTGAGTGTTATTACGGCTTGATAATGTGTGTGAGAGACTTCGTTGTTACTTGAAAGGCGTTCAAATTTAGACCATCTACGGTTTAGGCTCTTTAGACTAAGTTATAAGTTTATTTACAATAATGTTCGAAGTACGGTTATGTAGACAACCAACAATACCATCACACTCACTCGATCGATTCGGTGGTAGACCCCCCAGCCTTCTTTTCGTTTACAAACAAAACGATCTCCTTGTGTCGATCTCTTTCTAGGAGTTGCTGGATCTCTTTTCGCAAAGTGTCTTCCACTTAGTGTGACTGGATTATCGCCAGCTCTTCTTCCCCTTTTAGCCCTTAACTTTTCTTGCCCGATTTATTCAAAAATCTGTGTTATCAACTCTAATCTAAATTTACTTAGCTGGACATTTTTTCTGGTAAATACTTTATACAAAATAAATGAGTTTCTCAAGCCAACGTCTAGGCTTCCTGATTGGTTCTTGAGTGTGATAGTTTATGGCATCAGTATTTACATATTTCCTCAATTTCATGAATGGTGCTCAACGTCTCGTTTATCATTCCATTTGGTCACCATCAATATGTATCGGTGTGTTTTGTTACACGATGCTTGACCTGAACATTTGGTAAATTTGGTATACATTTTCTGTTTTTTTTTTCTCACTGCACCCACAGCACCAATATTTTGATTGTGAAGTTTTTCAAACAGAAAAGGTTGCGTATACCAAATATTATCCATATAAACGATAATGTCTATTTCAATAAAATGGCTCTACTAATGTGGTGACCACCAAACCTGTAAATCCAAGAGTTTCCTCTCTTTGTATTTTCATTGTATCTCAATTATCTAATATAATATAAAAAATCAATATTTGTTTGTTTGTTCGTATTTTATGTGCTCCTACACTGGTTAACCGATGGTTATGAAATTTTGACCACAAATAAAATTTGCAATAGGGAGTTCAAACCGGGCGAAATTCAGTACTCTGTCAGATAAAATTGTCACAGTGATAGTTTTAAACATATGACGACTCCAATGTGTCGCCTCTTTTTCGTAAAGAAGTATTTAAATTTCAAACCGGGCGAAATTGAGTACTCTGTTAGATAAAAATGTCACAGTGACTAGGTCAAATCGGAAGAGTTGTGTTTTTAGCAACGCGCGCCGGGTACCAGCAAGTACACAATATAATGTAATGTACATATTGTGACGCTTTCTACGGTCCGGTATGCCTCGAGCGCCAGTTTTTTTTTATTGTGGTATGCTCCACACGTGTCCACGGGTAGCTTAGTGGAGTACGGTGAACCAGGGGTCAGCTGTCGAGTTTGGCGGAGGGTAAATAAATGGTCACGGGTTTCTGCAGGTTTCTACAGGGGTAGATATTTACAGGGGTTACATGTATTCGCGGTTTATATACAAAGGTTTACAATGTTACGGAACCGGTTTCCGGGGACCAAACAGTCGTGCCCTACACTACCCGCCGTGTCGTTCAGGGTCGGAGGTGGGGTAAAACAGGGTCGGTGGATGGTAACGCCGCCCAAAGAGAAGCTGTCCGGATATTTCGGTTTTCGACCAGCAGGTGCACCGAAAACCAGACACTTGGAGAGCCTCCCGAAAGAAGCCACCACAAGTGCCCTAACCCCGTTGCACTAGGTCGACACCCAAGCTACCAGGACCGGTCCTTTTCGGTCGGTGGTGGGGAGTCCCAGCAAGAGACCCGCTCGGATATCCCAATGATCGACCAGCAGGTGCACCGAAAATCAGACACTTGGACAGCCTCTCGAAAGAAGCCACCACAAATGCCCTAACCCCGTTGCACCAGGTGGGCAGCAAAGATACCAGGACTGGCCGCATTAGGTCGGTGAGAAGGAAACGACAAGCGGACAGCAGGAGGTCCCCTACCTTACTGTTTCCTACTGTAGTCGGTCCGGTCCTTGTGGTCTGCTGCTGGTGGACTCACTGGTCACGATCACTTACCACCGGAACGGTCACCACACTGGAGAGGTAGTTGTCACCAACTGGAACCAACTGGAGCGGTCGGATTACCAACTGTCTTCTGTCGGGTTCTGTTCGTTCTTTTATAGAGGCTTTGTGACGAAACGGTGACGTTCTTCCCCTGCGTGAACGGCCGCGCGTGGGCGACTCACTCAAGGTCTTCACCGCTGTACGATTTGGCGTCAAATTCTTCCGGAACGATGGTGAATCCGGGCGGCGCACAAACTCCGGAACTACAGGGCCCGGAGCACGGTGTCGCTCCGATCACGGGAGTGAAGGAATCATCCCGATACGTCAACGTTAAGCATTTATTCTTCCATTTAAACGGCGTGATGAGAAGGGCGTGGTCCGAGGTTATAAGAGCGAAAACTGGAAGTGGTCGTAGCGAGACTCCGGAACGGTCTCATTTGAAGCGGGCAAATTTTATGATAATCGGACCATTATCCCGGTCCGATGCCTGGAAGTATTTTTTGTTTGAGTTAAGAAATGCAATTTTACGGCGTGCTGCGATCGATATTATTCATGCGGCAAAGACACAAGCGGGTGGGATTAACGAGCGGCGCCCGTTTCTAGCGGAACTCGATGCATTCGGTCTTCTCAGAATTTGTAACTCCGTTACAATATCATGTTTTCACGTGGCAAAGAACAAAATAATAATTGTATTCCTAATGTAAGTCTTTTAGACGGAATATATTGATAATCTTTCTTTCGAAAGAGCTAAATTATTGTCGTCACACATAAATCAAAAAGGTACAAACATCGCTTGAAATTTGTCTTTTAGTTTATTCGGTAATGGTCTAATTTTGAAAACCTTAATTATTATTGTTATTTTGTAATCTATTGACATTGAATTGTAAGACTCTCATATGCAAAGTAAATTCATCCAAACTCGTAGAGTTTTGAAAAACTTTTTGTTGAAGTAATGGATCGAACCACTAGTAATCGTTGATGCGATTTTTCTTATTATGCGCCATGAGCATCACTATTGCAAAAAATGTATACATTTTTGGGACGGTTGTATTATCCCATTTATTGATTATTCCCTTCTTGAGTGCTTTCAATGTTTTGTGGAGCAGCTCCAGCGCTGCGCGTCTTCCTCGTCTAAGTCTTGGCTGAATTTCATCTTCAAATTCCGTCTCTGTCTCAGAATCAGACTCGCTACTTGAAGAAAATCTTGATTCTTACATTTGATGTTTTACATCTCTAAATTTTGTATTTTAATTTTCTTGGCTCAAACGTAGATGTACGTTCACACCGATTCAAACCCATTTACGAACAAACGTAAATGTACGTTCGTACCGGTTAAAGGGTTAATTGTCTTGATTTTTCTGATTCTCTTCCAACGTCCCCGATTCTTGTAATTCTCTTGTTTTTTTTACTGTCTTAATATCTCCAATTCTTCTGTGTAAATCTTTGTGTAAAGGTGTTCTGCTTATTTTGAAGGTATTTTATCATTTTGGTGGTTAGAAGTAGGCTAATGGTAACCTCTTTTGTATTATATACAATTCTTCTTAGAAGGCCCTTTAAATCAAGACGGTGCACAGTCGGTTGGTCGGCCGGGGAGCAAAGAGTCCCCTAGAGCAAGATCCTTCCGTGCTGGAAACCGGTGACGCCTTTTATAGTAAACGTTGTGCGTGGAGCGGAGCGCGGCGCTTGGCGGTGGAGAGGGCACTGAACGGCCGCGGTTCTAATCGGTGGAAAGGGCTGGGGAGGTCGGCGTCGTAAGCGCGCTGAAATCCACTGGACGTGCGGGTACAAGAACGGTCACGATACGATGCCGGAAAGTATTTTATTTCGGGGTATTTGTCACCACGGTGTCGGGAAATTTGGTAACTTCGTACAATTTTATCATTTTGAGATACGAGATATATTTCGCCTGTTTGCAAGTGGTTTTTCAGCAGTACTGCAGCAAGGCATCTTAAATTAATTACTCTAGCGAGGTGGAAACATTTTTTATTATCGTGTTTTTAACTATAGTCACTAGGTACTATTTGTCAATAAATCAATAATAATAAGTCCAGAAGAACTTACAGAAAATCATTAAGGGTTACTTATACTACTAAAGGAAAAGAGACTCTTGGCTTTATCCTTGACTGTCTTTAATTGTTGAACTGCCTAAAAGCATACGAGTTTGATCGGTACGGCACAGTTGCATGTCATAAATAAAAACAACGCTCCTACAAAAATTATCGACGCTTGCCCCCGCCCCATTTTAACGAGTCTATCGCGCTATTAAGCTTGTCAATGTCCACAATGCACATTTAACTTTCAAAAGCGTTCCTCACAACAACACTAAATACCCCAATATTTCAGCCAAACTTCATCAGAATACAATTAAACTCCCAGAAATGCATTTCGGTGCTCATAATTAAAACTTTTCGCAGTGCAGACGTTTTCAATTTTCCAGCGTTTAACTTGCAAAATTAAGAAAGTTACAACAACGAACCTTCCCAATTCGCATATACGGGAATAGACCGAGATGTTCCTGAATTATGAATCTTTCCGCGCGGAAAGAATCAATTGTCCTGTCAAGGTCGCGAATGCAAATGGTTGCTCTGATCTTTATTAAAAATTCCGATTCTTTAAATATTTACCGTGTTTACTTTGAAGCGCCGTTTTTTCCTTAATGTAAGTGCTCGACGTTTTAGGCAAGTTTTAATGTTTGCTAAAGGGTTTATTTATTATTAAGTTTGAAAATTAAGCTGAATAATTTAAATCGCGCTTAGATCGAAACCCTTTTGTTAGTCAATTTCTGAATGTCCTGACAGAGGAATTTTATCGTGATCCTCTTAAAGGATTCCAATAAGTTTGAATGTAAACTGAAAACTGAACATTAAAATCCGCGCTTAAATTATAAATACGAAATAAATTAATGCTGTAGGTATCGGTCGGGTAATTAAGTACACTGACATTTTGAAAGTCGAGCTTTTATGGTCTTGCTTCTAGTAGCATAATTAATATTTTAATGGTTTCCCAACGTGTTTAATATATTTAATTTAACAACATTTACGTGCTCCACTCCATTGGCTACCTTAGTATAGAAGAAAACATAAAACAATCACATTAATTTATGAGGTATTTACTATTTTATGGTTATATATTGCCCCAAAAATTAATGGAGCGCTTAAAAGCGTTTACTTTGGGTAGCTGAATTTCTGAGCAATTAAATAATAATCTAATCATTATCGTTAGCCATAGGTGTGCTCCTCTGTAGTATAAACGTTTGTAGAGGTAATTACCGGATTGCGTGTTATGTTTGTAAGGAATATTTTGATGAAAATTAGATGTCGGCTAAAACTGCTAAATTTATTACATCTGGTTTAGTTTGTGGTTCTGGGACAAAATACAAAGTTGATGTATGTGGAAAATCTTGACTTTAATGTTGAGTCTTTTATGCATGAATTGCCAGTCACTAAACTTTTATTCCTACACTCCAGGAAACGTCAGGATTTGAATTAGAACAGACATACCGCAATTCTCATTTCTCTGTGTAGTAAAGGTAATTCCATCTTTGATAGGTGTATTCTGCTTTTTTCACTGCTACTACATTATATCCAAACAGAAATACAGAACGCGACAACCTAATAATTAAATTGCAACTTTTCGGTGCAGCCAGTTAAAATGTTTACATTCTGACTGCATTTAATCAGTATCCTGCTCACCTGCAACTCTGTTTAACTTCTATACGACATCCACTTCGTCAGACTTATTTACGTAAGGAATAAAATTTTGATGTCTCGTGCTTGGAATTTTGTTGACTTCACTTGCAGCAAACAATGCAAATCGTAAACTACAAACTACTTTTCCATAAACATAATAACATTATGAAGCCGTATTTCTGGAAGACTAGATTTGGTTTGACGGTTTCTAAGAGTACGAAATCTCTAGCTGTCATAAGGGTCGAAATTGGATTCCTGTTTTGCAACACTCCTTATCAAACAATTTTTTTTTATTGTTTTGGTTGCATTAGAATACTTAAGTGTAAGTCAACAAATTATCAGAATTGTAAAGTCTGTGGGAGCTGTGCCGTTGCGGTTAGCATGGAACCGCTAAATGAGGCATAGCACTGTCCTGCTGGAAAAGTGTTCGTAGGAAAGATATCAAAACTGACTCTACGATCTCTTGAACACAGGACATGTGTGATAAAGCCCCATACCATAACTCGCAGCAAACGGAAAAGTCTAAGGTTGAGGCAGTGGAGATGGATGAAATGAGAAGGTCCTTACGTATCTCACGAAGAGAGCGAGTTAGAAACTAAATCATCAAAGGCTAGTAATAATGCCTAGTGAAATATATAGCACACTCAGCCCGGTTTCCGCCCAGAGGTATGACTTTATCCTCTTAGAAGATCGATGTAAGCAGTTTAAAATTCAAAGAGTCAAAGTGGAATTCACCGATTTGTCTGTACTGTTCTAATATACAAAGGCCTTTTATTTCTGCCGGTTTTCATCCGATTATTTCTATTTAATAATGTGCTTTTGCTCTGATCTAACAAAGCAAGGCGGGTAGTAAAATCGAATTTTAATAAGAATTACTGGGCCAAATTACTGTTTCATAATCCACAAGGCGAATCATCATTACCCTTATTATCGAAATTATTTTGCCTCTCTTCGAGTCAATGAGGCAACACTAACAAGCCGGCAAAGACACGAATGTAATATTTTAATCTGGGGCCTATGGAGTGGCTAATGTTTCGCTTGACTTGTTGCTCGAGTTCTGCACTTGTGATTATTACACATCCCATTTGCTTGCAGTCGGAATTTCCTGGCCACATCCGAGCTTCAAACTGGATTTGCTTACAAACGCGGAAAATTATGCCACACTACACACTTGTTAAAGTGGGAGTTGAATTAAAATGCGCGGTTTGACGGCCCCAACGATCAAATTTGAAAAAATGCGAAAGCGGGGATTTTAATGGAATTCGTTCATAGAATAATAGCAGTTTCATAGAGGTATAATTTTTACCTGAGAGAACGTTGATTTAAATAAAACTGGTCGGGCAAAATGTCCGTAGATCAGGCGCAGGCATGATAATATTTGTTGTTTGTTAGTTCCATATTTGAACATGATATTTTAGAAATACTGTATATGAATAATTTGCAGTATATCTCCTTTTCAGTTATCATTCTTTGTAAAACATTGTAAGATTAGACTTTGAGTACCTACAACAGTTTTTGAGTTTTCAGTAAATCGGAATGTCCCAATGAGCTCCTTCCTCTCAACTGAATTTGATGAATTCAACTATAGCATCTCATAGACTATATAAAATGAAGCCGTAAAACGTGTTCTGTTGTTTAATAAAGTAAATATTAAAAATATATGTTTTTTGTGATAACAAAGCGTATAAAAAATCGTAATTTCGACTAGGATTTTCAAACGCTCTACATTTACCGCCTCTTGTGACGTCATTTCGGGGGAGCATTCTCATTGGTCCATGTGTCTCTCACTAGTCCGCGTGTCACAGAAAGGCGCGCGTTTGAAATAAAACAAATGTTTAGAATTTTTTTTAAACGGGTGATTTCGAATAAACAAAACAATAAGGGTATAATACTTTTCTGTCTAGTTTCTAGAAAAGCTGTTTGAAAATTGTGGGACGACCCCATTATAAATTTTATAGATATTAATAATATAAGTGCGAGAACTCAAGCTTAAAGTTTGAGGTTGTTATGAAAACTTTAGGTGTTCTCAATATTTTTTTTGTTGATCAGTTACGTTAAGCATGAGTTGCTGTAGAAATGTTAAATTTTAGAAAAAGGCAAATGTGTCTCCTGTGAAATCTAAAGCCGCTTACATAAAATAAAATTACTGGGTGGGGGTATTTCCAAGCTTAAGTCGATTTATGGAGCTCCTATTATAGATAAACCCTTATTTTCTCCAATCCGGTCACCTGGCACAATTGAAGCCCCTGATTGATTCTGATATGAAATAGATAACATGGACAGCAATCTGCTTCACATAATCACTATTAATCGGATAATGTAACACAATACGAGCACCAAAATCGGTTTTAAGCGGAAAATCGATAACTTCCCTCCCAAATCCCTTCAGTTTCGTATCGCATTTCGTCCGGAAGAAAAACATATTAAATTGTAACAACATTAATCACGAACGACCTCTAAAACAGGAATTTTAAATCCCGTCAGAAGACAAACATCTGAGTTATTTTAATTAAAGGGTGAACTGCTGCGAATCGGGTCCCCGGCGCAAAAGAGAAATACTGGCGGAATACCTCAGGGTGGGATCCGGGAAATCAGATACGACTTTATTCATTTGAGTTGAAATTCGTAACGAACAGTTTGTTCGTAACTGTTCTATTATAGTTTATAATTAATAACTGTCTGGGCGGATTCGCGCTAAACTAACATTTTTCGGGTTGATATTTTCTTTATAGATAGACAGAAGTTTCAAATCAACATATAAGAAAGAAATCAGTCCTCATCAATCTAGAGTAAAAAAAAACTAAATAAAATTCTCTATTTCTTCTCCCCTCCCCTTTCCTCTTCTCCCTTCTCCCTCCTCTTCCATACCTCTTTCATCCATTTAATTTCCCTTCCATCTACATTCAGTATTTCCTCTCTTTCTTTCCTCTCTCTTTGTTTCATCTCACTGCACTCGTTCTACATATGCTCAATCGTCTCTCTTTCTTCATAGCACATTCTACACATTCTTCCTCCATCTTCTGCCCAATACCTATTTTTCCTCTCTTCATTTCCGCACCTAAACCTCGCCATCATCTTTCTTTCTTTCTCGCTCTCCCTTCCCAAATACTTCGGTACTTCCTCGATCATGCATCTTCCGTACTTCCCGTTATATCTGGATTCTCTAATTCTTTCTCTCCTCTCTTGTCTATCCGTATCCTTATCTCTTTCACTTAGTTCTACATTCATCCACACGCCTCTTTCTCTCAGTCTCTCTATTTCTTTGCTTGCATACCCATTCCTCCTATAGTAATTCTCCCTATCATTCTCCTCTGAATTCTTCTTCTTTTCTCTCCAGCACTCCTTTAGTATCCTACATTATTTCCTCCCTTCCATCCTGTCTTCGAACTTGACCGCTCTTTTTCCCGCTTTCACTCTCAACCTATTCCTCTTGCATTCTTCTCTCACTATGTACCCTGGCGTTTCTCTCTCCACCCCTAGCACCCACCTCAGATATTTCTCTTGCACCCTCTCTATCACCTCTTGTTCTTTCCATCCCTAGACCTCTGCTCCGTACAACAACACGCTTTCAATAAGACTTTCAAACATCATCATTCTCCTCTTAAAATCGCCTCCCCACCTTCTCTCTCCTATTCCCCATGCACATCCTATCACCTTGTTCGCTTTTCTTGCCAGTTCTCTAATATGTGCCTTATCTGTGGCTCTTTCATTGAACACATACCCCAAGTATTTGATTTCTTTTACTTGTTCTATTCTCCCTCCCACCTCCAATCACTCTCTTCGTTCTTCCTCTTTCTCTTATTGAACACCAGCATTTTTGTTTTTTCTACATTCACTTCTAGCCTTTTCTTCTTCACATATTTTCCTAAACTCTTTATCATTTCCTTCATTTCTCTTTTACTCTTTGCCACCATTACCACATCATCCGCAAACGCCAGGCTCCACACTTTTTTTTCTACCTACCACACACCCCCCCGCTTGTGCTCTCTCTAACATTCCGTCCATATCTGCCACATACATCGTGAACAATAAGGGGCTGAGCGGGCAACCCTCCCCCCTTTCTTCTTTAACTCACTCTTCGTCAGATGGTCCAGGATGTATACATTATCCATAGTTCCCTCCCCTCTCTAAATCCTGCTTGGCTGTCTGGTAATGCTCCCTTTTCCTCTATCTCTCTGCTCATCCTTTCATTTAGAATTGATGCATACAACTTGTACCCTGTGTTTAGGAGAGTTATCCCTCGGTAATTTTCTACTTTATTTTTCTCCCCTTTTTTGTAAATGGGGTAAATTACCCCCTGTAACCACCCTACCGAGAATCCTTCTCCTCTCCACACCCCATTTATTACCTCCTAGCACTCTTCTCGTCCCATACATCCACGACTCATTCTGTATTCCATCCCTCCCTGGTGCCTTCCCTTTCCTCAGTTTCTTCACATGCCTCTCCACCTCTTACATTGTAATTTCTTCTCCTTCAGGTTCTACTCGGTTTCTCTTCGTCTTTATTTCCGTTTTCTTTTTTTCCTTTTCTCCCTCCAGCAGCCTCATGAAGTACTCCTCCCACTCATTCATCGTTATCTCCTCGCTCCCATTTTCTTTTTTCTTTCTCTCTCTATTAATATAGTTCCGTACCTCCTTCTCTGTTCTTATTGCTTTCATCTCTTCCTCCTCTCTCTCCTTCTTCTGCCTCTTCTTCTCCCTGCATGTCTCTCTGTATCTTCTTTTCGCTTCTAAAAAGCCACTTCTGTTCCCTTTAGTCTTTCTCCACTTTCTTAGTTCTTTTATTGCTTCCTTTTTACGTTGCTCACATTCTTTGTCCCACCATTTATTCTTTCTTTTTGTTCCTCCACCTCTTACTGTTATTTCTCTTTTTGTCGCTGCTTTTTCCAATATTTCTACCAATTCTTTCTCCATTTTCCCTACTTCTTGTTCTTTAAATCTTGCTTTTTCCAGTCTTTTCTTATACTCTTCCACCCCTTGCTCGTCCCATACTATACTTATCACCTTCCGCATTTCCTCTATTTTTTCTTCTCCTCCTCTCTTCTCTCTCCTCCTTCCTATACTTATCTCCATAGGCAGATGGTCTGACTCTACTCTTTCCCCTATTCTGAATTTTTCGACTTCTTCCCATGCTTCTTCGTTTACTATTCTGTAGTCTATCACCGTCTCTCCTCTACCGCCTATGTAGGTCCATTCTCCTTCTTCGTCCCCTTGTTTGTTTCCATTCAGCACTTCCCATCCTTTTTCTTCTATCCATTCCATCAACTTCTTCCCTTCCGCGTTTTCCTTCTTGTCTTTGGATTTTCTTTTTCCCTCTTCTCTCTCTTCTTCCCAATCCCTGTCTCCTCTTTCCCCAATTCTCCCGTTAAAATCCCCTCCCAGAAGCAGACATTCTTCCCTGTTGTCTTTTAATGTTTCTTCTATCTTGCTTATTGTTTCTTTCATCTCTTTGATGTACACTGTCACTATTTTCCACCATTTACTGTCTATTTTAACGTTTCTCACCATGTGACCTTCCTCTTCTCCCTTCTTTTTAGTATTCTCTTTTATTCCTTTTTTTACCCCTTTTATTATTCCCACTGCTGCTCTTCCTTTTTTCTTTCCCCTTCTCGCTCCTTGCCATTCCCACTTGAACTCCTTTGGTAACAGTTTTTTATTTTTTCCCAGCTTTCTGACCATGTTTCTGTTAATCCAACAATATCGAACTCCTTCACATAGTCCCAAAAATCTTCTTCTTTTTTTCCTAGTCCCGCTACATTCCAAAATAGTGCCCTCACCCCTGTTTTTCTCGTTACCTTCTTTGATTTCCCCCTTCTTTCCTTAGTTTCCCTCCTACTTCCTTCTTTGTTTCTTTTTTGCCGTTGTCCCCCTTTTTCCCTCCTACCCTTCTTCTTCTTATTGGAAAACCTCTAGTCTCTCTCCCTTTTCATTCCATCTCCTTTGCTCCCCGTCCACTATTAATGTCCTGTATCCCACTCTTACTTCTTTCCCTTCTTCCCTTTTTTCCTTCGCCATACTTCTTAGATTCTTTTGTAAATCTCTTTCTTTCTTTGTGAGGTCGTTGTCTATGTATATCCCCCTTGTTTCCCTCTTCTCTATCAATTTTTCTTTGTGCTTCATTATTCTTTCCTTCTCCCCCCATCCCTCCATCTCCACCAATACTTGATCCTTGTTAATCCTGTAACAATCTTTTACTTTACTATCCTCTACATTTTCCTTCAAAAACTTCTCTACATCTTCGATTTTTACATAACTTTTTCTTTCCCCGTCCCATCCTGTTATCACGATGTTGTTCTTCCTCTTTCTTCTCTCTTCAATTTCCATTCTCTCTTCCAGCTTTTCCACTCTCTCCTTCCACCAGTCTCTCTCTCCTTCCCATCTCTTCTCCTTCTCTTTAAATTCTTCTCTCTACCTCTCTATCTCTCTCTTGAGTTCCTTGTTTTCTCGTCTTATTTCTTTCATCTCCTCCTTCAACTCTTGCAACAGCTCCAATATTTTTTTCTCCATCTCTGTGTCCGTTTCCTTCTCTTTCTCTGATGTCTTCTGTGTTTTCTTTACTCCAGGAGACCTCGCCGTTTTTTTACTTTTCTGAAAAAATTTCTCTTCTTCCTATTCTTGTTTTTCTGTTCTACCCTCCCCTTTTCTCTTTCTTTTCCTTTCCTCCAGGTAAGAGTCCAGGCTTCCCTGACTGAGCGAGCGGTTTCTATCGTCTTTGTTCATCCGCTTCCTGTGGCGCCTTCCAGATGTCGTTATCTTCCGGCTTCGCCGATTTATTCTTTTTCCTGACTATATCTCCTCTTCCCTGCCCAATTCTTTCTTCCTACCTTTCTCTAGTATCACTTCTCGCTTTTCTCAATATCTTCTCTAATTTTTTCTTTATATCACCTTCTATTTCTCTATTTTTCGCTACTTAACCTCTCTACCATGTGTTTACCTTCAGCTCGGTAATACAGGAATCCATCAATCTGGAATCTAGAGTATTGATCAGACTAAAATAAAATCGTGTAAACAGACAACAACAACGTTCGAACGATAGACAACCTTGCAGCCGTTGGATAACACATTTTACCAAGAAATAATACGTTTTGTAATGGGCGGTTTAATTTTCTACTTCAACATCATGTAGATAAAATGTGCAAGAATGGCTGTTGAATATGTTTTTCTTCCAACTAATCTCACTGGTCCCATTATAGTATAGTGAAGTAAACGCTTTACTTAATGTTTCTCTTTTTTTTTACAAAAAAACATTCAAGGGATCGAGAATTTTGTAAGTTTCAGCACACATCTTTTTTTCAGAAAAATCCCATAAATATTTTAGCCACATTTTCTTGAGGAAATGCATATAAATTCCCTTCGATTTTAGAATTTAACAATCCCCTTAACGGATAAGTTTCGGTTCATTATTAAACCTTCTTCAAGCTACAAAATCGATATTGAACATGGTTGGACCAAATTTATTTAATTTAAACTTTTTTCTAGATTTTCTTGGAAACATCGCAAGAAAAAGGTTTTCCATTCAGTGGAAATTATCGGTCAGAACATTTCTTAACATTTACCCTAAATATGACGACTTATAATTTTAATTCTTGACGAATGTTATAATGCTACTAAAAAATAAACCATCAAACCATTCACGACGCTGATTATATTAAAAGGGGTGCACAGAGTTCATTCAACTTCGCTTATCCTTCATTAAGCTCTATTAAGATTCGGATCTTCCAAACAAGACCCGTTACTAGTTAGATGCCTAAATTATTTTCTCTTGTTGACGTTCCATGTAATTAGTGTTGAATGTAATTTATTATCAATTGAATGCTAAATAGTCGGTTTCACAGCGAGGCCTTAGCAACACTACACTGGCAGTGACTTTCTGTGTTGATATTGATGAACAATGGTTGTGACGCAGACAGATCAAAAATTAAATTTATTAAAGTTGGCCATGCACGAAAATCCGCTTGTCGTAAGTGAAAAATAACAATTATTTAAGCCTGGCAACATTTTTTTTTTTTGAACGAATTAATAAGCATGAACGTAAAGATATTAGTGATAATTTCGATTATTCAATAGCAATACTAGTAACAAAAAAGAAACATTTTTGGCAAAATCGCTTTTACTTATTCATGAGCAGGTCTTCAGTTTCTTGAATATTTATGTACGCATTCACAACACAGCTTTGCTCTATGCAATATTAATGCAATATGGCTTGCGAAAAGCAAAATTCGTTTTTCTATATTTCCCTACTGCACAAAAAGCACATCTAACTTTATACGTAAATTAGAAGACTCAAAAATCTCCAACGATCCCTTTTTTAGTTTCATTTCACTAAATCTGCTAGTTGAAGTTAGTTTATACACTAAAATCTAATTAAAAGCTGAAACAAAATATTGACGTAAACATCATTAGATCTCGCGTACTCATGCCCATACTTTTTTATATCCTACATTGTTGTTTCACCAAAATTCAGCAAATTGAATATTTATCATTCGGAGAAACACAAAAAAATGACAATGAGAGTTCCGTCGTGGCGAACTGCAAAAAGTTGACCCTTTTTTGCTTCTATGAAATTCAATGTCGTATCACCAATAAAAATAATTTAGTTGAGTTTAAGATTTTGTACAGGACGCGAGGTTGTTTACAAGAAATGGTGATTTAATGAACGAACCGATATCGTACTTGTTTACGGGTTTGCGGAAATGCTTCAGCAGCTAGAAGAATTTGTGGGGAACGGTGGTTAAATGTGAATTTTCCCCGCGAAGGTCCTACGTTGCGGCCACCACGTTCCCGTGTGATTTTTTCGTTTGGGGCCGTACGAAACAACTTCTTTATGCGACACCCATGAACAATGAAAGAGTGCGCAATCCAAGAAGAGTCCAGGAGTCTTGTATTCATAACGGCGGTCGTCATTTTGAACTATTTTTATAAATTGTATCTTGGTCTAGGTGAGTTTATCTCTTTCAATTGAAAGCAAGAGTGGTTTTTGTCAATCGGAAAAGGATAATGAATAAAAACCTATATGTTTACAATAGATAGTTTGTATCGTAAGTGGTAAAATGTTTTGAGTGCATCACTGGTTACCATTAATTTTTCAACTTTACATTAATCGTGTTTTAATACCGTCAAAACTACGTTGAGGAGCCATATAATTTAAGAAATCAATTAAATTCACCGTTGAAATTGAAATCAATTCCCAAATTCCCTTTTTAGACTTGTTAGTCACTAAAAATAATAATACTTTTAAATTTGACATTTATAGAAAACCTAGTATCACAGATTGCGTAATACCTTTTGACTCTTGTCACCCTGTTTCCCATAAATTTGCAGCTTTTCATTCCTTTTTCCACCGATTATTTTCTATACCACATCTTTTCAAACAGAACTTAATAACATTAAACAAATTGCTTCAAATAATGGATATTCTTTAAAAACTATAAATAAATTATACTATAGATACTATAACAAATTCAAATATACACACCACTTGGTTAAGAATCCTTCAGAAACAATTTTCTTTTCAAATTCATTAACATACTTTGGTGTCGTCTCAGAGAAATGTTCTAAAATACTTAAGAAAAACGGTTTTAAAGTTTCATTTAAAACAGATAACAACTTATCCAGATTTTTTATTAAAAATTATTAGATTTTGGTCGCAAAATATCAGACCTTATTAAAGAACATTTTTGGCATATCTATAACAGCACAGATCTTGATCCTCCTCCATCAACACCTTCTTCTTTCGCCAATCATATATTAATAATGAAACATAGTTTTTCACCATCAAATTCCAAATTGATTCATAAATGCAATAAAAGCCGGAAATTAGATTTTCTTGAGACTTTGGAAATAAGGAAAACCTTGAAACTGGAAAAGAGATCTTGTTTAAACGAACAGAATAACTTCAATAATCCCATTATTAATTCACTATTTTAATTTTTTACCACTCAGACAAATTTACCAGATTCTCCTTGATCCATTTTTAATTTTTACATTTTATAATATTCTTTAAGGTAAGAACCCCTCTGTAATTCATCAATTGTATCATTAATCTCTTGTTAAATTAGGGCTGATGATGGCAGTAGTGTTCTACCGAAACATGTTCCATTTGTAAATTTGCGCTGATTAAAGTTTGTGGAGTTCGACTTAGGTATATTTAAATTTTAATATAATTTAAGGTTTAAATATCGCCACACTTCGTGAATCACCCTCTATAAAGTGGGTTATAGAGTGGCAAGTTTTACGGAAACTAACAACTTTAGAAAAAACTTTTGACGCGTTCTATTTGCAGTTCAATTTTCTACATTTATAATATAATTCTTTTTAATGTATAGTTTAGATATAAATCAAAAAATAATTTACAAACATAATTAGAAAACAAGAAAGGACTTTTAGAGTGCTAACATTTTTCACACAAAAAAGAAATCGCCTGAAATCTTGGAGGATCAGAATTTTGAAAACTTGGGAACTCTAGGAAGCTAAGAAACTAAGAACCTCAGAAACCTAACTTAGAAACTAGAGGAACCCAAGATTTTAGAAAATCTAAGAACTTTGGAAACCTTAGACCTTGAAAAACATAACTTGACAACTATTATAGGAACCTATCTGACAATTAGATACAAAATCATTGTAGAAATCTCTAAACCGAATGCTGATTAACAAACATACAAATTCGGATTGTTTTTTTTGCTGCGTGGACAAAATATTTTGTCTGCCGCTCAATTTACCAATCGTGTGTTTTAAGAAATTCGAGAGGTATTGCATGTTCTATTCGGAGAAAAGTGACTTGAAGCAATTTGAAAGCACTTGAAATGACTTCAAAGACTTGTTGTTTTGTTCAAATGTTTTGAAGGGACTTGAGGCAACTTGAAATGTTTTGAAAGCAATTAAAGATTTGAAAAGACTTAAAATGACTTAAAAATATTTTTAAGGGACTAAAAGCGACTTGAAGAGAGATAAAGGGACTTGAAGAGACTTGAAACGACTTGAAAGGACTTTGAAGCGACCTGGGAAGATTTTTAATATCTTAAAGGAATTGGATACATTGGAAGCAACTTGAAAAAACTTGAAGCAACCTGGGAAGACTTCAAATATCTTGAAACGACATGAAATGTTTCAAAGGGACTTAAGGCGACTTGAAATGTTTGAAGAAATACTTGAAGAGTCTGGGAGCGATCTGGGAAGATTTCAAATCATATCTTGAAGGCACTGGAAGCCACTTAAAAAGACTTGAAATACCTTGAAGTGACTTGAAAGGATTTGAAATGTCTTGAAAGACTTGAAGCAAATTGAAAAGACTTGAGATGTTTTGAAAGGACTTGAGGTGACTTGAAATGTTCTTTAGCGACTTGAAGAGATATGAAGTGGCTTCTAAAAACTTAAAACGACTGGAAAGGACTTGAAATGTTTTGAAACGACTTGAAAAACTTGAAGCGAATTGAAATAACTTGAAATGTGTTTATGAATGTTAAAGCGACCTGGGAAGACTTCAAATATTTTGAAGGGACTGGAATCGACTTGAAAAGACTTGAAGAGTCTTGAAGCGACCTGGGGAGGATTTGAAATGTTTGAAAGGAATTGAAGCGACTTGGAAAGACTTAAAATGTCTTGAAGAGTCTTGAAGCGACCTGGGAAGATTTGATGTATCTTGAAGGGATTGGAAGCGACTTGAAAAGACTTGAAATGTCTGGAAAATACTTGAAGAGTCTTGGAGCGATGTGGGAACACTTAAAATAATATCTTGAAAGGACTGGAAGCCACATAAAAAGATTTGAAATACCTTGAGGCGACTTGAAAGGATTTGAAATTTCTTAAAATGACTTGAAAGACTTGAAGCGAATTGAAAAAACTTGAGGTTTTTAAAGGAACTTGAGGTGACTTGAAATGTTTTGAAAGGTCTTGAAACGACTTGAAAATATTTAGAGCCAATTAGAACGACATGAACTGTTTTGAAGAAACGTGGGGCGACTTGAAAAGTTTTGAATGAAATTGAAGAGGGTTGAAAAGACTTGAAATGTCTTGAAGCGACCTGGGAAGATTTGAAATGTTTTGGATGGAATTGAAGCGACTTGGAAACACTTAAAATATCTTGAAGAGTCTTGAAGCGACCTGGGAGAATTTGATGTATCTTGAAGGGATTGGAAACGACTTGAAAAGACTTTGAATTTCTGAAAAATACTTGAAGAGTCTTAGAGCGATCTGGAAACATTTCAAATAATATCTTGAAAAGACTGGAAGCCACATGAAAAGACTTGAAATACCTTGAAGCGACTTGAAAAGATTTAGATTTAGATTTAGGTTTATTAACGGACTTGACATTGACAATAAATAGTTACAACACATAAACATAAAACAATTACAATTTTAACTCACGCTTACACTGCATTTTAAAAACGTTTTCTGGAACGCCTACAAAATCTACATGATAAAGGTGATTTACCAAGCTCGATAATCTGGCAACACAAGAGTTCATGCCATAACATGTACGATAATATGGAACATCTAATAATCTAGGTTCTCTTATGTTACAGGATGTAACAACAATAGAAAACAAAGCTAAAATAGAGCTACAATTTATAACACCAGATAAAATTTTATGCACAAGAGGCATCAAAAAATTGCCGCCCTACATACAATGGAGTTAAATCGAAGTACTGTAAGATATTTACATAATTATCTCTATGATAAAGAATGTTAAAGTGATAACAAACAAATTTTACAATTTTTTTCTGCACTGCCTCTAATCTGTCTATGTGCACCTTATGATATGGGGACCAAATTACCGTACAGTATTCTAACAGCGGACGTACAAACGAATTATATAGTAACAACACAACACGCAGACAAGAGAATTCTACACTGTGCCTTTTTATGAACCCAAGAACCTTGTTAGCTTTCGTTAGAATTACATCAACATGATACATAAAATTCATCTGGTAATCTACGTATACCCCTAAATCATTGAAATATAAAACTGATTCTATCTTCACCCCTTTAATAAAGTAAGATGGAGACTGATATTTTACTTTCCTAGAAAATCTAATCGATTTACACTTCATAACATTAAGTTCTAATCCATTATCCGTACTCCATTTATGTAAATTAATAAGGTCATTTTGTAAACTTTGACAATCCGTAGGGTCTTCAGTTACTCTATATAATTTTAAATCATCTGCATATAAAAGAAATGATGATTCATGGAAAACTATTTCACATCATTTATACAGGGTGATTCAAAAGGGTCGCACCACCGTTCGGCTGGTGATAGAGAACATTAAGAGAAGCTCAAATTTTGTATTAAATTTTTTTCTACGATGCATGGTTTTCAAGATATAAGTGCTTAAAGTTGGCCCAAATAGGCAACGCTGTGCTTGCACCCGCCCTTGCACCTTACAGGTCCACTTACTAATAATTTGAAACCATAGTGAAGTCACAGATATCCTCCATACCCGTTTTTGGTTGACAAATGCATTGTCAAATTCAAAATTGACAAATTTTTGCAAAAACGAGGTGAACTTGCAAAGAATTTAAATAATACAGAAAACACTCATTTTAAAATATAATACTTTAATAAAGTAGGTACAGAAAAATTAAAAATTAACTCAACAAAGATCAATAAAATTAAAATCAAACAATGAAACAACTAAAGATTAATCAGCAATGTTCGAAATTTCGACCGTTTGCTTCAATACATTTGTGAAGCCTTCTTCTATTGCTTCCTTAAACATTTGTAGCATCTGACGCGTTACCGATCTCTCACAGGTCTAAAAAAATGCGCAGGGGACCCATCTAATTGCAGCCATACTGGGTTAAGTAAAACCATCAAGGGAAGATTATCTTGTAGCTCTTGAAAATCTCCCCTTAAGAAATTAAAATATTTATGACCATTGAGACGATTTGGTAAAAAGTATGGGCCAATCAATTGGTCGCCGATGATGCCAGCCCACACATTGACGGAAAAAAGATGTTGGAATCCTCTTCGACGTATTACATGGGGGTTTTCTATTGCCCAATAATGATGATTATGCTTGTAAAATAGCTTCTTCAACTTGGGGCGTTCTAGCTGCGCTTGGCCTACCTACTGTTTCATGGATAGTAAGTTATCAACTGGACCCGTTGCTCTCATCCGCTGATCAGATTTTTATCTGGATGTTCACGTTCATAATAACGTTCAGCATAAGCCGCTGCAGCGTGTCGAAAGTTTCCCCTGCACTCTCCCAGAACAAAATACATATCACAGTATTCGTTTACAGTAAACATTTTGAGTATCCCGAAAAACTTGACATTCAAAATCAAAATGTGACAAAAAATTTTTTTACCACAAATGACAGATTACCGTAACCTAGTGCCAACAAATTTTTGGTGCCCTGTTGCCGACCTTATTTCTTCAGAAAATGTTAATATTTCCAAAGCTTTTTCCTGCTTTATTTTAAGTAATAATTGTAATGTTTATTAACTAAGAAATCTTTATAATACGACTGTTTTATATCTCACATAATTAAAACATACAATTACTTTATCTAATTAAGAAAAAATGGACATCGAAATCGTATTCTTCAGGGGCTATTATTTACGTAAAGGTGGCTTAGAGAAATTTTTGATTTGAATTTTTGGGAGCAACTAAATGGTTTCAAATACCACCCGAGTGATGGTGCGGTCCTTTTGGATCATACTGTATACAAAGAAAACAGAATAGGTCCCAGATGAGAGCCCTGCGGTACGTCACTAGTTGGAAAGATTTCCCGAGAAAATTTATTATTTATTGCAACATATTGCGTGCGATCTAGCAAATAAGAGTTAATCCAATTAAGCAAAGGGTTGCCAAAACCGTTTCAATATTAAGCGATCAATACAGACTTTATCAAATGCTTTAGACATGTCTGTATAAATGCAATCCACATCATGTCCAAGTGCAATATTGTTCATTAAGTAATTAGTAAAAACAAATAAATTGGTGGTGGTTGAACGACCTTTAAGAAATCCGTGCTGTTCCTCAATAATGAAAGCTTTAACCTTGAATGAAATGTAATCAGCTACGATGGAATCAAATATTTTTGGTATGGCAGATAATGTCGAAACTGGGCGATAATTAGCAATGTTTCGACGATCCCCATTCTCGAAAATGGGACTTATTCGAGATATTTTCCATACTTTTGGAATTTTCGATTGGATTAACGACTTATTAAATAGTATCGACAAAGGCAACTTAAGTTGATCAGAAGATGCTTTTGAAAATATCTGTGGAATACCATCAGGACCAGGTGAACAGTTATCATCGAGATGCATTAGCTTGTCTAGAATAACCTCATCTGGAATTGAAATATGACTCACATGAAATGTAGTATTTTGAGAATCAGAGGTTGGCAGACAATTATCAGGTCCTTTAGATGCATAAACCATTTCAAAGTGGGAGGCAAAAAGGTTAGCTATGCCCTCCTCGTTATCACATAAAACATCATCTAATACCATTGTTCCAGGTAATCCACAATTACTAGATTTTGTTTTAACATACGACCAAAAGCGTCGAGAATCACTAACAATGGTATGCTCAATCTTTGCAATATATTCCCGTTTACACTGATTTAATTACTGCTTGCACCTAACTCTTAAATCACTAAATACCTTATAATCTCTATCTAGTCTCGATTGCTTAATTTTTTTATGGGCTTCTTTCTTACATCTAATTAAATCTTTGGCATTATTATTGAGCCAATAAGGAAAGTTACTACGTTTTCTACACCTGAACGACACGAAATTTATCAATTATTATATTTAGTGTGACATAAAGTTTATCTACACGATCATCAATGTCAGTATTCTCAAATAGCGTTTCCCACTGTACATTGCCCAGAAAATTATTAATAAGATAATAAGGAGCATTTTTAAAATCACGATAGTACGTATCATTATCACTAGATGTTATTGGCGCTTTAATATCATAGATCATTAAATTCAGTGCAGGATGATTTTTATCCTCAGCAATTAAAGGGAATCCACTATCAACTAGTCAATTTACACTACTAAATACTAAATCTAATATCACTTCATTATAATTTTCTAACTTATTGTATTGGAATAAACCTAAATACGCAAAGTTATCACAGATGGTTATTTCATTTTGGGACATCACATTGTAAGGAATTAAAAAATCACAGTTATCATCACACCTCCATTTAAGATTTGGCAAATTATAATCACCTATTAAAGATATCACAGCTGTAGATAGCATTACTGGAGCAGGGTGGAATATATACAGTGCCAAGAATTATATTGCTAAATAGTAATACAAATAATTGTTCAACAGTGCTATCAATATTAATATTAACTAAGCAAGAGGGTATGTCTTTTCTTACAGCAATAAGGACACCCCCCACGTGACTTATTAGTGAAAGATCTATCCTTCCTATACACAACCTATCAATAAATTCACTACTATTGATATTCTCCAGAAGCCAGGATTCAGTCAAAACAATTACATGATAATTATCACACAATATCGCCAAGTAAAGATCTAACAATTTTATCCGTAACCCTCTAACATTTTGGTAATATATCATTAAGTTATTTACTTGCTTATCGTTGATAAGGACCTGGTGCGAAACCCCAGCGTCGCAGAGCTCCCCGAAGAAATCCTGGGCACTGATGTTTCACCCTGTGCATCGCTGTTTGCTGACTGTGACTCCAAGGATGTGGACTTCAGCAATGGTGGTACCACTGGTGACTTACGACGTGTTGGAATAAATTCACGAATCAATGCACCTCTAGGCCACAAATTTGGATTAAGGAGGTCCGATTTCATGGTCTCTAAAACTGACAGTTTAAAGGAACTATATTCGTTTTTTGAAACCAATAGTTGACACGATATTCCCTCCATCTTCAACTCATTGTTGATATAATCCTGGACAGCCAACACACTTGTACCTGGTGCTAATCTTCCAATATACAAACTATGTTTACGTGGAGCAACTGCTAATGACGTTTTTTAACTAGCTCCTACAAACGTTTTCGGTCTTCTGCGTCGACGAACAACTTCCGACCATTCATTTTGTTTTCTAGCTACATCGACATTGTCATTGGGAACTGACACGCTGGTGTTTATGGTTTTTTTTGATGAAATTTTATCTCCCTTTCTTGCGAAGGGCTGACGTACCTCTTTTTCGATTGGTTCTGGAATCTTCGGTTTTTTAATGCTAATTTTACTTGTCACCATGGGAAAATGGAAATTCTTATCCCGCAACTCCTCCATGGGGCTTACTGTTGAAACAGCTTTGCTAAGAGTAGACACATTATTTGTACCATGTTGGGCAGTAAGTAGCCGAACTAGATCGATGTTCTACCTCATCACTACCTTCTACTAAACTCACACCACAGCACCTCTTATATAATTTGGCACAGCCAGAGTGATATCCTGTGCCACACTCAATACAGTTGGGCCCATCCTTAGCCCGTTTCTTCCCACATTTACACTTACATTCACCAGCAGATTGCGACGACGTTTCATCGTCCGCCGCCATCTTGGGAAGTATAAAAATCTAAACCCAACACTGATTAACAAACATACAAATTGGGATTGTTTTAATCATCTACTGGAAGATGCAATCAACCTGCCAGTACCTATTAAAACAACGGAACAATTATTGGAAGAACAATTCAATGCTCAATCTTAATCTGAACTACTTTGATTAATGCTTGTAAACGGCTGAACTATGTCAATATTGCCAATCATTTCCAAATTGCTTGTGAAATTGATTTTGAAGCGCCTCGAACCTATTTTTGACCAAGAAAACTGATACCACCTCATCAATTTGGCTTCAGAAATAATCATTCGTCTATTGACCAAGTGCATGAAATTTCTGATATTATCGAAAAAATGTTAGAAAATACAGGTGTTTGCTCTGCCGTCTGTATTTAGGTCGCACAGGTTTTTGGGGGCGTCCATTAATTACGTGAGGCGTTTGGGAAGAGGAAGGGTCTGGGCAAAAATCACGTAATTTTTTTCCCGCATATTATGTAAGTAAAACATGTTTCTCCATAAAATAGTTCTAAATCCTACACAAAAATATTTTTCTTCCAACGTCAAAAAAACGTGACTTTGTCTATATAATAATTGACGTATGTCAATAGGCATTCCTCTGCCTAGACACACAAAGTATTTTGTTTGCTGCCCAATTGACCATACTTGCTGCCTAGGCACACAAAGTATTTTGTCTGCCGTTCAATTGACCATTTTGGACGTGTAGACAAAATATTTTCTGTCGCTCAATTTACCAATTGTGTGCTTTGACAAATTCGAGAGGCCTGTCAAATCGGCAACGTATCTACATTATTTTGCAGGAAATAGAATTTCATAAAACTTTTGTATGACGTCTTAGAAAATAATTGAGAAGTTAGTGAGATGTTCACTTTTAGACAAAAATTCATGTGTACCTTGAGGTGAGTAAACTGTCAGATTTGTATTTCATGGGCTATTTTCGGTGTTTGAAAAAAAAATAGCATGTTCTATTCGGAGATAAGTGACTTAAAACAATTTAAATGCACTTGAAAATGTCTTGAAGCAACTTGAAGAAACTTGAATCGGCTTCGAAAAGACTTTAAATGTATTGAAGCGAATTGAAGATACTTAAAGAGAATTGAAGAAACTTGAATCGGCGTTGAAAAGACTTGGATTGTCTTGAAATGACTTCAAAGACTAGAGGCCACTTGAAACGATATGAAATGTTTTTAAGGGGCTTGAAAGCGACTTGAAGAGAGATAAAGTGACTTGAAGAGACTTGAAAGGACTTGGAAGGATTTTGAAGCGACCTGGAAAGATTTGAAATATCTTAAAGGGATTGGAAGTATTGGAAGCGACTTGAAAAGACTTCAAGCAGCCTGGGAAGACTTCAAATATGTTGAAGGGACTGGAAGCTACTTGAAAAAACTTAAAATGTCCTGAAGCAACTTGAGTAAACTTGAAACGAAATTAAGGAATTAAGAAACTATGAAATGTTTGAAGAAATACTTGAAGAGTCTTGGAGCGATCTGGGAAGATTTCTTGAAGAGACTGGAAGCCACTTGAAAAGACTTGAAATACCTTGAAGCGTTTTGAAAGTATTTGAAATGTCTTGAAACGACTTGAAAGACTTGAAGCGAATTGAAAAAAAAATGAGATGTTTTGAAGGGACTTAAGGTGACTTGAAAGGATTTAGACGTCTTAGAAAATAATCGGGAAGTTAGTGAGATGTGCACTTTTAGACAGAAATTCATGAGGTTAGTAAACTGTCAGATTTGTATTTCGTGGGCGATTTTCGGCGTTTGAAGAAAAAATAGCATAGCATTCCGAGTAAAGTGACTTGAAGCAATTTGAAAGCACTTGAAATGTCTTGAAGTGAATTGAAGAAATTTGAATTGGCTTTGAAAAGAGTTGGAATGTCTTGAAATGACTTCAATGACTTGAGGTGACTTGAAACGACATGAAATGTTTTGAAGGGACTTGAGGCACCTTGAAATATTTTGAAAGCAATTAAAGATATGAAAAGACTTGAAATGATTTGAAAATATTTTGAAGGGACTGAAAGCGACTTGAAGAGACTTGAAAGGACTTTGAAGCGACCTGGGAAGATTTGAAATATCTTAAAGGGATTGGAAGCATTGGAAGCGACTTGAAAAGACTTCAAGCAGCATGAGAAGACTTCAAATATCTTGAAGGGACTGGAAGCGACTTGAAATATTTTGAAACTATTTGAAACACTTGAAGCGACTTGAAATGACATGAAATGTTTTAAAGGGACTTGAGGCGACTTGAAAAGACTTGAAATATTTTGAAGGGACTTGAGGAGATATGAAATGTTTTGAAATGAAAGGTCTTGAAGCGATTTAAAAGTACTTGAATTGTCTTGAAACGACGTGAAATATGTTGAAAGGACTTGAAATGTTTTTAAGGAATTTGAAGCGCCTTAAAAAGTTTTGAAATATCTTGAAGAGTCTTGAAGCGACCTGAAAGATTTGATGTGTTTTGAAGGGATTCGAAGCGACTTGAAAAGACTTGAAATGTCTGGAAAATACTTGAAGAGTCCTGGAGCGATCTGGGAACACTTCCAATAATATCTTGAAAGGACTGGAAGCCACATGAAAAGACTTGAAATACCTTGAAGCGTCTTGAAAGTATTTGAAATGTCTTGAAACGACTTGAAAGACTTGAAGCGAATTGAAAAAAATTGAGATGTTTGGAAGGGACTTGAGGTGACTTCAAATGTTTTGAAAGGCCTTGAAGCGACATGCAGAAACTTGAAGCGATTTAAAAGTACTTGAAATGTCTTGAAGCGACGTGAAATATGTTTAAAGGACTTGAAGCGACTTGAAAAGATTTAGAGCGAATTGAAATGACATGAAATGTTTTGAAGAGACTTTGGGAGACTTGACAAGTTTTGAAAGGAACTGAAGAGACTTGAAAAGACGTGAGGTGCCTTGAAGAATCTCAAAGCTATCTGGGAAGAGTTTAAATATTTTGAAGGGCCTGGAAGAGACTTAAAAAGACTTGAAGGGTCTTAAAGCGACCTGGGAAGAATTGAAATGTTTTGGATGAAATTGAAGAGACTTGAAATGTCTTGAAGAGTCTTGAAGCGGCTTGGAAAGATTTGAAATATCTTGAAGGGATTGGAAGCAACTTGAAAAGACTTGAAATGTCTGAAAAATATTTGAAGAGTCTTGGAGCGATCTGGGAAATATTATCTTGAAAGGACTGGAAGCCACAGCTCGGTAAATTTGGTAACAGACATAATTACTAAGTTTGCCAGCTCTCATCAGAAGAGACTTCAAAACCATGTCAACACCGAAGCGTCCAGACTTCTCAACGGGCGGAATATTAATACAAGACGCAAACGGGCTCAAACTAAACTTCAGACAGAAATTCTTGGACCTCAAATAAATAGTAAATAATGGTAAATAGTAATAGTAAAATTGAAATTCATTTAAAACCAAAACTTTATTATTAATACAAATATACGTTTACACCAAAAGAACACTACATATATTTGGATTTAACACAGCTAACAATCAATTATTCTTCTTTCGTCTCCTCGTCTGGAATTTGTTCCAATCCCAAAAATGCGTACGGTGATTTTAGTCGTCTGTCCCGTAAATATTGCAAACCTTCGTGTCGTTCGTTCAAAGATCTTCGGTACATGTTGCGAAGCAATAACCAGTTCATAGGATAAGCAGAGTAAGCAGGAAAGGCCATAGCGACGGTTATGATTATAAATGTAGGAAGAATTTCGTACCACATTTCACCCAGAAGCAGTAAACGGGCACCGTTTTTGATGTTACGCGATAATGTCAGTTTGACAGCAACTGTGGTGATATATTGACATGGTAATGGGGCCTATAGTCTGTATAAATTCCATTTGCTGCAACCCACAACATAATCTACTTTTGCAAAGCTATTAATTTGGTTTTGATTTTAAAGCTTCAAACCATCGCAATAATTAGGCGTTATTTGCTTTATTTTCAACAGAGATAAGATTTTTGATGTTTTTCAACAAGTAAATTTATTCCAAAACTCTCCACCCAAAACAACAGATTTAAATTTAGACAAAAAATAAACACTTCGAAAACATTCACATTAATTCGGCATCGAAAAGCGAATTTGCCGTTTTTACTGTCTTTGATTCAATGCGATGAAAAGTATGTACATTATTGGATTTCGTTGTTCATTTCATTTTTTGTGGTTGTTTCAGACTTTCCGCCGGAGCGACCTTTGCTCACAAATGTATAAGTAGTGTAGCGGTCTTATATTGAATAAATGAAATGAGTTTCAATGGGCATAATTCGATTTCGCCGTCACGAAAACCCAATAACGTAAACGTAAAATCGCTGCTCTTTCCTGGAGACACAAGAAAAATGAGATTATTTCGGAACGCTGGACAAATATTCTTCGTGCCCTCGTATTTCCATCCCATATTTCAAATTACCAACAGCGATTTTTTCCGAGATTCTCTCTCGCAAAGGTCAAACACGGAGACTGGGAAATCCACCTCTGTTCGATAACGGAAAATTCGATGCGATTCAGAACTACTAGGGAAAGCTTTTTGAAATTCCATTCACCTCCAAAATTTTTAAATATATTAATCTGATTCTGTAATCCCGTATAGTAAAATATAAGCAATTTTATTAAGTTGAAATTCTGCTCATTATTCTTTCGAAGTGATCGGTCTCACGCCAGAAATAATTTCTTTTAAAGCAACTGAAATACCCGCTTCCATTCGATAACGCGAAAGTCACTCCGATTAATTGGCACCGCCCGCGAGGATCAGGGCATGAATTAATTCCGTCATCAATAACGCATCCGCATTCATCAATTTTACTTAGGTCCAATCCTGGAACGTAAATATTTCGATATCCTGCGAATATCCGGCATAAATCCGTCTGGAGACTTATTAATTATAAACTATAATAGAACGGTTAGGAGTCGCTCGGTTCGAACTTCAGGTCGTATAAATAAAGTCGTATCTGATTTTACGAATTCCACCCTGAGGTATTCTGCCGGTATTTCTCTTTTGCGCCAGAGATCTTATTCGTAGCAGCTTACTATGTAATTAAAATAAGCTAAATATGTTTCTTTCGTGGCAGCAGCGTGCATTTTGGGTTTTTAGTAAAATAGTAAAGCTTACTGACTATTAACGAAATCGATGATGCAACCTCCTTACTTTAAAAACTGTTCAATCGATAAATTTATAAGGGATTTTCATTAAAAATTAAAACCATGTGAAATAGAGCACATGTGTTGGAAATGTTTTCTTATTGGGTGGCATTTAATCGAAAATTGGAATATACAGATAATAGACGCGTCAATAAATACATAAAACAGGCAATCTTCGGAAGTCCTCAAAAACAGCTCCGATTTTAATAATTTTTTTTTTGGATGTTTGTTTTTATATATTACTTAAAATCAGAAACCTTTTGAAGTGGGGAAATAATTATTTATATTGTTTAAACAATATTTATGATATTTATATAAAAAAAAAAGTTTTTCATAGAATATTTATTCTACAAAAGTAAATTATAAAATTATTATGAATTGTGGATTATTTATTTTAAACATTTATAAAAAAATAATTAAAAATTGTTCATCAATAAAATTTGAGAATTTCTCTCGATTTCCATAGGATTCCCTGATCAGATCCTGACTTTTTGACAATGGAACCACCTCAAGAGTATACCCTTTCAAATAAAAGAAGAATTTTGAAAATTGGTCCACAATTGACGAAGAAATTGGTGAACATACATGAAGTCGGTTAATAAAAGAAAGCGAAAATTTGAGGATTTTTCTCGATTTCCATGGGATTCCCTGGTCAGATCCCGACTTTTTGATAGTGGAACCACCTCAAGAGTACACCCTTTCAAATAAAAGAAGAACTTTGTAAATCGGTCTACAATTGACGAAGAAATCGGTGAACATACATGAAGTCGGTTAATAAAAGAAAGCGAAAATTTGAGGATTTTTCTCGATTTCCATGGGATTCCCTGGTCAGATCCCGATTTTTTGATATTGGAACTACTTTAAGGGTATACCCTTTCAATTAAAAGAAGAATTTTGTAAATCGGTCCACAATTGAAGAAGAAATTGGTGAACATACATGAAGTCGGTTAATAAAAGAGAGCGAAAATTTGAGGATCTTTCTCGATTTCCATGGGATTCCCTGGTCAGATCCCGCTTTTTTGATAATGGAACTATCTTAAGAGTATACCCTTTCAAATAAAAGAAGAATTTTGTAAATCGGTCCAGAATTGACGAAGAAATCGGTGAATATACATGAAGTCGGTTAATAAAAGGAAGCGAAACTTTGAGGATCTTTCTCGATTTCCATGGGATTCCCTGATTAGATCACCATTTTTTGATAATGGAACCACCCTAAGAGTATACCCTTTCAAATAAAAGAAGAATTTTGTAAATGGGTGCACAATTGACGAAGAAATCGATGGACATACATGAAGTCTGTTAATAAAAGGGAGCTAGATAAATATCATACATATTGTTTAAATAATATTAATAGTTATATCCCTGCTGTTTCTGAGGACTTCCGAGAAAAAGACTTCATTGACGCGACTATAATAACACAACATGATGTTACTACCTGTGACCAAACAAAACAAAAAAAAAAACAACACAAGATGCGTGAGCAATAAGTTGTTTGCAATAAATAACATTTGATGGAGCGTTAAATTATAATGATTTTAACGAACAATAATACTTGGGTCGCTAAATGTACTGACTGAGCAATAAATAAAATTTAAATAGGCAATATTTTATTTTATTATGAATTATCATGATTGACTGTTCAACTAAAAGAATATCTACAAAATGTTTAGAACAGAATATTATAATTAACAGTACAACAACAGAAGTGTCTTTATTTTGGAGTTATTTTTGCTTCTAACAATAATAAATATTATACATCAAGTGAATTAAACACACTCATCAGTCTTGAAGAATCATCTAGACTGCGTAAAACATTTCCGTGACATGTTGTTTACATTTTTCCAAACTTGTAGCACTTGTGACGCTTGTGCGAAAAATGGCTGGAATCGTAGAACATCAAGACAAGAAGGAAGTTTTTGTACCCCCGGCAGTTCTACAGCCAGCCAAATTGCCAACCAAATCAAAACATTCTTATGAAAAAGAATATGCCCTTTTTTGTGAATGGAGGAAGCGAAAGCAGGCAAGGGGAGTTAGTAGACCAGAAGATAATTTTGGCTTATATTTCGGAACGATCCAAAAATGCAAAATATTCGCCACTGTGGTCCAATTATTACCAACTTACGAAAATGTTATTTGTAAAAGAAAATATTGATATAAGCAGGTTTGTGGCACCGCAGATATAGCAGTTGTAAAGAGACACTGTGGCTGGCGCTCAAATAATGTTGTGGAAGGATACATAGAGGATTCTCTCAATAATAAAATTGAAGTTTTGAGAAAAATCATTAACCAATCATCAACAATTATTTAGAAATCAACCACAAAGACATAAGTTTTCATACTTCAGTACACTTAGGGCTTTCAGAAAGTCTTCAGGACTGTTCAGAATTTCTCAGCATTTTTACAGCCCTTTATAATATAGCAGGATTTGACTTTTTTTTTATTTCTCAGGATTGTTCACGAATCTCCGAGAGTTGTTTAGAAGTGCTCTAGAATTTTTGAATTTCTTCAGTAGTCATCAGGTTGGTGTTTTAGAACAATTTATTGGAATTTGTCAAATCACTATACACATTTAATTACCGCATTTAATGAATCTGACACAACTATGATTCCGAATTTTCTTCTCCAAACTCTGATTTTTATTGCTAGATTTTTCAGGATTCGTTAAGAGCTCTTAAGCTTCTGAAGGAATATATTTTGGAGTGTTTAGCAGCTCTCAAGTTCCTTCAGAACGATTTAGGATACTTCAACTCCGTATTATTGTTTAAGTTTTCTCGAGGACTTTAAGTCCCAATTTCTTAGGTTTTACAGGTTCCTAAAGTTTCTGTAATTTACAGTTTGCACCAGTTGCCTTAAAATTCTAGGCACGCCTAGGCTTCACAGGTTTCTAAGTCCATATAATGTTCCTGCAATTCTAAAGGTAGGTCTAGCTCCTCCCACTCCTCCAGATTGTCAACTTCCTCGTTTCCCCAAGTTTTCAGATATGTCAAGTTCTCAAGTTTTCAGTGTAACCATAAGCAACTTCTTAGAATTATCTAATTCAAATTCGGAAGTTTTCTAGATTCGTCAGAAGTCTCTTTAAGGTAATCGATAAATGTGAAAATGGAACAAACAAAAAACCCTTGTCGCTGTATATTCTTTTGCACTATATTTATATAAACTTTTCATTCATTCTTATAATTTTTTTTTTAATACAAGAAATTATATAACTATCGTCATAGATTATTAGAAAAAAAAAAAAAAATATATACCCCGACCGATGCTCTAAGAGAACTGTAACTAAGTGGCAAACCTTCAGAAGAAAATTGATCACCTGATTAAAAGTATATCCCACCGAAATAGGGAATGTCTTATTAACCATAGTGATATTACATATTTTTAATTGTTGCTATTTTTTACGAACCTATCAACTCTTAACATAATTAATCCCTGATAATTGCAAGTTTATAATTTAATCCCCTCTGGGTGATTTTTTATCTCAACAAGTTAAATATTATACTGTGAAGACATTTTAAAATATATGAGAGATTATTATCGTTATCTTAAAGCAAAATACGGTGCATTTTTTAGCAACGCACCATAATAGGATTTTCGTGGTGTAAATTAAAAGTTAAATCACTTAAAATTGTAAAATAATTAACTTTTCAAAAAAAAAACGACTTCAAAAAGCAAAAAATAATGGAGTACATGTATTATTCCATTGTGCTACCTACTGATCTGTTTGAATTCAATGCCAAGCCAAATAAATAGGTAGTAGATAGATAGGCTGTCCGCTCCCACCACATCGCAAGTCTCACCGCGCGCGCGCGCGACGTCGTTATTGAATTTTTGATGCCCTATAATGTTGTTGATATATTTGTATAATGACAACAGATTACAAATTTGTTCAGCTCTTTGGCTTGGCACCGACTTCAAACAGATCAGTACTCAATTATTTTTCGCTTTTTGCGGTCGCTTTTTTTTAAAAAAAAAGCTAATTATTCATAAGAGAATAAAAACTAAATAGAAACATCTTAAGAGATTTTTATAAAAGTAGGAAATCCGTTGCACTACTTGCAAGATGTCTTACTCGTACAAAAAGACTTAAAAAACATTACCTCAGTTTTTACCAGCAGAAATGCGGCCAATTATAGAGACCATGAATATCTCCAAAGGGTAACAGGATTGCACCATCTTTGATCATTGACGTACATGCAGCCAATCTACAAACATATAGGAGAGAAAGAACATCCCACATAACGTAACATTACCTACGTACAGATGATTCTAAGAAACTGTATTCTATAAACATATAAAATAATTGGGAGTTTCCTCTTCTTCCTTTACCACAACACTGTATTTTATCTCCCATTACGTTACATAAACCTGCTGACCTTTCATTACTTCATAATTCAGTAATTGGAAGAATTATTATTTGTCTTTAATGTAGAATGGAACGTCCTTGTTATCCGCCTACACATTACACATTAGGAGCATATTGTCTGTCATCGAATATTCAATAATCATCCGTAATTATGATTAATGGAACCCTGAGTCCTGCTGGGGTTAAAAGCGAAGACATTTGACCAGATTTGATTAGAATAATAATTTATTGGGATAAGAAGTTTCAGTTTCAATTCTTACCGCGATTAATATTGACCGAATTTATAAAAATAATTTATCCAATAAATTATTAATATGCAAGCATTGACTAATTGTTTCATATGGCCCCATACAAAAAAAAAAACGCACGGATTTAAATCTGGGGAGCGAGCCGGCCACGGCACAGGTACACTACATCCTATCCATTTATTTGGATAGTTAGCATTTAACCACTCCCGCACAATAGCAGTGTAATGTGGAGGAGCTCAATCTTGCAAATACCACATCTCGCGGCTTGTTTGTAAAGGATCGTCTGCTAAAAGATCATTCAAATTCTGTGATTATCAAATTCCACGATTCCCACTGTATACTTTTCTATCACGAGACGCGTAAAACTTTTCGCGTCCGGAATACGGCGCGCGGGAAAACGTTCTTCATGGAACCGTTCTGCAGTTGCAGCATTACCTCGAGCTTCTCCGTAAAGCATAATCATATCGGCTTGTTGACTAAAATAAGAAAGCTGCCATTGCCTTGAAATAGAATTCGACTACTGATAACACTGATAGTGAAAGAATGAAGATCGGGCAAAAAACGAACGGTGCTGACGGTTCTTAAACAGTTTTGGCAAATAATCTTGTACACGGTTCAACTTAGGAAGATGAAATTTTTTTGGAAAGATCCGAACTTGTGGATCTGGTACAGGTTTAAATCATATAAGTGCATACAATAAGGCCAGGGCTGCAATAAAGCCATACTATTATAAATTAGTAAAAACTACAAAATATGGCAAAAATTTCATTATATTTTGAACGCATCGTAAAAAGTTGCTTGCAAAGCAAATCAATCATAGATGGCGCTTAAAATTATTTCAATATCGATTTTGTTGAGTAGCTTTCACTTGTCATTGAAAAATAAAGTAAGATGTACTAATTTCTATTTAATATTAGTGTTTTTGGTTCTAGAGATAATTCATTTACATAATTTTAATGTGATAATATACGGTTTATGTGCCGTTAAAGAAGTTAGATTTGCATGTGGTTTTAATAAGGCCATGCCGGAATAACTGGTTGGATGGATAATGGAAATGATTCCACTTCCTCCTATCATCCAGAATCGAGCTGCGCGAATAGAGAAGAAAAAATTAAGGAAGAAGTTCATGCGCCTTTCATCAATGTAAATACAATGAGCAATACTAAAACTGTCCCTTAAAATACTGAAAGTCTTGATATTGTTGTCTTATTTTTACCTATCATGAGATTGTTCCTCTAGTAAATTTTCTTACAGCCCACGAACTGTAAGTAATAGTATTATAATAGTATAATAATAGTGCGGTAGATTCAACTTTACATCACGAAGTTTTAATATCGAAGCACGAGGCGAAGCGCATAATGTATAAAACTTTTCAGCCGAGGAATAATTTTTCACCTGGAGCCCCCATTTTACAATAGTTTATGTCAAAGCTATTTTATTGCCCAAGATGCGAACAAGTTAATAAAATAATTTCAAATATGGAGTTTCTTTTCAATTAATTCAAGTTAGAGTTTTGGGAACAAAAAAGAATTACAGAGGAGATTGGATCTTGAAACCTTCAATAACACGTGCAGTCGTGCAGATCAAGAAAGCATGCACACAGGCTGAAGTTAAGTAATACATATTTTGAAGGGCTTTTTGTGTTTATATAAAATTACGCTGTAACTTGTAGGAGTAATAGTTGATAATAATTAACTAAAAGTAATTTACCATCAATCTGTCAAATGTCATTATTAATATAATATCAACCAACACAACGAAATCAATGTTGATTTCTTTTAAATTCTCATAGGTGGCGCCACATGTAATAATAAAAAATTGTTACCGTTTTATTTTGTACATTATTGTGTCAATTATGGTGCAAAATAGCGTGTACTAAATTAGACTTTTTGTCTTATACTTTACTGCATAGTAGCCGCACTTTACAACATTTTACGTAGAAATATAGTTTCGGATGACGTATACATGATGTCCAAGCTAACTTTACAATTCAGGAGGCCAGAAAATAATACACGATATGCATTTTGCATGAAATACGGTTTTTTCAATTATCAAACTACTAGTCAATAATGAAATTATTAACTACTAGGAAAGCAAATAGTATATTATATACCAAGTTAGAGAAGTAGTTTTTCTCAGCTGAGCAGCGAAGCATCGAGGGAATTAAGTTGCGAAGCTGAGAAAGGGCTTCTCTACCGTGGTTTATATATTATTTTTTTCACTACTAGCAGCTTAAATCGTTAAATAAATAAAGCATCAAAAATACAATCGTCTAGCGGGTGCCAGGTCACAGTTAATCCTGAATAGACGTTGCCGTCTGTGAACATTTGTTTTTTCCGTGGATCATTGCAAATTTTGGCTCGCGCTTCGCACTCAACCCCTCAAAGAAACCTACTTCAAGAAGGTCATATTTTCCTGTACGTGAAACTCGAAATTTGGACAGGATCAACTGTGACTGGCACCCGCTAGACGCTTTTTATCAAAAATAAAGGTTATGTATTTTTTCTCTGACATTTCTCCGTCAGAGACCGGATTTTCGTGAAAACCTGCACAATGCATACCTGTGCTTTTGTAATAATTTAACTTCGTATGTTTGCATAAATTGCAGTTAATTAATGTCTAATATTTGCAACTGGTGCAATTTCTGAAAATCGAAGGGCGCTGTTGTTAAGTAGGTAGATAAAATAATAATAAACGATATGCATTTTGCATCAAATCCGGTCTCCGCTCATTATTAAGTACTGGTCAATAATGAAAAATTATTAACTACTAGGAAAGAAAAACAACTTCACACCTCCTCTACAAACTATATAATCGTACATTCTACAGCTAGTAGTGAAAAATAGTAATTATACACCAAGGTTGAGAAGCCATTTTTCTTAGCCGAGCTATTTTATTTACCGAGATGCGAAGCATTGAGGTAAATAATAGTGCGAGGCTAAGAAAAGGCTTCGCAACCGTGGTTTATATACTATTTTTTTCACTACTAGCACATTTGTTTAACTTTTCTTCAAATGATGATCATGATAATGCCAAAAGTCGGAACGAATTTGAGGTTATCTATTTTTGAGACTGACATTTCTCAGTCAGAGACCGGATTTTTATGCAAAATTACACAATGCATTTTGTAATAGTTTAACACTTCGTTGTTTGTTTTTTTACATGAATTGCTAAATATTTACAACTGGTGCAATTTGTAAAAATCGAAGGGCGCTGTTGTTAAGTTGGTAGATAAAATACACGATATGGATTTTGCATCAAATCCGGTATCTTCAATTATTAACTACTAGTCAATAATGAAATGATTATTAACTACTAGGAAAGAAAAACAATTTTACACATCTTTTACAAACTATATAATCGTTCATTCTACAGCTAGTAGTGAAAAAAAAAACTATTTCACACATCCTCGACAAACTATATAATGGTACATTTTAGAGCTAGTAGTGAAAAATAGTATATTATATACCAAGGTAGAGAAGTTGTTTTTCTCAGCTGAGCAGTATTAATTAATGGGAAGCTGAGAAAAGGCTTCTCTACCGTGGATTATATATAATTTTTTTTCACTATACTAGCAGCGTAAATCCTATAAATCATATTTTTCTAAGAAAGTGATTTTATTTCATAAAGTCCTACCTTAGGTATTGCCACATTTATTAGATATGCATTTTGGATGAAATCCAGTCTCTTCATTATTAACTATTAGTAAATAATGAAATTATTATTAACCACTATCTCTACTAGTCAATAATGAAATGATTATTAACTACTAGGAAAAAAAACAATTTCACACAGCTTCTACAAACTATATATAAAAAAAGCATTTCACACATCTTCTAGAAACTATACAGGGTGTCCCAACTAAAATTTGTACCCCCCAAAAATTCCAATTTCGAAAGACTCAGAAGAAAACGCTCGAACATGGAACATGATATGATAACAAAATTAACCTGTTCGAGCGTTTTCTTCTAAGTGTTTCGAAATTAAAATAGTTAGGGGCTACAAATTTTAGTTGAGTATTTGATGTAGATTTGGAAAATATCGATTCCATGTTTTTTTTTTGTAGAAAAAAATTGAAAAATGTAGGTCTGGATAGAGAATTAAATAAGCTTTGAAATGATGTATCACACGACCCCCCATGCTATTTAAATTTTTGAAGGGGGTGGCTCCCCTGGCTAAGGGTGTGAGATCTAAGACATGAAAGTTTGGTACAATTTAGTCCCCCTTGATAACAAAATTGACCTGTTCGAGAGTCTTTCGAAATTGGAATTGTTGGGGGTACAAATTTTAGATGGGACACCTGTATACTAAGTGACAGAAAAGAGAACACCCAGTAATAATGAATATTTTGTGGCAATTTTTGGTATACATGTGTATTAGGATTAGCTAAGTAATCGATCAATATTTGAGAAAAATCAAACAGTTAGATCAAGAGAAAACTGAATAATGTGTTGTGCCTCCACGATGTCTTCTGCACTCATCAACACGTTTGGGAATACTCTTAATGAGATGATCATTTTCTCCTGAGACACCTCATCCCAGGCTACCTCTAACTCATGCCAAAGTGCCGCTAAAGATTGTGGAGGATGGGGTAAGCGGACTAATATTCTTCCCATAATATTCCATACTTGTGTACTGGGTGAAAACTTGGGAGATCTTGTGTATTAAATATTTTAAATGAAATGCTAAAAACTAACTAATCTCACATAATTATTTCAATTTTCTACAAAGAACAACAAACCACAGGAACTTTTATAAACTTAAATATTTTACTCTATTGTATTATAAGTGAAAACAAATATTTTTAATAACATCTAGTTGAGGTTAGAAATATATTTTTTTCATAAATGCACCGAGATATTATCCACCTTTTCATGTATGCTTTCACAAACTTTTAATTATTTACTTCCAGAAGTTGGTTATTTTAATACGTAATGATAATGGTTTTGAAGTACTAGTTCTTTACAAGTCGTAGATGTTTTTTTCTCATCGCTTTCCTTACTACAAAATAAAAGACAGCTTTGTCCGCCTTAAATAAAGCATTTAATTTTTTCCAGTACCCGTGACGCACATCGAGGTGGTGGCCGGCGAGCCCGTCTATCTCCCCTGCGACATCTCAACCCCCGACTCCAATGACCAAGTGATATTGGTGCTCTGGTACCGTGAGGATTTCGGAACACCCATATACAGGTACATCCGAACATCCCCATCTATTAATATTACATGAGACGACATGTCTGCGCTACACAGCTTAATACCTGTAATTCGATGCAAGTACCCATGAACATAAGCATCAGCCCTATAATTCAATCTTGTGAGGGACAACTTGATAATAACACGACACGCCATATTTCAGCTACAATTTCGCTAATAAACGATAACAACTGGTGCATGAACATACACATGTTGAACAATTAGGGAAACTCCGGCACACATACTTTTAACTTAATTAGCGAGTTGAGAAAGTCTTAATTGTAAATAATGGGGTTTAATGTAAACTGATGCAACAGCGTATAAGACCAGAATAAGCAAATGAATTAAATTACAACTTTGGCTTGTTCTACGCGCCGGAGACACACGGTTAACGCAATTTTTCACGGGTTTACAACGGCTTTGGACTAATCGCGCTTTGAAGATAAATTGCCTGGATGTGTATTTTTTTTCTGCGGGATTCCGAACAAATTTTTATATTCGTGGTTTATTGGTAAATAAATGTCAATACTGCTTGATATGATGAGTGTATTAAAATGTTAGTTTAAGGTGTATTAAACCAGGCATAATTGATAACTCCACTAAAATAAAAATTGCATAATTGTTTCGATCTTAAATTTTTCATAATTTTGTTCTTACAGTAAACAATATTTAAATATGTACATATCTGATATGTCGATATAAAGCACAGCTGCTTTTCTATATTTATTAATTCTACCAACAACATGACCTCCTGACAGAACTGTGAAACTGCATGTGATAAAGCTTCCAGAGAGCACAACCTAAAATCATTTAAATATTTTAATACATAATTTATCGTTCTTGGAAAGAATTTTATGGCCCTCCTATAAAAACTCACACTCCATCTACCGTAACCGGAAATGAAAAACCTCGATAAAAACGCCAAATATCCTTTGTAACTGCATTCAGCCATCCTATAAACTCCTACTAGTGAGACATAAATCAAGATGAAAACGAAATTAATTTTTCCTTCTACATTTAGCAGTGTTCTAATATGCCTGTCAAAACAACTCAAATAACATTCCCCGGCACGCTCGTGTTCATACTGAGCAGCGAAGGCGAGCTGAAAGCTCAATTTATAGTTTAATCAGTAGACGACCAGAAAGACCAAGTAGTGGATATCTGAGTTTAAGGCCGTAAAAATTAATATTTATAGCAATATTGCAGGTTGCGTAATGCATCAACTTTAAAAGGGCTGCTTTGTATTCAGATCAGACCGCCGTTTCTAGATTGTGAGAGCTTTACGAGCTAATTCGTACAGATTTATATCCTAATTGGCATACAAGTAATTACCTTTAGCGAGCGACTTAAGGAGAACGGCAAAAAAATACCCACAGTGTTGAAATATTCAAAAGGAACAAATTACGGTGCGAAGTCGTGAAGGAGAGTGAGGTGGAAAATTGGATACTGTAGCAGTGCGAGACATTTTGAACCAAAACCGCTTTTCCTTATCGAGGTGTTAAAAACCAAAGAGGGTGTGGTGCGTGTAATTAAAGTCATTAACGCTAAAAAATCTTTATTAGCTCAGAAATGTTAACTACAAATTATTGCCCGGCGCATCCACCAATTTTCAACATACCGTAAAATGACTTCATTATAAATTATTTCGGCTGATGAAACGATAAACAGCACGATAGTGTTGTTATCAGAGATTAATAGTTAATAATACGAAGATAAAAAAAAATCCACAAACGTTTAATGCTACTGAACGTAGCAAACATTGTTTCCTTTATTCGCGTGTCAAAATCTTAATGAGCTTCTGGAAAGGAGTTGTTCTTTAGACTTTTTTTGTTTGATAAAATGAATTCTTCCTTCTGATTAAAAAAAAATATATTTTTAAAAATATTAATTAAGTATAAGTATGTATATTAAATAGAACATTAAATAAATTATGAAGGAAGAAAATTTCAGTATATCCTCGGATAAATTATTTCATATAACATACGAAGAGCAGGAATAATTAATCTGTGGATACCTCTAATTTTATAGGAGCTAAAAATGTTTGTTGAGGCTTAGAAACTTTGCTCTGTAGGAGAATTATGCTAATATAATATGCATTCTAACGAGAGAACTACGAGGATTCTAGTGACAACAGTGGAGGTTCCTTTTGGAATATTTCAAGTTAGTTGCCACAAAGGACTGTTGATTCGTGATTACACGATGCGTTACGAAATTCCGCCCAAAATTGCCAAGTTGTAGTGCGTTTTTGTCGCAAAAACAAAAAGCCTCTCAATTTGCGCGATTCCATCTACGACAAGAAACAATTTTATCGGAGAGAAAAAATGCCAATAAAACTTTCCCGTAGCGTTAAAGATATAAGAAAATTAGATTAGTTTTAGAGTAAACAGCCTAGGAACCTTTTAAAGGCGGGAGTGTTTCGAGCAGAAAACTTTAGCACCGAACTCAAACAATCGACCGGAACTTAACATAGTTTCCTGTATTTGCAGTGTGGACGGACGGGATAGGGATTTCGGCATGGCGGAGCGTTGGTCCGATGAGCATGTGTTTGCGAACAGGGCGTACTTCATGCCCGAGAAACAACCGGCAGAACTTGGGGTCGACCACATCAGGGAATCCGACCAGGCCGTGTACAGGTGCAGGGTGGACTTCCGGATCGCGCAGACGAGGAACAGTAAAGTCAATCTCACCGTTATTGGTGAGTGAGTTTTAATATAACGATACTGAACTGGGGACCTAATTGGACCTAATTTAATTTTGTAAACAATATTCATACAGGAAGTTAAAATGAACGCTAGGAATTCACATTAGAGTACTAGTATAAATTTTTTTATCAAAGAAGGTAATTAAAAATACGGACAGACAAATAATAAAAATTATACAAGCTTCATAGGAATATTTATGTCGACATGAACGTAAGGGAACACCGGTGGTATTGTCCTGCAGTGGTAAATAAAATATATTAAATATACACAAAGGAGTTGAGACATTCTTGTAATTTGTTAGATAGTAAAGGACGAGATGGAACCCTCAACTGAGACATCTTATTCATTTAATAAGCTGCTGATTTTGAATTAGGAAAATTTCTTCAGGAAACTGACCCTGGGCTGCAATAGAGAAAGTTTCTGCATAAATTCTGACGTTCCCACCTTTTCATTGACCATTTTTCAATTTTGCTAAAAACTAGGGATGACAATTGTAACAGGGAAAGAAAAATAAACAGTTAATATTTGAAGGACTCAAAATCAACAACACATAAATTAAACACAAAATTACTGTCAAATACAATAATCAAAGGACACGCTATCCCACACAAACTATATACTCTCTTAGCCAAGGACGGCTAAATGCCCTCGGCAATAAGCTGTTATTGCACAAACCAGTATTAACATAAACAGTTTGGACTGATAAATAAATGTGCAAGAATAAATGTCCAAAATTAATTACCAATAGTCAATGAAAAAATAGCTACTTGCGCAAGAAGTAATAAATTGTCAAACGTTATACCACTTTTTACACGTGTTGAATACATCATATTCTCAAGGATCGATCCAGAAAAACCAGAACACTTTTCGGAAGATTATAATATTCCTAAATAAACTAATTTTACAATACGCAAAAATATTATAGTATGAAATCTTCTTATCAATTTAACGTCATGCTCGCTTACTTTGTGGAGTTTGTGGCACACAAATCCAATTTTTATATACCAGAAATCGACGGAATTTTGATTTTAATTATTAATAATATTCTTAAAATGTTGGTAAATAATGTTTGTAGTCATCCAAAAAATAGTGTTCACAACTCATTCGAAAGCGGAAACATAAAGAACTGATTTCTCTCACTCGGCTCTCCCTCGTCTCTCACACTTGACAGTTTCATCATTAGTTACGAAATCCACTATAAAGTAAATAAATTAACAAAATACTTCAGTAGTGGAGAATCAGTGGGAGAATGATGAGAAAAAAAAGACGCAGTACTAATAAAAATTAAAAGATAAAATAGACGTAGCTAGGGCACAATATTAGAGAAATTGTTGTAGGGTAGTTTTCGTAAACACCAACATGATTATAGATCCAAAAAATCAATAAAATAATGTCGAGAACGGAAGTGAAAAATAATTAGTGAAGAACAAAGTGAGCTTGGAGAAAATTAGTAAGCTGGACTGCAAGATTGTGTATGGCCGCCACGCGCTTTCGAAGTGAAACTATACGGAATGATATCTAGTTTATGATTCCAGAGCTAATAATTTTTGATCACAAATGTCACACACAGATCCGAATGGAAAAACTAAAAAAACTCGACTTGTTACTTGATACAGATCTTTTTTTACCGGGTGCCGACAAGCGGAATACACATTAAAGTAGTGTTCGAATTTTTTATCCATCTGGAATCAGAACCATCACTGATTAGTCAAAATTAGAATTCTCTTTTTTATTATTTTATGATAATCATTTTCTAGAATAATTATTATTTGTGAACAACAATAAAATAAATTAAAAAGCTATCATTGAGCAGTAATTTGAACTTCCATGTAAATTACTTCAAATGTAGAGCAAAGTCGTAAATAAATTTGGAATAGAAATCAGAAAATAAAAAAAAATGCACATAGAAACTCAGACAATATAAATTGAATAGTATACTTGAGTGTAATAACTGAAGAAATCACAGCGAAAAGCTAACCTCAAAATTTTATGTCAATTCGTGTCTTTTCTTATTTTGCGTGAACGAATACAAAAAAAGCTGATTTACTTTCCGTAACTATTTGCACAAAATTTGAATTTGAGTAAAACTAGTTACGGAAAGTTACGAGGAATCGTTTATCAAATCCTATCAGAGGTCCAAATACACCGGGTGTCCCAGAAATAACTACATTGATTTTAACCAGTAGTAGAACTCATCAGTGTCAACATTTTCTCCTAATAAAATTTTGCCCTAAACCACGCAGTTATCGAGTTAAAATTAGTAGAAGTTTTGACATTAATTTCGGTACACGCCACTGAATGGTGATAATAACGCAAGACACAAAACTTGATAATTTGAGAAATAGGAAAATTGAGAACCCGAAAAAGAGGAAAGTTTAAAAATTGGGGATCTGAGTAACCGTCAGTCTGAAAATTTGAGAAATCTAAATTGAGCGACTGAGGAGATAAGAATCTGAGGGATTGAGAACCTCGGGAATTAAAATCCTAATAATATGAGAAATAGAAAAATTGAGAACCCGAAAAAGAGGAAAGTTTAAAAATTGGGGATCTGAGAAACCACCAGTCTGAATATTTGAGAAATCTAAATTGGGCGACTGAGGATATAAGAATTGAGGAATTGAGAACCTCGGGAATTAAAATCCTAAGAATATGAGAAATAGGAAAATTTAGAACCCGAAAAAGAGGAAAGTTTAAAAATTGGGAATCTGAGAAACCATCAGACTGAAAATTTGAGAAATCTAAATTGAGCGACTGAGGACATAAAGGTCTGAGGAATTGAGAACCTCGGGAATTAAAATCGTTATAATTTGAGAAATAGGAAAATTGAGAACCCGAAAAAGAGGAAAGTTTAAAAATTGGGGATCTGAGAAACCACCAGTCTGAATATTTGAGAAATCTAAATTGGGCGACTGAGGATATAAGAATTGAGGAATTGAGAACCTCGGGAATTAAAATCCAAAGAATATGAGAAATAGGAAAATTGAGAACCCGAAAAAGAGGAAAGTTTAAAAATTGGGAATCTGAGAAACTATCAATCTGAAAATTTGAGAAATCTAAATTGGGCGACTGACGATATAAGAATTGAGGAATTGAGAACCTCGGGAATTAAAATCGTTATAATTTGAGAAATAGGAAAATTGAGAACCCGAAAAAGAGGAAAGTTTAAAAATTGGCGACCTGAGAAACTATCAGTCTGAAAATTTGAGGAATCTAAATTGGGCGACTGAAGATATAAGAATTGAGGAATTGAAAACTTCGGGAATTAAAATCTTAAGAATATGAGAAATAGGAAAATTGAGGACCCAAAAAAGAGGAAAGTTTAAAAATTGGGTATCTGAGAAACCATCAATCTGAAAATTTAAGAAATCTAAATTGGGCGACTAAGGATATAAGAATTGAGGAATTGAGAACCTCGGGAATTAAAATCCTAAGAATATGAGAAATAGGAAAATTGAGAACCCGAAAAAGAGGAAAGTTTAAAAATTGGGTATCTGAGAAACCATCAGTCTGAAAATTTGAGAAATCTAAATTGAGCGAGTGAGGAGATAAGAATTGGGGAATTGAGAACCTCGGGAATTAAAATCTTAAGAATATGAGAAATAGGAAAATTGAGGACCCGAAACAGAGGAAAGTTTAAAAGATAGGTATCTGAGAAACCATCAATCTGAAAATTTGAGAAATCTAAATTGGGCGACTGAGGATATAAGAATTGAGGAATTGAGAACCTCGGGAATTAAAATCCAAAGAATATGAGAAATAGGAAAATTGAGAACCCGAAAACGAGGAAAGTTTAAAAATTGGGAATCTGAGAAACCATCAGACTGAAAATTTGAGAAATCTAAATTGAGCGACTGAGGACATAAAGGTCTGAGGAATTGAGAACCTCGGGAATTAAAATCGTTATAATTTGAGAAATAGGAAAATTGAGAACCCGAAAAAGAGGAAAGTTTAAAAATTGGGGATCTGAGAAACCACCAGTCTGAATATTTGAGAAATCTAAATTGGGCGACTGAGGATATAAGAATTGAGGAATTGAGAACCTCGGGAATTAAAATCCAAAGAATATGAGAAATAGGAAAATTGAGAACCCGAAAAAGAGGAAAGTTTAAAAATTGGGAATCTGAGAAACTATCAATCTGAAAATTTGAGAAATCTAAATTGGGCGACTGACGATATAAGAATTGAGGAATTGAGAACCTCGGGAATTAAAATCGTTATAATTTGAGAAATAGGAAAATTGAGAACCCGAAAAAGAGGAAAGTTTAAAAATTGGCGACCTGAGAAACTATCAGTCTGAAAATTTGAGAAATCTAAATTGGGCGACTGAAGATATAAGAATTGAGGAATTGAAAACCTCGGGAATTAAAATCTTAAGAATATGAGAAATAGGAAAATTGAGGACCCAAAAAAGAGGAAAGTTTAAAAATTGGGTATCTGAGAAACCATCAATCTGAAAATTTAAGAAATCTAAATTGGGCGACTAAGGATATAAGAATTGAGGAATTGAGAACCTCGGGAATTAAAATCCTAAGAATATGAGAAATAGGAAAATTGAGAACCCGAAAAAGAGGAAAGTTTAAAAATTGGGTATCTGAGAAACCATCAGTCTGAAAATTTGAGAAATCTAAATTGAGCGAGTGAGGAGATAAGAATTGGGGAATTGAGAACCTCGGGAATTAAAATCTTAAGAATATGAGAAATAGGAAAATTGAGGACCCGAAACAGAGGAAAGTTTAAAAGATAGGTATCTGAGAAACCATCAATCTGAAAATTTGAGAAATCTAAATTGGGCGACTGAGGATATAAGAATTGAGGAATTGAGAACCTCGGGAATTAAAATCCAAAGAATATGAGAAATAGGAAAATTGAGAACCCGAAAAAGAGAAAAGTTTAAAAATTGGCGACATGAGAAACTATCAGTCTGAATATTTGAGAAATCTAAATTGGGCGACTGAAGATATAAGAATTGAGGAAATGAAAACCTCGGGAATTAAAATCTTAAGAATATGAGAAATAGGAAAATTGAGGACCCGAAAAAGAGGAAATTTTAAAAATTGGGTATCTGAGAAACCATCAATCTGAAAATTTGAGAAATCTAAATTGGGCGACTGACGATATAAGAATTGAGGAATTGAGAACCTCGGGAATTAAAATCGTTATAATTTGAGAAATAGGAAAATTGAGAACCCGAAAAAGAGGAAAGTTTAAAAATTGGCGACCTGAGAAACTATCAGCCGGAAAATTTTAAAAATCTAAATTGGGCGACTGAGGATATAAGAATTGAGGAATTGAGAACCTCGGGAATTAAAATCCTAAGAATATGGGAAATAGGAAAATTGAGAACCCGAAAAAGAGGAAGTTTAAAAATTGGGGATCTGAGAAACCATCAGACTGAAAATTTGAGAAATCTAAATTGAGCGACTGAGGACATAAAGGTCTGAGGAATTGAGAACCTCGGGAATTAAAATCCTAAGAATATGGAAAATAGGAAAATTGAGAACCCGAAAAAGAGGAAGTTTAAAAATTGGGAATCTGTGAAACCATCAGTCTGAATATTTGAGAAATCTGAATTGAGCGACTGAGGACAAAAAGGTCTGAGGAATTGAGAACCTCGGGAATTAAAATCCTAAGAATATGGGAAATAGGAAAATTGAGAACCCGAAAAAGAGGAAGTTTAAAAATTGGGAATCTGTGAAACCATCAGTCTGAATATTTGAGAAATCTGAATTGAGCGACTGAGGACAAAAAGGTCTGAGGAATTGAGAACCGCGGGAATTAAAATCCTAAGAATATGGGAAATAGGAAAATTGAGAACCCGAAAAAGAGGAAGTTTAAAAATTGGGGATCTGAGAAACCATCAGACTGAAAATTTGAGAAATCTAAATTGAGCGACTGAGGACATAAAGGTCTGAGGAATTGAGAACCTCGGGAATTAAAATCCTAAGAATATGGGAAATAGGAAAATTGAGAACCCGAAAAAGAGGAAAGTTTAAAAATTGGGGATCTGAGAAACCATCAGTACCTGAATATTTGAGAAATCTAAATTGAGCGACTGAAGACATAAAGGTCTGAGGAATTGAGAACCTCGGGAATTAAAATCCTAAGAATATGGGAAATAGGAAAATTGAGATCTCGAAAAAGAGGAAGTTTAAAAATTGGGGATCTGAGAAACCATCAGTCTGAAAATTTGAGAAATCTAAATTGAGCGACTGAGGAGATAAGAATCTGAGGAATTGAGAACCTCGGGAATTAAAATGCAAAGAATATGAGAAATAGGAAAATTGAGAACCCGAAAACGAGGATGGTTTAAAAATTGGCGACCTGAGAAACTATCAGTCTGAAAATTTGAGAAATCTAAATTGGGCGACTGAGGATATAAGAATTGAGGAATTGAGAACCTCGGGAATTAAAATCCTAAGAATATGGGAAATAGGAAAATTGAGAACCCGAAAAAGAAGAAAGTTTAAAAATTGGGGATCTGAGAAACTATCAGTACCTGAATATTTGAGAAATATAAATTGAGCCACTGAAGACATAAAGGTCTGAGGAATTGAGAACCTCGGGAATTAAAATCCCAAGAATATGGGAAATAGGAAAATTGAGAACCCGAAAAAGAGGAAAGTTTAAAAATTGGGGATCTGAGAAACCATCAGTACCTGAATATTTGAGAAATCTAAATTGAGCCACTGAAGACATAAAGGTCTGAGGAATTGAGAACCTCGGGAATTAAAATCCTAAGAATATGGGAAATAGAAAAATTGAGATCCCGAAAAAGAGGAAGTTTAAAAATTGGGGATCTGAGAAACCATCAGTCTGAAAATTTGAGAAATCTAAATTGAGCGACTGAGGAGATAAGAATCTGAGGAATTGAGAACCTCGGGAATTAAAATGCAAAGAATATGAGAAATAGGAAAATTGAGAACCCGAAAACGAGGATGGTTTAAAAATTGGCGACCTGAGAAACTATCATTCTGAAAATTTGAGAAATTTAAATTGGGCGACTGAGGATATAAGAATTGAGGAATTGAGAACCTCGGGACTTAAAATCCTTAGAATTTGAAAGATTTGAAAATTGAGAACCTGAAAAACAATAAAATTGAGATATTGAAGATCTGAAAAACTATCAGCCTGAAAATTTGAGGAATTAAGAAAACTGAAAAGATTAAAAATTGTGAAATTGAGAACATGTTGGGAAATAGTCGAAAAACACTCGGAATTAATTTAAACCACTCGGCGTAAATAAACAAAAAAAACTGAAAACTGACCTACTAAACGTATTTACTTCAACATCCTATGCTATTAAAAATTGTGGGGCCTAATAAATAACATGCAGATTTTCGTTTCCGATTACAATGTTTTATTGAATCCTCAGGCTGTAAAAATTAGACTTTTCTGTATGTGATAAGGATTCAATTGTTGCTCCAAAATTCTCCGATTTGCTAACCTCGGGAACTTTTTCAAAACACAATGCACAACGTTAATGGAAATTAAGCACACGAGAGAAAGCCGGACTCTTTTACGATAATAACTTTAAAAGCGAAAGTAAGACACAATATTACGCCCGGTTGAGTTTGCCCGCCGATATTGATTCTCAACAGCAGGTAACTGAAAAAAATTTAACTTAATAAGGACGCTGTTTTTTCCGGACAAAAACAATTGATTTGTAGGTCAAGTTAAAATAAATATTCATAGACGGTTCGTGAAATTTAAGGATTCCAAAACCGCTAAAAAAAATAGATTTCGAAAAAGTGGTAGATAAAAGTTTTGTTGCTCTCGGCGAGTTCTGCTACTAGTTAAAATTAATGTAGTTATTTCTGGGACAGCCTGTATAAGTTTGTGGTTTTTCATTATTAACAGCTGGAACAGAGGAAGAGGATGCAAAGTCCTTGTAAGATAAAACAGGCTATAAAAGATGATTAATATATTCATTTTTTAATTTTTTCTTAAAACTAGAAAAAGTCTTGTATGCAACACGTTATGAACGAAACAGTATATTGCGCAAAAATTCCATTCGTTACACAAAACATTGCATTTCATAACTGTTTACATAAATGGCTAATATCAAAATAGTACTGAAATTAGTCACGAAATCACAATTTTTTTATCAGGTATCAAATTCGATAAAACTTAAGCTTATGAATTAAATTATTTTAAATTAAATTACGCACATTTATCCTGCAATTATCTCTGCCGATCTACATTTCCTTTAGTTTCAATTTATATCGACAATACACTGTTGTAAAAATATTGAAATCGCTGTTTTTTTTACAAAATAATTACGTAGAAATATTTGTCACAATGTACCTAGCTGTAGTCGTTAAACCGCATTTTATGATGATGAAATAAGTGATAAGAAAAATAACTTCTCCCTTGTTGTAATACTGTTACTATAGCAGTACAATGTAAGCTGGTCCATAAATCCGTTTTACTATTGTGATATAAACATAAAAAATATTGTTCAGTCTTCACTGTTTGTTTGTTTGAGGATAGTAAGTTTTTCTGATATAATCGCAAATGTTCTGCTCTTCAACTTATTTGCAGTATAGTAGGTATAGTATCTTGGGCAATAAAATGTCTTTTCAACCTTGGTGTATAATCACTATTAACATAATAGTGTCGCGGATGTGTTTAAAAATAAAAGTAAAGTAGGCTATGTTCGAAAATAAAAGTAGGCGTTGCTGTCATTTCTAGAAATTTTTGCTAACAAAGTGAAAAATTTACACTTGTTGAGTTTATTGAGCCTACGATCTATTTAAAGTCTGGTGCAAGTCAAATAAGGTAAAAATTTTAAAAAATATGCTCCTGGCGTACTTTCAAGGGCAGGCAAAAAACAAAAAGGCTTCAAGTTTATGGGCTACATTTTCAGTGTCAAAATCTCTACTTACCTTAAAAGAAAAATAGACATTTCCAAATACTTTAAGCCAACTGAATGTTTAAAGCGTCAAAACACTTTGTACAAGCCTAGGAAGTCCTCTGCTTTTTTTTTCCTAAAGAAGAAATTAATTTATTTCAAACACAAACTTCTGATGAGTGTTTCCTGGTAATAAAGGTTGGTATTTTGTATATAGTTAAATTCAAAAAGCCTAGTGATCACAATGATTGTAGGATTGGTGTTGCTGGGGCTTGTCGATTGAACTTTGCAACATCCTCATGACAGATATTGACATTCGTGAAGATAACGTTATTATAAATATTGCCAACAGTAAAAATGAATCTTCAAAAAGGTTTGTAATTATAGATCCTTTATGGATGAAGGTGGTAAAAAATATGGTCACCTTTAAGGCATAAATATTAGGCCGCATATTGAAGCACTAGTGTTGCAAACTTATATTAAGACACGAGTTCAGGTTTGCAGCACGACTGCCGTAGAGAGTGCTCTTAAGTTTTACAAAACGAGTTTTTCATGTTATTTTTTCTAGTTTGCATTTTAATTTCATTTTTTTACAAATCAAATCTATTTTGGTAATTTAGGGAATTTTGTTAAATTTTGATTTTTCTGTACCTGAGGTATACTTGACATGACTTGACATGGAACCATAACCTCAAAATCAAACTGAAATTTCGACATTTCGTTCAGTGCAGGGTTCAGTGTGTGTTAAAATGGAAACTAATCTAGATTTTGGGCGGCGATAATGGCTTATTAACGCACTCAAAATAAATGCGTTAATAGCTTTGTTGAAACAGCAAATTAGAAAAGCCACTTTAGGACACTCGCTCTACTAATATTAATCCTATAAATTTCTATAATTAGATCATCAGATCATCTCAAATTTACTGAGTGTTAAATATTGATTATGCTTTATTTTATCGTCCAATATATATAAAACCGATAGCAATTTATTATCAAGTTGCGAGTAAATTATCAAACATGGAATAAACATACGGCACACGTAAAAAGCATAAATCAGATATTGACCCACAAACTTGATAAAATTGCCTTTTAAAGTATGGGGCAATAGAACGTTCGCATACTAAATATTTTTATCTACAACTGATTAATAATTGACGTATTATACTTGAAACTATTATTACTTAACTAGGTCTATTAAAAACAGACAGCCAGGCTCGGTTTTTAAGAATAATTATTAACTGACCATGAAATAATAAATATTGACTGTTTATACTTTTTCTCAACGTCAAGTTTTTCACAAGGTTTAATTTCTAATTTTAATTCTAAAAGTGCAGTTGTAGATAAAACGTCGTATTTCATTGGCATATTTTATAATGGTGGCTATTGTACACTCGAATGGTTAATGTACTCGCCTGCGGCTTGTATTTTAATTTCCATTCTCGTGTGTAATAATCACCATTATAGGCTCATTAAATAATTACTATTTTTCCAATTTTTAGATAGAGCAACTATAATGTGAAAAATATTTGGTTAATTATTAAGATTATTCGGCAAGCATATTCTCCTGTAACATTATTGACCTAGGGAGTTTTTAAAATATTATTTACCTTGAAGTAAGTTAATGATGCTTAGTCTATAAGAGAGTAGTCAGAAAACAAAATTTATTACTTATCATTTGAGTTGAAGCTGGCAATAATAAATAGAATAAATAGCTCATTATTAACCGCTTTAAAAATTATCTTTATCACGTATTAAGCTGCAGTTACAAAACACAAACAACGCTAGTTCTACGCGAAATATGAAAAATCTAAACAGGTGAAATCATCAAAGCTTTACGATCCCGTGTTTAATTAACTCGTTTTAAAATCATAATTTAAACTGTCCAACACAAATCGCAGCAATTATCCTCTCCACTCTCGTTATCTATTGCCGCATCTTGTGCCGAATCACACATTCGCTCCCCACAAACCAACAACGTAACGTTTTTAATCATATCCTATCTTCACCGAGCGAAAATACGATATTTTTATGCTATTTGCTCCGAATGCGCTGTTTCAGCGGCGTCGAAAATTATTCAGAATATGCACGAATGATAAAACAAAATACAATTTACATAAAACCACATGAATAAAATTGAATTTATTTTCATTTTTTCTTTTCGCGGAGAAAAAAATAATACACGGCCACATTTTTGATATTGTAATTTATGTATTCGAGCATTGTTGTAACATCCCGTGTGGGAAAAGAGGAAAGGAGGCAGCGAAGGCCGATGTGATTTAAAAACACTTCAGAATAAATATCTAACACGAAGAGACGGGAGGAAGGCGGATGTGAATGATGGATAATCTTAGCTCGTCCTGGAAAAAATTGTTGAATATTAAAACGGTTGTGTGTGGGAATTCCTCGGGGGGAGAACTGGTGAAATTGTATCCCGCATTAACGAAATAAATTAAAAAGTGTATGTAATGCAAATGTGTTACAATATTTTCCTTGACGAAAGAGAGAGAGAGTTTCTAATTAGTTAAGGTAAATGAGCCCACACCAAATAACGAGTCAACTTTCATTACCGCAACAATTTAAACGACTTTTTTCCCACAGCCGTATCCATTTCATCGAGAATCAATGTCCACCCTATCAATTATTTAAGATCTCAGTTTCATGGATGTACTTAGAAAATAATCATTTTCTCGTATCAACGTCGGCGGCCGCATATTTAATTCACGAAGTAATTAACTTTTTATACCGGACAACTCATTACATGTCTTTTCATCGAAATTTCGCCGCCTTTTATCGTGAAACCGTTCCACCCATCTTTTAAGCATGAGGCATTCATTATCGGGAAAAGGGTTGCAATTAAAGATTAAACAAAAAGTGGAAGAGCTATAATAACGATGAAGGATGGCCAGTAATTGAAAGCGAGAGTTAAAAAATTTCGCATATTGAGTTTCGCAAAATTTTGCATGGGGAAACGAATTTTAAAGGGGAACGTAAAAGCACTGGTTTATTCAAATTATATAATGAAGTGGAAGCAGTAAAAACGCGTAACTTAACTGTTTCGGGTTTCAGAGATTAGTCTTGTAATAATGGTGCTTCTTGGTGAGGCTGAAAATGTGAAAACGATTAAGACACAGTAATGGTAATGCTTGGTACCTTCTACAAAGTTCGATATAAAGTGAATAAAATTTTGCCTCTTACTGTCAATAATGTACATCGCGTGACGGCTGTAACTGAAGAATATAATAATAAATGTAAATGATTTTTGTGTATTTATGTCATTTAACCAAACTTCTTGAGGATTTAATACTCTCCGAAAAACTTTTAAATAAAACTTGTTCATGAGCAAGATACCGGGTTTGGAATGGATTTTGAGAGAACTTTTACATATACAAATAAAGCTTTGACTCCTATGTCACAAAACAAATTAGGGGAGCCGATGAAATCCATTCTACACTCGGTATATTTTTGCGAAAACTATTGCTTGAACAAATACAAACTTGTTGAACCCTCTTTTGATAGATAAAAATAGATCCGTTTAGCAACATTGCAGTTTTAATCCATTTTGTAGAAACGGCAAACGTTGTAACGCAATCCAGTGATTAAAATCCTGCAGACAAAGGCACTTCGGTATAAATAAATCCATGTCGAAATATTTTAGATATGTATTAAATATATTACACAAAGACCAATGCAGGAAGAAACAAGTGAAGATTTCGGGTATGAGATGATTTAAATTATAAATTAGAGCGGGTTATTTTTTATGCAATGATTTAGCCTGCAAAGTAAAATTACAGATTATAGTTTAAACATTGTGAGGTTTATGTTTCTCATGTTAATTTGTTCTAATTTAAAGAAAATAAAACACTAAGAAAGAATGTAGGTTTACTGAGAATTACAGCAAATGTTCAAAGTGTTCTCCCCCAGCTTCAGTGCAGGTGTTACCTTAACGTTTCATATTTTCTGAACATCTGAAAGGTTATAGCGTTGCATGCATTAAAAATTGCATCTTGCAGCTCTTCAAGATTGTGCGGGTTATTTTTAAACTCGGCATTTTTGAGATACGGGAAAATCAAATAATGTAGAATTAACATCACAAAATCTTGCCACAAATTTATAAATTTAATTTTTGATAATCTGCAGGAAAATTTCGAAAAACCTTTAGCACAGTGTTCTATAGAATACTTCCATACACCATTCTGTTGCCGTTTTTTTTAAGTCACTTTGACATCTTTGACATTCAAATATTAAACCAAATTGTCAACAGTTAGTAGTGCCAACCTAATTTAAATTTCACAGCATACTCTAATTTATAATTTAAATGATTTCATGGTATTTGGATATATTTCACTACTGAATTAAAGCGATACCTTTTTTACGAATTTATTACCCTCTATCTAATTAGCACTACCAATTCACAGCGTATTAATTAGTATAATTATTAATCGTATAGATTTCTATAATTAGATCATCAGATCATTTTAAATTTACTGAGTGTTAAATATTGGTTATGCGCTATTTTATCGTCCAATATATATAAAAGCGATAACAATTTATTATCAAGTTGCGACTAAATTATCAAACGTGGAATAAACAGATGGCACATGTAAAATGCATAAATCAGATACTGACCCACAAACTTGATAAAATTGCCTTTTATCATTTAACGTTCGCATACTAAATATTTTGTTCCAATTTTTAGATAGAGCAACTTTAATGTTAAGAATATTTGGTTTACCTTCATTCGTATATTTTTGTTGTTACCGTATATCATACATATTGCTAGAATACTTATAATATAATTATTTGTGTTCTCAATGACACTGAAGAATATTTACAGTTGTAAAAATCACAACAATCCGCTAGTGCGAGACGCGAGCAATATCACAAATGAGCCGACAGTCCTGTCCTGAGCCTCGGTCCTCAGAGTATTGATCCTGCAGTAGGATCTAGTCCCGCCCGCTAGCGCTTCTGCCACACTCCTGCTGCAAGGAGCGCTCCTGCAATCGGTTATTTCAGGCAATTACACCACGCGATCTTTTTCCAATTTAATTAACTCCGCAGATGTTTGGGCTACGGTGGGTATTATTATTTTCGCAGGGACTCGCTGATAACACTGAAGATCCCGCCGCATTTTTACCCGTCGTTAATTTATGTCGGAAGATTGAATCTTGCCGTAAAATTTCTTTGTTACATTTTATTCCAAACATTCGGTAGTGTGTACTTGGTAAGGGCAGTCGCTTTTAGTGTTCCAGAATAAAACAGTAGCACTCAAGTTCAACAAGTTCCCCTCGAATTTGGACTAATTTCCCTGTAAGCCATCATAAATTCCTTTTTCTTTCGGCGTTCGGCGTCCTTTTGACGACCCCGTTTGTTCCGGCTGCAACACAGAATGCATTACTTTTGTTTCGGGATCCTTAAAGAATGAGCTGAAAATGAACAAGGCAACAAGGCAACAAAAGAAATGTTTTATGTATTTTTTCTTCGTCGCTGACTACGAAATACGTGTTGTGGTTAAGCTTTAAATATTGCGCTCTTAGATGGTGCAATGAAGCGCGTAAGTCAAGTTAGTAATCAAGAAAATTTGTGTATGTGGAATTGCAATATTTTAACCATGACATCAACTTGAAATTATTTCTGTTGCTCATAAAGCAGTTATTTAAAATCTGTCTTTGACGTTAATCAAAACAGAAAATGTTTGAGCACTTGGGGACGGAAAGGACTTTAAAAAAAGAAAAATAGAAATAACGAGCGTTCAAAAATAAACCTGGTTAGAGGAGGCTGGGCATTTTTATAACAGTGTACATTGCAATTGTTACAAAAACTAACTTGTCATTTAATTCAGTTTAGGTTAGGCAACCAGCACTAAATTCGGACAAATTATTGAAATTTATATTTGAAACGTTGTTGCTTTGTCAATGGACGTTCTTTCGTTGTAATTCGAGTTAAGTATTGCAACTAGCAAGATGGCAAGTGATCAAAAGACACGGAAAGGTGCTGCTACAAAGCACATGGACGTTGCAATGACAGTCGCTACAGCAGCCGTTTCCGAAACCTTTTTTGCAAGTACGAAATGGTACGAAAACATGAATTTAAGACGGTCCCAACATATCAGAAAATGCGTGAGTTGTGCCAAAGCTTACCGGTAGGTGAAAGTGTCATCAAAGAAAGAATGTCCGAAGCATAGAAATATCACTAAGGACACTTACATATTATGCTCTACACTTTCTTAATGAAACTTGAGTGAGGCGCACCCTGATCTAATAACAGCTGCAAAAGAAAAGGTTTGTCTTTTGCTTCTGAAACTCAAGAGTTAAAACTTCTACCTAACCATACTTTTCAGATTTGCGCATTTAAGAGAACAAGTTTGAGTGTGAAATATGATAAAGTAACAAGCGAAACTGCAAGTAATTTCTTCCTTTGGTTACATTAAAAATTTCATGTATGTACCAAGCATCCGTAGCCGATGTAAGAAAAAATATGAAACTGAAGATTTTTTGCACTGTTTTTAATAGGATCAGAAAAAAAGCACAATTCTCTACAAGAAATATCGAATACATTTTCACCATTAATTTACTGTAACTGTTTTGTGTCCTTCTAAGGGATTGTAAAATTCTCAATAAACATTTGTAGAGATTTGGTTAGAAACTGTCAGTTGGTCATATCCTTTCGAAGAGTGTTTTAATTTCTACATTTTGAAGAAATAAAGGCGTAAAACCAAATCATAAAGTGTCCGATATCTAAAAATAACTCGATTAACATCACACCCGAAGGTCTGAATGCACTTAACTTTTTACCAACCGTTGTAGGAATCTTGGAGATACCTGCAGGACATTGCAGCCCAAATCCCCAAATCGTGTCGGTCTCTATAAAACCGCTAACTAATACCCTAAAACACTTGTCAACACTTCTTTAAGATGCATAATAATATTAATTATTAATAATACTGCAGCTTCTCTGAAATTTTGAGGTTATGTTATCTGTCATGGAGAGTTTCGTGTTAATCAGTCAAGCTGTACACTGTAAAAAATAAAACAAAAACGCAATTTCAAAGCCTACTCTAACCAGGTTTTTTATTGAACGCTCGTTACATGAAAATAATAGTAGCATGTTGTGACCAAAATTACATATCAAAACTGACTAATTTTTGGCCTGATTTTATTTATTTATTATAAAATTCTTGTCGCCATATTTGGTAGGTATATCGATTTTATTTAAAGACTACCGCAAACTATTCTTTTCAATTGGTTCCAAAAATAAAAGTCTGCCGGATTGAGTATTTTCAATATCAAATTTCTCAAACACTTATACTGTATAAAAAAACCTCTCCAGCTATCGTGTTCGATAATAATGCATACGAAAAGTAAATTCAGCATTTCGATGATTATCTTCTTGCGAGGATTGGAGCTATTGTTTATGTATCACAAAGCATTGCAGTTTTTGTACAATTCCGAGTAAACAATAATAATAATTTATTAATATCTTGAGACAAATGTTTTGGATAATTGCAAAATAATAAGCCTATCTTGTAAATTACCAAGAAAAATAAATATATTATAAAAACCAACTCTCCTAACCTTCTGGTAGTCTGGTGGGGTCTGACAAACCCAGGGAGTCTCCTAGATCCCACCAGCTGAAATATGTTAATATTTTCACAGCACGTCCACTGTTTATTTATGCTTCACAAACAATATTGCTTCAAATGTATTTCTGAAAATTTCATGTACATATAATGCCTGTAGAACGAATGGCGATGTTTAATAATGTCTAATAATTGTTTTTTGTTAATTTGTTCATTTGGCATTGATTTATTTTAATAACAAACAAATGTTCCTTACAGTGTTATGCATTACAGTCATTTACATTGTTTTACACCCATTCAAGCATTGCATTGACTTTAAAATTGACCGGGGTCTGACAGACCCACCAGACTGATAAAGGTTAATAAGAATCAACCGTCCGTCGTCGTTATTACTATACCTAGGCATAAATATGTATCATTCCCATTTTTAACAAATCATCTTATTTGGAAGCTTCCAAGATGCTCACATATAAAAACAAGCTTTATTATTTACTTCAATAAAAAGATAATTACAGCACCACTAGTTTTAATACCACGGAAACAAAATATAAAAAATTAGTGAACAGAATTTGTTGGACATTCAACGCTTAAGCGATTTATCAATAATGTACAATAATGGTGGATGCGCCGGGCAATTTTTTATTCACTTTTCTTCTGCGTGTAGGTATATGTTTGTTAATTATTATATTCTCACTTAAAAAAAGCAACGTCATGAAGGAAATAACTAATTAATAAAATAATGGTAGCCAAGAAATTATTATCAATCAAAAACGAAAGTTTTAGCTGGTGTCGAAGTTCTTCCAGAACGGTTATTAGCGGCGCTGGCGTAATCTAGTATATTTCAAACGCGTTGTCCTATTGGAATGTATTTTTTTTAATGGATGATTAAAAATATGGTTCGACAAGAAAAGTGCCTCTAAAAACAACTAAAAACGTTAGGCTCTCATATGCAATGCTTTCCCACACCATAACTCCTAGAATTATTTCGGTATCACGTCGATGAATAAGTCTTCGGAGAAGGTCACAATTAAATTTTACATAATAATAGCAGGGATAAGAACAATCATGAAAGTTACGATTTTGCCTTTCAGTCCTATAACCTATGAACCTTCTACTGTCATCTGTTCATCATAAACACAATTTTTTCTAATCATATTAAAGAATTTGCACAAAAGTCGAGAAATAAATACGAGTTAAATTACAAAACTTCATTCTCCGAAAATGTTCTCTTGGCGTATTCCTCCGGACTAGCAGAGAAATACAAATCGTCTTCATTATGGTCTCAATATTATATGCTAAGATCTACTTTGAGCATTCACAACAATATTAATATTGAAACCTATCATAAGTTACGTGCATTTTGAAAAAGAAAATTCCAGGGCTATAAATTGTTATGCAAAGCTCCAGATGAAATATATCTTGCAACAAAGGTAATATATCAACTTCTTAATAATATACTGTCATGTGTATCTACAATTAAGGATATTTTTTAAGCTTGTTCTTATAGTGGGCATTATGGGTGCTTGCAGGACCACTGAGATACATGCCATGAAAGTGAATGATATCGCTGACATAAACAAAACAATGTTGGTCAACATCCCTGTCACAAAAACCAAAACTGTACTGAAATTCAAAATAATTGGTAAATTTTTTAATGTTGTTCAAAAATATATCAATTTATGTCCGCCAAATGTGTCAACCGAGAATTTTTTCTAAACTATGAAAAAGGCAAGTGCACTTCTCAAAATATAGGTGTCAACAAGATATCCAAAATGGGGAGAATAGCCAACTTTTCAAAACTACAGGAAGCTGGACACAGTTTCCGAAGATCATCAGCTGCAATACTAGTAGATGCAGGTGCCGATATAACGGCTCTAAAAAGACATGGTGGATGGATATATATGCACTTCCATTAATAACAAGATGGGCTCGGCCAACAAAATCATCAACGCAGTTCGAGTTTCTAACAGCAGTGAACGAAATGCAACGGATAATAAAAATAACAAAAAAAACTTAAACATTGACACTAGTGTAGATGTAAAATTGTCTCCCTTTACTCTCGTTAATTACGGTACGGTTAATGTATATGTTGATAATAAAAAAGTGAAATAAAAAAAATATTACTTGGTTCTTTAATATGATTAGAAAGAGTATAGTAGTGAACTCGTGAGAAATGGCCATTTCTACTCGAAAAATTACTCCACTCGTCTTCGGCTCGTGTCGCAAATTTTATTCTCAGGATTTAAATACATATTCTACATACACTTTAATATGGCATGTGATACAACGTGCGGTGTCGTATGCCTTTGAGAAATCGACAAATAAAATAAAAGCACTTTTTTTCCATGCCAGTTTTTTTCTATTATGTATTTGTTTTATACAAGAAAGATTGTCCGTGTACGATCTTTCTGCTCTGAATCCACCCAATTACTTTTATTTGCAACTGTCATTCTATAGCGATTGCTATTTATAATAGTCCCCACCCGTCTCGTACACCAACATTTCAGAAACGTCTTACAAATCAGTGAGTTAGAAGAGCTTTGAAACAAAGATTTTGTGCATATTTTATGTCGTCCATAAAAACTGTAGTGATCAAAATTAAAGAGATGAGCATTTTAATTTTAAAAAAAAATTAAAAATGCATTAAAATACTCAGCATAATTTGTAATTATAATCCAAGCAAATTAGACTTTTTAGAAGAAATAATTTATAAAGTTTTGAAATTTTGGTTGCGAACTCCCAGCAGGGACCAAAATAAAGAACCGAAGAGTTACCACCCCTCCGGGGGGAGCTTCATGGCCTTTTGCCCAAAAAACCGCCCCTGACCGTCACGTCATGAAGCTATTCTGCATTTCTCTCGTAAACGGTAACGCCGACGAGAAAATGTTATGCTCTCCATTAAATTCTGCATAAAATTGATCTCATAAAATTTCTGTCTGTCTCCCACCCAACGGTCATAAATGACGTTGGAAAATGAGTATATCTTGAAAACCATTAGTGGGAGCAAAAAATGTATACAAACAAAATTGTAAAGCACTTTTTCCTGTACAAGGTCCATATTGAATAAAACATATGTAAGAGATTGTTATTGGTCAAAAAACGGGGGTAGACTAATTTTTGCCTTCGCGCTGAAAACTGTACTCATTTTAAATCAATTTAATTTACTTGGAATATTATACCGTCCTAAACTAATAATTCTGCTATTCCCCACACACAGAAATGTATGTTTTTTTAGTTATTCCCGTGTTTGTGTTTAATTTTTGTCTTCCTCCATATTCTTTTGTTTTTCACTTATTTATTTTTGTCATTATTTTCTTTCGATTTTTTTTTTATTTTTCTTGCATTTTCCGATTTAGTTTGTATTTTTATGTTTCCCCTGTAATTGTCTCAATGTGCAGATTAACTCTTTGTATCGTATCTAGTAGTGTAATTTTAGTAGCATCTGTCAACTTCTGTTTTCTATTATAATATAACTAATGGTATGATTATTATCGATGATATTGTAGCGTTTCTGGGTTCCATTTATTTATTTATTTGAACACTATCTACAATTTATTTAAACTTCTAATATTACACTATCTACATTATCTACACTATTTACAATTTACTACTTCACCGGCACGCCTCGTATTATTTATTTACACATCACGCGGCACGCCGGATAGATAAAAGCAACTATCCGGCTCGACCCACTGATCTTCGATGATACCACTGACTGGTTTTCGCTGGAACGTCCTCTAATAAATATACCGGCGCCTAAATGTTTCTATGCACCTCCAGATAGTTCCATCGCGCTCTCGATGTGTGCCGAATATTCCAAAAGATGATGTCATACTCGAGCACATTCTAGTAATTGATGACGCCGCTACAGCAATGAGTCATATCGGGTTCACGTCCGTTACAATATTATGAGTAAAATTGAGCTGGAGATTCTACCAGTCCGAAGGACGTCTTTTTTCTTCCACAGGGAATATTTTCTGTAACTTTCAGCAACAGTTGAGCTCTTCCTCTTCTCTACCGTGGTTTATATATTTTTTTTTCACTACCAGCAGCTTAAACCCTATAAATAATATTTTTTGTCCATTCTTGTATTTATTATTTATTACATAAAAAATTTCACGAATATTCTGCCAAATTCTAAGAAAGAGATTTTTTTCATAAAGTCTCCATAGGTATTACCACATTTATTATACAGTGTGGAAATTAAGTAAGGAATAAATTCAGTATAGTAGCCTCAAGCTTAAATTGTCACAGGGTTGGGAGGGGAAATGATGCAGGGCCAACTTATTTATGAACGTCCTAAACTGGTTCTGAAATAAACATTCTACTCTTGATCGACTTTTCGGCGAAGATGTATAGGAATGGTGACAGGACCGTATTCTCAAAAATGTAAATTGAGTTGACTACTTCCCTCAGTACGTGTAATAAATTAATATTTTACTGTTCAACTTTAGAATACATTAAAAGTGCAAGCCTTAGAAAACATATGCTGGACCAAATACATAAAAACAAATACCTCACGCTAGTAATAATTCATAACAAAATATTAAATACGCGTCTGGAGAAGGACGCGTGCCGCCGGACAGAAACCCCGTCTTGCAATCGAGTCGACCAGTTGCAACAAGACAATCAAAACCATATGGTATCGGTTACGACTTACTTGTCCCGCAATGTCTCGATTCCGATAAAAAAATCGACAAAAAATTCGTGACAATTTAAGGATGAGGCTACTATAACTCCGTTAGTATTTGCACTAGAAATAGAGCTTAAAAAGCATGTGATAGGGCTACTTATAGCGCATCCGAGGAACGTATACTAACTTTTCTTCACCAATTTTTTTAACAGTTATGACGTCATCAATATTTTTTTTTAATGGCAACCTATGTTTTTTATTTTACATTTGAATACAGCTTTTTATTCTGTTTTCAACGTTGTCAAATACTTAATAGGTTAGATAAGGAAAAAATGAATTAAAACGGCGCTAAAGTTCAAATTAGTAAAATTTCAAAAAATTAACAGAATTGTCTAATGTTATCGGAATTTAAGAAGAAACCATAAAGATACCAATATAATGTCGATAAGTTCTGAATTGGTAAAAAATAATTCTGTCTGAACTGTTTTTCTCTATTAAATAATAAATGAACTTCTAAATAATAATATCTGGTTGCAACAGGATGGTGCTCCAACACACTAAGCACGGTGCGGCGTTATTTGGACAAAGTGTTTCAAAGAATATGGAAGAAGGGGTCCAATAGAATAGCAGGCTAGATCCCCAGATCGAACCCCATTAGATTTTTTTCTATGGGGGCACTTAAAAAGCAAGTTGTATCAAAACCGACCCAACAAATTGGATGATCTTGAGGGAAGAATTTGACATGAGTGCAGTTTAATAACTCCTCAAACCATTCAAAACGTATTGGCTGCTTTTTATGATCGTCTTGGATTTTATCAGATGATGCAGGGTCATCAGTTTGAACATTTGGTGTAATATCTTTAATTTATAACTCTCACATCAATAGTCTTTTTGTTATTTTTTTTTAATTTCTCAGCTTTACTTTGAAATTTAGGGTTGTTTTCTTATTTTTTCTCATTGATTGTTTTTGGGAACTTTGTTTTGTTTGGATTTCTATGTTTTTTTCCTTGAATTCTGATAAAATTAGACAGCTCTTTTAATTTTTTGAAATGTTACTAATTTGAACTTTAGTGCCGTTTTTATTTATTTATGGAACCTATTGAGTAATTGATAATGTTGAAATCAGAATAAAAAACTCTATGCGAATGTAAAATCTAAAACATAGGTTCCCATTAAAAAAAATATTGATGACGTCATAACTGTCAAACAAAGTAATGCAAAATAGTATATATTGTTATACAAGTTTTACAAGACGGTTGATTGTAGCACGAGTAGTTTGGGGCACGACGAGCGCAGCGAGAGAAAAAAAATTGTGCTAAATTGATGACTTTTGGACTTTTGAATAACACGAGTGGTATTTCAGTATAATTATTATTTCTGCTAAATGACGTTTCTGATTTGGAGGTTAGATTTGAAAACTTTTGATTATGCAGACACAAGCTGTACCTCACGTTTGATTGCCATTTTTTCAATTCTTGTTTTTACCAATGTTTACATCTAATCATGGAACGAAAGTCATTTACTTCTCTTGGGTTTATTTTCGTTCACATTTGGTTCACATCTGTCATATGGCGCGATTAGTTGAGGTTTATAACGTCGTCGTCGCGGTCACATTGCAGTACAGTTGCAAAGTTGCAGGCAACATTAAGACAAGAAAAGTTACCAAAAACAGAATTATAATTTAGATCATTATGATTCTGTTTTTGGTGTTATAATTTGAAAATTATGAAACCAAATTCGAAAAAAAATAGTATACGTTCGTCGGATGCGCTATAATTAGCCCTACCTAAGTTTCATTAACTACTAACGGAGTTACTGAATTTATTCCTTACTTAATTTCCACACTGTATAATTATTTTACATTCAACAGCTAGTAGTAAAAAAAATAACCGATTTGATAGCCTATTATGCTCCTTTATTTTTGTATTTTAACCAATGAAATTAATCAAAAATGTACTATGTGACGTAATATGAATTATATTCTTGAACGAATATTTTTCCTGATTTACACAAATATTTGAAAGAATTTGGATTAGCGCTTATTAGAGTCCGATATGGGTAACCACTATGCACCACTTTCTTCTTAGGTGCAGCAACAAGTTTTTAATCCCAGCTCAATCTGCATCTCAGGGAAAATAATCTTCTCCTGCAAGCCCCTCGGTTGGAGTTTCCAGTGAAACTTTTTCAAACCTGCACCCATTCACCGAGCAGATTATTCAGAAGGACTGCAACTCCAATTGCCAAGAGTTTCAGCTGTTCCATCTAAAGCATATTAATCAAACTCGTCGATGCACCTTGGAAACGTAATAGAATCCGGCTCTAAAGCTTCGCCAAGAAGTAATCTGAAAAATTATTGTAAACCTTCTCTATTACCGCCATTTACATAATCGCCAATCGATCGGATAATTTAGGTGGGACGTATATTCCCGGTTTGCCTTTTAGTGATGGCTAGACCCAGGTGGTCACAATGAATTTGAAATGCAGTGAAAGCACACAATGGAACATTCAATGCAAATTAATTCGACAGCGATGATGGTACACATCGGGGTTGATTATGGAACAACCGGATCGATAAAGTTAACGGAATGAAAAGAAAATCGGTTCTTTAGCGGTGTCCAATCGGAGCGGAAAGAGTTTGACGAGAATATTCATAGCGTAATTTAATTAAACTTTTGTCTGAAACTTGTATTAGAATCTTTCCGGCTCATGCTTTATACATTTAAATGAATTTAAACAGGCGGCAGGCACACAACCGGGGCAATATTAATCGCACGGCAAACATAACTTTTAAGAAGTGTTCTTTAAGGATTGTGTCGCCGGAAAAGCGGCTTTCGTGACACTTGTAAGTTAATTAGTTTTCATCTCGGCTTGAAGAGTCGAATAATAGACAACTGCCGACTTCGGATGACGACGCATTCCTGGCAGGTTTATTGTTATCGAGAATTCTTTATCGCTGCATTCAGACCTTTTAGTCTAGTTTTCACCGTACTATTTATATTGTCAGAGAGAATTTTACTTGCCTGTATCAAAAATCAACACTTCACAGTGCGGTTTGTCAAAGGTAAATCCACTCTAACTAATTTATACGAATCCAAACAGTCGTCGGAATCATCTTGTTTACGTAATAGCTCTAAAGTAGATGTCGTCTAACATAAGGAGTAGTTCACATAATTTAACTACGGGTTTTAGATCAAATTGGTTTCAACTCCAAACAGCTGCGTTCATGATCTTAAGGTAAAACTTAATTCTTGAGCGAGTGTCATCGTCTTTTCACCCTTAGTCCTTTCGACCTTCATCCCTTTCCAATATGATTACAAAAGAGACTGACTTTCCTTTCTTCTCAAGACGCCTTCACCCTTTTTAATTTTACTTATCCGCGCGGCTTCCGAATTGAAACCTTTTTCCTCGCATTGTCGATGGACTAACGTTTCATTTGAATAAAAACGAAGTCAAAGGCTTCGGTTTGAAAAAATCAAAGGCAACAAGTGAGATGACAGCTTTTACGTGAGATCATCCCCGGGAGAGATTAAAGAAATCAATTCGGATTACACAATGAAAGCCGTAATCACCGCTGGGTTGATAAGCGTCATTTACGTTCGGCGGTGTTTCTGTAGAGGTAGAAATACGAAGGCGTGTTTTTGTCGATCCCATTTCGGAGGACGGAGGGACACAGGGGTGGACTTGAAAGTTTTATCCCCAAAGAAGACAAATGAACAGAGACAATTGTTAGGACGGAAAGTTTCTTGTTGCCGGCCGGGTATAAATGAGAAAAATGACCATGTAAAAGGAACGGACACATCCAAGTCGGGTTTAGAGAAGTTGGGGATTGTTTGAATGTAATGATGCTCAAGCTTTGACTACAGTGTATTTTTATCAATTTAAGTCTATATTAATTGGCCTTTTTACCTACGTCTCGCGTCGTCTCTAGAACAAACTAATTAATTAATCCGCGCCACGGAAAACTATTATTTTAGGTGGAACGGGTTGCGGAATATTACTTGTTTGAATAGGGTTGAGCAAGAATGGCTCTTAAGTAACGGCCTAATTTGGTGTGTCATAATTTGGGAAAGTACGGAAAATTATGCGGACCGAGACCCAAACTATTCCTAATTAAATATTTATTTTAGCGGGATTTAATAGAGATAGGGAGACTGAACGACGTCATCAAATTGAATTTTCTGAACCGGGAGGATCTGAACCCTTTCATTCATCAGATTTTGAAGAGGATTTGCATCGATTTTGAGTTTTAATAATTTTTCAGTTGTCTTAAATTGTTGTATGTACTGAATTGTGGCACCAGTTGTAGCTATGACAAGTCAAGATATGCCTTTGAGGATTTATGTTACCTGAACTCTTATCAGAGTTATTGTTTAAAAATGAAGTAAAAAGAAACTTCACTTCACAAAAAAACAATAGAAAACTGTAAAATATTTCCCAGAACCGTTAATGACGTGAGCACGGTGTGATGCAGAGCAAATTTAGATAGACCGATTAGGTGTTGAGGGGTGTGCGGAAATTGGCTCCCCTCACTGACACTTAGACCACACCGCGGGCCCATTATGTCACCCCCTCGTGTGGTACGTCTCAAGTTGGCCCAGCCAGGCCCTGTGTCCCCCAGTATGGACTCTCGGCACGAGGCCAGAGCCGGACACTCCCTGTGCGTTGGGTCGTTTACCACCCCCATCACGTGGAGCCGTTTCTTTAGCCTGCAATGTCCAGTCCAAATGCTCACCAAAAGGCGGAGTAATTTAACCAATGCCAAGATTTTTAGAATAATCATATGAAATTTTATCTTTTCTATACACATTCTTCATCCATTAATAATTATTTTGTCTCAGCCCACTTGATCTCGATAGTCTTGAAGAGAGCGCTGTTCATTGAGATGCCGAATATGACCTGTCGAGCTTGCCACAGGACGCCCAAAACAACAATGTAGAATTATTTATGAAGCGTCTGATTCAATACAGTCAAATTTACATTTAATAAATTATTCTGTTGATTCTGTTTCGATCTCACTGGACTTGTCACAATGTGGAACTAAAAGGCCCTATTATGCCATAGACCAGACGCTAGTGCTGTGTTATATCGACTCCTTTGTGGATAACGAAAGGTGCCGAAACTATTGCAACTATTCTTTCCTAATGCTGAGAATAACATCTGCATCTGGTTAACCTAAATAAAAAATGGGCGAGATATCACTAACCTGCTATTTCAGAGTAGAAGCAACGTTGACTTTTACAGTATGGTCGTAGGAGTGCAACCTTGTAAACTGATTTGTCATTGATGTTTTAAAGTAGAAACATCCATGCAAAATTCTGTACATTTATTATATGTTTAAGCAGCTTAGCTGAAATGTCAAATTTGTTTTGCGATCGTCCAATCCCATATCAATTTCTGGATTTTAGAGATTATCCTTCCTAATTAGAGAATTCAAAATATAAATAAAAGTAAATTCCACTGTCATGTTTGCTTCTACTTCGTCACTACCAATTTGGTAGTCATTTATACAAATCGTTGCGTTGGTGTTTGGTTTCAACTGTATCAAAGCAATTCTTCATAAGTATTGTACTGCCATTTTTGAGATATTTATAAATATGTACCGTCTTTGGTGCTTTGGGAGAGATCTTTTTTGCGCAGTCTGTAATCTCTTGAACAAATATTTTACCCTCATATACAGAGAGCTTGAAATGCAGTGGTGGTTTGTGGTTCATTTTACAGCAAGGTCATTTCGAATTATAGCAGTATGTTTATAAGGATGGGTATGTCAAAAAAATAATGCGTTTAAAAAATCAAAATTTAACAGTACTATCTTGCTTAAAACATATTGATTTTTCTTACCTTTTGGCTGAAATGTGTTATGGATTTTCTATACGCACCGTCCAATTGTGAATATCAACACGTTCTATTGTAGCATAATTCATGGAACTCTTCATGTGCTCTGCCGATATTAATGAGTGTTTTCTTATTATTTATTTTAAATGTTTCAAGTCTAACACCGTTCTTACACCACAGCAAATCATTTCCATTTGAAAAAATCAAACACGAAACAATAAAACGCATTTGTCACTTCACATCCACAAATCCAATACAACAAATCATATATACATTTAAGACAATTACGGTGAACTTCTTCTTTCCTTGCTTGTCTGTCTAATTTGCATTTCTGGGAGTGGACGACCATTTGTTTTAAGCTCCAACCGTTTCTCAAAACTTAAATTATGATTACTATTATTTTAGAAATCTTTTATTGTTTGAAGTACCGACATAAAATTTGAAACACTAGTAGCTAGTCAGCTGACTGCATTGAACTAAAGAGGAACACCATCTTACATTGCACCTCCCACCAGTAACAATCTGTTAGTCGGACGTCCGACTTTCTATCTTTATCTGAAGCATGCATTACGTCGCTTACATGATTCGATTTTACAATGAGACACTCTTGGACTGTTGACCGTGAGAGCGGAGATGGGGCGTCTTGTTTCCTTGTTTGGTACAATGTAGAAATGCAATAACTTTGTTTCTGTCGCACTCGACAATCTTCGCGCTCCGCCGTGGATAAAATTCTTCGCGACAACCACAAAGCTAAACTCAATAGATAACTTATACGAAAATTCAAACATCATAATTTAATTGCAATAATTATATTATTATATTCCACAATACAAAGAGTCTTGAGTTTTGCACTTATTTCTTTTGAGAGGTCATTGACCGAATGACCTCATGAACGAGCCGCCACTGTTGAAATGTGTCTGTCTATTTAACAGTTGGTTGAGCACTATGCGTATAGAGAGGTAAAAAAATATATACAATTTTTTTTTACGATCTTTACTGTAAACATCTAATACTCTACAATGTGCTAACCATGTAACCCTTTCCTTACGCACAATCGTGCGCAAAATGAGGCGATCGCAAAGTTACATATTCAAATCACGTCGAAGATACTGGAAAATCTTCAATAATTATCACAATCCCCAATTCAAAAACAAAAACTCAACGTTCTTTTGTTGTACCCGAAAGTTTTTATCCAATTTTCAAAAAAATACATTAATCTACGCCCTTCAAGAGACAAATTTGTTACCATTTTTTTTTAATTACACAAATCAAAACTGCACAAAGCAGTGCATGGATATAAATAAATTTGGTAATGTACCCCAAAAAATCGCTGAGTATCTGGGATTACCAGATGCAAACCATTAAACTGGTCAAGCTTTAGGGGAACCATCCTTGTTGATGCTGGTGGTGATCTATTAGCAATAAAGAGACATGGTGGATGGCGGTCGTCGGCTGTGGCCGAAGGCTATGTAGATAATTCCATGTAAAACAGAACAGATAATTCAGAAAAAATATAATTAACAAGAGCGCCACAATATCAAATAAAAATATTATTTCTATTTCAGATTATAATGTGAATACTATTTTCAGAACAGAAATAATAACAAAACTAATACCCCTGATCATTCTTTGGTGTTTAATAATTGTTCAATGACAATAAAGAATTACTACAAACCAGAAGAATGTTATTAAATCTAGGTGGTGTAAATTTGAATTAAAATTTAAATATATCTAAGTCGAACTTCCCCAACTTAAATGAGCGTAAAATTACAAATGGAACATGTTTCGGCTCCTTTTCCTTTCTTCTGGACGAGAGCCTCGGAGGCGACGGCGCCCTTCAGGTACTTCTTGATGAAAGGAGCGACCTTTTCGGCGTCGACCTTGTAGTTGATCATGATGGCAGTAGTGTTCTGCCGAAACATGTTCCATTTGTAATTTTACGCTCATTAAAGTTTGTGTAGTTCGACTTAGATAGATATATTTAAATTTTAATTACTACATAATAATTATTATAATAAATTTTGAATGTTAATAAGTTTTGATTAATAATTTTTTTTAAACCAGAAGAATGTTCTTAAATCTAGGTGGAGTAAATTTAAATTAAAATTTAAATATATCTAAGTCGAACTCCACAAACTTTAATGAGCGTAAAATTACAAATGGAACATGTTTCGGCAGAACACTACTGCCATCATCAGCCCTAATTTAACAAGAGATTAATGATACAATTGATGAATTACAAGAGGGGTTCTTACCTTAAAGAATTTTAAAAAATTATGATTTTGACGTTATTTTGAATTAAATTTGACGTTTTCAAAAGGTTACATGATTTTTAAAACATTTCGTAAAAACAACATTTTATAAAATGTAAAAATTAAAATGGATCAAGGAGAATCTGGTAAGTTTGTTTGAGTGGTAAAAATTAAAATAGTGAATTAATAGTGCGATTATTGAAATTATTCTGTTCGTTTAAACAAGATCTGTTTTCCAGTTTCAAGGCTTTCCTTATTTCCAAAGTCTCAAGAAAATCTAATTTCCGGCCTTTATTGCATTTATGAATCAATTTAGAATTTGAAGGTGAAAAAATATGTTTCGTTATTAATATATGATTGGCGAAAGAAGAAGGTGTTGATGGAGGAGGATCAAGATTTGTGTTTTTTTTTCGATCCACAAGCTTTCACAATAATACCCATGAATCCTTGCATACCTGGACTATACGGTCTTCCTAAAATACATAAAACTCAACTTTTTCCCATTAGACCAGTACTTTCTTTTGTCAATTCACCTGTATCAATACTTTCAAAATGGCTTAATACAATTCTTAGACAACATTTAGATTTAAATAACAAATTTGCAATAAAAAGCTCAATAGATCTTTGCTCCAAAATTAGAAATTTCCAAATTCCATCAGACGCTAGACTTGTTTCATTTGACGTTGTTAATTTATTCCCCAGCATCCCACCCAAATCTTGCTTATTAATTTTAAAAAACCTACTATTTAATTCTAATATCCCAACCATACATGCACTAAATTTACATTCACTTTGTGAGACTGTCCTAGATCAAAATTTCTTTCAATTTAATAATAATTTTTATTCACAAAACTCAGTCTTAGCAATGGGTTCTAATTTGTCACCTCTTTTAGCAAAAATATTCATGAATAACTTAGAAGATCAGTTTTTAAGTTCTTCACCCTTTAAAGACCATTTCCTCTTTTGGTACAGATATGTAGATGACATAATTGTTTTATTCAAAGGATCTGATTCTGAACTGGATAACTCACTAGGCAACTTAAATTCTTTAAACCAATTCATTAAATTCACCGTTGAAATTAAAACCAATTCCAAAATTCCCTTTTTAGACTTGTTAATCACTAGAAATAATAATACTTTTAAATTTGACATTTATAGAAAACCTAGTATCACAGATTGCGTAATACCTTTTGACTCTTGTCACCCTGTTTCCCATAAATTTGCAGCTTTTCATTCCTTTTTGCACCGATTATTTTCTATACCACTATCAAATTCATCTTTTCAAACAGAACTTAATAACATTAAACAAATTGCTTCAAATAGTGGATATTCTTTAAAAACTATAAATAAATTATACTATAGATACTATAACAAATTCAAATACACACACCACTTGGTTAAAAATCCTTCAGAAACAATTTCCTTTTCTAATTCATTAACATACTTTGGTGTCGTCTCAGAGAAATGTTCAAAAATACTTAAGAAAAACGGTTTTAAAGTTTCATTTAAAACAGATAACAACTTATCCAGATTTTTTATTAAAAATAAAGATCAATTAGATTACAAATCGTCATCAGGTGTATACAAATTGAACTGCTCTTCTACAGAACAGTCCTTCTACATAGGTCAGACAGGTCGCAAAATATCAGACCGTATTAAAGAACATTTCAGGCACAACAACACAAATCTTGATCCTCCTCCATCAACACCTTCTTCTTTCGCCAATCATATATTAATAACGAAACATATTTTTTCACCATCAAATTCCAAATTGATTCATAAATGCAATAAAGACCGGAAATTAGATTTTCTTGAGACTTTGGAAATAAGGAAAGCCTTGAAATTGGAAAACAGATCTTGTTTACACGAACAGAATAATTTCAATAATCCCATTATTAATTCACTATTATAATTTTTACCACTCAAACAAACTTACCAGATTCTCCTTGATCCATTTTAATTTTTACATTTTATAAAATGTTGTTTTTACGAAATGTTTTAAAAATCATGTAACCTTTTCAAAACGTCAAATTTAATTCCAAATAACGTCAAAGTCATAATTTTTTAAAATTATTTAAGGTTAAGAACCCCTCTTGTGATTCATCAATTGTATCATTAATCTCTTGTTAAATTAGGGCTGATGATGGCAGTAGTGTTCTGCCGAAACATGTTCCATTTGTAATTTTACGCTCATTAAAGTTTGTGGAGTTCGACTTAGATATATTTAAATTTTAATTTAATAATTTTTTTTTATTATGGGATTTTTCTCGCCAATGCGAACTGAAGATCACCAATAATTGATAATGATTTATGATTTACTATCGAAATTTCGCTTCCATATGGGCTAAAATCTAATCTCTAATAATTGGCCAAATATGTATTTTAATGTTTTTTAACATTTTTGTTGCTGTAAGTTTCCATCGCGTCTGTGTTGATGGTAACCATAATAATACATATTTGGCCAATTTCTAGAGATCAGATTTTAGTCATGATGAAGGAGGCGAAATAAAATTAAACACTTTCTTTATCGGTTAATCCTTCATTCAATTGATCCAAAATAAGTTTTCTTTAAATTTTTGTTTTTCATGAAAGAAAAAAACACTGATATCATAGTCATTTTCATTAGACAGACCTGTTGTCTATTGAGGATCCCAATGTTGCAACTGAGCAGCTTATTAACAAAATCCAAAATCTAACAAGTGTATCTAGAAAACCAGAAGAATGTCCTTGAATCAAAGTGGAGCAAATTGAAATTTTAAGTCTGTTCAGACTACCTGAACCCATAGTTGTGGTGTGGGTGGTGTGTAATTTGGTTTTTACTGTAATTTAAATTTTATGGTATGCGCATAATATGTCAGATGGCGCAGAAAAGTTTCTAACGGCGGACTGGACCGCCAGGGTTGGGCGAGGGAGCCATTCATATTAGAGATTCGACCTTAAGTCGTGGCCAAGTGAACACCTCCACACCACGGCACTCCGACTAACTTTATTAAAATTTGTAGTGTGTAAATAAATAGTGTGAGACCGCTTAAAGAGTCTTATTTTTACGTGCTGCATATAACAAAGTATATCTAGAGTTAAGAAAAAAGCTCGTAAGTTTAAACCGAGAAAAGACTAGATCACACCGAGCTTGATAAAATTCTGTTATACCAAAGAAAAATTGTATAATGATTGGGAGCGTGATAAAAATAATTTACACTTAAAAACCAAATATTTGGACTATTGTAAAAAAATTACATAAGTTATTAAAAATTGCGAAATTAGATTATGAAACTGAAGAGGCTACACATAAATCTAAAAATAGTAAGGAGTTGTGGCAATACATTAATAAAAAACTAGGTAAAAATGTAAATAAAGGCAGCAACATAGAAAGGAGACCAAAAGATATCTAATACCAGTGAAATAGCTGGCCATTTTGTTGATTTTTTTAGTAACATCGGGTCTAATTTAGCAGCGAACATGCCTACTAACCCAGATAGAGCGAAGTCAAAACCCCATGTCTATTTTCTTGAAACCGTCTGATTGTTACGAAATCGAAACAATAGTAAGTAATTTAGGTAATAATAGTCCGGTCAGATTAGTCATAAAAATAGTGGTCAAATAACAAAAATTCCCACAGAGCTAAATTTTGGTGGAGACCTTGCGTACACCATTAGAAATATGTGTGCTAAAAAAGTAATTCGGGTTCAAAGGTCAAAATTTGAGGTTTTTGGGATTTTTTTTTTCGACAACGGTAAGCTTTATCAAAAAAGGAGCTCAGACAAAAATTATAGATCTTAAAATTATTTACAAAGATGGTCCTTATACTTTTTTTCTAAGAAATACCATTCCTGAGATATCGCGATTCTATATGTTGAAGGAGTCACGTTCTACATGATATGCACTAGACCCTTTTTCTGAAATTCGAGTCAAGAGGCACCAAAAATTATGATTGAGGTGTCATTCGATTCGTAATAAATTGCTCCAAGAATTTTTTAGTTGAAAATCAATATCAATGAATATAATCAATATAAAGCCGGTGGGGTCGATGGTATAAATATAAAATTCTTTAAAACCATAATTCCACACATAAGTAATGTTTTAGTCTATAAATTTAATAAATCTATGATGAGTGGTAAATGGTCAGAATCGCTAAAATGTGCCGAAATAATTTTAATTTATAAATCTGGGGATAAACATCAAATGACTAATTGAACGCTCGTATCAAATCTTGCTAAGATTTTTGAAAAGATCATCCGTACGGTTTCATCAAAAATAAAGGAACTATTGATGTCTTGGCATCGATTACGGATTATATTTACACCAACATGGACCCAACAGTTATTGCTTTTCTAAAAGTATTTCACAAAATACTGCTCGATAAACTATACAAATATGGCATTAGAGGCATAGCTTATGATCTAATTAAAAATTACCTATCAGGTAGAAAGCAGGAAGTCGTCAGAATTAATACAATAAAAAGTAAAAAGTGGAAAGTTAAAATAGGTGTTCCTCAAGAAACTGTTCTAGGATCCCTTTTATTTATCTTATACATTAATGATATGTTTAAAATTCTACCAAATAAGTGCTTGCTGCTTTTACAGATGACACTGCAGTTAAATGTGTTGGTTAAATAATATCAATACTAAAATATCCCTTTACCTAGATAAAATAGGAACATGTTTAGAAAGTAACTATTTAACTCTAAATGTAGATAAAACGACCTACATGACTTTTGGCAGTATATGACAGTCATATGAAGTGGGACGTACATGTAAGTAACATAACAAAAACATTAGATTCTTTTTGTATATTTTATATAAATAAAAAAAAGACACTAAAAATTATTTACCATGTACAGTTCTGTTCAAATAAATCTGGGACAACTCTTGTAACGTAACTATCAATTCCACTTGATCAAATAAATCTGGGACAACTTTTTAGTTATGTTGTATTTGTGGCTTTCAACATGTTAGTAGTTACTAGATTAGCCCGAGGGGGTTCCTATCCACGAGAGCCCCAGCTCGAGGGGGCTGCTATCCACGGGGGCCCCAGCCCGAGATGGTTGCTACCAAGGGGGCTCCTACTCACGGGGCCCTAGACCAAAGGGGCTCCCACCCACGGGGCCCCAGCCCGGAAGGGTCCTACCCACAGGAGCTTCAGCCCGATTGGGCTCCTACACACGGGGGCCCCAACCCGGGGGGTGCTCCTACCCACGGGACTTTTACCCATGGGGGTCCCAGCCTGAGGGGGCTCCTATCCAAGGGGGCCAAAGCCCGAGAGGGCTGCTACCAAGGGGGCTCTTACACAAAGAGGACCTACCCAACGGGGGCCCCACCCGAGGAGGCTACTCCCCACGGGGGCTCAAGCCCGAGGAGGCCCCAGCCCGAGGGGGCTCTTATGTAAAATGTAATTAGACTTTTGCACTTTGGCAAGAAACTGTCATTTTTGCTGACAGTATGAAAACCATGGGAACATTGTTCAATTTATCATCCACATTTACATTAGAAAATTAAAATTGTCCCAGATTTATTTGAACAGAACTGTACTTTTCGAAAGCATAGTAAATTACGGAATTACTTCATGGGGTGGATGCTACAAAACCACCCCGGGTATCTTAGTCAGAATCCAAAACAAACTAATAAATACATACTCTTTTACCTTGAGGCTTTATGCTATCATTATATTGCATATGAAAGCCATTATACGAACTTCAAGAAACAGAAGTATTGCGATACCAAAAGTAAACAAACAAATAGCTTTTAAAAATTCTTCTGTGGTCGCAATATATTTGTTCATTATTACCTGAGTCTAAAAACTTTCTGCTATAGAATATAATAAAACTATTAGAAAGAAATTGAAAAATTGGTTGACATGTACACACACTATTATATTGCAATACATTCACGTATGTACCTTTTTCAGATTGTATGTACTCTACCTCGGTATATAATAAGTTATATCTATATTTTTTAATTTTATTATTAATAATTTTTGTTATTATCGACCCTGGGTCCTTATGTACCTGTTCACCAAAATTGACACATTCACATTTTAGTAAATTCATTGTCTTTTTTTATTTGTCACCTGCTGATCAGTTTCTTCTCTTTGCCTTTTTATGCAACTGGCTCCTTTCAGCATGTGATTTTAGTGGCGTTCACAAAACAACAGCAAAACAGTCAGAAGAGTTAGTTTGGCTCTTGGTTCTCTTAGACCGCAAATTATTAAAATGTCACAGACTGAAGAAGGAAGTGCTGAGTGCAAAGGAAACTTCTACTTAAAAGCTAGATTCCCACAATGTATAGGAATTATTGACTGTAGCCATGTCAAAATTCTTTCACCTGGCAGAAATATTTAGAAACCGGAAACAATACGTTAGCCTAAATGTACAGACTGTAGCAGATTTCAATCTAAAGATAATGGACATTGTTGCCAAGTGGCAGGCCGATTCACATATTTTCCGAAACTCTATTATGAACCGTTTGGAAAATGGAAAATTTGAAAATTGTCTTCTTGTGGGTGACAGTGATTATGCATGTAAAAACATATGGCCTCTGGAAGAGAAGATGTCCTGGTTTAGCCCTTGGACTTCGTCTCAAATTACAAACCACACAAGCAGTTATTCTAGATGCAACGGCAGTTCTTCACAGCATAGCTTGTGCTGAAAATGAAAGACTACCACTGATCACCCCTAAGGAAAGACGTGCAATTGGTCAATAATAATCACCCAAATGAAGACACCTCAAACAATTTCCAATTTCTAACTGGTAGGCGGAAATTTTATCGAATTACAAAATATCGAACACAATTTGTTGAAAAACAAAATATCTAAAATACAAATTATGGAAAGTACAAAAGATCGAAAAGCCAATCATCGATACTACAAAATATTGAACAACAAAATATCGAAACACACAATATCGCAAATATAAAATATCGAAAAATATGAATATGTTTTTAGCTATTTATTATACACGTGTGTAATAATCCCTGAGGTAACTATTAGCTCCTAAATGGTCTCAAATGGAGTATGTTTCTTTAAGGGGTCTAGCGCGAAGCGCGATGTACCAATTTCAATGATCCACCGAAAAACAAATTTTTATAGACGGCACTTCACAACTTCAACTCAACCGCAAAACTTCAAACTTTTGTGCAGATTTTTACCTGCGACATTTTGTGGTTTCGATTATTTGTATTTTCGTTATTTTGTTTTTTCGACAAATTGTGTTCGATATTTTGTATTCGATATTTTATAATTCGATAATATTTCCACCTCGCAATCCTAACTTACTTATTTGTAAATCAAATGTATTGATAAATCAAATTAAATGTTCTCTAATTTTTTATTGAAGTAAAACATCTTTACGGACACTTGACTTGGGGAGTAAGCTGGTGAATGCGTGACGAGAGCATTACGAAAAGTGTGATCGGGCGAAGTGAACGAAAGTTTTCTTTATCGTACGATTTTAACATAATTAATTCATAGATTTTTTTTTTGCCTTGACGGGATTTGAACCCGCGTCCTATCCGTTATGAATCCGCACTTCTCACAATACACCTATTTGCGTGTGTCAGTTTTGTATGCAATTGCGCTACTTATCTTAATCGCTACACATGATTGCCGAGTTTTCGCTGACGACAAACTGAAACATGCATTATCCAATACTGCCGACGGTATTAATTCAGGATTCTCTAGCTCCATTTATAAACTTACATAAATTAAGAGCACTTTCACAATGGCGAACTGAAGTTTTACTTCAGTCGTGTAGTCTAAAGCACACTCGTATTTTTTCCCAAATACAAACAAAAAATATACGTAATTCTCCAATAATAACGAAAGAATATAAAAAAATTGATCAATTCTCACCACTAGATTCATCAGTAGCAAAATTCATTTTATCTGATGAATTTTCATGTTCAAAATAACTTTTATATTTGCACGTCGCTGATATGAACAGTTTTCAGAATTCCTCCCCCAGTTTTTGTCATTTTTCTTTTGTGAAGACTGAAGTTTACTTTGCAATTTAGGTTAGACTATTAAATTTGTTCTTTCAAACTGTTATAGAGCGTAATACGTTTCCACCCTGAGCATAAAATTTTTCTTCAATACGTTTTCAAGCTTCTTCTTTTTCATTCCAGTACACATCACTTTTCTTGTTTATCTACCTTCTCTTTCGGCATAGTGGATTAAGGCTAAATCCGCCGGAAATTGTGAACAAGTGTGCAAGAGACAAATATATCGGAAAAGTAATTAGCTGTTTTTGAAGCCGTTTTTGACTTTTTATTTTTTTTTAAACGGCTTAACGAACCTGAAAAACTATTAGAAATTACGCTAACGGAGCATTTTTTTAATTTTCGCCCTCCTCCAAAATTTTTGAAAAAAAAATCCAATTTTGGAAATCGAAATTCAAAAAGTGGCAGCCGTCGTCGAAAGAGATGTACTTTCAAAGTAATGTGCAATTTTTGTTTTTAATTTTCCACCAATTTTTGTTCATCAAAACCGAAAAATAAACTTTCCTTTGATAAACTCAAATGCCGCCAAAAAAGTCATAATCTCTGGTAATTTATTAGGACGATAAAGTTGTGACAGTTATTTTAGAATTGTTTTGCTGAATAAGATGGAAAATCTAATGGAAAATAGCTGGTGCGTGTGCAAAGGGGTATAAAGTATGTCGATAAAACAATTCGTAATTATGTATTCGCATTTTTAATAAATTATTTACGACAAACTTTGACAGTAATTTTTCTATTAAAAAAAGTAAGCAATATAATACATAGTTATTTTGATTGTGTGAATACCACCAGGAAATGAACATTTCTATGGTATAATTATGTATTTACTTTTACAAAAATGTAAAAATTAACAATAATATCGTTACTTTTACCTTATAACAATGCGAGCCATCGACTTAACTCGATTTGCCTAAAATATCGACTTATACCCATTTGTACAATAGCGAAATAAATGCTAATTGTATAAATAAATAAATGTAAAGTAAATGAATAGTAAAAAATAGGTCGTTGTAATAATTTTTATACCCGACTAACATCTAGATGACTATTTTTGCCACGCAAGAGGAAGGTATAAAGGAGTATTTCTCTCACAAGTGATATAATGATAAAAAGGGGTGAATTACTATGGTTACATACTGGTAAGATATGAATAATTTTTTGAAACGTCATTTTGACACTTTCATTAATTTTTTGATTTTTAACTTTTACAAGAAATTACACGTCGGGCATAAAACGTCGTATCTTACACGTGACCGAAATGACATTGTAAGCTCGTGAGATGTGTATCACTCGTGCTATCGCACTTGTGATTCAAAGATCTCACTTGCTGACAATGAAGCATTTCTGTCACTTGTAATATAATCTACTATTAATCGGGTTTTCTTATTGCCATGCTACGAGATTTTCGTGGATCTATGATTTCAGGCAGTAAAGCCTTTTCAAAAAAGAATACAAGTTTGGGTAAAACTTTTTCGATCCAGAAAGTCTTGTCTTCATAAATCCGTTTTAAGTAGATGTCCTTCGGAGTCCGTACCACGAAGTCACAATGTGGCTTATTTGTGATATGGAGCTGGCCTTGGACCTGGTAATAATAGTTGTGGTTTCGTTTTAATTTTTCGTTTTTTTTTTATCTAAGCAAAAACTTTTCCAGAAACGTGGAAAAACGTTTAAAACACAGAACATTCTTCATTTTATTTAACATGGTTTTACTGTTGTCAAATAGTGACATCTGTGGTGATTGTTACCATTTGATTAGGAAAATCACAACACAAAACAACACATAAAATTAAAAAAATCCAAAAAAAACAGGTTTTATATTCGGACGCCTCAATTATCATCTTGCGATATTCATAATACATTTATTATAAATACAGAGTGATCATAAAGTTCCGCACAATTCACAATTTAGTTATGTAATGTTTTTGCGAAAAGCGCTCGATTCTTGTTTTTTTGTTTTCAAAACGCCATCTTTTGACATAATTTTGATGTGTTTTTGAACTATGACACCGTCATCAATTTTTTTAAATGGCAATCCACAACGTTTTTTTTCGTTTTAGATGCACTTTTCAATTCTCAAAAAGAATAAAAAAGTGATACCTTGCATAACTCTTTTTTTTTAAATTACAAGTCTTACTTCAAAAAATTTAATTTTTATTCCTTGAAAAAATACTATTTCACTACGAATCCGTGGTGAAATGGCGCAGATTAGTGCCAAAGTGATTGAACGAAGTGTTCAAAGCGTTAAAACACGTCTGCTTTCCAAATTTATTGTTTTTTTTTTCAAGGAATAAAATTGATGTAATAAAACGTAATAATATGTATTTTCAAAAAAAAAGTTATGCAAAGTATCAATTTTTTACTCTTGTTAAATAGAGAATTGAAGTGTATTTAAAACCAAAAAAAAAGTTGGGGGTTGCCATTTAAAAAAATTGAGGACGGTGTCATAGTTCAAAAACAGATGACGTCATCAACAAAATTTTTACGTCAACAAAAGATGGGAATTCAAAAACAAAAATTGACTTGTTCGAGTGTTCATCGCAAAAACAGTGTATAGTGTAACTAAATTATGAATTCTGTGCGGAACTTTATGATCACTCTGTATGTATGTATGTATGTATGTATACAGGTCTAGTCAATAGTGCGAGGACGGAAGATGGCTTTACTAAAGAAAATTAAAAAAATGTTTTGATGTCATCATAGATTACCATCAAATCTGCATCGACTAAAATTATTTTCAGCAAAATTTTGTGTTTCACTTTTTCGGGGTCGCAATCAACTTCTTTTTTTTTTTTTTTTTTAATGGAACCCGATAGAATTATATATATTTTTTTATTTTCATTAGTAAAGATGCTATCTTCCGTCCTCGGACTATTGACTCACCCTGTATATGTATAAGTAGGAATATATGCTATTTAATTTTCACTAGTGATCGCCCGTCACTCCAAATTCGAGTGGTATGTATTGAATTGGTAATCAAATCAATGTAAAAATAACAAAAAAGTGAATACTTACGTAAATAGTGTTGAATAAAGACTGGTTACCATATTACATATTACAATTTTTAATTTGCCTTGTCTGAATCATTAAAAAAAATAAGACGGAATAATTTCTTTATAAACAATGTTTAGCGTAAACACTTGTTCATTGTGCGGTGTAAGATGCCCCTGATTGAATTGTTCGCTAATGTAGAAACGGAGGCCATCGAATGTACGAAACAGAAGACATTACTACCAGTACTGTGTTGGAAAACCTCTTGAAGTATATGATCAATAACGGCACGTTATTAGCCGTTTCATACATTTGATTAAACAATAAATCTTCCGCTTCTCGATTGATTTGTTGAGAAAGTCGCAGGTCATAAAATATTGTGGAATTGGTAAACCAATTTTTCGGCAAGAAAAATTATGCGATAAAAGAATTGTATTTTGCTGAGCTTCATTCGTCCTCTATTTCACACTTTTCACACTCCGCACCCAAACATCCATCCAGATGTGTTCCCTAGCCAACTTGCTCACAAAACCTCAGGGGCGGGAATAAGATATGTATGTACCTATTTTTAGCTACAGTTGTCCAACTTCTCACTTAAAACGATTCACGCTCATTTAAATCGATGACTGTAATGAACCGCTTTTCCCTTACAATGATTTGCAAATAATTAATGAACCTGTAAAATTTTTCAAAATGGAAAGTAATCCACGCAAAGATCTTGTCAATGTCTTTCATTTAAAAAAACAATTATCAAAATCGGTGCAGTACAGCCTGTTTTATTTGGTCCAAATTGATTCATGTTCAACGATTAAATATATAGATAAGTTTGGGGACTTTACCTTTGCACAAATTTGATTCTATCATGATTTTTCCTTTTTGCGTTCAATCGAAGTTGGCGTTTACTCTTAGTTGTATGCCTATAATCCATGATCACAACACATTCACACACACAAACACAGTAAAGCCAGCTTCCAAATGTTTGGTGAAAATAGTGGCGGTAAATGTGAATTTGGTCTTACAAGTCCGCCAACGAAATGAATGAGGTTTTCCTTCAATATTTTTATGTGAAATCCAATACCTTTGAATCAGCCGAATAAAACACTAAATAAAATTATTTCTTCCGATACTTATTGCTTCCAAATACACCTTGCTAACATTTTTCGACGATGAGAAGAGGATGAAAGTCTTTAATGCAATCTTTTTTTACTTTTTTTTTTGGCACAAATGTGCTGAAATGCATCATTACAATAATGATTTCTTCCAGGCCAGCTTCTGGCCATGTGACACCTTTTTGGGACCGATAAATATAATATATCCAGAGCAAAAATATTACTGTGTTCGGCAAAACCGAGACTTGAGAAGCAGCCGACATGCCGTATGTGATTTGCAGGCTCTTTGATACGAAGAAAGGACAACAAACAATATTTTTGCAATTATTTTTTTTTATTATGGGGACAAAACTGTAGACTATTGGCACCGCCATTTCTTTGTTTGCAACGAATTATTACCCCTTTAATATTGAACATATTCATCTTATGGGTACTTTCGTTTTGGTCTTTCACTAATACAAATGTTTGTTTTACTTTAATTTATCACATATTTTATGTATAATGTTTTCTCTGACTTTATTCTCGCACCTTCGGAACCAAAACAGAATTCGGACCATGATGCAAACCGACTTGAATTTCACAGATCTTAGCGGCATGTTAGGAGTTCAAAGAAAAGTTTATTTTTCGATTTTGATGGACAAAAATTTGAGAAAAGCAAAAATAAAAATTGCTATGTACTCAGAAAATATGTCTCTTTAGACGACGGCTGCCACTTTGCTAATTTTCATTTTCAAAATTGGATTTTTTTTTTGGAAATTTTAGAAATCAGGCGAAAATTTAAAAAATCCTTCGTTAGCGTGAATTTGATTAATTGCATAGTTCTATTAAAACAAAAATGACTAAAATCAACCAAATGGTTTTCGTACAATTTGCTAATTAGTTTCAGCGCCATCTAACGGATCAGAAACACACTAGACGGTCGACCGGATTCGCCTTAAGAAAATAAATTTATAATCTGAGGTATAATCTATAGAAAGCGACTTCACACCTGTTACACAGTCACAAATTTTGAGGTTAAAGATGCTTGGAAATTGACAGTTTGCGGAGGGTCAGCAATACCAACCTAATTAATTTTGAGCTAACTTCCAGTTACTAAATCCAAACTCAATTTTTTGTGGAAATACGTATTGCAAGTTGACTTGTATTAAACTATTGGTAAAAGTTAACTAAAGGTTACGAAACTAAAAAGTTAACTTTACATTGAAATACCGAGATTATGTGTTGTTAATTCTAGTAATATTACAAACAGTTTGTCGTTGGGAGAAAAACGAAGTTATTTTATTTCATCTGTGACAGTCCCTAATATGAGGAGACCTAGAAAAATACACATTCTAACTGTAAAAATTTACTCGAAAACCGATTGAGAACCGCTAGCATGATTGAAGGACCATTAGTAAATAAACCCTTATCTCTTGGCCTGAACAAAAAAGGACATTTTTTCCTGGAATGAGTGCGGTGAACGACTAACAATTAATTACTTTCAGTTTTACTTTGACTGTTGACGGTGCATTAAATATTTTAAAATGGCTTTAATCTCACATAGTGGCATGAATGGTGGATCGGAATAAGTGATTTTTTCGTGTGGGGCCACATCAACAACGTGCAATAATTACGCGACGTGTTCGACACAGTCCAGCACTCGTGGCTTCGGCGGTCATATAAATTTATCTATTTCAATTGAAACCAAGAGTGGCTTTTGTTAGTCGGAAAAGGTTAGTCCGAGATGTTTACAATAGTTCGTATCGTAGAGTTGGGGACACTCCACACTGGACATCATTTGTGACATTGGCATTTTAGATGTGAAGCAGGCTTTATATCATAAGCTTATTTTTAGCTATTGTCGCTGTGACAGTCACAAATTAATGTTAAATGCGTTGTCCGCGCCGATGACACTAATTTCAAGTCGTGCCAATCGCTCAAAACCTTGCGTTTGGAAAACAGACAAAATGTCGCTAGATGTCACCACCTCGCGCCTTAGAGTAAACTGTAATAGTTTTACAGAATGAAAAATTAGGAGGGCGTGATACAAATTAATTCCAATCTCAAAATTAAGTGTGCTTTATTTTTGTTTTTTTCAAAACCAGATAATATTTAGAATAATAATGGAAATCTTACCTCATCTTTATTAAACATTTTTTGTTGCTAGTTTTATTTATTTATTTTTGCTGTCATCGAAAATTTGATTGAAGTTCTTATTTTATTTACGTTATTTTGACAATGTTGACAACGGTTGACAGTTATTCGAGTTGCATGACTCCTTATTACAGTTTCCATTAAGTCGCGATTCAAATCCCTCTGGTGGTAATTTTACCTCTATTGGTACGACTTTGTATTACTGTAAATTTCATCGGCGCGGACAACGGTTAAATCAGTTAACGTAACGTCATCAGCATCAGTTGACAATACAGTTGACTATAAAGTAAAGTCGTTTTCAACTACATCCGTGCTGTCAGTTAAAAGCATATTGGTATCACTTGCTGTTTCAGATAACAGTTTTGTATTCTGAAGTGCCCACTGATACCATTTATGATATAGAATATTCGTGCTTCTTGAATAAGCCATTACAGGAGTTGAAACTCAATATTTATGATTGCTAATTAAAAAAAGCAAATTAATAATAAAATAACAAATACTAGTTTGTTATTTATTAAAACTATATTGACGATATCGATTTCGACCGCGCGGACTCGCAGTTAACAGTTAAAAGAGTATAAAAAAACAAGTGAGTTAATTTTTCAAGTCTTTCTTGCACCTGCAAATTTTTTTAAGAAGTCTAGAACTTCATAAATTAATGTTAGTGTTTCCTCATGCAATCCCTCCCTTTAACCGCAGTCAAAACCGCGACAAGACGCCATGATTTCCACAAAGGATATGAAACACGTCCCAAAATGACGTTTCCGCAGAATTTAATAAAGTTTTAATTATGTTATGCCGCAATATATGGAAATGGCCCTCCGTGAAAGTGCAGAACACTTCGTCATTTTGTGTGCACGCCGAGTTGTACAACTACCGCGACGAACAGGACAAATTACACCCCTCATTTAAGCGAATATTAAAGCAGAAGAATTAAGTGCTTGTCGGATATGGAACATTCTTGGAGGTTCGACGTGACAACTGCAGTTCATTCGTTTTCGATCGAGATGCAAGTTCAGATGTAATTTGCTTAAATTGAAATCACTCGTCGCAACCCTTTTTCTGTGGATATGATATCACGACAGCGCCAAATGGCGAAGCTTTATTTCCCCTTCGTTGTTGATTGAATGGCAGATGTGAGTTTTATTTTTGCTGTGGAAATATATATAGCGCATAAAATAAACATCTAGGGAATAATGGAATAGCTCTGATAGTTTGTAGGATCTGTTAATAAATTGGGAGGCGATTTCATGATGTGGCTCAGACAGCAGATGCTGTGGGGGAATATTTATTGCTTCTTAAACGTTTTCGTACTCGTGGGGTATACACAATTTGCAACGTCATGATGAAATCCTTAAAACGATCTCGAGCACGAGTACAGTGCATCCCATATGTGAATTTGATCATTAAAAGTTAACTTGCACGTCGTGCGCATCTGTCCTCAATAATTTTGAAGCAAAACTGTATATAGCTGCCGCGCCTCAGTCAAGAGCTTTCCGCCCTGCCATGTCAGATTCCTCGAGACGCATCTCCCACCTCCACCGTTCAAAATATTCCACCTGAAATAATGAATATTTATGGAATGAACAATGGGTGTTCTCGCTGTGTATTTGTTGGCGTTTCTTGAAATTATGTTCAAGCAAAGCAGAGAGCTTTATTTCGTTTTGTGGCAATCACCTGACTCTTTTGATATTTTCTCGAATGTGCTTCACTCCGTACTTCGTAATGCAAAATATCCCCCGGCTGCAGTTCCCGGCGCTCAAACAATATTTTAGTTCGATTTGTATTGTCGCAGTAATCTAGGTTTGTCGACACAAATTTACCCTATTCTGCCATAAAATGTGCAGTTACACGAAACGTTTTGCATAATGTGGCGACTATTGTTTAGATAGATGGTCACGATTTAAACATGTTTTAACGATTTCATTCATGACGCCTAATTGGATGAAGGGATGCAACAGTTGCTGGAATTAATATTTGCATACGCGATTGTTGGGCGAGATGTGTGCACTAGAGTGACGCCATTATTCGAAAACCGCGTCTGAACTTCGATTTATTCGATTATTAACGGCCGTCAGTCGACAAGGAACTCTATAAATTATGATTTGCAAGTTACAAGTCGGAAATGCAGAGAACCGAAATAACCACCTTGAGCTACACCAAAGAGCACTTCGACTGGAGCATACTTAATGACGTCCTCAAATGGGGTAACTCTACGGTGTTCGTTATGTTCGTGTAATTATTAACAAAACTACTTAACAACTGCATTCCAGTTGGTTAGCAGTTGCTTGACCACGTTTTCTTAGTTTCCAAAGTCAGAATTATTACAGTATTAGTAGAAGAAAAGAATTTATTCTAAAGTTTGTACATCTCGGAACGTAGAACAGAAAAGTAATAAATAGAAAAAAGAAAACTTTACTTGGTTGATATATGTTGAAGAGTTTTATATAAGTGTATGCCGTGTGTAGAATCGATTTTGAGATTGGATTTCTCCCATTCACTGGTATTACTAATTGAGATTTCCAGTGTTTTTCAATTTTTGATGTGTAACATCTAAAACCGCGATATGAGATAAAACCGAATCGAATGTCGTCACCACGTGTTTAAGCAATTTCCGAAACTACCACTTCCCAGTAAACACAACCACGTGAGAAAAACGTAAAAAAAGACGAGTACCAACGGTTGTATAGACGTTACGATGTCGCTGACTTTAACGTTACTTTCGACGTGTAAATATGGCGTGTTTATAACGTCTAGTAAAACACGTTTTTTACGTGATTTTACCACGTTGTTAAGACGTACTGATTTTCCGTAAACAAAACAACGTGAAAAAAACGTAAAACAAACGAGTACCTACCAACCGTTGAATAGACGTTACGATAAAGATATTATAAAATACGTCATTTTTAGGTGATTTTAGGAAATAAGTATATTAAAAAGGTGTTGATTTTCATGACATATATTTATTATAAAACAAACAAAAAAAATTGTTTTACAAAAGTTCAAATCTATTATAATGTATAAAGGTGAATAGAAAATATGAAAATAATTACTAAAAACTATAATATCAATAATAATAATATAATATAATAAAAACTATGTACTACTAATATTATAAACTATATAACTATAACTATAATTATTATTATAAAAAAAAACTAAAATAATTATTATGGGCTAATTGTCCTAATTAAATTAAATAATTTTTTTCATGACTCGGATTGTGTGTTGCTCGACGTGCTGGGTCAGTTTTGCCAATGTTTGCAGTACAGTTGCCTCAAAATCTATAAGAAATAACTATAAGTAACTAATTGTCGTAAATGATATAAAATGACACAATTTACCAGGATATGTTGAAGCTGGAGAAAATGCTGACATTGGCGATGTATAAGACGTCGTCGGGGTACAGCAAAAATCCTCTCCAAGGTTTACAGTTCGACGCCGCTTACTGTCAAAAAGAGACTCATCACCAAAAACTTGCTTTCTTGAGAGACTTTCCACTGATGAGTTGTTTCCTCTGCAGTTTCCCCAATCTCCTTGATGAGGTTGTTGGCCTTTTTATCGTCTGTGTTATAATCCTCTGCAAAGAAGCTCAAAAATTAAAAAAAAATATATTTATTTAAAAAAAATCATAAATATAATATAATATATTATGTATATACCTGTCTTAAAATGAATCTTAAGAACCTCGTAAGAAGACCAGGTCTTACATGGAGTACCACTTTTGAAGAAAGTCATAAAATCGGTACACTTGCGGAATAAATTTAAATTCTGGTTAGTAATATGCATAAAAAATGTATATTTAGTTACTACTTTTAAATAAAATACTGTACTACTTACCTTTAGGACTTTTGGAAACTACACAAATCTCAAAACTTGGTAAGGCAAACGAAAACGAAACGAACTGCACGATCTCAGACGAAAAATGAAAATGAACAAAATCGAACGAAGCAATGGCCAAGCACAGATGACACATCTGGAAAGAGTTCCTTGGTTTCGTTTCGATCGGGGTGCAAGGCGCAATAAAAAAAATGCTGTAAATCACGTACATTTTTGTGTCTTGGAAGCAGCATGTTTGTTTATCGCCAAAACAAATTCGATAAGGCAGAAATTGATAGTACCATTGAATATCAATACTCTAACTACTCTAACTAGAGTATTGATATTCAATGATAGTACTGATCTATACGTTTGGTTATTATTTATTTTCGACAATAAATTACGCTCGCGTCGTCGGTTCCTCAACCTTCAGCCCCCATCATAAACCAATATCCGTTCTTCTCAAAATTCCAGCCCCTAAAATTGTTCCTTAATTATACCTGCTTTCAATTTCGTTTTTAAAAACTATTCATTCCCTGACCAACACTAAACTCTTCTCCGGTCACACACACTCAAACTTCGCGACACGACTCTCAAAAGAGATTCATTGTTTTATTTTTAATCTTTTCGCTGGTCTTTTGACACCTTCACTGACTTCACAGTGTTTCACATTACCAGACATTACCAATATTTATTAATTTCGTAGATTAATCGTAATAATTAAAGATCTTAGTTTTTGTTTTCAACTTTAACAAACACATATAAATTAATATTTGTAAGTACCTATCTACGTAAGTAAATATAGCTACCTACATTGAATTATTTATTTGCCGTTGGGTTAAAGAGCTTTTGTAAATTTTTATAACATTAACACCATAATAGAATAGGGAATGTCAATTTTATTTTTAAATTTTAATTTAATAATAATAATATGAATTCTCAAAGAACGATCCTAAAACATTTCAACCACGAGAAAACGTCAAACTTTCAAGGTTGTTTGGGTAAAACTTGAGATGCCAAATGTTTACAAGAGCTAACTTAGTTCTTACCATGTTTCGTAAAAATTATGAAAGAAATGTTTCGACTTTTAAATTCTATAACCATTCTATTTTATTCAAAATGTGATTCAAATAAAAAATGTACATATGTTTTATAACCCGCAACAAACAATTTACACTGGCTTCTAAACTTGGCGCAAAAACCGCCCATTTGGAATCTGTAAAAGACGCCAATGGAATGCGTTCCTTTGTAGTACATAAATTAAATATAATTATGTGAGTATATAAACACGTGAAATTATTGTAAAAATTTCACGAGAAATTAATGTCAGAACTGAACGTCAAAAGTTACTTATAATTTACTCACATTAATTCCTTTCTATGCTTCTATATTTGATTTTAATTGTAATTCAAATAAAAATATAAATTAAGTAATATTAATATACATTATGTATTTTAAAACCATCATTTTTATCTTTGAAACCCCTTAGGGACTTATAAACTTGACCACAAAACACGCTTAATAATATGATATGATATGATATGATATTCCAATAAGAAGAAGAAGGGGAGGAGGGAAAAAGGGGGACAACGGCAAAGTAAAAAGGACAATGAAACGGGAAAAAAGAAACAAAGAAGGAAGTAGGAGGGAAACTAAGGAAGGAAGGGGGAAATCAAAGAAGGTAACGAGAAAAACAGGGGTGAGGGCACTATTTTGGAATGTAGCGGGACTAGGGAAAAAAGAAGAAGATTTTTGGGACTATGTGAAGGAGTTCGATATTGTTGGATTAACAGAAACATGGTCAGAAAGCTAGGAAAAAATAGAAAAACTGTTACCAAAAGAGTTCAAGTGGGAATGGCAAGGGGCGAGAAGGGGAAAGAAAAAAGGAAGAGCAGCAGGGGAAATAATAACAGGGGTAAAAGAAGGAATAAAAGAGAATACTAGAAAGAAGGGAGAAGAGGAAGGTCACATGGTGAGAAACGTTAAAATAGACAGTAAATGGTGGAAAATAGTGACAGTGTACAGCAAAGAGATGAAAGAAACAATAAGAAAGATAGAAGAAACATTAAAAGACAACAGGGAAGAATGTCTGCTTCTGGGAGGGGATTTTAACGGGAGAATTGGGGAAACAGGAGCCAGGGATTGGGAAGAAGAGAGAGGAGAGGGAAAACGAAAATCCAAAGACAAGAAAGAAAACGCGGAAGGGAAGAAGTTGATGGAATGGATAGAAGAAAAAGGATGGAAGTGCTGAATGGAAACAAACAAGGGGACGAAGAAGGAGAATGGACCTACATAGGCGGTAGAGGAGAGACGGTGATAGACTACGGAATAGTAAACGAAGAAGCATGGGAAGAAGTAGAAGAATTCAGAATGGGGGAAAGAGTAGAGTCAGACCATCTGCCTATAGAGATAAGTATAGGAAAGAGGAGAGAGAAGAGAGGAGGAGAAGAAAAAATAGAGGAAATGCGGAAGGTGATAAGTAAAGTATGGGACGAGCAAGGGGTGGAAGAGTATAAGAGAAGACTGGAAAAAGCAAGATTTAAAGAACAAGAAATAGAGAAAATGGAGAAAGAATTGGTAGAAATATTGGAAAAAGCAGCGACAAAAAGAGAAATAGCAGTAAGAGGTGGAGGAACAAAAAGAAAGAATAAATGGTGGGACAAAGAATGTGAGCAACGTAAAAAGGAAGCAATAAAAGAACTAAGAAAGTGGAGAAAGACTAAAGGGAACATAATTGGCTTTTTAGAAGCGAAAAGAAGATACAGAGAGACATGCAGGGAGAAGAAGAGGCAGAAAAAGGAGAGAGAGGAGGAAGAGATAAAATCAATAAGAACAGAGAAAGAGGTATGGAACTATATTAATAGAGAGAGAAAGAAAAAAGAAAATGGGAGCGAGGAGATAACGATGAATGAGTGAGAAGAGTACTTCATGAGGCTGCTGGAAGTAGCAAAAAAAAAGAAAACGGAAATAGAGACGAAGAGAAACCGAGTAGAACCTGAAGGAGAAGAAATTAAAATGGAAGAGGTGGAGAGGCATGTGAAGAAACTGAGGATAGGGAAGGCACTAGGGAGGAATAGAATACAGAATGAGTCGTGGATGTATGGGACGAGAAGAGTGCTAGAGAGGCTGGTGGAGGTAATGAATGGGGTGTGGAGAGGAGAAGGATTCCCGGTAGGGTGGAGAGAGGGGGTAATTTACCCCATTTACAAAAAAGGGGAGAAAAATAAAGTAGAAAATTACCGAGGGATAACTCTCCTAAATACAGGGTACAAGTTGTATGTATCAATTCTGAATGAAAGGATGAGCAGAGAGATAGAGGAATAGGGAGCATTACCAGACAGCCAAGCAGGATTTAGAGAGGGGAGGGGAACTATGGATAATGTATACATCCTGGACCATTTGACGAAGAGTGAGTTAAAGAAGAAAGGGGGGAGGGTGTATGCATTATTCGTAGACATCAAGGCGGCTTTTCACAAGGTGGACAGAGAGAGGATGTTTGAGTGCCTGAGGGAGAAAGGGGTAAATGAATGGCTGGTAAGAAAGGTGGAGGAGATATATGAGAAGACAAAAAGTAAAGTGAAGGTAGGGGGAGAGGGAAAGTGAATGGTGACAACAAAGGGAGTGAGGCACGGTTGCCCGCTCAGCCCCTTGTTGTTCACGATGTATGTGGCACATATGGAGGGAATGTTAGTGAGAGCACAAGCGGGGGGGTGTGTGGTAGGTAAAAAAAAAGTGTGGAGCCTGGCGTTTGCGGATGATGTGGTAATGGTGGCAAAGAGTGAAAGAGAAATGAAGGAAATGATAAAGAGTTTAGGAAAATATGTGAAGAAGAAAAGACTAGAAGTGAATGTAGAGAGAACAAAAGTGCTGGTGTTCAATAAGATGAAGAGGAAGAACGAAGAGAGTGATTGGAGGTGGGAGGGAGAAGTAATAGAACAAGTAAAAGAATTCAAATACTTGGGGTATGTGTTCAATGAAAGAGCCACAGATAAGGCACATATTAGAGAACAGGCAAGAAAAGCGAACAAGGTGATAGGATGTGTATGGGGAATAGGAGAGAGAAGGTGGGGAGGCGATTTTAAGAGGAGAATAATGATGTTTGAAAGTCTTATTGAAAGCGTGTTGTTGTACGGAGCAGAGGTATGAGAGGGTGCAAGAGAAATATCTGAGGTGGGTGCTAGGCGTGGTAGTGAGAGAAGAATGTAAGAGGAATAGGTTGAGAGTGAAAGCGGGAAAAAGAGCGGTCAAGTTCGAAGACAAAAGAATGTAGGATACTAAAGGAGTACTGGAGAGAAAAAAAGAAGAATTCAGAGGAGAATGATAGGGAGAATTACTACAGGAGGAATGGGTATGCAAGCAAAGAAATAGAGAGACTGAGAGAAAGAGGCGTGTGGATGAATGTAGAACTAAGTGAAAGAGATAAGGATACGGATAGACAAGAGAGGAGAGAAAGAATTAGAGAATCCAGATACAACGGGAAGTACGGAAGATGCATGATCGAGGAAGTACCGAAGTATTTGGGGAGGGAGAGCGAGAAAGAAAGAAAGATGATGGCAAGGTTTAGGTGCGGAAATGAAGAGAGGGAAAATAGGTATTGGGCAGAAGATGGAGGAAGAATGTGTAGAATGTGCTATGAGCAAAGAGAGACGATTGAGCATATGTGGAACGAGTGCAGTGAGATGAAACAAAGAGAGAGGAAAGAAAGAGAGGAAATACTGAATGTAGATGGAAGGAAAATTAAATGGATGAAAGATGTATGGAAGAGGAGGGAGTAGGGAGAAGAGGAAAGGGGAGGAGAGAAGAAATAGAGAATTTTATTTTGTTTTTTTTATTATTATAATTGTTAACTTTACTGGTATATGTATAGGAATCAGAACGCCCGTAGGGCAAATAAAGATTACTACTAGTGTAATATGATATGGAATACATTCTTTCTAATGTTTATTTGCCTAGAAAAACACGTATACTTAACGTGAAAATTTCACGAAAAGTAAACGGCGCCAAAAAACGCTTCGAATGCGTTTTTATATTTGTAATATAGCTGACTAGTAAAACACGTGTATTTAATGTTAAAATTTTACGAGAAATAATAGTCAAAAATAATAATTGAGACTTTACCGCCCTTCGTTCTTTTCTATTTTATATAATTTGATTTAAGTTATGATTTAAATAATAAATATATATTTTTAACATGATTTTTTTTTTTTAAAGTAAATTGAGGTAAAGTAAAATACAATAATAAAAAAAATTGTAAATTGAAAAACCTCCTTTTAAACCCAAAAACCTATAGGGCTACACCATGATGATGATTTTTTATACTCTGCTGGAACTCTTTCACTCCTTAGGTATTTTTATTTTTTATTTGATTAGAAAAACACGTGTACTTAATGTAAGAATTTCACGAAAAATAAACGACGACAAACACGCCTATATGACATTAGGAAAACACGTGTATTTAATGTAAAAATTTCACGAGGAACAATCGTCAGAACTTCACGTGGAAAATAACTTATATTTTATCAACATTATGTACCTTTCGTTGATTAACAATATTGATTAAACGTCTTTATTGCGTCATATATAATATTTAAAAATAACGTAATTTTTAACGTTGGATTGTCGTAATTTATAGATACGTAGTCAATATTTTATTGTAAATCAACGTTGAATTTACGTTATGTAAAATACGTTGAAATAACGTTGAAGGTATTACCAAAATATAACGTGATATTTTCAACCATAAACGTGTTATCAACCACATACACGGCTTTTCCACGTTAAAACAACGTGCATGTGTTTACTGGGTTATCCGATTTAAAAAATTCTTTCACTAGTATTTAGAACGCATATTGAGGGTGGACATACGCTTTATGTTATCCCGTTAAAATAAAAGGGGATCACTTTTGCAAAGTAAATCGACAAAACTATTTTTTATAACCATCAATTTCAATGTTTCAGATGTGACGGCTTAGTTTCTTTTTTAATTGTATAGAGAAATATCTTTGATATTTAAAAAATCCAATGGTAGGACGTTATTTGGAGCAACACGACGGTCTTGCTACTTCATTACCTGAACAAAGATCAACAAAATTTGGAAAACAATACAGTATCCCGGTTTCTCCCTATAAACCATTATTTTTGGCCGCGTTTTTATTTTTGCGGAGCATTGTTTGGAGAAAATGTTGGCAGCATTATATCAAAACTGTTCATGAATTTCACAATATGGCGTCGTCTTTGTGTCCGCCCCCGTGTTTTTTAACGACAAAACCGCTCAAGTTTTTCCGAAGCCGTCCATTAATTCCGCATTTTGGGCATGTCCTAATTTGCGTTTCAACCAGTTCGGTCCAGCGGTTCGTTTGGATTACCATTACACGAATCCCGGCCACTTTTTCATGCTTTTATTTATGCCGTTCCCGAGTCGGCGGAGTGTTAATTGCAAATCCGATAATGGTGCTAACAACACCAGCATATTGGGCGACGCCTGCACATGTGTCATACATGTGCTGTTAATTTCCTTGTGAAAAGCGCTACAGCGTATTCCCGGCGATCGCAAAGCTGCAGTTTATTGCCAGTATTTAAAAAGGACACGACAGGCTCTAGTAGTGTGCAAACTTACCTGGGTTTAGTGGAAATGGGACTAAGTAAAGGCACTCGTAAAGTGCTTTGATTTCACTCCGCCTTTTATGGTTGAGATCTTACAAAAGATAAAAATATTTCGAAACCTTAAAACATTATAACCTAAAAATCTGTAAACTTGGAGATCTGAAGGACAGAAAACCTGAAAATCGTTGACGAACTCTAAACTTGAGGAAACAGTAGAGTGTGCTTGATAGACGACACACCAGAAGTGAAACTTCTTTTACGATATACTTTATGTATAGGTATAATATTTTTAGTTTTATAGGTTTCCACAAATAACAATTTAAATTTATTTGGATTATTTATTTATTTGCTAATATGCCAACATATTTTAATTTTCAGATAGATTTGAAACTACTGTGTTTGAGTATAAAACTGTAGCAAAAGGCCTATGATATAACAATAATAAATAGTTACCAAGCGTAACGTATTCACCGTTTTGCTCTCCAATTTCCCAGCAGCGTGGCAGCGGTAGGCGTCATGAATAGCAGTAGAGTACGATCCAAACCTGAATCCGCGTATCCCAAAGAATTTGTCAACCTCGAACATGAGGTGAACCAAAAACCCTCAAATCTAAGAAATTAAGAATTTTGAAAAATGTGAGGAATTGGTAACATGAGAACATTACAGATCTGTCAACCAAAATGTCACAGATGCCACACATATTTACTCCTTAAGGCACCGCTCTGTAGTCTGCAACAGAAGCGTGACGTAATGCGATCATTGTAAACCGATATAAACTTTCCCATTTCCATATTAAATATTCATCGGAACGAAATTAATTCATCGAGCTCCAGTTTCTGACATTTACGGGATGAACTGGTCGACTTAATCGTGGCATAGGTCACCGTCGGAGAGATGAACAATAAATGTATCAGCTCGACCCACTTTGTCCCGTTGTTCCCCTTTCAATATATCAAAGTTGAACGCGAAAGATCATTGAATATAAAACAGTCGTCATATTAAATTCCGACGACGCTCCACTCCGTAATAAAACTAATATTAGTTACGTTTTAAAGCACTCTGTAACAGTAAAGTCAATAAATGGCTGCAGTGTTAAAGTTCAACGTGATATATATGAATGTGATTTGTCTTCTCTTTTATTTGACAATGGACGGCATGAAATGCACACTCATTTATTTTCGTGTTCAAATCTCACCCATAACAATCACCTCTGGGGTTAATGTCAGCCCGGTTTTATCAACATTTTAACTCTACGTCAGTGCTTTTATTGATTCCGCTTTTTGTCGAGATTTCTATCTGCGTCTGTGGAAAGTTCCATCTTTCCAATTAACAAGGTTATTGTTAATAAAAATTCTAGCAACATTGTAGATTTGTAAAATTGAACCGAAGTCTAAATAGTTAATAAGAATGAGAATAATGTAAGGGACGTGGACCCGCTGTAGCGGCGTCATAAATTACTAGAATGTGCTGGATTTATATTACAACGTACTCGAGTATGGCATCATCCTTTGGAATATCCGGTACACATCGAGAGCGCCATGGAACATCTGGAGGGTCTAGAAAGATTTAGGCGCCGATATATTTATAGGAGGACGATCCAGCGGAAGTCAGTTTAGTGAGTCAGTCGTATCAGAAACGCAACAATAATTAAAACCGAGATCTTGAGATCGAAGGGCTTTCAGATGTCAAGTTTCTTGATTTTCAAGAAGAAGGTAAAATTTTTAAATCTCATGATTACAAAATTGTCCCATAATAGATCACAATATTTCAATATCAAAATTAGAGAAAACATCTAGTTTTTAGGAATCTCAGAATACAAAAGTCAATTTCGATTATCTGCAATATCCAAAATTTTATATTCATTTTTGGAGTATGGAGAATTAAAAATTTTTGGATTTCAAAATTTCAATAATCGTAGCTTTTAATAGAAGCTTTCCTCGATTTCCAAAATTCTGAGTAAACACTAACACTTACTTAAATCTTGATATTTTTTTACAGTTATACCCTCCCCAAATGTCAAAATTGTAATATTTAGAAGTGACAAGTTGTGTTAAGCACTAACAGAATGATACAACAAAGCAAACATAAATTTAAAGCTCTAAACAAATGGCCCCTTAATGTTTCTTTTTTTTTTCAGTTAACAAAGTAAGAATCTAATAATTAAGGGAAGAAATATTATCTTCTCTAAGGCTCTAATTTCTAATAAGCAGAACTATTATTTTTAGACAACCCCCTTAATATGGGTATCAACTGAAAGAGATTGAAGAGTAGAAAACCATAAAGTTAGTGACATCCCACTAAGTTCAATATGGCAGCAGTAAAAACAAAAAGTTGAAAAAAAAATCTAGTTATCTCAATTTCTTCAATTTTCTCAGAAGTCTGGAATTAAATTATCAGACTTCTGAAGTTAATTAGGTGTCTCAAGTCCATCCAATTTCTCGTTTCTCCAATTTCTCAAGCTTTTCAAGTATTTCAATTTCTTCAAATTGATCTGTTTGCTGACAAGTTTTTCAGGTATCTCAATTTTTAAAAGATTCCCTAGTTAATCAAAAGTTTTGACTTCCAATTTTTCTGTCTTAATTTTCTCAGGTTTCTCAACTTCAAAATTCCTTGGTTTCTCAAGTTTCTCAGGTGTCTCAATTCCTTCAAATTTCTCCAGTTTATTAGGAGTCTCAACTGAAAATTTCTTTTGTCTCTCAATTTTCTCAGGTTCTCTCACTTTTTGAACGTGTCTCATTTTGAGGCTTCTATTGTTTCTCAAGTTTCTCAGATATCTCAGTTTCTTCAAATTTCTTAGATTTCACGAATGCCTAAAATTATAATTTTTCTGAAATTAATCGGGTGTCTCAATTGTATTCAATTTCTCGTTTCTTAAATTTCTCAATTTTTTAAGGTTCCTGGAGTGTATGAAATGTCATGTTATGACTTCCAAATTATCTTCAAAATTCTTTAGTCTTTAGGTATCTTAATTATGTACCTCATTTTTTTTAGTTTATTCGGTGTCTCGATTATCAATTTCTTCCGTCTCAATTTTCTGTTTTCTCAACTTCAAAATTCTTTGGTTTCTCAAGTTTCTCAGGTGTCTCAATTTATTCAAATTTCTCCAGTTTATTAGGTGTCTCAAATGAAAATTTCTTTTGTGCCTCAAATTGTTCAGGTTTCTCAATTTTGCCAAGTGTTTCATTTTGAGACTTTCTCAAGTTTGTCAGGTATCTCAATTTCTTCAAATTTCTTCAGTTTATTTGGTGTCTCAACTGAATGTTTTTGCGTCTCAAATTGCTCAAGTTTCTCAATTTTTATAGGTGTTACATTTTGAAACTTGACAGACACCTGGAAATATTGTTTCTCAGGTTTCTAAGGTATCTCAGTTTTCCTGAAGTTAATCAGGTGTCTCAACTCCATTCAATTTCTCGTTTCTTAAATTTCTCAAGCCTTTCAAGTATTTCCAATTCTTCAAATTGTTTTTTTTTTTTCAAGTCAATTTTTTAATAATTTTTTTAAAGATTCTCTAGTTAATCAAGTGTCTTGACTTCCAATTTGTCTGTGTCTTAATTTTCTCAGGTTTCTCAACTTCAAAATTCCTTGGTTTCTCAAGTTTCTCAGATGTCTCAATTTCTTCAAATTTCTCCAGTTTATTAGGAGTCTCAACTGAAAATTTCTTTTGTGTCTCAAAATTCTCAGGTTCTCTCAATTTTTCCACGTGTCTCATTTTGAGGCTTCTGTTGTTTCCCAAGTTTCTCAGATATCTCAGTTTCTTCAAATTTCTTAGATTTCACGAATGCCTAAAATTATTATCATATTTCTGAAATTAATCGGGTGTCCAATTGTATCCAATTTCTCGTTTCTCAAATTTCTGAATTTTCTCAGGTATCTTAATTTTTTAAAGTTTCTCGAGTGTATGAAATGTCATGTCATGACTTCCAAATTATCTTCAAAATTCTTTAGTCTTTAGGAATCTCAATTATGTACCTCAAATTTTTCTAGTTTATTAGGTTTCTCAATTATAAATTTCTTCTGTCTCAATTTTCTCAATTTTCAAAACTCCAAAATTCTTTGGTTTCTTAAGTTTCTCAGGTGTCTCAATTTATTAAATTTTTTTCAGTTTATTATGTGTCTCAACTGAAAATTTCTTTTGTGTCTCAAATTGCTCAAGTTTCTCAGTTTTTCTAGGTGTCTCATTTTGAAACTTACCAGAAATCCCAAAATGAGACACCTGGAAAAATTGTTTGTCAAGTTTCTAAGGTATCTCAGTTTCTTCAAATTTCTCAGATTTCTCGAATTACTTAAATTATCAGATTTTTGAAGTTAATCAGGTGTCTCAGCTCTATCCAATTTCTCGTTTTTCAAATTTCTTAAGCCTTTCAAGTATGTATTTCAATTTCTTCAAATTGATTTGTTATCTCAAATTTTTCAAGTTTCTCAGGTATCTCAATTTTTTTAAGATTCTGTAGTTAATCAAGTGGCTTGACTTCCAATTTTTCTGTCTTAATTTTCTCAGGTTTCTCAACTTCAAAATTCCTTGATTTCTCAAGTTTCTCAGGTGTCTCAATTTCTTCAAATTTCTCCAGTTTATTAGGAGTCTCAAATGAAATTTTTTTTTGTCTCTCAAATTTCTCAGGTTCTCTCAATATTTCCACGTGTCTCATTTTGAGGATTCTGTTGTTTCTCAAGTTTCTCAGATATCTCAGTTTCTTCAAATTTCTTAGATTTCGCGGATGCCTAAAATTATCATATTTCTGAAATTAATCGGGTGTCTCAATTGTATCCAATTTCTCGTTTCTCAAATTTCTGAAAGGTATCTTAATTTTTTAAAGTTTCTCGAGTGTATGAAATGTCATGTCATGACTTCCAGATTATCTTCAAAATTCTTTAGCCTTTAGGAATCTCAATTATGTACCTCAAATTTTTCTAGTTTATTAGGTTTCTCAATTATAAATTTCTTCTGTCTCAATTTTCTCAGATTTCAAAACTCCAAAATTCTTTGATTTCTCAAGTTTCTCAGGTGTCTCAATTTATTTAAATTTCTTCAGTTTATTAGGTGTCTCAATGGAAAATTTCTTTTGTGTCTCAAATTGTTCAGGTTTCTCAATTTTGCCAAACGTCTCATTTCTGTTGTTTCATAAGTTTGTCAGGTATCTCAATTTCTTCAAATTTCTCCAGTTTATTTGGTACCTCAACTGAAAATTTCTTGTGTCTCAAATTGCTCAAATTTCTCAATTTTTATAGGTGTGTCATGTTGAAACTTGACAGACACCTGGAAATTTTGTTTCTCAAGTTTCTAAGGTATCTCATTTTTTCTGAAGTTAATCAGGTGTCTCAACTCCATCCAATTTCTCGTTTCTTAAATTTCTCAAGTCTTTCAAGTATTTCAATTTCTTCAAATTGATTTTTTATTTTTTTTATTTTTTAAGTCTATTTTCTAATAATTTTTTTAAAGATTCTCTAGTTAATCAAGTGTCATGACTTCCAATTTTTTTGTGTCTCAATTGTCTAAGATGTGTTACCTTTAAAAGTTTTAAGTTTTTAGGTACCTCAATTATGTACTTCTAGTTTTTCTAGTTTATCAGGTGTCTCATTTATCAATTTCTTTTGTGGTTCAAATTTCTCAGGTGTCTCAATTTCTTCAAATTTCACCAGTTTATTAGGAGTCTCAACTGAAAATTTCTTTTGTGTCTCAAATTTCTCAGGTTCTCTTAATTTTTTCACGTGTCTCATTTTGAGGTTTCTGTTGATTCTCAAGTTTTTCAAATATTTCAATTTCTTCAAATTTTTTAGATTTCACGAATGCCTAAAATTATCTTTGGTTTCTCAAGTTTCTCAGGTGTCTCAGTTTCTTCAAATTTATCCGGTTTATTAGGAGTCTCAACTGAAAATTTCTTTTGTGTCTCAAATTTCTCAGGTTCGCTCAATTTTTTCACGTGTCTCATTTGATGCTTCAGTTGTTTCTCAATTTTCTCAGATATTTTAATTTCTTCAAATTTCTTACATTTCACGAATGCCTAAAATTATCATATTTTTGAAGTTAATCGGATGTTTCAATTATTGTGTCCAATTTCTCGATTCTCAAATTTCAAAATTATCTCAGGTATCTTAATTTTTTAAAGTTTTTTCTAGTTTATCAAATGTCATGTCATGACTTCCAATTTTTTTGTGTCTCAATTGTCTAAGATGTGTTACCTTTAAAAGTTTAAGTTTTTAGGTACCTCAATTATGTAATTCAAGTTTTTCTAGTTTATCAGGTGTCTCAATTATCAATTTCTTGTGTGGCTCAAATTTCTCAGGTTATCCAATTTTTCCAGCGGTCTCTTTTTGAGACTTCTGTTGTTTCTCAAGTTTGTCAGGTATCTCAATTTCTTCAAATTTCTCAAGTTTTCATGTGTCTTAACTTCAAAATTCTTTGGTTTCTCAAGTTTATAAGGTGTGTCATTTCTTCAAATTTTTCTAGTTTATTAGGTGCCTCAACTGAAATTTTCTTTTGTGTCTAAAATTGTTCAGGTTCCTCAATTTTGCCAAGTGTCTCATTTTGACACTTCTGCTGTTGTTTTATTAGGAGCAAAAGTGAGGTTTTTTGTGAACACGCCACGGATAGCCACTTTTCTCCGAATAAAACATGCTATTTTTGGTTAAACGACAATTTCTTTGATTTGATTAACCACCAGCGGCGCATAAAGTAATATCAAGGTTACTTTATATGCCGCCAGACGACTTTATGCTCCGCTAGACTACTTTGTGTGTCATGGCAGAGAAATGGCCATTTGTCATTACCTATTGATGTTACGCAATGTTACGCTTTTTTGATGTTTGAAGAAAAAAACTATTTCTAGCTTCTATTTTGTTACTTAAACTTGTCTACATTTAAACACACTAATGTAGTTATGTTTTAAGCTCATATTCATACGGCGAACTTTTAGCTCTAATTTTTCTTAATTATCACAAAAACAACAACCTTTTTAAAGCTATAATCCTTCTACTGTCTTACAAGAAGAGGTTTTTTAAAACAAAATTAATTTATTTATTGAACTACAAAATTCAACATTTTTTTGTTACACGAAAACTTGTGTCAAAGACAATTATTGACAGGTCAAATAAGACATCTGGGTATTTTGCAGTAAATTGCAGAAATATTGTTATCTGGATAGGGAATTGAATAAGCTTTAAAATGATGTATCACAGGACCCCCATGCCATTTAATTTTTTTAATTGGGTGGCCCCTTGGCTAAAGGGGTGAGATCTAAGACTTGAAATTTTGGTACAATTTGGTCTCCCTTCATAACACAATTGACCTGTTTGAGCGTTTTCTTCTGAATCTTTCTAAACTGGAATTGTTGGGGGGTACAAATTTTAGTTGGGACACCCGGTATAATTTTGCAAGAGTTTTACAAATGTTTACACAAAGGTATGTGGTACCCATCAGGATTCACGCCCAAAAACCGAATTAACTCAAATAATATTTAACTCTTAATGGCGCGAAATTTTAAAGCATAAAGGGCACAGTTGGTTGTCCACACATACAACAAGAACCGAATGATTTAAACCCGTTCGTGGCATGTTTACAGCGTTAACAAATATTTAACATCAATAAATTTACATTTGTTACATATGATAGCTGTCTAGCCTGAGGACTAATATATTCAAATATGAACACATTTATATGAAGGAAAATTTAATATAGAGTTGTCACAAAAAAAAACGTAATTTTTGTGATGAAGCTGGAAAAGTACTGTACACTAGTTTAGTAAAAGTTATATTATCTTAAGTTTTACAAAACGAGTTTTTCATGTTATTTTTTCTAATTTGCATATTAGTTTCATTTTTTTAGAAATAAAATCAATTTTGATAATTTAGGGAATTTTGCTAAATTTAGTTTTTTTCTGTACCTGACATGTACTTGACACGACTTGACATGGAACCATAACCTCAAAATCAAACATTTCGATGAGTGCAGGGTTCAGTGTGTGTTACCAATGGAAACAAAAATTATAGATTTTAGCTGCGTTAATGGCTTATTAACGCACTCAAAATGTATGCGTTAATAGCCTTGTTAAAACAGCAAATTATAAAAAATATTATTACAAAATTCGTTCACCAAAGATAGTGTTTCAAAAATCTAAGGCTGGCCGCACACAAAAAAAAAGCAAAACAAGCCTAAGAATCTCAAATTTTCAAGGAAATTCAGATATTTACTGAGAGAGAGTATAGAAGCTACCGTTTCCAGATAGTAACATTTAAATTTTTAATAACAACATAAATTATATGTTTTAGCATTTACAAACATGTTGTTAAATTTATAACAATAAAACTACATAGCTTAAAAAATTTAGGCAAACTGACTAGAATAAATTTTTTTCTCTACCGGTCAGAAATGTAGGCTTCATGTGAGGTACGAAAATTCAACTTTCGTCCCTAGGTGCTTCCAAACCTTGGGAAATTACAAACCTCGCCTACGGCGCGGTTTACAAACTTTGCTGGCGGTCTGCATAAGTGCACTTTCTTACCTTGGTTTGAAATATACTGTAATGCAATGTTATTAGACCCATTTTCGGTATCTTTTCTCTTCTTTTAATTGTTTTATTGCACTTGTTTGCTGTGTTTAAATTATGTTGCGATCGAATTATCCATCATCTACCTGCTTCGCATTTTATCGATTAGCTTAAACAGGATTAATCTAAAAAAGAGTTATATTATTTAACAGAAAGAATTGCGCATAGAAGAATTCGTTCTTTTATCGCAGAAACTAATATCTACAATATTGCCGTCATCGAATTAGAAACAACAAGCAGCGCCCTGAATAAAACTCATTTCTGCTCAGCGCTCTTCGTTTTCGTCTCGAGCGGAAGTGCTTTTGAAGTAGAGCACACCTTTTCCAAGGACGGTTCAAAACATTAATCATTTAAAGTTTGTAAAGTAGGAAAAATATCCTCTCGTAATGGCAGCTTTTAGTCGAAACTTAGCAACGAGACGAAGTTGGCGAAACAACCCCGAGGCGGGGCAGAAAACCTATACATGAGACCAACTTATTATCCAAACAAAGCTACCCCTTAATGAGCTCGAACAAAGACGATTTTAGAGGGCGAGCGGTGGTTTTAAAAGGGCTTAAAAATATTTGGTGCTATTGGTTTATAATAAATAAATTTTTTGGTTGTTACCTATTTTTGCTTCTGTTAATTTGATAACTGCGGAGCAGCAATCCACTCCGTATTTTCCCTCGCCATTCAGGTGGACACGAACTTTTCCGATCGGACTTGTAAATTCAATCCCTTCGTCGCCTGACCCGGAAATCTAATTTAAAAGAGGAAATGTGCTGTATAGCACCGTGATTTCCTAAAATTTGTTTAGCATAGCCGAGCACGGGTTCGCGCGCTATAAATTTCTATTAATTTATTTACGAAGAATCACGCTCTTAATGGATGATTTATCGGGGAAACTGAAGTCGCTCGTTCAAGCGTTTCCGTCGAATTGTCACTGAATATCGTCACAACGCCAACGGTTCGAATCAAGCGGGAATTTGGTCTTTCATCGTCTGTTGTCTTGTATAGAACACTGAACCCATAAATGACTTGTTTTGTAAGAATTAAAGTGGTAGCCAACTTCTAAAGTTAATTTTGCGGCTTTTGACTCCCTGAAAATAATGTCGAGCGCCTTATTGCGGCCATTTATGTAAATAAAGCAACAATTCGATTTGGAACACTTTGGTTTTAAATATCCGCTCTATTGACTCATTTCGAAGTTTGAATGTCGCTCAGAGTCGAGAGTGGATAAATATCCGACGCAAGCCGAATTCAGACAAAGCCGTAAAACAACTCGAAAGTATTCAGAAGAAGAGCAAGCGACTTGCTCTTTCGCACGGGAAAAGCGTGCGGCCGTAAACTCATTTTTACGTCGATTGGAAGGAATATTCGGTTTATGTTGTTGGAAAGTGGGGTTTTTAAAAGTTCCGTGAAGCCTCTGGAACGAAGCCAGGTTGTGTGCGCAATCACTGCTATCTTGTGTGCTATACTTTTTACTAGTGATTTTACACTCAACAGTATTCCAGGCAATAAATTGTATCGGTGTCACAGTTCTTTCAAGCAAATTATGCAAATGACTGCAGCTTGCTTCGCTGTATATCTAATGTTCATTGCAGCAGCTTTGGTTCCAACTGCTGACGACTTGTTCGTGGTGTAAGAAGTCTGCTCTGACAAGACCGAATTGTACTACTATTTTTGCCACTATATTACGTACACTAGCCTCGAAATACTGCTTACCTTGATACATGGACTAATTTGGTTAAACACAAACTTTCAAGAAACCTTTACTGTTGTTTGAAATTTAAGAGGTTCATTTTATATCTAAAGCACCGACGATAATAATAATAATTTAAAAAGAAAATAGCCAAAGGGGGAAATGTGCTATTACGGGTGTTTATTTAACGTGTCGCAACGGTGTTGTGTCTAGTAGTGATATCACGGACGCCTCTAATTGAATTTTTACTAATCCGGGACCGGCATGTCTCATTTATCTCGTTGTGCGTCCGGAAATAATGTCCTTCAAGTCTTCTTTACGATCTAGGGGGAGGCTAGTAAGGTTAAGCATTAGTATTGCGTCCCGATAAAAATCAGTTTATTACAATTTTTGGTAATCGGCCATCTAGTTAATTTTAAAGCAGCTTTTAAAACACACAATAGACAGTATTGCAATTGTTGAAAATCAAATAACATTTATAAATGTACATTCGCGATACCTCAAGCTTAACAAAATAATGTGGTTTGTTGCCGTTTAGATTACGTGGTTTGAAGAAGCCACCTGTATATAGGCAATAAGAGAAACTAACTAAAATAAAATAATAGGACAAACCAATTTCTTCCTAAAATGAGCACTTGCGTTACACGTCGCATGGTCCCGTTCCACGGAAATTTTTAGTTTTTAGAGTAGAAATTAATTAAGGTGGTAAGCGTGTGGCAGTCAGAAAAGTGGTGCCAAAAGTGAGAAGTTGATCGGGATTGAAAAGCTGCAGCCAGTCGGCACTGGAATCTTCAGACCTGCCCCGTCCCGTCGGTGGTTGGAAAGCGACGGCTGGAGGTGGTCTCTAAATTTTCTTCGGCCTGGTCTGGTCCTTTTGAACGTCTCCCTCTCTCCTTCATAGGTTCCTCTTCTTCCCAGGTGCGGTGGTGGACCTTATATAGACCATGTAGTAGGAAAACACTTGCGCTGCTGGGACGTCGGACCGATGCGGTGGCATAAAGATTCTGGACTTCGTTATAAGGAAAGCGCTAAATCATTCAGTAATTGCGAGCAAGAACGGTTTCAATACGGTGACGGGAAGTATTTTATTTCGGTGTCACCATGGTGTCGTTACTCATTGAAAATTTTTGCAACTTTGCTACAGCAACTTTTCCTGTGGAAATTAAGTAAGGAATAAATTCAGTAACTACGTTAGTATTGGCGCTAGAAATAAAACTTAAAAAGCACGTGGTAGGGCTAATTATAGCGCATCCGACGAACGTATACTAATTTTTTTTTGTATAATAATATACTATTTTGCATTACTTTTTTTTGACAGTTATGACGTCATCAATTTTTTTTAATGGCAACCTATGTTTTTGATTTTCAATTCGCATAGAGTTTTTTATTCTGATTTCAACGTTATCAAATACTCAATAGGTTACATAAAGAAAAAATAAATAAAAACGGCACTAAAGTTCAAATTAGTAAAATTTCAAAAAATTATCAGAGCTGTCTAATTACATCAGAATTTAAGGGAAAAAACATAGGAATCCAAACACAACAAAGTTCCCAAAAGCAATCCATAAGAAAAAAATAAGAAAACAACCCTAAATTTCAAAGTAGGGCTAACAAATTAACAAAATTAACAAAAAGACTATTGATTTGAGACTTTAAAACTAAAGATATTACACCAAATGTTCAAACTGATGACCCTGCATCATCTGACAAAATCCAAGATGATCATAAAAAGCCGCCAATACGATTTGAATGGTTTGGGGTGTTATTAAACAGCACTTCTGGGGAATACTTCGTCCAAATAACGCCGCACTAGGCTTAGTGTGTTGGAGCACCATCCTGTTGCAACCAGATATTATTATTTAGAAGTTCATTTATTATTTAATAGAGAAAAATAGTTCAGTCACAATTATTTTGTGTCAATTCAGAACTTGTCAACATTATATTGGTATCTCTACGTTTTTTTCTTAAATTCCGATAACATTAGACAGTTCTGTTAATTTTTTGAAATTTTACTAATTTGAACTTTAGCGCCGGTTTAATTAATTTTTTCCTTATCTAACCTATTAAGTATTTGACAACGTTGAAAACAGAATAAAAAACTCTATTCAAATATAAAATAAAAAACATAGATTGCCATTAAAACAAAATATTGATGACGTCATAACTCTCAAAAAAATGTAATGAAAAAAATTAGTGTACGTTCCTCGGATGCGCTATAATTAGCCCTACCACACGCTTTTTAAGTTCTATTTCTAGTACAAATACTAAGGGAGTTACCGAATTTATTCTTTACTTAATTTCCACACTGTATGATAAAAATGAAAGCTGGGAAAAACTGCTACCAAAAGAATTCAATTGGGAATGTCAGGCGGCAAGAAGAGGAAAGACAAAAGGAAGAGCGGTAGGGGGAATAATAACGGGGGTAAAAAAGGGAATGAACGAGAAAAATCAAAAGAAGAGTGAAGAGGAAGGATACATGGCAAGAAACGTACATACAGGGTAGCGCAAAAGTATGGAAACACCTGAATATCTCAAACACTGTTAGTCCCATGTAAACCAATTTTTTCAGGTATATAGGGGTCTATAATATCTACTTGGTCTAATTTTTCATAGTTGCACTGTCATTTTTTTTCGAGATACAAAACCAACTTATATTTTTTTAAATAGCAACATAGAGTAAAAATAACCTTTTTGGAAAATGCATTTTGTTCTGAATTTAACGATGTGCTATAATAATTCTGCTTTTTGGCATTTTTCTGCAAAAAAGAATATTTTTTTTTTTATAAATTAATATTATTATTAAACTCACGGCTGCAAATATTATTATTTGTGCTGTAAGAAAATAACAAGCCATCAAATCTAACAGTATTACTTAAAAATCTGTCTTTTACAATAAATGTTCAAAATGTTGACCATTAATTTCTTGACAAAAATGAATTCTATTAACAAAACACATTGCGTAACAGGTTGGAAGTGATGCTAGCAATCTTTTCTCTTATTCGTTGCTTTAAATCGTCAAAATCAAGTGGTCTTCTCGCATAATCCCTACTTTTTACATGACCTTACAAAAAAAATCGAGAGGTGACAAATCAGGAGGCAGATTTGGCCGGCCATTTAATTGCCCCTTTCCTGCCGATCCACCTGCCAGGAAACACCTCATCTAAGTGACGTCGGATTTGTTGACTAAAATGGGGTGGAGCTCCATCTTGCTGGAACCAGGTTGCTACGGCAGGTACATTTCGTTTGTCATAATTTGGAAAAAGCTGTGTAAGACGAGGAACAGTCTTAGATGAGGAGTTTTGTTAATAGAATTCATTTTTGTCAAGAGATTAATGGTCAACATTTTGAATTCATTAAAAAAAAACAGATTTTTTTAGTAATACTGTTAGGTTTGATGGCATATTATTTTCTTACAGCACAAATAATAATATTTGCAGCCGTGAGTTTAATAATAATACTTTATAAAAAAATTATAATTTTTTTCTGCAGACAAAGACCAAAAAGTATAATTATATTATAGCACATCGTTAAATTCAGAAATTCTCTTTTCAAAAAGGTTATTTTCTACCTATGCTGCTATTTAAAAAAAAGTTGGTTTTGTATCTCGGAAACAAATGACAGTGCAGCTATGAAAAAATTACACCAAGTAGATATTATAGACACCTATATATCTGTCAAATTTGGTTTAGATCGAACTACCAGTTTTTGAGATATCCAGGTGTTTCCATATTTTTGCGCTACCCTGTATAGGCAATAGACAATAGGATGGAAAAAACATTAAAAGACAATAATGAATGAGGTCGTAAGAGTAAAAAGGAGCATTTGTTCTTGAGTAAAAGCATGAAGCAAAAGCATTTTTCAGTTTATGGTCATACTCAAAACTGTATGAATAAAAAAAACTTTTCGCAAATGCTCATGCTTCATTCCATAGTTAGCAAATACTCATAACTAACATAGCAACTTATTACAATGGAAGATATTTTTTCAACTTTCAGACGGCATACAGATTTGATTGTTGGAAAACGCCGTTTTAATTGACCAAAACATGTTTCAATAGTCACCCAGAAGAACACCTCCACTTTGCTCTAAAAGTTGCATACTAGATCTAACGTTTAAATTTTTACAAATTCTATTATCATGCACAGAACTTGCGTTAGCACTACTAAAAATTCGTCTAGAGTTAGAAGTTGCCTGAACATTTATGGCTGGAAACCCTTATCTGCAAATGTACTCATCTCCGTGGTTTAAAGGTTTTTCGATTTGAATTAGAGTACAGCCTAGGACACCAATAGCAGCTGGAAAACATGCATTTCTTCTCAGATAATTCTTCTGCAATTCCATATTGAAACCCGGGATCAGCTAAGTACCTCAGAAAAATTTTAAATTTAATTTTTGGAGATAAAGCTCCTCCTCGGGTTTTTTCACTTTCACGCACGAAATATGTACCCAACCATTGCACATTTTCTGCTTCGAAACGGTATAGTGATTTATAGTTTTGGGGCAAAGCATTTTGTGTAGGCTTATATACTTTCTGGTTCCTAATTCTTAAAAACTGATTTCATGTTGATTGCGATTGGTTACCTAACTGCCTGGTTTTTAGTAAAGACGTTTCCATAGCAACCGGCACTTGCGACCAGTCGCAAATCAACATGAAATCGGTCTGTGAGCCATTTTTATTTTGCATTCAATTGACTTTGATTCTAATGATAACCAGAGGCAAAAATTTTCGGGCAATTGCCTACAATTATTATAAGGAAAAGCTTTTTTTTAATGCTCTACAAAGTAGAAGTAAAATAATTTGCTACCTTTTATTCATACGGCCTAATAAAGAACAATGTATACTTCCGAGGAGGGGGAGGGATTTCAAAGTGGAGCCATCGATTGAAAAGAAGAAAGAGGACATGGAAAAATTAAATCCAAAGACAAGGTATAATATGCGAAGGGAAAGAAGCTGATGTAAGAAGATTCGAAAAACAAGAAGTAGGGAAGAATTTAAAAATATATTAGAAGAAGCAACGTTAAAAAGAGAAATAAAAATAAGTGGTGGAGGAGCAAGAAAGAAAACTGAATGGTGGGACAGAGAATGTAAACAGAGGAATAAGGAAGCAGTAAGGGAACTAAGAAAATGGAAAAAGACTAAGCAAACAGAAGCAACTTTCTAAAAGCGAAAAGAAGATATAGAAAGAAGAAATTTAGAAAAAGGAGAAATAATAAAAGTTATAGGAACAGAAAAGGAGGTGTGGAACTATATCAATAGAGACAGAAAGAAAAAAGAAAGAGTGATACCGATAAAGGAGTGGGAGAAATATTTCAGGAGGCTGCTGGAAGGAGAAAATGAAAATGGGAAGGGAAAGCAGAAATATAATAAATTATATTAAGAGGAACCAAATATCACCAGAAGGAGAGCGCCGGGGAGGGACGGAGTACAGAACGAATTGTGGATGTAATGGCACGAGAAGAGTGCTAGAGGTATTCCGGGTAGGGTGTAGAGAGGGGGTAATATGAAATATTTAAAAAAATTAGAAAGAAGTGAGAAAGAAGAAAGGCGGGATGGTGTTTGCATTATTCCTAGACCTTCGACGACGTGGATGGAGAGAGAACTTTTGAGTGTCTCAGGGAGAGAGGGGTAAATAAATTACTGGTAAAAAAGGTGGAGGAAATATACGAAAGGACAAAAAGTGAAGCAAAAGTAGGGGGGAGGAGAAGTGAATGCTTTGTGACAACAAAGGGAGCGAAGCAAGGTTACTATTGTTTTTCACGATCTGGATGGAATTTTAAAGAGAGTTCAAGTAGGGAGGTGTGTAGTAGGTAGAGTAAAAATGTGGAGCTTGGCGTTTGCGGGTGATGTAATGGTGTCAAAGAGTTAAAGAGACATAAAGAAATGATTAAAAACCTAGAAAGATATATGTAGAAAAGCTTAAGTTAGAAGTGAACGTGGAAAAAAAAATGTTTGCCGTTCAATAAGAGAAAGAGGAGGAATGAAGGAAATGAATGTTTATGTTTAATGAAAGAGCCACGGTGTGCATGGGGAATAACAGAGAGAAAGTGGGGAGGCGATTTCAAGAGGACAAGGATGATATTTGAGAGCGTGTTGTTGTACGGAGCAGAGGTTTGAGGATAGAAAGAGCAAGAGAAGATAGAGACGATGCAAGAGAAGTCTCTGGGGTGGGTGCTACGGGTAGATAGATAAACCCTGGGGTACATAATGAGAGAAGAATGCAATAGGAATGGGTTGAGAGTGAAAGCGGGGAAAAGAACGGCCATGTGCGAATACAGGAAGGAAGGAATGCAGGATACTGAATGAATGCTAAAAACAAAAGAGAAAAAAGAACTCAGGAGAGAACAAGAGAAATATTACCACAGGAATGCGTACGCGTGAAAAGAAATAGAGAGGCAAAGAGAAGCGAAAGAGACAAGAAAGAAGGGAAATAATCACAGAGTCCAGCTACAATTGGAATGACGAGACATGTATGAATGAAGAAATACAATACCAAAGTATTTGGAGAAGGCGGGTGTGAAAGAAAGAAAGATGATGGCGAGGTTTAGGTGTGGTAATAAAGAGAGGGAGAATAGGTATTGGCTGGAATAGGAAGAAAGAAGGTGTAGAAAATGCTATGAGGGCTGAGAGACGATTGAACATAAAATTTATGTGGAATGAGTGTAGTGATATGTGAGAAAGAGAGAGAAAGGAAAGAGAGGAAATACTGAAGGTTGGTGGAAGGGAAATAAAATGCAAAAGAGGAGAATGGGGTTTTTGTTTTGAAGTTATCACCGAATGTAAATTATGTTATGGGTCATGTAATGTAATCACGGGAATCGGAAAGCCCCTATCGCAAATAAGGATTTATATAAATACAAGACCCCTATCCTCATCTCAATTTTGTTTCCGATTTTGAAGGCAAGGAAAATATCGGTTTCACAAATTCAATTTTTTTTGATATAATATTCCATTTTAATGTATCTACCTACTATATATATTATTGATCGAAAGTTTCTAATGACTTTAAAAACTATCTTTGTACATAGTATTGTACAAATACTGAAAATGTTAACTGGTATCAGATTGAGTTAAAATGCTTTAAAGTGTTAAACGAACTCCCACTTCACGGAACAAAGCCAGCCCCCATGCAAGTTTATTACTCACTATCACAACTGCGATCAATTGCCGAAGACGGATAATGACTTAATTGCTTGTAGCTGCGATTAAGGCCTGTCTTTCAAGCTAACGCAACTTGTCTGAGGAGCGGAAGAAATAAAAGAGATCTGGACGATATCCAGGAGATGGTTGGAATTAAAGGTGTCGGAGCGGTGCACGCAAACTGCTAAATTGCAACCAACTTCGAGGTGCATAATGAATTGAGTTGTTGTAAATTTACTGGAGCTGCCGCAAATTTCAGCGCGCGAATGCTTCGATGTGCTTATCCGGAGATAGCGGTTAATGGAGAAATGCCGAAAGTAAACAGGATTATAGGCTGTTGCGACAATCGGAGAGAAAACTGTGGAATTTATTCGTTACGAATGGATATAATATTAGAAATACTAGCCAGGTTCGGGTAATGTGCAACAAATAAAAAAAACATTAAAATATCGGTAGAGTTTGAGAAACTTGAGTTTTCAGGTCGAATACACCATTTATTTCTCAACACAGAATGGGGTAATTCCAAGATCTTCTGTGTAAGGTCGACACCAAGAATTGTAAGAAAAGATAAAGTATGTGATGATTAATGATCTCATCGTGTTTGAATTTGGACAATTTGAAATTATATAGCAACAAATTTGTTACAATTTCCTATTCCTTTAAGTGATGCAAATACTTCACCATCCCATTTTATTTTTTAAAACGTTTGATAAAACAACCAAACAAAGTTTTTTGGATAAAAAAATTAAATCGCATCATTAAAACTCGAGCGTGTACTTGTTCGATAGTTTGCGTGTTTCATAAAGAGTTCAGCACTAATTCAGCGTTTAAACACGGAATCAGTCCACGAAATGAATAGAAACTTTTACCGCAACGTGTAGAGTAGGTCCTGATCCAGTTCAACGCTAAGGATAGTTCCATTAGCACTGTTTTTCAAAAAAGCTTTACTATAAAACCGTTAATATAACTAGGGACTGGAACGCAATTTAGGTAAACAACGAAAACCAATCTCTGTGAGCTCGTAGCTAAATCACTCATATTTATCAAAAAGCAACGACAAATATTGGTCCTCGATTTGCAATTACAATAAGGAATTATACCATGTGGACAGTGTATTATTGGGCATTATATGCTAATAATTGCAGAGCTGCATTGATCCTCTTCGGTTATCAGCTGGTAACAGCTAGTGAACAGATCCTGTTTTTAGTTTCGATTGAGTTTGATTAATTAAGCAGCAAATACATACAATTCAAACTTGATTTCGAAGCGGAGAGTTTTAGAGTTACATAAATCTTTATTTGCCCTACGGGCTTTCTGATTCCTATACATATACAAGTAAACTTAACAATTATAATAATAAAAAAAACTTAATTCTCTATTTCTTCTCCCCTCCCCTTTCCTCTTCTCCCTTCTCCCTCCTCTTCCATACCTTTTTCATCCATTTAATTTCCCTTCCATCTACATTCAGTATTTCCTCTGTTTCTTTCCTCTCTCTTTGTTTCATCTCACTGCACTCGTTCTACATATGCTCAATCGTCTCTCTTTCCTCATAGCACATTCTACACATTCTTCCTCCATCTTCTGCCCAATACCTATTTTTCCTCTCTTCATTTCCGCAAATAAACCTCGCCATCATCTTTCTTTCTTTCTCGCTCTCCCTCCCCAAATACTTCGGTACTTCCTCGATCATGCATCTTCCGTACTTCCCGTTGTATCTGGACTCTCTAATTCTTTCTCTCCTCTCTTGTCTATCCGTATCCTTATCTCTTTCACTTAGTTCTACATTCATCCACACTCCTCTTTCTCTCAGTCTCTCTATTTCTTTGCTTGCATACCCATTCCTCCTGTAGTAATTCTCCTTATCATTCTCCTCTGAATTCTTCTATTTTTCTCTCCATCACTCCTTTAGTATCCTACATTCTTTCCTCCCTTCCATCCTGTCTTCGAACTAGACCGCTCTTTTTCCCGCTTTCACTCTCAACCTATTCCTCTTGCATTCTTCTCTCACTACGTACCCTGGCGTTTCTCTCTCCACCCCTAGCACCCACCTCAGATATTTCTCTTGCACCCTCCCTATCTCCTCTTGTTCTTTCCATCCCCAGACCTCTGCTCCGTACAACAACACGCTTTCAATAAGACTTTCAAACATCATCATTCTCCTCTTAAACTCGCCTCCCACCTTCTCTCTCCTATTCCCCAAACACATCCTATCACCTTGTTCGCTTTTCTTGCCAGTTCTCTAATATGTGCCTTATCTGTGGCTCTTTCATTGAACACATACCCCAAGTATTTGAATTCTTCTACTTGTTCTATTACTTCTCCCTCCCACCTCCAATCACTCTCTTCGTTCTTCCTCTTTCTCTTATTGAACACCAGCATTTTTGTTTTCTCTACATTCACTTCTAGTCTTTTCTTCTTCACATATTTTCCTAAACTCTTTATCATTTCCTTCATTTCTCTTTCACTCTTTGCCACCGTTACCACATCATCCGCAAACGCCAGGCTCCACACTTTTTTTCTACCTACCACACAGCCTCCCGCTTGTGCTCTCTCTAACATTCCGTCCATATCTGCCACATACATCGTGAACAACAAGGAGATGAGCGGACAACCTTGCCTCACTCCCTTTGTTGTCACAAACCATTCCCTTTCCCTCTCCCCTACCTTCACTTTACTTTTTGTTTTCACATATATCTCCTCCACCATTCTTACCAGCCATTCATTTACCCCTTTCTCCCTCAGGCACTCAAACATCCTCTCTCTGTCCACCTTGTCAAAAGCCGCCTTGAAGTCTACGAATAATGCATACACCTTCTCCCCTTTCTTCTTTAACTCACTCTTCGTCAAATGGTCCAGGATGTATACATTATCCATAGTTCCCCTCCCCTCTCTAAATCCTGCTTGGCTGCCTGGTAATGCTCCCTTTTCCTCTATTTCTCTGCTCATCCTTTCATTCAGAATTGATGCATACAACTTGTACCCTGTGTTTAGGAGAGTTATCCCTCAGTAATTTTCTACTTTATTTTTCTCCCCTTTTTTGTAAATGGGGTAAATTACCCCCTCTTTCTACCCTACCGGGAATCCTTCTCCTCTCCACACCCCATTCATTACCTCCACCAGCCTCTCTAGCACTCTTCTCGTCCCATACATCCACGATTCATTCTGTATTCTATCCCTCCCAGGTGCCTTCCCTTTCCTCAGTTTCTTCACATGCCTCTCCACCTCTTCCATTGTAATTTTTTCTCCATCAGGTTCTACTCGGTTTCTCTTCGTCTCTATTTCCGTTTTCTTTTTTTCCTTTTCTCCCTCCAGCAGCCTCATGAAGTACTCCTCCCACTCATTCATCGTTATCTTCTCGCTCCCATTTTCTTTTTTCTTTCTCTCTCTATTAATATAGTTCCATACCTCCTTCTCTGTTCTTATTGCTTTTATCTCTTCCTCCTCTCTCCTTCCTCTGCCTCTTCTTCTCCCTGCATGTCTCTCTGTATCTTCTTTTCGCTTCTAAAAAGCCACTTCTGTTCCCTTTAGTCTTTCTCCACTTTCTTAGTTCTTTTATTGCTTCCTTTTTACGTTGCTCACATTCTTTGTCCCACCATTTATTCTTTCTTTTTGTTTCTCCACCTCTTACTTTTATTTCTGTTTTTGTCGCTGCTTTTTCCAATATTTCTACCAATTCTTTCTCCATTTTCCGTACTTCTTGTTCTTTAAATCTTGCTTTTTCGAGTCTTCTCTTATACTCTTCCACCCCTTGCTCGTCCCATACTTTAATTATCACCTTCCGCATTTCCTCCATTTTTTCTTCTCCTCCTCTCTTCTCTCTTCCCCTTCCTATACTTATCTCTATGGGCAGATGGTCTGACTCTACTCTTTCCCCTATTCTGAATTCTTCGACTTCTTCCCATGCTTCTTCGTTTACTATTCCGTAGTCTATCACCGTCTCTCCTCTACCGCTTATGTAGGTCCATTCTCCTTCTTCGTCCCCTTGTTTATTTCCATTCAGCACTTCCCATCCTTTTTCTTCTATCCATTCCATCAACTTCTTTCCTTCCGCGTTTTCTTTCTTGTCTTTGGATTTTCTTTTCCCTCTCCTCTCTCTTCTTCCCAATCCCTGGCTCCTCTTTCCCCAATTCTCCCGTTAAAATCCTCTCCCAGAAGCAGACATTCTTCCCTGTTGTTTTTTGATGTTTCTTCTATCTTGCTTATCGTTTCTTTCTTCTCTTTGCTGTACACTGTCACTATTTTCCACCATTTACTGTCTATTTTAACGTTTCTCACCATGTGACCTTCCTCTTCTCCCTTCTTTTTAGTATTCTCTTTTATTCCTTTTTTTACCCCTGTTATTATTCCCCCTGCTGCTCTTCCTTTTTTCTTTCCCCTTCTCGCCCCTTGCCATTCCCACTTGAACTCCTTTGGTAACAGTTTTTCTATTTTTTCCTAGCTTTCTAACCATGTTTCTGTTAATCCAACAATATAGAACTCCTTCACATAGTCCCTAAAATCTTCTTCTTTTTTCCCTAGTCCCGTTACATTCCAAAATAGTGCCCTCACCCCTGTTCTTCTCGTTACCTTCTTTAATTTCCCCCTTCCTTCCTTAGTTTCCCTCCTACTTCTTTCTTTGTTTCTTTTTTCCCGTTTTATTGTCTTTTTTACTTTGCCGTTGTCCCCCTTTTTCCCTCCTCCCCTTCTTCTTCTTATTGGAAAACCTCTAGTTTCTCTCTCTCTTTTCTCACTCTTACTTCTTTCCCTTCTTCCCTTTTTTCCTTCGCCATACTTCTTAGTTTCTTCTGTAAATCTCTTTCTTTCTTTGTGAGGTCGTTGTCTATGTATATCCCCCTTGTTTCCCTCTTCTCCCTCAATTTTCACTTTTTGCTTCATTATTCTTTCCTTCTCACCCCATCCCTCCATCTCCACCAATACTTGATCCTTGTTAATCCTGTAACAATCTTTTACTTTACTATCCTCTACATTATCCTTCAAAAACCTCTCTAAATCCTCTTTTTTTACATGACTTTTTCTTTCCCCGTCCCATCCTGTTATCACGATGTTGTTCTTCCTCTTTCTTCTCTCTTCGATTTCCATTCTCTCTTCCAGCTTATCCACTCTCTCCTTCCACCAGACTCTCTCTCCTTCCCATCTCTTCTCCTTCTCTTTAAATTCTTCTCTCTGCCTCTCTATCTTACTCTTGAGTTCCTTGTTTTCTCGTCTTATTTCTTTCATCTCCTCCTTCAACTCTTGCAACAGCTGCAATATTTTTTTCTCCATCTCTGTGTCCGTTTCCTTCTCTTTCTCTGATGTCTTCTGTGTTTTCTTTACTCCAGGAGACCTCGCCGTCTTTTTACTTTTTTGAAAAAATTTCTCTTCCTCCTCTTCTTGTTTTTCTGTTCTACCCTCCCATTTTCTCTTTCTTTTCCTTTCCTCCAGGTAAGAGTCCAGGCTTCTCTGACTGAGCGAGCGGTTTCTATCGGCTTTGTTCATCCGCCTCCTGTGGCGCCTCCTAGATGTCGTTATCTTCCGGCTTCGCCGATTTAATAATTTTCCTGATTATATCTCCTCTTCCCTGCCCAATTCTTTCTTCCTACCTTTCTCTAATACCTCTTCTCGCTTTTCTCAATATCTTCTCTAATCTTTTTCTTTATATCACCTTCTATTTCTCTATTTTTCGCTACTTAACCTCTCTACCACATGTTTACCTTTAGCTCGGTATTATTTTTTGTCCTCCTGAATTGTAAAGTTAGCTTTGACATCATGTATACGTCATCCGAAACTATATTTTTACGTAAAAGTGCGGCTACTATGCAATAAAATAACCAGTGAATTTTTAGCTTTTCAGGAACGTTTAAAAAATAAATTAAGTGTAAGACAAAAAGTCTAATTTAGTACACGCTATTTTGCACCATAATTGACACAATAATGTAGAAAATAAAACGGTAACAATTTTTTTATTATTACATGTGGCGCCATCTATTAGAATTATCTCTAGAACCAAAAACATTAATATTATAAACAAGAAGAATGTTCTTAAATCCAAGTGGAGTAAATTTAAATTAAAATTTAAATATATCTATGTCGAACTCCACAAACTTTAATAACTGTAAGATTACTAATGGTACATGTTTCGGCAGAATACTTCTGCCATCATCAGCCCTTAAAGAATATAAAAAAAATTTTATATTCTTTAAGGGCTGATGATGGCAGAAGTATTCTGCCGAAACATGTACCATTAGTAATCTTACAGTTATTAAAGTTTGTGGAGTTCGACATAGATATTTTTAAATTTTAAATTAATATTATATTTTGTAGTTTTTACTAATTTATAATAGTATGGCTTTATTGCAGCCCTGGCCTTATTGTATGCACTTATTTAAACCTGTACCAGATCCACAAGTTCGGATTTTTCCAAAAAAATTTCATCTTCCTAAGTTGAACCGTGTACAAGAATATTTGCCAAAACTGTTTGAGAACCGTCAGCATCGTTCCTTTTTGCCCGGTTTTCATTCTTTTACTATCAATGTTATCAGTAGACGAATTCTATTTCAATGCAATTTCAGCTTTAGTTTAGTCAACAAGCCGATATGATTATGCTTTACGGAGAAGCTCGAGATAATGCTGCAACTGCAGAACGGTTCCATACTTAACCTCTCTACCACGTGTTTACCTTCAGCTCGGTAATACAGGAATCCTTACTTTTCAGTTCTACAGTTTTAACTTTAATCCAGTATTACATCCGGTCTTTAAATTCCTGATTCCTGATTAAAAGCATTTTTGTTCCGTTTTATTCATGTCGTTAACATTGCGTATTATTGAGGAAATATTAAGAAAGTTTAATATAAATTGCTATCAATTTTTTAGTCTAAGGTCATTTAATTTATTCGATTTTTTTTTCTAATTTATAATTATTGCAATGCAAGTTTTCCTTGTCCAAAATGGAGACGTATCTATACCTAATAATCCTAAACATCGTTTTTAGAATGTTTATCTGTTATCTGTTAAGTTCTCGAAAAGGGATTTTGACTTTAATTTTGGTGTATGTTTCATTTTGATATCTTGCAGGGTTCAGAAGATATGAAATGGGCATTTCTCCACTAATTGGGCAGCTCACTTAGTGTCTCGCACAATTTTTATTACGGAACTTCTTAATTTTTCTGTAATTAAAATTTACTATGAAAATTAATAATTTATTATATGTGTGCATGTAAGAAAAGTCAACAAAAGTCCTAGTAATAATTATTTATTTATGTTTTAAATATCAAAAACACAGTCCCCTGGTTAGTCACCAACTTAAAATACATTTCACAATGATTTGTTTTGGATACAAGGAATTGTAAATAATTTATTCATTATCGATTTTACATACAGAGTGAACATAAAGTTCCGCACAAAATTCATAATTTAGTTATGTAATGTTCTTGCGAAAAACGCTCGAACAGGTCGATTTTTGTTTTCAACTTGCCATTTTTTGACATAAATATTTTGATGATGACGTTATCTGTTTTTGAACTATGACACCGTCATCAAGTTTTTTAAATGGCAATCCACAACTTTTTTATGGGTTTTAGATGCCCTTTTCAATTCTCTTATTCATTTTCTGCATAAAGTCGATTTTTCGTAAAATGTGTTCTTTTTACAATAAACGCCTCAATTATAAAACGATACCACTGTGTTCTCTATGCCCCGATACACCATGATATGAGAAATGAAATAGAAAGTTGCCGGTCTGAAGTTGGTTCACGAGAAGTTAGCGGATGCTATCGCCATTTTGTTTATTGTGACGCGAACTCTTGTGGCGGGGGGAGCCCGAAATTTCGAACTTTTTTACTGAAGCTTTCATTAACATCAGTAACTTTGTAGCGACTGACGAATGGATCTACTAAAATACTTTTGATTTTTTTTTAACTGTGAAAAGGGTCTGCCGTGATGTTACAACCGCCGTAACCGTCTGCCATTGTAATTTTTCAATAACAATAATAATGTGATTTAAAAGTCGTCTGATTTTTGTACCTGTTACACCTGAGCGCCACTAAACCTACCTTGACCGGACTTAGTTAGTTCGCATTTCAAGGACAGTAAACATAAGAGAGTCTTCTGACAAAATTGAGGGTTTATTGAATTATGTCATGTTTGCTTTTCACTGGCTACTAGGAAAGGAACACAATTTCAGTGTATAATAGTTTACTTTACATGCTTCATAATAAGTGTGGATAAAACTTCAATTGTGGTGATTGTGGATAAATATAATATTTATATTTTAAAAAGATTTAATTACATATACTTATTATGAATTTTTCTGTGTATAAAATAAGAATGTGTTGATAAAAAATACCACCAAACTTTTGTGGTAAACCATATTTCAAAGTTTGTTTCCGAATAAATTGCTGTTAGAGATTGGTTTCGTCCGATTGGAATAATATTCCCTCCGACAATAACATTCTAGATAATGGCTTTATAACGGTTATAGTGACAATAACTTATTGTAACATGTGGAAACAATAAATTGTAGTTTATGTTCAAAAATATAATTTCTACTTCTCATGAGACTCATCGACTGTATTTGACACTCCTTTCTTTAACTATTCCTTCCATTATCATATGACTTTTTTTTTCACTACCAGTTGTAGTATATACGATTAGATACTTAGTTTGTAGAAGATGTGTGAAATTGTTTTTCTTTCCTGGTAGTTAGTAATCATTTCATTATTGACTAGCAGTTAATAATTCAGGAGACCGGATTTCATACAAAATGCATATCGTGTATTACTTTATCTACCAAATTTAACAACTTCCAACCCTTCGATTTTTACAAATTGCACCCGTTGTAAATATTTGGCATTAATTACTGCAATTCATGTAAAATAACAAAGAACGAAATGTGCATTGTGTAATTTTGTATGAAAATCCGGTCTCTGACAGAAATATCAGTCTCAAAAAATAGATAACCTCAAATTCGTTCCGAACTTTGGCATTATCATGATTATCATTTAAAAAAATGTTAAACAAATGTGCTAGTAGTGAATTTTTTTTTTATATAAACCACGGTTGAGAAGCCTTTTCTTAGCCTCGCACTTTTATTTCCCGCGACGCTTTGCATCTAGGGAAATAAAATAGCTCGGCTAAGAAGAACGGCTTCTCAAACCTCGGTGTATAATATTACTATTCTCTTATAGGTATTAATAATATTGATATTTATTGGTTAGATACGAGTAGAAATGTAGAAGTAGTACAACTTTATTCTAGAAATGGTTAGTATAGTCATTATTTGATATACTTTTTTTTGTTACTCAATATAATAATGGTCAGTTGGTGATTCCTTTCTGAAACTCGTTTCAGAAAAACATCACTCGCATATAATAAATACAATAAACTACTAATAATACGTTTCATTTTAATAATAGAGTAATAGCGCCGCGTCATTTTGGGTTCAGTGATTTTCGTTGTAAATGCTAAAATTTTTAAACGAATATTTGATTTCACTTTTCCTTTTATCCGCTCGCTTTTAATTACCACAAAGCCAATCCTTGAAACTGTGTTCAAATGCAGTTTTAACAAACTGAAACTTTTTGTTTCAGTAATGGTTTCATGCGTATCGTTTAACGGCAAACTTTAATTTGTTGTTTGAATTTTGGTTTTCACGGCTGAAGCTTTAAAGTCGGCGGGAATGGAAAACACTCGATTTTAATGTAAAAGTGGAGATATACCAAATAATTAATTCTCTCACGAGTTGTTGACCTATTAGTTTTATGATTATAAAATAACACAATATACAATAACTGAAATAAATACAATTTTATTTAATGATGATCTACTACAATGTGGAAAAACAATTTTCCTCTATTATTATGTTCGACAGTTATGACTTTTTGACATGCGATGCAGTTTGAAACAAATACTCCTATTAGTTGTATTTCTAATAGAAGTTCACGGTTTATTTACATTACAATTTATCTTTAAGATGGATAATGTGCATTGTTAGTTTTATCTATTTTAAGAATGTGCTTAGTACGATTTCACTTCCCTAACATTAATGGGGTTCTCTGGCAGTTTTACAAATTTATATGCACGACCTGAATTTATATACTTTATTCATATTCACAATTTGTCAAAATATAAAAAATAGTTCTACTTAACTCAGTGCCTTCAACATCTATTGTCCCTAAACATGCAATAAAAATTATTAATCTTGTTAAATTTCAAAAACCACAAAATAAACTACACTTTGTAACTTCCCGCGTCCTTATGTAATTCTTCAAATTACACCATACAAACATTAACGTTCGACGATTTCCATGACGATCATTTGACAGCTGAAGAGGTTGTACATATTTCTATTTTGTATTTCTTTTGGCGATTTAACGACAATGAGCTGCCGTCAAAAGAGGGTCTTTTTTTCAATGTAAGGAAATTCGACATTTTAGCGTCTTGACCACCCTGGAAGTAAAATGAAGAACAAATTTTCTTTCAGTTCAGTAAGTTGCACTTACCGCCTGCTTTTGGGCAGTGTGTAATTCTGTGTCAGAAAATTGAATATAAATAACTCCAAAATTAAACTAGAAGAATGTTCTTAAATCCAGGTGGAGTAAATTTAAATTAAAAAATTTAAATATATCTAAGTCGAACTCCACAAACTTTAATTTTTTTATATTTTTTAAGGGCTGATGATGGCAGAAGTGTTCTGCCGAAACATGTTCCATTTGTAATTTTACGCTCATTAAAGTTTGTGGAGTTCGACTTAGATATATTTAATTTTTTTAAGTTTTAACTCCAAAATTGTTGCAGGCCTTTTCCATATACCTGTTTTTCAGAACTTTCTATTATATGCTTACATGTCCACTGTAAAAGTGCTTTTCAATTCAATATCATAACCATGTTTACTATTATGAACTATTTAGTATTAACTCTAAAAATTGATACACAAAAAATTTTACAACACACGAAATTCTGGCAGTCCCATCGGTTGCAATAAAAGCATCGCTCATTTTTCGGAAATACAGATGTTGTTCTTCTGAGTCAGTGGCTTAATCAAAATTTAAAAAACAATCAGTTGGATAGGTCGGAATGGTGCAATTTCAGGCATGTACGTTCATGAACATTTTTAAGCGTCTTCAAGACAGCATGTTGTGATGCCTGAATTGTCAATTAATTGTAATTTGTAGTGGGTAATACCTTGTCAAAATTTTTGAAGGATTTTGTCCCACGAATATTGAAAAAAACATTCACTTTTGTAATTTGGTCCCTGTGCCGATGTTATGGTTTGAATTATTGTAGATATTTCCATCACACCCTACTTGATGGAATCTTGTATGTTAAGCTCACTATGTCTGATTATTCTTTTATATTATTATACAACAGATCAGAACAATAAAATTTAAGCTAACATATATTTTTTTTGTTTCAGGTAAGTCGTCTCTCTTGATTCCCAAAAAGGTAAAAATCTGTATTCTACTTACTAGTACCAGTGCTTAAGACACTTCCAAAAAGGTAAAAATAAGTAATCTAATGTAAAATATCAGATATCTATGGTATACCAGTAAATAGTCAACCAACTTTACTATTGAGTTATAAAGGTCGCTAAAATACTCACATTACTCAAAATTGTCTCAATTATCTACACAATTGCTATTCAATCCTTGGTATTTTCTTAATATAGCCTTGCAAGTAGGTAAATAAAAATAAATTGTGTGTGGCCGTCACGCCCCTTACAAGTACAAATTCACAAATTTAGTTACAGAAAATACAACGTTTACACATATCGTTAGACTATCACCAGGACTTTGAAACTCCTGTAAGCAACAGCATATTAAACGATGGACAATGGATTATTAATTTTTTATGTGTGCTTTAATTTGCTCTAAAATGTGTTCTCTGTGTGAATTCTGTTGGGCGAACGATGTATGACTACCTTTAGTGCATCGTTCCTTATAGATAGTTTCTTTAACGCCACTTCAGTTGAAGTTTGCGGCCTTTAATTCCAAAGTGACGAAAATGATTGTGGCACTCTCCCACTCCAGAGCGTCTTCAGTTTCGTTACGCTGACATTCTAAAGTTAGACTATCGAGTATAAAGAAGTTCCACATAAATAATGGAATTTACAGAAATTCAGTTTTACAAAAAAAACACATTTTTGGTCCTCATATTTCCCCCAGAAAAAGCCACATAGCCTTCAAAGACTTTTTTCTGGCCATTGCGACAAAAAAATATGAAATACATACTGTCTACATTTTGATTTTCACGTACAGGGAAATATGACCTTTTTGAAGTATGTTTCTTTAAGTGGTCGAGCGCGTAGTACGAGGCACCAATTTCAGTGATTCACGGAAGTTACCGTCTGTGAAAATTTGTTTTTCCGTGGATCATTGAAATTGGTGCCTCGCGCTAGACTCTTAACCACTTAAAGAAACATACTCCAAGAAGATCATATTTCCCTGTAAGTGAAACTCGAGGCACCAATTTCAGTGATCCACGGAAGTTGCCTTCTGTGAAAATTTGTTTTTCCGTTCTTCATTCAAAAAATCATAAAATATGAGATACTCTTCACATTTCTAGTTTCACGTAAATGAAATATGACCTTATTGGAGAATGTTTCTTCAAGTGATCAATCGCGTAGCACGAGGCACCAATTTCAGTGATCCACGGAAGTTGCCGTCTGTAAAAATTTGTTTTTCTGTGGATCATTGAAATTGGTGCCTCGCGCATATTCCAAAAAGGTCATAATTCCCTGTAGGTGAAACTCGAAATGTGGACAGTAGTTCATATTTTATAGTTTGGGCAACAAAACAGCGCCATCGTCCTACCACTGTTACAATTGCCAAAAAAAAAAGTCAGAATTGCCAGAAAAAGTCAGAATGCCAGAAAAAGTAGGAAATGCCAGAAAAAAAACGAGATTGCTAGAAAAAAATATCGTTGTCAGTTATTTTTCCATTCATGTCCGTTCAGCGCCTTCGTAGAATTACGTTTCGATTACACCCCTTACTGTTTTGTTTCTTCTGACTTCACCAAGAGCAAACTCGAAGAGAAAATGTTTTCCAAAAGAGAAAAAAATCGTTATGGATGAATTACTACGGGTTTCTTTCAAAATTATCTTTATTTTTAACCAACTTCAAAAAAAAAGGTTCTCTACTCGATTTTATGTACATATTTTTTTATGAATGTTCGGGCATAACTTCTTTGCTTATGAACCGATTTCAATTATTCTTTTTGCGTTGTGTTCAGTATATCTTCAAGGTGGTTCCGTTTTAATTTCATTCATATTGGAAGTAAGATTTCGAAGTTATAGAAGGAAATTCCTCAAAGTCAAATGGAAATGTGGTAATTGGATATTTTTGTTCGGGCATAACTTCTTTGTTTATGAACCGATTTCAATTATTCTTTTTGCGTTGTGTTCAGTATATCTTCAAGGTGGTCCAACTATAATTTCATTCATATTGGAGGTAAGTTTTCGAAGTTATAGAAGGAAATTCTTAAAATCAAATGGAAATGTAATCGACTCAGGGTACACCAAACGGATAATTTATGACAACCCGAGAATAAATTCAGAGAGTAGGTATCAAACTGTGGTCAAGGACGTGATTTATTGTGTGTTAACTGAAACCGACTTCAAACATAATTTCTTTGTTTATGAACCGATTTCAATTATTCTTTTTGCGTTGTGTTTAGTATATCTTCAAGGTGGTCCCATTATAATTTCATTCATATTGGAAGTAATATTTCGAACTTATAAAAGGAAATTCCTCAAAGTCAAATGGAAATGTGGTGATTGGATATGTTAGTTCGGGCATAACTTGTTTGTTTATGAACCTATTTCAATTGTTCTTTTTGCGTTTTGTTCAGAATAGCTCCAAGATGGTGTAAGGATGTTTTAGTTGAGACCGACTTCGAAATTATAAAACAATTAATAATAATTAGATAATAAACAATAATTTCTTAATTTCATTAAACGGAACAATAAATAATTACATTAAGCGGAACAACAAATAACTCTGAAATTGTTTTTTTTTTTTATTTTTTACGTTTTAGTTAACTTATGTAACTTTGGGTTTTTTGAAGTCGGTTTCTTTTTTTTAAAGTTAATTATTACATACTTTTAAACAAATATTTTATTTTACAAGAGAACAGAATGGACAGTCGGGAGCTGGTCTTACCCCAAATGTGAATTTCAGAAAAGCATAAACGTACTGATTGTGTAATATTCTATAATTGCACTAGTGTAATAGTAACTTCTCTTTGTCAGTAACTCAGTACTGTACTGAATTTGGTTTGTAAAGGCCGAATGCAGCTTGGGTGACAATAATAAAAGTATATTCCCCAAAATAGGTAGTTCTAAGACAGTCATTGGACAACTCTTTCTTTGCACTTTTTGCTCAGGGTGATTATAAATCATTTTCCATCAAGATTTTAGTATTTTTTGGTATTTTTAATGACCACTTTCAGCTTAATTTAATTAATTTCAATTAATTAGTAATTTAATTAATTTTAATTAATCAGTAATTTAATTAATTTTCATTAATCAGTAATTTAATTAATTTTTAAATTTAATTAATTAGTAGGCAACCAACAATTTACTTCTTGATCATTGTGCACAGTGAATATTGTGCATTTCAATGAAGCGGCAAATGGTTAAAAATACGTTGACATATTTTCCAAAGCAAACTTGACGGAACATCATTTATAATCACGATGAAGTAAGCTAGAAGCGGATTTCTTCGTTCAAATAAAACTCGACGCAGGCGTTGCTTTCGATTCCCTAAAAGCGATAGCTATTCTGAAAATAAACCATTTATTTGCAAAACGGGATTAGCCAATATTTAAAGTACAAAACAAAAAATGCAAATGAATGCTTCATTCTCTGTTCGTTCAGTGTCGACTCATTGATTGGAGATTTGAGAGTTTCAAAATTATTCCAAGCGGAGAATTTTTAACAACGCATTATAGAATTACTGCAGTTTGTATCTATTCGTAATTTTGGGCTATTTTACGTATTGTGATATTATAGTTAGATATATAGGTTATGTATATGAAAGCTAATAATTATATGCTTGTTCAAGAGCAAGATCCGTCAATTTTCTTTTTCAGCTCTCCTTCTTAGCAAAAGGCGGATGATTTTAGAAAAGTTAAATCGAAAAATTTAATTGCTAATAATAATAATAACTAACACAATAAATTATGGATAGCTACGAATGTGTAAAAACCAAAACCTAAAATAGGTTACATGAAAGCGCAAAGCGAATCATCGAAAATTTAAAGTTTGAGGTAATTGATAATTCTAAAACCAACAATGGCACGTACAACACTGTTGACAAAAAGCCTTAAATACTTTATGAGACTGTTACCGACACTGCAGAAATGTCCACATCTCACGTTTATTGCAGGAATAATGTTATCGTTAACACAACAGTAAAGGAAAGAAATATTGCTACTTTTATTAGGTAGATATTCTTCGCAGATAAACCAGCTTTAATGGTGTCAAAAATTACTTTATCACACAGATTCCTAAAGTAATACAAATGAACATAATATCTGACTTGGTTGACGTTCACAAATATGTTAACAAAATACATTTTACATAGTCCAAAAAAGTTATTTTTGTACTTGTTTTTGTGAAATACATAATTGTGAAAGTGATATTATTATTATTATTATTCTTAAGGGGCGCGGTTCAGACCCCGCTGCACTGAAGCTTCAGCTTATTGTGCCCCACTTAGCAAGCTTACTCCATAAGGCCTGTGCTGTTGATGAACTTCAGCACAGAATCTATGGGCATATGTTTTATGTCATTCGGTTGAACATACGTCAACCCGAAGTGTCGAAGCCTCCCCGCCTCAAGCGCTGGACACTCGCATAGTATGTGTAGTGGAGTTTCTTCCTCCTCCCTGCACATCCTACAATCAGGATCTTGCTTCACCCCGATTGTGGTGAGGTGTTTCATGAGACAGCAGTGTCCCGTGAAGAGTCCAACTACCTTTCTCAGTTGTCTCCTGCTCAATCTCAGGATTTCTTCTGACCGCTTTTTCGACGGGCCTTCCATGAACATCCGCGATTGCCTCTGTCCAGGAATGTTATTCCAATGGATGTGGTGTTCTCTGTTGATATAGCCCTGAATCATCCTTTTTGCAGTCTCATGTGCGATCCCACAAGTGGGCTCTGGGCCTATCAAAGGTGTTTTCGCTCCCTCTTTGGCTAGGAGGTCAGCTTTTTCATTTCCTTCAAATCCCTTGTGTCCCGGCACCCACCACAGAGTCACTCTGTTGTGTTTTGCCAGTTCCACAAGCGATTCGAGACATTCTTTCACAACTCTGGAGCGTACTTCGACACTCTCCAGAGCTTTAAGCGCTGCCTGACTGTCAGTCATAATGTGGATCCGCCTGTTTGCACAGCCCCTCCTCATTATTTCCCCGGCACAGATGTCAATCGCAGTGATTTCTGCTTGGAACACGGTTGCCAAAAAGCCCAGGTTGATGCTCATGTCATCCCCCGGTGCTTCTCCGGCTACCCCTGCCCCAGTGCTCTTTGTTGTTTTGGACCCATCCGTGTACCAGATGGTTCCGTTGTTATTCCTCAGTTTCCGGGTATCAACCCTCTCCTCCCTTCTCGGTATGACTACCTCGAAGGGTTTACAAAAGTCATACTCTGTCCTGAGTCGGTCCGATTGCATGCTCAGCACGCAATCGTTCCGTATTTTCCCAAATATCTCGGTGTGGTATCCCCTTCTAACGTGGGTCTTGCCATATCCGGCACTTACAAGCCTGTATGCTGCCTTCGTTGCCTCCGATTTCACCAAAAGGTGTAGCGGAGGGAGGTTCAGGAGCACTTCCATGGCTGCGGTAGGCGTTGTATTCATTGCTCCCGTTATTCCAAGGCAGGCAAGTCTTTGCAGCTTCCCTAAAAGCCATGTAGCGTGCTTTCCAGACGCCTTATGCCACCAAATTATCGAAGAGTATGTTACCGTGGGAATTATGACCTTGGTGTAGAGCCAGTGAACCATTTCTGGTTTTAATCCCCACGTCTTTCCCACCATGCCTCTACAGGTCCATAGGGCCCGAGTAGCCTTAGTGGTATTCTAGATGGGGTTTGAAACTATGTTTGGTATCTAGCATTAGTCCCAAGTACTTGACTTCTTTCCCTATCCGCAATTCTTTTCCCCACAGTCGGAGCCTCTTCAAATCGATGAGATTCCTCCTTCTTGTGAAGACCATGACTTCAGTCTTATCGGAGTTATCTCTCGACGACTGTCAGAGCCCGCTGCATCATTTCTGATACAGCCCCTCCGAACTTGCCGCTTACGAGTATGGTGATATCGTCCGCATAACCTTGTGCGTGAACTCCTGTCTGCTCCAGGTTCCCCAGGAGGTCGTCGACCACGAGTGACCACAATAAAGGCGATAAAACGCCTCCCTGTGGGCATCCTCTGGCTGCCACCACCCCCCTAGTTACCGGGCCGATGATGCATGAAATCTCTCTGCCCTTTAAGGCCGAGTCGATCCATTCCACTACCACAGGGGCTATACCCCGCCTCTTAGTTGCTTTCGCAATAGAGTTGAATGAGGTGTTATCGAAAGCACCCTCTATGTCCAGAAAGGCCCCCAACGCAATCTCTCGATTTTCCAGGGTTCCTTCTATCCTACGAGTAAGCTCGTGGATGCTCATCTCGCATGATTTTCCAGATTGATAGGCAAACTGGTACCGATGTAAAGGGGCGTTTACCAGAACATCGTCTCTGATATACCTGTCAATCAGTTTCTCCAAGGTCTTAAGGAGAAATGATGTTAGGCTTATTGGTCGAAAGGATTTCGCCCGGGCGTATGATTCTCGCCCTGGTTTTGGTATAAATACCACTTTCACTTTCTTCCAGCCCATTGGCACGTACTTCAAGGCCAGGCTGGCCCTGAGTAATGCGCACAGGGGGGAGGCTAATTCCTCGAATCCCTGTTGAAGCATCAGCGGAAGAATTCCGTCGATTCCTGGAGATTTGAATGGTTTGAAAGATTTCACTGCCCATCCAAGTCTTGTTTTGTTAACCAGCCTATCGGCAAGTTTCCACTCCTCCCTGGACGCCCGATGACTCGGTATGTCTAGGTTTGGAGTGTTTGTTGCATTTGCCGAGGATACACTCCCCGGAAAGTGTGTCTCTAGAAGGAGTTCCAGAGACTCCTCACTCGATTCAGTGTATCCCCCATGAGGTCTTTGCAGAGTTCCAATCTTACCCCGATTGTCCCTCAGCAAGGCTTTCTGAAGTCTGGCACATTCCGGAGTTCTTTCGATCTCCTCACAGTGCCTCCTCCATGAGGTGTTTTTCGCCTCCCTCACTGCGTAACCATATTCTAGACGGGAAGTCTTGTATTCTTCCCATCTCCTAGTCCTTTTGGCCCTGTTAAACAATCTCCGTACCTCCCTTCTCATCTCGGAAAGTTCACGGTTCCACCACTTGGTCTCCCGTTTGACCTTTCTCTCTCTGAGTGGGCAGTTGTTCTCATAAGCTCTCCTTATGGCTGCTGTAATGCATTCGTTCATTATTTCAACTCCCGCCGGAGTTTGAGGTCTCGAGGGACATTCTTCTAACCCCTGGACTAGTTCCTCTCTGTAGAGTTGCCAGTCACAGTTTCTTGGATTTCTGTACCTTTCGACCGTCTCCGGCGGGGATTCAATATCGAATCTTACGTACCTGTGATCCGAGAGCGTAGGTTCAGATGAAACATGCCACTCACGAATAACTCGGCACACGAACGGCGTACCTAACGTTATATCGATAACCTCCTGCCTTGTCGCGGTGATAAAGGTAGGTTCGTTACCGCGGTTTACTACTTCTAGCTTATTACTAATAATAAATTCTAAAAGTGACTCACCTCTTCTGTTGGTCCCTGAACTTCCCCACACTATATGATGGGCGTTGGAATCACAGCAGAGCACTAGCTGCGTGTTGGTTTCTTCGCAGTATTCTACCAGTCGTCTAACCTCTGGTGTTGGGGGTTGTCCCGCTTGATCGTATGGTAGGTATGCGGATCCGATTATTATTTCTCTCTCGCTTCCTGCCATAGTGATTTTTATCTTGCCTGCCATGAGGTCCTGACCACTAAGCCCCCACATTGGCAGTGTATTCGTTTTTGTCTTTGCAAGTATGCAAGCTCTTGGATGACTTCCTCCTGGTGCTAAGAGCTCCCATTCGTTCCCCATCCTGAGTCCTCTGATCTGGTCCCTATATACCCATGGTTCCTGAATCAGCACGATATCAATATCGCTATTAGTTATGTATCTTTGCAGAGCAGCTGACGCCGCCTTGCAGTGATGCATGTTTATCTGTAAGGCCTTGAAGATGCCCACGTTTTTCTTTATCCCCTTGGATGACACAAGGGTCCTATTCGGCCCCTTGTTCGTCTCCTTGGGATTCGGGTGTCGGATCGGGAGTATTCCTTGCGGTCCCCCCCTCCTCAACCTCCATCCCTTCGGATTCTTGCCTGCCTCTCCCCAGGGCTTTAAACACCACCCTGGAGAGATTCAGGTATGGCCTGCATTGCAGCTCCTCCCGGATTTTAGTCCAGGAGTGCTCATCCAGTAGGATGATAAGTTGCTGTCCCCTGGGGTCCAGCCTCCTATTCACTACTGACCAGCTTTCTGCCTTAAGACCTGGATTTTGTGTCTTAAGACGCCGCAACACGACTTCCGGTTCCTGTTCAGGCCCCGGAATCCATGTCATCACCCTCACGGGTTTCGGGACGTCCTTAGCGTCGACACCACTAAGTTCCGCCCCTTCCCAGGGTACGCTACCTGTGACCACCCGCACCAGCCATTCCCTGGTGGGCTGGTCGGCGCAGGAGGCGAGCAGGTAGCCCCCCCGGAAATTTACGGCGGAGAACCTGGGTGCAGGCTCCCCTTCTTGTATTTCGTCCAGAGCCTGAATCAGTGCGGTCTTGATCAGATCCGCCTGATCCTCGCTGAGGACGTTTGCTGGATATCTATGCGGCAAAATTGCCATCTGGATATCCGACACGGCCGCCGCAAATGATACAGTGGGCCTGGTAGGCCCACCCCTCCTTTTTGGCGGACGTGTTTTGTCGCTGGGAGTGCCCTCTGGCAGTCGTCGGCGTTTTTTGCCCCCGACTGCCAGAGAATTCCCCCTGCTTCCGGTACTGGTTCCCGGTTCCGCAGTCGAGCTTGTGCCCGCTGTAGAGCCTGGGGTCCTTGCGGCCCCCTGTCCACCAGCAGGTTGCAAACCCTTCTGTTTTTGTTTCTGGAGCCGTCTTTTGGCAGCTCCGGACAATCTCCTGGGTGGATCCGTCCTTTCGGATTTTGGTTTTAGACCTTGGTCCTCCCTACTAACCCCCCACTAACTAAAGTCGGTGAAGACTCTAGCCATTCTCCTATCCGCCACCTGGAGACGCGCCTGGTAGGTAGCTCAACCCCCAGGGTGAAAGTGGTAACTGAATACATAAACTTTTCCGCTTATATTTTTAATTTGACAGCTGTCAACCCTAACCTCAAAATTCGTTGTTGTGCGCTGTCACTTTCGGACTCATTTGCAACACTTGGCTCTATCTCGTGCTTCAAAAATTCGCCCTCGCCCCTGAAAAGTGTCTTGACAGCGCACTGGTATCGAAAATAACTATTATAATTTGATGCTGCAAGTCGTTAAAATGTTACTGATTTCATATCTGTCAAAATATTCCGTTTGAGAAAATTTTCGAAAATAATTTCAACGAAATGGACAATGTGTCACTGTTTAATGCAGAAAACTAACCATTTTTCCAGTTTCTCACTTTTACTAGAATAGAAGTTCTTGATCAATACCACCAAATGTTTTACTAAAATGGGTGTAATTTGTATCAGACCGGTGTTGTTTCTCAAGCACATTAAGAATGTAACTCTTATGTAGCTGCACTTTGGCCGGCAGAGGAATCATTGATGAGAAACCGGTGAAAACATTGAATGTAAGTAGGGTGAAGCTCTTCTTTCTGGCATGAATAAAATATGTAACTTAATCTCAATTTCCCCCAGTTAGCCGTCGTATAAATTCAGAAGTGGGGTAGTGCAATAAATTATGACCACCTTATTGTTTTTGCTAAAATTAATACAAAATACGACTATTCTATTCTTTACATCCACGTGCGTCACCGTCACTTCATTCTAGAAAATTTACATTTTCCTCCATCCAGTTCCCTCTCGCAATTCGCTTGATTCCAATTCATTCTTTCGCATCTTCGGACGGAATAATGTTGCATTTCCTCTCCAATAATTTCCGTCATGTATCCAGAAAGAATTTTGCAATTCGAATGCATCCGATAAATCAAAGACGCCGAACACAGAAATACATACGAAAATCGTCTATCTTTGAACTATGTCTGCAATCTTGAGCTATTGGCATGCTGACCCCAGATCGCGTCATTCAATATTGACAAAATGGTAGCGGCTCGTCTGCTCAGGTCGTTCTTTTGACTGAAAAAAGCATTCAAGGGCGGGGAACAAAGTCACGTTAAAGGTACCAGTTAGAAGGACTCGAGATGCGGGAAGTTGGCGGAAGGACTTGCATGATAAACAAGTGATGGAAATTTTAGACCGACGTTGCAACATATCTTTGTACAAGGTTGTATGTAATTATTATTACTGGATAACAATATTGCAATACCGTTCAGTTTGATATTTAAAAAAAGAGTGGTTCATTTTATGTAAATATTGAAGCTACTTAATTAGAAGTTCATTTTTGATAATATTGGGGGAGATAGCGATGTTCCATTTTAATTCCCGGGATAATTGGGTTAGATTTTTAATTATCCTGAAGTTTTCATTGTTCACCCTTAAGTGGCAGAAATCAATAAGTCTCCAACCAACCGAAATATGCAGTCAGATTAACTTTTCATTGCTTACACAATCGAATATATCAAGTTCCTAGTTTAACGATCAGAAGGTTAAACCAAATTAGAATTTCATTTGATCCTTTAGAGCCCCTAAAATAGACCGCTATTTCCTTCAGTTTTATTTGTTAATTCTCATAGAAGTAATTAAGTAGTTTACCGATAATTATTGTGGTGTAATTGGGAGCATTTCGTGTTAATTCCCGCTATAAGGGATAATTGGGTTCAATTTCTGAATAATTGATGTTTTCATTGTTCACCGTTAAGTCGCCTGGAAGCAATAAGAATTCATCAGAAATACATCTGATAATGATTATCCCATTGTTAAAATATCATAGTTTACGCGAAGCCGAATATGTTCGTGTTTCGAAGAGCGTGACAATTAGCCCAATCTCGAGCAGAAATCTTCCCTTTCGTGCCGGCAAACTCCCTAATAAATCATATCTACACTCTAATCAATGTCAGGGCAATTTCAAGCGATCTAGTAAAAAAATTGAAATTGTAACCTATGATTATACTATCATTCGGACAGTGAAAGGATTAAAGGAAATTATTAAAGGGGGGATGTTATCTTTATTTATGACCGGAGAGTTTTCGGAAATAAAAATTGTTGGGCCTCTTTTGGTACTTTAGGACGCCTACAATTCTCACCGAGTCCACAATACAAAAGAAAGAGTAAATGATATATTATGTAAGGCTATGAAATGCGAACCATTAAGCGAGTGTATGTAAATGCCATACAACTAAAATTATGCACTGCTACATTGCCACAAAATAGTTATTGTTATTATTTATTAACGCTAGCATTTATTACCAAACTGTCTTCAGACCGTGAATGGAATGTAGTCTGTAATACATCTTTGTAATGTTATGTATTAATAAAAACAGTAAAGCAAAGATGTTGTCCAATACAGTTACATACAAATACAGTAAGTTTACAACCAGTTTAAAAATACAATATTAAAGAACTAACTAGTTTCTCACACGAGATCCATTTGCACGTATTCACGAGCGTCACAAAACAAATCGAGACAAATTTTGTAGAACACAAATACCAATCGAGCTAGTGATACTAGTTTTTCTACTTTGGTTTGTTTTAACATTCTTATAGTGAATTTAACATTCCAATCATTCATTTTTTTTAAGAACAACATCATAATTTTTGTTGTGTGAAAGATATAGTATTAACGTTACATTTCAGGCTGTTTCTTCCCTATGTTGTTGGATGTTATGATTGAAAAGCTCGTCACTCGAGATTCGAGTGGTATGTATGATGCAAATTCAGCGTTCTAATCGGAACAGATTTGCTTTTTGCCCTCGGTTCGCCAGTTGCTTACACAGACGACGCACGCTGGTTCAAGTCGGTGACTGTAATGTACTGGTGTGCGCCGAAAGGGAAATCCAAATATTTAATGAATCTGTGAAATTTTTGAAAATAAAAAGTAATCTACCGGCGTAAGGAGAAAAAAGTGATTAATTTGCACGAAAATGATTTATTGAAATAAAATAACAATGTCCAACAACGATGAAATAATGAAACAATACTCACCAAATCTTTGCGTATTTGGAGGAACTTGCTCGTTGATTTGACAGACGACCGGAGAATTGGCGGCTAAATTTGAGTGTGTTGAGATGACCTTGCCCTCACCTGTACTCATCGTGAAATTCACTCTAATCAATTTTTTATAACTCGCCTGAAGAAGTATGACTTTTGCTCGGGCAGCTTAGGTGAGAGGAACGTGGGTCAACCCTTTTTTTTTACTTGGAGGACCATGGAAAGAACCGCTAACTTCACAATTGTTTATATCATAACGCGACTAATGAGGTATAACTTCATGCTGTAGACTTCTGTTACACCGTGGGCGCGCATCCTAAAAATTCACTCTCATTATTTTTTCATAACGCGCCAAAGGAAGTATAACTTCAAAAACAAAAAAGTTTTTCGGCTGGGTCCAACAATGTGAACTTGTCATAGTTAAACATTTTTGATGTTTATTAATAAACGTCAGCAAAAAAGTTCCGTCAAAATCTCACATTTCTTAGATCGCTTTGGTTATAATATAATCGTAACGAATACCACTGGATCAAACGAAAATAATTAAATTATAGTAACTTCCTCATTCGACATATACCGCGAAACACCACTCCAGGTGCGCTGTCGTGGTGTTTCGCGGAATACGTCTCATGACTCGGAAGTATAATCGTATAGTATAAGTAGACATACGTGAAATTTTTGTGAAAGACACACAGAAGATAATGGATGGTCTAGTACACGTCATTGTATTTTTAGGGATGCATGTGCAAACGGGTTTTCAGAATCCTTCCTAGAACAGTGCCAAAGGACACATCAGTTCTAGCTGATAAAAAAACGTGTGACGACGTAACGATGTGGATTCTCTTCAACAAGTGCTTCCACTTGTTCAACGACATTTTCGTTTTTTTGCGGCCTTGTATAATATTCCTCTAATGCAAATTCCAGCGGAAATCTGCTGGATTGGAACGGAATTCAACGAAAAATGGAAGAATTGCAGAAAACAGTTGAGACTATGCATTTCGAAACAGCGGAATTAAAAAAAATAAATAAGGAATTAAAAGTAAATCTCCATCCATCTAAAACTGTAAGAATAGATTACATGCCAAATTGGAAAGAAGAAGAAAAAAATGAATGAAGAAACGGCATAAATTCCAATGAAAAAAAAAGGTGTCACCCCTAATAGTAGAGTGCCAGTCTCGCTTAAATGTGCCACCCTCTGGGCAATTCAAATTCACAAAGCTAGAATTTTCAGAAATGAAAGCTAATGCCATAAATAAATACATTAAATCCGAATTCGTTAAAAAATCGTCCTGTGCAAAAAAAAAGTTATTAACAATTTTTCATTTTTCTATACAGGATGTCCCAGAATATCGGTCCCATAGAACAATCTTCTATTTATGGAGTTGAAATAAGTTGATTTAACACAACGTATCTATATACTAAGTTGCACCGTTTAGCCGTTAGAGGGCCTCAAAGTTCGAAAATAAATTTAAATTTTTTAAAATATTCTTGTAACCACTGCAACAATCAGATTGAAACTTGATGAAAGTGTATCTTTATTAAAGCGTCATTTGTACCTGTGTTTCTTACTTTTGCATTAATATCTTAAGGCTTCAGAATAAACCCTTTGCATACAATTTTACCCCCAACTTTTTGGGATGTCAAACACTGATATCATGTTTTTTTTTATTAGAAAAGTAGTTTTATTTCTAACATTTTTTCTCTCGATACTTGCATTCATTTTAGCAGAAAAAAATAATCATTTATTTTCGAATTTCGAAGCCCTCTGATGGCTAAACGGTGCAACTTAGTATATAAGTAAGTTGGGTTAAATCAAATTATTTTAACCCCACAAATATGAGATTGTTCTATGGGACCGATATTTTGGGACACTCTGTATAGTGAATTACTTGATACATGGTTTGATTTTTCTGATATTTTCTCAAAACATTCTCCAAACTTCAAATCTAAGCCCTAAATAAAAAAATTAAAAAAGTGTTCTGTTGTAAATTTATTGCCCCATTTATTGTGCCACTTATTTACAGTACCACTTCCATATATTTGTCGTGGATAATAAACCAGTAACAATTATAAATGTAGAATGATGTAAAATTTCAAAATCTCGGGACCGCCGGGCTACTGACCGATTCTCGATCACCCTCTTATGTCTTCTCTGCGTCCCTCGCCCATCGTAATTACATCTCAGGCACGTTTTTAAAAATGTTCGAAATTATTATGTGTATATTCTAATCAATATTTTTGATAATAATTTTATGAATGACAATATTCAGACGGGAATTTAAATATTGGCAAAGAATCATGCTTAGATGGGTTTCTCTGGTGCACATAGTCTTTGGAAACTTTAGAAGGCATGAATATATCAAAGTTATTGGCCTTTTTTGGGTGGATAATTTCGATACAGCTCTCAAAATAACAGTTCGTATTAAAAAAAAAAAACAATAGTAATAAATAATAACAATAAGTACGACTTATTAATTTGATGTACAAAAATACACCGCGATGCTTTTAGGCGCGTGTAGTTAAAGGTTAAAGGTTTTTCCCAAAAACATTCACTGTTTTGTATTTTATTTTTAACTAGCTGACCCGGCTAACTTCGTACCGCCTCAGACTCAATAAAAGTTTTTTATTAAAGGATAATGCACACACCGCCATCTACTGGCATTACCGGAACGAGCATACAACGCCATGTTCATTTTTGTTTCAGTCATGTATTAGAGATAGCGTTGTATACGGATTCCATACAAAATGTTATGTTTTAATACTTATTCGCCCCCGAAAAAAAAAACATCGAAATTAGTTATTTTTAATTAATAGTTATTCTGCTATTCGAGGCGGAGACAGATGCAACAAATAAAAGATCGTAAAAATCAGTCCAGCCGTTCTTGAGTTATAAATGGTGGTTATAAAACTAACCCCACTTTGTTTTATATAGATATATTCATTCCAAGCCTCTAAACATCGTCCAGTTTTGAAAACAATATGAATGAATAAAAATCCGTTCGCTCAAAATGGTTCTATTGGTCTATTGCATTAAGTTATATTTAGGTGTTTAATCGGTTTTCTGTGTTGCAAAAATATTACAGAAACGATTTAAACTGAGTGCAAGGAATAAAATTGGCGGGATTAAAATATATGTAGTTTTTATTATGTTGGTCAAATTGTGGTTTTTCGTGTCCAGCATTTCCCGCTAATATAAAAATTTTAAAATCCCTAAACCCCTCGAATGGAGTGGTGAATTGATAACTAAACAATATAATGTAGATAAATCCAAGTGGAGTAAATTTAAATTAAAATTTAAATATATCTATGTCGAACTCCACAAACTATAATAAGTGTAAAATTGCAAATGGAACATGTTTCTGCAGAACACTACTGCCATCATCAGCCCTAATTTAACAAGAGATTAATGATACAATTGATGAATTACAGAGGGATTCTTACCTTAAAGAATATTAAAAAATATTACGTTGACGTAATTTTGAATTAAATTTGACGTTTTGAAAGGGTTACATGATTTTTAAAAGATTTCGTAAAAACAACGTTTTATAAAATGTAAAAATTAAAAATTGATCAAAGAGAATCTGGTAAGTTTGTTTGAGTGGTAAAAAATTAAACTAGATCTGTTTTCCAGTTTCAAGGCTTTCCTTATTTCCAAAGTCTCAACAAAATCTAATTTCCGGCCTGTATTGCATTTATGAATCAATTTGGAATTTGATGGTGAAAAACTATGTTTCGTTATTAATATATGATTGGCGAAAGAAGAAGGTGTTGATGGAGGAGGATCAAGATCTGTGTTGTTATAGATGTGCCTGAAATGTTCTTTAATACAGTCTGATATTTTGCGACCTGTCTGACCTATGTAGAATGACTCACAAGAAGAGCAGTTCAGTTTGTATACACCTGATGACGATTTGTAATATAAGATAGTAGAGAATTTCTTAAAATCTGGTGACTTTACAAAACTCAAAAATAAACAGATCTTGTTTAAATGAACAGAATAACTTCAATAATCCCATTATTAATTCACTAAAATGTTGTTTTTACGAAATCTTTTAAAAATCATGTAAAACGTCAAATTTAATTCAAAATTACGTCAACGTCATAATTTTTCATATTCTTTAAGGTAAGAACGACCTCTCTGTAATTCATCAATTATATCATTAATCTCTTGTTAAATTAGGGCTGATGATGGCAGTAGTGTTCTGCCGAAGCATGTTCCATTTGTAATTTTACACTTATTAAAGTTTGTGGAGTTCGACTTACATAATATATTTAAATTTTAATATAATGATTGTTTTCTACACAAAGAAAAATATATTGCAATGGAGCAATCCACGAAAATAAAGCTTTCTTTATACAGGTGTTTCTTTCGCAAACGTGTTCTGCTTCAAGAATTCGTACTTTATAAGAAGTTTCTTTTATTAATAGAACCAGAGCTTTATAAAATTCCTAATATCCGTAAACTTTGTTCCATATGTGTTTATTTCAAGGAATTTGCTGACTTAGAGTTGCGGCGTGCTCCACATATTCATTGCAAACCAATATGCCAATAAACTGTTTTCAGTATGTTCTGTAGATATTAATTTTCTTCTAAACCTAAACCATAGCTGCGGTTCATTAAATAATAGATTTACAAGTCTGATTGCGTTATTTAGTCGAGGCTGAAGACATCGTTGATAAGGCCACAGGGCAGTGTGGGCAAGTGGGAATCATATACAGAGTGTTCTAATGTTACTAACACAGACTAAAAAGTTTTCTTTGTATTAGCAGATATCGAATTGTGATTTTTAAAGACGATACGTACAGCATTTCCTTCTATTTCAAATGTGTTTTTTAATGTTTTTTTTTATTTGATATAATTAAATTTTTTTAATTTCGATGAAATAGCAGTATTCATTATTATGTGATATTTGTTTTCAACACCCCTTTACAAAATGCTGAAAAAAAACTGCCGGTCTCGAATGTTTTATTATTTTCAGTTTCGGATCATGTACCTAACATTAAAAATCAGCATGTCGCTTCTTAAAACTTTGCTTTTATATGATAGCAGCTATACGCCTCTTATGCTAATTATACCGATTTGCAAATTATCCACATGAAAATTTTCGAAAATGAGCAAAAAAGTCATAACCACAACCCTGAACTTTTTGTGCGATCTTAAGCAGGGTGTTTATCAAATCATCAGGCGTCCGCTGTGACCTCTTTCGCGACCTTCCCTTCCAAAATCCCTCCCTCGGGGAGTTTTATCGCCCCGAAGTCACGCGATTGGATTAGTTAATGAGATGTGTCCAAAGATAGTGATGCTGGTGTATAAATTAAAGTGGCCATAAATTGTGCGGGCTCGCTTTTCCGATCTGCACTAATACAGATTACACACAATAACCGTTTCGAATATCCTCTAACTCGGTACATCGAATTTATTCAGTGGTTCGGATAATTGACCGATGGTTTATTGATAGGACGTTCAGGAGTTCTCCCTTTAATGCAGGTCTTCCAAGGAAATCGCTTAACCGCGGTGGAGGTAAACGCTAGCTTTATTTAGGACCTAACTGCGAATTTTCTTAAAAAGACTATAAGAAACGTTTTTTTACGATCAGTCCACAATGTATCACTTGAAACTACATACACCTGTTTACCACTGCTCATACAAAATCAAACGGAATAATTCTCTATATCACCACAACACAATATTTATGGCCCGCGATTATCGACCTGGAATACCAAATTCAGAGAGAACAGTTGCCAAATTAACCAGCAGTTCTTTAGCCGAAATGTGAGCAAGATGAATCGTTTCAGATAGTATCTGCAATACCCAATGGAAAATTTAAATGGAAAGGTTTGAATGGATGGCCCCGTAGGCAATGGAAATGGGAGAGAGCAACACTTTTGGTGGAGGTTTTATTTAATATGCATAAGGGTCGTAAATTTACCGGAGTTGTGGGTGTAAAATACTGACTAATTAAGGGTGTGGATCCAACTCGAATTTTTCGCTATAAATTATGTATCTGCGGAATTTTTATGGGACGCTGGTATAAAATTTTGATTCGGAAAAATATTCTGGCCGTTATTTCGTTTTAGAATTGGTTGAAGACGCACTATTTAGAACTGAATTATTTATTGATCCGTAGTTTTTTCAGTTCGCGACCTTTCGTCATAATTACCTTCTTTATTGTGGTCGCTTGCGCTGCTTCTCTTTAACCCCAATTCACCAGACTGAAAAAATCTGGAACTGGGTCAAATTTCACGCCCCAAAGCCCACAGGTTTTTATTTCTTTTTTTAAATCCGGCTATGAATATTCTTCAATGGCATTTTTTCCGCGCACGCTCCCCTTATTTGTCGTCCGATTTTTCATCTTCGACTCCGTTCCGTTGTTTTTTTGTCCTTCCTCTGCGTTCCCTTCACAGTAGAGTCCTTGGATCTCGTTGGAAAAGCAGTGACAGTTTGAGTCGGATGACATGAAATTATACCTCATATATCACCAGTGGAAATTCGTTATCTAATAACGTAGCAATTACATACAGCTTGTGGCACGGCTATATGAGTGTTATTAAGCTTTAACGTCTGTTTTTTCCACGTCTAGATATTTGCGTCCAAAAGGGGTATTAGAGTTTTTTTGATATATCTGTAAATGTTTCAACCAAGTATCTGGTACAGGGCTTTCATTTTATTCGCTAACGCCTGCCAAATTTTAAATAGGCAACACATAATTCATACCACAAATAATAATTTAATTTTCAAAGTAAACATTTGAAATACAGAAAAGTAGTCTTGTTATATCTTTAATAAAATTTTCAATAACAATAATTGTACATACGGATTTGGCATATTTAGCTGAAGCTTCTTAATTGCCCCAAACACCCTTCAGCATGTCATAAAAACCCGATTGAGTGCAAGCTGAAACAAGCTGTCTCGATTTTGCATCTCGTTGACGTTCCAAGAGTGCAATAAAAGTGCAGATTTTACGAGCACTAACTTAAGTATCAATTGGGCTAATATTAATCGGGCAATAAAAGGCGAAATCTACATACAAAGAATGTTTCGACATTTCCGACTGACGAGTAATTTCCCGTTTTATGAAGATTGGCACTCTTCTTTGCAGCTTGCACGAATGGCAGGACGTCCCTAAGTGCACTTAATGCACACATTTCTTCAGACACAAGCTAACTAAATTGCAAAAGGAAGCATTTACGACAGAGAGAGAAAATGAAAGACGATCCGTTTTATATTTTGCAGGCAAAACAACGCGGACAAATTGAGAGTTTTTAATCAGACACTACGAGCGGATAAATTCGACAATGTTGTAAGCGGAAATACAATTAGTTCCAATTCGAAACTATTGTTTTATTATCAACTTTTTAATTAAGCAGTCTAAAGTAGATTGGTGAAATATTCGTTGCGCCATTTGCATGATGTAATTAAATTTTAGTCACGGGGTAATAAACAGTTTTTGATTGATTATTATTACTTTACTATCTATTAATTTTATTGACATGGTAACAATTACTGATTTAATATTGTTCTATCCAAAGGTCTAATTTAAGGGACGCAACGCTTAAAAAAAAATGTTAATTTCTACCATCATTCATATATTTCAAGTTCAACATTTGCGACATTTTAATTGCTGCGATTTACGAGAAAATTATAAATTCGGCTACTTCTATTATGAAAATTTTGAATCTTAACCACTTTTAATTTATCATTTATGTGCATATGACAGCGGGATTTGCGACACCTCAAGAGGTGTCTTAACTGAGTTGCGACATGTTGATGTTCTTGGAAGAGTGGCTGATGCTCAAGTGGGAAAAAAAGTGGGTGGTACTAGCTATACTTTTTTGACGTAATTTTTATCACCAAAATTTCACTTATTTCATTCTGCGTTGCTAAACGTAATTTATAATTCGTAATATAATTTTTTGTTATTTTGCAAATCCACGAAATATGTTTTTCAGCTACCATAAAAAAATTGCAGTTCATAAATTAATAACATTGTTTCAAATTAAACTAAATGTTGTTTTTGATGTGTAACATCTATAGTGGCGATATGGGAGTACAACCCAATCGAATGTCGTCACGTAAAACGCCGTCAGGCCTCTCGCCGACCGGCCAAATAATTTCCGAAACTTTTACTTATCCGATTTCAAAAATTCTTTCAGCAGTATTTATAATGGATCTTCAAGGTGGACATAAGATGTATATTATCCCGTTAAATTAAAAAACCTTTTTGTTTGAGCGATGAACGCTGCCCTAACGATAAGAGATATACGAATGCTTTCTATAGAAAAGTTGTAGAGCTTAAAAAGGCCTATAAAAATTCTGCGACGACATATATCTATCTGTTAAGGTTAATTCACAAATTGATAAAATATGATTATTCCTATGTGAAAACGAATAGACACTGCGCGCGTGAGAAGCCGAATCTCCGAAATCTTCCATTATTGTTTTCAAAAGAACATTGAAAAAGTATTTAGATACATGTCATAAATTATACAATACGTCTGATGACTCGGAAGATTAGGTAATCCTTAAGGTGACTTAATTGAAACAGGAGGACCCGAGGTGGCTTCCTTGAAACAGGAGGGCCCGAGGACCCCACTTGAAATATGGACGCCCGAGAGGCCCCATCAAAACATGGAGGCCCGAGGTGCCCCCGTCGAAACATGGGGACCCGAGGAGCCCCCTTGGAACATGGGGGCCCGATGGGTCCACTTGAAACATGGCTTGAGACAGGCGGGCCCGAGAGGACATCTTCCGTTATCAATCTACAGAAGTCGAAAGCTGGATTTGTTTAGTTCTAAAGTAGGAATTAAACCGCGTTTACACTATTCAAGTGGGTTGATCAAGTCCAGCCGCATTATCTTCTTTAGGCGCTCGATGCTTCTTTCCTGTTTTAACATTTTAAAGGTCATTTACCGCCCCCTATATTCTTTTGGAGTAAGGTTCAACTGGTAGTTTCCCCTGCTGAGCTACTAGGCATCCCCCCTACTTTCTCAGCGCGGTCTTAATACCGTCTAATACACCTTCAACAACTACTACTTATTACAGAAATCACTTATCATAATTATATTAAATAATCAATTCCGTAACTCCATTGTAAAAGGGTCTACATTAATAATATATTTAAAACCAAGGTAAGAAAGTGCTCTCTTGCAGACCGTGGGTAAAGTTTTGTAATTGCCCAAGGTTGCAAGGGTACTTTCTTAACAAGGTTTGAATACTCTTTTACCCTACCGGCACATCTTCGTTGTTGTTGAGAAATATTTGCAGCGGCCGTCGCGTCTGCCAGTTTGGGAAAAACCAAAGGGTCGTAAAACCGTTTACCTGACTGGCACCGCTCACGATCGCATCTTCAGTCGCACTCAATCTCTTATTCAACCAAGTCGCATTCAATCTTTCATTCAAACGAGTCGAAAACGAACTCTCATTCATAATTCAATCCAAAACCAAGACTCGGTTATTCAAATTCAGTAGAAACTCAATCCGGGAGAAGAAACGTTCAAGAACTATCTGCAATTATTCGAAATATACAAGTGTATAAGTTCGCGAGTGTTTCAATGGAAATCTAAAACATGGTCCTTCGAGCAACACACAAATTCTAAAACCAAATCGACCAGACCTTCAAACCTCTCTGAATCAAAATCAACCCCCAATTCACCTTACAGTTGTAAAAAAGTGAAAATGGATATATTTCTGACAAACAATGTAGGCGACTAAAACGAACTTTTTAAAAATTGAATCGTGGGCTGGGTAATTTGTTTTATCAACTTGTCATCGCATTTGTAAAGTTTGTTCTAAAATTTTATGAAAACAGGGTAAAGTACTCTATTTAATATGTATTTTCTATTCATTTTTGCACCTAGGGCGAAAAGTGCATTATCGTAATGAGGTACCGACAGCCCACATTTCTAATCGGTAATGAAAAAATATATTTATTTGTCTTGTATTTATATTCGGTTATACAGGGTGTCCACAATTGATTGGTCGACTTTAGACCTCTGGAGTTTCTAAACTATGATAGCCTGAACAATTTTGTTTTGTTCAAACCTATCGTGGACTATTACCCCTTCACGCCTGGGGCGTGGGACACCCTGTATATTATTATAATAAGAATAATAAGAAATAGTAAATTGTGGCAAGTCTGTAGGTTTGACTTGCTACTTCATCTTGAAAAGCCGAAAATCTGACAATTTCCTTGATTTGATAACTCACCACCAGCGGCGCATAAAGTAATTTCAAGGTTGCTTTATGCGGCGCTAGAAGACTCTGTGTTTTATGGCAGAGAAATGATCATTAATTTGTCATAACCCACTGATGACGTATACAATTTTACGTTTTTCTTAGGTTTGAAGAAAAAAAAAATTATTTAATCTTTAATATGTCAAAATTGCATTTTATCTACTCTTTACTGCATGTTAAAATGCAATTATATCGTTTAAAAGATGATTTAGTTGAATTTTTTCACGTCAAAGAATTAAATCCATGTGGAAGTAAAAACGGTAAAGATTGAATAAAATTTTATATTATACGGGGTGAAATTGAAATATGTATATGTAAAAATTTTAACTGGTGCATTATAAGGTCCAGTACATCATAACTGTGAGAATTTGAGTCAAAAATTTTAATAGGGCATACATTTTTAACCTATCCTAGTCTCGGCGTTCATGAGGTCGACATGACAAAAAAAGACATACGCTCGAGTCTCAGCGATAAGGTTTATATTGCGGCTCTCGACGGTACAATTATTTTCGTTAAAAGACGCCTGCTACGTCTTCGGTTTCGACGCTCGATCAGAACTGAGGTCAGTTAACCGAGGTGAATAAAAAAAAAATCTTGTTTACATTGCAATGGGTGTAGTGGCGTGCTCCAATTTTACAGCTAAACTTTTTATCTCGATACAGGGAGTATAAAACCCAAACCAAGGGGATTGCACTCTACTCATCCCAAGGTATTACCAGATTTTTGTTTCGCATACATTTCGATTTCACCCTGTATAACAAGTTTGTTTTGCTCAAAACTCGTGGCTGAAGACCTGGACAACTCTCACCGTTCGCAAGTCGAGTTGTGTGTCTGCAACTTTGCGATTCCAGCAATATTACTTGAGTTCCAATTTTTCACCTCTCGCAAATTAGCGAATTGGTAACTTTACGATCATTATCCTGCGAGCGGTTTTTAAGTGGTCATAACTTAACCTATGACTTAACGTCGACAACCAGAATAATGTTGTCTCACCAATTTTGTGAAAAAGGTTAAGCAGTGTTTATTTGTGAAGAAAATGGATGGTCTAGTAGACGTCATTGTATTAGAAGCATTAGAACGAGCTGAAGAGACGAATGTGGATTATCTTCAACAAGCGCTTCCACTTGTTCAACGACATTTTGGTTCGTTTGCCGCCTTCCAGTAGACTTTCCTTCGATTATGAAAATTTTGCACCTTAACCACTTTTAATTGCTTCATTAATCACAAGACATGTTGATGTTCTTGGAAGAGTAAGTGGCTGATGCTCACCAGTCCAGTGCCTGTCCATCCGTAATTTTAAGCGTGCTGAATTGCGACAGTAGTAATTTATGTAAATTGGATGATTTTTGAGCTATAGAGGAGATTCTAGCATTGAAGCAGGTCTTTTCTTAGAATATGTACTACTCCAGTAATGTGCAACTAATTCGAAGATCTTTAATGTACTCGAAAAGTACCCAGCAGACATTTATTTTGTATTGAAATGGCAATCTTCTATCAATGTTGTGTTAAATCTACACCCAGATATCCTGTAACCACAATAATGTTGTATCTGCTGAGTACATACTACGTCTGTATAGAATATTAATTAGTTTGCAGTATTTCTTTGTTGACTTATATGTTTGAATCAGTTAAGAAACTAAAGAAACTTAAATATTTTGTTATAATTGTCAAGAAAACTATTAATTCACAAACACATCAGAGGGTAATATCGGTTTTGTCAGCCATTATTAAAACACGTAGTTCATTACCTCAGATTCTGATGTTGTAGCTTTACCCGCGTCCATCACAGCGTTCAATTTATATTTAATACGAGCGCATGTAAAAGCATTTCATGGTAAAACTAAAATGCAAGCAGTGTCACACCGCGGGCGATCTAATACATAATAATAGCTACCAGATAGCTTCCGGCTCGTAAAATGACCGTAAACATCCGTGGTCGTTCCACTATCAAAACGAGATATATCGAGCATTCGCAGCATTTCTTCCCTGAAACTTTCCGGCATTTTCAAAGTCGTTCAAAGACTGTGAATATCCACTAATTCATCTAATTCCTGTCTTAACGTACACTTTCCCGACAAAGCCGAACCCTTTTTTGAGGTCACGTCAGAACGTGGTAAAACCTGAAGCTTTTGCAAAGTACACACCGCAAAGCTGCGGTTTCGAGCATTCCTCACATTTCGTTTTGTTTCAGTTACTGCACGATATATTACGTAGCCGGAGTTAAGTTTTTGTCTGTGCGGAGAATCCGCTGCCCATATCATTTCTCATAGATATTGTTTCACGTCGACAGGGGGTTAAATAACCTGATGAAAAAATGGGGTATTTTTGTAGTTTATTGACGTAACTGGTTGCGGTCGCAAAATTCTTTGCAGGGCTTAGAAATTTTAAAAGTTTAGCAGCGGCAGATTCGAATCATTGCAATAAACCGAACTGAATCCTAATGTAATCATGCAATCGGCCCATGCGTAAAGTTTTTGTACATTCTTACGGCAGCACATAATTCTAATCTTGGTAGTGTTGTTCTTGTTTTTGTTGGAGCCACTTTTGATCTTGCGGCTAATAGAGTAATTTTTGATGTACTGTGAACTCGTACCTTATTGTCCGAATATTACAGAAGTCTCTGTATCAATTTAATTGTGGAATTAGATTAGATTTAGAAAAAACATCTCCAACTGTAGTGGACGGACATTTTTTATAACCATTAGGCATGAGCCTTACTTATTTTCTTAATTAAAACGGTATTATGTTTATCTTTCACACAGCTGCAAACATGTCCATTGAGATTTACACCAAATTCAGAATTTTAATTTTGTAGGTATATTAAAGCCGTAATAAGCTCAGTGAGGTGTAGCACGTGTGTAATAAGTTATTCAAATTTTTCCTTTTTATTCAACGAATTCTGTCTACAATCAATACGATACCGTGATTCAGGTTTCATATTATGTAATTTTCTTTAATCAAAATATGCAAAAAGCATTTTTAAAGATATGTTGTTGCACTTTATAATCTCAGATTCGAAATTTGCTAAAATCATTTTAAATCAAATGTGAGCTCTAACTTATCAGGTCGCGAGCTACCAAATTATTTTTGAACAAAACGCCGTTTCCACGCTGACAGTATTCTTCAACGTCATCACGACTAGTCCGGATTTGTCCGACAAACATCAAGGCAAATGGAAAAGTCCCGCATTAAAAAAAGTAAAGATTTGGCTTTAAAATTCAGCACAGGTATCTCGTTAATTTTATGCCCTTCGGATTTTAAGTGAATGCTTAAAATTTCAATCTTTTTCCTCTCGGTGGCTTTAAAGCTCTTGAACTTGAGAACAAGCAACAGGGTAAGATAGTCCCAAGTTTGTTTCAGGATTTACATGCATTATGCAAACGACGATGGGGTCAAATTAAACAAGTTGCCCAACTAAGGCCCGGGAAAACAAAAATTATACAAATCTGAAATTACCACGAGAGGAATGAGATGATGTAAGAAATACTGTTTGCACATGTAAACATTTGAAAGCAAACAGCTCATTAAAAAATAATCAAAAATTTCTAACCATTATGAAGAAAATTTCAACACAATACAATAAGTTACTTATGCTAGAGTTCACGGGCTGTAAATGAATTCATAAAAGGAATATTTTATTCCACAATAACACCCTCCCGATCATAAAGTGTGAAAGCATTTTTAACCAAATTGCCAACTCATTTTATGTATATGTGCTTGTAATTTTCACACCACTGAAATTGAAAAAAAGCTGTGCGAAGCGCAAAATGTAAATTATTTTGTGGTCCCGAATACTTAAAGAAGCCACGAGGTCACGACCCTGCGAGGTCTCGCTTCCGAAGCTGCAGTCCCACAGAAAGAGCATTTACATAAAATAATATGAACGTAGTAATATTTTAAGCAAAAGGATTCATTAAATTCTTATCCCGTTTTCTCCAGAAAGTCTCTAATATTTACAAACAAAACCCATGCGAGGTTTGCAGTTGCTGCACAGATATTATCGTGAATTTGCAATTCTTTCAGCGATTGTTTGACTTTTCTACGTTTCATATTCCGCCATTTCCAATGAAACAAGCAACCCGGAATCAGTGCTGGCGTAATTCTATGTATATTGCGTAACATCTTACGTATGAAATTATTTCCCTTGGCAATTCTCCGACAAACTGGAGTCTCTCCAAGAAGAAAGATTTACTGTCATATCTACGTAGATACGTTGTTATTATTTGCAAGGAGACTGTTTTATGCAGCACGATGGCCTAGACGTCAAGAAATCTTTAAGGTGAAGTGCTTCCAAATAAAACAAATCTCGTTTGCATTTTTACAGATGTCTCTTGTCCCTAATACCTGTGAGGAGTCTCCTCGTGGCTGGCAGGAATAATCCGTTTGCTCCATTAGTCCTAGGACCATTAGCCTTGGTTTTCCTAATAAATTATCAGTGCTGGGGATAAAGCCGTTAGCCTGAAGGGAGTTGTGATTAGTTGTATTTTGTACACCTTTGATTAGTTAATGGACATAAATGTTTATTTGTACAATGGAAACGGATTACATTGTTAGCGTGATTAAACGTGGATCGTTTAAATAATTAAAGTGTCTTTAGAAAAAGCAGAGACGATACAATTTCCTTCTTGAACTCTCTAGCAGACGTGTTTTGTCTGCGGCCACTAGAAAGAGAAGAAATGGAATCCAATTTATTTGTTAGGTCATTTGTAAATATTGATACAAGGACAGTAAACTCAACACAAATATCACACGGAGGTGGTGTTTCGAAGTATATAACAAAATATCAAATTAATGTTTTACTCTCGTGCCAGCAGTCGGCGGAGAGGTAAGTATTCGCAAAAAGTTAATTGAAAGACGTTCTGGATTCTGCTAATATCACTTTCGATTTATGCAGTGCTATTGAATGCTGTTTTATTAAAATAAATAATATTCTCATTAACTAAATCCTAAAGAAAAGAAAATATTTTCTCCTAAAAATTAAAAACTTACTCTCCCTATCTGAAAAATAATTACTCTTATTTAATTCTAAAAAGGTTAAAACATTTTTTTTTTCATAACAAACTTTCAATACTTTTCAAAGAATTAAGAAAACTGACTTTATAACAATTTTTTTAATAAACAAATAAAAAGTAAAAAAATATATAAATTTCTCCATAATATAGAAGAGCAATATATAATTCATTTTTTTTATAAACAATTGTCAATGTCAAAATGCAATTAAAGACCAAGTTGTATCATCTAAAAATATGTCCTTTCGGACCGAGCTGTATAGCCGGCACTATTATTTTCACGATGTTAAACAACGGAATAAATGTCAGAATTTGACATTCAATGTGACCAACCAAAAATTCTCTATTTCTTCTCCCCTCCCCTTTCCTCTTCTCCCTTCCTCTTCTTCTTCCATACCTCTTTCATCCATTTAATTTCTCTTCCATCTACATTCAGTATTTCCTTTCTTTCTTTCCTCTCTCTTTGTTTCATCTCACTGCACTCGTTCCACATATGCTCAATCGTCTCTCTTTCCTCATACCACATTCTACACATTCTTCCTCCATCTTCTGCCCAATAACTATTTTCCGTCTCTTCATTTCCGCACCTAAACCTCGCCATCATCTTTCTTTCTTTCTTGCTCTCCCTCCCCAAAAGTAGTAATAGCTGGGGCTTCGGTCGGTTTTAATGACCCTCATTAAGATAATGATCGTCATTAAGATAATGTTTACTTAATGATATCATTATTGGTTCATAATAATAATGACGCTCATTAAGATAATGTTTACTTAATGATTTGATTATTGGCCGAATAAGAGAATTCATTATGAACCAATAATGACATCATGACCTCATTTCAAATGTGACGTCAATTTGCCCTTGTCAAAAATTTCTGTTAAACTTTCCTATTCAAAATGGCGTCTAGGCGGTAAAATTTGAATCTCTCATATTTAAATTATTTTGACATTATGGAAATTTTTCTATTCAAGACGATGTAGATAATTGTAATAAATACATCATGACCTCGTTTATAATGGATTGATACGAAGTTATTATTGCATTTACTGAATACCTCATTTCAAATGTGACGTCAATTTGCCCTTGTCAAAAATTTCTGTTAGACTTTCGGTCTCATTAGATGGCGTCTAGGCGGTAAAATTTGAAAATGTTTTGAGTTAAGATGGCGTCTAGGCGGTAAAATTTGAATCTCTCATATTTAAATTATTTTGACATCATGGAAATTTTTCTATTCAAGACGGTGTAGATAATTGTAATAAATACATCACGATCTCGTTTATAATGGATTGATACGAAGTTATTATTGCATTTACTGAATATCTCATTTAAAATGTGACGTCAATTTGCCCTTGTTAAAAATTTCTGTTAGACTTTCGGTCTCATTAGATGGCGTCTAGGCGGTAAAATTTGAAAATGTTTTGAGTCAAGATGGCGTCTAGGCGGTAAAATTTGAATCTCCTCTATTTAAATTATTTTGACATCATGGAAATTTTTCTATTCCAAATGGCGTCTTGGCGCTAAAACTTGAATGTTCTGACTGTTCACAAGTGATACTGATAGGAATGATAGAATATGTCAAGAAATATTTGATATGTATTTTTATTTTTATTAAATATATTTTATTATACAAAAAATACATGCAATACTTTACATCATTAAATAAATAAAACATAAAACATAAAAATACGTACAATTATCCTACTATCTTACATACTATTAGGTTCTAAATCCATAGGGTAAAGCGTCAAACGAGTCTTGATATTTAAAAGGAAAAAAATATCCTTACCTTACCTGAATTCGAACCCGAATATTCAGTTTATGAATCCAACACATGATCTCATGAGTCATGATGTCTTATTGTAGATTAATGTTTTACTATTAATTTATATATTCTTGAAATCTTGAGTGTTTCGGTACTTTCGACCAGTTTCTAATAAGGTATTGGAAAATTAAACAGACGACCGGACGCCATTTTACAATTGTTAGATACGAAATTAAGCTCAATCTCTGAAGGTGAGCTGAATATCTACGACATTACAAATTCAGAAAATCTGAGAATTAAGATATTCACAACCTGAGTAAACAAGAAATCTATGAAAACTTTATTTAAACCTGTAAATTGAGAAAACTTAGAACCTAAAAAGTGAAAACTTAAGAACTTGAGATGAAAAGTTAGAAACTCCAGAGCAATTTGAAAACATAAAACGAAAGCGATGAATATATATCGGCCACATTACAAATCCAGAAAATCTGAGAAATTAAAATATTCAGGACCTGAGTAAACAAGAATCTATGAAACTTTAAACCTTTAAGTTGAGAAACTGAAATGTTAGAACCTAAAAAGTGAAATGAGACTGACGAAGTACGAGAGTCATAAGTGAGAATCTTTTCGACCAACTTTTGGGCGAACGCGTTTATTTTTTGACACGTTTGTAAAATGAGTTCTTTTTAAAAATTCCTAGCAGATAAATATTATCAAGCCGTGTTTCTTCAACTTTAATATTTTCTGTTTCAGATTACGTAAACGAAATTGTGAGTTGATGGTGTATCGTAGTTTTGAATTTGGGTCTTTTTTCTGGATAGTAGAAGAAGTTTGCCAGTTTATCTTACACGTTTAAATTTAAATTAATTTCAACGAATTTTAAGTTATTACATGGTTCAGATAAATCAATAATAAACAGGTAAATTAAAATTTAAATATATTTAAGTCGAACTCTACTGCCATCATCATCCCTAATTTAACAAGAGATTAATGATACAATTGATGAATTACAGAGGGGTTCTTACCTTAAAGAATATTTAAAATTATGACGTTATTTTGAATTAAATTTGACATTTTATAAAATGTAAAAATTAAAAAACAATGTTTAGTGTTGCTATAACAGCCTACACAACAGCCAATGCACGATTAGAACTTTATAAATATTTAGAGATACTGGATAGGCGCGTCATTACAAATTCAGAAAATCTGAGAAATTAAGATATTCAGCTCACCTTCAGAGATTCTGCTTAATTTCGTATCTGGCAATTGTAAAATGACGTCCGGTCGTCTGTTTAATTTTCCAATACCATTATTAGAAACTGGTCGAAAGTATCGAAGCACTCAAAATTTCACGAATATATAAATAGTAAAACATTAATCTACAATGAGACATCTCTGTCCAATTTACCCCAAAACGAGCTCAACTAATTTTAACCCAAAAAGAAAAACGTGTTCAAAAAAAAGTTATATTCCGTATTTCACTGTTAATTTTCCCTCTGTCCAAATTTACTCAAAACGAGTTCATCATCAATAATTTAATCGTTTTTATGGTCGTTGTATCCTCTCTGCTGCAAGAACCATTTCTTCATCTATATCCGTCATAACGCCTGCTATCAGTACGCTATCGTCGACGATGTAGTCCATCGCAATAATCGGATACTGGTTCGCCAAAATTCTTATTTTAGGGCTCTCTGGTCCGGCATCTTGGGCATAATTAGTGCACCTTACGACAGGAGCCATTTCTTAAATTAAAATAATAAATAATTATAAAATAACCTTAATAAATAAAAATAATAGTATAACTTACCAGAAATATTTGAAAAGAAACTTCACAAAAACTCAAAAACTGAAAAAAAAAAACGCTGGTAGGTACACTTACAATTTGCAGACAATCGTTGAAGAGTATAGTGAGGAATACAAATGCACTTGCTCTATATATTGCAAAACGACGCAACTAATAACGGCCAAAAGTCTATTAGAAATTTTCGACAAGGCAAATTGACGTCACATTTTAGAAACCCGCTAGTAATTAGCGATAGTCATTAAAACTGCCCCGAAAGATTAACAGAAATTTTTGACAAGGGCAAATTGACGTCACATTTGTAATGAGGTATCGATTATTTGGAGGCTGTCGAGCGTGTTTGAAGATTTCCTTACTTACTTTTAAATGTTAATAATGTATCCAACTTAAGAAAAGAAAAGATGAATCTGATAGTGGTATACAAAATAATCGGTGGAAAAAAGAATGTAAAGCTGCAAATTTATGGGAAACAGGGTGACAAGAGTCAAAAGGTATTACGCAATCTGTGATACTATGTTTTCTATAAATGTCAAATTTAAAAGTATTATTATTTCTAGTGATTAGCAAGTCTAAAAAGGGAATTTGGGAATTGATTTCAATTTCAACGCTGAATTTAATGGATTGGTTTAAAGAATTTAAGTTGCTAGTTCAGAATCAGATCGTTTGAATAAAACAATTATGTCATCTACATATTTGTACCAAAAGAGAAAATGATCTTTAAAGGGAGAAGAAGTTAAAAACTGAACTTCTAAGTTATTCATGAATATTTCTGCTAAAAGAGGTGACACATTAGAACCCATTGCTAAGCCTGAGTTTTGTGAATAAAAATTATTATAAATTGAAAGAAATTTTTATCTAGCACAGTCTGACAAAGTGAATGTACTTTTAGCGCATGTATATGGTTGGGATATTAGATATTCTATTTTTGCACCGATTGTTTTGTATACCACTATCAGATTCATCTTTTCAACCAGAACTTAATAACATTAAACAAATTGCTTCAAATAAAGGATATTCTTTAAAAACTATAAATAAATTATACCATAGATACTATAACAAATTCAAATACACACACCAGTTGGTTAAAAATCCTTCAGAAACAATTTCCTTTTCAAATTCATTAACATACTTTGGCGTCGTCTCAGAGAAATGTTCTAAAATACTTAAGAAAAATGGTTTCAAATTTTCATTTAAAACAGATAACGAAACAGAAAATATTAAAGTTGAAGAAACACGGCTTGATAATATTTATATTCTAGGAATTTTTAAAAAGAACTGATTTTACAAACATGTGTCAAAAAATAAACGCGTTCGCACAAAAGTTGGTCGAAAAGATTCTCACTTATGACTCACGTACTTCGTCAGGCTCATTTCACTTTTTCTTAACATTTCAATTTCTCAATTTACAGGTTTAAAGTTTCTTAGATTCTTGTTTACTCGGGTCCTGAACGTCTTAATTTCTCAGATTTTCTGAATTTTTAATTTCGCAGATATTCAGTTCAACTTCAGAGATTCTGCTTAATTTCGTATCTAGCAATAATTGTAAAATGGCGTCCGGTCGTCTGTTTAAACTTCAGTGGCAAATTTTCATTTTATTTTATTTCCTTCTGATATTACTAAGGCAGTTTGAAAAGTAGTCTAAAATTCCTAGCAGATAAATATTATCAAGCCTTGTTTCTTCAACTTTAATATTTTCTGTTTCAGATTGCGTAAACGAAATTTTCAGTTGATTGTGTATCGTAGTTCTGAATTTGTCTTCTTTCAGGATAGCAGAAGAAGTTTGCCAGTTTATCTTGCGCGTTTAAATTTAATTTAATTTCAACGAATTTTAAGTTATTACAAGGTTCAGATAAATCATTAATAAACAGATAAATCAATAAGGTTGTCCTTATTATACGATTTCTCTATCTAACTCAGCAACTAAACTAAATTTTACTTTACTCAGAGTGCAAAATTATTCAAACTTTAAACTCTGTTACTTTAACCGATTTAATTTTGGATTATTTTGAAATCTGCATTTTATGGTTTTCATGCACAGCTAATAATGGTATTGGAAAATATTACATTGAAATTTTGAGTCGCAAAATATTCCGTATTTCACTCGTCAGCTGACGAGTGAAAACGCTACCGCTTCGGAATATAATTCAGCAATTATGTATTTTTATATTTTTAATCGCAAATTAAATTTAAACATTAAAGATTAATTGTTTTGCAGATGATATTTGAATCACAAGTCTATATAAAGCAGATTTAACAGGTTTTGATTTAGTTTTAATATTTACGCATAGATTTTATAACGAATCAGCCTTGGTTCCTCTTCATAAATTAAAGCTGCATGATCTGTTTTCAATAAATCATAAACAAAATTCATCTACGCTGAAAAAGTAAGATGTCACAACAATAATTTTCCAAATGTATCTAATAATAATCGCTTCCAGTAGAGAGAAAGTTCTTTAATATAATATATTACAAATTTTAAACTCTGTTACTTAAACCGATTTAATTTGAATCATTCTAAAAATTGCATTTTATGGTTTTCATTCACAGCTAATGTTTGGGATTCGTAACCTTAACTATGATGCAAATTCAAAAATTACCAAATTTTCATTATTATCGTAAAGTGATACATAGTTATCTTCCATGTTCATTTATGCGAAACACAACATACATATTCAGAAAAATTTGAACTTTTTTTAATTGAGCAAGTAATATTTTAATTAGTATTGAAATTTTAAGACGCAAAATATTCCGTATTTCACTCGTCGTTGACGTGTGAAAACGCTAACGCGTCGGAATATTTTGCGTCTTAAAATTTCAATACTAATTAAAATATTACTTGCTCAATTAAAAAAAGTTCAAATTTTTCTGAATATGTATGTTGTGTTTCGCATAAATGAACATGGAAGATAACTATGTATCACTTTACGATAATAATGAAAATTTGGTAATTTTTGAATTTGCATCATAGTTAAGGTTACGAATCCCAAACATTAGCTGTGAATGAAAACCATAAAATGCAATTTTTAGAATGATTCAAATTAAATCGGTTTAAGTAACAGAGTTTAAAATTTGTAATATATTATATTAAAGAACTTTCTCTCTACTGGAAGCGATTATTATTAGATACATTTGGAAAATTATTGTTGTGACATCTTACTTTTTCAGCGTAGATGAATTTTGTTTATGATTTATTGAAAACAGATCATGCAGCTTTAATTTATGAAGAGGAACCAAGGCTGATTCGTTATAAAATCTATGCGTAAATATTAAAACTAAATCAAAACCTGTTAAATCTGCTTTATATAGACTTGTGATTCAAATATCATCTGCAAAACAATTAATCTTTAATGTTTAAATTTAATTTGCGATTAAAAATATAAAAATACATAATTGCTGAATTATATTCCGAAGCGGTAGCGTTTTCACTCGTCAGCTGACGAGTGAAATACGGAATATTTTGCGACTCAAAATTTCAATGTAATATTTTCCAATACCATTATTAGCTGTGCATGAAAACCATAAAATGCAGATTTCAAAATAATCCAAAATTAAATCGGTTAAAGTAACAGAGTTTAAAATTTGAATAATTTTGCACTCTGAGTAAAGTAAAATTTAGTTTAGTTGCTGAGTTAGATAGAGAAATCGTATAATAAGGACAACCTTATTGATTTATCTGTTTATTAATGATTTATCTGAACCTTGTAATAACTTAAAATTCGTTGAAATTAAATTAAATTTAAACGCGCAAGATAAACTGGCAAACTTCTTCTGCTATCCTGAAAGAAGACAAATTCAGAACTACGATACACAATCAACTGAAAATTTCGTTTACGCAATCTGAAACAGAAAATATTAAAGTTGAAGAAACAAGGCTTGATAATATTTATCTGCTAGGAATTTTAGACTACTTTTCAAACTGCCTTAGTAATATCAGAAGGAAATAAAATAAAATGAAAATTTGCCACTGAAGTTTAAACAGACGACCGGACGCCATTTTACAATTATTGCTAGATACGAAATTAAGCAGAATCTCTGAAGTTGAACTGAATATCTGCGAAATTAAAAATTCAGAAAATCTGAGAAATTAAGACGTTCAGGACCCGAGTAAACAAGAATCTAAGAAACTTTAAACCTGTAAATTGAGAAATTGAAATGTTAAGAAAAAGTGAAATGAGCCTGACGAAGTACGTGAGTCATAAGTGAGAATCTTTTCGACCAACTTTTGTGCGAACGCGTTTATTTTTTGACACATGTTTGTAAAATCAGTTCTTTTTAAAAATTCCTAGAATATAAATATTATCAAGCCGTGTTTCTTCAACTTTAATATTTTCTGTTTCGTTATCTGTTTTAAATGAAAATTTGAAACCATTTTTCTTAAGTATTTTAGAACATTTCTCTGAGACGACGCCAAAGTATGTTAATGAATTTGAAAAGGAAATTGTTTCTGAAGGATTTTTAACCAACTGGTGTGTGTATTTGAATTTGTTATAGTATCTATGGTATAATTTATTTATAGTTTTTAAAGAATATCCTTTATTTGAAGCAATTTGTTTAATGTTATTAAGTTCTGGTTGAAAAGATGAATCTGATAGTGGTATACAAAACAATCGGTGCAAAAATAGAATATCTAATATCCCAACCATATACATGCGCTAAAAGTACATTCACTTTGTCAGACTGTGCTAGATAAAAATTTCTTTCAATTTATAATAATTTTTATTCACAAAACTCAGGCTTAGCAATGGGTTCTAATGTGTCACCTCTTTTAGCAGAAATATTCATGAATAACTTAGAAGTTCAGTTTTTAACTTCTTCTCCCTTTAAAGATCATTTTCTCTTTTGGTACAAATATGTAGATGACATAATTGTTTTATTCAAACGATCTGATTCTGAACTAGCAACTTAAATTCTTTAAACCAATCCATTAAATTCAGCGTTGAAATTGAAATCAATTCCCAAATTCCCTTTTTAGACTTGCTAATCACTAGAAATAATAATACTTTTAAATTTGACATTTATAGAAAACATAGTATCACAGATTGCGTAATACCTTTTGACTCTTGTCACCCTGTTTCCCATAAATTTGCAGCTTTACATTCTTTTTTCCACCGATTATTTTGTATACCACTATCAGATTCATCTTTTCTTTTCTTAAGTTGGATACATTATTAACATTTAAAAGTAAGTAAGGAAATCTTCAAACACGCTCGACAGCCTCCAAATAATCGATACCTCATTACAAATGTGACGTCAATTTGCCCTTGTCAAAAATTTCTGTTAATCTTTCGGGGCAGTTTTAATGACTATCGCTAATTACTAGCGGGTTTCTAAAATGTGACGTCAATTTGCCTTGTCGAAAATTTCTAATAGACTTTTGGCCGTTATTAGTTGCGTCGTTTTGCAATATATAGAGCAAGTGCATTTGTATTCCTCACTATACTCTTCAACGATTGTCTGCAAATTGTAAGTGTACCTACCAGCGTTTTTTTTTTTCAGTTTTTGAGTTTTTGTGAAGTTTCTTTTCAAATATTTCTGGTAAGTTATACTATTATTTTTATTTATTAAGGTTATTTTATAATTATTTATTATTTTAATTTAAGAAATGGCTCCTGTCGTAAGGTGCACTAATTATGCCCAAGATGCCGGACCAGAGAGCCCTAAAATAAGAATTTTGGCGAACCAGTATCCGATTATTGCGATGGACTACATCGTCGACGATAGCGTACTGATAGCAGGCGTTATGACGGATATAGATGAAGAAATGGTTCTTGCAGCAGAGAGGATACAACGACCATAAAAACGATTAAATTATTGATGATGAACTCGTTTTGAGTAAATTTGGACAGAGGGAAAATTAACAGTGAAATACGGAATATAACTTTTTTTTGAACACGTTTTTCTTTTTGGGTTAAAATTAGTTGAGCTCGTTTTGGGGTAAATTGGACAGAGATGTCTCATTGTAGATTAATGTTTTACTATTTATATATTCGTGAAATTTTGAGTGCTTCGATACTTTCGACCAGTTTCTAATAATGGTATTGGAAAATTAAACAGACGACCGGACGTCATTTTACAATTGCCAGATACGAAATTAAGCAGAATCTCTGAAGGTGAGCTGAATATCTTAATTTCTCAGATTTTCTGAATTTGTAATGACGCGCCTATCCAGTATCTCTAAATATTTATAAAGTTCTAATCGTGCATTGGCTGTTGTGTAGGCTGTTATAGCAACACTAAACATTGTTTTTTAATTTTTACATTTTATAAAATGTCAAATTTAATTCAAAATAACGTCATAATTTTAAATATTCTTTAAGGTAAGAACCCCTCTGTAATTCATCAATTGTATCATTAATCTCTTGTTAAATTAGGGATGATGATGGCAGTAGAGTTCGACTTAAATATATTTAAATTTTAATTTACCTGTTTATTATTGATTTATCTGAACCATGTAATAACTTAAAATTCGTTGAAATTAATTTAAATTTAAACGTGTAAGATAAACTGGCAAACTTCTTCTACTATCCAGAAAAAAGACCCAAATTCAAAACTACGATACACCATCAACTCACAATTTCGTTTACGTAATCTGAAACAGAAAATATTAAAGTTGAAGAAACACGGCTTGATAATATTTATCTGCTAGGAATTTTTAAAAAGAACTCATTTTACAAACGTGTCAAAAAATAAACGCGTTCGCCCAAAAGTTGGTCGAAAAGATTCTCACTTATGACTCTCGTACTTCGTCAGTTTCATTTCACTTTTTAGGTTCTAACATTTCAGTTTCTCAACTTAAAGGTTTAAAGTTTCATAGATTCTTGTTTACTCAGGTCCTGAATATTTTAATTTCTCAGATTTTCTGGATTTGTAATGTGGCCGATATATATTCATCGCTTTCGTTTTATGTTTTCAAATTGCTCTGGAGTTTCAAACTTTTCATCTCAAGTTCTTAAGTTTTCACTTTTTAGGTTCTAAGTTTTCTCAATTTACAGGTTTAAATAAAGTTTTCATAGATTTCTTGTTTACTCAGGTTGTGAATATCTTAATTCTCAGATTTTCTGAATTTGTAATGTCGTAGATATTCAGCTCACCTTCAGAGATTGAGCTTAATTTCGTATCTAACAATTGTAAAATGGCGTCCGGTCGTCTGTTTAATTTTCCAATACCTTATTAGAAACTGGTCGAAAGTACCGAAACACTCAAGATTTCAAGAATATATAAATTAATAGTAAAACATTAATCTACAATAAGACATCATGACTCATGAGATCATGTGTTGGATTCATAAACTGAATATTCGGGTTCGAATTCAGGTAAGGTAAGGATATTTTTTTCCTTTTAAATATCAAGACTCGTTTGACGCTTTACCCTATGGATTTAGAACCTAATAGTATGTAAGATAGTAGGATAATTGTACGTATTTTAATGTTTTATGTTTTATTTATTTAATGATGTAAAGTATTGCATGTATTTTTTGTATAATAAAATATATTTAATAAAAATAAAAATACATATCAAATATTTCTTGACATATTCTATCATTCCTATCAGTATCACTTGTGAACAGTCAGAACATTCAAGTTTTAGCGCCAAGACGCCATTTGGAATAGAAAAATTTCCATGATGTCAAAATAATTTAAATAGAGGAGATTCAAATTTTACCGCCTAGACGCCATCTTGACTCAAAACATTTTCAAATTTTACCGCCTAGACGCCATCTAATGAGACCGAAAGTCTAACAGAAATTTTTAACAAGGGCAAATTGACGTCACATTTTAAATGAGATATTCAGTAAATGCAATAATAACTTCGTATCAATCCATTATAAACGAGATCGTGATGTATTTATTACAATTATCTACACCGTCTTGAATAGAAAAATTTCCATGATGTCAAAATAATTTAAATATGAGAGATTCAAATTTTACCGCCTAGACGCCATCTTAACTCAAAACATTTTCAAATTTTACCGCCTAGACGCCATCTAATGAGACCGAAAGTCTAACAGAAATTTTTGACAAGGGCAAATTGACGTCACATTTGAAATGAGGTATTCAGTAAATGCAATAATAACTTCGTATCAATCCATTATAAACGAGGTCATGATGTATTTATTACAATTATCTACATCGTCTTGAATAGAAAAATTTCCATAATGTCAAAATAATTTAAATATGAGAGATTCAAATTTTACCGCCTAGACGCCATTTTGAATAGGAAAGTTTAACAGAAATTTTTGACAAGGGCAAATTGACGTCACATTTGAAATGAGGTCATGATGTCATTATTGGTTCATAATGAATTCTCTTATTCGGCCAATAATCAAATCATTAAGTAAACATTATCTTAATGAGCGTCATTATCATTATGAACCAATAATGATATCATTAAGTAAACATTATCTTAATGACGATCATTATCTTAATGAGGGTCATTAAAACCGACCGAAGCCCCAGCTATTACTACTCCCAAATACTTCGGTACTTCCTCGATCATGCATCTTCCGTACTTCCCGTTGTGTCTGGATTCTCTAATTCTTTCTCTCCTCTCTTGTCTATCCGTATCCTTATCTCTTTCACTTAGTTCTACATTCATCCACACGCCTCTTTCTCTCAGTCTCTATATTTCTTTGTTTGCATACCCATTCCTCCTGTAGTAATTCTCCCTATCATTCTCCTCTGAATTCTTCTTTTTTTCTCTCCAGCACTCCTTTAGTATCCTACATTCTTTCCTCCCTTCCATCCTGTCTTCGAACTTGACCGCTCTTTTTCCCGCTTTCACTCTCCACCTATTCCTCTTGCATTCTTCTCTCACTATGTACCCTGGCGTTTCTCTCTCCACCCCTAGCACCCACCTCAGATATTTCTCTTGCACCCTCTCTATCTCCTCTTGTTCTTTCCATCCCCAGACCTCTGCTCCGTACAACAATACGCTTTCAATAAGACTTTCAAACACCATCATTCTCCTCTTAAAATCGCCTCCCCACCTTCTCTCTCCTATTCCCCATACACATCCATCTCATCACCTTGTTCGTTTTTCTTGCCAGTTCTCTAATATGTGCCTTATCTGTGGCTCTTTCATTGAACACATACCCCAAGTATTTGAATTCATTCACTTGTTCTATTACTTCTCCCTCCAATCACTCTCTTCGTTCTTCCTCTTTCTCTTATTGAACACCAGCATTTTTGTTTTCTCTACATACACTTCTAGTCTTTTCTCTTTTCTTCTTCACATATTTTCCTAAACTCTCTATCATTTCCTTCATTTCTCTTTCACTCTTTGCCACCATTACCACATCATCCGCAAACGCCACGCTCCACACTTTTTTCTACCTACCACACACCCCCCCGGTTGTGCTCTCTCTAACATTCCGTCCATATCTGCCACATACATCGTGAACATCAAGGGGCTGAGCGGGCAACCTTGCCTCACTCCCTTTGTTGTCACAAACCATTCACTTTCCCTCTCCCCTACCTTCACTTTACTTTTTGTCTTCTGATATATCTCCTCCACCTTTCTTACCAGCCATTCATTTATTCCTTTCTCCTTCAGGCACTCAAACATCCTCTCTCTGTCCACCTTGTCAAACGCCGCCTTGAAGTCTACGAATAATGCATACACCCTCCCCCCTTTCTTCTTTAACTCACTCTTCGTCAAATGGTCCAGGATGTATACATTATCCATAGTTCCCCTCCCCTCTCTAAATCCTGCTTGGCTGTCTGGTAATGCTCCCTTTTCCTCTATCTCTCTGCTCATCCTTTCATTCAGAATTGATGCATACAACTTGTACCCTGTGTTTAGGAGAGTTATCCCTCGGTAGTTTTCTACTTTGTTTTTCTCCCCTTTTTTGTAAATGGGGTAATTGACTTCTATCCACCCTACCGGGAATCCTTCTCCTCTCCACACCCCATTCATTACCTCCACCAGCCTCTCTAGCACTCTTCTCGTCCCATACATTCAAGACTCATTCTGTATTCTATCCCTGCCTGGTGCCTTCCCTTTCCTCAGTTTCTTCACATGCCTCTCCACCTCTTCCATTGTAATTTCTTCTCCTTCAGGTTCTACTCGGTTTCTCTTCGTCTCTATTTCCGTTTTCTTTTTTTCCTTTTCTCCCTCCAGCAGCCTCATGAAGTACTCCTCCCACTCATTCATCATTATCTCCTCGCTCCCATTTTCTTTTTTCTCTCTCTCTCTCTCTATCAATATAGTTCCATACCTCCTTCTCTGTTCTTATTGCTTTTATCTCTTCCTTCTCTCTCTCCTTCTCCTGTCTCTTCTTCTCCCTGCATGTCTCTCTGTATCTTCTTTTTGCTTCTAAAAAGCCACTTCTGTTCCCTTTAGTCTTTCTCCACTTTCTTAGTTCTTTTATTGCTTCCTTTTTACGTTGCTCACATTGTTTATCCCACCATTTATTCTTTCTTTTTGTTCCTCCACCTCTTACTGTTATTTCTTTTTTTGTCGCTGCTTTTTCCAATATTTCTACCAATTCTTTCTCCATTTTCCCTACTTCTTGTTCTTTAAATCTTGCTTTTTCCAGTCTTCTCTTATACTCTTCCACCCCTTGCTCGTCCCATACTTAAGTTAGCACCTTTCGCATTTCCTCTATTTTTTCTTCTCCTCCTCTATTCTCTCTCCTCCTTCCTATACTTATCTCCATAGGCAGATGGTCTGACTTTACTCTTTCCCCTATTCTGAATTCTTCGAGTTCTTCCCATGCTTCTTCGTTTACTATTCCGTAGTCTATCACCGTCTCTCCTCTACCGCCTATGTAGGTCCATTCTCCTTCTTCGTCCCCTTGTTTGTTTCCATTCAGCACTTCCCATCCTTTCTCTTCTATCCATTCCATCAACTTTTTCCCTTCCGCGTTTTCTTTCTTGTCTGTGGATTTTCTTTTTCCCTCTCCTCTCCCTTCTTTCCAATCCCTGTCTCCTCTTTCCCCAATTCTCCCGTTAAAATCCCTTACCAGAAGCAGACATTCTTCCCTGTTGTCTTTCAATGTTTCTTCTATCTTGCTTATTGTTTCTTTCATCTCTTTGCTGTACACTATCACTATTTTCCACCATTTACTGTCTATTTTAACGTTTCTCACTATGTGACCTTCCTCTTCTCCCTTCTTTTTACTGTTATCTTTTATTCCTTTTTTTACCCCTGTTATTATTCCCCCTGCTGCTCTTCCTTTTTTCTTTCCCCTTCTCGGCCCTTGCCATTCCCACTTGAACTCCTTTGGTAACAGTTTTTCTATTTTTTTCCCAGCTTTCTGACCATGTTTCTGTTAATCCAACAATATCGAACTCCTTCACATAGTCCCAAAAATCTTCTTCTTTTTTCCCTAGTCCCGCTACATTCCAAAATAGTGCCCTCACCCCTGCTTTTCTCGTTACCTTTTTTGATTTCCCCCTTCCTTCCTTAGTTTTCCTCCTACTTCCTTCTTTGTTTCTTTTTTCCCGTTTCATTGTCCTTTTTACTTTGCCGTTGTCCCCCTTTTTCCCTCCTCCCCTTCTTCTTCTTATTGGAAAACCTCTAGTCTCTCTCCCTTTTCATTCCATCTCCATTGCTCCCCGTCCACTATTAATTTCCAGTATCCCACTCTTACTTCTTTTCCTTCTTCCCTTTTTTCCTTCGCCATACTTCTTAGATTCTTTTGTAAATCTCTTTCTTTCTTTGTGAGGTCGTTGTCTATGTATATCCCCCTTGTTTCCCTCTTCTCCCTCAATTTTCCTTTGTGCTTCATTATTCTTTCCTTCTCACCCCATCCCTCCAACTCCACCAATACTTGATCCTTGTTAATCCTGTAAAAATCTTTTACTTTACTATCCTCTACATTTTCCTTCAAAAACTTCTCTACATCCTCTTTTTTACATGACTTTTTCTCTCCCCGTCCCATCCTGTTATCACGATGTTGTTCTTCCTCTTTCTTCTCCCTTCGATTTCCATTCTCTCTTCCAGCTTTTCCACTCTCTCCTTCCACCAGACTCTCTCTCCTTCCCATCTCTTCTCCTTCTCTTTAAATTCTTCTCTCTGCCTCTCTATCTCACTCTTGAGTTCCTTGTTTTCTCGTCTTATTTCTTTCATCTCCTCCTTCAACTCTTGCAACAGCTCCAATATTTTTTTCTCCATCTCTGTGTCCGTTTCCTTCTCTTTACTCCAGGAGACCTCGCTGTCTTTTTACTTTTTTGAAAAAAATTCTCTTCCTCCTCTTCTTGTTTTTCTGTTCTACCCTCCCCTTTTCTCTTTCTTTTCCTTTCCTCCAGGTAAGAGTCCAGGCTTCCCTGACTGAGCGAGCGGTTTCTATCGTCTTTGTTCATCCGCTTCCTGTGGCGCCTCCTAGATGTCGTTATCTTCCGGCTTCGCCGATTTATTCTTTTTCCTGACTATATCTCCTCTTCCCTGCCCAATTCTTTCTTCCTACCTTTCTCTAATATCACTTCTCGCTTTTCTCAATATCTTCTCTAATTTTTTCTTTATATCACCTTCTATTTTTCGCTACTTAACCTCTCTACCATGTGTTTACCTTCAGCTCGGTAATACAGCCAAATTGAGGTAATTTTTTTTAATTCCTTAATATTAATATTCACTCGGTTAAAATAATTTTTTTGTTCAGGTGTCAGATTCGGTCGGCGCGGACGGTAGCTGAGCCGCGCGTTTTTGCGTTTTTTTGGCGCTAAATTAAAATTATAAATATTGCCGGGACAATTCCGGCAGTTAGGACTTATTTTTGGGAAATTTCCTGTTCAAATTTCGGATATCTCAAATAGTTTTTGAAATATTTGCCACCACTTTTTTTTGTTTACTTAATTGTATTTTTACTTGCGGATAATGATTTTCAACTAACATATTCTTGGTGCAATTACGAATCGAATGACACCTCAGTAATACTTTTTGGTGCCTCTTAACTCGAATTTCGGAAAAAGGTACTTGTGAACCAGCCATACGAACTCGTCTGAAAACTGTGCTGTGTGATCACATGGCATTTACATCCACACGCGTTCGCGCGTGTTAGGAACGGGGCGCTCCAATCGCAGATGAAAGAGCGTAAGTGTAAAGGTACCTTTAAAGCGATAACCCACTACAATTTAAAAATATATCTACATAATTATCATATAAACAAATAATAGTGGAAAACTGATATTCCACTTACATAATTATTAGCATGAAGTTAATAGTTTTATTATGTCTTGCAAATTTGCATAGTGTGTGTCACACGAACAAAGATGGTGACCATTCTGTTTAATTGACAATAAGTTAACACAATTTTTATTTCAGGAAAGAGAGTTTTTCTTAGCAAACAAATAACACTTCATTGTCCCAATATCGTGTGTCTCGAAAATGACGACTGTTTTGACATATGTGACTTAGGAGTCCTATCTAAATGTAAGTTGGCTATAATTGTAGTAATGATTGCAAGTGTCGTCTGTCTTAAATTTGTCAAATCACAACAAAAATTTAAAAAACTTCACTTCAGCCACTTGTGGATTGGTGGACGTGCCCTTCTACGAGAGTGTAAAAATGCGCTGTCCCAATGTTATGTGCTGGGAGAATGGTTGTTTGGATCTATGTCATATCAAAGTAGTTCATCCGCACGATGAATTGTAATTTATTAAATAAATTGTTTTAGATATTACGTCGTTTGCTTAGTCATCTCACATTTTAAGAGGTTATTTGTTATCGCTTATGTAACAAGTCAACGGGGGCAAAATTAGGGCAGTGTTTGCATTGCCACAGATTACGGTTTGTTGTTGGAATGTGGAATCAACAGAGTCGAAGAACTGCAATTTATCGTTCACTTTCACTTTGTAGAAACGTATACGAGATAATATATCCTAAATTATCTTCTAAAAAATAAACAAATTATCTAAATTAATCAACCTATAGAAAACAATAGTACGTGTTCGATTCTCAAATAATAATCACGTACATTACCAAGTAGGTAGTTAACCCTTAGTTGGGCGCGTCTTTTTTTTAGCGTCACTGATCGCGTGGCGCATTTTGTGCGCCAGCTTAATTGGTACCAAAAAATCAAGTTAATCGAAGTTTTTATTAACAATAAAATATGTTATAGTTATTGTTTAAGATTAATTAATATTTTTAAATACAAAGTAAACTTTATTCATAAAATACAACAAAAAATCTTGAACAAATTCTTAGGTTAGATACCATAATACTGGAAAAAAAAATTCTAATTAAACAACAACAGTTATTATAAAAAGTAAATATAAACTATTCCGATTCGGTCGAAGATTTATTCTCATTGCAATTGCAGCAGATGTGAGTGGTAGTTACATGCTCTTTGCAAGCTGGTCGTCTACACTTTGTACAAAAAATTGTAGTTGATCTATTCTCCTTTCTTCCACATAGAAAGCATCTTCCCTTACTTTTCTCTGCAATTGGAGGTTGTATTTCTTCACTTTGATACTGGTTCAAAAAATCTCGTATATCTCCAGGCAAGTTTTTCAGATTTGCTCTTTTTTTCAAGTTTTTTTTTCAGCGCGACATTTGAAAGTAGGTCCTCCTACTATTTTTCTTTTCTCAGGTTTTTTATTTTTTGTGGATGTTGACGGAAGGCACTCAGGAGTAGAAGAGGGCTCTTTGTTTTCTTGTGTGACCAACTGCAATTCATCAAATTTATTTGAGTGAAACAATTCTTCTGTATATTCATCGCCTTCTTGTTCGGATTCTGAGTTGAAATCATGATTCTCTATTTCTTCTTCTGCTTCTGTGTCACTTAGTTCTGGAAGATCGGTTTCTCCATCAAATTCGTCGTTGCTCTCGCTGTCACTCTCCCCTATACTGTTTGCAATTTGTTCTAATTTGGCTTCAGTGAGTTTTGAAGGGTCTCGTATTTGAACTCTCGGCCTGAAAACAAACATGTTTTACAGTATATGAAAAAATATCCACATGCAATTATTACATACATAGTCGCGTGGCGCAAAATGTGCGCCGTCGTATCTTCTTTTTGTGAAAAGTGCTTCAGTAACTGGAAAAAAGACATTTATTTACATTGTTCAAATAGTCTGTACATAAGTTAGATTTACATTTACTGTTTATTGCAATAAACAGACGGAATCATGTAATAATACATAAAAATACTTACCAGGTCGCGTGGCGCACTTTATACGCCACTCAAGAAAAGGTGCCTTTTTACCCGACACATGCAACTTACACGCTTGCACTCAATCAGGCATCTGGAGAACACTACGGTAGGAGGGTACACCACTGCCCAGCGTACATCCCCTCTTATCTCCAAAAATAAAGTCATTTCTATGCGATTGGCGCACTTTTTACGCCAGCGCGCCCAACTAAGGGTTAAACATAATATGACAGCCAAAACTCCTGCTTTAATAATTGCCTTTTTTTATTACACATAAATTACACACTAACAGTCTGTCGGCATGTAAAGATATTTTATATTTACTAGTAACAGAAATTTATACATATATTTCCCCAAACTGTATTTTATTGTAATGTGTTCGGTCCAATTAATTCTAATTCTTCTACCTCTACTTCGCAAGCAATCCCATAATCGTCAATGGTGCGGAGTAGCTTTGGTGAGTCGTGCGCATGGTCACGGAGGTTTCTGACTTATAGGACAACCATTTTATAATAGATGGCGTCCGAGTTCGTAGGTAGTTAAAATGGCGATATATGGACGGAAAACAAAAAAATATTATGTGTCCAAAAGCAGTTCAATAAACAGACAATAAATTTCTCTCGTTCTTTCGGGTGAATTGCAACGCAAGCCGGGTACCCATAGTACATAATTATATTAATTAATTAATCAAATTGAAAACCACGCGAACATCTAGTGGATTATAAAGTAAATGTGAAAGAGACTTGTGGGTGTTACGAATGTCGCGCTGAATGTTACTGTAAATTTAGTTTCGACGTCAGTGACATCCCACACGTTTACGGATCCCGCATATAGAAAAACGTTATCAGAACGTAAGAGTATGCCACTTTAAAGCGATAACCCACTACAATTTAAAAATATATGTACAAATTATATAAACAGTTAATGCAAATCTTCCACTTACATCATTATTAGCATGAAGTCAATAATTTTATTATGTCTTGCAAGTTTGTACAGTGCGTGTAACCCGAGATTCTGCGATACTGTCGAAAAATATGGTGACTATTCTGTTTAATTGAGGATTGTCAACATAATTTTTATTTCAGGATATACAGGTGATCCCAGCAGTCGAGTAACAATTGCTTGTCCCAATATCGTATGTTTCGGAAATCACATCTGTGTAGACTTATGTGACTTAGAAATAGTACGTCAACGTAAGTTAGCAATAGATTAGAAGTGTTCACAGAACATCACAACAGAAATTTTAAAAATGTGTGAAACTATGTATGTTACCGACAATTTTTTTCTGTAGCCCCTTGTGGACGCCCGTTCTACCAGAGTGTAACGAATGTAACAATGAACTGTCCCAATTTGATCTGCTGGAAAAATGGTTATGGTTGTTTGGATCTATGTCAAATTAAAATTTATCCGCATGATTAATTTAATTATTTAATAAAGTAATTTATTAAATAAATTGTATAAGAGATTGCGTCGATTATTTGGTTAATTATCGCAAATTTTAAGAGGTAATTTATATAACAAGTCAACGGGGGAAAAGTAGGACTGTGTTTGAATTGCCACCGATTACGTTTTGTTGTTGGAATGTGGAATCAATAGAGTTGAAGGCTGAAGTTCATCGGCAATACATCATTCACTTTCACTTTTTTTTATTAAAATCCCAAATGATCTTCGTGACGTACCACCCTACGAAAACAATAGTACGTGCTCGATTCTCATATGGTAATCACCTACATTGCCAATGTTAGCAAATTAAGTAGTTAAGGACATGACAGTCAGTTTGGTGTGTAATGCGTTATTATTTTACATATAACAGAATTCCCCCATTTCGCTTTATGGTGACCCAAATATTTACACAAAAGGAGTATCTGTCTAAAATTTATATCACCAGTCATAACGTCTTTTCAGGAATATCAAAATAAGAACGGAGACTCAGGTCCCTCTATAATATCGTGTTTGTAGCTGCTGACATTTCTTAATATCCCCCAGGACGGTCAGTGAAAATTCGAGGAGGTATTTTTTGTTTCAATTCGGAGTGAATAGTTTACGTCTGTGAGAGTAAATAATGGGTATGGAAGTCTAACTTTGTAATGTCGTTCTGAAACGAAGTGAAGTTAGTATAAGTAAAATATATTTTATTTCAACTATGCGATATGAATTTAAAAATATGGAAGTTTAATGTATCTAGTTGCCTTAGGTGTGACGATAGATTTTTATATAATATGCATACATAACAGAATCTGTGACTCCAAAATACTAATTTATCTTAAAAACAATTAATAAATTATGACTAGGCAACAACGTAACCTGACTAGTGCTCAAGGCATCGTCTCTCAATATGCCTGGGGGTTCCCCTGCTCTCCGCCCTGATCCCCACTCTTCGACTTTCATTCTCATCTTTCATATCAATAAAACAATCCAACTCTCAATTTTCAACAACCAGTGCTCAACCCTAACAAACTATTCAACATTATTTGGTCGTAAGCTCTTCACAATATCCGTACAATATTTTCAAAACAACTGTCATTAAATTCATCATTTTCAGACCAACTTTCGCAATAAGTTTACCAAATGCCATCGCGTGGTTCCAGAACAAATTACCAGAAGGAATCTCAGGCAGTCTTTCAACATCATTTTACAATTCTTTCGAATGGATCAAGAAAACTCTACTAATATCATATACAGGGTGGAAAGTTTAACTGGAATAAATTCAGTATCTTCACTGCAATTGATTTTGAGAAAAATTCTTGAAACACGTCGATTTTTGTTTTTAAATCGACCCTTAAGTTTTCTTTTTTTCAAATGGGAAGATATGTCAACCGACACATCATTGGAAATCTTATAAAAAAAGGAGTACAACGATATATTTTTCTACTTTTCCAGCTAATAATGTAAGAAGAAATAAATAAAAACAACTTTAATCTATTTCATTCTTGGTAGGTTTACTGTTTGAAAATTGTTGGACTTGAATTAAAAAAATCTCGTTTTAGGTAACTATAATGTTTTTTTAATGCAACAGATGTTCAATATGTTCATCAAGTCTTTCTTGACAAAATGCAAGACAATAATAAAACCCATTTCTTACATTTTACAACATTTCTGAAGTGATTTGCTGAATTTCATAGGTAATACGTCGTTGAAAATCTTCAAGATTATCGGGTCTTGTGGTGTAAACTTTACTTTTAAGATACCCCCACAAAAAAAAAAAAGTGAAGAAGAGTGAGGTATAGTGGTCTTGCTGGCCATTCTATTGCCTTCTTCCGATCTACCTATTATGAAAAATGACGTACAAATAACGCCGAACGGATGCAGCATATTGCGGTGGAGCTCTATCCTGTTGATACCATATTCTCTCATGTGGAAGTTTTCGATCTAATTCATCTCTAAATTGGTCCGCCACAGCTGGGTGAAGCGTTTCTTGAAGAAACGGTAGATATCTTTCCGCATTAAGATTATCAGAAAAGAACACTGGTCCTATAATCCTAAAAACAATTTTTAGGGTCTTATTCTCAGATGAGATCGAGATACATGAAACAAAACACATCCTTGTATTCCTTTTTTTATGAGCTTTCCAATGATGTGTCAGTTGACATATCTTCCCATTTGAAAATAAAAAAAACTTAAGGGTGGTTACAGCCCCCTGAGTAAAAACAAAAGAAAGCTGATCAACCTAAAAAGTGGCAATTTAAAAACAAAAATCGACGTGTTTAAGGAATTTTTCGCAAAATCAATTGCAGTGAAGATACTGAATTTATTCCAGTTAAACTTTCCACCCTGTATACTTAGCCCCATATTGTCGTATTCCTCTTCCCTTTTTCTTCTCTTGCCATTATCCTAATTTTAGACTGAATTTTCCTCCCCTTTATCGGCAAATAAGACTAATTATTATAAAAATTGTCGAAACATATTAATACTTTTGTGTTAAGAAGATAACACTAAATCCTCATAGAAGTATAAGGTGTTCATTTAAAAAAGTCATCAAGTTGCTTGTGATTTTTTGAGTGAGGAAGACGAACAAAAAAACGCATGTGATTTATTGTTTCATATACAAGTTGAAAGTCTGCAAACAGCAATACATACTACATCATGAATTTGGCAACAGACGTACGTTAAAATGTTATGTCAAATTCATAGACGACACGATGACTTTTTTAAATGACCACATGATAGTTTGGTGTACACTGGTAGAAGTTTTAGAACTCACAAGTTTGAAAATTTGCGTATAAACCACGTAACTAAACTTCTTCCATCTGTATATCAAAAAATATTGTATTTCACATTAGTCAAATATATTTCAGAAAACGTTAATAAATAATTATAATTCAGATTTCCGCAAATGAATTTCATGAAACATTAATTATAATTTTATTCATAAAATAGTGATTCTGTATTTCGAGGATGTTATACAGCATGTTTCAGAAATATGTGCAATAAAATTAATCGGTAATAGAACTCTCATCACTGTCCACAATTTTTCTTAACAAATTATTGCCCTTAACCCCGTAATTATAGAGTTAAAATTAGTGGAAATTTTGACGTTAATTTAGTTACCAGCCACTGAACGGCTCGATGATGATAATAAACAACAAAATACCTTCTCTGGTGAAACCCGCCTCGTCAGTTGATAAAAGAGAAAATTTGGCTGCTGGTTTATTATGGCCAGGGCCCATTCACAAATCTGGCGCGTTTGAAGTAAATGATAAGTAAGTGATCGGAATACAATTGTTGCTTTTTCAAAATTTATTTAATTTTTATAAACATCTATTAATATTAATGACTTTACAAACGAAAGTAAAATACCATAACACGCCCGATTGAGTTGCTTGGAGAAACTGATTAATTATTGTGAATTTATCAACAGTGTACCCGAGTGTACAAAAACTTTAGAAACTTAATAAGCTAAAATACTAAAAAAATATCAGATGTTAGAAAAGTCCTATATGTTGCTTTTGATGAGTTGTACCATAGAAAAGATTATTTAATTAAGTATAAGACAATAAATCAAATATTTAAACCATGACACCTTAACAATTTAACCTTTATAGAATGGAACAAAAATAAATTTTCTAATAAAAATTAAATAATAAGTATATAAAATGATATAAAAAAGTTAAGGAAAACAAATCGGGTCAGCAATGCATAAGTGTAGGAAAAAAATTCGAAGGGGGAACAAGAAGAAGGGATCCAATAAGTGTAATCCTAATTTTGTATTTGTCGACTGCTTACGAGTTGCCGCGAGGCTGCAGCAAAGTTGTGTGATTGCCTTTATTATCAATCATACTTTTAATAGTCATTAAACATCAGGTGATGGTCACTTTGCAACCTCCTTTGCAGTTGGAACGCAGTATATTACTAACCGATTGTGAATAAAAACAATCTATAATGTTGGATGATTAATCGAGACTGCCGTAGTTGATGTGTTGACCTAACATTTGCTATCTTTTTTTATACATATTAATGATAACTAATAGCTCAACAATGTAGAACTGGGGAGCTGCAATTACGTGCGAAATGTTAAATTTGCCGCCTGGACCACAATCGCAACATCGCATTATCATTTGAAGAAAAGTTAAACAAAAAATGTTCTAATAGTAAAAAAAATGTACATAAACCATGGTTGTGAAGCCTTATTTTAGCCTCGCACTATTATTGCTCTCTATGCTCGGTGTAAGAAAAATGTCTTTCCAACCTCGATGTATAATTACTATGTTTTTTTTCTCCAACTAGTAGGTAATAAAAACAATGGACAATATTTTATATATGTAAATATCTTTTGATGTTTCTGACAACAATTTGTCATATTGTGCCCGACTGGATTGTCTGCGAATTTCCGGGGGCGTGCACACACAACTTTATTCTCTACTTGATATCTTCCTTTTTAGTTTTTTGATGGAAAAAATAGAAATGACAGGTGATATCGATTTAATGTCTATTTTATGCATTTATTTCACATGCTACTTGGTTTTCATGGATATCTTAGTTAAATTCGTTCCGACCTTTCGCATTACCCTTGATTGAAAAAAAGTTAAAGTAGTATAATTATAAATCACGGTTGAGAAGCCTTTTCTCTAAATAATAATTATTATCATTTACCGCTAGGACACAACAATAAGTAAACTTCTCCTCAAGAAAAGTCTATAGCAATTTATTGTAAAGGGTAAAATAATAATAAGATTTGTAACTGAAAGACACATAATAGCGGATAATACAGAAATGCTTCATTGTCAGCGAGTAATATTTTTGAATCACGAGTGCGATAGCACGAGTGAAACAAATTTTACGAGCTTGCAATGACATTTCGGTCACGTGTGAGAATAACGTTTTATGCTCAATTTCTTTCAAAACGTTCAAAATAAAAAAACATGAAATTGTCAAAATGACGTTTCAAAAAATACTTAAGTCTTACAAATGTGTAACCATAATAACTCACCTCTTTTAACATTATATAATTTGTCAGTTAAATGCTCTAATATATCTATTTGCGTGGCATAATAAGTCCTCTAGACGTTGGTAGAACATAATAATACATTATTATACGAGGTTAAACGGGAGGTTTCATTGTGACATGAGTGGGTGAGAAGACATGAGAACATGAGACATGAGGACATGAGGAGTGCCCCAATAGAACGAATATCACAATACCTCGTTAAACGAGTGTAATATATTATTTTTTCTACTTTGGAGCTCTTCGTTTTATGAAAATGTTAAAATTATGCCTTTTAAATATTCCAGGGATATTTAGGATTAATTAGTACTGGTTGTGTTTGTGGTTGTGTTTTTTTTTTCTGAAAAGTGGATACTTGGCTTGACCTCGATAGGAGTTGGCTAGAAATGTTCAATACCAACGTAATACGTATCAAAAAAAAACTGTTTCACAAAAGTTCTTTTGTGACACTACTTTTAGTTTACTCAATTATGACACCAATGTGGAAAATAGTAGATTATATTACAAGTGACAGACATGCTTCATTGTCAGCGAGTGAGATCTCACGAGCTTACAATGTCATTTCGGTCACGTGTAAGATAAGACGTTTTATGCCCGACGTGTAATTTCTTGTAAAAGTTAAAAATCAAAAAATTAATAAATGTGTAAAATTAATTAATAAATTTTTTATCATTATATCACTTGTGAGAGAAATACTCCATTATACCTTCCTTTTGCGTGACACTGGTTTCACTCGTGCTTTTATAAACCCCTTGTGGCATAAAGCGTCCAATTTACACAGGAACTCGTATAACAATGTACTATTTCTACTTTGTGTTCGTACTGAGGCTATTACGATACGGTTTTGCGTGTCAACAGTATACAGTCAACAGTCAACAGTATAATTTATGTTTTTAATTTTGGAATCTTGACAATCCTAACATGATTAATCTATGATCTTAACCTTACTTCGCTGTGTCAAGTCCAAACCGATTTCAACGGCTGTCAGTGCGAATTGGGTTTCAGCGGTTTGAGCCATTCAAACAAAAGCACTGATGGCGCTTGAAGAAAACTGTAGGTCAGGAAATGCTTGATGGTGTCTCCAGTGATCACGCGGATAAGAGGGTTCCACTTGTTTGTGCTGCGGGATTTGATTCTAGACGTGGATGGGGAGATTGAGAGTTTCCAGGGCATTCGTCCTTGCCAATGTCCACACCGCCGATCACAAAGAAAAAGAACGGGGCTGTGCGAGTTGTTTGTGGTATGGGTGCGTTTGTTACGGAGATTATTGTGAGGTTACGGGCTTCAGTTACAGAGTCCGACTTTTTGGGGAGGTCGTTCAGGATGGGTTAAAATTCACTACCACGTTTTTTATACATCTGAAGGATAAACAAAAATACGAGTATTGACGTTTCAAATTAATTCTTTTTCATAGCCTCCGTTAATACACCTAGTAAATGTAGCCAACTGCCGCCGAATTCCCTAGATTGCAAAATTTGATTATTTTGTATAAAAGTGGCATAGTAGAAAAAATACTGTATGATAACTCGTGCCCTAAACCCATGCCGAAAAGCTTCTTATAAAACTCGTATCATAATATACTATTCCTTGTAATTTGTCTCCAATTTTATGAACGAACATATTAACGAACGCTACGTCACCATCTGCGATGTCCTAATAGCCATATTAAGGTACGGAACATTTTACGAACATGTTAAGGTTGGCAACGCGTGATTATCTTGTCACTAATGTCAGTTTAAATTAAAAATGTGTCAAAAATAGGAAGTGACAGCACATGGAAGTGAACATTACCAATCGCCACAAAAATCCCTAAATCGACTAAAGTTAAAAAATTGGCTTAAAAAGGGCAAATTACAAAGAATTGCATAAAATACCCGTTTCATAAGACCTTGAAGCATTCATTCTTTAGAGTAAACATGAATTCCTGCTTTAAGAATGGTCTTATGAAACTTGCTTTTTAATATACTATTATTTTAATTTTTTTTTTTTCACTACTAGCTTCAGAAAACATCATTATATTATATCGTATTTGATGCTTCAGAAATTGATTTTCTGTACCTTACCTAATAATGGATTTTTCTCTCCTACTAGTAGATAATAAAAACAAAGTTGACAATGTTGGCATCGTTACTGCCGTAGTTGATGTTTTGACTTGACATTTGCTGCCATTATTAATGATAGCTGACAGCTCAACAATGTAGAACTGGGGAGTTGGAATTTCTTGCGAAAAGTTAAATTTGCCAGCTGGACTACACTAGCAACATCGCAACAAAAAATAGTAATGACAGGCATTGATTTAATTTCATATCCTACTTGCTTTTCATTGATATTTTAGTTAAATTCGTTCCAATCTTTCGCATTATCATGATTATCAATTGAAGAAAAGTTAAACAGATGTGGTAGTAGTGAAAAAAAATAGTATATAAACCACGGTTGAGAAGTCTTTTCTTAGCCTCGCATTTTTATTTACCTGGATGCTTCGCATCTTGGTAAATAAAATAGCTCGGCTAAGAAAAATGGCCTCTCAACCTTGGTGTATAATTACTATTATCTGTATTAAGTTTACAATTTCATACATATTATTATAATTCATTAAGAAAGCTGTGTTTTAATGTAAATGCCTCAATTGCTCAACAGCCTTTGGGACTGTACCAATGTTGTACAATCAGAAGCATTTTCTTTCCAGTTCAAAACACTATATTATCCAAACGAAACGCGAAACAATCTAAGAACAATAATTAATTTTTCAGGCAATAGGTGGTGAAAGACAATAAAGATCTATTGGTTGATAATATTGTGCACTATGTAGGTAGTGTAATAATTTTTAATTTTAGCAACAGTTATTGTCTTACCACGTTACAAGGTCGATAAAACTTTTATTTGCTTAAATACATAATTTTAGTTTGATTGAAGCTGCTAATTTTCTTCATTTTCCACCAGAGGTAGTAGCCACAATCACTTCAGGTTTTTAAAGATTTGTGTAGGTATGTTAGAAAAACTCTCGACAATTTTTATTTTCGATCATCATTTCGGTATCATTTACCAAAGCTCTAAAATGTATTAGACAAATCAAGCTGTTTACCAACCTGTCAATAGAACTCTCTCGATGCTTTAAGTGGGTCAGAATCATCAGTCAGTTTACTTTCTCTCATCAAAAGCATTTGACCAGTTAGTTTCGAATTACGACAAACGAACACTTGTGTAACATAGTTATTGTACCTGACTTGTTAACAGAGGAATTCGTCCGCTTGGAGCTCTTCCTTCTAAGACGATTAAATGCTTCCTTTGATACGCGAAGCGTAAGGGTGCTCCGATAACGGTCAAGCAGTGGGCAGCGTTGTCTCTTCATCAAACATTCCTTACCTTGCACATTACTTCGACCAATTAACCCACGCTTGATTGTTTCGGCAGGAGCCTGAGAGGAAAGTTTGTCCTTTGAAGAGAAGTTAACCGTGTAAGAAATGTTTTTTTTGCGTTATGAGCAGTTATCTCCCAACTGTCTTTACCTGACACTATCAACAATTATCGCCAATAGTAGAAGAGTTTTTACTTCCGACTCTTAATCATAAATATTTGATTAAAAACCAAATCGTTTATTTTTCTGTAGAATTCAATTTCCACAACAAAAGTCATAAATACGCAAAGCAAGAGAGTGACATTTTAATTTCATTTGCAAGCATTTTCCCAAATAAAGCCCGTAATAACAATTTGTCGCTTACAATCACCTGAAAATAGAACACAACACCCCAAAGAGCCGTCAGTAAAGATAACTCACTTTAATACTGATCACTCAATTTATGGCTCGCAGCTATTTTTGCTTCACTCCCAACAACTCAATTAGGAAACATTCGACGTTAAAGATGATAAGATTGCAGCAGGGAGCTTCTAGAACAAAAGCCCTGATATCTAGTTACATAAAAGTTATTACCATAATACGGAGTTTGGTTATAGACTAGAAAGTATAGAATTTTATAACGTCGTCCTGAAAGCTTTCTATAATTAGAAAATAAAGTACCGTTCCCAGCTGCCTCTCTCCCTTCGCCGCTCACTTCACATCGCCCTAAAAAATGCGTGTAATTTTATGCAAAAAATCCCTCGCGTGCACGTATAAAAACATTTTCAATTTGTGAAAATATCTGGATCTTGCCAAAGTCTTTTCCAAACTTTAACAATTTATTTTCAGCGGAAATCCCCGGCCGAGGGGCGGCCTCATGTATAGACATTTTTTGTAAAATTTGAAGACGGATTAAACGGGTTACAGATGTGGGTTGGGGTGTAAGAAGTGCATTAAAAATATAATCCTTTTAGAATTAAAACTGCTGGTACTGATAAAAAGCGATAATGCGGGAACTGGAGGGATTCGGAGTCTTGAGCACGGTTTTGTTTCCAGAGAAAGTAATTAGGAATTAAGGGAAAACTGACATCAATAGGGTGTGGGTGGGTGATGTTAAATTGAAATTAAAACAAAATTTTGATGAAATGGCAACAGTTGAGATCACTATAAATTAGTCATTTCCTCTTCCACTATACAGGGTGTTTCTGCCTGATGCGCAGTGTGCAAGAGTCAACATCTTATCACTTATTGTCACGGCGTCTTTCTATCCAACTAAGTGGCAACGTAGAAAGTCCGGGAGGCCGGGATCAGGAGCGCGCTTTTTTACAGGTCACCGGGATGCAAGAACCATCCCGGTCCGACATCCGGAAGAATTTTATTTCTTCATTTTAACGGGGCGATTCCGAGGACGTGGTAGTCGTTCCCGGACAGTTTCGTCCTCAGCGCGCAATTTTTCTGGTTACCGGAGTGAAAGAATCATCCCGATCTGATCATTTTGACATTTTAACGGTACGATTTAGAGCGTGGGGTTCAGCCATGACTAAAAGCGACAGGGTGGACCGGCCGTAGCGGCGAACCCTGCCGACCAGGAATTTCGGTAACCTCGTTACAGTATGTTTGAGTGTTAAGCAGTGTGTTGGAATCAAACATTTTCGGGGTGGCTTTTGTAATAAATAAGGAGGGAAGTAAGAGAGTGCAACAAAAATCTAACGCGTGCTCCCACCCTCGGAGGATAGAAATAAAAAGTGTCTTCTACGAACAAGGTTGTAAAATAGAAATCAAAATTTACTTGAAATAAGTGCAATAATTATGTGAAAGTAACATGTGAGTTCCAAGTAAACACAATAGGATTTGAAACTGAAATGAATATGGAAACATGCAACACTTCTAGGTCCATAAAGAAATCCATAAGGGTCATCAGTCGAAAGAGCCATATTGACAGTTACTGGTGGAATTGAAGAACGTAAAGGGGAATGCAGACTTAAACCACCTGCTGGTAATAATGGCCAAAGAACAAAGTGTACTAAGGTTACAGAATAAGGATATCAATTGTAGAAGAAAATATAACAAAACAAGAATCAGTAAAACATAATCTAATTAATACACAAAAAATGTATGTAGGAAAAAAATGCCAAAAAATTGGAAAAATACCCTAATATGCCTGGTATTTCAATAAGAAAATAAAAAAGACTGTAGTAACTATTGGGGCATATCACTACAAGACGATATAGGATATTGGCTTTAATTAATAATTTGGTAACGACGGTAATTGGATACGGAAATAAGGAAATAGGGGAACACCGAAGTGGATTTAGTCAGATGATCGACAATTGACCGGATATTTGAAAACAGACAATTAGGCCCAAAATCGAGATATACTTTGTATATAGTGTAGTGTATTGATTCCTGTATTATTAGAAGTGATATTAGAGAAGGGTAGGAAGAAAGAATTGGGCAGGGAAGAGGAGATATAGTCAGGAAAAAGAATAAATCGGCGAAGCCGGAAGATAACAACATCTAGGAGGCGCCACAGAAAGCGGATGAACAAAGACGATAGAAACCGCTCGCTCAGTCAGGGACGCCTGGACTCTTACCTGGAGGAAAGGAAAAGAAAGAGAAAAGGGGAGGGTAGAACAGAAAAACAAGAAGAGGAGGAAGAGAATTTTTTCAAAAAAGTAAAAAGACGGCGAGGTCTCCTGGAGTAAAGAAAACAAGAAAACACAGAAGACATCAGAGAAAGAGAAGGAAACGGACACAGAGATGGAGAAAAAAATATTGGAGCTGTTGCAAGAGTTGAAGGAGGAGATTCAAGAAATAAGACGAGAAAACAAGGAACTCAAGAGAGAGATAGAGAGGCAGAGAAAACAATTTAAGGAGAAGGAGAAGAGATGGGAAGGAGAGAGAGACTGGTGGAAGGAGAGAGTGGAAAAGCTGGAAGAGAGAATGGAAATCGAAGAGAGAAGAAAGAGGAAGAACAACATCGTGATAACAGGATGGGACGGGGAAAGAAAAAGTCATGTAAAAAAAGAGGATGTAGAGAAGTTTTTGAAGGAAAATGTAGGGGATAGTAAAGTAAAAGATTGTTACAGGATTAACAAGGATCAAGTATTGGTGGAGATGGAGGGATGGGGTGAGAAGGAAAGAATAATGAAGCACAAAGGAAAATTGAGGGAGAAGAGGGAAACAAGGGGGATATACATAGACAACGATCTCACAAAGAAAGAAAGAGATTTACAAAAGAATCTAAGAAGTATGGCGAAGGAAAAAAAGGAAGAAGGGAAAGAAGTAAGAGTGGGATACAGGAAATTAATAGTGGACGGGGAGCAATGGAGATGGAATAAAAAGGGAGAGAGACTAGAGGTTTTCCAATAAGAAGAAGAGGGGGGGGGAGGGAAAAAAGGGGACAACGGCAAAGTAAAAAGGACAGTGAAACGGGAAAAAAGAAACAAAGAAGGAAGTAGAAGGGAAACTAAGGAAGGAAGGGGGAAATCAAAGAAGGTTACGAGAAAAACAGGGGTGAGAGCACTATTTTGGAATGAAGCGGGACTAGGGAAAAAAGAAGAAGATTTTTGGGACTATGTGAAGGAGTTCGATATTGTTGGATTAACAGAAACATGGTCAGAACATGGAACAGCAGCAGGGGGAATAATAACAGGGGTAAAAAAAGGAATAAAAGAGAATACTAAAAAGAAGGGAGAGGAGGAAGGTCACATGGTGAGAAACGTTAAAGTAGAGAGTAAATGGTGGAAAATAGTGCCAGTGTACAGCAAACAGATGAAAGAAACAATAAGCAAGATAGAAGAAACATTAAAAACAACAGGGAAGAATGTCTGCTTCTGGGAGGGGATTTTAACGGGAGAATTGGGGAAAGAGGAGACAGGGATTGGGATGAAGAGAGAGGAGAGGGAACAAGAAAATCCAAAGACAAGAAAGAAAACGAGGAAGGGAAGAAGTTGATGGAATGGATAGAAGAAAAAGAATGGGAAGTGCTGAATGGAAACAAACAAGGGGACGAAGAAGGAGAATGGACCTACATAGGCGGTAGAGGAGAGACGGTGATAGACTACGGAATAGTAAACGAAGAAGCATGGGAAGAAGTCAAAGAATTCAGAATAGGGGAAAGAGTAGAGTCAGACCATCTGCCTATGGAGATAAGTATAGGAAGGAGGAGAGAGAAGAGAGGAGGAGAAGAAAAAATAGAGGAAATGCGGAAGATGATAAGTAAAGTATGGGACGAGCAAGGGGTGGAAGAGTATAAGAGAAGACTGGAAAAAGAAAGATTTAAAGAACAAGAAGTAGGGAAAATGGAGAAAGAATTGGTAGAAATATTGGAAAAAGCAGCGACAAAAAGAGAAATAACAGTAAGAGGTGGAGGAACAAAAAGAAAGAATAAATGGTGGGACAAAGAATGTGAGCAACGTAAAAAGGAAGCAATAAAAGAACTAAGAAAGTGGAGAAAGACTAAAGGGAACAGAAATGGCTTTTTAGAAGCGAAAAGAAGATACAGAGAGACATGCAGGGAGAAGAAGAGACAGAAGAAGGAGAGAGAGAAGGAAGAGATAAAAGCAATAATAACAGAGAAGGAGGTATGGAACTATATTGATAGAGAGAGAAAGAAAAAAGAAAATGGGAGCGAGGAGATAACGATGAATGAGTGGGAGGAGTACTTCATGAGGCTGCTGGAGGGAGAAAAGAAAAAAAAGAAAACGGAAATAGAGACGAAGAGAAACCGAGTAGAACCTGAAGGAGAAAAAATTACAATGGAAGAGGTGGAGAGGAATGTGAAGAAACTGAGGAAAGGGAAGGCACCAGGGATGGATAGAATGCAGAATGAATCGTGGATGTATGGGACGAGAAGAGTGCTAAAGAGGCTGGTGGAGGTAATGAATGGGGTGTGGAGAGGAGAAGGATTCCCGGTAGGGTGGAGAGAGGAGGTAATTTACCCCATTTACAAAAAAGGGGAGAAAAATAAAGTAGAAAATTACCGAGGGATAACCCTCCTAAACACAGGGTACAAGTTGTATGCATCAATTCTGAATGAAAGGATGAGCAGGGAGATAGAGGAAAAGGGAGCATTTACAGACAGCCAAGCAGGATTTAGAGAGGGGAGGGGAACTATGGATAATGTATACATCCTGGACCATTTGACGAAGAGTGAGTTAAAGAAGAAAGGGGGGAGGGTGTATGCATTATTCGTAGACTTCAAGGCGGCTTTTGACAAGGTGGACAGAGAGAGGATGTTTGAGTGCCTGAGGGAGAAAGGGGTAAATGAATGGCTGGTAAGAAAGGTGGAGGAGATATATGAGAAGACAAAAAGTGAAGTGAAGGTAGGGGAGAGGGAAAGTGAATTGTTTGTGACAACAAAGGGAGTGAGGCAAGGTTGCCCGCTCAGCCCCTTGTTGTTCACGATGTATGTGGCAGATATGGACGGAGTGTTAGAGAGAGCATAAGCGGGGGGGTGTGTGGTAGGTAGAAAAAAAGTGTGGAGCCTGGCATTTGCGGATGATGTGGTAATGGTGGCAAAGAGTGAAAGAGAAATGAAGGAAATGATAAATAGTTTAGGAAAATATGTGAAGAAGAAAAGACTAGAAGTGAATGTAGAGAAAACAAAAATGCTGGTGTTCAATAAGAGAAAGAGGAAGAACGAAGAGAGTGATTGGAGGTGGGAGGGAGAAGTAATAGAACAAGTAAATAAAAGAATTCAAATACTTGGGGTATGTGTTCAATGAAAGAGCCACAGATAAGGCACCTATTAGAGAACTGGCAAGAAAAGCGAACAAGGTGATAGGATGTATATGGGGAATAGGAGAGAGAAGGTGGGGAGGCGATTTTAAGAGGAGAATGATGAAGTTTGAAAGTCTTATTGAAAGCGTGTTGTTGTACGGAGCAGAGGTCTGGGAATGGAAAAAACAAGAGGTGATAGAGAGGATGCAAGAGAAATATCTGAGGTGGGTGCTAGGGGTGGAGAGAGAAACGCCAGGGTACATAGTGAGAGAAGAATGCAAGAGGAATAGGTTGAGAGTGAAAGCGGGAAAAAGAGCGGTCAAGTTCGAAGACAGGATGGAAGGGAGGAAAGAATGTAGGATACTAAAGGAGTGCTGGAGAGAAAAGAAGAAGAATTCAGAGGAGAATGATAGGGAGAATTACTACAGGAGGAATGGGTATGCAGGCAAAGAAATGGAGAGACTGAGAGAAAGAGGAGTGTGGATGAATGTAGAACTAAGTGAAGGAGATAAGGATACGGATAGACAAGAGAGGAGAGAAAGAATTAGAGAATCCAGATACAACGGGAAGTACGGAAGATGCATGATCGAGGAAGAACCGAAGTATGTGGGGAGGGAGAGCGAGAAAGAAAGAAAGATGATGGCGAGGTTTAGGTGCGGAAATGAAGAGAGGGAAAATAGGTGTTGGGCAGAAGATGGAGGAAAATGTGTAGAATGTGCTATGAGGAAAGAGAGACGATTGAGCATGTGGAACGAGTGCAGTGAGATGAAACAAAGAGAGAGGAAAGAAAGAGAGGAAATACTGAATGTAGATGGAAGGGAAATTAAATGGATGAAAGAGGTATGGAAGAGGAGGGAGAAGGGAGAAGAGGAAAGGGGAGGGGAGAAGAAATAGAGAATTTTATTTAGTTTTTTTTTGTTGTTATAATTGTTAAGTTTACTTGTATATGTATATAGGAATCAGAAAGCTCGTAGGGCAAATAAAGATTTATATATATAGTGTAGTGTATATAAAATAGTGCTAGAAGGAAGAATATATTCGGACTTACCCTTCTCACAAAATAAAACTGAATTCATTAGATTTTTGGAAAATAACTTATTTGATATTATAACTAAATTTTCCATTAATAAGATGCCAACACAAAATGTCAGTTTTCACACTGAAACAGCGTCCCGCTGTAAAAGTGCCGCGAATTGAATCACAGCCAAATTTCCAACAAAAGCTCTCACAAAACAAATTACTATACAGTAGAGCGTCCAAATTATGAGTAATACGCTAAGCATACGATTGGATTATGAATGGAAGAGCTAAATGAATTTCAAGTCTAAAATCCAATTACCTTGTTTTGCAGTGTACCCTTGGTCAGTTAATACGATGTGTAGTAGGCACAATGATAATAATTAGTCTCTCAGCTGTAAATCCATTTAGGCGGGAGCGCTGAAACGCCGTTGTACGCAACTCATTTCAACGAGATGTGTTTTGTACCGACCAATTTTCGATATAGAGGGACGTGCAGGTATATTGTGTTTGGAGGTGAGGAGAGAATTGGACTCATTTGTGAAATACCTAAATGGTCACGATGACTCAGCAAGTTGGGGCTGAGAGTGATCTATACACAATTACACAAAATACTGGAATTAGTGTTAATTCTAAACAGACATTTTAGTAACATGGATGTGGTTTATCATTAAGACGGTGTAGCTAGGGCTACTAAGCTTACAGCTTTGTCATTTTGTGCACTCGTAGCATAAAATGCAATTATGGCACATTTGCATAGCTAAATAAAGAAGCGATCCATAATTTTTCGTGCAGTTCCGAGGTCCACAGGTGTCAACTCTATGAACCGTATAATTAAATTTGGCTCCTAAAAATAGATTACCCACATTTCCATACTCTCATTTCACAATTAGCAACTCCGGTACGAAAAGTAGAGTCTATATAGCGTTTCGTTGTAGCGATAGCGCTTTATTAGATTTGTAGCTCCATTAACTCTCCTCGCACAAGTTCATATTTTCATTCATCATATTGATTCCGTAAATAATTAATTTCACCATTAAACCCAAGCAGACGGACACAGAAAACAAGCAAACATCTTCTCCGATTTTAATAACACCGCGTCGACCGTTTCTGCTTCTTTAAAAATTCATTCAAACGAGAATGTCTTCTCCGACGAAAAATTTGACCTCATAGACATAAACAAAACTTGTTGAGAGTTTGCGAAATGGTCGCCGAGTTTGCTATCGGATGGAAGTTCCATAGGAGAATGCAAGCTGATGGCTCTTCAAGTTTAATATTCTTATGTTGCGAATGAATATTAAGTTTTGTGTGGGAGTCTGAAACCGGGAAGGCAAGAAAACAAATATTTGCCGGCCCTGAAAGAAGGGCGCGGATATGATTTAATTAACGTTATTTATGGATGGTAGGCCGCGCAATTTACCGTTTGGTGCATTTACTTTCCTTAATGTTGGCGTAAATATAACCATAAAAATGTTGCTGTCGTTAGCATAACCACATTCTTTTTGAAAAATTTATCTACATACAAAAATGTCTTTATAACATTCTTCTCTCGGTAAAGTCTCCAAAATATCATTTCAAAGGCATGTTCGTTATGTCCCAAATACATTATACTTTCTCTCTAAGAGGTTTTCCCCAGTCTCGAGTGACCCGAACCACATCCCGTCACATTTGTTATCCTCCCGACAATGTGTCACCGAATGAAATGTTTAACCCCGACAACCGTTCCTCTAAATTCTCGTTATAACACACATACCTAACTCTTCACACTTCGCACTCACTTCACCCAAATATGTCAGAGTGCGTTCCTCCACCTCCCACGCATCTGATGCTGTTATCGCTTCACCCCATTAGTTATGTCAGTGAGTGAGTACACAATTACGTGTAAACATTTTGTTGTCGTTTGCGAATAATTTATTCGTGGAATTACGCATCGTTGTCGGATCTAATAGTATCCTCTGGCGACAATAAGTTAGGCTCTTATCACCAGACAAGAATGGTGGCAATGCATACGTTAATGGCCCACAAATCCAACGGGGGAAAGGGGCGGCGCAAAAACATGGTTTAAACATGTCCATACCAAAGGAGTGTGAATTAAAAAATTCTGGTGAAGATACCACAGTTGGCTTGGGCTATTTTCATCAAGATAATGCCGCAGCTCACTCATCAAAAAAGTAGTCTTCCAGAACGGGTAAATAAATGATTACAATTTTACCAAGAAAAACAAAACAACTGTAATATGTCACATTTCATAATGCACTCACTGACGCGCCTGGGCATGATGTCAATGAGATGAACGATATTTCCCTCAATTAGCTCATTCCAAGCCTGCTCTAGGTAACGACTACATTGTCTTGACGAACAGCCATCTGATCACAGACATGTTCGAAAACGAGGCGGCCAAGGCCGACTGTCGGCATTTTCTTATTGCATAAAGTTGTTACAAACGTATGCAATATGTGATCTAGCATTGTCTTGCTGAAAAATCATTTTCATTCAGCATGGTTACAAAAACCGGTCTTATCAATATAGCGATAGAAATTTAACCGTCCTCTAACGAAAACTAGAGGTGACCTGTACCAATGACATATAGCACCCATACCACAATCCTCTGAGTTACAGCTCGAAATTACGCCTCTCACCATCCGCCGACGATAATTTCTCCACAAACTTATGCGCCGTAGTCAAAAAAATGGTCGGCCAGAACTGTTGTTTTACAAAATAACTGCCAAATTTTTATCAATCACTTTTTACTAGGAGATAAATATTTTGTAAAAATTTCAACTCAGTAGCTAAAACGTCACACAATTGTTATGAATTTTAAGCAGTCGGGATTGTGTCGAACTATAAAACGTTGTATTACACTCGTTCCTGTGTAAACTGGGGGTTTCCAGTTCCAGTACCCCTAGTACCGGAAACTACCTAATTTACACAGGAACTCGTATAATAATATACTATTATGATCTATAGTCAATATGTCAGGAACTATCCACAATAAATATATGCTTTAATCTAAAATGTGTAGCACCTCACTGTCAAATTTTAGTTAAATTACGAAATTTTAACATTTCATCATTCTGATATTGTTGTTTTTGTTTCAGGTAAGTCGTCCTTCTTGACTCCCAAAAATGTAAAAATAAGTAATCTACTTATTACTACTAGTGCGTAAGTAATTAAGGTACTAAATTACTTAGAATTTGTTCAGGTTTGTAAAATTATGTAGACAACATTGATACCAATAAGTAATACACAGTTCAATATTAAGTTAATGTTGAGAAATATTTGCAGCGGCCGTCGCGTCGGCCAGTTCGGAAACCCAAAGGGTCGTAAAACCTTTACCTGACTGGCGGCGCTCACGCCCGCCACTCAGTCAAAATCCAACTCTCAATCAAACAACAAATCAAAATCGAACATTTAATCCGACAACAGTCAACATACAACAGCCGCGAAGGCACAATTTAATCTCAAACCAGGACAAAGTTCCTTTATTCAAATGCAGTACAAAACTAAACCGGGAAAGGAAACCTTCACTATCAATTTCCAACTATTCGCAATATACAAGTTCATTAAGTTCGCGAGCGTTTCAATACAAATCCAAAACATATGGTCCTTCGAGTAACACAAATCTAACCCCCAATTCATTACAGTTAAAAGGGTCGTTAAAATGTTAAAGGTACTCAAAAATGTCTAACTGATCAACAGAATAGCTATTTGATCATTCGTATTATCCGCTAAAATGAATCGTAACCGCCACGCGCTTTATAAAGCATTTGGTCTCAAAGGTCTTGTGAAAACTTATACAAGATCGATGCCACTGATAACTAGGGTGTCACAAATACGTAACGTTAGCTTCATCTAAATGTGAGATTCCTTTATTATTATATATTTATTATTTATTTATTAGTTACTTAGTTCCTGAAAAGAGCTAAGTAATGGAGTCGCGAGTACATGGAACTGTTTATTTTGTAATTTCTGGTTCTATCCAAGTTGACTTGGTTATCATAACAAGAGGTTCGTGTTTTATCAAATAGGCATATTTAAACAGACTCTAGCAAATAGTAAAGTCTCTAGTACAAATAAACAAGCAAGTTTTAGAGAGGCAGGCCATAAAACATAAAACGATGGCGGATACATTTATGAGCTGACGACACCAGAACACATGGTCAGAACAGACGGTAAACAAACCGACAGGAAAATAATTGTTTGCAGATTACATTGACGTGTCCTTGTGATAGATTTGGCAGAAATATAAACATAAAGAGGTTACCTATATTTTCGGTGACTCAAACACGCGACACGTGGTTCTTAAATGGGTTTCAAGCCGTCATAGTCTCGTAAGGTGAATTATTGAGAATTCGAATTTTAAACACATTTTTAAAACAACAGGAAAACTTGTGGTGCAAATAAAATCAGATTTAACAAATTTTAAGAACAATGATAAGAACGTTGTCGTTCGTTCGATGGGCAAAGCCGTAAGGGCTTGAGATCACTCTTACGTCTGATCTTCTTCCCTCTGGATCAGTGCTGCCTACCTGTCCCCAGTAATAGATATGCTACAGATTCTCAGATTCCAGGGTTCCATATTTCCCATATTTCTGAATTTGCAAGGTCCTCATCGTGTCACTGCTTTTATTTGTCTGCTTCTTAATTTGTCAGGTTCTCAGTATTTTACATACGGAGTTTCTCAGATTCCCATTTTCATTCATTTTCATTCATTTTCATTTTCAATTTCCAGGTGCAAAAGATTCCTACATTTTAAGTGTCAACTTGTTCCCATGTTCCTTGATACCCATATTTTCAGGTTCTCATTTTCCAAATTTACCAGCTTGTCGGGGTCTCAATGTCTAAATTTTTGAAGTTTTTAGTTTGTCAGGTTCTTAGCTTTTCACTTTTTTAGCTTCTCAGTTTTTACTGGTTTTCAGTCGTACTCATGTTTCTTAGTATGACAGGATTTTAGTTTCCCAGTTCTTCAGTTATCTTATTAAGTATTTTTATTTATTTTATTATTTTGCGTTTGGCACGGGGTAAGCCTAATTTGTTTTTAGGTATTTCATCTCCGTCCAAATAACTACCAAAATAATTTGGAAACTTTTATCGGACGATTTTTGGATTTATGCATATCGGTTCTAAAAGCATTTTGTGTTGATTTCGACGGGTGTTTTCGCAAAGTAGACTCGCACTTTTGTTCCTTATAAATTGATCGCGATCAGGTAGAATTAAACTGTAAATGACAGATGGACTAATTTAATGGGTGTTGAGTGCATGGATGATCTACCAATGTGATCCTGAAAAGTGATGTTATATAAGTTTCAATAAAAAAAGAGAAACAAATATCAGCAAAAATTACTAGGTTGCCATTCTAAAAACAAAAATCAGTTACGTTTCCATGGAAATGCGTTGACATAAAAACAACGAGCAGGTTAGGACATAGAGAATAATTAGTAAAAAGACTTTTATCAAACACATTTTGTCCTAAAATCCATGTTTACGGAGATAAACCGCCCATTCCATACTTTTGACTAACCCTGTATATGAAATATGTATATTAGGTATATGAAATATATTATTCAGATTCCTTTACATTCTGAAAAACCGACGCTCCTGAGAGACTCCTGTAGAGCTCTGAATAGTCCTGAAAATTTGAAGACTGAAGATTTCAGAACAATTCTCAAAAAACTCAAAACCTATAAGAATTCTGAAATATAGAAATCCTAAAGTCTGGTGAGTCCTGCAATGTTCTGTATTCTCTTGAAGGACTGAAATATCAACTCCTGAAATATTATAAAAGTTCCTGAAAGTTTCTAAAGAATTCTGAGAAATACTGATAAACATGCCAATCAATTCTGAGCTTCATTGAAGAGTCTCTCTCAGTCCACTGAAGAATCCTTATAAATTCTGAAGACCCCTGGTGCGCATTAAGTATTTAGTAATTAAGTAGTCCTGAATATTAATTTCTAAAGCATGCTGGAAATTTCCACCAGAATCCTGAAATGAGAAAATGAAAATCCTGAGCACTGTTGAAAACTCCCAAAGTCTTGTGAAGAATCATAAGGATACTGCATTTGGACTAATTCATGTTATTACTAAGGTTCGGCGTTCGCTATTTAATTTCTCGCACACGTCTCCCACCATACGGGCCCAGCGGCGTAGATAGCGGCAACTCGGAAATTTGTAAACAAGGACAAGCGTGCGACGCCACTGCACGACCGATAGCTTAGGCAGTGGGGTCAGGTAAATCTCGACCGCCGAACCACAGAATAGAAAGTATACAGAAGCGTCACTAGCGGTGTTTTGTTTTAAGTTGCACCGCCAAGACTGAGTGACCTTGAACGGGTTGTAGTAATTAACTTGGTTGTCCCTCAATTCCGCACAGGTTTAAAGATGGGACGGGTCCACCGCGCGAGCGTTAGAGATGGTTGGGTCCGTGCAAAAGATCGAGAAATAAACAGTTGTCCGTGTGCTTGTAACCTAAAGGAAATGATCGCGTGTGTGCGTACCCTAGCCTGGTTGTCATTATCATATCGTTCTTGCTTTAGATGGTCTTTCTCTTGCGTCGCTTCTGTAATATTATTATTCTGTGGCCGAACCATAGTTATCACTATGAATAATGATCGACAAGACGGATATAATGCTGAAAGAATGATTCCATATCGGATTTATATGACGATAAAGTTGATACTGCCCGTGACGAGACTAATACAACTACATAATGGCAAAATCAGCAGTAATTCAAAACACAATAAGATAGATTACAGCAAAAGTCAGAATTGACTACAAAACCATAATCTATGACATTTTATCCAGATGAAGCGTTATTATGTAAATACTTGCGGCTATGAAGATTGCCCTTTTTTCATTTATTAAAATTCCATTGATTTTACTGAACAGGATCAATCGATAAGTAGGAGCAATTGTGACCGAAACACGTATAAATTTTGATAGACGAAACTCATTTGAGCACATCTTCTTCAATCCCCATCGACACTAGACTTAGCATGAGTCTTTTCTTCGTAATTCGGTCGCATAATTTCTTCTTTATCCCCCGCGCTCAAATTGGATTCGTATATCGTTGAATATCCGAGATCGTTCCGTTGCGGTACGTAACCCCACGCCAGCCGATGGCGGTCGGTCTGCGGTGGCGGCATCAGCGCCTGCAGTGTTTTCGAACAAATCATTGTGTTATTCGGGGTAGCAGCGGCTGACAAATACATCTGCAGTCATGGTAGACGCCAATTGTCCAATTGTTTCCGAGCTTGGGCCATGTATTGGGGCCGCTTCGTTAACCCGTTGAATTTGTCGGCCATCAGTGCATGCATTGTTGCCATTCTTGTCGCTTGGTAAGAGCGCACCCCACGCCTGTCTAATGTAAACACATGAACTCGAGCTTGAAGGAAAGGTATGTTGGATGCAGAGACTGGAAGTGTTATGGCTGTGATTGGGTGTACTTTTTGTTTGGATTTAACTTTGAACTTACATAAGAGTATGGATATTGTTTTCTTTCCTTCCATCAGCATTATTTTCAGTTGTTTTAGGTCTCTGATCAGTAATTTTCAAGCTGCATATTGGACCAATTGGAAGTCGATAGCTGTTTGTATTCCTTGTAGCAAAAGTTTTGACAATAATTCATCTAAATGGTAAAAAAACACACAAATTAATCAGCTCAAAATCTGCTCTCGGTGTTACAGTTGTAGAGATCCAAACAAATAAACTATAATTGCTGTAATTAAACAGTCGACGATGGAGGATATAAAAGAAAGGATAAATGAAGCGTTCCCTTTTCCCTCATCCCTCCCTCTTCTTGTAAATAATAAGGTGCTTAACATGACCCAGTTTAATCCGAGTCCAATGCCATCATCGTAACGAGACTCTGCCATTCAAACCTCCATCCATGTATTTCCGCGTCTAGCTGTGTAATTAGCAAGGGATGTAATGGCGAATAAAATGTCAGTTGACAGCTTCGGTACGATTGAAAGCAATTTAATTGGCTAACGAACCGCCAAGTGCGGTTTGAGTCCAACGCGTTCTCCACCGATGCGTAATGCGAGTGACGTCACTCGTACTGAACCGTGAAAAACCACCCCTACATGCAAATGTGCATTTTTATGACTGGGAGGTGCATTCGCCATGTCGTAATGTGGTATTTGGAGTTTTTAATTTCAAAACTTCATTAAAAAAATTTCATTTTGGTGACTGTATCTGCAACGGCTAACCCTCTCCGTAGGCAAGGATTAATACGATACGTCAGATTTGTGTTACCTGAAATAGTTGATAGGTCTTTATAAATGATTTATACATAATTTTGTTTGGGGAGAATAAAGTCTATACGTACTACTGGATGTATGAATCATTTATGAAGACTGTACAACAGAGCTAATTAGAAATCAATTGGAAATAGATTTTTTATATAAAAATATTTGGGCCATATTATGAGCATGGTTCAACGATCGACTCAGCGTATTCTTTAGATCAGATTTGTACACATTTTGGGCATATTATATTTAGCCCAACTTTATATATGTTAAATATATGGAGATAAGTATGCCAGCTTCAACTTCTTCATGTCTACACCATTACATCGCCTCCCCCAAACGCCACCACTAACTAATGCTTCAAAATTAAGACGGGTTATCGACTTGGTCTATAAGAGGTCAGTCCAACATCCACAATCGATTCCTTACCGTTGCGTTGCTTCGAAATTCATGCACCACTGGCGTTCGCGAAGCTCTCAAAGTGTCGACGAGCTGTCGGTGCCAAGCCAAATAGGTAGTAGATAGATAGGCTGTCCGGTCCCGCCACATCGCAAGACTTCAAACAGATCAGTAGGTAGCACATGTAATAATACATGTATTCAGTTATTCTAACTGAGGGGTGGACCTATTAAGGACTCGAATGAGGAAACGACGTAATTTAAAAATTTGGGGATTTTCCTCCATTTGAATGGCACGACCTCAACAGATCCTTACTTGGGGACAATGGGACCCCCTTCAAATAAAAAAGAATCGTCAAAATCGGTTGAAATTGACGAATAAATCCGTGAACAAACATAAATGGAAAAAAAAAACATAGAACCTCCTCCTTTTTTGAAGTCGATCAAAATTTACGCAATGGAAAAAGAAAACTGTTGCAACGCAGGCAGCTCTTAAAGTAACTCGTAAAGTAACAACATCGCACTGTATTTTTTTTTACTAAGCAATCCGAAAATTACTTTGAAAATTACTCCAAATATACATCATGCAAAAAAACATATTATCTGCGCTTGGTATACTTACTGTACACTGTGTTGTAAAAAGATCCCATGTGCAACTTCATTTAAAACATATTCATCAAATGGCGATCACACAATGATGTATAATCAGTTATAAATATGAAGAAAAGTCTTAACAAATTTTGCAAGTCGAAAAAGAAAATAGATATATTTGTTAGTAATACCTAAAATACAGTTTTTGCGGACGAATCGTTGCTGTTTCCGAACGAGCCGAAGCCGAGTCCGGAATAGCAGAACTTTTTAGGTACTTGTGTTTTTTGTTACAGCTCCCCAAATTTTTAAATAAAGAATATTTTATTGTGATTCTTGGAGTCGTTTTTTTTTTTCGATTATCCCCCAAATCGGAGCTGTTTTTTCAAGCCCCCTGGCGGTGTCAGAACTGGGATTGGCTCGTCCGGTTTCTTCTGCAATGAGTTTAAAGTTTGACATTGAGTCACACTGACGTCTAATTTTTTGACTTTTCTCTATTATACCGGTGCACTCATGCCCATCCAAGCTACTATGTAAAAAAAACATTTCCGGTTCCGGAAACTTTTCGAGAAAAATTTGGCAGCCTCAGGAAACGGTCCGGTCAAATGAGTCCCTAAAATTGTAATTTTTGGGAGCGTGTACAAAAAATTTTTCATGCCCGACGGTTTTGCAGGGTTCAAAATCCGCCGAGAACATTAAATTCATTAAATTCCCGGCCTAGTACTTTTCAATCACTTTTGTAAGTACTAGGCTGGAAATTTAATGTTCTCGGCCGATTTTGAATCCTGCAAAACCGTCGATACCTACTTTTGTTAGATTAATAATAATAATAATATTTTTACTTTGGAAAAAAATTTGTTCGCATAAAAAAAATTGTGGATTACACGTCCAGAAAAAGTTTTGCGAGTACTCACTCGTCTTGCTTCGCCTCGGCTACACAATACCATTTACTAAACTCAAGAAATAGTGCAAACTTTCATAAAAGATTTTGGAAAACCTGAGAAGTAAGCGAAACTTGAGAATTTTGAGAAATCTTGGCAGAAAATGAGGTTTTAGGGAAAGGTGTTAGAGAACTCGAGAACTTGAGGAACTTGAGAATTTAGAAAATTTGAGATCTTGGAAAACTTGAGCTTTTGGGAAAATAGAATAGTCTAAAAAACTGAGATTGTGAGAAAGTAAATTTGAGAACTGGAGGAACTTGAAATTTTATAAAACCTAAGAACTAAGAGAACCATACAGTTTGAGGAACCTAATAAACTGAGAATTTGAGAAACAAAAATTGAGAAATGAAGGAACCTGAAATCTTGGATCACCTGAAATCCGAACTTAAGGAGCTTGAGAATTTGGACAATTTGAGATCTTAACGAACTTGATGCCCTGAGTAACCAAGATTGAGAAGTGGAACAACTTCAGAGGAAAAACCAAATTTGAGGACTGGATTACCTTGAGATTTTGGAAAAACCCGGGAACTAAGCGAACGTTAGACATTGGAAAACTTAACAACATGAGAATTTAAAAACACAAACTTGACAAGTGGAAGAACTGAATATTAGGTAACTTGAAAATTTTGGAAAATTAAGACCTTGAGTAATTTAAAGCTGGAGGAACCTGAAAGTTCCAAGAACCCGAAATCTCGGAAAACATTAGATGTTACAGAAACTCCAAACATAAAGAACTTTATAAACAAGAAGAATGTCCTTAAATCCAAGTGGAGTAAATTTAAATTAAAATTTAAATATATCTATGTCGAACTCCACAAACTTTAATAACTGAAGGATTACTAATGGTACATGTTTCGGCAGAATGCTTCTGCCATCATCAGCCCTAATTTAACAAGAGATTAATGATACAATTGATGAATTACAAGAGGGGTTCTTACCTTAAAGAATATAAAAAATTATGACATTGACGTAATTTTGAATTAAATTTGACGTTTTCAAAGGGTTACATGATTTTTAAAAGATTTCGTAAAAACAACATTTTATAAATGTAAAAATTAAAAATGGATCAAAGAGAATCTGGTAAGTTTGTTTGAGTGAAAAATTAAAATAGTGAATTAATAATGGGATTATTGAAGTCATCATCAGGTGTATACAAATTAAGCTGCTCTACTTGTGAGTCATTCTACATAGGTCAGACAGGTCGCAAAATATCAGACCGTATTAAAGAACATTTCAGGCACATCTATAACAACACAGATCTTGATCCTCCACCATCAACACCTTCTTCTTTCGCCAATCATATATTAATAACGAAACATAGTTTTTCACCATCAAATTCCAAATTGATTCATAAATGCAATAAAGGCCGGAAATTAGATTTTCTCGAGACTTTGGAAATAAGGAAAGCCTTGAAACTGGAAAACAGATCTTGTTTAAATGAACAGAATAACTTCAATAATCCCATTATTAATTCACTATTTTAATTTTTCACTCAAACAAACTTACCAGATTCTCTTTGATCCATTTTTAATTTTTACATTTATAAAATGTTGTTTTTACGAAATCTTTTAAAAATCATGTAACCCTTTGAAAACGTCAAATTTAATTCAAAATTACGTCAATGTCATAATTTTTTATATTCTTTAAGGTAAGAACCCCTCTTGTAATTCATCAATTGTATCATTAATCTCTTGTTAAATTAGGGCTGATGATGGCAGAAGCATTCTGCCGAAACATGTACCATTAGTAATCCTTCAGTTATTAAAGTTTGTGGAGTTCGACATAGATATATTTAAATTTTAATTTAAATTTTAATAAAGAACTTTATAATTTGGTCAATTTGATATCTTGCAAAATCTGAAAGTTGAGGAAACTTGAGTGAACTTATGACCTTGAGTAACTTACAACTTGCGACCCCAAATTTGAGATCTTAAGATTTTGGAAAAACAGGGAACTAAGCGAACCTTAGACCTTCACAGACCTAACAACCTTAGGGGAAACAGTGAGAAGTTGGAAAACTTGAGACCTTAGGAAACGTCCGAATTTGGAGAATTTGGGATGTTGGAAAATCTGATACCTTAGAGGACCTGAGAACTTGAGGAACCTAAATTTATAGAACCTGAAATCTCGGAAAACCTAAAATCTTACAGATCCTGAGGACTTAAGGAACTTGAGAATTTGGACAATTTGAGATCTTGAGAAACCAAGGTTGAAACGTGAAGGAATCTCAGAAAACCTGATAACCTTGAGTAATATAAGAACTTAACAATTTGAGAAAGTAAATTTGAGAACTCCATTGAGTTGAGATTTTGGAAAATCTGAGAACTAAGCACACCTACACTGAAGAAGCTGAGAAATTGAGAATCCAAACTTGAGAAATGGAAGAACCGAATTTTGAAAAGCCTGAGATTATGAAACTTTAGATGTTGAGTAACTTAAGGTCCCGACATAACTTGAGCAACGAAACTTCAGAACTAGAGAAACCGAAAATTTTGAAGAACCAGAAATCACGTGGGTCCTTGAGTAACTTACAAATCGAGACACCAAACTGAATGATCTTAAGATTCTGTAAAAGTTGGGAACAAAGCGAATATCATACATTCAGAAACCTAAGAACCTCTAAACTTAAGAAACAGAAATTGAGACCTAACGAAAACTGAGACCTGGGATGGAAAACCTAGAAAATTTTAGAGATAATTTGTAGAATCCGAAGTATTGGAAAAACTAAAATCTTATAGAACCTGAGAACTTAAGGAGCTTAGGAATTTGGACAATTTGAGATCTTAAGAGACTTTGGTCTCTGAGAAACCAAGGTTGAGAAGTGAAAAAACTTCAGAGGAAATTTTAGATATTGAGTAACATAATAAACAGAAGACTCAATAAACCAAATTTGAGAACTGGATTACCTTGAGGTTTTGGAAAATCCGGGATCTAAGCGAACGTTAGACATTGGAGAACATGAGAATTTAAAATCACAAACTTGACAAGTGGAAGGAACTGAATATTAGGTGACTTGAAAATTTTGGAAAATTAAGACCTTGGGTAACTTAAAACTGGAGGAACCTGAAAGTTCCAAGAACCCGAAATCTCGGAAAACATCAGATATTACAGAAACTGCGAACATAAAGAACTTTATATTTGGTCAATTTGAGATCTTGGAAAATCTGAAATATAAGGAAACTTGAGTGAACTTGGGACCTTGAGTAACTTACAACTTGCGACCCCAAATTTGAGATTTTAAGATTTTGGAAAACCAGGGAACTAAGCGATCCTTAGACCTTCACAGACCTGAAAACCTTAGGGCAAACAGTGAGAAGTTGGTGAGACCTTAGGCAACGTCCGAATTTGGAAAATTTGAGATCTTGGAAAATCTGATATCTTAGAGAACCTGAGATTGAGGAACCTAAACTAAAAGAATCTGAAATTGCGGAAAACCTTAAATCTTACAGAACCAATTTGAGATCTGGAGACACCAAGGTTGAAAAGTGAAGGAATCTCAGTAGTAAGAACCTAACAACTTGAGAAATCAAATTTGAGAACTGCATTTAGTTGAGATTTTGGAAAATCTGAGAACTAAGCACACTTTAAACACCGAAGAAGCTGAAAAATTGAGAATAACAACTTGAGAAATGGAAGAACAAATTTTGAAAAGCCTGAAATTTTAGGAAACTTGAGATGTTGAGTAACTTAAGATACCGACATAACTTAAGCAACTAAACATCAGAAATGCGGAAACCAAAAATTTTGAAGAACCTAGAATCACGGAAAACCTCAGATTTGAGAGAATCTGAGATCTTAATGAACTTGAAAATTTGTACAATTTGAGATCTTGAAAAAAGTTGAGACCTTGAGAAGTCAAGGAACCTGAGATGAGTAACTTACAAATTGAGACACCAAACTGAATGATTAGTCTGTAAAACTTGGAACAAAGCAAATCTAATACCTTCAGAAATCTAAGAACCTCTGAACTTAAGAAACATAAATTGAAACCTAGCGAAAACTGTGATCTCAGAGAACCTAAAAAATTTTAGAGATACTTTATAGAACCCCAAATATTGAAAAACCTGAGAACTTAACTTGGGAATTTGGAGAACTTGAAAGTTTGGACAATCTGAGCTTCCAGGAAACTTGAGATTTTGTGGAACCTAAAAAACTGAGAACTTAACAATTGGAGTGCCTGAGAACTAAGCCAGCCTTAGATATTTTGGAACCTAAAATCCTAAGATCTTGAGATCTTAGGAAACCTAAAACCTTGAGAAGCATATAATTTGGAAAAATAGGAAACCTAAGATCTTAGAAAACCTGAGATATGAGGGAACTTAGAATTTATAAAATTGGACATATAGTGTATAGTGTATAGTGTATAGTGCTTGTATAGTGAAGTGATTGTTATTATTGTGCTGTAAAAAAAATCAGCTATTAAGTGCGGTATATGATCCTTAATAAGCCATTTCCTTTTCAAAATGCAGAAGTTGAGAATTAAATACCTAATTATTAATCACAATGTATAATAAACAACATGACTACCTAAATTACGATTTAACGTTCCTGCATATTTTTCAATCCATATCAGTACAAATACATCATACAGGTCTATTAAAAAACACATGCATTTATGCATTTTCCTAACTGAAGTGGATATTTATCAGAAAGCTTCTGGTTTTACGGCCACTATTAACATTTTAATTGTAGTCGTAAAAATTATCACAGAACTTGCGGATAATTTCTTAATGGGTGAAAGATAACCCGTTTTAAAACTTGAAATGTGTTTGATTCAAAAGTTAGGTAAAGTCCCGAAGGACCAGCTTTTACGGCTCGGCCTCCACAGTCAATCCGATGCTTAATCTACTTAATTAGAAAGTAAGCAGATGTGGATGGATGTTTGAAGAAAGTTTTGCAAGTTTATAAGCGCATAATTTCGTGATTAAGGTCAAGCGTTGATAAAAAAATTAATCAGATGTATAACATTGTGTACTTACATGCCTGAGCTAAATAAAGCATCCACCGATCCCGGAGTTTGTAAATTAATTTTGAAATAATAGTTTGGGGGCATATTGTGCTTTAATTTAAATTTAAGTAAAATAACCAGCAGGTAGAGTAATTAGAAATTAATTTAGGTAGAAGCTACAGTTCTACATTTCACTTCTGTCGGCGCATAATTACGCAAAAAATTCCCTGTAAAATGGTATTCTTGCCTCGCCGTTTTCAATTTGCTACAAATGAAATTCGAGGCACGTTTCTTGAAGCTTGTTGAAAAGAAATATTTAATCTAAGCTGCAGAATGTACAATAGAGAACGAAGACACAAATTCATAATGAAAATGCATGAATAAGTTAGAAGAGATGCTTTTAAATAGGACGAGATTTTCGAAATTTTGCATGGATGTTGTCGGCAAATTCAAAAGACGGTCTCTTTGAAAGGGAGCCAATTAAGTTGCTAATAACAGTTATCACTTTATAATTATGAGTTGGTGATCTAATTGTAACCGGTTCGCCCGTAACATCAGGCTGTAGTTTTGAAAAACAGGACGCTCTCAGTTGGGAAAATTAATTTAATTAGTGCTTCGAAGGATCCGATTAACATATTTATTAAATTCGGACTTGAAGTTGTAGAGCAAACTAGGTTACAAGTGTCTATTATCTGCTTCTCACGATGAAGCTGCATGTTAATTTCACAGGGTTCTATTTTTAGATTGGGGATGGCAGCTTCGTAGACTTTAGACGTACCTACTAAATGCGTCAATTAAAATTTTACATTTTTCTCAGGATGAAAATGTCTCAAGCTTGGTCAGTTTTATTATGGCATTTGGTTAGTAAAATTCCAACTTGTATAGAATACGCCACCTATTTAGTGACTTCCAGAAAATAAAGAAGTTCTCATAAAAAAAACTGCTTTCGTTATACTGTTATTTCGTGGTAATATTGTACGAGTGGAAAGTTTTTTTCTGACAGCACTATGGATACCGAGGGGGTAACCACTGCATGTAATCGTGGAACGGCGCTATTGAAATCACTTTGTAATCATAATGTAATCAAATATAATTTTTGTGAAATCATATATAATCTTCTTGCAATCATAAATAGAACTTAATGAAATCGTGAAATCTTGTATTCATTATGTAATCATCATGTAATCGTCAAGTAATCATCATGTATTCATCGTGTATTCATCATGTAATCATCATGTAGTCATCATGTAATCATTATGTACTCATCATATATCATGTATTTGTCCATGTAATCATGATATTATCATCGTGTAACTAGATTTGTGTTTTGTTCTTATTACTACTTTTCGCTTGACTAGATCTTCCTTTGCGAATAAAATCGCAGTCATTTACGTTGGTGTGATTCTGTGTGTTCATATGCACTTCGATATGCACTTATACTTGGCATTTCTCATATTCCCGCCTTCAATTCGGCCTGTCTCGTGCGGTGCTCGTGATTACATTCTTTCAACTAATTGTGTCGTTTGCATTTTCTTTTAGCCCTAATGTTAAGTTTTTGTTAAGTGGTGGCCATAGGGGTCATAAGTTTACAGTTTGCAACATATTTTTTTCGTAACCTATTTTTTCCAATTTCTCGTGATAGCAGTTTTATAAAAGGTACTTAATTCAATAATTAAATTTGGTATCCCTTAATTCACTTTTATTAACATAATAAGAATTTTTGACTTTGTGTTATATCCAGTGTATACAGGCTGTTATGAAAGTAGTAGCAGAAAATTTAACCACAAGTAGAACTCGTCTAAGAAAATAATATATCATTTTTCTTCGCAAACGCTCCCTTACGGAGTAAAAATTAAGAATAGTTTGACCCCTAAAACCAAACCCGCCTATGGACCCACGTTCATTGATTGGCAGGAGTGCACAAAAACTTTACTCGATAAATGAATCGAAATAACAACTGTTTAAATGAAAACATGTACTCACCTACCATAATATGAATAATATTGAAGTAGGTTAGCATGTAATAATAAACTCTCTAACTTCCATCAGGGATAATCCTTGTTGTTGTACGTGCGATAAACGATAAATGTTGACACACCGCCACTTCAAAGCACATCTTCGAATTAAACATTTCAGGTTCAATTTCCACAACACGATTACATCTGGGACGTCCGAAATCTGGAGTTGGAGAAGCACAAGAATCGAACACACACAACAATACATAGCGGCGCGACACTCAACTGACAACTAAAATTTAGTATCAACGACAAATTTTTTGTCCCAAAAAAGTTTGGTGTTTACCTCGTTCGACAAAAACGTTCTGATGCGTTCAAGTTCATGTAGGCATAGACGGAGGGTAAAATAAGGGGTCAGAAAAATTTGAAAAAAATTGCGGATTTTAGCAAAGTGGTAAATAGAAAAAATGTTTATTTTGACGAGTTCTACTTATGGTTAAATTTTCTGCTAGGACTTGCGTAAAGCGTTGTACGCAACTGTCATATTCATAAGGAAGAAATTCCATCTAAACTCTTTTTATAACTGCAATCTTTATACCTACATGCCGTTTTCGTAACAAATTAATAAAGAGTAGTATTAAAAAGCTGTTTTCTGAGATAACAGCGTATCAAAAAGCGCAATTTGGGTTTGCATTTTCAAACGCTGTACGTTTACCGCCTTTTGTGACGTCATTTCGGGGGAGCCTTCTCATTTGTCCGCCCATCTAGTAACTTTGAATTTTATTTGGTGATTTTTTTCTCGTGTTGACGTCACAAAAAGGCGCGCGTTTCAAATAAGACAGATGTTTCGAATTTTCTTTTACCTAGTAAAGAATAATAAACACAAAAATAGGGGTACAATATTTTTCCGTCTAGTTTCTAGAAAAGCTGTTTTTAAAAATTGTGGGACGACCCCATTCCTGGCAAATTCAAATTCGAAACTGATGAACACTCCATGTGTGAAGATGTATTTTGTCGCACTAGTTCTCTTGTATGGTCATTGTAAATAATTTCAGCTGAAAGTACTGAAACCGCCGAACTAGAAGTACCAGAAACAACTGAACTAGAACTACCAGAAACCGCTGAATTTGTACTACCAAACATTCTTTTTGCCATCTTAATCTTACGGAAAAAATTGCAAAAAATTTCAGTAAATTCACATAAATGAGAAGATGGTCACCTGAGATCGATAAACTATTCCACAAACCACGAATGTTATGATCCATAACAGCCTTAGATGTCGCTCTACGAGCTCGGATTTCAATGACATCTGCGGCTGTAATAAACGTCATAACATTTCTAGGTATGTTAATAGCTATTAACACCGCCCGCAAAGGGGCGGCTTTATTACTCTATCTGTTGGGCGACACAAGTATATCTTTATTGCTTTTTCAATTAAAAATAATAATTTGGGATAAGGAGAATAATTTGCTATAGAAGACATGTTTGATCATATTATTTTTTTAATGTAATCATCATATAGTCAAGGTAATCCCGTGTAATCATTGTGAAATCTTTTGTAATCATTTAGTAACCCGAATGTAGATACTTGAAATTGCATGAAATCCTATGAAATCCTCCGTGAAATCATGTAATCACTCATGTAGTCATATGTAATCACATGTAGTCGTATGGTAGTCACATGTAATCACATGAAATCATATGAATTCACAAGTATTCACTATGTAATCAAGTGAAATTTGTAATCCGTGGTACACCCTTTTCATCAGTGGTTACCCCCTCGATGGATACATTATGCTTTTGTTGTTAGTAAATATTTGTATAAACTCCAGAAGCCATAGAGCCAATGTTCCAAGCAATATGAATGCTGAGCTACTCTCCCCAAGTCGTGTTCATAGCCAACGAAATCGTAACGTTGCCTAAGCTGTTACTAAATTTTATAAAAAATTAACGATTTTCTATGTACAATTTACACGGTACTTATTTACAATAACCTTCTTCACTCACCGACTTTTTACTGTGCTTCCAGTATACTGCCCCCTTTGGTCGTTCCTTCCCTTCTTATACCCTTTAGATAGATCATCCTTTCGGCGCGACCGAATATTCTCGAGTGATGACCTCATCCTTTCGACGCGACAGAACCTTTACGACTGATGAGAGCACAATCACGGTCTATTTGCTATTCCAGATCAATGACATTATCGTATGTGGTCATTCAAATAATTTGCCGATACAGATGACATCCGTCGCGTCGTCATCGCAATATTTTTCCTCGATCGTATAGGTCTAAGGACTATTGTTGATTCCAACCATGATGGTGATGATGGCAGCATACGATTCATACATCTGGTGGAGAAGAATACAAATAAAATTTTAATACGCTTTTTGGGGACATTTAAATCAAGGTCAACCTTTTAATTTAATTAAAGGGCACACATATTTATCCACTACATTTTAAAATTGCTCTCGATAGGTACTGAGACCCTCACTAGCCCAAATTTATAAAAGCTGGGTTAACCAGTCTTTTAACTGATGATTAATTAAGAACACTTAATAATTTTGATAGTCTTTACATCTCATGTACAGGAAAATTAAGACAACTTGATGGGCACTTTCGGAGACATTTTGCAGAATTGTGAACTACAACACGTTACCCAGCAACCAGAAGCCGTCTTTATGGCTTTCTTTAGTTCTGTCCAGTATAAAATTAATTTGATGGGTAGTTAAGTTTATCACTTCTACAACTGTAAAATAATTCTTTCCTTTTTATTTATTTTTTACACCGTTTAATTTTAATTGTGCTTTAAATTATGTGGTGAATTTATATTTTAACTACATTCTGTTAATACACCTTATTAATGTTAAAGGCGAGTCGTTGCATCATTTCATAATTTTTTTATAAATTAAAGCTAACAAGTCTGCTCCTTCTATTTTTTTCTTTTCGACTGAATGACTGTCAATTAGCAAAAAGGACGACTGAGTGTTGCTGCAGGTAAATTTGCAACTTCAGCTTGATCTGGCAAGCTAAATAAACTACAGGACTGGATGCAACTCCAGACCCATCTCTCGCGAGATTTTTGAACCTTAAAAACCTCCTCCGTTTACGGGACATTATTTCTAAAACTGGAAGTTTCCACTTTAACATTTGCGCTTTTAAGGCCTCTAAAAGTATTTATGTTTGCCGTGAAATGAAGTGCACTTTAATAAAATCAGAAAAAGCGCCGATTTTTATTTTCCACAGAAACTCTTAAACGCCATAGAGTAAGCTTTTCATAATATAATAAAGACATGACTACTGTGAACTTCTCGTGACAGATAAGCTCATTTGCGTCACGCAAAATGCGCTGTTTTCTCTTTGTCTGACGACTTTTGAAAAGAGCACGGGTAAATACACACAAATGTCGTGTACCAACGACGCGATAAAAGTGAAAAAACATACACTTCGTGACGAACGCAGATCACTTTGTGGACATGTCTGCTTGGAAGTGACAAATGTGTTGTGAGGGGTGCGGTGTGATCAACAAAGCAGTTCTCAAAGAGCGGCTATGCTGAAATTGGTCATTAATTGATGAAAAAATTAATCGTGCGTGTCAGCTTCGACGCGCGACTGCAGTTTACTCATCTTGAAGTAATTGGAGTTTTTCTCATCATTTACTATCATCTTGAACATTAATTTCATCAATACCATCGTCATTATTACATACTGTGACAATAGGTTTCTGGTAACTAAAATACGGTACGTGATTTTTCTTCATCATCACTTGGACCGATTTCTTCCATATCTTAAAATATGAAAGTTTAATCGCGCTTTGGTTGTCACAATATACATGAATTGGTGATGATACATATTTTTCAAAACCCATATGTGACAAAAGTCGTTTGATGTAAACTATTTCACGAGAAACTTCAGAAAGTGCTGTGTACTCTGCTTCCATCGTTGATAACGTCACCGATGATTGTTTCTTTGATTTCCAACTAATTGGTCCTGCTGCTAATGTCAAAACCATACCTGAATACGATTTACGATTGTCAATATCACCCAATCTGAATCGGTATATGCTTTGATATTTTCTCCATTCTTGACGTATGTTATGCCATAATTAATTGTTCCTTTCAAATATCGTAGTACTCGCTTCGCATTCGACCAATGTTCTTTACCAGGGTTCGCAGAGAAACGAAAATGTGCTTGCCGCAAATGCTATATCTGGACGAGTTGCGTTTGCTAAGTACATTAAAGCACCCACCAATTCCCTATAAGGTCGATTCTTCATTTCTCGTATTTCTTCTTCCGTTGTTGGACTCATTTCATTTGTAAGTTTCACAGAAGATTCGATTGGGGTTGATGTTACCTTTGCATAATCCATATTGAATTTTTCTATTAATTGTTGCACATATTTCTCCTGCGATAGACGCATGTTTCCTGTCGCTCCATCTCGCTGAATCTTAATGCCAAAAATGTTGTTTATCTGCCCTAAATCTACCATCTTGAACTTCGATTGCATTTTCAGCTTTACAGATTCCAATTTTTCGATTTTCTTCGATGCTAAAAGCAAGTCATCCACGTAGATTATCATAATAACTCTATCTTCTTTTTGACCAAATACGTAGACGCAGGGATCTGCAGAAGTACGCTTACCATCAATTTCTCTAATATAACGTCTAGTTTTTTATACCATTCGCGGCCAGATTGTTTTAAACCATACAATGGTTTAAGTAGCTTACAGACCTTTTCTTTATGCCCATCTTTAACGAACATCTCGGGTTGTTTCATGTAAACTTCATCGTGAAATTCACCTTGAACATATGAGGAAATCACATCCATTTGATGCACATGCATTTCTTCATTTACAGATGCAGCGAGTAACGCACGAATTGTTTCGTATCTTGCCACTGGTGCGAAAACTTCTTCATAATCGATCCCAAATTCTTGTGTATGCCCTCTGGCAACTAATCTCGCTTTGTACTTTTCGATTTCACCATTTTGATTCACTTTTGTTCTAAACACCCACCGATTTGTTAATATTTTCTTGTTGGATGGTTTAGGTACAAAAATCCATGTACCGTTTTCCAAAAGGGTGTCATATTCTTTTTTCATGGCGGCTAGCCATGCTGGTTTTTCATTGCTCTTCAACATCTCAGAAATAGATTCTGGATCGGAACTTTCCTCTTTGGTTTGATAAATTTTCTTCAGACGTCCAGGTCTACCCGTTCTTTCAATTCTTGGACGACCCGGTCTTCGTTGTGGCTCATTAACTTGTTTTTCTTCATCAATTTGCTGGTCTTGGTCGTCTTCGAAATGTACATCTTCTTGACCATGTTCGAGATTTCTGTCTTCTTGGTGTTGAGTTTGTGATGTATCAATATCGGGATTTGACAATTCAAAAATTCCTTCCGATAGTTTTTGGGGTTCTTAAATTCTTTCAAAAAATTTTACATCTCGAGCTTTAATTACTGTTTTTGTTCCTGGTTTCCATAGTCGATACGCTTTCGATTCATCCGAGTAACCCACCAGCACATATTCATCTCCTTTCGGTTGAAATTTACCTCTTCTTTGTCTTTTATTCAAAGCGATGGTCTTGCTGTCTTTTGTTCTGAAGAAACCAACGTAAGGTTTACGTTTTGACCATACTTCATAAGGAGTAATTTCATTTAGACATTTTGTTGCACATCTATTTCTTAAAATTGCTTCGGCCCACAACGAAGCAGGAAGATTTGCTTGCACCATAATACAACGTGCCATTTCCACGAGCGTACGATTGGCTCGTTCTGCCACTCCGTTTTGTTGAGGTGTGTATTCAACAGTCAGCTGTCGCGAAATGCCTTCTTCTCTGATGAAATTGTTGAATTCGTTTGACAGATACTCTGTCCCGTTGTCTGTAGTTTTTTGATTTGTTGACCAGTCTGTTTTTCTACTCTTCGTTTGTAATTTTTGAAAGCCTGAAGAACGTCAGAACGATGTCGTAGCATAACAGTTTCTGTATACCTAGAACAGTGGTCTATAAAGGTTACAAAATATGTTGCACCACCAAGCGATTGGGTGCTCATTGGTCCACAAATGTCCGAATGTACCAACCCTAAAAGTTCGCTTGCACGATTGTCAGATTTTTTAAATGGTTGAACAGTGATTTTACATTTCGCACATATTTCATACTTTATGTCATTGCCATTGTCACAAAACTTCATACCCGACACCATATGTTCTTTCTTCATTTTCTTCAAATCACATTTAAGTGTCCATACCTCTGATGCCATTTTCGTAATTCTTCATCTCCATTTCCACCTGCCAAAGCTGCATATTCTTCTTTTTCGTTGACAACGTACAGCTGATGACGTTTTGTCGCTGTGAGAACTGCCGTACCGTCTTTCCGATTGATTGTTGCCCGATTTTTGTCAAATGTAACCGTGTAGCCGTTATCAGTAACGCTTGATACAGACAAAAGATTGTTACGAAGATCTGGAACACACAATGTATCTTTTAGTTTTACAGTGTTTACTGCGTGATGTCCATTTAGTTTCGCATTCGCTTCTTCAAGTTGTTTCGCTTTCCGTTTAAATTCTATTACATACCCATGGTAACATTGGACTTCTTCTCCATACGAAGCAACTGTTTGTACAAAACAGCCTTTCTAACCGGACCTTTTGATTCGAAAACTTGTTTAAGTCCGTCCCATGCTTCCTTTGAAGACGATGCTTTCTTTACATGATTCAATTGACTCTGTGTGATGCTTAAATTTATTAACGCCAGTGTTTTAGAGTCCTTCTTGGTCCATTCTTGTATGTGTTCTTCCGTTTTTACTTCGATACCGTCAACGTATCCCCACAAATCATTGATTATTAATACACTTTTCATCTGAGCCTTCCATAATTCGAAATTGTTTTCATTTAATTTCTCAATATTTGCAAAACCGGTAGCTGAAGCCATATTTTGTTTTTCGTTATTCGAATTCTGGGAGTTTTGGGACTTCTGGGCGTTCTGGGACTTCTGGGCGTTCTGGGACTTCTGGGAGTTCTGGGCCCATAACCTGACGGGAATTGGGGATAGACGGACCAAAGTAAAACTATTTTATTTCTAGTAGAGTGCCACTCTCGCTTAAATGTGTCACCCTGTGGGCCTTTCAATTCACAAAGCTAAAATTTTCAGGAATGAATGCTAATGCCCTAAATACATTACATATGAATTCGTCAAGAAATCGTCCTGTGCAAAAAAAAAGTTATTAACAATTTTCGAGTTTTCGATATAGTGAGTTACTTGATACATGGTTTGATTTTTCTGATATTTTTTCAAAACATTCTCTGTAGCCCTTTGGCCAAAAATAAATAAACAGTTTTCGCAAAAGCATTGAGTTTCCCATCTTGTAGCAACTTTAAACTCATTTTTCTCGACTTTACGTCCGATGAAAAGTAATTACTTTATGCCATTTTTGCCGTTTCTCACACGTTATCTCCAAATCTAAGCCCTAAATTTAAAAAATGTTCTCTTGTAAAACTATTGCCCCATTTATTGTGATTCCTACAGTACCACTTTCATATTTTTGTCGTAAATAATAAACTAGAAAGAATTATAAATGTAGAATGGTGTAAAATTTGGAAGTCTGGAGACCGCGCGAACACCGATCACCCTCTCTCTCCCCACTGCGTCCTTCGCCCATCGTAATTGCATCAGGCAGATTTTTAAAAATATACGAAATTATTCTTATGTGTTCATTCTGTTTAATATTTTTGATAATTTTGTGGATGCCAATACACAATTGCAGATCTCAAAGAAATACATCTTTTTTCAGTAGGAATTAAAAAAAAACAATCACATTTTTTTTATTAAAGAATAAAACAAAATATATAAGAACATATAAAAACAAAAATCAATATAGCATTTTCTTCTTCAATAATGGTTGTGCATGGGTGTGGACCTATGGACAAAAACCTATACAAGTTTTTTTTTTGTACAACTACACCATTTAACTTTGCACTAAAAAAAATTTGAATTAAAATTTAAATATATCTAAGTCGAACTCCACAAACTTTAATAACTGTAAGATTACTAATGGAACATGTTTCGGCAGAACACTTCTGCCATCATCAGCCCTAATTTAACAAGAGATTAATGATACAATTGATGAATTACAAGAGGGGTTCTTACCTTAAAGAATATAAAAAATTATGACATTGACGTAATTTTGAATTAAATTTGACGTTTTCAAAGGGTTACATGATTTTTAAAAGATTTCGTAAAAACAACATTTTATAAAATGTAAAAATTAAAAATGGATCAAAGAGAATCTGGTAAGTTTGTTTGAGTGAAAAATTAAAATAGTGAATTAATAATGGGATTATTGAAGTTATTCTGTTCATTTAAACAAGATCTGTTTTCCAGTTTCAAGGCTTTCCTTATTTCCAAAGTCTCAAGAAAATCTAATTTCCGGCCTTTATTGCATTTATGAATCAATTTGGAATTTGATGGTGAAAAACTATGTTTCGTTATTAATATATGATTGGCGAAAGAAGAAGGTGTTGATGGTGGAGGATCAAGATCTGTGTTGTTATAGATGTGCCTGAAATGTTCTTTAATACGGTCTGATATTTTGCGACCTGTCTGACCTATGTAGAATGACTCACAAGTAGAGCAGCTTAATTTGTATACACCTGATGATGATTTGTAATCTAATGGATCTTTATTTTTAATAAAAAATCTGGATAAGTTGTTATCTGTTTTAAATGAAACTTTAAAACCGTTTTTCTTAAGTATTTTAGAACATTTCTCTGAGACGACGCCAAAATATGTTAATGAATTTGAAAAGGAAATTGTTTCTGAAGGATTTTTAACCAAGTAGTGTGTGTATTTGAATTTGTTACAGTATCTATAGTATAATTTATTTATAGTTTTTAAAGAATATCCATTATTTGAAGCGATTTGTTTAATGTTATTAAGTTCTGTTTGAAAAGATGAATCTGATAGTGGTATAGAAAATAATCGGTGGAAAAAGGAATGAAAAGCTGCAAATTTATGGGAAACAGGGTGACAAGAGTCAAAAGGTATTACGCAATCTGTGATACTAGGTTTTCTATAAATGTCAAATTCAAAAGTATTATTATTTCTAGTGATTAACAAGTCTAAAAAGGGGATTTGGGAATTGATTTCAATTTCAACGGTGAATTTAATGGATTGGTTTAAAGAATTTAAGTTGCTGAGTGCGTTATCAAGTTCAGAATCAGATCCTTTGAATAAAACAATTATGTCATCTACATATCTGTACCAAAAGAGAAAATGATCTTTAAAAGGTGAAGAAGTTAAAAACTGATCTTCCAAGTTATTCATGAATATTTCTGCTAAAAGAGGTGACAAATTAGAGCCCATTGCTAAGCCTGAGTCTTGTGAATAAAAATTATTATTAAATTGAAAGAAATTTTGATCTAGGACAGTCTCACAAAGTGAATGTAAATTTAGTGCATGTATGGTTGGCATATTAGAATTAAATAGTAGGTTTTTTAAAATTAATAAGCAAGATTTGGGTGGGATGCTGGGGAATAAATTAACTACGTCAAATGAAACAAGTCTAGTGTCTGATGGAATTTGGAAATTTCTAATTTTGGAGCAAAGATCTATTGAGTTTTTTATTGCAAATTTGTTATTAAAATCTAAATGTTGTCTAAGAATTGTATTAAGCCATTTTGAAAGTATTGATACAGGTGAATTAACAAAAGAAACTACTGGTCTAATGGGAAAAGGTTGAGTTTTAAAAAAAAAGATCCTACTTCAAAATTTGTTTCCAACCTTAAATCTACGCTCAAAGACGTTTCAGAAACTATTAAATATTTTGACCCAAAAGCTTTCACACTAATACCCATGAATCCTTGCATACCTAGACTATACGGTCTACCTAAAATACATAAAACTCAACAGTAGTTTCTTTTGTTAATTCACCTGTATCAATACTTTCAAAATGGCTTAATACAATTCTTAGACAACATTTAGATTTTAATAACAAATTTGCAATAAAAAACTCAATAGATCTTTGCTCCAAAATTAGAAATTTCCAAATTCCATCAGACACTAGACTTGTTTCATTTGACGTAGTTAATTTATTCCCCAGCATCCCACCCAAATCTTGCTTATTAATTTTAAAAAACCTACTATTTAATTCTAATATGCCAACCATACATGCACTAAATTTACATTCACTTTGTGAGACTGTCCTAGATCAAAATTTCTTTCAATGTAATAATAATTTTTATTCACAAGACTCAGGCTTAGCAATGGGCTCTAATTTGTCACCTCTTTTAGCAGAAATATTCATGAATAACTTGGAAGATCAGTTTTTAACTTCTTCACCTTTTAAAGATCATTTTCTCTTTTGGTACAGATATGTAGATGACATAATTGTTTTATTCAAAGGATCTGATTCTGAACTTGATAACGCACTCAGCAACTTAAATTCTTTAAACCAATCCATTAAATTCACCGTTGAAATTGAAATCAATTCCCAAATCCCCTCTTTAGACTTGTTAATCACTAGAAATAATAATACTTTTGAATTTGACATTTATAGAAAACCTAGTATCACAGATTGCGTAATACCTTTTGACTCTTGTCACCCTGTTTCCCATAAATTTGCAGCTTTTCATTCCTTTTTCCACCGATTATTTTCTATACCACTATCAGATTCATGTTTTCAAACAGAACTTAATAACATTAAACAAATCGCTTCAAATAATGGATATTCTTTAAAAACTATAAATAAATTATACTATAGATACTGTAACAAATTCAAATACACACACTACTTGGTTAAAAATCCTTCAGAAACAATTTCCTTTTCAAATTCATTAACATATTTTGGCGTCGTCTCAGAGAAATGTTCTAAAATACTTAAGAAAAACGGTTTTAAAGTTTCATTTAAAACAGATAACAACTTATCCAGATTTTTTATTAAAAATAAAGATCCATTAGATTACAAATCATCATCAGGTGTATACAAATTAAGCTGCTCTACTTGTGAGTCATTCTACATAGGTCAGACAGGTCGCAAAATATCAGACCGTATTAAAGAACATTTCAGGCACATCTATAACAACACAGATCTTGATCCTCCACCATCAACACCTTCTTCTTTCGCCAATCATATATTAATAACGAAACATAGTTTTTCACCATCAAATTCCAAATTGATTCATAAATGCAATAAAGGCCGGAAATTAGATTTTCTCGAGACTTTGGAAATAAGGAAAGCCTTGAAACTGGAAAACAGATCTTGTTTAAATGAACAGAATAACTTCAATAATCCCATTATTAATTCACTATTTTAATTTTTCACTCAAACAAACTTACCAGATTCTCTTTGATCCATTTTTAATTTTTACATTTATAAAATGTTGTTTTTACGAAATCTTTTAAAAATCATGTAACCCTTTGAAAACGTCAAATTTAATTCAAAATTACGTCAATGTCATAATTTTTTATATTCTTTAAGGTAAGAACCCCTCTTGTAATTCATCAATTGTATCATTAATCTCTTGTTAAATTAGGGCTGATGATGGCAGAAGTATTCTGCCGAAACATGTACCATTAGTAATCTTACAGTTATTAAAGTTTGTGGAGTTCGACATAGATATATTTAAATTTAAATTTACTCCACTTGGATTTAAGAACATTCTTCTTGTTTATTTCCTACATTGTTCCCGAGATTTTTGTGGCATCAAATTGTTCTTCACGTGATCTGCTTCATCTACAATGTCTTGAGGCACCTCAATTTTCTCCATTTTAAACGGAATAATCGAATAAATATCCAAAACCATTCACCGTGACCCAGTTTTTTCGTTGTCATTTTTGACAAACGTTTGTTACTATGGGAATGTTAGTTCCCGCATATTTAATTATTACGAATAATTTGTGCGAAATAAACACACAACATTTCTTTATATTTTGACTTAGTTCATTAAACTTGCACTATGAAATAAAACGTTGTATTTACCTCGAACGAAGAAGTGTTTTTAAAGGTACTCACAAGTAATTCCGGCCTCGGCTAGGCGCCTCGGCCGTAAACAACTTGCTCGTACTTTCAACTTCACTTCTCGTTCTAGATAAATAATATACTATTATTCAGACCAACACGATACACAACTTGTATTTTATTAATTAGACATTCGATTGCTAGACGCACACTATGCTATTCTATAGCTCATTTCAATATTCTAACAATTTGATTTGATTTTCCACGTTCATAAAGTGTCGATTTAGTGGCATAAATTAATTCTTCCGGAGGAGTTGAGTCTGGTTTTTCTTCGCTTTGAGCGCTCGCTTGAATCGTCGAAAGTTTTGCTTGGTCTTCCGGTATTGTTGATGGTGACAGTGGATTGGTGGTATCTTTAGTTATCTCTGAAAATTTGCAAAGATTTAGCGGCAACTGTGACCACGCTTTATTATTTTTTGGCCTCCTTAATTGTAAAGTTAGCTTTGACATCATGTAAAGAAACCAGTGAATTTTTAGCTTTTCAGGAACGTTTAAAATATTAAAGGAAGTATATGACAGATTGATGGTTAATTACTTTTAGTTAATTATCTTCAACTATTGCTTCTACAAATTTCAGCATAATTTTATATAAACACAAAACGAGTGTGCTTTTAATTTATATAAGTTTATAAATGGAGCTAGAGAATCCTGAATTAATACCGTCTGCAGTATAGGATAACGCATGTTTCAGTTTGTCGTAGCGAAACTTGTTGTTCAGCGAAAAGTCGGCAAATATGTGTAGTGATTAAGATAAGTAGCGCAACTGCATATAAAACTGACACAAGCAAATAGGTATTGTATTGTGAGAAGTGCGGATCCACAACCTAAAAGACGCGGATTCGAATCCCGTTAAGGCAAAAAAAAAATCTATATTAATTATTGTAAAATCGTTCACTTCGCCCGATCACACTTTTCGTAACGCTCTCGGCACACATTCACCAGCTTACTCCCCAAGTCAAGTGTCTGTAAAGAAGTTTTACTTCAAAAAAACTCAAAATGAGTGTGTATTATTTAACTTCAACCTGTGTGTATGCTTTCTTGTAGGCTGATTTGATCTGCACGACTGCACGTGTTATTGAAGGTTTCAAGATCCAATTTCCTTTTTGTTCCCAAAACTCCAGCATGAATTAGTAATTATGCACTCTATATCTTTTTAAAAAACGCAACTATATATACCATATACAAATATGGGACTTCGAAAACTTGAGGAGTTTGAGGACTTCGAAACAACAAGAGAAACAAAAAATTTAGGAATGCTAAATCCCAAAACCCTAAGAACTTGAAAGCTACACTACCGAATGTAAAAATCTGAAAAGCTGGTACTTTTAAAATGACCTGTAAATCTATGTTCGTCTAACTTGAAAGTCAGGAACCTGCACACCTAAAGTAACACAACCTGTAAGCCTGAAAATAATAATAACCTGAGAAACTAAAAGCTTCGGAATTTGAATGAGTGACCGAGGATTGAAAATCTGAGAACCTCGAACCTCGAGACCCTGAAAGCTCTATATATCCCGATAACACTGGATGCAGAAAATATGAGAACTGAGAACACCTGATACATTGCCAACGTTTCTTTTTCGCCTTTGTAATGTTTCTTAACTTTCAACCATGAATTACATTTGGCTTTGGTTTGGCATTACATACTTCCCGTTCTTAATGGCTTTGCCATTTCTGATCTCGACTTCTTGTTTACTTTCTAAACTGGACACCTGGTTTTAGATATCTTACCGCGCATCGTCATTGGTCTGGGTCTGACTTTTGTACCGGAGTACTTCACTTCTGTACCGTCTGACCTCTGTAAAAGCTTTTATTCACATCACTCAGTAATATACTGTGTTCCAATTTGGTTGAAAAGTGACTAATTCATACACATACACATAATTCATACACAAACATAGTTATATGGACAACATGGCGGATGTTGACAGAGCGTATCTTAGAACCCAGTTAAACCGTTACAACAAAGACGACTTAATAGAAATAATTGTGACAAAACAAGTTCCATCGAATGGGAATATTAGTGGCGTTACTCACAAGAAAATCTGTGAGACTTTATTAGAAATTTCGACAAGGAGAGAGAAAACCATCGCAAGCAAGGACGGCGATGTCAAGGTCAGTGGCAGCAAAAATCTCGCACAACAACAAACGGACTCATATCTTCAAACTGAGAATAAATTCCTACATACGATAAATACCCAAATGGAGGAGCGTATAGTAGAACAGAAGCAGCTTATTTGTCTAATGCAGGAAAAACTTGATGCAATCAAGTACAACATCCACAACAAAATAAGTGAGGTTAGAATCAATCTGGAAACCAACAGCACAAATAAAAGTAGTTCAAATAAGGGTAGCTCAAATGTACAACTACACGAGGACCCTATGAACAACAGGCAAGCAAGCGACTCACCTGCGTCAGCTGATGAAAAGAATAAAACAAAGCAAGTAAACAAATTACTTGTACACAAACACAAAGACGAAGCTGCGGCACACAGCACAGACGACATTATACACCAAGGTGGTAGTGGTGTAGACATTGGCTCCAATGCACGGCTGCTAACACAGCAAGACTATGACTATGACACAAAAGAAGAAGATGCTGACTCCGAGACTGTCTTTCATGGGGACGATGCTTCCAGAACTGTGATTCCTCAGAGAAAGAGAAACCGAAAAAAAGAAGAAATATTAGGTACAGGATCATCTCCAAACAACATCCTATGTGGAGCTGAAAAGAAAATATGGCTATGCCTCAGCCGAACCAGCCCTGACACCACCACGGATAAGGTACTACAGCACCTAAAAAAGGAATTTCACCCACAATTTCACCTGTGACAAGCAAGAATCAAAAAGCAGCTATCCTGTCTTTAAAATTGGAGCCTCATGGGATCTAAAAGATCGTTTATATAGTCCGGACGTATGGCCTAAAAATGTGAAGGTGTCTAGATTTAATTTTCCCAAAGGGTTTTTTCGTTCATCACAAAATGACAGAAACACTAAATAAGCAAGTGACTGTAAATAACAATATTGAAATCAGTATTAGTAATGAAACTTGCAATACAAAATATCAAAATAAAAGTATGAACATATTCCATTTAAATGTTCAATCATTAAAAAATAAAATTAATGAAATAGAAGCCTTTATAACAGATAAAGATATTGACCTATTATGTATTAATGAACACTGGCTCAATTACTGTAACGTACAATATCATATGTGTGCCGGTTATGTTTTAGGCTCTTGCTTCTGTAGAGACAGCCACATTCATGGCGGTACCTTGATAATGGTAAGAAATAACTTAAATTTTGTAGCTCTCAATAATTTGAATGCGCTGTCGGTGGAGATGGATTGTGAGATCGCAGCGTTGAAATTAAATGAATATAACATATATGTATTATCTTTGTATAGACCGCCCTCGGGTAATTTTCAGACGTTTTTAAATATTATTGAACTGGCTTTGCAGATGATAGGAGACAGAATGAACATTATAGTGTGTGGGGATTTTAATGTTAACTTTTTGACACGACAAAAAGAGGTACTTGCTGTTCAAGACCTCTTTCAAAGCTTCAACCTTATCCCGTTAGTTAGGGAGCCCACTAGGGGAGGTAGCTGTCTGGATAATGTATATGTTAGCGCAGAAGCATATGCAGCTAAAGCTACTGTAATAGAACCAAATATTTCTGATCATCATGGTATACACGTAGAAATACACGTCCAAAAAATAAACGAAAACAGGGAACTGTATAAAAAAATTGTGCGACCAATCACTGCTGAAGGTAGCTTCCAGTTTTATAATCTTGTTGAACAATTAAACTGGGATTTTGTATCAGATCTGAATAAGGATATAAACACTAAATTTGACAAATTTTTGGATTACTTACTAATTGCATTTGACAAGGCTTTTCCTCAAAAAGCAGTTAACTTCACAAGCAAAAATGGCGTCAAAAAACCGAGCTGGTTTTCAGGACGCTTAAAGCAAATGCGAGATCATCTGCATTTGGTAAATGATCTAATTAGAAATTTTAATAGGCAAGACCTGTTACAATATCGCCAGGAATATCGTCAATTCTACAGACGAGAGCTTAAAGTTGCAAAGCAGACCTCCAATGAAAATTTAATAAAACGATCTACAAATACTAGTAAAACTATGTGGGACATAGTGAATGAAAAAAAGGGTAAAGCACGTTTAAAAGATACCTCCAGCAAGTTGATAGAGACGCCCAATGAAATAAACAACTATCTAGTTAATATATCTAATAACATCTTAAAAAATATAGCGCCTCTAGGAAATGATGCCTGTTCGGAGCTTTTGGAGCCCAATGACACCTCGCCACCTTATACTTTCTCGTTCTCAGCAGTATCTGACAATGAGGTACGTAGGATTATCGAAGAATTAGGTAATAAACTAACTAAAGATATATACGGTCTCAGCGTTAAAGTCATAAAAATTGTTAAGGATCTAATCGTCTTCCCGCTGACGAAACTTATAAATCTCGCCATAGAAAATAATACTTTTCCCGAAGCTTTAAAGTGTGCCCTGATCAAATTAATATTTAAAAAAGATGACCCAGCGAATATCGCCAACTACAGACCAATTTCCCTATTGCCGATAATTTCAAAAATTTTTGAAAAAATATTAAGTAATCAGATTTTGACATATTTTGAAGAAAATAAATTGCTTACGCCATATCAATATGGATTTCGAAAATCGAGGGGAACAGCAGACGCTATTATAGAATTTATGAAACACGCTATTGACTGCTTTGAACGGGGTGAGTATATGGTGGCCACATTTTGCGATCTCTCGAAGGCGTTCGATTGTGTGGACCATGAACTGTTGCTCAAAAAACTTAAACGATATGACTTTGATTCTAATAGTATAGAGCTTATGACGTCTTATTTAAGGTCTAGAACACAGAGGCTGTTATCTCCAGAAGGTGTACTTTCTGATTCTCTAGTTATTAAAACTGGTGTTCCTCAGGGATCTATACTCGGCCCAGTGTTATTTATTATATATATTAACGATCTCTTCAAGTCACTACCTAACACAGAAGGTATATTATATGCAGACGATACCACTCTAGTGAACATGGCCAAAGATTTGGACAGCGCTTGGCAAGCAAGTCAGAACACACAATCGAACGCAGTAGAGTGGTTTAAAGTAAATAAACTATGCTTAAATGAACAAAAAACACAAAAAATGGTAGTTACGTTAAGAAAATACAGAGGTGACTTTGATCTTGAGTATAGTTCAAAATTTTTGGGCGTGTATTTAGATTCGCAACTAAAATGGGATAAACATGTGGACGAGCTTGCAAAGACATTGTGCACATACACCTATTTAATCAGAAGTTTAAAGAACTCCCTGGCTGATGATGCACTACTTAATGTTTATTACGCTCTTTGTCATTCGCAGATGAATTATGCAATTTTGGCGTGGGGTAACGCTTCAAGCTCCTATCGTATTTTTGCTCTACAACGCAAAATAATCAGAATCATTAGCAACTTATTATACCGCCAAGACTGCAAGGCTGCCTTTATCAGACTGAAGGTGCTTACTTTGCCATGTATGTTTATATTACAATGTGTTTTGTATATCAAACGCCATGAAAGTGATTATAACAAATTCCAAGAGATACACCAATATAATACTCGTAATAGCTCTGATATTCACGCTAAATATTTTAGACTGTCTAAAAGTCACAGACATTTTTTTCATCAGAGTGTTAGGTTGTATAACTCACTTTCCCCTTGTGTGAGACAACTACCACTAAAAGCTCTAAAACAAAAAATTAAAACATTTCTTGCACACAAGGCGTTTTATAGCATACAGGATTTTATGGACAATGTTTGTGATATAGGATAATGTGAGATGTTTTATATATATGTAGTTTGTGTTAATAATTTTTATAAAAATATGTATGGTTTTTTACCTATTCTTTTTTGTGACGTATGTAAATACTGTTGTTGTATTCTTGACATGAAATATATCTTATCTTATATCTTATCTTATCTTATCTTATCTAATTCCCGACCTCAAATCACGTAACTGTTTCTGCAGCCACCCGGCAACTCGTGAACAGTTGACACATTCAAAATTACGATTATAAATTACTCTTAGTGTGATTTAATAATTTGTGTAATAGTACATATTCCAAAAAATCCTCTGACCTTCTGGCATATAATATCACTTATTGTTGCAGTGCTTACTAAGTGCAAACATTTGACAGAAATTAAACGTTGCAATAATAGTTCAACTTAATGAGATTTAATTATTAAATTTTGTTCCATTCCTATGTGTCGAGAACTAGTTCACCTCGAGGCTTCAGTTAGGAAAGAAATAAAGCTAAGAAAAAATCAACAGAAATTGTATTTTATCTAAAACAACGCACTTTTAATACCAATATAGTAACAAATAACTTGTTTTGAACTTGATGTGGGTTATTGAATGTTGCCAACTGTTGTCAACATTTTGTGGGTACGAAACCCTCGCCCACGACGACAAAGTGAGTTTTGATGAAATGTAGGACCTAATCTTTCTAACAAAATAAGCCTTCTTCGCATCTTCCAAACTTGCTACTTTCAGAGAATCTTGAGAGTGGTTAATTGGCGCTTGAAAATTTATTTTATGTGGAGCAGCCAGAGCAACCCGACCAAAACAAGCAGGAAGTAGTTCAAGGATGAGCGTTAAAAATGTGTCCTCATTTTTTCAGCCGCATTTTTATTTTTTTCAAGAAAACGAAGTATGTTGTTAAGAAATTCTCCCAAATTATATCCATTTCCGCGGAAATTTGGGAAATAATACTGGGTAATAAATGACGAGACGGAGCTATAAATTACGCCCCAAAGCGTAGCGCCACATATCAGTAATGCCCGTAATAACAGTAATTTACATGTCATATCAAGTTAAACGTTGACATAAGACGAATAAATTCCCCATGTTTGTCCGAGTACTCATTAGAAGTGTAATAAAATATGCTGAAGTTAGGTTACAATTTAGGCTAAATTTACATGGCAAATGTCTATTAGCTGCAACAACAAAATTGACACTCCAAATTCGGGTTAATTGGATTTAAATATTAAACGCAAATTTATGTTATCTGGCGTTTTGCTGTTTTGCTGGGGTATTGTTTTTTGAACAATAGTAATAACTAATAATACGCCTCATGTAACTTTAATTGTATCACATCAAACAGCATTAAAATATGGTATGGTCATGTAATTTTACAGCATTTTCAGCAAAAATTCAACTAATAACGGGTAATTCTATATTAACGGTTTCTGTGAAAATTTCAGTAAGAGTTTCAAGTTTCATCCGAGAATGCCTCCGAACATCCCTCTAACATAGTTTCCACACCACTATTATCTCCCCTTTCCGTGTCCCCATTTATCCTGTTTTTTACTTCCTTTAATTCCACATCAAAGCGGTAAATGCCAGCTAAAGCACTCCACTGCAACGTGTTGCGAACAACCCCCACAACTATTTTGAATATTTCAACACTTTCAGGAAACCTATTGTCTGGAGCTTTTCCTGTTGTTGCATTATAAAAGACCAGAGGTCATCGTAAAGTTTCCGTTGTACTTAGACACGATGTCACATCTCTCTACTCCCATTACATTCCCATTATCCTTCGCCATTAAACCTTATATTCCGTTGTTTACGGCAACACATACGCATCACTCCCGATCCGAAGCCGTAACGTTGGATTGTTTGAGGAAAATTTTGCGGATCTTTACGGTTTCGGAGGACCCTTTAGTGCGAACGGATTTTTCGAGATGGATTTGGAATTTGACAAAAATTAAACACCTAAAAAAGCATAATGTGTTAAATGAAACTCAACAAAACATCACAGAATTAAATTATTTTTTTACAAAGGTGAAATGTCCTAAACTACAACTTGAGGAAAATGTTGTGTGACTCGCTGATACTTTCTAGGTTCAATTACTGTGATTTTATATATGGCCCCTGCCTTGACAATGAGGACTGTAAACGTATCCAGAAAATGCAAAACTCTTGTTGTCGTCTAATTTTTGGTCTACGAAAATTTGACCATATCTCCCACAGAATCGCTGATATTGGTTGGCTTCGAATGAAAGAGCGACGCACTCTTCATCTGGCGACTTTTCTGCACAGGCTGCTCAATACAGCCTCACCTTGCCAACTGACACATAAATTAATTCATAGAGTATCTGTCCATGGCAAAAATATTAGATATGGTCAAAATTTCACCATCCCACAACATCGAACAGCCATGTTTCAGCGTTCCTTTACATATAATGCAGTTTGTGTACACAACACCTTTCGGGAAGAGTTCAAAATTCTGAACATTAATAAATTCAAGTATAAAGTAAAACTGCATTTATTTGGCTGATTAACCTAAAACGTTATTTTGTACTTGAGATTTATTTATTCCTCATAACTGATTCGTGTTTCATTTTTATTTTTTTATTTATTTATAAATTACGTTGATTTTCTTGTTGTTATCTGGTTCTTTTTTTTTTCCTTGTTTTTTTTTGTTTCTTGCTCTTTTTGTTGTTTGCTTGCAGAATTTAATCTAAGATAATTATTGTATATTGTAATTTTTTTCTTTTTTATTTGTTATTATTTTTGTTTTTGTTTTGTTGTCTCTTGTGGTGGTTAAGTGGAGTGGCAGCGATGCTAGACTTCGCCATCACATGATGAATCAATAAAGACGATTTATTATTATTATTATATTAAATTGTAGACATACAGCCTCTGGCTGACATCAGTTGATATCTTAGATAACACTGAAAAGGAGCTGCAATTTGTGTTTTATTTCTCGTTTGTTCGCAGTAATAAGTGGTATTAATGTGCAAAATTACACTGTTCAGCACAGCTATTAAACATAACGACAAAAATAGAAGTTTACATTAAGAATAGCTACTCCAATCATAAACTTAACCGACGAATGGATGCATTATATCACTTCTGGCTTAGTACAACCGATTAACTTAAACTAAACTTTAAATTTAACCAATAGTTAACTACCAACTCATAGTTAACCACGAATTGAAATGGCAGCCCTTAATTCTACAACTTTTTACACCCACTCTTAATAAACGCAAACACATCTAAATTTGGACCGTGATGGAAGGGGTTACTTGGAATGTTTAATTCGTGGCCACACGGAGGGTCGCCCGTATAAATAATTAATTGCTTTATCCTCGAATCGCCACGTGCAACCACCGACACGATGAAAAATGGTCTTTGAAACAACGCCAAAGTCGCATCAATCAAAAATTTGAAAAAAATTAATTACACAAAAGATTATGATCAGAAATTTTATCAACTGACAACTGTACTTCACAGAAACACATGAGATCCTAAAATAGAGATTTATTTACTCCGTGGTTATAAGACAAAGATTTTTAGAATAGCTGTTTTGATGGCATTAATTGCATGTTTGTGGCTTCTGGAACGAGTGGGTGTAATGTTCTTGACTTGTTTCATGCCGAGTGGCTTCCACTGATTAGGTCTTTTATATAGTCGGATGACATTACGATGTTATTGGTTGATATATTTAGAGTTTCCAGAAATGATAGAATCCACACAATTAATTTTCTTGTTGATATCTTATAAAAGGACTTTTTGGTTGAAACTGGTGACAGCACAGCTAAGTGAAGAGTTGTTTTGGCTTCATAGATTACAAATTTCTAAAACTCTTTGAGTGTCCTCATTCAACAGAACTATCGCCAGTGCTCGTTTTATAATCTTCTGAGAGATTTTAGACGTTTCTGGAAGAATTTCTGGAAATGGTTTTAACAGTTTTCTAACAAAATTCTTGGCATTTGGACAGTTTGGTGGACCTGCCTTGTGTGGAAGTTTGTGGTAATGTTTAAAGAAGTTTACTTTATTTTTTTTTTCCTGTTAGTTTTTTTTATATATTATGTATCTTTAATTTAAAATAAAACAGCATCACATGCTTAAGTACAACGTCTGTTGTCTGTGACTGGACTCGGTGTTTTGTGCAACTACGTGGGTGATCGCGGTCGTCGCTGGTGGCCTACAGTGCTACCACATTTGGCGGCAAATTCAATTTGAATATAAATTCCCTACATTAAAGAGTCCAAAAAATTCATAATCATGACCCACTTTAATAAAACGATATCTTTTTTGATACATTATTTCCGGGACGCATCTGAGTGCTCCGTATTTCAGTAAATTTTCAGTTTTCAGATTTATTTTATTTCTGGTTAAACCGTACAGTAGTCTGACTGTTCAGTCCGAAAATCTGCCCAAAAAACGAAAAATCGATATTTCTTCTAAATTTTCACAAGTGTATTTTATGAATAAATTATTTAAAAAATATATTGTGCAGTTTGACTTAAATATATTTAAATTTTAATTCAAATTTACTCCAGTTTGATTTATCGACATTCTTCCCGTTTAATAACTTACTAGCCAAACCCGTGGGCTACGCTCCACGTTCAACAACAGAGTGAAACAGAAGTTAAAACTCTGACCAACGCAACAAAATAATTTTCAAACAATTATAGTTACCCGGTATCCGACACCACCAACGGATGACTATAAATGATTAAAGCAAATTAATCGGATTGTCAACACTGACTAGTTGGCAGTGGCAAAACTCGTCATGTCATCCAGCAATGCTAAAATTTGTAAAGGTTAAAAAACACTTTATTCAACACGGCCTGAGACTGATAATTAATTTAATTAACTTAATTTTTAAAGTCAAGTATGCTACATGTATCCGATGTAAACAATGTTGGCAACCTGATAAATGAAATCTATGACCAACGCAACAAAATAATTTTAAAACAATTTATAATCACCTGGTATTAGACACAACCATTTAGGTCTTAGCACGTGGTCGTTAGATTTATGGTTAGGGTTAAGGTCGGTAGGTAGTAGCAGGTGGAGACTGTCACTCTCATCGCAGAGTAGATGTTTCAACTGCTCTTCCTCATAGATGCTTCATATCGTTCACGTTTAATAGGATAGGATATAATATGTTCAATATATGTATACAAAATTTCAACAATCCCAGATCACTCAACTGGTAAATAACGTAGGGTTGCATTCGCCCGTCCTCAATCGTTTAATTAAATCAATTAATTAATCAATCAGTGCAATTTTTTTTTTTTTAGACTGAACCTATTTTCACCATCGGATGTGTTTTTCGTTGGGTGAATTATCGTACCGTCGCCTAACGCAGCTTTTATTAAGAATTGTAATGTAAGCATCCGAGGTTTTTTCATTGCAAGGGTTCAACAACTAAATGCTAGGTGGACACTGCGCACCAGCCCTACAATCGACGCAATGAACGGTTCACGTCCTCAGTCGGCAACTTGACGCTGAAAACAAAGTTGTTCCACAATATACGTTTCAAGCGCTCCTCCTCATAGATGCTTCATATAGCGATCTCATCCGGCACTCCACTGAACAGAGCCGAATTGAATTGTTGAAGCTTTAGCGCACGGCTTTTAATAGAATAGAAGATTTGTAGACCAAATCCTGAAGTGCTTAATCTGTGATTTGCCGTTATATGGGAAATATTTGGAGAAACGTATGATAACTTTTGAGTGTAATTGAAACAAATGACGAGGAATGAGGACACTGGCTTAACCAAAAAGCCATCCAGACACGGTAAATGGTATTTAAGTCGGAAGAACGAGGCGGCGAGGGCAGAGTGTCAGTAAAGTTGCTACAAATGTTATGTACTTATATATGTGGTCTAGGATTGTTTTGCTGAAAAATTATGCAATATGCAATCGTTTTGATTAAGCATGGGTAGAACAACCAGCCTTGAAATTACGTCAATATTTGCGATGGGCATTTAAACGTCCTCTAACGAAAACTAGAGGTGACTTGTATCCATGACATTTAGCGCCTCATATCATATGGCCACGAACAGCTTATTTGAATGCTTCCTAAGTTTGATACGCGACTGACTCTAAACCAACAACTAAAATGAACCAATCAGCGCAGCAGCAACTTCTCGTTGTCTCCCTTTTCCCCTTAGTTGGATGTTGGCTTCAAACAATCGAAATTAATAGCGGGTCTAGAAACTTTATGGTCGAAGGTCCATTCCAATGGCAGCTCAAGGACAAATCAATTACAGCAAGTTGGCGGGGGAGTCGGTCTTCTCATTCGGTTCCAGGGCAACGATGTTGGCTGACTTCTTCATCCCAGGACCTCTATGCCCTGATCACTGAAAAATAATTTTGATCTAGTTGATGTGTAGTTAACTCGAAATGCAAATTCAGCTTTCTGCAAGACGACACTGCGAATTCTGAAAGGTGGGCGAACCGCTGTATATTATATTTTTTCAATTTATTTTTTATTGAACAAGTCCCTTTAGGAATGCCCATCAAGAACTGAAGTCACACATTTCCACATAGGGTTACAGGACACTAAATTGGCGATCAGGCTGCTAGATATTAAAAAAAAAAACTCAGAACGAGGTACTACAGTACATACTACAGTAGATGAACCCTTTCCGACTGACAAAAACCACTTTTGCTTTCAATTGAAAAATATAATGACTCACCTAGGCCAACGTACCATTTATAAAAATTGTTCGAAATTACGACAGCCCGAGGCATTTCGCAGATGCATATCTTTCGGTGTTAATGGCATAAACAAGATGGTTCATGTAGCCCCACACGAAAAAATTACTTATTCCGATCCACATTTCGTGTAAATTTCGTGCATTTGTTGTCTTATGTTCCGAACGTCTGCTAATAAATTACACACTCAGAGAGTTCCCACGGGTTTCACATAATATAATAATAGACATAATAATATCGGTCACTATTTGAAAATATTTAGGGTGCACCATCAACTGTCAAAGTAAAACTGAATGTAATTAATTGGCAGCCGTTCACCACACTCGTTCCAGCAAAAAAGTCATTTTTGCTTTAGGCCAAGAGATAAGAGTTTATTTACTAATGCTTCCTCAATCATGCTAGCGGTTCTCAATCGGTTTTCTACAGTTAGAATTTTTAAAACATTTTTCTAGGTCTCCTCATATTAGGGACTTTCGCAGGTTTAAATAACTACTATACTTCGTCAATCACCCTGTATGGGTAGACTTAAAAAGCAAAACCTTATTTAAATAAAAAAAATCATCCAAATCGTTAAAGCTGTTTTCTAGATCCGTGAAATAAATTTTATATATAAATTTACAAGCATGGGTTCGTCCTCAATCGAATTTGATGAATTCGCCTATAGCATCTCGTAGACTATATAACATGAAGCCCTAAAACGTGTTATGTTGTTTAATAATAGTATATCATATACTAAGGTAGAGAAATAGTTTTTCTCATCTAAGCAGTATTAATTCCCGAGATGCGAAGCTGAGAAAACGCTTCGCTACCGTCGGTTTTATTTTATTATTACATATTTTCACTTATAGCTGTAAAATGTACCATTATATAGTTTGTCGAGGATGTGTGAAATTGTATTTTTTTCCTACTAGTTAATAATCATTCCATTATAAACAATTTCACGAATATTGTGCCAAATTCTAAGGAAGAGATTTTTTTCATGGGGTCCTACCTGCATTAAATCCTGCCTCTTCATTATTAACTACTAGTCAATAATGAAATTATTATTAACTACTAGGAAAGAAAAACAATTTCACATATCCTCGACAAACTATATAATGGGACATTTTACAGCTAGTAGTGACAAATCTTGTTTTCTGAGTTAACAGAGCGTATCAAAAATTGCAATTTCGGCTAGCATTTTCAAACGCCGTACATTTACCGCCTCTTGTGACGTCATTTCCGGGGGACATTCTCATTGGTTCATGCGCTTCTCATTTGTCCGCCCATCTAGCAACTTTGAATTTTGTTGGGTGAATTATTTCCCGTGTTGACATCACAGAAAGGCGCGCGTTTCAAATAAGACAAATTTTCGGATTTTCTTTTACATAATAAACGCGTGATTTCGAATAAACAAAAAAATATGGGTACAATATTTTTCCGTCTAGTTTCTAGAAAAAGCTGTTTTTGAAAATTGTAGGACGACCCCATTGCTCGTTTAAAGATATTAGATTTACCCAACGTGTTTGGAAAGTAAAATTTCCCGCCTGACCGAATGGAGTACTGCATTTAGTGCAAACGTGGGAAATTTTCCTTCCAAATAGGTTAGGTACAATATTTTTTGTAACGCATCAAGTCAAAACAAATAATACTAAACAATTTAACATAAATTTGAATTTTGGACGTTAAGAAGTTCGTTGAATGTGGCAAACCATTTCGTGAATTCGGCCTTACTGTCACTAGCTGTATTCGTTTGCACTGACCAACACCAACCTTAAGAAGCCAGTATCCCTCCTACACGTGGAAGGCAAAAAACACCCCAGTGCGGGAAATTCTTTTTTCCGCGCATAAGCAGTGACTTCAAAAATACTAATACTTACACAGCACGGCGTCCTATTGTTTATCGGTTTCTTTGGTTCATTAGGTTTTTTTTTTGTTTTTTTACGAGTAGCAATATAAATTGGGTCATAGACAGTGGCAACAAGGTATGGAAAGTAAATTAAGAAAAAAAGAAACAACAGCAAAGAATAATTATAAATAAATTCAACACCAAATATATCGAGTGAACAGCAACAAAATTTTTAAATACTTTTTTTCTCAAAACCCTCTAATTTCGAGTAAAAATTGCGTTAAGATTTGGTCTGAATTTAGTTACCCGCCACTGGAGCGTTTCTCTATAAATCTACACTGATAAAATTTCTTTGTGGTATATTGAAATGAACTGAAGAGACTCTTATGTAATAAAACATGATACTTAAATAAAATTTACCCATTATTTTCATTGCTTAATGACATTATTAATAAAATTATCACTCAAAATGCAGTCCTTACGATAAGCCCAGTAACTAATAATGCCTAGAGTGCGTCAGCATCCCCATTTTAACCGGTTTGAAAGAGGTCGTATTATTGGCATGAGACGGGGTAGACTTTCGTTTCGAGAAATTGCCAATTGGGTTAGTCTGAAGAAGATCGTCATCAATTTCAACGAGGATCTAGAAGACCAAGGAGTACGACAGGTATAGGAAAATGTCATTTGAGAGTTCGGGCTTTGAGAGATCGGTTGTCTACGACAAGGACGATTGGCATCCGTATATAGCCGCTTTGGACCTTGTAGTTACGTAGTTAATTTATGACGAAATTATATAATAAACACACTTTGCTACCAAAAGTTACAAAAAAGTTGTAAAAAATGTAAATGTCATTAATATCATTAACATTGAAGGCCATACCTTTTTTTATAAATTTTAAGTTATTTTAAGTTCTATGCGGAAGGAGGGCAACTTTACTGTCCATTCCTGCGAAATCTTACCGATTGATGAAGTCAAATGTGTAAATTGTTGCCACATTTTACAACACCTCCAAGTCATAAACACTTCACTCCCTTTATTTCGTCACCCATCTCACCAAAGACATTTTTTACTCCCCGCTATATCGCCAGACAGCGACAAAACACTTCAGACCTCATCGGAAGAATTTACAACCTCGTAAACCAGTAATGATGGCAAAAATAAAATATGAACGTCCCGACCATCTTTGGACATGACGACGTTCAGGAGAACTCGTTCGCGTCTCTCTCGGGACCGCATTGTTCATAGGTGGAACAATATTCGCTAGTACCTCATAAAAGTCAAACACTGGCCAAATATTAAACATTGCGGCAACGATAAATGAGAAGGTTTTAACATGATAACAACGCTTGTTTAACCACCCTGTCAGCTAAGCATATTAACCGCGATTTGTTTGTATTTGTCGAGTATTAATTATTGTAGCTGCGGCAGAAATATTGAAATCAGAACTGCGTGACGTGGGAATCAATACTAGATACAAAGTTATTTGTTTTTGAGTATTTATGCAGTAATTGGAATCGGAATTGACTCTGTTGGGGTCAAGTAGTAAAAGAAGGCGAATGCCGCGCAGCAATGAAACCGATTTTAATGGGATTAAATAAAACTATCGTTAAAAATAAATGGCAGATGGGATATAACTAGGAGAATTTAAACTACAGCAAGGTGTAAACTCAATTTAAAAATGAAAATAACTGCTTCGGTTTATACCGACATTTATTTCAAGTCGAGTTAGTGCTCAACCAATAAACATTTATATTATTTCTCTTCATTTCGTTCGTCTTTGGAGTGAGAAATGTTAATACTCATCTAAATTAAGAAAACTTCTAAAGAATTTTTCCATTTACTTAACACCTTCATGTCGTGCATTTTATAGTCAAGATATTATGAATTGTTGTAATTTTAACACTTTAAAGCTGTAAATTACATAGCTGGTTTCAAAAGCTCATCACTTCGTCATTATAGTAGCTGCTTTTATGGAGCGCTAACTGCCGCATTAAAATTAACTACTTAACAAGTTGTTTTTGTAGCAGTTAAATTTGTGCTAGTTTTCACTGTAGATCTTATTCAATAAGCTAACACAACGTCCACTCTAAAGCTGAAACATGCTATAATTATTTATTAAAAATTTTTACGAGGCACTACAGAAATCTTTACATAAAATTCGCTTTAATTGTCAATTGCACCATTTGGTTGCTTTATAATGAACACAATTTCAGGCTTTACGGTTTTTCTTTAAATATATGTGTTTCTGTTAACTTTAAGTTTAAACTAAGATTTAATGCTTTAATGATTTTGGTGAAAGAAGTTTGACGAACTAATATTTCAGTTTTAAAGAAGCATATTGTGTCATCGCCATTATCAACGCAACTACAAATTGCGAATAGCAGCCACGACGTTCAATATAAAAGCGGTCATGTAAGTAAACCGATCAGTTTATCGAATTTGTCGAGTCATTTCACACAAAAAGCTTCGTAATATGACCTCCATGTTGCAGCAAGATTGGATCATTTAAATTGTCAAGCTTAAATTTTATAAATTACATAACCGAACTGATTGGTTAACTTTATCGCTCGAGAACAGGGACGTTGCAGTGACGTCACGATTATGCTTGCAAAAAATATGACTATTATTTTTAACTAAAGCGGCACTGACTGCAGCAACTCATAATCGTTGGGGGTCTCACTCACCTTTGTCTATTCATTTCATTATTAAAGTGTGATGTTAATTGTTTTGATGTGTTACATCTATGTTATCTATGTAATGTCCTCACGCAAAACGGCGTCAGGCTCTCTCGCGGAGGAAGCTTATCCGATTTCAAAAATTCTTTTGCTAGTATTTAGAATGGACCTTCAGGATGGACATAAAGTGTATATTATGCCGTTAAAATAAAAGGGAGATCACTTTTGCCAAAAAGTAAGTAGACGAAAAAACGTTTGAGCAACGAACGCTGCCTTAAGGTTGTCATTTAGTGAGAGACAAATTTCTTCCGATGTTGAAGTGAGATAAAATCTTCAATTTTTGCCACGAGATGCTGCGACCTCGTTCAGAATAGAAGAACTAAAATGTCTGGGTCGGATTTGGTTTGTGGTATTACAGTGTCTTTTTGCTTTTGGGGACAAACGAACAACCCATGTTATTTGGAAACTTTAAAATTGAATATTGATGACCTGGGTGACCATATTTCTTTACAATAGGGACTTTCGCCGTAATAAAATACCTGTAATAAAGGGGTCCACTCGTGGTTCACTCATCTCAGGTCTCTGACAGAAGGTTCTCTTGCGGCATGTACATTCCTGCCCGGCGTTGAACCAAACTTTTTTGTTTCTGAAGATTATCGCTTGAAATTTTGATAGATCTTTGCAGCTAGAGAGCGATTTTTTGGAATTAGTAAATTTGAAAAAAAAGATTGCGGGAAAATGTATTGCATTGACCGCACGGAGAACGGGGTACAGTTAATTAAAACTTTTTGTCTGGTCAAGATTGTGGAATTCGCAATTGTCAATCAAATTGGAATCAAAATTGTTCTGATTTTTGACATGTGCAATTAAAACCGCCTAGGCATCTTTCACTGTGTGTGGAGACAAGTCGTTGCAGATTTCATTCCGATTCATTAGCGGCGTGTTCAATATTAACATTATTAACAATAATAACAACAATTAATTATTAATAATTAACAAATTCATAATTAACAATTATGTCTGATTTGAGGAATATGTCCTGTGAATTTTTATCAAAATTTATTGAATTGTATTATAGATTATTCATTCATCATCGTTTACAACCAATCTTAAGTAGGACCTAAATTATTGGATTATAGTGATAATTCGATAATCCTCTATGTTCCTTTTTCAAATATGTTTTTATTTTTTATTTTCAAGGCAACGCTGAATACTATTTATAGTGTCACATTTTTTACTTTTATTGTGTCAAATTTCAACATGAATCGTTTTGGGGAACATTCTTTGATAATTTTTTTATGAATAAACAAATGCTGATATGGGGTTTGTAATAAAGTCCCTGAAATAAGATGTCCTTTATCAATTTTTCATAACCGCATATTCTAATGATCAAAACTAAACCGGTGAAATTCAATAAAAGTCAAGTAAGCTGCAATCAAAACTATCTTGATTTTTGGCGTGTGCAATTAAAACCGCGCGGGGATGTTAATTAATCATTTATAATTATCAATTAATGAAATTCATTGAATTATATCATATATATATTGCTAATTGTCCTTGAATCTAAAAGTTTTGTTTATTTGTATTTGCTTGGTCTCATCGTTTATACAGAGACAAGCAACTTTTTTTGATAAATACTGCAAAGTATTTTTACTTATAACTGGTCTTGGTCGGTCCATATTTTGAGAGTTTCCGAATTCCGGAAACTGAAAAGCATCATAAAAAATACCTGCTGTGTTTGTGCTCGCCGCACAATTTTATGATTTTATGATCGGGTTGGTCGAGAGCTTTGATTCTATACCTGACCACTGTAAAATCCGACATCTCCGGCTCCAAAGCCCACTGTAAAATGCGACATCTTCCGTTCCAAAGCTCCACTAAATTCTAAATTTTCTACCCAAGTTCCTACCCAATTATACAGCTTTCTGTATATCTCATGCTTACTTCAGAAATAATTTTGTCGACAAACATTATTGAATTTTATTGACGAACAACAATGCTAAGGCACGTGAGTTTTTTACTGACGAAAGTTTAATTCTTGCTACAGGGTAACGTCTATTTCAAATTTACCAATTGTGCGTTGTTTTTCAGAAAAAAATTCCAAAGCCATTCATTTATACTCCTAAAAATGAAGCAACTTTGTCATTTTTTTATGAATAAATAAATGCCAATATCGGCTTTGTAATACCGTCTTACCCTAAATTAAGATGTTCTTTATCGATTTTTCATAACAGCATAGTCAAATAATCAAAAATAAACCCGTAAAATTCAATGAAATGGTAACATGTCTCCCGTGCATTTGGTATAGGCTCTATCGCTGGTAAATGACAACCTTAACGATAAGAGATATTATACGAATGCTTTCTATAAATGTTTGCCGTGTTCAACCTGCAGATGAAATGGAGTATTCTCTTGAATTTACTAACATAAGGAAAAAGAACTGTTCACAAAACGAGATTCTTGTTCAAATTTTAATCATGTCTTGTTTAGGCGGAAAAACATCTGGGCAGAAAATTGGACAACGATTTCGGGATGTTGCATTTTTTCCTCAAATCAGTATACACTTCACAATATGTCTTCCTAAAGAATTGTTCCGATTTTTAAGGTTTCATCCAAGTCGATATTAGCAAAACGAATATACTGAGACGACGGCGCGACGGCCCGGAAGCGGATGATGTCATGATGATCTCACCACGTATGGTAACGTAATTAATCTGGAATAGTCCACATGAGAACGTCTGGGAATAATTATTCACATGGGATGCTCTCATAAGTCTAGAGGACTCTGTGGCGGTGATCTCATGCTATACCACGCTCGTACAAGAGACTGATCTCATTATTCTCGAATAATCCATTGCGTCGGAAACATGATCTCATGATTCCGGAAATAGAAGAAGTCGAGAACGAAGCGAGCGGTATAAGAAGGGATCAAACAACGGAGCAAGTCAGTCTATTGGAAGCATCGTGAACAAGTGATCAGCGCCTGATATTGTGAAAATCTGTACATTGTGAAAACTTAGTCTTAGTAGTCTTTTTAATAAAAGTTGGTAAATACGGTGTGCGCCAGAATATTTCTTTAAATCCTCGAACCCGCCCGGCTCAGGCTACGTTACATTGGTGTCAGAAGTAGGATTTAAAGAAGCGGACGTAAAAAAAAAGAAGAAAAATCGAACCAACCGGTACGTGACGCATGTCAAAGCAACCTTCTGGAATAGTCACGAGAAGTAAAACCATGGAGGCTCTACAAGGACAAATGGCCGCTCTTCTAGAACAATTAGAAAAGAGACGACAAGAAGAAAGAGAAGAACACGAAAAAAGACGACAGGAAGAAAGGAAGGAACAAATGGCACTTGTAGAACAACTAGAAAAGCGACGACAAGAAGAAAAAGAAGAACAAGAAAAGAGACGACAAGAAGAAAAAGAAGAACAGGAAAAGAAATAACAAGAAGAAAAAGAAGTACAAGAAAAGAGACGACAAGAAGAAAAGAAAAAACAAATGGAACTTCTGAAACAACTTCACGCAGAAAAAGAAGAACAGGAAAAGAGACGACAAGAAGAAAAGAAAGAACAAATGGAACTTCTGAAACAACTTCACGCAGAAAAAGAAGAACAAGAAAATCGACGACAAGAGGAAGAGAAGAAAATTTTCCAACAGCTTGACATTTTGCAAAACACTTTTAAAAAAGACGTGGAAGAAAAGGTTCAAGTTGTAAAAGAAGAAGTTCTGGAAATGAAAGAAGACGTAAAAGGGATAAAAGATGATTTGGAAAAGAAAGTCAAGGAAATAGAAACAAAGCTGAAAAGAATGACAACGGGACAGTCAGTCGTGATCACAAAGGCTAAAACCCCCGACTTTTGATGGCCAGACCTCGTGGTTTATGTACAGGAGGCAATTTGAGGCAGCGGCCGAAATGAACAACTGGGGTGAAGAAGAGAAAGCCACTGCACTGGTATTATCCTTGCGAGGACAAGCTCTTCAGCTGCTGCAAACCGTCCCGGAGAGGGAACAGAAGAGCTACGTCGCCGTGGTCAACGCTCTTGAGCTGCGATATGGAGACCTCCACTTGAACCAAGTGTACCAGTCGCAGCTGAAGTCACGAGTACAGAAGAATGGCGAAAGCCTGCAGGAGTTTGCGGCGGACGTTGAGAGACTGGTACATCTGGCCTACCCAAGCGCCCCTAGCGAGTTCCACCACCAACTTGGAACAAGCGCGTTTATTGATGGGGTCCGCGACGGTGAGTTGCAGCAAATGTTGAGACTAGGTAGACATCAAAAATGCGCTGATGCCCTCGTGCACGCCTTGGAGTTCGAGGCGGCTAAAAACGCTTGTCGTCCGGCGGCTCAACGTCTGCGAGCAGTAACTATGGAGGAAGCCCCGAAAGACGGAAACGACCTGCTGCGAGAAATAAAGACGTTGCTTGAAAAAATGCGACACGGAAACCCGACAGGCAGGCCCAGATGCTTTAATCGTGGGAAAGTGGGCCACCTGAGAAGAGACTGCCGTTTAAGGAGGTCACCGAAGCAGACCCTTAGGAATCCGGAGTCCAGTCCAGCTAGCGCTTTGGAGCGTGTGCTAGCTGGCCCGACAAAAGCCCCTAAGGTCATCTCGGTCTCACAATTACGAAGAAGGAACGACAGTCTGTTGCTGGAGGGTCGAATCAACGGAGCTGGCTGTTCAATGACCGTCGACACCGGAGCTACCGTCTCGATCGGAAGACCAGACATCTTCAAACCGCTGGGAGATTTCCAATTGCCAGAGAGCGACCTGGTGGTAAAAACAGCAACGGGAGAAGCAGCACGAGTATTCGGGGAAGTTGAGGCAAGGCTCGAGTTGGGGAGGTTCGAGTTCGTTCACAAGGTTATTGTGGCTGATATAGTGGACGATTTCATCTTGGGTCTTGACATCATGAAGAAGTTCGGATTCGTGCTGGACATCAAGAATCGCATGCTGCTAGTTGCACTTTGCGATACCATCCGCCGACGAAGTGAAAGTGATAGTCTCCGAAACGGTCCATGTACAGAAGAACTCGGAACAGATCGTGCTGGCAGAGTTGGAAGAAGACCCTGGGGGATACCGGACTGGAATAATAGAACCGAACGTGACACAGAAAACACAGATTATGGTAGCAAGAACACTCGTTGAGGCTAATGGGCGAATTCCTATCCGTGTAGCGAATTTAGGTGAAAGTCGTGTTACACTACAGAAAGGGCAGACGATCGGACTATACCATCCTGTACTACGGGTCGTCCGTTGCGAGGAACAACCTGTTGAGTGTAACAGAAAAGAGGCTCAGCGGACGAGTGTGGAGAAGCTCTTCCTAAAAAATTGGAAACACCTTACGAACCATCAATTAGAGAAGGCCATGGCATTTATCCGCAAGGAGAATGACATCTTTGCTACCGAAGACCGAAGCACCGGCAGAACCAACATGGTGCAGCATAGAATCAACACAGGAGATGTTGCTCCGATCCGACAACCGCCAAGAAGACTTCCGTTCGCAAAACACCAAGAGGTGGCTCAGATGGTGGACAAAATGAAAGCAGACGGAATAATTGAAGACTCCTCAAGCCCGTGGTCGTCACCAGTTGTTTTGGTAACGAAGAAAGATGGCTCCACTCGCTTTTGCGTTGACTACAGACGGCTGAATGATGTAACTAAGAAGGACAGCTATCCGTTGCCACGTATCGATGACACTCTAAGCATGTTGTCGGGATCGCAGTGGTTTTCAACTCTGGACTTGAAGAGCGGCTACTGGCAAGTTGAGATCCACCCCGATGACAAAGAGAAGACGGCGTTCTCGACTGGAAGCGGTCTCTACCAGTTTAACGTCATGCCATTTGGACTCTGCAACGCCCCAGCCACTTTTGAAAGGTTGATGGAACTGGTTCTGCTAGGGCTGACATGGAAAACCTGCTTGGTGTACCTCGATGACGTCATGGTAGTTGGAAGAACCTTCGAAGAACATTTGAAAAATTTGGAAGAGATCTTCAGCCGCCTGCAGAATGCCAACCTTCAGCTCAATCCCAAGAAATGCCGATTGTTCCAGACAGAAGTGAAGTTCTTGGGCCATGTGGTTTCGCCCAGCGGAGTACAAACAGATCCGGACAAGATCGCGGCCGTCCGCGAGTGGCCACGACCAAGGGACAAGCACCAGCTGAGAAGCTTCTTGGGCCTCTGTACCTACTATCGCAGATTTGTCAAAGGGTTTGCTGACATTGCCAAGCCTCTGCACAGACACACGGAAGACAAAACCCCATTTATCTGGAATAACGAGAGCGAAGCAGCGTTTAGAACTTTGAAGATCTCGCTGTGCACGGGTCCTATTCTGTCTTACCCGAGAGTAAAAGGGCGGTATGTCCTGGATACAGACGCCAGTAACAACGGTATCGGGGCAGTTCTTTCACAGGTGCAGGCAGGCGAAGAAAAAGTCATCGAATACTTTAGCAAGGTGCTTTCTAAGCCGGAAAGAAACTACTGCGTTACGAGGAAGGAGTTATTGGCAATCGTAAATGCAGGTAGGACATTTTCACAAGTACCTGTACGGTCAACACTTCAAAATTCGAACGGATCATGCTGCGTTGAGGTGGCTGTTAAGCCTTAAGGATCCAGAAGGACAGACAGCCAGATGGTTGGAGAGGCTCCAGCAGTATGATTTTGAAATCGAACACCGACCAGGCAGATCACACCAGAATGCGGACGCACTTTCTAGGAGGCCGTGCCGAAGTGACTGCAAACATTGCAGTCGGAGAGAGGCATCCAAAGAATTCGAGGGTGTGAAAAGATTAGTTCTGCAACCTCATGATGGGTGGACAACGGCGGAGATGAGGGCAGAACAACTTGGGGATAGCGAGATTAGTCCAATTTTAGAAAGCAAAGAGAACGGAAATCAGAGACCACAATGGCAAGACATCTCGGACAAGAGTCTTGCTCTAAAAGCACTATGGGCCCAATGGGATTCACTGAAGGTGGAAAATGGCCTGCTGAAGCGAGCATGGGAGAGTGAAGGAGGTCTTGCAAGAAATCCACGGTGGAGTGTCCGGCGCACATCTGGGCGTGAATAAGGCCATGGGTGAAGTCCGTGAACGCTTCTATTGGGTGAACGTTCGAAACGATGTCGAGAGCTGGTGTCGATAATGTGACACTTGTGCGGCGAGCAACGGTCCACAGACGCGTAGTCGAGGAGCCATGAAGCAGTACAACGTTGGAGCACCATTCGAGAGAATAGCCTTCGACGTAGCAGGTCCGTTTCCTACCACTGATTCGGGAAACAAGTACATCATGGTGGTCATCGACTACTTTAGCAAGTGGCCGGAAGCCTATGCCCTACCCAATCAAGAAGCTGTGACGGTTGCCAGGGCGTTGGTAGAAAATTGGATTTGCCGCTACGGACTTCCACTGGAAATCCACTCGGACCAGGGGCGGAACTTTGAATCTGGAGTGTTCCAGGGCGTCTGCGAACTATTGGGCGTGCGGAAGACAAGGACGACACCCCTGCATCCTCAGTCGGATGGAATGGTCGAGCGTTTCAACAAGACCATGGAGCAGCACTTGTCCAAGGTAGTCGATCAACATCAGCGGGACTGGGATCGGCGTCTACCTTTGTTTTTGCTGGCGTACAGAGCGGCAATTCACGAGACGACCCACCAGACACCGGCGAAGATCCTGTTTGGACGGGAAATGCGTCTACCATGCGATCTGGCTTTCGAATCACCGGGACAAGAGCGGAAGGACGTGGGAAACTACGTAGACGAACTACAGGAAGCCATGTCCAGTATACATGAACTAACGCGCAGTCACATTCGCGTGGCGAGCGACCGGATGAAGACGCGTTACGATCTGAGGGTGAATTCGGCAGGATTCAGTGATGGAGACTTGGTATGGTTGTTCAATCCTCGGCGAAAGAAAGGTCGCTGCCCAAAGTTACAACCCAGTTGGAAAGGCCCGTACACGGTTGTAAAGAGGATCAACGCCGTAGTGTACCGGATTCAACGCAATCCCCGAGCCAAGATGAAGGTGGTTCACCTGGATCGTTTGGCACCCTACTCCGGGACAAATCAACAGGATTGAAGTAGATTGTTCGGGACGAACAATCTTTAAAAGGGGGGCAGTGAGACGACGGCGCGACGGCCCGGAAGCGGATGATGTCATGATGATCTCACCACGTATAGTAACGTGATTAATCTGGAATAGTCCACATGAGAACGTCTGGGAATAATTATTCACATGGGATGCTCTCATAAGTCTAGAAGACTCTGTGGCGGTGATCTCATGCTATACCACGCTCGTACAAGAGACTGATCTCATTATTCTCGAATAATCCATTGCGTCGGAAACATGATCTCATGATTCCGGGAATAGAAGAAGTCGAGAACGAAGCGAGCGGTATAAGAAGGGACCAAACAACGGAGCAAGTCAGTCTATTGGAAGCATCGTGAACAAGTGATCAGAGCCTGATATTGTGAAAGTCTGTACATTGTGAAAACTTAGTCTTAGTAGTCTTTTTAATAAAAGTTTGTAAATACGGTGTGCGCCAGAATATTTCTTTAAATCCTCGAACCCGCCCGGCTCAGGCTACGTTACAATACTTTTTTCTTGTCATTCGTAAGATTCAAAATGTTCTCGTCAGTGAATATGTAGTTTGATCCATTATTAATTCAAGCCGACATGTGGCTAACTAATTTGTTCCGACAATAAAAGCCAATTTGCAATGGCAGACAAGTGAAACCTGCAATCGCAAGTAGTGAACCGAAATCGAAATTGCATTATAGATTGCAGCCGAAGGGAAATTAATGTGTTCCGTTTTAAAGTGCTGAACACGCCAAGTTTGCTATTTCCTTGGTAGTTATTGTCGACAAAACGCTTTTAATTCTGTTTATTCGTCAAGTAATTCGCTCGCATAAGAAGATTAAACTTTAATTAAATCAACGAGGACAGTTCAAACTAAAAATTCGCAATTTCACGGCACGTTTTGCAGACGATCATCACGGGAGAATATAGATGTCAGTCTCATTAATAGTTTTAACGAAGACTGCTGTTCAATATCGGGTCTTGACATGCGAATGTGATAATCAAGGTGGTTTTCATTCGATGTGGGTACCTAGGCGATCACGCATTCTGGAAAAATGTTTTACCCTCATTTTGTCAGCGGCTGGAACACGCTATTCCGTCATAACTCTCAATTATTCTCCAGAATGGTTACGGGAAAATCGATGTATGTACGTACATGCAATTAGGACTGAATAAAGTATTGTATCTGCAGTGTGCATCGTTGCTTTTTAGAGGTCATTGACAAAACCTATATTTTTAAAATCAGTTTTTAATTAGGACTAGATACATCTGGTCCAAGGTTATTCTATTGTTATCTATTCGTTTTATTAGACCTACTAAATGAAAACAACGAAGATTTTCTATGCTATTATAATACCCTGATTTAATATGTTGTCAGTTACAAAATGAAGTTTCAGCCCTGTTTCAAAACTATGCAGAATTTAAAAAACACACACACATACCATAAACACCCTTTCAGGTGATACTAACATTCGGCCTTCCTGACGTTGGCACGACTCCTGCGAAAGATAATGTACAGCAGTACCGGCAAGATAACATTTGAAGTCTTCGGGTATAAAATAGGCTCTTAAAGAATTCAACAAATTTTGCTTCAACCATTACTGCGTCTTTATATGTTCCTTTTACTATCTAATTTTACTATCTACCATTGTACATTACATTACATTACAACATTTTTAACAGATATTTTTAGATCTATAACAGTTTCCATCCTCTTCATCAGATTTTCAACAAATTTGAGTTTGTTTGAATTGGTCCCTGTTGTTATTCTCATTTTTGCACTTTGATGGTTCAATTGAGTCATCAAGGAGTTATCGTTATTTTATCCTATTATTTTAAAAGCACTTTTCGTAATTAAGTTGTTTTATTATTATTTTTAACTATGTATTTTGAAATGTAAAAGATGAATAAAACATCCAGAAGCCCATCTTTATAAATCATTAAAATGAAAGATTAAGATTTTGTCCTAACAATACTAGATAATTCTGCGGGATGTTTTGCTTGATTCTGTCAGCCTGTTGCAACAGACTTAATGGGTCAAAGTTCATTGATAGCAGGTTTATTGGCATGATTTCAAGGACTCGAGTGTAAAATAAGCCGTCACTGTTAGAACACAGTGAAAATTTGCTTTCATCCATTCAAATATTGAATGTGTGTGCAAGGCAAAGACAATTACATATCACATCCTTTTTCTTTACGAACACGGCACTCTGGTGCTTTCACGACGAATTTTTAGCACATTGTGGATTATCAGTTAAATCACTTAAATAGTATATTTTCTACATAATGGATTGATATAAAGTGAATTTGTAGTAGTAAAATGATTTTTCTTATAGCTATTTACATAATTATTATGCAATTTATTTCTCTTATTTCCACTCGATATATTCATAGAGGCTCCATTGTTCAATATTGGAATAAACAACTTGTATGGAATTAAAATTGAGTGATCTATAACAGGTAGAAAGAAAATTGGTAAAACACATAATTCCCCAGTAGCCAAGTTTATTTATTTCATATATTACTAGCCGACCCTACAGGCGTTGTCCTGTTCAAATTTCAATTAATTTGTTTTTAGACAGTTTGTTTTCATCTTTAATACGGCTGGACCGATTTGGTATTTTTTTTATTAAGCATTAAAAACAAACAAAGTTCTGGATTTCGACAGCAGCGCCAATTATCGGGTCGAACTGTGACTAAGAGCCATCCAGGCGATCCCAAAAGTACAAAAAAAATCATCAAAATTGGTCAGAAAATTAAAAATAAATGCTGGATCGCGACAACAGCACCACCTACCAGATCCAACTGTGGCTAAGAACCATTCAGGTGACCCCATAAGCACAAAAAAAATCATCAAAATCGGTCAGAAAATCTGGATCGCGACAAGAGCGCCACCTACCGGGTCCAACTGTAGCTAAGAACCATTAAGGGCCCCCCTTGGGCTGGACCGAATCTTTGATTTGTTTGATTTTTCGCCGTCCCGAATACCAGAATAACTATTAAATCATGCACATGGGGACCAGGAGGGTCCCTTGGGTTTCTAACCCAAGAACGGCTTTGATGATCATTGATTTGTTGGATTGGTCTCCGTCCCGAATAGCAGAATAACTATTAAACATAAACATGGGGCCCAGGGGGGACCATAGGTATTATAGGGGCCCAGGGGCCCCCTGGTCCCCTTTGTTATCGATTCTGAGGCGGTACAAAGTTCGCCGGGTCAGCTAGTATAAAGATAAATATTTAGAAAATATTGAACCTTTTTTTTAATATTAGTGATATAGAAAGAATGTGAACTAAATATGTTGTGGAAAATATTAAAATTTGAAGTATACAGGGTGTTTCGTAAGTAAACGGGAATACTTAATACACTAACTCGTAGATGCTAAAGAAATGTTATTCTGCAGTTTTTTCTGAAAAATTTCAACTTTAAATTTTTCTGCAATTTTTTCATAAAACACGACAAGACAAATTTGTAATAATAATAGAACGCCACTGAGTGAACGTCACACTTGACAAATTTGTTGCCATGGTCTAACATCGATAACTTGATATATTATTTAGTGCAAATTCATTTTATATCTTTCTGTTGATCCATCTAAAATCATCGGCATTTTTAAACCAGACGTTTTAGAAAATAAAAAAACTTCCCAAGACAATTCTCTTATCGTTGATATTCATAATCTCGGAGATTGCCGTTTACTTATGAAACACCCTATATATTTTAGTAATATGTATGTTATATAGCATTACTTATATTTTTATTGGACATTTGCCTGATTTCTTTTTCTATGCTGGAAAGAATATTTTGCTTTGTATACTTTTATATACTAGTAGTCGCCCAGGGGTCGACATTTGACGTTTGAACGTTATTGAGGTATTTTATCAAACCTCTATAATAATTTTTCATAAATGCAGTTTTTTTAATTTCGTTCTATTATGTCAGCTGCGAGCGTGTACAAATACGTCATTATCATGTGTTGTTTACTTTAATTTCCTGCAATACCTATGAAAAAGGAACATTTCAAATCACCCAAAATTCACAGCTCGAAACTCATTCCGTCAATTTGACATTTCGACAATCTTTACTCTATTCGACTTTTTGACATTGACATGACATATTTAATTTAATGTATTTGAAACAGATATCCTTCTCCAAATTATAACCTCACTCCTCCGTGCGCGCAATACGCTTAAAAGCGAGTGCAAAGCATGGGATAAAATTGGTTATATTTTTATTTTGATGTGTTAACAATTTTCCTCGGACAGGTCAATATTTATTTGTAAATCTCTATCTTTTGACATACACCAGCCAGTGGCCGCGTAACAGTAACATAAAACAAAAATCAATTCGCAAGGGAAGTCCCTTAGACTGGACCGATTTTTTTTGTATTTGGTAGGTATGAGAATAGGTGGAAACTATTTTTCACATGGACATGGGGGCCCGACAAATTACACCCTCAAAGGCCGACTGAATATTTTACAGATTTTTTTCAAGTGGCGCATCCACCATTTTTCACCGTTTCTTCAATCATCCCCTATAGATGTCCTGGTGTCTTTATATGTTCAAATGTGACATTGTAATTATGAAAACAGTTCCGAAATTCTACAAATTACACTTTCAAAGGCCGACTGAATTTTTTACAGATTTTCTTCAAGTGGTGCATCCACCATTTTTCACCATTTCTTCAATCTTCCCTTATAGATGTTCTGGTGTCTTTATACGTTGAAATGTAACATTGTAACAATGAAGAGAACTCCGAAATTTGACAAGTTACACTCTCAAAGGCCGACTGAATATTTTAGAGATTTTCTTCAAGTGGCGCATCCACCATTTTTCACCGTTCCTTCAATCATCCCCTATAGAAGTCCTGGTGTTTTTATATGTTGAAATGTAACATTGTGAAAATAGAGAGAGCTCCGAAATTCGACAAATTACATCCTCAAAGGCCGGCTGAATTTTTTACAGATTTTCTTCAAGTGGCGTATCCTCCATTTTTCACAGCTTCTTCAATCATCCGGTATAGATGTCCTGGTGTCTTTATATGTTCAAATGCGACATTGTAATTATGAAAACAGTTCCGAAATTCGACAAATTACACCTTCAAAGGCCGACTGAATTTTTTACAGATTTTCTTCATGTGGCGCATCCACCATTTTTTACCATTTCTTCAATGATTCCCTATAGATGTCTTGGTGTCTTTATATGTTAAAATGTAACATTGCAACAATGAAGAGTGCTTCGAAATTTGACAAATTGCACCCTCAAAGACCGACTGAATATTTTACAGATTTTCTTCAAGTGGCGTATACACCATTTTTCACCGTTTTTTCAATCATCCCCTATAGATGTCCTGGTGCCTTTATATGTTGAAATATGACATTGTGACAATGAATAGAGCTCCAAAATTCGACAAATTACACCCTCAAAGGACGACTGAATATTTTACAGATTTTCTTCAAATGGCGCATCCACCATTTTTTACCGTTTCTTCAATCATCCCCTATAGATGTCTTGGAATCTTTATATGTTCAAATGTGACATTGTGATTACGAAAACAGTTCCGAAATTCTACAAATTACACCTTCCAAGGCCTACTGAATATTTTACAGATTTTCTTCATGTGGCGCATCCACCATTTTTCACTGTTTCTTCAATCTTCCCCTATAGATGTCCTGGTGTCTTTATATGTTGAAATGTAACATTGTAATGATGAAGAGAGCTCCGAAATTCGATAAATTACACCCTCAAAAGCCGACCGAATATTTTACAGATTTTCTTCAAGTGGTGCATCCATAATTTTTCACGGTTTCGTCAATCATTCCCTATAGATGTACTAGAGTCTTTATATGTTTAAATGTGGTAATGAAATTATGAAGAGAGTTCCGAAATTCGACAAATTACATTCTCAAAGGTCGCCTCAATTTTTTACAGATTTTCTTCAAGTGGCGCATCCACCATTTTTTATCGTTTCTTCAATCATCTCCTATAGATGTCCTGGTGTCTTTATATGTTGAAATGTGACATTGTAATGGTGAAGACAGCTCCGTAGTTCGACAAATTACACCTTCCAGAGCCGACCGAATACTTTACAGATTTTCTCCAAGTGGCGCATCCACCATTTTTCACCGTTTCTTCAATTTTCCCCTATAGATGTCCTGGTGCATTTATATGTTCAAACTTGACATTGTAATGCTTTTTATGATCTTTGATATGTTGGATTATAGTTGTAAAGTCCAAAGTTTCACTTCTGTTGCGCGTGGACTCCACACACAAATTTTTTGATGATATCTCTAGAACGGATTGACTGTTTTTTTTTTCGGGAACGAATAACTATTAAAACATCAGAGAAATTAACAAAAAAAGTTTTCTCAAACATTTTGTATTTTATCTGTATGTAACGCCATCTCTGATAAATGAAACAAAAGTGAACATGGCGTTGTATGCTGGTTCCGGTAATGCCACTAGCTGGCGTTGTGTGCATTATCCTTTAATAAAAAAAATGAATTTAATTCAGCTAATAAGTTACCACAACATTTGTTTATTCTGAGGCGGTACAAAGTTCTCCGGGTCACCTAGTTATCTATAAATATAATATAAAAATCAATTGCCGTTCGCTAGTCTCGTAAAAACCCGAAAATGACTTTGTATTTTGAATTTTGATGAAATTTTGTGTGTGATTGAGATGATTTAGATTTACAATCAGACCCGGCAGTTGGTGCTGCAATCGAGTTCTAGAATTTTTTTTTAATGTTATTTTTTAATTTTTCTATATAAATTATCAGAACGCATATCAGAACATATAACCCCAACATTCCAGCGCCACCTACAGGGTTCAATTATAAATCTAACCCATCCAAGGGCCTACTCAAACACACACAAAAAAATTCATCAAAATTGATTCAGCCGTTTAGGAGTTCAGTGAGATACACACAGACATACAGGAGAATTATATTTTTTAAAATATTGGGGGTGGTATGTTCACAGTTTGTTCTAATATGAAATTTCATAGCCCCACCACCACCCAATATTTTTTTTTAATATAATTCTGCTGTAGGTGTATACTTATATCATAATTTTTTGTGTGTTTGAGTGGGTCCTTGGATAGTTTGGATTCACAATTGGACTTGGTAGGTGGCGCTACAATCGGGTTGTAGGTTTTCCTTTTAATTATTTTTTGACGATTTTTTTAATTTTTTAAAGATTTTTCGCATATCAGAACATTTATATAACCCCAAAATTTTACCACCCGACCACTCCACAAATATTTTTTGAAATGAAAAAATTTGCGGGCAAGACAAAGTCGCTAGTGTAAAATAAAAAATTAAATGGTTTGAGACAGAAAGAAATCAGTTTTATTATTGCGACCTTCGGACGTCCACTCTTGGAGCGAATTTTATGATTTACTATAATTTGAGCTGATTTAGAGGCCACAAGAAAACGCTCAAGATGCCACCAACGACGAGATGAAGAAATTCATAGGGTTGTCAGCCAAAGCTCGACTAAAAATTAATAATTAATTCTTCATTATGATATTATGTACTTCTATGTTTTATTTTTATTAAATTTCAAATATTTTCTTTTTTTTTATATTATTATTCTTTAATTTAATAAAATCTGTTTAATTTCTTAGAGCACTGCAATTATAGATATTTATCATTTATTTGATTGCCTTTCTTCAGTTTACATCTCAATAGATGCTAAAATTATTAATTCGTTTTTGTTTTTTTAGACAACTCAAGGTAATAAGTTGTTTTTCATTTTCGATTATAGTTTCATGTTGGACATTCGAAATAGGACCAGGGATGAAGAGATTTGAATAATTTTTTTCAGCCGCTGCCAACAACTATTTATATTTCATCTAGGCAAACTGAATTCGTCTAAATGACTATACAATACTTTTTGTTAAAGAGAAAATATTTCAAATGTATATTTTTTCTGCATTTGAATGAAATATAAACAATGTATTCAAAAAATCTCTTCCTAAAAATATGTATCAAATATGTTTTTACAAATATAGAACCAACATAAATCATTAAGATTGAGTAAATATTTCAAATGTATATTTTATCTACATTTGAATAAAATATAAGCAATATATTCAAAAACCTCTCACTAAAAATATTTATCCGATATATTTTTTGAAATATATTTAAAATATTTGTGGCTACGTTGTATCAAACGAACTTACCTGAACTTCGAACATTTAAAAAATATTAAGAAGAATCAAAGAAAGGGGCCCTAAAATGGTTTTTCTGGATGGCATGACGCATGGTATAATTACATTCGAACTTCACGTAAGTTAGTTTGACCGTACAATACAATTATACTTCTATGTCCATAAACAAACATGTCATCTACACAACAATAATAAATGGAAGTATAATTTATTGCATATTATGAATCTCGACATGATTGTACCCACCGACTGATACTCGCGAACATGGCCACGTTCTGAGCGATAAATTTTAATTAAATCTATATTTTCACGTTTCAGTGCCTCCACAGAAGATCGTCATCACAAACGAGTCGGGAGCTCAGCTGGAATCGGTGGTGGGCCCTTTTCCCGAAGGGGCGTCCTTCACCCTCCGCTGCGATGTCTTCGGAGGTAAGGACTTTTTAATTAATTCGTTTTTAAATCGCTGTCGGAACGTTCTCGTGTTACGCTTTTAACGACTTTAAATAAATGTACGAAATAAATATCATGTTACAGTGCGGTCGTGTTGAATATCCAAGGGCGATATTATTTAAAGATTTGCGTTTTATGGCATTCGTAAAGGTGTCACGTAACGCGAATTAAAATAGTTTGTATAAAATTAGTAAACACGTAGGTATGGAGCCGTTTAACCCTTTTGGCTCCTCATTTCTGTTGCCAAAATTTCTGATGCGGTAAGAAGCAATTATATCCAAAATAAATATTGAATTAATAATTGCTTTTAAAAATGTGGGCGCTTCATACATGACTGACGTTCAAGCGAAATACTGCACACATAACGCCACTCCAAATTTTGTTACTATGGATATAAGGGATATTTTAAATTCTTTGACAGATAAACGATAAATAAAATTTATGATAACATAAATTTTGATTTTTAGATTAACATGCATGAAAATGAATTTCGCAGGCATTGGTTGCAAATATAAAACCATCAATGAATGTAGGTGCATATACGATGTCAATGTTTTATTTATTAGTCTTCCAAGTGCTTGTAGAGTGTAACCAATTCTAAACAATTAAAAATCACGTTATTTCAAATCAGCGGGCAGCGCTGATGTGAGGGTTGTTATTTTTAAATGCTTAATCATCCAATTAATCAAATGAACTGATAATTTAGCGTTCATGATAAATTTTATAGGTGTTGTGGCATGTTGGGAATTAAATTTCAAGGTAAGGTGTTAGACTCGCTGCTATTTGCACGAAGGAGCAATAATGATTGCCCAACTACCAACTATAAAAAACTTAATTTCACTATTGCAGCAGCTAATAACTTGGTATACATATAATAAATTTATCATAAAAGTAACCATAGATTTTCCTTAACCAAAGAACATTATTTACTTAGTTTCTCGAAGTGAAAATGATTGATAAATCAGTAGCGGGTACGCGTTTGAGTGCCAAAACTTTTTAAAATTTTTGCTACCAAATTAAGTATTTTTCGCAAAATTGTTACCATTGACGAGTTCTACCACTCTCTAAAATACATTCATTTCTATTTTCCATAACACCCGGTATAAAAGACACAAAATTAAATCTGAGCGAAAAATGTTTCAGTAAAAGGAAGAGAAAACTGGTAATTCATAGATTGAAAAATATAACACGACCTGCTTTATTTCCAGCAAAAATATAATTTAATTTATTCTTATATCTTGACTGCTTTATCTCTACCTCCGCAGTCGCAACACCAATTATTCACCTCAAAATATAATATTCCGCATATTTACCGTAATAAATTCTTTCAATTCATTAAACTCAGCTGCAAATTACATTCTTCGACGCAAACTTGCGCAAATATTCGCGGAAATCTTACACATAGACACGCATAAATCGTCTCGACTTCTCCGTATGCTATTTACGTCTCCCTCGAAATAATGCAGTAGAAATTCCATTCGGCAAGCTAACGTTCCGTAATTAATAATTAAGAAGTTATAAAGTTAGAATCGATGTGCAATAGCGCGAGGAAGGTGTAAATCTAACCTGGGATAGTAGCTAGTGGATTGTCATAATCATAAATCTTGAGGCCTGAATTGCTTCCGGACGACTTTACACCGGCTGCATTAAGCTCCTATATTAAATCAGGGCCATCAATGTTCTTTTATGTCTTGGCATTCTTTTATTTACGACTGGCATATTGCCTTTTTTCTGTTATAATTCTATAATTTTATTGCGTCGTTATTTTGTAGAGGTAAAGTGTAATTTAAAATCGTCGTTGTAGGTGCTTGGGTCTATTGGAAGCTTTATTAAAAAATATAACATTAATTTGTCATTACATTTTATTTGTTATGGAGCGAATTACAAAACGGTCCACTTTATTCAAAATGCGGTTTTTAAACACACACATATTTCCCGTCCCATTTCGCTGTATGCTGTGGGATTATACGACAAAGTTATTTAGGAAACATGTGCATGTGTACAGTTTTAAAACAACCCTCTCTGTTCTTTGCACTTGACATTTCCCATATTCCCACCTCTAAACCCTAAAGCAACCCATTTAAAGGGAAGGAATAGTCACAATTTTCCAACAATCGTTGTGTTGATAGTTCGCAGTGCCAAAATCTGGAGTGGCTCGGACGAGTGCCTCCCTGGGGCCATCCGTCAATGCTGCCAACTCCAGAGACTAGTTCTAAACTTTTCCATTTAGCCTCTTTTAAATCGAGAGAATCTATGAGACTGCTGTACCGTAATCCGGGTATATATGTAACAACTTTCTTGCGCTTGGCGATAAGTTGTAAATTGTAATGGTACGTTTACATTTCGCATTTTTCATGCTTTTGGAACTGTTCTGGTTTTTGTTTATGGCCCGAGATTTTGTATCCGAAAGAGGAAAACATACGTTCTGCGACATCGGCAAAACGTGTTTACAGAAATAACATCTGCATTGATATTTCCGATGATACACAAAATATTTTGTGCACTCTGCGTAAACGAAAACAAATTGTTTAATAATAAACCTAAAAATCTTGAAAGAATTTAATTTTGCTTTAACTGCCTTTGATTCGAAATTCCTCCAAAGGGATGCCCTTTCGTTTAATCTACGGCTTGAAATATGGCACATTATTGAAAAGAAAATTCTTGAAGTTAAGATGATGGAGAACACTGGAGCATGAAGAGTGGAAGTTTTCTGTAAACGTTCGAGATATGTTTTATTCAGTTATGTAAGCACACTGATGTGATATCCATATGGAGCGTACACTTTTCATTTTCTAAAAGGAAAGAAAAATCAACGTTTGTTCAGGAATGATGTATGACGGTGGCGAAGGTTAAAATATTCAAATTAGCACTCCGAAGATATTTGCAGTTTTCTTGAATTTTTATGGTGTGAATCGAAGTGCTGTAAAAGTGGAATAAAATAGTGCCGTGTTTTAACATCTGTTGGTATTTTTTATTAACACATAACTAACCAAGCAAGAGTTTCGAAAACAAGCAACTCATTTTGACTATAAAATATTTCTAAATTAAAAAATATCTCTTATGTAATAAAATATTTGTTATTTAAATATGTGACTAAAAATTACGATTATTCGGGTGTTCCATCAAACCCAAACATTTCTATCGGTTTGCAATGATTGAAAAGCTGATGTAAAAATTGAAAGCTGCAATCATTCATTTAAATGGCATGAAAATATAAAGATATTGATATTATAACATACCGAATTACATTTAAGTGATTCTGAAATTTCAAAGATTCCAGATTATTTGATTTCAAAGTTATAAAATTTTATAATTATGAGACAAGATTTTCGGAATCAGTTTTATTTAAAAAAAAAGTATGAAAATTATTTCTCCAGAAAAGAGAACGTTTTGACCAATTCTGAAATTTCTATTGCTACAGAATTTCACTATTTTGGAGTTCTATGATTTTGATATTAATATTTCAATGTACGGAACTTCCAAATTATTTCATTCTAAAATCAATATTCAGAATTTCAACTCCAACAAAATTTGGTAGACGATAAAATGTTTATTTTAATTAATTTGGCGATTCTGACAATTCCACACACAACAATAAAGTTTCCATTTTAAATATTTGACTTTGGGATTTTAAAGACCAAGATTGATAAAGTCTAAATATCAAAAATACCCACGTTTCGACATTTCAACGTGCGGAAATTTTGAAATTCTAAAAGTCATACATTCGATATTTTTCAACATCCATTTGTTAACTAATTTTGTTGTTTGGGTTGAGTAATTGAAAATTGTTGCGATACAGCACTAATATCAATTTACCTGTTAGTTGGAATCAAATTTAGTTTACGAATGGTGGATGCGCCGGGAGAACTTGGAGTTACATTACTGCAGCTGAAGTTTGTTCAAAATGTTTATTTTATAATATAGATTTCTGAAAATTTATTACCAGTTATATGTAAACATAAGTATCAAGTTTTATTGATAAGCATTTTTAATGACATATTTACTTATGATATTGTAATTTCTTCAGGTAGAATAATATTATACAGGGTCGTCATACGTACAGTTTGTTTTCATGTTTCTAGGATCTCAGGTGCCTTAATTTTCGGGTTCTTTAAATTTCAGGTTTCTGCCTTTAATCTTTCTTCAACATCCTCCTTTAGCATTTTCCAACAATTTCAGTTTTCAGATTGTTCTTATTTCTTCTGACCTTGCATTTCCCTCTCAGATATTTGTTGCCTGCTTTTCAAGTGGTCTTCTTTTCAGGTTTTGGTCTTTCTTTTTGGTTTTTTAGTTGTCAGACTTTCGTTTTCATATCTGTTTTTTTTTTTCTCAATTTTCTTGGTTGTCTTATATTCCAGTGTTTTCAGGTTTGCCAGTTTTACGAGTCAATTTCTACCTGAAATACGCGTCTGCGGCACCTAGAATACCCTTCGCAAGCTAGTCTTCTGCCAAATGGGCATTTCACAATTATCCGACAGAAATGTTGTGTCAGCTTTTAAAGTTCTCAATCTTTCTATAACTTCCGGTTTTCAAACACAAAAAGTGTTTTAGGTACTCAATGTCACGGCTCAAGTTCTCTTTTATTTCAGGTTCTGAATATCTCAATTCCTTCAGGTTCTTCGCCCTTCAGAGTTCTAGGATCATATGTCAGCTGCCAGGATTTAAAATGTTCTTTGTCGTCCATCTCCAATATTAAACTACCCGCCATACTTTCTTGGTTATCATTCCCTAAAGCGTAGAATATTTTTGCGCAATATCGGAGTTTGTGCCATATAATTGATCGTGTGTGTCTAATATTGAAGGGTTGTGCAATATATTGCACATTAGTGAAAATATTGTACTAGATTTCATTAAGATGCAACAGTTACTGCCTATGTTCTGTTTGCCCAATACATTGTACAATCTTTCAATATCATCCACCCACGCTCAACTTCATTGCACAACCCTGATTGTTGTGCCATATTATTGTACGTTTATGGGCCACCTCAATTTTTTTGTGCAATCCATTTCCACAATAATATTGTACGTGTATGGATCGCTTAACATTTATCCTTTCGTATTTCCATCACTAGCTGGCCCGCCACGGCTTCGCTCACGCAGTATTCGTTCCCGTTCCTGTAGGCAGGTATATAATAATTAGCTTAAAAAAAGAAACCAACATCAAAAACCGAAAAATAAATGAGTACATGTATTATTACATGTGCTACCTACTGATCTGTTTGAAGTCGTTGCCAAGCCAAAGAGGTCAACAAATTTGTAACCTATTATCATTAATATATCAACAACGTTATAGCGCATCAAAAATTCAGTATCAGGCCGTCAACGACGTCTGCCTCGAGTGTGGGTTGTTTTGCTCAGCACGAGCCCCCACCCACGTTCACGCATTCCGGCGCGCGCGCGGTAAAACTTACGATGTGGCGGGAGCGGACAGCTTATCTATGTACTACCTATTTATTTGGCTTGACACCGACTTCAAACAGTAATGTAATAATACATGTACTCTGTTATTTTTCGGTTTTTGAAGTCGGTTTTTTAAAGCTAATTATTTTACAATTTTAAGTGATGGGTAGGGGAGGCAGAAATATTATCCAATTACAAAATATCGAACACAATTTGTCGAAAAACAAATTATTGAAAGGACAAAATGTCGCAGGTAAAAATTTCACAAATTTGTTTTTCCGTGAATCATTGAAATTGGTGCCTCGCGCTTAGCGCTCGACCCCTTAAAGAAGCATACTATAAGAAGGTCACATTTACCTGTACGTGAAACTCGAAATGTGTGCAGGGCAGATTGAGTGAAAATCGGTTTCTTAAAGAAACATATTCCAAGAAGGTCATATTTCCCTGTACGCAAAACTCGAAATGTGGAAAGGGCAGATTGAGTAAAAATTTGTTTTTTGTGGATCATTGAAATTGGTGCCTCGCATTTCGCATTCGACCCCTTTAAGAAACATACTCCAAGAAGGTCATATTTCCCTGTACGTGAAACTCGAAATGTGGACAGGGCAGATTGAGTGAAAATTTGTTTTTTTTGTGGATCATTGAAATTGGTGCCTCGCGCTTCGCGCTTGACTCTTTAAAGAAGCATACTCCAAGAAGTTCATATTTCTTTGTACGTGAAACTCGAAATACTTTCGATATTTTGTACTCTCGACAAATTGTGTTCGATATTTTGTATTCGATAATATTTCCGCCTACCTCGGTCCACAATTTACGAAGAAATCGGTGAACATACATTAAGGGAAAAATTTGAGAATTTCCCTCGATTTTTATGAGGTCCCCTCTTCAGATCCGGACTTGGTGACAATGGGACTACCTCAGGCGAATACCTTTTCAAAAATAAAAATAATTTTCAAAATCGGTCCACAATTGACGAAGAAATCGGTGAACAAAAAAAAAACATACATACGGCCGAACATAGAACCTCCTCCCTTTTTGAAGTCGGTAAAAACACGCGCGTGCTCTAATGCAACATTATGTAAAAAATTCAAAGCAAATTTTAAACAAACTGACATTTACATTTTTATTTATAACTGGTGATTTTATTTTATTATTTAATACTTAAATAATTTTGAAAAACCGTTTCTTACTGAGCGTCCACGTGGTAAAATAAAAAAGTGTGCAAAATTTTTTCATTGCAATCGTTTCAGTGGATCCAGGGATTAACCCCTCCACCTCGTTTCCCTTAGGAATGGAATTTCTAAAAACGCCTACGTGGTAAAAAAAAATTAATAAAATTTTATTGCAATCAGTTCAGTGGATCCAGAGATTAACCCCCCACCCCGTTACCCCCCTTATGAATGGAATTTTAAAAAAACCGTTTCTTATTGAGCGGCTACGTGGTGAAATAAATAAGTGTGTAAAATTTCATTGCAATCGGATCAGTGGATCCAGAGATTAACCCCCCCACCTCGTTCCTCCTTTAGGAATGGAATTTTGAAAAAAACGTTTCTTAGTGGGCGCCTACGTGGTAAAAGAAGTAAGTGTGCAAAATTTAATTGCAATCGGTTCAGTAAATCTAGAGATTAATTCCCCCGCCCCGTTACCCCTCTTTGGAATGAAATTTTGAAAAATTTCATTGCAATGGGTTCAGTGGATAGAGAGAGTAACGGGGCGGGGGGGCACGACTACGCCGCGTAGTTACCTATCTCGTAGACGTACGCGTCTTGCCCATCATCACCCCCGACACCAAAAATATAACGCTGACCTCGATTATATATGTTAATTTTTACGAATGTTTTACACGATCATAAAACTACTCGTGGATACAGTTAAATATGTATTATAAAAACTATTCATCAAAATATTCGGAAAAATATTGGCAAATTCATTTCTTAATCGTTCTTGTATGTCTTCGATTTGTAATGGTCTGTTGACATATACTCGATTTTTTACATGACCCCACAGGAAAAAATTAAGTGGGGTCAAATCAGGAGACTTAGCCCCCCTTCGCCCTATCATCTTCCGGGAAATATTTCATCCAAATATTCGCGCATCGGACGACCAAAATGTGGCGGTGCTCCGTCTTGTTGAAACCATATGGTTTTTGCTGGTATATTTTGATTGCCGTGGTTTGGAAATATTTCCCTAAGTCAGTGAACAATATGTTCTTGTAAAAGCTGCAAATATCTTTCAGACGTTAAATTGCCATTAATAAAGAACGATATTTCGACCAATGATGCCACACCAAACATTAATATTCTGTGGACGCTCCGCTCTTAATTTGTTGTGTGGATCCTCTACTCATGTTGTGGTTCAAAGCCAACTAACTGTTGTACTGAACTTTTTGGATTTTCTACCACATCCAACATAGCATTCAAAGAATTTTCTTCCTTGGTAATAATTCGCGGTCGCCCAGGTCTTGCACGGTCTTTAACGCTACCAGTTTCTTGAAATCTTGGTAAGGTTTTTGAAACCGTCGCCCTGGAGATCGGTTTCCTCCCGGTGCCAGATCGCTAATAACAGCATTTTCAAGCTGACTTAGTTTTACTTTTCCAGAATTAAATTTTTGAGTTTTTATTTTGTTTTACGTTTTCATACAAATAAAGGTGGGCATATGTTACATCACTGAATTCGGAAAAAAAAATCTCTTTTAAAAATTATTAAATTTGTCCTTTCGTGCCATTTAATAAAAATCAAACTAGCCTTGTATATTTAAAATAAATGATGCTCTTACTTGATGATATCCATACTTTTTAGCGATCCTGTATATCTCTTTTACCGTTAAGGCAGCGTTCGTAAAAAACGCATAGGCTCGACCGTTTTTTCATAAACTTCACTTTTGTCAACTAGGAGAACATATTATTTAATGTGGAAATTAAGTTAAAAAATTAGACGTTTCATTGGCTCCTTGTCAATAATAGAAAAACAAACACTTGGGACATCTTGAGGAGAACTATACTTATTCTGGAGTAAGTTAAATTAAGTAAGTAACCCAATTACAGGGTGAACTGAAAATGTGAGGGTAAAGTGACATTTTATAAGTAAGACAATAAATGCCACATTTATCAAACATTATTCTTACATTGAATTTCCACAATATTATAGTGCCTAGGATCACTTGACACGTTAAAACCTCATAAATGACTGCACACGCAAAAGCCACCGTCTGTTAATCCGAACCTCTGCAGTTTCAGTCAGCATGTTTACGACTATTATGTTTGCAACACTGCATTACCTGTACTCTCCTACAGTTATTACGACATTTCTGAACATGTAAAGGTTTTATCGTTGCACATTTCCACCTCCGATATACCGCTTGTCACAGAATCCTCCCTTTGTATAAACACGAAATATCGGATTTAAATCGCATCTAATTTAAACGTTGTTTGCAGCTTCAGCTCATCGAGCGGTTACACGTTTTTTCGTCCTCCCCCCCAACCCCAAGTTGACTTTTATGTAAACTCGCCTTCATTGTGTCACAAACTTGATCCAAACAATTCGATTTTCCGAGTCAATATTTATGTATAAACAAAAGACTGATGGAGATTTATTTTCGAACCCGCAAGTTTTCATCCGGTCCAAATAAACATGAGTTTTAATCCTTGCTGAGGTTTCGTAAACATGGCGAACGATTTTTTCGGTTTAATCTGTAAATGGATCGAGAGGTTTGCGAACAGCATCTGAAATTTAAATTTTTTAAAGAAAATAAGGAGCAGCTGGGGACGCATTAACTATAAAGTAAATAAATACACAGACATTAATTAACGATTTTTCTACTTAAGTCTGCAAGATTTAATTACTTATAAATTATTCATTATAATTTGACACAAATAGTAGAAAATTCCAGACATTTCTATTAAGAAACACTTAATACATTAGTATGTACCGTGCAATTATTTAAATTATAAATTAGAGTAGGCTGTGAAATTTACATTTGGTTGGCACTACTAACTTTTGACAATCTGATTTAAAATTTGAATGTCAAAGTGACAAGTAAATCAAATCGGAGGGTACGATCAGATTGTCGAAAGTTAGTAGTGCCAACAAAATTTAAATTTCACAGCCTACTCTAATTTATAATTTAAATGATCGCACGGTATAGAAGTTCACTGTTTTTTTTAAACTTGTTATATAGGGAATCCCAAGTTAATGGGGCTTGAAATTTTTACCGAACATGCCTGGACACTATTTCTCTTCAACTTCAATAGCCTTTTTGAACATAAATTCAAAAATAAAATAAATTTCCAGTCTGGGACCTGTCCCAAAAAAGTTAACGTGGGGTGAAAAATTTTACATGGCCAGTTGAAAAAAAAACGCAGTGTAACAAATATTCACAACCTCACCGCAACACCGACACAACCTCCGACAAAAATGAAATTTCCTCATAAATAAATTTGTAAGCGCGTCTTTGTATCCGAGGCATATATCTTTGATTTGTTCTGCCTCCTGTGTGACAGCAGCGTTGGTCTTGTTCCCGTTTCGTCGATTCCTCACGTACCAATTCAGAGATAAAGGAACACACACAACTTACAAAAGAATTTAAATTGCACAATTTTCTCTTCCATTTATATCGCAGCTGCTAAAAGTCCTTAAGAAAGAACATTATCCTGAATATGTGAGGGTAATTTTTCATTTCGTAATTTTATAGGCGCCCACGTTTCCCGCGGATAAACTTAAATTATTCCTCTCGCTTTTAGGGAAAATTAGTATTTCACTACATAAACGCCATTATAGTGCATAAAGGAATTAGCTCCTAGTAATAAATTCCTCTGATAAGTTTACAGAATATACCGCCGCATTAGCTATTTAAATTTTGCAAGGGATAATAAGATCAAAAAGGAAAGGCGGATGGATTAGCAAATACACAGCGTTGTACACTTTATTAATCACTAGTAGGATTTTTTTATTACTACTAAAAATCTAAGACCCGTCAAAAGACATGTGTTCATAAAACATACAGAGTATTTTACTAAAACTCAAGAGAAAGTGCTGCGAATAAATGGCAGCTGGAGCGGAATAGCGTCAGTCTAATCCGTGTAGACGAATCGGAATAATCTGTCATCTGGGTAGAAGCAGAAGAGAGCAAGATCTTATTTTTCAACGACACTCTGAATTTAATACGTAAGTACGGAGATCCCTTAACTAAAAATCGTAAAGGGAGTTAAGGAAAGAGCTTTAGTATTTACAATATACATAAAGTACAATATAAAAAAGACCGTTCGTGCTTGCGGTCAGTTAAACGATCGGTGCGGTAAACGAGCTTTACTCAGGCACATCGGATTAAAATGCATTTTACGATGATTCGTTGGTCACCACCAATAAAGGAAAGTAAATATTACTTGCCTTTAATTTATCTAATGTATTGAGATTGTATGCCATTAAATTAATAGTAGATTGTTTTATTAGTAGCAAAAGTGAGGCTTTTCGTGACAAGTCTGTATGTTTGACGCGCCACGAAAAGCCACTTTTCTCCGAATAAAACATGCTATTTTTTCTTTAAACGCCGAAAATCGTCCACGAAATACAAAATTTGACAGTTTACTAACCTCAATGACATGAAAACTTTATTACTTTCTTGTTTAAACCCGGATCCATCCTCAACTAATTTTCAATCGCTTGGAATGCCAGCGATCTTCAGTTACTCATACACTCGGCATGTGTATACAATTAACTCCACAATGACCAATTTGATGAAATATTAAATTTGTTTGACAAAAATAAGGAAATCATCAATCATTAAACGAATTCGTGGAATACTGTGTTTTAGAATATTAAAATATTATTAGTTTTTAATTCTTTATTTTTCCGCTTAGCGCTCCAGGGACAGCCGCTTTTGTGGCCGGCGGGCAGCAGCCCGCCTCAATTAATAAACGGTTTACCATATTAAGTGGGGCGGGCTGCTGCTCGTAGGCCACAAAAGCAGCTGTCTCGAAAAATCGACTTTCGGGTAGAGGATGAAGAAAAATATTATACGACACGCGGCCAGAACATCCGAAGACCGAATCCGTCAGAGACGATTTTGGACTTACTGCGGATAAACTCTTTTACTTTGTGTCCGTCGATAAGTTGAGCATCTTCGTCCAAATACTCGCATCGTTCTCTTTTGAGATAAAGCTGAACGCATTTTGTCCCAACCAAATTCCATGCCAATAGAATCTGTGTGCTCCTGCACCATGCGCAATGACTGCGTCAGTTCTTGTTTGCTGGATGCATACACCCTCAGATCGTCCATATAGAACATCTTAATCTTATGCTTCCGGTCACCGAGTGTACCACAGCTATAACCCCTTGCACCGTGCAAGGCTAGGGACAGCGGCATATTATTATTTCTTCCATTATTACACTTAAATAAACAAACAAAATGAATGAAAAGCATCACAAATTGAAACATTTTACTCTTTTATTCAAAAAATGTGGGGGGTTATCATTTTTACTGCAATTTGCTGCATCAAAATTGTTACTGGAACGTCCCCATAAAACTTGTTGAATAAATAAAAATAAATGAAATGAAAGAAAAGTACTTAACAAAAATACTGTTTAGAATAAAATAAAAAAACACATTTTTGCACTGGGATCAAAATTTGATTTCTATTTATAAAAATGAAACTGTCCGGTAAGTATTGCGTAGCGACATTTACCGGCTCTGATACTGTAATAGTAAATAAAAAATAAAGGCCATTAGTGCTGCAAAATATATGTCTAATTTTATTCTCGCGTATTTGTCGTAAATCCTTGTAAACAGAGACATTTATATACCGAATTAAGTCTGATTAATGTTACGTTTTCTATTGGTAAGGATTTTCTCGTTCGTTTTTATTAATTTTATTCTGTAGTAAAACAGAAATACAGGGTGGCTCTATAAAAGGGTGACAAAATTTTACTGGTAATAGATTTTGACTTATTAAACCTGGACTACATTTTCATTTAAAAAAAATGTGTTTTCTTTATTAAAACAATCATTCCTACAAGTCCCTATTGGAGACCGCTGGCATTGATGGGTAAAGGTACTTGTACTGAATCTAACTAGCGTTCAACAAAAAACCTGGTTATAGCAAGCTTTGAAATAGCGTTCTTGTTTTATTTTTTTACAGTGTAGAGCTTGATTGATTAACAACTGTCCATGACTTGTAAACAGATAACATAAACTCAAAATTTCAGAGAAGCTGCAGTGTTTTAGGATATTAGTTAGCGGTTTTATATAGACCGACACGATTCGGGGGTTTGGGCTGCAATGTCCTGCAGGTATCTCCAGGATTCCTATAACCGTTTTTGACAGAAGCATATTGTATTCAACGATATTATTTTAAGAAGATTTTTGTGCGTTAGTTGGTAAAAAATTAAGGTAAAAGTAAAATACATTCAGACCTTTGGGTGTGATGTTAATTGAGTTAATATTTTTAGATATCCGACACTTTATGATTTGGTTTTACACCTTTATTTCTTTAAAATGTAGAAATTAAAACACTCTTCCAAAGGATATGACCAACTGACAGTCTCTAACCAAATATATACAATTGTTTATTGAGAATTTTACAATCCGTTAGAAGGACACAAAACAGTTACAGCAAATTAATAATAAAAATGTTTTTGATGTTTCTTGTAAGAGAATTGTGCTCTTTTTCTGATCCCATTAAAAAACAGTTTGCAAAAAATCTTCAGTTTCATATTCTTTCTTGCATCGGCTATGGGTGCTTTGTACATGAAATTCTTAATATGTAGCCAAATGAAGAAATAAGTATGTATTTACAACAAGTGTTGAAAGCGTTTTCCATGTTCTTATACACAAAGTTGTGCCCTTTGTCTGACCCCATTAAAAACATTCCGCAAAACAACATAACCTCAATGTTATGTAAACAACGTAGCTGAGGGGGTGATCATTGACTATGTAGTGACTCTTTTCTCATTTATTTTTCTCATTTAACCGTTGCATAATATATGGAAATATTGACAATGTGGTTTTTGTAGATTTACACTGATATCTTGAGGTTTCAGTTTGGCAGGCTTTCTCTTCACTCTTGCACAAAATCATACATAGGGATCTACGTCTGTGATTGTCTACCAGCATCAACACAAAAGATTGGAATTGTTTGACATTCTCACGACATGTTTGTGATCCAGCTGTTAATTCAGGAATAAAATAAAAAAACACATTTTTGCACTGGGATCAAAATTTGATTTCTATGGTTGCAAAATTGGGAGAGAATTAGAAAGTCAGATTAACGTCAGATTTGATTTATAAAAATGAAACTGTCCGGTAACTATTGCCTAGCGACATTTACCGGCTCTGATACTGTAATAGTAAATAAAAAATAAAAGTCATTAGTGCTGCAAAATATATGTCTAATTTTATTCTCGTCGTAAATCCTTGTAAACAGAGACATTTATATATCGGATTAAGTCTGATTAATGTTATGTTTCCTATTGGTAAGGACTTTCTCGTTCGCTTTTATTAATTTTACTTTGTAGTAAAACAGAAATACAGGGTGGTTCTATAAAGGGGTGACAAAATTTCACTGGTAATAGATTTTGACTTATTAGACCTTGACTGCATTTTCATTTTTTAAACAAAATGTGTGTCTTTTTTTTAATTAAAACAACGATTCCTATAAGTCACTGGGTAAATATACCGGGTGTCCCAGAGGTGTGTGGACCATCAATTACACCCTAATTTTGAAAGATATCAAAACGGGGTTTTCGGGAGACGATAGCCACACGATACCTTCACAATTTAAAATTATTAGAAATCATATACAGAGTGTCCTAATATTAGTAATATACCAAAGTTATGTTTTTTTAAATGGAATGCCTGTATATTAGTTGGGGAATTGAAAGAGCCGTTAATGCTGAGCAAAATGATATAAGGTACTACAGGTTTATTATGGATGGTTCTTGAGTTATAAAGAATTTTAGGTCAAAATTAGTGCTTTTTAAAAAAATTGCAGAGACCATTTCAACAGAGATAGCTGAATACTTTTCTGTCAATAATTTTTTATAGATCCAAACTTTAATACATACTGATTGAAAGTCGTCTAAATTGATATTTCTATACAGGCTGTACGATTTCGCAAAATGTATAATAACTTATTTTTTTCAAATGGACCACCCTATATTCCATTGTACCACCAAATAGAATTTTTAATAAGCTTTTTTCAATGTATGGTTTGCCTCGGCAAATGTTAGTACTTTAGGTAATTTTCACAAAAAACCTAGAAAACTTCCCGAAATTGCTAAAATCGCGTATTAAGATCAGATCGCCTTGGACTTGTTGCCATGGAGATAGTCGTTTATTGTCTAATTTATTAAATTACTTCAGAAATGACACCGAAATGTAGACAGGCTTAGGCTTACGTAAGAATTCGATAGACTATATCCTTTACATAACCACAAACGAAAAAATCTAGAGGAGTTAAATCTGGTGATTTTGCGGGCCATTTGACAGGGCCGCCCTTACCAATCCAACGTCTCGGCAACCAGTCATTTAAATATCTTGTCACATTCCTATAGAAATGTACAGGAGCTCCATCCTGTTCCAACCGTATTAAGGACCACTGATTCTGAAAATCAATCGTCCGCATCCAGTCATTTAAATATCTTCTCACATTCCTATAGAAATGTACAGGAGCTCCATCCTGTTGTAACAGTATTAAGGACCACTGATTCTGAAAATCAATCGTCCGCATCCGGTGGGGATTTTCAGTGACATAATAGTGCCTGTTATGCCTCTTGGCATGCTCATAACTCTTAAAGGTCGCCTCACCACACATATTCTGTTTAAAATATTTCTGTTCATCTCTAGAAGCAGAATTCCACTCTTTTTGCAAGATAAGCTTCTCTTTGCAATTCTTGATGGAGTTCAATGTGGTATGGATGAAACCGATGTTTTTTGATCACACGGTTTACTGAAGATTTCGAAATATCAGATTGGGCAGCAATTTCTTTTGTAATGGAGTGAAGATTTTCTTCTAACATTACTAAAACTTCTAGCTCAGTGTTTTCACCTACTCTTCTACCAATTAATTGTTTTTTGTTGTAGGCCACGTTTCCAGTGTTTTCAAAGCGTTGTAAATTTTTGTGGCCAAAAAGGAATTTCTTTCGGATACTCCTAAAGCATTGTACCATATTCATCATTACTTCTTTGGTAAAATTCATTTTGTAAAAAAATCACAAAAGTGAAACTATTTGTTACAGGATAAGTTACTGTCAACAAGAACAAACAACTCCATGGTAACCAGTCTAAAATGATATCTCCATGGCAACAAGTCCAAGGCAATCTGATTTCATCAATTTGGGAAAGTTTTCTACGTTTTTTGTAAAAATTATCTAAAGTACTAACATTTGCCGAGGCAAACTATATATTGACAGAAAGCTTATTAAAAATGCGATTTGATGGTATAACGGAATATAGGGTGTTCCATTTGAAAAAAAAAAAGTTATTAAACATTTTGCGAAATCGTACACCCTGTATAGAAATATCTATTTAGATGACTTTCAATCAGTGTGTATTAAAGTTTGTATCTATAAAAAAATATTGACAGAAAACTATTCAGTTATCTCTGTTCGAATGGTCTCTGCAATTTTTTAAAAAAGCGCTAATTTTGACCTAAAATTCTTCATAACTCAAGAACCATCCATAATAAACCTGTAGTACCTGATATCATTTTGCTCAGCATTAACTGCTCTTGCAACTGACCAACTAATATATAGGGCATTTCATTTAAAAAAAACATAACTTTGGTATATTACTAATAGTAGGACACTCTGTATATGATTTCTAATAATTTTAAATTGTGAAGGTATCGTGTGGCTATCGTCTCTCGAAAACCCCGTTTTGATATCTTTCAAAATAAGGGCGTAATTGATGGTCCACACACCTCTAGGACACCCGGTATATACTTGTGCTGAGTGTAGTAATGAACGATGAAGCACGTACTTATGATTAGCTCTTTTCATTCAGGCCGCTTTGAAAAATTGAAATTGAAATTATTACTGTATCATTTTAGTGATCTGTAGCTCTTCGAGTACAAGGCGTATGATCACGCTACGTTATTATACTACAGTTTTCTCATTTTGGTTTTTCATTCTTCTTCTTTGTGGTGTAACGACAGTGACAGCTTCAAGCTACGCACACATGACGTAGATGCTGCAAGGACTGATAGGATTCTTCAGGCCGCGAAGCAGATTTTGGATGCTGTTGAAGAAAATCCCACAGTTAGCACCCGCAGACATGCCCTTCAGAGTTCCGGTTGTTTGGCGTACATAATAATCATGTATTAAGTTTTCACTCATCAGTTTCTCTCGCGAGGTTTGGTGATATACTGTTATACCCCGACCTACACACCGTTCCAGTGCTCCCCTACATGTATGTTATTTGTATTTTATTCTATATTATTCTATTCAGTTTTTATGTGGGGGACCTATCACCAGTAAAATTTTGTCACCCCTTTAAAAAGCCACCCTGTATACTGTATTGTTAAAGATTTCACAAATTGTTTATTTAAATGAAGTATTAGAATTTATTCAACAAAACTTGTTTATGTATAAATTTCAATAACGGCACGGTTAATTATTTATTTAAAGAGTTTGCAGGAATCACTACAATTATGTCGCCCAGTAGTTTCGACTGACCTCAACCGGCGCTTTCGCGTCGTATCTGTAGGGAAGCGGCTTCTGGAACGTTCACTGGTAGAATTATTGCAAAATAGCTTTAGTTATTTAATATTTTTCCCAAGATTTAGTTTGGTTCAAATACCATACAACTCAAGACAGGCCATCGTAAACAAGCTTTTAAAGAACGCATTTCCTAATTTAAGTAAAATGTTATTAAGTGTGGAATTGAAAATAATATTTGTGCGGTCTTTATCTTCGTCTCCGTTCTTTTCTTTGACCTTGAGTTTGAAAATTTGATTCTAACAATTACATACATAATTATGTCGTAAATCATGAATCTTAAAATACTGCCGAGCAATAATTTCACTAATGCAAATTTTAAGATTTCACTTAAGCCTGTGGGATACAGGAAGAGAACTGTTATGGACAGGATGGAAACCGTTATCAACACAGGAAGCGGACGGGTATCGCCAGTTCAGACTTCTGAACAGAATAGATAGTGTTGAGGGTGTTGTGAAATTATCTTGCCTTACATCTGTGGGAGGGCTTTAAATGATTATTAGTAGCCTCCTTGAAATGACTCAGTTACATCGCAACTACCAGAAGACGAGCATTTCTTAGAATAATAAGTGAAAGAGGATTAAGTTGGTATTAAGTTAGTGTTTCAATGTCGGAAAATGTCTTGATTCGTGCTTCTTCAATTATGTTTGAAGAAAACTTAAATTCCCACACGATTACATATCGTAGTTTAGACAGACTAGTCAGTTATCAACGACATAAATCCGGGCCGCTCCAGCTTCCCACATCAAAAATCAATTGGACGTACTGTGTTATATAAAAGGAAACAATGCTGGCACCACACTGTCAATATTACAGTAATTATAAAATGGGAAATTTATTGTGTTTGCTTTTAACTGGACATTAAATAAATTTAATAATTAATAATCTTACGTGTGTAAATAAATCGGTTTTTGAATATGTAAATACACAAATATTTACAATCGTTATAAATACTGTATTGTATTGTATTGTATTTTTATATTACTTTTTGCTCTTACTAGATAAATAGATTAAATTTAACTTAAATGTCCACATTTGCTCCCAAGACGTTCATCTACTTCTATTATTGGCATTAATATGACATTTTTTATCTTAATTTTGTGGAAATCTATACAAATATTTCAGGGGGTGATAGAACTGAAAAGTTGTTAGTTTATCATACAGCTTACTAGGAAAACTTATACCCGCCACTACTTTTTTGCTTTTCTCGGTCAATGTGATATTTGTGAACGACTCGTTAAAATAGGAGGCGAAAAAATGTTATTACGCATAGAAGGGATACGAAGAAGCAGCACGGTCATTTCAACATGAACCGTTATGATTAGTTACATGTAATGTACACTCATTGAGCTAATTATTATTATCACTAATGATGTTCACAAAACGCAATATATTCAAACATTCTCGTTGTGACAGTTTTTAATCAGCTTAGTTCCCAAAGCAAACATAGATGATTAAAAGCGTCCCATCAATTCATATTTTCTCCAGTGCTAAAATTCAAATGAATGACCTTAATTTAGCGCATTTTTGATGAAACAATGGGAATGGGGACGACAGTTGAAAAGAGACGGTTTCAGCGTTTTCTGTAATCGATTCATCTGTAAATCCAACAAAAACTTGATATTATTGGAGACAGATTGTTGGCATTGATTATTCCGCATCTAATTATTATTAATCAAGGTATTTCATTATCAGAAGTCTGAATAGCGGTAAAATTCTCACATTGTATTATTTATGCTGTCATTAAGTTGTTATTAATCCGATTTTATTAGTAGATAGTAAATGATGTATTGATTGACGTAAATGACTTTGTTAGATCGTGTTATTGATAAATCAACCATTTCAATAATGTGATAGTGGTGCATTTGAAATGCTGGTGGATGGAAATCGAGATGATTATAAACAGGTATTGTTGCAAAATCGGTTTTTAAAAGCAATGATTTACATCTTTGTTGTGAAGAAGTTTTCGTCAAGTTTTACACAGAGGGAGACATAAAAGACATAAAAATTAAAATTTTTAAATGGAACGACCCATCTTGTGATACATCATTTGAAAGCTTATTTCACGTGGAGTCTTTGCATAATATACAGGGCGTATAAAGGGCCAAAAATGCAAGGGGCGATTCCTTGGGCCTCTCCAAGACTGTTTCAAATGAAATGCTATGTGGTTTATGCACGATGGGGCACCACCTCACTTTAGTTTGGTTGCACGTCAGTCCATGAGGAGAAGATTGTGTTGTAGGACGGTGTTTTGCGGCCAGATTTTTCGTAGTTTAGTGTAGTAATAGTGTAGTGATAGTGTTAATTTTAAGTTTAGAATAGATTAATATAAAACACCACGCGTCCTGTTGCGACATAACATGAAAATTGCAACAGGAAGCGAGCGTGTGTTCAGACGGTAGACGGAGTGGAAATGGCGCCAGCCGCCCAGAGTTTAACTTTATACCGTCTCCCACTCCGTCACGCCCACCGCGCACGCTCTCGCGATTTCGCTGTTTCCACGCATGCGGTCGCGAGTGGTTAGGTTAGATTAGTTTAGATTAATGGTTAAGCGCTAGCGCTATAGATTAAGTACAGTATTAATTAGATTTAAGTATAATTAATGATTTTGGGGTGAATAGGCTGCAGCCAATCAGGAAGCAGGACGCCGGCTGCGATTGGGTTTTACCCGGTCGTAGGTATAAAGGCATGTCATTTTCTGGTTGGGAGAGAGTTCTATTCAGCCCTTGAAAGAAGTGTTCGAATAAAAACGTTTAAAGAAAAATTAGAGACTTTTCTTATAAAGAAAAAGACAAATAAAACCACAATGAGAGACTAAGAAGACGAACGACCCAATTCCCCTACTGGCCTGTGGACAACATCTTCGAGAAGGCATCACCAGGTGCGAGTTCCACTCTCACCAAACCCTCTTCGACGTCGGTGGTGTACTTCGGTTCCGGTACCTCCAAGGGTAACCGCCGCCCCCGTAACAATTGGACGCATGCATTCTAGCTGGTAGTCAGTTTTTGTAGATTTAGAAAACTTTGCATGTAATATTTAGGTAATATTGTTATTGTAACAAATGTAATCGCACTGTATCTTTAAAACTAAGCGGCATTCCAAAAATCACCAAAAGACAAAATAGTATTAAAAAATTGCAAGGAGTCGCCCCTTGGATTTTTGGCCAATGTTTAATATACACCCTGTATAATTGTTTTTACTATTTGCTTGAATTATTATTATTATTATTACTTATTTACGGAATAGCAAGTCAATAAATCAAACTAATCTCCAACAATAAATAACAAAATAAACAAAAATACACATCCATTTTCGTCTAAAATAAAAAAAAGCTGCTAAAATAAATAATTATTTAAAATTTTTATTTGATTATTCTCTTTCACGGTTTTACGAAGGCGCTGAACGGACATGGATGGAACGACTTTTTTCTAGCAATTCTGACTTTTTCTGGCAATTCTGACTTTTTTTCTGGCAATTCCGACTTTTTCCTGCCAATTACGACTTTTTTCTGGGAATGACGACTTTTTTCTGGAAATTCTTATTCTTTTCTGACAATTCCGACTTTTTCTGGCAATTCTGATATATTTCTGGCAATTCCGACTTTTTCTGGCAATTTTGACTTTTGTCTGGCAATTCCGACTTTCTTCTGACAATTCTGACATTTTTCTGGCAATTCTGATATTTTTCTGGCAATTCCGACTTTTTCTGGCAAATTTTGACTTTTGTCTGGCAATTCCGACTTTCTTCTGACAATTCTGACTTTTTTCTGGCAATTCCGACTTTTTCTGGCAATTCTGACTTTTTTTGGCAATTCTGAAATATTGTCTACATTTCGAGTTTTACGTACAGGGAAATATGACCTTCTTGGAGTATGTTTCTTTAAATGTCGAGCGCGTAGCGCGAGGCACCAATTTCAGTGATCCACGGAAGTTGTCGTCTGTGAAAATTTGATTTTCCGTTTATCATTTATAAAATCATAAAATATGAGATACTTTCCACATTTCGAGTTTCACGTACAGGGAAATATGCCTTTCTTGGAGTATGTTTCTTTAAGTGGTCAATGGCGTAGCACGAGGCACTAATTTCAGTGATCCACGGAAATGTGGGCAGTATTTCATATTTTAAGTTTGGGCAACAAAACAGCGCCATTGTTTTACTCCTGTCGCCATTGCCAGAAAGAAGTCGGAATTGACAAAAAAAAGTCAGAATTGCAAGAAAAAAGTTGGAATTGATTAAAAAAAATTCTTCTTTCTTTTTTTCCATTTATGTCCGTTCAGCGCCTTCGTACGGTATTACACAACAATTGAACAAATTAAATTCTCGTTAGAAAACAAAAGCCTTTTAATTGTAACTATCCAAAAAGCGTATGCATAGGTTATAAGGTCACAACATATGCTCAAAATGAGAATTGCCGAACTGACCCGAAAAAAAAACGATCGATTGTTTGTTTACCGATCGACAGATCGCAAACAGAAGCAAGTGAATTTTGAGGTTAGAGTATGATTAGTGTTTTGGTAAAATGAGTAAATCAATTTCTAGTGCAATAAGGACTGATTTTTAGCACCCGACGCAAAAAAAATAAGTTTGACGTGTCTGTCTTTGTATCCGTGTGTCTGTCTGTGGCATCGTAGCTCCTGAACGAATGGACCGATTTTGATGCGTTTTTTTTTGTAGCTGACGTGATCGAGATGGTTCTTAGCTATAATTTATGAAGATCTGATCAGGCGTTTGATGATCATCAGCTCAATTTCTACTTGACAAAAGGGTCTTACTAACATTCACTGATCTGATTGATTTGAAATTTGGTGTACTGTAAACTTACGGCAGATACAGCGTGTTTGGGCTTATAAGAATTGTCTCTATGAGAAGATGTTAGATAGATAATGGTTGAGGCCACATGGTAACATTGATAATTTTGCTAATATACCTATTTACCTAGTGCAACATCTGTGCCTAGACCGCCTAAATTATTTATGTTGGAATAAAATTTAACAGTTACGGTAATGCGTTTCAAATCTGCTTTAGCTGAACTCCGAATAATAAATGAATTCAGATTGAAACTCAAAACAAGCGTTGTTGCACTACCAAAATCTCCGCTGGGTAAATAAAATATAACCAGAATACAAATAAAAAGAAAATTGATAATGATAAAGTATAGACTATACAAAGACCTACTCTATGTAACTACACCGGCTATATAAGCAATAATTTGAAGTCAGTGCATAAAACCGAGTTTTCTGACTTGGAAAAAATGTCAAAGAGGAAAACCCAATGCAATTAAAACACTTGCACTGGCATCATCTTCCCACGAAAGTACTAAATCTAACATTAAACAGATGTCGCTTCATGAATAAATCTGTGAGATCCTTGAAATTCAATAAGTGAAATGATTGCGTTAGAAAACTTCTTATTTAATTCCGTTGAGAATCTTGGATTCGTAAGACATATGAAGCACCTGTGTCTATCCCATAATTTAAAGTCTCGTCAGTATTTGACTTCTTTTATTTGCGTTGAATTATATTGCAAAGTAAGCCAGAAAATAGCTGAAGTCCCTTGAAAAAATGTCATTTACTAGTGACATCTGCTTCGATTCTTGTTCTGGGATTTCGCTACTGAGTTGAATTGAGTCCTCGTTGGGTAAACCTAACAGGACTTGTACTCTATTTAAATTTGTCTCCTCCCATCGGTCCATGGGTCCCTGTTGACTACGAAAATTGTAGAAGCCATAAAACACTAGACCCGTGTTTCGATCATGAAATTGAAGGGCCTGTCCTGGACCAGTCCGACCAGGTTCCCTGATTGTCGATCATGGGTAATTTCTAATCCAATGTCAGAACTCTGAATCGTTTGTAGACGACTTATTTCCTAGTTGATGTCGTTTTGTGCCATTTTCTTTTTAATTCTTTACTTTCCATATTTCTTATTCACCAAATGTGCAGATCGAGTTTTTCTAAAGAAAACTTTCCTTTTGGTTCTAATATGTCGTAAAATAAAATGTGTCGATGAGCCACTGCAATAAGCGTTGGTTATCAGTATTTCTAGAAGCTATACATAAAACACCGTAAAAGTTACGAATTTGTAATCTACGACACGATTTATAATTTACCCACTGCAGGCGAACTTTATGCCCCGAACGTTAACACACCTAGACAAGACTATTATGAGGCCGATGTAAAAATTTCACGATCTTGCAGATGAAACACTGCAACAAAGGACATAAAAGTGTTAAAAGTGCAATCTCGCCGTTGCTAAATGCAATTCTCATCGAGGCGTTTTATTGACGGAGAATAACAGGATTTGAATTTCCGACGAGACAAACAATGTACTAAAAAGCCGAAATGTGTTTCATGTGTTATAGAATAATGGAGGTAATTTGTTATGGAAAGTTGGAACCGTTGCACTATTTTGCAGGAGTTGCACGGCCGGACGAGGAATTATGGCAGCGCTGAAGAACTAATGGATTTTGTTTAGCTGCTGTGATAAACTCGATTATTTATGTAAAATAAACTACCTCATTTTAGTTTGTTTTGTGTCTTGAACCGAAAAAATCGGGACTCAAAGTTTCTGCCACCAGATGGGAAAATCCTGTTCCCTAATCAGGAACTTTGTAAAAGCGGTATTTAACTTGTTTTATAAAAATGTTGTCGTAATTTCAGCAAATAGTTTAGCTTAGGTCTTTCTCATCTTTTTGCGGTATATTTTGGAGGATACAGACCTATTTGGAGTTTTAAACCAGACAACTATATTTTATCAGCCATAAAAAATATTTGTGCAAGTGCATCAACGTTCTCCGTTGCAAAATATTTACCATATGAACACGGCACCGCTATTCAAAATTACTCACAGTTTTTAAATAATTTCCCACGCAAAATTTATTTTCTGCCTAAAATCAAACAGTAATCTCCGTTGATGGTTTTTCCATGGCAATTTTGGAAACCGAATTGTTCTGCAGATATCGTTAAACCACGTTTAACAGGATTATAGTAATATCAGAAAAGCCAATTTATTTCGCATTTACTTTATGCACAGCATGAACTTGTAACACTTTAATGGCATTAAATCCCCCATAGGTAATAAATAATGTGAATTCCCCCCTCATTGACCACCAACTATTGCGGCAAACAAAATAAGTTTTTGGCGTCACGGTTTAGTGAAACTCCAACTGTTGTATCCCGGATTTATGTCCATATTTCCGCTCGTCAAAAAATAGAAATTCCCTCATAAAGTTCTCCGAATATTAAAAATCCAGATAATATTCACTACTCGGGCGACTGTGCTAAAATTAATGATAAACTTGATGGTCATCGTAACGTTTTTACGACTGGACGAGATGAGGCATTTCTTTCTAAAAGCTCGCTTAAAATTATTTGTTATTGCCAAGATGAAAACGGCAATATAGCGGTAGGAAATGTTTAAAATAAATCACGAGTGGTAAGTTTATGCAGGTAGTTTTTCAAATCTAATCCCTTTAATTTTATACACACCGTCTTAACTGCGAAATGTAAATATATTGTGTTATATTGTTAAATTAGGAATATCATGGTAATATAAATCCCAACACTCCTGAAAACATTGCTATTCTGTATTTCACAACGTAAATGTGTAGAATTTCCTGTTTTCCTACTCTGTTTTATTTTTATGTCAAGCAAGTTTATTGATAAATCTTGCAATGTAGCTAATGCATCCAGAATGTCCTCATAAAACTTTTATATCAAATATGCAACAAGCACTCCTGTTTCAATCTTTAATGTCAACACCGTCATTGGAAGCGTAGAGTTAAAACTCGCCATCAGACATAAAATCTAAAAACAGTGTGTACAACACCGATTTTTATAATTTTTTTTTTAAGGAAAGATATTGATAATACAGTTATTTTTCATTTTCAAAAAATTCACAGGTTCATTGCTTAATAATTGCATTTTCTTTTTGAACGACACCTGTCCATTACACTCGCCGACGTGAACGAGCGTGAGTCGTTTGAATAACAAGCTGGCGAACTCTACAGCTTGACAAGGTTTGGGTGCGCGGTATATTACGTTCAGGGCTCACTTTGTAGAATATTCTCCATTTTTTAATCGTTAAGTTTCTCAATTTCCCAATTTAAAAATCTTTCAATATGACCATTTCTCAACTTCTCAATCTTTTAATCTCTCAATGTGTCAACTTTCCAATCTTGTAATTTCTCAATTTTATTTTCTGATTTCTTGATTTCCCAATTTAGAAATTTCTCAGTTTCTAGGTCTCTCAAATTCTTCGTTTTTGGATGTTCAGCTTTTTCAAATTTTCAATTCCTGTGTCAATATCTTAATTTCTCGATTTCTCCATTTCTCAAGTGCTCAAACTTTTAAACTTCTGAATTTGATAATTTCTCAGCCTACAATTTTTTAATCTCAGTTTCTCAATTTAACAATCTTTCAATATGACAATTTCTCAACCTCTCAATCTCTCAATTTACCAATCTCGTAATTTCTCAATTTTACAGTGTCTCAATTTGATTTTCTAATTTCTTGATTTCCCAATTTAATAATTTCTCAGTTTCTAGGTGTCTCAAATTCTTCGTTTTTCGATGTTCAGGTTTCCCAAATTTTCAATTCCTGTGCCAATTTATTAATTTCTCGATTTTTCCATTTCTCAAGTGCTCAAACTTTTAACTTCTGAATTTGACAATTTCTCAGTCTTACAATTTTTTAATCTCTCAGTTTCTCAATTTCCCAATTTAAAAATCTTTCAATATGACAATTTCTCAACCTTTCAATCTCTCAATCCCTCAATTTATCAACTTTCCAATCTCGGAATTTTTCAATTTTACAGTTTCTCAATTTGATTTTCTTATTTCTTGATTTCCCAATTTAATAATTTCTCAGTTTCTAGGTGTCTCAAATTCTTCGTTTTTGGATGTTCAGGTTTCTCAAATTTTCAATTAATGTGTCAATATCTTAATTTCTCGATTTCTCGATTTCTCAAGTGCTCAAACTTTTAACTTCTGGATTTGACAATTTCTCAGTCTTACATTTTTTTAATCTCTCAGATTCTCAATTTCCCAATTTAACAATCTTTCACTATGACAATTTCTCAACCTCTTAATCTTTAAATCTCTCAATTTATCAACTTTACAATCTCGTAATTTTTCAATTTTACAGTTTCTCAATTTGATTTTCTGATTTCTTGATTTTCCAATTTAGTAGTTTCTCAGTTTCTAGGTGTCTCAAATTCTTCGGTTTTGGATGTTTAGGTTTTTGAAATTTTCAATTCCTGTGTCAATTTCTTAATTTCTCGATTTCTCCATTTCTCAAGTGCTCAAACTTTCAACTTCTGAATTTGATAATTTCTCAATCTTACAATATTTAATGTCAGTTTCTCAATTTCCCAATTTAACAATCTTTCAATATGACAATTTGTCAACCTCTCAATCTCTTAATTGTTCAATTTTCCAATCTCGTAATTTCTCAATTTTACAGTTTCTCAATTTGATTTTCTAATTTCTTGATTTTCCAATTTAATAATTTCTCAGTTTCTAGGTGTCTCAAATTCTTCGTTTTTGGATGTTCAGGTTTCTCAAATTTTCAATTCCTGTATCAATTTATTATTTTCTCAATTTTTCCATTTCTCAAGTGCTCAAACTTTTAACTTCTGAATTTGACAATTTCTCAGTCTTACATTTTTTTAATCTCTCAGATTCTCAATTTCCCAATTTAACAATCTTTCACTACGACAATTTCGTAATTTTTCAATTTTACAGTTTCTCAATTTGATTTTCTGATTTCTTGATTTTCCAACTTAGTAGGGTCTCAGTTTCTAGGTGTCTCAAATTCTTCGGCTTTGGATGTTTAGGTTTTTGAAATTTTCAATTCCTGTGTCAATTTCTTAATTTCTCGATTTCTCCATTTCACAAGTACTCAAACTTTTAACTTCTGAATTTGATAATTTCTCAATCTTACAATTTTTAATGTCAGTTTCTCAATTTCCCAATTTAACAATCTTTCAATATGACAATTTCTCAACCTCTCAATCTCTTAATTGTTCAATTTTCCAATCTCGTAATTTCTCAATTTTACAGTGTCTCAATTTGATTTTTTAATGTCTTGATTTCCCAATTTAATAATTTCTCAGTTTCTAGGTGTCTCAAATTCTTCGTTTTTGGATGTTCAGGTTTCTCAAATTTTCAATTCCTGTGTCAATTTATTATTTTCTCAATTTTTCCATTTCTCAAGTGCTCAAACTTTTAACTTCTGAATTTGACAATTTCTCAGTCTTACATTTTTTTAATCTCTCAGATTCTCAATTTCCCAATTTAACAATCTTTCACTATGACAATTTCGTAATTTTTCAATTTTACAGTTTCTCAATTTGATTTTCTGATTTCTTGATTTTCCAACTTAGTAGGGTCTCAGTTTCTAGGTGTCTCAAATTCTTCGGCTTTGGATGTTTAGGTTTTTGAAATTTTCAATTCCTGTGTCAATTTCTTAATTTCTCGATTTCTCCATTTCACAAGTGCTCAAACTTTTAACTTCTGAATTTGATAATTTCTCAATCTTACAATTTTTAATGTCAGTTTCTCAATTTCTCAATTTAACAATCTTTCAATATGACAATTTCTCAACCTCTCAATCTCTTAATTGTTCAATTTTCCAATCTCGTAATTTCTCAATTTTACAGTGTCTCAATTTGATTTTTTAATGTCTTGATTTCCCAATTTAATAATTTCTCAGTTTCTAGGTGTCTCAAATTTTTCGTTTTTGGATGTTCAGGTTTCTCAAATTTTCAATTCCTGTGTCAATTTATTATTTTCTCAATTTTTCAATTTCTCAAGTGCTCAAACTTTTAACTTCTGAATTTGACAATTTCTCAGTCTTACATTTTTTTAATCTCTCAGATTCTTAATTTCCCAATTTAACAATCTTTCACTATGACAATTTCGTAATTTTTCAATTTTACAGTTTCTCAATTTGATTTTCTGATTTCTTGATTTTCCAACTTAGTAGGGTCTCAGTTTCTAGGTGTCTCAAATTCTTCGGCTTTGGATGTTTAGGTTTTTGAAATTTTCAATTCCTGTGTCAATTTCTTAATTCCTCGATTTCTCCATTTCTCAAGTGCTCAAACTTTTAACTTCTGAATTTGATAATTTCTCAATCTTACAATTTTTAATGTCAGTTTCTCAATTTCCCAATTTAACAATCTTTCAATATGACAATTTCTCAACCTCTCAATCTCTTAATTGTTCAATTTTCCAATCTCGTAATTTCTCAATTTTACAGTGTCTCAATTTGATTTTTTAATGTCTTGATTTCCCAATTTAATAATTTCTCAGTTTCTAGGTGTCTCAAATTCTTCGTTTTTGGATGTTCAGGTTTCTGAAATTTTCAATTAATGTGTCAATTTCTAAATTTCTCGATTTCTCCATTTCTCAAGTGCTCAAACTTTTAACTTCTGAATTTGACAATTTCTCAGCCTTACAATTTTTTAATCTCTCTGTTTCTTAATTTCCCAATTTAACAATCTTTCAATATGACAATTTCTCAACCTCTCAATCTCTCAATTGTTCAACTTTCCAATTTCGTAATTTCTCAATTTTACAGTGTCTCAATTTGATTTTTGAATTTCTTGATTTTACAATTTAATAATTTGTCAGTTTCTACATGTCTCAAATTCGTCGTTTTTGGATGTTCAGATTTCTCAAATTTTCAATTCCTGTGTCAATTTCTTAATTTCTCGATTTCTCTATTTATCAAGTGCTCAAACTTTTAACTTCTGAATTTGACAATTTCTCAGTCGTACAATTTTTTAATCTCTCAGTTTCTCAATTTCCCAATTCAAAAATCCTTCAATATGACAATTTCTCAACCTCTCAATCTTTCAGTGCCTCAATTTATCAACTTTCCAATCTCGTAATTTCTCAATTTTACAGTGCCTCAATTTGATTTTTTAACTTCTTGATTTCCCAATTTAATAATTTCTCAGTTTCTAGGTGTCTCAAATTCTTCGTTTTTGGATGTTCAGGTTTCTCAAATTTTCAGTTCCTGTGTCAATTTCTTAATTTCTCGATTTCTCTTTTATCAAGTGCTCAAACTTTTAACTTCTGAATTTGACAATTTCTCAATCTTACAATTTTTTAATCTCTCAGTTTCTCAATTTCCCAATTTAACATACTTTCAATATGACAATTTCTCAACCTCTCAATCTTTCAATCTCTCAATTGTTCTATTTTCCAATCTGGTAATTTCTCAATTTTACAGTGTCTCAATTTGATTTTTTAATTTCTTGATTTCCCAATTTAATAATTTCTCAGTTTCTAGGTGTCTCAAATTCTTCGATTTTCTATACAGATTCAGGTTTCTCAAATTTTTAATTCCTGTGTCAATTTCTTAATTTTTCGATTTCTCCATTTCTCAAGTGCTCAAACTTTTAACTTCTGAATTTGACAATTTCTCAGTTTTACAATTGTCATAGTTTTCCCCCATAACGAAGCTGATCGCGACCATGAAATTAGACTTACTAACCGCTTCGCTAAAAAAAAATATTTAATTGTGTGTTATTTTTTTTCTTCATTACCACTACGGTAGATACATCAAATATTGCGGAATAAGAATACGTTGATAGAAAAATAATTTGGATTTAAATTAGTCTTGTATACTTGTAACTTGATTGGAATTGTCAGATTTTTAATTTCGGGAAGTTGAAAAATTGAGAAGCAAGTATAATTATTTATATCTTATTGTTGTGGCGTTTTGGTAGAGCTCCTTGTCGGTAATAAGATTCTTTCTCATTTTTCAGCACGCTGTGCCGACAACAGTCAATCCGATTTTATGAACAAACGTCTCGGTTTCAAAATTGAACGCACTTCTCACGAAAAGTCCTCATTGTTAACTTTGATACTCCAATAAAATGTCACAGTATACCGTTGACGTTTACACAAGAAAAGCAAATAATTTCTCAAGGAAAATTTATATTTCTACGAAAACAAGAGGGCCACTCGAAGTGTTTTGATGAAAGGAAAAAGGCTTGAAAGCGATCCATCTTGCGCGTTCCGGGAACAATTTATTGCATATTTAGTTCAGAAATTTTACAGACGTGTGCAATACGGCATTATAAAATACATGGCATGTGTTTGTTCTCCGGTCCCCGGCGTGAAATTTTATTATTTTCCCGTTACACCCGTAAATTCGCGCATCGTATTATTTTGTACGTTTGAACGCAGTTTTTGTTTAATTTAACACCGACGGTTCACAATATTTGTAACATTAATATTCGTGTCCCATTCGCTCTTTGTAGGTTTATTATGACGCTTGTTTTATTTTAGTGTCAATTTCTAGCCTGTAAATAACGCAGAAATTATAGGAGAACAATTTAACTCGTGTTTTATGCTTCTGTTCTATTTCGGTTAATTTTGTTTAGAGTATGCAGATCGCGTTTTCCGAATCAGAGAGATTATTTTTGATACAATTTAATTTGTAGTTTTGCTGCATTTAAATTAACAGTATTTTTTTAACGATTGACCCATAAAAAAACGATTAAAATAAAGGAGAAAATCACGAAGAATATAAAGACGTAACTAAACAAAAAGAGAGTTAAAAGAAAGCCCAGAAACATCCCAAAAAGCTAGAAAACAATTAAATTAAATTATGGCCTAAAACAATTAAAAGCAGATACATGAACAACATTAATTTCATTGTGTTGCTACCACTGTCATATTATATTAATAATGACATTTGGCAGATTGATAGTTAATTACTTTTTTACTCAGTCCTACAGATTTCAGCGTAATTTTATGTAAACACAGAAAGCCCGTCAAAATATATATGCTTTCTTGTAGGCTGATTTGATCTGCACGACTGCAGGTGTTATTGAAGGCTTCAAGATCCAATCTCCTTTTTAAAACGCGACTATTATAAATATTAATGTTGATTGTACTATTCTCAACATGTAAAAATAGACCAGGAATTAATTGGTTGGTGTGAATATTTGAAGTTGAGGGTAAATTAGGACGTGCACATGATGTGATCTTAAATGTGTATTTTCGTTTGCAATCTGGAGGAAAGTCATTATTTGGAAGTAGTAGTCGCTTTGAAGAGGACGACGTTTCCTTCGTTAACATCAATTTTCCTTTTGAGAGAGTCGGCAATATAACCTTCGGCAACACTGGAAGACTTCCATGTTCCATGTCTTTTTAACGACAGAAGGTCGCCACCTCTGTTGACTACCAAAGTAGCAGAGAATCGACGAAAACAATGACCCGTAAAATCTTTTGGGTTATCTAACTCTAAAAATGTTGCATGTTGCAAAATTTGAATTAGACAAAATGTCAAAGTTTGTGAGTACCAATATTTAAAAATTAAATAATTTCCAATATTCTAATTCTATTTTTTTTTCTTAAACAGTATAAATTGTGGGGCAAAAAATTGTATACACATTTCGTGCGTAAAGTAATTTTCCAACGCTCCAGCTAATGTCGCGTGGTAAAATCAACTTTTCCAGACTCTAATCTAAATAACTATTGTAGAGTATACCTTTAGAGTTTTGAGACCCTGTAAAATTATACTAAAGCACACTATCCAGCCAATTTTGAAAAAAAAAAAAATTTTAAATTTACAATTAAGTACGTATGCCCTTATAAAGGGTTCCCATTTTATTTGTTCACGCCTGAAGATTCAGATATAGGCAACATATTAAACATTTTACAGACCAGTTTGCGTAAACTATTTATTTTTAAATGAAGAATCATTGTGGGTCTAAAATTAACCTTAAAACGTCAATTCAAAGCAATCTTTTAATCAAGTATGAAATGTAATTCCTAAAAAAATATAGTTGTTGATGAAATGTTTAACATCTTGCCTACTTCTGAATATTCAGGCGTGAACAGATAAAATGGGTATCCTGTAGATCGGATAGTAACAGAAGAATTCAATTTGTATTATTTTTTTTCGGAATTGGCTGGTTATTGCGCTTTACCATTTTACTTAATTAACAGTCTAAGACAAACTACGAATGTACCCCCACTGCACCTCAAACTGAATTTCCCAAGTCGTGCCGGCCCCTTATAGCCAAAGCACAGACAGCCGCAGACAAAACGGAGAACACTCTATGTAAAATCAATCTCCTTCAATAAACTCGAAAATAAAACTCGGTTTGTTCAAACTCGGGTCTGTTCGGGCAAAGTTTTTGCGGAAACTTTTCACCGGAATGGCGCGCACAAAGAACACATCTTTCGCAATGGCTGACTGATTAACATCGTTGTTTTGTTCTCTCATTAGTCTCGAGAGTAATCTGGATGCTAAGTTTCGGAATTATAGGACCAGGAGGGGTCGGCCTGGTCCCTGGGCCTCTTACAGCTCAGACAGTTTACCCGAATGCCTCCAGGGAGATTTACTCCGGCGTTATCTTAAACTTTAATCAGTCATTTGTGCTTTTAATTTTAGACGAAAGCGAGACTGGAGGCTCCTTTTTGTGCGATGTACACGACGCTTGGTTTCACTTTCTACTGCTTTGTAGAGAGTAATTTTTCGTTTGTCTTCAAAATTGTTTCTTAGTTTTGCTTGAAGCTGCAAGAAGTTTCCAAGGATGAAATAATAACTGGTGTTATTAGCTTGTAATCAAGACTAATTAAAGGAAATTGGAAAGAAAAGCAGCATCCTCTGTGAGAAACCGCATCATTTGTTACGCCCATGACGTGTTATTATTTCCTTAACGAGTTCATAGCACAAAACGGTTTCCTCTCAAATTCGATCAACGACTGTAGCTCTTCTTTTTAACACCGCGGCTCCCCAACGTCCAGCAATTCTGTCGAATCCACTCCACGAACGCAACACGCCTTAGTTTTTTCCTTTTTACCATCCCATTAAGCTCTTATTGAACTTGTTTCAGGCAAACCCCTACCGACGGTGACGTGGTTCCGAAACGACGTGGTGGTGAGCAACGTGAGCGTGGCCCTGCCCAGCGCAGGTACGACGCACGTCCGCAGCGAGTTGAGGATAACAGGCCTGGGACGGCGCGACGTCCACTCGGAGCTCACCTGTCAGGCGTCCAATAATCCAAAAACAGCCCCTCTAGCCTCCACTCTGCATGTAGACATGAATTGTAAGTAGGCTGGTATTGACAGGTAGGGCTGCTGTGTAGATGCATATATTATATTTGCATTGTAATGTACGAACGGCTGGGATTACGGGATATCGAGATTGATGCCGGGGGGCATACACGGGATGTTTGCGGAAACAAAATTTAAATGCGACCGTGGTAGAAAAAAACATGTGCGATGTTCAGTACGTTTCCGTTCTACTTCATATTTGTCTTCGGTCAGCATAGAACATCCACCTATACCATGAGATCATTTAATGTGGAATTAAAATTAGGTTGGCACTACTAACTTTTGACAATTTGAATGTCAAAGTGACTTCAAAAAACGGCGACAGAATGCTGAATGGAAGTATTCTATAGAACCCTGTGTTTAAGATTTTTCAAAATGCCTACCCTAATTCCGCTTTGAAGTTCGGACTTGACAATTATTATATTACTATATTATTTAATTTTTTCTACGACTGCTATGAAAAGTGTGTAAAAAACACCAGTAACCAAACTTGAAATTCATATATTTCACACAACGTGTAATAAATCCAGAACGCACGCTAAAACCGTGCTAAAACGTTTCACGCACTAATTTTGTGTATTTAGGCAACCAAGTATACATTCTTGGTGGAACAGACGCCAAAATTTTAAAATCACGTAAACTGTACTGCAACGACGATTCCAAAAAATATGTTATTCTGTCAGTCTGTTTTTAATGTAAACGTGAAAACTGTGCTAAATATGATGAACGAAGATGAAGATGAGTGTACTCTCCTTGAAATATCAGAAAAAGCTGCACAAGTCTCATTCACCGCTACAGAAACTTTTTAACAGATTTTGAAAAAATATGCTAATCTTCGTCCCCCAAATAACCTATAAAAAAGTTTTTTTTTTAATTATAAAAATGGTAAATGCATCAAGCAAATTGTGGATATACACAAAATAGGAAGTATGGCAAAAGACATAGCTGTCTATGTATTTAAAACTCCCAAACCCTGGACAGTATACCGGTCATTGCTTTCACTACTGGTAAACGCAGGTGGCGACTTGATAACCCTCAAACGCCATGGAGGTTGGCGAGTGCTGTTGCCGAAGGATACATAGACGATTCCATCCAAAACAAAATACAAATGTCGAATAAAATTTTTGCATCAGTTGAACCTGCCAGTGAAAATTCAACGATCTTAGCAGAAAATGAACTTCCCTCACGTTCGATAAGCTTTTCATTGACAGAAAATATATTTAAAAAAATTGAAACTCCTGGACTTAAATTGGAAAATTCTTGTTTATAAAACGTTATAAAATAAATAAAAGTAAAATCATGCGTTCTTCTGTGTACTTAATGCTGTCGTATAAAAAGTATAGTGTACAACACGTGTTGAAAATTCTATTTCACACCCGTTTGCTTAAACAGTTCTGCAAACTCGTGTGAAATCTTTCATTTTCAACACTTGTTATACAATATACAATATATTACCGTATCTCAAAAACACCGTATAACCTTTCAGACGTTGCAAACTGCATTTGAAAATATGAAACGGAGTGTTAAGAGCTGCATTGAAGCTGGGGGAGAACACTTTGAACATTTGCTGTAATTCTCAATAAACCTACATTATATGTTAGTGTTTTATTTTCTTTGAATTAAAACAATTTAACATGAGAAACATAAAGATCACCATGTTTACCATAACCTCAAATTTGACTGCCAGTCAATTTGCAGGCTGGCTCATTGCATAAAAAAACGCCTACTCTAATTTATAATTCAAATGATCTCATGGTATGTGTTTTTAGTTCATTAGTGTTAGTTAAAGACGATTCTTTATTTAGAATTGTCCAGAATATCTCAGGAATAGATTTTTAGGACATTTTCAGCAGCAATCAGAGCAGTTCAAGGTTTTTAGGACAGAATTTCTCACAATTTCTCAGGATGCTTCAATATTTCACTTCGATCATTCTCTAGTGTAAACAAACGAATTCCTCATTACTTTTGAGGACTCCGCAGGATGGTTTAGTGCTTAGAATTCTTTATTATTTAGAATCCTGGGGATTTGGTTCTACAAGTCGCTTCAGGAATCTAGGATTACAGCATTCCTAAATTGTTCAAGAGGATTTAGAAAGATTCAGGGTCTACTATGCAGCAGGTTCTTTTTCCATGTCTTGAATATCTAATCCGTCTTTCTTATTAATCATGGAGTTTATACTTATCCTTATCTTTTCTAGTCTTTCGATATCTTTTTATCTTTGCTCTATATTCATTATTATTCATTAACTAAAATAATTTCTTCAGATACTTTATCATTTTTTATACTTCAGTACACTCTTGGGGTCCCTACAGAATTTCACACAAACTTTTAACCATAAATCTTCAGAATTCTTCAAAATCCCTCAGCAAGCTGTAAGATTCTTGGCAGTGCTTTTTTCATTATTTGTGATTTTTCAGAATTCTTTAAGAATCTTTCAGCATTGTTTAGAAGCACTTTAAAGAAGTTCTTTGGAAATCTTTAGACTTAATAAGGGTTCTTCAGATGACTGCAGATATTAAGGACCCTTCAATAGTAAAGTTCGGCACTTTTCAGAATTCTTGGGAATGCTTTAGTGTTTCCGCGGATTTCAGAAAATTCCTCACATATATTTAAAAACTTTCAGGAATCTTTGATTATAAGATACTTTACTTTTATAAGGTACTTTAAGAGATTGGTGGACACTTCTGCACTCTTTAAAATTGTGGGGGATTTTGAATTTTTTTGAGGCTTATTCAAAAATATTCAAACCTTGCTTTTCAAGGTGTTTTAGATTTTTTCAGGGCCCTTCAGAGTTCTTTAGGAATATTTAGACTCTTTAGGGTAACTCACACTTATCAGGGATTTCTGTTAGTCAAAATGTTAAAGAATCTAATAGTTTGAGGACACTTCACAACTTTTTAGCTCTACTACTGAGATTACCTAGAATTTTGAAGATTTTATCAAGATAGTCAGTTTTTATTTATTAGATAAATGAAGATATATTGTGACGCTTGTTTACGGCGGTTGCCTCGAGCGCCAGTTTTTACGTGGTATGCTCCACGGGACCACGGGTAGCTAAAAATCGGAGTACGGAACTCCAGGGGTCAACTGTCTAGTTTGGCGGGAGGGAAAAATAAAGCCGGTTCGGTGTTACAGTTTAATGTTCCCCTATTTACAATAATTGTAAATTCACCAGACGACTGGAAGGAAGTATTATATCTCGACTCGATGGGTTCTTTTCATCATTTTAATGCCAAAATTGGATCGTCTTACATTCCCAGAAGTATTTGAAAGGAGTGAATAAAAAGGATGAAAGAATGGTGTATGCGCTAAAATTTGCAAAAATATTTAAAATTTACAAGAAGTTTGGAGCTGCTGCTTTTACGTCATCCGATTTGCTTTCATTATTATATTGTCGAATTTACTCAGATACACACTCGAGGAAATAGAAGAAAGCAAAATGTAAAACAGACAAAAATGGTGGATGCGACAAATTTAGAAAAATAATTGTGAATTCACCAGACGACTGGAAGTATTATATCTCATCCCGATGGGCTCTTTTCATCGTTTTAATGCCGAAATTGTATCGTCTTACATTTTTAGTATTTGAAAAGACTACATAAAAGGGAGGAAAAAATGGCGGATGCGCTAAAATTTGCAAAAATATTTAAAATTTACAAGACGTTTGGAGCTGCTGCTTTTACGTCATCCGATTTGTTTTCATTATTATATTGTCGAATTTACTACTACTCAGATACACACTCGAAGAAATAGAAGAAAGCAAAATGTAAAACAGACAAAAATGGTGGATGCGCCAAATTTAGAAAAATAATTGTAAATTTACCAGACGACCGGAAGTATTAGATATCGAGCCGTTGGATCGTTTTGATCATTTTATCGCCGAAATTGGATCGTCTTACATTTCCATTTAGATGCGCCAAATTTAGAAAAATAAATTATTTACAAAATATTTACAAAAGCTTAGTGACTTGGTCGGTGGTAACTCGGTGATAGGATGCACCCTGTTGACGTTGATCTACTCGCCCCTGCACACGGTGGTTCGGTTGGTATGAGTTTAGGAACCCGAGTAACAAAAGTTACGAGACACCCTGTAAACACTGATGTACCCGCCCCTTGTGTACGGTGGTTCAGTTACTTAAAGTCTCGGAACCCGTGCGGTTGCCGACAAAAGTTATGATGCCCCCTGTAGACGGTGATGCAATAAATTTGGAACCCAGCGGTTAGTGATCAAAGCTATGATGTCCCCTGCAGACGATGATGCAATGAATGATTTCGGAACCCGTACGGTTGATAACAAAAGTTAGGCTGCCCCCTGTAGACGATGATGCACCCACCCCTTGAGTACTTGCAATCGATGACGAAAGTTAAGATTCACGCGGTAGACTTCGGCGTGCCCGCTCCCTATATAAGGCGATTCGATTATCACAAGTTTCGGAACCCGGGCGGTCGATGACAAAAGTTGTGGAACATCCTGTAGTATACGTTTATTCGCGTTTCCCGGGATTCGACTTGCTGTTTCGCGGGACGGGACAGTGAGGTTTGGTTTGATCCGGGCTAGCCAACAGGAAACAAGTCGGTCTGTCTGTCCGGAAGCTTAGCCAGCGTTGAACCCTGGGATCCCCCCGCGTGAGCCCAACCTTTGGGAGACCAGTAATAACCGGGACAACTTATTACAACGCTGGTGGCTAGTCGACGGAGGGTGCGGGAAGCTAGCAAAAAAAATGCTCGATCTTGTTGGTCCGAAAGCTTAGCCAGCGTTGAACCCTGGGATCCCCCCGCGTGAGCCCAACCTTCGGGAGACCATTAAAAACCGAGATAATGTGTTACGATGGCTAGACGTTGGCGGGTGTAGGAGAACTAGCAAAGAAAGAAAGGCAGGTCTGGTTAGTCTGGAAGCTTGGCCACCGTTGAACCGAACCTTTAAGAGACCAGTAAATACCGAGATAAGGCTAGCTACCGGAGCGGACTAGGAAGGAAGTGGGGAGGTTGGAGCCCCCCACCTTAGTCCTGGGCGGCTTCCTTCTGCATGGTCTACTTCGAAGCGGGCACGACTCTTCACTGTCGTTCTAAGGGAGCGCAGCCTATTTTATAGACCTAGGGTGAGGTGATAATGACGTAGGCTGATGCGCACGACTTGTCGCAATGCGGAGTGTTATTTTCCCTTCTGAGTGAAATCAGTTCCGGGCATCGCATCGGCTCCGGAGCGGCGGCGTCCGGAACGCGCTTTTTCGCTGGTTAAGATGATGTAAAAATAATGCCGGTGCGATAACCGGAAGTATTTATTTTTAGCGGTTTCCGGTTAGATAAAAGGGCGTGGTCGGGCGTGACAAGGTCGGGGGTTGAGGGTGGTTGTCTGGGGCGCGCTAATTTTCCGGTGGCGATGATGAAAAATTTATCCGGCTGTGACACTGTGAATGTCGCTTCGCTAGCGGCTCTTAATTTGGTATTTAAATTTTTCTGTAACTTTATTTATTTATTTTATTTATTTATTTTTTTATTTTTATTTATTATTTTTGACTGTATTTTCAAAGTGTATTGTTTCTTAGTTTTTTAAAGTGTAGTGAACCATAAGAAATTTTTTGAAAAAAAAAATGCTGAAATAATTATTCACACCAACCACAACACATTGAAAAGAAACGACAAGTTGAACTGTTATTTTAATATAAGAATTTAATTAGTTTTAATATCACAGGAGCTCATCATCGATATTCATACTTTCATTTCCAGAACATCAAGTATGATGTCATGCTCTCGATGTATACGGAATACTCCGGAAGATGATGTCACACTATCTCCATGTCATTGATGAAGGTCCACGTTCGTTACAATATTTAAAAAATAAGATACATTTGCAATATCAGAGTCAAGTAGAAATTTATTCCAGTTTTCTTACATAAACATAGTGTTTTAATTTTAAAATAAGCAGATTTTCCTATCTTTTAATTATTTCCATCTTTGGTAAAAACATGCCTATTTTCTTTTTAATTCTCAGAACCGTCGTTGTGTTATTACCGATATTCATGTTTTCCTCTTTTTGTGAAATACTAACAAAACAAAGTCGGATCTCGAAACTCGCCACAACAAAGTATGAAATAAATGGAACTCTTGCTTTATTGTAAAGTAACGTTTTTCAACGTACCTACTAGACTCACAAAAGATTCAGACCGTGATATTTATTGAAGTGAATTGTTCGAGCCGCAAGAAGGCTTTACTTGGACGAAACTTGTTACTAGAATAGAAGAATCCGGATAAGAGCTTACATAAAACGGATTTGCTCCAGATTCTGTTAATCTGGCGTCGAGAAATTTTAGGTTTTGTGGAAGTTTTGGTGTATTTTTAAACGGTTTTATTAGCTTGCTTTGTTTGTGCTCTTGTGTCTTGTGTGAGTCAATTCTTGTAATTGAAATTTTAACCCCTTCATATGAAATCTTGTGACCGATTCATATGAAATCTGGTGCACACCTTTAGTTCTGATGACAATACAACTATGTATATTCAGTATCATTGTAAATCCAAAATGGTCGCCGCGACATAATGGCGGATCGCATATATATTTTTTAACTCTCTCAATATGGCTATCAAATGAAAGGGCTTAATTAGTAGAATACATTACACCATGAAAAAATACAAAATCCAAGATGGCCGCCACCACAAAATGGCGGATTACAAGTGGCTTGACAAGTAGAAGACAGTAAAAGAAAGTAAAAACTATATAAAAGATAATCTTCGTAAAGCAAAAAATAATTAGGTAGGTACCAGGTGCCAGTCATCACACCAATCTCCTCATCAAATTGGGAGCATTGATCAGACTAAAATAAAATTGTGGGGCGAGTCGAATGCTTTGGATGCATCTTCGGTCACTATCACCGTGCGACATCGCAGAACAATCATTTACAAATTTACTCAGGTTTCGCTACGCCCCACGATTTTATTTTAGTCTGATCAGTGCTCTAGATTGATAAGGAGAGTGGTGTGAAAATTTACCGGGTACATATACCCAATTATGTTTATTATATTATGTTTCTTTACAATAAAACCGTTTAACTTAAACAAAATTTTACTTGTTTTTTGGACTTTTAGATTTTTTTAATATAGATATTTTAAAACTGTTGTAGCTATTTTAAAATTATTGTAACAAATATTACAAGCGTCTTAGCATCTTAGGTACATTAATAACACTAAAATGCTCCATTTTCCCACATAATTTTTACCCTCTTAATTTACAACCTCATTACACTCTTAATGTAATTACTATCGTAAGAGCAGCGAAACTCCTTCAAGTCATTTAGTAATTATTGGCCTCTGAATTAATTTCCAAGAAATATGTAGACCATTAAAGCGGGAAATTCTTGCTCATGGCTATTAACCCTGGATGTGCTCGCCGCAAGCACCTTCCTTATTTTATCAGGTATGGGGAAAATAAGTTTCACTTACACAAACACAGTTGAAACGCGTTGGCAGAAGATGGTATCCGCTCTTGTGTACATATCACTCTTTTATCCTGTGTTTGCACATGACAGAGTGTCACCTTATAACGTAATTTTCCGACACTTAAATAAACCTGGATCAACATCAAACATAAAGTTTTCTCTCCAAGATCTGTGCAATTATTGATGTTTGCTGGATTAATACCGGAAAATGGCGATGTTGTGTTTGTTTCAGTAGAAATAAGTGTGTTTTTGGTAAATTTAAATTATTAACTTTTCTCTTTTTAAGCAGTGTCTTAAATTTCCACGCCTAACTGCCGACGTTATTTTTCTAATGCCCCAGTTTTAATTCCCCGATTCTTCCATAATTCATTTCGCGCTCGGGCGAGATTCATCAAGATCCGACTCCTCGGAAATAAATAGGACAGCAACAAACAATTCCGTCGCTGATGAAAATCCTTCATTCTTTTCATACAAAAGCTTTGAGGTTTTGGTGACGTTGTGCTTTTATTGCAGTCGGCCCGCTCGACGTCAGGATCTTGGGGGCGAACCAGCCCCTGTCCGCGGGGAGGAGATACGACTTGCTGTGTCAGAGTTCGGGGTCCAGACCGCCGGCCAGCATCACCTGGTGGAGGAACGGGCAGAGACTGGAAGGGGCCAAGAAGACGGTAAGCTCGTACGGACATTTGTTATCTTACTTGGAGAAATTTGCCTGTTGCGCGCATGAAAGACTAAATTGTTGGATATTTTTCATACCGTTTCTATTGTGGTCCGGGAAAAGGAGATGAAGCCGGCGTCATTCAGGAACGGCTTAGGATGAATGTAATAGATGTAGGATAATGAATTTTCAGTGATAGTTAATTGTGGTTTTTCCGTTTTGGCAGTAGTTTTCAAATACTGTGACTATACCAAACAAAATAGACCATTGTACATACAGGTTGACTTTTTAAAGGGGTGAAGGGTTGCCTACGGTGACGCTAGAGCTGCTGCCCGTCTTTATGAGGAGCGCTACCCCAAACGGTAAACTCCACACGCTACATTTTTCTAAGATAGTGCAACGATTACGCGAAAGTGGCAGCTTCAAGCGACGCACACATGACGTAGGTGTTGCAAGGACTGATAGGACTCTTCAGGCCGAGGAGCAGATTTTGGATACTGTAATCCCACAGTTAGCATCCTCAGACTTGCCTTTCTGATTGGAGTATGCCGGTTCGTTGTTTTGCACCCATTGACCTGCTTAACTTATGTTGCACCTAAGCGATAATCATATATTAAGCTTCTGCAACTCGTCAGTTTCTCTCGCGAGGATTGGTGATACATTGTTATATCCCGACTTACATAACGTTCCAGAGCTGCTCTACATATTTGTTTTTTTTTTTCTCATACATTAAGGAACATTTCTAAAAACTGATATTACAATTTTTTCACATTCCTTAGATTTCGCAATTTTTTCATTTTTTTAGGTTTCTCACCAAGTCTTATTAATTTCTCAAATCTCAGGTTTCTCAGCTTTCCCAACTTGCCGGGCTGATCGACCTTACAAGTCTCCCAGTTTCTCAAAATCTCAAATTTAGTTACAATAAATACTGTCGACAACACCGATCGACATGGTTTTAAAGAGCTATGCGTGCTATTAGTTAGGTCAGTGCACTGCAACCAAACAATGGCCAGAAAGCATGGGGAATTTCAGTTTTTTTATTTTTTTTAGTACGTTTCCCGAAGGAATTAGAAGTTTTCACGCAGAGTACAGAAACTATTGTCTATAATACACTAATAGCGCGTTTTTTTACGTTTTTGATTTTTTAGGTTATGTTACAAAATACAATACAATCAAAGTTAAAATTATAATAATGGTGTATTGTGAACTTGACCGGGCTTGCGAATATTCGTCGGCATCGTCCATTTCATGAGCACCTTCAGTTCCGTCCTCATCATCGTCATCATCTGCTAAGTCGGTATTAGCGTCTGCCAGAGAAATTATGTACAGTGGAATATCGTCCAGGGGCCAATCCACCTGAATTAATTCCTCGCAACGACGAATTCTATTTCTCCAATTTGGGAATCAACATTATTCACACTACCAACCACCAGTGAACTACTCGAGTTTTATCATCAGTATCTTTATTAATATTTTGATTAAATATAAATCGCCCTGTTTCTTTAATTTTTTCAATTTGCCGTCCCAACTCTTCTCTAAAAAAAATATCTTCTAACGCCACACCTTTTTTCTACCTCTCCCTTTGTGACACTTTAAAATCATCCTTACAGTGGACTCAGAAACCTAGTTTAAAGAAGAAAGTGAGAATTCTCATTTTGTAAAAATAATTTACTACCGAGAAGACGTTCTTCAAGTGTTTTCGCTCAGTTCTGGTTGGATGGAGTGTTAATATTAGCTGATAACAGTTTATAAGCGCTATTTGAATTTTATCTGTTAATAGATTTCTCGAAACTATCAAAAAGCAGACGCGTAGGAGTTTTTGAATAAAAATGTATAGAGTTTGTTCCAAATGCAACAGGTGGTGAGTTTTCGTCCCAACCGGTGCAACTTTATTCCATCGTTTTTGACTAATAATATGCTACTTTATTTCCCAGGGAATAATAATAGATTATATTACAAGTGACAGAAATGCTTCATTGTCAGCGAGTGAGATCTTTGAATCACGAGTGCGATACACATCTCACGAACTTACAATGTCATTTCGGTCACGTGTAAGATACGACGTTCTGTGCCCGACGTATAATTTCTTGTAAAAGTTAAAAATCAAAAAATTAATGAAAATGTCAAAATGACGTTTCAAAAAATTATTCATGACTTACCATTGTGTAACCATACTAATTCACCCCTTTTTATCATTATCTCACGTGTGAGAAAAATACTCCATTATACCTTCCTTTTGCGTGGCAAAAATAGTCATCTAGATGTTAGTCGGGTATAAAAAATATTTTTCGTATTTATTATTTATAGTGTAAGGCAAATAAAAGGACAATCTTAGAAATTTAGCAGTAAGAAAAATAAAAATGCTGTTTGTCTGAATTAAAAAAATAGACCATTCAATGCGTGTGGCGGGTACTAACAAATAAATGGATTTCACAATCAGTGATAATTGGCCCGCTAGCAGAAGCAGCAAACCTTGTGCTTGCAGGTGCTGAGGGGAGGGGACACTAACGACATTCGCATTTCTCCAGACGTCCGATTTGCTCTTAAAATAGTAATTATACAGCAAGGTTGAGAAGCAATTTTTCTTAGCCGAGCTTATATTATTGTCCAAGATGCGAAGCATCGCGGGCAATAATAATGCGTGGCTAAGAAAAGGCTTCTCAACTGTGGTTTATATACTATTTTTTTCACTACTAGCACATTTGTTTAACTTTTCTGCAAATTATAATCATGATAATGCGAAAGGCTAGATCAAATTTAAATATAAATTAAATCAATACTTGTCATTTCTATTTTTGTTGCGATGTTGCTAGTGTGGTTCAGCTGGCAAATTTAACATTTGTTGTCAAAGTTCAAAGTTCCACATTGTTGAGCTGTCCCCTACCATTAATAATGACAGCAAATGTCATTTCAAAACATCAAGTACGGCAGTAACCATGCCAACATTGTCAATATTGTTTTTATTATCTACTAGTATAGGAGAGAAAAATCCATTATTAGGTCAGGTACAGAAAATCAATTTCTGAATCTTCAAACACGATATATAATGATGTTTTCTGAAGCTAGTAGTGAAAAAAAAATAGTTGTTGATGACATGTTTAATATGTTGCCTACTTCTGAATCTTCAGGCGTAAACAGATAAAATGGGCACCCTGTACGGATATTCACCGATATCGCGTTATTAATTTGCTAACTTAGTTTTTATAATGGCAAGCATAAAGCCTTTTTATCAAAAATACCAGAATAAAGAGCTTTTAACACGCAGTTCTAAGGCAATCTAGTTTTATGAAATCTTGATAAACTAATTTCATAATGGTCTTCAGAACCCTGTAAAGGCTGTTTAAAATGAAACCAAATGGTTTGAAAAAGGCCCTTAGAACCATCTTAGGAGTGGTCCTACTTGGCTTCATAAATGCTGACGCCGTTTTACGTGACGACATTCGATTCGGTTTTACTCCCATATCGCGGCTGTAGATGTTACACATCAAAAATCTGGTAACACGTTGGGATGAGTACAGTGCAATTGTACCTCGGTTTGCGTTTTCCACTCCGCCCCTGTATCGAGATAAAATTCTTTAAAGTTTCGCAACGCTTATGGAAACCCGGTGCAATGAAAACAAGGATTTTTTACGACATATCTTTAGGTCATAAATAATAGACAAAAACTAACTGATGCTCTTTTTGGAGAATCACCTCAGTTACCTGACCTCAGTTCCGTGTGTGCTTCCTTTTCCCGAAAAATGTACAAAAGACTGACTGATGTGGGATGTGGTGTGAAGTGTCGCTCTAGCTGAATAGAAGTGATTTGCTTGTATCTAACACGAACTGCATTGAATATCTATCGCAACGGTGATAAGTATTTCACTTGCTATTTATTGGCGACTCGTTCTATTACGTTCTTGTTATTTTCGGGATGTCGACCCCAGCTGCTTATCAATCGGCTGACAAAATGAGGGACGTTATTTTGAGCATTTATTATAATGTTATTGAGGCAGGTAAGTAAGGTGCCAATTTAAACCTTATCGGTCGGGCTTGAGCGTAGGTATGCGTTTCACTTTTTTGTTATTTCGAAATCTAGTTGCTTCATGAACGCCACAACTAGTAGAGTTTAAAGAGTTTATGCCCTGCTCAAAATTTTCACCGAGAGTGATATGGTATTGACAACATTGTAATTAGAGTTGGTTATATTGCTCTGGGGGCCTTGATAAGCTGTCAGCAATTGTTGAATATACATGATATTATATTCTAGGGACGGACATTATATTCAATAACCAATAAGGTTGACAATAAAGTTTAAGGCTAAATCTTGCCAACTTTTCCTTATTTATTGATGGCCTCTTTCTACACCTTCTAATCCCACCTCCCTCAATCACCGCCCCTCTCCGAGCTTCCATCATTTTTTCTGTGTTTTTCCCATCCAACGTCGACCAAAACAATGAAACCCTGGTCGGCTGTGCTTTCCGAAATGGCTGTTCATTTCGGAACGTGTACAAATTTGCACGGAGCTTTTATTGTGCAGAGGTGAGTTTAAATCGTTTGATTTAATCACACTCTACGGTCTGTGTTTTGTTACCGAACTTGAATACAGTTTTATTGTTGCGGCATTCCCTTAAAAACACGGGGCGATTGATGCCAGTAATTACTGGAAATCGATTTACAAATCGCCAGAGGTAAATGGAAAAATGAATGGCCTAGTCATATTTCAAGAAGGGGAGCCGGTGTTTACGCAAGTTGTTCATGGTTTATGAGTATGCCGACGGTAACTTCGGGGTTAACGTTGTGACAATATTGTGTCAGCTCATAAAGATTTTACGAGGAAAACTTTTTCTTTTGCTATATGAGTTTTAATTAATTAATAAATTCCCCCTTGTGCGTTTTACGTTCGCAGTTTTTTTAGTGTTGATGGGGGTCTTGTCGAGACCTTATAACTTGGCAGCTACGTACTTTGTCAAGCTTGTTGCTCAACTGCTTCGGTTGCTAGTTACGTTTAAGTTAGCTTTAGAAACTATTATCTCTATCTAAACCCTACTACATATTAGGTTTCGTAAAATATCTTTCAAAATCAAGAAACGCCTCGCTGAAACTTCTGAAATAAAAACTTCCCATTATTTCCAAACCTTGTTATAGTTGTAGTTTCATCAAAACGTAGCTCCTAGCCGTTGGCGTATTCAACCAAAAGAATAGGAAACGTCACTGCCAGAATTACTTCCAGTTCCAGACAATTGAAGCACGTCGTAACACCAGAAAAACTCGCAATAACTCAACCTTTCCCAGAAAAAAGCAGACTATTGAACATAACATACCACATCCGCGATCTACGTAGATCCTACACAATTCATACGGAACGCATTCAAATTGGACAGCGGAAATGCAGAGAATAGGATTCCTATCAGCCTTCATAAAATTCCTCCTCACATCTCCTGGTTATTTTCCATGTTTCAAACATTTTATGTACGGTTTGACATTAATTCATAGTAAAATCTCTCGGGTGTTTAAAATCTCTCATTATACAGAATATGATGCAGAACATCTCATTTATATGCATTGGATATTTTCTCCGACTGAATTCTCTCACTACTTTAATGTACGAACCTTTTATGGTATTAATATTCGTATGCGGTATAAGTTTTTGTTATGGCATTTTATTGATTGCTATTCGCTACCGATTTGAGTGAAAGCCGGCTTTTATTGTTATTGGATCATATACAAAATAGCTTTCAGAATTATTTACGCCGTGTTTCAGCTGGAGGGGATGCGAATGCTGGAGAGCGGAGGTCGCGAGACGAGGTTAAACCTGCATGTTTTGTATTCAGTATCCCATAATAATTGAAATAAAGTTTATTGTTGGAAAAAAAAGTTGCCAATAATATTGCACAAATATAAATGCAGTGCTACGGAATTGCCTCTTGAATGTAGGTATTTGGTTAACAGTAAGAGTAATTTCTTCTTACAAAACTATATACTCATACTGTTATCTTTAGCAAAACAAATTTTGTACTGGTGAACTCTAAACAAACTCTAAACAGATAATATTTCATCAAAACCCTACTGAAACACTTTCTGTGAAATAATACCTAGAAAACACTTCACAGAAAAAGCTCTCTGCAATAAGTAACATATTATCTATTAACAAAGTAATCTAATACAGGATGACGAGTTTGCTGGTTACCTGTCCAATTTAACATTATTTGTTTTACCAAGAGATCAAAAATTATCTTGGTCAAGGGTAGATTTTATAATATTTGTCGAAACTAATATCATCTTATGGGTGACGTCCTATGGCAGGCAACTTCAGAAACTTTGACAAAAACTAAGCTAAGACAACCGTTTTATATTTCATGACGACCCTTGACCAAGATAATTTTTGATCGCATGGTACTTTCCTTTCACTCCCTAGGTATTCAGTGCCGATGTGCTAAAAATAGTTTTCTGAGGTTATCGTTATTTTTTAGATAACTCCCATACCAACTATAGTTTATACTATGAGTGCTACCGTACATGCAATAAATTTTAAATACAAGTAGTCAACACGGTGCTAAAATTTCAAGTAAAAATTAACACAAGGTGCCAGAACAACAATATTAATTAACATTGTATTTTTTCATTGAATATGTATTATGTATAAAAGGAAATTCTTTCTGTAGGTAAGGTAAGATATCTAAGATATCTATGAAAATGTTTTTTTTTCGGCATCTGTCCTTCAGAGCTTCCCTTACCAGTTTTTTTTCCCTCTAAATACCCATATGAAAACTGAAGTATTTTTTTATGTAATTAATTATTAATAATGACCTTATTTACTGAAGAATAAATTTTCAAGAAACTTTTGTTGAGCTCTCATATCCAATATAAATGCAAAACTTAGAAAGAGCTCAACAAAACAAAATAATATGATTTCTCAGTACTCTGCATTTCCAGAAACAAATGAGTGTCTCAAATTACCTACCGTCTATGTGTATGTGTACCGTCTGCCGAAAAATTAAAGAAACAAAGGAAAAGGAGTAGAGGTAGTACATTCGAATAAAAAAGGAGTACATTTGAAGTACAACTATCCTCCGGAGTACAGCCCATAAAATATAAGTAGGTACAAAACTCCCAAAAGGAGTACGTTTGGTCAACTTATTAAAAAAATATATTCCTTGTAGACGTAGCTTTTTACTACGTTATTATTTCTTTGATTTCCCAAATAAATTTTTAAACCTTTCCAAAAACGAACTCCTGAAAACCCAACATATAATAATATTCCGTGCGTAAAAACGTCAGTGGCTTCCTGATTTCAACTAAATAATGTAACGCCGATAATAAATTTAAATAATGTATATTAATATACATATGACTAACTACCCTTTAAATGAAAGAGAAAACATTACGCACAGTAAAGCAGTCGAGATCAGATCAAGTCAGGAAAATAAATAAATCAAATGAATTTCCATTTTTCTCCTCTTATAATATTATACCGCTATCGCCATGTTAATTCCAAATATATCGGCAACCAACAATACACAACTCAAGCTCCTCCTCAATTTTTTTTATTGGCTTATCGAATTTATGTAAGAATAATGTTTGAAGCCTGGAATATTACACTAAAAGAAAACGAAAAACAATTAGCACCACACAATCGTTAGAGGATTCTAATGTCCTCATGCTGAAATATACTCAGTGACAATAAAAGTGTTACACCCAGAAGGATTAATTTCCTGGAATGGTATTTTTGCTAACAGAATGATTATATTTCAAGCTTGTTATGATAACCGTTGCAACGTTCTACCTTTGACATTAATCTTTTAATTTTGTGTGAAAAAAACGGTTTATCAGAGCTGATAAGTACAGGTATTTTCAGTTGTTGTGTCTCCGCCTACTTGTGTTAAGCATAACAAAATGCCTCGAGTCGGAAGGAATCAACAATATCACCATCTTAGTGATTTTGACAGCGGTAGAATTACTGCCTTTCGAGAGGTCGGTTTGTCCTATCGCGAAATTGCCCGCCGTGATAATTGCACTTCAGTGACGATAATGCGTGTGTGTCGGGTGTGGACAGAAGAAGGTAGAGGAACACGAAACAGACCGACAGGTCAACCGAGGCGTACCACAGAGCGCCAACATAGGCGCTTCAGACAACTAGCTCTGTGGGACCGTTTTGCTACTACGCGCCAACGCTGTGACCAATGGTTTGGAGAAAACGGTCGACTTGTTAGCATGGCCACATTTGAGCTTTTAGATTTTAGAGCCAAACACATTATTGATTTTTTTTCAAATTATATAATATTAAAGTTTCTTGTAAATCTAATCGTTTAATTTTTTATGCCAAAAAATCACGTCCAAAAAATTATTCCTTTTGGGTGTAACACTTCTAATGTCACTGAGTACATTTGAAAATAAGGATAGACGATCTATTTTCAAAATATTGTTTTGCGTTGGGTTTTAATGGGTTAAGAAAGAAAAAAATAAACACGCGACCAAGAAAACTAATTCGAAATGAAAGACAATATAATTATATTATAGATATTATGCGTATTAACGCCAATCAAAAATTTATATTTATATCAGTTTATATTTAAACCCTGGCTACTCAGAAAATGGTAGTTAGTACTCAGTATTGTTTACTTGCTTTCCTGAATTATTAATTACACAATAATATTCTTCTGTTATAAATAGAAAACCGGGTATTAAAATAATTTGTTAATTTATTATTCATAATTACATTTATCCAAACAACGGCTTGACTCTTTGTGTACTCTATTGATCCTGTAATGGTTTCTTCATGTCGTTAGTTCTAGATTCGAACCTGAAGATCTAGAAAAACCTGAGCAATTATGAACCTGAAAGTCTAAGCAACTGGGAACCTGAGAACCTGGAAAATTGAATAACTGAGAACATGAGAAAATATAAAAATGAGAAAATTAGGACATGCTGAGAGTTTAAAGCGAACTGAAAGTGAGGACCAAATAAAGCTTTAGAGCATTAGAGACAAAAATCGAGAGAGCTTTGAAGCTGAACTTTTAGAAAAACGGTGAACATTGAACTTGGGGAACTACTAGGATTCGGAAGATTTGACTTAAAAGTTGAGAACCGCAGAGGATAAATTCTATTTGTCAAATTGGAAAACACACAAAATAACAGAATGTTCAATTGGATTTGTGCACTTATTAGTTGACTGAACTATTTGCACTATTGACACTTTGACGTCAAGACAATGAATTCTGTCACAAATAAAAGGATGTAAAGTCGATATTATCATTAATATAATTTATTAAACGAGTTTCTAAATGTTTTTGGTTCGTATCACTACTATCATATGCACCGTAATGATAGTAGTTAAGGTATCTGTAAAATGATCAAGCGTGTATATTTAATCTGATAAATTCTTCTGAAAGACTAGCAGAAAGTTAAAAATATTACGCACCAATTTTATTTATGACTATATTATCAATGGGACCAACATTTTTGAGATCCCAAGAGTATCATGGACATTTTATAATGATATTATGTATTTCTTGCGTTTAAAAAGTAAGTCCAACGACACGGTTTTAATTTTTTTTATGTGTAACATCTATAGCTGCGATATGGGTGTAAACCATACCCATAAAATCGAATGTCGTCACGTAAAACAGCGTCAGGCCCCCTCATCATCCGCGCTTTCTTCTCCCGTGTGTGCGAGGAACTCGTGTCTAAGTAATTTTCGAAACTTTTACTTATCCGATTTCAAAAATTCTTTCACCAGTATTTATAATCCCCTTCAAGGTGGGGAGGGAGTATGTATATTATCTCGTCAAAATAAAAGGGCTTTTGGTGGAGATCCCTTTTTCAAAGTAAGTCGAAGAAAAAACGTTTAAGCGACGAACGCTGCCTTAACGATAAGAGATATACGAATGCTTTCTAGAAAAGTTTTAGAGCTTATAAAAAAGTTCGCAACGTCATATATCTATATGTTAAGGTTTAAATATGTTTAAATCAGTGGCAGTGACGATCGTTTCATTAATACCGTCTAATACACCTTCAACAGCTACTACTACAGAAATCACAGATCACAACATCAAATAATATTCTGAAATTCCATTGTAAAAAAGTGTATATTAATAGTATATTTCAAACGAGTGCGCTGTCATTACACTTTTCAGGGGCGAGGGCGAATTTTTGCAGCCCGAGGCGAACGCCGAGGGCCGCAATGAGCCCGAGCCCCTGAAAAGTGACAGGGCACGAGTATTGAACAGTGTTTTTTGTATTCGTTCCGGCAAAATGAGAAAAAGTACAAATTTACATCAGATTTTGAGGTTAGGTTGACAGCTGCCAAATTAAATACATACGATGCAATATTTATGTATGTTGCTATGTATTTCATTACGCATTATGTGTTTCACAAAACGAATACAAAATAGTATATTTCAAACCAAGGTAGGAAAGTGCTCCCTTGCAGACCTCGGGCAAAGTTTATAAACCGAGCCGTAGGCGAGGTATGTAATTGCCCAAGGTTTGCAAGGGCACTTTCTTAACAAGGTTTGACTACATTTTTTCCCTACCAGCACAACTTCGTTGTCAAAAAGTAAAAAAATAGTTGTATTTCTGACAAACAAACTAGGCGGCTAAAGCAAACTTCTTAAGAATTGAATCGGGTAATTTGTTTTATTAACTTGTCGTCGCATTTTGTGAAGATTGTTATAAAATTTTATGAAAACAGGTTAAAGTGATCTATTTAAAATGTATTTTTTATTCACTTGTGAATTTTCGTAATGAGGTACCCACATTTCTAACCGGTAATGAAAAAATATATTTATTTGTATTGTATTTATATTCTACGAAGGTGCAGAGAGGACAGATAACTTTTTTTTATTATTTCGACTTTAATCTCGAAATTTCAACTTCAAACGAGAGTGACCGGGCTAGACGTTAGTCAGAACAGGAAGAGACATGAAATAAATTATTTAATTCGTTGCCGTTGTTAATGGGTGTGCGCGCGCATAATTTTGACTTTAACTCGAAATTTCGACTTCAAGTGGCTTATGGTCAAGAGAGCCCCCTTGGGACAGGGGTAGGACGATGGTAGGAATCGACTTCATTTTATTATTTTCTGATGCAAATGTTAGGCGACGGTTGCGATAACTACCCCATCGAAACGACACATTTTCAATACTACTCAGAGAGGCATTTTATGAGTTAAAATGAAATAAAAAAGCGGATCAAGAAGAAATTTGCGAAAAAAATTATTTAAATGTTCATTCAAAAACAAAACAATTGTCTGGATCACTTTTCGTGGTAGATAACTACTTTTAATCAATTTTTTTTTAGGGAAAACTGATTAAAGTGTGACAATTTATTGATTTGATAAAACTTGCCTGACAACCAGCGGCGCATAAAGTAATTTCAATGTTACTTTTTGCACTGCTAGACGACTTTGTGTGCCATGGCAGAAAAATCGCCATTTGTCATAACCCACTGACGTATACAATTTCACGTTTTTCTGACGTTTGAAAAAAAAAATTTATTTTATTAACGAAACTATGTTTTTATTTATTTTACTGCATATTTAATTATTGGTTTACTTTAATATACATCAATTTCGATGTTTCACATCTGCCGGGCGTCCCGTGACGGCTTAATTTTTTTTTGCACTTCTTAGTCTCAAGTAAGAGAAATAAAATGTATGTAAGAACGATCTAGACGTAACGAGTAAAGCAAAAAGTAAACAATAACGGGAAGAAACGAAATAGAATTAGAGACAAAAGTATACGGAGAAGTAACTATACCAACAATGAAAAATAGACAAAAAGGGTGAGAAAGAGTATACCTGAAGTAGTTATCCGAAGTTCTATACTAAACAAATATGCTACTTTATCCACAATTAGCGAAAGTACACTGATTGTTTTAGTGCGATTTCGACCATTTGTATCTAAAAACCAATTTTTGGAAAGTCTTAGGAACCAGTTTTTAAATTACATTTAAAGTAGTAAAAGGTGCTGGACAAATTTTGAAGCTCTACATTTATACGTTTATTATTAGCTGCTAAGGCTAGTTTTACAAAGGTGAGTTTCTACCTGAAATATCCGTCTGAGGCAAGCACTATACCCGTCGGACTGACGAAAATTATTTATGTTTAAAAGCTTACATTGAACACATAATTATTAATGTAACCTTAATAATCAGATTCCGTATTGATTCGGTTTTTGGACAAACCAATAAATTATTACTGCGGATTGCGCCTCTGAGTTAAAATGTGTATTGTATTTGAAGATGAGTAATTTTGATGGTAACACTTTCTAGCAAATGACTTAATACCCATTTTATTGTCTGTCTACTAAAATTTTGTTAAAGTAAACCGCTTAAAGCACCAAACTTCACCTCCGGCTATTAGTTACTGAAACCATAGTTATTTCTTCCACTAAAGTCGACCAACATTTCACTCCTGGAATTTCCTACTCTCCTCCTTTCCTCGTTAACTTCCTAAGCACCCACTGTGTTTTTATTATTTTGTAATAAGCCACCGCAAACATTTTCCATCAAGCAATAAATTTTAAAAATCCTCCAAGCAGAGCAGCTGGAAGCAAAAAAGCAAATACGCATGTAAAATCTCATTCTCGCTCCCTAATGCCGGATCTCATTAACTGTTATTTATACCTACTTATTTTACATTTGCTTATTGTTTCCCTTCCGGTACGATTCTCCTCCTGCCGTATTTTGCGGTTATCGTATTGTTATGATTACCATCCAGTGGATATTATGTAAAATGATTCCGTCAACGAATGAACATAACTTAAAATTAATTAAAGGGCAATCAACAAAGCGAAATATTATACTAAAATGATGGCTCGAGGCACATCTGTTTTGAACGTATTACAATATTTCCAGTTTTGGGGATAAATATTCTTTGAGCGGTTTTGTCATAGCCGCATTACTAAATTTAATCTAATAAATTAATACTCTGCTGCCGAGTTGTTGCTATATTAGATGGACCATCCAATTCACCCTACATTGCATTGGTGGTAACATCCAAACTTGTTTATTTGACAGCGGGGTTCTGCTGAACGTAAACTCTAAATTACTAAACTAAAATTTCATTGTACGTATATGAGTAGCACCACCTAATAAATCGTAAGATTAACCGGTCTGACGAGCTTGAAATAAAATTAATTTGTGCAATGTTTGCTTAACTGCCGGTCATTTTAGCGCACGAGGTTATTAAATCCTAGCGTTGACAATTTTGCGGCTTTCAACAAGTACAAACCCCAGTAAACGACGAGTCAATCGAGTCGTTATTAAGTTTAAATTAGAAATGTGTGGTTAGTGGTTGAAATGCTTCATTTTCCGACCTTGACGTTAGTTCTCAAAATACAGGGAAAGTTCTTTTTCAGCACGGGCTCCACTTCTTGCCGGTAACAAATGATCTATCTCCAAACTTCGACACAACAACCTACTTAACCCGTAAACTTCCCGTTTAAGGGAAAAAACTCCTCGAACATGATGTAATATATCATGTTAACAAGTATAATTTATAAAGTAGAGTGACACTTCAACATGTATTTACTAACAAGATGCATATTTGTTTCAGACGTCCAACGACGGTAACACAACCACAAGCACTCTATCATTCGTACCGAAAAAAGAAGACGATGGAAAATTTCTTTCGTGCAAGGCCGAGAACAAAGTGATGTTGGGGGAGAGGCTGGAGGACAAGTGGAAATTGGAAATACACTGTGAGCATCTTTTTAGATATAACGTAGATATGGTTAAAGCTTTCTTTTTAAAATTAAGTAAACTAACTAAACACAACATTGCCAACAGAATTACGATATAATTGGTTTTTGCCAATCTGAGGATACTGACTTTAAAACTTTTATATCAAAATGTACAGGTGTCTTATTATAAAAATTGACTAAAGGGAAACCTGATAACTTGGGAAACAAGTCTCAGGACTGATAACTTGGTAAACAGGACAACTGGAAAATTGAAGTACTGGGAACTTGACAAATTCGGAAACAAATAAATTGAGAAACTGAAAACTCAGATATAGAATATTACGAAAGTGGGAAACTAGGAACCCGACAAATTAAAAATTCAGAAGTGACAAATTGGGAACCTGAAGCTTTAAGAAATAGAGGACCTGAGAATCTGAAAACTATTGAATTGAAATGTGAGGACCTGAGAAACTAAATTTAGAAAAATTAGAAATTCAAAACATGAAAACCAAAGAAACTGGGAAACTGCTAAACTCAGAACGCGTGAAAATAAGGAATTCAAAAACTGTAAATTTAGGTAACTGACGACCTCCAAGTTGAAAACATGGGAATCTAAGAAAATAGGACCCTTAGAAACCGGACAATTGAGATACCTGAGAGAGTGTAAAATAGGAAAGCTAGAGATATAGGCAAACCTCGAAATCAAATACCTGAAAATTGTAACGAAGTTACTGAATTTTCAATGTGATCCGACACCGTGATGACACTTATACCGAATTAAATGCTTCCCGACACCGTATCAACTTAGTTCTTGTCCCCAATCGCTCAGTGAATAGCGCGCTCCTGATGCCGACGTTATGGGCTTCTTTTAGGCACGCGGTTTTTCTCGCTTGTCGCTCGGTGATAAAAATCGCCGCGTTTTGGGATGAAACAAAGTGGGACTTTCGTTTAAGCGCTTCTTGTCGCGTGCCGTTTGCAAATAAAATTTATAAAATTGATTAGTGGTCAGTGAACATCACATCACAAAACCACAAAAACCGCGTGCACCGCTTCCCAGCCACCGACATGACGGGATCAGCCCTGGTATTCCCAGTGCCCACTGGCCGCACAGGAGGGTGGCCTTGTCTAGGGTGTCCCCGTGTAGCTCTCCGGCCCACCAACCGCTTGATTTAAGGAAGCCGATTTAACACTGTGAGAGGCCTGGCGGCTCTACAGTCGGTGACCGACTCTAACGAAGAGTTAAAGGGAGAGAGATCCGGACGCATCCAACAGATGGCATGTGTCGCTGTGACGGGTGTCATGAGAACCACCCCGACCGCAGCTCTGGAGGCTATCTTGTGTCTGCCTCCCATCGATCTCTTCGTGGAGGGCATGGCACTTGCCTCCGCTCGCAGGCTGCGGGATGGTAACGTTTAGAAAGCTGGGAAATCAGAACGCGGGCACGCCTGCATCCTGAGCGAGGTACGCCACAAACTACCTCTTTAGGGTGCGGGGTCGGACCGAATCTGTCGTCAATATGCTTTTGACAAATCCTATGCAGTGCATAGGGATACAGGAGAACATCCGAAGTTTGACATTTTAATCTTCACGGATGGATCAAAAACGAAAGCAGGCTCAGGAGCGGGAATTCACATCCCCAAAATGAACTGCAATCTCAGCGCAACCCTAGGGGAATGTGCCAATATTTTCCAGGCGGAGATCGCGGCTATTCTAAGGGGTGCCTCAAAAAATCACTCGACGCAATATCATTGAAAAAACGATGTGCTTCTTCAGCGACAGACGAGCAGCTCTGCGGCCTCTGGCCAATGGCAGGATTACCTCACAAGTGGTACACGACTGCCATCTGGCACTGTCGAGAATAGCACTAAACAATTTCGTTGAGGTGGTGGGTTCGAGGCCATTACGGAAATGAGGGTAATGAGAGGGCCGACGAGCTGGCTCGACAGGGCGCGACGGGAACAGCGGATGGTACCGAACCGCCCATCCGACCGGCCAACCGCTACCTCTCAAACCTGATCAAAACTGACACCCATTCTAGACACTGTGCTAGATGGGAAACGACAACAGGCTGCGGACAAAGCGAGATTTTTATCAAAAATATTTGCTTTAAAAGAGCCAAGTCCTGTCTGCATTTGTCAAGGGACAGACTCCGCCTTTTGGTGGGCATCTGGACCGGACACTGCAGGCTAAATAAACACCTCCACGTGATGGGGGTGGTAAACGACTCAACGTGGAGGGAGTGTTTAGAGGAGGACGAGACTGTCGAACATATCCTACGGGAATATCTGGCTCTTGTCTCGACCAGAAAGTCCATACTGGGGGATATATGGCCCAGCTGGGCAAATTTGAGGTGTACCTCGCCTGGAACCATCCTAGCTTTTTTCGACAATGTCGAATGGCTGGATGAGAGACACAATGGGCCCGCGGTGGTTAATAAAATTAAAACGTCCCCTATTCCTGCTTCTGCTCCCCGTCACCGTGTACATATTGAGCCCCTGTATGTATTGTAAATAAAGGCTGAAACGCCGACTCTGTAATTATTTTACTTCGTTCATACCAAATTTGATAACTGACCCCCCCGTTACCGTACTACGATTAAGCCACCCGTGGACAAGTGTGGAGCATACCACGTTAAAAAACTGGCGCTCGAGACAACCCGACCGTAACAAGCCTCACAGAATATGAGAAACTGGGAACGAGACTGGGAAACTGGGAACTTGACAATTCGCAAACTGCGAACAGTGAGGTGGGACCTCGAGAAGCTATAAAAAATTTGGGTCTGATAAGCTGAATATACAATTTATAAAAAAATTAGAACTTGGAAAATTAGGAAAGAAATCGGGAAATTGAAAACCTTAAAAACCGAGAAATTTGTAAATTGGAGGCATGAGACACTAGGAGAAAGAGGATCTGAGAATCTCTGAAAAAATTGAAGACTTGATAAATGAGAACATGGAAACTGAGATGTCGAGAATCTCATAAACTGGAAGACTGAGTAACTAAAAAATTTTGAGAAACAAAGACCTTAAGAAAGTGGACAACGGAGGCTTTTATAATATTTTTAGCAGCAATCGTAGAACTTTTCAGGATTTTCAGAAATTTCCAAGGCTCATGATGTTTGAGCTCTTCAGTTCAGGATTCTTAAACGATTTTACCCACTATTTTCTTGTCCAAGCAAAAATATTCCTCATCTCTTTTCAGGACTCATGGAAGTTTCTGGGCCCGATTTTTGAACAGGTGAGTGCGTGAGTGAGTGAGTTGTGACGTCACGTCGAGTGGTCGAGTATTTAATTTAAAGTAAGAGCACTTCACAATCACTGCAGACTCGAGTGGCCCTCGAAGCTTATTATTCATAATTATTTAGTAAAAGATCTTTTCAGCTTTTTCATGAATTTTCATTGACCTCCAATTGAACTCTGGTATTTTCAGAACTGTTTGGGATGCTTTAGGATCTTTCAGGATTTCACAGCTTCCCTATGTGATGTAAAACAGTTTTGAAATATTATAATGTCACGATTTCTAGAAAAAGGCTTCGAACCTCTATCTTGGAATCTACTTTAAAATGTGACACTTTCATAATTTTTTAGTTTTGGAATCTTTGACCATTTTTCTTAATCTCGGAGATTTGATCTGTCCCTTTTTTAGATATCATCTGTCCTTTTCATAAATCTTGTGTCGCTTGTTCCGGTCTGGTTGCCTCGAGCGCCAGGTTTCTTTACGTGGTATGTTCCATGTGACCGCGTGTAGCTAAACCGGAGTACGGTACACCAGGATCAGCGTTATGGTCTTTATTTACAATAATATACGGCTTTATTAATTACACCGACTCAATACGCTTACAGGTACGGGGACTAGAAGCAGGGACAGGGGACGTTTATATCTTTATTGAAACGGTCTCTCTCCGGTTTAACCCTGTATAAACTTGCTGCTTTTATTTAATTAAACTCTCTGTCTCTTTCCGAAAACTGCCGGCGGTGTTCTCTCTATCCCTCTTCGGTTGGATCCTCCGTTTCCTCTCTCTTCTCCTTCTCTTTTCTCCAGGTTGGCCGGAGAACTAAGTCTGAGCTCTGCTGGCTCCTGTTCAATCCTTTATAGAGTACTTTTTTTCCAGGTCGGCGTCGGGAGCGCGCTAACAGGGTACAAAGTCCCGATACGGTGCCGGGAAGTATTTTATTTTTGGAGTTTTGAAATCTAAACCTCTTGTGGTTCTTGGAGGCATAATATAACAATCTTTCGGAATTTGCAAATTTCTTGCGTCTTGGAATCAATCAAAATTTTGGAATTTCGCATCCTTGAATTTTGGAAATCTCAAAAATTTCTTTCTTCAATCTCGGATGTATGAAATTTGTACATTTTGGAGAATTTGAAAGTTTAGAAACCCTGAAATTTCGGGCTAGTTGTATATTTGTGTTTTTGAAACTTGGATTAAAAAAATTCTGTTTGAATAATGTTTAAAAATGTTAGTTGCGGAAAGACTTACAGTTATGTGTTCTGAGTGCGATGGAGGCAGTTTAGACTAACGACTGCTCGCCCACGCCGTTTATAAAAGTGCTTCTATACGCGGGCGCGCAAGATTCAAATTGTTCTCACACTCGCGCTTGCAATCGCACAAATACGAAAAACCTAGATGAACATGGTCCTAGCAAGGTCTTCGTGAAGATGATTGAAGATAATAACTTTAATGCGTCTTGTTTTTTTTTTTTTTTTTGTCTTAATATCGTTCGACCCTTGGATGGTTATCACTGCCATCTTGGAATCTTTATTTAGCTTGCTGATTTTTGAAATATAGCTCTTGATATCTTGAAAAATTAAACATGGTCTGTATTAAAATTTCAAATATTCGAATCTTGGATTTTAGATTTTGGAACCTGAAAATTTCTGTCGTTTTGGAATCTATCAAAATGTGAATTTCTTATTTTTCAATTATTCAAGTATGCATAACGAAATCTGAATGTTTTAAATTTCGAAGTCTTAGAGAATTTACGGTTCTTGTAATACGTATCACTCACCCAGGTGTGGAATTCCTAGTGGGATTAACATCTCTTTCTCGGGCTTACATACGACTTATTTCGGGTATAATCGTAAAAGCGGTCATTTTGATATCTATCTGCTTGAATTAGAAAGAGAAACCAATACAATCAACGAGAACTTTATTTCAACCAATATTACCACACGTTTTTACCTTAGGGGCTTTCCAATTCCTGCTCCACAGAAAGCAAAAAAATATATGTGTGTATTTGATGTGTATCCCGCTTTACTTCCAACAAATAAATTTACGTCTTCTGTAAATAATAAAACGTGGTTATCACTGGCTTTGTGATTTCCACCTTTTATTCCAGCAAACAAGCTGAAAAAGCTTGCTATGTTAAGCAAAGCGATTTATATTCATCCAAGAAAAATCTCGACTATTATGAGTAGCACATTGCAAACTTCTAGAGATTCATTTCGTGAAGTTCTGAAGCTAGTAACGTGAAACTACAAGTAATTGATTCATAGGCACCTACGTACAGTCAAAACTTATTGGTTCGAAATGCAAATACGACAGTGTTAGTTGTAGAGTATCTACGAGATAAATCTGCCGCTGGAATAACCAAGTTAGCGAACTTGTTGTTTACCTAAAGTGTAAGTCCCTTTTTGCGAATCCGAACTTACCTTAGCGTTAATCTGCTGGTGTTATTTTACACCAGTTAACAAATGTTCTGAACCTTGACAAATTCTACACTAACCCATGACTAAAGAGCACCGTCATTGAAGATTAATTTATATTGCTAAATTAAACACCCAACGGCGCGTGCCCTAAATTAAACGAAACAAACAAAGAAACTGCCTTATTTGTTCCGTAAACAATTTCATTTGCTTTTTTGAAGATTAAAGAGAATGGAATTAGCTGAATTCGAAATATGGGTCGAGAGGGGATAACTGCTGGCTGAACGACAATTTCCGGACATTATCCAAGGGTAATTAGAGCTGCTGTTACAGATACTCCGGAGGCAAAGATAATTCTGGGCACTTCGCTCAATCCGGATTCCATCCGTGAGAAGGAAGACGTGTATTTCGACTGCGTCGTCAACGCACATCCACCGGTCTATAAAGTGGAGTGGAAGCACAATGTAAGTCTTTTTTGTGTCCACATTTACACCCGAATCATATTTTACCCTTTATTAATATTGTTGTGAGGCGCGTAGGCGGTGCGTTAAATATTTGAACATCATGAGGCGCATCGGTGTGACAAACCTATTATCCAGAAATAGTATATTGTATAACAAGTGTTGAGATCGAATTTCCCATACGTGTTGTGCAGTATACTTTTTCTACTACTGCAACAAATACACAGAAAAACACGAAAAACGCTTGATTTTATTTTTATTTATTTTATTAACTAATTAATTTTATTATCTGAACGTTTTATAATATCAACCATAATATATGTATTATTATGTATCTACTTTTTTAAAATTATAATTTATTGCTATATTGGAACAACTTTCCAACTTAATTCCAGGAGTTTCCAATTTTTTAAATATATTTTCTGTCAATGAGAAGATCTGCGAAAATTTTCTAATTTATAACGCAATTTTGCCAATTCTGAACAAGAAGACATCTGTGTTTTTTGCCAGACTAGAACAAAACCTGTACTAAAAAATACTTTTTTATTCAAACGACAGAAAAATGTGTCATTATTAAACATAGTTGGCATATTTAAAGTTTGACTTCTACGACGGCGACACTAAAAGTGTTTGGGCGGAGCGAAAAGTAACTTTTGCTGCCGACGATGGATTGTCGCTATAGAAACAGTAACTTTTACCGCCGACGGTGGATTGTCGCTATAGAAACATCTGTGATTATGTGATGCGTGAGTCAAGTACCTATTTGCAATAATAGTATATTTCTTTATAGGGCGGAAAAGTTATACCTTTTGTGCCGAATCTGTAGTTGTCTTAGTGTGACGGACGAGCGCAGCGATTCAGTGATTTTATAATGTTATAATCAGACTTCATCCCATTTTAAGAGTTTTAAGGTTTTTAACATGTGTGAGTACAAAAACTGTTGCCCCTTTTCATTTATTATATTTAATTTTGATTATTTCCTGACAGCTCATTGTGACACTGAGGATGGGATCTCAGATCCCGAAAACGCTCTCACACATTTCTTAGCAACAACTGTGGGATCGACTTAGATTTTTTATCCTGTCATGCCTTCATAATTTATTTTTCTGTTGGATACATAATTATAAAAGATTTCTGGTACAAGCTGTTGCCCACAGCATGATTAAAGACGTCTCAGTATCCTTATTACGGTTTTCTTATATTTACCGAAGTTGCAGTTTTCTTACTTTGCGAAAGTTTGAATATACTCGGTAGAAGAGAGCGCATTTGCATTTTTAATTCATTTTAGCTGGTTTGCCAGCTCAATGGCGCGAATTCTGCGATCGTTTGTGTCTGTGTTCATTCTTTTTTTTTCTTATTTTAAAAAGAAACGCTTCATCTCTTTCATTATTCCCATGCATGAGTTACTGTTGATTACCTGAAAGAACAAATGTTTTGAGTTTTATTTATGAAGAAAACTTCCAAGTTCTCACCACAAGAAAATTTTCTGATGCTTTAACTTTACAAAAGGTTCTCAGAACAATGCCGTCATTAAATTGCTAGATAAGCTGTATAGTATTAGCTATATAAAGAGCCACAACTTATTTCCGACTGCAGTATTTGACAGATTCGGATGATGATATGTCAATAATGAAATACTGTGGAATCAATAGTTTCAATTTTAATTGTAACTTATAACAAATGTATCGTTAATCCTATTTGTTTGCGTCGTTTACCAAACATTCAATCCACATGGAAACTATTGGCAATTGGAATGAAATGTAATAATCCAATGTAACAATGGAATGTATTCAGGATGCTTGGGAACCATCAGACAACGCTCGGTTGCGTCAGAATTATTGATATAGTATTATTATTTTACGAAAATGTACGGAAACACTTTTTTCTGCTCTTTCCATAAAATATTTATTAACAGGAAATTGTGTGTCTACTATGCCCGTCATTGACAAACTTTTTCAATAAATGCTCTCCTTTGAAGGGCAAAGTCCTCAACATCAACGTTCAAGCCGGGATCATAATAGCCAATCAAAGTTTGGTCCTGCAAGGGGTATCACGTTCAACAGCTGGAAACTACACCTGCGTGGGCTACAACACTGAAGGGGATGGAGAAAGCAAGGCCTTTTATCTCAACGTTATGTGTAAGTAGAACTTAATGGGGATGGTAATGTAGCACCCTTGCTAAATAAAGGGTTGATGCGAGTTTGTTCGTTACGTTGTATGGCAATTGAATGCTCTTTTCTACAAATTGGTTTCGTATAAACTTTACACCGCTGTTGTATTGAAATTACATGGCGAGACAATGAACTACAGATGGAAGGTCCTCAGTGTTTTATCTGCAACAATATTGTTCGCGTTCCGATAAAATTATATAGTGCTTTTTTACAATATTCTCGAAAATATTTGTAGGTACATAAAAACAAGGACCACCGGCTGTCATTTGTCGATTACTGATATCATTGAATGTCAACACTCCAACAGTCGCGTCAATGAAGTCTTTTTCTCGGAAGTCGTCAGAAACAGCTCTGATTTTGATGTTTTTTTTTTAATATTTGCTTTTTTTATATTATTTATAACCAGAAAGCTTTTGGAGCGGGGACATAACTATTATTATTATTTAAACAATATGTATGATAAACAAGAAGAATGTTCTTAAATCCAAGTGGAGTAAATTTAAATTAAAATTTAAATATATCTAAGTCGAACTCCACAAACTTTAATAACTGTAAAATTACTAATGGAACATGTTTCGGCAGAACACTTCTGCCATCATCAGTCCTAATTTAACAAGAGATTAATAATACAATTGATGAATTACAAGAGGGGTTCTTACCTTAAAGAATATAAAAAATTATGACATTGACGTAATTTTGAATTAAATTTGACGTTTTCAAAGGGTTACATGATTTTTAAAAGATTTCGTAAAAACAACATTTTATAAAATGTAAAAATTAAAAATGGATCAAAGAGAATCTGGTAAGTTTGTTTGAGTGAAAAATTAAAATAGTGAATTAATAATGGGATTATTGAAGTTATTCTGTTCATTTAAACAACACAGATCTTGATCCTCCACCATCAACACCTTCTTCTTTCGCCAATCATATATTAATAACGAAACATAGTTTTTCACCATCAAATTCCAAATTGATTCATAAATGCAATAAAGGCCGGAAATTAGACTTTCTTGAGACTTTGGAAAAAAGGAAAGCCTTGAAACTGGAAAACAGATCTTGTTTCTTGACTTAGATATATTTAAATTTTAATATGTATGATATTTATTTAAAAAAAAATAGTTTTGCGTTTTTTTTTTAACAGACTTCAAAAAAGGAGGAAGTTATCAATTCGGTTGTATGTTTTTTTTTTCTTTTAATGCTTGTTACCTCAGAACATTTATATATTTATATTTCATTTATGTTCACCGATTTCTTCGTCAATTGTGAAAGGGTATACTCTTAAGGTGGCTCCATTATCAAAAAATCAGGATCTGACCAGGGAATCCCATGGAAATCGAGAAAAATACTCAAATTTTCGCTCCCTTTTATTAACCGACTTCATGTATGTTCACCGATTTATTCGTCAATTGTGGACCGATTTTTAAAATTCTTCCTTTATTTGAAAGGGTATACTCTTAAGGTGGTTCCATTGTCAAAAAATCAGGATCTGACCAGGGAATCCCATAGAAATCGAGAAAATTACTAAAATTTTCGCCCATTTTTATTAACCGACTTCATGTATGTTCACCGATTTATTCGTCAATTGTGGGCCGATTTTCAAAATTCTTCTTTTATTTGAAAGGGTATATTCTTAAGGTGGTTCCATTATTAAAAAATTAGAATCTGACCAGGGAATCCCATGGAAATCGAGAAAAATACTAAAATTCTCGCTCCCTTTTATTAACCGACATCATGTATGTTCACCGATTTCTTCGTCATAGTAGAGTTCTCAACGCTTGAAAAGTCTTCTAGAAATCAGTTTCGTGTGACCCGCAAAGCAACGAATTAGCCAGAATGCAAGCTTGTGCCCTTGTGACTCAAAATCCGAAAGCCGTCAAAAATCGTCCTGTGCAGGGGGGCACTAGAAACGAATTGCGAGTTACGCATATGGGGGGAAACTAGATTTTGAATGTGATTTTTTGGTAGTAGTTTCATAAAAAGTCTGTCCGGGTTATATTTTTTTTAATTCTTTGAAATTTCCAAAACCCCTAAGAATGGACTATGGCGGTGCAGGAGCGGCTATATAACGGAGTGGGGACACGAGGGTGTCGGGTCCGCCGGAGCGGACGGAATAAGACATCGAAGTACATTACTAATTGCCAAACAGTTACCATACTCTCAAAAATTATGAATCAAAGACGGTTGGCATCCACATCCTCGGGGCAAACTTTTTTCAAGAGACGATTTTTTTAAGTTAGGCTTTTGTTTTTGAGATAATCCGGTGGAAACGAAAAAAAGCGGCAAATTTAACGAATTTTTAGCGGGTATCATTTCGAGTTATTCGCCTCCGAAGTTATCGCTCGCCTAAGACTCTTAGGGGTTTTGGAAATTTCAAAGAATTAAAAAAAATATAACCCGGACAGACTTTTTTATGAAACTACTACCAAAAAATCACATTTAAAATCTAGTTTCCCCCCATATGCGTAACTCGCAATTCGTTTCTAGTGCCCTTCTGCACAGGACGATTTTTGACGGCGTTCGGATTTTGAGTCACAAGGGCACAAGCTTGCTTTCTGACTAATTCGTTGCTTTTAACCTCGCGAGTCACACGGGAGTGAAAATAAATGCCCGTGAGCACTCTACTATCAATTGTGAGCCGATTTTCAAAATTCTTCTTTTAATTGAAAGGGTACACTCTTGAGGTGGTTCCATTGTCAAAAAGTCAGGATCTGATCAGGAACTCCCATGGAAATCGAGGAAAATTTTTCCTTCCTACAAGAATTGATGAACAATTTTTAATTATTTTATTTATAAATGTCTAAAATAAATAATCCACAATTCATAATAATTTTATAATTTACTTTCGTATATTATTTGTAGAATAAGTATTGAAAAACTTTTTTTTTTATAGGATATAATAAATTGTGTTTAAACAATATAAATAATTATTTCCCCACTTCAAAAGGTTTCTGATTTTGAATATTATATAAAAACAAACATTCACAAAAAAAATCATTAAAATCGAAGCTGTTTCTGAGGACTTCTGAAGATTGCCTGTTTTATGTATTTATTGACGCGACTACAAGTAGCAGTTAACATAAAACTTTCTTTCATGTATAATTACGTCTGTTAGATAAATTGGTACATCCATTTTCAAAAGAGTATTGTTAGACATGTTTAATAAATAACTAAAATTGTCTCTCTGGTGCACGATAGCGTGAAGGGCACTCTGAGACTCAACCTCTTTGATTGTATGTATTGTCAAAATCTGCAAAAAAATAAAAAATAAGTAGCAGAGTAAAATTCCTATAATTTCACAATAGTATATTATTATACAAGTTTCACAAGACGGTTCATTGTAGCACGAGTAGTTTGGGGCACGACGAGCGCAGCGAGAAGTGCTCCAAAGTCACGAGTGCTACAATTTCGGCTTGTGAAACGCGTGTAATATACTATTTTTTCGAATTTGGCTTTATTTAATTAAGAAAAAGTGAAGATTTATGCTAAATTGATGACTTTGGGACTTTTGAATAACACGAGTGGTATTTCTGCTAAATGACGTTTCTGATTTGGAGGTTAGATTTGGAAACTTTTGATTATGCAGACACAAGCTGTACCTCACGTTTGATTGCCATTTTTTCAATTGTTTTTACCAATGTTTACATCTAATCATGGAACGAAAGTCATTTACTTCTCTTTGGTTTATTTTCGTTCACATCTGGTTCACATCTGTCATATGGCGCGATTAGTTGACGTTTATAACGTCTGTCGCGGTCACATTGCAGTACAGTTGTAAAGTTGCAGGCAACATTAAGACAAGAAAAGTTGCCAAAAACAGAATTATAATTTAGATTATTATGATTCTGTTTTTGATGTTATAATTTGCAAATTATGAAACCAAATTCGAAAAAGTTTATTTTCCTAATTTGCTGTTCTAACAAAGCTATTAACGCATTCATTGTGAGTGCGTTAATATTCCATTAACCCACCCAAAATCTAGAATTTTTGTTTCCGTTGGTTAGCCACACTGAACCTTGCACTGAACGAAATATCAGTGTGATTTTGTAGTTAAGGTTCCATGTAAGTCATCTCAAGTATACGTCAGGTACAGAAAAATCAAAATTTAACAGAATTTCCTAAATTACCAAAATTGATTTTATTTGTAAAAAAAATGAAATTAATATGCAAATTAGGAAAAATAACATGAAAAACTCGTTTTGTAAAACTTAAGAGCACTCGTTCTTTACAGGCACTCCTGCCTACGGCAGTCGTGCTGCAAACCTGAACTCGTGTCTTAATATAAGTTTTACAAAACTAGTGTTTCAATATACTATTACAAAACTAGTGTTTCAATATACTATTACAAAACTAGTGTTTCAATATACTATTACAAAACTAGTGTTTCAATATACTATTGCTCAATTTGCAGACGCTCCTACTTGCAAACCTAACCAAACCCGCATCTACGGCGTCGCCAAACAAGAACAAGCTCAAATCTCCTGCCAAGTGGACGCAAATCCGCCAGACATCCAGTTCCGTTGGACATTCAACAATTCGGCCGACTCGGTTGATGTCGCTCAATCTCACATCAACCGCAGCGGCACCTCCAGCATCGTCTCCTACACGCCCATGACGGAACTCGACTATGGGACGCTACTGTGCTACGCCTCCAACAGAATAGGCACCCAAAGAGTGCCGTGCGTTTTCCACATCATCGCCGCCGGTAAGTGAGCACGACGTTTGGTAATGATAGTGATTTTGTGGGCGTTCTGGGATTATTTAGAGTTGATATTACACGCGACCGGGGCATTATCGATGATCTGGGAGATAATAAAATTATACGGTGGCAGTTTTGGGGTTGCGGCAGATTTACGGACTTTTGTGTCGGGAAATCGGGAGGCGATTTATAGTTTTTCGTCCTGAAATGTGAGTAGACAACAATTTTTTTTCCGTTTTAAGTACTTCAAGTTCAAAAATTCTCATTGTCTCAATAAACTATAATTCACTCACGACTTTAAGTAGTCTAATATGTGCAACTTTTTAACTCAGATTATTTTGCTTAGTTTTCTTAGTCATTTTTCTATTTTCTACGCATTCTTTTCAACAGAAAACCGTATTTCTACCAAAACATCAAAAATAACGTTGAATTTTACTTTTTACCCTTTTTTCCAACTCAGATTTTCTCAAAAACAATTTTTTTTTAGAAAAATTAGTCGATTTTTAAGTTTTAGTAGTTGAAGTTTGTTGAGGTCTGTTGAAACACATAAAAAAATAGGGAAAATGACTTATTTTTAGACCCATTTTATCTATTAAGACCACCTGTCATTTTCCCCATTTCTCAAACTGTGAATCTTTGAATCTCTCAGTATTTAGAATTATAAATATAGATATATTTGTTTCAAAAATTACCATATCCAATAAAAAACAAAACATTACATGTATACAGGGTGTTTCAGAAACATCCCTGCAAATTTACGAGCATCATGAATATTTATTTTAATTTGAAAAGTCAGCGTGCTTATCAAAGTATGTACTAAAGTTTTTGCGCACCTACGTGTAGTTACCTGCTGATAAACTCTGAAATCAGTTTCTCGAGACAACACAATCCGGCGGCGGTAATTTGTTTTACTTTCATTTTTAAAGTTATTAATAATAAAAAATGTCAGTTTTTTCTAACGGCGATTACACGGAAATTGTATTAATTTACGGAGCAGGTCAAGGAAATTCCGCCGAAGCACAAAGACCAAATCGCCATGCGCCCAATTTCGATTATTTCGAAGTTAGCAAATCAGTTTGGAGTATCGCACCATTTGAAGAATTTTGAAAGAGTAACAATTGTATCCTTATCCTGTACAGAAAGTTACAGGCTAAAAATTTTCCTGGAAAACACCCGTTTTGTGTTTGCTGGTCAAAATAAACCAGCAGCCAATCGAAGTTTCGAAGTTTTGCAAGAGCGAGTGCAAAATGCAGTTTTAGGAGTTCGTAATAACACGAATACAAGAGTCTTTTTATTCTTTATTGTAAAATTTTCAGTGCATATTAAAATGAAGTGGCTTTGAATTTATTACGAAGTTAATTTGCGCAGTGTTAAAAAAGTGACCTTAAATTTAGTGGTTTATTTCTTTTCCGTCTCATTTTTATTTTTTGGTAATGGCACTTTACTAATAAAAACTGTGAAGAGTGGGGGATAAAAACATTTCGAAGATTTTAAATAATAGCATTTGATGTTGATGTAATGACGTTTAGTAGGTGAGTTTTTTAGTTTTTAATGTTTTACTAAAGTTTTTTGTTGTGCGTTATGTACAAGCCGTTCAGTGACGGGTAACAAAATTAACGCCAAAACTTCCACTAATTTTAACTACATTTCTAAAAAAAAATGGTGACAATCATTACCAATTAAATTTATTGTACTGATTTCTGAAACACCCTGCATAGTATTGAATAAATAAATCGAACTATTCGATTTCTCCATATCCCATTCTTATAATCTCTAAATCTATCATTTTTACAATATATTAATTTTTTAGTTTATAAATCTAGGCGTCTCGATTTCTTAGTTTTTGATTTTCTCTGCCTTATTATTATTATTTTTTTCGTATTGACCAGAATTAGCTCCCCGTGATTCCGACCTTTACGAGATTCCTAGCTGCTCAGATCCCGTCCATACATCATAGCTACTCCTCAAAGCCATGAGGTTAGTAATTATGAATCCCGTAAATCATGTGCCCTAAGCAGACGCAACGACCCCAAGATGACCGTTTTCTGCATTCCAGCCGCAAGCGTCTCTGCCAGTTTACGGCAGGCAGGAATGATTTACAGATTGGAGACGACCGAGTCCTTGATGCCTCCCATGCAAAATTCAATAACAAACGTCTGCTTGGAGGAGTGGTCCAATAGAACCACGTCAGGCTTGTTCGCTGTTATCTGCCTGACGGTGGAAAACGAGAAGTTCCAATACATTCGGCACCTTTCGTTCTCCACAACGGACTCAATATCGTTCGGGACATAGGGCAGCACTGGTGTCTGGTCTACCTTATAATTATTATTGAATCTCAGTTTCTCAGTTTTTTGTTTACCCAATTCATTTCTCAAGGTCTCACATTTTTAATATCTCAGGTTTTCAATATCAAAATCTCTCAATTTCTCCAATATTTGATTCCTCGAATCTCCGAAACTGTCTAAGTTTCAATTTCTTATCAAATATGTATTTGTTTGTCAATCTGTTTGTCAAGTTTTGGATCAGTATTTTTATCTACTTCTTCAGATCTCATTCTCCAAATCTTCCAATTTTTTAAATCTAAATTATTGATGTCCAGATTTCTCATATTTGCAATAATTTTGTCAATTTCTTAATTTCTGTCTATTTGAAAATTTCTTGATTGCTAGATTTCTCAATTTCCCGATCTGTTGATTTTTCAGTTTACCGTTCTCTCCATATCGCAATTTTTGATTCCTGGATTTTTCGAATTTTAAGTTCTTTGAAAGAGTTTTCGAAAGGGAATTCATTGATTCTCGATTTCTAAGTCTCTCAAATTCTTTCAATTTCTCATTCTCTATGAGATTTCCCGATTTCTTCATGTCTTAATCTCTCATTTTCTCAACCTCCCAACACTTCGATGCCTTAATATATCAATTTCAATTGCCCAATTCTCTCAATTTTTTATCTTTTCTTTCCAAATTTACCATCTAGTCTGGTCAAATTAGTCATAAAAATAGTGGTCAAATAACAAAAATTCCCACAGAGCTAAATTTTGGTGGAGACCAAAGTTAGAGTACACTATTAGAAATAAAGTCTCCATCGATCCCATGTGTGCTAAAAAAGTTATTCGTTGTCAAAATTTGAGGTTTTTTGAATTTTTTTTGGTAAATTTATGAAAAAAGTAGCCCAGACAAAACTTATCGATTTTAAAATTATCTACAAAAATGGTTCTTAATACTTTTTTTCTAAGAATCACCATTCCAGAGATATCGCGATTCTAAATGTTGAAGGAGTCACGTTCTACATGATATGTGCGTTAGTCTGGTTCACAAGTCCCTTTTTCTGAAATTCCAGTTAAGAGGCACCAAGAATTATGATTGAGGTGTCATTCGATTCGTAATTGCACCAAGAATTTTTTAGTCAAAAATCAATATCCGCAAATAAAAATTACTAAAGTTATAAACAATTAAGTAAACAAAAAGAAGGTGGTTAAGTTTTTTGCAAATATTTCAAAAACTATTTGAGATATCCAAAATTTGAAAAAAGATCCTTAAAGAGCAGTAAATTTTAATACTATTTTCTGTTGCCCAACTTGTAGAAATTTCAGTAAGATAAGCTTTTCCGGCGCATCCACCATTTTTCATTAATGATTTATTTTAATTCTTTAAAATGTAGTTTTTTGGTCTTACAGCTAGGAATAAAAATTGAAAACTATTTTTATAGCTCTACTGAAAATTAGTAGAAAACTAAAGAGGTCACGGTCACATAAAATATATGATTGAGGAATTCGACTAAAAATTAACCTCCACTTGAACCCTGTTGCTCTGAAATTGTTACTGAAAATGTATTTTCTTGTACCACCGGGAAGTCATTTACGTGTAATTAAAATCAGGACGTGCGAAGAGAGACAATCATTAAAAGAATTCACAAGCGCTTCGACATTTCGTTCCCCACCGTAAAATAATTACGACTCTCGTGTCGGATTGTTAATTTACGTGCAGAAACAATTATCGGCTGATTTTTTCCGTCGGTGGCCGCACCCCTTATCGACGTTGCAACAGAGACAACAGATAGTTTCTACGCGTTCCAACACTACGGATTAAATTAAATAAATACCTGCACATTTAAAACACAAATCTGTTCGCTGCTACGCATTGTTTGTGACATTTATTTATTTTATGTGAATTTATCGTTCCTCACTTGCAGCGTGTTGGAAATTAAACACGGATGTTTTCGTTTGTGCACGTCGAAAAATATTTATATCGGAAATCCATCATTTCGTCATAAAGGAGGTGTATAAATAAGTGAACAATTGCAGGTGTCGAGATTCGATTTCAGGTTGTGCTGGGACTTGAATCATGCTTTGTATTCGATAAATCATCAATCAACGTAGGCAGGAAAAAAATATTTTTCAAGACGAACGGGGGTGGAAAATACGGAGAAGAATGTAACAAAGGGGCTTTTGTGGATTTAACTCAAGCTGGAAATAATCTGGGGTCCATTCAGGGGTTTAATATTTCGAATTATTGGTTGCGATGGAAATGGACAGCAATTTAGCACTTATTATGTGAAGGTGATTATAAAATTTTGGCGTCTGTTCCGCCAAGAATGTATGTTTGGTTGCCTAAATACACAAAATTAGCGTTCTGTATTTATTACACGTTGTGTGAAAGAAATGAATTTCGAGTGTAGTTACTGGTGTTTTTTACACACTTTTCATAGCAGTCGTAGAAAAAAAAAACCTCTTCGTCAGTTAATTGGCAAATTGATAAAATACATTAAATAAATAGTTTGCCTAATTAATGTTATGCTATAATTTTTACACTTTATTTCCGTTGTTGGTCAAACTAAAATCTAGAAATTTAGGATAAACTAAGCATTATTGTTAATGCTCAAAATGGGCACAAATCACACAGCTTGATAAATCTCAAAGGGCAAAAACATTTGAAATTCTCCGTCCTTTGCCACAACATCTAAAACCCATAAAGAAGGAGACATTAAGAAGAATAAAACCACGCATTTAAGCATAATTAACCGACATTATCTGCGCAGATAAACCTAATTCGCTTTCCAGCTAATACAATTCTGATTAGCTTTTAATAAGATCAAACGAGAAACTCGATTATTTCAATACGTGCATAATTATTTTTGCGCGCAAATAAACGACCTCCACCCATATTAGATTTTCAAAACAACGTCGACTGTACGCCAATTTCACTCCGTTGAAAGGCTCGCAATCAATACCACCCCCTCGCATTTTTCCCGTTCATTAGAAAGGATTTAACATCGAATTTCCGATATCACAAGAAAGTAAACGGTTTATAGAACGTAATGGCCAACAATATTGAATCCTTAGCACGCATTCCGAGCTTTTTGGTAGCTTTTATTTGCCCCGACAGTCAGGAATCTTGTGTTTTTCACTTAAAATTCACGTCATGAGTTTCGTCAGCTTTCTTACAATTCCGGAAATATGTATGGAGTGAACTTAGCGTTTTTGTGCATGTGACGGGATGGGGAGATGTGGAAAAAGCTTTAGAGAGCAAGTCCTGCGGATATAGTAATACTTTTTGCATATTTGGTGGTGTTAGTTCTATGTAACTTTTTTGGTAAAATGTTATTAGACGCAAATAATTCTAAATTGGCATTAATTCAAATATAGTTTTGTTACCTAAGTACTTTTTCGCTGGGTATTTCCAACGACGACAATATGCCTTCAACTTTATGGGCAAAATTTTCTCCGGTATGGCGTTTGTCATCTGCTTTGAACACTATCATTTTCCTTTCTAATTCTTCTGTAATCCCATTACCAGTTAAACTTAGTGGCGAAGCCCCAGAACAAGAATCGGACCAGATGTCACTAGTAAATGACATTTTTCGGAGGACTTCAGCGATTCGATTCTCTGGCTTACTTTGCCATATAATGCATCGCAGATAAAAGACCTGAAATACTGACGAGACTTTAAATTATAGGATAGACACAGGTGCTTCATAAGTTTTACGAATCCAACACATTCTACGAAGCTCAATGGGGCAATCATTTCATTTATTGAATTATCAACTGCCAATAACCTCAGAGATTTATTTATTATCCCACTGTTTTGTTTTTTGGACACATTCGTAATAGAGTAGAATTTTCTAATGAAGCACTATCAGCTAATTTAGACGCCAATGATAGACTCAAATAATAATTATAGACTTAAACTTTTGACAGTACAAAAAGTTTGTATTTTACTCTCTTGTAGTGGCACTAAAGAGGAATTATTTATATCCATGAGTTTATCCGCCTCCGTGTTGACAAATCTGTATTTGTATTTGTTGTCGAGTTTCTTAACACAAATGCATCAGTTATAAAACCAACCAAGTATAAATTATAAACTCAACGAACCGGATCTGCATTTGTTGCACAATATCATCTAACAAATTCATTTCTCAAAGAAGTTTCTAACTTTAAATCCCGACCTCGCCTTTAATGCCATCACCAATGACTCCGACGACGACAACCGAAAAAGCCGTTTTAGTGAAAAATTCCTCAGATGATGAAGAATAATATCCAAACTTTGTTTCCACTTTCTGCTTTACCGCTATTCCAGGAATTTCATATCAGTAAAGTCTAATAATAATTATTCTCGGAAGACAAAAGGGACCTTGGATTACCTCTCCTCGGTATTTGGCATCATAATCCTGGCGACAATTAATTAAGGGATTAAGCCATTTCACTTCGAACAAGGCTATTGGCTTCTGACATAATTACCGGAATTAGTGTTGAAATTTTTATAGGAACCACCTACAAGGGGTGAAATGTATAGCCATAAATAGTATAAATATAAACATTCGTTATTATATTATTGTATTAAATAATTTATTAACCACCGCTTAATGATTTGAACATTTTTCAATAACAATGTGCTGAAATGTTTTATTAATAATGTAAATTAATAATTATGTTGGTTCTGTTGGAAAATCAAGGGTTTTTATGCAGTAAATAATGATGTTTATTAATCTGAATTTGATGCTATTTGAAAATAATTATTTTGTCTCCAGTATTTAAATAATTCAGAAAAAACGTTTACATATACAACTCCAACCTGGTAATTTATACCGAACAAATATATCTGATATCATCATTATTGGCTTCACCATACGTGACCGATAAATTATTCATTTCTTGTTAAAACTAGTATTGATTTAATTTTCTGCCCTCTAAATATCGTAATACGCTATCACCACTTTGACGACATACCTCATACCATTCCAACTCGCGCACCTGCAAAGTGGAATAAACTCCTTTGTTTCAAGTCTGCTCATAAAAAAGTAATATCAGGAGACCTATACAATTAGAACGACTCGGAGCAGCTGAAGTGGCTTGAAGGATTTAGAAATGTTGTCGCAACCGGATGAAAGAGCCAAAACGTGAAAAAATACGTATAGGGAAACGGAACACACGTCCGGAAGCCACAATTAAACCGACGAACAAATACCAGGAAAGGAATTGCTTTTTCACCAAATATACTAGACACCTTTTCGCGATGGGTCTCTAAGAACTCGGAAAACATTTGTTGGAGGAGATACAAATAGAATTTAAGATACTCTGTACCAACCATCCCAACTTTTATCCCAATCGCTAACCTCTCGAAAAACCATAGATATCTTATAGTACACCTAATGTCTAGGATTAAAACCGTTTAAAAAAGTAAATATTTTATTCTAAAATGGTAAATAAAATATGTATCTAAAACGTGTTTATTATGAACTCATAATAATGCCGACTTGGAAGCATGGAAGCATTGGGATAGAAAGTTTTGTATGAATCGTATAAAAACAGTTCACAATAACATGCACAAAAGCACCGTCCGCAAAAAAAAAATTCATTGAAATTTGTTTGTTTACTTACCACCAAGGTTAATGATTTCTACATAATTTGCAACGTTTGGTGTAGTGGGTTGGTTGTTCTTAAAACATTTCTGTTTTACCACCAAGAATTTTCTGTGGTTTTCACCTAAGATGCTGAACGGTGGACACAAGATGCACTTGGCACTCGACGGTCTAGAAATCGTTCTATCCACAAATCCCGAGCAAGACGTGCATTGCCGCCGGTTTCTCTGTAAAGGAGAATAATAATCACCCATCTTAAATTAGTAATTAGGAAGTAATTCTAATAGCATTCGGTCCGGTTCGTTTAATAGGATAATACTGAAAAGCCTCCATTATTGTTCCGATGCAAAACCTTTCTGATAAAGCCGGCAAAAAACCATCTTGTGTGAAGAACGTTTCGATAAGTACGAGTTAAATCAATAAACCATTCAACAAAAATAAATCCAGTGGCGTGTATTGATTTTATACCAAAACAAAAGAAAAAAAATCTCGTAATCATCATAAGGTATTACCACTTTTTTTAATAAAAATATTGCAATTTTACCCTGTATAATATTAATAAAAACTCCATATTGTTTTCTATGTCGGGAACCCCCATTGTTGTGTATAGGACCCCAAACAGTTCGAACCACACGACAAAAATTGTCCCAAAGCCTACACCTATTGATGCAATCGTCGATAATTTCCATTGAAATCGTCATAAAAATTCATTTACGTTCTTCTTTCAATTTACGACCGGAATAAAACTCGTGCATCCGAGCTTTACTTGATGAGAATTTTTGTTTTGTTTGCAACATACGGCCGCTTTATGCTCTATGAGAAACTTGCATAAATAATAACGTACGGGGCATAAAACAAGCATTGAGTCCGAACTCCAAATCTGACTGAAAGCTGCGGATAAAAATCTTGCATGTGGAGTTTTCGAGCTCTGCTTTTACCGATGAATAGTAATCGAGATGGGAATTTGCGGATTCCACATAACGTCGAAACACTCATTAAATCTATGAAGCAAGTTTTCAAAGAACTCGAAAGCTCTAATTATAACCCCGGAGATATTTTTAATAAAGCTCGTAATTGTCTGAAAAATTTCAGTTAAATGGCAGAAAATGGAAGAGATAACGATAGTGTTTTAATTAATGGATCTCGCACAAAAGATTGATGAACAGCATAATAATAGCGAACTGCGGATTCTAATATTGGGAATACTGCATCTCAATTTATGAAAGTGCTATTGTTTTCTAGAACAATTTCTATGGAGACTTTCATAATTAAGGTATAATTTGTCTTGGACAGTTAAATTAAGTAGTTTTTGTATTCGTTTTGTGAAACACATAATGCTTAATGAAATACATAACAACACACGTAAATATGATAGCATATGTAGTTCATTTGACAGGTGTCTATTTAACCTCAAAATTTTCCCCTGTCATGACAGCGCACTAGTATCTAAATATATCATGTGTTCATTTAAAAAACTCATCAAGTCGTCTATGAATTTGACATAACATTTTAACGTACGTCTGTTGCCAAATTAATAATGTAGTATATACTGCTGGTTGCAGACTGGTACTTTCAACTTGTAGATGAAACAATAACTCACATGATTTTTTTTTATTCGCAACAAGCACTTTTTAAATGAACACCTTATACTATTGTTGTACATAAAACAAAATATATATTTAAAACATCCTAAAACCAAAAACAAACTAAAATTTTAGTCAAATTAATCCAGAAATATTAATTTACGCTACATGTTCTGGTTTCTGAAATACGTAAAATAACAACTTTAGTTTGTAAAATATTTTTAATTAACAAATAATTTAAATATTTACAACTAAAACATTTTACACGCTCCCGTACTTAATTTAACAAAAATACGTGTTGAAACCTTCTGATGGTAACACATCAAACAAATAAATTTTGATGAAATTCATGCATGCACTTTGAAGTAAACAACAGACTGAATATAAGTTCTAACACAGCTAATTCAGATAATATCTCGCTTTTTCATGCAAGCCAGTGTATGGAGCTTTCATGTACAAAATCAATACAAACCTGCTGGCATCCACAGAGAAAGCAAAAGGCAGCTTCACATAATTGGCTAAAGATATTATCGAGAACAAACTCAACTTTGACTGGTTTTTTGCCCCGAGCTGTTTCCCCGTTTAGTGTCATTAGGCAGACATTTACAGAGGAACGGAAATCAGTCTGATGAAACATTTTTCAAACAAACAGTTATTTGCTGCTTGTATGTTTGTCGATTCTTTTTGATATAAACATCTCGACTGTAGTTTAAAATGGTAATTATACTAATGAAGGGCAACTTGTTTCTGGAAAATGCAGAAGGTTAAATCCGTTTAAGTTCTTAATTTGGGTACACTGTTTGCAAAAACGGCGATTTAGTATTCTTAAAATCACATTTCCAATGTTTCAAATAACATACACTGCGTCCCAATCTGGAGGATAAAGCGTACAACTCTTTAAGGCATGCTGGATGTTAGATGATCCACCATGCTTTTGGGGGAGCTCATCCCAGGCTCTCTGAAGGTGTTCACGTAATTCACCTAATGTATTGGGAGGGTGAGGTAAACGACGTAGCACTCATGTCCCAGACATTCACCAGACATGTTCTATGGGATTTAGGTCCAGAGATCTGGGCGGCCAAGGCAAACAATGAATATTATTGTCTGCTAAAAAATTTGAAGTAATGTTAGCAATTGTCTTGCTCACAAATTGCTCCTGGAATATATTAGATGAATGGAACGGCAAGCGGTTGTAAAATGGTGTCGATGGCGACGTTGAGCATACTCTAAATTTTGCTTTTCCTCTCCAGGTCGTCCAACCGTTAAACGCCCGTCAGACTGCCATAAGCTAAACCGGAACTCATCGGAAAGGACAGTCTGTTATCTGCTAGATATATTATATATTTGACAATGCATTTTAAAGAAATACAAGTCACACTTCAGTTAACGTAAAAACAATCTAACGAAGTTACAAAAAAAAAAAAATCTGGATGTAAATACCAAACTAAGAACCGCCAGAGAAGCGACATTGACACCGCGGGGCGCACCGCATCGCATTCGCTATTTCAACAAGACCGTGCACCTGAAAATTAAACTAATAACTCGCCGGGAAAATTAGTTAATTAGCGCGCTTCCAACGAGTCTACTCCGGAATCGCTACGACCACCCCAACCCCCGACCTTGTCACGCCTGACCACGCCTTTTGATGGACCCGGAAACGCCGAAATTAAATACCGGTTATCGCACCGCAATGAATTTTACATCATCTTAACCAGCGGAGAAGAGAGTACCGGACCCCGCCGCTCCAAGATAACACTAATTCACGCGCATCGAACTGCGTCATTATCACCCCACCATACGTGGTGGGTGCTTCACCGTCTATAGGGGGCATCATAACTTTTGTCACTAACCGCTCGGGTTCCGAAACTAAACGAACCACCGTATACGGGGGCGGGTACGCCGCCGTCTACAGGGTGACCCGCAACTTTTGTCATCAACCACTCGCAACTGAAATGCGCAGACTCTGAACCGCCGTAAAATATTTTGTAAATAATTGTAAATAGGGGAACATTAAACTGTAACACCGAAACGGCTTTATTTTTCCCTCCCGCCAAACTAGACAGTTGACCTCTGGAATTCCGTACTCCGACTTTTAGCTACCTGTGGTCTCGTGGAGCATACCAGGTGAAAAAACTGACGCTAGAGGCAACCGCCGCCGTAATCTAGCGTCACAACAAAAAATTACCAGATAACTGTTGTGGCAATTTACTGTCCACCAAAGCATTCTTTTTAAAGATTGGATATGAGACTGGGCCAGTTTCAAATTAAAAATAGAAAAATAAAATACCTACATTTAGCAGTGCCATTAAAAACACAACAACTGGGCGATGAAGTGCATCAATTTATTCCTAAGGGAATAATATACAACAGGCTGCATGGGAAAATTCTCTAAAAGATATTTAAAGGGACTAGCGTATCATATCAGAACTGTAGAATATTTATAAAAATACAAATCAATTGGCGCATGTATGAAAGATCATCACTTGAGAACAGCTTGACAGATTTGGATGATTTTTTGTTCTGTTCGTATGTGGCAGGACAAGGTTTGTATAAGAGAAAATTTGCCGGAAAATTGTAAAATTCGGGAAAAGCTGAAAGTGCTTTTTTCTATGGGATTTCGGTATGAATTTTGTTGGCAACTATAGTTACAAAGTAAACAACATCGAAAAAATTTGTGCGTGTGTTGTGAAAACAGTTCTTTTTTATTTTGCGTCTTATAAAGTCTTTACAGTACTAGTTCGGAAAATTCAATTTTCCTGTGCCTAAATAAGCAGGAAAATGTTATCTCCAAGACGATTTCCGGAAAATAAAATTTGAGACAATTACAAATGAAACATCGGACAAACTGCAAAAATATATTTATAATATACTCTCGGACGATAGCATAACTGACGATAGGAACTACATACATATTTAGTTGATTCTTTTTCTGTTTTGTTCCTTATGCCCCCGAGATGGAAAAGCGTATTTCAGCCCAAATCTATAATTAAAACGAAATGTTGGAGAAAAGTTGCCCTAAAGATTGGAAAATTCGGGAAAAACTGGAAGTGCTTTTTCTGTAGGATCTTTGTATGAACTCAAGACCATAATAAAATTCGAGACAATTACAAATGAATGCCGGAAAATTCGGACAAACTGCTATTTGTTTTTATTGTGTTGTTGTGATCTGTTCAAAAACAAATTTATTGAAATTTGGACAGGACAACGCCTGTCGGGTCAGTTAATGTATAATAAATAAAAAAAAAACACGGCCAACTGCGAGTCGGATTGGCACACTAAGGGTCCCGTACCACCGTGCAATATTTAACATTACAAACATATTTTTTAAAAATACTTTAATTTAAAAAAAAACACCGAAAAAAACACGTTTCTTTCTCATAAAGCCCCTTTAATTTTTACCTTTATTTTATTTTTAGATATTTAATGCTCTACTGATTACGGTTCAAAAGAGACAGACGGACGGACAGAGGAGCCTTAGTAGGCACCCTTTGGGTACGGAAGCGTAAAAAGTCTTTTGAATCTCGAAATCAGATTTTCAAACCTGGAGACCCGATATTTTCATCTAGAAATATTGTAATCTAATTCTTGGATCTCTACAATCTACAATTTATTTCAGAATTCCGATTGTCGAAATCTGGAAATGTTTGAACGGAACTTTTATTATCTGCGATTCTTGGAATTTGAAATTTTCGAATCTTGAAAGCAGGAATATGAAGCTTGGAATTCTATGTTGGGATCTTAGAGTCTTGCAAGCTTGGTATCTTATATCCCGATTTCATGTGCTGCCACAGTCTTAAACGCCGGTTGCTATGGAGACGTCTTAACTAAAGACAGGCAGTAAGGACCAATTTCATGCGAAATGAAACATGAAATCAGTTATTACTGTCTGGTCTTTATAGCAACCGACGTTTAAGACCGTCGCAACTCAACATGAAATTGGGCTGTTAGAATTTTGGAATCTTGAGCCATAAATTCTTCAAATTTGGGGACGTACCATTAATAATCTCAAGATCGCATTAGAAAGTTTTCAAATAAATATTTATCTTGATTATCTTAGAATGTTCGAATCTTACATTTGTAGAACATTTAAATTTTAAATTTACTGATCTGCAACTTCTCTATGCAGTTTCATTTCATTCTTGACTTTTCTGAATTACTTATTTACTTTATTACTTTAAAATTTCAAAATGAACAATAATTATGTAGTAAAAATTGAACACAATCAGAATTAATTTAAATTTTTCCGACTGGTCAACATATTTCAGATGCTAGACCCTTCCGACGCCTCTGAAAATCTAAAGTACAGAAAATATGGAAGTCTGAAAATCAACTTAAACTGAAAATCTTTGAGATCTCGAATTTTCACTATTACAGAGTTGTCTTCTCTACAGTGAACAGCCGAGCTGTAACTTTTTCTAAAAAAAAATGTTTTTATATTCACGAAAAAATCCGTATAGAGGAAAGGAGACTTTTTCTTTTTCTTACAAGTAATCACGATATTATCGGAGAAACTCATTACGAGGATGATATATGCCGAAAAGAAAAAATTAGAACCGACCAAGTCATTCCGGTCTGGGAACTGAAAACCGATTTAGAAAGCGACGTTAACATGTTATGAGAATTATTTCCCCTCGTTTACTTACAGACAAAAAAAAACAATGAAAATGTCACGAATCCTGGAGACATCTTTTTTCCTCTTCTTCCTCTTTCGCATTCTCCACCTTTCACTCCCCATCCAAAAATCCATCCCCATAAATAATTTACATATTTCTCGTGTTATCTGTATCGGTAACATCGCAGGGAATTCGGCATTTCCCATCCATCTCCGTTCGAAACGGTTTAGGCACAACGAAACCATTCCATATTTCATCTTGTATCTGCGGATTAGGGGCACAATGTGTCGGAAGCGTTGTCAATCAGTTGGATCCTTGTTCGGCGGTGGAGTTTTAAGCAGGTTCTGCGGTAGAATTGGTCCGATAAGGGCTCGGTATGGTAAATGGCATGTGACGGCGACCCGCGTGCGTGTTTAATCATGTGGTACATGCAACCACATAAAGTCCCTGCTTAAAGTCGCAAATTATTCATATAGGCATTATATATGAACTAGGATAAAGCCGGCATAAAGCGTTCGAACATCTTTTAAATCATGCAGAAAGGACGCCCGTACTCGGTTACCGTGCTATAAACTTCTGCGAAGAGTGACGAGCTTTCCTTGAGAGCAAAAAAAATAGATTAATGGGGCGGTTTTTTATTGAGCCTCTGCGGACTCAAACGCGACCGACGTCGGGACGACAGAGATTGTTAACGAGGAAAAAAACTGAATTATTAACAATCAACTTTATACGTTACGGTGAATTTACTGGGGAAAAAACGGAATTCGAAATTTTATCTGAAACAACAAGATCTAAAATGAATTTTCCACCTCTAAGAACGGCCCTAAAAATTAATAGTTAATATTCCAAACACATTTCATTTGACTCTGTTACCAACCGAAGCGCAATCTCCCCGTGTAAATTTTCCCAGTTGGTAGTCCCGGAAGCATAAAACCTCCAGACTTCCGTAATAAAATTTTCGTCGTCGAGTTTAGCAATCCTAATGCACATCCTCTAAGATCGTTTATTCTGGTTCACGGTCGGTTTACTTGGCGATTCCTGTCCGATAGATACATCAGGATCCGACACATTCTTATTCCCGTCGACGGCTTTCTCGCCGAAGTTAAAATATTTGCTTGATTCAGCAGTCTTATGCATGCATTTATCCCTTTTGTCCAGCGCTTGTCCTCGCCCTGTTTTTCCACCAAGCGGGAAATTACTTTCCACTTGCTTACTTTCCTTTTTATGGGACACCCCGACACGAAATTACGACGCAGACCCGAAACAGCCGGGATTTCTTTGACCTCCGACCGAATTTACATATCCTTTCTAAGGACCTGGTGGGAGGAAAGAACGGTATTCTCGTTCTATAAATAAACAACATTGTTTTTTCGGCTGATGGCGGGTGGTGATTTACCGGATTTAAGGGTTCTATTTATAAACGTCACCAAAGCATCGAATTCTGAAGGAAATGGTGAAAGAAAAATGGTTTTTAAAAGATAAGATTTTTGGGGTTGTTTAGGAGTCCTCATAATTTCTAATAACTTTCTAGGTCACTTTAGCGGACTATGATTTTTAGAATTCTTAGATTTAAAACCAAGTTTTCTGGGTCCGAATGGTTATAATTTAAAGAAAAAAACTGCTGGCATCAAAGTGGTCCTTACTGCCTGGTCTTTAGATAAGACGTAAGACCTGTGGCAACACAACATCACATCAGGCTGTAATAGTATTTCGTTGAGACCTTTGAAAAAAGAGCAGGTATAAGAGCACTGCCACGCAAACAATAATATAATAATAATAATAATAATAATACAACTTTATTCACCCTTTCGAGGTCGAATAATTATAATAATCGATACATAGATAGAAAAATAAAAATAAAATAAAAATAAAAAATAAAAAAATATAAATATATTCCATGCGTAATTAAATCAACCTTTTTTCTCCTATTCCCTCTTCTTTTCTCTACACTTGTCCTCTTCCCCTTTCTCTACTGCTGCTCTTTTCTCTTCCTTCTTCGTATCACGCTCTTTATCCATTCTTTTCCTCGTCCTTCATCATTCAACAACTCTCCGTTTTTCTCCGTTTCTTCCATTTCGTTGCACTTTCTCAGATGTACCTTTGTTTCCCTTTTCTCCCAACACATTATGCACAACCTTTTCTCATTTTCCATTAAATATTCATCCTCTTTCGTTTCGTTTCCACACCTAAATCTTGCTATTATACATCTATCCTTCTTTTTCGTTCTCTTTTTTAATTATACCACTACCCCCTCCTTCATCCATTGTTCGTACATCGCATTGTATTTTGCGTCTCTTATTTTTTCTTTTCCCTCCTGTTTGCATTATGTCCCTATCCCTTGTCACTGCCCATATACGTTCTCCTCTGTATATTCTGTTTTCCACTTCCTTCCTTCCCAGCCCATTCCTCTCATAATACTTTCGTCGATTTTCCTTCTCTCCTGCTATTGTTTCTTTCAGGCATTCTTGCAATATTTTTTTCCTTTCTTTCCCACTGCTTTTCTTCGAATTACTCGCTCTTTTGCCCGCTTCTACTCTCATTTTCTCTTTTCTTGCATTCCTTTAGCACCATATATCCTGGCGTAGCTTTGTCTAATCCCAACACCCATCTGTAGTATTTTTGTTGCACCCTCTCTATTTTCTCTTGTTCCTTCCAGCCCCAGATCTTTGCTCCGTACAGCACTGCGCTCTTCACTAGGCTTTCAAATAACATCACCCTCTTTTCAAACTCCTTTTCGAACAACTTTTCTCTTATGCTCCATACTTGCGCTACTAACTCATTTCCTTTCTTCGCTTCCTCTATTTCTTTGTTTCCCCATTTCCACTCCCTTTTCTTCTCTCTTCCGCCTGCTTTCTTGAATATCAGCATTTTGCTCTTTTCTACGTGCACACCTAAATTCTTTTTCTTCATGTACTTTTCTAAACATCTAATCATCCTCTCATTTCCTTCTCTTCCTTAGCTATCACCGCCATGTCATCCGCGAAAACTAGCGATCACACCTTTTCATTTCCTACTACTATCCCCCTCTTGTGCTTTCCGTAGTGCTTCATTTAAATCACTTATATATATGGCGAATAGGGCCGGGCTGAGAGGGCATCTTTGTCTTAGTCCCTTGTTCGTTAGTAGCATTCACTCACTTCCTCTCCCACTTTCACCCTGTTTCTTGTTTCCTCATATATTTCTTCGATTCTTCTTACTAACCTCTCGTCCAGTCGGTTCTCCCTCATACTCTTCCATATTCTTCCTTTTTTTCCCAATTGTTTTTTTGCCAAGTGGTTCAGAACGTATACGTTGTCCCTTGTGCCTCTGCCTTCTCTGAATCCTGCCTGGGCCTCCGGTAGTATCTTTCTGTCTTCACATTCTCTCACTAATCTCTCCTGCAACCTCTAGTAGTGTAATCCTTCTGTAGTTCCCTGGTTTTGCTTTATCGCCTTTTTTGTAGATGGGGCATATAAGCCCCTCCCTCCATTCACTCGGGAAACCTTTTCCCCTCCATATGTCATTCAGTATCTCTGTCAGCCTCTCCCATACTTCTTCTGTGCCATAAATCCATGCCTCGTTCATTATCCCGTCTCCCCCTGGGGCTTTTCATTTCTTTAGTTTTTCTATTTGTCTCTTGACTTCATCGCTCGTTATTTTATCTTCTTCTTGTATTGTCGTTATTTCTATCTTCTTTTTTGTTCCGTGGTTTTTTTCCCTCGAATAGTTCCATGAAATGTTTCTTCCATGTATGTATTTCTATACTTTTGTCCACTCCCTCCTTTTCTTTTCTTGTCTGGTTTATATATCTTTATCTTTCTTTCAGGTTAGTGCTTCAATTTTGTCTTTTTCTTTATGTATTCTTCTCTTTCGGTTTTCTCCCACTCTTGCGTTGAAGTCACCTCCCATTATTACATATTCATTTTCTTTACCTTTACCTTCTACCTTATTCTCTATATTTTCTCTGGTAGTTTACATCTTTGTACGTCCCATCTTATTCTTTTTCCTTTTTGTCTGGTCTTGGTTTCTGTTTCTTCTGCTATGTTTTTTCTTTCTTGTTTTATGCCTCCCATTGTCTCTCTTTCTTTTCCCCTTCTTAGTGTTCTCATTTCTCCATTTCTCTTTTTCCTTTCTTCTTTTCCTATATCTTCTTTGTTTCCTCTTATTTCCCCTACTATCGCTGTTCCATTTCGTCGCCTTTTTCCATTATCCTTGTCCGTGTATTTGGGTCTCTCTTGTGCCTTAGCGAAACATTTTCTTTTCCAATCTCTTACTGTTGTCGTTCCACTCCCAATGTTCTTTTTTTATTTTTGCCTTTCTGTAGCCTACTTTTATTCGTTTCCCTTCTCTTTTCTTTTTCCTTGTACCTCCCGCTCTGTTCTTGTTAAGTCATTCTCTAAGATTTGATTCTGATCTTCTGTTTCCCTTTAGTGCTTTCTTATTTTTCATTACTTTAATTTTGTCCTCCCAGTTCTTTAATTTTACCAGTGCAGTCGTTTTCCTTAGTTATATCACATTTCTCACATCTACTTCTTCTTTGATTATTTCTTTAATAAATGCTTTTGTCTCGCTCGTACTTTCCTCTCCTTTTGTCTTTTCACTTTGCCATCCATGATTATTATATTATTCCTCTTTCTCCTTTTCTCTTGTGTTTCCCCCACAACCGCTATTCTCCCTTCTGGCTGTTTCTTCTCTTGCTTCCATTCCTCCTCCTTCGTTTTTGACTCTTCTCTTAATCGTTTTATTTCTTCCTTAAATCTCTTGTTTTCCTCTTTTATTGTTTTTATTTCGTCTTGTATCTCTTGTAATTTTTTTATTATTGTCTCCATCTTTTCTTCTTGTTGCTCTTCCGATGTCTCCGGTGTTCTTTCGGTGTTACTTCTCTTGAACACTATTTCCTTCTCATTTTTTTCTTGTTTTTTTTTTCTCAGTTCTTTCTCTCCTCTCTTCCTCTAGATGTTCTTTTAGATTACCATGACTTAGCGCCCTTTCTCTATTGTGGTATTCTTTTCCACTCATACGTGTATTTGTATTTTGCCTACTTTCCTCACCGTGTATTCTGTATTTGCACCTCTTGATCTCCGTCCCGGATATTGATTGATAATCCCATTATCAATTATTCACTATTTTAATTTTTTCAATATTTTTTTTATTTTTTCATTCAACATTATTTTAACTTCAAATGCCAACTTTTTCCACTTATAATGATTTCATTATTTATCACCTTTTCTACCACTCAAACAAACTTACCAGATTCTCTTTGATCCATGTTTAATTTTATAAAATGTTGTTTTTACCAAATCTTTTAAAACTAATGTAACCTTTTCAAAACGTCAAATTTAATACTTTCAAAATAACGTCATAATTTTAAACTAAATTAATCTCTTGTAAAATTAGGGTTGATGATGGGAGTAGTTTTCTCCCGAAACATGTTCCAATTGTAATTTTATTATTTAAAATTTGTATTTTAAGTTTGTGGAGTTCGACTTGAATATATTTAAGTTTTAATAAAATCAGAATTAACAAATTTTAAGAAAAATGATAAGAGCTGGTTGCAAAAGAACTTGTTGCTTCGGTGATTGGAATCGTAAGGGCCTTCGTACAAGGCAGATGGCGCTGATCCGCCTCCCCTCTCGATCATCTCTTCTCTTCCTTTCCGAACCTCCTTTGTGATTTTTTTTTTAATCTTCAAACGGGAAATTTAGAATTTGCAAAATCTGAACCATTCAAATTGTAAAAATCTTGACTTTACGAATTTTGAATTGTTGAAATCTTGAATTATCAAATTTTCCAATGTTAATGTTAAATTAATAAAAATCCAAGTTGTGTGTCGTGTTGTATTAAATAAAAATACTTTTACTTTGGTCCGTTCGTCCCAATTCCTGAATGGGGTCGTCCCCCTCAATTGAATTTGTAAAACGTGTTCTATTGTTTCATAAAGTTGTTTTGTAAGATAACAGAGCGTATCAAAAATCGCAATTTCGGCTAGCAGTTTCAAACGCTGTACATTTACCGCCTCTTGTGACGTCATTTCGGGGGAGCATTCTCATTGGTCCGTGCGCCTTGTCCCGTGTTACGTCACAAAAAGGCGCACGTTTCAAAGAAGACAAATGTTTCGGATTTTTTTTTACCTAGTAAGCGCGTGATTTAGAATAAACAAAAAAATAGGGTATAATATTTTTTGTCTAGTTTCTAGAAAAGCGGTTTTTGAAAATTGTGGGACGACTAAGACATAAACAGCTAAGAGAGAGAGAGAGAGAGAGAGAGAGAGAGAGATGCCGCGTACATCTGAGATTATAACAGATTTAGATTCAGAAGGTGCAGAGTCGCCCAGAAACGACATAAAATGCCCAAAAAGAGAACTTGCAAATTTGCAAATTTCGAACAATAAAAATCTTTCTGAATTCGGAAATTTTGCAAATTTTTAATGGTGGAAATTCCGACTGCAGAAAATATTTGCCATTTAGCACTGTAGGTTTCCAAATTTTAAAATTTTGTGAATTACTGAATTGCACATTTTGAATGGCGGATATCTTAACCATAGAAGTCTTGAATTCCTGAATTTTCAAAATTTGTATAAAGGAAATGTTAAATTCCTGAATTTGGGAAACAGCAAAAATAAGTACAAAACAAATAGAAAATAATATTATGAAACCCTCTGTTTTCTGTAAACCTTTTTTATTTAATCTAAATTCGTTTTGTTTTTACAGGTCGTCCCGACCAAGTGCACAACTGCACGATCTCCAACATTTCCATGACGTCGTTTTCCATTAGGTGTTCGGAGGGCTTTAATGGCGGCTTACCGCAGTCCTTTCTGTTAGAGGTGAGTAAAGCCCGAGCTTTAGATGCCAACAGGACAATCACCGCGTTTAAGTCCTCACAACAATTTCAATTTAATGAAATCAATGAACGCCAGCCCGAACGAGGACGACGGAATTAATTTTATGAACAATAAAAACAATTCGAAATTATAAAAACGTAATTAAAGCCATAAAGCTTTAGGATTTCCCAATTACGGAAAATTGGCAACGGCCAAACAGAAATATTTGACGTCCAATTACGTGCTGCGGAACTGGGATTGGGAGGGAAAAAACGCGGGGTTTTTACGGAGTGCTGAGCTTAGGTCACACGGTTATTCAATTTCAGAGCCATTATCGCTGAATTTTTATCGGGGTTGGTTTTTACGCGGAAAAATGCACCCGGGAAATGTAGCATGGGAAAAATGCATTGTTTTATAATTGTTTTTATCTGGTCGGATTGTCGAAAAAAGAACGAGCGGGTATCGATCGAAACTTAAACCAATAACGTTAAAATGGGTTGTATTTTTTTAAGGTTTGAATCACATGAAATAAATACTGCTGAAATAGATAAACAAGTTTTATTACTAGTATTATTTTTATATTTTCAGTCTGTTTATTTGCACATTAATATCAGTTGAATAAAAAAACTAACAAAAAATATAACTAATGAAGAGTGAAAAATAAGTGCACTTTTAAAACACTACTACAGTTTCTACGTGTATTTTTATATCACACGGTTTCCTAATGAGCGGAGCTAAAAGAGCTTCACAAGGTTCGAAAGACCTTTTGAACTGAATAAGAAAATTATAAGTGGGTCGAAAATCTATATTAAACAGAACATGTTAGATGAAACTACTGAAGCCTTTGTCTATTTCCCAAAGGAACAATGCGTGGGAAACAAAGCAAACTTATTGTTAAAGTCATGTCTAAGAACCGCAACATGACTGTCTAGGATATAGCAAAACACATCAACCTAACAAGATCATCGTGCAAAGGGCAAAAACATATGAAAGGTCGACATTCTCATTATGAGAACACAGCAGTTCGAGGTCACCTAATGCAGGATAGGGTGTTGGCAAAATTAAGAAAGTTAAGTTAGAAGAAGGTTAAACCAAAAAATAATGAGATAAATGTTTGGTTTTACTTATAAAATTTTCCCTTAAATAAATAGATACCTTTTTGTATGGCATAATAATTACGAAAACATTTTTAACGAAAAGGAGCGATTTTCCCCTTGAGACAAATTGTTGAAAACGTAGTTTTCTTAGCGGATGTAATATTACGCTGATTATGCAAAAATCCACTGATCATTCAATTCAACAAGTTAGTGTTGAATATTGAGCACCGAACACCCTGGGAAACGATTTTCCATAAAAAATTGGATATTGTTCTGTGTTTGGAGGAAATAAATGGGTAACCATAAAACTCCATCCCCCGGATGTTATGATGCTTGTGATATTGATTTACGAGCACATCTAGAATTCCAGGAATGTCACAAATGTAAAAAGTGGCTCTGTGAAAAGTTGTGGTTCCTAACGTATCGACTTATTTTTAACAGGCACTTGAAACTTGACAAAGGGTCGGCAAACTTTAAATTATGGAAGTATTAAAATGTGAAACTTTGAAATCATGAAGTGATCAAACCATGAAAGTAACAAACTAACAGGATCTCAATCTATTAAATTATGTATCACTTGCACTACAGAAGTAAAACTAATGAAATTAAATGTAAATCGTTTGAAAAAATAATATAGTGGCAAAGAACTATCAAGCTAGCAAAATAATATACATAGAAATATATAAGATACCGAATAAAAATACGTGAGCGATGAACTTAAAACTACAGAATTAAGAAATGGAAAGAAATACCATATAATTGACAAAGTTGTTATCAAGGATACCTATGGAAATCAAATCAAAAACGTGTGCCCTTTACTATCACATGTGCGCAAAATTGATTGTGTCACAAGAGCATAGAAAATAATCGATTATACTTCCGAGTCATGAGACGTATTCCGCGAAACACTACGACAGCGCAACTGAACTGGTGTTTTAAGGATACACGTCGTATGAGATGGTCAGTATAATCGGATTATTTTCGTTTGCTCGAGTGGTATTCTTTATATAACCAAAGCGATCCAAAAAATGCGAAATTTTTACGGAACTTTTTTTGTGATGTTCATTACGTACAATCGCTTCTCTATACATAGTAATTAGGTAAAATCTGTAATTGCTACTGGCTCAATTTATTATGTGTTACCTATGTAATCAGGTAAGTTCGACGGGACGTAGTGAACTGACGAAACCTCCAAAAATCGACCTTGAGGTACAGTTCCGAGCAAAGAAAGTGGGACATCAATTTTCCGTCAGTTTTGAAAATTTCGATGTGATTTAGGCTTTATTATAACTTCTTGTTTGTTGATGTCAGAAAATTGACGCTGTCATTTTGAAATTCAAAGTGGGATTAGAACCATGTAATGGTTAGTGCACACCAAAGGTCATGATAATGACATTGATGTTCCACTTTATGTGCTCGCCACTGTACTCAAAGCTACAATTTCATTATGTTACTCAGTATGCCTTAAAAGTAATAATGAGAGAACCGTATTATACATTGTACAGTATGTTTATCAATATATTTAGAATTTTTGTGCATATTTTGATTACCTTTTTTAAATATCTACCCAACATAACATTAAATAACATTTTTATTAAATAGTGATATGTTTTTATTGCGCTATATTTAAATATGTACCTACAACAGATTCTAAGACTTCATAATACCTACTAATTTATCTTAAACACCATTAACAAACGATGAATAGGCAACAACATAATTAACCCGATTAGTGCTCAAGGCATCCTGTCTCAGTCTGCCTGGGGGATTTCCCCCCACTCTTGACCACCTCAGGCATGCGCGATACATCAACCGCGCTAACATGTATGTATATTTATTAGTGGAATAATGTTTTGTTCCTGTGTGCATTAAATTTTAACTAATAGATTTTTCAGAAATAAGTTGTCAAGTTTCTTATGATATAATTTAATTTATTTGATTACTATAATAAATAGTAATTATCCGTATTATTCACATCAATGTGAGCTCGAAAAAATGTTTTAAATATTCCAAAAAAAAAAAATACATTTAAAAATACTAAAAATAAACCCTAAATTCATCCGAATTATAGAGCTAGTTACAATACGGAATATATACGTTTACATACTTCTTGATCGCGCGGACTTTTAGCAGTATAATTTTATGTAAGATACGACCGACCGTATTTATATGTGGTGTTATCACTAAAAATAAACGTTTTATAAACCAAATGGTGTTGCTTGGGAGAGAAACAGGATTGAGGTGAGAAAGCAATTTCAAAGTTAAGCACGAGAGAAATTGAGGATAGACCTTTATAATATTATGGTATATTTGATAACGCTGGCACTTATTAGTGAATTTTGAAAGGTTAATAAAGTATGGAAGCCGGAGAAACTGAAGAACTGAGAAAGCAGATAAAAAAAGTAATTGTGCGTGTTAGGTCCGTCGAGCGACTGGAGTTGTGCGATTATCTTTGAATATACAATAGCCAAAGCGGGTAAATAAACGCTCATAATACTGAAAGCACATTTATACATAATTTTATTTATATTGATTGTTAGGAAAATTGATTTCCTTCACTATTGATATCATTAATTTAAATAATTTAATAAAATTCTGTGACAATAGGTTTGGGGTAACTAAAACGTCGGAAGATACGTGATTTTTTTTCATCATTACTTGAACTGGTTTCTTCCATATCTTACAATATTTTATACCTTTCTTCACTTCACTGTATGTAAATATAAATATTAATATCAATAGATATAAATAAAAGAAAGGGGTTGAGGAGTGGAGAAAGGACGCTGGCAAACAACAATACATGACACACTTTAGAGGGTTAATGAAAACAAAACGCTTTTTGTTGACGCTCTATTTTACTACCCAAAAATTTGTCGTACCGGGCTTTAAAAATCGATTCTTAAGGAGTAAACTCTAATAACCTGAAAAAAAAAACCTAAACGAATGGATGCCGTACATAACTATGTATTACATTCATACAAAAATTATTTTGTGTTCCACTTGTTTGTGAAACAACGAACAATCAACAACATGCATTCGTGACGTAACAGTCTGCTTGTTATAAATTCAACTTATTATACTATATAAACGGCAACATCTCATCATCATTGTAAAAAATATCGTGCAAAGCCCCCTCATATGTCAGACTTTTTTCATCTTTGATCCTAAATGAGACGCAGTCATGACGTATAACAACCATCTGCATCTACATATCCTTTTATAAAAACCGATCTTTGCGTCTTGTCTTTTCTGGATCATTACTTCCTCTTCGCGCCCCATGCACAAATCTTTCCGTTTTCCTCCCGCTCGTTCCATTCGTCGAAATGATAAAAATATCGCATCGCATATCAGACTTGACGAAAAGCAAAAGTGAGTTTTATCGATCAAGAGACGCCTCCGTGCGGCATCCTATGTTTATTTTTTCTCAACGCTATCGTTCCTCAGGTTCGCGAGAGTCACAGCCAGGAGATAAAAAGCAACCTCTCGTCTCCCGTGCCGAGATTCTCCGTGACAAGTTTGGAGGCGGGTGCCCAATACCAAGCAGCTCTCTTCTCATACAACTTGAAAGGACGCAGCGAACCGGTCATCTTACAGGCTGCCACTCTGAGACTTCCTGAAAAACAACTGACTGCCGAAAAAGGTGAGTGTAATTAAAAACTTTCAGCAGGGTGAATTTTCAACTTTAATTGAACTGCTTGGGAGTCGGGGGCGTGCCGGGCAGGGGCCATCGTGAGATTTGCACAGCGTGTTAGCTAAGGAGTCATATGTGTTGTAAAGGCTGCTCACGAGAGACTTAATTCACTCGACACACATTTGTTTTTGTTTCTCACAGAAAAGAAATGGGCCGTCTCATTTACACAGCCATAAGTATTTACTCCTATAGCTGATAAAATAGATTTTTTTTGCAATTCCAATGATGAATTGTTTGGTTGTTATACTAGTTGTGTCTCGTGATGAAACATGAAAGAAATAATAATGAAACAGCTGGATTTACCTTTTGGAATTTGGAAGAATTGTCAACTTCATCTTCATGTAACTCCGCAAGCCGAGTCACTATTTCAGCATTATACTTGTCTTGTCGAAAATAGTCATAATGATAAAATCATCAGTGTGATTTTGCCAAATTCTTAATATTTCACAATTTTTAGTATCTACAGCTCATATTTAATGAATAACTGCCATTGACATGAGAGCAAAATTTCCTGACGCTCCCGTTTTGAAAAGACTATATAAATGTTTCAAATTATCTATCAGATATTTAATAAAAAATTTAATTTAATTAATATCATATTGACGAAAAATAAAATTAATGAAATATCAAATTAACAAAATACCAAAACATCAAATCAACGAAATATGAATTAACTAAATACTAAAAATATACATGCAACTACCTGTACTACCGCTAATACTGAATTATATAAAATTTGCACTTTTAATCATCCGAAATATCGTCCAGTAGATACCATCTTCGCTGACTGACTTCTTGTACACGACTGACTTGTCACGTAGTTCATTCCATTTTTTTTTTATCCTTCCAGATGTTTCTAGACTTTTCTATCTCTAGAACGTTCCGGAATGGTGACTCATTCACTCATTTTCCTTGACCCAATACGACTTCCGGGGCGACCGTCGTCGCAATATCAATCTTTAGTGTAGTGTATCACCTTTATTTATTTTATTTATTCATGCGTAGAGAGGTGCCGTTTGGCAAAAAACGCCAATACTCCAGTGTAATTTTAATATTTACGATGGAAGCTTTGAAATTGCAGCTACTTCGTTTCTCGTCTGCACTAATGATGCAGCTATTTACCAAGATATCTCCCTCTCTGAAAAATAAGCGGTGCATTTAGACGACAAAGTTGAAATTTTTCATTTTATGGAGAAAATGCTTCTTGAGGGACTATATACAGTAATGAGATTAAGCTTTCGTTCTAAATTGTTTTCTTTCATGATTCCAGACAACCATCGTTCCGGACTGCGCTTTACGCCCATGATGAGTGTACTAATTGGTATTGTTTCGGCGCTGCTGATTGTGGGACTTGTTGTAATATTGTTGGTACGACTGCAGTGCACTCAGAAAGATGACAGGAGGAAAAGACATAAGAACGCTGTGGTGGCCGGGGGAAATACGGAACATAGAGGGTCGACGAGTGGACCAACGTTGAGTGATAAAGGAGGTAGGTTACGAATGTACAGGAAAATCAACTCAGGACGATTACGATTTAGTCAGCGGGAGATTAACTTGGAATAGTATATTACGTAACGAAAAGGCTAAGAAGCCGATTAACGGTAATTTTACGACTGCGTAAATCACCTTACCCGCGACAATTTTGATTCGTTACAAAAAAATGTCAATATTTTTTTTAACTTGTGTAATTAACCCAGAATACCTAGTTCTTCATGATTAAATTACATAACCACTAAGTTAGGGTGCGGAATGTGTCTGATTTGATTCTATTCTATTAAAAGCGAACGCCTCGAATTTCAACAATTCAATTGCAAAAAAGCATCTATGAGGAAGAGCAGTTGAAACGTATATTGTGGAACAACTGTGTTTTCACTGCCAAATTGGCGACTGGGGACGTAACCGGTTGGCTCGCTCGCTTGTGGGATTGCAGCATTCTGTTGCTGTACATTGCGAGGGAAACAATGTAGGTTTTCGACCTCGGAGGGAAGGGAGGAAGGGGGTAAATTCTTAATAAAAGCTGCGTCATTTACCAGTTGAGCGATCTGGGATTGTTGCAACAATAATAATAATAAATAACAACAGTGAATAAAGAAGATATAACAATAGCTGTGACAACAGCTTACAATAATAATACCGGGTGACTATAATTGTTTGAAAATTATTTTGTTGGTAGTAGATTTAATTTCTGTTTCAGGCTGGGGGGCGTAGTCCACTGGTTTGGCTAATCTTGATTATCAATTCTCGACGTTTTATAAACTTTCGAAAAGTGCATTTTCATGAGAGATCCACATAGCGAATTAGTATGGCATTCATACCAGAGCTCACCTCTGATACGGTATACTGAGACTTATGTGCGTTTCTCTGAAAACCAAATTTTAAATAATAATTAAACATGGTCCAAAACCAGGACTAATTCATTTAACTCGAACCGTGAGAACCTTCACAGTTTCATTTAAATGCTCAGTTGCATCACCGTAAAGTTCAAGTGCATGTGTTGCTAGTTTAATTTAATTTAGTAAGGACACAAACCAAATAAAACGTCAATAATTATTGCTTCTTAAAACTCAAACATGAAATTTAGTTATGTACATACAATAAAATTGACATCCTTTGAAATAAAAACATAATTACTAAAAAATTTTAAATCGTATTTCTATTTGATATCATTCAACGAATTTCGGAAAGTACAAAACTCTTTTTCATAATACGTACCTGTTATTGAATTATATCAAAACTGTCAGCTTGAGTGAAAACTCACTCATAACGGTCACGGCTGTTATAAAAATTAACAGCACAGGAGGAAGTACAAACCAAATTGATTTATGAATTCTCTAAAAAAATATGCTGAACAATTCAGTTTTTTTGTCGGTATTGCCGACGGTATTATGAAAAGTACTGAACGATATTTGGCCGATACGCAAATAACAGACGCGATTGATTATAAAATCTCAGCTCCGGCTCTATTTAACAATCAATTTTTTGCCACTTATCTGCCTCATGACTAGCATGTTATATACCGGGCGTTATGGAAATGAATAAAAATATTTTAAGGGGTGGCAGAACTTGTCAATTTCAGAAACAATTTTGCAAAAAATCCTTAATTCGGGAGATAAAATTCGCACTCAAACACGTACTCGCTACTGTTTTATCAAACACTTTCACTTCGAAAAACTATCGCCCGGAAAAACGCTTCATAAAAACTGTAACCGTAACCGAAAGGTAAGTTAAAAATGAATTTCACTGATTTCTATAGGCAGAAAGTAACACATTTTAAAAATAAAAATCTTAGAATTAATTATTTTAAAGCAAAAGTTTTTAAATAAAAGTTGTACAGAATAAAATGTAGTACCCAAATCCACAATTATACTTTTTAAGCGGTTTTATTTAGCTTTACCTTCTTTGTGTCTTGTGTGGTTCAAATCTAGTAATTAAAATTTTACCCCCTTCCTGTTGACCAATTGATCTGAAATTTGGTACACACCTTTAGTTCTGATGACAATACAATTATGTATATTCAGTGTCATTGTAATTTAAAGATGGCCGCCGCTACAAAATCCCCTCAATATGGGTACCAAATTATAGGGCTACTATTAGAATACAGTACATCATGAAAAAATTATAAATTCAAGATGGCCGCCACCACAAAATGAAGGATATATATACATATTTTTCAATTCCTTTAATATGGGTATCAAATGAAAGGGCTTAACTAGTAAAATACGGTACACCATGAAAAATTTCAAAATCCAAGATGGCCGCCACCACAAATGACGGATTACTTTTTTTTTAGTTTTCAATCCCCTCAATATGAGTATCAAATGAAAGGGCTTAACTAGTAGAATACAGAACACCATGAAAAATCTCAAAATCCAAGATGGCCGCCACCACAAAATTGCGGATTACTTTTTTTCAATCCCTTCAATATGGCTATCAAATGAAAGTGCTTAACTAGTAGAACACAGAACACCATAAATAAATTCCACATCCAAGATGACCGCCACTACAAAATGGCGGATTACTTTTTTTTTAGTTTTCAATCCCCTCAATATGGGTATCAAATGAAAGGGCTTGACAAGTAGAACACAGTACACTTTACAAAAATTAAAAACTTGAAAATAAAATAAGAAAAAAACATTTTTAAGTTAAACGGTTTTATTGAAAAGAAACATAATGATGCAGGTAATTAATTAAAAGCTAAAAAATAATCAAGTAGGTACCAGGTACCAGTCATCACACCACCTTCCTCATCAATCTAGAGTATTGATCAGACTAAAATAAAATGTTTTTTACTTGTTTTATTTTACATGCTTTCAGAGAGTTTTCCTTCAAAATGCACGTTTAAATTAGTACAAACAAACCTCTTTTACTGTTTAGCAAGTAAACGTCCAATGAATAAAGTTTGTCGGATAAAATCGTTTAAAAGGATATGTGCGCAGTATATCACATTTAGACTCGATTTTTCTTGCTGTTCGATAAATAGCTCATAGAGTAATAGATAGCATGTAAAGAAAGATAAATCAAAGTCTTTCAAAAGTTAAGTTTCAAGTTCCTCCGACTGATTTATAGACAAAGAAATAGAGTAAAGCAGTGATTTATCGGGCTGCTTGCATAGAGAATTTGTCCGAGTTACGAATGTTTTTAATAGACCCGGAACTGGCTTCGTTGCATTGTTGTGCTTACCGAGAAAAGATATGAATTGTGAATGGGTTTTTTAGTTTGTCCAGAAGTCGACTCTGTATACTTCGTGAGTTTATAATACATTTATGGAAATAACTCGTGGAAGATTTATATTTATATAAATCCATCTTGTTGAATATTTTCTTACTTCTGGTCTGTTGTCTTATTTAGCGGAGAAACATCTCAATTATGAGGTCATGATCACTCATACAAAATAACAAAATCTCCTCTTCAGGTGGCAGCCCTATCTCCAAGCACGAATCCAGCGCGGGCGAATGCGACAGCGACGAAAAGAACCCCGACATCATCCCCCAGCCCGTCGACACGGACGAGACTGCGGATTATGTCCGGAAAAGACAACACATTAGCACAATCGAAACGTCGCCAAGTCGGAGTCTTCTACATCAAGCGGGCAATTCTGGGGGCGGAGGCGGCGGCGGCGGAGGCGGTTACATCGGATACTGTACTTTGAGGAATGGCATGCCCTTGCACGAGCTCGCTACACAATCCAAAATGGTGAGTTTTTGCAAGAGACGTGTTTCTAAGATTAAAACAAGTACGGCGTGTCGATAATGCGCTGTTGAGATGTAATCAGGAAATTAACTTCTCGGAGGTTCAAAAAGAACGCCGGTCGTCGGTTTTCTCTAAATATCGTCGATTAAATTGGAGTTTATCTTGGAAGTGTATGTACAGAGCAGGGCTTCCAGATTGCACGTGGTAAACTTAATCGTTATGGTTTTGTTGGAAAATTTATTGCAGATGAGGTTCTTGTGTTACATGTTATGATTATATGAGGTGAAAGTCTAGGGTTGCAAGGTTTCATCTCTTTCGTTCAGTAAAAATTGAACTTATTGAACGTAACATATAGCTTAATATGATATAGCTCAAAAAGCTTTATGTCAATTCTCAGTTTATTTAAACAATCACAAAAGATAGCTTAATACTCCTTTGTGATAACAGAAACATATTTCCGTGGTTTAAAAATATTCTGATCAAGTAGATACTACTATTACTATACTAATATTTCTCGCTCCAACTAAACGATCCATGGAAGATTGGCTATACTGCTTTTTTCTTTTCCAGTTGACTGTTTATACCGTGCGATCATTTAAATTATAAATTAGAGTAGGCGGCTTTTTTATTATACAATGGCCCAGCCTGCAAATTGACTGACAGCTTAGACGGACAGTAAAATTTGAGGTTATCGTAAACATTGTGACGTTTATGTTTCTCATGAAAATAAAACACTAACAAATAATGTAGAGTGATTGAGAATTACAGCAAATGTTCAAAGTGTTCTCCCGCATCTTCAATTCAACTGTTAACTCCATTCACCATTCTGTTCCCATTTTTTTGAAAAGTCACTTTGACATTCGAATTTTAAATGAAATTGTCAAAAGTTAGTAGTGCCAACCTAATTTAAATTTCACAGCCTACTCTAATTTATAATTTAAATCAGTCGTCGTTACTAAAGAAAATAGACGCTTGCCCGGCGCATCCAGCATTTTTACAAAAAGCGATTCAATTTTGTGTTTGTTTGTTTGTTTGTGTTTCTGCAATCGTCTATGTGCGGATTTGAACCTTCTGCATATTTTTCTAGAGGTGATTACGAATCCAATGAGCTATCATACCTATTTTAACTCGCAATAACAAGAATTAACACGTTTTTCAACTTGCGAACTAGCCTATAATATCAAGTATCCATCCCTGTTAATAGTATTTTCTTAAACATGTTATTGCATTATAACTGTACTGCCTTCTCGATTGTCAAATAACCCATAACAGCCACAGCCAACGGCCGTTATATTGTCAGCAACAAAAATGTATATTAATAGGTATTTAACATTAAGTATAATGATCGGCAGAAGAAACGTATTTGGCGCGAGAACAACTTTTAATATTTACAACGCAATTAATATTCCCACAAACTACAAACTCCGAATACTGTTGGGAATTTGTTGAAAACTGTTGAGGGAAGAATTTTTGGAGAATGCGGATAAATGGCACAGTAAAAAATCTTTCTAGCCCTTTGAAGTTTTTACTGTCACACCATATCTTAAAGTCTTGGTATTCCTTTCCATGTCTGTAGCTACCTCTTTGCGTATATCTTGAGTTACCACGCCATCGTCTTAAATTTTTTCCATTAACCTTGAGATAATTTTTTCAAAATCAAAATTTCTTTATGCACTCTGATTACTAGTTATTTTTATTTTAGTTTTTTATTAAAATTATTGTTTTAAATGAGACATTGATTTCCAGCAGGCACATGAGTAAAAATGTTGAACGATATTCGGCCAATATCGCTGTCGGATAATTTATACGCTCGGCGTAATGGGCCTCGGCTTCAGTCTTATCCTGATCTGTTATAACCTTGGCATCGGCCTCATGTCGTTAATAACTACTACAAGATAGATATCTGTAACTCTAACTGATGTCGCAAAACTCAGTTTTCTAGTAAATATCTCCACTGCACTGTTACATTATTTAGACAAAAGCGTAATCTTTTCTTATGAATAATTTATGACATGAAACATATTGTGATAAATAATATGTGATCTACACATGAAATACCGAGTCAAAAGCAACATCACAATGATGAATGTGCATCTGTTTTATCGACATGCGAGCACTAAATCTTTATGTTTCTCCAAATGTGAATCCGCTATAAAGTCAATATTACGAAAAATGTAAACATTCTTTTTCTTCATCATGGAACATAAGTCAAGGCGTAGGTATTTTTTGGCGCGCTTTACAAATTATTGGAGGCATTTCAGAAGTAGTGTTAATTGTTACAACGTGATTTTTTTACATCAGTTGTATAATCTTTCTGATCATTTATGTCGTGGGCTTCTTTAAATTTCCATTCTAGGTAAGCCTTGAAATTTGAACGTAGGTCCTCGACGAATACGCGCTATTAGTGATGACATAGAACCTTGAGGTAGGTCAGAGTAATCTAAAAAAAAACGATTTTACATGGGGAAATTCAGTTTTTAATTCTTTTCTCATCACTAGCGCGCTTCAAATTCAAATTTATCGAGAAAATTGCAAATTAATATTTTTTTCAATTTTTTTTTGCGAAAGTATTAATTATTGTGCTAGACTTGTGCTATATTTGTGCTGTTTCTGCCCTTTGACTTTCTCTTTTAAAATGTTTTTTTTTTTAAATCGGACATTTATTAATGGACAATAAAAAAATACAAATTGGACACTTATTTCTGGACAATAAAAAATTGCAAATCGGACACTTATTTTTGAACATAGGGAGTATGTTTTTGACATTCGAGGTTAGAAAATCTGTCAGAAATGTTGGCGCCAAAGTGGCAAATCTTTTAGATCTTTTAGATCTTTTTTTAATTCACCCGAAGGAATCAGATATTTTCACGTGGAGTACAAAAACTAGAGCGTATAACAACACCCAATCGGGAACCCTCATACCTAAGAAGAGCGCTATTGACGAGAAAAAAATAAAAAACTGAATTTTCCCATGTAAAATTGGGTTTGTTTAGATTCAATGCACTGACCTAGCTTAAGATTCTACGTCACACCAATAGCCCGTATTGTTTCGTTTGCTTATAACTGTCAGTTTAAAACGTCACCCAAAAAACCTAACCTTAACATGACATTTAAAAAATGAGCTATAATCAAAGACATGATTTTTTTTTCGACCGCCTACTCAGAATGGAAATTTAAAGAATCGCACGTTATACATAAATAATATTGTTGACAATAGCATCAAAGGAACGTTCTTAAAAAAAATTAACAACTTTTAACATTAGCCATTGTATTTTATCAGAAAACTAATCTAACTACAATTACTCCGAAAAAATACAGTTATAAAGTTCCGCACAAAATTCAGAATTATATAATGTTTTTGCGAAATCGAGCGGTCGATTTTTGTTTTCAAGTTGCCATCTTTTGACATACAAATTTTGTTGATGGCGTCATTTGTCTTTGAACTATGACATCGTCATAAATTTTTTTAAATGGCAACTCCCAACTTTTCCTTGGGTTGTAGACACTTTTCAATTTTCTATTCAGCAAACGTAAAAAAACTGATACCTTGCATAGCTTTTTTTGAAACAATTACAAGTTTTACTTTTAAAAATAAAATTTGTATTCGTTGACAAAAACTAAAAATAACAATGAAAATTCCATTGGACCCAAGAAGCGCACAGTCAAAGAAACGGGAAATTAAATGTGTGGGTTGATACGATTGGGGCCTTATTTTTTTTTTTTTTTAAACAAACCAAACAGCCGCTCGCTATTCACACTTTTTAAGATTTGAACAGATACCAGCATTGGTAGTTATTTTACAAATAATGAAAATAATGATTTTCCTCGCTAGGATATTTGGTTTCAACAGAGCGGGGCACATCTTCACGTCCGCTTTTGGGGCTCGTGAATACCATAATGAGGTATTTTTAAATCGATAGATTGGACGTCGGGCACCTGTGGAGTTGTCCCCTGACTTATCTTCCCTAGATTTTTCTATGGGGTTATTTTAAGTCAAAGTTCTACACGTCTGGGAATGTGTCAAATAGTTGGCGGGTGGCAATTTGAGCATTTGCTTTAAATTTTATTAAATGTTTTATCGTTTGTTGCTGTTTTCTTTCCATTTTTTTTTAATGAATAAAATTTTTATTTTTTCGTTTCTCGCATTACATAACTAAATTATGAATTTTGTGCGACACTTTATGATCACTGTATACACGAGGTTCCATATTATATTTTATACCATTGTTTAATATTTAGGCAATTATGCATTATTATTATAATTTTTAATAAAACGTTTACAGGTGACATTCCAAGTTACTGTAGACATATATAAATACACATAAATTTCGTGTTCGTATCTCGTTTTTATAGCAGATTCACCTTTTATTCGTTCAGAATCTCGACACAAATCTGACATTAAAATGATGATCGTGCATATTCTTTATTGACTTAAAGGCAGTAAATTTTTATGTCGCTAGAAATATGCACTATAACATCACTCTTACAAAAGTATCTTTTTATTTGATTTTAAAACGCTAGAAAATAAAATGCTTTACGACACACTGCTGATAGGAATAATGTAGTTGTGTAAAATATTTCATTCACGATGATTTATCTGTTTTCATTTTGCAGTAGTAATGAAATTAACGTCCTCTCAGTTGTCTAACATAAATTGGCAAACCCGAAAACATAAACAATCGATTTCAGAATGGCTTCTCTACACAAACATCACGTATGTATTTTGGGAACGACCGGGTCCTCATGTTTGACGGAACCGGAACGGACGAAGAATAACATTTCCGTCAAACTTCTCAATTGATATGTTATTTCCACTAGCCAAACTTTTCTCCAACGTCTAGAAGTCATTTTTATAAAGACCCCTCGCTCCTGTCTACTCTACCTCGAGCAGGACATCGTCTTAACAAAACAACAAGATAAATCGGATGCGATCCAAACTTTATCTAATAAGAATTTATTTGGAGTGACATTTATCTGTCCCAGAATCTGCTTGTCTGCGAAATGCGAATTTATTATTACTACGTGGAGCTAGAGAGCGATAAAAAGAGAAAAAAGTGTGCAGTACTTTTAGTTAGTTCCGGAAATAAGGCTTTGCTTTAAGACTGACAAAAGTCCAGCAGATTTTGATACAATCAGAATTAATTTTTCTGTAAAGGCTGGGAAATTCCACATTTTGTGGTTGAACACGAGGAAGAACAAGGAGTTAATCAAATGAACAAGTTATATTCTAGTCTGAAATATTCCCATTAATTTTCACAAACCCTCCGTAATGCCGCAGCAGGGAGGCGATGCGTGAGGTCACGTAAGGTCGGCAAAGATCCCTCGGGCGACCGGATGGGATCTGCATCGACCAAACCAAACATCCTTATTTGTTGAATGGATAACAGGAGACTGCACTGATTGCACAGTGCATCTGACGGTTTTGTGAAGGATGCTGCAACCGCTGGCAGTTAATATCAACAATCAAAATGTCAAAAGAAAGGAGGAGGAAATCGAGGACATCTGAAATGCAAACATCAAAAAATCTGTTTGTTGTTATGTAAAATAGAAGCACGTTCCAATTCAACGTTTATTGCCCCTACAATGTAATTTGCAAAAAAAAACTCTGAGGCATCATTATTACTTAATATTGTCTTGATAACTGTTTTGTTGTTTCAAGATGGTTTTCGGTGGTCTATCACACGAGATCAATACCCTTGAAATAGAACAAAGATTTAGGAGTTTTATTTTACTCTAAAGTTGCCTTGTTGCAGTGCTTCACAATTTATCGGTTTATTTGTAAGAGCCAATTATGTCTACGACAATCTCCTATTCGATGTTTACTGGAGTGTAATGTTATAATTTGATTTCTAAGTTATTTGCTAAATGTTCATCCTGTTTAAGGCTGACTATAATTTTAACTTTTTGTTTGTCAAAAGTACGAACCGTGCGAACTTTTGAAGTAAATTAGATTTTCTAGATGCAGAAGTGATCTTCCTCGATCTATTGAGATGAAAATTGGAATGCACAATGATAAATATCATGGATACAGAATTGTTGCTGAAACAGTTATTCAATCTGTCAATTAATTTACAATATATACCAGAGTCTGACACTAAAAGGTAAATCAAAGATCATGGAAAGCAACATATAGTTCCACAACACTCGCCGGTACAAGTTGGAAAAAGAACTTGAAATGTATCTGGGCACTGTTGTAGACAAAAAAAATTTAGCCCACAAAGACATTATAACCAGATGTGGAAAAGCACTGGGAACATTTTCCAATCTTAGATCTTTCGAGAAAAGTAAAAAATTCTTAATGAAAACATATTTATTATGGTACATATTTATTAAGAAAAGCACTGTACTAGAAACTTCGTGAAAGAAAAATAAGGGAATTATCAGAAGCATGGAAGGGAAGTGTTGACAAAGAATGCAAAGTGATAAAAAAGTGATGAAATTGTGATAATGTAAAAAATGTTTCTTGGTTTTAACAATTTTCTTGATTTGACTCTTGAGATTGTGTACTGTGATCAACAAATTCGAGTGACTAATAGGCAACGGTTTGACAATTTAATAACAATTTGCAACCAACAAGTTCCATCTAACAATTTGCAATAATTTGATCAGGTTGACAATTTAATTCTCCAGAGTATAACATGCATAAATGGAATTCAACTATTCAGGTGCACATCACCACTTTAAGCTTTTCGATTATTAAGAAATTCATATCAAACAGATGCAATGAAATGACCCCTTGGTCTACAATCTAGAATGTGCATATTCGAGACTGTGACAGGTGCAAGGATATTGAAAACCATGAAGGTATTTAACTATGATAGAGACCGATTGACAAATTTTAAATGTGACAAAAGGTTATTAAAGTTCCACAACAACTAAAATAAATTGTAAGGAAAACTGGCAATATGTATGACATTCAGGTTATTTTTGCTAAATTACTTTACTGATGTAAAATTTGTTTTATGATTCCATGTACTTTTATATCGTCGGGAAAAGCCCAAGCTAAGTATCAACGAACTCCCAATAAGCCAGGTATGTTGGACGTCGTAAATCTGGGAGAACTCGAATCTCTACAACGTTTACCCACGGAATAGAGCTATGACAAATCAAAACAATATACAACATAACACACCACAGCGATCACGGCACTCCAGGCTGGATCCCAGGTACTCCCCTAACATCAATATTTAGGAACGGACAAAGAAGAGAGAGGTCTAAGCACAACAGAATATATGGACAGCATGTTGCAAGAGATTGAATGGAGATAGCTCTTTATCCCCGGTTTAGTGTTTTTAGATTTTTAATTTTTGTTTTCTATTTCTATTGGGATAAGAACTGTACAGAAATATTGGTCGATTTAAATTCAAAAGCAGCCACTGGAACTCAAATAGCTTCGTGCTATAGAGAAGAGAGTTAAACAATTATTTCCTGAAAAGGACGAAATGGCATTTTCACCATAATTATTTTCTGAAAGAAAAAAAATTTCAATTGTATTTAACGAATGATTAGTTCCTGAAAGCACGTATATGGTGTATCGAGTACATGGACCGTTTATTTTGTAATTTGCGTCGCTTTAACTGATTTTTGCCATTTTTGAGAGATTTCTGGTTCTATCCAATTTAACTTGGTTATAATAACAAGAGGTTTGTGGTTTATCAAATAGAGGTACATGACAATATTTAAACCAACTCTACCAAATTAATAGTAAAGTGTCTGGTACGAATAAACAAGTAATTGTTATAGAGGCAGGCCATAAAATATAAAGCGATGGCGGCTACGTTTATCACCTGACGCCATCAGAATACGTATTCGGAACAAACGGTAAAATTGGAATGATTTTTACCATATTCAGCAATAATTAACATCTCATCTCAGTAGGCTATAGAATTTGGGTATTCCCTAAATTTTAAGTTGGCGGTGCAAGCGTTTTGGGGATATTCTTGTTCAGGTTGCCTTCCTGATTTTTAACCTTATTTGGTTCCAATTGGTTCGGTCAACATGGTTTGACGTAATTTCTCAATAAAGTTATAGATCTCTAGAGATTATTATCTCATCAAGAAGATGATAAATCTTTAATATAATAACCTCAACCTGATGTAGTTGGAATTTCTAAGTTTGACGTCTAGACACAAACTGATTCACACTTTTAGGGACTTTTTGCTAAAGCTGCAATCACATTGTCATGGCCACTTGAGACCGTTTGCAAATTACATTGACATGTACCTACTTACAATAAATATAAAGAGGTTACCTGTACCATGAGATCATTAAATTAGAAATGTTAAATTGTTTTAATTAACACTAACTAATAATTTAGGTTTATTGAGAATTACAGTGTTATCCCCAGCTTCAATGCAGCTCTTAACTCTCCGCTTCATATTTTCAAACGCATTTTCCAATATCAGAAAGGTTATAGCGCTGCCTGTTACACCACACTAACATCACGAAATCTTGCCACATTTATAAATTTGTTGGACTAACCTTTTATAATCTGCAGGAAAATTAGGATAGACATTTCGAAAATAAATCCATAAATCAAATTGTCAAAGTTATTAGTGCCAATCTAATTTAAATTTCACAGCCTACTCTAATTTATAATTTCTCTTCTATAATCTCATGGTATTTCCGCTGACTCAAACAGGTGAATTATTGAGGATTCGCAACTTTAAACAAGAGGAAAAACTTCTGGTGCGAATAGAATCAAAATGAGATTAAAAAGTAAAACACATAATTTTTGCTTGTTGAATGCTCAAAATTACCTTTGAAAACATTTTCAAATATTTACAACAATGGTGGATGAGCCGGGCAAAGTGGTGTTGTTAAAATATTTATCGCGTGATTAGTTTTGTATAGTTAAAGGACATCAAGAAGGTGGAATTGAGGTAATAGGGGCAACAGGAGACACAAGAAAATGTAAAGCTTCACTCACAGAGCTCTTAATGTATAATAATGTGATAAAGCAGTAAATGGCTAGCATTTCAGTAAAGAAAATTTTCTGCAAACTTATATATAAACTTCAGGATTGTTCTATTTTCTTAAAGTACGTTGCAGTTCCTTCCTCACACGTACTCTCCTAACTAAATTTCCAACATAACTAAAGCGTCACATATGTTTCCACAGCTGCATCTCGCCATATTACATTGCGGTGTTGCTCGACATTAGTCACGTTTACCGGTACACAAGCCCCGAAGAAGCCATCCCTACCGTATTAAGTCGAGCTTGAATCTTGCATCCGTGCCATGATCGATAAGAAAGCCCTCACGTGGCCATTCTCCATGAAAATCGGGTCGTGTCAGCCTCGATGATAAAGGCTAAAGAGGAACTGTTGCTCCCACTAAGAACCGGTGACGTCGTTATATATTTCTACGGGAGATTCGTAGATGGAAGGCCAGTGTTGGCCGGCCCCACTCTCCCATCCCTTCGACGCTTACACAAGAAGCCTTTTACACACCGACTTGATGTTATGTGAATTGACAATTGTGCTAATCGCGTTATTGATGTCGGAATTGCCTTTGTATAGCGCCATGTTAGCGAAAATCGTTTTAATGGCAACTTGCCGACACAATAAATGCATTTATGGAATTGGCAGAATTGCCACGATGTGGTGGTCATTTCTTGAGGATCAGAAGGAGGGAGAGAATGAGAGGATTTTTATCAAAGCCGTCTGCGGCCACTAAGAGATTAAAGTATAGAAAAGATGGAACAATGATTGTGACTGTGCTTTCAATTAGAAGAATTATTATTACACTTTTTGTTTTGCCTATTGCAGCAGGCCTTGTAGGCTTAGCGCTTGCAGAATGTTACTATAATTAACAATACTAAAAAACTGCTAAACTTTTAGTTTCATAACAACGGTTTCCTCACTTAACCAGGGTGGATACAATGCAACCTGAGCCAGATGAACATTTAGGAACCAATTTCAGTAGTATTGCCAAGATATCTGGAAAAAATCTGATATGCAACTCTTGAATAAACACTCCGAATAACTCTACTGAAAATGGGTAGTTATCTAAATGGCCATCTGAAATTTTAACAACCCTACAGCCTTTCCTACGGGACAAAAAGTTGATATCAATATGTACTGATATATATATATATATATATATATATATATATATATATATAATTTGCAACAACTTGAATCAATAAAAACATAAATTTTTTAAAATGGATTATTTGACTGAGGGCCCTAAACTATAGCATTAATCGGAATGACTGCTAAACTATAGTCCACAGAGCCAGTTTTCATGTCTTACCCACACTGGAGAATACACTTTTTCAGCACGATAGTGTTAGGCCACTTACCGCGTGTGTTCCATGGCCACCAAGATCGTCGATCGAACACATACTCTGGCTGAACTTGGGCGATACGGGCGGATGTTTGAAATCCCATACCCCAAAACGAAATCGATTAACTCATTCGATCCATGCCCAAACGATTTAACGATGCACATTGAACCGTAATCGTAATCGACCATTTTTTGATGTGTAACATCTATAGGCGCGATATGGGAGTAAAACCAAATCGAATGTCATCACGTAAAACAGCGTCAAGTCCCCTCGTCATCCGCACTCTCTTCTCTCATGTGTGTGCGAGGAGCTCGTGTCTAAGTAATTTCCGAAACTTTTACTTATCCGATTTCAGAAATTCTTTCACCAGTGTTTAGAATGGACCCTCAGAGTGGACATAGGCTGTATATTATCCCATTAAAATAAAAGGGCTTTTTGTGGAGATCACTTTTGCAAAGTAAGCCGACGAAAAAAAGTTTGAGCGACGAACGCTGCTTTAACGATAAGAGATATACGAATGCTTTCTATAGAAAAGTTGTAGAGCTTAAAAAGGCCTATAAAAAAATCGGCGACAAATATGACTATTTGCTGACTTAAAAACATATGTTATATGATGCAATAAAAACAGCAAAACAATTTTAATTAATTAGGGAAATTTATGTCACTCAGTATAAATATAAGAGAATTGTTTCCATTGGGTATACACCCTGTATATTCTGTTTAAGTCCACAATTTTTTATTTGAAGACAGTTTTGAAGAAAACAAGCGCACATAATTGCTTCTGCAATTTCGACATCGTGGCTTTGCTATTAAATGGTATACACAATGCTGCAAATAATAATTGCTCGTTACGAACGTAGGAAATGCAGAACATAATATGTAAAGATTGAACTATATTTACGGAGACACATTTTTGAAACAACAGCTTCTTTTTTCCCCGTTTCAATCATCCCCATTATTCGGAATTGCTACCTCAGAATAGTCAATAACAGATACATAAACAAGAATGCTTGCCTGGAATCAATATCTTTGTTGATACAACGAATTATATTGCCATGTCGCAGATTTATCATGGAACTCCTCTTTCTCCATATAAATCACAAAAATATTTGTGTTGAAGACCCTTTTATTTTATAAATACTACAGAAAACAAACAATTCCAAAGTTAGCAAACATAAATAGAACCAAAGGGAATTTCATTTTTCATTCGATAGGGATCGTCTTCATAAATCCTCCCCGTCATAAACCATCTTCGACTGATAGCAAAAATTAAACGACAAAATGTGAAAATGCGACTTTGCACATCTCGGATTTTATTACTATAATAATAGTCTGTCGCTTTTTGCTACACACACTAAATTCAGAGTAACATTTTTTTATCGTTCCATTTTATAGGTACATTTAACACAAGTCGCTTCTTTTTTATTTTGTAAATTAAAAACAAATTTATGCCGCAGTGTTAACAAACGGTGCTCTGCTCGCTTTATTAAAGTTGTTTTGTTTGGATTGTGCGACGGTAAAATGTTTGTTCTGCAAAATCCGCGCTCGGAAAAGAGGCAGCGGATTGTGATAAATGGGGGTGGTTAAGAAATTATTCACGAATGATGTGAGGACAAATTATATTTACTTTGGAGCTGTTTGTTTTACAAGCGTTTCACAACACGCTGTTTTAATAGTATAGTATACATAACAAGAGTTATAAGAAACATCGTATTTCACATGACTAAAAGGTGCAGCTCGAGTTATACAGGCTGTCCCATGACCCACTCTCAAGAGAAAGCTCGGCGATTCTGTATGATGGGCTAAAGTGTAGATAACAAACAAATCCCTATCTCATCTAGTTAAAGATAATATGATAAAATTGACCAATGACCGTTCAGATTCATCAAGATAAATGACGAGTAGTTTTGTATACCTAATCCAGAGCTCCAGGGACTTTTTATGATCAGAAGTTGCAAAACAAGTGATTACTAAAGTATGGTATAGTATCGTACACCAAACAATAACCAGTATACTTGCGCGTTTTTTATGTATACCTCTTACATGTGGTTACTGGATGTATGAATCATTTATGAAGACCTTCTATTTCTAGCAAATTAAAAAGGAGACCGACTTCTCAGAGAATAAACATTGTCTATATTCCAGCACGGCGCGCCGCCCCAGATGATGGGTTCCTACGCCTCCTGCACGCTGCCCCGCCAGCCGCCTCAGTGGCAGTACGGCCCCGTCAGCCATCTGCCCCCCGGAGTGTACCCCGTGTCCTACCGCGGCCCCCATCCCCAACAGAGGCCTCGTCCTCAACCCCGAGAGCCGCCTATACCCATGCAGCCCCTCGCAACAACCGAAGAGGAGCCCTCCGTGGACACGCCCCTCATGATTAACAAGCGAGAAAGCACAGTTTGACAAGTGACTTCTCTTTAAATCTGTACTGTACTCTAACCAATTCAAAAGTATTATACCAACGAACTTTGTACCAACAGGCCGATGTAAAAGTCACCAACCAGGGAACAATTTTGGAGTATATGGACGCAGCTGCCCCACAAGGAGGGTAAATACGGACACCTGTCAAAAATCACATATCTTGGGATGGTTCGTGTGAGGGTTGAGAATTTCTTTTTATATTTCTAGCTAATTGTTGTGGGAAATGTTTTACAGGTGTTGAGAGTGTGTAAGAACCTATGAAAATGTTACTAGCTTACTGTATAGGTAATTTCTTATTAAGGAATACGTTTCGCCTAATGATGACTCGGTTTTGTATTTATTTTTATGTGAGGGTTATTTTTGTAAATCTTGTATATAAAATAGGTAAAAAATAAATGTGATAATTATAAATTATCTATCGAAGGATATATCACGGTATCATTTTTCAAAAAAAAAAACATAAAATGCCAAGTCTGTTACTTAAATACGACTTTTTATATATCGTATAAAATTATATCATAATTTGTACATGTTGTATATAATGTATATAACACTATTTTGCCTTGTACATATACCTTTAAATACCTATTAAATCGAGTGTTCACAACTATACATACCTACATTTTTGTAATTATTTGAAGGATGTAATGGTTATTCGTTATCCAATGAAATTTCATCTGTGAGAATAAATTTAAATATAAATGTAACAAAATTGAGGATGTTTTATTTCTACACCATCTTAAACGTTGCTTGAATATTTGACATTTTTGAGTTCAATAAGTTCCAGTTATGTCTTTTTGAGTCGTCACTCATATTGTCGTCTAGAGGTTCATGATGATGTAAAATTTGATTTTGAGATTTCTTGCTCAATGCCGCTACTAATCGTAATTTATATCTGTCGACATTATTAACAACATAATGTTAGGAAAAGAAGATAAAAATGTAATCGGTACAGCTCCTGTATTTAGGAGATAAAATTCAAAATAGATAAGCAGGGATATAATTGTGTAAATCTGTTCAAACAAAACAAGAAAGAGATGGTAAATTTGACGAGCTATTTTGTTACGCAAATGACATTCACACTCGGGCGTATATTATGACCCAAACTCAAGGACTGGTGCAATATCCATCTCAAACACAATCAATGACACCGATAACTCAATCAAACTGTAATATCTCTCAACCTTATCAAGGTCCACCCCAAATGACACCGCCACACCACCAAGCTTACAGCTTAAATTCCCCTCGACTGAAAGATAAAGAAGGAACTTGACAGATAGTAGCAAACACTGTAAGACCGAACAATAGGTCCGAAAACAAAGAGATTTAGAGAAAATCTTAAAAAAGAAAGTTTATTCACGAAAGAGTACGAGCCTGACGAAATTCTCGATGCAACCAACATTGCATTTGCACAGGCTACATGAATTCAAAAAACAATTTCTTTAGATATTGTCAGTGTCAAAATTTAAAATTTGCAATCAGTTTTAAAATTGTTCTATTCTTGTGAATTGGCCCCTACACGTTGAATATGGATAACATGAACAAACTCTAAACAACAAGAAACTAATCAATTTATTAACGGTAAACAATAAAAATAAAATGTAGAAATTAATTGAGAACGTGTTCGAAGTGCCGACCCTCCATTCGCTCTTAAAATAAGGTAACTAGAGACATGATTGCAAACTTTGCATATTTTATTTTTATACAAATATTTTTTCCTCCCTACAAATTCTCGAGCCGCATATGGATATTTATTTTAACTTAACCTACTGACAATTTTTGTCCGGAAAACTCGGCCTGCTTAACCACATTCTAATTTTTTGTTTCGTGCAGTTACCTGAAATCAGTTTGTCGAGACCGAACGCAGCCGGAGGTAAATGTCAAAGGATTTTTTTGAATTTGTACTATTACACAAATTAGTAAATCACATTAAGAGTAAATTGTAATCGTAATTTTGTATTTGTCAACTGCTTACGAGTTGTCGCGAGGCTGCAGCAACAGTTGTGTGATTACTTTTATTACCAATCATACTTTTAATAATCATTTAAATTCGGGTTGCCTGGCAACATCAGGTGAGTAATAGAATTGGAGGTCGAGAATTGGTCACTTTCCAAGCTTATTTGCAGTTGGAACGCAATATATTACTAACCGGCGATTGTGAATAAAAAAAGCTTTGCTCTCTACTATTCCATTTTTTGGAACATTTTGATCGTTTTCACACCAAAGGGTCATTTTCAGAAAAGAGATGAACACACAGTAACTCTGTATGTCAACAGTAGCAAAAGTGAAACTGATCTGATGAGGAAAATGAAAGCGTTCGAAAATCCGGACCAAAGTAATTTTATTATCTACTGCGGCCGTGAAAACACTCGTAGCTACTTCAATTCTTAAATTGTCTTTCTCAGGATGAATTCTTCAGTAAATTTCATTTTCATTTGATCTCGCTTTATATGAAATTTGTTGTTTCTTTTTTAATCTAATTTTATAATCTATACCTTTAATTTATTGTTTCTCTCATCGTCTTTTTTTTAATTAATAATTTATTGTTTTTTATTGGTGTGTTCTTTTTAGTATTTTGCTTTAAACTATTTGTTTATATTGTGAAAAAATATTTCAAGGCATTTGAATTTGCATTGCTGGTTTTCTAATTTTATATCTTATGCAGCTATATCGCTCTCAATTTTCCCCATTTTTATAATTCTCAACAATATTCAGTTTCGAAAGTGTAGTATTGTAGTATTCAAAGAAGGAAATAACATAGATTTTGATATAAACATTGAAAAGAGCAGAACAATATTAATTCGATGGAAAAAAATACAAGATTGAACTACAAGAAAAAACATTTGAAAAATCATAAATATCCAGTTTTTTCCTTTAAATCAACGGAAAACAAAACAAGAAAGAAATGTGAGAAATAAAGAGGTTAACAAAAAATAACAAGAGAAATGATAAAATAAAGAATGTAACATATTGGTAGAACTGAAAAATAAACGAAATAATAGAAAAAGTTAGGATGTCTGTCAATTAATTGATCCTCCTCCATCAACACCTTCTTCTATCGCCAATCATATATTAATAACGAAACATAGTTTTTCACCATCAAATTCCAAATTGATTCAAAAATGCAATAAAGGCCGGAAATTAGATTTTCTTGAGACTTTGGAAATAAGGAAAGTCTTGAAACTGGAAAACAGATCTTGTCTAAATGAACAGAATAACTTCAATAATCCCATTATCAATTTTCTATTTTAATTTTTCCAATCAATTTTTATTTTTTCATTCAACATTATTTTAACCTCAAATGCCAACTTTTTCACTTATAATGATTTCATTATTTATCACCTTTTCTACCACTCAAACAAACACCAGATTTTCCTTGATCCATTTTTAATTTTTAAAGTTTATAAGATGTTGTTTTTACCAAATCTCTTAAAATCATGTATGTAACCTTTTCAAAACGTCAAATTTAATAATTTCAAATTAACGTCATAATTTCAAACATTCTTTAAGGTAAGAACCTCTCTGTAATTTATCAATTGTATCATTAATCTCTTGTAAAATTAGGGCTGATGATGGGGGTAGTTTTCTCCCGAAACATGTTACAATTATTGTAATTTTACGTTTATTAAAGTTTGTGGAGTTCGACTTGAATATATTTAAACACAACTGACAAGGAGGAATAAACACGGAGGACCAAGACAATTCCTGTAGGTAATTGAGTATTTTCTGCAAACACCGGCATCTTAAAATAATCCACGTACACGACACTTTAGCCACCACCTTTCAAAATAAACGGCAATGACAGTTGTTTCCCGCGTACTTTCAATTTAGGTTAGAATAACAAGCTTTCCCGCCTTTCCTTCACAACGAACAACTCAACAACCTACAGCATCCTAACTTTCCCAAAGTTGAGTTTTTAGGTCCGAAAACACAAATAATAGTTTCCGATTTACATAACGACATTTTCACTTGTGGGAAAACTACGAAAACATAAGTATGGCCTCTCCGGCGCCCCATCGCACACCCCGCGCCAACCGTCTCGAAGATGAGCCACCCACCCCTCGGGCACGACGCCCTGCCGGAGGACAAACCCCCAGAGGCCACCGAACTCCAGCCAGAGAAGACCCCTCAACTCCTTCTCGAAGAGGCCAACCCACACCTGCCGGAAGCGACACCATCGACACCCCCATGCGTTGGGGTGGAGCCCGACGAGACGGTGACGAATCCAATGAAGTTCCGGCGTCTCCAGCACAGAGTGTTCCAATTTCCAGCCCGGGGGGAGGTACAAACTAAATATTCTATTCCAAAACACAAATTATTGTCACCTTCGTTTTAGCGTTGATGAGCGAAATTGATTTGAGTTCGCCTCTCAATTATGGTACTCCGTGCTCGTTGGGGTCCATTCGCACCCCCAGATCTGGAATTCGGGGGACTCCTATTAGGATGAGGCCTGATGTGAGAGTTGACAGGAGGATGCGACAAGTGAATGTTGGAGGAGATGTAATTTGCTGTGGTTATTTTGTAACTGGTAATGCAGACTGGAATTTTAGTTGGAGACAGTGCCAGAAAGTCAGGAGTCTGATGCGGGGCCCCATTTGGTCATTTGGGGAACGAATGTCTCAGTGGCCGAGTGTAAGGAGAAATTTAAGCAGTTTATACTGAGGTTTATTGATCCCAATGCTGAGGAGGATGAAAGGACAGATGATATGAATGTTAATGAGCCACTATATTTCCAGAAGCTGGATGAGGTGAGCAAGATATAATTTCTGTCATAAATTAAAGTAAACTCCTTCATATCTTAATTATAATATAGATTAACACTCTTGAAGAACCTTTCCTCAACGTTAACTGCTCCCACATCGAAACCTTCGACGCAAACCTGTACCGCCAGCTCATCAGCTACCCCCAAGAAGTAATCCCAACATTTGACATGACCATCAACGAAATGTTTTACGAACGCTACCCCGCCGCGGAACTGGAGCATCAAATCCAGGTCCGTCCTTTCAACGCCGAGAAAACCCGCAACATGAGGGCGCTAAACCCAGAAGGTTCATCAACATCACTTCTCGGTTATTTTTGTTAATTTTATGAATGTAGATATTGATCAACTGATCACCGTCAGCGGGATGGTCATTCGTACCTCCAACTTGATGCCAGAGATGCGGGAGGCGTTCTTCAAATGTATTGTTTGTTCTTTCACGACTTCAGTAGAGATCGACAGGGGGCGTATTACCGAACCTACGCTTTGCACAAGTTGTAATACAAACCACTGTTTTACGTTGGTCCACAATCGGTCGCAGTTTACCGATAAGCAGATGATTAAGCTGCAGGAATCTCCAGGTAAGAGAGTAATTTGAAATAGCAATTTTTCACAAAAACTCTAAATTTAGAAATTTAAATTAGAATAGCGCTTACACCTATATGGAAAAATGGTGGATGCCCTAATTTGAATTCCTAAAATTTGATGTCGTTAATTATAATAAAATGGTGTAAGTCTGTAAGTACTCCAGCTCATTATAAATTAAACCCTCTCAGACGACATGCCTGCTGGTCAGACACCCCACACAGTCGTCCTTTTCGCCCATAATGACCTGGTGGATGCCGTACAACCCGGTGACAGAGTAACAGTAACGGGCATCTACAGAGCCCAACCCCTGCAAGTAAATCCTCGTCAACGGAATTTGCGCGCTGTCCATAAGACCCACATCGACGTACTTCACTTTAGGAAGATCGACAACAAACGCTTGTATGAAGAAGAAGACGGGTAAGTTCACGCGCCAACAAAGACTCAAGATTTTAATTGGAATATTTTGCTATTCCGGTAATTTCACGTCTTGACTTTTGCTGATGTTCTCTAATGTGATATTTTGCTGTAGCCTTAAATTTTTATTTATTTTAATAGAGATCTCAAAAGAACAAATAAATCAGCTCAGAATGTCATTGTCTAGAGACTCTAGTATATCAAGGTATATGCCGCAATTTTATATACAATAATCAGAAATGGGCTAATAATATCAATAATACTTGTGTTGATTGGTAGCTGAACTAATAGCCTGAAGGTCCGTCGGCTTACTATATCACATACAATCGGCAAACTCTTTGACTGGCTGGTGGGTTGTGCCATAAAAACCTTATATACTACGTGTACATATAAGGTTTTCTATGGGTTGTGCGGAGATTGAAGGCAGTCCGTGCAAGGACGGAAAAAAGCAACAAAAATCAGAATACCTAAGTACTCTTCCAGATACCAAAGCATAATACTGTAGCGTTTCTAGGTCCCATTTGTTTATTTGAACACTATGTACTCCCGCTGGAACCTCCTCTAATAAATATAGCGGCTAAATCTTTCTAGTCGGCTCCAGATGTTTCATGGCGCTCTCGATCTGTACCGGATATTCCAAAAGATGAGTCATACTACCTCGAGTACGTTGTAGTAAATTCCAGTACATTCTAGTAAATGATGACGCCGCTACAGAGGTGAGTCATCTTTGCTCCACGTCCGTTACAATATAGTCGAGTCAAGTTACGAGGATCCGAAAAATAGGAGCGATTGCTCATTCGATTCGGGATTTTATTCTGAGAAAGACGTTTTTTTTTTGTTTATTCCGCAAATAAAAATTACAATTTATTGTTATTAACAAAAAACTAAAAAAATAATAATATGGGGTTTAGTTTTTTGGCAATAATTCTATCTCCATTATCAATAATTTTAATTTAACACTGAAAAGAGGGCTCCGCGTAGCTGTAACGGGATGCGGGCGCCGCCTTTGAAGAGAGTACATAAAATATTTTTTTTATAGTATTAAATGTTAATTTAAAAATTTGAATAAATTACGGTGTGTTCTTAAACTTGATGGAATGAGATCCTGTTGGAAAAATCGATTTAACTTAATTTTTCAATAAGTTAGGCAATTGTTAATTAAGAAAATTTTATGGAACATCCGATTTCATTGAAGACAACAAAAAATGTTAAAATAATTTTTTTAAACATATTTTGTGCTATATCTGTTCATTCGTCCAATAAAGACGCTTAATAATGGTGGGTAATTTTTTTTACGTTATTTGTTTATATACTGTTTATCAACAAATTAACTAGTTTAATATTAAAAAAAAAACACATTGTGTTGCCCCGAGGAAATAACGATTTAACAAATAGGATATTATTATACGAGTTCCTGTGTAAATTGGACGTTTTCCCATCACAATGGGTTTAAAAAAGCACGAGTGAAACAATTTACACAGCAACGAGTGTAATGCAACGTTTTATAGTTCGACACAACTCCGGCACGTCTTTAAATTGCTTAAAATCCATAAAAATAGTGTCACGTTTATCTGACATTTTATTATTGCATGACAAGAGTGTTTACACAATCGAAAATTTGAAAATTCTGACAGTCGAACTATAAAATAATTTTTTATTTGTTTATAATCTTTTTTTATTTTTCTAATGTTTAAATAGTTAGTTAAGAAATCTTTTGTTTTTAAAAATTACTATTTGCATTTCTTAATGAAATACCAAAAAAAAAAGTTGTTATAAACATATTTTAAAAAGTCCAAAAACAACCATATCTAGTCAATTTGTTTATAAACAGTTTATTTTGTAAAAGAATTTACCCACCATTACTAAGCGTCTTTATTGGACGAATGAACAGCTATAGCATAAAATATGTTTAAAAAAATTATTTAAAATTTTTGTTGAATTAAAAACTTGGAAAATTCGGGAAAAACTGAAAGTGTTTTTATCTGGGATTTTAGTATGAACTCAAGGCCATAACTCCCGATTCGAACGATGGATATGCAAAAATCATAACTTTGGCATGCAGTCTCGATCATAACGACATATTATGTATTTGGTTGATTCTTTTTTGTTTTGTTCTTTATGCTCCCGGAATGGAAATAACTCAGTTGAATGTTTTCAATTGAAAAAAAAAAAAAAAAATCGGGAAGATCTGGAGAAAGTTCTGGAAAACGGATTCCAGCCTAAATTATAAATAGTTACTTACTGAAGAGTCAGGAAAATGATCCATTACTTACGAGGAGCCGCAGTGAGATACGAGGTACTCCGTGCCGAGCATTTGACAAGGCCCCGAGTAAAGTAAGTCATTTTACTGAAGAGTCGTGTATTTTTTTTTTTCTGAAATCTCCAATTTTAATGAACATTAATATGCGTTAATTTAATAAATTGAATGGACGATTTTCTACGTACCTATCTAGTAGTACGTTTCTTTGTTTCTAAGGTCTCAGAAATTACAAAATACTGTGTAAATGTTTTCGTGACTAGTCAGGGAAATGCAAAATAGTATTTTCACTCCGGTTTCAGAAAAATAAATACAGCTAGTTGAATATAAACTTTTATAATATTTGACGATGTTATATGATACAAAATGAGCAGTGTAAAAAACTCTTCACGCACATGTAACACACTATACTTTTTCTACGACTATAAGATTAATAAACCAATTCTTACGTCGAAGTTATAAGAATTTTGGGAAAAGTAATCTCAAGTTTTACCCCATCTTTTTGCTAAGAGGATAAATAAATTAATGAAAAAAAAAAACAAATCAATTTTTTGTCTGTGCCATCAAAGGCACGCGTGGTACAATTTTTTCAATGTGTGTAGTTATACTTTTGAAGCGGGAGTAGAAAATGCGTGTTATTGAAAAAAAAATTGGAAATAAAATTTTTGATTCCAGAAGCCCCTTGCACAAAAAATACAAATTGTAATTTATTATGTACTTGTATTTATTGTGCAACGGGTACTGGGGGTGTTTTAAAAATATTCACAAAAGTGAAAAACCATAAATAGAAAAGCAGCAAAGGCCACGTGTGATATCTTTACAACGCAAAGGTTGAAATAGTGTAAGGAAAATTTTGCGAACAAAACACTAATAAACTGAAAAGAGAAATATTTGCCGAACACCTATACAACGCTTCTTTGTGTCTGGACTTCGATCGAAAATGTCTTCATATGGATAGACATGAAATTTTTAAACAATTAAGATGTATTTAGAAACCTACACATCTTATGCTTAGAATCCCTATATTACCACACCATACCATACACCAATGTAGTCAAAAATTCAACTGTATAAGTTACAATTTATTTATTTTTTTTTTCAATTAAATATCTTAATTTCTCAAAAAAAAAACGCTGGATAAAATAATAATTGAAATAACGAATAATTAAAGGAATCCTTTGTTGTTCTGATGCATCATCTTGAACTGGATGAATTGGTGTAGAATTTTTTCTGATAAATATTATACCTACGTATATCAAATGAATACATTCTTACCTCTCAATTACCTATACTGGATTATTAATGCTTTCTTGGATTTAGAGAAAAATATATTTCAATATCAAGTATTCCAATCTTGCGTTTACAGTATTTTATGGCACATTTTAAATATTTCATTCTACAAACCACATTAAAATACCGGGGATTTTATTCCTACATTTTTTAAATATTTTATTTTAAATAAGCATTTTTCACATTTTTAATGCATTTTACCACTTACAAACTCGTGTTCAAAGCAAACATATTTATGTGTATTGCTTGTGCTAAAAATGTTCAGAAATATACTGGCTATGACATAAAACCTTTCGCAATTGTTGTGATTTTACGATATCGCCCAATATTTACGGCAGACAGAACCAAAATATATGCGCTTAAAAGCGATTTTTTTCTGCTATTTAGCAGTTATAATTTCTCAAAATAAAATGTGTCATGTCATTCTACAGACATTCTGGATTGTATTGCCCATTTCTAATTGGAAATATTTGCTATATTATAGACAGGGGCTTGGAAATTGAGAGGCTCTGCAGCATAGAATTTTTACCATTTGGAAATCCCCACCTTAATTGGCGTGGATAATAAATAGTTAAAAAAAAAAAACTTTCAAAGACGCTGAAAATTAATGTTCACTAGTTAAAAGCGCTACAATTAATTTTCAATCTCAATAGTCCGGTAATACATTATCTACAATTATATAATGGCACTTAGCATTCCTCCCATTGTAGCATGCACCCAATACCCGAGGATCTGTTTCCAACCCGTAATTTCAAAATAAAACACGAATTTTCGACACAGAAAAATTACTTAATCCATCTGACATTTACTGTTTACAGTCTGAATCTACCAATACTTGATAGATCACAACTCTAAGTTTACTTTGCGACTCTAAACTTATACCCGTTTCGAGCCGCTATGGGTTAATTCAAAAATCTTCCGACAGAATTATTCTGATATTTATTTGTGTGGGCCTTAAATACTTAAAAAAGCGCTTTCAAATGCCGCTAAAAATTAATGTTAAACAAAGTTAAAAGGGCTAAAACACGATCTGATCTTAGTTAAATCAAGGTCACTCCCAGTAAAAGTCCGATAATATCTACATCTACATAATGGCACTTACCATTATATGCCATTCACGATTGTTTTAAACACGTAGTAGGCCAAGAGTTTTTTTTGTTAGATTGGCGTCAGGTCTTGTCAAATGACGTTTGGTTTTTAAAAATTCGGGTTGTTGTCTTGTTGGCATTTTATTCTGACACTTTATTTGATCCAAAATGCCGAAAGTAATTTCTGCCGACAAGAAAGCATGTATTAAAAGGTGTTTTGGTGAATACCAGCAAGACAGGCCAGACCTTACAAACGAAAACATTTTCCTTGCCAAATTGAAAACGACAACGGTTAGTCTTTCATAACAGGGATGAGCTTTTGACTGCAATTACTGCAGCATGAAGAATACATTACCGCAAGACTACCACAGAAATCTATGCCGTTCTATGCCAAGGTGGTTGAGGCGCTAGAGACTAATGGGGCCATGACAAACTAATTGTGTTGTTCTTTGAATTTTAGAAAATGTTTTAGTGATGTTAATTTATTCCGAATTAATTTGTACAAATTTATCAAAACGTTACCTCTAGGTTTCGTGTTAATGCTTTGTTTGACTCATTATCATATTAAAATCCATACACCATCACGCATCTCGTTTTGTCGTCAACAAGATCAAGAACTGACAGCTATTAACGACCGTAACGACAGATCGAGTCAAATGTAAGGATATCAATAATAAAGACCATTTCACACATTCTTATCAGTACAACGTCAGTAGTGGCCAAGATTCCATGTCCGGAATGGTACGGTGAATTATTATTGTTTCAAAAATATTGCAAACTGGCAGCAGTGCTCTGTTGTCATCAATTATGACCTAAAATAGGGCTATTATGACAATTCACAATACTGCCAACTAAAATGCCAGATTTCCATAGATAGTCCGAATTTGAAACAATCCTGAACGCCATATATGTCCCATTCGACCCTCCATCACCAATGCGTCTGTTTTCAACCCATAATACCAGAAAAAACACCAATTTTCGACCAGCTAAAATCTGTCATTTACACTCTGAAGGTACCTACTTGATTTAGATCACAATTTCGTTATAGCAAAAGTCCGAGTCTACTTTGCGAATATACCCTATGGGTTGATTAAAAAATCTTCCGACGGAATTATTCTGATATTTATTTGTGGGGGCCTGAAATACTTAAAGAAGCGCTTTCAAATGCTGCTAAAAATTAATGTTCATCAAAGTTAAAAGGGCTAAAACACGATCTGTGCAAGTTCCATCAAGGTCACTCCCAGTAAAAGTCCGATAATATCTACAACTACATAATGGTACTTACCATTATGTCCAATGGGACCATATCAATGCATTCATCACCAATGCGTCTGTTTTTAACCCATAATCCCAGAAAAAACACTAATTTTCGCCCAGCTAAATTACTTAACACCACCTGTCATTTACACTATAAACTACCTACTTGATTTAGATCACGATTTCTTTATAGTCTACTTTGCGAAAATACCCGCCAAATTAATTCAAAATTCTTCCGATAAAAGTTCACAAATTATTTTGATATTTAATTGTATAACAAATTACAAAACTAGAAAAATAATGCCGTAATACCCTTATTACATAAAGTGTTAAATCTTCCTACAGTAAAGACCACCGATTCCCTCCAGAACGCGTCGAGGTCCTACAGTTGCTGTCGCAGAAAGAGGACATCTACGACCGTCTAGCTCGAGCGATCGCCCCTTCAATTTACGAAAACGAGGATGTGAAGAAAGGCATCCTGCTGCAGCTCTTTGGCGGTACCAAGAAGAATTTCGTCATCTCCGGACGGACGAATTTTAGATCTGAGATTAACATTTTGTTATGTGGGGATCCTGGTACATCAAAGTCACAGCTTCTGCAGTATATATACAACTTGGTTCCAAGGAGTCAGTACACTTCTGGCAAGGGTTCCTCAGCTGTGGGTTTAACAGCTTACGTGACCAAGGACACAGAAACCAAACAACTTGTGCTGCAAACTGGAGCTTTGGTTTTGGCTGACAATGGTATTTGTTGCATCGACGAATTTGACAAGATGAACGACTCTACGCGGAGTGTGCTTCATGAGGTGAAAGATGCAGTTACAGTGTGAAACAATGAATTAAAATTGCTTCTGTACAGGTTATGGAACAGCAAACCATCAGCATCGCCAAGGCGGGAATCATCTGCCAACTTAACGCCAGAACTTCGATTCTTGCAGCCGCCAACCCTTCAGAATCTCAATGGAATAAAAATAAGACAATCATTGAAAATGTTCAATTGCCACATACACTTCTGTCTAGGTACGTCAGAGACTTATTATGTCCTCATATTACTACAGGGGTACTTATTGTTATAGATTTGATTTGATCTTCTTGGTTCTCGACCCCCAAAGCGAGCTTTTCGATCGTCGATTGGCTACCCATCTCGTCTCAATCTACTACAAGACTCCCCAACAAGAAGAAGACGAAATTCTGGTAATATTGCCATTTCACCACGAACTCGCTCACCAATTAATTCCAATTTTTAGGACATGTCCATCCTCCGCGACTACATCGCATACGCCAAAGAGCACATCCATCCCAAACTCAGTGAAGAAGCCTCCCAGAAACTCATCCAGTCCTACGTGGACATGCGCAAAGTCGGTTCTGGCCGTGGTCAAATCTCCGCGTATCCTCGCCAATTAGAATCTCTTATTCGGTTGTCGGAGGCCCACGCCAAAGTTCGATTCTCACAAACGGTCGAAATTGTCGACGTCGAGGAAGCGTATAGGCTGCACCGAGAGGCGTTAAAGCAGTCCGCCACCGATCCCCTGTCTGGAAAGATCGACGTCGGAATCTTGACCACCGGCCTAAGTAGTGCGGCTAGGAAGAAGCGGTTGGAGTTGGCTCAGAGCTTGAAAAAATTGATCGAGAGTAAAGGAAACGTGCCCACAATTAATTACCAGAAACTGCTCACTGACATGAAGGAGGGGTCTGCTATCATGATAACAAGAGAGCAGTTTGAAGATGCATTGAAGGACTTGCAAGATGAAGGGTTTATTGTGGTCATGGGGAAGACGTCGATAAGAGTCTGTAAAAACAGGGATTAGTTGATTTGTGTAATGTTTTTATGGATAGGTATCATAAGGCCTAATTTCTTATTATGTATATTTTTGATATGTTTTACCATCTAATTTCTCACTTTTTATCTGTTTTAAAACACCACCTGTATCAGGACGTTATAACACAATTTTTAAGAAAAATACAGATAATTATAATAAAATTATTTATTTAGTTTAAGGTAAAGTCTGCATCCTTATTCTGTTATGGCTGAAAAGGCGCCTAAGTCTATAACGTACCGCCCCGTTTAGGGGAGTGAAACATTCCAACTTTCCTTTTTTTCTTACAGTATAAAGTGTTAATAATAATTCTTTCAACCCATAAATCGTAGCACCCACCCCTCTGTTTGATGGTAAACTACAGAGTGATCAAGTTGGACTGTTTGAGTTGGTATTACTTTTCAGATGCTTTTATTGTTCGGTTATTTGTAACACTGCAGCCGGATACACATATTTGACGTAATGTCAACAGAGAAAATTGTAGGTTAGGTGAATAGAAATTCTATTAATTTAAGGAAATTAAACTTGAAATACAGAACGATAATCACATTAAAGGTAATGCTCAAAATGCACCCACAAACTGCTGCCCATTCAGTCTAATTTCACATTTTAATTTCAAATTTTAATGTCGGTAAGTTGGGAATGACGGCTTTCAGTGTCAAGACGTCAACAACTGGAAGTTGTTACAATTCTACCATTTAAAAATGAAATTCAGTATCACCAACTCAAACAGTCCTTCTTCACAGAAAAATTGGGGCAACTTTTCAGTGTGTCATGGATGAACTTTTCACTCTGTTCTTGACGAGTGGGAACCACTTTTTTCAAGAACCTGTATTGCGCTAAACCTAGGTCATCCCGCCAAGAATTTCAAATGAAAACGTCAACTGGGAAGTGTCTAATTCGAAAATTGAAAATCCGCGAAATTTAAATTTGGCCAGTCAATCATAATAATTGTCTCAAAAAGAATGTGAAGGAACCCACGTTCTCTTTGTAAAAAATATGGTGGTAAAGTACAAACAAGACTGTCAATAAATCCAAAATACGATATTTTACATGAATGCCTTTCAACGTTGTCAATAAATTTATAGCAGTTTGGAAAGAAAAAGAATTCATCTAAACAACACTTGTACTCGGGTTAATAACAATACATTTTACTTTACTTTGGTTGGACTTCCTTATCAATCAGTTGAAAAGCAAAACAGATTTGTACATCAATAAATAATGGTTAGATAATAATACATATATTGAGATTTTCCATTTTCGTGTTGTGGGGTTTAAGATTTTAAATTTGTAAATTTGTAATTTAAACAATTTGAAGTGGACAGTTTTCAGTTTAGATCTCATTCAACAGATGAAGAGATCATAATTGGATTTTTTACTATTTCAGTAATTTTTATTTTTAATTTTCTTCTTAACATTTTAGGTTTAGTCACTAAATTATTATTTTTGTATGTTGAGGACCTGAAACATTTTGACCTTTTTATCTCTTCAAGACTTTAAATCCTTAAATGAATTAGTAAATTAAAACATATGTCTGTACCTATTACATGTAACTAACAATAAAATATTTAAAATAGACCGACCCTTTGAGTAATCCACCCTCTGTGGCATTGGATTCGGCACTGCACTATCACTCACTTTTAATTCCAACGTTTGTGAACAACCATATTTATCGCTAAAACACTCAAATATTTAATCCGCACTGTGCAATAAATTTTTTGTGATTTTACAATAAATAACGTTTTCCAACAAACGCACAGAGATAACTGATTGACTAATGAACAAAGGACAAAAGTCACAAAAAGTGTTAGATCATAATACGAATAATAATTAACATGTAAATAAAAACTTTTAAATTCAAATTTGCCGCGCGATTACTGTGCGAAGAATTACTCGTGTTGAGGCGAATTTATAATTTAGGAGTGATCAAGGTTAGAAATTTGAGTTGGCAGCAATACAGTTTGCAACAAAAACGGTAAGCCTGTGATTTGGTTGTCATCAGCCAAAATATTTTCAGATTTAACCTTTGATATACAATTGACATTACGCCAACTAAAAAAAGACATTTTTTTAATCTGTTCCCAACTCAATTTTTGATTTAGATCAGCCCCCGATTTAGACAGGAATAATTCTTTCTTCGGCACCAAATTTATATACAAATGAGAACCTTTGTGTACACCTTAATGAGTTTCCACAATTATTATGAACACTTTTTTTATTCTTCCAGTTCATTAGTCCGTTGTTATTTGGTCAGTTATCTCTGGACGTTTGTCGGGAGACGTTCGTTTATTTATCGGAAAATCACCAAAAACTATTAAATTAAAAGTGAGTGATAGTGCAGTGCCACGAACACATCCGATATGGAGCGTGGATTAGTCAAAGGGTTAGTCTGTTTCAAATTTATGTATAATATTTTTGCATGTAATTCATGTTTTAATTATTTGTAAAATTTATTATTGTTTCATAATACTATTTTGATATACCTTCTGTATATTATTTGGATACTACTTTTAGCTCTATTTTTAAAATTCCTCTGTTATTTCTATTCTCTTTTTATTTATAAAAATCTAAAGAATTTTATTTTGCTAAAAACTTTTCCAGGACCATAACGAACAAAACAAAAATTCGCATATCCATCGTTCGAATCGTGAGTTATATAATATAGTCTTGAGTTCATACAAAAATCAAATAGAAAAAAGCACTTTCAGTTTTTCCGGAATTTTCCAATTTCCCGGGACACTTTTCCAATTTTTGTTTCCGTAAGAACCTTACATAGACGACTATTACAAATATGTAAAAAAATAGCCAAATCGGTCCAGCGCTTCTCAAGTGATGCGCTTACTAACGTACAGAATTTCATTTGTATTATATATCGTGAGTTCAACAAAAAAACGACGTCAAGTGGGCCATGGATTAAAAAACGTATGGCGTAGATGGTGACAAACAAGCAGTACTTAGGCTAAATGCGGTTTAAACGGTTTTAACTATCCGATGAGACGAAAACCTAATATAAGCAATGCGTATATTTAAGCATTGCCCAGTTAAGAATATTGTCGGTGAAATCGGCTAGAGATGATGTAGGCATGACGACCAAATTTGCAGTGGTTACTTGATTAAAGTTACTGTGAATCACCCGGTATAATAGCTTTAAAAATTCGGCGTTTATATAATTGTTATGCCCTAGCAACCTTTAGATGACTTATTGTTCCACGCAAATGGAAGGTTTAATGTAGCATTTTATCCACAAATGAAATAATGTTAAAAAGGGTGAATTACTAAGGTTACACAATGGTAAGAAATTAATAATTTTTGAAACGTCATTTTGACAATTTCATTATTTTTTTTATTTTCAACGTTTTACAGGAAATTACACCTCGGGCATAAAACGTGGTATTTTACACGTGACCGAAAGACGTTGTAAGCTCGTGAGATGCCCTATCGCACTCGTGATTCAAGGATCTCACTCGCTGACAATGAAGCATCTACTATCTTAATTGTATTCGTCTTGTGAAACAACATAAAATACATAACAACATATATAAATATTAGAGCATATGTATTTAATTTGACAGCTGTCAACCTAACCTCAAAAAATGATGTAAATTCGTGTTTTTTCTCATTTTGCGTAAACAAATATAAAAAAACGCTGTTCAATATTGGTGCGCTGTCAATTTTCAGGGGTAGGGCTTATTGCAATCCTCGGCTAGCGCCTGAAAAGTGCCATGACAGCGCACTTGTATCGAAATATACTATTATATATTATCCATTTTTTTTTTTATAAACAATTGTCAAAATGTGGTCATGTTGGTATATACAACAGGAATTTTTGGTTGGTCACATTGAATGTCAAATTCTGACATTTATTCCGTTGTTTTACATGGTGAAAATAACCTTAATAATAGTGTCGGCTATACAGCTCGGTTCGAAAGGACATATTTTTAGATTATACAACCTGGTCTTTAATTGCATTTTGACATTGACAATTGTTTATAAAAAAAATGGATTATAAGTAACTATTTATTAATACATAATTCATGATTCATGATTGTTTTTGTGGAAAGTTGATTTGGAACCGAGAACGGTTACTCAACAATTGACGGCTTGCGGCACCGTAGCCACTTCCCGCTTTCCAACCTATCACAAGCCAGACTTTCTTGCCAGGTGATATTCGACCTTGACATTTCCACTGCTGATAGTGACAGCTGCAACAGCAATGCGAGTGTTTAGGTTATGTTGTGTCCTTTAAACCGAATGTAAACAGGACCCTCCGCCGAATTTCCAACCTTAACCGACTAATCCGTTAACAGTCCGCGATGTCATCGACGCGTAAGTGCCGTAGTTGCGGTAGTTCGGACATCGAAGTGGACCCAGCTCGCGGAGATGCAGTCTGCACGAACTGTGGCTCAGTGCTCGAAGTCAACATCATCGTCGCCGAGGTCCAGTTCGAAGAGGGGGCCCATGGCACCAGCAGCGCGATCGGGCAGTTCGTCGCCGCTGACTCGAAAGGGGGTGCCACCAAATTTGGAGCCTGTATGTTGAGTGCCGCTGGTATGCCTGTGGAGTTGGTAACCGTGTATTTTTCAGCTTTTCATGTTGGGACCGGTGCTGAATCGCGGGAAATGACGCTGAGAAAAGCCAGAAACGGCATAACCCAACTGTGTAATCAATTGCAGTTGAATCAGCATTGTATTGACACAGCATGCAATTTTTTTAAAATGGCTTTGAACAGGAACTTGACCAAGGGGCGAAAGAATACACATGTGCATGCTGCTTGTGTGTATCTGACTTGCCGGACAGAAGGGACAGCGCGTATCCTTTTAGTAGTTTTACTCACAGATAGAAATCTAGACATCATTCTTTACTTAAGTAACATCTTGTCATTCATATACCCTCTGAAAAAAAAAGAAGTTATTGATTCCTTAATGTTGCACAGATTTGCTAATTGATATCAGTGATGTGTTACAAATCTGCTGCTATGAGTTGGGGAGGACCTACCTCAAATTGTCCCAAGCTTTGTCCATCAACATACCAGCTGTTGGTGAGTTTTTCATTTGTCTGCTTACAATCAATTTGATATTTTTTTGTAAAACGCTGTATATCATATCTGGGGATGTGAGCTCATATTTAAAGCTTTGTCACAGACCTCTTAAGACAAGTTTCATTTGTTTTCTATGTTCAGGTTATCACTTAGTATGTAGTAACAGTACAGGTGAAACAACACATATCCTCCTTCTACCAGAACTGTAGTTTTTCTGTTGATTGCCAAAGAAAAAAAGTCCATTTAAATGGACACCAGGCTCATATTATGGTATTTATTTTGTTGTCCATTCTAATGGACATTTTGAAAAAGGCATAGTAAATTACTATTTTGTAGTTAATTCATCCAAGTGAACTACAGTTACTACCACAATGTTATTTCTAAAACTGTAGAAGTTAAGTTGGTTGGCCATGCAGAAATACATTACAAACGGGAAGTCCATTTAAATAGCGGGAATTTTAAGCTTTACGGCGAAAGGACGGAATAGGAGGCATTGTAGAATTAATATGAGGCTAAACTACCAAGATATATATTTATCAAATTATTTCTTGTATCACATAAGTAGTAACGAATATCATGGCAATGTAAGCAAAATGTTGCCGTTATAAATATTGCTATGCTAAAGTTACTCAGAAAAGTATCGTCGATATAACAAAACAGTAGAGAAAAGACTAAGCTATCTATGTTTACACGTCTGTCGTCGAACCCTGTTTGGTTAATACATGGACTCAGCTGCTTACTATACGACGCGAATTCTTGACTTTCGAGTATTAGACGACCGAATATAGTCTTAACCTAAACCTATATGTAATAAACAGTAGAATGGCTATATCACTGTAACAGTTTTATTACATAATTTATCAGGCATAAATCTGTAAGACGTTTCGAAAAATATCTAATGATTAAGCTTTGTTATGGGAATATATGATTTCATAGTTTAAACAAGTTATTTACAAGTTTGTATTTCACGTGAACACAACATCTTTTGGAGATATCCAGTTTGGTTATAAAACAAAGGGTAAAAAAGTAGCAACATAAATTAATAAAAAAGTCCCTTAATTCACAGCACTTTAAATAAACAGAAAGTGAATATTTCACATAACGACTTAATCGGGTTCTTAGTGTTCTTCGTACGATGGTCCGTAAAAAATAAGTTCTGGAATTTGACCTCCTTGTACTCCCGTGCCGTTTGTACTCTCCGAGGAACATTGGAATTGAAATGTCACTTGTCCTACAGTCACCTCACTCATACCCTCTTGTCCAAAATAACTCAGTTCTCCACCGTCCAGGATCGCCGACGCCGTGTAGAAACTCTCAGGTTCGATCTGTATGGGGTTGTCAAAATACACGTGGAAAGTGTTGCTAGATCCGTCTGAGAAAAACTGAGTGTTGTTCTCAGCCAGGACGCGTCCCAGTCGTTTCAGTTCTATTTTCACACTGTAATCCGCAGCTCCGTTAGATGACCCGTACAGTCCAAAACCGACGACGAAAATCCGCCTGTCTACAGAGAACTGTATGCTGTCGCAGCGTCCCCTGTATCGCCATTGGTTCGATCGATAGGCACACGACTGAAACCTATGGCAGACCTAAAAAAATTGGGTTATAACTAAGCCTTATCAACGCTTTTGTTACCTGTGATTTAAGTCCTGCCCTCGGTTTAATCGGGTACTGCAGCGACGGCTTATTGTTTGCTGTAAAATGAAAGAATATGTCTATAGTTTCCTGTTGGGTTAAGATCCCCATCTGTGCTGCACCATTAGCAAATTCGTCTAGGGTCATAGTGGGTATCCTTATTAGGTAGAGGGCGTTTCCGAGGACAGATCGTTTGTTTTGGGGGGTGGGCTCGATATCTTGGCGGGTACATTCGGCCGCCGCCCAGTTCAGCGCCGCCTCAAGGAGATTCATTTCCTTGCAATTTAGCGTTTCGCGGCCCAGGACCGATTCCAAGGTTGACATGTCGATATCCACAAAGCCTTCGGACCTCAGCGCCATTTCGGCCTGTAAGAATTTTCTAATTTGAATATATTTTTTATTATCCAATAGTCGATAGTAATTTAATACATCAATTTTTGTTTACCACTTTGGTTCATTTCTGAAGGTCTAATCTATGTAGATCATCGCCGAAAACAATTCGTGCACTTTTGTGTCGGTCAACAATGAAAGGAAATGTTATTACATCGTGAGCGTTACAGGATGTCCAAGGGCATGGGTGAATGAATCAAGAAAAGAATGTCGTCAATGTTTTTATAATCCATATATTAACAACACAGTGATACATACATTCAGTTACATTTTGGAAAGACATCAATGCTGTAAATATGTGGATTAAAAACACAAGCAGTAACCGGCAAACTCCCGCACTTGTACAAGTTGGCCGTTTACTCCAAATCATACCTAAAATTAAACTTAAGAAATGTGTATAAAAAACTTGAGCATTTTTACATTCGTCATCACATTTACAGTATTTTTTTGTGTATTTAATTTTTTTGACTAGACATAGATCAGCCTTGAATGAACCATAATTCAGAAAAAATAAAACTTTATCAAACATGGCAGTTTTAGCATTTGATGTACTAAGTTTTCAACATCGATTCTCTGTCTAAATTTACGGTATTCTCGAGCGCATGCAAGCACTGAAACTCATGTGCCTCTTTTGGACCTGTTTGCATTTTTCCGGGACTTCGCTCAGGTCTAGACAGGACAAGGAATGTGTTAGACTCACCTGGGCGTCTATCACTTCCCAACAGCGCTGCATCAGTTCCGGTTCTTCAAAGAGACGCGACTGGCTGAGCAAAAGACAGGCGTTCTTCGCCGTCAGACTAGTTTCGAGATAGTTGACGCAGGCCCGCGCCAAATGCGGCACGATGTATTTTTTCGCTACATACAGCGTGGCTAGGACTGTATCGGCTTCCAGTTGGATTTCATCACAGTACAAGTATCTGCGCAAAGAAGACAGGGTTAGTCAATTATCTTCGTTCTGGTGGAGGAGGCCTGGCAGTGGGGAAGGTGCAACATCGTCATTTTTTTTTTTTTTGGCTAAATCACTAACGACTGAAAAACTATTTTAAAACCTATTGGAACCTACCAGCAATTTTTTTATCTATCAAGCTGTTGTGTCACGAATGCATGTCAATGATGACTAAAGATCACTTGATGCTTAACAAATGTTTGACCAATCAAATAAGATATATTTGAGACGTAACAGCCCGCTAGATAAGTCGATATAAGCGTTTTTTTTATGAATTTTCCATTCAACACTTATATACATAAAAGCATTGTTCTACATTTGGTTATTTTTGGATCAAAACAGGACGCAGATTAGTTCGGAGAGTTTGACGTAAGAATATGCAACTAACAAGGGTCTATTTGCATAATTATGTGAAAAATAACCTAAGGTCATAAGATGTTAATTACAAATCCTTTCACTACAGTTTGGGTGACCCAGCTATCTGATTCCATGTGCTTATGCAGTTTAACTTAAATTCTTAGCCAAGTTACCAACTTTAAATAATTATGGCATATTGTTGGACCTTCACCCTGCCACCTCCGCTAGCTCGCCACCCCTTACTTGAGTAACGTAAGAAATGCAGACGGTTCGACATCAGGTACCTCGATTTCTTCTTTGCACTCGGCGAGCCCCCCATAAAACATGGCGTAAAACACGGAGCTCCCCGTGGCTAGAACGTATTTGTGTGCGGGAATGTCTTGGGTTGCGCCGGGACTGCCGACGATGAATCGGACGTCGGCCATGAGATCGTTATTGAACATTGCGGCGTTGCGTTCTCGCACTGTGGGCTTCGACGCTTGCCAATTGGGGTCGAGGGTGCCGGGGGGCCCTATAGGAGATACGCATGGACTCGAAGGTGGCGAACCTGGGGCACTGGCAGGTTGCATCACCTGCAGGTTCTCGCGCTGTGAGATGATGTGCGGGGGCGACAGGCTGAGCGTTCCATTGTTGAGTGTTTCAGCTGTGGACAGAGTTTGAGGTTAGAGTTGGTTGACCGGGAGGGGTGAGCATACTTGATTAGAGTGGTGCGGTGGGGGTGCCTGGTACGGGTAATTGAGGGGTGGCATTAAATTATGAACTAAATTATATTGAATTGTAAGAGAACTAAAACGAGAATGCATTCATTGGGGTACAAACAGAAACATTAATTGGTCAAGTGCCGTCTGGTCACTACGCCCAGCCTACTACCATTGCGGACTCACCGTTCATCATCCAGGCGTTCGTCTGGGAGACCGATAAGTTGTCTTGCGCCCGTTTGACGGGTTTGGGGGCAATTTTAGAATATAAATTGGACATCGCCATTGTTATTTAGTGATTTTTAACTAGTAACAACTGACAACAATCGAAAACCACTAAACGACCGCCATCTTGTACCGTTTGACGGCAGCGTTTGTTTGGATTCGTCGCCGCCTGCGCTACTTTGCAGTCGATAACTGGCTTTTCGCGCGCAGACTCAAATTGCAAGAGGCGAGGACGCATGAGCAAAGCCCTTTCTAAAACTCTGTCCTTTTTTTTGTAACTTGTTAATCTTGTTATTACGTTATGAGGTTTGTGCACGTTCTAATAAATTTTATTTCGCACTTACTAAGATTCAGTAATCATTTTAGAGAAGCCTGAGGTAAATACAACTGGCAGAAATTTCCCGCAGACAAGTCGTAAAAACTAATATACAGAGTGATCATAAAGTTCCGCACAAAATTCATAATTTAGTTATGTACTGTTTTTTCGAAAACAGGTCGAATTTTGTTTTTGCATCGCCATCTTTTGACACAAAAATTTTGTTGATGACGTCTTCTGTTTTTGAACTATGACACCGTCATAATTTTTTTTAAATGGCAAAACCAACTTTTTTGGTTTTTAAATACACTTCAATTCTCTATCCAACTAGAGTAAGAAAATGATTATTATTATATGATTTTAAATTACGCTTTACATATTTTTTTTTTATCATAATATAATAATAAATAGTATTATAATTATAGTATAATTTAAGTACCGTTTTAAGGCATCTTCATTTGCATAAACTTTGTGAATCCTTAAGATGTGATGTTAGGACGATCGGGTTGTAGATAGGAGACAAAGTTTGTTTGGCAGTAAAAACGATTCGACACCTTTACCACGTTAATTTTAGAGGAAAGTTTCTGGACTCATTTGCAAATTAACTAACTAATTATAATACTCATAGAAACACTGGGAAACTGCTTTTAACTACTATTTTATTCTTAATTGCTATATATGTATATATTTTTGCATTTAAAGGAAAAAAAAAACACTACAAAATTCAAAATACACTCCCCAAAATATGTATGTAATACAATTATGTTTCTTTTCTTAAAAATAGTTACAATTTGTGGGAGTATTAAAAAAAAGTAGTTTTGAAACCAAGATTGTAAACAATAAAATGGAAACTTGGAATCTCCTAATAAATTTAAATTAGGGTTAAAAAAATTAAAAGATATCCTAGTTTCGCTGACTATTCAGTGTAAAAGTCAAAATATTAAAATAAAAAGATAAATGAAAAAAATATTGGACACTTCGTGTTAGGTCATCCCAGACTGTTGAATCGGTGAAAAAACAGCTTTATAGAAAAAAAAAAAAGTCAGGGTTCTCACGAATTAAACTTAATTTCATTATTTTGTTATTATATTTCTGTTGGAAGTCTTGTCTGATTTTATTATTTTATTATTTTATTACATCATTCAGTATCTCATTTTTAAATTATTTCGCAATTTCGTTATTTTCACTAATTCACCACTTCGTTATTTATATATTTGGTTATTTCACTATGAATACAATAGTATATTATTTATCTAGAACGAAAAGTGAAGTTTAAAGTACGAGCACGTTGTTTACTTGTGAGTACCTTTAAAAACACTTTTCGTTCGAGGCAAATACAAAGTTTTATTTCATACTGCAAGTTTGAAGAGCCAGATTAAAATAAATAGAAATTTTGGGTTTTTATCTTGAATTATTTGTAATAATTAACTAATATTCGCATAGCAACAAACGTTTGGCAAAAATAACAACGAAAAAGCTGCGTCACGTTTATTATAATTTTTTTTTTTTGATTTTATTCATCATTATTTCACAATTTGTTACCTCGAATTTTTATTATATCACTATTTCGTTAGTTCCATTTCGTTTATTACACCATGTCTTCACTTTGTTATTTACTATTTTGTTCTGTCACTATTTTCTAATTTATGTGGTGCTCCACAATCACTGCTTCTGTTTGATCTAAATAAGTATTTTCTACAGCCTGGCCCAAAAAAATTTACAAACTACAAAAATTTGTTTTTGAAACGATTGAGAAGTGACCCATTTGTGCGCTGCTGTAAATACCTGTTGTTGTGACCAAATTAAATTTCCTGTTTTTGAAGTGAGTTAGTCTCCATCTCGCACTAGCATCATCAGACAGATGTTAATAACTGATAATAAAAGCACAAATATGTGTTTAATTAATCCTTTATCGCTAATGATTTTGTCTGGACTTTTGAGACTTGCGACAGTAATATTTTGTCGAAATAACAAACAGTATTATTTACATGTAAGTTTGGACTGATTGTGGTAATAAAAATAAGTATTTTTTTTATATTTTACCCTACAGACGCTGTCCAATCCAAATTTCAATAAATTTGTAAACAACACAAAAGTAAAAACAAATGTAATTTATGCCCCCCAAGGAGTGATTCCAGTGATGTTAGTTTGGTTTGGGTTGAAATACTTAAAATTTAATTTATATCTGGTGTTCCAACTAAAATTGTACTCAGCAATTCCAATTTCGAAAGACGAAAAAAACGCTCGAACAGGTCAATTTTGTTATCAAGGGGGATCAAATTGTACCAAACTTTCAAGTCTTAGATCTCACCCCTTTAGCCAGGGGGCCACCCCCTTAAAAAATGTAAGTGGCATTGGGGGTCGTGTGATACATCATTTTAAAGCTTATTCAATTCTCTATCCAGACCTACATCTATCGATTCCTTTCTACAAAAAAAACATGAATTCGATATTTTCCAAATCTACATAAAATATACTCTTGATTTGGAAAATAACAAATTCATGCTTTTTTTCGATAAAAGTAAGCCTGGAAATAAAATTGAATAAGCTTTAATATGATGCATCACACGACCCCCCCCATGCCATTTAATTTTTTTTAAGGGGCTGGCTCCCCTGGCTAAAGGGGTCAGATCTAAGACATGAAAGTTTGGTACAATTTAGTCCCCCCTGATAACAAAATTGACCTGTTCCAGCGTTTTCTTCCGAGTCTTTCGAAATTGTAAATGTTGGGGGACAAATTTTTGTTGGGATGGTAAGATTGTAAAATGCAATTAAATTCACGAATTGCAAAATCGAACAGTTGACTAAGGATTGTTTAACTAGTGTATAACGGACTCATTTAGAAAAAAAAAAATTTTTTTTGACTACGCCCATATTCGTAACCGGCCCCAATCCATGATTTTTAAATGGCCCCATGATTTGGCTTTCTCTGTATGATTTTGTACTTGTTAGACAAAAACCATCTTCTGACCCAGATTTTTTTGTATGCCAGTATTGAGGACATGTATAAGTATGTCGACGACTAGTTGAGAACACGACTTTTCGATCAAATAAGTAATTGTAGCTCCTCGGGAGGAAAGAAAAAAGTGTAAGTATTGCAGGCAACAATAAGATATTCGATTCTGGTGCTATGGGAAAATTGTTTCATTCTGCTGCAACCAAATATGATTTCACTAAAGAAAAGAAGGATCTTGTCTGCAATTTATTTATGAAATTGTCGATCATATTGTAGACACTCCACACTTGCTTGAAAGGATGTTGAATAATATATTTTTTCACTACTAGCTTCAGAAAACATCATTATATATCATGTTTGAAGCTTCAGAAATTGATTTTCTGTACCTTACCTAATAATTGATTTTTCTCTCCTACTAGTAGATAATAAAAACAATATTGACAATGTTGGCATGGTTACTGCCGTACTTGATGTTTTGACTTGACATTTGCTGTCATTATTAATGATAGGTGACAGCTCAACAATGTAGAACTGGGGAGTTGGAATTTCCTTCAGCTGGACCATACTAGCAAGATCGCAACAAAAATAGAAATTACAGGTATTGATTAAATTTCATATGCTTTTTATGGATATCTTTCATGGAACCTTTCGCATTATCATGATTATAATTTGAAGAAAAGATATACAAATGTGCTAGTAGTCAAAATATAGCTCGGCTAAGAAAAATGGCTTCTCAACCTTGGTGTATAATTACTATTTCTTTCATAATTTATTGAAAGTGAGAAAACTTTCTTTAGCGAGGTAGTGAGTCCGATAAACTGAAATGGAAATCAAAGTGAAACACGTTGGTGGTGGGGATGCGCGTGAATGTAACGACTAGCGTAGTAGATCTCTGTCTCAAGGCCCCCCCCCTCTGTACCAAGAGGCCCCCCTTGGGGGCCTCCTTGTTTTAATTACCGTAATTTATTTAATTAACGCAATTACCGTAACATTTGAAAATAATATAAAAAATATATATATACAGGGTGATTTTTAAAAAACGGCAGACGCTGTAGAATTTTTATTTACCGGTCGATTTCAAAAATAAAAAAAAGTAAGTCAAATGGCTTTTAATTTACTATAAACTGGCGGTTTTAGATTTTGTTTAAATGTCATAGTGTATTTTGGGCTCCATTCGACTTTCTTATTTTAAATTGTGAGCCATAGTTTTTATTTATTTATTTGAAAGATCTCATTATTCTTCATACACTTTTGTAAAAAATTATAACAGTTGAAAAAAAAAAAAGGAATAAAAGTTCATAAAATCTAGTTGTCAACGGTGTCAAATAAGACATTGCCGTTATTATTATGTGAAAAAGAAGTAAATGAAAAAAATTGTGAGGATATTTTTTCAAATCTCTATTAAGAAATGACAAAAAAACATCAAATTTAGTTAAATCTATTAGTTTAAATGCCATCCCATTTTTTTCAATTCACAGTTGACACCAATGAGAAACCTGCATGACGGCGCGTAGAACCACAGACAACTAGATTTAATTAACTTTTATTCCTTTTTTTTTCAACATTTTCAATTTTTTTAAACAATAATTTTAAGTAAAAGTAGTGCATATTACACATGAGTGTATGAAGAAAAATGAGGTCTTTCAAATTTAAAAAAGAAAATTATGGGTCCCAATTTAAAATTACAAAGTTGATTTTAGCCCAAAATATATTATGACATTTAGACAAAATCTAAAATTGTCAGCTGATAGTAAATTAAAAGCCATTTAATTTTTTTTTTTATTTTTGAAATCGACCCGTAAATAAAAATTCTACAGCGCCTGCCGTTTTTTAAAAATCACCCTGTATATATATAAAGTTGAGGCACACAGCAATTTTTTTATCAATCTTTGTAAACCAATACACCCATACAATGCAGGGTGACTTTGAGCATTCCTTTCATTCACGTAACATAAACGGCCATTAAAGACGAATTTTCAGGAATTTTATAAAAAAATTCTGTCCTAGTAAAACCTGCGTTGAAACTAAATGTCAGCTTCATTTGCGTTCGCTGTTTTCTTTTCCGAATTTTCTACAAATTATGTCTCGAAAACTAAGAGACTTTTTTAATGCAAGATTTTGCAATTTGTTTTTATTTTTGATAAACTATTTGGGGTTTCAAGGAATGGCAATTGTTGAAAGTGACCCTGTAGTTTTAAGTTCACTAGTGATCGCCAGTCACTCCTAATTCGAGTGGTATGTATTGGATTGGTAAGCGAAGCAATCTAAAAACCAACTGAATACTAAGACTGGTTATCATATTACATGTTACAATTTTTAATTTGTTTTATTTATTTGTGTTTTTGAATAAAAAATGTCTGATTAATAAAAAAATAAGACGGAATAATACTTGTTCATTATTGTGCGGTCTAAGATGCCTCTGATTAAATTGCTCGGCAATGTAGATACAATGTCCGAAGACAGGTTGGGATAACAAAGTCCTAACCTTATTAAAGGTTTGCCCTTGGGATTTATTAATGGTCATAGCGAGTGCTAACATGATTGGAAATTAGGTTTGGCTTAAGGAAAATGGCATGTACCAGAATACGTTATATGTTTTCTGGATATTAAAACACGTTTTCCAGTTGATCGTCCGGTTCAAATTTTGCAATCATTTGTATTTTGATGAAATCGTTTAACACGCATTCTTGTACCACCAATTTACTTGCAGACAATGCAGTGGGAGATAATGAATTTAAAAACTCAATCGGAAACCGAATCACAACTGCTGAAAACGTGTTCTATACCGGGCATTTGTAGAAGTTTTTTTTTAATTAATGCCAAATCTTCATTTTTGCACAGCCGGGTGTAAAAGTTGAACAAATAGCACAGTTTTAAGGGCGTAATGACAATTTTCACCAAAATAAGCCAAAAGCATCTTTACTGAGTAATTTCTTCAGGGAGAGCATTTTCATCACAATTTAAATTCATTTTCATAATTTTGCTGTGCGCTTGTTATATCCGTGACAACGTATAGCAAATCGACTACTGGTATTTTTGAACTTATCTTTACTTTTAATTACTGTGCTACACTACCCCGGTTATGCAAAAAACATTGTATGAATTTCGGGCGAAATATGTTTTGGCTCTTGGCGCATTGTAGCCCTCCGCTGGGAGGAAAATTTCTGAAGACATAATGCCCGTAAAGTTATAAATCTTTTTTCACCCCGAGCGTCCCGAGTAAATACTGCAGTGAGTGAAATGCCAAGTCTCTGAACCACTTACGCACAGAAACCTTAGGGGAGGGGCCAAGCTGTTAGTTCGCCAGATTGTTACGTAAAACGATTCTCGCTTATTGAAGTTTGTGACTGAAATGGACGGGCATACGTGGAATCCGTGGAAAAATTACATGCAAATAATAATCGATGAACCTGTGAAAATTTTGAAAATGAAAAGTGATCTACCGGTGTATCTTATCAATGCCTATCATTAAAAAAAAAAAACAATTATAAAAATCGGTGCAGTACCCACTGTTTTATTTGCTTCAAACGATTCATGTTCAACGATTAAATATATAGATATTACATAATTTGTACTTTTTATCCCACAATGTTTTTTTTCCTTGGATAATAGCTTTTATTTTTATTCAGTCCAATATATCAATTAAAAGAGCACATGTATCAAAAATAATCGCCTCTACCAAGAACTTTGTAATTTAATTTCGTTACATTGGGGTGTTATCAAGCATTACATTCGTGGCGTGTATTGAACAAACATTCTTTTTAATAGACCGGTGCAACAACAGCACGTAAAATAAGAGCGTATTTCAAAATTAAAGTCAGGGATCCATATTTACTTCCGTTTGAAGTCAATATAATGAAGAGAAAATACTGCAGGTTTGTGAGCAATAGCTTATGCTTAATAATTAGTTGCACGGTTTAAAAATTAATATTGTGTGTTCCTTTTAGTCGAGAACATTAAGGTGGGGTAAAACTAAAAAAAAAAGTATTTTATTAATAAGACCGAGCGGCCGGTGAAGGCTTAGGCGCCTCTTCACTCAGAAACTAGGATTTGTATACGATACCTTTTTAGTTTTAGTTGTGGTACGCAAAAAATTATTTTATCTACGATTGTCACATCATAATGTTAACCATAGACACATAGTTTAGTACATATTACACTACAGGGTGTTTTGTAAGTAAACGGCAATACTCGTAGAAGCTAAAGAAACGTTATTCTGTAGTTTCTTTCTGAAAAATTTCAGATTTGAATTTTTACAATTTTTACAACGCCACTGAGTGAACGTCACATTTGACAAATTTCTCGCCATGCTCTGCCATCGATAACTTGATATATTATTTAGTGCAAATTCATTTTCGATCTTTCTGTTGGTCCATTTAAACCCATCGGCATTTTTAAACCAGACGTTTTAGAAAATAAAAAAAAAACTTCCCAAGACATTTCTCTTATCGTTGATATTCATAATCTCGGAGATTGTCGTTTGCTTATGAAACACCCCGTATACTCGAGCTGAACAATAACAATTTTTTAAAGTCTCCCTTTCATGAATGTCTAAAATTGTCTACAAGACTGAAGACTTGCAGTTTAGATGCGCGCGAAATAATCATTCCGTGTAAACTTGGTTTCGGTTTGCGATGATTTAATCCCGCCTACATCACGCCGCTTTCACGTGGTAGCGCTCCCTTCTCAGCGGCTCGAGTATCGGGGAATATAAATTCATATTCCACGACTCTTGGAACTTTCTGTTCGTTATTGTTTTTGCAAAGTAAAATGAAAATGAAACTGCCCACTTTTAATTTACTCAGTTAATAATATTATCAACAATGAACTAAGTATGTGTATGTGTATAATTATACAAATTATACAAAACAAATTTGTTGCCTAGACAACGGCAGCTTACTTCGACAAAGCGCGTTTTAGTTGAAAATTAATAAGAACGATAAAACTTTAAAATTTAAATAATGCAGTCGTAGATAAAGTAGAGTATTCAATTCGTGTACAGTGGGCGATATTAGTGTATACACTCGTGTAATGTGGCCTATGTTATACACACAATAATATTGCGCGTTCAACAAAAACGACGTCAAGTGGGCCATGGATTGCATCTCATCTCTGTTGGTCAGGTGCGTGGTCCTGACCTGACCGACAGAGATGAAATGCAATCCATGACCCACTTGACGTCGGTTTTTGTTGTACGCACGATATATACTATTATTAATCTATAATGTGCTATTTTTTGTATCGATTCTAGCAAATTACCAAATAATTGAATTCCATTATTAAATTTATGAATGATTTGTATACGGTTACTATCAGTTACTTAATTTTTTACTTGGGGCTACAATATTCAAAGAAAAAATAATATTAACCTTTCACCCTTGCGTAAAGGTCTTAAAAGTTAATCTCTTTGTTAGACAGGAATATATTAAACTAAACGTGTATTTTAAGTATTTTACCATTCCTTAACCTAACGAAAGTAAATATCCATGCACGTACATACATATTAATGTTTCTAAATTTAAAGTCGAAGTTGGTAAGTGTGGACTCTAATTGAATATGTATAATAGTTTGAAAAGAATTTCTCTGCACTATGTATATATTATTACTGAAACATAAAATAGTTTCTGTGACTCTTTTTTCTTGCATTCCTCTTCCGGTCAACTTTTGTCCCATTTAGTCACTGCGTTGGGCAATTTTCATTATGTAATAGCATAGGATTTTTCCAATTAACGGTAAATTAAATTAACGATGGTGCAATAAATACCAAAATGGTTAAAATTCGGATGACCTGAAAAACTTAACACACATTTGCAGTGCAGTGGAATTGCCAAGGCCGGAACCGGAGACACCGCTTTTCACATCTTTCGGTTTAGTTTAATAACGAAGTTTTCATCTTCACATTAAGGCGAAACGCTCAGTCGTCTCAACTTTGGAACCGAATTACGGCTTTCATTGTTAGGCTATCTTAACGTATGGGGCATCAATATTAGTAAAACAAAAACGTCATCACGGCAAAACGTTGTTTGTTCAGAAAAAAAATTTATTGCCAAAATGAGAAGCCAAAAATTTTTTTTTTTAACAAACGTGTTGGTGCTTGATTTTTACTGATCTCTGTATTCGGTAAATGCAAGGTGTTTTTATAAATATTGAAAAATAAATTTGCAAATTGTCCCCAAAGTTCAAGCAATGTTGGGGTGGTTCAAGGTAACACAGGCCCCGCCCCTCAGCGGCAGGCAGACGTGTCGACGGCTGACCGTATTATATTTCGTGTGTGCCGCAGCTCGTTCTTAAAAAGATAACAAAATGGTAAAGTAAACAAAAACGGGCCAGTCGCCTTAAATAATAACACTTTGTAGGTGAGGGCTTACCATTTGTACTCTTGTAAATAATTTCTTAGGTAAAATCTCTGGACTTTACCTTCGCGGTAAGGCTAACGCCTTTCAATTCTTTTTTGTGCGGTTAATAATGTGCTGGAGGTTTTAATTTTTACATCATACATAAATGTTTAATTTACACATTTCCAAGTATATTATACTGTCAAAGCCTCGCTTCTTTGTAATGATAATGGACCTGAGAAAACGAAAGTTGTTGGCAAGTTGTAGTGACCAAAATCATCATAATTAAAAAAAAAGACAATATAAGCAATATCTAACCTACTTTGATGGGGTAATTTACCACAAACCTTTTAGTTGCTTATACTTAGCGTAACCTTCATAAATACACAACCAATTCTGATTAATGTTTGCTAAAATAAATGTTTTAGTTGTAGTGTAAACAATAAACAGGCTCAATTTAAAATACTGGTTTGTTAATAGTTGTGTTTTCAATTACCTCTAAAGCCATACACGCGTCTTAGTGTTATTTGACCTTATAAGTACAGTACATATCCGGAAGGATGACCATATCCAATAATTCTTAAAAACATGCCTAACAGATTGTAGGCAGCGTAATCAATGATACCATATATCGGCAGGGTATTGTTTCCGCACAGACAATATCCTTCGATCATTGAGGTGATTCAACTTTTTGTTACGTCCCCTCGAGGTTAAATCCGGTCTTCCTGTTGAACAAGTGTTCTCCAAGAAGAATAAAGAGATGTAGCGTTTAATTAAAAATCGAGGCGAACGATTTCAACGAACGTGCGACATTCCTACCACAAATAATTTTTTGAGACAAACTTTCATAACATTAACAAACAAATCAGCTTATCCACATTCTGAAAGTGCTTTACTTGCGAAGGACACACATCTACCGAACACAAAACTACGGAAAAGAACAAAAAGCTTCGTACCTCTGATTTGCAGGAACTGACTGTTGAGTTCGTCTTCTTCCTGGTAGTGGTCTTCGTCCAGAGTGAAAAGATTGTCTAGAATCGACACACTGCTGGGTGACTGACCGTGTCCTTTGCTCACGTAATTAGCACATCGGTACAACAGGAGCCAAATATCCGTCTGACCTAGTACCCACGCTAAAGCATGACGCCCAGCACTCAGTCCAGCTTGCTCGGCACCCAGCATAGCACCGAAACTTGTATCATCGATCGGAAACAGTTGCAGTCTTGAGGCTTCTTTGAAGTGGTTCCGATCAGCGAATCTGTCGAAGAGAAACGGCTTTGTTAAATGGGTTCAGATTGAATGGTAATTAACATTGGAGTTTTTCTGTTTGCTTCGCCGCCTGTCACTCGGATAGGTCAAGAAAGGCGGATTAGATCGTAATTGTACTTGAACGCTGATCGATTGACAATCACAAGTGATTGAGTATAATAATAGATAGTTGTAGCATTAAAATCGCCAGAGAATAAAAGGGGATTTTACATTTTAGCTTTTAAAATATTATCATGGGGGAACCATGTTCTAAAATTGACACAGAATAAGTAAGAATTATGTTTGGTTCAATCATCAAACTTAATAAAAATGTAATTTAAGAAAAAATTATTGTCGGGACTGTCCGAAATCGAAATCTTTTAGCCAACCAACTGATGTTCCACAAGGTTCAGTGTTGAGAGCTTTCTTATTCAACGTCCCACCGGAGGTATAAATGTCCCGTAATTACAAGTTGAACTTGATTTATTTTTGACAATTGCCAACATTATTACGAATTCTATGTATATTATAGAATACTTGTTGAAATCTTAAGAAGTCAATTCCTTGCAGTTTTGTAGATTTCGTATACAATTTGCTAATTGACCTTCAGTTTTTAATGTTTGCATCTCCAGAATCTGCTGTCTACTTAAATGATGTTCATATCCTTCTCGTCAACTTTTATTTGTTTTTCTTTCAGCTTTTCAAACATTGAGAGCTTTAAACCAGAAGAATGTCGATCAATCCAAGTGGAGTAAATTTAAATTAAAGTTTAAGTCGAGAAAAAAAAAAACCGTCACATTTAATTCAAAATAACGTAATAATTTTAAATATTCTCTAAGCGCTGATGATGGCAGTAGTGTTCTGCCGAAACATGTTCCATTTGTAATTTTGCGCTTATTAAAGTTTGTGGAGTTCGAATTATATTTAAATTTTAATTGAGAGCTTTGTTTTCGATTTCTGAGTTTCATGCTTTCAAGTTCTTATGTTTACAATTTTTTGTGTGCCGAGGTGTCGATGTTCTTAACTAATAAGGTTCATGGAGTTTTCTCACATTCTCAAGTTAGGTTTTTCAACTCATAGATTTTCAGTTTTTCAGGTTCCCAATTTCCCAAATTTTCGATTTTTGAGTTCTCAGTTTCTCACACCTTCAGTTTTTCAGTTTGAACCTTAAACTTAAGAGACTGAAAATGTGAGAAGCAGAAAACCAAAGAACCTGAAATTAATTTTTGATGATACAGTCGATTTTGAGAAGGAATGCTTTACATCTTTACACCAATTTTTTGTAACTTACTGTCAAACTATGATTTTTCAAATGACAACGTACAGGGTGTTTTAATAAAAGCGGACAGAGTTGTATTGTCCTTTTTATTTAATTTTCAAGATCAACAATACTCAACTATTGTCAAGTCCCGAAAAGTGCCAAAAGACGAATAGGGAAGTCTGGCAGCTAATAAAGAGTGGAAGAATAAAGTTTCAATGTTGAGAAATAGATAGATGCGGCACTCTAAAGATGTGTTAACGTGGATCATCTATGAAGACCCGATAGTGTTAATCGATATCAATTCTATTTCGTGCACAAAACCCATCGCGTAGGTATTAACAGCAATAAATATTAATGAATTATAAATATGAATATACGAGGGACACAAAAGAAATCCAGTCAGTGTGTTCATACAGGGTCTCCTCAAAAAGGCACAGACGCAAACCTCTCTGCTGGAAAATTGATGGCACCAGTTTTTTGGGACATCAGGGGCATCCTTCTTATTGAATATATGCCAAAAGGAACGGCAATAAATGCGACGTCTATGGTAAGACCTTGAAAAATTTACGAATAGCAATTAACCAATTTTGTTCAATCGAGAAGGGTTCCTGCTGCATGACAATTCGACCGTGCCAAAATTAGGCAAGTTGTGCAGGAATGCAGCTTCGTTGAGATAGACCATCCTCTCTATAGTCCGGACTTGGCTCCATCTGGCTTTTGTCTATTTAGATTGCTAAAAAAAAATCTTTGAGGACGCCGTTTTGACTCTGATGCCTAAAAGCAGTCGTCGATGACTTTTTTGAGGACCAAGAGGAAACATTATTTTTTTATGAAGATACTAGCTGATCCGGCGAACTTCGTACCGCCTCAGAAAAGGGTGTGGAGTCCACGCGCGACAGAAGTGGAACATTTGGAGTTTACAGATTAAGAATAGATTTTCATTTTTAAAGTCCGGTACAACAAATTTTGGTTGCCGGAAGTCTTAGTTATTGTCGTTGCCCTGTACCAAGGGGGTTTCCCTGTCCCAAGGGGGACCCCTGTAGTTTTTCCCATGTTTTAATCGTTATTCTGCTAGTCGGGACGGAGACAAATCCAACAAATCAAAGATCGCGAAAATCGGTCCAACCGTTCTTGAGTTATAAACCCAAGGGTTAATAGTTATTCTGCTATTCTTGGCGGAGACAAAACCAATAAATCAAAAATCATTAAAATCGGTACAGCGGTTCTTGAGTTATAAATGATGTAAGTAACTTTGTTTTATATAGATAGATAAGTCACAGGAGGAGAAATTGCACAAGTGCATTGTTTCATAGCTAGGTAGATTTCTTTTCTAGTGCCCCTCGTAGGTTAATTTTGGCATCAAATTTATTGATCTCTTTATGGAACTGTCTTCAATGACGACAGATCCGGATGGTTGCCTCAGAAATCGAATAATCCGGTCGGCAGTGCAGTGGGTTAGGCATGTCCCTTTTGCGTGAACGGCCGCGGATTCGAAGTGGTAATTCAAATATCACAGCCCTACCTAGAATACACACGATGAAAAATAGATCTCAACTCCTCACTACGGCTCGGTGAACCCACCCCATCGACACCTAGCGGTATAAGAGGGCAACAACATTTTTAACATTTGTTCGTCTAATAGAGTAATCTTTTTTTTTGTTAAATTTAATTTTCGTAATCTTTTAATGTTAATTTTATTTAAACCTTTTCTATCCGCGCAACTGTGAACCCATGTGTTCAGATTCTTTTAATTGTTGAAAATTATAGGAATGCATACTAGAAATCGAGGGGTTGACCACTACCCGATATTTTGTACACTAGATTTACTATTTACAAATTAATTTTAACCATATTTACAAATTATTTATCGTATTTACAAATATTATTTATCAAATTTACTGTATTTGCTATTTATTTACCATATTTACCAGATATTTGCTATATCTAGGAAATTATTTGTCAATTATTTACTGTACATATTTACAAATAATTTACTTCATTTATCAATTATTGCAAAAATGTAATATGAAGGGCCATAGATACCTAAAAGCATACTTTTAACAAACACAATTGCATTGTATCTCAGGAATTATGCCACCTAAAATAAAATTATATTTTTTTTTTTTGCAAATATTGTTTGCAAATGTGTACGTAGAAAAATGCTAAAAATAAATCAAAGAAAGCTAATTCTTTCAACTATGACTTGAAGCAATTTTATTGTAGGAGGCAGACTGTTATATCGAGACTTTATATGCGAATTTACAAAATACAATTCCGTCCATTTCATCCTTGTTATGAAGTATGGGTAATGACATTGAACAAGAAGATAGTTTGCGGTTTAAAGATCTAGCTGAGTTTTCGAGGAAACAGAATTTGCCTCCTGCCTACTTAAAAAGAATTCTAGGCTTACTTCATTCGAAGAATTGCCAGAGAACAAAAACAAATAAATACCGGTCAAAAAAATTCGTTTTGAACACCGAATAAAAAAAACACAAAACGTCCACTAAACAAGTTAGATTATTTCGATCAAGGAGTACTGCGCCGCACAGTAATAAATTATTATCAATTACCGAAAAAAAAATGGCGAATTCACAGAAAATTCTGTGAAGACACAGGATATGCAAGGCCCAAACAAAATGATATTGCTATTGATATTTTCATTGGTCCAATTTCCATTGAAGGTGTGGGAACGATGGCCGTAAGCAGAACAGATCGTGATCAGATCAGTTATTAGAACTGAAACGCTCTTAAAAAAAAGAATTGTGCGTGGAGTCCACGCGCGACAGAATAAGTGAAACTTTTTATTGAACAAGAGATAATTGAGAACATCAAGGATGCGGATATGATCTCAAATGAAAATTCGGAGAGAAGAGATACAACATAAGATATCCCACTTATATTACTGTGCAATCATTTAAATAAATTATAAATTAGAGCAGGTTGTGAAATTTAAATTAGGTTGGCACTACTAAATGTTGACTATTTGGTTTAATATTTGAATGTCAAAGTTGTCAAAGTCTCAGGTCAAAGCGACTTTAGAGAATTTCCAAAGTGCTTTTTCACGGTTTCCAGGTGGTGCCACACCCGTTAAACAGTGTTTTCATCCAAAGTGCAAACGTGCAACAATAGGAATAGATGCATATCTATTCAGGATTTATTCTCCTCACCTTTGACATTCAAATATTAAACCAACTGTCAACAGTTAGTAGTGTCAACCTACTTTAAATTTCACAGCCTACTCTAATTTATAATTTAAATGATAACACTGTATTGAATGTTACGCATTTTCGTGTCGGACGCGAATTAGGCTTACACCGTGCCAAAAGCAAACAGGAGTTAGTAGTGAGGATACATGACGCAGCTGCCAGCGACACGAAAGTAAGTAACGCGCTGGCCTTACTCACCATTATTTACGCATTTTCGTGTCAGACGCGAACTAGGCTTACACCGTGCGAAAAGAAGTTTCACTTAAATAATAATACAGTGAGCGGCAAAAGTATGGAATAAATTCATAAAAAATTAAACAAATTTTTTTTCTAAAAATTTTTTGGACGGGTCAATTTTGGTTTATAAAAATGAATATTTTGATCCCAAATTAAATTTCAAGCAGTCATTTGTTTTCGAGTGATGACGTCATCGATATTTTTTTTAAATAGAAACCCCCTATTTTTTTTCTTGATACAGATAGCCCTTTTAACTGTCTAAACGACAGTATAAAAATTTTGTTATCTTAGATAATAAAAGTTTTGAGAAAAAAAATAAATTGGATTTTTTATGACAAACAAAAACAAGTCAAAAATCAAGTAGGTAAATCAAACAATCAAATGGTAGTCAGTTTCATTTGTATGTGTAAATTGTTTTTCCGGAAATCGTCTTGGAAACATTTTCCTGCTTATTTACCTACTTGATTTTTTGACTTGTTTTTGTTTGTCATAAAGAAATCCTAGTTTTATTTTTTTTCTCAAAACTTTCATAGCAAAATTTTTATACTGACGTTTAGACAATTAAAAGGGCTATCTGAATCACGAAAAAAAAGGGGGTTTCTATTTAAAAAAAATATCGATGACGTCATCACTCGAAAACAAATGACTGCTTGAAATTTAATTTGGGATAAAATTATTCCTTTTTATAAACCAAAACTGACCCGTCCAAAAAAATTTTTGAAAAAAAAATTGTTTAATTTTTAATGAATTTATTCCATACTTTTGCCGCTCACTGTATATTTTTTCATAAAGAAGTATGTATAACATATAATAATTTGTTTCATCACTTTGCCAAGTATCCCCGTATCCCGTCGTTAATATTTACAGATATTTATCAAAATTTACGCACATTTACTGATATTTACTAATATTTACTGGCATTTACGAATATTTTCGAATATTTACTATATTTACTGATCATTGTACACCATATTTACTGGGTGATCAACCCTTGGCTAGAAATAAATTACTTAGAGGAAACAAAAAGATGAATTAATTAAAACGAAAATCGGATTTGAAAATATAAAAGACGATCTGAAAAAAATAAAAACTGCACGGGGACTACTAGAAAAGGAGAGAAAAGCGGGGAACATAGTGATACAGAATTTGACGAACTCAAACACGACGAATTGACAACGAATAGATGCAAAGATGGATGAAATAAATCTGTAGGTTTGGGAATACAATAATTTGTTTATTAAACTTTAGAAGATTCAACAGAATAGCAATTATTCAGAAGAAGATGAAAGGAACCAAAGTACTAGTACCCAAAAACTGGATGCGGTGCATATTCCACTAAACAATACAGGGTGATTTTGACCATGTGTCACTTCTTCAAACCCGTAGTTTATGAAAATAAGAGGCTATTTGAGAAAGCTTCCATTAACAAAACCCATTTTTTGAGAAATAAATTTGACAATGGATTGACATTCGTTTTGTATCAAATGATTTTTTGCTGTTATAAAATCTGCTCTAAAAAATCTTACTAGCTTAAAAATAGTACTATATTTGTGTGTTTTGTTTAATTATTATTATTCTTATCGACAAATCCAAGCTATACTTTATTAGAAAAACTGTGTGTGATCAAATAGATCAAATTTTTTTGTGGTAACCCCCAATTAGTTGTTGGTAAATTGTTGGTGGATGTGTTATTTTTCTCTGTCTGTTTTTCGTCCGAATCTTCCGGATGGAATGAAGAAAATTTCTTGCTTTTCCTCAGAATGTTTTTGCTGGTGTACTTGTTTCACTTTGTTTTTGTTGATAGTAAAATTGCTTCAGCGACTCACGAGCGCCCATTTGGGCTCCCAAAACAATGAATTAAGTCTCTTCTGGGGCCGTCTGGGCGTTAAATTTTAAGAAAATTACTTAATTTCTGAATATGTCTAGATAATACAACAAATAATAAATTCAACAAGTTGGTTCTGCTTTTTTTTGGAAATTCTCACATTCTGTAGTAAAGTAGTTTATGATCATTTTTTGACTCATGTTACACGTTATAGAAGATAACATCTTGGCGAGAAAGATCTTACGTTTATTTCTCAAAAATTAAAACTATTATGAATTTGGAAGTCAAAATTAAAAGACACATTTTTTTTAGTGCATGATAAATTGTTCTCAGCGAATAACGGTCTCACACACCGTCATCATGCAAATTTTTTATCTAATCAAAGCTGCTACTGTTCGTGCTGCTGGAATTGCGCTTGATCTCGTTTAATTTTCGCGTTTCTGCGCATCACGTGCCTTCAATTTATCTCGGAGGTTATATTAATAGAAAGGATGGGTGATTACCATGCAGGAATATAGTCATTACAGGTTCTAAATGTTTACGTGCAATTTGTATTTTTTCTAGCTAAGCGAATTATTTCTTACGAAACGATTTGGTGTTGCGATTTACAAATTGTTGGGTGGAAAAGTTGTATGTTGCGCGTCCATGTGCGGTTGCTGTTTCATTACTTGTTTTTCCGCAATGTTTAGGTAAGATTATTGACTTTTAATGGATAATCGTTCCAGGCAAAATTACTTGTTGTTTGGTCGGTGCTAATTTGGTTTTAAATGGGGACTAAGTGTTGCAGTTGCACGTTTTCTCTCATGTGTTTATTTCTTGCGTCTATCAATCCTCATGTTGGTCATTTGGTCACTTCTACCCCCCGAGCTCTCTCTTGTGCCACTTACTCTTCTCTATACCCAAATCTAGATCGCGTCTTTCTTTTTATAAACAGTTAGCTACACCATCTCATCTTTAACTCGGTGTTCAATTTTCCCATAACTTACTTAAAAGAACTCAGAAATGTCGATAAAATCCGGCCTGGACTCGTCTGATTTTCCAAAATTCGCACTTGTCACACATAAACTATCACGTTGCGCCGAAGCACTATTGGAGCACTCTCACCTGGCCGAAACAATCACCTGAACTGACGGTACTCCGACGTACCGCCTGCTTTCTTCGGTGTGGCAGATACTTACACTGTATTTTCCGACCAAGGCTGCGAGATCTTGAGGTCGACGGGTGTTTTCAAGTTTCTACTGTAGGCACAATCGATTGATCTGGGTTTAGGCGGGGTACTGATCTAGGAGGTGTGATCGGTTTTAGTCTTGTGGGTACTATGGAATAGGAAAATGCGTGTGTGCCTCATAAACACTGTCGTCGACCATTGTTTTCCTGATGAATATCTCTGCTAGATAAAAACCTCAATAAATCATCGTGTACAATAGAAGTACTAAACCGTTTTTTTTTTCTTCAACTCAGAAACAAGGATTTTCCCCCTTTAATCGAAGACAGCTTGTGGTTTATTTAATTTGCAAACATTCGTAAATACTTGGCAATTCATATATTTACATTTTAGCATTAACCAGTCAAAGCACGAGTCTTAAAGTATGTATTTACAATTGTCTATTGTAAAGTTAATTAATACAGGACTTCACAATGTAATTTGAAAAATGTTCCATGTCGTAGACATTTTAGTAATGGTAAAATATTTATGAGATTCCCATTATTATCCCCATTCTGATCTTTAAAACTTTCAATGCTTCAATTAAACCCGGGAATTTAGAGCAACGCGTTTACTCTTCAATAAATGGTTATATGGGTTTTTTCTATGAATGGGAAGATCATTAAGAGAGGAAAACTTACAGTCGAACGATTAAGATTGTACTAGAACAGCCGAATGAACGGAAAGTTTGCTGCAATCGTATCTAAATGCACAAATATTTTCCTAATGGACCTAATGAACTGTAGCGTTTACCTTTTGTTTATTTTTAAATGGCTGAATCCCAACAAAACAAACAAACAACAACTTTCGTTTATACAGCAGTTTATGACGTCTATTGTATACACCCTGCGGAAAATCCGATCTGCTGGCGTTTTAGAGATAATATAGGGACGCATATTTTTGTTATAACGTTTATTGTCAATTTTTGCTTTGACGTTTTGCAATTTATTTTCAATAGGTCACGTCCTAATACTTTCAGTAATTAGGAGAAAGCCTCTCTGGGACACCCTCTATAACGACCCTATTAAGAAAATGTATACCAGAAGACCGGATGAACGATATGATAATTTCTTGTTCAAATTTGCTTGTTTTCAGGTCTTCAGGTCTTCTTCTCTTTTTTCAGATTTTCAGTTTCTCAGATTCTAATATTTCCAGCCTTTTTAAAAATTTTCAGTTCAGGTTCTCAATTTATTGTGCTCTCAACTTCTCTGTCGAGATTTCAGGTTTTGTAACTTTCAATTCAATTTGTTTGATTTTCGCTTTTTTGAATTCTCCAATTTTCAGAATGTTTGCTTGCTCTCGTTTTTGAGATTGTTTTTAAGATAATAATTTATTTTTTCTGTGTACTTTTAATAGAATGTTTGCTTATACAAATAAAGTATATTTCAGTTCTCAAATTATTATTAACCTTATGGACTTTAATACTGTAAAACTTTTGCAATTAAAGTCTTGGTGCAAATAATTTGCGGAGCCCATTCTTAAGGATATTTTATGTATTTTTACATGTAAGGTTGTTCTAATCTCCACTAAATCAATTCTACACCCGTTCGATGTGTAAGTTTCTAGATAAAAAAATAGTTATTGATATGATGTACATATTTACTTAACAAATCATCGAGAAACCACAGTATGTCCCTCAAAACTAGACGAAAGAAAGAGAATCAATCAAAAATAACAGTTCTTCCCAGGATTCTTTTTCGGGTTCCCTATGACTCTGGTTCATAAAATACACAATACACAAATACACAAAAAAAAATCATAAAAATCGGTCCAGCCCAAAGAGGCCCCTCTGGGCCCCCATGTCCTATTCTCATACCTGCCAAATATACAAAAAAAATCTTAAAAATTGGTGGAGCCGTTTCGGAGGAGTTCGACCACAAACACCGTGACACGAGATTTTTATACAGTGTGGAAATTAAGTAAGGAATAAATTCAGTAACGCCGTTAGTATTTGCACTAGAAATAGAACTTAAAAAGCATGTGATAGAGCTAATTATAGCGCATCCGAGGAATGTATAGTAATTTTTTTTATTACTTTTTTTTTGACAGTTATGGCGTCATCAATATTTTTTTTAAATGCAACCTATGTTTTTTATTTTACATTTGAATACAGTTTTTTATTCTGTTTTCAATGTTTGCCAAATACTTAATAGGTTAGATAAGGAAAAAATTAATTCAAACGGCGCTAAATTTCAAATTAGTAAAATTTAAAAAAAAATGTTGACAAGTTCTGAATTGTTACAAAATAATTGTGTCTGAACTCTTTTTCTCTATTAAATAATAAATGAACTTCTAAATAATAATATCTGGTTGCAACAGGATGGTGCTCCAACACACCAAGTCCGGTGCGGCGTTATTTGGACGAAGTGTTCCCAAGAAGATGAAAGGAGAGGTCCAATAGAATGGCAGGCTAGGTTCTCAGATCGAATCCAATTAGATTTTTTTCTATGGGGGCACTTAAAAAGCAAGGTGTATCAAAACCGACCCAACAACTTGGATGATCTTGAAGGAAAAATTTGACATGAGTGCAGTTTAATAACTCCTCAAACCATTAAAAACGTATTGGCTGCTTTTTATGATCGTCTTGGATTGTCAGATGATGCAGGGTCATCAGTTTGAACATTTGGTGTAATATCTTTAATTTATAACTCGCATATCAAGTCTTTTTGTTAATTTTGTTAATTTGTTAGCCCTACTTTGAAATTTGGGTTGTTTTCTTATTTTTTCTTATTGATTCCTTTTGGGAACTTTGTTTTGTTTGGATTTCTGTTTTTTTTTTAAATTTTGATAAAATTAGAGTTCTGTTAATTTTTTTAAATTTTACTAACTTGAACTTTAGTGCCGTTTTTATTATTTTATTATCTATTGAGCATTTGCTAACGTTGAGATCAGAATAAAAAAAACTACGCGAATGTAGAATCAAAAACATAGGTTGCCATTAAAAAAATATATTGATGACGTCATAACTGTCAAAAAAAAGTAATGAAAATTTTTTTTTATACGATCGTCGGATACGCTATAATTAGCTTTTTAAGTTTTATTTCTAGTGCAAATACTAACGGAGTTACTGAATTTATTCCTTATTTAATTTCCACACTGTATATTAGATGTAGAACAATTAAGAAGTTTAAATTTACAATAAAATAAGCAACAGAAATATAAAATTGGAATATGGTTTTCAGTTTCTATTTAGATTTTTTACTTAGATGTAAAATCAGAAATGAGGACTAATGAAAAAGGAGTACTTTCGAAAGAGGAATTGTGGATCAAAATTATGTAATAACCATCAAAAATGATGAAAATAGGGCATAGTAAAAAAATGAGAAATGAAGAGAAAAAAAAACAATTCTTCAAGTTCCAAGGCTTTCCACTCCACAACTTCTTCATATTTCTCATTATCACAGTTTCTTCCGATTTCTCAGGTTCCGTAAGTCCACATTTATCAAGTTCTTAGGTCCCTCCTCATGTTCTCAAGATCTTAGTGTTGCGTTTCACTGTTCCATTATTTATTTACACAATATATACCAATTATTTTAGACTTTTCTTTGATGGCACACTATTTCCAGCACGCCGCAGCATTGATGACGTCATTAAGGGTCACGTGTCACGTGTACACGTCGGTTACATTAGCTATTTTAAGACTCTTCAAATTTTCAGGTTCTGAGAGTAGGAATTAAAAAGCATATACAGAAATTTTAAACACATTTTCTCAAAAGGCACACAAAAAAAAATAAAAATTACAATAAATTTAAAACACGTGTTTTGGTAGTTGTTTGGAGACGACTGGGTTCAAGAACGATTGAGCGATTTGACAAAAACACAAAGGCGCACTTTAAAACAACGATGGCTTCGTTACAAACGATGCTCAATATGTCCACCTCCCTCAGCGATAACACGTTGAGCCCTGTTTAACAAGTAGACGCGCCCCCCCAAAAATTTCTAATGGATTTTGTCGGATGTGTTCGGCGACTTGGAAAACTTTTTCGCAGTTGTTCCACACTGCCTATGAGGTGTTTGTAAGAGCTTTCATATGCCCCCACAAAGAAAAGTCCAAGGCGTTGATGTCAGGGGATCGGGCTGGCCCTCGTTGGAAACCTTTCGTGTAAAAATTCGCGAACTTTAATAATAATAATACTGGTTTATTTACGGTTATACCATTTACATAAAACTACTATACAAAACAGGTATGAAATAAAATATTGTACATACATTAGTATAAAAAAACACATATACATACAAAGCTTACTGTAGCAAATATGAAACGACATTCACTACGAAGTATTTAAAATTAGACAGCATTGATTTGGAAGTGGCGTGGCCCCCACCACATATCCTTCACATATTGTTGACCATCTCGGCCCACATATTAACACGAAACTGTCTTTCAAAATGACTCTCACTAATTAATAATTAGAACCACCCGAGCTCATCAATGCAAACAATAAATTGGCATTTTCGACACGGTCAAGTTTTGTTAGTTTTTACTGCTGTGAAATTTTCGTAAAAAGAAAACGAGTGACACTGTTTCTGGTATTGACTTAATTTCTGACACCTCATCGATAACACCCTGTATACGGCATGGTAAGAAAATCTAACAAATAAAAATCTCGTGTCACGGTGTCTGTGGTCGAACTCCTCCGAAACGGCTCGAGCGATTTTTATGATTTTTTTTTTAATATTTGGTAGGTATGAGAATAGGTATAAAGTATTTTTCACATGGACATTCGGGCCCAGGGGGGTCCTTGGGCTGGACCGATTTTTATGATCTTTGATGTGTCTCCGCTCCGAATAGCAGAATAACTATTAAAATCTGTACAGGGTGGCCTAATGGCAGTAGATGGTTTTGTATGCATTATCCTGTATTAAAAAAAAATAATTTAATTTTGCTAATAAGTTAACACAACATTTATTGATTCTGAGGCGGTACAAAGTTCGCCGGGTCAGCTAGTATAAAATGAAAAATGAGGAGGATGAAATAATGTGAAATGGGAAATTGAAAGGAAGGAAGAATTAAAATTGTAGGGATAGTGAGAAATGAAGAATAATAAGAAAGCTTGAAGAATAATGAATGATGAGAATTAGTGAATAATGAAAATGAATACCATGGTATGAAAGACAGAAAGGAATGTGAAGTGATAATTGAGGACTGAGGGTAATCTGCAATTAATAATATAAGAGATTTAGAATAATGAAGAATTGAGGCTGAACTAGTGGAATGTAAATCGTGAAGCTGTAAAGTTGAAGTTGAAGGAGCAAATAATCAAAAACTGAAAATCCAAAGTACAAAATCAAATTTCTAAAATCGGTACTAAACAAGCATGAAATAAGAAAAGTATGTATCGTCTGTTCAAACAAAACTTAATAACATTAAATAAATTGCTTCAAATAATGGATATTCTTAAAAAACTATAAATAAATTATACCAGATATACAAATTCAAATGCACACATCACTTAATTAGAAATCGTTCAGAAATAATTTCCCTTTCAAATTCATTAACATACCTTGTTAGTAGTCTCAGAGAAATGTTCTAAAATACGTAAGAAAAACGGTTTCACAGTTTCATTTAAAAAAATTATATTACAAAACGGCATTCGCTGTAAATAGATTGAACTGCTAGTCATTCTTTATAGGTCAGACAGGTCGCAAAATTTCAGACGGTATTAAGGAACATTTCAGACACATCTATAACAACACAGATCTTGACCTTCCTCCATCAACACCTTCTTTTTTCGCCAATCAGATATTAATAACGAAACATAGTGTTTTACCTTTCAATTCCAAATTGATTCACAAATGGCAATAATAGCAGGAAATTGGATTTTAAATTAGCCTTTAAAAAGCCTTACAATTATATGTGGTTATTTTTCAATTTTTACCAAATTTTGGTAATTAATTTAAATTTAAATAAATTTAATAAACAATTTAAATGGTACTGCTAGCTTGACCTTAAGCCAGCAGAGCCATAATTTCTACAAAAACTATGGGAGCAATAAAATTATGTCTTTGGCATTAAATTAGCCTTTAAATAACCTTAAATTCCCATAGGGTTAATTTTTGAGTTTTTGACTAGCTTTACCGACGTCTGAAGATGGGAGTAGTTTTGTCCCGAAACATGTTTTTATTGTAATTTAATTTTATTAAAGTTTGTGGAGATTGAATAGAATAATTTTAAATTTTAATTTTAAGAAAAGTATTTACCCAAACTCGGAACATTAAAATTGTAAATTCAAAATGGAAAATCCGAAATTCAATAGTGAAGATCTAAAGTTAAAAAGTTCGTCAAAAATCGCAAGCAAAAATTTGATAATAAAAAAGTTAGGAACGAGAAAATTGAAACTCGTCAAAGACCAATAGTTGAAACCAAATATCACAATTTGTAAAGTAAAAATAAATCAGCCATAAAAAACGGAAAATCTCAAACTTCAATCTGTAATTGTCAAATGTCAAAAGACAATTACATAGCCAAAATTGAAAATAGGAATAAGAAAGAATAATTAACAGTCGACCATCGATGCGCATTTTAGATTTAAACTGCGAATCGAAAAACGAAGTAAAATTAGACAAGAACAAAAGATAATGAACAATCAATTTAAAATAAAATAAAATAATAAATGAGGATTAAGAAGGAATGAAGAATTAACAATGTAAAAAAAGAGAAACAATGAACAGAGAAATAAGTATAAGGAAGAATGAGAAATAAAAAATTAGGAACTTTATGGAATTTAGTGGGCAGATACCTGGAAGTATCAAAACCTGAAAAGTTTTTAGATCCTAAAAGCCTGAAAGACATTTCCAAAACCTGAAAATCTGAGACCCGAAAACCTGTCAGCCCGAAAACGTAGGAATCCGTAGTCCTGTGACAAGCTGAAAAAATTGGAATCTGAAAACCTGAAAGATGGAGTACTTGAAAACATGAAAATCTAAGACTTGAGAACCTGGCAATCCCTAAGTCTGAAGCCTAAGAATTCCTGGCTAATTATGATATGGTCCATATAGCTGCCTTTTAGCTGACCGTATCCATGTTAATTTGTGGACAACTTTATGAGGGAAAAGATCCTTTCATTATTTTTATAGGGAATTATAATTCTATTAAGCGGGAATCGTTTGAATTTGTGTCTTCTTCATATCTTCCCACTACCTTACTGTGCTCTTTCCTTCCTACTCGAGCATTGAAATCTCTTAGAATGCGTAATTATTTCTTTGATTTGTCATTACGTTCATGTTGGTTTTTGTTTCTATCCGTCCAATATTTCCAAGTGCGAGTTGCAGCATTTTTTTGGGTTGTACCTCTTTGCCTAAAATAGGTATATTACCTCTAAATAAATTTAAGACTTGGGTCATTCTGAAGGGTAAATTATATAAAGTGTGTAAATGCCCATGTGTCTAGCCCGCAGAAATTTGAAAAGTTTCAAAACTGGTGGATCCGCGGCTCCTACCTACTAAAAAATCAGGATGTTTAGAATCACAAGTCTAATTTAATTGTCTTTAATGTATAAATTTAAAATGTCACTGGAAAACGCATTAGAATGAATTATTTATAGAGATATCAGTTTGATTGTGCATGATAATTAAATATTTTTCTATAATGACTAACAATTACATACTAAGTCTACAGATATTTTCATATTTGTCTTCATATATATGGAAACGATAATTTTTCATTCCCATTGTCCTTCATTAAGCATCCGTGTTTTTGTATTATTTAAACAAACTTGTGTTTCTTGTATATACCTGATGGGACTCGTAGATAGTTGTGACATCTTCACAAAGTTAGTTGAGAGCTGATGCGCAACTAAGCATGTGAAAGTAACAATTAGAGAACTTTTCAGCTCTGTGCAGTTTCTAAAATAATTTCTGTAATAACTGCCTCTAAACGAACAGGAATTTCCGGATATTTTTAAAAACAATGAATTGGTTATCATTACCACGCGTCTATATCGGTTTGCAATTTATAGTGTACTTTCAAAGCCCCAAAAAGCGCACATAATTATGCAAATACGCCTTTATCTCTCAACACAAATCCGTTTAAAAAATCTCACTACTACGCTTTCCATATCAGCGCAAACGGCCTCCGTGCAAAATTGTTGTTTCTAGACCCATTAATTTAAATTATGAACGCCGGTTCTGCCCTACTCTCCACAACTACTGACACACTCAGATCCTAGCATGCCCATCATGTATTAGCAATGGCAATTGTTACAAAAGCTAAAAAACGGTGTCCCACATTTTTATTTGCTTATCGATTACAAGACGTTTTGAGTCATCACATTTTTGTTTATGTCGAGGTCCGTAAAACGGTACCCGTTTCAAAGTGTGTTAGTAATGTCGCAACACATTTACAAGAATCATTTTTTTCACTCAACATGAATTTTGAAACGGCTCCCCCGTTTGTATCCATATTTAGTAACGTAAGATTTACGATGACATTTCTATTGTAATCGACTAGTAAATAATAATTGGGATGCGACGCAGTGTTTCACAATAATAAATAGTGAAGATGAATAGTTTGACAAGACTTTAAGGCTTTAAATGAACCGAAAAGTGTTGCGAAAGACACGGTGCGTATTGCACCAACAGCACCGTGCACTCTAGACATTTAGAAAGCCAGTGTGGAGCGCTACACCCGTATATCCTGTAACAAGTGCCATTACACAAACGAGAGAATGTAAACAACTATGTATTTTTTGAACTTAAATGAAACTGGGTTTACGCGACAAAGAGGCTCTTTTGAGGGAATTCGCAAGCGTTTCTATTGATTTGGTTCAAAAGTTTAATTCATAAAAGTAACGCTCTTTATGTTTAACATAAGTATAACTATTTCTGGCGAATACGTGATAATTATTATCATCATCAGGCCCAGATGGTGTTTATGGCATCCGTATATCGCAGTTCTTAGAAATCAATTTTATGCCTACTATTGGGATCATGAATGAAATAAAACTAATGTTATAAAAATCCCGATATTGTCTTGGAAAACATCATGCAGGTAAAAATGTAAACAATATAATCGTAAACAATTCCGCGATTGGCGATGGTTTGAAGTGCGATCAATTTCTATTACATTACCTCCAAGTTTTCTAAGCCACTAGCCGCTAAAAAGTAATTGTGGAATATGGTTGGGATCCAATTATTGAATAATTTTAGATAATAGAGGAAAAGTATTCCATTTAGTAAAGGTATAGAATAGGTTTCGTATTGTTGGGGGCCAATATATTTCCTTTATAATATAAAACCAAAGAATAACGTGAAGTTGTTAAAGCTCTATAGGAGAAAAGAAAGGAGTGGAAATTTGGAGAGCTTTTCGTACTAGCTAAATTAAAACTCAGCAGTAAGGAGTGCGCCAATTAACCCCGCAAGCAATGATGGTCATATTACCTTAAACAAAAGAAATTGTATAATCAATAATGTCTCGTGACGTCATGGGCAGAAGTTAAATGTCATTCATTGCCTTGAATTGAACACGTAATGGGAAATCAAACGTAAAGGAAATCGAAAAACGCAAAAGTAGGTCCTTGGAGTAAAACAGGGAAGACAATGCACTGTAGTTTGTGACTAAAACGGGAAATTAAATCAAAAGTACGTCATAAATTTGACAACGTCATTACTAAAGATCGGGCCACCTTCGGAAGAACTGTCTCAGACAGAAGATGACATCCACCAGACGCACCCATTTAATAAACCATAACTACTGCTCGCAGAGGTTTGCACCATTTGCAGTATTTCCACCCATCCTCGACCGTATCCGACAATCCATCCGGCACCATCAGCGGTACGCTGCATGAAAGGATAAATTATGCAAGCCGAATGAGGTGGTCAGCCCATTTTCAGCCCTTCGAAGAATAAAGTTGAATAAGTACGAAATGGGAAAAAAATATTTTTTACTTTTGTTACTTTTGTGTTTATTGAAGTCGGTTTCTTTTTTTTTTAAAGTTTAATTATTTTACAATTTTAAGCGATGGGAAGACCTAGTAAGGACGTTTCTCGAATGAGGAAACGACAGCTGGTTTAAAAGGAAGATGAAAGACGGAAGCGCTAAAAAAAATAGAACCAGAAATTTTAAAACAATGAATGAAAGTTTACAGGAGCGCGAAAACAGATTGTCGGGTATATAAGAGCATAAGTGTTAAATAAATTAAGAATTTAATGTCAAAAAGATCGAGACCATCAATACAAATTCAAGATTGGATATTTGAGATTCAAGATTCGATATTCGAGGATTCGAGATTGGAGATTCAATATTCGAAATTATATTCACAAATTCTAGATTTTCCATTCCCGATTCTACAAGGTATTATGACCAATATCAATGAAATTAACATGTGACCATCTTGGAGCTATACTGAACAAAACGCAAAAAGAATCAATGAAATCGGTTCATAAACAAAGGAATTATGTTTAAAGTCGGTTTCAGTTAACACACAATAAATTTATGAAATTATTGTCAACACGTCCACACTCAAACGGTTCCAAACATTCGTGCGTCCCCTTTTCCTTTGATCATTTTACCGCCCGGCTGTGGATAAAATTCGTTCCCATTCGTTTGCGCTCCATCCATTCGTCCCTCAATAAAATACGCTGCGAATGCACGTCTACACTTAGCAAGAAAGGCTCGAGAATGCGAACGAATGGTAACATTCGTCAGATGTATTCTCGGCTTTACGTAGGTGGTCCAAAATGTTTATGGTCAATAAATCAATGTGGCGCACAATTAATTTTATTTCATTAGGGGTGGCGACTCGCTCATACTTTAATCTTTGCCAGTCCATACAAAATAAGGCCGCTTCTTATTAACGTTAATGAATGTATGTAACAACGTTTTCATGACGCATAATATCAGAAACCTTTTTAACATTTTTCTTTTTTTTGGAAACCCAATGGAAATTCAGCCTTATTTCTATAATAGAAATCATAAAGAAATTTACTTAAGAAATAACTTTTCTTTAGAAATGAAAATAGTATATTACGCCTCGACTTTCTAGCCGTGTGTAGTAATAGTATATTATGATACGAGTTTTATAAGAAGCATTTTGTCGCACGCACGGGTTTAGGGCACGACGAGCGTAGCGAGAAGTGCCCTAAAAGAGTAAGTGCGACAAAATGCCTTATAAACGAGTTATCATACAGTATTTTTTCTACTTTGCCACTTTTTATACAAAATAGTCAAATTTCACAATCTAGGGAATTTCGCGGCGGTTGGCACTCTTGCGAGCTGCATTAACGGCGCCTATGAAAAAGAATTAATTTGAAACGTCAACACTCGTATTTTTGTCCTTCCAAAAATGAGTTCTAAAGTTCTTCAATGTACGCCCCCAGAAATACGGGCTTTGGCGAAAGTACGATAGGCAATTTGCTACCTTTAACGTCACGCGAGGTATATGGAAAAACATACGCCCAATTTTAAAATTGGCAGAAGGAGAACACGTTCTCCACGATCTCCAAAAAAATTTTCCTACCGTATGTATTTTGAGCTGCAACGCCACAATGTTGTATTATACTATTAAAAACACAAACACACAAAGTCAAGGCGAGCCATCCAGGACATGTAAAACCTACAGACGCCGTCCTACATCAATGCGCCAAGAAGGCGACAAGTGTTACCAGCTTGTTGGACACCTCCCCCAACAAAATCGCTTGCCCTAAATGCACGTGAGTTTCCAATACAAGTGGCAAAAATAGTAATGCCAATTCACATTCATACATCATTGACAGCGAAGTATAGGTTAGGATTGCCAAGATCAGACAGAGATTACCAATATTAAAAAAATAAATTATACTATGTTTAGTGTAATTATTATAACACCGCTTTTGTCTATTATGACACCCAAAAGCGTATCGTAATAGCCTCAGTACGAACGCAAAGTAGAAAAACTATTTTTCTTCACCCCCAGCCGAAAGTACGGTCCTCCCGGCTGCCTTTCGCTCGGGGAACAGCCGCTTTTGGGGCCTGCGCGTTAGCTCACGTAGCCAAGGTTTTTACTGGGCGCGCCGGAAGGAAATGCATTTCTATGGAGGTGTACTAAATTATGATTCAATTTTTCGTAGATTTCTTTTTGGTTTGACTTGTGGATTAAAAAAAATGTAGGGTATTTGAAGAAATAACATGTTCTACTCGTAAAAAAGTGTATTTTCTTTCCTCATCGCTAGTCAAATATTCAAATATTTAACCTTCGATTTCCAAAACTAGACTAAATTCTAGACTAACTCTAACTTCTTAGTCCGTGGTTTTTCTTCGAATTCTTCCTGTCGATTTTCAAAACATACTTAATCTTAATATTGCTTTACCAACAATATTCCACTCGTACTCGATTGGATTTATATCCGTCGAGCTTGCGCTCCTATCCAGTCTTTGCACATTTCCTTGTTCCAACACATTTTGGACGTGGGTTTGGTCCAATACTGAAAATATCTCCAACTTCTGAATAATTCGGCGTGTTTTTTTTTTGCACTTTTACGATGTTTTGATCGAATGAAACGTCTTCTAGATCTAAAATTGACGGTGGTAAGCCGCCATCGAATGTTAGGTCCAGAAATCAACCCAACGTAAATCTGTAGACATAATTCTGTCAAGCAGGCGACTGTTATAAAATGGTTATATGTACTAATTCAGAAAGCTCATCTTTTCGGGGACTCCATATTCAATAGCGCACATTTATTATCTTTTATTTTTTTTAATCGCTCTATTTTGTAACTAATCCTACTTTTACTTTCCCACTTCATGATGAACTTCAATTACTTGCAAGAAATCGTCACGTAACGAATTGCCTCCTCCATTTGACTCTCAGCGAACTGATGCAGGAGCGTGTGTGTACGGGAGTGTGTGTGTGCGTACGAGTATCGAGCACGAGATTCGAACAGACGACCTCTTTACACCAGGAAATTAAATAACAAAAAAAATCATAAAAATCGGTCCAGCCCAAGTGGCCCGCCTCGGCCCCCATGTCCATGTTTACCACCTATTCTCATACCTACCAAATATACAAAAAAAAATCATAAAATCGGTCGAGCCGTTTTGGAGGAGTTCGACCACAAACACCGTGACACGAGATTTTTATATATTAGAATAAAAAATTAATAACATAATATATTATTTATATTAGTAAAGAGAAATTGTTAATGATATTGCCTTTTCTTTAGTGTATAATACAAAGTTTTCTCTTATATTATCCATTTTTTTTTTATAAACAATTGTCAAAATGTGGTCATGTTGGTATAAACAACAGTAATTTTTGGTTGGTCACACTGAATGTCAAATTCTGACATTTATTCCGTTGTTTAACATGGTGAAAATAACCTTAATAATAGTGTCGGCTATACAGCTCGGTCCGAAAGTACATATTTTTAGATGATACAACCTGGTCTTTTATTGCATTTTGACATTGACAATTGTTTATAAAAAAAAATGGATTATAGGTACATTATTTTAAAAAAAGACAGAAAAGTTCTGGTATATTAATTTTTTTCACGAATACATATAAAAATTCACCAACTATATTGAGTAAGATAAAAAACAAATAATAACCGTAGTAACCATTTTTAGAATAAAGTTGTACTACTTCTGCTCGTATCTAACGAATAAACATCAATATTATCAATACCTATAAGAGAAAATATACAGAGTGAACATAAAGTTCCGCACAAAATTCATAATTTAGTTATGTACTGTTTTTGAAGAAAACGCTCGAACAGGTCGATTTTTGTTTTTAAATTGCCATCTTTTGACATAAAATTTTTGTTGATGACGTCATTTGTTCTTGAACTATGACACAGTCATCATTTTTTTTAAATGGCGACCCCCAATTTTTTTTGGGTTTTAAATACACTTTTCAATTCTCTATTCAACAAGCGTAAAAAATGGCCACTTTGCATAACTTTTTTTTTGAAAAGAATTCGTTTTACATCAAAAATTAAAATTTTATTTCTTGAAAAAAATTGAAAAATAACAATAAATTTGGAAAGCAAACAACAAAAAATGAAAAACCATTTAATAAAATTTCACGCAAGTGCTCAAATTGCCACCCGCCAACTATTTGACACATTCCCAGACGTGTTTTAACGCTTTGAACACTTCGTTCAATTACTTCTGGATTAATCTGCGCCATTTCACCACGAATTCGTAGTGAAATAGTACTTTTTCAAGGAATAAAAATGTATTTTTTTAAGTAAAATTTGTAATTGTTTAAAAAAAAAGTTATGCAAAGTATCACTTTTTTACTCTTGCTGAATAGAGAATTGAAAAGTGCATCTAAAACCCAAAATAAAGTTGGGGGTTGCCATTTAAAAAAATTGACGACGGTGTCATAGTTCAAAAACAGATAACGTCATCATCAAAATTTTTGCGTCAAAAAATGGCAATTTGAAAACAAAAATCGACCTGTTCGAGCGTTTTTTGCAAGAACATTACATAACTAAATTATGAATTTTGTGCGGAACTTTATGTTCACTCTGTATTTATTGTATTAACAAAACTACGTTTTTATTTATTTCACTCCATATTTATTTATTGGTTTTCTTTAAGTATAAATTCTTTCAATAACCATCAATTTTGATGTTTCACATCTGCCGGGAGTCCCGTGACGGCCTAATATTTTTTTTTAAATCACTCGGGAATTTTATTGTCTCATTATTGAATTAAGTTTTGAGAAATTGGATCAAGTATGTGTAATGCAAACAAAACAAGTAAGTCAATAAAATTGTATAATTAGACACAAGTATTTACTGTTTACATACTTTTAATGTACATGTGATTCGAGTGTTTACTATTTACATATATTACAGAGAGTCAAAAGAAAAATCATACGCTCAGTGTCAAAAAGACTATCGAAATAGAAGGAAACTCGAAAAACAATAATTATTCTATTTGTTTTTTCATTTCTGTTTTAACTAATAACAATATAAAAATTAAGGTAGTATTTAAAACGAAAATCAAAAAATCTATTTTCTATATAAAGATGTCCATTTCCCATCAAAAATACTAATTGCTGAGCAAAATACTTCTCTCAAAATATGTATTATTATCTAAGCAACGCTATCGATATCGAATAACTTCGTTCCTGACGGGATCCCCCGACCGCGCACGCTTGTTTTATTAGATTTGTATTAGTTTTTTGAAATGATATCGCCCATCGAATAATTTTCTAATTTAATTTTCCTCAATTAATCTGCCTCGCATTCTGCTGACTGCTAGTTATTCTTTTTCACAGATCTGTTTTGCGGATTCCTAGATATGAGCAGTATGATTATCAGGAATGGGAATTCTTGGGAAGTCTCTGGGAAGTCTGGGAATTCCTGGGAATTCTCTGGGAATTCTCGGGAAGTCTCTAGGAATCCCCAGGAAGTCTCTGGGAATTCCTAGGAAGTCTAGGAATTCTCGGGAAGTCTGGGAATTCCCGGGAATTCAGTGGTTTGGGGATTCTGTTAAGGCGAAACGCTCAGTCGCCTCAACTTTGGAACCGAATTACGGCTTTCATTATTAGGCTATCTTAACGTATTGGGCATCAAAATTAGTAAAAAAAAAACTTCATCACGGCAAAACGTTGTTTGTTCAGAAAAAAAATGATTGCCAAAATGAGAAGCCAAAATTTTTTTTTTTTTAACAAACGTGTTGGTGCTTGATTTTTACTGATCTCAGTATTCGGTAAATGCAAGGTGTTTTTATAAATTAATATTGAAAAACAAATTTCAAATTGTCCCCAAAGTTCGCTAGTTTCAAGCAATGTTGGCGTGATTCAAGGTTACACAAGCCCCGTCCCTCAGCGACAGGCATACGTGTCGACGGCTGACCGTATTATATTTCGTGTGTGCCGCAGCTCGTTCTTAAAAAGATAACAAAAAAGTAAAGTAAACAAAAACGGGCCAGTCGCCTTAAATTTATCTCTCTAATTTCTAATACATATTCTTATAATACGCCAACTGGTGCCCGGCGCGCGTTGCTACGCGCCGGTCGAATTGACATTTTTATCTGAGTACCTACTCAATTTCGGACGGTTTGAACTTTAAATATTTTTTTACGAAAAAAGGGTGACACATTGAAGTCGTCAACCCGTCTATGTTACTTCTCATTGGGAATATTATTTGTGGTCAGAATTTCATAACGATCGGTTGACCGGTGTAGGAGCGCATAAAATACGAACAACCAAACAAACATTACTACATCAGTATTTTTTGGGTCCTTTTCTTTTAGATATTTTGCCGTAATGTCTTTCCCATTCCCAATACTTATTCTGAAGGATACAGTTCTATTATTTTTCATCTTTAATTTTTTTTTCTGTCGTTTATTTATCATTAGTTCGAATAATTTTTGATATTTATTTTCTTTTCCTGTTGTGTATTTTTATGATACATTCCATCAGTTTCCTAGTGTAAGATCGTTTTGGTATATGCATTTTTTTCATATGCCTAGTTAATTAGTTATATAAAGATTTTTTGGTGACCAGTTTCTTTTCCTCGTACATTATGCTTTTTTAACAATATAACTTTCTACATTAATCTTGCGTGTTTTTGGGCTATGTATTTTAAAGGCATCATTAACTCCAACCTCAATGACCAGTAGTTTCTCCATAAAATTTTCCATTACTTTTTGCAAGCTGTATAAAGTCAGTTTCTTGTAATGCTTTTGTGCATCTTCTGTAATGTAAAAATTTTACTCTTTGATGTTTTTTTGTAAAACTTGTGTTACTTTTGTGTTTTTTAAGTCGTTGCTTTTTTTAAGTTTAATTATTTTTCAATTTTAAGTGATGGCTAGACCTAGTAAGGAGGCTTCTCGAATGAGGAAACGACGGTTGATTGAAAAGCAAGATTGTTAATAATCTCGGACAACAAACCCTTTGCGATTTTATGATCGAAATACGGACGCAGGTACTTACTTACGATGGGGCGGTACTTACTCAACGAGGACGTGATCCTTAAAATTCGGATTTCTATATTGCGAGGCGACATCTGTTATTAAATAGCGCAACAACTCACAATTTTATAAGGCACAATTTCTTTGTGCCGCCACAACAATTTCGCACCCTTAAAATATTTCAAACGAATTTTTACTGAGACTTTCCCCTAGTCAATCTAGTAATGTTACATTTATTCATATGACACCATGGTGCAACAAAATATAAAACATGCTGAAACGAACACGAATACAGTACAATCTGATGATTTATTTCACAATATTGTTGCCTCGTAAGGTGTGTATGCAGTGATTGTCCCATTTTAAAAATTCAGTTCAAAAGAGCTCTGTAAACTTGACATCCTTTTTTAACAAATCTTATATCGTCGGTACCGTTTTAGACAATCCACCCAAGTACGGCATTGTAAAGTGCTAAAATTTAACAAACTTAATTGAAGCAATTACGACTGGAGTCAATCACCCATTATGCCAAGGATAAGTTGTGAAAAATCGCAGTTGTAGTCTTTGTTTATTATTCTTTCAATTTTTTATCTTGGTTGACAGTTATTGACTTCAATAAGATTCCAAACGGTACTCGTCGTGAAGAACACACTTTTCTACTGACACATATTCGCAAGTCAACGAACCATCTTTCACCTTGGAAGATAATGATGTAATATAATCTGGCACTACAATATTTAACCGGTGTCTTTTTTCTACCTGATGGAAGGTGACACTGTAGAAATGAGAGCTTTTAATATGTCAGCTCATAAGAATCATTGTTTCTAAGATAACGCTGCTGGCACAGAAAGGCGATGGATAACCAATATCGTGATTAGAAAACTAGGTCATAGGTTTTTTGTTCAAATAACTAAAAGTCTGTGTAAAAATAATAATCAGTAAAGTTAAGATGTACCATGTGTGGTTGACCGCAGAATCAGAATTCACGATCGGATTAGGTTGTGTAAATTGAATACTGGAACGGAATTTAAACTAGTACAGTTTCGATTCACTGACGGCGAAATTGCGTTTTTCACACACTCTTTACGCAAATGTGTGAAGTTAACGTAATAGTTAAAGTAGAATACGGTGTAACCTCGATAATTTGAACTTCAGTTCGTGTTATTCGTGACGAGTTATTTATCAAAATTTAGACGTAGCTAAGTGGCATGGAATGTATCGCTGATTCTATACGAGAAAAATCGGTTTAGTAAGAAACTGCCGAATTATCGAAATTATTTTTAATTTGTTTCAGTTAAAGTTGCGTTGCCAATGAAATCCGTAAATATTGAGTTGGGTCGTGAACGTCAATGAACCCGTATGTGATAGACGTCAATAGAATGAATTCATAATAACTATGTATTGTTGTTTTATTTTTTCATATTGTACGTGGAGGTTACTATAGGTTAAAGTGCTTTGAAATGTTCTTCAGTTTTGTTAATGAAGTCACACGTAATTATTTTCCGGTCTCAGCGATTTCTTGAGGATTAAAGAAGCCAGCCGCGCCGGGTTGTATGTATTGCAGGAATAAAGAAAAAAAAAAAAAAGTGGAAGATTGAAATTTACGTACAAATGAAAATACGATTTATTATATTCAGTTATACAAATCAGTCATACATGAATTTAATACGACTGTGTAAGTAAATTATGCATATTCTAAAGAAAAATATTAAGGCATACTAACAAAAAATAGTAGTAATTATAATAATTCCTCAGGCATTAATGGATGAGTTCATTGATGTCGTTTTGAGGTATACTGTTCCAAGCACCCTGTACCACCCTTTGAAGTTCAGGCAGACATCGACGATAAGTCAGGCGATCTTGGCGGCCCTGGAAGCAGGTTAACATCGAAATGGTTTAAAGTAACACACGCTATATGAGACCTAGCACTGTCCTGCTGGAAAAGTGGATTCTCAAATCTCTTGAAGATAGCGTTCAGTAATCATGTTCCCCCGAGTGAACACAAGACACGACCGACTACCTTGAGTGAAGAGCTTCATACCATAACTCCCAGTGTCCTCGAAACAACGAATTGAATATTGCGTCGTTCACGCGCTTTCGCACTTCTGCAAATCTGCAAAAAAAAAACATGCTCTACAAATTCGGAATACAGTGGAGGATTTGAGCAATTTCGCGGAAGAAACGAAAACACAGCAAATATCGCGCTCAAACTCCCCAAATCTTCAGGTGTTTGAAGCAACTTGCCGGTTGATTTGTCAGACTATGCGCGCGCATCGTAAAAAATCGCTCCCATCAATTTTTCATAACGTACCTAAAGAAGTATCACTTCAAAAAAGTCTCAAGCGTCACCTTTCGAAATTGGCTGCTAAATCGTTTCTCGTGTTTATGGAAAAGTGGATTCTCAAATCTCTTGAAGATAGCGTTCAGTAATCATGTTCTCCCGAGTGAACACAAGACACGACCGACTACCTTGAGTGAAGAGCTTCATACCATAACTCCCAGTGTCCTCGAAACAACGAATTGAATATTGCGTCGTTCACGCGCTTTCGCACTTCTGCAAATCTGCAAAAAAAAACATGCTCTACAAATTCGGAATACAGTGGAGGATTTGAGCAATTTCGCGGAAGAAACGAAAACACAGCAAATATCGCGCTCAAACTCCCCAAATCTTCAGGTGTTTGAAGCAACTTGCCGGTTGATTTGTCAGACTATGCGCGCGCATCGTAAAAAATCGCTCCCATCAATTTTTCATAACGTACCTAAAGAAGTATCACTTCAAAAAAGTCTCAAGCGTCACCTTTCGAAATTGGCTGCTAAATCGTTTCTCGTGTTTATGGGTTGAAGTTGGCATTGATTGGCACTTCAAACGTAAGTATGCGATAGTTCTAAGCAAATTTCATTTTATGTCGCTCAGTATACTTACGTATATTACCTGAAGAGCAAACTTGATCAAGCGTATTTAAATTCCCCTTCGTAAAGGTCTGCCTCTAACAGATATTCTTGTCCCACATATACTAATTGGAGATTTTGCTTCAGATTCAAATGTAATGAAAGATTATTATTATTACTTCATCGTTAGTTGATCCTCTAGGAAGGATATTCGTATTCGGAGGACTAAAAGATTTTTCTTAAAAGTACTAGTACAATTATTGTCGGCGACAATTTGTACTAGTACAATTATCACCGCAATTGATTTTGATTGGCCAAAATTTTGAAATTCTACGGCTGCTATTGGTCGAATGTCACAGTTTGACAGGTGAATTGAATAGTCAGATAAATCAGCGGCAATCATTTTAGAAATTATCAAATTTTCTAAAAATAAAATTTTCGTTCACAAATAAACATCTTTGTCATCTTTGTAACTAGCTAGCAACCAACTTGCATAACGACTTTGATTTTCACGGAGAAATTTGCAGAAATTTTCATTAAATTCACATAAATGAGAAGCTGGTCACCTGAAACCGATAAACTATTGAACAAACCACGAATGTTATGAGCCATAACAGCCTTAGGTGTCTTAAAATTCTCGCTCTACGAGCTCGGATTTCAATCTGACATCTGTGGCTGTAATAAACGTCATAAAATTTCTAGGTATGTTAATAGCTATTACAATTTACTACTTCACTGGCACGTCTCGCATTATTTAGTTACACATCACGCGGCATTCCGGATAGATAAAAGCAACTGTCCGACTCGACCCACTGATCTTCGATGATACGACTGACAGATTTTCGCTGGAACGTCCTCTAATAAATATACCGGTGTCTAAATGCTTCTACCGCTTCCAGATAGTTCCATCGCGCACTCGATGTGTGCCGAATATTCCAAAAGATGATGTTATATTCGAGTACGTTGTAGTATAAATCCAGCACATTCTAGTAATTAACGACGCCGCCACAGCGATGAATCCACGTCCGTTACAATATTCAATGCTTCAATTGAATTCAATTGCGGTTGACGAGTGTGCTGGACCGTCTAGGCTAGTTTTGATCCAGCATTGCGTCAGTCACTTGCATTTTAAACACCAGAAACACTTCACGGCAGGCTTAAATATACAGACTCAACCGCGAATGAGTTTTGAACAAAAGGTTGAAGGGTTGAATGAAAGTTTGTTGAAGGTTGATTGAAGCGCGTCAATTGATTGACTGAACCGTTTGATCACGCAGCTTGATCGTCTAGGGGCTACTTAAATTTTTACTATTGTAATTTCTGGCACTCGTGATCCAACACGTTGAGAAGTGGTTGACACATCTTACAAGCTTCAAACGTCAAAGTGACAGTAAAGGATAATGCATCACATACAAATTTTCAAAATGACAGAAAAAGGACGTATAAGATTTTTTATTGCTCATGCAGACAAATAGTATCTTTGCAACCTTGGTTACGGTTGCAAAGTAACTGTTTACCCATTTGATAATTTGGGTGCGCAAAGTTTACTTGTCGCACGCAAATTATTCTTTGCACACGCAAATTCAAATAAACTACTGAAAACGGAATTTGCCCCTGGACTCCAATTTTATATTGGGATTTATTCCGTATTCGCAATAAAAAATAGTATGTCCAACTCGTGCGGCGTTGTCGATTTCCCCTTCAAGCCAATGAGCGCACTCACTTTGTTCGTGCGCTCAACTTCGCTTTCGTGGGCAATCGACAACTTGCCGAACTAGTTGCACAATATACTATTCTGTCCTCGATTTACACAAATATTGAGCACGGACAGCGTCGTTAAACAAATAGGAAATAATTTTTTTTTTACCTTTTTTTTTCTTTTTGTTTCGATGCTATCCGCACTCACTAGAGTGACATCGTATATGGTATTTACATAACGATGCATCCCCATATTTTTGCATGAGAAGTGAAGAAATTTGGAAAACCGGTGGATAGGTCTGTCTTTGCGGGCGTGGATGAAACAACCGGTTTTCTTTAGTAACTTCATTCATAGTTGCTGCAGTGTCCAACGACCGGGTAACCTGGGTAGCTTCTAGGCGAATTGTTTGAAGCCAACATCATGGGCGAGAGGGGTGAGTCGCGAAGGGGGGTACAGTTGTTTCAATGGAATTTCGAATCCCTCTGCGCTGATTGGTTCATTTAATTGTTCGTTTATTTTCGGGAGATTCCGTCCAACGCCGTAGCGTAAGTACGTGAGCAAAGTCATAGGCGTACAAAACAAAAGAAATACAATTTTTATCTATTAGCTCTCCACGAGATACAGAACAGCGCGAGAAGTGGTTCAAATGACCGAACATGGAACCGAATTCCTATAAAACTATTGTTTTTGATTTATTTAAATTTATCTGAATGCTTCCTAAGTTGGATACGCCACTGACTGTAAACCAACAACAAAAATGAACCAATCAGCGCACAGAGATTTTTAAGGTCGAAATTCCAACTTCTCTTGGTTTCCCCTTTCCCCCAGGTTGGATGTTGGTTACAAACAATCGGAATGAGTAGCGGGTCTAGGAACTTTATAGTCGGAGGCAGTGTCACATTCAGTGGCAACGTTTGCTCTGTGGATCGAAAGGCTTTTGCGTTTTGCGCTAATCGAATTTTGGATATAAAATTGCTTTCATAATTTGGTCTATTTGCCCATGTTGTGGTTAAAGTTATTGCAGGTATTTCCATGAAACTCGTTATATACGCATCAGATTTACAGTAATAATGAGTGTCGTTAATACTGAGTGATGAAAATAAAAAACAAAAATTGTTTACGTTGAAAATTAAGCATGTGATTTGGTCATCAACCGATGACAGATGATTGACAGGTACCTTGAATTTACAAATACCATTCTGCCAACTTAAAGGCAAAAATAAATCTACACCCTCAAAGTTTCACCTTTTCAATTTTTTCAGTATTTAAATTTCACATATTCTCAGTCCTTAGCCTCTCAATCTTTTAGGTTCTCCGTTTCCCATGTTTTTAATTTTCCCAACATTGACAGGTGGTTCTTCTTATTTTTTTTTTCGTATTGACCAGAAGGAGCTCCCCGTGATTCCGACATTCACGAGGTTCCTTGCTGGTCAGGTCCATTTCGTACATCATAGCCACACACATGAGATCAGTAGCTATGAATCCCGTAAATCATGTGCCCTAAGCAGACGCAACGACCCCAAGATGACCGCTTTCTGCATTCCAACCGCAAGGGTCTCTGCCGGTTTACGACACGCCGGAATGATTTTCAGATTGGAGACGAGCGAGTCCTTGATGCCTCCCATGCATCTAATTACCAAAACGACGAGCTTCACTGACTAACTTCAACCTCCTAAGTTCAAAGAGCAGGTCTTTATACTTTGCCCGTTTTTATCTTCCTTGACGCAGATCTTATTTTCAGCAGGAGCCAAAAATTCAATAATAAACATCTGCTTGGAGGAGTGGTCCAATAGAACCACGTCAGGCTTGTTCGCTGTTATCTGCCTGACGGTGGAGAACGAGAAGTTCCAATAGATTCGGCACCTTTCGTTCTCCACAACGGACTCAATATCGTTCGGGGCATAGGGCAGCACTGGTGTCTGGTCTATAGCATAATGGTGTCTTAAATGAAAGCATGGATATAGGCCGAAACTGCATACACCGGGCATGCCGCCAATATATGCATTGCTGTTTCAGGGGCCTACAGCTCACATTCGGCACCTCTATACCCATCACGCGGCTGCGATAGACCAAGGTGTTAATTACACCATCTTGCGCTGCGCAAATGAATCCCTCAGTCTCAGACTTCAGTCCACTTGATCTCAGAAAGGCAAATGTATGTTTTTTGGGTAAGCCAAGGTTTTAGAAAACACTATGCATTGACTTGTCCACATGCCTTCTCATGAGCATATCTTGCTCGGAGTTCTTCCTATATTATTAATATCATTTTTTCAGATTATTCTATATTGTTTTAGTTTATAAAGTTTCCTGGAGTTTCTTCAGGTGGCCAGTTTCTCAATGTTTTCTCAGACTCTTATCTTACATTGGCAGTTTTACAAATTTTGCAAGTTCTCAGTTTGTCACATTCTTAGATTTTCAATTAGCCAATCAAATTTATCAGTTTCTTTCCCAGTTTCTTAGTTTTCCTAGTTCTCAGTTTTAAAATTTTTAGGTTCTGTTTTTAAGATCTCAGGTCCCAAGTTTCTCGAATTCTCAGATTAATTTTCTTAATTTCCGAAAATCACACTTTATTTTGACGCAAGGGGAGCGGTGTCGCTAGGGCCTCAGAAGGGGGCTGTGATTCTTGGTGGCGTGAAGTTATTAGCGGAATGGGAGCCGCGCAGCGCATACAACCCTATATTCGAGTGGGCTATAGATCGTCCAAGGTATACGCCCGAATATTTTTTAAAGAATCAAAGCTAATTTTGATTCGATATGATTTCTGTCGATCTCCCTTACTATCGAAATCCTCATAATTTTTCAATATTTTGGACTGATTTTCAAAGTATCTTTTTTAGCTTAGTTTCTGACATATATTTACTCGGTTAATAAAATGAAGGTGGAAAGACATTGACATGTGTGACATTTTTAGATAGGCGAAAACTTCATGAGATCAATTTTATGCAGAGTTGAATGGAGAACATAAGTCCGATAACATTTTCTCGTCGGAGTTACCGTTTACGAGAAAAATGCAGAAAAGTTTCACGAGGTCGCTCGGGGGCGGTTTTTGATCGGATCTTCATTTGGATCCTTGCTGGGAGTTTTTTCTAAACAGTCTAATTTGGAGACAGATGGGCGTTACCCCTGTTACACCTCTCCCGCCTTTACCGATGTTTGATGACTAGACCTTGTACACAAAAAACTGCTCCAAAATTTTGTCTCTTCGGATCTTTATTTGGGCCCCTATTAGGAGTTCATAACCAAAAGATCAAAACTTTATAAATTATTTCTTCTACTCGTAGTTTTTTCGTCTAATTTGCTTGGACTAACAGGAAGTCAAATAAATAAGGTCGATTTTCAAAGTTCCTTCAAATGGTAAAAGTTAATGCAACATGTTAGCTTTGGCTGTTGTATACAAATAGTTGTATAAGTCACTAAATCGTTCATTTAGTTTTGTGTTATTTTAAAATGATGATTTAACTCTATAAAGGACTCCTAAGAGTGTCTTTCCCCTATTTCAAAATTTCGTCAAAAATGGTGCAACCGCTGAGCGATTTTAATATTCCAACATATTCCAAAGTCTCCTGGGACTGTCCTTTTCCATATTCGAACAGTTTTTGACATTATTTATGAGATTCAACTCCATAGAGACTTCTGAGAATGTCTTTCCGCTCTTTCAAAATTTCATCAAAATTGGTGGAGGCGCTGAGGAATTTTAAAATCCCAACATATTCAAAAGCAAGCTGAGATTGTTTCTTCTCCTTATTCGAATCGTTTCTGACATTATTTAGTGAGATTTAACTCAATAAAGACTCCTAAGAGTGTCTTTCCGCTATTTCAAAATTTTATCAAAATTGGTGGAGGCGCTGGGGAATTTTAAAATCCCTACATATTCAAAAGCAAACTGAGATAGTTTCTTCTCCTTATTCGGACCGTTTTTGACATTATTTAATAAGATTTAACTCTATAAAGACTCCTCAGAGTGTCTCCGCTATTTCAAAATTTCATCAAAAATGGTGCAACCGCTGAGCGATTTTAAAATTCAAACATATTCCAAAGTCTCCTGGGACTGTCCTTTTCCATATTCGAACCGTTTTTGACATTATTTAATGAGATTCAACTCCATAGAGACTTCTGAGAATGTCTTTCCGCTCTTTCTTAAATGATGTACTGATATTCTGTATTGAATATCGCTGCTTTGTCCTGTCTATTCGTAGGTAAAGGAAAGTTTTATTACAAAATTAGAAAATTGTAATCGCCGAAATGTCTTACTAAATGATTCGTTAGTATGGCTCTAGTATCACATTGTCCGAAAGTAATTGGAAATTAAATCAATCATTCTCATTTGTATTCTCCACTTGACAGAGACCACCAAGCGAAAGTTGTGTTGAGGTCCACCTCATAAACGTGTGTAATGCGTTGAATCCAAATTTTAAATTGATACATAATCTACCACGTGTGCTCGTATTTCCTTGATGGGATTAACCGTAATTTATTATTCAAAGCGAGTATTTTTTTCTCTTCCGGAGGTTGGTATTTTTGACAGATGTCAAGCATTAAATGATGTACGAAGTAGTTATCAACGACATGCCTTAGTCACGGATCAGACTGCTAGACAAGATTTTTATCGATCCTATTGTATTTTATTCTGTATGAGAGCTGAATTAATAGAAGTTTCACTGTATTTTCAGCTCTAATAAATTTTTGATACTTTTTCTTGTTTAGTGTGTTCAGTGCAGTCATTTTTTGACCTTTTCCACATTTTCCATTACACAACCTCAAAGACATCCTCCGCAATCGTCGAAATCCGCCTTTAGCATCACATTGTTCGAAATTAATTGGAAATTAAATCAATTAACGACGTTTGTATGTGTTCTCGGTTCGCCGGCGACCACCAAGCGAAAGTTCTGCTGAGGACTAACTCATAAACTGTAAACACGCGTGATGCGTTATGAATCCGATATTCAAATTGACGACATTGTTAAAGCCAGGTCGTGATTGCGACACACTTTTTACGATTCGGTGTGTTTTTTATTTCTTTTTTATTGTCCCATCGAAAAAGACCACAAGCAATTTGCAAGAGAACGGAACGTGTTAAGGTGTAATAGAATGTAATGTTCGCATTGAGGCAACAGTGAAGAACTTTGTTGCTGATTGTTTTAACCTCCTTGGAAGTTCGGAGGAATTCTGTGTTGAGAATGGAAATATTCTTATGTTATGATGATTAGGTTCTGGCGGTTCGTAGTTGTTTTCGGATATTTCTCAAAGAAAGGGAAAATTTAATTTGTTTTCCAAGTTTAAACAAAAGGGGATGTAAATTAGGAGCACAATTTTAAAACTGGTCGGAAATTAAAATAAAATATGGAACACAATTATAAAATAAACTAAAAGTGTTGCTAATTTAGCATCTCTAGAGATTAATTTTAAAATGATAAATCTGCATTTCTTTGTGATTTCAAAGATTTTTTATGTGCTATTTTTTAAATTCTGCTACCTTATGGCTAAACTGGTCCCATTGACTTTCACGTTATTGACGTCAGGAGATTTAGTTTATTTCTACTTCTGATTAATTTATTGTATTTACGTTAATTCTGAAAGTGGAGTTGTTGTTTTTTACTTTATTTGAACAACAACACCCCACCCCAACTTCCAATTTTCTTTATTTTATTTTAGATTTTAGAAGAAAATTGTGTATAGTTTTTCGAGTCCTTTTTTTACGATTGGATTTGAAACATTCAGGCTTCAGGCTTCATGAAGGCTAAATATGAAAATGTAATATCATTTACGGTATAAATTACGTTATTTGCAGTTCATTGGAAGTACTTTATTATTAGAATTGTAAATAAGTATCATAAATAATAAAAAAACTGTTTTAATGAGTTTTAATAGAATGCATTAATTAAATATTAAGTACACCTTTGCTGAACATGTTTTGATTAATACTAAATAAGTAATGCTTTAGTGTAAAAACATATAAAATTATCAATAAGAGTGGAAGCAATAATAAAAATAATTCATTAGCACTTGACTTCTTCATTTGTCATCGGATTGTGAGACAAACAACATATTACTACATTCCAAACGTACTACACAACACATTATTCTAATAGCACTTTATATATTGATTTGTTTTTTAATTAGCTCGTATAAATTAATTGGTCTTATACAAACTTTTATTAAAATTATCGATTTGTAACACTAAAGCAGACTTAGTGACCACGATTGTCAAGTTTTAATTTCCCGAGTTTGAGTGTTATAGCTGTAATTCGACAAGATTATTTTATCAGATTATTACTATACTTTACAAAAATGGAGCTGTACGAAATTTAATTCCTTATTATTATTAATAAAGCAATACTTTTTTTACGAATTTATTACCTTCTATCTAATTAGCACTACCAATTAACACCGTATTAATTAGTAAAAAAATACATAAAAATGTTTATTTGACAACAAGAATATTTTATTTGACCAATATCTTGACGATCCATCAATAACATTAGTTCTCCGAACGGAAGCTTTCAGGAGCGCAGTTAATATCAAAATTACTTCGGCAAGAGAATCCATGGATTTTTTGAGACAATTATAAACCCATTTATCTTCAGTTGGGAATGTTGAATTCAAACCTCTGATGAAATCTATAGATCAATTTCATCCACTAGCTTCTTAAACACGTTTCCAATCCTTTATTCTGACTATCGATGTATTTCTCCTCTGATATGGTTGATCAGAAAATGTAATTAAGTATATCTTTTTCTGAATAAGTAATTATTCTTATTTAAGTTTCGCTCGTACACCTTTGTGTCCTTCTTGAGTATTGTAAAAACTTACGAGGCCGAAGCTCGAGCTGGACAACACGTCAAGTACCACTTTTTACACAAGTTGCAAACAACATTTTTCCCCGATCAGTCCGGAACTCAATTTCCTGCAGAATATACCTTCATCACTATCACATTCGACATTTACAATTGAAACGGATGCTACTGACGAGAAATAATTGTTATTGTGCCTCCAAAATTGGTTTTTATTGCACTCGGGCAAAAACTCTAGTGCAAAAATGAGTTACAAACTTTCTATACTTAAAACAGTGTAGAAAATGACAGAGTTTGTTCCGATACTAAATTATCGAATCATGATATTCTGGGGACGTTTTGCATTAACAGTTTCCTGATTAAACACTAATAACTAATCATGGTGATTCCCATGGAAGTTTCTAGTTCCCAAGTTTAGTGGGCGATGCTTTGAGAATAAATTACTCCTGTTACATAAAGGTAACGACTCAAATACATAATAGCAATTACTGTTTGTCAATGCAAAAAAAATGTTTTATACTTCTTAACATGTCTGACGGAAACTTAACGGAAAAAGTACTGGATATCGATTTTAGACATTTACAGTTTTCAGTTTCAATTCCTCCCTTATTCCTTCTTCCTATTATGTTTCATTTCTAATTTGTTGTTTCTTATTCTCATCTCTATTAAATTTGTCCTTCCTTTTTTATTATGGGGGATCTCTATTTTCTGAACAGGACGAATACCTTTATTTTTTCGCTGATTCCTCACTTCTCGTTGCTCATTTCCCATTCCTATTACTTATTTTTTATTACACTCCTCGCCAAAATTAACGCATAATTTAAAATTGTTAAATTGAGCCATTTTAATCAGTAGTTGTCTACAATAATAATTTACAAAACAAATTAAAGCGTTTGATTTATTGAAAACTCTTGAAAACAGAAACTTAAAATCCAAAAACTTAACAATGTCAAAACAGTTATTCTAAAAGGGTAACAAAAGCTTCATTTAGTAACAGATGTTTCTACCTCGGGCATTAATTACTGCTACACAGCCGTCATGCATGCTTTCAATGAGATTTATAACCTCTTGTTGATCAATTTCTTCCAAAATTTGGCGTCAACAAACACTGAGTTCGTTAAGGGTGGTAGGTGGGTTAACAAAAGTTTGACAAATACAAAAATTATTGTACCGCTCGAAAAATTGATTTTGGAGGTTGTGGTAACAAACCTTACTCTGGTCTCCTTCTGTTATTGCATACTTCTGCACATTTTCTCATAACCTGGGAAATTCAAGCATTTGAAGCGACTTGAAAGGATGTGAAAGATATTGAAACGATTTGAAAGACTTGTAGCGAATTGAAAAAACTAGAGATGTTTTGACATTACTTGAGGTGATGTTTTGAAAAATTGAAGCGACTTGAAAAGTCTTGAAATGTCTTGAAGAGTCTTGAAACGACTTGAAGAGAGATGATACTACTTGAAGAAACTTGAAACGACTGGTAAGGACTTGAAATGTTTTGAAACTTCTTGAAAGACTTGAAGCGAAGTGAGAAGACTTGAAATATTTTGAAGGGACTTGAAGCGCCTTGAAGAAACTTCAATCAATTTAAAAGGACTTGAAATGTTTTGAAGCGACGTGAAATATGTTAAAAGGACTTGACGCGACTTGAAAGATTTGGAACGACATGAAATGTATTGAAGAGACTTGGGGCGACTTGAAAAGTTTTGAAAGAAATTGAAATGACTTGAGATCTCTGGAAAATACTTGAAGAGTCCTTGGAGCGATCTGGGAACACTTCAACTAATATGTTGAAGGGATTAGAAGCCACTTGAAAAGACTTGAAATACCTTGAAGCGACTTGAAAGGAATTGAAATGTCTTGAAACGACTTGAAACATTTGAAGCGAATTGAAAAGACTTGATATGTTTTGAAAAGACTTGAGGTGACTTGAAATGTTTTGAAGGAAATTGAAGCGACTTGAAAAGTCTTGAAGAGTCTTGAAGCGACTTGAAGAGAGATGAAGCGATTTGAAGAAACTTGAGACGACTGGAAAGGACTTGAAATGTTTTGAAACCACTTAAAAGACTTGAAGTGAATTGAAAAGATTTGGAGCGAATTGAAACGACATGAAATGTTTTGAAGAGACTTGGGGTGACTTTGAAAAGTTTTGAAAGGAATTGAAGAGACTTGAAATGTCTTGGAGAATCTTAAAGTGACCTGGGAAGACTTCAAATATTTTGAAGGGACTCTAAGCGACTTGAAAAGACTTGAAGAGTCTTGAAGCGACCTGGGAAGATTTGAAATGTTTTGGATGGATGGAATTGAAGTGCCTTGAAAAGACTTTAAATGTCTGTAAAATACTTAAAGAGTCTTGGACCGATCTGGGAACACTTCAAATAATTGAATTGAATAAATGAAGGGGTTGGAAGCAAGTTGAAAAGACTTGAAATACTTTGAAGCGACTTGAAAGGAATTGAAATGTCTTGAAACGACTTGAAAGACTTGAATCGAATTGAATAGACTTGAAATATTTTGAATTGACTTGAAGCTCCTTGAAGAAACTTGAATCAATTTAAAAGGACTTGAAGCGACTTGAAAAGATTTGGAGCGAATTGAAACGACATGAAATGTTTTGAAGAGACTTGGGGCGACTTGAAAAAGTTTTGAAAGAAATTGAAGAGATTTGAAAAGACTTGAAATGTCTTGAAAAATCTTAAAGCGACCTGGGAAGACTTCAAATATTTTGAAGGGACTGGAAGCGACTTGAAAAGACTTGAAGAGTCTTGAAGCGACTTGGGAAAATTTGAAATGTTTTGGATGGAATTGAAGCGACTTGAAAAGACTTGAAATGTCTGGAAAATACTTGAAGAGTCTTGGATCGATCTGGGAACACTTCAAATAATTGAATTGAATAAATGAAGGGGTTGGAAGCCAGTTGAAAAGACTTGAAATACCTTGAAGCGACTAGAAAGGAATTGAAATGTCTTGAAACGACTTGAAAGACTTGAAGCGAATTGAAAAGACTTGAAATATTTTGAAAGGTCTTGAAGCGACTTGAAGAAACTTGAAGCGATTTAAAAGGACTTGAAATGTCCTGAAGCGACGTGAAATATGTTAAAAGGACTTGAAGCGACTTGAAAATATTTGGAGCGAATTGAAACGACATGAAATGTTTGAAGAGACTTGGGACGACTTGAAAAGTTTTGAAAGGAATTGAAGAGACCTGAAAAGACTTGAAATGTCTTGAAGAATTTTAAAGCGACCTGGGAAGACTTCAAATATTTTGAAGGGACTGGAAGCGACTTGAAAAGACTTGAAGAAGCGATCTGGGAAAATTTGAAAAGTTTTGGTTGGAGTTGAAGCGACTTGAAACGAATTGAAATGTCTTGAAACGACTTGAAAGACTAGAAGAGAATTGAGAAAAACTTGATACGTTTTAAAGGGACTTGAGGTGACTTGAAATATTTTGAACGGAATTTAAGCGACTTGAAAAGTCTTGAAATGTTTGAAGGGTCTTGAAGCAACCTCGGAAGACTTCAAATATTTTGAAGTGAAGGGAAGCTATTTGAAAAGACTTAAAATACCTTGAAGCGACTTGAAAGGAATTGAAATGTTTTGAAGAGGCTTGAAGCGACTTGAAGAAACTTGAAACGACTGGAAAGGACTTGAAATGTTTTGAAACAACTTGAAAGATTTTAAGCGAATTGAGAAGATTTGGAGCGAATTGAAACGACATTAAATGTTTTGAAGAGACTTGGGACGACTTGAAATGTCTTGAAGAATCTTAAAGTGACCTGGGAAGACTTCAAATATTTTGAAGGGACTGGAAGTGACTTGAAAAGACTTGAAATGTCTGGAAAATATTTAAAGAGTCTTGGAGCGATCTGGGAACACTTCAAATAATATCTTGAAAGGATTGGAAGCCACTTGAAAAGACTTGAAATACCTTGAAGCGACTAGAAAGGAATTGAAATGTTTTGAAACGACTTGAAAGACTTGAAGCGAATTGAAAAGACTTGAAAATATTTTGAAAGGTCTTAAAGCGACTTGAAGAAACTTGAAGCGATTTAAAAGGACTTGGAATGTCTTGAAGCGACGTGAAATATGTTAAAAGGACTTGAAGCGACTTGAAAAGATTTGGAGTGAATTGAAACGACATGAAATGTTTTGAAGAGACTTGGGACGACTTGAAAAGTTTTGAAAGAAATTGAAGAGACTTGAAAAGACTTGAAATGTCTTGAAAAATCTTAAAGCGATCTGGGAACACTTCAAATAATATCTTGAAGGGATTGGAAGTCACTTGAGAAGACTTGAAATACTTTGAAGCGACTTGAAAGACTTGAAGCGAAATGAAAAGACTTGAAGGTGACTTCAAATGTTTTGAAGGAAATTGTAGCGACTTTGAAAGTCTTGAAGAGTCTTGAGGAGTCTTGAAGCGACTTGAAGAGAGATGAAGCAACATGAAGAAACTTGAAACGACTTGAAAGGACTTGAGATGTTTTGAAACGACTTGGAAGACTTGAAGCGAATTGAAAAGTCTTGAAATATTTTGAAGGGACTTGAAGCGCCTTGAAGAAACTTGAATCAATTTAAAAGGACTTGAAATGTTTTGAAGAGACTTGGGGCGACTTGAAAAGTTTTGAAAGAAATTGAAGAGACTTGAAAAGACTTTAAATGTCCTTTAGCGACTTGAAGAGAGATGAAGTTATGCGAACGTCACAAAGAATTTTAATAGTTCCTACTTAAGTATTTTGTTGTTCGATTTTGTCATTGTGATTCTAGAATACGTTCATGGTAGTCTTAAAAAATATGTACTAGTCTTAACTACTCTTAAATAAAAATAATTAAGCAATTAGCAGAATTTTAGAGAAAATGGCCATAATACTTTATTCAATCAAATAATCTTTAACTTAAATTAAATGTTCAACCCTGCAGCTTGACCGTAACGTAATCTGTAAAAATTGCGTAACGAATTTTGTAGCCAGTTAGGTGGTATTTCTGCGATTCCATGTCTGATTTTGACTTCTAGATCTTCCAGATTTTGGGGTTCTTCTTTGTAAAGTTTATTTTTTAAACGACCCCATCAGAGAAAAAAATCTAAGGGGCTTAAATCGGGGGACCTAGTAGGCCATTCAATAATCCCACGACGTCGTATCCAACGACCTGGAAAAATATTATCCAGAAATAGGCGAACATCAACTCCATAATGGGGTGGAGCGCCGTCTTGCTGAAACAAAACATCTCCTTATCGATCTGCATCCGGAAATAATGGCACAATATCAAGTACAATGTGATCACGCAATAGGAGTAGGTATCTATCCGCAGTTAAATTTCCATCAATGAAATATGAGCCTATTATGTGCTGGCCAATGATACCAGCTCATACTTTTTTTTGAGTTTTTGAGGGTGCTGTGTATGGTGTTCCACCATCCAATGAGGATTTTTGCTAGACCAGTACCGACAGATGTGTCTGTTCACAAATCCATCAGAAAATAAAATTTTGTTTAGACAATTTGGATTATTATATTATTATTATCTAAAGACTTTAAAAAGAAGATGGAGTTTTATGAAAACTTATGGAGTACGAAAATACGACATAAAAATTATTGGGGATTTTAATGCCAAGGTTAGTCATGAGGAAGAGTGTGGGAACACGAATTTGAAGATGTGAGAAACTGCTTTCACCGCAAGACAAAAATACATGGAGTTCCCCAAATGGATATTATCAGCACCCCCAGACTTCTATAGATGGATTAGATAGATCCCAGCTCATTCGTTAATTTTCATTCCAAAAATTCTGACTGACTGCAGCATTTTAACGCCGTTATAAAAACAAACCCTAAAGTGAGAACCTTGCAGTTTATAACACCAAGCATCACCTAACCAACTACAAATTTTCTTTTTATTATATCCGTTAGATTTAGCTGCCGCTCACGTATCTTCATAAGCCGAGAGATTTGGCCAACATGCCGACAAAACCAGGCGTTGCTGATCCCTGACACAAATGTTAGAGAAATAAATTGCCAGATAATTTTAGGATGAGTGGTTTAGAAATCTCCAACTTATTGTTCAGTCGTTCCGTCAATGTCAAGAATGCAATTGCCTTTCGGATACCCCGAATTGAATACAGTTTTTAGTGTCAATTAACAGCGGTACTAATTGTTGGCATGTTCTGTTGTAATCGTCAGTGAGTTGTTAAGCGAAGAATCGGAAATATGATGTAACTACAATACAGTTAGATGCGAGCGGTCGAAAAATATTTTTTAGGTCATAACCTTAATTGTATTGTTTTTATGTAAATTTTAGGCCAATGTTAACACGCATAATTGTGTTGTTGGAGTATGCAGATTTTTATATTAAAAACTTCTAGCAGTAGACAATAGTTAGTCGACATACTGATTAATATTCATCATTACTTCACTAAATAAAAAATGTGAAAGTAATTTAATAATTGCTGCACTGTCAAGTACAAATACTTTTAAAGCAGCATTGACATTGCAACATGTCTTATCTAATTTCTCTCATAAGAAAAAGTGAAATTTCAAGGTCTACGAAAGTGAAGGGAAAGTCCCATATTTTGTTTTAATTTTGAGGGGCTCGTCTCGTGAGGTCAAGTTCACACTTTCCTTGTAGAAATTTAAGTCTTGCACAATGCAAAAAACAACTCATATCAGTTAACGCCGTTTCAATCGCCCAATATTTCAGCTTTCTCCGATCGGTCTGTCACTTTTAAAATCTTCACGATGGTATTCGCCGACAATTACAACTTTATAGCGGAAAAGTTGTGAAACTTTTTTCCTTTCAATAATTTTATTTTCGTGTGGGAGATTCTCTCATTTATCAATCCTCCATGATCGTTTTATCTTCTTTCTCGCATTGATTGGATGGTTGGTGCAAACACTTGAGTTTAGCTGACGTGAAAATTTGATTTCTTTAGGTTTCGTAACAAGATTGGTGGTTTTTCCTAGACTTTTAAGAGGTTGTCATTTTTATTTCTCAGACGTTGCTCGAGAAAATTTGTTGAAAGGTTTCGATGAGCAATATGTACAACGTGAAATGATCGTATTTCAGAAATAATGAACTCTTAACGGTTATTACCTAACAAAAACTCCAGCCCTACTGCTTCTCTGACTGTAAAATCTACTTTTCTATTCAATTTAAACAAAATATCTCATGCATTCCACGTAATCGAATTTGCTAAATCCGATATATCGCCATGCACGTCACCCGAATCAATTTCTCTGCCATACGTCGCTTTCCAATACAATTTGCTATCAAGCTTTGAATTGCTCGTTTAAGAAAATTCTCTTTTTTTCTTGTAGATCCTTGCCTGTATATCTTGCGCTTCGCCGCCAAGCTGGAATTTGGTTCGAAGACCCAACAGGTAGCCAACACTGCCCTGCGGTTGGTTCAGAGGATGAAGAGGGATTCCATCCACTCAGGACGTCGTCCTTCCGGACTTTGTGGAGCAGGTAAACGATTATTATTACATTTGTGTTTTGCACTAGGTGCGATTTTCTTCTAGAGACAAGTCGTGTGGAAATTTAACAATGTCAGTTTTTTACAGCTCTACTGATTGCCGCTCGGTTACATGAATTCGGACGTTCTGCCAGCGATATTGTGAAGATCGTTAAAGTGCACGAGTCGACGCTGAGAAAAAGGTAAGGCGTTTAATAGTTATGTACATTAGAGTGCGGAAAAGTTGAGAGTGCGGGACAGCGCGTTTCCATTAGCTGGAGCGTTGGAAAATCACTTTACGCACGAAATTTATATATAATTTTTTGGCCGACAAATACAAAGTCAAAATCGAATTAGAATATTGGAAATTATTTAATTTTTCAATATTGGTACTCACAAACTTTGACATTTTGTCTAATTCAAATATTGCAACATGTCAGACACAGAATGCAACAACAGAATGTGAGTTCTGCGTACTGCCTAGGTCCCACAAACGACCGCGTCAAGCATGGACGCCCTCAGTCGTCAATCAAGCGGTGAAAACACAGTTGGAGAGAATTGGAGTGGGAAAATATTTGAATTTTCAGCATCGCCAGAATTAAAACAAGTGGCCCAAAATGCTGCTTCCGAACTATTACCCCAGAAATCAAAGGTCCGATATGAAGGGCAATATTCCAAATATAAAGAATGGTGTTCCTAAAAAATGCAACAATATTAAATTTAGTGAAAATGTCGTTTTGGCATACTTCATTGAATTAGTAGCAAGAGAGGTAAAATCTCTATGGAGTATTTACTCCATCTTAAAATCATGTACATTTTCTACATATAATTTTACATGAAAATATAGATATATCAAAGTACACCAAATTAATTTCGTATTCAAAAAGAAAAAGTAAAACATTGGAATTTTTGCTCATGAAAGTACGTGTACAGTTATATTAAATCTTTTTATAAACTACACCTTATAATAATAATAATTTTATGAATATTCACATTATTTACAAAACAGAAATACAAAAGTGTTAAAAGTTAAAAGTTACAAGTTATTAAGATAATTTCTTCCAAATATGGAGCTTCTTTTCAATTAATTCATGCTGCAGTTTTGGGAACAAAAAGGAATTACAGAAGAGATTGGATCTTGAACCCTTCAATAACACGTGCAGTCGTGCAGATCAAATCAGCCTACAAGAAAGCATGCACACAGGTTGAAGTTAAGTAATACATACCCATTTTGAGGGGCTTTTTGTGTTTATATAAAAATTACGCTCAAATTTGTAGGAGTAATACACTTGCGAGCAAAGAAATCCCGCCTCACATTTTTGAGTTTGAATGATTTTTTTCAGTCGCCAGAATTCAGATAAAAAAAAGACAAGACTTCGTTTGATCTCTGAACATAAGACAAGATGGGGCCCCTACATTGATGCTTCCTGCTTCGCCAACCACCCTCCATGACATTTTTTCTTTCTATTGACTGAATTTTATTTGTTATTGAAAGGAATCACTTTAATATGACAACTTGTCATCATGTAATTAAACTTTCAATTTCAATTCTGCCTATTAATTAAATTTAATTATTGACTCTTTAGCTTAATTGCGGCGTTAATTATTACTTACAGATGCGGTGCAATCAACTCAGTTTCGTAACCATTATTACCAACAGCTTAACCACACTGTGCAAACGGCTGATAGAATCCTAAAATCGAGTTAGATCATTTGAAAAAAATATTTTAATAGGAACAACCCACTACTACCGCTGTTAATATTGTTCTTGATAATTTTATTTACGCAATTTCAATTTCAATGAAACTGCACTTATCGATTTTGAAATATTGTGGTACATATTTTTTTGAACTCACCGCCTCGAAAGCAACATTTTATGCACTCTGTTGACAACTGGAAACACTTGCTCCCTGATCTACTAAAGCACTGAAAATAAAATAAATCAGTAGCTATTAACTAATGGAATTAAATATATTGGCAACATTTGCATCCGACTTCTGATCACAAAACTGAAAAATCTGCTGTCAAAGTGGTATATTGTTATAGAATCTATGGCTTGCTTTGTTTCACATTTTGAAGTCTAATTGCATATTATATCAATTTTAATTTTAAAGATCGGGGTAATGTTCGTTTAAAAAAATACAATCCTCTTGGGTGAAAAATCTTCTGTTGCCGCACTTGGTTTGTAAATTATTAATTCTCGACACCTACCTGCCTTCCAATCCAAAATCTTGTGGAATTCAATTTAGAAGTTTGTGAGGTGGATCCTGCTGTATTTTGATTTTACGCTGCCGCGAGATCGTGAATTATTGTTCCTTAACATCCAGTAGTTGAGGAATTGATTGCATGAACGTCTTGGGACGTAAAATCAATGGCCCTGCAGATTGAGAAAACTGTGTTAAATAAACTGAAAACGCTGCTGCTGATACGCGCTGCAAGCAACAGAGTATCGACTGTTTGAATGAATGATTAAAGAAGAAAAACTCATAATATTTAAACAGGTGTGCCACGGGGTTGCGGCTGAGTTGGATACGCCATCCTAGTAGTAGGTACTTTATTTTAGACATCAATACCAACTTTTTGACGTCAGTTTCATTGATGTACTGCATAACTTCAACCGGAAGTGGCGGAAGCTGGATTTTTGTACTTTGATATTGTGAGAGATTTTTTTCCACACCCACTTTTTTATATTATCTTCCTCAGGCTTCCTATAAATATTATATGCTCATATTTTTTGTTTGTCATTTTGAGTTTCATTTATTTGGAGGGCTGTTACCTTTGTTTTTCCGTCTCAATATGATTACATCGTCTACAAACACTAGTATTTGGTAACCCACTACATTACTCTGTTTTTTTCTTGCCTAAAACTATTTTGAGTCTCAAATTCATTGGCAGTATAATACTCAATACATAAGATAAAACATAAGAAAGAAAGTCAAGCACTATGGACAAAAACAATTGTCTGGATCACTTTTGGTGGTAGATAACTATTTTTAATTAGTAATTTCCCCTAAAACACCAAAAACAAAATTAATTAAGCCGACGCACGTTTCGCCAACAATGTTGGCATCATCATGAATAAACTAACATTACATGCTAACGTACCGCTCTATAGATATTCTTAATAGGACACATCCCCACCCGTACTGTTCAAAAGTGGGAATAGCGAGGAAGTGGGGATAGGTCCTTTGTCGCTATTAGAAACACAATTCCTATTATGTATTTCTAAACTTTCGTAAATGTCTAGAAGTTTACAATTATTTACAGGTTTAACTAATTTAACACAAGTTCAAAAATATGTTGAGCGACGCTTAATTTTTAAACTTTAAATCTAGTTGAAATTGATCGTTGTGTTTGCCCAATATATACATCTTTTTTGTATGTATATGTTCGTGGGTTTATGATATTTAATTTTATCGTAATATATTCGTTTCTATTTTGTTTAAAACATAAATAGACACGCACCCTTTGACTAGTGAGTAAACAACATTTCAGGCTGAAACAGTCGAAAATTTTCTTTAAATTAATACTTCAACCTTCGCACCAGTTTTCCAATTTCCAGCCCGCCGTTTGGGACGTAGGATCTAATTTGAGGAAAATCGTACAATTTTTACAACATTTAATTAGAGTACGTTAACTTTTCGTATCAAAAGGGTGGTAACAAAAATAAATAAAAGTTGTGGGGGTTTTTCTCGAGCAGATGGAAAATAAAATTAAAACAGATGTTACAATAGTATTAGACCTCAACAAATTTCCTGTATTAATTATTATTTTCCTGATTCCTGTATTACCGAGCTGAAGGTAAACATGTGGTAGAGAGGTTAAGTAGCGAAAAATAGAGAAATAGAAGGTGATATAAAGAAAAAATTAGAGAAGATATTGAGAAAAGCGAGAAGAGGTATTAGAGAAAGTTAGGAAGAAAGAAATGGGCAGGGAAGAGGAGATATAGTCAGGAAAAAGAATAAATCGGCGAAGCCGGAAGATAACGACATCTAGGAGGCGCCACAGGAAGCGGATAAACAAAGACGATAGAAACCGCTCGCTCAGTCAGGGAAGCCTGGACTCTTACCTGGAGGAAAGGAAAAGAAAGAGAAAAGGGGAGGGTAGAACAGAAAAACAAGAAGAGGAGGAAGAGAAATTTTTTCAAAAAAGTAAAAAGACGGCGAGGTCTCCTGGAGTAAAGAAAACACAGAAGACATCAGAGAAAGAGAAGGAAATGGACACAGAGATGGAGAAAAATATATTGGAGCTGTTGCAAGAGTTGAAGGAGGAGATGAAAGAAATAAGACGAGAAAACAAGGAACTCAAGAGAGAGATAGAGAGGCAGAGAGAAGAATTTAAAGAGAACGAGAAGAGATGGGAAGGTGAGAGAGACTGGTGGAAGGAGAGAGTGGAAAAGCTGGAAGAGAGAATGGAAATCGAAGAGAGAAGAAAGAGGAAGAACAACATCGTGATAACAGGATGGGACGGGGAAAGAAAAAGTCATGTAAAAAAAGAGGATGTAGAGAAGTTTTTGAAGGAAAATGTAGAGGATAGTAAAGTAAAAGAGTGTTACAGGATTAACAAGGATCAAGTATTGGTGGAGATGGAGGGATGGGGTGAGAAGGAAAGAATAATGAAGCACAAAGGAAAATTGAGGGAGAAGAGGGAAACAAGGGGGATATACATAGACAACGACCTCACAAAGAAAGAAAGAGATTTACAGAAGAATCTAAGAAGTATGGCGAAGGAAAAAAGGGAAGAAGGGAAAGAAGTAAGAGTGGGATACAGGAAATTAATAGTGGACGGGGAGCAATGGAGATGGAATGAAAAGAGAGAGAGACTGGAGGTTTTCCAATAAGAAGAAGAAGGGGAGGAGGGAAAAAGGCGGACAACGGCAAAGTAAAAAGGACAATGAAACGGGAAAAAAGAAACAAAGAAGGAAGTAGGAGGGAAACTAAGGAAGGGAGGGGGAAATCAAAGAAGGTAACGAGAAAAACAGGGGTGAGGACACTATTTTGGAATTTAGCGGGACTAGGGAAAAAAGAAGAAGATTTTTGGGACTATGTGAAGGAGTTCGATATTGTTGGATTAACAGAAACATGGTCAGAAAGCTGGGAAAAAATAGAAAAACTGTTACCAAAGGAGTTCAAGTGGGAATGGCAAGGGGCGAGAAGGGGAAAGAAAAAAGGAAGAACAGCAGGGGGAATAATAACAGGGGTAAAAAAAGGAATAAAAGAGAATACTAAAAAGAAGGGAGAAGAGGAAGGTCACATGGTGCGAAACGTTAAAATAGACAGTAAATGGTGGAAAATAGTGAGAGTGTACAGCAAAGAGATGAAAGAAACAATAAGCAAGATAGAAGAAACATTAAAAGACAACAGGGAAGAATGTCTGCTTCTGGGAGGGGATTTTAACGGGAGAATTGGGGAAAGAGGAGCCAGGGATTGGGAAGAAGAGAGAGGAGAGGGAAAAAGAAAATTCAAAGACAAGAAAGAAAACGCGGAAGGGAAGAAGTTGATGGAATCGATAGAAGAAAAAGGATGGGAAGTGCTGAATGGAAATAAACAAGGGGACGAAGAAGGAGAATGGACCTACATAGGCGGTAGAGGAGAGACGGTGATAGATTACGGAATAGTTAACGAAGAAGAAGTCGAAGAATTCAGAATAGGGGAAAGAGTAGAGTCAGACCATCTGCCTATAGAGATAAGTATAGGAAGGGGGAGAGAGAAGAGAGGAGAAGAAGAAAAAATAGAGGTAATGCGGAAGGTGATAATTAAAGTATGGGACGAGCAAGGGGTGGAAGAGTATAAGAGAAGACTGGAAAAAGCAAGATTTAAAGAACAACAAGTAGGGAAAATGGAGAAAGAATTGGTAGAAATATTGGAAAAAGCAGCGACAAAAAGAGAAATAACAGTAAGAGGTGGAGGAACAAAAAGAAAGAATAAATGGTGGGACAAAGAATGTGAGCAACGTAAAAAGGAAGCAATAAAAGAACTAAGAAGGTGGAGAAAGACTAAAGGGAACAGAAGTGGCTTTTTAGAAGCGAAAAGAAGATACAGAGAGACATGCCGGGAGAAGAAGAGGCAGAAGAAGGCGAGAGAGGAGGAATAGATAAAAGCAATAAGAACAGAGAAGGAGGTATGGAACTATATTAATAGAGAGAGAAAGAAAAAAGAAAATGGGAGCGAGGAGATAACGATGAATGAGTGGGAGGAGTACTTCATGAGGCTGCCGGAGGGAGAAAAGGAAAAAAAGAAAACGGAAATAGAGACGAAGAGAAACCGAGTAGAACCTGAAGGAGAAGAAATTACAATGGAAGAGGTGGTGAGGCATGTGAAGAAACTGAGGAAAGGGAAGGCACCAGGGAGGGATAGAATACAGAATGAGTCGTGGATGTATGGGACGAGAAGAATGCTAGAGAGGCTGGTGGAGGTAATGAATGGGGTGTGGAGAGGAGAAGGATTCCCGGTAGGGTGGAGAGAGGGGGTAATTTACCCCATTTACAAAAAAAAATAAAGTAGAAAATTACTGAGGGATAACTCTCCTAAACACAGGGTACAAGTTGTATGCATCAATTCTGTATGAAAGGATGAGCAGAGAGATAGAGGAAAAGGGAGCATTATCAGACAGCCAAGCAGGATTTAGAGAGGGGAGGGGAACTATGGATAATGTATACATCCTGGACCACTTGACGAAGAGTGAGTTAAAGAAGAAAGGGGGGAGGGTGTATGCATTATTCGTAGACTTCAAGGCGGCTTTTGACAAGGTGGACAGAGAGAGGATGTTTGAGTGCCTGAGGGAGAAAGGGGTAAATGAATGGCTGGTAAGAAAGGTGGAGGAGATATATGAGAAGACAAAAAGTAAAGTGAAGGTAGGGGAGAGGGAAAGTGAATGGTTTGTGACAACAAAGGGAGTGAGGCAAGGTTTCCCGCTCAGCCCCTTGTTGTTCACGATGTATGCGGCAGATATGGACGGAATGTTAGAGAGAGCACAAGCGGGGGGGTGTGTGGTAGGTAGAAAAAAGTGTGGAGTCTGGCGTTTGCGGATGATGTGGTAATGGTGGCAAAGAGTGAAAGAGAAATGAAGGAAATGATAAAGAGTTTGGGAAAATATGTGAAGAAGGAAAGACTAGAAGTGAATGTAGAGAAAACAAAAATGCTGGTGTGCAATAAGAGAAAGAGGAAGAACGTAGAGAGTGATTGGTGGGAGGGAGAAGTAATAGAACAAGTAAAAGAATTCAAATACTTGGGGTATGTGTTCAATGAAAGAGCCACAGATAAGGCACATATTAGAGAACTGGCAAGAAAAGCGAACAAGGATGTGTATGGAGAATAGGAGAGAGAAGGTGGGGAGGCGATTTTAAGAGGAGAATGATGATGTTTGAAAGTCTTATTGAAAGCGTGTTGTTGTACGGAGCAGAGGTCTGGGGATGGAAAGAACAAGAGGAGATAGAGAGGGTGCAAGAGAAATATCTGAGGTGGGTGCTAGGGGTGGAGAGAGAAACGCCAGGGTACATAGTGAGAGAAGAATGTAAGACGAATAGGTTGAGAGTGAAAGCGGGAAAAAGAGCGGTCAAGTTCGAAGACAGGATGGAAGGGAGGGAAGAATGTAGGATACTAAAGGAGTGCTGGAGAGAGAAAAAGAAGAATTCAGAGGAGAATGATAGGGAGAATTACTACAGGAGGAATGGGTATGCAAGCAAAGAAATAGGGAGACTGAGAGAAAGAGGCGTGTGGATGAATGTAGAACTAAGTGAAAGAGATAAGGATACGGATAGACAAGAGAGGAGAGAAAGAATTAGAGAATCCAGATACAACGGGAAGTACGGAAGATGCATGATCGAGGAAGTACCGAAGTATTTGGGGAGGGAGAGCGAGAAAGAAAGAAAGATAATGGCGAGGTTTAGGTGCGGAAATGAAGAGAGGGGAAAATAGGTATTGGCAGAAGATGGAGGAAGAATGTGTAGAATGTGCTATGAGGAAAGAGAGACGATTGAGCATATGTGGAACGAGTGTAGTGAGATGAAACAAAGAGAGAGGAAAGAAAGAGAGGAAATTCTGAATGTAGATGGAAGGGAAATTAAATGGTTGAAAGAGGTATGGAAGAGGAGGGAGAAGGGAGAAGAGGAAAGGGGAGGGGAGAAGAAATAGAAAATTTTATTTAGTTTTTTTATTATTATAATTGTTAAGTTTACTTGTATATGTATAGGAATCAGAAAACCCGTAGGGCAAATAAAGATTTGTTATTATATTACTATTTTAATTTTATATTAATTTTTTAAGGTCTCAATTGCCTACATTATTTAATCTTCTTACTATAGGTGTGTTGGGTGCATTTCTTCCTAGACATCATGGGCGGTAAATGCATACATGTTTCACTACATTAAGTTTACAGTTCCCTGAAAAATTGTAGTGGGGGTTTCTTACAAGCAGAGATGGATCACTTTATGGTGCGTTACGTACGTGTAGGCGAATAAAAGCTACAGCATCGTATCAAGTAATGAATTTTGAGTATAGCAAATACTCCAGTGTTTTTTTTTGTTTTTATTCTCACATAATATGAATTTCAGGGCTTCAAGAGCAATTAATTAATTTCTCATTTTTCTCTTTTTCTCTCGTCTCTTTCAAAAGTAATTACTTTCTATAAATTTTTTTCTTGAGTTCTCACATATTTCACTTGATGTTACATATTTCTTTACTTACTATTTATTCCGTGAATTAAAATCACCTTTCACCTTTGATATTACTAGAAACACTGTCAATATGTTTCTGAATTATCTCTTGATGGATTTCCATTTTGAATCATCCGTGAGATTAAATTTACAAAATGCATTCGAATATGTCACTTCAAATATTATTTTCACCCTGCTCAGTAGATAGCTATTTATCTCGCTTTAAAACCACCCCCTGCATCTGCCACATTCTTCCACACAAGCACATGCAAATTCGTCAAAATCCGTCCATCCCATCATGTTTACGTAAACACTCCAGTCGCTCCAGTGTAATTTTTCTTTCAGACTGATCGAATTTGGCGACACTCCGAGCAGCGCTCTGACCCTCGAAGAATTCATGACAGTCGATTTGGAAGAGGAGCAGGACCCTCCCTCCTTCAAGGCGGCACGAAAAAAGGATAAGGAGCGTTTACAACGGGTAACGTCGGAATTAGTGTCGTTTGAGCAGCGATTTGTTTACACTTTTTTTTTCCGGCAGTTGATGGAAGAAGAGGCGGAGACCATCACCGAGCTCCAGCAGGAGATAGAATTGTGTCTAAACAAGGAGGCGAAGAAGAGAGTGCGAAAAAGTAAGTAATTGCGGAATAAACTTAAGTCGTAAACGGTGTTCTACCAGTAATCACATCGCACCCACGGCCACGCCACAATGGAAATTCATCGCCTTGAGGAAATCTATCCGTAATTTATGTTTGTGTGCGGTACTGAGTACTAGAGATAAATTTGTTTACACTCATTATAGCTTTATCGTGAGCTCAAAACTGTGCTTTATTGACATTTTTTTGCGAATTGATTCAAATTGCATCCGACACGAAAAGCGAGGCGGAAGACCACATGTTTCGGCCGAGTGGTCTTCAAGGGAGTCGTATCGGATGTTTGACGGAAACGTCAGGGGTTTTGTTCTTTATTTTCGCGGAGTCGGTGTTAATTAAGTTCGCTTGAAACGGTTGTGGTGTAACTGTCCAGAGGGAGAAATGTGTGAGAAGTTAAGACACATATGAAATGTCTTTTTTAGTGGATACTGTTGCAGATTTTTCATTGGCTATATGCAATTTCTTTTTTAAAGTCGGAATTTCCTGTTAAAATAACGATTTGTTTTGGTTTTTAAAAAAGGTAAATCAGTTTATTGAATACACCATATTCTACACTTTCTTCATTCACAGCTAATTAAGGCTATGGGTCAACAGAGTTCTTCCATGGAATGCCTAGGCGTTGACCGTAAACACAGCAAGCACTCTAAGTTTCTGATATTATTACATGTATTGGAAGAAGCAAATGTGCAAAGACTAGATATGCCAACAAGTTCGCCGGATATGAGTCCAATCGAGTACGTGTGGAATATGTTCAGTAAAGCTATATTAAAAAGACAAAACCCACCCATAACCCTTCAGGAGCTGATTATAGCGACTGAATAAGAATGGGGCAATTTCCACAAGACGAGTCTTAAGGTTGCTGTATTTTCTTTCAAGTGCATTATTTTTTAAATTACAATTTGTGGTTCCAATTATCTTCTTATTATTTCTTCCATTATTACCCTGAAACAAACAAAATGTATGGAAAGCATCGCAATAGAGTAACGAATTCCGTGAAATTAATTGTTGTTTTTTCATTTTTGACGCTGTGTGTATTTAGGAACTAATAAATTCTGGACTCTAGATGATTCTATTTATGACATCATAGTGCGTTCTCGTGGTACAGATCTTCTTCAGAAAAGTCCTTGATGACGTCATACTCTCGATAGGTATCGATAGAGATAATCCAGAAGGTGATGTTCGACGGTCTGGAACGTTATAGTAATTCATTTACGTTCCACATTTGTTAAAATATACAGGCTGTCCCAGAACTCGCGTCCCAACGAAAAGAATGACTGAGGAGTAGAAAATGCGTATTGTAACACAATTGTTTATTTAACAGATAAAAGTACAATTTGTTGAGCGGTGTAACTATTGTGGATCGTAAGTTGGAGCTTAACGTTCCTTGGTTCCGGCATCTCGAGAATAGCAGTAATCTTTTTGGGGTTGGGTTTAATACCTCCTTTTGGTTATCACATGGCCCAAATATCGAACCTCATTGCACGCAAAATGGCACTTTCCTCGATTCATCCTTAATTGGTTGAACACATCTTGTAGTCCGAAGAAGGGGTCGGTGACCGTAGGTGACATTAGGATAAGATCGTCTAGGTAGGCTAGAAGAAGTAGGTGACCAAGACCATTTTTGAAGTCTGAATGGAGTCACAAAACTCGTCTTATCCCGGTCCTCTTCACGCACTTTGTTTTGCCAATATCCTGCTCTTATTGTTAGATTTAGGGTGGACATCACCACTGTTTGTTTGGTTGCCTGCAATAGATCATCTATTCCGGGTAAAGGGTAGCTGTCGGGTTTCGTGATTGCATTGTGTTGTCTGTAGTCAATACAGACCCGTACTTTCCCTTCTGCCTTCGGAACCATGATTACTGGGGCGGACCAGGGACTGTCGCATTCTTCAATAATGTTGACCTCTAACATTTTATTTATTTCATCTTGGAGTTGCCTTCTGCGGACTGGTGATAAACGGTATGGGGCGGTTTTCAGCCGTGTCTATTCGATGTTCGGCGTAATTGGTAGCTTTCCGAATTTCCTCAATGAGGTCTGCATTTTCTAGTAGTATCTCATTTAGTTGTCTTTTTTCAGTGGCCGTTAAGGTTACTTCTTCTTCGGGGCGTAAAACGAGAGACTCTACCTCGATGGTACATATATCCGCCTCGAAGTTTAACCTCCTTGGGGAATTTTGAAACAGATGAGTTGGAACCTCGTTGGTTTCCATTTCTTCACTCCATGTCCGGTGGAAATCTATGTGGTGTTGCCTTTGGGCCTTTCGACGGGGTGTCAGCTCTTTCCCAGTAAAAACAACCACGTGAGAAAAACGTAAAAAAAATACGAGTACCAACGATTGTATAGACGTTACGATGTCGCTGACTTCAACGTTACTTTCGACGTGTAAATATGATGTGTTTATAACGTCTGGTAAACAGTTTTTTACGTAATTTTACCACGTTGTTAAGACGTACTGATTTTCCGTAAACAAAACAACGTGAAAAAAACGTAAAACAAACGAGTACCTACCAACCGCTGAATAGACGTTACGATGCCGCCGAAATCAACGTTACTTTTGACGTGTAAAAATGACGTGTTACAAACGTCTGATAAAACACGTCTCTTTCAGGTGTTTTTACCAGGTTGAAAAGACGTGTTGATTTTCTGAATTAAACGTCATTTTCAATGTCTCAACAACACGTTCTGTAAACGTATTTTAAAGATATTATAAAATACGTCTTTATTAGGTGATTTTAGGAAATAAGTTTATTAAAAAAGTGTTGATTTTCATGACATATAATTATTATAAAACAAACAAAAAAAATTGTTTTACAAAAGTTCAAATCTATTATAATGTATAAAGGTGAATAGAAAATATGAAAATAATTACTAAAAACTATAATATCAACTATGTACTACAAATATTATAAACTATATAACTATAACTATAATTAAAATTTAAATACATCTAAGTCGAACTCCACAAACTTTAATAACTGTAAAATTACTAATGGAACATGTTTCGGCAGAACACTTCTGCCATCATCAGCCCTAATTTAACAAGAGATTAATGATACAATTGATGAATTACAAGAGGGGTTCTTACCTTAAAGAATATAAAAAATTATGACATTGACGTAATTTTGAATTAAATTTGACGTTTTCAAAGGGTTACATGATTTTTAAAAGATTTCGTAAAAACAACATTTTATAAAATGTAAAATTAAAAATGGATCAAAGAGAATCTGGTAAGTTTGTTTGAGTGGTGAAAAATTAAAATAGTGAATTAATAATGGGATTATTGAAGTTATTCTGTTCATTTAAACAAGATCTGTTTTCCAGTTTCCTTATTTCCAAAGTCTCAAGAAAATCTAATTTCCGGCCTTTATTGCATTTATGAATCAATTTGGAATTTGATGGTGAAAAACTATGTTTCGTTATTAATATATGATTGGCGAAAGAAGAAGGTGTTGATGGTGGAGGATCAAGATCTGTGTTGTTATAGATGTGCCTGAAATGTTCTTTAATACGGTCTGATATTTTGCGACCTGTCTGACCTATGTAGAATGACTCACAAGAAGAGCAGTTTAAGTTGTATACACCTGATGATGATTTGTAATCTAATGGATCTTTATTTTTAATAAAAAATTTGAATAAGTTGTTATCTGTTTTAAATGAAACTTTAAAACCGTTTTTCTTAAGTATTTTAGAACATTTCTCTGAGACGACGCCAAAGTATGTTAATGAATTTGAAAAGGAAATTGTTTCTGAAGGATTTTTAACCAAGTAGTGTGTGTATTTGAATTTGTTATAGTATCTATAGTATAATTTATTTATAGTTTTTAAAGAATATCCATTATTTGAAGCAATTTGTTTAATGTTATCAAGTTCTGTTTGAAAAGATGAATCTGATAGTGGTATAGAAAATAATCGGTGGAAAAAGGAATGAAAAGCTGCAAATTTATGGGAAACAGGGTGACAAGAGTCAAAAGGTAAAGTATTATTATTTCTAGTGATTAACAAGTCTAAAAAGGGGATTTGGGAATTTATTTCAATTTCAACGGTGAATTTAATGGATTGGTTTAAAGAATTTAAGTTGCTGAGTGCGTTATCAAGTTCAGAATCAGATCCTTTGAATAAAACAATTATGTCATCTACATATCTGTACCAAAAGACAAAATGATCTTTAAAAGGTGAAGAAGTTAAAAACTGATCTTCTAAGTTATTCATGAATATTTCTGCTAAAAGAGGTGACAAATTAGAGCTCATTGCTAAGCCTGAGTCTTGTGAATAAAAATTATTATTAAATTGAAAGAAATTTTGATCTAGGACAGTCTCACAAAGTGAATGTAAATTTAGTGCATGTATGGTTGGCATTTTAGAATTAAATAGTAGGTTTTTTAAAATTAATAAGCAAGATTTAGGTGGGATGCTGGGGAATAAATTAACTACGTCAAATGAAACAAGTCTAGTGTCTGATGGAATTTGGAAATCTCTAATTTTCGAGCAAAGATATATTATTGCAAATTTGTTATTGAAATCTAAATGTTGTCTAAGTATTGTATTAAGCCATTTTGAAAGTATTGATACAGGTGAATTGACAAAAGAAACTACTGGTCTAATGAGAATAGGTTGAGTTTTATGTATGTCGGAGATTGAGATAAGGGGCGAGGTAACCGCCCAAGAATTATAGAAGCTTTTTATTAAAAATAAAATTGTTGAGACTATATGTGAACTAACGGTCCCGCGTGTCGTCACTCTACTCCCGACCTCGCTCGTTCCGTTCGAAGAGGAAGACCCCTCCCCTCCGTGTTCACCAAAAACCACTTAAACTCAAGAATACATAAATTCTTAAAAATCTAAATATAGAAAACAATTAGGGAGCCCAGCGGCGCCGGCAAAACAGTGGTGGCCACTCGGCTCGGCAAGTGGCGCCGACACGGCCATTCTGACACTGTGCACGTCCTCGGGCACTCCTTACGGGAAAACGCACAAATATCAAAAAGTTTTCGGTTAGCCACGCTCGGCCTTTCTGACCCGTATTATAAGCAAAAACAGACATAGTAGAAGGCAATTCAGCGACAAAAGTCGTCAAAACAAATTAGCCTACAGTGGTAGCTCTTCCGGTTAGACTCTCACTACACCGGGGTCGACTAACATACTCAGCTGGCTAAGAAAAAAGGTTCTTCCTGGCTCGATTTTAATACAATAGTCCATGCTAGGTTTCATCTGGCTAAGAACAAAGGGTCTTCCAGGCTCGACTTTGATACAATAGTCCATGCTAGGCCTCATCTGGCTAAGAACAAAGGTTCTTCCAGGCTCGACTTTAATACAATAGACCATGCTAGGCCTCATCTGGCTAAGAACAAAGTTTCTTCCAGGCTCGACTTTGATACAATAGACCATGCTAGGCCTCATCTGGCTAAGAACAAAGGTTCTTCCAGGCTCGACTTTAATACAATAGACCATGCTAGGCCTCATCTGGCTAAGAACAAAGGTTCTTCCAGGCTCGACTTTGATACAATAGACCATGCTAGGCCTCATCTGGCTAAGAACAAAGGTTCTTCCAGGCTTAACTCTTTTACGGAACACTATACCAGGCCTCATCTGCCCAAGTGTGACATACATCTGACTTAGGTTTAGTCAGGATCGACCACTAACTAATCACAAAAGCGGAAAGAGAATACACTTGGCAGGCTAAACGATATAATGGACATCTGATCATATATCAGGATCGACAAATTTTAAAAACAGTCAACAAAATAGTAAAACTTTACCTATTTAATGTCGAGGCTTGGCTGATCAGGTCGATCTAAACTTTTAACCTCTAAATTAGGAGCTTCTCCTTGTCCCTGTGGCACGGGGATGAGTTGATCATGAGCAAACTTAAAGGTTCTACCCTTTCCTTTTTTAGTAGGCTTAATTACTTCGTACCGATCATTCTCTAATGTTTTAACAATTTTATAAGGCCCTCTGAACTTAGGATCCAATTTAGAAATCATCCTCTCGTTAATTTTATTAAAAACAAAATCACCGAGGCCAAAAGGCTTAATAGTAGCTTTTCCCACATTTTTGCGTTTTGCATCGCTTGTTGAGGCTTTTTCAATATTTGTGCTTGCAACACGTCTCAGTTCAGACAACGGAAGATTTTCCTCTTCCTCTTCCAGGATTTGTTGCCGATTTTTTTAAGGTCTTTCTCAGTTTCGCATTTATGTTCCATACGAGTTTAACAACAATTTATTGAAAATTATTCCTCCACTTTATTTAATTACATAATAAGTTACTTACTTCAGTTTTCATATGGGTATTTTAGAAAAAAAAAAAAAACTACTGATGGAAGTTCAAAAGAGCAGACGCCGAAAAAGTCATTTTAACGATAACTTATAGAAAGAATTTCCCTTTTTTTTTTGCTTCCACATAAATACCACGAATCTACAGTAAAATGTACAATTTATCGAGCAAAATCTTAATTAGTCATTGGTGGGAGATCAAACAAATACATTCAATGGAAAAATACAGTCTTAATTAATTTTATTATTATAAAATTCTTTAAATGCAATTAAGATTTTGTTAACCCCACGTCCATCGCGCGATACTTATTAAGTACTCCTATCTCGTCAATAATAAATGGTCAGTTTATATTCAGGGCTAACTGCACTTCACCTAAACTATCCTGTCATGATGTCATCAGATCCTGTTCCGACAGTAGTCAAAATGTTTGTTAACATTCGCATTCTATGCCTGCTCGCATGATATTTTACTACAATGTTTTTCAACAGGACCTAATTTATCGACATCGAAGCCTTTTATGTAATTTTAAAATAAAGATTACATCACGATCAACCAAAAACACTGACCTGACCAAGGGGCATTTTTCTACCCCTTGTCTGTTAACGGATACAAAGTATGAGTGCCTCGCTTGACATAGCATTTACAACTTCATAAATCATATTGATTAGACCTAATAAAGATAGTTTAGCCACCTTTCAACTCAAAGCATCAAAATCATGTACACCCTTGTTAATAATTACCAATCAACCTAAATTCGTGCAACATATTGTTTTTCCTGCATGCGTTTGTCAACCTCCCGAAAAATAATTTGAAGTATTTTACGATTCTTCGAAAATACAAACATCGACAACATTTTCTTTCCCACATTGTTTAGAAACGCTCGGGGTTCGAGCCTATAAACTGTACCTATAAACTTAACTTCAAGACATGACACAATTTCGTCACGGATTTCGAACTGCGTAGGTACTATTTGGATATTTTATTGCTCTGATTTGCTTGTCTATTTGTAAACCAATTAACTATACCAAAATTGTCTTTTTAATTGATTTAGCACGTACCTACTAATCTTAAAAATCTGTCTGTTCCGGGATGATTTATCACCTATCAAACCACTGTACTGGAAAACACTTACCAATATGTTTTACCACAAACCCTTGAATATTTTTCTATATACTCTCAAACCTTGACTTTGTATTATTATACGTCCGTCATTTCCACGAAAACAAATGTCGTCCCAATTATAAATACCACATACTCATCAATCGAATGTCGTTTTCCAGAGGATTGAATTTCTCGACGCGACTGTTATTAGTAACTGAAAGATTGGTACTTACTCTTCCTGTTGGAACGCTAGTTAAATCCGTTTTAACATTAAAATTAACGACTTCTTGTTCGCACGCTTGTAATTGGAGATTATGCGTGAAAGACAAACCGAAGGGAGTGAACTGAACGCTAATCTTTTGTTCTATTAGGTTTTTGTCGACAATAATCTGTGCTGACATAAAATTATCGGGCACTACGAAAAATGGCAGTTCAACAAATAGTCCTTGAATTTTAACTTTCAGCGATGTCAAATTGTTAACGTTTTCCGGGAAATTGATTAGAAAAACTTTCTTTCAGTAGTAAGCAATCCGTTCCGGTATCGAATAAAAAGGAAAGGTCTCACCAGATCCAAGCTTCAGCTCTCTCGTTGAGAGGGGTGGTTGTTAACAGACATAACTGTTTTCTCAGGTACCCACTACAGGAGCCCGTTCCCGTTCTCGCTCTATGTCCAACGTCAAGCAGTTGCATTTTCCCATAAATTTTTCAGGTTTGGAGAAAGCTGAGAAAGCCCGACGCTTCGGTCCGGTGTGATGACCAGAAGGAAATAGCCCCGGACGTTTCTCCAGTCTCACACGTGCACACGCTTCTTGCGTTGGATGGGCGTTCATCCGGGAATCGTCACCTGACGACACCGCCTGCGAGATTTGAGAAGAGCAAGGGTAGTTCACATATAGTGCAGCATCTCATCAATTAAGGAATTTCTTCTAGTAGATTTTGTCGTCCATGTACGACCTGCTGTTCTAGTCATTGTATGCGAGTCAAAGTTGCTTTCTGCGTTTCTGATTCAAGTGCACTTTCTTCGTCACGTTCATTTAAGTTTTCACTCACTTTTGGCGGTCCCGATCCCACTTCTGATGTCGGAGATTGAGATAAGGGGCGAGGTAACCGCCCAAGAATTATAGAAGCTTTTTATTAAAAATAAAATTGTTGAGACTATATGTGAACTAACGGTCCCGCGTGTCGTCACTCTACTCCCGACCTCGCTCGTTCCGTGTTCACCAAAAACCACTTAAACTCAAGAATACATAAATTCTTAAAAATCTAAATATAGAAAACAATTAGGGAGCCCAGCGGCGCCGGCAAAACAGTGGTGGCCACTCGGCTCGGCAAGTGGCGCCGACATGTATTTTAGGTAGACCGTATAAATAATCTAGGTATGCAACGATTCATGGGTATTAGAGTGAAAGCTTGTGGGTCGAAATATTTAACGGTTTCTGAAAGGTCTTTGAGCGTCGATTTAAGGTTGGAAACAAATTTTGAAGTAGGATCTTTTTTGAGTTTTGTAAAGTCACCAGATTTTAAGAAGAGTTCGACTTAGATATATTTAAATTTTAATTTAAATTTACTCCACCTGGATTTAAGAACATTCTTCTGATTTATAACTATAATTATTATTATAAAAAAAAACTAAAATAAATATTATGGGCTAATTGTCCTAATTAAATTAAATATATTTTTTCATGATTCGGATTGTGTGTTGCTCGACGTGCTGGGTCAGTTTTGCCAATGTTTGCAGTACATTTGCCTCAAAATCTATAAGAAATAACTACAAGTAACTATTGCAAAAATAAAAAAATTCTTACTAGGTATATGATTGTCGTGAATGATATAAAATAACACAATTTACCAGGATATATTGAAGCTGGAGAAAATGCTGACATTGGCGATGCATAAGACGTCGTCGGGGTACAGCAAAAATCCTCTCCAAGGTTTACAGTTCGACGCCGCTTACTATCAAAAAGGGACTCATCACCAAAAACTTGCTTTCTTGAGAGACTTTCCACTGATGAGTTGTTTCCTCTGCAGTTTCCCCAATCTCCTTGATGAGGTTGTTGGCCTTTTTATCGTATGTGTCATAATCCTCTGCAAAGAAGCTCAAAAGTTAAAAAAATATATTTAATTAGAAAAATCATAAATATAATATCATATATGTATATACCTGCCTTAAAATGAATCTTAATAACCTTGTAAGAAAGCCAGGTCTTACAGGGAGTACCACTTTTGACGAAAGTCATTTAAATTCTGGTTAGTAATATGCATAAAAAAATTATATTTAGTTACTACTTTTAAATAAAATACTGTACTACTTACCTTTAGGACTTTTGGAAGCTACACAAATCTCAAAACTTGGTAAGGCAAACGAAAACGAAACGAACTGCACGATCTGAGACGAAAAATGAAAATGAACAAAATCCAACGAAGCAATGGCCAAGCACAGATGGCACATCTGGAAAGAGTTCCTTGGTTTCGTTTCATTCGGGGTGCAAGGCGCAATAAAAAAAGCTGTAAATCACGTACATTTTGAAAGTTTTGTGTCTTGGAAGCAGCATGTTTGTTTGTCGCCAAAACAAATTCGATAAGGCAGAAATTTTCATTGATAGTACCATTGAATATCAATACTCTAACTACTCTAACTAGAGTATTGATATTCAATGATAGTACTGATCTATACATTTGGTTATTATTTATTTTCGACAATAAAATTACGGTCGCGTCGTCGGTTCCTTAACTTGCAGCCCCCATCATAAACCAATATCCGTTCTACTGAAAATTCCAGCGCCTAAACGGTAAAACTTCTATGTTTCAAATTGTCCCTTAATTATACCTGCTTTCAATTTCGTTTTTAAAAATTATTCATTCCCTGACCAACACTAAACTCTTCTCCGATCAAAGACACTCTCAAAAGAGATTCGTTATTTTATTTTCAATCTTTTCGCTGGTCTTTTGACACTTTCACTTACTTCACTGCGTTTCACATTACCAGACATTACCAATATTTATTAATTTCGTTGATTAACCGTAATAATTAAAGATCTTAATTTTTGTTTTCAACTTTAACAAACACATTTAAATTAATATTTGTAAGTACCTATCTACGTAAGTAAATATAGCTACCTACATTGAATTATTTCTTTGCCGTTGGGTTAAAGAGCTTTTGTAATTTTTTATAACATTAACACCATAATAGAATAGGGAAGGTCAATTTTATTTTAAAATTTAATTTAATAATAATTATATGACTACTTTTAATCAGTTTTCCCTAAAACACCAAAAACAATTTTTATTATAAATACCGACGCACGTTTCGCCAACAATGTTGGCATCATCAGGGTGATGAGTGAATCGGAAAACTGATTAAAAGCAGTTATCTACCACCAAAAGTGATCCAGACAACTGTTTTGTTTTTGAATAATTATATGAATTCTCAAAGAGCGATTGTTCATCTCTATTGCGAACTATTCGGGCGAGATGATCCTAAAACATTTCAACCACCACGTCAAACTTTCAAGGTTGTTTGGGTAAAATTCGGGGTGCCAAATGTTTACAAGAGCTAACTTAGTTGTTACCATTTTTCTTAAAAATTAGGAAAGAAATGCTAGCTTTACTAAATATTTCTATTGTTTCTACTTTTAAATTCTATAGCCATTCTATTTTATTTAAAATGTGATTCAAATAAAAAATGTACATATGTTTCATAACTCGCAACAAACAATTTACAGTGGCTTCTAAACTTGGCGCAAAAACCGCCCATATGGAATCTGTAAAAGACGCCATTGAAATGCGTTCCTTTGTAGTACATAAATGTACTATATAATTATATGACTATATAAACACGTGAGTTTATTGTAAAAATTTCACGAGAAATTAATGTCAGAACTGAACGTCAAAAATTACTTTCCATGCTTCTATATTTGATTTTAATCGTAATTCAAATAAAAAATATAAATTAAGTAGGATTATTATACATTATGTATTTTAAAATCATCATTTTTATCTTTGAAACCCCTTAGTGACTTATAAACTTGACCACAAAACACGCCTAATAATGTGATATGGAATATGGTCTTTCTAGTGTTTATTTGCCTAGAGAAACACGTATATTCAACGTGAAAATTTCACGAAAAGTAAACGGCGCCAAAACACGCCTCGGATGCGTTTTTATTTGTGGTATAGATGACTAGAAAAACACGTGTATTTAATGTTAAAATTTTACGAGAAATAATAGTCAAAAATAATAATTTAGACTTCACCGCCATTCGTTCTTTTCTATTTTATATAATTTGATTTAAGTTATGATTTAAATAATAGATATTTATTTTTTAACATGATTTTTTATATAAAAAAGTAAATTGAGGTAAAGTAAAATACAATAATAAAAAAAATAAGGGAACTAAATTGAAAAACCTCCTTTTAAACCCAAAAACCTATAGGGCTACACCATGATGATGATTTTTTATACCCTGCTGGAACTTTTTCACTCCTTAGGTATTTTAATTTTTTATTTGATTAGAAAAACACGTGTACTTAATGTAAGAATTTCACGAAAAATAAACGACGACAAACACGCCTATATGACACTAGAAAATCACGTGTATTTAATGTAAAAATTTCTCGAGAAACAAACGTCAGAACTGCACGTGGAAAATAACTTATGTTTTATCCACATTATGTACCTTTCGTTGATTAACAATATTGATTAAACGTCTTTATTGCGTCACATATAATACTGAAAAATAACGTAATTTTTTAACGTTGAATTGTCGTAATTTGTAGATACGTAGTCATTATTGTATTGTAAATCAACGTTGAATTTACGTTACGTAAAATACGTTGAAATAACGTTGAAGGTATTACTAAAATATAACGTGATATTTTCAACCATAAACGTGTTATCAACCACATACACGACTTTTCCACGTTAAAACAACGTGCATGTGTTTACTGGGTTAGGGCTGAATTCAAACGGACTCAACTTCCATTGTTTTGGAGTGGACTTAAGTGGTCCATAGCCGTCTGGGATTGATGGCGCAAAACCTGATGTCGCATGCTGATGCTGTGACTGAGTTTGTAGGGTTGCAATTGGAACAATTTCTCCTTATTACACCTGGGGTGTTGCAGCCGTAGCATCGGAGCATTTTTGCAAAACGTGAAGGTAAAAAGAGATACTTAATTCTATATCTTGATGCAATTACATTAAGATTAATAAAGATAATCAAAGAGCAATAAATACTCTCATCAGGGATAGTATTATTGAACAAGTTGAAAATGGTTCTAAAAATGGTGGATGCGCCGGTATTTCTGAAAGAACAGTTTTAAAAACTGCCATCAGATTTTGATTATGGAGCACAGAGGAGTTCATCGCAGAAAGTTATGAAAATTATGGATTTCTTTCTCGAAGAAAAATTCGAAATACATAAGCGCAATAAGTTATTGCAGACTTGAGTTTTTTAGGTAAAATCATTATCAGATTTATTATTGATGTTTTTAGCAGTGTCATAAATCCACCATAAATTTGTTAATAAAAAATATTAATTATAATAAAATTATCGAACACACTAAATCATTACATTTGCTTGTATAAAGAATCTGAGGAGCCCCAATCATAAATTTCTACTGCGACTTATTTTATCACTTTTGAATGACGGCTTTTTCATAAATTGTAATTATTAACTCTTGATAACTGACTTGCTTTTGAAGTTATTACTCCACGTAGAAATTGAAGTTTGTATTACCCAGCAGCAATAAAACCTCTCTCACGCCCACGTTTTCTTTGATAAATATATTGCGACACTTAATATTACAAAAACAGGGAGGAATTTTGGAGTTTTATTAACGATACACATATGTTGGTGATTTTTTGCTATATACAGTGTGGAAACTAAGTAATGCATAAATTCAGTAATTCCGTTGATATAAATTTTTTGGAAAAAATCTCGAAGGGATCACAGCAAATATTTTCAGCCTATTTTCGGTTTCTTATGTCATTTGGTTTTTATGTTATGACGCCGAGTTTTTTTAAGATGAGAATTTATATTTTTTATTATTGATTTTTCTAGTACTCTATTCCGTTTCCAACCGTATACAATTTTCAGTCGGTATGTTATATTTATTTGAAAAAAAGTTCAAGCATTAAAAATTCCTGGACGATAAGAACGAGAAAATTTTCCAATAATCCTGTAAAACCTCATTTTAATTAAAACAGGATTTAATTACATCTTCTGATTCCAGAGAAAGACAGAGATGTCGAGGAGATACACGAAACGAACAGATTCATCGAGGAATCCACGATGGGCACTATCAACCAGATCCTTCAAGACGAAGCTATCGACGATCCAACAACCACCAAAGAACCTGTTAAAGAACTAGGTAAGAAATCCTGTATTGGCTGTCGATTTTTATGGCGCCGTAAAAGAAGTTTTGTCGCTTACTTTACGATTTTAATTTTCCTCGGTTAATTACAGTAGGGTGAAAGGATTTGATAATTTTAACACCGGTCTTTATGCTACCAGCTTTAATTTTAATTAGTATTTTGCGGCACATTCATTTCGCCGAATTCGTAGTTTTCTTTGTGCAACGAGAAGGAACGGAACATTTATTTCCATTTGATCTAATGCGGCCCCACATCCTGTGTGAATCCATATCTCAGAAGTTCAATCCAGCTAATCTATTATCGTCTTTCCGAATGCTGTGATCGTGAAATATGATGCGGAATTAATTACATAATCAAACAATTTGGAAGGATTTCGGCGAGTAAATATTTTTTTAATGTTGAACTTGAGGATTATTTGAAGAAATCGCTTTAACGTTGAAGGATGAATGAATTACGTTGCCTCACGGCCATGTTGACCAACGAATCGTTGTCATTTTAGAACGTTCTATCAAGTTATTTATCTGAGATGCAGGCCGTTCTATCAAATTGCCAATAAAACGAGTTATGTGGAGCGAATAATGCGCCGTAAATGCTAAAGCCATGTAGAATGATAACAAGTGTAATATGATTAATTGCTGTCAAAGTGTTCGCGATGTAAACAATGGCTAATCCATAATGCGGATCCGGCCGATATGTGCTAACCAATATTGTAAAACGAGCGGCAATTACATTTTAAGAAGATAAGTGGATTTGGTCATTATGACTGGGTAATTTGCGAACAGAGGAAGGGCGAATTTGTTCCTACTTTTTGGTTGTCAATTTTAAATGTAATTTTCTAATTACAGACTTCGAGAGATTTATTCTTTGCAAAGTAGACAAGTGTCTTCCAGGGCTTAAATTGTCACGGGGATGCGAGGGGGAATTATGCATGGCCAACTTATCTATGAACGTCCTGAAATAAACATTCTACTGTTGAACGACTGGTCGGCTAAGGTGTAAAGAATTGGTAACAGAGGACCGTATTCCAAAAAGGGAGATTCAGTTGATTACTTAACAAATAATGACTGATATCAAAAAAATCGCTATACACAGTCTTGGTTTAAATGCGACCCTGCAAAATCCGACGCGTGTCGACCAACTCCTTGGCACCTAGAACTTCGCGTGTCTGATTAGACCTACCTCTACAACGTGCTGCTTTTCCAGGTCCGGACATCGCGAGCATGGGCCTCGCGAGTTCCCTCGACGACACCTCCAACGCTGTCCAGCCGCACTTGCCTCTCGAAGTCGACTTAACTTTCGACGATATTGACGACGAGGAACTCGACTCTTACATTATGACCGAGCACGAGTCCCAAAACAAAAACGAGATTTGGATGAAACGCAACGCTGCATTTTTGGAAGAGCAAAAAAGTAAGTGATGTAGCTTTTGCATTAATGGTATCTTTCGAGGAACTTATCGAGTTGAAATTTTGCAACAGCGATCTTAATGTATTATGTCGACGAGCTGGGCTGTAAAAATGTAAATTTTGGCTACCAAAATCTGTGGATTGAAAGCGTGGTTTCAGCTTAACCCGGAATTGGTCATTACATTATTTCGTTGCAAATTAATTGTTTTCTAGAACCATGAGTGCATACTCATGTCTTTTCTACTAATATTTAGTTCTGTTCATATGTAACATAAAAAACACATTATTGTGGTTTGAATAAACGCCTGAACTTCGAAGTTCGTTGAGCATTTAAATAAGTCATTATGTTGTTTAATGGTTCACTAATGGCCAGCTGATTTGAAGGAACGTATTCAATCATTTAGACGTTTTGGTTACTTGCTTAAGGAATTAGCCTTTATACAGAGTGTCTTCGAAATAACTACTTTAATTTTAACCCTTCGAATTTACGAACCGCCTATGGATATTTATTTTAACTTGACCTACAGAAAATCAATTGTGTTTTTGTCCGGAAAAGCCAACGTCCTTATTAAGTTTCTAAATTTTTTGCACTCTTGGGTGCATCAGTTACCTGCGATCTCGGCCGGGCGTGTTATTGTATTTTACTTTCGCTTTTAAAGTTACATATTATTCTAAAAGATTCCTGCTTTTTCTCGTGTGCCTAATTTCTATTAACGTGGTGCATTGTGTTTTGCCCGAAGGTTAACAAATCGAATTTCGTGAATTTAACTTAAATAATACGTAGAGGCAGACGAAAATCCGCATGTTATTTAGTAGGCCCCACAATTTTCAATAGCATTGGATGCTGAAGTAAACACGTTTAGTTTTCAGATTTCTTGTTTATTTACTGCGAGTGTTTTTCGAAGTTTTTTGTCGTGTGTCGTTATCACCGCACAGGGGTTCAGTGGCATCTACCGAAATTAACGTCAAAACCTTCACCAATCTTAACTACGGGGTTCAGGGCAAAATTTTATTAAGAAAAATTGTTGACACTGATGAGTTAAAATTAATGTCGTTATTTCTGGGACACCCGGTGTATTTGTTGTATAAAGCAATATCCAGGTTTTGTGGCGATTTATCGGTCGTTAATCAGGAATTGATGGTTATGTAACAGGCCATTAACACTTTTTTCTTCAAGGTTATAAGCAACTTGATATAATTGCAAATGTTACAATTATTGTAATGCGATTTTTTTTTCAATAAAAAATTGGATAATTGCGATACATTTTTGTTGTATAAAACTACTTGTGTTGCCAATAATGATTTATAACCCTAAATTGCATCATTCGATTAAGAAATTTTATTACGTAAAAATGGGTCTACCTGAAAATAAAATTGTTGGAAATTAAATATATTTTTTTTAACAAAATATTTCTATTTGGTCGTCTAAAACAAATAAAGCCTAAAACTTGGTCATGGCCTGTGAAACACCGGATATGAGAACTGACAGTTGTGGGTGTCAATGTTGACATTACAAAACTACATTTTGTACTAAGATTGCATACCAACTTACTTTGTAAACACGAAGGTATAGGTAATAAACAATGGGGTATAATACTACATACGAAAATCAGGAAAACAAGTGGTGGGTCATAATAAAATTCATATCTACGTTTTATAAGTTATGCAATGTTGCTGGATAAATTTCTCTAAAATGCCGCCAGATTAGGCGTTTGAAAATTGTGTAGTCACGGGATGCGATTTAAAGAGAGCGGGCTTGCTTTTGCACGATGTGGCAACACCGATTCTGTCGGCCAATAGTGAGTGGCAACCGTCGTCGCTTTCGAACACAGCCCTGATGAGTAGGGGAGAGTGGGGCAAAGCGGCATAGCTAACTTTAAAATGACTGTAACCGAGAGAAAAAAAAATAGTATTCAACATTTTATCACATTAATCACTACTTCCATTGTTATCTGTGTAGGGAAAAAATCTGTATGTACTTATTTTATTAGCTTGGCCACAAAATTCGGAATAGCATTTGGAATAGAAAATGAAACTACAAACTCAAACAAGTTGCTTATACAATTGTTATACAAAAATAAATGATAATAAAAATATTAACAAGGGATAATATCAGTTAGGATGTAATAGACAAAAGTTTTGTCAAATTTAATTTTCCTATAGCAAAGAACAGTAAATTTGTTAAGAACACCAGGGATTTCTGATTTAAAAATTAACCTCTTGCTCCAATAGCAAAATTCCACTTGACCCCATTATCAATGAAATAAGTGTAAAAGAATTTAAAACTGCTGAACAGTACTTATATAAAACTTGCTTATCAAGAACAGACAGCCAATACCTCAGTATGTTTTATAAAAAATAATGATCGAAATACCTATCCTTAATATGACATAAAAGTTATCAAACTTACTTCAATCTTTAACATTTTAAAATCGCACATATTGCTTTGCCCCAATTTCCTCTAATCGGAACGCAGTTGAGTGTTCATCACCTTCATCGATGCGGCGCTGTCAATGAAGAGGAGGCTGGGCTTACGGGTGAACTTTGAATTTTGTTTAAACAAAAACTGCACATGCAATTAGTGCACTTCTAATTAGTGCATTTGGCCACTTTTGCAAGAAACTGTATTATTCCCCATTTGTCCCAATATTTAGTGATGTTTTAAATTCTTAATGAAAAACTACGATGTAGTCGGTATTTTGTTGTTAAAATATTAAAATACAGAGTGATCTTAAAGTTCCGCACAAAATTCTAAATTATGTGCTGTTTTTGCGAAAAATGCCCGAACAGGTAGATTTTTGTTTTTAAATTGCCATTTTTTGATATTTGTTGATGACGTCATTGTTTTTGAACTATTACACCGTCATCATTTTTTTTTAAATGGCAACCCCCAACTTTTTTTGGGTTTTACAATTAGAAACACTTTTCAATTCTATATTCAACAAGAGTAAAAAGTGATACCTGATGTTTACCGATTTCCTATACGCAGCACTGTCCAACTGTGATCGAATATCAACACGTCCTACTGTAGCATAATTCATGGAACTCTTCATGTGCTCTGCCGATAAGGGGTGTTTTTTATTTTTCTTTTCAAATGTTTCAAATCTGTGACACTGCTCTTACCACAGCGAATCATTTGCATTTGAAAAAAATCCAACACACGAAAGAGTAAAAGATATTTGTCACTTCCACAAAACGACAAATCATACATGCCCTTACGAAAATTACGGTGAACTTCTTTATTTTTGTCCTTGCTTGTCTGTCTAATTTGCATTTCTGGGAGTGAACGACCATTCGTTTTAATCTCAAAACTTAAATTATGATTACTATTAGTTTGGAGTTATTTTACTGTTTGAACTACCGACATGACGAAAGTTGACTGAACACCATCCTACCTTCTACAACAATCTGTGGGTCGGACGTCCGACTTTCTATCTTTATCTCAAGCATGCAATACGTCGGTTACAATAAAGTACATGAGTCGATTCTACTATGAGACTCTTGGACTGTTGACCGTAAGTGCGGAGATTGTGTGGTACAATGTAGAAATACAATAGCTTTGTTTTTGTCGCACTCGTTACAATTGGCTAGCAGCATTCGCCTAACGAGGGCATGAGCTGGCTTTGACCCGGGTGAACTCGACAATCTCCGCGCTGCGCCGTGTATAAAATTCTTCGCCACAACCACAGAAAATCTACGAAAATCCAAACATCATAATTTAATAATTGTGATAATAATTGTCAAAAATAATCCCTGACATAAATATAGAATCTTATTGTCACATTTTTTTAAGTTTAATAGTGTTAGAACAATGGAAAAATTACTTCTCCAAGTCTGAATTACAAAACGCGAATATTTTACGAATTGTTAATTATGTTGCTTCTCGATGAGAACAAGTGTATGTTTCAAGAATTGTCAAAAATAATCCCTGACATATATATAGACTTACTGTGACAGTTTTTAAGTTTCCCAGTGCTAGTACAATGGCAAAATTGCATCCCCAAGTCTGAATTACGAAAGGCGAATATTTTACGAATTGTTAATCGCGTTGTTTGTCGACGATAACAAATGTCTCTTTCAAAAATTGTCAAAAATAATCCCTGACATAAATATAGAATATTATTGTCACATTTTTTTAAGTTTAATAGTGTTAGAACAATGGAAAAATTACTTCTCCAAGTCTGAATTACAAAACGCGAATATTTTACGAATTGTTAATTCTGTTGCTTCTCGATGAGAACAAGTGTATGTTTCAAAAATTTTCAAAAATAATCCCTGACATATATATAGACTTACTGTGACAGTTTTTAAGTTTCCCAGTGCTAGTACAATGGCAAAATTGCATCCCCAAGTCTGAATTACGAAAGGCGAATATTTTACGAATTGTTAATCGCGTTGTTTGTCGATGATAACAAATGTCTCTTCAAAAATTGTCAAAAATAATCCCTGACATAAATATAGAATATTATTGTCACATTTTTTAAGTTTAATACTGTTAGAACAATGGAAAAATTACTTCTCCAAGTCTGAATTACAAAACGCGAATATTTTACGAATTGTTAATTCTGTTGCTTCTCGATGAGAACAAGTGTATGTTTCAAAAATTGTCAAAAATAATCCCTGACATATATATAGACTTACTGTGACAGTTTTTAAGTTTCCCAGTGCTAGTACAATGGCAAAATTGCATCCCCAAGTCTGAATTACGAAATGCGAATATTTTACGAATTGTTAATCGCGTTGTTTGTCGATGATAACAAATGTCTCTTTCAAAAATTGTCAAAAATTAATCCCTGACATAAATATAGAATATTATTGTCACATTTTTTAAGTTTAATACTGTTAGAACAATGGAAAAATTACTTCTCCAAGTCTGAATTACAAAACGCGAATATTTTACGAATTGTTAATTCTGTTGCTTCTCGATGAGAACAAGTGTATGTTTCAAAAATTGTCAAAAATAATCCCTGACATATATAGACTTACTGTGACAGTTTTTAAGTTTCCCACTGCTAGTACAATGGCAAAATTGCATCCCCAAGTCTGAATTACGAAAGGCGAATATTTTACGAATTGTTAATCGCGTTGTTTGTCGATGATAACAAATGTCTCTTTCAAAAATTGTCAAAAATAATCCCTGACATATAGAATCTTATTGTAACATTTTCTGAGTTTACTAGTGTTAGAACAATGGAAAAGTTACTTCTCCAAGTCTGAATTACAAAACGCGAATATTTTACGAATTGTTAATTATGTTGCTTCTCGATGAGAACAAGTGTATGTTTCAAAAATTTACAAAAATAATCCCTGACATATATAGACTTACTGTGACAGTTTTTAAGTTTCCCAGTGCTAGTACAATGGCAAAATTGCATCCCCAAGTCTGAATTACGAAAGGCGAATATTTTACGAATTGTTAATCGCGTTGTTTGTCGATGACAACAAATGTCTCTTTCAAAAATTGTCAAAAATAATCCCTGACATATAGAATCTTATTGTAACATTTTCTGAGTTTACTAGTGTTAGAACAATGGAAAAGTTACTTCTTCAAGTCTGAATTATAAAACCCAAATATTTTACGAATTTTTAATTACGTTGCTTCTCGATGAGAACAAGTGTATGTTTAAAAAATTGTCAAAAATAATCCCTGACATATATAGACTTACTGTGACAGTTTTTAAGTTTCCCACTGCTAGTACAATGGCAAAATTGCATCCCCAAGTCTGAATTACGAAAGGCGAATATTTTACGAATTGTTAATCGCGTTGTTTGTCGATGATAACAAATGTCTCTTTAAAAAATTGTCAAAAATAATGCCTGACATAAATATAGAATCTTATTGTCACATTTTTTAAGTTTAATAGTGTTAGAACAATGGAAAAATTACTTCTCCAAGTCTGAATTACAAAACGCGAATATTTTACGAATTGTTAATTATGTTGCTTCTCGATGAGAACAAGTGTATGTTTAAAAAATTGTCAAAAATAATCCCTGACATATATAGACTTACTGTGACAGTTTTTAAGTTTCCCACTGCTAGTACAATGGCAAAATTGCATCCCCAAGTCTGAATTACGAAAGGCGAATATTTTACGAATTGTTAATCGCGTTGTTTGTCGATGACAACAAATGTCTTTTTCAAAAATTGTCAAAAATAATCCCTGACATATAGAATCTTATTGTAACATTTTCTGAGTTTACTAGTGTTAGAACAATGGAAAAGTTACTTCTTTAAGTCTGAATTATAAAACACAAATATTTTACGAATTTTTAATTACGTTGCTTCTCGATGAGAACAAGTGTATGTTTAAAAAATTGTCAAAAATAATCCCTGACATATATAGACTTACTGTGACAGTTTTTAAGTTTCCCACTGCTAGTACAATGGCAAAATTGCATCCCCAAGTCTGAATTACGAAAGGCGAATATTTTACGAATTGTTAATCGCGTTGTTTGTCGATGATAACAAATGTCTCTTTCAAAAATTGTCAAAAATAATCCCTGACATAATTATAGAATCTTATTGTCACATTTTTTAAGTTTAATAGTTTTAGAACAATGGAAAAATTACTTCTCCAAGTCTGAATTACAAAACGCAAATATTTTATGAATTGTTAATTATGTTGCTTCTCGATGAGAACAAGTGTATGTTTCAAAAATTGACAAAAATAATCCCTGACATATATAGACATACTGTAACAGTTTTTATATTTCCCAGTGCTAGTACAATGGCAAAATTGCATCCCCAAGTCTGAATCACGAAAGGCGAATATTTTACGAATTGTTAATCGCGTTGTTTGTCGATGATAACAAATGTCTCTTTCAAAAATTGTCAAAAATAATCCCTGACATAATTATAGAATCTTATTGTCACATTTCTTAAGTTTAATAGTGTTAGAACAATGGAAAAATTACTTCTCCAAGTCTGAATTACAAAACGCAAATATTTTACGAATTGTTAATTATGTTGCTTCTCGATGAGAACAAGTAAATGTTTCAAAAATTGACAAAAATAATCCCTGACATATATAGACTTACTGTGACAGTTTTTAAGTTTCCCAGTGCTAGTACAATGGCAAAATTGCATCCCCAAGTCTGAATTACGAAAGGCGAATATTTTACGAATTGTTAATCGCGTTGTTTGTCGATGACAACAAATGTCTTTTTCAAAAATTGTCAAAAATAATCCCTGACATATAGAATCTTATTGTAACATTTTCTGAGTTTACTAGTGTTAGAACAATGGAAAAGTTACTTCTTTAAGTCTGAATTATAAAACACAAATATTTTACGAATTTTTAATTACGTTGCTTCTCGATGAGAACAAGTGTATGTTTAAAAAATTGTCAAAAATAATCCCTGACATATATAGACTTACTGTGACAGTTTTTAAGTTTCCCACTGCTAGTACAATGGCAAAATTGCATCCCCAAGTCTGAATTACGAAAGGCGAATATTTTACGAATTGTTAATCGCGTTGTTTGTCGATGATAACAAATGTCTCTTTCAAAAATTGTCAAAAATAATCCCTGACATAATTATAGAATCTTATTGTCACATTTCTTAAGTTTAATAGTGTTAGAAAAATGGAAAAATTACTTCTCCAAGTCTGAATTACAAAACGCAAATATTTTACGAATTGTTAATTATGTTGCTTCTCGATGAGAACAAGTGTATGTTTCAAAAATTGACAAAAATAATCCCTGACATATATAGACATACTGTAACAGTTTTTAAGTTTCCCAGTGCTAGTACAATGGCAAAATTGCATCCCCAAGTCTGAATTACGAAAGGCGAATATTTTACGAATTGTTAATCGCGTTGTTTGTCGATGATAACAAATGTCTCTTTCAAAAATTGTCAAAAATAATCCCTGACATAATTATAGAATCTTATTGTCACATTTCTTAAGTTTAATAGTGTTAGAACAATGGAAAAATTACTTCTCCAAGTCTGAATTACAAAACGCAAATATTTTACGAATTGTTAATTATGTTGCTTCTCGATGAGAACAAGTGTATGTTTCAAAAATTGACAAAAATAATCCCTGACATATATAGACATAATGTAACAGTTTTTAAGTTTCCCAGTGCTAGTACAATGGCAAAATTGCATCCCCAAGTCTGAATTACGAAAGGCGAATATTTTACGAATTGTTAATCGCGTTGTTTGTCGATGACAACAAATGTCTCTTTCAAAAAATTATGTTATTATATTCCACAGAACGTAGTCTTCATACTGCCTTTCTCACTTTTTTCTTTTGGGAGGTCATGAGGTCGTAAATCATTAAACATTTCGGAGAATGCTAAACAGTAATAAAAATCGTGAAAAACACCGAAGAGACCTGAAAGTCTTGAAGAGTCCTGAAAATTCAGGAAGGGTCTTGAAGGATCCTGCAGAAAGTTTCAAAAATTCTAAGGGTTCCCGAACAGAATCGTGAAGGATTTTAAAGATATCTGGGGAGTCTTGAAAAATTCCTACGACACCTGAATAAGTGTGAAAAATTGTGAAAATGTCCTGAAAGAAGTAGGATGAAAGAATTGAAATATCTGAAGCTTGAAGCTGAAGCAATGTAAGTCCGGGATATAATAATTTACTATGATCATTGTTTTGCCCGTCAATTTCATTTTGTCGTTTCCGTTTTACTTCATTCCAGCGAAGTCTAACAATAGGATCCCGATTTTTTAATTGTCCATATTTTATCAACTTGGCGCAACATCAAAATTCTAATTTTTCATGACAAAATTGTGTAGTCAGTTTCGCTCTGTCAGTAGTCAGGTTGTTGCTTAATCTCTAGATTTATAGAATTGGATGAAGGTATTTGAAAGAGGAGTCTCTACTTCATCTGAATTTCTTTTAATTTTTATACGTTCTCTTGAATAATTGATTTTTTTATCAGTATTCCCTTATCTCTTCGTTGTAGGTTGAACAACTGGAGGGAAACAACTTTTTTTAACAATTTTAATTAATTAGTTAATTTCAGACACGTAATGAAAAATGATATGGGTTTTAAATTTAAAGTTTGTTCAGTCAGTGGATATTTCATTTTAAAAGATAAGTTAGTTGAAACTCGTTTGTCAGAATTAAGTGACATTTTATTTAGAGAATTAAGAGGGAGTATCTGTACGCCATTATTTTTTTTTACATAATTTTTAAATTCAAAATAATCGTTTTATTAGTTTATTTTTCCGATTTGTATAAGTTGTTATAAAAAAAGAAGTAATCCTTTCCGGACCAGGGGAACTATGTACTGAATTGTAGCCGCCTGTAAATTCACAAAATAAATTCAGCAGGGTTACGTGCAGATTTTGGATTCTGCGACAGACATCAGAAGGTCAGCACATCTTACATCCACATGAACGCGCTAAACGCAGTCTTTAATTACTTTTTGGAAAAACATCGTATTTGCGCAAACACTCCTGGGTTTACTTCCAACCGCAAGGCTGCATGCACGGAACTGCATTCTTGCCGTTGCATAACTCCTTGAGTAAACAATTTCGAATTCAACGCAGCAAAACCGAGTTTGTTTCTAATCTGTTGTGCAATGGGAAGGTGGTCTCAGGAAGTTGAGTTGCTTGCCTAAACATCGCAAAAACTCATTTGGTTGCACCTGCCCAAACTAACGATCATTATTCGCCGTTATATAGAACGAGGTTCGCAATTTCTTTGGGGGACTTGCTGATAATTGCTTCAAAACGCCTTTTGTGTTGTCATAGCTTTACTGCGTTCATCGTTCAGTGGGGCCGCTGATTAATTGAATTTTACCCTGCCACGGAAGCCCCGACTGGCACATCCGCAAATTGGAGGCGATTAAATTCAAATGTGTGTAAGCGGCGGAGATCGGGAGTGTTCAAATGGACGAATTCTGCATAAGTAAATGTGCTTAAAAATTACCGAGACTTTACAAATTGGAGGATCATATGGTTTAGTGTATTTATGCATAATTAGTGTCTTTAAATGTTCAATAAACATTGAGGGCTGTCTGTAGCATTTAGTATCTTGAGAATGCAGTTAATTATGTACATATTAATTGAACGTTGTATCATGTGAAATGTATGCCTACTTATGTTCCAAGTGTTTGTGGTAAACCGTTGTCGTTGTCATAATAATAGTACAGAATTAATGGATAATATGGTTTTTCTATATTATTCGGTGTTAAATTTACGTATTATATTGTTTATTCTCTCAAAAAGTACTCTTGGTGAAGACCTAGAGAGGGCTATTTGGAGTCCGCCGGCTAGACAACCAAACGTTTGTACATTGTTGTACCAACTGGTTCCTAAATATAATTTTATACTGTAGTGTATCTCAATCATACGGTCCTTCGTGAAAACGACCGCTGAGCTCGAAGATTATCTATCTGAACCTTTTTGGATTTTTAAATTCGGCCCAATTAGATCAACTTGTAGAAATGCAGCTTGTACAATAAATTATACATAATGATTATAAAATTTGTGAATTTCGTGATTACCCTTTTCAACATTTTCTATAATTTTGAGATTCAAACGATGTGTTTTGAAAGCAAGGGACCTCGACGCTTAGATTTACCGAGGTTTCTGCTGGTTCTATTTTCTATCAGCAGCCAATATTCAATGTCAAATTTACAAATTGAATGTCAAGTTTACAAAAAAATTACCATAAATTACCATAAATGCGAAGTCATACCTTTATCACGCAAGTCATTTGTTTGTACACCTACAGTAGCGCCGAAGATCAGAATAAAGCAGAGAACAGAAGTGCGTAACACACATAGAATAGTATATTTCGATACGAGTGCGCTGAATTCTTGCAGCACGAGCCGCAGCCGAGGGTTGCAAATGAGCCCGAGCCCCTGAAAGGTCACAGCGCACGAGTATTGAACAGCGTTTTTTGTATTCGTTCATGCGAAATGAGAAAAAACACGAATTTACATCAAATTTTAGGTTAGGTTGACAGCTGTCAAATTAAATACATAAGATGGGTAATTTTAATGTCCTGTGTTGTTTACTCTCACTGGTCATACCATAACATTGTATTTTTAATTTTTCTATTAATACGATTCTCACGAACATATTTCATCACTTTTTCTGTGTAATATAACTTACAGTCCAGAGAAAACGTACAGTATATCACTTAAATGTCAGTACCGTGTTATGTCAATTTCTAGAATTTACCTATAAATTCATTATTTTCTTTTTAATAAATGATTCAAAACAATTAACTCATAAATCTTAATGTCTATAATCAAACTTAAAAAAATTGATTAATGTTTTTTCAATATATTGAATTCTGGCTTTATAACTTTTGTCTTTAGATTTAAGCGAATTTTTTAATTTGAATTTGTATGACGCGTGCACCATATACCTCGAGATTTTATGTTATGTTATGTTTACAACCCTAACGCTAACTCTCAAGAGAGAGATAGAGAGGCAGAGAGAAGAATTTCAAGAGGAAAGTGGAAGTGGTGGAAGGATAGAGTGGAAAAGCTGGAAGAGAGAATGGAAATCGAAGAGAGAAGAAAGAGGAAGAACAACATCGTGATAACAGGATGGGACGGGGAAAGGAAAAGTCATGTAAAAAAAGAGGATGTAGAGAAGTTTTTGAAGGAAAATGTAGAGGATAGTAAAGTAAAAGATTGTTACAGGATTAACAAGGACCAAGTATTGGTGGAGATGGAGGGATGGGGTGAGAAGGAAAGAATAATGAAGCACAAAGGAAAATTGAGGGAGAAGAGGGAAACAAGGGGGATATACATAGACAACGACCTCACAAAGAAGGAAAGAGACGTACAGAAGAAACTAAGAAGTATGGCGAAGGAAAAAACGGAAGAAGGGAAAGAAGTAAGAGTGGGATACAGGAAATTAATAGTGGACGGGGAGCAATGGAGATGGAATGAAAAGAGAGAGAGCCTAGAGGTTTTCCAATAAGAAGAAGAAGAAGGGGAGGAGGGGAAAAGAGGGACAACGGCAAAGTAAAAAGGACAATGAAACGGGAAAAAAGAAACAAAGAAGGAAGTAGGAGGGAAACTAAGGAAGGAAGGGGGAAATCAAAGAAGGTAACGAGAAAAACAGGGGTGAGGGCACTATTTTGGAATGTAGCGGGACTAGGGAAAAAAGAAGATTTTTGGGACTATGTGAAGGAGTTCGATATTGTTGGATTAACAGAAACATGGTCAGAAAGCTGGAAAAAAATAGAAAAACTGTTACCAAAGGAGTTCAAGTGGGAATGGCAAGGGGCGAGAAGGGGAAAGCAAAAAGGAAGAGCAGCAGGGGGAATAATAACAGGGGTAAAAAAAGGAATAAAAGAGAATACTAAAAAGAAGGGAGAAGAGGAAGGTCACATGGTGAGAAACGTTAAAATAGACAGTAAATGGTGAAAATAGTGACAGTGTACAGCAAAGAGATGAAAGAAACAATAAGCAAGATAGAAGAAACATTAAAAGACAACAGGGAAGAATGTCTTCTTCTGGAAGGGGATTTTAACGGGAGAATTGGGGAAAGATGAGACAGGGATTGGGAAGAAGAGAGAGGGGAGGGAAAAGGAAAATCCAAAGACAAGAAAGAAAACGCAGAAGGGAAGAAGTTGATGGAATGGATAGAAGAAAAAGGATGGGAAGTGCTGAATAGAAATAAACAAGGGGACGAAGAAGTAGAATGGACCTACATTGGCGGTAGAGGAGAGACGGTGATAGACTACGGAATAGTAAACGAAGAAGCATGGGAAGAAGTCGAAGAATTCAGAATAGGGGAAAGAGTAGAGTCAGACCATCTGCCTATAGAGATAAGTATAGGAAGGGGGAGAGAGAAGAGAGGAGAAGAAAAAATAGAGGAAATGCGGAAGGTGATAATTAAAGTATGGGACGAGCATGGGGTGGAAGAGTATAAGAGAAGACTGGAAAAAGCAAGATTTAAAGAACAAGAAGTAGGGAAAATGGAGAAAGAATTGGTAGAAATATTGGAAAAAGCAGCGACAAAAAGAAATAACAGTAAGAGGTTTAGGAACAAAAAGAAAGAATAAATGGTGGGACAAAGAATGTGAGCAACGTAAAAAGGAAGCAACAAAAGAACTAAGAAAGTGGAGAAAGACTAAAGGGAACAGAAGTGGCTTTTTAGAAGCGAAAAGAAGATACAGAGATACATGCAGGGAGAAGAAGAGGCAGAAGAAGGAGAGAGAGGAGGAAGAGATAAAAGCAATAAGATCAGAGAAGGGGGTATGGAACTATATTAATAGAGAGAGAATGAAAAAAGAAAATGGGAGCGAGGAGATAACGATGAATAAGTGGGAGGAGTACTTCATGAGGCTGCTGGAGGGAGAAAAGGAAAAAAAGGAAACAGAAATAGAGACGAAGAGAAACCGAGTAGAACCTGAAGGAGAAGAAATTACAATGGAAGAGGTGGAGAGGCATGTGAAGAAACTGAGGAAAGGGAAGGCACCAGGGAGGGATAGAATACAGAATGAGTCGTGGATGTGTGGGACGAGAAGAGTGCTAGAGAGGCTGGTGGAGGTAATGAATGGGGTGTGGAGATTAGAAGGATTCCCGGTAGGGTGGAGAGAGGGGGTAATTTACCCCATTTACAAAAAAAGGGAGAAAAATAAAGTAGAAAATTACCGAGGGATAACTCTCCTAAACACAAGTTGTATGCATCAATTCTGAATGAAAGGATGAGCAGAGAGATAGAGGAAAAGGGAGCATTACCAGGCAGCCAAGCAGGATTTAGAGAGGGGAGGGGAACTATGGATAATGTATACATCCTGGACCATTTGACGAAGAGTGAGTTAAAGTAGAAAGGGGGGAGGGTGTATGCATTATTCGTAGAGTTCAAGGCGGCTTTTGACAAGGTGGACAGAGAGAGGATGTTTGAGTGCCTGAGGGAGAAAGGGATAAATGAATGGCTGGTAAGAAAGGTGGAGGAGATATATGAGAAGACAAAAAGTAAAGTGAAGGTAGGGAGGGAGTGAGGCAAGGTTGCCCCCTCAGCCCCTTGTTGTTCACGATGTATGTGGCAGATATGGACGGAATGTTAGAGAGAGCACAAGCGGGGGGGTGTGTGGTAGGTAGAAAAAAAGTGTGGGGCCTGGCGTTTGCGGATGATGTGGTAATGGTGGCAAAGAGTGAAAGAGAAATGAGGGAAATGATAAAGAGTTTAGGAAAATATGTGAAGAAGAAAAGACTAGAAGTCAATGTAGAGAAAACAAAAATGCTGGTGTTCAATAAGAGAAAGAGGAAGAACGAAGAGAGTGATTGGAGGTGGGAGGGAGAAGTAATAGAACAAGTAAAAGAATTCAAATACTTGGGGTATGTGTTCAATGAAAGAGCCACAGATAAGGCACATATTAGAGAACTGGCAAGAAAAGCGAACAAGGTGATAGGATGTGTATGGGGAATAGGAGAGAGAAGGTGGGGAGGCGAGTTTAAGAGGAGAATGATGATGTTTGAAAGTCTTATTGAAAGCGTGTTGTTGTACGTAGCAGAGGTCTGGGGATGGAAAGAACAAGAGGAGATAGAGAGGGTGCAAGAGAAATATCTGAGGTGGGTGCTAGGGGTGGAGAGAGAAACGCCAGGGTACATAGTGAGAGAAGAATGCAAGAGGAATAGGTTGAGAGTGAAAGCGGGAAAAAGAGCGGTCAAGTTCGAAGACAGGATGGAAGGGAGGAAAGAATGTAGGATTCTAAAGGAGTGCTGGAGAGAAAAAAAGAAGAATTCAGAAGAGAATGATAGGGAGATTTACTACAGGAGGAATGGGTATGCAAGCAAAGAAATAGAGAGACTGAGAGAAAGAGGCGTGTGGATGAATGTAGAACTAAGTGAAAGAGATGAGGATACGGATAGACAAGAGAGGAGAGAAAGAATTAGAGAATCCAGATACAACGGGAAGTACGGAAGATGCATGATCGAGGAAGTACCGAAATATTTGGGGAGGGAGAGCGAGAAAGAAAGAAAGATGATGGCGAGGTTTAGGTGCTCAAATGAAGAGAGGGAAAATAGGTATTGGGCAGAAGATGGAGGAAGAATGTGTAGAATGTGCTATGAGGAAAGAGAGACGATTGAGCATATGTGGAACGAGTGCAGTGAGATGAAACAAAGAGAGAGGAAAGAAAGAGAGGAAATACTGAATGTAGATGGAAGGGAAATTAAATGGATGAAAGAGGTATGGAAGAGGAGGGAGAAGGGAGAAGAGAAAAGGGCAGGGGAGAAGAAATAGAGAATTTTATTTAGTTTTTTTTTATCATTATAATTGTTAAGTTTACTTGTATATGTACAGGAATCAGAAAGCCCGTAGGGCAAATAAAGATTTACCTACCTACAACCCTAACGCTGATGGAATAGTGCAACAAGTTTGTGTCATTTTAAGAGTCAATTTTCATAAAGGTATGTCATAGATTTACTTGTCAGTACCGTGGTATTGGGAAACTTAATTAATTATTCATTTTTTTATCATAAGTAATAATTTTTGTACTTATTACTGACCTAAATAATATTGCAATTGGATATCATCAAATTCGTAACCAAATAATTACGGTTGAAATGGCAAACGCACTACCCAATTTGTAGGAAAAGGCAAAATTGGAGGCTGGCCCTCAAAAATTGCAAAGCATTTAAAGATGCAAGCAGCTGAAGCTACACATCGGCTACACTTTCAGTCAATAAAGGAGTTGATGTGCTGGGGCTAAAAATACATGGCGGGTGGCGTTCGTCGACGGTGGCCGAAAGTTATGTGGAAGATTTTTCTAAATTTATGGTGCTCTATTTGAAATCTATCAATGACTTGTTGAAATACACTACCCACAAAAATTATCGCATCACCAGTATTTTTGTCATAATTGTAATAGTAGTCGAAATAAAACGCAATATATTTTTTTTTTTGAAAAATTGTTACGAAATTAAATTTTAACACTTATGATAACTTTTATGTTCTGCTTCTCTTAGGGCCGATTTCACCAACCTCAGTTAAACTTAATCGTCTGTTAGAAACAATTGTTGCTATAGTTTTAACAAACGTATCTATGCAGTTATTTTTCAGTTAAAGTTATTCGATGTTGGTGAAACCGACCCTTAGGGAGGTAAGATTTAAAAATGTAGGAACGATATTACCAGTAAAAATCATTAACGTGCGACATCGTCATCATCTATCCCATTTTTTTATGCAAACAGCAACAAAAATTATTATTATTATTTTCCCTAGGAGTATAATGCTAAATAACAAGGATGACACGATACACTTTCGTTTGACTCCTTTAGGGATGTTTTTGGTGATGATTTAAAATGTTAAAAGTTGTCTGTTTTAGAGAGGAAAACAAATAAAGGATTATTGTAATTGTACATTCTGAACTTTCGTGGACGATTAAACATTATTTTATACAATAAATTATACTATTGCAACAAACTAAAGAAACCATGCGAATTAATGAGTTTTCTTGCATAATAACGTCAACAATTTAATAGTAAAAGTTAACATCTGTGGTTGCAAATAGTAATCGAAGCCACAGATGCGTGTATTTTTTTATTCTGAATAAATGTTGAGGTATGGCGAGACCTTATTATGTTTTGAGTGCGTTCGTATTTCAAAAAGATACATTTTTTAAATCTAGGGAAAGATTTTTTTTTCAAAATGCAAGTTAGCAAAGAACAAAAATTTAATTTACCTATGCATATTTTTGCAACTTCAAACGGAGTGACTGAAACTGATTCATTTTCTAAGAAACTTTACTTGACATACCGCTAAAAGGCATTTTGTTAAATGAATTTCCTTTGTTAGACGTGTTGACAGTAGTGATTTGTTATGTTGCTGCATTAGGTAGAATCTTATTACATACATGCTGAACGTATTGAGAAATATGATATTTTAGATCTGCAGTTATATTTTGTATAAGCTTGATAAAATTTAACAGTACTTTATGAGGATTTTAGTTAAAGAATTGATTTATTTCTATTGGTTTTCATGTGGTTTACGGTTTTGTTTATTAAAAGTAATGGAAGTGGAAAGCTAATATGGGATTTTAAAAACAATAAATCTCTATATTGGAGTACAATGGTATAATAAATTTATTGTCTAGCAGGATGACTACATTCGGAAATAACCATCACAACCTGTTTGAGCATTGTATGATAGGCTATGTGAAACAATGAGACCAAATTCAGAGTTACTAGACGCGCGGACTAATGAGAAACGCACGAACCAATGAGAATGCTCCCCCGAAATGACGTCACGAGAGGCGGTAAATGTACAGCGTTTGAAATAGCTAGCCGAAATTGCGATTTTTGATACGCTTTATAAATAACAGAGCACGTTCACATAATTCACTAGCGACAGAATAATAGAAGGAAACCAGCAGAATGTTGATAAATCCAAGTGGAGTAAATTTAAATATATCTAAGTCGAACTCCACAAACTTTAATAAGTGCAAAATTACAAATGGAACATGTTTCGGCAGAACACTACTGCCATCATCAGCCCTAATTTAACAAGAGATTAATGATACAATTGATGAATTATAGAGGGGTTCTTACCTTAAAGAATATTAAAAATTATGACGTTGACGTTATTGAATTAAATTTGACGTTTTGAAAGGGTTACATGATTTTTAAAAGATTTCGTAAAAACAATATTTTATAAAATGTAAAAATTAAAAATAATCAAGGAGAATCAGGTAAGTTTGTTTGTTATTTTGCGACCTGTCTGACCTATGTAAAATGACTCGCAAGAAGAGCAGTTCAATTTGTACACCTGATGACGATTTGTAATGAAATGGATCTTTATTTTTAATAAAATATCTGGATAAGTTGTTATCTGTTTTAAATGAAACTATTAAATAACATTAAACAAATTGCTTCAAATAATGTATATTCTTTAAAAACTATAAATAAATTATACTATAGATACTATAACAAATTCAAATACACACACCACTTGGTTAAAAATCCTTCAGAAACAATTTCTTTTTCAAATTCATTAACATACTTTGGTGTCGTCTCAGAGAAATGTTCTAAAATTCTTAAGAAAAACGGTTTTAAAGTTTCATTTAAAACAGATAACAACTTATCCAGATTTTTTATTAAAAATAAAGATCGATTAGATTACAAATCGTCATCAAGTGTATACAAATTGAACTGCTCTTCTTGTGAGTCATTCTACATAGGACAGACAGGTCGCAAAATATCAGACCCTATTAAAGAACATTTCAGACACATCTATGACAACACAGATCTTGATCCTCCTCCATCAACACCTTCTTCTTTTGCCAATCATATATTAATAAGGAAAGATAGTTTTTCACCATCAAATTCCAAATTGACTAATGAATGCAATAGAGGCCGGAAATTAGATTTTCATGAGACTTTGGAAATAAGGAAAGCCTTGAAGCGCTGGAAAACAGATTTTATTTAAACGAACTGAATAACTTCAATAATCCCATTATTAACTCACTATTTTAATTTTTTTACCACTCAAACAAACTTACGTCACATTCAACGTCAAATTCAAAATAACGTCAACGTCATAATTTTTAATATTCTTTAGGGTAAAAACTCCTCTGTAATTCATCAATTGTATCATTAATCTCTTGTTAAATTAGGGCTGATGATGTAAACTTTACACTTATTAAAGTTTGTGGAGTTCGATTTAGATATATTTAAATCTTAATCTAATAGTAATAGTTTGTAAATACACAAAATGCCTCAAAAAGAAATTTATCAGAATTAATTCGGTTAATACCAACTTGTCGACTTCATTTCCTCTGATTGCACTATTTGTTGCTCAATTAGACGCGACACCCAGAGATTGGAGACCTCAGTTTCTGATTTTTCCCAGAATTTACGCGCAAAATTTTATATCGTTGTTCTATAGCGTTAGTTAAAAAAGTACCAGCGGAACAAACGCCTGAGATTGGTACATAATGGCTATTAATAAATATGTCAGATGCAAGGGATCTAGACTTGTAATTAGATTATGCAGTTGCGCTCTTGGAAATCGGATTCTCGACGACATGCAGTGAATGGCTTTGTAATTAAACGATTTAACTAATTTGCTTGCAAACAGTGTGAATGGAACTTTAAAGTCTTAATAATCGGGGTGTCTGTTTGCCATCGACACCGTGCTTTGTAATTATCTCTGTTTTCGGGAATACTCGAAAAAGCAAGTTTAGCAACGCTGCCGAATCACGCTGTGGAATTTTTTCTCTACGCCTTTTAACGAAACTGACATTTTCGTCATTGATGTCCCTGTCAAATTACATGTGACGTTTGACAGCAAGTATGTAAAGCGCACGGAAGCGCGTACGTCAAATTTGCCGTCATTTCATTTCTCGCGTCCTTTGCACACCACCGCAACGGTTTATTGCCCGGATACATATACTGCCGAATACATTTTCTTCATAATTTAGAAACAGAACCAGCACAAAGAGTGTGTCAAATCCTCCGAATAGCATTTTGTGTGAAACTTAAATTATTTATTTATTATAGAAACCATAACTAAAACTTTTTTTAATTCGGTGAATACAGGCGTAGAAAAAACATCGTGTATAACACGTGCGAAAGTGCTCTTACACGCTCGCGTTGATACAGCCCTCGGCTTCGTCTTGTACCATATTGCAACGGACGTGGAACCGAAATGACTCATAGCTGCAGCGGCTTGAGATTATGGCGTCATCAATTATCTGGAGGCGCCTAGAAGGAGTTAGGCGCCGGTATATTTATTGGAGGACGTTCTAGCGGGAGTCTAGTCCAGTCGCATTGGAGTTCGTCATAGTTGAAGATCAGTGTGTCGAGTCGGACAGTTACCTTTATCTATATCCGGTGTGCCGCTCGATGTGTAAATAAATAATACAAGACCTGTCCGTGAAATCGTAAATTGTAAATAGCGTAATATAAGAAGTCGAAATTAAATTGTACATAATGTTTAAATAAATAACGGAACCCAGAATCGCAATAATAACTTTAACTTTTGCGTGTAAGATGCAATTTTCGACACCAGTTTTACGCAATATACTACGACAAGATTTATTCACCTGGTACCTACTGAACAAGAAATCCGGTTCCTTTATCATTTTTTAAGATCTTGAGGACGCTATAAATCTAAAAATAGTTTTTATGAGCCTGGATATTGTCATTGTTATGATGGAATCCTGATTTGCATTCATTGTGGTTGTCTTCCGCGTGGGTAATTATTGCCATACACGTTATGGTATTAATTTATGAGTAGGTAGGTAGACACATAAATATCGGGTCTTCCGAAATGACTCATTCATCATGTTGCCTGTGGAAAACAAAATTTACGTGTGGTTAGATGGAGAATTTTATGAAAACCCTGTATAATAAATAATAATTGAGTTAGTCAGTCATAGTTAATCCGTGGAATATAGCTGTGATTTTTTTCGATCTTTTATAGCTCAATAGCAGGATGTAAAAGAAAACAAGATTTCTTCTCAATCATCTTGTCCCATCTTTGTAAAAAATTTTACTACTGCATTGGTGGACAATTTAAAAGCTCCAGAAACATGTTGAAACAATTGTTTATTAAAAAAATCTTCACAATTTGCGCCACCTTTAAATCTCTTTTCTCTAGACGTTTTAAGTCGAAATTGAACAAGTTCTTAACATTCTCTGCCGTTTGCTCTAGTTTGTGTTTTAAGAGGCACTTTTTTTAAAATTTTGCTGTTCTCATAAAATTCTTTGTCTTGCAGCAACCATATCTAGCTTCAATTTCCAATGCTTCTTTATTCGTTTTAAGTTCAAGATATTTGTATCCCCCATCCTAAAGTCCTAGGATCGAAAAAAGTGAATGAATTCGTAAAATAATATCAAAAAATAAGTAACAAAATAATATATCGCAACCGGTTTAAATGCTTCTTAATATTCTTTCTATTCAAGGACAAGTACCAAAAATATTACAATAAGCATCAAAATATGACATGGAAGGATTACCGTTATCATGTTGCCTTTGTGAATGAGAAATTTCATTTTCTATTTACTTTGAGAGAACAATATAGGCTTTACCGTAAATTAGAACAATTCTTTTTCATTAAAATTTAAATATATCTAAGTCGAACTCCACGAACTTTAATGAGCGTAAAATTACAAATGGAACATGTTTCGTCAAATTTAATACAAAATAACGTCATTCATAATTTTTTAAAATTCTTTAAGGTTAAGAACCCCTCTTGTAATTCATCAATTGTATCATTAATTTCTTGTTAAATTAGGGCTGATGATGGCAGTAGTGTTCTGCCGAAACATGTTCCATTTGTAATTTTACGCTCATTAAAGTTTGTGGAGTTCGACTTAGATATATTTAAATTTTAATTTAAATTTACTCCACCTGGATTTAAGAACATTCTTCTGGTTTAATTCTTTTTCAGTTTTAGGAAACATTATTCTAGGTTTATTTTCCATTCATAAAAGAGAAAACGGGCTCCGAGGCTAAAATAAACTGGGCATTGGCCGAATTGCCTCGGGCCATGTTAAGTCATTCGTGATGCACAGACGATTCACAAATGATGTACTTTATTTCTTTTTATAAGCCACGTATGGGCGATAATTCTTTTTAATACATGTGGAGGAAACTGTAAAATTTTGTGCACGGGTAAACATATAATCGTTTAAAATACGACGAAAACCGCTTTAGCATATTTTTATCGTGACGATTTTAGTCGAATAATGAATTTAGTAATAGAATGGTTTTGTACATTTTTAAAATTTCAGTGTGGAGAATGTACAAGATCTTGAAAATGGGTCCTCAGAGACCTGGAAAACCTGTAAAATGTTGGGAAATCTGCAGACTCCATTCGAAGATGTCAGTATTCCAAAATTACATTATACTTAAATGCTTGGATATTATAAATAATAAAATTCCATGATAATAATCTAAATTACAAGTTTATCAGACTGTAAGATTTGGAGGTTTGAATTCACGCTTTCAAAAAATTACAAATTGCTATACTACCAAATTGAAATTGATTTTTGTTTTTGAAAGAATGTAATGTATATTAGTCAAAGAATTTTAAATAGAAAAATGCTTCTTCCCATAGCCGCTTTTCGCTCCGGGAACAACGGATTTTGTGGCCCGACCCGACCAGCGACTCTCGCCTCGGCTTTGCAAAAGTGTGGCAGTCTTCCGAGCGCAGGCCACAAAAGCGAGCTCCTCGAGCTAAACGGGGCTGAGAAGACCAATTTTCGGCTAAGGATTGAAGAAAAATAGTATACGATACGCGGCCAGAAAGTTGGATGCCCTGGCGTGCGTGATATGCAGGCCGAGCCGAAGCCAGAAATTCAACTTTCTGGTCTTGGGTCGTAATATACGGCGTCGTTAGATATTTAGAAATTATTTAAAAAGTGAATGAGCTCTTGTAAATAGAATTTTCAAAAAATTTGAATAAAATTACGGTATAATCTTATTAGAACAATCTCACAGACTAATGAGCGCGGACAACGTCGTTAAACATCTAAAATTTGAACAAATTAAAGAAAAACCCAATATTACGGTATTTAATTATTTATTGTTAATATCAAATAATCAGAAATGGATCAACACTGAGCGTGGACAGCGTCGTTAAGAGATTAGACATTATGAAAAAAAAAAATACATACAAATTTTATACATTAATAATTAACAGACTTTTTATTCATAATAAATAGACGAGTATACATCATACTTTTTTCTAGATCATATTTGTATAGTCTGGAAAACCTGGAGTAGCCAGAGAATTTTAATTTGTGAGATCGCTGAAAACTTTGTTGAAATATTTCTGAAAATACGTCTGAATTGTTTGTAAAATAAAACTTTTAAAGAAAAATTAATGGGGTTTTAAAGATAGTTTTAAAACATTTCAAATAAAAAACATATACCTGAAAAACTTCAATAACCTGAGAGGTTTAATCTCTCATCAAATGTTTTAAAACTTAACTTGTTTCAACAACTTAAATAAACAGAACTGTTTTTATCTGCCGCAATAGTGCTTTAAATAATCTTATGAAAAAATACTGATTGTTTTCCAATAAATAATTTCACAAATACATTTTTATTACATGTACACAAAGAATTGACAAGTGGTGTGCTTAGTAACTGCGATTTTACGATCCCTCAGCAAAGGTATGCTTTCCAAATTTTTACCTAAACCACTGCTTAATTTAATGTTGATGAAATAAAGAAAATATTTACATAGGCTAACCAGAGGTACCGTGGTAATATACACATGCTTCATGTAAAACAGTTACACGCACGTTGCAAGGACAAAACATATAACAGCCTCTACAAAATAGTATATTATGATACGAGTTTTATAAGAAGCACTTTGTCGCACGCACGGGTTTAGGGCACGACGAGCGTAGCGAGGAGTGCCCTAAATGAGTAAGTGCGACAAAATGCCTTATAAACGAGTTATCGGACAGTATTTTTTCTACTTTGTCACTTTTTATACAAAATAATCAATTTCTACAATCTTGGGATTTCAACGGCGGTTGGCTACGTTTCCTAGGTGCATTAACGGCGGCCATTAAAAAGAATTAATTTGGAACGTCAATACTCGTATGTGGCTCGTATTTTTTTTATCCTTTTCACATGTATTAAAAACGTGGTAGTGAATTTTAACCCATCCCGAACGACCTCCAAAAACGTTGGACTCAGCTGTAACTGAAGCCCCTAACCTCACAATAACCTCCGTAACAAACGCCCCCATACCACAGCACAGGCCCGTTCTTTTTCTTTGTGATGCGCGGTGTGGAAATTGACAAGGACGAACGCGATTTCCTGGTCCTGGAAACTCTCGATCTCCCCATCCACAAAATGTCTAGAATCAAATCCCGCCGCACAAATAAGTGGAACCCCCTTATCCGCCTGATCACCGAAGACACCCTCAACCATTTCCTGACTCGTGGTCTCCTTCAAGCGCCATCAGTGCTTTTGTTTGAATGGCTCAAACCGCTAAAATCCCAATTCACTTTGACAGCCGTTGAAATTGACTTGGACTTGACACAGCGAAGTAAGGTTAGGATCATGTTAGGATTGCCAGGATTCCAATATTATATATATATATATATATATATATATATATATATATTTAATATATATATATATTTACTATATTATATATATATATTTACCGCTTTTGTCTATTATGACACGCAAAAGCGTATCGTAATAGCCTCAGTACGAACGCAAAGTAGAAAAATTTATCTTACAGAACCCGAGAAGTGAAGAATTTTGAAGAACCTGAAATCTTTGAAAATTGAGTTATTTGGGTACCTGAGAGCTTGAGAACCCAAGGACCTGAGAACTTGAGAACCTGTGATATTGGAAAATTTTAGAATTTAGGCAATTTGAGACCTTGAGGAACCTAAGAATTTTTGAAAATCTGAGATCTTGGAAATCCTGAAAACTTGAGAAATTACTGAACTTTAGACTTGGGAGCTGGAGAAATTCAACTTGAGCAGTCTGATATCTTGGAGAACCTGAGATCTTAAGGAACCTAAGAACCTGACAACTAGAGAAATCGAAAAACTTGAGCCAGCTGTGGTGGAGGAACCTGGAGAGTTGGCTAAGAAACTGAAAGAATGAGAAACAGGAGGAACCTGAAGAGAGGGGAATCAAGTCTAGGAACCTGCGAAAGTAATCTGAGATCATCATGAATTAGAAGTAGAGTAACGGAAAATCTAAATACCGAGTTATTAACCGTCAGCGAAGCGGCATTCTCACCGCGGAACGGTCCGTCGATTCGTGCACCTGAAAATAAAACATATAACTCGCCGGGAAAAATAGTTTGCAGTGTCACAGCCGGATATTTTTTTCATTACCGCCACCGGAAAATTAGCGCGCTCCAAACGAGCCTACCCCGGAGTCGCTACGACCACTCCCAACCCCCGACCTTGTCACGCCCGACCAGGCCCTTTCGTCGAACCAGAAACCGCCGAAAATAAATACTTCCGGTTATCGTACCGGAATGGTTTTTACATCATCTTGACCAGCGAAGAAGCGCGTTCCGGACGCCACCATTCCGGATCTGATACGATGCCCGGAACTGAAAAGTGAGGGGATCCACCCATCCTCCCCACTTCCTTCCTAGTCCTCTCCGGTAACTAGCCTCCGTAATAAGTTGTCCCGGTTTTTACTGGTCTCCGGAAGGTTGGGTTCACGCAGGGGGATCTTACGGTTCAACGCTGTCTAAGCTTGTGGATCAACCAGATCAGTCATTTCTTTTTACTAGCATCCCGCACTCTCCGACGACTATCCACCAGCGATTGTAATAAGTTGTCCGTTTTTTACTGGTCTCCGGAAGTTTGGGTCCACGCGGGGGGATCTCACGGTTCAACTCTGTCTAAGCTTCCGGTACAACCAGACCGACTTGTTTTTCTGCTGGTTATCCCGGATCAAACCCGACCTTCCCGTCCCGTCCCGCGAGTCAGCAAGACGAATCCCGGGAAACGCCAATAACAGTATACTACAGGGTGTTCCGTAACTTTTGTCATCGACAGCCCGGGTTCCGAAACTTGTGGTAATCGAATCGCCGTACAGGGAGCGGGCACAGCGAAGTCTACCAGGTGAATCGTGACCGCACGTGTTCCGAAAGTTCTGTCAACCCAACCGCCGTATTCAAGGGGGCGGGTACACCGAAGTCTACCGGGTGAATCGTAACTTTTGTCATCGACCACTCGAGTTCCGAAACTTCTGACAACCGAACCGCCGTATTCAAGGGGTGCATCGCCGTCTACATTCAAGGGGTGCATCGCCGTCTACATTCAAGGGGTGCAGCATAACTTTTGTCACCGACCGCTCGGGTTCCGAAATAACCGAACCACCGTATTCAAGGGGTGGGTACATCAACGTCTACAGGGTGTCTCATAACTCTTGTCATCGATCACTCGGGTTCTGAAACTAACAGTTGACCCATGGAGTTTCGTACTCCGACTTTTAACTACCCGTGGTCCCGTGGAGGATACCACGTAAAGAACCTTCGCTCGGCAGATATTAATACTTGAGAATTTGAGGAATCTAAGTTGGAATTTGAGAACTGATAAAAATCTGGGAACCTGAGTAATTTGACTTCTGAGAAGCCTAGGAACTTGTGGGTGGAATTCGAGCAATTTCATGGCCCTCTCAAAACTGAGAACTTGAGGAACGAATAAACTTAAAAAATTGAGAAATCTAATTTACTGGAAGAATCTGAGGAGCTGGACTTGCTTAGAGAACCGAGAATTTGAGGAAAACCTGAAATAAATGATTGGCCTCTTATTAATATCGAGCACTGACAGCGTCGTATTAGTGTCATTTTTAACATCGAATTATCGGTCCTGTATTAATAAGGGCGGACACGTCTTTAAAACCGTTAAAAAAAAGTTTAGAGAATGGTGGATGCATCAGCCGAAGAAAAAATGTAATAACTAGAAATGCAAAATTTTGTCGTTCTCTGCTCAAAAAAACAACCCAGCATTATTAAGTATTAATAGTGTTAAGTAACAACGGATTAAAAGGGCTTTGTTCTCGAAGGGATGGTTAGTTATTTTGGTTCGAATTTTCAGAGCTGTGTAAATGGTTAAGTTTTGATTTTACAGTGCGGAAATGCTTGTAAACGTAGAACGAAGGAATAACATTTTGTTGTCTGTAAAGTATGCTAAAGAAATTTCCTACAATAAAATAGCGTCAACTGTTGCCCTATATTGTAACCCCGCAATGTTCTCGACCTTTCCACAATATTATACGAACATTAAACCGTTTCCACTACTGCGTGATCCCACAAAACAACGTTACCATTCCCGGCTCGTCAAAGACGTCACTCAAGACACCCTTCCCGTCTTTATTAATAGGAGCGACCACATTGAGTTCCCTTCCTTATCTTGTCAATCAGGTTGGTCGGTTTTCACTTTTAATTTTCCGACAAGGACAGATGGGACAACGTTTTTAACTTGCGGTTTTGTTACAGTAAAAGCCGAAGAGAAGCTGCGGAAGGAGAAGGAGGAGGGAAAGCCGGAGAAGAAAAAGCGACGCAATGTGAGAAGAAAGCCGATGGGGCCCACAAATTCGGCAGGCGAGGCTATCGAGAAGATTCTTCAGGAGAAGAAAATTTCGTCCAAGATTAATTACGACGTGTTGAAGAGTTTGAATGCTTCGTTTGTGAAGCCGGAGACGCCGGTGGAGGAAGTGCCCTTATCGCCTGCAGTGCCGACTAAGAAGTGAGTACCCATAATCATGAAGGTTAAATATGCTTACAGTTGTGCGTTCTCGGTGCGCTTACAAAAATATACAAAGTAAGCAGCATTTAACTTTTATAATATTAAATCCAGATCGTCAATGAAGCAAATTCATCAGAAACATCTTGAAAGCTTCCTGACAGCTCGCTGAACTTGTGCACAAAACGATGGAACAATTTTTACTGCTACGCTGAGCATGTGTGCTCAATTCTTTGTGACCGGAAGGTTGGAGGAATAATATCTATCTCACTTCCTGAAAAGAAGCTCCCTTTTACAATGTCGCCTCTTTAGCGGTTTATTAGGACGAAATGAAGACTCATAAACCGCGTGCCCGGAAGCACATTTGCATTCCATTTGCGGGAATGATTGCTATTGTATTGCTCTTGAGAAGGGTCGACCGAGTCGTAAAAATTACTGAACGTTAATCACAATTACAGTACAGTCGGAAATTAATGACACTAGTTTTATTACCATCTCATCTAAAACCAAAACTATAATAGTATATTGAAACACTAGTTTTGTTAAACTTATATTAAGACACGAGACTGCCGTAGGCAGGAGTGCCTGTAAAGAACGAGTGCTATAAGTTTTACAAAACGAGTTTTTCATGTTATTTTTTCTAATTTGCATTTACAAATAAAATAAATTTTGTTAATTTAGGGAATTTTGTTAAATTTTGATTTTTCTGTACCTGATGATACTTGACATGACTTACATGGAACCATAACCTCAAAATTACACTGACGTTTTGTTCAGTGCAGGGTTCAGTGTGTTTACCAATGGAAATAAAAATTCTAGATTCTAGACTAAAAATGAATGCGTTAATAGCTTTGTTACAAAAGCAAATTAGAAAATAGTTAAGTTCGTTTGGGGTTATTGTCAGCTAACCCAAAAGATTATACGGGTCATTGTTTTCGTCGCTTTTTTGTTAGTCAACAGGGATGGCGACCTTTTGTCTTTTAAAAAACATGGAACATGGAAGTCTTCTAGTGTTGCCGAAGGTTATATTGCCGAGTCTCTCAAAAGGAAAATTCATGTTGCAAATATGTTGACGAAGGAAACGTCGTCCTCTTCAAAGAGACTACCACTTCCAAATAATGAATTTCCTCCAGATTTAGAAACTGCGAACGAAAATACACATTTAACATCACATCATGTGCACGTTGAATTAGAAAATCCTAATTTACCCTCAACTTCAAATATTCAGGCCAACCAACTAATTCCTGGTCTATTTTCACATGTTGACAATAGTACAATCAACATTAATATTTATAATAGTTGCGTTTTTAAAAAGATACCCGAGTGGATAGAGTTTAGTGTTGGTTTTTGTATTTATTTGGTTAAAAGTTACAAGTTATTAAAATAACTTCTTCCAAATATGCGGCTTCTTTTCAATTAATTCATGCTGGAGTTTTGGGAACAAAGATGAATTACAGAGGAGATTGGATCTTGAAACCTTCAATAACACTTGCAGTCGTGCAGATCAAATCAGCCTACATGTAATACATACACATTTTGAGGGGCTTTTTGAAATTTGTAGGAGTAATAGTTGATAACAATTAACTAAAAGTAATTAACCATTAATCTGTCAAATGTCATTATTAATATAATATGACAGTGGTACTTTACCGCATAGTAGCCGCACCTCACATTTGGCGTAAAAAATCTAGTTTCGGATGACGTGTACATGATAACTTTACAATTCAGGAGGCCAAAGAAGTAATTTACGCTAACTGTATTGTGTCTAAACTCGATATTCCAGAGGATTGCTGTGTTTAACATTTGCTATTTCCATATCTGAATCGACGGATTCTCACGTGTCCATCAACCGTTCCCAAGTTGTCTAGGGCTTACCTGAGTTGGAAGTCTTAATGTGAAGTTCTATACTTATCCCATACATACATAATATCTCTATGAGCTTGTAAGTTTGGTGCTGCAATTACCGCATTACATTGAAATGGTGCTAATTCTAATCGCAACAATTTTCCACGAATGAATCCAGCCAGGAAACGAGCAAATAACCCCTTTTCGCTCAAGTGTAGGAAAATGTATGTATGTCAACGACCTTCCTTCCCTATGTCTTAACGCCTAATAAGATTGTTAGACGTCCCCAAGACAACTAAGGGATTATCATTAAGGGAGCTACTTAGCAGAGGACGTCATAAATTTGCATTTACACGGAACGAAATTTAGTCGTTGATGTCTCAAGTCCCGCAGTTTGCATCACAAGAACCTAATTGCAACATTTTTTCGCCGCTTTTTAATGAGGTTACGCTGTACCTGGTCTCGGGAATAGGAAGCGTGAGGCGAATTTTATGCATTTTAGGGTAGAAATTACTTGGAATTTATTAAAAGAAAGTGCATTCTCTGTTTTTTTTTTCAACGTTAGGCTCAGTAAGTATTATATAATTTCTTATGTTTGTTTGTTCACCGAAACAAGATCTAAACGAAACACTGTTTTCCTCTTTCTGCTGATTTTTTTTTTTGCGAACAGACAGCTCAAACTTTATTTCTTACCCTTGAGCCAGACAGGAACATAACACGACTCGACATTGGAGTATTCAATCAATTTTACTTAGACTGGGTAAAAGGTCCGTACCTAATTTGTGGAAGAACTCACTGTTTGTGTATTCTTCTGGGGTGCTCTTGTCGTGTCACATTATGTTTTGTAGACCGGCTGCATGCAGTGACGTAGGATGCTGTTTTTAACAGTCATTATAGGAAAAAATTAACTGTTATAAATACTGGTAAATATTACAATCTGATTAAACTGAATTTTCCTCTTATATATCGACGTCCTAAACGCAGGACCTCGTAAATGCAAAGTAAAAAAAATAGGGTTACAATACATATTTTTATACCGAATTTTGGAGTGATGACGTCATCGATATATATTTTTTTTTAAATAGAAACCCCCAATTTTTTCATTTTGTATAAAGTTTTGAGAAAAAAAAGATCAAAAAAATTAATTTTATAACGAACAAAAACAACTCAAAAACTGTATTAATAACTACTTAAAATTATCGAATTAAATGTTCGAATTACCATCCCCAGCTTGTTGACAATAAGCAAGTCTATGAAGAAATTCCTCTTGGACATTATGAATTACTTGAATTAATTAAATCCACCTCCTAGGAAACCAATTGTTCAAGTAATGGCGAACAGGAAAGTGTGAGGGTGAACTGTCTTGCTGGAACCACAAATTTTCGTTTACTAAGGTCTGATCATTGTCATTTGGAAAATTTTCTGCAAGGCCTTAATTATCTCAACTTTTTCTTCTAAAATTTTTGTCAGACCTTTGCATATGGTACTGCATAATATATGTTCTAATGTGGTGCATATTTATGCATATATTTGGTTTTTTTTTTCGTGCATAGAATCCGTCTTTTAACGATGACAAGGCTCCCAGCGAGTCATATTTGTCATATTTAGTCATATTTTGCATTGGAGGTCATTTTTAGTAATATTTTTGATGAAAACTGGGAATAAGTATGATTTTGATCATATTTTTTTTTCGCCAAATTTCATAAATTTTGGTATATTCATGATGTATCATAAATTGAGGTAGAGCGCATGAACCTTTATAAAGCCACTATTAGTATGAAGTGGGAACAAAAGTTTAGCCTTGCGTCTTGCGTTTTACTTGCATTATGTTACAAAACTAAGTACCGCTCTTCAATGATTTTTTTGATGTGTAGTATCTATAGCAGCGATATGAGAGTAAAACCGAATCGAATGTCGTCACGTAAAACGGCGTCAGGCCCCCTCTCCGCCCGCGCTCTTTTCTCCCATGTGTGAGCGAGGAGCTCGTGTCTAAGTAATTTTCGGAACTTTTACTTATCCGATTTCAAAAATTCTTTCACCAGTATTTGGAATGGACCTTGAGGGTGGACATAAGCTGTATATTATCCCGTTTAAATAAAAGAGCACTTTTGCAAAGTAAGTCGACGAAAAAACGTTTGAGCGACGAACCCTGCCGTAACGATAAGAGATATACGAATGTTTTCTATAGAAAAGTTGTAGAGCTTAAAAAGGCCTATACAAAATTCACAAATTGATAAAATATGACTATTTATATTTTGAAAACGAATACACCCTGCGCGTGTGAGAAGCCGAATCTCCGAAATCTTTTATTATTGTTTTCAAAAAAATATTGTTTGAAGTGCTTAAAGATTTTAAATCAGTGACAGTATTATTAAGTTTAAATATGCGTGACAGTGACGATCAAGCGGTAAATCATTCCAGCAATACCGTCTAATATAATAAACGTCTTTATTTCCAGCAGACAGAGTCCATGGAGGAAACTATAAACTAATACTATACACTACATAAAATTACATCACATTAAAATATTGTAAGAGTAACTTCTTGGGCAAAAAGCCACTGAAGTTATCACGGAATATGTCGAAAGTATTACAACTTAGACAATTGTAGAGTCTAAAACACGACAGCAGGGGACTATTAAAGTGGTGGTGCGTACTAGGAATACTATAATAAAACGTAATCGCACTCCTGCTTCCTGCTCTAGGTACTGAAAATCGAACTTCATCAAGTAAAGAACTACACCGTATAACGCCACCTATGATTTTTTGTAGAAATATTAAATTCATGACATTTCTTCTAGATAGACACGAAGACTCATTAACAATATTCAGAAGGGAATGCTGATTACAGTGGCTGTTAGGATAGTAACCGAACATCTTAAAATATATGTACTTACAGAACTTGCGCAACACATTCTCAATAAGGCAAATGTAAGTTTGTTGGTGGGGACTCCACACTACACAGCAGTATTCTATTCTAGATCTGACTAACGCGTAAAAGAGCAGCTTAATACAAGAAATGTTAGTAAAGTCAGCAGTGTTCCTAATAATGAATCCTAAAGTTTTCATAGCTCTACTTGTAATAGACTCGATATGCGCAACAAAGGTCAAAGACGAGTCAACGATCACACCTAGGTCTGTAATTTCTTCACAATTTTCTAACAGTGTACCGCCTATATTATAATGAAAATTGACACAATTGTCTTTCCTGGCAAAGGTAATTTTTTTGCATTTCCTAACATTAACATCGAGCCTATTCTTGCGACACCACTCCGATAATGCCTCTAAATCTGATTGTAACTCAACGCAATCTAACTGGGAATTAACAATATGAGCCATTTTCAGATCATCAGCATATCTAAATATTTTACATCTTAGACAATTAACAACATCATTAAAAAATATGTTAAAAAGCAATGGTCCGAGGTTAGATCCTTGCACTACACCACTATCTATACAAAATTGATTAGAGGTGAAACCACCATATTCCACATATTGTCTTCTACCGGTCAACAGAGAATGAAACAAAGACAACAATTTCTCACACACGCCAAAACCCTCTAGCTTTTTCAACAGCAAACAATGGTGCACTCGGTCGAAAGCTTTAGTTAAGTCTGTATATAAGGCATCAACTTGCTGACGTTTGTCAAGAGCTTCAGATACAAACTGAGTAAATGCGCACAGGTTTGTAGCAGTCGATCGGCCTTTTATAAAACCATGCTGTTCAGGGACAATGTTATTGATGACATGCGAATAAAGGACGTCAGATAGGATACACTCAAATATCTTCGCAAAGTTTGATAACAAAGCTATCGGCCTATAGTTTTTGATGTCAGCGTTGTCGCCGGACTTTGGCACTGGAGTGACGCGTGATAATTTCCAGACGTCCGGATACACAGAAGTACTAAGAATTAAATTAAATATATGAACTAACGGTGACACAAGACAACTTATACAATCGACAATCAAGAATGATGGAAGCCCATCAGAACCCGCTACAAAATTAGGCTTAAGCCGCTTAACTGCTTTTAAAATATCACAGGTATCTATATTAAAGAAATGCAATACGGAGTGACTGTTACAGTTAGAATTATTGTTAAAAGATGGACAACAATTTTTTCTACAGTATTTACACACACTTATAGCATTATCACTGCATTCACTATCACAACGGTGACTAGAACTGTTTTTGAAGACATTTGCAAAGTGATCAGCGAAAGCATTCACAATATCGCCAGATGTTGACAAAACACTATCCTCATACGTCATGCGACCCGGAATATTGGTGGTCTTCTTCTTCAAATTTATGAAGTTCCAGAATTTTTTGGGATCCTTGTTGATAGAATTCTGCGTAACATTGATAAAATTGCTGTATCCATCACGGATCTCCTTCCTAATCTCTCTTCTTAGTGATCTCATCCTCTCTAGTTGACGTAGAGATTTCGTTTTTCTGTAGGTGTGCCATACCTTGTTCCTTTCTTTGATTTTAGCGATGATAACTGGCGTGAACCAAATAGGATACTTTGAGGTTTCAGATTTTTGGTGATACTTTGGAACATGCTGATTAAGCAGATCGTAAATCACTCTATATAAGTGCTCACAGGCAACATCGACATCTACCTCGTTCCTAATTTGCGACCAATCGACTTTTGACAGTGACAGGTAAAGATTTCCTAAATTAGCCTTCTTAAAATTAAACTTCAATGTGTTCGAGCTTTTAGTAAACGAGCAGTCATGTTGAGATTTATTATACAAGTATACATCTAGGCAAGGGTGAGGGGCATCTTCATTTACTAGAGGAGACTCATGTTTATTCACTTCTGCAACTAGATGCTCAGATGTCAATATGAGGTCCAACATTCTGCCCTGATTAACTACTTTACTACGTTGTGTCAGATTGTTAAGTGCAAGAAAATGACAGTAGATATTGAACAGATTTGAGTGTCGACCACCTGCCAAGCATTCGGTAAGCTCGGGTATGTTAAAATCTCCAGCGATCAAAACAGGTTCCGAATAATCAATAGAGTTCTCCATCAGATCGAATAGTTGAATGTAATGATTTGCTTGACAAGAAGGAGGAATATAGACGACAACAATGGTCATATGATAGTTATTTTCAGCAATTTTAAGACCTAACAGCTCAATTTCAGTAACTGGGGAGTTAAAGTTTGGTATTTGTTGCACTGTTAGGTGATTACTGATTGCGGCTAAGACCCCCCCGCCACGCCCTCTTTCTCTATCGGTTCGAAAGACGTCATAACACTCCGGAAACAATTCACCCGAGTATACACTTTTAGTTAACCACGTCTCAGTAAGGAGAATTATATCCGCATCTGATGAACAACAATTAACATAAAAATTACTTATCTTGCTATTCAATCCTCTAACATTTTGATACAATACACTAAATTTACACATATATTTACAAATAGGAGAGTTTGTCTGCTGGAATTTAATGGTTTTTTGTTTGATTTGCAGCTACAGACTCGGCATCACTATTTTTAACAATTTTAGGCATACCGCCGTAATATTTCAGCTTAATATCAGTTTCACCGCCTTTTATGCGACCTTTAAACTCATTTCGAACCTTGTACGCGCATTTCTGTTGACAAATTGTCAGATCTTTATTGAAGTATATGTTGTTTCTGGGTGTGTAAGCTTTTAACACACGCGAGACTTCAAATGGAGAATTTAAAGTTATCTTCAACAATCGGGTTTTACTGATGTCAAATTTACCCAGTCGATAGCATCTGAGAATAGTGTAACGTAGCCTGAGCCGGGCGGGTTCGAGGATTTAAAGAAATATTCTGGCGCACACCGTATTTACAAACTTTTATTAAAAAGACTACTAAGACTAACTTTTCACAATGTACAGACTTTCACAATATCACGCGCTGATCACTTGTTCACGATGCTTCCAATAGACTGACTTGCTCCGTTGTTTGATCCCTCTTATACCGCTCCCTTCGTTCTCGATTTATTCTATTCCCGGAATCATGAGATCATGTTTCCGACGCAAAGAATTATTCTAGAATAATGAGATCAGTCTCTTGTACGAGCGTGGTACAGCATGAGATCACCGCCACAGAGTCTTCTAGAGCATCCCATGTGAACAGTTATTCCCAGACGTTCTCATGTGGACTATTCGAGATTAATTGCGTTACCATACGTGGTGAGATCATCATGACATCATCCGCTACCTGGCCGTCGCGCCGTCGTCTCACTGCCCCCCTTTTAAAGATTGTTCGTCCCGAACAATCTACTTCAATCTTGTTGATGTGTCCCGGAGTAGGGTGCCAAACGATCCAGGTGAACCACCTTCATCTTGGCTCGGGGATTGCGTTGAATCCGGTACACTACGTCGTTGATCCTCTTTACAACCGTGTACGGGCCTTCCCAACTGGGTTGTAACTTTGGACAGCGACCTTTCTTTCGCCGAGGGTTGAACAGCCATACCAAGTCTCATTCACCCTCAGATCGTAACGCGTCTTCATCCGGTCGCTCGCCATGCGAATGTGACTGCGCGTTAGTTCATGTATACTGGACATGGCTTCCTGTAGTTCGTCTACGTAGTTTCCCACGTCCTTCCGCTCTTGTCCCGGTGATCCGTAAGCCAGATCGCATGGTAGACGCATTTCCCGTCCAAACAGGATCTTCGCCGGTGTCTGGTGGGTCGTCTCGTGAATTGCCGCTCTGTACGCCAGCAAAAACAAAGGTAGACGCCTGTCCCAGTCCCGCTGATGTTGATCGACCACCTTGGACAAGTGTTGTTCCATAGTCTTGTTGAAACGCTCGACCATTCCATCTGACTGAGGATGCAGGGGTGTCGTCCTTGTCTTCCGTACGCCCAATAGTTCGCAGACGCCCTGGAACACTCCAGATTCAAAGTTCCGCCCTTGGTCTGAGTGCATTTCCAGTGGAAGTCCGTAGCGGCAAATCCAATTTTCTACCAACGCCCTGGCAACCGTCACAGCTTCTTGATTGGGTAGGGCATAGGCTTCCGGCCACTTGCTAAAGTAGTCGATGACCACCATGATGTACTTGTTTCCCGAATCAGTGGTAGGAAACGGACCTGCCACGTCGAAGGCTATTCTCTCGAATGGTGCCCCAACGTTGTACTGCTTCATGGCTCCTCGACTACGCGTCTGTGGACCGTTGCTCGCCGCACAAGTGTCACATATTCGACACCAGCTCTCGACATCGTTTCGAACGTTCACCCAATAGAAGCGTTCACGGACTTTACCCATGGTCTTATTCACGGCCAGATGTGCGCCGGACACTCCACCGTGGATTTCTTGCAAGACCTCCTTCACGCGACACTTGGGCAAAACCAGTTGCATCGTCACCGACTTCCCGTCTGCACTCTCCCATGCTCGCTTCAGCAGGCCATTTTCCACCTTCAGTGAATCCCATTGGGCCCATAGTGCTTTTAGAGCAGGACTCTTGTCCGAAATGTCTTGCCATTGTGGTCTCTGATTTCCGTTCTCTTTGCTTTCCAAAATTGCACTAATGTCGCTATCCCCAAGTTGTTCTGTCCTCATCTCCGCCGTTGTCCACCCATCTTGAGGTTGCAGAACCAGTCTCTTTACGTCCTCGAATTCTTTGGATGCCTCTCTCCGACTGCAATGTTTGCAGTCACTCCGGCATGGCCTCCTAGAAAATGCGTCCGCGTTCTGGTGTGATCTGCCTGGTCGGTGTTCGATTTCAAAATCATACTGTTGGAGCCTCTCCAACCATCTGGCTGTCTGTCCTTCTGGATCCTTGAGGCTTAACAGCCACCTCAACGCAGCATGATCCGTTCGGATTTTGAAGTGTTGACCGTACAGGTACTTGTGAAAATGTCCTACTGCATTTACGATCGCCAATAACTCCTTCCTCGTAACGCAGTAGTTTCTTTCCGGCTTAGAAAACACCTTGCTATAGTATTCGATGACTTTTTCTTCGCCTTCCTGTACCTGCGAAAGGACTGCCCCGATACCATTGTAACTGGCGTCTGTATCCAGGACATACCGCCCCTTTACTCTCGGGTATGACAGAATAGGACCCGTGCACAGCGAGATCTTCAAAGTTCTAAACGCTGCTTCGCTCTCGTTATTCCAGATAAATGGAGTTTTGTCTTCCGTGAGTCTGTGCAGAGGCTTGGCAATGTCAGCAAACCCTTTGACAAATCTGCGATAGTAGGTACAGAGGCCCAAGAAGCTTCTCAGCTGGTGCTTGTCCCTTGGTCGTGGCCACTCGCGGACGGCCGCGATCTTGTCTGGGTCTGTTTGTACTCCGCTGGGCGAAACCACATGGCCCAAGAACTTCACTTCTGTCTGGAACAATCGGCATTTCTTGGGATTGAGCTGAAGGTTGGCATTCCGCAGGCGGCTGAAGATCTCTTCCAAATTTTTCAAATGTTCTTCGAAGGTTCTTCCAACTACCATGACGTCATCGAGGTACACCAAGCAGGTTTTCCATGTTAGCCCTAGCAGAACCAGTTCCATCAACCTTTCAAAAGTGGCTGGGGCGTTGCAGAGTCCAAATGGCATGACGTTAAACTGGTAGAGACCGCTTCCAGTCGAGAACGCCGTCTTCTCTTTGTCATCGGGGTGGATCTCAACTTGCCAGTAGCCGCTCTTCAAGTCCAGAGTTGAAAACCACTGCGATCCCGACAACATGCTTAGAGTGTCATCGATACGTGGCAACGGATAGCTGTCCTTCTTAGTTACATCATTCAGCCGTCTGTAGTCAACGCAAAAGCGAGTGGAGCCATCTTTCTTCGTTACCAAAACAACTGGTGACGACCACGGGCTTGAGGAGTCTTCAATTATTCCGTCTGCTTTCATTTTGTCCACCATCTGAGCCACCTCTTGGTGTTTTGCGAACGGAAGTCTTCTTGGCGGTTGTCGGATCGGAGCAACATCTCCTGTGTTGATTCTATGCTGCACCATGTTGGTTCTGCCGGTGCTTCGGTCTTCGGTAGCAAAGATGTCATTCTCCTTGCGGATAAATGCCATGGCCTTCTCTAATTGATGGTTCGTAAGGTGTTTCCAGTCTTCTAGGAAGAGCTTCTCCACACTCGTCCGCTGAGCCTCTTTTCTGTTACACTCAACAGGTTGTTCTTCGCAACGGACGACCCGTAGTACAGGATGGTATAGTCCGATCGTCTGCCCTTTCTGTAGTGTAACACGACTTTCACCTAAATTCGCTACACGGATAGGAATTCGTCCGTTAGCCTCAACGAGTGTTCTTGCTACCATGATTTGTGTTTTTTGTGTCACGTCCGGGATGGTGGTCACGTTCGGTTCTATTATTCCCGTCCGGTATCCCCCAGGGTCTTCTTCCAACTGTGCCAGCACGATCTGTTCCGAGTTCTTCTGTACACGGACCGTTTCGGAGACTATCACTTTCACTTCGTCGGCGGATGGTATCGCAGAGTGCAGGGAGATTTCCGTTACCAACTAGCAGCATGCGATTTTTGGATGTCCAAGACGAATCCGAACTTCCTCATGATGTCAAGACCCAAGATGAAATCAGCCACAATAACCTTGTGAACGAACTCGAAACTCCCCAACTCGAGCCTTGCCTCAACTTCTCCGAATACTCGTGCTGCTTCTCCCGTTGCTGTTTTTAGCACCAGGTCGCTCTCTGCCAATTGGAAATCTCCCAGCGGTTTGAAGATGTCGGGTGTTCCGATCGAGACGGTCGCTCCGGTGTCGACGGTCATAGAACAGCCAGCTCCGTTGATTCGACCCTCGAGCAACAGACTGTCGTTCCTTCTTCGTAACTGCGAGACGGTGATGACCCTAGGGGCTTTTGTGGGGCCAGCTAGCACACGCCCCAAAGCGCTAGCTGGACTTAGTTTTCCGACTGCCTCGAGCTTGAAGGGCCGGACTCCGGATTCCTATGGGTCTGCTCTGACGATCTCCTTAAGCGGCAGTCCCTCCTCAGGTGACCCACTTTCCCACAATTAAAGTACCGGGGCGCATTGTAAAAAAGAAAAAAAATGGTTATATTTCTGACAAACAAAATGGGCGGCTAAAACGAGCTTTTTAAGAATTAAATCATTTAATCTATTTAAAATGTTTTTTTATTCAATGTTGCCCCGTGAATTTTCGTAATGAGGTACTCACAGCCCATATTTCTAACCAGTAACAAAAAAATATATATTACTAGCTGATCCGGCGAACTTTGTATCGCCTCAGAATCAATAAATGTTGTGTTAACTTATTAGCTGAATTCACTTTTTTATCAAAACATAATGCACACAACGCCATCTCCTGGCATTGCCGGAACCAGCATACAACGCCATGTTCATTTTTGTTTCTGCCATGTATTCCGATGTTTTAATAGTTATTCGCCCCCGAAAAGAAAAAGAAAAAGAAAAAATGTGGGTGGAGTCCACGCGCAACAGAAGTGAAACTTTGGAGTTTACTCCTTAAGAATCGATTTTCATTTTTAAATCCCGGACGACAAATTTTGATGGCCGTCGTTAGTTGTTATTGTCGTGCCAGGGGGGCTTTGTTATTGTCGTTGCCCTGTACCAAGCTCCCCGCCCCCTGTAATTTTTCCTATGTTTTAATATTTAATTTGCTATTCTGGGCGGAGGCAAATTCAACAAATTAAAGATCGGTCCAGCCGTTCTTGAGTTATAAGCCAAAGGAGGCCCCTGAGTTATTCTCGGTCGAATTAAAATCGGTCCAGACCGAGGGCCCCCTCTGGGCGCCCATGTCCATGTGAAAAATAGCTTACCACTTATTCTCATACGTATCAAATATACAAAAAAAAATCATAAGAATCGGTCGAGCCGAAAAATCGGTCTAGCCCAAGGGGCCCCTCTGGGCCCTCATGTCCATGTGAAAAATAGTTTTAAACCATCCCTGGATTATGTCGATCAAAACAAAACAAAAATTATTCAAATCGGTAAAGCCGTTCTTGAGTTATAAAATTACAACGAAAAGTGGCATTGATTTTTATATACAGGCTGTCCCATTTAAAACTCCCCAGTCCAGATTTCTCCGAATTGATTATTGTGATTGAAAAATCCTCGGACAGGTCGATTTTGTTTGCCAGGGGCACATCTTTTCAGGTTCCTTTCAACTCCCGGCATTTCGCCCTCTTCGCGAGGGGGCTGTTAGCCCCAAAATCTTAAATGGCACTATAGGTCGAGTGATGCCTCATTTGAAAGGTATTAAAGGCCTCTCTACAACTAACCACTTACTTTTCAATATGTTGCAGTTTTGACAGATTGTTTCACATCTGAAGGGCGTCCCGTGACGACTTAACAAACTGTAACGTTTTTATTTTTATTTATTTATTATGTTGCCACGTGATATCTGAGTAGATTTTTTATTTTGTGTTAATTTAATATTAATAAAGTAAATCAATAAGTGTTTTTTTTATACTGTACTTTTTTTATTCTAAATGAAGTAAAACTTGTGGAAAAAAGATAATATACTAAGGCTGATTTATTTTTAGGTCATATGTTAGTCATATTTTTTATTTGCCATTAGTCAGATAATCATATAAATTTTGGACATTGCCACTGGAAGCCCTGGTGTTGGTGTGAACTCTGAGAGGGTCAAAGTTTAAATTACTTTCCCACCGCATTAATTCACAATTCACTGTAAAAATAGTATCCTTAGATTCTATTGTATTCTTGATGCAATCGTCAAAAAAATCTTTTGGAGTACTCATAATTTTTTTGTTAAATTCAAGGAATTTATTTGTGCTGCAACTTGTGTGGTTCGACAACTATGAAGAATTATGTTATTGGACTTTCAAACGAGTCAAAAATGTTAAAAAATGGTAGGAAAATCTCACATTTTAATCATTAATACCAATCGGTTCCATTTTCTCAATGTTGTGATAAATTTCCGATTAAGAATGTGAAATAATGAATACGTAAACAAAATTGCAAAGTCATGTCCTTCGAACCGATGAGTAGACACAATCTTACTTTCAATTAATGCAATAACATGACATGGATATAAGACAGCCTCAACTGTTCTTACCGGAATTTTCGTTTCCACCAAGGTTTTCTTTCCTTTAAACTATAACAACCATTCCATAGCTCTCTGCTTTTAATGGGAAATGGTAATGATATAATTATTAGGAATTATTTTGGATAAAACTTAATATTACACTCGTGTGGAGTACGATATTAGGCACTTAAGAAAATTACCTTTTTTATTACTTTTTCTTGCGTGCCTGATATAGTACATTCCACACTCGTATAATAAATATCTATTATTTATCGTTTTGAAAGAAGATTTCTCCACATATTGCATCCCATTTGCAGGCTCCATTTTACTGAACACCCTCTCTTATAGTAGGAATTGCATCAAATAAGGGAAGAATCCACTGCAGTTTTCTCGTTTTGAGACCAGGAAACGTTCCTAATAGACGCTGTCGTCGCTCAAATAACAACAAATTATATTAAAGCTGGCACTTTCATGTTTGAAATGAGCTAAAAGGGGACAAACCCATTCGACGTGCATTTTACAAGCTTATCTGTCTTATCCTTTACGTAAGCGCTAACATTTAAGGAGGAAATTTGTTATTTAAAGTGCGCATTTTTCACGGGCGATCAGAAGGTTTTTCAATTAGAATTGACCTTTGATGGCACAGTTATCGCCATGCAACAAAATTAACTTAATATTCAGTACACGTGAAATTAATAATACTTTGTGATCCACAAAATTGTACGTCAAGGGTACTCGTGAAAATAAAATCTTTAGAAAACGACGATTTTTGAGGTTATAATAATAATGGTATATACCTACAGAGTGATCGATGTCAAGTTCCGCACAAAATTAATAGTTTAGTAATGTAATGTTTTGCGGAAAACGCTCGAACAGGTTGATTTTTGTTTTCAAATTTCCATATTTTGAGATAAAAATTTTGTTGATGACGTCATCTGTTTTTGAACTATGACACCATTATCAATTTTATTAAGTGGTAACCCCTAACTTTTTTGGGTTTTATATACACTTTTCAATTCTCTATTCAACAAGCGTAAAAAAAATATTCTAGCGTTTTTCGCAAAAACATTGCATAATTAAATTATGAATTTTGTGCGGAACAATTTTCTTCTACATTGTATGATAAATTCCTTCACGTATCTGTCTCCTTTTATGTTTGCAATTCTGGGGGTCTACCATTGAATCGATCGAGTGACTGTGATGGTATAGTTGGTTGTCTACATTACCGTACTTCGAACATTATTGTAAATAAACTTACAACTTAGTCTAAAGAGCCTAAACCGTAGATGGTCTAAATTTGAACGTCTTTCAAGTAACAACGAAGTCTCCCACACTCTTTACAAGATTATCAAGCCGTAATAACACTCACAAAAGTGAAGTCATTTTATTGACGTTTTTCATCGTAAACAAACACGAAATTTGACATTTCGCGTGAGTTGAAAAATTCAATATCTAAATTCAAATAAAGTCTTGTGAGTGTTGTAAATAAACTAAACCTCTAATATTGAGTTAAAAAATGAATACATAATTAATTTAGGGTTTATTCCCCGTTTATTTTATTTCTTATATCTATATACACAATCATAATGAATAATTAAAGAATGAAAAATTAAGTGGCAGAGAATTAGACCTACAATGCTGGGTACTGCATACTCATTGTAAAAATCTTAAAAAAACAATCATTTAAGTACTTAGTAGAGAGTGTATGTTTATTTACTTTTGTAACTTTTCTAAGGTGTTCTATATTATACAGGAACTTAACAAAGTCATCCTCCATTTTGTCTTTAGCTGTTTAAGGGCGCAAACTATATAACGAACTAATGTTAAAATACAATTAATCCAATGCACATTACTATATAAACAATAAACAGACATAACCTCACTCTTTCAAGGCGGGGAATAAACACTAAATTAAATATTTATTCCTTTTTTAACTCAATATAAGAGGTTTAGGGTTTTACAACACTCTCAACACTTTATTTCAGTATTCACATATTGAATTTTTCAACTCACGCGAAATGTCAAATGTCACGAGAAATGTCAAATAAGTTACATACAAATTGGTATTCTAGAGAAGTCATCGATTTTTAAGCGAAATTTGGGTTTGTGTTTGTTTACGATGAGAAATGTAAATAAAATGACGTCACTTTTGTGAGTGTTATTACGGCTTGATAACGGTGAAATGAGTGTGGGAGACTTCGTTGTTACTTGAAAGACGTTCAAATATAGACCATCTAGGCCCTTTAGACTAAGTTATAAGTTTATTTACAGTAATGTTCGAAGTACGGTAATGTACATAACCAACAATACCATCACACTCACTTGATCGATTCAATGGTAGCCCCCAGGTCCTCTGGAACTCCCCTCAGCCAACTTAATCTTGGTCTATTGGTTCTCACATCGTTCCCTGTCTCTTTATTCTCTTTGTAATAGCTCGTCATATTGTTCGTTTATTTCTTCATTCGGTCTTCTTTTGTATTCCTCTCCTTTTTCCTTTTTTTACCAGTATATTGTTCTTAACATTGTGACCTCTACTTTTCTTATTCTGTACACATTGTTTATGCTGTTTTAATTATTATTGGCCTTGTGAGCGTCTTGTAACAGTTTTGTTTTGGGTTTTTGTTGCTACTACTATATCCTTCGCACCTCACTCTCCATTTTTTAACTTGATATAAAATGTGTAATATTTATGCAATCAACGTTGCTAATAATTTCTCAATAATAAAGTTAATCTAAAAATTACAGTAATGATGCATTGAGTGTTTTTACAAACATATTGAGATCCTCAAGAATAAACCAGTAAAGTTACAAGTCATACTGACCGGTCCCTCGATTTTGTAATTATTTAATTGCCACTATAAAATTTTATTTCATATTGTGCTGCCTTAACAGGCTGAAGTTATTTCCCTTTGTTTTGGAGGAAAACTTGTGCCTTGACGCTTAATGCAATAATTAATTGTTTACGAGAATAAAAAAGTAAGCACCTGCCAGGAATAATTTTGTTAATTATATTACATACTAGCTGACCCGGCGAACTTTGTACCGCCTCAGAATCTATAACACAGGGGCCCATGTTTTAATTCTGCTATTCGGGGCGGAGACAAATCCAACAAATCAAAGATCATAAAAATCGATCAAAACCAAGGGGGCCCCAATGTCCATGTTTTAATAGATATTATCTGCTATTCGGGGCGGAGCCCCCCCGGGCTCCCATGTCAATGTGAAAAATAGTTTACCACCTATTCTCATACCAAATTCAAATTCAAATGCTTTATTGCCCAACAGAAAAAAAAATCCAATTACAGGACAATATACAATACATAAGGGGCCGTCCATTAATGACGTGAGGTGTTTTTCTGTTAATTTAGACCCCTTCCGCTCCCTTGATGAGGTTTGGTGAGATTTGATGAAACCCCCCCTCCCCCTCACGTGAGATTTATCCCTTATAATTTTTAGATAATTTATTTTATTTTATTTTATGTATTTTGCTAAATACCTAAGCGCTAATACTGATGGAATATAAAGGGGAAAAACAATAGCGCGTTGAAGGGACACTATAACAAATGTATTTAAATTACATAACAATAAAAATAGACTACCTTCCCTAATTGTTTACTTACTCTATGGACTTGGGCGTTCTGTATTGTTCGTTGAAAGATTTTTTAACGCGTCCGGGATTTCCACGAAAAGAGTCTGGTAAATAAATTGTGCCGCAATTGTCTCAATTCGGGGAATCCCATACATAGAAGATATTTAATACTGTCTATACTCGAGATTGCTATTCTAATAAAAAAAAATTTTGCGGACAAAATAGAAAACCTTTAAAAAAGTAAAATAATATATTTTTTTTATATTCAATGTATTAATGTAAAAAGTTGACGTGAGATTTTCAATGACCCCCTGCTCCCTTTAGATGAGATTTGATGAGATTTTACTGAACCCCTCCCCCCCCATTTTGAGCTCACGTCATTAATGGACGACCCCTCAGCAAAAAATAAACAATAATACAAATTACAAAATAATGATTCTAAGAGAATATAGGAAAAACGATGGAAAAAAGAAGAAGAAAAAAAAAAAGAAAAGAGGAAAAAAAAACAATGGATGTCAAAATCAGCAGTATTACCATATTTATTAAAGTTAGATATCATTGTGTTCACAGGAATAATCTGTACATTTGTTATAGATCTAAGCGGGGTCAAAATATAACAATTTCTTGCATTTAACCGCAGTACATGATAGTTAATAGTTCACCACACTCTATAATATTGTTCACAAGTTTTACAAAAAATATTAAATAAGATTTAGTCCTCCTATACTTTAGAGATTAAAATGATCTTCTATGTTAAACTGTTCTTCTAACACACTTTCATCGATCCCACGAGGGGGATAAACAGAATTAGTCTTTAAATGTAAAAATTTTAGAAATCTGTGTTGAACGTCTTGAAGCATTTTTATATTCGAATGAAGGTAATCAAATTATTGCGCAATACTCTAGTCGAGAGCGAACTAAACTAAAATACAAGCATTTTAAAGCATCTAAATTATTAAACATTTGAGTATTTCGAAAGATAAACCCTAGTGTTTTCAACGTAGTTTTAGCAATATTTAAAATGTGGTCGGTGAAATAGAGTTTTGTGTCAAATGTAACACCTAAATCTAAAATACTACCAACCAAATATACAAAAAATCATAAAAATCGGTCGAGCCGAAACATCGGTCCAGTCTAATGGGGCCCCCTGGGTTACCACCTATTCTTATACCAACCAAATATACAAACAAAAAAAAAACGTAAGAATCGGTCGAGCCGAAAAATCGGTCCAACCCAAGGGGGCCCCCTGGCCCCCATATCCATATGAAAAATAGTTTACCACCTATTCTCATACCTACCAAATATAAAAAAAAAATCATAAAAATCAAAATCCGTCCAGCCCAAAGGTTCCCCTGGGCCCCCATGTCCATGTGAAAAATATTTTACCACCTATTCTCATATTTGCCAAATATACACAAAAAAAAATCATAAAAATCGGTCAAGCCGTTTCGGAGGAGTTCGACCACAAACACCGTGACACGAGATTTTTATATACAGTGTGTCCCTGGATTGGGTGCCCATGAGGTGATTTTCTCTATTAAGTTGTTTGGAGAGGAATATTTTTGGTCTAGACTGGTTTTGCTTATCTTACAACTGTAGAAAACTAAAACAGTCAAACATCAACCTGTTTTAAATTAAGCGGTTTTTTCTTTAATTTTGAATTTTTTTTGAAGTCCGTAAACTGAAGGCAAAGTTGCCTAGCAACCTGAACACAGTGTCAGTCACGGCTGATACCTTATTTCGAGTAAAATAATTAACAAAACAATTTGAACAATCCATTGCGGCTCAAATGAACGCCAGGAATTTTTTCTTGAAATTCTTGGATTACGTGTTGATTTTATAGGTCGCCAAGACCGTAACACTGAATTAAAAAAAATCTTTGCTGAAGACTTAGTATTCCGATTTTATTTGACAACAGTGAAGTTACAATGGTATTTTTTAGGCGTTGCTAGGCAGTGTTCGGCTTTAAATACTAGATTTATCAAGAATATTGGGATCCTATTCGAAGAAAAAGGCCCCCAATTAAAACATATCAACTATGAATTGCAATGTTTTATCTTTTTTTGTAATTTTTATAACAAGCAAAACCAGTCAAGACCAAAAATATTCTTCTCCAAACAACTTACTAGAAAAAATCACCTCATGGGCACCCCATCCAGGGACACATTGTATTAGACTAGAGGACCCGTCCCGCCTTCGCACGGGGATTTTTTAAATTATTTTATTTAATACTTTAATAATTTTGAAAAACTATTGCTTAGTGAGCGCCTACGTAGTAAAATAAGTAAGTGTGTAAAATTTCATTGCAATCGGTTCAGTGGATCTAGAGATTAACCCCCTCACCTCGTTATCCCCCTTAGGAATGGAATTAAAAAAAAAACACTTCTTAGTGAACGCCTACGTGGTAAACTAAGTGAGTGTGTAAAATTTAAATGCAATCGGTTTAGTGGATTCAGAGAGTGGCAGTAAACCTGTGAAGTTGGGTATAAGATTACCTATACAGGGTGTTATGAAAGTCCTAACAGAAAATTTAACCACAAGTAGAACTCATCAAAATAAACATTTTTTCTATTTACCACTTTGCTGAAATTCGCAATTTTTTTGAACATTTTTCTGACCCCTTATTTCACCCTCCGCCTATGACTAAGTGACTCTTGAACCAACGCTTGAACGCAGATCCCGGAGTCTCGCTTTGGTTTGAGCAGGCCTTTATCCCTTAGGTAAGTTAGAGAGTTTATTATTACATACGAACCTACTTCAATATTATGCATATTATGGTAGGTTAGTACATGTTATGTATTTCCATTTAAACAGTTTTTATTTCAATCCGTTTATCGGGTAAAGTTTTTGTGGATCCCTCACAATGAATGAAATTGGGATTATAGGCGGGTATTGGTTTTAGGGGTTAAACTATTCTTAATTTTAACTCCGTAAGGGAGCGTTTTCGAAAAAAATTATAGATTTTTTTTTATTTTGACGAGTTCTACTTGTGGTTAAATTTTCTGCTAGGACTACCATAACAGCCTGTATATGGTTCTTCCTGCTTAGATTAATGGGAATTTTTAAGCGTGGTATCCACAAGGAGACTAAAATCTCATGAGATCTTTGACTCACGATACATTTATCTCAGAAGAGATATATTTCTGAAAAAAAAAAAACTCAAACAAGGGTCTCTGAATGCACTGTTTCCACCGCATCCAAAATATTCTGCCAGTTAAAATGCGCAAACAAGAGTTGTGAAAATAAATTATTAATAACATTGTGGGTTGGAATTGGTATTGCTTTGAAGCTGGCAACGGAGGTTCTAGAAAAGCTGTGTTTTTATATAACACACCCGCTATGTAGGTTCATAATTGTTTTGTTGCCTTTTTTGAAATTAAGTCTATTAATAATAGTGATTATATTACTAAGAGCATAACTTAAGCTGTATGTGCTGAGTCTGTTAGGTCCAGGCGAATAATATATACTATTTTATCCGCAAACGTTTTCAGATAAATAAATTAGAAAACAATACTTTAGTAAGAATTTGAAAGAATTCATTGACAAGGTAAGTGTTACTTTATCTGATTAAGCAGATAAATTAACAATGTTTGCCCACTTTATGTGCCTAATTAGATAAAGTGACACTTTTAGAAGTTATGCAAGTCAAAAGTAATTAACGAATTGAAAGAGAAAAATGGAAACCTGGACAGGGAACTAAAAGAAGCAAATAGATTCTAATGACACATTTATACAGTCGCGATTATAAAATCTCACGTACTGACAAAAAAACTACTCGAAGTAGTCATTATTAATTGTATGTCGTATTTCATTCATGCAATCATATTGTGTGACTCATTTGAAAAAATACCAATCTCTCCATTCAATAATAAATCACCCACAACAAAACGAGTGTTTTACCGCAAACCGAGATTAGAATAATCCGGACTCGACTGTCGACCGAACGTTTTAGAATAAATTTAATTTAAACGTATGAGTGAACCGGTACATGGAAACTGTTCTCAAAATTTCCTTAATTGTAGATATTATCAGAATATGAATTTATCGCTTTACATAAGTACATATCGTTAATGAATTTTGCTCCTTTCTCTAAATTTATTCGGCTTGGATTACAATAAACCCAAAATTCCGAAACGTGTCACGTAGACTTAATTGTTATTACGCTTTCTCGTTCATTCATAGCTGGCGTTTGTGACGGAGACTTTGAGTTAGTCGTCTCCGATTGAATGTGAAATTTTCATTAAGCCATTCAATTTTGTCTTCGGTGAGATTCGGAATTACTGACAGTTTTTCAAGTTTTATTAATAAGACTGGTCTGCGGAATTTAATGAGTTTCCTGCCCCGTGATAACAGTTTGAGATATCGGCTGTATTAACCGTCCAACACGTGGCTGGCAAATTTATGTCTCGGCTGAATGTCCAAATAAAAAAACAAACACGTAAAAACTAAATTTATTAACCTCAAAAGTACAAATCAGATTTAATCCAAACGTACAGTTGATCTCTTAAATAACATATTTAGTAATTCCTCAACGATGCCAGGAAGGTGCCACATGGGCCCGGTCCACACTATGGGACGCATAATCGCCACAAGGGAAACACTTTCATGCATACACACATACTCCACGAATTTGATTTTACTCTTAATACGCTGTTGCTTCATTCCGTCAATAGCAGTGTTTAAAACTACTTTTAACCTCTGCTGTGCTTCTTCTACTGTGGATGCTAGAATCATCATTATAAACCAAAACAATATCGTGTGGAATCAACAACAGAAATTAAGGTGAGTGAGATTGAATATTACTCTTGAACCTGTCGCTTCTTCGATGGATGAAATGAAAATATGAATAGTTTGTTGACAAGTTAAACATGCGTGGGATTTGAGCAGAGAATTTATCACGTCTTCCAATGACTGGAGGAACCTCTGCAACAGTTTATAAGTTTCTTTATGAACTAAATATTATGAAATTGTTACGAAAAGCCTAAGCTCGAAGACGGCTAGCTGGACGGTGCGTCGTCCTCTCCGATGGCGGGCGGTAACAACAGTTGTCACGGTTGCGGGATGGGATAGAAGCGTCATTAGCTCGCGCTTGTCTCATCTAACTTTACCCGCCAGTGATAACATGAAAAAATTTGCTACGAATGATAACATCTGTCTGCCGCCCAGAAATGGTTCCTGGTGGATTTTAAGTTTACGAAACAGACTTCACCGACTCCACATTCAGCAGAAATAATAGCGTTATTATTAAGAAAAATTAAATTTTATAAATGGGTGAAAATAAAAAAAATCATTATTTCTTTCTGTTATGAAGACATAATTATAACGACTGACCTAAATAAACCTATGCATTTAACAACATACATCGTTGGTTTTATTGCAGCTCTAACTGGAAGCGAAATATTTCGCACAGAAAATGGAACAGTTAATTCGGCACATACTTTGCATACTATACCAGCATAATATTCTAAACAATAGTATTTTCTGAGCAGTTTCTTTTTATAATTATTGACACGACCCTCTAAATACCTCACAAATCACGTTTATGGTACTTTTTAAAAGCGCCGCCCGTTATCGGAGGTGGTCTGCATACAAATGACATTTTATAAATTCGAGTGGTATGTATTGGATTGGTAATCGAATCAATGTGAAAATAAAAAAAAATGTTAATACTTACATAAATAGTGTTGAATAAAGACTGGTTACCATGTTACACATTACAGTTTTTAATTTGTTTTGTTTAACTGTAATTTTGAATAAAAAACGGTCTGGATAATAATAATAAGTCAATGTGTGCATAACGGGGATTCATCCCAAACGTCGGAACTAATCCACCAACGCGATGATACATAACATTCTGAAGTTTGAAATGATACACCCCGTTAACCACCGATTGATCCAAATCAGCTTCAGAACTTGCCATAGGAAAAGCTGAATTATATGACCTTATGTTCTCAACGAAATTTTTGCACTTTGTTGTAATCTGTAATGTTATACCTTCGATGAGTGATTGTAGAACCGGAGATGTAGTAAAAGGTGGTAAATGAACCTTTCCTTTGTGACAACATACAGTAAATGCTTCGTCATTTCTGGATGTTATTTCCGAATTAAAATGAAGCGCCGAACAAAATGAACAACTTAATGAAAGTTCACCGAGATTACGTGAATCAACATTTATCGGATTGTTATTCAAGGCCGATTTAAATGAATCAACTATCGTAGTAGTTGTTTGGAACAGTGTCAACTGTTTCTGTTGCAGTAGCGTTCGTACCGAAAACCGCTTCAACATTTAAAAAAAATTCAATTATTTGTCTGGCACGGCGCCTATTTCTACGGCGCACCTCTTTTGTTTTTCTCCGTCCGGGAACACGAGGCATTTTGTTATAACAAATGTTATAGAAAGAAATTTATGCCCCCAAAAAAGTGTACAAGTTAAACAAAATGTAATTGAATTGAATAATAAACTAAAATTAAAAATTGCAATCGGCACTCCAATGGATGTTAGCCTGAACCGAAAATAATCTAAACAGAACAGAAAGGAAATAAAAATTTTTACTTACACATAGAATTGTTGCAATGCATTCGGAAAAACAAATGTATTATCTCTGCACCCTAACGTTCTCTAGGACCCGTAAAAAGAAACTAAAAAATAAATATGCCTCCAGATAGCCAGTGGTTCATGTTGGGTTAATGACGGTAAAGTTATAAATCTTTTTTATTACTGTGTGAAGCAGTAGGTACCCTTTGATATTTTTTCTTTGAAGTAAGACTAAATCCTGTCAACATCCCGACATATTGTACCGATGTGTACAAATCGAGAATATTTTTCAAAGTGAGCTATGTCCCTACTCTGGATATAATTTACCGCACATCAAGACGCGCAACAAAACTGGCCCAAATTCTATATTTAGCTCCAGTTCATCAGCTTGTTACTTAGAGCGATTCACGCTCATTTAAATCGATGACTGTAATGGACCGCTTTTCCCATAAAATGATTTGCAAATAATTAATGAACCTGTGAAATTTTTGAAAATTCATAGTAATCTTCGCAAAGAATGTCTTTTATTTAAAAAAAAAACAATTATCAAAAAGAATTTGAAAATGTAGGAAAATGTAAAAGATTTTTCGGGCCGTTGAACTGTAATAGTTGTTAATGTCATGAGACCGATAAGTGGCAAATAACAAACAAGATTGATTGGAAAATCGAGGCGGAGCCGAGATTTTATAATCAATCGCGTCTGTTATTTGCGTATCGGCCGAATATCGTTCAGTACTTTTCATAAAAACCAAATTGTCTAGTATCATTTTTAGACAATTGATATATTAATTTTTCTGTGTTGCTCTAGAAACATTTTGTTTAAATTATATTTAAAGATTTTGTTTAAATGTCATAGTGTATTTTGGGCTCCATTGAACTTTCTTATTTTAAATTGTGACCCATAGTTTTTATTTATTTATTTGAAAGATCTCATTTTTCTTCATACACTCTTGTGTAATATGCACTACATTTACTTAAAATGATTGTTTAAAAAATTGTAACAGTTGAAAAAAAAAGGAATAAAAGTTCATGAAATCTAGTTGTCAACGGTGTCAAATAAGACATTGCCGTTATTATTATGTGAAAAAGAAGCAAATGAAAAAAATTGTGACGATATTTTTCAAATCTCTATTAAGAAATGGCAAAAAAAAACAGCAAATTTAGTTAAATCTATTAGTTTAAACGCCATCCTATTTTTTTCAATTCACAGTTGACACCTATGAGAAACCTGCATCACGGCGCGTAGAACCACAGACAACTAGATTTTATGAACTTTTATTCCTTTTTTTTTTCAACATTTTCAATTTTTTTAAACAATAATTCATACACATGCAGGGTTCTCAGCCACCTGGAAAATATGGAAAACCTGTAAATATCAGGGAATTTTTTTAAAATTACCTATTGAGAATGAAATAGTATATTAGACAACAAGTGTTAGAAGTGCAACTTTTTTTCACAAGTGTGGAGGTGCAGCCGAGTTTAAGAATCCAAGCGTGAAAACTAAGCACGCTACACGAGTTGTCTATAGGTAAATTTTAATTATCAATTTTTTCAGTTTTAGGGTGTGAAGTGTCACTAAGTGAAAAAAAGTTATGACGTCATCAACTTTTTTTTAACACTTCACACACTTTTTTTAATGGAATTTTAAAAATATTGTTTTTTAATTTTGAAAAAGTAGCACTCTAGAGAAGTGCAGCGTTCATTGTATCCAATGTACTGGTCCGGTACCTGCAAAATTCTGACAAAAATCCTGGAAAACCTGGAAATATCAGGGAATTTCATACAGCCAACTTGCTGAGAACCCTGACATGAGTGTATGAAGAAAAATTAGGTCTTTCAAATTTAAAAAAGAAATTTATGGGTCCCAATTTAAAATTACAAAGTTGATTTTAGCCCAAAATAGATTATGACATTTAGACAAAATCTAAAATTGTCAGCTGATAGTAAATTAAAAGCCATTTATTTTACTTTTTTTATTTTTGAAATTGACCCGTAAATAAAAAATTTACAGCACCTGCCGTTTTTTAAAAATCACCCTGTATAAAAAATTTTCGATACATACAATACTCCATTTTGTATATAGAACACAATTTAGTATGTTTCTGTCGTTGTCCGCGCCGATGACACTAATTTCAATCGTGCCAATCGCTCAAAACCTTGCGTTTGGAAAACAGACAAAATATCGCTGGATGTCACCACCTCGCGCATTACAGGAAACTGTAATAGTGTTACAGAATGAAAAATTAGGAGGGCGTGGACAAAATTAATTCCAATCTGAAAATTAAAAATGTGATTAATTTTTTTAGAATAATAATGCAAATCTTAACGCATCTTTATTAAACATTTTTTGTGGCTAGTTTTATTTATTTATTTTTGTTGAGCACCCAGAAGGAATATAGAACATTGGGTTTATTAATTTTTATCAAAGAGCCGAAGTTCTTATTTTATTTACGTTATTTTGACAATTTTGACGACGGTGGACAGTTATTTGAGTTTCATGCCTCCTTACTACAGTTGCCATTAAGTCGCGATCCATGTCCCTGTGGTGACCATTTTACCTCTGTTGGTACGACTTTGTATTACTGTCATCGGCGCGGACAACGGTTTCTGTATTGTATGTATTATGCATTTATGTTATTCTTTCTCTTACAGGCCTCGACTAGAAGAAGAAACTTCTAGAAAAGATTCGAAGTCTCAAGACAGAAATATAACGAAGAACAGAAAAATAGATTTTGGTCTGCCACTCGTCGTCGAAGAGCCAAAAATGGACAAGAAAGATGAACCGTTAGGTAAGAATTGATACAACAAACTATCTTGCACTAAGCAATAAATTGTTAAAAAGTGAGTCATCAACGCTACTTATTGCAACACAAGAATGTGACATTTATTTTTTGTCGAGTTCAAGTTTGCTGTCATGTAAAATGGTGTTTAGCAATCAAAATGATTAACAATTTACTTGAAATACCTTCAATTATTTACTATTGCTGTAGCCACATTTTATTTTTTCCAGAAGAAGAAGATCTCGACGAAGACTACGAAGAAGAAGACGGCGCCGGAGACGAGACTCAGAACGAAAACAATTTGATGGAGATGTTGCGACAACATCGCGATGACGGCGAAGAGCAGGAATATTTTGGATACGATGAAGAGGACTATTAGGACGTAGCTACTGAATTTGTCTTTGTTGTAGCTGACGAGCTTGTCAGCTCCCACGTTTTTGTTGTAACTTATTTATACCATTTTTTGTATTCTTTTATTAAGGAATAAATATGAAGTTGTTCGAGTTTGAAGTTAACACATGTTTTTTGGTTTTATTTATTTATTTTTCAGAATCTTCAGTTTTGGTTTCCTAAAGCTCGGCCTGCAGTTACCTGACACAACTCGCTCGGGCCGCCGGCGGTAATTTGTTATTGCATTTTACTTTTGTTTTTAAAGTTATTAATCATTAAAGATACCGGTTCTTTCTAACAGCGAATACAACTGAGATTTTCAACTTAAGTAAAACGCACGTATGGGCAGACGAAAATCAGCATGCTGTTTTCATCTTTCGTTAGTAATGACATTGGATGTTGAAGTAACGACGTTTAGTAGGTGAGTTTTCTATTTTTAGTTTACATTAGTGTTTTGCTAAGGTTTTTTGTTGTACCTCCGAGTCGTTCAGTGGTGGGTAACTAAACGTTAACACTAATTTTAGCTCTGGATTTAGGGCAAAAATTTATTAAAAAAAAATTATGAGTTGTATTACTGATTGTTGAATGAATTGATGAACATTGTTGTTTAAAGCTCACGAAGGGGAAAGTGTACCTAATTTTCCAACTTGCAGAAAAATACTCAATTTAGATCACCGCAATTAATTTCAGCACGAACTACTAACCGACGTCGGTGTCGACACACAAATTGTACTGATAATAATGTATTCGATGCAAAAATGCTTTCCATTCAAAAAAGGGGCGTTTATCCAATTCGGATCCCACCCTCGCATCATCTCGTTACTGGGAGTCCAAATTAAAAATAATACTCCCATGTTTCAAATTCTCCCCAATTATTGTTTCGAAACGGTTGAAATTAATCGCGTTCGTTTCGTCGTTTTTTACAAGTGAGTATCTGGTCTGATGCATAATTTATACCTATTATTTCTTTACCTTTATAACGAGATTGCGTTGGAAATTTTTCCTCTTTCGCTTTTATCTTTGATTTATTAAAGCGAAATGTTGGGAGTGTAAAGCTCGCGACAGGAAGGGAGTTCACTGTTTTTGAAACGAGATGCTCTCTCAAGATATGCCTTATACGCGGTTTATTGCAATAGAAGAATTTTTTTTTATTGTGGTCGGAGAAATTACAAGGATGAAATTAACATAACGCAATGATTTTTAAGAGGTGGAGGTTGTGAGTTTCGTTTCTTGAACTCGGAAAATGTTAATCAACTACAAGAAAGGTCGATACCACATCTAAACAATAATAAAATAGAAACGCGTCATGATTTTGTATATTATTATTATCTATGTAATAATATAAATAATTATATATATATGATACATTATTACGAAAAACCGTTACCTGAATAACAAGATACTTTCATTTGCTTAAGAAAATTTTTTCTTTAGCATCAATTTTTTATTTCTTTGTTGACTTAGAGGTCATCGTACAGTGTTGCCTACAAAGACTCCAGATTAAGAGTTTCCGGTAATAAATCCTGCAAATACATTTATAAATGCAATTCTTAATTAATGCAAAGAAAAGAAAGTTAATTTTAGAAAACTGTATTACCATCGCCTTCAGGATGCACTGTCTCGATGGGACAGAGACTCCAGCACAAGGGGGGTATATTGTCTTCGTGAATGACAGCGATGTCACCAACAGCAGCGATTTGAGGATTTGAGGACAGAGGTGACTGGCTTATAATAAAATTCTTTTAAAATGAAATTTCATTGATTTGATGCCTGCTTCCCAAATACCGCCCACATGTGGGGAGTGAGGGGTATAAAATGCCAACTGGCTGCTATTGGTCTACATTTGAATAGATAGAAGGTAGAAGAATATTCCTGCTAATATCCTTTTTGTTTTCTAAGGACTCTTCTATATAGCATTCAGCGACTGAACGTGATGAGCACCCAACGTGCCTTTTAAGGGTGGTAATATCAGTGCCGTTGCTCAGTTCTTCCGATTTTCTTATGCAGTTATTTCTATAACTCACGTTGCTCCAGCTGTCTCTCAACTCTTCCTTTCTTGGTGCCCATCTTCGTATTTCTTCTTAACCTTAATATCGATTTATTTGTTTCTTTTTAATCTTCATTTCAGGTATAAATCAATTTTCGATGTCTTATGTTATAAAAGTTACATTATTTACACTATTTACAAATCAGTTGCCCCACTCAACTCACTGATCTTCAACACCGACTGTGACTAACTAGTGCGACCGATGCGACTGCAATAAATATATCGGCTACATCATCGAGTTCTCACGATACATATGGCCTCTTTTCGACAATTATTTCTGACTCCCATTTCCAGAACGTCATGGATGACGTCGTGATCTCGATGTGTACGGAATACTCCAGCGATGACGTCAGACCATCGTGAGCATATAGTCGTGCATGACGTCGTAATCTCGATGTGCACTGTATATTCGAAAATATGATGACACACACTGATGATACAATTTTTTTTTATTAGTCTACCTGTTTGGGACACAATTATGGGTTTAAAAGCGTTCTTCATAGGCAGCAAACAGGACTGTTGGAAAAGGAGACATTTTTCTAAATGTATATATCGTCGACATATATTAAAACCAGGCTTTTTCAGAATGACTAGGCAAATTGTAAAACAATAATAATTTTGCAATTAGACTAGATATTTCAGGCGTTTTTTAAAACCCCGTCACAACTTTAGGCTTATTGTAAAAACAGAATGTGAAGAACATGCCTAGCTTAAGTCAGGCGTATTGTAAAACGCCTACTTGTTGTTTAGGCATATTCTAAAATCTAAAATAACCTCCATTAGTTTTGGGCACAAACTTTCAAGACGTTTGTGGTTTTGAGGTTAAGAAAGCCAAAATAAAACGTAGTGCGCAGTGTCTAGAGCCCCGGCAGATGGCATGAATAGTGAAGTAATATTATTTTCCAATCTCTTCAAATAAAATCAGGGAAGTTAAAACAGTGGTTGATTATACGTACACTCTTTTATTAAAGATCATGAAAAAATTAAAACCTTTAACAACAGGGCAAAATGTTATAACGTTAAAATGAAATAAGTCGGCAGGGGACCTCTGGATTCAAAAGATGTTTTGGGATCTATTTTGGATGGCGCACATGAAGTGCACTAGCAAATGTCATACCAGCGGACCCTGCGGAAATAGGTAACTAGATATTCTAATATTTTGGCAACTATTTTTTTTTTTATTTTAGAGCCTTGTCTGCGTTTTTTTGTATTATACTCTTATATTTCTGTTATATTTATTTTATTTGATTAATTTTATATTTTCTTTGTAAAGAGACTGGTTTCCGTTCTTTTATTTTGTTATTCCCCTGATTAGTAATTAAGTAATACTTTCATATTTGCTTTAAATAAAAACTTATTTAAGTTTCTGTTATTTTTTTATGAAACAAGAAAACAAGTCTAATATATATTTTTTTAATTGACCAGGAGGAAATCCTGGTGATTCCGATCTTCACGAGGTTCCTTGCTGGTCAGTGTTTCAATCGCACATCGTAGTCACTCTCCAAAGCCATAGGGTGAGTAACTACGAATACCGGGAATCATCTACCATGAGAAAACGCAACGACCCCAAGATAACTGCCTTCTGCATTTCGGGCGCAAGAGGTTCTACCGATTTTCGGCAGGCCGGTATGATCTTGAGATTGGAGACGATCGAACCCTTGATGCCTCCCAATTACCAGAACGACCAGCTCTGTCACGGGATGCCTCGGGAATTTATATTATTATTATTAGACTTGAAAAATACGCCTGACTTAAGCTAGGCATATTGTAAAATTGTGTTTTTACCATAAGCCTTAAGTTGTATAAAACGCCTGAAATATCTAGTCTAATTGCAAAATTATTATTGTTTTACAATTTGCCTAGTCATTTTGAAAAAGCCTAGACGTTTTACAAAAAGCCTAGTTTTAGTATATGCCGACGACATATATATAATGTATATCTATCTGAATTTATATCTTCTGATATTTTATGTTCTTATATCTTAATATTAAGATTCACCTAATTATGGTACATATCCGTATAATAATAAAAAAATATGTGGTTAATGGCTGGGGAAAAACGTAATAAGGCAGTAATTTTTGTTAAACTTAATTAAATTATTATTTATGTGGTAGTAAGCTCTAACGTAGTCAACGTGTAAATGCCACGTGCTTATCCTGTTGCATATATTTCTCAGTTTTAAGTCGTAAAAACAGAACTATTATAGTACATGATGTCGATAAATGAATTCTATTTTGTATCATACCGGATGGCCTACAATGTTTTTTCCTACAACCAATTTCTCAAGAGCTATTTATGCAAATAATTAATTATTCAAGTGATTATATTATTGCCAAATTTAGAAAGAAAAAAGAAAACTTATCATGTATAAAGATATCTTGTAATAAATATTAGAATTATTTTTCCCAAAATTAATCTTTACTATTTTCTACGATGACGGATTAGATATTATTGTTATGATTACAATAAATTACAGTTGCCTGTTTTTTCTTCTTCTTTTGAGTGGTAGTCGAAGGAAAACCATAGTGTAGAACACGTACTGAAGGATGCGTTTTCAGCACTTGTTCAATATAGTATTTCATGCGAATAAATTTAGATTGATACTTAGAGACGATGACTCCGGATGACCGTGGAATGCAATGCTTTGAGCTCCTTTGACATCTTTTGATTAAAACAGTTTGAGGTTCGTATTTATATTGTGGATAGATTCTGAGATATTTCATCATAGAATATTTCTTCAGATCATTATTTTCGGTGACCACCTTGATATAATTTAAATTGCTTTTACACAGCTCGGCGCACAGCTCTTGAATTATTTTTAATGCATTTTATCTCAAAGGCTGATGATTGTTATGTATACAATAATTGCTACCTAGGACCACGGTATACTGGGTACCTAACTAAGCGATTGAGAAAGTAGCTACGCCCTTCTGTTTCAAGGGGGCCCCCCTTTACCAAGAGGCCCTCGTTGTTTTAGTTATCGTAACATTTGTATCAGAAAAGAATCGATTGGCAAGTTTCACTTTCGTGTCGAATAATGTATGTTTCTTTAAGTGAGTTCATCAAATTTGTAGAAATATATCCCTTTTTTTTGCGTTTTACGATTTGCCGCCTCGACAGACATATTATTTTTCCTGGGCGACCGCCCACTTTTGAATCGCGTTCTTCGTAGTCTTTTTTCTCTGCTTATACAGAAATTTGAATTTTGGTTATTCCTCAAGGAATTTTTTTTTTTGCTGGTAAAGTTTCCTGTCGGCTAATTTAATGCAAACACATCTTTAAGTACTTTCTCTTTTTGATTATTAACCCACTTAACTAACAACAGATTGAAGTCGCAAGAGCGGCGGTCCTCATTTACCCTATTTACATAATAATATTAGTTTTTTCAAATTAATTTTGAGTCCCTGTTGCGACGTTTTGCGGTTTCGCAATTAACTTTAATAAGACAACACAAAAGCGCACGTTTTGCATATAATGAAGCCCTTCTGAAATGTTGAGAAGAAAACCACTCGGAATTAGCTTTAGGTCTGTAATTCAACATTATATATTTTGTGTATTTTGGTGGGCGTCAGGCTGTTGAAGCTCTGGGATTTTTAAAAGTCAATAGAACGCGAGCTTCAATTTTTCAGTATCGCGCTGTGGGGGAGATAAACAAATCTGATAAAAAATACATTCCATGAATCAATGTTAACAAAGTTTTATTTACGTTGGCGTATGGAGATAATTTGGGTGTAATTTAACGGAAATCATTTATAATAACGTACCAAATTTTGCACAAAACCCGATTGTGTCGAGTTTTCTTTTGCAACCAAAAGCAGACGTTATGTATGTCAAAATAAACAGTGTCCAAAAATTAAATATTAAAACAGATACAGACTTGGAGGGAAAACGAGTTTCCTGCATTATTTTCGTACAATAAAGTTCACATTTTTATCGGATATGGATGGTTTTTAAGGCGGAAGCAAATAACTGCACCAAGAACAATTTATGCTGGAGTGCATGCCAGAACTGGCATTTTTAGATATTTGCATCCTGTTGAACAACAAAATCAATCAATCGTGTCAACAGGCATTGCAGGCGCATCATCAATCTTTGTTCAATCTTAGTTTGAACTTGCAGATTTCATAGTTGTTGATTTTATTAATTAAAACGTGAAAATATTTAAAGTAGGAGAGGACGTTGTAAGCTTGCAATTTGCAGGAGATTCTAGAGGAATTGTAAATGCATTTAGATTTTGTTAGATTTCAGAATTGTTCAGTCAAAATTCTTGGAATCCCTTTGATTTCTGAACCGACAATTCGATGGCGGATTACTGCTGTCAATTTGTCATGGAGAAGACGTTTAAGAGGAGTGTCACGTTCGGGAAATATCTCATAGCTTTGAAAATAATGCATCCATCTTGAAACGATTTCCTATTCTAACATATCCTAATAAAGAATAAATGGTAGAATGACGCTATCACCCAATTTTATTTATAGTATTAATAGTTATTTATGTATCTAGGGAATAAAGACCCATTTTAATCCCGAGAATGTAACAAATGCTAGAGGCGACCGTAGTAGGGAGGGCATACAAAACTTTCCTCCCACCCACCAAAGTTGATAATAAATTAGAAAATAATTTTTTTCCATGTAGAAATTGTAAGTTTGTCTAACACTCTCAATTCACAGAAGTGAAGTTAAGAATTAATATCAGTAGAAATGGCAGAAAATAACGATCACTAAGACAGTTTAGACATTTGGCCATTACTGCAAGACCTAACCATGTATTTTTTATTTTATTCCCTAGGGAATAAAGTACCACAAATGAGGGAATAATTTATTCCCGGTTGGGAGGGAAAAAATGATTATTTAAAAGTAGAAGTTGATCCCTTCAAATTTATTTATTTTTTTTTGTGGCAAATTTTCAAGTTTTGCTGACAATCGCCCTCACCTGTCAAACTGATATGTCGGACCAATCTAAACGTCAGGTTTTTTTGAAATCGACCAATCAAATTTGAATTTCGCGACAATTTCCCGCGTGGCGAAAATCTCCCTAGGGAAATTGTCGACCACCATGACGACCAACTCATGACATGATTTATGAGATCTTGACGTTTCAATTTTTTTTTAATGTTGTTCGAGCGATTGTCGGTCAGGCATATTGTTTCAAATTTTCCCTCCCTGTCCGCACGCGTGTTTGTTGCACCGAAAACTGCCCAAGCGAGCAGCCAGACAGGTCAAGAAAATTTTCAACAATATGCCTGACTCTTGGGATATTGTATATGATAATAAACTCTTGGGATATTTTTGTTGACAATTTTTTGTGTCAAATTTCAGTTTTTGCCGACAATTTTTGGTGTATAATTTCATTCTTTGCCGACAATTTTTGGTGGCAAATTTCATTTTTTGTTGACAATTTTTGGTGGCAAATTTCATTTTTTGTTGACAATTTTTCGTGGCAATTTCCCTCACAAAATTTAAGCCAATCAAACCGCTTCAATATTTACCATTTTCAAAATTCAGGAATATTTCATCTTTGAAATTCAAGATATTGTATAGATTGCAAATTTGAGAATTAGAAATTCAGGAGTAGACTCAAAATTTCACAAATTTCAGAATTCAAGTTTTAAATGATCCAAAATTTACAATTTCACAAATTGAACACTCAAACTATTATTTGCAAATTCAAGAAGGCAAAAAAATTCACCAATTTAGTACTTGAAGATCCGGGAATTCACTATTTTATAATTATTTCAAGATTCTCCAATTTTGAGAGTCTAGCAATTCAAATGTTCCAAATTCAAGACTTCTACGATTCAAAATTTGCAATTTCAGAATTTACGAATTTATGAATTTACAATTTAAAAATTGGAGATTTCATGAATTCAAAAAATAAACGACTCGAAATTGGTAAATTCATGAATTATCGACGATCCGCGATTTACAATTTGGGAAATTGTAAATTATCGAGTTGAGAATTTTCACGACTTAAAAATTTTCAAATTCAAGATTAAGCCGATTTGAGAATTCAAGATTTAAACGATCATTTGCAAATTCAGATATTCAAATTTTCACCGATTGAAAATTTGCAAATTGACTAATGGTAAATTTGAACGCTTCGCAAATTGCAAATTTAAAATTTTAACAAATAAATATTTCTTAACAGAATTTATACGATTCAACATTTACCATTTATAACCGACTTCAAAAAAGCAGGAGGTTATCAATTCGGTTGTATGTTTTTTTTTTTTAAAGTTTGTTACCGCAGAACTCCGTCATTTATAAACCGATTTGTAAAATTCTTCTTTTATTTGAAAGAGTATACTATAAAGGTGGTCACGTTGTTAAAAAATCAGGATCTGATCAGGGAATCCTATGGAAATCGAGAAAAATCCTCAAATTTTCGCTCCCTCTTTAACAGACTTATCATGTATGTTCACCGATTTCTTCGTCAATTGTGGACCGATTTACAAAATTCTTCTTTTATTTGCAAGGGCATACTCTAAAGGTGGTTACACTGTTAAAAAATCCAGGATCTGATTAGGGAATCTCATGGAAATCGAGAAAAATCCTCAAATTCTCGCTCCCTTTTTAACCGACTTATCATGTATGTTCACCGATTTCTTTGTCAGTTGTGGACCGATTTACAAAGTTCTTCTTTCATTTGAAAGGGTATACTCTTGACGTGATTCCATTGTCAAAAAATCAGGATCTGATCAGGGAATCCCATGGAAATCGAGAAAAATCCCCATATTTTTTCTTCATTTTATGTATATAATTATGTTCATACCGATTTCTTCGTCAACTTTATTGAGGACCTCAATATTGGAGAAGCGTCTTTACTAGGTATCACTAACTTATCACTTAAAATTGTAAAAAAATTTGCTTTAAAGAAAAAAGAGAACCGACTTCAAAAAGTGAAAAATAATTGAATACATGTATTATTACATGTACTACCCAATGATCTGTCTGAAGTCGGTGCTAAGCCAAATAGGTAGTAGATAGATAGGCTGCCTACTCCAGCGACATCGAAGGTCTTCCGGCGAACGCACCGGAATGCGTGAGCGTGGGTGGGGGGCTCGTGCTGAGCAAAATTTAAGCCAATCAAACCGCTTCAATTTTCAAAAATCAGCCAATTAGCGTCGAATTACGCGGTAATTTTTGCTCGGGGTATTATCAAAAATTATCAGTAAATGGTCTAGACTCTTTTGCGATAATCTTTGAAATACACTCACAAAAACCAACAAATAAATTTAAATGAATTTTAACACTGCAGTTAAAATTTTCTTCGAGAATAGTCAGCTAAAAGACCCCTCTGCTATGTCAAATTGCCTCTGAACAATTTTTTCAAATTCCCCTCGTTCTCAACGCGAACTTGGGTAATTTATAAAAAATTATCGGCAATTTGACATTCTGGAGATCTACTGACAATTTTTGGTGACAAATTTCAGTTTTTACCGACAATTTTTGGTGTAAAATGTCATTCTTTGCCGACAATATTGGGTGGCAAACTTCATTTTTTGTTGACAATTTTTGGTTGCAAATTTAATTTTTTGTTGACAATTTTCGGTGGTAGATTTCATTTTTAGCTGTCAATTTTTGGTGGCAAATTTGATTTTTTGCCGTCAATTTTTGGTGGAAAATTTCAAGTTTTGCTGACATATTTTTTTTTTTTGGTGTCAAATTTCATTTTTTGCTGACAAGTTTTGCTTTAAAGTTTAATTTTTGTCGACAATTTCTGGTGGAAAATTTCATTTTTTGCTGATTATTTCACTCATATATATTTTAACCAATCATATGTGATCATTCAACAATGGAATCAAAATTTAAATTGAAAAAATCAACTTGTCAAAATTTTATCGGGGGTTACGGACCAATGAACAGTCGCTATTACACAACGTACCTCATTTTTCAGCGAAAAAATAACAATTGCTGCAGTCACTGTGGCAGCATACTGCATGTGAAATACCTCAATTACCTGTCACCTTCCACCACATTGTCAATAATTTGGGCGTTTTCGTGAAATAATCTGCCGAATATAATTCGAGTTGAGATTTCGCTGGAAAAATTTACCAATTGTGGACTCGAGTTCTACAATTTTGCTCATGACATTGATCAAAAATCACTCAACTGCGTTTCGTGATTTTTATGACAATGTCATTCGCAAAATTGCTAGCCGAACTCTCGTAACAATCGGTAAATTTTTCCGACGAAATCTCAACTCTGAGTGATTTTGATTTTTATAACACAATTTTTGGTGGCCAATTTAATTTTATGCTGATATTTTAAGGGCTGATGATGGCAGAAGTGTTCTGCCGAAACATGTTCCATTTATAATTTTACGCTGATTAAAGTTTGTGGAGTTCGACTTAGATATATTTAAATTTTTTAATTCCACTTGGATTTAAGAACATTCTTCTAGTACATATTTCAGTGTTTTATTATTTGTATGTTTGTCTGTTTCTGTGTGCCGAATATGCTCCTGCACCGGCCAACGGATCGATATGAGATTTTGACCACAAATCAAATAATATTCGAGACGTATGTAACATGAGCGTAACGCCACCCGGATCGGTTCATTGTTTAGCCATCGTGGTTTACCTGTTCGTTGTACCGGTCAAATCAAATGAGATGTGTTTTACTTTATTTTTGGGGAGCAGCAACGCGCGCCGGGTAGTTAAACATACAATTTTTGAAGAAATTTTCGACCAATCGTAAAATAATGCTAATAAAGAATTTTAAGTTAATTTTGTTACTGAGAAATTCTATGCCTCATGTCATAAAAATTTTTACCATATACATAATTACTTTATGTGACAGATTAATCGCCTATCGCAAATCACTTAACACCTCTGATAAACGCTTTTCAAAGCTACCACTCAACATCCGTAAACCTAATTACAAAGTACTCGAAAACAAAATTCATTGAAACGTCTGAGATTAAAATCGATTGCTATTCTTAGACGCCCGGATTTTAGGATATCAATTTTCACAGGTATTTATATAATCTTTGACGACAGACAGTATGAAGCTGCTTCCTTTAATAAGGCGAAAATTCGACGAGGGAAAACTTCACGATCTTTATGATCCATGATGAAAAAAAAGTTTCGGAGGAACTTTTGTATTCATGTCCTACTGGTCATAATGTGACTATGACTAGATTTTTAGAGATGCTATTTCGATAAGAACTAACGAAAAAGCAATTTCTTTATTTGACGATGAGGTAAGTCTTTGAACCTGAAATTGTTGAAAAGAAGTCATATTACATGATTGTATATACAGGGTAGCGCAAAAGTATGGAAACACCTGAATATCTCAAAAACTGTTAGTCCCATCTAAACCAAATATTTTGCAGGTATATAGGGGTCTATAATATCTATTGGGTGTAATTGTTTCATAGTTGCACTGTCATTTGTTTTCGAGATACAAAACCAACTTATATTTTTTTAAATAGCAACATATATTGAAAATAACCTTTTTGGAAAAAGCAGTTTTTTTCTGAATTTAACGATGTGCTATAATAATTCTACTTTTTGGCATTTGTCTGCAAAAAGAATTAATATTTTTTTATAAATTATTATTATTATTATTAAACTCACGGCAGCAAATATTATTTGTGCTGTAAGAAAATAATATGCCATCAAACCTAACAGTATTACTAAATAATCTGTCTTTTACAATAAATGTTTAAAATGTTGACCATTAATTTCTTCAAAAATGAATTCTATTAACAAAACTTTGTAACACATTGCGTAACATGTTGGAAGTGTTGCTAGCAATCTCTTCTCTTATTCGTTGCTTTAAATCTTCGAAATCAAGTGGTCTTCTGGCATAATCTGTACTTTTTACATGACCCCATAAAAAAAATCGAGAGGTGACAAATCAGGAGGCAGATCTGGCCGGCCATTCAATTGCCCCTCTCCTGCCGATCCTCCCAGGAAACACCTCATCTAAGTGACGTCGGACTTGTTGACTAAATTGAGGTGGAGCTCCATCTTGCTGGAACCAGGTTGCTACGGCAGGTACATTTCGTCTGGTATAATTTGGAAAAAGCTGTGTAAGACCAGGAACAATCTTAGATGAGGAGTTTTTTTCAATAGAATTAATTTTTGTCAAGAAATTAATGGTCAACATTTTGACGATTCATTAAAAAAAACTTTTTTTTTAGTAATGTTAGGTTTGATGGCATATTATTTTCTTACAGCACAAATAATAATATTTGCAGCCGTGAGTTTAATAATAATATTACTTTATAAAAAAATATTATTATTTTTTCTGCAGACAAAGACCAATAAGTAGAATTATTATAGCACATTGTTAAATTCAGAAAAAAATTCTCTTTTCAGAAAGGTTATTTTCTGCTAAGAAAAAATTACACCAAGTAGATATTATAGACCCCTATATATCTGCCAAATTTGGTTTATATCGGACTACCAGTTTTTGAGATATCCAGGTGTTTCCATACTTTTGCGCTACCCTGTATATACAATAACTTATTCCAATATGTTTCAAACGTATTGTAAATAGTATTTCAGAATAGTATTATGTATATACTTTACATAATTCAAAATTCATATCAATTTTTATAAAAGTATATCCCAGTAAAATTCCACTTTTGTGTTGAGACCTTTTTCATCTTGGTCATATTTTTTTTATATAATTTATAGTTTCTATATGTCTAGAGGTATCCCACGGTCTGACTCCGCTGTCTTGATTACACTTGCGGGACTTTGTATTTCCCGCTCCTCATAAAATACCATACTTTTGTCACAATGCCTAACGAGGGCTTTATGCACCATATAAAATTTATTTTTTTACATATTTACATACTTTAATTCAGGACTTCGAAACCTATTATTCGTGGCAATGAATATAAATATCGATTCGACTAACGTCCGTGGACGTGTAGTTAGAATTCCAAACTAACGCACTGCAGTCTGAAAACCACAGGTCAGTAACCAACAGAACTCCCTTTCTGAGCCATCCCCAGAAGAATTTACATTGATGCAGATAAATTTTAATGTAGGGTTCCGGAAGTGCTCGGCAACACTCGCCATGACTCAGTTCATCAAGTTCCCAGTAAACCGATGACGGATTATCTAACATTGTGCAACATTTTATCTCTATCGCTGATTTGTATAAAACGCACCGCACATTCGCTTCGATTTCAGTATCCAAGGACCGCTTCGACCGAGACAGGCGCCGACAGTTTCAGCGAAGCGATGGCCGCAAAAGCACCGTACAATTTTTCCTGGCTGGTCAAAGACAGATTAACAGGAATGGGTTGGCCCAGAACCGTTGAAAATTTACAATACCTTCTCCTGCATGGTATTACCTACCTGGTAACACTCTCTCCCGAAATGCTCCCCCCGGTAGACAAAGTTCCCCAAATTAACTGGACGAGAATCGATGTAGAGGAATTCGAACCCCCGACCCTGAAGGACATCATAAGGTTCATCGACGTTTGCGAGGAAGCTAGGCGGAAAAATCAGGTGAGGCAAAATTTGTGTGACTATTGGTAGGAGGATGTGATTTTCTGAATTTCTGAGCATCAACTGGCGAGTGTCGGTCAAGTTCGCTATAAATACGGATTGTTGGAGAGGAACAGCAGAGTAAGGCTATTTCGGTATGGACGTCTTTTTTTACCTGGGTGCGCGCGCAACGAGTGGCTACACAGGTGCGAACACGCCACAAATAATGTTAGCGATGTATTGACAATGACAATGACAGCAGTTTGACTTGACAACCGCAAGCAACATAAGAATATAATACTAATACTAACCACCGGTGACGCGAGCATCTATGTTTTGTTTCTTTTTGTTGCAACAGCTCGTATATGTAGCCTTTCTCTTACGAAAGAAACGTCTATTGTGGTAACAGTATTCTGGTGTCTGAAAGTTGATTGGTGTATCCTCTGCAACCATACAACAATTTATTTTACACTTTTACACCATAAAAGCCTCACGTTTGACTCTTCACATTTCATCGTTAATTTAATTCCGTTTTTAAACGTTCCACTTTAATGTATAATGTACGCTAAACGTGTCTAGGTGCTCATGATTTAATGTTAAATTTAATATTTGCAGATGGTTATTAATTGATCAAATGCAAACATTAGAGTGTACAGTAATTATACACAAAACCCGTCACGTGCTTGGAAATGAATTTAGAATGAGTTGTGAACATACATCTTTTGTTCTCTGTCAATTATTTTTCCCTAAATTTAATTTCAAAAATTTACCAATATAAAGAACTAATAGGCACCAAAATAGTAAAAAGAACACACAAAATATTTAGAATTATGCCCATAAACAGCTTAAAGCAGGACTGCCAATTAGTGGGTTAATAACTAAACTAAAATATGGATAAATAAAGGCAAAAAAATAGCACAAAATAAAAGGGACATGACAAATCCAGAGGAAAAACTAAACAAGAACAGGAAGAAAAGAAGAAAAACACAACAATTACGAGAGAGTGAGATCAATAATAACTTTGTGTAATGGGATAATAACACAAAAAATAACATATAAATAGTAGAAATTAGTATACACACAGTAGAATTAGCAAAAAAAGGAAAAAAGGAAATAAAATAAATAAAGGAATAAAAGAAGGAAAAGGGTGTGTAAAAATTAAAATAAAAAAAATTAAACTTTTGATTTCAATATTCGTTATTCTGAGTGAGTGGTATTTATAGTCAGTATAAGATTTTTATTTTGAAATGACAATTAGTAATATTCACAAAACGAATAGTTTATTATAGGAATATGTATATTGTTGCGATTCTGGGTTCGATTATTTATTTAAACACTATGTATAATTTATTTACACTTATATTATTTACATTATTTACACTATTTACAATTTACTACTTCACCGGCACGTCTCGTATTATTACTACTCCGGGTAGACTCGACCCACTGATGCGACTGGTTCGACTGACTCGACTCACTCGATGCTACGACTAAACTTACTGGTTTCCGCTGAAACGTCCCCCAATAAATATCCGGCGCCTAAATCTTTCTAGACGCCTCCAGATGTTCCATTGATGAGATCATCGCGCAATCGATCTGTACTGGATATTCCAAAAGATGAGTACGTTGTAGTATAAATCCAGCATATTCTAATAACTGATGACGCCGCTACAGCTATGAGTCATCTCGGGTCCACGTCCGTTACACTGCTCCCTCCTTAAAGATGTTACGTCCCGAAACGTCACAAGACATTCTACCGATGTCTACTTCTTCCTTCCGATGTACTTCCTGGTTGCAGCAGTACACCATTCGCCAAGTGAACAAGTGAAACGGAAGACTACTTCCAACATGCTTCTGACTGTTCTCCAAACTAAACAGTCGAATTCACAGGCGATCTTCACGATTGCCAATTTCTGATACCCTGGGACAAGACAGTCTCCTTTGATTCCCATAAAGGTATCCCAAGCACTTTGGTAGGTGGCCTTCTTATCTACGAGTCTTTTCGTAACCACTTGCTGTCGGGTTTCTGCCAGGAGGAATACGCTTTACATCGATAGGTGGACTCTTTCATAATGACCTCAGCAACCGTCGCAGCTTCCTAACTCGCTAGGGCTACTGGTCGAACTCATTTGATGGAATATTCTAGAAGTACGGCGTTGTATTTATTTATATCTCTTCTCTTGGAAAATGGACAAATGTTGACCACGACAACTTTCTCAAATGGACTGTCCCACTATCTTGACGTATCTGTGCTCCTCGACGTTTTTATGGACTCTTGCTTGGAGCGCAATTTACACACTTCCTGCTTCAGTTCCCAGTTTCCTCCAATTTTCCCATGAAAACTTCACCTGCGGCTTCCCAAACTTCTTCGACATTTCCAAGTGCCCACGAGGTACTCCGCAATCGAGTACCTCCAGAATTTCCAGAATTCTATTCATTAACCATGGGCACCAAACGCTGCTCACTTTACATATGACCCACACGCTTCTCCAGCACACGTGTCAATACTCCATCTCCACATGCATGGAATCCCATTGGGCCCAGCAGGATTTTCTTCAAGGTCATTACCGTGCAACTTCCATTCCCGTCCGCCCGTGGTCTGCATTCTTACATCCGAGCACCAATCACTCCAGGTCTCTCTTCAGAGCTTTCCACATACTCCGGTTTAACTCTGGTCTGTAATAGTGGCTGCAGTCTTCTAGTTAAATCTTCCGGGCACAGTCTCAGCGTTCCATAACACCTGATTTCTACGTCAAAGTAGAACTTTCCTCCAATTTTCATTCCATTGAAACCTCTTTTTCTGCCCCAGTGAGTCGAGTTCAGTCAGCACCATTATCTAATCCGAAAGTGACACCAGCTTCCTGTCTTCTTTCCAGGTCCTTCAGCAGCCTTCTCTGGAGCCCCGGTTTTATTCCAGTTATTTCTATAACTCACGTTGCTCAAACTCTTCCTTTTTTCTTCGTTCCCAGCTTCGTATGTCTTCTTAACCTTCATAGCGATTTTTTTTCTGACACTAATGTTGCGTCTCTGGGTTCCTTTATTTATTTAAACATTATGTACAATTTATTTACACTATTTACAATTTACTACCTCACCGGCACGTCTCGTATTATTTATTTACACATCGCGCGGCACTCCGGATAGATAAAAGCAACTGTCCGACTCGACCCACTGATCTTCGACTTCGATGCGACTGGTTCGACTGGCTAGACTCCGCTGACTGATTGATGCGACTAAACTGACTGGAACGTCCCCCAATAAATATCAGATGTTCCATTGATGAAATCATCGCGCGCTCGATCTGTACCGGATATTCCAAAAGATGATGTCATACTCGAGTACGTTGTAGTATAAATCCAGCACATTCTAGTAACTGATGACGCCGATACAGCTATGAGTCATCTTGGGTTCACGACCGTTACAATATTAACGTTTTTAAGATGATTTTAAAAAATAGTTTTAAATGGGCTAACTTTGGGAATATGAATCGATATGAATATTTAAGACGATCTTGATCGGGCAATTTCTTTAGAACAGACTATGAATTCTACCTTTAGACTCATTTTGGTTTCTCTCTACAAATGTAGTGGTACATTTCCACCTGCGAAGCTCAGTGCTTTTCCATCATCGATCTTTACTTTGACCTCAGGATTTATTCGATGATTTATTTCTTGTCTTCTTTATTTTTTTTATGCTTGTTCTGTTCTGTTTATGTTCCTCATTCATCTTCTCGCTTTTCTTTACTCTACTGACTTTTGACACGACTTTGCTGATTTCTGTTCTTAATTTTTATTCTACATTCCTGCAATACTTTTTCTTCAACGTCTTTTTAATCTAGTTATTCTAGATATTCACCTTTATCTCATATTTTTCTTTTATTCTCTCAATCTCCGCTTCTTCGATATTGTGTTTCACCTCTAGTTGTGTTTGTGCTTGGGTTTATTTCAACTATTGGGTACTGTTACAACCTAAGAAAGCGTAACTTCCTGTCAAATATTGAGGTATGGGCTAAGACACAGAAAAATGCAGTTATGTCCCACAAAGTCATATAATGTTTAAATTAACAGAGATTATATACAATTAAACAATATTAAATTAAACGATGTTAAAATAAAAAACTATGTGTCTGAAGAATGAAAATGTAACAAATTATAATACGACTATTGTACAATTTTTAAAAGGTTAAATTACGTTGAACAAGATTGAGAAATGTTAAGCTGAAAATTACAATAAAAGATTGACGCGAACAAAAACTACTATGGAATGTTCGCGTCCTGTCGATTCTTCCTCTTAGTCTATCTTGTGCATATTCTGTGGGGTCCACGTGTGGATTACGACAGTCCAGAAAGTCACGTTCAGTCGAATCACGAGAGGAACTACTCAACTGTTACTCTAACTAAATGAAACAACCCCTACTGGTGGATGCTGGTGACAATAAAGAATTTTTCCTTACCTTTCTTCCGAGTTAGACACTTAAATCGATATAATCCGTAAAAGCGCTTTCAATTTAAAACAAATGGATATCTCCACCACTTACTCCGTTCCCCGAACGATTTTCCTAAACTCTTAAGAAGAAAATTTTCACCTGCTTTTTTGCGAGTTGTTATCGCTAGTCGCTGATTCGTTTCTGAACCTACGATAGGCAACGTGGCAAAATCAAAAATTGCAACAGTACCCGGTTTTGCCTTCACTTGAAAAAATTGTGTATTTTTTTTTAACTGAATGCTCATATTTTTCACCATCTGTTGTATGTCCGCCTTTTCTCATCGCTGATTGTGTTTAGGTTTACCTCCAGTTATGGATAAATAGTTGGCATCTTTTTGGATTTGTTCTAAAATTGTATCCAACCTTTTTTAGTATTCATCCTTTGGTACTTATTTTTTCCGTTTCTCTGTTCTTCATTCTGATAAAGCATAATCTGTCACTTACTGCTTGGTAATTGGTTTCCATTTTCCATTAAATGGGTCTCCTGTAATATCGCTGCAATGTTTTATCCTGTCCTATTTGATAATGTCTAGCCCTGCGTTGTTTTTTCAAAGTTTTGTAGTTTTGTTTTGTTCGCGAAAAGTTTGTATATTCTTTATTTATTTTCATTTAAACAAAAAGGGAAACGAAAAGATAAAGGGTAAACTAAAAGTGTACACAACAAAAGATTTGAGGACAGGAATATAGAGAGAAAAGAAAAAAAAGTGAATGTCAGCCACCGCATCTTGAACATTAATTTCATCAATACTCTCGTCATTATTACATACCGTGCGATCAGTTAAATTATAAATTAGAGTACGCTGTGAAACTTAAATTAGGTTGGCACTACTAACTGTTGACAATTTGGTTTAATATTTGAATGTCAAAGGTGTCAAAGGTGACTGAAGAAATTGCCAGAAGAACCAACAGATCTGTACGCACTATGTTACGATGTTATCAGGCATGGACCAATGAGTCTCCTTTTTGTTTGGGTATGATTGACGGTACCGCGGGGTCATGACATGGGGTAATATCTAATATGGTAGCAGGTCACCTCTAGTCTTCGTCAGAGGTAACATGACAGCCCGGCGTTACATTCGGGAAATAGTGGAACCCCATGTTATTCCGTATTTTGAGAGCATGGAAAACTCCCTGTTTCAACAAGATAACCCCCGACCACATGTGGCTAGAGTAACGTTGGACTTCATGGACCAGCACTATATCAACCGTTTACCACGGCACCCAAGATCGCCTGGTATTTCTCCCATCGAACGTGTTTGGTCACAGGTTGTTGAATTGAAATCATCCCCCTCAAACTCTGGCAGCACTTAAACATGAGGTGGAGGTAGCATGGAATAAAATACCCCAAGAGGAAATAGTTACTTATTGCCTAATAAACATGTAATCAAAAAATTGACTACTTTCCTGTAAAATAAAGGGGTGTTTACCTTTCTTTGTCACTCAGTATATAAATATCAATGACAAAGAACGCCAGCAACCAACAATACATGCTTTTTGTTAACGCCCGATTTAACTCCAGAAAGTGATATACAGCAGAGACCCGAATATCCATTCCTCGATTAACGTCTTTAACAGGACGTAAAAGTTGCAAATGAAACACTTTTCTCTCTGAAACATTATATGTATAAAATTTTAGAAAGACTAAAGCGAAATGAACAAGACAATTGTCTGTCAGTGAGGCCAGATTGTAGAGAGTGTACTATCATGGGGGCAAAACTTGCACATCCAACGGACCAGGAGAAATGAGTTTATTACGGAATTGTCCTAGACATAGTTAGGTTGGTCTTTCTTTAAGGTTTGTCCAAACCAAGTCCAAGTTAGCGGCACTTCCCTCGGGGACCATTCTTTTAGTTATTTAGTATTTTAAATATTTATGAAGCAAGCAATTTGTTTAGTAGCCTGAAAACAGTGCTGCAACTTTGACTTCGTAGGTTCAAGGAATTAGTAGCAACTCCCTTTTTCTGGGTCTCTATACCCAAAGAGACAACGACTTTGTCTCCCACCTCCCGGGCATAGGTATCGCCGAAAGTAGGGCCACCTAGCTCCCCATAACAGCAGTCTGCAACGCGGACCACGAACTGAACACTATTTGGTCGGTCTGTTGTCTCGAAACATGTACGAACACACAACATAATAATAAAATATACTGTAACACAACGTTTGGTTTGGAAGCCATTTTGACACGGATACAATGCGATGACATCAGCGGGCGCAACACGTAACGGGGCGCAACGTAACTACAAACATTACAAACATGCACAAACTACACTAAAAACCGATCTTCGGCTTCCACGACGGTGGATGTCGCTGGATGTCAGTTACGAGCGAATGACGAGAAATTGCAAGGGGGCGCAAATTGCAAAATTGCAGAGTGGCAATCTAGTTATGTTAAGTTAGAGAATCACTTTGTTTCAAATTGAACGCGCCTGTGGTCGGGCTCGGTAACTTGAAATCAACAACACATCTGAACTTTGTGAAATTGACAACAATAACTAAAACAAATTACAACAACGACTTTAGCAAGTTACTCGTGGCGCCTGTGACTCATAAGTTTGGTAATTTAGGCTACTGCAGAGAAAAGAGGGCTGAATGCCACTGATACGAATTTCCTGGGTGCACGGAATACTTCCAATAGCAATAGTGAACATTATTTTAAACAAAGGCTAGCATTCTTTAGAAGACATGTGGGTGCAAGGGAGGAACGACTCCATTTTCAAGATGGCGAGTTTCATGACGTCCTAGCGTACAAAATGGCGGGTTAACGGTAAAATATGCATGTCTTTTATCTAGGAGTTTCTGGTATGCACGTGGCACAAACGCCAGTCAATTTCATGGCATCCTCGTTATATCGAGAATGGCGAAAAGAAATAGATAGAATAAAGGTTACCTTGTAATTTCGCAGGGCGACACTACACACACAATCGTTACTTGAAAATTTAACCGATCCTTCTGGTAACGTTAAATTTCGGCAATGCAATTTAAACATTGAACACCCTCAACTTTAAAAACAGGAGAACTCATAGTGGAATGAAATCAGATACAAACAAAGAGTCAAGCGCTAGTTAGGTCTTGCTGCTTCTAACGTTAAAAATGGCGGCCGGTTTCCCTTCCACCTAGCAGGGAGGCAGGGATGCCAACCGACGTTTTAACCCCAACAAGTTCCGTATGTTGCCAACCTCATGGGTGTTGCTAACTTCAGAGCAACTTGCCGGATAGGCAACTTGAAGTTCTGCTGTGCGTCGCATGCAGTTGGTGTATTTTGGGGATATTTCAACATTAAAAATAAAATTTGTGTTTCTTAAAAAAATTGTAATAAATTTCAACGCATGTTTTCAAATTGTCACCCGCCAAATATTTGACACATTATCAGAGGTGTTTTAACACTTCGTTCAATCACTTCGGGACTAATCTGTGCCATTTCATTTTACTCCTATTGAATAGAGAAATGAAAAGTGCATCTAAAACCCAAAAAAAAGTTGGGGTCGCCATTTAAAAAGATTGATCACGGTGTCATAGTTCAAAAACAAATGACGTCCTGATCAAAAATGGCAAAAATATTACATAACTAAATTATGAATTTTGTGCGGAACTTTATGATCAGAATGCTGTATGTATGTAAGATGAAAGACCAGCTGAATAGTAAATCCTAGAGTAAGACGTGGACTAAAAATAATAATACATAATTGTAATAGTATTTGGGTGCATGATGGGAAGCATCAAGGACTCGCTCGTCTCCACTCTGAAAATCATTCCAAATGAGAAGATTTACTCATCATCGATCATATACAGATATTGGTTTTGTCAGGGTAGGTAGTGTTACAATTTGATTTTGCCGCGCATTGGCCATCGAGAAATTTAGGAACGAATCAGCGATTAGAGATAACCAGGTAAAATTTCTTACATTCAACGCGACGAACTGCGTCTTTCTTTTTCGATCGACATTTTATCGAAGTAACACCTCCATCGAAATTTTGTCCTATCTAAGGGTTAAGGATTTAGGAAATATCGTCAAAAGTACGGAGTAAAACGGTGGAGGTGTCCAATTAATTTTTAATTAAATCGCTTAGCGGATATATCGTTGAGACCCGGGGGAAAAGAGGTAAGATAAACTACTTTATTGCGTGCAGACTTTGACTATTTATCTCTCAATCAAATAGGAGAACACCAGCATTCACCGATAGGATTGTCTCATGCTTCACTTTTAAGTATAAGAACGTTTTGAGTAGTTTTCTCACGTGGCTTTCTGGACTGAAGTAATCCACACGTGGACTCTCAGGATATCCTTAAGATTGCCTCCCAGGATATTTGTATTTGTCAGCTCCAAGACCGGCAGAAACCGTCGAAAACCGGCTCAGAAGATAAGTAATAGATCATTTTTTGTTAAACATTCCAATTAGTTATTTTTTTTTATTATCACGTCAGTTTAATTGTAATTTTCAACTTAACACATTTCTTAATCCTGTATTTAATCATTACAATTAATTTAACCTTTTTAAGAGTGGTACAACAGTCATATTTTAATTTGTTACATTTTCATTTCAACTTTCATATAGTTTTTATTTAACCAACTTGTTACTTGTCAATTTAATTTTTGGTTAATATACTAACTAATGTAAACCATTAGTTTTATCAAAAAACTATCTTAGTGGCGACCTATGAATAGATAATTATATAGAAATAGAAAGTATTAATATAAAGAAGTAACGAAAAGAAGAGTATGAACTGAATAAAAATTGCAGATTTGCCAAAATAAGATGTGGATAGGAAGATAAAGCGATATAGAGAAGTAGTACAAAGAAAAGAAAATACTACCGTAAAACAGAATATAAAATCCAAAAATAGATATTATGTGTAAGCTTAGGGCAGCAATAACCAGATACTCTAATTGTAGAAATAATGGGATCGTCCCACAATTTTCAAAAATAGCTTTTCTAGAAACTAGACGAAAAGATATTATACACACATATTTTTTTATTTATTCGAAATCACGCGTTTACTAGGTAAAATAAAATCCGAAACATTTTATTTGAAACGCGCGCCTTTCTGTGACGTCAACACAGGACAAAATTCACCAGACAAAATACAAAGTAACTAGATGCGCGGACTAATTGAAAACTCATGAACCAATGGCAATGCTCCCTCGAAATGGCGTCACAAGAGGCGGTAAATGTACAGGGTTTGAAATTTCAATTTTAGATACGCTCTGTTATCTTATAATAGTATATTATTCAACGAGCGTATAATGATGGCTATTATTCACGAGGTGAAGTTTACGGCCACGAGCCGCAGGCGAGTGGCCTTGATCACCGAGAGAATAATAGCCATTATACGTGAGTAGAATACTACACTTTCTCCACGACTACTAAATATTTTTGTTGAAATTAAAAAAAAATGGTATGTTAAGAAACAGATATACGACACGAACATTCGAAATTGCCGATGGCTCAGTGTAGATGCTCCTTGCCATTCAACCGCGGGCCCCGGGTTCGAACCTGGTTAAGGGAAATTAACTTTTTTATTTTCTTTTTTTATGTGCAGAACAGAATTCAAAATATTTAGTGGTTTACACGATGAAATTTTAAAAACCGATTGACTGCCGTGATTAATGGATATTATTAAGAGCGAGCAAAGAGACGTATAATGGGTACATTACACAATAGTCGTGGATAAAACAACTTTATTAAACAGAATGTTTTAGGGCTTCATGTTATATAGTCTACGAGATGCTATAGTCGAATTCGTCAAATGCAATTGAGGGGGCGACCCCGTTGAAGAAAAATGTGGAATATTAAAACAGAAATATGGAAGAAAACAAAAAGGTAGATGAAACAAGCAGAAAAGTGAAAACGGTTTGGTGAGAAACTGAAAGGGAACAAAGAAACGATTTAACTGATAAGCAAGTAGAGAAGAGCAAATAAGATGGAAAATATACAAATGTAAAAAAAAAATAGTCTTGGACATATTGAGTGAGGGGAATGTGAACGTCAAATTTCGAGCTTCTTTGTAGAAGGGTAGAAGTATTTACTTTGGTGTTACTTTATTGACACCCTGACGTAGTAAAAAGCAAATAACAAATATGTTTCACTGACTGGATTATGCCGTTGTGAAAATCATTTTGAAAATTTGATAGGAAAGGAAGAGCTCAATATTCTGTTAAACTAAGATCAGTATTTTATTATAGATAAAAAGAATTACCACTTTACCGGGAACCTAATCACTTACAAAGAAAAATGAGAGCACTGCTAACGTATTGCAGTTACCTAATGTTTGATGCCTTGCAATAACACCGCCAAGATTTGTTCAACACGCCTGTAGAGACGCAGAAAAGTTTCCACAAGTTAAGTAAACAGACATCAGTAGCTGAATTTCGCGATAAGAACAAATTCATTCTCATTTTTCATCGGAAGGCAGACCTTTTTTCTCACAAAAAGAGAATTATGTATATGTATGTATGTACGGAGCCGTTAAAAAGTATGGATACAAGGCTAACTTGATTTTAAGTCCAGGAAGGTTTAAATTTAATATTTTTAAGAAGAGCTTTTTTTCTATGATGCATACCTTATTTTGATCGAAACTTTTAAAAAATTATCGAACTATAAAATTTTGAAAAATTTAAAATTTTGTTAGCCTTGTTGTCTTTATCTATCGTTAGCTCTTTGCCGCATGAACTGAAAATAAGTAAAAGTTAATGATAATCGTTAAATCATCACTGAATTCAGAAAAAAATGCTCTGTTAAAAATTATTAAATTTGACCTTCCGTGCCATTTGAAAAAAATCAAGTTAGCCTTGTACTTTCAAAATAAATGATGGTAGAAAATTGAAAAAGATTTAAACACTTCTAACTGTTTCGTGCTCTGCTAAACCGTTCTGAAAATATTTAGCTGCATCCATACTTTTGAGCGACCCTGTGTATAACGGGTGTTTTTTTAAATTTGGCGTGATAGTTGGCGGTGATTATGAATTTGTTGTGAACGGGCCACAATTTTTTGCCTGGTTTCATTTAGGCAATTATGTGAATTCACAAAACATGCGGATGTGGAGTTCAGAAAGACCTAATTCTATCGAAGAGGCACCGCGAAATTAATTAATAGGAAATTAATTAATTTTAACCGCCGCATTAACGTGCTGAACTGTCGATTATTTAAATTAAAAATGAGGTTAGATATAGGTTCAGATGTCAAATTAATAATTGTCACTTGGATGGCACGTTCACAGTTAAAAACATTCATGGCCAACTTCGACGCCAAATTTCTATATTTAACATGTGAAACGTAGACAACAATAATTATATTAATTATTATCGTATCTTTATTTTTGAGAACTACCCTGCAAATGTAAAAATTTAACTAATTAAAACAAATCCCTGAAGATGCGGAACAAGTAATTGGTTCGTACAAGTTTTTATTGTATCCCGTTTTAAAATTAGTGGTCCGGTTAAGCCTGGTATGCAATTCTCAATTTCATTACACGGTTATTCCCTTCGGAGCGAGGGTAAATTAAAAGGATTTGATAAAAAAAAGCCAACAGGACGAAACACAAGCTTAAATAATATATTTATATTAATTAGGAATTTTTATATTATTGTATTAATATTGAAGCATATATGCTTCAATATTGACAAAATCTCTTTATAATTATGTTAGTAGAATTCTTTTGGTAAAGAATGAACAGATTTGAATAATAGTGCTTTGTCGCTTTGAACCTGCATCAATACATTACGCCCCTTTTGTATTTCATTCTTTAATGATGCAAACAATAAGTCATAAACATGAATATTCCTTGTAAACGGTTCGCTTTGGTGCTTTTATCATTGCTAAAGGCCAATATTTTTTAATCCTTTGTTGTTGTTTTTTGATTTTGCCGACATTCAATTTTCGATGTATTGCTGGAGAACACAAACTAATTTTTCATAATAATTTCTTATACACCTTTATAATGTTTAATGTTTCTTTGTATTTTGTTTTAAAGAATGAGGTCGTCCCCATCAATTGAATTTGACCCATTCAACTATAGCATCTCATAGACTATGTAACATGAAGCCCTAAAACGTCTTCTGTTGTTTCATAAAGTTGTTTTGTAAGATAACAGAGCGTATCAAAAATTGCAATTTCGGCTATCAGTTTCAAACGCTGTACATTTGCCGCCTCTTGTGACGTCATTTCGGGCGAGCATTCTCATTGGTTCATGCGCTTCTCATTAGTCGACACGTCTAGTACCTTGATTTTTGTCTGGTGAATTTTGTCCCGTGTTAACGTCACAAAAAGGCGTGGGTTTCAATAAAGACAAATGTTTCCGATTTTTTTTCACCTAGTAAACGCGTGATTTCGTATAAACCAAAAAATATGGGTATAATATTTTTTCGTCTAGTTTCTAGAAAAACTGTTTTTGAAAATTGTGGGACGACCCCATTAACTAACATCATTAACAACATATTTTTATACTAATCAAACTAAACCAACAGATTTTTTTTTCTTCACCAAATCGCGATCATTCTTTAAATTAACAGGAACAGGACATGATATTTCAAAAGAGTTATTACTCCTTTAGTTCTGAACCTCGTTTGTAAACTTTTTTGTTTTCATTAAACGCCCCTTTTTACGTATTTGGGTGCTAAAGCTGTCACTCTTGCTTTTCACTTTTCGTGGCAAGTAATATGACGTTATGTATAGGTGCAAAATTAAATGTCTGCTTTCAGATTTTTTCTTTTCATTCTTTCCTGGCTGTTTTTAAAGGCGAACTGCCATCTGGGATAGTGTTCGTACTAATAAGTTAGTATTAGTTTTTATATACAATTATTTAAATTATTTTTATTTCCCTTTTGTTAATTATTGCTCTTCTGAGACAGTGCTGATTTGGAGCCTCTTTGGGATTATTACGACAATAATTATATAGGATTACTGTATAATATTTAAAATTATACATTTAATCTGTGTTGATCTATATAATATCCATAAAATAAATAATGTCTAAATTTAATGTACTAACTGTCCATGATAAAAATTTAGAGTATTATTACCATTATCATTATAATAAAAATAATCTGTGGAGCTTGTCAGAGGGTTCCAGAGAAACAACAATTCTTATACTTGCGGCTTGTCCAGTATATGCACCTTCGGCCTATATCCATCGCCACAATACGGCACTGAAAGTACTATACTTTCATTTGAGGCACCACTATGCTATAGACCAGACGCCAGTGTTATCTTATGTTCCGAACGATATTGAGTCCGTTGTGGAGAATGAAAGGTGCCGAATCTACTGGAACTATTCGTTCTGCACCGCCAGGCAGATATCAGCAAACAAGCCTGACGTGGTTCTGTTGGACCACTCCTCCAAGCAGATGTTTGTAATTGAGTTCTCGGCTCCTTATTCCTCTTGATCTGATCAGTTTTACAGATATGGGAAACGTCAAAACGTCAATGGTAACAGTACAACACATAACATAACATAACATCAATAATATTAATAGCACAACACGAATTGAATATATAACATACATTGCGATTGGTCAAACAAAACAATGGGCAGCATAATTATTACTCCAAGATAAAGTGTTGTCAAGCAAATTAATAATAAATAGTTAATTGTATAATAAGCCTTTGTGACATTATTTTTGGACAGAAATCTACAACATGCATCGATCGATCCTCAACTACGCAACCAACATTACGCGAGCTGAAAGGAGCTTTTATAAAAACACTGCCAGCAGGACTACAACACCATTCTGAATGTCCGCCATGTGTTTTATGTAGCTATATTATGCAAATATGTTGTTTATAAGCAAATTCTTTTCTTCTTATTACAACCATATTTTCAATGTAAAACTGACTACAGTTTAGGTATATTTTGTAAAAAAAAAAAACAAGCTGTAGCAGCAATATGTTTTCATGTCCCGAAATAGTTTCAACATTAATTATTGGGACTTCCTGAACATAAAACATACTCATGTGTGACCTGTATTTGTCAGTATGTTTTTTATGTTTGATTTTATATTTTATAACACCCCAAATGTTTTGCTATCGAGGTGTTGAAATGTAAAAATTGTGTAGTTTGCGTTTGCCGGAAGCGGTGCTTCAGAAACACCATGTCAACTGCAGATTTTAAACGAGTTTTATTTAGTGCAGGCACAATCTGTTGATCTTCCATACTGAAAATTTAAAATCTGTAGGTATAATAATTATTATTTAATTTAAACCTGACTTATTCTATCACTATTAATTTATACTACTTGTTTGTTTAGACACTAATTTACCCTCAACTTCAAATACTCGGGCCAACCAACTAATTCCTGGTCTATTTTCACATGTTGAGAATAGTACAACCAACATTAATATTTATAATAGTTGCGTTTATAAAAAAGATACCTGACTGAATAGAGTTTAGTGTTGGTTTTTGTATTTATTAGATTAAAAGTTACAAGTTGTTAAAATCATTTCTTCCAAATATGGAGCTTCTTTTCAATTAATTCATGTTGGAGTTTTGGCAACAAAAAGGGATTACAGAGGAGATTGGATCTTGAAACCTTCAATAACACGTGCAGTCGTGCAGATCTAATCAGCCTACAAGAAAGCATGTACACAGGTTGAAGTTAAGTAATATAAATTAAAATAAATTAGACTTTTTTCTTATACTTAATTTTTTTTAAAGTCCCTGAAAAGCTAATTCACTGGTTACTTTACCGCATAGTAGCCACATAATGACTTTACTTTACAATTCAGGAGACCAAAAAAGATATTATAGTCATCAGACAACGGTGGGAGTCCCCTTGTGACTCTCTGTTTGCTCGCAGTCGGTACTCATAAAACCAAACCAACCAAAAGGCCTATACTCGCATCTAGTCTAAACGAGAGAGTTTAGCAAACTTCTCTTAAATAAATCAGTTTGATTCTATACACTGAGCATATCCAGTTCTGCTCCAGAAATAATCCTTCTCTAATGCCGTTCCCACTTGCAAAATTTGTAATTTCGCCCGTCCGGCATTAATATACTCTGGATAATATTATCGCTACTTGGGTACGAATACGAGCACGTAAGGCCTGATGGGACGTGATTACGTCGGCAACATATTTATTAGTGCCTAGTTGTAATTAAGAGTCCGGAAATTACTTGGCTCTTCTGGATGATAAAATAAAATGTATAAATGAATCAGGCAGGACTGAAAGCACGTGTTTTTTTTTCCAATAATAATAGGTAATTTTATGTGGATTATTTCGTGAGCAGTTTCAGTACAGTATTTGCAACCCATTCTTACTACACTACGCACTGAAATTTTAATTTCGATCTACCATTAAAATAAATAAAACTTTATACTTTTACATCAGACGGCAATAAGGTAGTTAGGTCCATTTTTCTGACGTAAAAATTATTTCGTGTATAAAAAAGGACTTTTTTGCTGGAACGAGTGCGGAGAACGGCTGCCAATTAATTACTGTACGGTATGCATCTGAGAAATGCCCAGGCTGTCGTCATTTCGAGGAATTTTCATAAATGGTACGTTGGCCTTTATGTTTTTCAATTGAAAGCAAAAGTGGTTTTTGTCAGTCGGAAAGGGGTTATCAGTAAAGACCGAGATGTTTACAATAGTTTGTATCTTTTTTTTCAACTTTTTGCTTTTTTTGTTTGTTCGGGTTGCTGCTGCAAGACTTAGAAACTGTCTTTCTCCTTCTATTTCGTTTGTAGCCCTTGGGTTTAGTAGCTTTCTTTCTCTTTCTGTGTCTCTTGCTGCTGTAATATTTAGGGACATTTTTTGGCACTGCTGCTTTGCTTTCTACTGTAAAACTTGAGGACAGCTTTCACCTTCTACTTTGCATGCTGCTGTAACATTTAGGGACTTTCTTTCTCTTTCTGTTTCGATGGCTGCCTGTAAGATTTAGAGACTCTCTTTCTCGTCTCGTTTCACTTGCTGTTATCGGTTTTAAGGACTGACTTTGTACTTGTGCTTCACTTGCTGTTCTCGGGTTTAGGGACTTTCTTTTTTTGTTTGTTCCGCTTGCTGCTGCAAGACTTAGAAACTGTCTTTCTCCTTCTATTTCGTTTGTCGTCCTTGGGTTTAGGAGCCTTCTTTCTCTTTCTGTGTCTTTTGCTGCTGTAAGATTTAGGGACATTTTTTGGCACTGCTGCCTCGCTTTCTACTGTAAAACTTGAGGACTGCTTTACACCTTCTGCTTTGCTTGCTGCTGTAACATTTAGAGACTTTCTTTCTCTTTCTGTTTCGATGGCTGCCTGTAAGATTTAGAGACTCTCTTTCTCGTCCCGTTTCACTTGCTGTTATCGGTTTTAAGGACTGACTTTGTTCTTCTGTTTTGCTTGATGTTCTCGGGTTTAGGGACTTTCTTTTTTTTGTTTGTTCCGCTCGCTGCAGCAGGACTTAGGAACTGTCTTTTTCTTTCTATTTCGTTTGTAGCCTTCGGGTTTAGGAACTTTCTTTCTCTTTCTGTGTCACTTGCTGCTGTAATATTTAGGGACATTTTTTGGCACTGCTGCCTCGCTTTCTACTGTTACACTTGAGGACTGCTTCACACCTTCTACTTGGCTTGCTGCTGTAACATTGAGGGACTTCCTTTCTCCTTCTGTTTCGATGGCTGTCTGTAAGATTTAGAGACTCTCTTTCCCGGCCCGTTTCACTTGCTGTTATCGGTTTTAAGGACTGACTTTGTTCTTCTGTTTTGCTTGATGTTCTCGGGTTTAGGGACTTTCTTTTTTGTTTGTTCCGCTTGCTGCTGCAAGACTTAGAAACTGTCTTTCTCCTTTTATTTCGTTTGTAGCCCTCGGGTTTAGGAACTTTCTTTCTCTTTCTGTGTCTCTTGCTGCAGTAATATTTAGGGACATTTTTTGGCACTGCTGTTTTGCTTTATCCTGTAAGACTTGAGGACTGTTTTTCACCTTCTGCTTTGCTTGCTGCTGTAATATTTATTGACTCTCTATCTCTTTCTGTTTCGATGGCTGCCTGTAAAATATAGAGACCCTTTTTCTCGTCCCGTTTCACTTGCTGTTATCGGTTTTAAGGACTGACTTTGTTCTTCTGCTTTGCTTGATGTTCTCGGATTTAGGGACTTTCTTTTTTTTGTTTGTTCCGCTCGCTGCAGCAGGACTTAGGAACTGTCTCTTTCTTTCTATTTCGTTTGTAGCCCTCGGGTTTAGGAACTTTCTTTCTCTTTCTGTGTCACTTGCTGCTGTAATATTTAGGGACATTTTTTGGCACTGCTGCCTCGCTTTCTACTGTAAAACTTGAGGACTGCTTTACACCTTTTACTTTGCTTGCTGCTGTAACATTTAGGGACTTCCATACTTCTTCTGTTTCGATGGCTGTCTGTAAGATTTAGAGACTCTCTTTCTCGTCCCGTTTCACTTGCTGTTATCGGTTTTAAGGACTGACTTTGTTCTTCTGTTTCGCTTGCTGTTCTCGGATTTAGGGACTTTCTTTTTTGTTTGTTCCGCTTGCTGCTGCAGGACTTAGAAACTGTCTTTCTCCTTTTATTTCGTTTGTATCCCTCGGGTTTAGGAGCTTTCTTCCTCTTTTTGTGTCTCTTGCTGCTGTAATATTTAGGGACATTTTTTGGCACTGCTGCCTCGCTTTCTACTGTAAAACTTGAGGACTGCTTTACACCTTCTACTTTGCTTGGTGCTGTAACATTTAGGGACTTCCTTTCTCTTTCTGTTTCGATGGCTGCCTGTAAAATATAGAGACTCTCTTTCTCGTCCTGTTTCACTTGCTGTTATTGGTTTTAAAGACTGACTTTGTTCTTCTGTTTCACTTGCTGTTCTCGGATTTAGGGACTTGCTTTTTTTGTTTGTTCCGCTTGCTGCTGCATTACTTAGACACTGTCTTTCTCCTTCTATTTCGTTTGTAGCCCTCGGGTTTACTAACTTTCTTTCTCTTTCTGTGTCTCTTGCTGCTGTAATATTTAGGGACATTTTTTGGCACTGCTGCCTCGCTTTCTACTGTAAAACTTGAGGACTGCTTTACACCTTCTACTTTGCTTGCTGCTGTAACATTTAGGGACTTCCTTTCTCTTTCTGTTTCGATGGCTGCCTGTAAAATATAGAGACTCTCTTCCTGGTCCTGTTTCACTTGCTGTTATTGGTTTTAAAGACTGACTTTGTTCTTCTGTTTCACTTGCTGTTCTCGGATTTAGGGACTTTCTTTTTTTGTTTGTTCCGCTTGCTACTGCATTACTTAGACACTGTCTTTCTCCTTCTATTTCGTTTGTAGCCCTCGGGTTTACTAACTTTCTTTCTCTTTCTGTGTCTCTTGCTGCTGTAATATTTAGGGACATTTTTTGGCACTGCTGCCTCGCTTTCTACTGTAAAACTTGAGGACTGCTTTACACCTTCTACTTTGCTTGGTGCTGTAACATTTAGGGACTTCCTTTCTCTTTCTGTTTCGATGGCTGCCTGTAAAATATAGAGACTCTCTTTCTGGTCCTGTTTCACTTGCTGTTATTGGTTTTAAAGACTGACTTTGTTCTTCTGTTTCACTTGCTGTTCTCGGATTTAGGGACTTTCTTTTTTTGTTTGTTCCGCTTGCTACTGCATTACTTAGACACTGTCTTTCTCCTTCTATTTCGTTTGTAGCCCTCGGGTTTACTAACTTTCTTTCTCTTTCTGTGTCTCTTGCTGCTGTAATATTTAGGGACATTTTTTGGCACTGCTGCCTCGCTTTCTACTGTAAAACTTGAGGACTGCTTTACACCTTCTACTTTGCTTGGTGCTGTAACATTTAGGGACTTCCTTTCTCTTTCTGTTTCGATGGCTGCCTGTAAAATATAGAGACTCTCTTTCTGGTCCTGTTTCACTTGCTGTTATTGGTTTTAAAGACTGACTTTGTTCTTCTGTTTCACTTGCTGTTCTCGGATTTAGGGACTTTCTTTTTTTGTTTGTTCCGCTTGCTACTGCATTACTTAGACACTGTCTTTCTCCTTCTATTTCGTTTGTAGCCCTCGGGTTTACTAACTTTCTTTCTCTTTCTGTGTCTCTTGCTGCTGTAATATTTAGGGACATTTTTTGGCACTGCTGCCTCGCTTTCTACTGTAAAACTTGAGGACTGCTTTACACCTTCTACTTTGCTTGGTGCTGTAACATTTAGGGACTTCCTTTCTCTTTCTGTTTCGATGGCTGCCTGTAAAATATAGAGACTCTCTTTCTCGTCCTGTTTCACTTGCTGTTATTGGTTTTAAAGACTGACTTTGTTCTTCTGTTTCACTTGCTGTTCTCGGATTTAGGGACTTTCTTTTTTTGTTTGTTCCGCTTGCTGCTGCATTACTTAGACACTGTCTTTCTCCTTCTATTTCGTTTGTAGCCCTCGGGTTTACTAACTTTCTTTCTCTTTCTGTGTCTCTTGCTGCTGTAATATTTAGGGACATTTTTTGGCACTGCTGCCTCGCTTTCTACTGTAAAACTTGAGGACTGCTTTACACCTTCTACTTTGCTTGGTGCTGTAACATTTAGGGACTTCCTTTCTCTTTCTGTTTCGATGGCTGCCTGTAAAATATAGAGACTCTCTTTCTGGTCCTGTTTCACTTGCTGTTATTGGTTTTAAAGACTGACTTTGTTCTTCTGTTTCACTTGCTGTTCTCGGATTTAGGGACTTGCTTTTTTTGTTTGTTCCGCTTGCTGCTGCATTACTTAGACACTGTCTTTCTCCTTCTATTTCGTTTGTAGCCCTCGGGTTTACTAACTTTCTTTCTCTTTCTGTGTCTCTTGCTGCTGTAATATTTAGGGACATTTTTTGGCACTGCTGCCTCGCTTTCTACTGTAAAACTTGAGGACTGCTTTACACCTTCTACTTTGCTTGGTGCTGTAACATTTAGGGACTTCCTTTCTCTTTCTGTTTCGATGGCTGCCTGTAAAATATAGAGACTCTCTTTCTCGTCCTGTTTCACTTGCTGTTATTGGTTTTAAAGACTGACTTTGTTCTTCTGTTTCACTTGCTGTTCTCGGATTTAGGGACTTTCTTTTTTTGTTTGTTCCGCTTGCTGCTGCATTACTTAGACACTGTCTTTCTCCTTCTATTTCGTTTGTAGCCCTCGGGTTTACTAACTTTCTTTCTCTTTCTGTGTCTCTTGCTGCTGTAATATTTAGGGACATTTTTTGGCACTGCTGCCTCGCTTTCTACTGTAAAACTTGAGGACTGCTTTACACCTTCTACTTTGCTTGGTGCTGTAACATTTAGGGACTTCCTTTCTCTTTCTGTTTCGATGGCTGCCTGTAAAATATAGAGACTCTCTTTCTCGTCCTGTTTCACTTGCTGTTATTGGTTTTAAAGACTGACTTTGTTCTTCTGTTTCACTTGCTGTTCTCGGATTTAGGGACTTTCTTTTTTTGTTTGTTCCGCTTGCTGCTGCATTACTTAGACACTGTCTTTCTCCTTCTATTTCGTTTGTAGCCCTCGGGTTTACTAACTTTCTTTCTCTTTCTGTGTCTCTTGCTGCTGTAATATTTAGGGACATTTTTTGGCACTGCTGCCTCGCTTTCTACTGTAAAACTTGAGGACTGCTTTACACCTTCTACTTTGCTTGGTGCTGTAACATTTAGGGACTTCCTTTCTCTTTCTGTTTCGATGGCTGCCTGTAAAATATAGAGACTCTCTTTCTCGTCCTGTTTCACTTGCTGTTATTGGTTTTAAAGACTGACTTTGTTCTTCTGTTTCACTTGCTGTTCTCGGATTTAGGGACTTTCTTTTTTTGTTTGTTCCGCTTGCTGCTGCATTACTTAGACACTGTCTTTCTCCTTCTATTTCGTTTGTAGCCCTCGGGTTTACTAACTTTCTTTCTCTTTCTGTGTCTCTTGCTGCTGTAATATTTAGGGACATTTTTTGGCACTGCTGCCTCGCTTTCTGCTGTAAATCTTGAGGACTGCTTTTCACCTTCTACTTTTCTTGCCGTTGTAACATTTAGGAACTTTCTTTCTCTTTCTGTTTCGATGGCTGCCTGTAAGATTTAGAGACTATCTTTCTCGTCCCGTTTCACTTGCTGTTATCGGTTTTAAGGACTGACTTTGTTCTTGTGCTTCACTTGCTGTTCTCGGGTTTAGGGACTTTCTTTTTTTTGTTTGTTCCGCTTGCTGGTGCAGGACTTAGAAACTGTCTTTCTCCTTCTATTTCGTTTGTAGCCCTCGGGTTTAGGAACTTCCTTTCTTTTTCTGTGTCTCCTGCTGCAGTAATATTTAGGGACATTTTTTGGCACTGCTTCTTCGCTTTCTACTGTAAAACTTGAGGACTGCTTTACACCTTCTACTTTGCTTGCTGCTGTAACATTTGGGGACTTCCATACTCCTTCTGTTTCGATGGCTGCCTGTAAGATTTAGAGACTCTCTATCTCGTCCCGTTTCACTTGCTGTTATCGGTTTTAAGGACTGACTTTGTTCTTCTCTTTCACTTGCTGTTCTCGGGTTTAGGGACTTTTTTTTTGTTCCGCTTGCTGCTGCAGGACTTAGAAACTGTCTTTCTCCTTCTATTTCGTTTGTAGCCCTCGGATTTAGGAACTTTCTTTCTCTTTCTGTGTCTCTTGCTGCAGTAATATTTAGGGACAGTTTTTGGTACTGCTGCTTTGCTTTCTGCTGTAAGACTTGAGGACTGTTTTTCACCTTCTACTTTGCTTGCTGCTGTAACATTTAGGGACTTCCTTTCTCCTTCTGTTTCGATGGCTGTCTGTAAGATTTAGAGACTCTCTTTCTCGTCCAGTTTCACTTGCTGTTATCGGTTTTAAGGACTGACTTTGTTCTTCTGTTTCGCTTGCTGTTCCCGGATTTAGGGACTTTCTTTTTTTGTTTGTTCCGCTTGCTGCTGCAGGACTTAGAAACTGTCTTTCTCCTTCTATTTCGTTTGTAGCTCTTGGGTTTAGGAACTTTCTTTCTCTTTCTGTATCACTTGCTGCTGTAATATTTAGGGACATTTTTTGGCACTGCTGCCTCGCTTTCTTCTAGCTTGAGGACTGCTTTACACCTTCTACTTTGCTTGGTGCTGTAACATTTAGGGACTTCCTTTCTCCTTCTGTTTCGATGGCTGTCTGTAAGATTTAGAGACTCTCTTTCTCGTCCAGTTTCACTTGCTGTTATCGGTTTTAAGGACTGACTTTGTTCTTCTGTTTCACTTGCTGTTCTAGGGTTTAGGGACTTTTCTTTTTTTGTTTGGTCGGCTTGCTGCTGCAGGACTTAGAAACTGTCTTTCTCCTTCCATTTCGTTTGTAGCCCTTGGGTTTAGGAACTTTCTTTCCCTTTCTGTGTCTCTTGCTGCTCTAATATTTAGGGACGTTTTTTGGCACTGCTGCCTTGCGTTCTACTGTAAAACTTGAGGACTGCTTCACACATTCTACTTTGCTTGCTGCTGTAACATTTAGGGACTTCCTTTTTCCTTCTGTTTCGATGGCTCCCTGTAAGATTTAGAGACTCTCTTTCTCGTCCCGTTTCACTTGCTGTTATCGGTTTTAAGGACTGACTTTGTTCTTCTGTTTCGCTTGCTGTTCTCGGATTTAGGGACTTTCTTTTTTGTTTGTTCCGCTTGCTGCTGCAGGACTTAGAAACTGTCTTTCTCCTTTTATTTCGTTTGTAGCTCTTGGGTTTAGGAACTTTCTTTCTCTTTCTGTGTCTATTGCTACAGTAATATTTAGGGACATTTTTTGGCACTGCTGCCTCGCTTTCTACTGTAAAACTTGAGGACTGCTTTACACCTTCTACTTTGCTTGCTGCTGTAACATTTAGCGACTTCATTTCTCCTTCTGTTTTGATGGCTGCCTGTAAGATTTAGAGACTCTCTTTCTCGTCCTGTTTCATTTGCTGTTATCGGTTTTAAGGACTGACTTTGTTCTTCTGTTTCACTTGCTGTTCTCGGGTTTAGGGACTTTCTTTTTTGTTTGTTCCGCTTGCTGCTGCAGGACTTAGAAACTGTCTTTCTTCTTCTATTTCGTTTGTAGCTCTTGGGTTTAGGAACTTTCTTTCTCTTTCTGTATCACTTGCTGCTGTAATATTTAGGGAAATTTTTTGGCACTGCTGCCTCGCTTTCTACTGTAAAACTTGAGGACTGCTTTACACATTCTACTTTGCTTGCTGCTGTAACATTTAGGGACTTCCTTTCTCCTTCTGTTTCGATGGCTCCCTGTAAGATTTAGAGACTCTCTTTCTCGTCCCGTTTCACTTGCTGTTATCGGTTTTAAGGACTGACTTTGTTCTTCTGTTTCGCTTGCTGTTCTCGGGTTTAGGGACTTTCTTTTTTTGTTTGTTCCGCTCGCTGCTGCAGGACTTAGGAACTGTCTTTCTCCTTCTATTTCGTTTGTAGCTCTTGGGTTTAGGAACTTTCTTTCTCTTTCTGTATCACTTGCTGCTGTAATATTTAGGGACATTTTTTGGCACTGCTGCCTCGCTTTCTACTGTAAAACTTGAGGACTGCTTTACACCTTCTACTTTGCTTGCTGCTGTAACATTTAGGGACTTCCATACTCCTTCTGTTTCGATGGCTGCCTGTAAGATTTAGAGACTCTCTATCTCGTCCCGTTTCACTTGCTGTTATCGGTTTTAAGGACTCACTTTGTTCTTCTGTTTCACTTGATGTTCTCGGGTTTAGGGACTTTATTTTTTGTTTGTTCCGCTCGCTGCTGCAGAACTTAGAAACTGTCTTTCTCCTTCTATTTCGTTTATAGCCCTCGGGTTTAGGAACTTTCTTTCTCTTTCTGTGTCTCTTGCTGCTGTAATATTTAGGGACATTTTTTGGCACTGCTGCTTCGCTTTCTACTGTAAAACTTGAGGACTGCTTTACACCTTCTACTTTGCTTGCTGCTGTAACATTTAGGGACTTCCATACTCCTTCTGTTTCGATGGCTGCCTGTAAGATTTAGAGACTCTCTATCTCGTCCCGTTTCACTTGCTGTTATCGGTTTTAAGGACTGACTTTGTTCTTCTCTTTCACTTGCTGTTCTCGGGTTTAGGGACTTTCTTTTTTGTTTGTTCCGCTTGCTGCTGCAAGACTTAGAAACTGTCTTTCTCCTTCTATTTCGTTTGTAGCCCTTGGGTTTAGTAGCTTTCTTTCTCTTTCTGTGTCTCTTGCTGCTGTAATATTTAGGGACATTTTTTGGCACTGCTGCTTTGCTTTCTACTGTAAAACTTGAGGACAGCTTTCACCTTCTACTTTGCATGCTGCTGTAACATTTAGGGACTTTCTTTCTCTTTCTGTTTCGATGGCTGCCTGTAAGATTTAGAGACTCTCTTTCTCGTCTCGTTTCACTTGCTGTTATCGGTTTTAAGGACTGACTTTGTACTTGTGCTTCACTTGCTGTTCTCGGGTTTAGGGACTTTCTTTTTTTGTTTGTTCCGCTTGCTGCTGCAAGACTTAGAAACTGTCTTTCTCCTTCTATTTCGTTTGTCGTCCTTGGGTTTAGGAGCCTTCTTTCTCTTTCTGTGTCTTTTGCTGCTGTAAGATTTAGGGACATTTTTTGGCACTGCTGCCTCGCTTTCTACTGTAAAACTTGAGGACTGCTTTACACCTTCTGCTTTGCTTGCTGCTGTAACATTTAGAGACTTTCTTTCTCTTTCTGTTTCGATGGCTGCCTGTAAGATTTAGAGACTCTCTTTCTCGTCCCGTTTCACTTGCTGTTATCGGTTTTAAGGACTGACTTTGTTCTTCTGTTTTGCTTGATGTTCTCGGGTTTAGGGACTTTCTTTTTTTTGTTTGTTCCGCTCGCTGCAGCAGGACTTAGGAACTGTCTTTTTCTTTCTATTTCGTTTGTAGCCTTCGGGTTTAGGAACTTTCTTTCTCTTTCTGTGTCACTTGCTGCTGTAATATTTAGGGACATTTTTTGGCACTGCTGCCTCGCTTTCTACTGTTACACTTGAGGACTGCTTCACACCTTCTACTTGGCTTGCTGCTGTAACATTGAGGGACTTCCTTTCTCCTTCTGTTTCGATGGCTGTCTGTAAGATTTAGAGACTCTCTTTCCCGGCCCGTTTCACTTGCTGTTATCGGTTTTAAGGACTGACTTTGTTCTTCTGTTTTGCTTGATGTTCTCGGGTTTAGGGACTTTCTTTTTTGTTTGTTCCGCTTGCTGCTGCAAGACTTAGAAACTGTCTTTCTCCTTTTATTTCGTTTGTAGCCCTCGGGTTTAGGAACTTTCTTTCTCTTTCTGTGTCTCTTGCTGCAGTAATATTTAGGGACATTTTTTGGCACTGCTGTTTTGCTTTATCCTGTAAGACTTGAGGACTGTTTTTCACCTTCTGCTTTGCTTGCTGCTGTAATATTTATTGACTCTCTATCTCTTTCTGTTTCGATGGCTGCCTGTAAAATATAGAGACCCTTTTTCTCGTCCCGTTTCACTTGCTGTTATCGGTTTTAAGGACTGACTTTGTTCTTCTGCTTTGCTTGATGTTCTCGGATTTAGGGACTTTCTTTTTTTTGTTTGTTCCGCTCGCTGCAGCAGGACTTAGGAACTGTCTCTTTCTTTCTATTTCGTTTGTAGCCCTCGGGTTTAGGAACTTTCTTTCTCTTTCTGTGTCACTTGCTGCTGTAATATTTAGGGACATTTTTTGGCACTGCTGCCTCGCTTTCTACTGTAAAACTTGAGGACTGCTTTACACCTTTTACTTTGCTTGCTGCTGTAACATTTAGGGACTTCCATACTTCTTCTGTTTCGATGGCTGTCTGTAAGATTTAGAGACTCTCTTTCTCGTCCCGTTTCACTTGCTGTTATCGGTTTTAAGGACTGACTTTGTTCTTCTGTTTCGCTTGCTGTTCTCGGATTTAGGGACTTTCTTTTTTGTTTGTTCCGCTTGCTGCTGCAGGACTTAGAAACTGTCTTTCTCCTTTTATTTCGTTTGTATCCCTCGGGTTTAGGAGCTTTCTTCCTCTTTTTGTGTCTCTTGCTGCTGTAATATTTAGGGACATTTTTTGGCACTGCTGCCTCGCTTTCTACTGTAAAACTTGAGGACTGCTTTACACCTTCTACTTTGCTTGGTGCTGTAACATTTAGGGACTTCCTTTCTCTTTCTGTTTCGATGGCTGCCTGTAAAATATAGAGACTCTCTTTCTCGTCCTGTTTCACTTGCTGTTATTGGTTTTAAAGACTGACTTTGTTCTTCTGTTTCACTTGCTGTTCTCGGATTTAGGGACTTGCTTTTTTTGTTTGTTCCGCTTGCTGCTGCATTACTTAGACACTGTCTTTCTCCTTCTATTTCGTTTGTAGCCCTCGGGTTTACTAACTTTCTTTCTCTTTCTGTGTCTCTTGCTGCTGTAATATTTAGGGACATTTTTTGGCACTGCTGCCTCGCTTTCTACTGTAAAACTTGAGGACTGCTTTACACCTTCTACTTTGCTTGCTGCTGTAACATTTAGGGACTTCCTTTCTCTTTCTGTTTCGATGGCTGCCTGTAAAATATAGAGACTCTCTTCCTGGTCCTGTTTCACTTGCTGTTATTGGTTTTAAAGACTGACTTTGTTCTTCTGTTTCACTTGCTGTTCTCGGATTTAGGGACTTTCTTTTTTTGTTTGTTCCGCTTGCTACTGCATTACTTAGACACTGTCTTTCTCCTTCTATTTCGTTTGTAGCCCTCGGGTTTACTAACTTTCTTTCTCTTTCTGTGTCTCTTGCTGCTGTAATATTTAGGGACATTTTTTGGCACTGCTGCCTCGCTTTCTACTGTAAAACTTGAGGACTGCTTTACACCTTCTACTTTGCTTGGTGCTGTAACATTTAGGGACTTCCTTTCTCTTTCTGTTTCGATGGCTGCCTGTAAAATATAGAGACTCTCTTTCTGGTCCTGTTTCACTTGCTGTTATTGGTTTTAAAGACTGACTTTGTTCTTCTGTTTCACTTGCTGTTCTCGGATTTAGGGACTTTCTTTTTTTGTTTGTTCCGCTTGCTACTGCATTACTTAGACACTGTCTTTCTCCTTCTATTTCGTTTGTAGCCCTCGGGTTTACTAACTTTCTTTCTCTTTCTGTGTCTCTTGCTGCTGTAATATTTAGGGACATTTTTTGGCACTGCTGCCTCGCTTTCTACTGTAAAACTTGAGGACTGCTTTACACCTTCTACTTTGCTTGGTGCTGTAACATTTAGGGACTTCCTTTCTCTTTCTGTTTCGATGGCTGCCTGTAAAATATAGAGACTCTCTTTCTGGTCCTGTTTCACTTGCTGTTATTGGTTTTAAAGACTGACTTTGTTCTTCTGTTTCACTTGCTGTTCTCGGATTTAGGGACTTTCTTTTTTTGTTTGTTCCGCTTGCTACTGCATTACTTAGACACTGTCTTTCTCCTTCTATTTCGTTTGTAGCCCTCGGGTTTACTAACTTTCTTTCTCTTTCTGTGTCTCTTGCTGCTGTAATATTTAGGGACATTTTTTGGCACTGCTGCCTCGCTTTCTACTGTAAAACTTGAGGACTGCTTTACACCTTCTACTTTGCTTGGTGCTGTAACATTTAGGGACTTCCTTTCTCTTTCTGTTTCGATGGCTGCCTGTAAAATATAGAGACTCTCTTTCTCGTCCTGTTTCACTTGCTGTTATTGGTTTTAAAGACTGACTTTGTTCTTCTGTTTCACTTGCTGTTCTCGGATTTAGGGACTTTCTTTTTTTGTTTGTTCCGCTTGCTGCTGCATTACTTAGACACTGTCTTTCTCCTTCTATTTCGTTTGTAGCCCTCGGGTTTACTAACTTTCTTTCTCTTTCTGTGTCTCTTGCTGCTGTAATATTTAGGGACATTTTTTGGCACTGCTGCCTCGCTTTCTACTGTAAAACTTGAGGACTGCTTTACACCTTCTACTTTGCTTGGTGCTGTAACATTTAGGGACTTCCTTTCTCTTTCTGTTTCGATGGCTGCCTGTAAAATATAGAGACTCTCTTTCTGGTCCTGTTTCACTTGCTGTTATTGGTTTTAAAGACTGACTTTGTTCTTCTGTTTCACTTGCTGTTCTCGGATTTAGGGACTTGCTTTTTTTGTTTGTTCCGCTTGCTGCTGCATTACTTAGACACTGTCTTTCTCCTTCTATTTCGTTTGTAGCCCTCGGGTTTACTAACTTTCTTTCTCTTTCTGTGTCTCTTGCTGCTGTAATATTTAGGGACATTTTTTGGCACTGCTGCCTCGCTTTCTACTGTAAAACTTGAGGACTGCTTTACACCTTCTACTTTGCTTGGTGCTGTAACATTTAGGGACTTCCTTTCTCTTTCTGTTTCGATGGCTGCCTGTAAAATATAGAGACTCTCTTTCTCGTCCTGTTTCACTTGCTGTTATTGGTTTTAAAGACTGACTTTGTTCTTCTGTTTCACTTGCTGTTCTCGGATTTAGGGACTTTCTTTTTTTGTTTGTTCCGCTTGCTGCTGCATTACTTAGACACTGTCTTTCTCCTTCTATTTCGTTTGTAGCCCTCGGGTTTACTAACTTTCTTTCTCTTTCTGTGTCTCTTGCTGCTGTAATATTTAGGGACATTTTTTGGCACTGCTGCCTCGCTTTCTACTGTAAAACTTGAGGACTGCTTTACACCTTCTACTTTGCTTGGTGCTGTAACATTTAGGGACTTCCTTTCTCTTTCTGTTTCGATGGCTGCCTGTAAAATATAGAGACTCTCTTTCTCGTCCTGTTTCACTTGCTGTTATTGGTTTTAAAGACTGACTTTGTTCTTCTGTTTCACTTGCTGTTCTCGGATTTAGGGACTTTCTTTTTTTGTTTGTTCCGCTTGCTGCTGCATTACTTAGACACTGTCTTTCTCCTTCTATTTCGTTTGTAGCCCTCGGGTTTACTAACTTTCTTTCTCTTTCTGTGTCTCTTGCTGCTGTAATATTTAGGGACATTTTTTGGCACTGCTGCCTCGCTTTCTACTGTAAAACTTGAGGACTGCTTTACACCTTCTACTTTGCTTGGTGCTGTAACATTTAGGGACTTCCTTTCTCTTTCTGTTTCGATGGCTGCCTGTAAAATATAGAGACTCTCTTTCTCGTCCTGTTTCACTTGCTGTTATTGGTTTTAAAGACTGACTTTGTTCTTCTGTTTCACTTGCTGTTCTCGGATTTAGGGACTTTCTTTTTTTGTTTGTTCCGCTTGCTGCTGCATTACTTAGACACTGTCTTTCTCCTTCTATTTCGTTTGTAGCCCTCGGGTTTACTAACTTTCTTTCTCTTTCTGTGTCTCTTGCTGCTGTAATATTTAGGGACATTTTTTGGCACTGCTGCCTCGCTTTCTGCTGTAAATCTTGAGGACTGCTTTTCACCTTCTACTTTTCTTGCCGTTGTAACATTTAGGAACTTTCTTTCTCTTTCTGTTTCGATGGCTGCCTGTAAGATTTAGAGACTATCTTTCTCGTCCCGTTTCACTTGCTGTTATCGGTTTTAAGGACTGACTTTGTTCTTGTGCTTCACTTGCTGTTCTCGGGTTTAGGGACTTTCTTTTTTTTGTTTGTTCCGCTTGCTGGTGCAGGACTTAGAAACTGTCTTTCTCCTTCTATTTCGTTTGTAGCCCTCGGGTTTAGGAACTTCCTTTCTTTTTCTGTGTCTCCTGCTGCAGTAATATTTAGGGACATTTTTTGGCACTGCTTCTTCGCTTTCTACTGTAAAACTTGAGGACTGCTTTACACCTTCTACTTTGCTTGCTGCTGTAACATTTGGGGACTTCCATACTCCTTCTGTTTCGATGGCTGCCTGTAAGATTTAGAGACTCTCTATCTCGTCCCGTTTCACTTGCTGTTATCGGTTTTAAGGACTGACTTTGTTCTTCTCTTTCACTTGCTGTTCTCGGGTTTAGGGACTTTTTTTTTGTTCCGCTTGCTGCTGCAGGACTTAGAAACTGTCTTTCTCCTTCTATTTCGTTTGTAGCCCTCGGATTTAGGAACTTTCTTTCTCTTTCTGTGTCTCTTGCTGCAGTAATATTTAGGGACAGTTTTTGGTACTGCTGCTTTGCTTTCTGCTGTAAGACTTGAGGACTGTTTTTCACCTTCTACTTTGCTTGCTGCTGTAACATTTAGGGACTTCCTTTCTCCTTCTGTTTCGATGGCTGTCTGTAAGATTTAGAGACTCTCTTTCTCGTCCAGTTTCACTTGCTGTTATCGGTTTTAAGGACTGACTTTGTTCTTCTGTTTCGCTTGCTGTTCCCGGATTTAGGGACTTTCTTTTTTTGTTTGTTCCGCTTGCTGCTGCAGGACTTAGAAACTGTCTTTCTCCTTCTATTTCGTTTGTAGCTCTTGGGTTTAGGAACTTTCTTTCTCTTTCTGTATCACTTGCTGCTGTAATATTTAGGGACATTTTTTGGCACTGCTGCCTCGCTTTCTTCTAGCTTGAGGACTGCTTTACACCTTCTACTTTGCTTGGTGCTGTAACATTTAGGGACTTCCTTTCTCCTTCTGTTTCGATGGCTGTCTGTAAGATTTAGAGACTCTCTTTCTCGTCCAGTTTCACTTGCTGTTATCGGTTTTAAGGACTGACTTTGTTCTTCTGTTTCACTTGCTGTTCTAGGGTTTAGGGACTTTTCTTTTTTTGTTTGGTCGGCTTGCTGCTGCAGGACTTAGAAACTGTCTTTCTCCTTCCATTTCGTTTGTAGCCCTTGGGTTTAGGAACTTTCTTTCCCTTTCTGTGTCTCTTGCTGCTCTAATATTTAGGGACGTTTTTTGGCACTGCTGCCTTGCGTTCTACTGTAAAACTTGAGGACTGCTTCACACATTCTACTTTGCTTGCTGCTGTAACATTTAGGGACTTCCTTTTTCCTTCTGTTTCGATGGCTCCCTGTAAGATTTAGAGACTCTCTTTCTCGTCCCGTTTCACTTGCTGTTATCGGTTTTAAGGACTGACTTTGTTCTTCTGTTTCGCTTGCTGTTCTCGGATTTAGGGACTTTCTTTTTTGTTTGTTCCGCTTGCTGCTGCAGGACTTAGAAACTGTCTTTCTCCTTTTATTTCGTTTGTAGCTCTTGGGTTTAGGAACTTTCTTTCTCTTTCTGTGTCTATTGCTACAGTAATATTTAGGGACATTTTTTGGCACTGCTGCCTCGCTTTCTACTGTAAAACTTGAGGACTGCTTTACACCTTCTACTTTGCTTGCTGCTGTAACATTTAGCGACTTCATTTCTCCTTCTGTTTTGATGGCTGCCTGTAAGATTTAGAGACTCTCTTTCTCGTCCTGTTTCATTTGCTGTTATCGGTTTTAAGGACTGACTTTGTTCTTCTGTTTCACTTGCTGTTCTCGGGTTTAGGGACTTTCTTTTTTGTTTGTTCCGCTTGCTGCTGCAGGACTTAGAAACTGTCTTTCTTCTTCTATTTCGTTTGTAGCTCTTGGGTTTAGGAACTTTCTTTCTCTTTCTGTATCACTTGCTGCTGTAATATTTAGGGAAATTTTTTGGCACTGCTGCCTCGCTTTCTACTGTAAAACTTGAGGACTGCTTTACACATTCTACTTTGCTTGCTGCTGTAACATTTAGGGACTTCCTTTCTCCTTCTGTTTCGATGGCTCCCTGTAAGATTTAGAGACTCTCTTTCTCGTCCCGTTTCACTTGCTGTTATCGGTTTTAAGGACTGACTTTGTTCTTCTGTTTCGCTTGCTGTTCTCGGGTTTAGGGACTTTCTTTTTTTGTTTGTTCCGCTCGCTGCTGCAGGACTTAGGAACTGTCTTTCTCCTTCTATTTCGTTTGTAGCTCTTGGGTTTAGGAACTTTCTTTCTCTTTCTGTATCACTTGCTGCTGTAATATTTAGGGACATTTTTTGGCACTGCTGCCTCGCTTTCTACTGTAAAACTTGAGGACTGCTTTACACCTTCTACTTTGCTTGCTGCTGTAACATTTAGGGACTTCCATACTCCTTCTGTTTCGATGGCTGCCTGTAAGATTTAGAGACTCTCTATCTCGTCCCGTTTCACTTGCTGTTATCGGTTTTAAGGACTCACTTTGTTCTTCTGTTTCACTTGATGTTCTCGGGTTTAGGGACTTTATTTTTTGTTTGTTCCGCTCGCTGCTGCAGAACTTAGAAACTGTCTTTCTCCTTCTATTTCGTTTATAGCCCTCGGGTTTAGGAACTTTCTTTCTCTTTCTGTGTCTCTTGCTGCTGTAATATTTAGGGACATTTTTTGGCACTGCTGCTTCGCTTTCTACTGTAAAACTTGAGGACTGCTTTACACCTTCTACTTTGCTTGCTGCTGTAACATTTAGGGACTTCCATACTCCTTCTGTTTCGATGGCTGCCTGTAAGATTTAGAGACTCTCTATCTCGTCCCGTTTCACTTGCTGTTATCGGTTTTAAGGACTGACTTTGTTCTTCTCTTTCACTTGCTGTTCTCGGGTTTAGGGACTTTCTTTTTTTGTTTGTTTCGCTCGCTGCTGCAGGACTTAGGAACTGTCTTTCTCCTTCTATTTCGTTTGTAGCTCTTGGGTTTAGGAACTTTCTTTCTCTTTCTGTATCACTTGCTGCTGTAATATTTAGGGACATTTTTTGGCACTGCTGCCTCGCTTTCTACTGTAAAACTTGAGGACTGCTTTACACCTTCTACTTTGCTTGCTGCTGTAACATTTAGGGACTTCCATACTCCTTCTGTTTCGATGGCTGCCTGTAAGATTTAGAGACTCTCTATCTCGTCCCGTTTCACTTGCTGTTATCGGTTTTAAGGACTCACTTTGTTCTTCTGTTTCACTTGATGTTCTCGGGTTTAGGGACTTTATTTTTTGTTTGTTCCGCTCGCTGCTGCAGAACTTAGAAACTGTCTTTCTCCTTCTATTTCGTTTATAGCCCTCGGGTTTAGGAACTTTCTTTCTCTTTCTGTGTCTCTTGCTGCTGTAATATTTAGGGACATTTTTTGGCACTGCTGCTTCGCTTTCAACTGTAAAACTTGAGGACTGCTTTACACCTTCTACTTTGCTTGCTGCTGTAACATTTAGGGACTTCCTTTCTCCTTCTGTTTCGATGGCTGCCTGTAAGATTTAGAGACTCTCTATCTCGTCCCGTTTCACTTGCTGTTATCGGTTTTAAGGACTCACTTTGTTCTTCTGTTTCACTTGATGTTCTCGGGTTTAGGGACTTTATTTTTTGTTTGTTCCGCTCGCTGCTGCAGAACTTAGAAACTGTCTTTCTCCTTCTATTTCGTTTATAGCCCTCGGGTTTAGGAACTTTCTTTCTCTTTCTGTGTCTCTTGCTGCTGTAATATTTAGGGACATTTTTTGGCACTGCTGCTTCGCTTTCAACTGTAAAACTTGAGGACTGCTTTACACCTTCTACTTTGCTTGCTGCTGTAACATTTAGGGACTTCCTTTCTCCTTCTGTTTCGATGGCTGCCTGTAAGATTTAGAGACTCTCTATCTCGTCCCGTTTCACTTGCTGTTATCGGTTTTAAGGACTCACTTTGTTCTTCTGTTTAACTTGATGTTCTCGGGTTTAGGGACTTTATTTTTTGTTTGTTCCGCTCGCTGCTGCAGAACTTAGAAACTGTCTTTCTCCTTCTATTTCGTTTATAGCCCTCGGGTTTAGGAACTTTCTTTCTCTTTCTGTGTCTCTTGCTGCTGTAATATTTAGGGACATTTTTTGGCACTGCTGCTTCGCTTTCAACTGTAAAACTTGAGGACTGCTTTACACCTTCTACTTTGCTTGCTGCTGTAACATTTAGGGACTTCCTTTCTCCTTCTGTTTCGATGGCTGCCTGTAAAATATAGAGGCTCTCTTTCTCGTTACGTTTCACTTGCTGTTATCGGTTTTAAGGACAGACTTTGTTCTTCTGTTTCACTTGCTGTTATCGGGTTTAGGGACTTTCTTTTTTTGTTTGTTGCGCTTGCTGCTGCAAGACTTAGAAACTGTCTTTCTCCTTCTATTTCGTTTGTAGCCCTTGTGTAGGAGCTTTCTTTCTGTTTCTGTGTTAAAACGCTTAATGCGTTTTTTAATACAGTATAATTTAGGGTTTAAATATCTACTATACTTCGTGAATCACCCTGTATATGACGCTGCTTGGATCCGATTTTATATTGCATATTTTTTTCGATCCTTTTATTATGACTTATTTATAGTGTATTAAAGGACTCATTAGTGTTTCTATTTGGATTATCACATTGAGTCCCAAATTTGTTGCTGGAAGTGTCAAAAGTTAAATTGGAAAATCCCGAAGATAAGAACAGCCAGAGCTTGAGTTAACCCTAACATTTATTGGCAAGTGCGTGTTGCTCGAGCAAATGTGAGCTTAATTAAGGCAGGATTGTCATTCGGTTTAGTACAATTTTGCTGCCATGATACGTCATAATTAAAGCCTGGAACAGTTGTAAATTAAACGATTACAGCACCATTCAACATATTTTCCTTAAAAGATAACGAAGTCGAGTCGAGAATCTTGATAAATTTCTCACGGAATATTGATCAGGCTGGGGACTGAATTCTATCTGTACAGAAATAGAAAGTTAAAGTTAGAAAGAAAGTCCCTCGAGAGGAAGGTACACATGTTCCTGTATCAAGGATCAAGTTAAGCATAGCGAATAAAGGTGGATTCTAGGTCGACGGTTTCGTGTAAGTCGATATTTTCTTGTTACTCCCTACGTGCTTGTTGTAAAATATTTGGACTATTATGGAAACGTGAAATAATTGTGAAAGCTCTTAGACGAGACGAATACCTGTAACGTCTAATTTTAGGAAAAGAAACAAATCAAGCTTTATCGCATTTTCTATGTTTCTTATTGAACGTGATCGATTACAGCGAGGATTATCTCGTAACGCTTCAGCACACTCCCTGATATATTTTCTTCTCGATTTTCAGGCGGTCGGAGTGCATTGTCGCATGGGGAGAGGTCGAACGGGCGTTATGCTCGCATGCTACTTGGTCCATTTTGAGGGTATGTCACCAGAAAGAGCCATTTCAACTGTGCGACTCCAGCGACCTGAATCAGTGGAAACTAGTGAACAGGAACGAGTGGTCTCTCTATACCGTGACTACTTGAGAGGCACTAAAGTCGAATTCTAAAACATCGTATTAGTGTGAACAAATTTAGGTCAATTGTAATTTAAGCACTTATTTATTTTTATTTATACAAATAAATGATCTTAATATAGTGTGTTTATTTTCGGTCCCTTTTGTATTAATTTGTTGATAAGTGTCTTTTAGCTCAGATGAAGAGACGCCATATTAAAACTGGAGCAAAATTTAGTACCCTGGAGTCGTTTTCAATATTTAAACTGTAATTCGAACAGTTTATGGAGGCGACTTCCTTGACACATTAATCCAACTACAAGAGAGCTTGCAATTTAATATGTAATAAGCAACTTCGATAATAACACATCTAATACATTATTGATCACTTTGAAACATGTACTGTTTAATTTTTATTGATGTCAAACTAGGGGCTCTGTAATTGTTAATTAATCTGTTTATTCAATGATTTTTTTTAAAACTGCTGAAAAATGGTTTGCAAAAATGAGATATAAATGGTTGAAATGAAATTAAAAGAAAGTCGGTGATTTTCTGGATGAGTTTTAAACCCTAAAGAAGACCGAAGTAACTAAATAACACCGAAAGGGTCCCGCTGATTCTTGACGAAAGCTGATTAATTCTTCAATTCTGACGTATGTCGAAGAATCCAAAGCTTCAACAAATTCGAAAGAATTAAAAAATCCTAAAGTGTCCTCGAAAATCCGAAAGACTATTAAAGAGCCCCGAAGTATCTTAAACAGTTCTAAGAAAACCTGAACAAAGTGCACTATTCATACAGAATCCAAAAAGGCCAATAAAATTATTCTGACAAATAGTGTAAGATTCTAAAGAATATTGGGGAATTCTGAGAAAATCTTCGAAATCCTGTTAACCCTATTAAATCCTAAAATTTTCTGAAAAGTTCTAATTAAACAGAGATATGCTGAAATTAACTGAAAAGGTGCTAAAAAAATAGGACTGCTAAACTGATAAACGATTTGAGAAACATCGGAGAATTTGAGAAATCCGGAAAGTACAAGTAGCCTGGAAGGTACTAAAATGCCTTGAAGAGTCCCTTGAATTCTAAGCAATTATAAAAACACCTAAAACATGGGAGACATCTGAGAAACTGGAATTCTTTTTCTTGCAAATTTTTTAATCTGGGACCCGAATTGGAGGAAGTAGAGAACCTAAGAATCTGTAAAATTAAGACACTAAGGATTTGAGATCTCGATGAACCTGAGACATTAGGTCAGAGAAACCAATTTGAGAACTGCAGTTATGTCTTTCAGGAAACGAACGATTTGAAGGAATCTGGGAGCCTTATGAACTTAAAGAACCTGACGAATATGAGGAACTGGAGAACCTAAAAATCTGTAAAATTAAGACACTAAGAATTTGAGATCTCGATGAACCGAAGACATTAGGTCAAAGAAACCAATTTGAGAACTGCAGTTATGTTTTTGAGGAAACGAACGATTTCAAGGAATCTGGGAGCTGGATGAACTAAAAGAACCTGACGAATTGAAGGAACTGGAGAACCTAAAAATCTGTAAAATTAAGACACTAAGGATTTGAGAACGAAATGGACCTGAGACATTAGGTCAGAGAAACCAATTTGAGAACTGCAGGTATGTCTTTGAGGAAACGAACGATTTGAAGGAATCTGGGAGCCGGATGATCTTAAAAAACCTGACGAATTAGAGGAACTGGAGAATTTAAGAATCTGTAAAATTAAGACACTAAGGATTTGAGATCTCGATGAACCTGAGACATTAGGTCAGAGAAACCAATTTGAGAACTGCAGGTATGTCTTTGAGGAAACGAACGATTTGAAGGATTTTGGGAGGCGGATGAACTAAAAGAACCTGACGAATTGGAGGAACTGGAGAACCTAAGAATCTGTAAAATTAAGACACTAAGGATTTGAGAGCTCGATGAACCTGAGACATTAGGTCAGAGAAACCAATTTGAGAACTGCAGTCATGTTTTTGAGGAAACGAACGATTTCAAGGAATCTGGGAGCCGGATGACCTAAAAGAACCTGAGGAATTGGAGGAAATGGAGAACCGAAGAATCTGTAAAATTAAGACACTAAGGATTTGGAAACTTGATGAACCTGAGACATTAGGTCAGAGAAACTAATTTGAGAACTGCATTTATGTCTTTGAGGAAACGAACGATTTGAAGGAATCTGAGAGGCGGATGAACTAAAAGAACCTGACGAATTGGAGGAACTGGAGAACCTAAGAATCTGTAAAATTAAGACACTAAGGATTTGAGAACGAAATGGACCTGAAACATAGGTCAGAGAAACCAATTTGAGAACTGCATGTATGTCTTTGAGGAAACGAACGATTTGAAGGAATCTGGGAGCCGGATGAACTAAAAAAACCTGACGAATTGGAGAACCTGTAAAATTAAGACACTAAAGATTTGAGAACTCGATGAACCTGCGACATTAGGTAAGGGTAGCTGAAGACACTTGATGTATTTGAGAAACTGGAAAATCTGATGAGGCTAGGAAATTGAGAAACCTTAAGAAGAAGCTTAAGTACTCCTAAAAAAAAACGAAAATCCATTAATTCTGAGCAGACGTAAACCCGTGAAATATCCTGAAATTATTATTTAGATTCCTTTTACATTCTGTAGAACCGAGGTCCTGAGAAATTCTGAGATCCTAAAGATTATAAAAACTGAAAGATTCTAATAGAACTTGAAACTTGAGTTATTGGATGTTTCTAAAGATTTTCTAAAGAGGAATTCTGTGAAAAGACACAAAGTATTCGAAAAAATAAATTCCGTTGCTGAGGTTCATTGAAGCGTCCTCCAATATCCTCAGTCATTTGAAGTCACGAGAGCGCCTTTCCCGACCAAGGCGAGGAACTATTGCGCATCGGCCGGCCTCGCACTACCTCCTGGAGCCTCAGTCCCCTTCCGGAGCCCCGGCGACACCGACTCCTTGCTTTAGAAGAATCATAATAACTTGAGAATCCTGGAAAATGAATCGTTGGAAACTGAGAACTTCGAAAGCATAAAACTGAGAAACTGGGACCTTGAGAAACTGAAATCTCAAAATCAGAAACTTATAAGGCTAAGAGAAATGAAGGCTACAAAAATTTGAAAACATGAGGAGAGCATTTCAGAAACTGAAAAGTTGAGATCCTAAGAGCTCGAAAACCTGGTACTCCCAGAAATGTATAGTCTGAGAACTGAAGAATTGTGATCCTTATCTCAGACAATGAATATTTGAGAAATTGACCTGGTAGTCACAAAAATTAAGAACCTGAAACCATAAGAACCTTTTTTTTTATTGGAGAGAGGGGGGAAATACAGTTACGTACCTCCAGGCCAACGCTCAGGAAAGCCTGGAGAGTGTGGGACTCCCTGGCGGATGGTCGTCCAGTCCTACCCACTAAAAAACCCCTCTCAATGGAGCATTCTTCCACCCCCGGAACCGCCGTTAGGCATTACTTCAGGAGTGGTACTCCCCCCTACCTCATACCGAGGTTCTCCCGCTCCCTTTCCGTGGCTTCCTTCCGCCGCATGATGTTTTCCACCATGCGGACCACCACATCCCATTCGGACTGGCCGGTGAGCATCCCCTCAACGAGGTTCTCCTCCTCCGGCCACCAACCCAGGGCTTTAAACACCCCCAGCCGCTCACCATCCCAGGCCTCGCAGCGGAACAAGGTATGTTCCGGATCATCCACGTCATGTTCGCAGAACCAGCAGGACGCCGATGCTTCCTTGCCTATACGGACAAGGTAGCTGCCGAAGCATCCGTGTCCGGTCAGCGCTTGGGTCAGGTGGAAGTTAACACCACCGTGACCCCGCCCGACCCACAGCCGGACGTCGGGAATCAGCCGCCTTGTCCAGGCACCCTTCATCCCAGCCTCCCACCTGGCCTGCCACGAATCCAGGAGTGTCCTCCTGGCTTCTGTGGACGTCCGGCCCTCCCTCCGCTGCTTTCTCTCAAGGATCAGCAGGTCAGAAGGTGGTATTCTAGATATCACCCCCAACGCATCGGTCGACACCGTCCGATACGCGGAGGCAACCCGTAGTCCCACCCTCCTCTGGACCCTCTCGAGTGCGGCCAACCCGGTCTTGGTTTTTGCGGCCCGCCCCCATGTGGGTGCTGCATACAGCAGTACGTTCTGAACGACCGCCGCGTACAACACCCTGGAGCGCCCGTCCGCGCCCCTCAGGTTGGGCATCAGCCTGGCCAGTTTCCCAGCCACTGCTTCCGCCTTCCTGGCCACCCTCTCCACGTGGGGAAGGAAGCTCATCCTTCTGTCCAGGTCGACCCCCAAGTACTTCATACTTGGTTGGACCCGGACAAAAGCGCCCCCCACTCGGAAGCCCTCCAGATCGATCCTCCTACCACCGATTAGCAAAACCGCCTCGGTTTTGGCAGGAGCCACCCTTAGGCCATGGTCGTTGAGCCAGCCCATCACCCTTTCCGCCGCCTCTTCCACCAGTGCCGTTAGCTCCTTCGCTGGTGCGGGCCATTGCCATAATCACCAGATCGTCGGCGAAGGCAACAGTCCTCACACCCACCGGCAGCTCCAGCTCGAGGACGCCGTTATACAGCAAGTTCCACAGGAGCGGTCCAAGAACCGACACCTGCGGAACGCCGCACCCGACGCTCCTCGCCCTACCTCCAGCGCCGTAGCTGATGGTCCTCCCCGACAGGTAGCTTCTGACCATGGCCACCAGGCCCCCATTCACCCCCATCCCCTCCAAAGCAGCCACGATGCCCCCCCACGACGCGCAGCCGAAGGCGTTCTCCACGTCCAGGGCAACGACGGCACAGTAGTCCTTTCGACCCCATGCCCCAGCGTTTGCTACCCCGGCGTATGCCAGAACGTCCTCGATAGCGTCAATGGTTGACCTACCGCGGCGAAACCCATATTGCCTGTCGGAGAGCACACCCCTCTCCTCCAGGTCTCTCCCGATCCGGCTCCTCAGGATGGACTCGAGCAGCTTCCCCGCCGAGCTTATGAGGGAAATTGGGCGGAATTTCCCCCGACTCTTTGGGATGAGCACCACCCGAGCCACCTTCCATATGTGGAAGACACCGTTCTCGAGACAGGATCCCATCACCCCCGCGATAACCGCAGGGGCCACCTCGACGGCCAGCGCGACTACCTCCGCCGGCATCCCGTCCATCCCAGGAGCCCTGCCCCTCCTGAGACCCCGGCAGCCGCCCGGACCTCCTCCACCGTCACGGGTGCCATCTCCCCAGCGCCACCAGCCTCCCCCTGGCTCTCCCACCGAGGGGGGTCCACCGTCGGGAAGAGCTGGCCGATGGCCTCCTCCTCCTCCTCCTCCTCCTCGGTGGTCACCGGCCTCGCGCCGAGCCTCCCAGACACGATCCGATAGGCCCGCCCCCACGGATCACCCCGGACTTCATCGACCACTCTGTCCCAGGCACGGCCCTTTGCAGCAGCAATCTCAGTCCTAAGGGCTCTCTTTGCGAGCCTATACGCCCGCAGTCCCTCGGCCCTCGCCTCCTCTGTTCTTGCCCGGGTGAGCTTCCGCCTACCAGCAATGCACCTCCGCCGCGCTTCCGCGACTTCAGCACACCACCAATAGACAGGTCTCCTCCCGGGCCTTGTGGCCTTCCTGGGGAGGCATCCCTCGCAGGCAGCTGCCAGGCGCCCCATCATCCCCTCCGGGGAGAGAACCCCCCCGTCACCGAGCAAGCCCTCCAGCCGCCCGGCCAGCACCCCCTTAAGCTCCTCCCTCCAAAGCCAGCCGGCCCCCCTGACGGCCCCGGGCGCCCCCCGGACGGCCCCAGCACCCACCCGGTAGGCGATGTACCGGTGGTCGCTGAAGGAATCTCGGTCCAGGACACGCCATCCCCCCCGCCAACCGGGCGAAGGTCACATCCACGATGGACGTTCTTGTTCCGCCCACCGTCACGGCCTCAAAGGTTGCCTGGTTCCCGAGGTTCTCAACCCCGAGTCCCAGGCTGGCCATGGCCTCTCCCAGCACGGTTCCCCTCGAATCTGTCATCGACGACCCCCACGAAGCGGACTTCGCGTTGAAATCGCCGGCAACCACAAGGTTCCCCATGTGGTCTCTCAACGCCCCCGTCAGCCTGCCCACGTACCCCCTGAACTGCTCGGACGTGCAGTTCGGGGACACATAACAGCTGACCAGTACCGTCTGCGCGACCCTCGCCCAGGCATAGCCCTCTCCAACGCCGCTGGCCGTCACCTCCCCCTCCACTCTGACTGCAGCCGCCCCCCCCTCCGCAAGAATCCACCCGCCCCTATTGACTTTTGCCAGATTGGGTTCCTGGGCCAGGATGCACTTGGCACCCAGTTCCATGGAAACCCTCTCCAGCATGTCATGGGCGAGGGCCCTGCGGCCCAGGTTGATCTGCAGGACCCTAACTGTCATTAGGACACGCAGTGCCCCGCAGCTCCTGGACCGCCCTCTTGTAGAGAGGACAGGCCATGGTGCCAGCCCTGTGCCCCTCTTTGCTACAGTTGTAACACTTCGGGGGGTCCCGGCAGTCAGCCGCCCTGTGCCCATCACGGCAGCACCTAAGGCACTTGCCCCCCAGCTCGACCCGCTTATCCTTGCAACTCCTGGCTACGTGTCCGTAGCCCAGGCAGTTGAAGCACTTGGCAGGCGTGAGGAAGGGCTTGAGAGGACACCTCGTCCACCCCACCTTCACGCCGCCAAGTGCCAGGAGCTTGCTGGCCTCCTCCTCCCGGAGGGTCACCGTGGCCCATTGACCCCCCCGACCGGGCCTGAGCGACACTTTCAAGTCCGCCTCGCCCCCTGCTGAGGTCACCCCGGTACCAATGATGGCGGCCTTGGTACCGCCCTTCAGGACCCTGGCCATCCCTTCCTTGAGCTTGGCCGCCGCCGTCGCTCCACCTCCCGCCAGGACGACCCTGATATGTCCCTCCCTGGTCTTAGTCACGGTCTTGACCCGGACACCAAGGTCGTCCATGTTGACGTCCCTACGCAAAGTCCTGAGGGTGTTGGCATAGGATGCCGCATCGCCACCCGTCTCCACCACCACCGTGTTCGGTTCCCTCACCTGTCGGCTCCTGGGGACCAGCCCAGGGCGCGTTCCCGGGTAGAGAAAGACACTGAATCCCTCCCCGGTGTCCTGCGCGAAAACGCACTCCACGATCTTCCGGAATGCGGAGGTCACAGCTCCCTCCGGAACGCTCAGGGCCACCTTTCTGCGGCCCTCCTCGACCATGACGGCCCTGAGCTCCGTGGCTGCCAGGAACGCTTCTTCAGGGTTCTTGCCCATCTTCACCTTGAAAATGGCCCTCTCCTCCCTCTTTGCCTGGTCCCCGCCATTCCGGACTCTGACGGACTCAAAGATGCATCCTGGGTGCTCGCTCAGGTTGAGCAGGTCCGGGTACCTGGCCCTGAACAATTGGGCTTCCCCATTTTCCATGTCGGGGTCGTCCTCACGGATCCAGACAGCCAGATCCCACTCCCTGCCGGCCTCTAGGAGGCTCCCAGCAGCCTCCTGCGTCATCCTGAAGGCTGCCGCATTCCAGCGCTGGGAGATTAGGCCCCTGGCTTGCACCCAATCGTAGGCCTTGGCCTCGAGGGCCCCGACCTCCGGTTTCGCCTGCCGCTCGCGGTTACTACGCAGCTCCTCCATTTCATGGCGCAACCTTGCGTTCTCTTCGACAGCCATCTTCAGCTGGCTGTCGACCAGTTCCTTGGAGGATTGCGCCTCCCTCAGCTGTTTAATGATCTCCTCCTTTTCCCCCTTGGTCCTGGCTTCCATTTCCTGCTTCCCTTCTACTGCCCCGTCCAGCCATCCCTCCATGTCCGAGAGGGCTCCCACGTCCCTGCAGAGGATTGATGCCGCCCTTACAATCTCCGTCTTCAGGTTGTAGCCCTTTTGACAGGCCGCGTCCAGTGACTTCGCCGTTCTTTGCACCCTGGCGAAGATCTTCTTAACATCCTCCTTTCCCGCAAGCACCGACGTTTGGGCAGTCGGGCTGCTGATCTTCCTCTTCTTCACGGATCGGGCCTTCTCTTCGTCGAATACAAAGTTAAATTCCCCTATGTTGCCCTGATCATTGGGGGTTGTGGGAGCCGTGTGAACTCCCTTTTCCCTTCGGAGTGGACCCTGAACCAGTCCTAGTCCCAGTCCCTGTCCCATCTTAAGAGACAGAGAGGTCCTGTTCAAATTCCTTCCCAGGATCAACTCTGTCTCCAAGTTGGACCCTGATTTCCTCCTTTCTTTTCCCTTGTCATTATCCGTGTCCATCGCCGTTTTTCCACCCTGTTCCTTCACTTTCTTGCTTGCTTTGTTTGATTCCATAATTGGTCCCACGATCATGGGACGAAAATCGGTCGCCCTGGAGGTGACGCCCATCCTCCAGGGAAGAGGACTTATCTTCCACCCGGGGGGCCTCCAGTCCCGGGTGGTTACCGTTCGCGACTCGCTGACGTGGAGCCATTCATCCCTTCGGCACGGTATAACACCTTAGGATTCCGTGGGACTCAATACAACAGGGGTGCCCAACGGCCCTGACGGTTTTAACGACTTTACTCTCGGTTATTTTATAGGGGTTTTTCTCTCCGCAGGACGGCCATCTAAGGCAAGCCTCCCGCTTCGGGAGACTCCACAACGTACCCCCAGTCGCGCTCAGCTGGAGGTTTTTGAAGTGGAGGCCCGATTTACGGTGTTGACGTTAGGACACGCACCTCCTTCCGTAGCTCGGTAACCCCGGGTTCGCCATTTCCCGATCTGCTAGTTTAACTGACAGATCCCTGGGGGGAGGAAGGGGGAAGGGCAAGGAAGGGATCTAGGAAACCTGGAGAGGAGATCCTGAAATCCTACAACCTTTAAAACAACCTACAACATTCAGTACTCGAGAAATAGAAAACTTGAGATCCTTTTCGTCACAGAAACGTGAATGAAATCTTTTGAGTAACCGAGTACGTATTAATTTGACCTACCCAATTAACTAATTACTACATATTCTACAAAGTATAGGTCAAACCATTTTATTTATCCTGACGATTTTTCTTTGTAGACCAGTGTTACCAAACTACAGAGATAAATATATTTGTGTTATTTCTATTCTATTCCGAATTTGTCTCCTTTAAGGCGGTCCCGACATCTACATTACACTCACATTCTTTTTACCATAAATATTTTACAAGTTACCGTTTGTTAGATGCTATTTATCTTTCCTGTATTTCACGCTTGTGCAAGCTCAAATACCGGTGTTTTACGGAACTTGTATGGTGTGGGAAATTCTCACCATCAATATTGTTCGTGAAATATTACATCAAATATTCAAAATAAATATACGTCACCGGATTAAAATAAAATAAATAGTCTGGAATTTTAGAAAGGGGAAAATTTCTCTTTTGTTTGTGTGTTAATATCGTGTATTTGAGTTCGGAAGTCGGATGAAATTTCTGGGAATTTAATTAATGTTTACCAATTGGTTTTGTAAAGTTCATTGTTGAAAATAGACTTTAAATTTGATTTTAAGTCGTAGAAGTTTGTGTACAGATAACTCAGTGTAGAGGGCACATATTGAATTCAATTGAGTCTAAGTTCATAAAGTGACAGCTTTGGCCAGTAAAATAAACTTTTTTACCTTGGCAAATGAACGCACAAAACTTTTATTATATTTATTATTTTGTTGCATGAACACTCCAATAGCTCACTAATTGAAAATAAAATTGCAGTCATCAATGAGATCAGTACTAATTAATTACCAAAATGTGCACTAACCTATAATAAAGAGCCAGACGAGAGCGAATACATATTGGAAAAGTTTGCTTATTAATAATTGCTAGACAGCCAATTTCGCAGCGTGGCTCTCAGTTGTACGAAATAAACAAAATTGGCAATATCGAATCTAACATTGTGGAAATTTCAAACGGTTTCTAAAACGGCGGTGAAATGAAATTTAAGAAAGCCCTGCAATCTTGAGCTTCCGGTAATAAAGTTTACGACTCTTTTGCAGCTTTGTGCTTCTATCAGTGAGACTGCAACGTCAAAGTTATGAGCATGACGCTGCTCATGAAACTGACGTCCGTGCGTATTTAAAATTATAAACAGGGGTGTCAGATTAAATTTGATACGAGCTTCTTCCATTATTCTTCCTTTTAGACATCCGGCTTTGAGAGCAGATTGCATTCTGGAGACTTAAAAAATTGTTCCCTCGCGATCGCTTTCCAAGTTTAAAAGTTACTTAAAAGGAACTTAATGAAGTTTCCATTATAATGCGCCCGTAATGCCTGCAATCGGTTTTCGGTCAACTTTTGGGAAAAAGCATTCTCACGACGAGGAAACGACTAAGCGGCTTAAAGAGTATGTTAAATTTACATGCAAAACACTAGATTACTGGTAGAAATTTGCCGAAAAGGAGGTGGGAGTTTGTTTGAGGAAAGATTGTTGTTTATGAGTAAAACCAATTTAAACAACGGTTTAGTGTAAACTAAATTACACTTGCTCTTCCGCTTTAAAATTTTTTACGGTAGGTTTGAGTCTATAAAATCTATTACGTTTTAACATCATATATGTAAAAACATCGGGATTTGAAACGTTACCTTCAACCACTTGTAATTAATGCACACAGACGGCTCGCGAACAGTGTAGTAACTTTAAATGAAGATAATCCATTATGCAATATTCATGCCCATGTTCATTACACACAACAATGAAATCTAATATGTACTAGTATTATGGGTTAGTGATGTGCAAATTGAAAGCTTTTAGAGGAGCCTATAAATTATATAGCTACTTGTCATTTGAAGAAATTATATATTCTCCGCAAGTATTTTTCAGTATAATTCTTTCGAGATGTACCTAAAGATAATGTGAGTGTTTTGAACTGGTTTGTTATAAAAATTCCATCAGTTTGCGAACTCCAGTCTACGTCCCGTGTTACCTATAATGTCTTCGGCAGTTTTATTTTACAGCTTGTGCCATTTGTCGTTGACTGAATTGCATGTATTTTTAACTGCACATTTAAACGCTGAGTGAAAATAAATACAGCGCGATTAAATAAAAGTACGATCTACTTATTCAGCACAATATAAAATAAATAAATAAATGTTTGCGTAAAATAAACGAGAAACAACATGCAGCATGTAACATAAGTGGAGAGAACTCGCGACGTTTGGGTACAAGAACGGTCCCGATAAGGTGCCTGGAAGTATTTTACTTCGGGGTATTTGTCACCACTGTGTCGGAAAACACACAATGAAATTCGAACTACAATCACTGTACACCACAAATTTCTGTATTATTACCAACAGCTGAAGTTAAAGTTAAACTTCCATTCAGGAAAATTGGAAATTAAATACCACAGCTGGGCGAATCATTTAACGGAGCAAAATTCACATTCAATTTTGCGAAAAATGCAGAATGACCTAGAGTTTAAAATTTATATCAGAATATCCTTTGGCTAGATTTGGCCTCTGTAATTTTTATTACAATAAAGTCCTATTATTCATATATAAACGTTCTATGAACGAATATCACGAATTGAATCACATGACCAAATTGCCAGAAGGAGATTTTGTAAATTATCTTCCACATCAAACAAAGGATTTGTGGAAGGGAGTTAGATTTTCTCAAGATCAATTCGTAAAATTCTACTCCACGAAGAAAATATCGGACCATTGTGTAGAGACAAGATCAAGATCATGAAGTCGAAAGCTATAAATTTAATACAGTGACATACATAAGGTGACTAAAACTAATGGCTATAGAAAACATTCAAAAGTATACGAAGTATTATCACGCTCAATATTATTTCAAAAACTGGAGACTTACACTAAAGTTGAGCGCGGACAGCGTCGTTAACCATTATAATAACGGCTTCAAATTGGAGGTTTTTGCCATATAGTTTAACGACGCTGTACGCGCTCGATATTAGTTTAACGATTTGAGATTTACACGAGTTGAGCGCGTACAGCGTCTATAAACAATATAATGTGGACTTCAAATTGCTGTTTTTCCTCAACGACCCTGTCCGCGCTCAATATTAATTTAAAATTCGAAGTTAAACCAAAATTGAGCGCGGACAGCGTCGTTAAACAATATAACAACGGCTTCGAATTGGTAGATTTTTTCATATTATACTTTAACGACGCTGTCCGCGCCCAATATTAATATATCGATTTGAGATTTGCACTAGTTAAACAATATAATGTGGGCTTCAAATTGGTGTTTTTCTCTAGCGACGTTGTCCGCGCTTAATATTAATTTAAAGATTCGAAAGTTACACAAAAAATGAGCGCGTACAGCGTCGTTAAACAATATAAAATTTACCCCAAATTGGTGGAAGTTTTCTCCATACAGTTCTCAAATCCTTAGTGTCTTAATTTTACAGATTCTTAGGTTCTCCAGTTCCTCCAATTCGTCAGGTTCTTTTAGTTCATCCGGCTCCCAGATTCCTTCAAATCGTTCGTTTCCTCAAAGACGTACCTGCAGTTCTCAAATTGGTTTCTCTGACCTAATGTCTCAGGTTATGGACGATGTTCAGGCTCAATAGTACTTCAAAGACTTGAGCTCTACATAAAAGTTCAGTGCGGATAGCGTCGTTAAACAATATAATATGAACCAGAAGAATGTCGATAAATCCAAGTGGAGTAAATTTAAATTAAAATTTAAATATAATATGAATCTCAAATTGGTGTTTTTCACTAACGACGCTGTCCGCGCTCAATATTAATTTAAAATTCGAAAGCTACAGCAAAGTTGAGAGCGGACAACGGCGTTAAACAACACATCAACGGCTTCGAATTGGTAGATTTTTTCATTTTATACTTTAACGACGCTGTACGCGCTCAATATTAATATAACGATTTGAGATTTGCACTAGTTGAGCGCGTACAGCGTCGTTACACAATATAATGTGGGCTTCAAATTAGTGTTTTTCTCTAGCGACGTTATCCGCGCTCAATATTAATTTAAAGATTCGAAAGTTACACCAAAATTGAGCGTGGACAGCGTCGTTAAACAATCTAAAATGAACTTCAAATTGGTGGAAGTTTTCTCCAAACAGTTTATGGACGATGTTTAGGCTCAAGATTACTTCAAAGACTTAAGCTTTACATTAAAGTTCAGCGCGGATAGCGTCGTTAAACAATATAATATGAACTTCAAATTGGTGTTTTTCACTAACGACGCTGTCCGCGCTCAATATTAATTTAAAATTCGAAAGTTACAGCAAACTTGAGAGCGGACAGCGTCGTTAAACAATATAACAACGGCTTCGAATTGATAGATTTCTTCATATTATACTTTAACGACGCTGTACGCGCTCAATAGAAATTTAAAGATTCGAAAGTTACACTAAAATTAAGCGCGGACAGCGTCGTTAAACAATATAACAACGGCTCCGAATTGGTAGATTTTTTCAGATTATACTTTAACGACGCTGTACGCGCTCAATATTAATATAACGATTAGAGATTTGCACTAGTTGAGCGCGTACAGCGTCGTTAAACAATATAATGTGGGCTTCAAATTAGTTTTTTTCTCTAGCGACGTTGTCCGCACTCAATATTAATTTAGAGATTCGAAATTTACACCAAGGTTGAGCGCAGACAGCGTCGTTAAACAATATAAAATGAACTTCAAATTGGTGGAAGCTTTCTCCAAACAGTTTATGGACGATGTTCAGGCTCAATATTACTTCAAAAACTTGAGCCTTAGACTAAAGTTTAGCACGGATAGCGTCGTTAAACAATATAATATGAACCTCAAATTGGTGTTTTTCACTAACGACGCTGTTCGCGCTCAATATTAATTTATAATTCGAAAATTACACCAAAGTTGAGAGCGGACATCGTCGTTGAACAATATAACAATGGCTTCGAATTGGTAGATTTTTTCATATTATACTTTAACGACGCTGTACGCGCCCAATATTAATATAACGATTTGAGATTTGCACTAGTTAAACAATATAATGTGGGCTTCAAATTGGTGTTTTTTTCTAGCGACGTTGTCCGCGCTCAATATTAATTTATAGATTCGAAAGTTACACAAAAATTGAGCGCGTACAGCGTCGTTAAACAATATAAAATTTACCCCAAATTGGTGGAAGTTTTCTCCATACAGTTCTCAAATCCTTAGTGTCTTAATTTTACAGATTCTTAGGTTCTCCAGTTCCTTCAATTCGTCAGGTTCTTTTAGTTCATCCGGCTCCCAGATTCCTTCAAATCATTCGTTTCCTCAAAGACGTACCTGCAGTTCTCAAATTGGTTTCTCTGACCTAATGTCTCAGGTTATGGACGATGTTCAGGCTCAATAGTACTTCAAAGACTTGAGCTCTACATAAAAGTTCAGTGCGGATAGCGTCGTTAAACAATATAATATGAACCAGAAGAATGTCGATAAATCCAAGTGGAGTAAATTTAAATTAAAATTATGAACCTCAAATTGGTGTTTTTCACTAACGACGCTGTCCGCGCTCAATATTAATTTAAAATTCGAAAGCTACAGCAAAGTTGAGAGCGGACAACGGCGTTAAACAATACATCAACGGCTCCGAATTGGTAGATTTTTTCAGATTATAATTTAACGACGCTGTACGCGCTCAATATTAATATAAGGATTTGAGATTTGCACTAGTTGAGCGCGTACAGCGTCGTTAAACAATATAATGTGGGCTTCAAATTAGTGTTTTTCTCTAACGACGCTGTACGCGCTCAATATTAATATAACGATTTGAGATTTGCACTAGTTGAGCACGTACAGCGTCGTTAAACAATATAATGTGAGCTTCAAATTAGTGTTTTTCTTTAACGACGCTGTCCGCGTTCAATATTAATATAAAATTCGAAGTTACAGCAAAGTTGAGAACGGACAGCGTCGTTGAACAATATAACAACGGCTTCGAATTGGTAGATTTTTTCATATTATACTTTAACGACGCTGTACGCGCTCAATATTAATATAACGAGTTGAGATTTGCGCTAGTTGAGCGCGTACAGCGTCGTTAAACTATAAAATGTTGGCTTCAAATTAGTGTTTTTCTCTAACGACGCTGTAAGCGCTCAATATTAATTTAAAATTCGAAAATTACACCAAAGTTGAGAGCGGACAGCGCCGTTGAACAATATAACGTGGGCTTCAAATTGGTGTTTTTTTCTAACGACGTCCGCACTCAATATTAATTTACAGATTCAAAAGTTACACCAAAATTGAGCGCGGACAGCGTCGTTAAACAATATAAATTGAACTTAAAATTGGTGGAAGTTTTCTCCAAACAGTTTATGGACGATGTTCAGGCTCAATATTACTTCAAAAACTTGAGCCTTACACTAAAGTTTAGCACGGATAGCGTCGTTAAACAATATAATATGAACCTCAAATTGGTGTTTTTCACTAACGACGCTGTCCGCGCTAAATATTAATTTAAAATTCGAAAATTACACCAAAGATGAGAGCTGACAGCGTCGTTGAACAATATAACAACGGCTTCGAATTGGTAGATTTTTTCATATTATACTTTAACGACGCTGTACGCGCCCAATATTAATATAACGATTTGAGATTTGCACTAGTTAAACCATATAATGTGGGCTTCAAATTGGTGTTTTTTTCTAAGGACGTTGTTCACGCTCAATATTAATTTAAAGATTCGAAAGTTACACAAAAGTTGAGCGCGTACAGCGTCGTTAAACAATATAAAATTTACTTCAAATTGGTGGAAGTTTTCTCCATACAGTTCTCAAATCCTTAGTGTCTTAATTTTACAGATCTTAGGTACGCCAGTTCCTCGAATTCGTCAGGTTCTTTTAGTTCATCCGCCTCCCAGATTCCTTCAAATCGTTCGTTTCCTCAAAGACGTACCTGCAGTTCTCAAATTGGTTTCTCTGTCCGCTGTGTCCGCGCTGTCCGCGCTCAATATTAATTTAATATTCGAAAGCTACAGCAAAGTTGAGAGCGGACAACGACGTTAAACAATACATCAACGGCTTCGAATTGGTAGATTTTTTCATTTTATACTTTAACGACGCTGTACGCGCTCAAAATTAATATAACGATTTGAAATTTGCATTAGTTGAGCGCGTACAGCGTCGTTAAATGTGGGCTTCAAATTGGTGTTTTTCTCTAACGACGCTGTCCGCGCTCAATAGAAATTAAAAAAATTTAAAGTTAGACCAAAATTGAGCGCGGACAGCGTCGTTGAACAATATAAAATAAACTTCAAATTGGTGGAAGTTTTCTCCAAACAGTTTATGGACGATGTTTAGGCTCAAGATTATTTCAAAGACTTAAGCTTTGCATTAAAGTTCAGCGCGGATAGCGTCGTTAAACAATATAATATGAACTTCAAATTGGTGTTTTTCACTAACGACGCTGTCCGCGCTCAATATTAATTTAAAATTCGAAAGTTACAGCAAACTTGAGAACGGACAGCGTCGATAAACAATATAACAACGGCTCCGAATTGGTAGATTTTTTCAGATTATACTTTAACGACGCTGTACGCGCTCAACATTAATATAACGATTTGAGATTTGCACTAGTTGAGCGCGTACAGCGTCGTTCAACAATATAATGTGGGCTTCAAATTAGTGTTTTTCTCTAGCGACGTTATCCGCGCTCAATATTAATTTAAAGATTAGAAAGTTACACCAAAATTGAGCGCGGACAGCGTCGTTAAACAATATAAAATAAACTTCAAATTGGTGGAAGTTTTCTCCAAACTGTTTATGGACGATGTTCAGGCTCAATATTACTTCAAAAACTTGAGCGTTACACTAAAGTTTAGCACGGATAGCGTCGTTAAACAATATAATATGAACCTCAAATTGGTGTTTTTCACTAACGACGCTGTCTGCGCTAAATATTAATTTAAAATTCGAAAATTACACCAAAGCTGAGAGCTGACAGCGTCGTTAAACAATATAACAACGGATTCGCATTGGTAGATTTTTTCATATTATACTTTAACGACGCTGTACGCGCTCAATATTAATATAACGATTTGAGATTTGCACTAGTTGAGCGCGTACAGCGTCGTTAAACAATATAATGTGAGCTTCAAATTAGTGTTTTTCTCTAACGAAGCTGTCCGCGCTCAATATTAATTCAAAGATTCGAAAGTTACACCAAAATTGAGCGCGGACAGCGTCGTTAAACAATATAAAATGAACTTCAAATTGGTGTTTTTCACTAACGACGCTGTCCGCGCTCAATATTAATTTAAAATTCGAAAGTTACAGCAAAGTTGAGAGCGGACAGCGTCGTTAAACAATATAACAACGGCTTCGAATTGGTAGATTTTTTCATATTATACTTTAACGACGCTGTACGCGCCCAATATTAATATAACGATTTGAGATTTGCACTAGTTGAACGCCTACAGCGTCGTTAAACAATATAATGTGGGCTTCAAATTAGTATTTTTCTCTAACGACGCTGTCCACTCTCAATAGAGATTTAAAAATTCTAAAGTTACACCAAAGTTGAGCGCGTACAGCGTCGTTAAACAATATAACGTGGCCTTAAAATTGGTGTTTTTTTCTAACGACGTTGTCCGCACTCATTATTAATTTACAGATTCAAAAGTTACACCAAAATTGAGCGCGGACAGCGTCGTTAAACAATATAAAATGAACCTCAAATTGGTGTTTTTCACTAACGACGCTGTTCGCGCTCAATATTAATTTGAAATTCGAAAATTACACCAAAGTTGAGAGCTGACAGCGTCGTTAAACAATATAACAACGGCTTCAAATTGGTAGATTTTTTCATATTTTTGCGCTAGTTGAGCGCGTGCAGCGACGTTAAACAATATAATGTGGGGTTCAAATTAGTGTTTTTCACTAACGACGCTGTCCGCGCTCAATATTAATTTAAAATTCGAAAGTTACAGCAAAGTTGAGAGCGGACAGCGTCGTTAAACAATATAACAACGGCTTCGAATTGGTAGATTTTTTCATATTATACTTTAACGACGCTGTACGCGCCCAATATTAATATAACGATTTGAGATTTGCACTAGTTGAACGCCTACAGCGTCGTTAAACAATATAATGTGGGCTTCAAATTAGTATTTTTCTCTAACGACGCTGTCCACTCTCAATAGAGATTTAAAAATTCTAAAGTTACACCAAAGTTGAGCGCGTACAGCGTCGTTAAACAATATAACGTGGCCTTAAAATTGGTGTTTTTTTCTAACGACGTTGTCCGCACTCAATATTAATTCAAAGATTCGAAAGTTACACCAAAATTGAGCGCGGACAGCGTCGTTAAACAATATAAAATGAACCTCAAATTGGTGTTTTTCACTAACGACGCTGTCCGCGCTCAATATTAATTTAAAATTCGAAAGTTACAGCAAAGTTGAGAGCGGACAGCGTCGTTAAACAATATAACAACGGCTTCGAATTGGTAGATTTTTTCATATTATACTTTAACGACGCTGTACGCGCCCAATATTAATATAACGATTTGAGATTTGCACTAGTTGAACGCCTACAGCGTCGTTAAACAATATAATGTGGGCTTCAAATTAGTATTTTTCTCTAACGACGCTGTCCACTCTCAATAGAGATTTAAAAATTCTAAAGTTACACCAAAGTTGAGCGCGTACAGCGTCGTTAAACAATATAACGTGGCCTTAAAATTGGTGTTTTTTTCTAACGACGTTGTCCGCACTCAATATTAATTTACAGATTCAAAAGTTACACCAAAATTGAGCGCGGACAGCGTCGTTAAACAATATAAAATTAACCTCAAATTGGTGTTTTTCACTAACGACGCTGTTCGCGCTCAATATTAATTTGAAATTCGAAAATTACACCAAAGTTGAGAGCTGACAGCGTCGTTAAACAATATAACAACGGCTTCAAATTGGTAGATTTTTTCATATTTTTGCGCTAGTTGAGCGCGTGCAGCGACGTTAAACAATATAATGTGGGGTTCAAATTAGTGTTTTTCACTAACGACGCTGTCCGCGCTCAATATTAATTTAAAATTCGAAAGTTACAGCAAAGTTGAGAGCGGACAGCGTCGTTAAACAATATAACAACGGCTTCGAATTGGTAGATTTTTTCATATTATACTTTAACGACGCTGTACGCGCCCAATATTAATATAACGATTTGAGATTTGCACTAGTTGAACGCCTACAGCGTCGTTAAACAATATAATGTGGGCTTCAAATTAGTATTTTTCTCTAACGACGCTGTCCACTCTCAATAGAGATTTAAAAATTCTAAAGTTACACCAAAGTTGAGCGCGTACAGCGTCGTTAAACAATATAACGTGGCCTTAAAATTGGTGTTTTTTTCTAACGACGTTGTCCGCACTCAATATTAATTTACAGATTCAAAAGTTACACCAAAATTGAGCGCGGACAGCGTCGTTAAACAATATAAAATGAACCTCAAATTGGTGTTTTTCACTAACGACGCTGTTCGCGCTCAATATTAATTTGAAATTCGAAAATTACACCAAAGTTGAGAGCTGACAGCGTCGTTAAACAATATAACAACGGCTTCAAATTGGTAGATTTTTTCATATTTTACTTTAACGACGCTGTACGCGCTCAATATTAATATAACGATTTGAGATTTGCGCTAGTTGAGCGCGTGCAGCGACGTTACACAATATAATGTGGGGTTCAAATTAGTGTTTTTCTCTAGCGACGTTGTCCGCGCTCAATATTAGTTTAGAGATTCGGAAGTTACACCAAAATTGAACGCGGACAGCGTCGTTAAACAATATAAAATGAACCCCAAATTGGTGTTTTTCACTAACGACGCTGTCCGCGCTCAATATTAGTTTAAAATTCGAAAGTTACAGCAAAGTTGAGAGCGGACAGCGTCGTTAAACAATATAACAACGGCTTCGAATTGGTAGATTTTTTCATATTATACTTTAACGACGCTGTACGCGCTCAATATTAATATAACGAGTTGAGATTTGCGCTAGTTGAGCGCGTACAGCGTCGTTAAACAATATAATGTGGGCTTCAAATTAGTGTTTTTCTGTAACGACGCTGTAGGTGCTCAATATTAATTTAGAGATTCGAAAGTTACACCAAACTTGAGCGCAGACAGCGTCGTTAAACAATATAAAATGAACCCCAAATTGGTGTTTTTCACTAACGACGCTGTCCGCGCTCAATATTAGTTTAAAATTCGAAAGTTACAGCAAAGTTGAGAGGGGACAGCGTCGTTACACAATATAACAACGGCTTCGAATTGGTAGATTTTTTCATATTATACTTTAACGACGCTGTACGCGCTCAATATTAATATAACGAGTTGAGATTTGCGCTAGTTGAGCGCGTACAGCGTCGTTAAACAATATAATGTGGGCTTCAAATTAGTGTTTTTCTGTAACGACGCTGTAGGTGCTCAATATTAATTTAGAGATTCGAAAGTTACACCAAACTTGAGCGCGGACAGCGTCGTTAAACAATATAAAATGAACTTCAAATTGCTGGAAGTTTTCTCCATACAGTTTATGGACGATCTTCAAGCTCAATATTACTTCAAAGACTTGAGCTTTACACTAAAATTGAGCGCTGTTTACTCCAATACCATACACTTTTTTCTTCAGATAAAATTATCACACTGATTACGCAGATGTTCTTGTCAGAACGACTAAATTTCATTTGTGAAAAGTTTTTTTAAGAAATTGTATACAAAGTTATCACCAAGTATACCGAAATAGCTAAACAGCCTGTTCACTCAATTTGTGACCCACGACCCGGTGCGGCTTAAAGTTCGAGTTTTGTAATGTCGCATTGGCTTCATGTCCTGTTAAGTTTCCAGTGACCCGAAACTTGTCTGCAATAGAGATTAGTTTTAGCACAAGATAATCAGTTGTGTCAGCCGACAAAATAGCCCATTTGTCTCCGGAGTATGTATATCATCTCTTGCGCCTGTTGCTTCACCATCGAGATATTTATTCAAAAGGTAATCTAGTTATAACATTTGTTGTTACTTTCCAAGCAGCGAAGCTATTAACAAGACGCTGGGTTATCGACTGTCTGGTAATCGTCGGGATCGTAAAAATCAAATTATTTTTTTCAGCGGTTGTCTTATAAACAGCATCATTTTTATTTCTGCGGTTTTATTGCAAACACTTTCGAGCAGCGTTTTGAATGAAGTGGTTGTCGACACCTTATTGACGAATAAAAATATAGTGGTCACGGCTTTCTCATAGTTAATAAAAATCTTTTAATTAAAAATAGTTACAACTATTAATTTCTCACTCTAGAGGTCATCTAAATAACCAAATTCTCATCTAACGAGGTTTACGCGTTCATATATTTGTTAATACCTATTACTTTTATTTTTTAATCGATAAAAGCAATCTAGCAACGATATTGCACGCTACATACTTTTTACATTAGTCTGTTTTCAAATTACTACATTACTACATACATTAAAAGAGAAATCATACATTGCATAATAAAATTACTTTAATTATTATTACTATTAGAGAAGGGAAAATGTATTAGTATTAAAAAGGTGTATTCTCGAAGAACTTTGGGAAACTTCTAATTGAGTATTTGTTTTTCGACGGAATGCACAATATAAATAAACACAATAATTATTATTGGTATTCTTAATTGGAATTGAAAATTACAAAAAGTCGTCAAGTTATTTAATCGACCCGACTGAAATATTTTAAACTCAATTCTGTAAGACCCAAAAGTAATAGCCGTGGGTCCTCGCCAGACCTAGGTGTCAACGTATGCAGAGCACTTCCAATTGTCGTAGGGGGCGCAAAGGGGACCCCGAGGAGAAGGGGCGCACTCTCTCTTGTTTGTGGCCGAGGCGTGAGGTGATGATTACCAAAAAGGTGTTTGCATTACCTCTTTTTTGGAGCCGTAAAGTTTTACCTTTTTGTACACATTTGCCCAATTCTGACAAATCAGTCCCAAAAAAGTAGGGTTTGACAGATCAGTCCCAATACACTAAAGTTTGACCGATGTGTACAAAAAAGTAAAACTTTACGGCTCCCACAGCAAAAGGAGACTTTAATACCTCAAACCAAATCCGACCCAGACACTTTAGTTCTTCTATTCTGCACGAGGTTGCACCATCTCGCAGCCAACATTCAAGATTTTATCTCACTTCAACATCGGAAGAAATTTGTCTCTCTTTGATTGAGTAATTGTCAAGCTAAAATATGGTCCTACAATCCTAATAAAAAAACACATTTATAAATCTGGCTTATTTTTGTTCTGTTGAGATTCGTTGAACTGAAAATAGTTCATTTTAATGATTATTGCATGAATGCACATGCAGTGTAGATATTAAATAATTATTATGATTGTAGTATCAATTAATTTATCTAATTAAAAAGAAATATTTTATATTCTCACCAATTAACAAAATTTAAAACACCACCAAATTTAACAAAACGTACCTCATTCTGAACTTTAATAGATCTGTGCTGTTCAACGGACATTCAGTCTGCATAGGATCCCAAATTGCATAGCATTAGTTTAAAAATTCAATTGTAATTGGACCCATTTGTGATTAATCGACGTGCTATCTGAAACATGTTACTCACAGCCGGTGCTTTTGCGTCAACAGAAATTATTTTCTGTAATAAGCAGTACATTTTGGTCGCGCCATCACCGTTACAAAGGAATTTTTATCTCTATAAAGCTACGACTCACATTCCACGAATAGTGTAGTACAAAAACTTTTATTAGCATTCCTCAAGTAGCAGTCTAATATTATTTTATAGGGCTTCCACGCTAATAACAAGGGAAAGCTACTTCTGGTTTACGATGTCGCGCAGGATTTTTGCAAAATTACCAAACAAAGTCTGAAAATGATGGTACGATAAGAAGAATGACCCGGAAATTTCAGCTGGGAGAGGTCTTTGCACTCGATAAGCAAAAAGCGCCCACTGACAAGAAAGCAAACTAATAGAACAGAAAAAGTTGATAAGTTGATATTTCCTTAATGGAAAAGTTTGATAATGATTAATATGATATTTTGATATTTCATTTATTGATTATTTTGTTCATTTAATATTTCTTTAACTCCTTAAAATTCTCAGGTTTTCAGATTTTTAGGTCTGTTACTTCTTAGCTTTTCCGGTTCACTTTTTATGTTTTCAGGATTCCTATATTATGGGATTTTCAGGTTTAAAGTTTCTTAGATCTTATGTCTTCAAGTTTTTTTTCAGATTTTTTATGTTATAGATGTTTGTGTTTTTTATGATTTTTATAGGTGTATTTTGTTCCTAGTCCAAACTTGGCAGCGCACGTTACACCAAATTTGGTTGTAGCAATACCAATCTACGACCCTTTCCAACGTCTTTAGTTGAAAGAGTATAACCTCCCTCGCGCCATGACCCCCCTTTCGAATGGAATTTTGAAACGTTTCTTAGTGGACGCCTACGTGGTAAAATAAGTAAGTGTGCAAAATTTCATTGCAATCGGTTCAGTGGATCCGGAGATGTCGTGATAAGTGAGTCTGTGAGTGGTATTTGGATTTTATATAAATAATACATATTATGTAGATTACAGAAAATAGAAAATTTAGAGATAAAAGCTCATAGAAAAAAGTATAAAATACAAATGATGAATGATGATCAAGCGTGCGTAACTAGGAGTTAAAACTAAAGGTGGAAAGGAATAAAGAATAAAAGTTGAAGGATAAATGACAAATTACAATCATCAAGAATGAAGGAATGGAAAAGGAAGACAAATAACAGTGCTCACAGGACAAAAGACAAAGAAACGTACGACGATATAATGAAAGACAAAATGTAAAAGAATATTGGAAGATACGAAATAAGGGTTAAGGACCTTGATGGCCATTTCGGCTGCTTTCAGTGCTGCCTCTTTTATCTCTCTCCACAAATCTTCTATTGTTTCCCGTCCTGTAATATCTTGTAAGTTTTCCTGTAGCTTATCTATTTTATGAGTTGGTAAGTTGTGCTAGCAACTTTTACTTTTATTTTCATATAGGTAGCTATTTAAATTAAAATCCATTTAAATTGAGAGCACAATCAAAACAAATCACACAAATATGTTGCTGCAACGGAGGATGCATTACTGGGAATGTTTTAAAAGCTCTGGGGATCTCTTTGCCATTTGTACGTCTAGCGATAGTTGAAGGTGATATGTAAACAGCTTTTTTCATGTGTTTTCGCGCTCACTTAAGTCCGCCTATTATGTCAGTCCAGACGCATTTTTGAAGTGATGTTCCTAAACCTCTGCTCTGTGCAGAAAGAGGGAGTTAAGCCGTTCAAGTTCAACGGCTGCGTGAAGTGTCCGGGGACAGAATCGAAAATTATTGTGTAGGTTGGATAGATTAGAGTTCGAATGAGCGCATGTAAAAACCGGGTTTTTAGAGAGGCAAAAATTGATTGTGTCTTCAATTTAAGAAAGCTCTGTAGGTACTTATCTTTTGACGCCCGAAATTAGTGTCTGGCTATACAGAATTCGGTCGTTTAATATTGCAAAATTATAAAAACCCTTAAAGGTGCATAGTATGAACATTATAATAATAATTTATATATAGTTTGCCAAAAAAAACTCAGTTTCATTCATACAAGTCAATTTTTGTTTTGATCTGATCTTACGAGTAGTGTCAAATAATCTCTATTATTCCACTCTTTATTTTATTGCCGTTTAATTAACAATATTGTTACTTTTCGCCACTATTGAGAAATTAATAATGAAACAAGCGAATAACTCGTAAAAAATAGAAATACAGAAACATTGGTCTGTAATGGAGCAACGGTATTCCCTAACTGTTGACGCGAGAATAAAAATTCAACAGAGCTGAGAATTCATTCATATTAAATCAATATGCTAATCTTTTTGGCGGCGAATAGCAACCAGTACTGAAATGTGAATTTCATACATCAGTGCAAAAAATAAAAATCAGACGTAACAACGAAAGCATTTTATTGAATCGAAAAGTAATTATTCGTTTTTTTTTTTATGATGTATTTTATAACCAAAATTGCAATAAATGCTGAAAGACAAAAATGTTACATACCAAGGTGGAAATAATTTAATAATTTAAAATCTGGTTTCCGGGAAATTGCGAGTGAAAATCTGATCATTCTCATAATTTTCTTTACATACAGGGTTATTCAAGAGTGTTCACGAGCCCAATATGACTCATCATATTTCATTAAAATAGAAAAAAAGACAAATCGCAATATTTCACACAGGAGTGTCTAAAAAGATAAAGCTCAAACGACTTAATTTTGTTTGAAATTCTTTTTTGTTTCGTTTTTGAGTAGTTTCTGTATATTTTGGGAGTTAGTAAAATTAAATATTTCCTTTACAAGTTACAAGCTTCAGGTCACCAGAAACTAAATTTTCTGATTTTGAAAGCTCACAACTTAAAAATTCAATACAATATCAAAATTCGTTGCTGTCACTTTTTGAAAGTTTTACAGTTAGAAGAACAATAGAATTTCTTAGAAATTTAATTTTGAATCACATTTTGAGAATTTTAAATAATAATTTTCCGTCACTTGAAGGGCTTCAATGGCACGTTTTGCAGTTTACAGTTGGGAGAATTAATAGAGAGCTTTTAGAATTCTTCTTTAAAATTCTAAACGGATTTACGATTTTTTTGGCGTCCATTGGACATTGGACCATTCTTGTACTTAGCATCTTTGACATTAAGCCAGCGAATTAAAAGAGAGCTTTTTTAATTGTCCTTGAGAAATCAGAAAAATTTAAATGTTGGTCACAATTATTTTCAGTTGAAAAGTTTTTACACTTTTTGAAAACCTCAGCGTTGGAAAAATCGACAGAAAGCTTTTTGAATTCTTCTTGCAAAATCAGAATGTTTTCTGATTTTTTAAGGGTCAATTATTATATTATAATTCTCAAATATTCAATAAATATTTCCTTGTGTCTATAAGAGCTTTTATGACACTATTTAAGCTTTTTAAAGTTCGAAGAATCAATCTGGGAACTTAGAGAACCATTGAGAACTGCAGGAACCCGACGATTTGAAAAACCTGGGAATTTGAAGGAATTGAAATCTTGGAAAAGCTGAGTGCATGACTCAGAAACCTAAGAACTTGAGAACTTGCAATGGCTATCTTGAGAACTGGAGTAATTTGAAATTTTGAAAAACTGAGGAACTGAGAATTTGAAGAACACGATCTTGGAATACCTGAGGTATTAGGGACTCTGAGAACATAAGGAATCTAACTTGAGATCTAGAAAATTCTGGTAAATGGAGGAACCCAAAAATCTGAGAACTTTGAGAACCTTTGAAAAACAAATTGAAAATTGCAGGAACTTGATGACTTGAGAAACCTGAGAATTTGAAGAACCTGAAATCTTGGAAAACCTGAGTACATGAATGAAGAACCTAAGAACTTGAGAACATGCGAGACCTGTCTTGAGAACTGGGGTAATATGAAATTTGGAACACTCTGGGAAGTTCTAGAACCTTAGCCCTTGAGAATTGCAGGAACCCGACAACTTGAGAAACCTCGAAATTAGAAAAACTTGAAATCTTGGGAAAGCCGAGTGCATCACTTAGAAACTTAAGAACTTGCATGCCTATTTTGAGAACTGGAATAATCTAAAATTATGAAAAACTGAGGAACTGCAGGAACCCGACAACGTGTGCAACCTGAGATTTGGAAGAACCCAAAGTCTTGAAAAACCTGAGATTTTAGGGACTCTGGGAACATAAGAAATTTAACTTGAGATCTAGAGAAATCTGGTAAATGGAGGAACCCGAAAATCTGAAAACTTTGAGACCCTTTGTGAAACAGACATTGAGAATTGCAGGAACCTGACGACTTGAGAAACGTGGGAATTAGCAGAACTTGAAATCTTGGGAAAGCTGACTGCATGACTGAGAAACCTAAGAACTTGAAAACTTGCCATGCCTATTTTGACAACTGGAGTAATCTGAAATTTTGCAAAAAAAAACTGCAGGAACCTGACAACGTGTGCAACCTGAAAATTTAAAGAACCCGAAGTCTTGGAAAACCTGAGACATTAAGGACCCTAAGCACTTGAAGAAACCGATACACTAGGAACTCTGAGAACATCAGGAACCTGACTTGAGATCTAGAGAAATCTTAGAATTTTGAGAACCTTTGTGAAACAGAAATTGAGAATTGCAGGAACCCGACGACTTGAGAAACCTGAGAGTTTGAAGAACCTGAAATCTTGGAAAACCTGAGTACATGAATAAAAAACCTAAGAACTTGAGAACATGCGAGAAATGTCTTTAGAGCTGGGGTAATCTGAAATTTTGCAAAACCAGGGAACATAGAGAAATTAAGTTTTTGAGAATTGCAGGAACCCGACGACTTGAGAAACCTCGGAATTAGAAAAACCTGAAATCTTAGGAAAGCCGAGTGCATCACTTAGAAACCTAAGAACTTGAGAACTTGCCATGCCTATTTTGAGAACTGGAGTAATCTGAAATTTTGAAAAACTGAGAAACTGCAGGAACCCGACAACGTGTGCAACCTGAGAATTTGAAGAACCCGAAGTCTTGGAAAACCTGAGATTTTAGGGACTCTGGGAACATAAGAAATTGAACTTGAGATCTAGAAAAATCTGGTAAATGGAGGAACCCGAAAATCTGAGAACTTTGAGAACCTTTGTGAAACAGACATTGAGAAACCCGACGACTTGAGAAACCTGGGAATTAGAAGAACTTGAAAACTTGGGAAAGATGAATGCATGACTGGAAAACCTGAGAACTTGAGAACTTGCCATGCCAAGAACTGGAGTAATCTAAAATTTTGAAAAACTGAGGAACTGCAGGAACCCGACAACGTGTGCAATCTGAGAATTTGAAGAACCCGAAGTCTTGGAAAACCTGAGATATTAGGGACCCTGAGAATTTGAAGAAACTGATTCACTAGGGACTCTGAGAACATCAGGAACCTGACTTGAGATCTAGAGAAATCTGAGAACTCTGAGAACCTTTGTGAAACAGAAATTGAGAATTGCAAAAACCCAATGACTTGACAAACCTGAGAGTTTGAAGAACCTGTAATCTTGGGAAACCTGAGTACATGAATGAAGAACCTAAGAACTTGAGAACATGCAAGACCTGTCTTAAGAACTGAGGTAATCTGAAATTTTCAAAAATCTGGGAACATAGAGAACCTTTGTCCTTGAAACTTGCAGGAACCCGACGACTTGAAAAACCTCGGAATTAGAAAAACTTGAAATAATAGGAAAGCTGAGTGCATCACTTAGAAACCTAAGAACTTCAGAACTTTCCATGCCTATTTTGAGAACTGGAGTAATCTGAAATTTAGAAAAACTGAGGAACTGCAGGAACCGGACAACGTGTGCAACCTGAGAATTTGAAGAACCCGGAGTCTTGGAAAACCTGAGATATTAGGGACCATGCGAATTTGAAAAAACTGATACACTAGGGACTCTGAGAACATCAGGAACCTGACTGGAGATCTAGAGAAATCTGAGAACTTTAAGAACCTGTGTGAAACAGAAATTGAGAATTGCAGGAACCCGATGACTTGAGAAACCTGAGAGTTTGAAGAACCTGTAATCTTGAAAAACCTGAGTATATCAATGAAGAACCTGAAACTTGAGAACATGCGAGACCTGTCTTGAGAACTGGGGTAATCTGAAATTTTGAAAAGTCTGGGAACCTAGAGAACATTAGTCTTTGAGAATTGTAGGAAACCGACGACTTGAGAAACCTGGGAATTAGAAAAACTTGAAATCTTGGGAAATCTGAGTGCATTACTTAGAAACCTAAGAACTTGAGAACTTGCCATGCCCATTTTGAGAACTGGAGTAATCTGAAATTTTGAAAAACTGAGAAACTGCAGGAAGCCGACAAAGTGTGCAACCTGAGAATTTGAAGAACCCGAAGTCTTGGAAAGCCTGAGGTATTAGGGACTCTGAGAACATAAGGAACCTAACTTGATATCTAGAGAAATCTGGTAATTGGAGGAACCCGAAAATCTGAAAACTTTGAGAACTTTTGAAAAACAAATTGAAAATTACAGGAACCCGACGACTTGAGAAAGCTGACAGTTTGAAGGACCTGAAATTTTGGAAAACCTGGGAACATGATGAAGAACCTAAGGACTTGTGAACATGCGAGACCTGTCTTGAGAACTGGGGTAATCTTAAATTTAGAAAAATCTGAGAACCTAGAGAACCTTAGTTTTTGAGAATTGCAGGAACCCGACGACTTGAGAAATCTGAGAGTTTGAAGAACCTGAAATCTTGGAAAACCTGAGTACATGACTGAGAAACCTAAGAACTTGAGAACATGCGAGATTTGTCTTGAGAACTGGGGTAATCTGAAATTAATTTAGAAAAATTTGGGAACCTAGAGAACCTTAGTCTTTGAGAATTGCAGGAACCCGACTGCTTGAGAAACCTGAGAGTTTGAAGAACCTGAAACCTTGGAAAACCTGAGTACATGAATGAGAAACCTAAGAACTTGAGATCATGAGGGACCTGTCTTAAGAACTGGGGTAGTCTGAAATTTAGAAAAATCTGGGAACCTAGAGAACCTTAGTCTTTGAGAATTGCAAGAACCCGACTACTTGAGAAACCTGAGAGTTTGAAGAACCTAAAACCCTGGAAAACCTGAGTACATGAATGAGGAACCTATGAACTTGAGATCATGAGAGACCTGTCTTAAGAACTGGGGTAATCTGAAGTTTAGAAAAATCTGCTACCTAGAGAACCTTAGTTTTTGAGAATTGCAGGAACCCGACGACTTGAGAAACATGGGAATTAAAAGAACTTGAAAACTTGGGAAAGATGAGTGCATGACAGAGAAACCTAAGAACTTGAGAACTTGCAGCCTATCATGAGAAGTGGAGAAATGTGGAATTTTGAAAAACCGAGGAATTGCAGGAACCCGACAACGTGTGCAACCTGAGAATTTGAAGAACATAAAGTCTTGAAAAACCTGAGATATTAGGGACTCTGGGAACATAAGGAACCTAACTTGGGATCTAAAGAAATCTGGTAAATGGAGGAACCCCAAAATCTGAGAACTTTGAGAACCTTTGAAATATAAATTGAGAATTGCAGGAACCCCACGACTTGAGAAACCTGAGTACATGAATGAAGAACCTAAGAACTTGAGAAAATGCGAGAGCTGTCTTGAGAACTGGGGTAATCTGATATTTTGAAAAATCTGGGAACCTAGAAAACATTAGGCTTTGAGAACTGCAGGAATCCGAAGACTTGAGAAACCTGGGAATTGGAAGAATTTGCGATGGGTATCTTGAGAACTGGAGTAGGTATTATGAAATTTCGAAAAACTGAGGAACTGCAGGAACCCGACAACGTGTGCAACCTGAGAATTTGAAGAACCCGAAGTCTTATAAAATCTGAGATATTAGGGACCCTGAGAACTTGAAGAAACTGATACACTACGGATACTGAGAACATCAGGAACCTGACTTGAGATCTAGAGAAATCTGAGAACTTTGAAAACCTTTGTGAAACAGAAATTGAGAATTGCAGGAACCCGATGACTTGAGAAGCCTGAGAGTTTGAAGAACCTGTAATCTTGGAAAACCTGAGTACATGAATGAAGAGCCTAAGAACTTGAGAACATGCGAGCCCTGTCTTGAGAACTGGGGTAATCTGAAATTTTGAAAAATCTGAAAACCTAGAGAACCTTAGTCTTTGCAGAAACATGACGACTTGAGAAACCTCGGAATCAGAAAAACTTGAAATCTTGGGAAAGCTGAGTGCATCACTTATAAACCTAAGAACTTGAGAACTTGCCTTGCCTATTTTGAGAACTGGAGTAATTTGAAATTTTGAAAAACTGAGGAACCGCAGGAACCCGACAAGGTGTGCAACCTGAGAATTTGAAGAACCCGAAGTCTTGGAAAACGTGAGATATTAGGGACCTTGAGAACTTGAAGAAACTGATACACTAGGGACTCTAAAAACATCAGGAACATGACTTGAGATCTAAAGAAATCTGAGCACTTTGAGAACCTGTGTGAATCAGAAATTGAGAATTGCAGGAACCCGACGACTTAAGAAACCTGAGAGTTTGGAGAACCTGTAATCTTGGAAAACGTGACTACATGAATGAAGAACCTAAGAACTTGAGAACATGCGAGACCTGTCTTGAGAATTGGGGTAATCAGAAATTTTGAAAAATCTGGGAACCTAGAGAACCTCAGTCGCTGAGAATTGCAGGAACACGACGACTTGAGAAATCTCGGAATCAGAAAAACTTGAAATACCGGGAAAGCTGAGTGGATCACTTAGAAACCTAAGAACTTGAGAACTTGCAAAGCCTATCTTGAGAAGTGGAGTAATGTGAAATTTTGAAAACAAGGGGAATTGCAGGAACCCGACAACGTGTGCAACCTGAGAATTTGAAAAACCCGATGTCTTGCATAACCTGAGATATTAGGGACCCTAAGAACTTGAAGAAACCGAAACACTAGGGACTCTGAGAACATCAGGAACCTGACTTGAGATCTAGAGAAATCGGAGAACTTTGAGAACTTTTATGGACGACGTGAGATACCTGAGAGTTTGAAGAACCTGTAATCTTGGAAAACCTGAGTACATGAATGAAGAGCCTAAGAACTTGAGAACATGCGAGCCCTGTCTTGAGAACTGGGGTAATCTGAAATTTTTAAAAATCTGGAAACCTAGAGAACCTTAGTCTTTGCAGGAACATGACGACTTGAGAAACCTCGGAATCAGAAAAACTTGAAATCTTGGGAAAGCTGAGTGTATCACTTATAAACCTAAGAACTTGAGAACTTGCCTTGCCTATTTTGAGAACTGGAGTAATTTGAAATTTTGAAAAACTGAGGAACCGCAGGAACCCGACAAGGTGTGCAACCTGAGAATTTGAAGAACCCGAAGTCTTGGAAAACGTGAGATATTAGGGACCTTGAGAACTTGAAGAAACTGATACACTAGGGACTCTAAAAACATCAGGAACATGACTTGAGATCTAAAGAAATCTGAGCACTTTGAGAACCTGTGTGAATCAGAAATTGAGAATTGCAGGAACCCAACGACTTGAAAAACCTGAGAGTTTGAAGAACCCGTAGTTTTGGAAAACCTGAGATACTAGGGAAATTGAGAACTTGAAGAAACCGATACACTAGGGACTCTGAGAACAACAGGAACCTGACTTGAGATCCAGAAAAATCTGAGAACTTTGAGAACCTTTGTGAAACAGAAATTGAGAATTGCAGGATCCCGATGACTTGAGAAACCTGAGAGTTTGAGGAACCTGTAATCTTGGAAAATCTGAGTACATGAATCAAGAATCTAAAAACTTGAGAACATGCGAGCCCTGTCTTGAGAACTGGGGTAATCTGAAATTTTGAAAAATCTGGGAACCTAGAGAACCTTAGTCTTTGAGAATTGCGGGAACCTGACGACTTGAGAAACCTCGGAATTAGAAAAACTTTAAATCTTGGGAAAGCTGAGTGCATCACTTAGAAACTTGAGAACTTGCCATGCCTATTTTGAGAATTGGAGTAATTTGAAAATTTGAAAAACTCAGGAACTGCAGGAAGCCCACAACGTGTGCAACCTGAGAATTTGAAGAACCCGAAGTCTTGGAAAACCTGAGATATTAGGGACCCTGAGAACTTGTAGAAACTGATACACTAGGGACTCTGAAAATATCAGGAACCTGACTGGAGATCTAGAGAAATCTGAGAACTTTGAGAACCTGTGTGGAACAGAAATTGAGAATTGCAGGAACCCTTTCTTGAGAAACCTGAGACTTTGAAGAACCTGAATTCTTGGAAAACCTGAGTATATGAATGAAGAACCTAAGAACTTGAGAACATGCGCGACCTGTCTTGAGTAATCTGAAGTTTTGAAAAATCTGGGAACCTAGAGAACTCTAGTTTTTGAGAATTGCAGGAACCTGATGTCTTGAGAAACCTCGAAATTAGAAAAACTTGAAATCTTGAGAAAGCTGAATGCATCACTTAGAAACAGAGAACTTGAAGAAACTGATACACTGATGAGTCTGACAACATCAGGTACCTAACTTGAGATCTGGGAAATCTGGGAAATGGAGGAACTTGTAGGTTTTAAAGTTAGAAGAATCAAAAAGCAGCTTTTGAAATCTTTCTTGTAAAATCAGAATGAGTTTCGAATTTTTTATAGTGATTACAATTTTTGAATTTTCGATACATAATTCTCACTTTCTTCAAGAGCTTTTATGACACTTTCTAAATACTTCCAGGTCGAGAAAATTAATTGCTTTTTAAACGTTTAAAGTTAAGAGAATCAAAGAAGGGTCTTTAATAGTATATCAAAGTATTATACGAGATCCTGTGTAAATTGCCTGCTTTCCGGCACTAGGAGTTTGAGTCCCGAGTGTCGGAAAGCCACCAATTTACAAAGGAACGAGTGTAATACAACGTTTTATAGTTCGACACAACCCTACCAAGTTTTTAAATTGCTAGAGATCCATAAAAAATAGTGTGACGTTTATCTGACATTTTATTATTGCATGACAGAGAGTGTTTACACAAGCGAAAATTTAGAAATTCTGACAGTGTCGAACTATAAAAATAATTCTCAGTCTCTTAAAAAGCTTTTATAACTATCGATTACAGTCAGAGGAATCGACAGAGAGCTTTTTGGATTCTTCTTGGAAAAGTAGAATGTATTACGAATTTCTAGTGTCAATTAGATTTCGCACAATCTTCAATAAATATTTCTCGTATCTATAGTAGAGCTTTTATGTCACTCTTGAATGGTTTAAAAGTTGGGAGAATCAAAAGGGAGCTTTCGAAATATTTCTTGTAAAAACACCATTTTTTAATGTTGGTCAAAATTTTCAACTTTCAATAAATAATTGTCAGTTTCTTGAAGGGCTTTTATGACACTTTTTGATTACTTCCAGGTCCAAATTAAAGAGCTCTTATGACACTTTTTGAGGTTTTTACAGTGGGAAGAAACGACAGATAGCTCTTGAATTCTTCTTGAAAATTTAGAATGTTTTACGAATTTTTTTGTGTGAATTAGATTTCACGAATATTCAATAAATATTTCCTTGTGTCTGAAAGAATTAAACGTTTTAAAGTTAGAAGAATGACAAAGAAGATTTTAAAACTACATGGAATGATGAAATAAAAGATATACTAAGAAGGAAAGAATGGATTGAACTCGTACAAAACGAGAAGCTAATCAATTTTTTTTGTTGATAATAATTTCAGTAAGAAATTTATGTATCAAAAGAATAAACTGCACAAAAACTAAATTTCGATATTGTTTGACTACGAAATATAAATAATTATTCTAAATGTAAACTTTTATTTTAAAAATACATAAAAGACTTCTAGTTTCTTTAGAATCAGCTCCTCAGTTAATTGTCTTCGCTTACTGATCCTCCAAATGTGACACCCATTTTACAAGAATCTCTTGTAACTGCGGCCTACCGCCACTTCGCTACACAATCCAGGTGCCCTCTAATCGGATTTTACGGGACGTCCGACCCAACCGCAATAAATTTCAGCTTACTGTCTCTCTGTACCGCAATTAAGAAAATGCAATTACCTGTTTGCACTTTCCCGAAAAATTCAGTTATTGATAGTCGAGTTTGATGATAACCATGCGCACGGCACGGACTTGTAATTTCAACGCAACAACTCTTGCTCTAGTTGAGCGTTTCAGGCAGTTTTCCACCGACGCTCCTCCTGAAAACCACCACCGCTGAAAGTGGGAGAACGCGCGATTCGGAAACTTCGGGATTTTTTCCTGCTGTTATGAGCGGCTAATTGGCACGTTTTCCGGAGAAAGATGATACTGGCGTGAGTACATTAATAGATACAATAGATTTTTTATATATTTCTCTTGAAGTTTATCGACATATTTTGATAATTATTATTATTGATAAGTGTGTCAGATCGGAGTGGGTGAATAAATTTAGAAGGACCCCTTTCTTCACTCACCAATAACATCATTAATGGGATAGGGTATTACGTTCTTAAAAAATTAGGAAACACTTCGGAAAAGAGCTGGAGAAAAATATTTACAGAAAATTTGCAGACCTTCTTTACAGCCTTTAAGAATAACTGATTCGGACTGAACACCAATAAATGCTTATCTAAAATAAATGATCTGATATCCTGATTTGGTTATTAGTTGTTTAAAAAAAGTCATTAATGATCCTTTTAAAATTCATTGACTCTTTCTTCAAAACTTAATTTTCTAGTGAAAGAAATATTGGCAAAAAATTGCGGATTCTCTACGTGTCCATTGACAAAATTTAACTTCTTCTAGTTGGAGTTGGAATCCTAAAAAAATGCATTTGATGAAGATGGTAATTCCACGAGGCGTACTTAGTGATTATTTTTGAATTTTTCTGTTTTGCTAATTCAGTGCATTTACTTTCTGGTGACTTTCTCTCTATGCATTGTTTTCTCTTCCTTCATTTCCAAAACCCTTCTTCCAGAGTATCTTATCCTGTTCTTAGATCTTCAGATGGCAATATTATTGCCCCAGTTCCTACTTTCCATTGACGTTCCTCCCGTTCTGTTTCAAAAGGAAAAATCAAAATATGAAAAGTATGTAGGTACACAACTTATAAAATTTGCGCTCCTACAGAAAAAAAATATTCTAAGGTATACAAAAGAAAGCCTAAAAGATTTAGTAGGACTTAAGAATAAAGAATCCGAAAAATGTCACTTTAGATTCCAGTACGAAATAAACATAATAATTATATGCAAATTCGAGGACAGTTACAAATTACAGGAAAACCATTTTGTGATTTAGTTATTCCCAGTTTTTAGTGATCGCCCGTCACTCGAAATTCGAGTGGTATGTATTGGATTGGTAATCAAATCAATGTAAAAAAAAAGTGAATATGTATTTACGTAAATAGTGTAACCAAATGTTATAAAAAGAAATTAAAGCGCCCAAAAAAGTGTAGAAGTTACATAAAGTGTAATTTAGTTGAATAAAGTAAAATTAAAAATTGCAATCGGAACCCAAAATAAAAACATTTCGGCGTCATTCAACGTTACAAAGGAATCGAACAAAAACGAAAATAAATTTTTTACTGACAAATCGTCGCAATTCATTTGGCAAAACAAATGTCGATGTTTTCTGACACCCTAACGTTCTCCAAGAACCTTCAAAACAAACTAAATAATATATGCAACACGGTCAGTGCAAGTTACTCACGCATCTCCAAAAATAAAAAGTGAATCATCAAAATCACTGCAAAGTGAACTGTTTTAATTCATTACAATCGTTTACAAATTCCGTTTCTCCTCCCGCATTTACAATAATAAATAATCATGTATTTTTCTACAAAGTGAGCTCTGTCCTCCACTCTGAACACAATGTACCATGCAACCGAACCTTGTCAAGATGGCTGTAGAGTTCGCCAGCTTCTTACTCAAAAAGACTCACGCTCGTTCAAGTCGGTGACTGTAGGTAACAGACTGGTGTTCCTTAACTTGTATCAACCAAAGTAAATAAAACATCTATTTAAAATTTTAAAATAGTCACTAAAGTAAGTTCATAATTCTACAATTTTAAATGGAGATTTAAGTCCACTCAATTTTTATAGAAAATATTATGTATCACTAGTACCTCCGTATACTACACATAGGTTTCTTTTCCGTGTTGTTTCTGACTGTAAATTTTTGCGTGTTTTATTTGCCTCGGCGGTCACCTCAGCAACTAGACACATTCGCAATGAAAAAATAAGACTTTAATGCCTTTATACATAAATAACTATTTTTTGTTTCAATTAATTTACTCCGAATTACTTATATCATGTGTTCATTTAAAAAAGTCATCTAGTCGTCTATGAATTTGACATAACATTTTAACGTACGTCCAAATTAATAATGTAGTATGTATTGCTGGTTGCAGACTTTCAACTTGTAGATGAAACAATAAATCACATGTGTTTTTCAATTCGTCGTCAAATAATCATAAGCAACTTGATGACTTTTTTAAATGAACACCTTATATATAAAAGCCGAAAGCTTATAATGTGATACATCAAATTGTATTGTCGAGAAAACCCAAGATAGCTACGTCAACGGTGGTATTGGGAGATCATATGACAAAATTATTGATATGAAACTACCTTTCAATAATAGTAGTTTATTATACGAGTTCCTGTGTAAATTGGCCGCTTTACACCACAAAGGGTTTATAAAAGCACGAGTGAAACGAGTTGTTTCCGCCTGCAGTGCGATCTTGAGCTACATCCTATCGGGATCTTGAAGTTAATATATCTTGTCATTTGTCCTGGTATATCTCGTCCTACTCTTTCATAAATTAGCATTTTGTGATTTGAATGCTTTAATAAATAAATTTATTGCCCAAAAGATTTCGTCCAATGCAGGATAATATAATTTTAGTACTACGACACTATACAAGTTACTAATGCATAGTTACAAAAAAAAAACAAATAAATAAAAGAAAGATAAGCAGTAACTTTGCCTGCCTTTGAAGGTGTAATTTGCCAAATTTGGGAGTTGTTTTTATCATTGCAATGTCACATTTGAACAGATTAAGACACCCGGAAGCCTATAGGAGGAAATTAGAGAAAGTGTAAAAAGGATGGATGCGCCGCTTGAAAAAAAAAAGTTGTTAAATATTCAGCCTACTTTTGGAAGTGTAATTTGTCAACTTTGGGAATTATTTTCATCATTACAATGTCGCATTTGAGTAGATAAATACACCCGGAAGTCTATAGGAAGAGATTGAAGAAAAGGTGAAAATGGTGGACGCGCCACTTTGAAAAAAAAAAGTTAAATATTCAACCTGCCTTTTAAGGTGTAATTTGTCAAATTTGGGAGTTGTCTTCATCAGGACAATGTCGCATTTAAACAGATAAAGACAACTGGAAGCCTTCATTAGGAAATTGAAGAAAGTGTGAAAAATCGTGTATGCGCCGCTCGAAAAAACTGTGTTAAATATTCAGCTTGCCTTTCAAGGTGTAATTTGTCAAATCTGGAGGTTGTTTTCATCATTACAATGTCACATTTGAACAGATAAATACACCCTTAAGCCTACAGGAGATTGAGGAAAGGTTGAAAATTGGTGGATGCGCCGTTAAAACAAATGTTAAATATTCAGCCTGCCTTTGAAAGTGTCATTTGTCAACTTTGGGAATTATTTTCATCATTACAACGTAGCATTTGAGTAGATAAATACACCCGGAAGTCTATAGGAGGATAGTGAAGAAAAGGTGAAAATGGTGGACGCGCCACTTAAAAAAAAAGTTAAATATTTAACCTGCCTTTAAAGGTGTAATTTGTCAAATTTGGGGTTTGTTTTCATCATTACAATGTCACATTTGAACAGATAAATACACCCTTAAGCCTACAGGAGTTTGAGGAAAGGTTGAAAATTGGTGGATGCGCCGTTGAAAAAAATGTTAAATATTCAGCCTGCCTTTGAAAGTGTCATTTGTCAACTTTGGAAATTATTTTCATCATTACAATGTAGCATTTGAGTAGATGAATACATCCGGAAGTCTATAGAAAGAGATTGAAGAAAAGGTGAAAATGGTAGACGCGCCACTTTGAAAAAAAAGTTAAATATTCAACCTGATTTTTAAGGTGTAATTTGTCAAATTTGGGAGTTGTTTTCATTAGGACAATGTCGCATTTGAACAGATAAAGACAACTGGAAGCCTAGAGGAGGAAATTGAAAAAAGTGTGAAAAATGGTGGATGCGCCGCTTAAAAAAAATTGTAAAAATTCAGCTTAGTTTTGGAAGTGTAATTTGTCAAATTTGGGGGTTGTTTTCATCATTACAATGTCACATTTGTACAGATAAATACACCCTTAAGCCTACAGGAGATTGAGAAAAGGTTGAAAATTGGTGGATGCGCCGTTAAAAAAAAATGTTAAATATTCGTCAACTTTGGGAATTATTTTCATCATAACAATGTAGCATTTGAGCAGATAACTACACCCGGATGTCTATAGGAGGATAGTGAAGAAAAGGTGAAAAACGCGCCACTTTGAAAAATAAAGTTTAATATTCAGCCTGCCTTTGATGGTGTCATTTGTCAACTTGGGGAATTATTTTCATCATTACAATGTCGCATTTGAGTAGATAAATACACCGGAAGTCTATAGGAGGAAATTAAAGAAAAGGTGAAAATGGTGGACGCGCCAATTTGAAAAAAAAAGTTAAATATTCAACCTGCCTTTTAAGGCGTAATTTGTCAATTTTTGGAGTTGTTTTCATCAAGACATTGTCACATTTGAACAAAGAAAGACACCCGGAAGGCTATAGAAAGAGATTGAAGAAAGGGTGAAAAATGGTGGATGCGCCGCTTTAAAAAAATGTAAAATATTCAGTCTGCCTTTGAAAGTGTCATTTGTCAAATTTGGAAATTATTTTCATCATTAAAATGTCGCATTTGAGTAGATGAATACATTCGGAAGTCTATAGGAAGAGATTGAAGAAAAGGTGAAAATGGTAGACGCGCCACTTTGAAAAAAAAGTTAAATATTCAACCTGATTTTTAAGGTGTAATTTGTCAAATTTGGGAGTTGTTTTCATCAGGACAATGTCGCATTTGAACAGATAAAGACAACTGGAACCCTAGAGGAGGAAATTGAAAAAAGTGTGAAAAATGGTGGATGCGCCGCTTAAAAAAAATTGTAAAAATTCAGTTTAGTTTTGGAAGTGTAATTTGTCAAATTTGGGGGTTGTTTTCATCATTACAATGTCACATTTGTACAGATAAATACACCCTTAAGCCTACAGGAGATTGAGAAAAGGTTGAAAATTGGTGGATGCGCCGTTAAAAAAAAATGTTAAATATTCGTCAACTTTGGGAATTATTTTCATCATTACAATGTAGCATTTGAGCAGATAACTACACCCGGATGTCTATAGGAGGATAGTGAAGAAGAGGTGAAAAACGCGCCACTTTGAAAAAAAAAGTTTAATATTCAGCCTGCCTTTGATGGTGTCATTTGTCAACTTGGGGAATTATTTTCATCATTACAATGTCGCATTTGAGTAGATAAATACACCGGAAGTCTATAGGAGGAAATTAAAGAAAAGGTGAAAATGGTGGACGCGCCAATTTGAAATAAAAAGTTAAATATTCAACCTGCCTTTTAAGGCGTAATTTGTCAATTTTGGGAGTTGTTTTCATCAAGACATTGTCACATTTGAACAAAGAAAGACACCCGGAAGGCTATAGAAAGAGATTGAAGAAAGGGTGAAAAATGGTGGATGCGCCGCTTTAAAAAAATGTTAAATATTCAGCCTGCCTTTGAAAGTGTCATTTGTCAACTTTGGAAATTATTTTTATCATTACAATGTCGCATTTGAGTAGATGAATACATCCGGAAGTCTATAGGAAGAGATTGAAGAAAAGGTGAAAATGGTAGACTTTGAAAAAAAAGTTAAATATTCAACCTGATTTTTAAGGTGTAATTTGTCAAATTTTGGAGTTGTTTTCATCAGGACAATGTCGCATTTGAACAGATAAAGACAACTGGAAGCCTAGAGGAGGAAATTGAAAAAGTGTGAAAAATGGTGGATGCGCCGCTTAAAAAAAATGTAAAAATTCAGTTTAGTTTTGGAAGTGTAATTTGTCAAATTTGGGGGTTGTTTTCATCATTACAATGTCACATTTGAACAGATAAATACACCCTTAAGCCTACAGGAGATTGAGAAAAGGTTGAAAATTGGTGGATGCGCCGTTAAAAAAAAATGTTAAATATTCGTCAACTTTGGGAATTATTTTCATCATTACAATGTAGCATTTGAGCAGATAACTACACCCGGATGTCTATAGGAGGATAGTGAAGAAGAGGTGAAAAACGCGCCACTTTGAAAAAAAAAAGTTTAATATTCAGCCTGCCTTTGATGGTGTCATTTGTCAACTTGGGGAATTATTTTCATCATTACAATGTCGCATTTGAGTAGATAAATACACCGGAAGTCTATAGGAGGAAATTAAAGAAAAGGTGAAAATGGTGGACGCGCCAATTTGAAATAAAAAGTTAAATATTCAACCTGCCTTTTAAGGCGTAATTTGTCAATTTTGGGAGTTGTTTTCATCAAGACATTGTCACATTTGAACAAAGAAAGACACCCGGAAGGCTATAGAAAGAGATTGAAGAAAGGGTGAAAAATGGTGGATGCGCCGCTTTAAAAAAATGTAAAATATTCAGCCTGCCTTTGAAAGTGTCATTTGTCAACTTTGGAAATTATTTTCATCATTACAATGTCGCATTTGAGTAGATGAATACATCCGGAAGTCTATAGAAAGAGATTGAAGAAAAGGTGAAAATGGTAGACGCGCCACTTTGAAAAAAAAGTTAAATATTCAACCTGATTTTTAAGGTGTAATTTGTCAAATTTGGGAGTTGTTTTCATCAGGACAATGTCGCATTTGAACAGATAAAGACAACTGGAAGCCTAGAGGAGGAAATTGAAAAAAGTGTGAAAAATGGTGGATGCGCCGCTTAAAAAAAATTGTAAAAATTCAGTTTAGTTTTGGAAGTGTAATTTGTCAAATTTGGGGGTTGTTTTCATCATTACAATGTCACATTTGAACAGATAAATACACCCTTAAGCCTACAGGAGATTGAGAAAAGGTTGAAAATTGGTGGATGCGCCGTTAAAAAAAAATGTTAAATATTCGTCAACTTTGGGAATTATTTTCATCATAACAATGTAGCATTTGAGCAGATAACTACACCCGGATGTCTATAGGAGGATAGTGAAGAAAAGGTGAAAAACGCGCCACTTTGAAAAATAAAGTTTAATATTCAGCCTGCCTTTGATGGTGTCATTTGTCAACTTGGGGAATTATTTTCATCATTACAATGTCGCATTTGAGTAGATAAATACACCGGAAGTCTATAGGAGGAAATTAAAGAAAAGGTGAAAATGGTGGACGCGCCAATTTGAAATAAAAAGTTAAATATTCAACCTGCCTTTTAAGGCGTAATTTGTCAATTTTGGGAGTTGTTTTCATCAAGACATTGTCACATTTGAACAAAGAAAGACACCCGGAAGGCTATAGAAAGAGATTGAAGAAAGGGTGAAAAATGGTGGATGCGCCGCTTTAAAAAAATGTAAAATATTCAGCCTGCCTTTGAAAGTGTCATTTGTCAACTTTGGAAATTATTTTCATCATTACAATGTCGCATTTGAGTAGATGAATACATCCGGAAGTCTATAGAAAGAGATTGAAGAAAAGGTGAAAATGGTAGACGCGCCACTTTGAAAAAAAAGTTAAATATTCAACCTGATTTTTAAGGTGTAATTTGTCAAATTTGGGAGTTGTTTTCATCAGGACAATGTCGCATTTGAACAGATAAAGACAACTGGAAGCCTAGAGGAGGAAATTGAAAAAAGTGTGAAAAATGGTGGATGCGCCGCTTAAAAAAAATTGTAAAAATTCAGTTTAGTTTTGGAAGTGTAATTTGTCAAATTTGGGGGTTGTTTTCATCATTACAATGTCACATTTGAACAGATAAATACACCCTTAAGCCTACAGGAGATTGAGAAAAGGTTGAAAATTGGTGGATGCGCCGTTAAAAAAAAATGTTAAATATTCGTCAACTTTGGGAATTATTTTCATCATAACAATGTAGCATTTGAGCAGATAACTACACCCGGATGTCTATAGGAGGATAGTGAAGAAAAGGTGAAAAACGCGCCACTTTGAAAAATAAAGTTTAATATTCAGCCTGCCTTTGATGGTGTCATTTGTCAACTTGGGGAATTATTTTCATCATTACAATGTCGCATTTGAGTAGATAAATACACCGGAAGTCTATAGGAGGAAATTAAAGAAAAGGTGAAAATGGTGGACGCGCCAATTTGAAATAAAAAGTTAAATATTCAACCTGCCTTTTAAGGCGTAATTTGTCAATTTTGGGAGTTGTTTTCATCAAGACATTGTCACATTTGAACAAAGAAAGACACCCGGAAGGCTATAGAAAGAGATTGAAGAAAGGGTGAAAAATGGTGGATGCGCCGCTTTAAAAAAATGTAAAATATTCAGCCTGCCTTTGAAAGTGTCATTTGTCAACTTTGGAAATTATTTTCATCATTACAATGTCGCATTTGAGTAGATGAATACATCCGGAAGTCTATAGAAAGAGATTGAAGAAAAGGTGAAAATGGTAGACGCGCCACTTTGAAAAAAAAGTTAAATATTCAACCTGATTTTTAAGGTGTAATTTGTCAAATTTGGGAGTTGTTTTCATCAGGACAATGTCGCATTTGAACAGATAAAGACAACTGGAAGCCTAGAGGAGGAAATTGAAAAAAGTGTGAAAAATGGTGGATGCGCCGCTTAAAAAAAATTGTAAAAATTCAGTTTAGTTTTGGAAGTGTAATTTGTCAAATTTGGGGGTTGTTTTCATCATTACAATGTCACATTTGAACAGATAAATACACCCTTAAGCCTACAGGAGATTGAGAAAAGGTTGAAAATTGGTGGATGCGCCGTTAAAAAAAATGTTAAATATTCGTCAACTTTGGGAATTATTTTCATCATAACAATGTAGCATTTGAGCAGATAACTACACCCGGAAGTCTATAGGAGGATAGTGAAGAAAAGGTGAAAAACGCGCCACTTTGAAAAATAAAGTTTAATATTCAGCCTGCCTTTGATGGTGTCATTTGTCAACTTGGGGAATTATTTTCATCATTACAATGTCGCATTTGAGTAGATAAATACACCGGAAGTCTATAGGAGGAAATTAAAGAAAAGGTGAAAATGGTGGACGCGCCAATTTGAAATAAAAAGTTAAATATTCAACCTGCCTTTTAAGGCGTAATTTGTCAATTTTGGGAGTTGTTTTCATCAAGACATTGTCACATTTGAACAAAGAAAGACACCCGGAAGGCTATAGAAAGAGATTGAAGAAAGGGTGAAAAATGGTGGATGCGCCGCTTTAAAAAAATGTAAAATATTCAGCCTGCCTTTGAAAGTGTCATTTGTCAACTTTGGAAATTATTTTCATCATTACAATGTCGCATTTGAGTAGATGAATACATCCGGAAGTCTATAGAAAGAGATTGAAGAAAAGGTGAAAATGGTAGACGCGCCACTTTGAAAAAAAAGTTAAATATTCAACCTGATTTTTAAGGTGTAATTTGTCAAATTTGGGAGTTGTTTTCATCAGGACAATGTCGCATTTGAACAGATAAAGACAACTGGAAGCCTAGAGGAGGAAATTGAAAAAAGTGTGAAAAATGGTGGATGCGCCGCTTAAAAAAAATTGTAAAAATTCAGTTTAGTTTTGGAAGTGTAATTTGTCAAATTTGGGGGTTGTTTTCATCATTACAATGTCACATTTGAACAGATAAATACACCCTTAAGCCTACAGGAGATTGAGAAAAGGTTGAAAATTGGTGGATGCGCCGTTAAAAAAAAATGTTAAATATTCGTCAACTTTGGGAATTATTTTCATCATAACAATGTAGCATTTGAGCAGATAACTACACCCGGATGTCTATAGGAGGATAGTGAAGAAAAGGTGAAAAACGCGCCACTTTGAAAAATAAAGTTTAATATTCAGCCTGCCTTTGATGGTGTCATTTGTCAACTTGGGGAATTATTTTCATCATTACAATGTCGCATTTGAGTAGATAAATACACCGGAAGTCTATAGGAGGAAATTAAAGAAAAGGTGAAAATGGTGGACGCGCCAATTTGAAATAAAAAGTTAAATATTCAACCTGCCTTTTAAGGCGTAATTTGTCAATTTTGGGAGTTGTTTTCATCAAGACATTGTCACATTTGAACAAAGAAAGACACCCGGAAGGCTATAGAAAGAGATTGAAGAAAGGGTGAAAAATGGTGGATGCGCCGCTTTAAAAAAATGTAAAATATTCAGCCTGCCTTTGAAAGTGTCATTTGTCAACTTTGGAAATTATTTTCATCATTACAATGTCGCATTTGAGTAGATGAATACATCCGGAAGTCTATAGAAAGAGATTGAAGAAAAGGTGAAAATGGTAGACGCGCCACTTTGAAAAAAAAGTTAAATATTCAACCTGATTTTTAAGGTGTAATTTGTCAAATTTGGGAGTTGTTTTCATCAGGACAATGTCGCATTTGAACAGATAAAGACAACTGGAAGCCTAGAGGAGGAAATTGAAAAAAGTGTGAAAAATGGTGGATGCGCCGCTTAAAAAAAATTGTAAAAATTCAGTTTAGTTTTGGAAGTGTAATTTGTCAAATTTGGGGGTTGTTTTCATCATTACAATGTCACATTTGAACAGATAAATACACCCTTAAGCCTACAGGAGATTGAGAAAAGGTTGAAAATTGGTGGATGCGCCGTTAAAAAAAATGTTAAATATTCGTCAACTTTGGGAATTATTTTCATCATAACAATGTAGCATTTGAGCAGATAACTACACCCGGAAGTCTATAGGAGGATAGTGAAGAAAAGGTGAAAATGGTGGACGCGCCACTTTGAAAAAAAAAGTTTAATATTCAGCCTGCCTTTGATGGTGTCATTTGTCAACTTGGGGAATTATTTTCATCATTACAATGTCGCATTTGAGTAGATAAATACACCGAAAGTCTATAGGAGGAAATTAAAGAAAAGGTGAAAATGGTGGACGCGCCACTTTGAAAGAAAAAAGTTAAATATTCAACCTGCCTTTTAAGGTGTAATTTGTCAATTTTGTGAGTTGTTGTCATCAAGACAATGTCACATTTGAACAGAGAAAGACACCCGGAAGGCTATCGAAAGAGATTGAAGAAAGGGTGAAAAATGGTGGATGCGCCGCTTAAAAAAAATGTTAAATATTCAGCCTGCCTTTGAAAGTGTCATTTGTCAACTTTGGGAATTATTTTCATCATTACAATGTCGGATTTGAATAGATAAATACACCCGGAAGCCTATAGGAGGAGACTGAAGAAAAGGTGAAAATGGTGGACGCGACACTTGAAAAAAATTAATATTCAGACTGCCTTTGAAGGTATAATTTGTCATATTTGGGAGTTGTTTTCATCATTGCAATGTCACATTTGAATAGATAAAGACACACGAAAATCTATAGGAGAAGGTTTAAATAATGGAGAAAAATGGAAAAAAAAGTTAAATATTTAGCCTGCCTTTGAAGGTGTAATTTGTCAAATTTGGGAGTTGTTTTCATCATTACAATGCCACATTTGAAAAGATAAAGACACCCGGAAGACTATAGAAGGAGATTGAAGAAAGGGTAAAAAATGGTGGAAGCGCCGCTTAAAAAAAAGATAAATATTCAGCCTGCTTTTGAAAGTTTCATTTATCAAATTTGGGTACTGTTTTCATCATTACAATGTCGCATTTGAGTAGATAAATACAAGCGGAAGCCTATAGGAGGAGACTGAAGAAAAGGTAAAAATGGTGGACGTGCCACTTGAAAAAAAAAATTGTTAACTATTCAGACTACCTTTGAAAGTATAATTTGTCAAATTTGGGAGTTGTTTTCATCATTGCAATGTCACATTTGAATAGATAACAACACACGAAAATCTATAGGGGAAAATTTGAATAATGGAGAAAAATGGTGGACGTGCCACTTGGAAAAAAACTTAAATATTCAGCCTGCCTTTGAAGGTATAATTTGTCAAATTTGGAAGTTGTTTTTATCATTGAAATGTCACATTTGAATAGATAAAGATACACGAGAATTATAGGAGAAGGTTTAAATAATGGAGAAAAATGGTGGACTCGCCACGTGGAAAAAAAAAGTTAAATATTTAGCCTGCCTTTGAAGGTGTAATTTGTCAAATTTGGGAGTTGTTTTCATCATTACAATGCCACATTTGAACAGATGAAGACACCCGAATGGCTATAGCAGGAGATTGAAGAAAGGGTGAAAAATGGATGCGCCGCTTGAAAAAAAAAAGTTAAAAATTCAGTTTAGTTTTGGAAGTGTAATTTGCAAATTTGGGAGTTGTTTTCATCAGTACATTACACCCATAAAAAAGTTACAAAATACAAACATAAAAATATAGTTAATTGGAGAAAGGGTTCATCTTTTGGCTGGTTAATGGTAGCAGCACTTTATAACTACAAAAAAAAAGTTGTTTGCCTCACTTCTATAAGTACGCGACTGAAGTGAAACTTGCTAAGACGATGGTAGCAAATCTTACAAGTGGCTTATGATAACTAAAATGCGATACAAACGCTCGTGTGTCCACCGTGTGTAAATGTCGAGATTCTGAAAGCTCGATAAAAATTCTCCGCAGAAAATAATCTCCTCTGAACCCGAATCTTAGCGTTTGGTGCTTTACTCAGAGATTTATTTGTATCTGCAGCTACGGCCGCTAAAATTAGATGTTGAACAAATTGTTAATTAATTACGCGTCGGCAAGTTTGGTTTTGTTTATCTGTGAGAACAGGATGGGTACGATGATACATCAAAGCGTTCGGCTCTACTCGGGATTTGAGATTGATTTCCGTTTCAGTTTTTCAGACTCACTACCTCGATAAACAAGTTTCACTTCAAAAAAGGAATTTGCAAAAGTCACTTATTATTATTTTTTAAATATCGTTACATTGAGTTAAGATTGTGACCTATTCTATTTAATTTTTGACACGCATTATAGGTGTAGGATGCCTCGAACTTTTTAGTTGCATGTTTGGTGTATTTTTGGTATTTACATCGTGAACATCAGATTCTAATTTGATTATAGCATTTTAGAGTTAGCTACTATATACAATATATAATATGAGACAGTAAAACTGATTATTTGCGATTTCAAATATATATAATAACTTTAAAAATCGCCTCTGGACGTTTTCTAAATTTGAACTCGTACATTTATAAAAAGGTGACCACGCTACAGAACAGTATTTAAACTGACTTCTGGCAGCGAAAATATAAAATTTTTAAATTATCTATATTGTTGAATGCTCTGGTGTTACTAATTAGAACCCAAATGTCTTCAGTGTGACTGGAATAAGTCCAGAAAGCACGATTTCCTGGCGTATGTGATATAAAGGCCGAGGCGAAGCCGAACTTTAATTGCTGCAGATAGGAGTATAAAATCATTGTTGATATTAGTGTAGCAGACAATAACGTATAGGTTTAAGACAAAATTTACTTATTCCATTTTCTTATGTAAATTGTTTTGCGTCCATTTTAAAAATATTTCTTTTCTCAAATTACGGAGATTGTTACCTATTTTCAATCAGAAGAAATGGAAACCACAATCTCGCCATCTTAAGAATAGTTTTTTTTTTAATTGTATCCAAGTGTAATTTCTATAAGTGGTTTAATATCCTTTGCAGATCCACCACCGACAACTTTTATAGACATTGACTAGGGATCTTTATACAGGGTTTCGCTGGATATAAAAAAAGAGCAGTAACGATTTTCCATACAGCGCATTGTTTATTAATGCTTTTTACAGCTTATTTTCAACCAATGCAGTGGTGCAAACATGGGACTAATTGAGTTGTCGAGAGCAGTTTTTTTTTGTTTTTAGTGAAAAATTTAGACTATATCTGAGGATGAATGATCCATTAACAGTGAGGAAACGATGTGGAAAAAAAGACGTAAAAACTGTCAGTGTGTTGACGTTTAATTTAAAGTTAGTTGGATGGATGTGGCTGCGAAAACTATTAGTCTTTTCTGTATAATCGAATTATAGTTGCGATGAATTATGGTATACGTCAACGTAGGCATCAAACATACGACATTGTTAAGCAAGGTAGACGTTAACGTTGGAAAACCGTTAAGCAGAAACTCCATTAACTAACAAAGTAACTACTGTTATTGCTGCAAATTCACCTTAACAGGGTGAAATCGAAATACATGTATAAAAAAATCAGAGTGAATACAGTACAACCTCCTTGGTTATAATAATCGTTGTTGCAACTATCGACCTCAGTTTTGATCTTGAAATCAAGATCAATCAGTGGTGGTGAAAATGGCAGATGCAAAAGTACCCGAATCGAATTTAGCTCAACCGTCAAGATCGAGGTCCCAATCGCACCGATCGTGTGTAAATGCAAACATTTTTGTGGGTTTATTTCAGTAGACCAGTTGCTTCAGGGACAAGTTCCTGTTTATCTTCAGTTTTTGTGCGAGCAGATTTTTTAAATTTTACCTGCACTTTAAATTATTCTCTCATAGAGGTCGGAACTGGGATAATTTAAGCGGGGTTACCCCACTCTTATAACCGGCTAAAAATCGAGAAATTGATACCTACTATGTATACACTCTGTATAGTGTCTAATTAATTACACTCTTTAATAAGTTAGGTATAAAGACCACAAATTGGCTTAGCGCGTCTTCACCGAAAGCCTTATTGTCTATGAAAGTGACTGGAAGAACTTAACTTCTTAGTCGAGTGTTCACGATAAAAGTTTTTATCCTTCAGGATAATATTTATGGACGGTTATTAGAAGTGATTTATTATTAATAGGAAATCGTTATATTTACATCAAAAGTTAAAAATGTTGCGTCAAAGGTGTCGCTGATGAGAAGCAGGGATTGTCATAACAATCGCAATGATCGTTTGTTTCCTTTTGTCATCACCAGCGCTTTTGTCGACGTCGTTTTCTTTTGAAATTTTGTGACAAATTTACACTCTTCACACTTACAATGTAGGACAAAATGGATAAAGAGAACGTGATGAGGATATTCCTTGAGACATCGCAGTTGCAGGTAATGTTAAAATCTCTCATTTATTGGCAGATAAATCTAGAGCTACGACAATTAGTAGTGTAGTACATATTGTCTTACTCCAGGTAATTTATTACAATAACTTCACGGAAAAGCACATTTTCTAGTTTTTACTACCAGCAACAATTGTCTCATAAATTACAGCTAGAATTTGTTACATTTTTAGTTGCAACTTCTACTTCTTGTGATTATTATCTCGTTAAATTTTGTAACTGCAATGTTGTTGTGTTGTTAGAAGTAATAAATATGTACTGAGTTATCGTTATTGGGGTCATACCACATCAGGACTATATTCGTGACACCAGACAAATCCTTACAGACTAAAGCACGATTCTGTAATCAAATTACCATCATGAAAGCGATTAATATTAAATCGTTATTAAATCATTGGTCTGATGTTGGTAATTTCGTTACCGAAACGTGCGCTAGCGGAGAAAGATTTATTTGCTGTTCTGTGTGCCAATAGTCATGACCACCCAAAATGGTAATTCGCACTACAATAATATGCAATATGAATTACATTCCAATTTAATACTTTACATTTTTTGGACACATATTGAGTTCAATGGCTATATCAAAATTATTATAGATGCAGGAGGAGCACGATCCTATATTTTTCAGACTTTAATTATAATATTAAATGCTAGGTGTAAATATTTATTTAACAGAACAAAATTTAAGGCGTACGTGCCGCCATTGTACCAGTATACTGATATTTTCCCGCCAAAGCAAGTGGGAGTTACATTGATGGAGAGTCAACATTGTCCGATCCGTGGGGAGAGTATAAAGAAGACTGCATTAATTTTGCTCTGCCCCCGTACAACTCGAGCGTGCACAAAGAAAGATTTAAATAGGGTTCAACTTCTTTACGTCAGTGTAAAATATATGTACACATGAGATTTCAAAGGCAAGAAGTGAAAACTAGAGAAAAGTAAATTGAAATATTCACCAATTTAGAATTACAACTTAGAACAATTATTGTATTCAGTTTTACGACAATGAAAGACCCATAAGTACTTTAATTTGGAGAGGTGGTAGAACTCATCGAGTACAACTTTTTCCTTTACCATTTTTTTGAAATCACATTTTACAACCCCCAAAAATGATTTATGGATCTCTGACACAATGATAATGACCCTGAATTCTGTTGTTTTTCTGGGAGGAAGGAAATATTCCCACTTCAGTTTCTTTACTTTTTGTGAACTTTTTTGTCGCTGCGTCCCGGCTAAAACTGATAAGCGTACCTACCTGTTACTAATTAGTTTAATATCGGACTTGACAACAGGTTGTAGTTAACTGTCCCGTGATTTGTTAATTTTTGTGGTGGACAAAGTTTGTGGTCTGTTCTTGTGTAGTTTTGTTTTTAAAAATTCTAAATTTTATAAACAACAAATACTCCAGTTCCTGGAAGATTTGCACCATGTGGTTCCTAAATGACGGACGGTGCCCTTTGTCACTACGCTATAATATTGTACGAAATTGGTTGAATACGAATTTTCCCGTGTTCAACCTGCAGATGAAATGGAGGATTCTCTTATCGTAAGTACCTACTTCTGCATTTTGAGTGATAATTTTGTTAATAATGTAATTAAGCAATGAAAATTAATAATGTGTAATTTTTATTTTGTTATCATGTTTTATTACATAAGAGTCTCTTCAGTTAATTTTTAATATCCCACAAAGAAACAAAAACAAAGTGAAAGTAAATGCATTTTTTGTATGCTTGGTTTATCAGTTGGGATTTATAGAAACACAATCCAGTAGCGGGTAATGAAATTCATAACAAATCTTTACACAATTTTTACTCGAAAACTAGAGGGTTTAGAGAAAAAAAAAGTATTGGGAACTGTCTAGACTGTCCTAGATCAAAATTTCTTTCAATTTAGTAATAATTTTTATTCACAAAACTCAGGCTTAGCAATGGGTTCTAATTTGTCACCTCTTTTAGCAGAAATATTCATGAACAACTTAGAAGATCAGTTTTTAACTTCTCCCTTTAAAGATCATTTTCTCTTTTGGTACAGATATGTAGATGACATAATTCTTTTATTCAAAGGATCTGATTCTGAAGTTGATAACGCACTCAGCAACTTAAATTCTTTAAACTAATCCATTAAATTCACCGTTGAAATTGAAATCAATTCCCAAATTTTCTTTTTAGACTTGTTAATCACTAGAAATAATCATATTTTTAAATTTGACATTTATAGAAAACCTAGTATCACAGATTGCGTAATACCTTTGGGATCTTGTCACCCTGTTTCCCATACATTTGCAGCTTTTCATTTCTTTTTCTACCGATTATTTTCTATACCACTATCAGATTCATCTTTTCAAACAGAACTTAATAACATTAAACAAACTGCTTCAAATAATGGATATTCTTTAAAAACTATAAATAAATTATACTATAGATACTATAACAAATTCAAATACACACACCACTTGGTTAAAAATCCTTCAGAAACAATTTCTTTTTCAAATTCATGAATATACTTTGGTATCGTCTCAGAGAAATGTTCTAAAATACTTAAGAAAAACGGTTTTAAAGTTTCATTTAAAACAGATAACAACTTATCCAGATTTTTTATTAAAAATAAAGATTAGATTACAAATCGTCATCAGGTGTATACAAATTGAACAGCTCTTCTTGTGAGTCATTCTACATAGGTCAGACAGGTCGCCAAATATCACCCCGTATTAAAGAACATTTTAGGCACATCTATAACAACACAGATCTTGATCCTCCTCCATCAACACCTTCTTCTTTCGCCAATCATATATTAATAAAAAAGCTTAGTTTTTCACCATCAAATTCCAAATTGATTCATAAATGCAATAAAGGCCGGAAATTAGATTTTCTTGAGACTTTGGAAATAAGGAAATCCTTGAAACTGGAAAACAGATCTTGTTTAAACGAACAGAATAACTTCAATAAGCCCATTATTAATTCACTATTTTAATTTTTTACCACTCAAACAAACTTAAATTTTAATGATCCTTATTGATGAATTCCCTCCGTTTATTCTTAGGTTATATTTTTCTGTGTCATCTGACCATTTTTTTGTACTGTTCTACATTCTGGTTTTACAAGAAAAATTTTAAAAGCTCCCTTTTAATTCTTCTAACTTTAAAACGTTTAACTCTTTTATACACAAGGAAATATTCATTGAAAATTCGCGAAATCTTATTCGCACAATTTTTTTTTTTTAATACATTCTGAATTTTCAAGAAGAATCCAAAAGCTATCTGCCGTTTCTGCTTACTGTAAAAACTTAAAAAAATGTCATAAGAGCTTTTTAGTCCCGACCTCGAGGTAATCAAGAGGTATCATAAAAGCCCTTCAATAAACTGAGATTTATTTATTTAAAATTCTAAAATTTTGATCAACATTAAAAATATCGTTACACATTCTGGTTTTACAAGAAATATTTCGAAAGCTCCCTTTTGATTCTTCCAACTTTAAAACGATTCAAAAGTGTCATAAAAGCTTCACTAGATACAAGAAATATTTATTGAAGACACTAGAAAATTCGTAATAATATTCTGCTTTTGCAAGAAGAATCCAAAAAGCCCTTTGTCGATTCCTTTGTCTGTAAAACCTTCAAAAAGTTATAGCAGCTTTTAAGACACTGTTTATTCGAAAACTGTGATTAAAAAATTCGTAAAACACAAAAGAAAGATTTTAAAGGCTCTCAACTTCAAAACGTTTAAAAGGCGCCGTAAAAGCTGTACTAGACACGAGGAAACATTTATTGAAAACTAGCTGACCCGGCGAATAAGTACCGCCTCAGAATCAATAAATGTTGTGGCAACTTATTAGCTGAATTATTATTATTTTTTATATAAAAGGATAATGCACACAACGCCATCTACTGGCATTACCAGAACCAGCAAACAACGCCATGTTGATTTTTGTTTCTGTCATATATCAAAGATAGCGTTATATACGGATTCCATACAAAATGTTTGAGAACATTTTTTTCTTTCATTTTTCTGTATGTTTTAATAGTTATTCGCTGTCGAAAAAAGTCAGTCAATCCATTCTCGAGATATCATAAAAAAATGTGTGTGGAGTTCACGCGCAACAGAAGTAAAACTTTGGAGTTTACTCCTTAAAAATCGATTTTTATTTTTAAATCCAGATAAGACAAATTTTGGTGGCCGGCGTTATTTGTTATTGTTGCCCTCTACCAGGGAGCTTTGTTATTGTCGTTGCCCTGTACTTAGCTGCCCGTCCCCTATAATTTTTCCGATGTTTTAATAGTAATTCTGCTGTTCGAGGGGTAGGTAAATCTAACAAATTAAATATCATAAAAATCGTTCGAGCCGGTCTTGAGTTATAAACCCAAGTTAGTCCCCTGAGCCCCCTTTCCATGTTTTAATATTTATTCTGCTATTCGGGGCGGAGACCAATCCAACAAATCAAAGATCATAAAAATCGGTCCAGCCGTTCTTGAGATAAACCCAATGGTTCCCCTGAGCCCCTAACCATGTTTCAATAATTATTCTACTATTCGGGGCGGAGACAAATCCAACAAATCAAATTTCATGAAAGCCCTTCTTGAGTTATAAACCCAAGGGGCCCCCCTGGGCCTCCATGTCCATGTAAAAGATATTTTACGACCTATTCCCATACCTATCAAGTAAACAAAAAAAAATTTATAAGAATCGCCAAATATACAAAAAAATATTTCATAAAAATCGGTCGAGCCGAAAAATCGGCCCAGTCCAAGAGCGCCCTTTGGGCCCCCATGTCGATGTGAAAAATAGCTTACCACCTATTTTCATACCTGCCAGATATACAAAAAAAAATCATAAGAATCGGTCGACCCAAAAAATGGGTCCAGCCCAAGGGGGCCCCCTGGGCCCCCATGTCTATGTGAAAAAGAGCTTACCATTTATTCTCATACCTACCAAATATACAAAACAAAAAATCATAAGAATCGTTTTAGCCAAAAAATCGGTTCAGCCCAAGGGGCCCCCCTGGACCCCCACGTCCATGTGAAAAATAGTTTTAAACCATCCCTGGATTATGTCGAACAAAAGAAAACAAAAATTATTCAAATCGGTAAAGCCGTTTTTTAGTTTTAGCGTGACATACGAACGGCGATTCATTTTTATATATTTATTTAGATTTGTAAAATATATTTGACACTAAAAATACGGAGATTGAAACAGCTCTGAATCGATTTTTCTAATTGCAAACAGCTCAAAATAATATATTATGATACGAGTTTTATAAGAAGCATTTTGGCGCACGCACGGGTTAAAAGAATAAGTGCGACAAAATGCCTTATAAACGCTTGGCCATGTTTGCGAAGTGCATTAACGGCGGCTATAAAAAAGAATTCATTTGAAACGTCAATAAATGAGTTCTTTGACTATTGGATAAACGACTCAAAAAACTACAAGATTTTCTATAAAAATTATCATTCCAAAATATTCTACACATTTTTACGGTACGGATGAACAAGATCCGTCTATTTCAAATATTTTAAAACTTAATACAAAATCTGCACAAAAGTTTGACATTTTGAGGTTGTGAAATCTCCCATCCACAAAATGTTTAGAATCAAATCCCGCCGCACAAACAAGTGGACCACCTTATCCGCGTCATCACTGACCGGAGACACAAACACTCTCAGTCATCACAGTTTTTGGCCATCAGTGCACTTGTTTCTGTTACCAGCTTGACCACCACCAGGCAACAAAATTGCGTGCCCCAAAAGCACGTAAAGGCACTCCCCCTAACAAGTGCCAACAATATATTAATGCCAATTCCCAATTGCTGTTTTTCCATCTGCCAGCCACTTGGAGTTGACAGCTTGACAGCGAAGTATTATAGGTTAGAATTGCCTTGGGATTGTCAAGTTTGCCAATATTAAAGAAATAAATTATACTATTGTTAGTAGAATTATTATAACACCGTTTTTGTCTATTATGACACTCAAAACCGTATCGTACGTAACCTTAGTACGAACGCAAAGTAGAAAAAGTGTTATTTAATTTTTCTTTAATGTTTCTTTCAGCACACATTTCTAATCGGTAATGAAAAAATATATTTATTTGTCTTGTACTTATATTCTGTATATGTCACGAACACAGTGGGAAAGTAGGGCAATGCTAGGAATGCCCGGGCATTGTGAACCATGCCCGTTCATATTGGGCATTGGAGAAAATATGAACATATTTTACTGCATTTCCTGAATTGACCGGTCAATGTGAGCAATACCCACACTATAATCTCACTTTTAAAACATCCAGTTATTAATACTGAAGTTGGGTTGAAAGAATGTGCTAGAAAATTGTCATCCGTGGGGGGTCAGGCTACGATAGATGTTTTTGTAACCAGAAATGCAAGTGTCATAATAGTGAAAAATTATGTACCCTACCCGCTTAATGATTTTTTTGTTCGTTAGTCTATGTTTTGTATAATAAGTATTTATTATCACATTGCCCGGACAATGTGGTTAATTACAAAAATATTATCCACAATGACCTCTTCAATTGGGCATTGTTTACATTGTCCGGGCACAGCTCACAATGCCCAATTTCCCACGATGTCTGTAACATATACAGAGTGATCAAAAAGTTCCACACAAAATTGATAATTTAGTTATGTAATGTTTTTGTGAAAAACGCTCGAACAGGTTGATTTTTGTTTTTAAATTGCCATCTTTTGACATAAGATTTTTATTAAATGGTAACCCCCAACTTTTTTTTTGGGTTTTAATTACAGTTTTCAATTCTCTATTCAACAAGAGTAAAAAAGTTATAACTTGCATAATAATCCCATTATTAATTGACTATTTTAATTTTTTACCACTCAAACAAACTTAAATTTTAATGATCCTTATTGATGAATTCCCTCCGTTTATTCTTAGGTTATATTTTTCTGTGTCATCTGACCATCTTTTTGTACTGTTCTACATTCTGATTTTACAAGAGAAATTTTAAAAGCTCCCTTTTAATTCTTCTAACTTTAAAACGTTTAACTCTTTTATACACAAGGAAATATTCATTGAATATTCGCGAAATCTTATTCGCACAAATTTTTTTTTAATACATTCTGAATTTTCAAGAAGAATCCAAAAGCTATCTGCCGTTTCTGCTTACTGTAAAAACTTAAAAAAATGTCATAAGAGCTTTTTAGTCCCGACCTTGAGGTAATCAAGAGGTATCATAAAAGCCCTTCAATAAACTGAGATTTATTTATTTAAAATTCTAAAATTTTGATCAACATTAAAAATATCGTTACACATTCTGGTTTTACAAGAAATATTTCGAAAGCTCCCTTTTGATTCTTCCAACTTTAAAACGATTCAAAAGTGTCATAAAAGCTTCACTAGATACAAGAAATATTTATTGAAGACACTAGAAAATTCGTAATAATATTCTGCTTTTGCAAGAAGAATCCAAAAAGCCCTTTGTCGATTCCTTTGACTGTAAAAACTTCAAAAAGTTGTAGCAGCTTTTAAGACACTATTTATTCGAAAATTGTGATTAAAAAATTCGTAAAACACAAAAGAAAGATTTTAAAGGCTCTTAACTTCAAAACGTTTAAAAGGCGTCGTAAAAGCTGTTCTAGACACGAGGAAACATTTATTGAAAATTTTCAAAATATAATTGTCACTAAAAATTCGAAGGATTGAAACAGCTCTCTATCGATTTTTCCAATTGTAAACAGCTCAAAATAGTATATTACGATACGAGTTCTATAAGAAGCATTTTGGCGCACGCACGGGTTAAGGGGGCGTCCCTACGCCACAACGGCCATTTCGAGAACTATGGATTTAAATTGGCCAGTAGATGGCGACCGAACGCAAAATTATTTAATTATTCAATTCCCTAATCGTCCTCACACTTCGGCAGCCATCGGGCTTACTCGTTATCACAGCGACGACATGAGATTATTTTTGATTGAAATGCAATTTGTCGTATCGGATGCTTTGTTTATGTATGTGTTTACGGAAACTTGTTTTCAGTCGTGTGCTGTGTGGTTTTCGCATTTGCACGCTCAATTTTACATTGGGTGTGCTTTTTTCACATTTTCTGAAAGGGGGGCCATCCAAAAAAAAACATATTTTTTTTATCAGATAGTAGTAGTAATAGCACGAGAGGTCAAAATATTGCCCACAATAATTTTTGCGATTGAGATACGAGTTTCTGTTGCGACGAAAATAATGACGAGTGCTTGCACGAGTCATTATTTTCTCAAGCAACAGAAACGAATCAATCTGAAGAGCAAAAATTGGCGGCAATATTTAGACCTCGAGTCTTATTTTTCTCGACAATTTTACTTGTAAATTGTAATAGCAAATAGTTAGAAAAAAATTGTCGCTGGAATAAAGCTTGTCGAAAAATTGCCACTAAAATAATTGTCCGATTGGATGTTTATTTTGAAATTGAAACATCACATTGGTCAATATTTTGACCTCTCGTGCTATTACTGTTGAAAACTTTTCCAGGATCATAACAAACAAAATTAAATCGTTGGAATCCTGAGTTATGGTGCCGAGTTCATACAAAAATCACAGAAAAAAGCACTTTCAGTTTTTTCCGAATTTTACAATTTCCCGGGAAGCTTTTCCAAATTGTATTTCCCGAAAAACCTTATTTGAACTATTACGAATACTAAAAAAAAATATCCAGATCGGTCCACCTGTTCTCAAGTGATGCGCTTACCAACGAACACGATTTTATTTTTATTATATAAATTTAGGCTTGAATGTGTTTTCCACATTTTCCCCCACATCATAATATATAAATATAAAGATACTAGCTGACCCGGTGAACTTCGTATCACCTACTATCGCGTTCTATTAAAAGTATTCCGAAGTAGCCATTCAAGAAGAAATGACAGTTTTGTATATCGTCTGATAGTTCCACAACGAACGCCATCAATTAAAAGTAATCTAAAGTAGCGATTTCCAAACAAAATTACCTATTTTTGATTTTTCCGCAAAACTTTAGGGTTGAAACCCAAGATGGCGCCCCTCGGCTCCCATATCTATGTTTTAATAGTTATTCTGCTATTCGGGGCGGAGACAAATCCAACAAATCAAATATCATAAAACTCGGTCAGAAAATTTAAAAAAAAATCTGGGTCTCGACAACAGCGAGTCCAACTGTAGCTAAGAACCATCCAGGTCACGCTCTAAGTACAAAAAAATGACGCCCTTATCTTTGTTTCAGTACATTAGCTCAAAGTCGTTCATTGCGTTGCTCTTGACTTTCATTTGCACCTGTGTTTCCAACCCGGTCTCTTAAATTTGCATTGTAGGTCAATCATTGATCTTCTGTCGTTCTATTTAACCAATAACGGGTGTAAACTTATTGTAAATTCCGTGTATGTCGCCAATATTTCCTCCTCGTTCACGAAAACGTGGCATTGTTCTTTAATAAACACACTACACATAAATATAAATAACTTAAATTTGAATTTGATGGATGTTATAATATGTTGAACAAATGTTTTTGTTTATTTTCGAAGAGCCGTTTAACACTCCCTAAAATCTATTCGACACAAATAAACATTGAAAAAGAATTGTGCGTGGAGTTACCGTTTAGGAGAAAAATGGGGAAAACCTTCCTAATGGCGCTTTTTTTGGGCAAAAGGGGATGAAGCTCCCCCCGGGGAGGTAGGAACTCTTCGGATCTTTATTTCGGCCCCTGTTGGGAGTTCATAACCAACATTTTAAAACTTCTAAATTATTATGCATTTTTCGGGTTCGTGTCGAGTTACGCGCTCACCCCGTACAAAAATCTTACACCGTGGGATAAGGAATTTTGCAAGTATGCCTAGATACAAAACAAGTAATTTTTTTTAATTACTAACTTGTAGACCATGTAATTAAAAAAAATATTATGTGGTTGAAAAGACAATTAAAAGACTTTTCAAGCGACATGTTACTCAATCCCTATTTAAAATTAGGGGTTGCTCCTGTCAGAGATATGGGGTTGCACCAAGCGTGTCTACTATTGCATTAAAACATGTCCTCCTCGAGATAAAAATCTCTTTTCCTTAAAAGTTATTGACGGTGGCTCATTTCCATTGAAAGGCCCTGTATATTATTCTACCTACAAATTAAGCACTTTTCCTAAATTAAAATAAAGCTTTCTCAGTAGCTACCATCGGGGCCCTCTTGGGAGAGGGGGGTGTAGCTACCATCGGAGCCCATTTGGGAGGGGGGCAAAAAAAATAGTAAAAAATATTTTTAAAAACAAGCTTTTATTTAAATGCTTTGAAAAGAAGAAAATAAACTTTGAAATAAATCGAACCAAAGCAAACCCATAATTTTGTTACATCATACAATTCCATAGTTATGATTATGATATACATAGATAAGTGTTTATTGTCGCGAGAATTTATATTATCTTGAAAGTAATTCTAAGAAGAAATTGTATTTATCTATAAAAGAAATTTACACACGAAAATCTCGCGACAAGCTTTTATATCAAATGCAATTGTATGATGTAACAAAATCATGGGTTTGCTTTGATTTGATTTATTTCAAAGTTTATTTTCTTCTTTGCACAGCATTAAATAAAAGCTTGTTTTTAAAAATATTTTTTACTATTTTTTTTTCGACTTTTTAGAATTTTTCCGTGGCCATATTGAACTTAGAGTGATGTCACTAATTATCGTTTTCTACTTTCAATCCCTTTCATTTGACACCCATATTAAAGGGGTTGAAAAGAAAATGTAGTCCGCCATTTTGGAGCAGCGGCCATATTGAATTCGTTTTCTACTCTTCAAGCCCTTTCATTTGATACCCATATTAAAGGGGTTTAAAAGAAAATGTAATCCGCCATCTTGGAGCGGCAGTCATATTGAATTTAGTGTGATGTGACCAGTTGTATCGTTTTCTACTCTTTAACCCCTTTCATTTGACACCCATATTAAAGGAGTTGAAAAGAAAATATAATCCGCCATTTTGGAGCAGCGGCCATATTAAATTAGTTTTCTACTCTTCAAGCCCTTTCATTTGATACCCATATTAATGTGGTTGACTAAAATCCTCCATCTTGCGGCGACGGCCATTTTGAGAGTATTACATTGAGTACTGTTTATTGTATTGTCACCAGAACTAAAAGCGTATACAAAATTTCAGCTCAATCGAATGTCAAGAAGTGGTTCTAATTTAGCTTGCAAGATTTGACCCTCACATACTAACATACCAACAAAGCAAGTTAAATAAAAGCTTGTAACAAATCTATCCCACGGGAACCGTACATTTTTCCGGGGTCAAAAGTAGCCTATGTGCTATTCCAGATTATACTCTGTGTCAAATTTCATCCAGATTCGTTCAGCCGGTCTGGTGTGATTGAGCAACAAACATCCATCCATCCAAACTTTTGCATTTAAATTTTATTTAAGTGTGTAAATCTTTGAATTTGTACAAATTTTCCGCCAAATTGTTATACAGCGCCACCGCATAATATGGTGACCAACAGGCTCAACTAAAATAAGCAAGATGTCGGAGCTGTCAAGTACTGTTTTATTTTGGCTATTTTGTCAAAACCAAAGCTTATTTCCTCCTTACAATTTGGGATTCACTTTATAATTTCATACTCCATCGAACTTGTATAAAATTATCGCCAAAGCTGATCCAAGATTTTTGCAACTTTTTTATTTTTTTTTGGGAATTTGGCTCAATTTTGGACATAACGGTTGAAAAGGTGTCTCACAATAAATATTTACAACCTGCCTGATAAATCAATTTTCGTTTAAAATGTTTAAATTTTTAAATTTGTATAAAAGTGTGATTTGGGTATTAATCTCCCGCCATTTTAGACAAAAACGCAGCCTTAAAGGAATAAGTGCGACAAAATGCCTTATAAACGCTTGGCCATGTTTGCGAAGTGCATTAACGGCGGCTATAAAAAAGAATTCATTTGAAACGTCAATAAATGAGTTTTTTGACTATTGGATAAACGACTCAAAAAACTACAAGATTTTCTATAAAAATTATCATTCCAAAATATTCTACACATTTTTACGGTACGGATGAACAAGATCCGTCTGTTTTAAATATTCTAAAACTTAACGCAAAATCTGCACAAAAGTTTGACATTTTGATGTTGTGAAATCTCCCATCCACAAAATGTTTAGAATCAAATCCCGCCGCGCAAACAAGTGGACCCCCTTATCCGCGTCATCACTGACCGGAGACACAAACACTCTCAGTCATCACAATTATAGTGGAATCACAGTTTTTGGCCATCAGTGCACTTATTTCTGTTACCAGCTTGACCACCACCAGGCAACAAAATTACGTGCCTCAAAAGCAAGTGCCAACAATATAGTAATGTCAATTCCCAATTGCTGTTGTTCCCTCTGCCAGCCACTTGGAGTTGACACCTTGACAGCGAAGTGTTATAGGTTAAGATTGCCCTGGTACGAACGCGAAGTAGAAAACAGTATATTAGTATATTATTATTAGTATATTAGTACTTATATAATCTACTAATTATTAATTAGTACATTATATAAGGTGTTCATTAAAAAAAGTCATCAAGTTGCTTATGATTTTTTGAGTGACGAAGACGAATTGAAAAACGCATGTGATTTATTGCTTCATCTACAAGTTGAAATTCGGCAACCAACAATACATACTTTATTATTATTTTGGCAACAGACACACGTTAATATGTTATGTCAAATTCATAGACGACTTGATGACTTTTTTAAATGAACACATGATATAAGTTTCACAAGACGGTTGATTGTAGCACGAGTAGTTTGGGGCACGACGATCGCAGCGAGAAGTGCTCCAAAGGCACGAGTGCTATAATTTCGGCTTGTGAAACGCGTGTAATATACTATTTTTTCAAATTTGGCTTTATTTAATTAAGAAAAACTGAAAATTTGTGCTAAATTGATGACTTTGGGACTTTTGAATAACACGAGTGGTATTTCAGTACAATTGGTATTTCTGCTAAATGACGTTTCTGATTTGGAGGTTAGATTTGAAAACTTTTGATAATGCAGACACAAGCTGTACCTCACGTTTGATTGCCATTTTTTCAATTCTTGTTTTCACCAATGTTTACATCTAATCATGGAACGAAAGTCATTTACTTCTCTTTGGTTTATTTTGGTTCACATTTCGTTCACATCTGTCATATGGCGCGATTAGTTGACGTTTATAACGTCGTTGTCGCGGTCACATTGCAGTACAGTTGCAAAGTTGCAGGCAACATTAAGACAAGAAAAGTTACCAAAAACAGAATTATAATTTAGATCATTATTATTCTGTTTTTGGTGTTTGCAAATTATGAAACCAAATTCGAAAAAGTGTTATTAAAGGTTTCTTTAATATTCCTCACAGCACACATTTCTAATCGGTAATAAAAAAATATATTTATTTGTCTTGTACTTATATTCTGTATATGTCACGGACACAGTGGGAAAGTAGGACAATGCCCGGGCATTGGGAACCATGTCCGTTCATATTGGGCATTGTAGAAAATATGAACATATTTTACTGCATTTCCTGAATTGACCGGTCGATGTGAGCAATACCCACACTATAATCTCACTTTTAAAACATCCAGTTATTAATACTGATTTTAATACTAAATTTTCATCCGTGGGGGGTAAAGGCGACGATAGATGTTTTTGTAACCAGAAATGCAAAAAAAAATGTCATAATAGTGGAAAATTATGTACCCTACCCGTTTAATGATTTTTTTTTTGTATTATCCACAATGACATCTTCAATTGGGCATTGTTTACATTGTCCGGGAACAGCTCAAAGTGCCCAAGTGAGTGACATATACAGAGTGATCATAAAGTTCCACACAAAATTCATAATTTATTTATGTAATGTTTATGTGAAATACGCTCGAACATTGCCATCTTTTGACATAAAGGTTTTATTGATGACTGTTTTTGAACTATGACACCGTCATCATTTTTTTTAAATGGCAACTCCAAACTTTTTTTTGGGTTTTAGTCCAACAAAAGTAAAAAATTTATACCTTGCATAACTTTTTTTTTATTTCATGTTATACTTTAAAAAATAAAAATTTTATTCCTTGAAAAAAATTAAAAATAACAATAAATTTTGAGAACAAACTACGTTACATTCAGTATTGATAACTACATGAGCAATAATCGATGGATTGGACGTCGGGGACTTATGGACTGGCCACCGCGTTCCCCTGTCTTATCACTTCTAGATTTTTTATGGGGTTACTTAAAATCGAAGGTCTATTGCGACTACGAATCCGTAGTGAAATGGCGCAGATTAGTCCCTAAGTCATCAAAGCGTTTATACACGTCTGAGAATTTGTCAAATAGTTGGCGGGTGGCAATGAGGTAGCATACAAAATTTGGAAACTTTTTTTATAAATGAAACTGCTTAAAATAGAGGACTCCTATTTTTTCGTTTTGTTTAAATCATAACCGTTTTCATGAAATAAATGAAAAACTATTTCGCGGGCGAATAACTACGTCATTAGTTTCCGAGCATAGAGGGAGTAAGAGCGAAAAGGATAGAATTACTTATAAAATGAGTGAGAGTGAGAAATGGAAAGGCGTAGGTCCTCACTTAATTCATTTGCCGGCCACTAATGACGTATTTTAAACTAGTACGGTTGTCTCATAAAAAATTAACCGAATTTCAATTCAATTTTTTTTTTGCATTTTCAGTAAGTATAATTTCACCATAACAGCTCTAACCATACACTTTTTAATGAAGTTTATGATAATTGTATTTTCCAAAAACTTTATTTTTTAGTATACTACCTCATTTGAGTATTTGCCTTAAATTTTATTAAATGGTTTATCATTTTTCGTTGTTTGCTTTCCAAATTTATTGTTATTTTTAATTTTTTTCAAGGAATAAAAATTTTATTTTTGAAGTAAAACTTGTAATTTTAACAAAAAAAAAAGTTATGTAAAGTATCACTTTTCAACTCTTGTCGAATAGAGAATTGAAAAGTGTATCTAAAACCCGAAAGAAAGTTGGGGGTTGCCATTTAAAAAAAAATTATTACGGGGTCATAGTTTGAAAACAGATGACGTCATCAACAAAATTTTTATGTCAAAAAAAAACATAACTAAATTATGAATTTTGTGGGGAACTTTATGATCACTCCGTATATTATTATAATAATAATAAGAAGAAATGGTAAATTGTTTTATTAGGAGCAAAAGTGAGGCTTTTCGTGGCAAGACTGTAGGTTTGACAAATACAGACAAGCCACGAAAAGCCACGTCCACCAGCAGCGCATAAAGGAATTTCAAGGTTACTTTATGCGCCGCTAACAACTTTGTCTGCCATAGCAGAGAAATTGACATTTGTCATAGCCCACTGACGTATACAATGTCACGTTTTTCCAACGTTTGAAGCAAAAAAATTATTTATTTTATTAACGAAAGTATGTTTTTATTTATTTTACTCCATATTTACTTATTGGTTTACTTTAATTACAAGTTCTTTAAATAATTTAATTAATTTTTTTTTCTTACTGCCTCATTGCCTGCCAACATAATTATTATTAGTGATCTAACAACCTTTCTGATTTAGTATCTTCAGATTTAACTTTTGTAAACATTGAAATCGCGATTCGGTTTATATTATCTCCAACGTAAATAACCGGCAAAGTTTGCATAAGTTGCAGTAAGTTTTTGACGTGTTTACGCACGTGTACATGCATTCAGACAAATAAAAAATTCTTCCAGCAGGAATCTGAAATTTTATGCATAAGATGTCGACATCAACACAGGTTAGGAATGGAAAGGACCTTCTTTAGTTTTCACCCTTATTCACACGGCTACTGATGTAAACGTTGAAATACAGGCATAAAAATAAGGGTGCGATTCTTGAAATGACTTGACAAAACATCAACACTTGAAAGCTTTGATCCGGAAGGTTGTCCACGTGTCTGTTTGAAGTTGAGACCTAGAATACTGAATTATTAAGCTCACTTCTACAAATTATACGTTAATTATTCTCCATGCAATGCTATTTACGTTACATCATAAACAGAAAGTGTTTGCTATTTAGAATAATTTATATCAACATGTAAATGTGTCCACCAATGCATACACGTAATTTAACATACAAAAAAAAAAACACAAATCCATCTGAAATCCATTTGGGTTTTACAACCCTTTAGTAAAATTAACATAAGTGTTGGTGATTCTAAACGAACAACGAACTCTTGTAAACAGTGACATCAAAACTAGGTTTGTATCATCTCAAACGTAAATAACCGCGAAGTATGTACTAAATCAGTTTGTGACATGTTTGGAGCACTCACTTTCGTTTCGTTAAATTTATGTCTATATCCACGACATCAGACATCAACATTTCTCAGCTGTTTATCCTGTACCTTAATTCCCTTAAATGTTGACTTGCATGGAAATGGGAAAGCACTGACATTCAAAACAGAATGGTTTGGAGTGGCAAGCTTTTCCGAGGAAACACTAAAATTTACTGCTAAATGGAGAGTTTCACTACCGCTTCAAACAAGAATTGCATTTTAAAAGACAATCTGTTAGCGGTCAAGAACAGGGGGCCTACCACCGACATCGGTGAGTTTGTATAGTTGGTTGTGTACATTACAGAAGACTTGTAAATACATATATACGTACATATTATTATGGACCCATGTACTGAATAGAAAAGGATAGTTGTCTGAACGGCAAAAATGCGGGACATTTGAAAGGCTCAGTACTGAACAGACCTTCTGCACATGTCAAGAAGTCACAGCAGCGCCAGTTGTTGTTTAATTCTTAGGTATGTTTTCGATTTGAACAAAAGGGAACGAAGCAGTCATACACCATTTTGTTTTATTTATATATCTGATGCTTTCACATTTGACCAAATTATTATTATTTACCAAATCTAAGTGACAAAACGCGTTCTGTCTAACAATAAGTAGAATTAGACATACAAATTTAATAAATAAAGGATTTTAAATTAAAATAATTCTACAACAGGTAGATTTTCAGACAACTATGTCACTTAGAATTTCAGAGTAAATTGTAGGTCTTGGAAATTTTTATAGGAATGCCAACAGTACTGGAGTTAAAAAAATGTTCAAGCCGCTAAAGAATCCTGAATAGTGAATCTCTGAGTCAGAAACCTGAAAATTCGCTGAAAAGAAATTCAAAGTCCTTAAAAATTAAGGAATAGTGCAATTTTAGAGTCCTGTAGTGACCTGAAGAGTAGTAAGGTATCTTGGAGTTCAAGGTTTCAATACTTTTGAGGAAACTTAAAGAATTCTAAAAATTAAGAAGGTTTCAAAAATTGTTTGAGGAGTATTTTTCAGATATTCTTATTTTCAGTTTCTAAGTTTTATTTTCTTTGGTTTGTACTTTTTATTTTTTTATTCTTATTTTAAATAAAGCATTTTCATATAATAATAATCTACCCTTTATATACTTGTGAAACTAGTTAAACAAGGGTTCCTAGAACTATCAAGATGAAAAAGTTTTAGAAACGATGAAACGCTGCTCCGCTTCGAGTTAAATTTTGTTGCAGATGTCAACGATCCTGAACTCTTTTCGAAAAGAAGCAAAACTTTACCAATTTTACACAGCACCGCGAGGCTTTTCGGAAAATAGCGCCCGTTGTTGTAAGTGCTTTCGAAAAAAAAAATAAATAAAATATGTAGAGAACAAAATTGTGGTTGTATAATATATTTTGGTTGTATTCGTTTTGTTTGCGACCAACAGTTTCCGTTCTACGGGGCGCCAAATTTGGGGGTTGATTTGCAAAATCCAACAAAATCAAATTTTCAGTGCGGATTACAACGAAGGTCGATCTCAATTTTTTTTTTCTGAAAGAGCAATGTTTTTCGAGTTAGTGGAGGTCTCATTTGATGGACTTGGTTGCATATTACAAAAGATATGATTTTTTTAAATGTCCCTCTCCCTACACTAAAATAAGTCGAAAGATTCTGACTTTTATCGGTTTTTCGCTTATAACATAAAAGCTGTGTGTCCTACGTAAAAATCATTGCAACAAAAATTAAAGCTGATAAAATTTGCTACAAAAACCATATGCCTAAGCAGGTACCAGGGTGAATCGTTTTCGAGATATGTACCGATGGAAATCTAGTCCAAGAAAATTAAACTTTTTAGAAGAAATAATTTATAAAGTTTAGAAATTTTGGTTATGAACTCCCAGAAGGGACCCAAATAAAAATCCGAAGAGTTCCTACTCTCCCGAGGGAAGCATCATCCACTTTTGCCCAAAAAACCGCTCTCGAACGTGACGTGATGAAGCCTTTCTGCCCTTTTCTTGTAAACGGTAACTCCGATGAGAAAATGTTATAGGACTTAATTATGTTCTCCATTAAATTCTGCATAAAATTGGCCTCATGAAGTTTTTGCCTATCTTCCACCCACCGCTCATCAGTGACGTTGGAAAATGAGTTTAGTTTTAAGCGTACATAAAGAAACAACGCTTTACACCATTTTTGCAAAATAAAAATTCTCCAATAAAAAAATCTAACAATAATTTTAGACTTTCATAGTAAATTTTTTTATAACATTTATAATAAAACATATTATTAATTATAGTATTTGTACCTGCTCACTACCAAATTTGTAAAAACCGTCAAATCCTTAATCAAAAGGCAAACGCCTCTGAACAAATAATCCGTTTTTGTCTGTCCTTATTGTTGTCGGCACATCAAACACATTATGCACGTTTGGTGGGGACGTGCTTGTAAATAGACCTCCCTCATTACGCCTTTTTATATTCTGCGACTTGTCGCAAATCACCAAAACTTATTCATAATAGCTTCATTCGGAAGGGTAAATATCAGGTAACTAAGTTGACGGTGGTGGCAAACACAAAAACATAACAAAGCAATAAAATAGGTACACCTGTGACAAATTTACAAATCCACAAGATAGTAATATATTAGTATGCAAACAACACATTGTACAATAATCATGAAGAGGGTAACAAATAAAGGAAGTTGCCTGAATCTGAATAATTTATGCGAACCCCTAATAAAAAGTAGGTACCGATAGACGCAGTAAAGACGATTGGTTGACCCAGTAAAATAAGTGCACACCCACGTCTCTATTGGAACAGCCTCCCGATCCTTATTTTTCAAATTTAATTTGATTTTCGGATTCGGAATCAGCATAACGGCTTTCATAAATTAAGTCGCAATCCCATCAATTTTTTCCAAACTTGACTGGTTTTTAATTGTTTTTTGCAAAACCACTAGCACTAGGATTTTCAAAATAACGTAGAGTAAAAAGTGTGTCCTGTTCTTTGTTGTGTCAAAACTTCATTGGAATTGATTCAGTCGTTTTACTTACATTGTTTCTCAGAGGTCTTATGGAAAAATAACACGGAAGGATCCCACCCTTAAGGGCACAAACTATACAACGAACTAATGTTAAAATCCAATGCACACTAAAAACAATCAACGATGTCTTACTAGGAAGACATCGTTGTAAACAATGTACACATAACCTCACCCTTTTTTAACGAACGCCAAGGCGGGGAATAAACATTAGTTTAAATATTTATTTAATTTTTAACTCAATATTAGAGGTTTAGTTTATTTACAACACTCTCAACCCTTTATTTGAGCATTTAGCTTTCGAATTTTCCATCTCACTCCAAATGTGAAATCGCACCGAAAAATTATCACTGAGAAATGTCATTAAATTGCCAGTGCCAGCTTGATCTTGTTGTCATCAGTGTGGGAGACTTCGTTGTTACTTGAAAGACGTTCGAATTAGGCCCTTTAGACTAACTTTATTTACAATAGGTACGTAAGTACGGTAACGTAGACAACCAACTATACAAACTCACCGATGTCAGTGTTGGGCCCCCAGTATCTCTTTCATGTATTGTTTGACTTGATGTTTTTCCATAGAAATTTTATAGAGCACTAACATCATCAATATTTTCCCTCTAATGGGGTATCTCTTTTTCTCTAAAAAAGAGAGACAATTTAGCTAATTAGCCTGGACAAATTTTGCAATATGTGATGAGCACCACCATTGATCCTGTTATGTGACTATTATACGAAATTCCTATCTGTATGAATCCACATCACGTGTCTCTTTCAGCTAGACACAGAAACCGAAAATTTAATTGTAATTAAAAATGCCTATTGCAAATTGTATATGAATTCACCATACAATTCAACATTGCAACGTAAACATAATAAAAGAGGTGACTGTTTACAATATTGTAATTTCAATTTTTTAATGGCTTAGCTTTTACAGAAATTAATTACATTTGCATGTTGAACAGTCAATAATAAACCACCAGGAGATGTCAAATCCATGTAACTCAGATTTTGTAAAAAAAAGGGTGTCTATAAGCAATTGCTCGATTCCGATTCGAGCAGTTAAGCCGAGCGGACGTGTTTTGCGGCGCTCGAAAAGATAACCGGATAAAAAAGCGTAAAAAAGTGAAAAAGAAATAGAATGAAAAAAAGTGGTAGTGGGAGCGAGAGAGAAGAAGATTACAAAAGAAAAAGAAAAGAAGGACGAGAATCAGAAGAGAGGATTAACCCTTTTAGGAAAAGTAAGAAGTTTCAAAGATCACCGGTTAAAAAGAGATGCTGAAAAAAATTATGGAGGATGTAGGGGAGATAAAGGAACAGAATCGGAAGATGAGCCTAGACTGGAACAGTTGAAAATTATGATGCGTGAAAAGGAAGAAAAATGGGAAAGAGAAAAGATGGAACTAAAAGAAAAAATGAAAAAATTGGAGGAGAAAATGGAAGAGCAGGAAAAAAGAGTGAAGAAAAAAGAATATTGTAGTAACGGGATTGGATGAAGAGGAATGCGAGAGCGAGAAGAAACTGGAAAAATGGATGAAGCTGGAACTAGAGGTACAAGTGACTGTGAGAGAGATGTATAAAATAAATGTAGGAAAAATTATTTTGGCGGAACTTGGGAGCTGGGAGAAAAGAGGAAAGTAATGGAAAATAAAAGAAAACTAAGAGTAAAAAAAGGAAAGAGAGTATACATAGAATATGATCTGCCAAAGAAGGAAAGAGATATACAGAAGGAATTAAGAGCGATAGCCAAAGAAGAGCGACAAAAAGGACAGCGGGTGAAAGTGGGTTATAAAAATATATGGATAGAGGGAAAAGGGCTTAGGTGGGACGAAGAAAAGGGGGAGTTAGATACAGAAAATTTTTGAATAAGAGCACAAGAAAAAGACGACAGGGCAGAAAAGGGAAACGAATACGGAGAGGAATAAAGGAGAAAAGGAGCAAATAAGAATAGTATTCTGGAACGTAGCGGGAATAAAAAACAAAGAGAATGAATTTTGGGAGCATTTGAGAGAATTTGACGTAGTGGGAATGGTAGAAACGTGGGTGGAAGAAAAAGGGTGGGAAAAATTGGAAAAAAGAATGCCGAAAGAGTTTAAGTGGAAATGTCAATATGCAAAGAGGGAAAGCAAGAAAGGGAGAGCTGAAGGTGGGATAATAATGGGGGTGAAAGAGGGACTGGAAGGAGCAAATGGAACTGAAGCAAAAGAAGAAAGAGGGATTATGGAAAGAACGGTGAAAAGTAAACAGAGAAAATGGAGAATTGTAACAGCGTACAGCAGAATTATGAAGGAAACGAAGAGAATAAAAGAAGAGCGAGTAAAAGAGCAAGAAGAAGGAACTTTGGTTATTGGGGAGGATTTTAATGCAAGAATTGGGAAAAAGGAAGACGGATAGAAGAGGAACAAGAAACAATAGAAGGAAGATCAACAAAAGATGGAACAGTAAACGCAGAAGGGAGAGTACCGATTAGCTTAGTAGAAGAAAGAGGGTGGGACATACTTAATGGGAACTGCACAGGAGATGAGAAAGGGGGGTACACGTATATTGGATCAAGAGGGGAGACAGTTATTGACTATATTATGGTAAATGAAGAAGCATGGGATGAAATAGAGAAATTCAAGGTGGGAGAAAGAATGGAGTCGGACCATATGCCTTTAGAAAGGAAGACACAAGGAAGAGAGAAAGATAGAGGAAGTGTGAATGAGTTTAGAAGAAAAATTGTGAAGAATATTTAGACGGAAGAAGGAAAAGAAAATGATAGAGCAAGACTTAGGGAGGCAAAATACGAAGAAACAGAAATAAACGAAAAGGTGAGGGAACTGAGCGATAACATAAGAAACGCAACAGAAAAAAGGAGATAGAGATAAGAGAGACCCCATCTTCTCTCTTATCTCTATCTCTTTTTTGGCTGTGGAAGAACGAGTGGTGGGATAAAGAATGCAGGGAAAGGAAGCAGGAAGGAAGAAGGAAACTAAGAAATTGGAAAAAGATAAAGCACCCAAGGAAGAGTACAAGAGAGCACGCAAGAGGTACAATATGGTATGCAAAGGAAGAAGCAAAAGAAACGGATGGAAGAAGAGCTAAAGATGAAGGGTATAAAGACGGAAGAAGAGAAAAAGAGAGAGAGAGTGAGTGATGGAATTACTATGGAGGAATGGAGAGAGTACTTCAGTGAGCTGCTGGGGGTGATGAAAACAGACAAACTGAAAAGAGACAACAAAGAGTGGAAAAAATAGAAGAGATAACAAGAGAACAACTAAGAAAACTGAAAAGAAAAAAACACCGGGGAGGGATGGTATACACCGAGGGGGTGGTAGGAGAAAAGTAAATGCGTGGAGATGGGAGAAAGAGAAAATTGAAGAAGTGAAAGAATTTAAGTATTTAGGTTATGTGATGAATGAAAGAAACACAGCAACAGCACATGTGAGAGAGTTAGTGAAAAAAGCAAATAAGATAATAGGAGCTGTATGGGGAATAGGAGAGAGAAAATTTGGACATCATTTTAGAAGGAGAGTAATGATGTTTGATAGTTTGGTGAAAAGCGTGATGATGTATGGAGCGGAAATATGGGGATGGAGAGAGCAAGAAGGATTGGAAGGGGTGCAAGGAAAATATATGAAATGGGTGCTAGGGGTAGAGAGAGAGACACCGGGGTATATAGTGATGGAGGAAACAAAGATAGATGGAATAAGAATAGAAGCAGGAAAAAGAGCAATAAGATTTGAGGAAAGAGTGATAGAGAATTTTGCAAAAGTGTTTGAAAGAAAAAAGTAAAGAAATAGGAAAGGGGATATGGAAAGAGAGGGAGGCATATTTCGAAAAAAACGGGTATGCAGGCGCGGAGATAGAAAGAATGCGAGAGAGAGGCAGAGTAATGACAGATGAATTAGTGCAGAGAGATAGAGATGTGCAAGTGCAGAAAAGAAGAACGAGAATTAGGGAGTCTAGGTACAATGGGAAGTATGAAAAAATAATAACGGAAAAAATTCCAAAGTACCTGGGAAGAGAGAGTAGAAAAGAGAGAGTGATAATAGCAAGATTTAGATGTGGAAATGAGGAGAAAGAGAATAAATATTGCAGTGAGGATAATAATAGAGTATGCAGGATGTGTGGAGAAAAAAAGGAGACGATAGAGCATTTGTTGAAGGAATGCGTAGAATTGAGAGGGAGAGATGAGAGTAGAGAAGAAATTTTGAATGAGGACGGAAGAGGGATCGAATGGATGAGGAAGGTTGAGTGGAGAAGAGGGACAATAAGTGGGAAGGAATAAAAGCTGTTAGTTATTGTATTGAATTACTGATTTATTTAGTTTTATGTATTATATTATATTTTATTTTATTTTAGTTATGGGAAATGCTATAAAAATACTATAAGCAATTGCTCACTCTGTATGTGCTCATGCTCAGGTTGCTAATATTTACAGTTGAGTTAAAAGGGTTAATTCTGCTATTTCACAAGTAAACAATAATATAACACAGTGAGGTTGTTTGTAACCCACTCTGGCCACATTTTAAACAAACCAAAAAGCTTGTCTGTTTACATCGTGTAGATTTACAAAATAATTAGGTCATAAAGAAGTATTAATTCAATATGAGACCTCTACAGTAAATGCAAGAGAAGACGACGAGAGAATGTTTAGGGTTCTCTATAAGCTCATTCAAATGTTGATGTGTGGAAATGAGAAGTTATATCAGATAGGCAAATGGGTTCTGTGACACCGAAGACACAATAGAGAAAGTCGAGATGATTAAAATTACATAAATCTAATCTGCATTTACGACCAGGGATCTTGTAATGAGGCAAAATGGTTAGATTGGAATTGAATTATGTAGGCTTTTCTTAAAAAGATGAGCTCTTTATTAAATGTGTTTGTCAAGTTTATAAATACCATTTTTTTCAGACAGGCAATAACACTATGTACAAAAGCCAGATCTGCTTGAGTGATTGATCGATGTTTACGGAAATTTTATGTAAATTTGTAATGTTATTGATTTCAGCTATAATAAAACTTCTTCCCATTTCGAACGAAATAAATTAAAATAATTAACTGTCTTTAAGGCATAAACCGGTACTAAATTAAGCTATAAATCTGAAGAAATTTATAATTAAATGGGAGGGTAAGGTAAATTCCAGCAAAGGAAATAATAATATCTTGTTTGTTAGCACGTACTATTTTTTTGAAGGACTTCATCATTTTGATATTAGAAATATTGTGACAAAAGTCTCCAGCAAAATAAAATTGTTTCAGCTAAAGAAGTTAGTCTAAAGGTTGCTAAAGGCAGAAATACATTTTTTTATTTAATAAAATACACATAATGAAAACAGTCTTGAATTTATGATTACCATTACATAACTCTATTTGAAATTTTTACCTACATTTTGTCCTTTCGATATTTTGTTTTTCGACACATTGTGTTCAATATTTTGTATTAGATATTTTGTAATTCTATAATATTTCCGCCTCCCCTTACTAGATCTAAACGTCACTTAAAATTGTAAAAAATAGCTTTTTTTAGAAAAAAGAAACCGACTTCAAAAACCGAAAAATGTATTATTACATTGTGCTACCTACTGATCTGTTTGAAGTCAGTTTATCGTTTACATGCGAACGGCGGAACCGGAAATCGCAAGAGGGCGCAACATAAAATAAAAGATAAGACACTTTTCAGAACCACAACATTAGACGTGGCGCTTTGCCGCTATTTGCCTTTTTGTATTCAGTTCTTATTCAGTGTTGGTTAATTCAAGTCAACAGAGACAAAATAGCTTTTAACTAACCGCAAGCTGCTGTCGGCCTCATACCAAAAGAGAGGTAGTTATTAAATGATTTATTTAGGTTTGAATAGCAATAGTGGATATTATTTAAACAAAATCTAACAAACAAAGAGGTGATTAATAGCTTTCCACAACGGCGCCCATTTTATTAGTATGGCCGGACAACGGTAAAATTGGAAACGTTTTATCTAGGAATTTCTAGTATGCACGTGGAACAAACGCTGGTCAATTTCAGCGCCATCGCATTATGTTGAGTAGGACAGAAAAAAATAGATAGAATAAAAAGGTTACCTGTAAATACTTCGGGCGGCACAACACACGCGATTGTTAATTTAAATTCAACCGATCCTTCTGGTAACGTGAATTTTCGACAGTGCAATTTAAACATAGAACAGCCTCAACTTTAAAATAAGACAAAACAAAAATTAAGCGTTAGTTACGAAAAGACGACTTGTTGCTTCTAACACTTCTAACGTTAAAGTCTGAATGAATGTAATGGCCGACGGTTTTCCTTCCTCCCTCCAAAAGGGACGCCAACCGTTTTTTTTAGCCACGCTAGCTTCAGCGCGTTGCCAACCACTGCAGGATGTTGCTAACTTCAGAGTCGTTGCCCAACGACCACTTTGCCGGGTAGGCAAGTCGAAGTTCACCTGTGCATTACAGGTCAATTTTGGGGATATCTCACGGTTAAAATTAGTTCAAATAAACAAACATAACCTCACTCTTTCTTAACGACCCCTGGGCGGGGAATAAACACAAAATTAAATGTTTATTCCCTTTTTTAACTCAATATTATAGGTTTACTTTATTTACGACACTCTCAACACTTTATTTGAGTATTTAGATATTGAATTTTGATGTGAACAGTGTGGGAGACTTCGTTGTTACTTGAAAGACGTTCAAATTTAGACCATCTACGGTTTAGGCCCTTTAGACTAAGTTGTAAGTTTAATTACAATAATGTACGAAGTACGGTAATGTAGACAACCAACAATACCATCTCACTCACTCGATCGATGTCGGTGGTAGACAGAGAGTGCTGATTTCAAATTTGTTATCGGTTTCCGCTTCGAGTTCTTGAAATATTATACATTAGGAGTTTTTAAGATGTTTACAGACTAAGAGATCGAAAATTAAATTAGTAAAAGCTGGCGATGCGCGAAAAGCCGCTTGTAGTAGTTTAACAGAATTATATCAGGTTGACAATATTAAATTTGACATTCACATTTTTATTTGGAATTGGCAAGAAACGAATATTCTGGAGAACAGATTTCCTCACCGTAGCGTTTAATATTAAAGGAAAAAGCAACATATATGTGTACGACACACGAAAAGCGTGTATATCACAAAAGACGTAGACATCAACAAATCAAAAAGGATTTAGCCAGAAACCTGAGGAATACGACGCTGTTAAAGGCAAAAAAAGTTAAGTTAAGGTAAATATTTCACTATTCTGTAATTTACTTGTTTCGATTTGTAATTCCCTGTTTCAGAACTTTAGTAAAGGTTTCATAAATTGTAATTGAGCAATAACATTTTGTACCTAATTAATTAATAAAGTTAATACTCCAAATTTATAATAACAACGTTTTGAGTTACACGCCAACATAATTATTTATTTGCCAGTAGATTCTTGTTTAAATAAGGATATTTGCATACGTCTGCAAAAGCTTAATTGGTAGAAAGCCATGGAACATTTTACATTGAATTTGATTGGGGTTTTTACAGTAAATTCCTGAACATGGAAGTTAGCAAAATTAGTTTCATAGACTTGCTGGTTGATCATACAAATTAGCAGTGACGGCTCGTTCATGAGGTCATTCGGTCAATGACCTCCCAAAAGAAAAAAGTGAAAAAGGCAATATCAAGACTCTTTGTTTTGTGGAATATAATAATATAATTACATTAAATTATGATGTTTCAGTTTTCGTGTAAGTTATCTATTGAGCTTTATCCACCGGAGCGGAGCGCGGAGATTGTCGACTTCGCCCGGGTCAAAGCCAACTCCTGCCCTCGTTAAGCGAACGCTGGTACCCAATTGTAACGAGTGCGACAAAAACAAAGCTATTGCGTTCCTACATTGTACTAAACAAGGAAACAAGACAAATCACGGTCAACAGCCCAAGAGTGTCTCATCGTAGAATCGAATCATGTAAGCGACGTAATGCATGCTTGAGATAAAGATAGAAAGTCGGACGTCCGACTAACAGATTGTTACTGATAGGAGGCAGAATGTAGGATGGTGTCCCTCTTTAGTTGACTGCAGTCAGCTGACTAGCTAATAGTGTTTCAAATTTCATCATGTCGGTACTTCAAACAATAAAAGAACACCAAAATAATAGTAATAAATAAATATTGTAATTGTTTTACACATCATGAAAAGCAAACGTTTGCATATGGGTGCCGTTCGTATACACTACAAAAATATCTAAGAGTACACGGTCATTGTATTAAAAATATTAATTCCGTGATCAGTTTTATTTCATACGAAAGGGAGTAAATCCAGGATTTACACATAAGCTGCAGTAAAATGAGAACAAAGCGAGCGGGATGGATTTGTAGAACACAAGCAAAGTGTAAAATCCTAAGTGAAAAGGTAGGTTACAACGTCCAGGGATCTCGTGGAATATTCGGGATTTGAAGCAATTCTTAGAGTATAAACTCAACTGTTTCTCTTTCAACGCGTATTTTGTCATCAAAATTGCTAGAACGCTTGTAAATAGAAGTAGTAACATGAAATATGAAAAATTTTAAAATTATTATTGTTATTCAATTTATTTTAACACATCCCCGTGCACGAAGTATTCTCATTTCTAGCAAAGCTATAACCGTAATGTTGCATCATTTGAATCCCATTTGCTTCATATCCTTATTGCTTCTCCTTCTAATCAAATTGGGCTTTGAACAACTTCCGCAAAATACGTTTTTGTAATTAACACATGCCTCTCAGAGTTTCAGAAGCTTTTAACGCTTATATTTGCACATATTTAATTATCAGTTTTTATCATTAGCTTTTTGCTGATTCTACGCTGGCGTTCGTCCTTCCACATTGGTAAAGTTTTGTAATTTGGTTATGTAAATTTAATGTGCCATATAACGTTCGTTCGTTCAAGCATGTCGAAAAACGTATTGTATGCACAGCATCGGAGAAGTTGGGTATTTATTTTTGGGTGTTTACGATTGGTATTTATGGGGCCCGAAGTGGTTTTAGTTCCTTTTTAGACGTAAAAATGTGGATGTAAATAAAGAAATACGTACACCTATGTAAATTGCAGAAAAAACAAAATATATATAGCCAAAAATAAGCTGATGATCTGATGAAGATGGGATGAATATATCCCCAAATTTAATACTTAGGTTAATTAATTTAATTAACGAAATGATCCAACACTTTAATTATTCTTTAGTTGGTTATATTTCTACAGCTTCCCAAACTTTGCATCAACTTTCAACCTAATCCGAGTTTAGAAGTTCGGTCTGGGAAAGTTTTGTCTCGCTAAATGCAAACCACACCTAAATTTCCAATATTTTTATAGCAACCTCTAAGTAAAAAATATATGTAACATTTAAAAGCTCAAAATCATATTTTAAAATAAGCACTTATAATAAAATATGTAGTCAAAGTTATGTCGACCATTTCTAAGATGTCACGAATGTGCAAGCACTCGTCGCATTTTAAGCAATTGCAATGAACATGAGTGGAACCATCTTAGAAATTGTGGACTCAACTTTGACTACGAATCGTATTCGGAGGACTATTCAGTGAACCAAATAATTTTTCTTAAAAGCACTAATCCCATTTTAATCAATAAAATTTCATTTAATCTAGAATGCGTGTTTAAGATTATTAATAAAATACCTTGAGATTCGGACACCTAACATCTTCAAGAAATATCAGGACTCTTCAGAACTTTTCAGCATTCTTAATTGACCCCCACGACCGTTCTGAGCTTACCGGGTTCCTTTGATGTTTTTCAGAATTGCTCAAAACCTTGCGAACTCATCACGTCTGTTTAGTATTCTTCAGAATGTTTCGTTAAAGAATTTTTTTAAATTATTTGGGACTTTTTCGGAATTGTTCTGAATTAATTATAATTCCTTATGATTTTTTAAAATCCTTTAGGACTCCTCCTTTTAGTACTTTTGAGGATTTTGCAGGATTCTTTAAGACCTTTCAGGAGTTAGGATTTGTGACGCTTTCTACGGTCGGGTTGCTTCGAGCGCAAGTTTGTACCAGGGGTCAGCTGTCGAGCCTGGCGGAGGGTAAATAAACAGTATATACAAGCTATACGGTATATATACAGAAGTTCAATAGAAGGGATAAATATACAGACCGTTTCAATCGAAACGAGCCACCCTCAATAACTTTTTTGGAAAAGATATTTAAGAAAAATCTAAAAACAGGTCAATTTTTATCTCGAGGGGGACATGTTTTGATGCAATAGTAAGCAGGCTTGGTGCAACCCCATACGTCTGACAGGAGCAACCTCGATTTTTTAAATAGGGAATAGGGGTCGAGTAACATGTCCTTTGAAAGGTCTTTTAATTGTCTTTTTGGCCACATAATTATTTTTTTATTTGTATAGTCTATAAGTTAGTAATTAAAAATGAAACATTTTTTTTACGGATTTTTTTGTATTTAGGAATGCCTGCAATTAACGATAAAAAGTTTGCAATAAACATTATTAGACAATTTATTATTGATCTAAATAATGCTGTAATCAAGTTTGTCGTCATCCATACTCATTTATACCAATCCTTAACAATAAGTAAATGTTCCCATTGTAATTTATTAAAGTTTGTGGAGTTCGACTTAAATATATTTAAATTTTAATAAGTAAATAAATAAACTGAAAACAAAATAGTCGTGTTTAATTTCCTGAGCGATAAAGCAACTGTAGCATTGAACACTAAATTTGATTTCATATGAAATGTTCAAAATGATTTCCATCGACTTGCATGCACTCATACAGACGATTATGAAATACGCTTTTTAGGTTACGCAACGTTTCCGGTATTATTTGTCGAGATTCCAGGATAATCTTTTGTCGCAAATCTTCCAGAGAAGCTGGTTCTGTCGCAAAAATTTTGGACTTGAGGTGTACTCACAAATAAAAATCCAGGGGAGTCAAATCGGACGATCTAACTGGCCATTCTACAGGACCTTGTCTACCAATCCAGTGGCCGGGGAAGTTATTGTCCAGGAACTGCCGCTCCATCCTGTTGAAATACCAACGCGTTCTCTAGCTCTAGCCAAAAACCGATAAGATAATAAATACGCAAATAATTGTACAAAAACACAGATTGTCTAACATTGTTGATTGCAAGCTTTTTATTGTTAATATTTGCAAGCATGTCTAAGTACAAAACAAATCCGTTAAAAAATTGTTTTATTTTAATTACTAACTTATGGACTATGTAAATAAATAATACTTATGTGGCTGAAAATACAATTGAAAGAGCTTTCAAACGACATATTGCTCGACCCCTATTCCCTATTTAAAAAATCGAGGTTGCTCCTGTCAGGGGTATGGGGTTGCACCAAGCCTGCTTACTATTGCATCAAAACATGTCCCCCTCGAGATAAAAATTGACCTGTTTTTAGATTTTTCTTAAATCTCTTTTCCTAAAAAGTTATTGAGGGTGGCTCGTTTCGATTGAAACGCTCTGTATACAGAGTAACACACTCACGGAGGCGGAACTAATTCGGGGGGATCAATATATCTCGGTGTTCGCGCACCGTAAACTAGACACCTGGACGGCCTCTGTGAAGAAGCCACCAGAGACGCCAAGGCCAGACTAGGTCGTCACCAAGGATACCAAGGCTGGCTCCTTCTGGTTGGTTGGAAGGATCCCTAGAAGAACCCGTCCAGACATCTCAATGGCCGATGAGACGGGCGTGCTCCAGGGTGACAAGAGCGAAAACTGAGAATAGCCGTAGCGACTCCGGGATAGTTTCATTCGCAGCGCGCAAATTTTCTGATGACCGGAGCGAAAGAATTATCCCGGTCCGATGTTCAGAAGTATTTTTTAGACGAGACAAGCGGCTGGACGAGCGGCGCATGTTGCTGGCTGCACTCGAACCTCGCGAAATTCGATAACTTTATTACAAATTCCTCACAATATCTCTTAAGAATTCCTCAACAAACCTTTTACGCTCTTCGTCAGTCTTTAGACTCACCAGGACTTTAAAAATGATTAGCGATAAACTCTTTAACACTTTTCAGAATTTGTAGTGTAGTTTAGTGTCTCACTAAACTTTTCAGAACTCTTCAGGACTTTATAGTGTTTTCAAAACCCCTACAATGATTATGACTCATGTCTCGTTTGGCTCTTTAGTATCCGTTTTATTGCTCAGAATTATTCAGCACTATTTAGAACACGTATTTCATTGATATTTTTATTTAATATGTAATTTTTATATTTCTCTTTGTATGTTGTATTTTCCTCTCTCTTATTTTTCGGTTTTTAGTTAAAGTTTTTCTAATTTTTCCATAGTCCTTCTTCCTGTACGTGTAAATTTCTTTGCAACTTTTTTGAGTTTTAAAACGGAAAGCTGAAGCATCCTGACAAATTCTTGAAAGGCTGTTCCAGTCCCGAAAAATGCTGAAAAAACCTTACATGTCCTGAATGCAACTAAGGAATCCTGACGACTACTGACGAGTCCTGAAAAATTCTGAATGAATAAATAATGAATAAACGTCCCGATGTGCATGCAAAATTCTAAATGATTTTAAAAATTTCTTTAAAAAATTTGATACGTCTTGGAAGGTCTTGAAAGGTACGGTCAAATCCAAGGGAATCCTGAAGAATTCCGAGGCGTGCTAAAAGATACTGAATCTTGCAGAGCATCAAAACAATCTGAATACCCTTGAAGAGTTTTAAAGAATTCTGAGGAATCATGAAGAATGTAGTACAATCTTGAGCGGCACTGAAAAGTCATGAAGAAGTCCAAAAAATCTTAAAAAGTCCTGAGGAATTCTGGGGATTGCTAGAGGCTCTTGAAAAGCACGAAGTAACGAAAATAAAGAATACAGCTGTAAAAGTTAATGGTCAACTACGGAAAAAATATTGAATAAAAGTAACGGGAAGAAAAGAAAAACAAGAAAAACCATAAGGTGTGAATAGTATAGCATGTAGCGCTAAGAAAGTAATGTATAAGGTTATGAATAGTTAATGAGAAAAGATTCGAATAATTTTCTTTTTGTTTTGTTTTTTATAATACAGGGATGGCTTAAAATTATTTTTTACATGGACATGGGGGTCTAGGGGGGCCCCTTAGACTGGACCGATTTTTCGGGTCGACTGATTTTCATGATTTTTTTTTGTATATTTGGTAGGTATGAGAATAGGTGGTGAACTATCTTTCACATGGACATGGGGGCCCAGGGGGCCACCTTGGGTTGGACCGATTTTTCGGTTCAACCGATTTTTATGTTTTTTTCATATATATTTGATTGGTATGAGAATAGGTCGTAAAGTATTTTTCACATGGGCTGGACCGATTTTTATGATATTTGAATAGCAGAATAACTATTAAAACATGGACATGGGAGCCCAGGGGCGCCCTCTTGGGTTTCAACCCTAAAGTTCAGCTGAAAAATTAAAAATAGGTAATTGTGTATGGGAATCGCTACTTTAGATTACTTTTAATAGATGGCGTGTGTGGTGTAACTATCAATGAACTATCAGACGATATACAAAACTGTAATTTCTTCTTGAATCGCTACTTCGGATTACTTTTAATAGAACGCGATGGTAGTTCACCGGGTCAGCTAGTAATGTATAAAAAAAACCGCAAATGTCAACTACGGCAGTCGATAACGAAGTATTGAATCTTGAAATTGGAGAATAAAAGAAAGAGAGTGAATAGAGTAGTAGTAAGAATAATGTTGAAGAGTAAAAACGAATGCGACAAAGTACGATAAAACTAAGGATCGAGAAAAGCGAAGAATGAAACAGTAAATAATATATCATGAACGGTAAAAGGTTAAAGTAAAGAAAGAACAACAGAAAAAAATGGTAAAATAGACTGACCTTCAAAAAATTTGGGACACATAAATATTTTCAAAAATAATAAATCTGGTTAGCTAAAAGATTTCTTTAAACGCTTTTATGTTAAGTTTAAACAATTCTCTAACGTGTGCTTAGCATTTGGTCTTGATAATGTCTTTGTTGGTTGAGTTAATTCGCCTTAACAGTAACAATGGCACATTCCGATTAATGGCGGTTATAAAATTTCATCAAGATTGCTGTGCATTTTTAATATTTGGTGTCACTAGGTAATGTTAAGTAATGAAAAAGAGTTCTTTTTCTTAAAAATGCCTTTAGCTGCGGCTCAAGTAGGCCAAATCGTTTCTTTAATTGAAGATGGTAGAAGTCGGCGATACGTCTCAAGAGCTCTCAACATACGACACCTCATTTACAACATCTCAGAAATTTGCGTGGAGTGGTGATCAGTGAAAGCACAACTAGGAGAAGACTTCAGGAAGTTGGTTTGGGGTCTTACAGACCCGCCACCTAAATGAAGTGGATATTCCGCGAATGGAATGGCCCGCCCGTAGCCCGGACCTCAATCCTATTGAACATCTTTGGGACCAACTAATGTAACGAGTTAGAGGTTGTCAGAATAGTCCAGAGACTCTGCAAGACCTGAGAATAGCATTGGCAGAAAAATACGCAGCGATTCCTCAAGAAGATGAGTCTAACCTAATTTCTTCCATGCCACGTCGTTTAGCAGAAGTAATTGAGGCCCGAGGAGGTCATACTCATTATTAAATGTTAACCATTTTTTCTATTTTTTTATTTTTTCTTAATTGTTCGATTATTCTTAAAAAAAACTTATAGTATAGTTTAAATTTATTTTTAACGACATTTATTAAATTGGAGCTGATAAAGAGAACTAGAATAAAGGCAATATGTATGATCCAAGATATTATGGTGCCAGAATGCTTAAAAATTAGAATTATAAAGTTTTATCACAAATTTTTGAGGTGTGCCAAATTTTTTGGAGGTCAGTGTAGTAACATAGGAAATATGAAAGAACAAACAAAAGACGAAAATCCAAAGAAGGAAAGGAAAGATAAATTTAGAAAATAAATAATAGTGTAAAATAAACAAAAAATTGAAAGAGTGAGAAAGGAAAGTGGGAAAAACATATAAAAATGTTAAACATAAAAAAGCAACAACAGTTCTGAATTTTACCTGCAACTTCTTCGGGTTATGTTAGTCGAATTACGATAATTTAACTGCCGACCCTTCTGCTTTAGGCTCAGGCCTTTTCAGCGGAGCGAGTCCAGGATCTTGTTGGGACTGGTTGGTGTGCTTGTGTACCCACATACAGCTGTGGCCTCGAAGATGATCTCCATGTGGAAAACCTCAGAAAACCAGTACCAAGTTCGTCGTCGTGGGTACATCGACTTGGTGAAAATTTGGTTGGTTTTTTGTTGCCGCGTTCTCGTGCTGGAAGGGTTCGCCTGGTGCAGGTCCCTTATTGGTGCTTGTCCATCCTGCAAAGATGAGGCGAGCAGTATCTTTTCACTGGCGAGAAGTCGGGGTGTTTGGACGATGATTAATTGAAGTTTAGGTTTTTCAGAACTGTTGTGAAATGTGAGGAAGAACACAGAGATAGAAGGAAAGAAAGTGGATAGAGAGAGAGAAAATTATTGCGTGAGAGAGAGTCAAAAGAAAAATTAACTGAATGTGAAGAATGGAAAATGGGAAGCAGTTACTACGACTTGTTGTGTTTTTTGTTGAAGGTCGTGTGGTTTTGAGAGGTCTCTTCCAGCTCAGCTGGTGCTCTTTGTATTGACTCGTGGTCCATAACGTCATCCTTGAGAAGGGTTTTTGTGGTCAGCCCGATCATAACCATAGACAAAGTTGAAGTCGACTTCTGAAGAGAGACGCCCAGTTCAGTCCTCATGTTCTACGTTACTTCAATATATTGCATTGTTAATTTTTTTAAATTAACTGCTAGTGAAAATTACGAATGCTCCGTTGTGCCCAACCCTACTCGAAAAGGTCCTTCAAGCTTAAATTCGAACAGAAACGATCAAACTTTTCTTCATAATTTCGGATGTAGAGCCACACGACATATTGGAATGCTGTGTGCGACTTTGCGACTTTGCGTTAATTTACTGTCGCCCGGTATTTAATATTTTTGGTTAAGAATTGTTAGTTGTATAAAACTTTTGTGGGTAAAGAGTAATAATACTGAAAGACATTTTAAGGTATTCTCCATTGTAGTTCGGAGTTTCACGAGATGGTTTCCTTTGAAAGTGACGTGCAAAAGCAAGACGCTTTTGTTAAAAGATCCGTTCGTTTTCTCGAATCCCGACTTTCAAGGAGCAGCTAAACTCGCAAATAAATAGTTGAAAATATACAGATATTAGCTAAAAGTTTCTTTTGGATATTTTGTAGATAGCTAAGATTTATTACAAGTGTTAAAATGATTGAAACATTGAACACTCAGCTTTGCAACAGAAAACCACAAATGACTTTTTGGCGTGATGTGCTTACGATATAAGGGGCTTAATTTAATTTCTCAAATTGCGTGTACGATCATGATTTGTCGATCTGTAAACCAACACTGAAACTACTACATTGTGGATGTCACGCACTCGGGTGCACTTCTTGAACACTATGCGTCCATCTAAAGAGGTCGTGTAACACATTTGAAATTTATTCGAGATATTCGTGCCACAAAGGAAATACGAATATTTGTCATCGCATGTCGGTTTGTAGACCTGTCACGTCATTATATCCAAGTTTCTACATTGTCGCCAAAGCTCCAAGGATAAGGGATCTCTTGCTTTGAACTTCCCCTTTAAGAAAGCTCGCATTCAAAGCTCGATATTAAAAATGCAGTTGTGTACTCAATTTATGGAGGAATGCGGCGACGTTGTGTGGCCGAACGAAAATAACAAAATAATGTCTTATTGTGCTTACAATTTAAAAAAAAACTGTCTTTTTATTTTAATTATTATAGTCGTTACGAGAAAGATGCTACCGTTCCAAAAACAATAAAACATTTTGCATTCTCGACAAGGACTTTAGCAATTAATACACCAGGCCCCAAATTCTAATCTTTACTTTCTCTCGTCCCCTTCCAATAACGACACTTATTTTCATTTGCCAAAGCGCTTCGGCTAGCTTGTGGAAGCAATTTAATTTATGCGATGTTTTCAGCGTCCTCAGGAGGATAGCAACGTCTTTTTGTGGTTAAGATGGAATCGAAAGTTTGCGGCAAAAGGTTCACCTATAAGCTGTATAAATTGTATGTTGTCCAAAAAAAGAGTGAAATATGAATACAGGATAAAAATGTGTGGAAGGAGATAGTATGCGGTGTATATTCGAATATATGCTAACATCCAACTTTCCAGAGTATCCAATAGTGTGACTGTAAAATACTGTGTGTGTAAATCTGACAAAAGAGTGAACTATACACAGTGTGGTGATAAAGTAAGGAACAAAATTTATAATTGCGTTATGTAATGTTTTTAAGCAAAACGCTCGGACAGGTCAATTGTTTTTTAATTAGTCACCTTATGACCTAAAAATTTATGACGTCATCTATTTTTACCGACTTCAAAAAAGGAGGAGGTTCTATGTTCGGCTGTATGTATGTTTTTTTTTCCTTTATGTATATTTACCGATATCTCCGTTAATTGTCGACCGATTTTGAAAATTCTTCTTTTATTTGAAAGGATATACTCCAGAGATGGTCCCATTGTCACCAAGTCCGGATCTGAAAAAGGGCTCCCATGGAAATCGAGAAAAATTGTCAAATCTTTCCTTTTATGTATGTTCAGCGATTTCTTCGTCAATTGTGGATCGATTTTGAAAATTCTTCTTTTATTTGAAAGAGTATACTCCAAAGGTAGTCCCATTGACAGCAAGTCCGGATCTGATGAGGGGATCCCATGGAAATCGAGGGAAATTGTCAAATTTTTCTTTTTATGTATGTTCGCCGATTTCTTCGTCAATTGTGGATCGATTTCGAAAATTCTTCTTTTATTTGAAAGGGTATACTCCGGAGGTAGTCCCATTGTCAGCAAGTCCGGACCTCATGAAGTGATCGCATGGGAATCGGGCGAAATCCTCAAATTTTTCCTTTTATGTATGTTCACCGATTTCTTCGTCAATTGTGGATCGATTTCGAAAACTCTTCTTTTATTTGAAAGGGTATACTACGAAGGTAGTCCCATTGTCACCAAGTCCGGATCTGATAAGGGGATCCCATGGAAATCGATTTCTTCGTCAATTGTGGATCGAATTCGAAAATTCTTGTTTTATTTGAAAGGGTATACTCCGGAGGTAGTCCCATTGTCAGCAAGTCCGGATCTGATGAGGGGATCTCATGGAAATCGAGAAAAATTGTCAAATCTTTCCTTTTATATATGTTCAGCGATTTCTTCGTCAATTGTGGATCGATTTTGAAAATTCTTCTTTTATTTGAAAGGGTATACTACGAAGGTAGTCCCATTGTCACCAAGTCCGGATCTGATAAGGGGATCCCATGGAAATCGAGGGAAATTCTCAAATTTTCCCTTTTATGTTCGTTCACCGATTTCTTCGTCAATTGTGGATCGATTTCGAAAATTCTTCTTTTATTTGAAAGGGTATACTCCGGAGGTAATCCCATTTTCACCAAGTCCGGATCTGATAAAGGGCTCTCATGGAAATCGAGAAAAATTGTCAAATTTTTCCTTTTATGTATGTTCACCAATTTCTTCGTCAATTGTGGATCGATTTTAAAAATTCTTCTTTTATTTGAAAGGGTATACTCCGGAGGTAGTCCCATTGACAGCAAGTCCGGATCTGATGAGGGGATCCCATGGAAATCGAGGGAAATTCTCAATTTTTTTATTTTATGTATGTTCACCGATTTCTTCGTCAATTGTGGATCGATTTCGAAAATTCTTCTTTTATTTGAAAGGGTATACTCCGGAGGTAGTCCCATTGTCACCAAGTCCGGATCTGATAAAGGGCTCCCATGGAAATCGAGAAAAATTGTCAAATTTTTCCTTCTATGTATGTTCACCGATTTCTTCGTCAATTGTGGATCGATTTCGAAAATTCTTCTTTTATTTGAAAGGGTATACTACGAAGGTAGTCCCAATGTCACCAAGTCCGGATCTGATAAGGGGATCCCATGGAAATCGAGAAAAATTCTCAAATTTTTCCTTTTATGTATGTTCACCGATTGCTTCGTCAATTGTGGATCGATTTCGAAAATTCTTCTTTTATTTGAAAGGGTATACTCCGGAGGTAGTCCCATTGTCAGCAAGCCCGGATCTGATGTGGGGATCCCATGGAAATCCAGGGAAATTGTCAAATTTTTCCTTTTATGTATGTTCACCGATTTCTTCGTCAATTATTGTGGATCGATTTTGAAAATTCTTCTTTTATTTGAAAGAGTATACTCCGGAGGTAGTCCCATTGTCAGCAAGTCCGGACCTCATGAGGTGATCGCATGGGAATCGGGCGAAATCCTCAAATTTTTCCTTTTATGTATGTTCACCGATTTCTTCGTCAATTGTGGATCGATTTTAAAAATTCTTCTTTTATTTGAAAGGGTATACTCCGGAGGTAGTCCCATTGACAGCAAGTCCGGATCTGATGAGGGGATCCCATGGAAATCGAGGGAAATTCTCAATTTTTTTTTTTTTATGTATGTTCACCGATTTCTTCGTCAATTGTGGATCGATTTCGAAAATTCTTCTTTTATTTGAAAGGGTATACTACGAAGGTAGTCCCAATGTCACCAAGTCCGGATCTGATAAGGGGATCCCATGGAAATCGAGAAAAATTCTCAAATTTTTCCTTCTATGTATGTTCACCGATTGTTTCGTCAATTGTGGATCGATTTCGAAAATTCTTCTTTTATTTGAAAGGGTATACTCCGGAGGTAGTCCCATTGTCAGCAAGCCCGGATCTGATGAAGGGATCCCATGGAAATCGAGGGAAATTGTCAAATTTTTCCTTTTATGTATGTTCACCGATTTCTTCGTCAATTGTGGATCGATTTCGAAAACTCTTCTTTTATTTGAAAGGGTATACTACGAAGGTAGTCCCATTGTCACCAAGTTCGGATCTGATAAGGGGATCCCATGGAAATCGAGGGAAATTCTCAAATTTTTCTTTTTATGTATGTTCACCGATTTCTTCGTCAATTGTGGATCGATTTTGAAAATTCTTCTTTTATTTGAAAGGGTATACTCCGGAGGTAGTCCCATTGTCAGCAAGTCCGGATCTGATAAGGGGATCCCATGGAAATCGAGGGAAATTCTCAAATTTTTCCTTTTATGTATGTTCACCGATTGCTTCGTCAATTGTGGATCGAATTCGAAAATTCTTCTTTTATTTGAAAGGGTATACTCCGGAGGTAGTCGCATTGTCAGCAAGTCCGGATCTGATAAGGGGATCCCATGGAAATCGAGAGAAATTCTCAAATTTTCCCTTTTATGTTCGTTCACCGATTTCTTCGTCAATTGTGGATCGATTTCGAAAATTCTTCTTTTATTTGAAAGGGTATACTCCGGAGGTAATCCCATTTTCACCAAGTCCGGATCTGATAAAGGGCTCTCATGGAAATCGAGAAAAATTGTCAAATTTTTCCTTTTATGTATGTTCACCGATTTCTTCGTCAATTGTGGATCGATTTTAAAAATTCTTCTTTTATTTGAAAGGGTATACTCCGGAGGTAGTCCCATTGACAGCAAGTCCGGATCTGATGAGGGGATCCCATGGAAATCGAGGGAAATTCTCAATTTTTTTATTTTATGTATGTTCACCGATTTCTTCGTCAATTGTGGATCGTTTTCGAAAATTCTTCTTTTATTTGAAAGGGTATACTACGAAGGTAGTCCCATTGTCACCAAGTCCGGATCTGATAAAGGGCTCCCATGGAAATCGAGAAAAATTGTCAAATTTTTCCTTCTATGTATGTTCACCGATTTCTTCGTCAATTGTGGATCGATTTGGAAAATTCTTTTTTTATTTGAAAGGGTATACTACGAAGGTAGTCCCAATGTCACCAAGTCCGGATCTGATAAGGGGATCCCATGGAAATCGAGAAAAATTCTCAAATTTTTCCTTTTATGTATGTTCACCGATTGCTTCGTCAATTGTGGATCGATTTCGAAAATTCTTCTTTTATTTGAAAGGGTATACTCCGGAGGTAGTCCCATTGTCAGCAAGTCCGGATCTGATGAGGGGATCCCATGGAAATCGAGGGAAATTCTCAAATTTTCCCTTTTATGTTCGTTCACCGATTTCTTCGTCAATTGTGGATCGATTTCGAAAATTCTTCTTTTATTTGAAAGGGTATACTCCGGAGGTAATCCCATTTTCACCAAGTCCGGATCTGATAAAGGGCTCTCATGGAAATCGAGAAAAATTGACAAATTTTTCCTTTTATGTATGTTCACCGATTTCTTCGTCAATTGTGGATCGATTTTAAAAATTCTTTTTTTATTTGAAAGGGTATACTCCGGAGGTAGTCCCATTGACAGCAAGTCCGGATCTGATGAGGGGATCCCATGGAAATCGAGGGAAATTCTCAATTTTTTTATTTTATGTATGTTCACCGATTTCTTCGTCAATTGTGGATTGATTTCGAAAATTCTTCTTTTATTTGAAAGGGTATACTACGAAGGTAGTCCCAATGTCACCAAGTCCGGATCTGATAAGGGGATCCCATGGAAATCGAGAAAAATTCTCAAATTTTTCCTTTTATGTATGTTCACCGATTGCTTCGTCAATTGTGGATCGAATTCGAAAATTCTTCTTTTATTTGAAAGGGTATACTCCGGAGGTAGTCCCATTGTCAGCAAGTCCGGATCTGATGAGGGGATCTCATGGAAATCGAGAAAAATTGTCAAATCTTTCCTTTTATATATGTTCAGCGATTTCTTCGTCAATTGTGGATCGATTTTGAAAATTCTTCTTTTATTTGAAAGGGTATACTACGAAGGTAGTCCCATTGTCACCAAGTCCGGATCTGATAAGGGGATCCCATGGAAATCGAGGGAAATTCTCAAATTTTCCCTTTTATGTTCGTTCACCGATTTCTTCGTCAATTGTGGATCGATTTCGAAAATTCTTCTTTTATTTGAAAGGGTATACTCCGGAGGTAATCCCATTTTCACCAAGTCCGGATCTGATAAAGGGCTCTCATGGAAATCGAGAAAAATTGTCAAATTTTTCCTTTTATGTATGTTCACCAATTTCTTCGTCAATTGTGGATCGATTTTAAAAATTCTTCTTTTATTTGAAAGGGTATACTCCGGAGGTAGTCCCATTGACAGCAAGTCCGGATCTGATGAGGGGATCCCATGGAAATCGAGGGAAATTCTCAATTTTTTTATTTTATGTATGTTCACCGATTTCTTCGTCAATTGTGGATCGATTTCGAAAATTCTTCTTTTATTTGAAAGGGTATACTCCGGAGGTAGTCCCATTGTCACCAAGTCCGGATCTGATAAAGGGCTCCCATGGAAATCGAGAAAAATTGTCAAATTTTTCCTTCTATGTATGTTCACCGATTTCTTCGTCAATTGTGGATCGATTTCGAAAATTCTTCTTTTATTTGAAAGGGTATACTACGAAGGTAGTTTCATTGTCATCAAGTCCGGATCTGATGAGGGGATTCCATGGAAATCGAGGGAAATTCTCAAATTTTTCCTTTTATGTTAGTTCACCGATTTCTTCGTCAATTGTGGATCGATTTCGAAAATTCTTCTTTTATTTGAAAGGGTATACTCCGGAGGTAGTCCCATTGACAGCAAGTTACAAATTTGTAAACCTCTTTGGCTTGGCACCGATTTCAAACAGATCAGTAGGTAGCACATGTAATAATACATGTAGTGACTTATTTCTCGCTTTTTGGAGTCGGTTTCTTTTTTTTAAAAAGCTAATTATTCACAATGCCGTCATCATTGGTTTTTCCCACTGACAACCCCAATTTTTTTGGTGTTTTTTATTAGATGGTCTAACTACTTAAATGTGGGTGTAAAATTTTGTACCTCAGATAACAATTTTTTTTTTGGGAAAATAATGTGCTTCACTTCAGCGCGAAGTATTTGCAAAAGTTCCTGTAAATTATTTGGCCTATTAAAATAAACCTTTCAGTTTAAATAACTCCACAGAAAGAAATCTAAGGTACTCAAGTCTGGGGAACGCGGTGGGCACTCAATTACTCCTCGACGTGGCGAAATGTGGCGTCAAGATATTGACGGACTTTGTTTCCAAAGTCTGGAGGCGCCCCATCTTGTTGAAACCAAATATCCTGATGGGGTATATCTGCTTCGTCAACATTTAGAAACGAGTATTACTTTTTGTTTGCAATCATTTACAAAAACAAGTTCAAATTTTTTAGTGTTATTTTCTCAAAATAATAGTTATGTAAGATACCAATTTTTTACATCAACATTTAAGTAGTTGTACAATGTAATAAAAAACAGCAAAAAAATTGGGGTTGACATTCAAAAAACCATTGATGTCATTGTGAAAAAATAGATGAAGTCAGAAGATGGCGAATTAAAAAATAAAATTGGCCGCTCCGAGCATTTTGCTTAAAAATAACGCAATTAAAAATTATGTTCCTTATTTTATCACCACACTGTATATTATAGTTTTAAGAATCTTGGAATAATGCATAATAAAAGGCAATGCTTCTCTAAATTACTGTGACGTTTTGATCTATTTACGAGTATTACCGCAGTATTAGACATATACATATTAATTTATTCATTTCAAAAATATTATGGAGTGTAAGCTACTTACAAATTAAATTATTTGTATGTGTAAAGGATGATCCTACTAATTACTAGATATAATTACTATAGTTGGTTATGGAATGCATTGCTATGTTAATTAGACGTCTATAATTATATAGTACATAATCTTATTAATGTAAACTTGGGATTTACTTAGCTAAATCGATTTAATAGTTTTCACATTTGGGTTATTTAAAGCCAATTAAGGGAGCTGGAATTATTGACCATTAAGTATTATAGGGCTATTGGAGAATGGTTCCAGGGTAAATTTGGTGTAAAATAAAATACTACCCAACTTTTGGAGGTCACTGTTTTTTTTTTTAAATAAAATTACATTTAGAATTGCGCAGTAAGTTTTTTCTTTCATATTTTATTTTACATTATAAATGTTTATAAAACATTCTTGTTTGGATGTTAACATCTAAAATGGATAATCAAACAAGAGGTGTAAAATTTCAATATTCCCCCATTACGTCTACAGCATTATCGCACATGATCATCTGAATTCGTTGAATGCATAATTTTATTGGCGTGTTCATTTTGCTGCTTATTAATAATTCATCAATGCACTGTTTTTGACAACGTAATTTTCTCATGAGCAGAGATTTTATGCGCCGAATTACATTTATAGTGAAATGCAGAAATGATGTAAATCTAGTGTTTGCCTGTATTGGGGATAGGAAGCACAATCTACTGTATGGCCATTATCAGGTAAGATTACGGGATAATGTTTAGATGTACAAAAAAGTTTATTCTAAGCTTCATCCTGTAACATGAGATAGTTGGATCATAATATGATGTACTCTTGTAAATATGGAGATTGTGCGCATATTGGTATATCCAATATCTTACATGGTTGATTTTGTATTATCTACCTGTTTAAAAGATGTACTACTCAAAATCTAACGCTTTCTTCGCCTAGTGTGTGGAGCAGAAAATATTGCAATACATATATTCGAAAATGTGGCGGGGTTTAATAACGTTCATCTAGCCGGGATTAATGTTATCACAATATTGTATAACATGGGTTTAAAATCCTCCTCGCATATCTCGCTTCTATTGATAATAATGCTGCCATCGATATAAACTGAAAGTATCGAGTAACTCATATGCAAAGCGAAACCATTTTATTGACAGGTCAAACTGGACCGGATCCAACAAACCTTTGATAATAATATAATTTTGTCATAGGGTCAAAATACAGTATGCACAGCACGACTGCCGTTGGCAGGAGTGTGTGTAAAGAACGAGTGTTCTTAAGTTTTATAAAACGAGTTTTTCATGTTATTTTTGCATATTAAATACATTTTTTAAATTTTTTGGTAATTTAGCGATGACTCCTGGAACCATAACCTCAAAATCACACTGACATTTCGACATTTTGTTCAGTGCAGGGTTCAGTGTGTAACCAACGGAGAAAAAATCTAGATTTTGGGTGCTTTAATAAAGTAAATGCACAGCACACAGCAAATTAGAAAATAAGTATATTACACGTACTTGCGACAAATTGCCTTATAAACGAGGTAACATACCGTATTTTTTGTACTCTTTATACAAAATAATCAAATTTCACAATCTAGGGAATTTCGCGGCGGTTGACCACGTTTGCGAGCTGCATTAAAGGCGGCTATGAAAAAGAATTACATAATTTGAAACGTCAAAACTCCTATTTTAGTCCTTCCAAATATTAGTTCTAAAGCTCTTTAATATACGGTCCCATTTATATGAAAATATATACGCCATACACTCTCTGCATACACCAATTGACATTAACAGCTGTTGACAGCCATTTGGACTTAACAGCGAAGTAGGTTAGGATTACAAATATTTAAAAAAATTATACTATTCTCAGTATATATATCAGTATATATCAGTTCTAAGGAAAAGTAGAAAAAAACATTTTTTAGACGATGATTTCGAAAAATTGCCTCTTTTGGAGCTGTAAGGTGTTTTACTTTTGTACACATTTCTGTCAAACTCTACTTTTTTGTAACTCATCTGTCAAAATTTTACAAATAAGTAGAACTGTCCGGCACCAAGAGAGAGACCCTAGAATCAATTTTTCGGTAATCATCGCCTAAAAAAAATTATGACCAAATTTTTCAATTATTTTGTGATCATCGCCTAAAAAACGTTGTGTGGACCTCGGCCAAAAGTGCTTTTTTGGCTTTATCTGAATTATGTCATCGGCTAACGTCTCGGCCATAAACAACAGATTCGGCCAAAAAATATCACTTTCACGGCCTCGATACACAAATTACTATTTTGACCTTTAATTTTTGACAGATGTTATAGTCAACTGTTTGTTTCAATTGCGCTATATATATTTTCCTATTCATTCTTATAAAGAATATTTTTTTAAATATGAAGACACTGTAAGAAAAAATTGCAATAATATGCTAAAAATATATACCGGGTGTCCCAGAGGTGTGTGGACAATCAGTTACGCCCTTATTTTGAAAGATATCAAAACGGGGTGTTTGGGGGACAATAGCCACACGATACCTTCATAATTTAAAATTATTAGAAATCATATACAGAGTGTCCTAGTATTGGTAATATACCAAAGTTATGTTTTTTAAATGGAATTACCTGTATATTAGTTGGTCAATTGAAAGAGCAGTTAATGCTGAGCAAAATGATGTAAGGTATTACAGGTTTATTATGGATGGGTTCTTGAGTTATGAAGAATTTTAGGTCAAAATTAGTGCATTTTTAAAAAATTGCAGAGACCATTCCAACAGAGATAACTGAATACTTTTCTGTCAATAATTTTTTATAGATCCAAACTTTAATACATACTGATTGAAAGTCATTTAAATTGATATTTCTATACAGGATGTACGGTTTCGCAAAATGTATAATAACTTTTTTTTTCAAATGGAACACCCTATATTCCATTATATCACCAAATAGCATTTTTAATAAGCTTTTTTTCAATGTATGGTTTAACTTGGCAAATGTTAGTGCTTTAGGTAATTTTTACAAAAAACCTAAAAAGTCTCCCGAAATTGCTAAAATCGCGTGTTAAGATCAGATCGCCTTGGACTTGTTGCCATGGAGATAGTCGTTTATTGTCTAATTTATTAAATTACTTCAGAAATGACACCGAGAGGTAGACAGGCTTAGGTTTACGTAAGAATTCGATAGACTATATCCTTTACATAACCACAAACAAAAAAATCTAAAGGAGTTAATCTGGTGATCTTGCGGGCCATTTGACAGGGCCGCCCTTACCAATCCAACGTCTCGGCAACCAGTCATTTAAATATCTTCTTAGATTCCTATAGAAATGTACAGGAGCTCCATCTTGTTGCAACGACATTAAGGACCACTGATTCTAATAATAATCAGTCGTCCGCATCCAGTGGGGATTTTTTAGTGCATGTTATGCTTTTTGACATGCCCATTGCTCTTAAAGGTCGCCTCATCAGTAAACAAAATTCTGTTTAAAATATTTCTATTTCTTTCTAGAAGATTGTCCATTATTTTGTAGAATTCCACTCTTTTTGCAAAATAAGCTTTTTGCAATTTTTGCTGGAGTTTAATGTGGTATGGATGAAACCAATGTTTTTTGATCACACGGTTTACTGAAGATTTCGAAATATCAGATTGGGCAGCAATTTCTTTTGTGCTGGAGTGAATATTTTCTTCTAAGATTAGTAAAACTTCTAGCTCAGTGTTTTCACCTGCTCTTCTACCAATTAATTGTTTTTTGTTGTAGGCCACATTTCCAGTGTTTTCAAGACGTTGTAAATTTTTTGTGGCCAAAAAGGAATTTCTTTCGTCTTTTCATAACGCATTGTACCATATTCATCATTACTTTCGTAAAATTCATTTTGTAAAAAAAATACAAAAGTGAAACTATTTGTTACAGGATAACTTACTGTCAACAAGAACAAACGGCTCCATGGTAACCAGTCTAAAATAATATTTCCATGGCAACAAGTCCAAGGCGATCTGATCTTAATACACGATTTCATCAATTTGGGAAAGTTTTCTACGTTTTTTGTAAAAATTATCTAAAGTATTAACATTTGCCGAGGCAAACTATATATTGACAGAAAGCTTATTAAAAAAAATGCTATTTGGTGGTATAATGAAATATAGGGTGTTCCATTTGAAAAAAAAAAGTTATTATACATTTTGCGAAATCGTACACCCTGTATAGCAATAACAATTTAGATGACTTTAAATCAGTGTGAATTAAAGTTTGGGTCTATAAAAAATTATTGACAAAAAAGTATTACGTTATCTCTGTTGGAATGGTCTCCGCATTTTTTAAAAAAGCACTAATTTTGACATAAATTCTTCATAACTCAAGAACCATCCATAATAAACCTGTAATACCTTATATCATTTTGCTCAGCATTAGCTGCTCTTTCAATTCACCAACTAATATACAGGGCATTCCATTTAAAAAAACATAAATTTGGTATATTACTAATACTAGGACACTCTGTATATGATTTCTAATAATTTTAAATTGTGAAGGTATCGTGTGGCTATCGTCCCCCAAAAACCCCGTTTTGATATCTTTTAAAATAAGGGCGTAATTGATGGTCCACACACCTCTGGGACACCCGGTATATTGGAACCAGTAACATAAGAAAAGAATAAAACATCAATTGTAGTTTGAAAATTGCATTTTTCTACTTTACATCTTTAGTTACTCCAAAAACAGCGTCTTAATGAAGGCTATTGTGATACTGTTTTTGAAATCTTTTTTTCATTTTGGCAGTATCACGCAAGTTCTGGTCGTAGCCCAAGTCAAACGTCAGTTGTCAAACACAGTAAATAATTGCACAGAGCAGAAGTACCAACCCAAACATCATAGACAAAAAATCCCTAATGTGAAATAACATTTTGTCCAAACCGACATTTTCGTCAAACTAACGCATCATTACAGCTATAGCTACTACATTATAGGCCATAGCTACTGCGCGATAAGATTGACCAGTTTCACGTTTTTATCAACTTTTGCTACACTTTTGTCATAAATGCTTGACAGCTGTCAATTTTGTATAAATAATTTGCTACAATGCATCTAGACTCATGTAATTTAATTTTTCTTTGTGTCCCCGTAATTTTGCCGGTGAGTTTATGTAAACAATCTCTAACAATTATCAAGTCTCTGGTTCAATTAAAACAAGTTTCATAAAGGCAAAGTCATAAAATAAAAAAAATAGCTGCCGTGTTTACGACATGACGCCACTACAACACATGGTCAAAAACAATCATTTACAATTGAGATTTATGCGAACTTACATCCGACAAAAATATAAATATAAAAATGTTTCCGGTGCGCAAACACCAGGTGGTGTATTGGAAGCTGTATTCAGAGCCCTCACAGTCTAGCAAAATGAATTACTGACGGATTGATTTTAAATTGAACACACTCAACTCTAAACAAAATGTAAAATTCTCGCTGTGAGAATAAAATTAGATTGTATAAAATAATAAAGCTCGCTGCTCAGATCCTTCCAGACGATATTCCCCATCTCTGGATCAGCGCTGCCCTCTGGCTGCTAGTTTAGTATGCTATCAGCACTTTTCCTTTGTGAATTACAGGTTCAGTACTTCAACCAGTCAACAAAAGAGAAAAAAATTGACAATTACTACATTCTTCAGTGGCATACAGAGCCTTCATGAGAATAATTACTGACAAACTTCATGGGAACAGCAATTCCGATATTTTATGTCCCAATTTGTGGAATGCAAAATAATTTTGTATCTGAAATATAATTTAGTTTGGGGAATCATCAAGGCTTTTGCTAATGGGGTCGTCCCACAATTTTCAAAAACAGCTTTTCTAGAAACTAGACGAAAAAATATTATACCCCTATTTTTTTGTTTATACGAAATCACGGAAAAAAAATCCGAAACATTTGTCTTATTTGAAACGCGCGCCTTTTTGTGACGTCAGCACAAAATTCGCCAGACAAAAATCAAGTTACTAGACGTGCTGACTAATGAGAAGCGCATGAACCAATGAGAATGCTCCCCCGAAATGACGTCACTAGGGGCGGTAAATGTAAAGCGTTTGAAACTGCTAGCCGAAATTGCGATTTTTGATACGCTCTGTTATTTTACAAAACAACTTTACGAAACAACAGAACACGTTTTAGGGCTTCATGTTATATACCCAGTGAACACGTTGATGTAAAAATTATATCAGAATGACATCATGCTACGTCTCAATTTACGTAAGATATAAGTCACACCTGAGTCATAGAAGAGTCATTATTTCACACTGACATCATCCTGACCTTATTGATATCAATGTGACATAATAATGATGTAATCATGACGTCAAAGTGTTTTTGTCGATGTTACGTGAATATGGCTTAGTAATTACGTCATTTTTACATCAAAGAAATATCAGTAAAATTGTGGATTTGTATAATAAAAATGAGATTAATATGACGTCTATGTGATATCCTCGTAACTCACCAAAGTCAGTATGACATAATAATGATGGAATGATGAGATCAAGTTGGTTACGTAAGTGTTACCTGAATATGACTTAGTAATGACGTAATTTTTACATCAAACAAATATCATTAATATGATGGATTTGTAATGGAGCTGACATTAATATTTAATTGACAAAATTATTTTGTACTATTAAAAGTTTTCGTTCTAATATTTGGAATTGATTATTTCAATTATAATTAACAATTTACTTCACCTTTGTACCCATTATTTTGACTGTTGGAAGTGGTCCCCGAGCTTTCACGAGGGGGCACAAGTGCAAGCAGCGAGCAGTTACTAAAAGCAAATAGAAAGAAATCAGACTGCACACAGTAAACCGACTTGGGAACAATCATGTTCCTCCTGGTTCTTCCCGTCTTCTGGCGTGCGAAAATACCCTTTTATCTGGAGCCGAAGGCGAAGCGTTAGTGAAGTATAACGCGTGGCGCTATCCAGCGAGTGTCGGCGGCACTTCAACAAATCGTTGGTATTCTATCCTAGTCTTTTCGTGGATTAAGGAATTATTATTTTTTGGATTAAAGAGATTTTGTGCTGAAACAAGGTTGCTAAAGTGTAACACAAGGATTCGTTGACTTTTTTCCCTTTCTTTGGACGAATTTAACTTATAGATTGGTAATTTGTCGTTCGTTTGAGTGAAGTGAACATAAAACTGTGACTTATCTACAGTAAACACTCGTTAACACGAACTCTGTTAACTCGAACACCTCGATATGACGAACTAAAATCATGGACCCGACCGTCTCCAATTTAACATGTACAGGAAGCAGTTCGGTTAACACGAATTTTCGTTAACACGAATCTCGAACACAATTTATGAACGGAATAACCGATTTCCATAAAAAACTCCTCGGTTAACACGAAAAGCTGCACCTGCGCGCGCGTTGTAATGACTGTTTACTAAGAATTTATTGGTGGCAAAGCAATTCTCTTAGTTGGTATTAGTTACGTCTCAGAATTCTGTCGAGTGATATGTACGTTCCAGATTGTATACATAATGGCAGAGGCAATCGAAAACAAAAACGTAGTGAAAGATCAATAATTGACATTAAAGAAAAATGGCAATTCTGAGTGAAATCGACATGGGTGAATTAAGAAGAACTGTAATACATAAAATTTTGTAATTTTGAGAGGTGATGATACATAATTTTGATTTTTTATCAACATTTTTATAAATGTGAAAAATCGGATAACACGTACTTCGTTAACACGAACACTTGATAAAATGGTCCCTTCAAGTTCGTGTTAACGAGGGTTTACTGTATTACATATTCATACATAATATAAAAATGTAGTGATCTGTAGTTTACATATCCGTATGATGTTTTTGTTATATCAATTTTATGTGAAAGAAAAACGTATAGCTTATGTAATACTACGACAGATTTTTTATGTCAGCTTTATGTGAGAAGGACTTATTACTTATGTAACACTATGACAGATTTGTGATGTCAGTTTCACGTAAGAAAAGGACTTTTGACTTATGTAACACTATGACAGATTTGTTATGTCAGCTTTACGTAAGCAAAAGACTTATAACTTATGTAACACTATGACAGATTTGTGATGTCAGTTTTACGTAAGCAAAAGACTTATAATCTATATAACACTATGACAGATTTGTGATGTCAATTTTACGTAAGAAAAAGACTTATAACTTATGTAACACTATGACAGATTTGTGATGTCAGTTTTACGTAAGCAAAAAACTTATATCTTATATAACACTATGACAGATTTGTTATGTCAGCTTTACGTAAGAAAAGGACTTTTGACTTATGTAACACTATGACAGATTTGTTATGTCAGCTTTACGTAAGAAAAGGACTTTTGACTTATGTAACACTATGACAGATTTGTTATGTCAGTTTTACGTAAGCAAAAAACTTATATCTTATATAACACTATGACAGATTTGTGATGTCAGTTTAACGTAAGAAAAGGACTTTTGACTTATGTAACACTATGACAGATTTGTGATGTCAGTTTTAGGTAAGAAAAAGACTTATAACTTATGTAACACTATGACAGATTTGTGATGTCAGTTTTACGTACGCAAAAAACTTATATCTTATATAACACTATGACAGATTTGTGATGTCAGTTTTACGTAAGCAAAAAACTTATATCTTATATAACACTATGACAGATTTGTGATGTCAGTTTAACGTAAGAACAGGACTTTTGACTTATGTAACACTATGACAGATTTGTTATGTCAGCTTTACGTAAGAAAAGGACTTTTGACTTATGTAACACTATGACAGATTTGTTATGTCAGCTTTACGTAAGAAAAGGACTTATAACTTATGTAACACTATGACAGATTCGTGATGTCAGTTTTAAGTAAGCAAAAGACTTATAACTTATATAACACTATGACAGATTTGTTATGTCAGCTTTACATAAAATAATGACTTTTATGTTACGTCACGATATAATATAAATATTACATATGATATATATGTAACATGTAAGTCATTCAATGACATCAAATTTTATGTCAATATGATGTCACAGTGATATAAAACAACATGACATCACACTGAGATCATGAAAAGAATCATTTTTATATCAAATTGACGTAAACTTGTATTACACACATATGATCTACGTGTGACGTAATTTTTAGGTCATGTGTTCACTGGGTAGTCTATGAGATGCTATAGTTGAATTGGTCAAATTCAATTGAGGGTGACGACCCCATTGTATCGGTATTTTATTTGTTTTCGTTTGTCAAGTTTTTCTTCTACTTGTGAATGTTTAAAATCTATTTTATTAAAAGCCGTGCGCTAAAGATTCAACAATTCAATTATGTTCAATAGCGTGCCAAGTGAGAGCGCTATATGAAGCATCTATGAGGAAAAGCAGTTGAGACGTATATTGTGGAACAACTTTGTTTTCAAGGTCAAGTTGCCGACTGACAAAGTAAAGCATTTCTTTGGTCGATTATAGGATGCGTGGCGAACACAGAACTCGCATTTCGTTGCTTACCTTTGCGGAGGGTTTGCCTAGTTCAGTATTAATGTATGCAAAATTTTTTTGCTCATATTATATTTCAGTGCTCGCCTGTTGGAAAAAAGACAATTATTATCTTGGCCCAGTTGGTGCTGTCAGTGCCAATTTCAAATAGCTTAATATAGAATGAGCTGACGATAATTTATTTTCAACTATATCTGCAAGAGCAGATGTGGATCATATGTCTGCACGGAAATTGAATTGCCATTTCAAGATTACTCTTCTTGGTGGTGTAGTTTTTTTTATGGCAATATGTTATCTTTAGAATTATTGTATTTATCATACCTATTACCTTCAATAAATATAAAATTAAACTTATAAATATAAATTGGCAGACTTAAATTTCATAATTTATAAAAATATAAGACAAAGTATACAACCAGACCCAAATTGTTTTCAATAGCTTTTAAAAACACAATTTACAATATTTTCTGACATTACGATAAGAATTTATTTACAAAAAGTGTAATAAGTTATAAAAATATGTCTACATTGTGTCATTTTATACAGCTGCACTGACACTCATAAGCACCTAATAAGAGGTTGTTAAAATGATGATTAGTGCCTGGTATACTGTAATAAAAAGATAATTTACGCGTCGACCTAGTCGGTTAATGTCCCGTAATTTACCAGAAGAGATCTTGCAGTCTGTACATTTTTACAAAATTGTAATACATTCATTGTAGGGGATTTTAGCGAACACTTTCCAGTTGTACACAGAGCTTTACTTTATAAAAAGTTTTATTCCGATTGCAGCAATTACGTCTTTTGATCACTCATACGCGACTCATGTACAATATCAGATTTTATTTCACGGCTAGTCCCAAAAAGTATTTAAATTTCTTATTTTCATTTGAATCTAGTTACATTCCTACGAAAAACATTCAGATTTAACAGACGTTCCTTTTAGATCTTGAATGTCACTCAGAGCGTTTTTCAAGAAATCTTGTGATTGTTGAATTACCTAAGGGATAACGTGAGGCCATTTTTCTATTTTCGTTGAAATTATCGTCTCAATGGCAGTTTTTTTAACGTGGAATGCTCCACTTGTCCACGGGTAGCCGGGGGTCTGCTGTCAATTAGGGGTATTAGCCTAAGCGATATCAGCCACAGACCAGATAGTCGTGACCGAGATACGCGGGCAAATCCCTTTCTGTTTTCGGCGGTGGGTCTCTACCTTCTCTTCGGATTGGTCGGGCGGGTGGACTCATCCTAACGTTTTCATGCTAGTAGTCAGCCTTTTAGAGACCATCCGCTCTGCGCTGTTGCGACTTCGACTGAATGCGCGGGTGGCGATTTGGCGATTGGGCGATTCATTGCTTATCGTCGTGGCATTATTTCCTGATATACCAGTGCAAAAAAAAAAAACGATTTAAAATGATCTATAAATAAATTATTCTGCAACGCAAACAACTGCACCCGTATATATGCAAAATTCTTGGTGAGTGGAGCATCAAAATTCAATTACACTATAGAAGGTATAGTTTCAATAATAAAAAATACATTGTTTCATTTTCTTGCTGTATTCATCCTCAAGAATACACGAATAAATTGCACACTTTTTAAATTTGTGTCTAAATAACAGATTGACCACTCTTAAGTTATATTTACAATTTTTATTACACAGTACACGGGCTTGTTTTACGATATCACTTTTACGCAGTAAAACTGAAATTAACCAAATTTATGTGAAATACTTTATTACATCCAAGAAAATATTCTCCATAAATTACAAGGACATACCGCTCATGGACGACACGAATAGGTTATAGTCTACGACATCCCTAAATTAAATATTCTCTGTAAAGAAAAGAATTTCATTATCTTCCGCCATCTGGGATTTAAGTCGAAGTAAATTACAAATTCACCAGGTGAAAAACAAGAGAATGATTTTTCGTTTCTTTTACGAACTCAGTAATTATTTCAAGGAAATCTCGCACAAATTAAATTCATCAATAAATCAAATTATTCATTTTATTTTGATCATTTGGTTCCATTCAATCTTTACTTTAGCAAAGACTTAATTTATGACGTCCTCTTCATCGAGACGACGAGTGATTTACGTTTTAATATCTCCAAGTTATGACCCATTGTTTTAGGGTTTGTCAATTTTTACGGTGAACAATTAATTTAAGTCCGGATCCCTTTTAGAATGTTGAAGCCATATTAATAGAATGCTGTTTATCAAAAGCTGCAAGATAGTTTTTGTTCTCCCAAATTTAGATTCCCTGAGCTCAGTATGAAAGTAAGAGTAATTTTACCTCTTAATTATGAAGGATTAAATGAAATTATTAACACTCCATCTCGTTCTTTTCGCATCGCGGAGGTGTAATGAAATTTTTAATTAATGAGGTATGATTTTTGGCCACACGAAGAATTCGAGTGTTGGTTACAACCAGACATACTGATTTCGAATACATTAACTACGTTTTACGATTATCATTGATTACACTTTTAGGGTTATCTAAATTGCTGGCACTAAACGAAAACGCCACTTTTAATGCGAGATAATTTTCCCCAACTGCCAGAAATAATAGCTATTTACACTCGAATGCGGTAAGTAGAATTTTACAGTGTGGGGCACTACCCCTAAGGTCATTAGCTAAAATTTTTGACATGTATCTATCAGGGATAGGTAACTTGTTGTGGAACTTTAATAACATTGTCACACTTAAAATTCGTCTTTGAAACTTGGCTTAGACGATTCACCAGATATAAATAAGAATTAGGATTATAGCATAACTCACACATGCTCTTCTGCAAATAATAATAGTCAGAATTGAGGTTATGTTTTATGCACTCACGAACTTCTTCAAATTGACTAAAAGCAATAAATGTCCACAAAATTATTGTACAGATTATATAGATTTTTTGAATACTTCTGACTGCCCACTGTTTTGTAATATTTTTAATAAGTTGGAGGTCAAAAAACATGTTTTCTCCTTTTGTATGTTATCCTGCGGCAGACCACGTCTTGAACAAATATTTCTGGCACTCAATCAATTAGCCTGTAATTGCAACCAGTAAAAAGTGACATGTTTATATCCAAAAGGAAACGAACTAAACATTTAGTTGCAAGAGATAAATAATTCCGCTCAGCTGTATTGTTTAATTAGACGAGAGAATGGTGTAAACTTAATGTGGTCGTAATGGCAAGAGCAATAAGTCCACGCACATTTAACGTCAAGACACAACTCCTAGTAAAGATTTCTTTGTGGAAGTTTCGCAAAGTAAAGTAAACTGGGGAACGGGAATATTTAGAGGGTGCTATTTTGGGTGAAGAGCTCGTATTTTGTTTACATGAGAACAATGTTAGCAAAACATCTACAGTAAAAAATATTTCTTAATTAGGTCAATATCATACAGACATTAGAATTTAATATCACAGTTGGTAATGGATGAAATGTTTATAGATTTATTTTTGTCTTTAAGTTGGCGGAATGTGATTTGTAAATGCAAGGTTATGTTTGTTTGTACATACCTACTACTTTTGATGTTGTTGCCAACTCAAATTTTTAATTTTTTACAGTAATCGAGAGAGTAGACTTGGTTCTTTAAAGAGGTTTTCAAGGATTTCTTAGGGCTGTTTTAGCTTTCGTTGCATTTTAAGAGGACCTCCTTTTGACAACTGTCGTTTTGGCTTTTACGCACCAGCCATCCTCAGGTTCGCTTTGCAATTCGATTCTGGATCGAATTCTGTTTAGCTTAATTTTTATTTTTATTCTTTAAAATTATATTTCTTGCTTTAACTTTGGGTTTCTTGGTGGTACAAAACCGAGTTTGATATAATTTTTTAAGTAGTTTCTAGTAGTTTCTGAATGCAATGTGAGCATTCAAATACATTGTAACATTAAAACGTATCTAAATGCGGTTCAAAACGTGCCATTAATAATACTGAAGGTCACAATAATGTATATTTACTCAACGGCTTGTTTCAAGTAGGGCGTAATTAATAGAGACAATCGAATTGATAATAATTGTCGTCAAATCGACAAACTACTAATTTCCGCATAGGGACAATGAGTTCTAATAGTATGTACTAAACAAACAGCAATGCTCATTGGGCTTTTTTTAGCACAGCGTGCAGAAAATAATGCATTACAATGTTATTAAATATGCTGCTTTATTTTATTGACGAAAAAGGTTTCCTGTCTGTAAACAAAATTTAATGTAAATCTCCCGGTTCGGAAATAAAAATCTTGATATTGGGAAAAAGAATTGTTGAGTTGGTGAAAGTTGAACCTGACAATTAGTTGTGGTCTGCTCTGACCTAAAATAAATATATTTTATATCGCGAAAAAAATTGATAAACCGTGGGTCAGTTTATTCGAGTATCTATCTAATAAAAATGAATATAACTTGAGAACGGCTGGACCGATTTGGCTATTTTTTTTAGAATATGTATTTGTAATGGTCCAGATCAGGTTCTTACGATAAGAACTGCACATTCGTAAATGCATATTAAAAACAACAAATCGGGAACAAGTCTAAATCAAAATAAAATTACATTTGTTTTCATTTTTGTGTTGTTTCGCTATTAAATTTGGACAGGATAACGTCTGTCAGGTCGACTTGTATTGCTATAAAAGCAGTTCCTGCAACTCCGTTTTAATTGTTTCCAAGATACCATTATGCCCTTTGTAATGCTTTAATCGTCCAACAGAATCCATATATTGAGCAATTATTGTAATTTGTAGTGAGTAAATAAAGCGATAACCCGTCTGTTCCCCATCATTTTTTGAACACGAGAAAGGCGGATATGTTAACGTATTACAAAATATCGAACACAATTTGTCGAAAAACAAAATATCGAACATACAAATTATCAAAACTACAAAATCTGGAAAGTACAAAATATCTAAAATAAATGTCGCAGGTAAAAATATTCACAAAAGTTTGAAGTTTGAGGTTGTGAAGTTGCCGTCTGTAAAAATTTGTTCTTCCGTGGATCATTGAAATTGGTGCTTCGCGCTCGACCCCTTAAAGAAAAGGTCATATTTCCCTGTACGTGAAACTCGAAATTTGGACGGGGCAGATTGAGTGAAATAGTTATTTACATTCGGGTGCGGTAACTTACATTTTACAGGGCGAAATCGATTTGAAGCACGACGCGCCAGCGGAGTGCTTTAATGATTGAGCCCTGTAAAATGGTTAACGCGCAAGATTTGTATTAGACTTTTGGGCCGACGACAAGTTTTAATCCAACGAGATTTGAAAAAAATTGCAATGTCATGTTGACAGTTCAGGCCATGAATCCGAATACATTCGTTTGAAACGTCAAAACGTCAAAACATTCAAATTGTCTTTGTGTATTTTCGTATGTTTTTCAAACACATAATAAGTATGCTTTCGTTGGACAAGCAGTTCCTATTTTATAAACGTATTTTAAGAACGAGAATTTGTGTGAATTTTTACCGCACTGTGAAGCGTAAAAACCATCACCTCCATAGTTACAGTTCACGTCGATTTTCATGTTTACAGTTCACGAGGCCAAAAATTTGTTTTTTTCGTGGATCATTGAAATTTGTGCCTCGCGCTTCGCGCTAGACCCTTCAAAGAAACATACTCCAAGAAGGTCATATGTACTTTCCTGTACGTGAAACTCGAAATGTGGACAGGACAGATTGAGGGAAAATTTGTTTTTCCGCGGATCATTGAAAATGGTGCCTCGCGCTTCGCGCTCGACCCCTTAAGAGCGTTCGTTAGTCGTCCAAGTCTTCAAACTTAAACAAATACTCGTCTTACGTCTCTGTCGGAACGGGATGCTCTAATGCTGCAGCTGTGTCCATGGTAACTAAGTATATACACGAATGCACCTTGCATCACATTCCACAACAGTGGGTCAAAAAGGGAGACTAAATAGTCGGAGTGCTCAGCTTGTTTGTTTTGGTAGAATGATCTGACTACCATGCATTGGTCCATTGATGCACTCGATTGCTTTTATATTATATTATCTTCGAACTACTGAGGCTACAGTCAATCAAGAAGTTGAAAACCCGCGAAAAATAGTTACAAGGATCCGAAAAATATGAGCGATCGGGATTTTATTCTGAGAAAGAGTTTTTTTTGTTTGTTCCGCAAGTAAAAATTACAACTGTGATTAACAAAAAACCAAAAAAAAAAGGGGTTTAGTTTTTTGGCAATAACACAAAAACTATAAGTGATAGCGAAAATCTGAAAAAAGATTCAAAAAGAGAAGGAAATTTCCGATGAAAAAACTCCCGGAATTCTATCTCCATTATCAATAATTTTAATATAACGCTGAAATTAGTTCTCCGCGTAGCCGTAACGGGAGCCTCTGAAGAGAGTACGTCACATAAAATATATTTTTATAGTATTAAATATTCATTTATAGTTATTTAATAAACAAGTGTGTTAATGAAGGCGATTAATAATCGAGGCTGTTTAAAGCACGAGCGACCGTAGGGAGCGAGTGCCTTTAATTGTCGAGATTATTAATCGCACATTAACATACGAGTTGATTACAATATTTTTTCGTTGACCGAAAGGCTTTTAATCTGGGGATAAAAATCCGTTTCTGAAATTTCAATTCATTAAATAATTGTCACTTATGCCAATAAACACAGTGGTCTCTGAAAACAAATGAAGTCGCCTTATAAACAAGAATTCGCCATTGTCAAAGTGCCGTTAATGTGTGGAAATTTTAGAAATGGGGATAGAAAATCCAGAATTATTACCGTCTGGGGTGTTGGAAACTGCAAATAATGCATGTTTAAGTTTGTTGCCGGCGAAAAGTCGATGCCTCTACGAAAAAACGTACAATGAATTTGTTACTTGGTGTACAGAACAAGAAATCACAAATTACACCGAAACTGTGTGGTTGGCGTATTTTTCAAACATTGCCAAAAGAGGCCTGACAGCAGAAAGAAAGTATTTTCTTATACACCATCTGCATAATTATAAGAGATAGGTACTTTCAACTTTATATTCAGAGCAGTTTTGTCCGAAAACATAAAAATAAATAAAACCAAAAATTTGTCATTATGTCAAATTCATGTGTAGCGACTAAGATAAGTACCACAATTGCATACAAAACTGACACACGCAAATGGCTGAAAGGAGAAAAGCGCGAAATCCCATCCTAAAAGTCGCGGGTTTGAATCCCGTCAAGGCAAAAATTTTTTCTATGAATTAATTATTGCAAAATCGTGCATTAATGAAAAATCATGCATTAATGTAAAATCGTGCATTAATGAGGTCCATTAACGATCGATTTGTTAGTCAAAATCAAACGTTAAATTGGCTCTTAATAATCGGTCAACGAAAAAAAATTTTAATAAATTATGGTGTGTTCTTAACACTTGATGGAATGAAATACCGTTGGAAAAATCGATTTAACTTCGTTTTTCAATAAGTTAGGCAATTGTTAATTAACAAAATTTTATGGGACCTCCGCTTTCATTGAAGACAACAAAAAGTGTTTTAAAAATTGACCTATAAATTTTTCAATTTTTGGAGCCTTTTTTTATATAATATGTACTCAAGAACAGCATGTTCTAAAAGTTTTTAAAAGTTAATTATTTCGTTTATAATAATTATTTAAACTTGGAAAAAAATATTTTATTTCATACTTGTATCTAAAGTGACATTTTTCGGATTATTTTTGATACCAAAAGTGGAACATTAACGTCCTAGTACTTTAAAGAAAAATTTTAAAGTCCTAGTACTTTAAAATTATACGTCAATCATTTCTTACATTGTTCCCGAGATTTTTGTGGCATCAAATTGCTCTTCACGTGATCTGCTTCATCTACAATGTCTTGAGGCACCTCAATTTTCTCAATTTTAAACGGAATAATCGAATAAATATCCAAAACTATTCACCGTGACCCAGTTTTTTCGTTGTCATTTTTGACAAACGTTTGTTACTATGGAAATGTTAGTTCCCGCATATTTAATTATTACGAATAATTTGTGCGAAATAAACACACAACATTTCTTTTTATTTTGACTTAGTTCATTAAACTTGCAGTATGAAATAAAACGTTGTATTTACCTCGAACGAAGAAGTGTTTTTAAAGGTACTCACAAGTAATTCCGGCCTCGGCTAGGCGCCTCGGCCGTAAACAACTTGCTCGTACTTTAAACTTCACTTCTCGTTCTAGATAAATAATATACTATTATTTCATACTTGTATCTAAAGTGGCATTTTTCGGATTATTTTTGATACCAAAAGTGGAACATTAACGTCCTAGTGCTTTAAAGAAAAATTTTAAAGTCCTAGTACTTTAAAATTATACGTCAATCATAACGGAATAATCGAGTCAAATATCCAAAACCATTCACCGTGACCCAGTTTTTTCGTTGTCATTTTTGACAAACGCTTGTTACTATGGGAATGTTAGTTCCCGCATATTTAATTATTACGAATAATTTGTGCGAGATAAACACATTTCTTTTTATTTTGACTTAATTCATTAAACTTGCAGTATGAAATAAAACGTTGTATTTACCTCGAACGAAGAAGTGTTTTTAAAGGTACTCACAAGTAATTCCAAGTAAACAAGTTGCTCGTACTTTAAACTTCACTTCTCGTTCTAGATAAATAATATACTATTATGCTATAGCTGTTCATTGGTCCAGTAAAGGTGCTTAATAATGTTGGGTAATTTTTTTAAGTTATTTGTTTATAAACTGTTTATAAATAAATTGGCTAGTTTAATATTTAAAAAAATCCCCATCTCGTAGCCCCGAGGAAATAATGATTTAAAAAAAATCTTGAGAACATTTTTGTATTGTTTATAATCGTTTTTTTATATCTCTATTGTTTAAATAATTTTATAAAATGTCATAAAGAATACAAACGGTACATAAATTTTTTTATCGTTCGACACCGTCAGAATTTTCAGATTTTCGCTTGTGTAACCACTCTCTATAATGAAATAATGAAAATGACAGATAAACGTCAAACTATTTTTATGGATTTTAAGCAATTTGAAGGCTTTCCGGGGTGGTGTCGAACGATAAAACGTCGTATTACACTCGTCCAATACACAGGAACTCGTATAATAATCTACTATTATCTACAACTGATAGTTGTAGATAACGCGTCGTATTTCACTCGCATATAATGGTGGCCATTGTACACTCGAATGGTTAAAATCCTCGCCTGCGGCTCGTATTTTAAGTTCCATTCTCGTGTTTAATAATCACCATTATATGCTGAGAGAGGAGGTGGTAAACAACTATTTTTCACATGGACATGGGGGCTGCACTGCATTTTTTTGGTCGACCGATTTTTATGAAATGTTTTTGGTATATTTGGCAGGGATGAGAATAGGTCGTAAAGTTTTTTTTACACATAGACATCAGGGATAGGGGGCCCCTTGGGGCTGGATCGATTTTTCGGCTTGACCGACTTTTATGATATTTTTTTTTTTATATACTTGGTAGGTATGAAATAGGTCGTAAAGTATTTGTCACAAGGACATGGAGGGGGGCAGGGGGCCCACTTGGGCTGAACAGATTTTTCGGCTCGACCGATTTATGATTTTTTTTTTATATTTGGCAGGTATGAGAATAAAGTAGACATGGACAGATGGCCTCAGGGGGCTCCCTTGGCTTTATAACTCAAGGACGGCTGGACCGATTTTTTCCGATATTTGATTTGTTGGATTTGTCTCCGCCCCAAATGGCAGAATAACATATAAAACATGGACATAGGGGCCCAGGGGGCCCCCTTGGGTTTATAACTCAAGAACGACACTGTCAGAATTTTTAAATTTTCGCTTGTGTAAACATTCTCTGTCATGCAATAATAAAATGTCAGATAAACGTTTTATGGGGTTGTGTCGAACTATAAAACGTTATATTACGCTGGTTCCTGTATAAATTTGATGCTTCCCGGCACTCGTGCTTTTTTAAACCCCTAGTGCCCGAAAACGTCCAATTTACACAGAAAGTCGTATATAAATTACAATAACCGATTTGAACTCTCTAATAATAATTTCTTAATAAGTGTCCGATATTTCAGAAGATGATTTGTCGGGTATTTTTAAGATAAAAAGTTTATGTAAACATAGGTCCGCAAGGCCTTCATTTGTGAGGTACAAAGTGTTAAAGATTTTATTCACAATCGGTTAGTAATATACTGCGTTCCAACTGCAAAGGAGGTTGTAAAGTGACCAATTCCGGACCTCCAATTCCATTACTCACCTGATGTTGCCAGGCAACCCGGATTTGAAATATTATTAAAAGTATGTTCGGTAATAAAGGTAATCACACAACCGTTGATGCAGCCTCGCGGCAACTCGTGAGCTGTTGACAAATACAAAATTACAGTTACAAATTACCCTTAATGTGATTTAATAATTTTTGTAATAGTACAAATTCCAAAAAAAATATCTGACAAATAATATCAAGTGTTGCAGTGCTTACTAAGTGTAAAGGAATAAAAATTTAATTTTTTGAAGAAATTTGAATTTTTTTGACGCTTGTTGAATAGAGAATTGAAAAGTGTATTTAAAACCCAAAAAATAATTGGGGGTTGCCATTTAAAAAACTTGATGACGGTGTCATACTTCAAAAACAGATGACGTCATCAACAAAATTTTCAAAAGATGGCAATTTAAAAGCAAAAATCGACCTGTTCGAGCGTTTTTCGCAAAAACATTACATAACTAACTTATGAATTTTGTGAGGAACATTATGTTCACTCTGTATCTAATTCGTTATTAAAATGGCCGTTTGATTTCATGAACTGATCTCCAGAGAAAATCGATGTAAAAGTATGTCTTGGGAAATACCTATTTTCATAATAGTGAAAATACGTAATGCAATGGCAATTCATCATAAAGGTAAAAGGTAATACACAGCCAAGTTTTACTGTTCCTCCTCATCCTGTGAATTTTTGGGCAAATTTGATTCGTTTTCCCGCAATCGTTAAAACAAAAATACAGGATTTTTAAAATTCTGATTTAGGTGTGTAATTCAAAAGGACCCTTGAATTGGTTTTGAAAAAATTAACAAGGTAGGTTAAGTCGTAAGAACGTCCGAAAATCCTTTGAACCAAATTTTTCTGACAATTAACGATTTTTTTTCATTTTTTTTTTTAACAAAAGATTTTGGACTTTCGTAAACGCATCGGTCTAAGATTCTAACTTTCAGCGTTTTTAAAAATCGATAAATCAATGTGGTAATCGATTTCTTCGAAAAATCAAACTATCCAAGATGGCGCCTGGTATTGAACCCTCTTAAAGAAACATACTCCAAGGTATGACTGAGTGACCGTTTAGGGGCTCATAGTTACCTCATGGATCCTATAAAAATAACATTACTTACTATACAGTGAGCGACAAAAGTATGGAATAAATTCATTAAAAATTAAACAAAATTTTTGGACGGGTCAATTTTGGTTTATAAAAATGAATATTTTTATCACAAATAAAATTCCAAGCTGTCATTTGTTTTCGAGTTATGACGTTGTCGTTATTTTTTTAAAATAGAAACCCCCTATTTTTTTCTTGATTCAGATAGCCCTTTTAATTGTCTAAGCGACAGTATAAAAATTTTGTTAAAAAAATAAAATTGGATTTTTTTTATGACAAACAAAAACAAGTCAAAAAATCAAGTAGGTAAATCAAACAGTCAAATGGTACTGTCAGTTTCATTTGTATGTGTAAATTGTTTTACAAAACGTTTTCGAAAATGGTTCATTTAATAGAAACACAACGTATAGAAATTTTAATTTTGATTGAGTGCGGGGATAAAACTAGAACCCAACAAGAAATTTGTAATTTGTTCAATGCAAAGTATTCAGATAGACTGATCAGCCAATCTACAGTCAGTAAAATTGAAAATAGATTTAGAAGAACTGGGCATGTTAAAGCGATTAGAAGAACAATGAATGACAATGATCAGACCTTAGTAAATGATGATTTGTGGTTCCAGCAAGACGATGCACCCTCACACTTTGCAGTTCCTGTTCGCCATTACTTGAACAATTGGTTTCCTAAGAGGTGGATTGGGGGGAGACGAGTACCGATAGAGTCGCCTGCAAGGTCTCCAGATCTCACACCTCTTGATTATTTTTTATGTCGTTATTTAAAGTCTAAGATTTATGTTAGACCACAGAATCTAGAAGATTTAAAAATTAGGTAGAATTAGTGAAGAAGTAATTCATAATGTACAAAAGGAATTTCTTCATAGACTTGCTTATTGTCAACAAGCTTTAGTTATAAAATTTATTTTTTCTATCAAAACTTTCCTTATCTAAGATAACAAAATTTTTACACTGTCGTGTAGACAATTAAAAGGGCTACCAGAATCAAGAAAAAAAAGGGGGTTTCTATTTAAAAAAAATATCGATGACGTCATCGCTAGAAAACGAATGACTGCTTGGAATTTTATTCGGTATAAAAATATGTATTATTAAAATATATATTATTAAAATATGTATAACCTAAAATTGACGCGTCTAAAGATTTCTTTGAAAAAAAAATTTGTTTAATTTTTAATGAATTTATTCCATACTTTTTCCGCTCACTGTATATTACACACTTGTATAATAAATAGCTAAAACTACATTCATATTTTTCGTTTCGATATTTTATGCGATATTGTGTATGTATTTCGATATTTTATTGTTCAATATTTTGTAATTTCGATGATTTGTTTTTCGATATTTTGTATTTTCAGCAAATTGTGTTCGATATTTTCCATTCGATATTTTGTAATTCGATAACACTTCCGCTTGCCCTAACTTGTTACTATGACTTGTTCTAACTACTGCAAACAGAATAGACATAATGAATCCAATTTCAAATGTAGTCATTAATCATCCAATTTAGATGTAAGTAGAAAATAGAATAGATATTCTGCAGAAATATAATATTGCTGGGAGGGTCCGCAAGGAATTTTCGGACCTCGGCGGTGCCGTCGAGCCCGACGGCACAAAGGGGGGGGGGGGGACGTTCTACACCGGCGCGAAGCAGAGCGTTTTCGTGGTGTTGGTTTCGTTGGCTCGGTGGTGGTCCCTCCGGAAGGGAAAGGAACTGCCGGAGAGGTGATCGTCTCTAACGCCAATTATTTTGAGTGAGGAGCCACTATAGAACCCATTTTTTTTATAATTTCATTGGTCATTATTTTGTCTTAAGTTTTGATATTTGATATAGAGTCTTGTAATTTTGAGGTTTGGGAGAGTTCTGTTCGTCCCGTGTTAGTCTGAGTACTATAACTTGCTAGGTCTGCCTACAGGCCTGGAGCTTCACTCTAAATATGCTAGTTGTCATCGCTGAGTGTAGTTAAAAACTAATTTTTATTTTTCCTTTTTGGGAGGGTCGAGTGTTACAATTTGATTTTGCCGCACATTCACCACCGAAGATTCAGGAACGAATCAGAGTTTAGAAATAACCGGAGCGTACAAAAAAGCACGAAAATTTCTTGCATACCACGCGACGAACCTGGGGCCTTCTTTTTCGATCGACATCTGAACGAAGAACATCTCCGTGGTATTTTGTTTTAGACAAAGAGTAAGGTCTAGGAATCTACTGATCTAGATCTAGTGATAAAGGAGAATGTTTGCTCTAGTGATCTTATCAATATTAGAATAATCTTATCAATAAATGAAGAAACTAGAAACCGGTCGTTTAGCTGCATTACTGGAACGAACATCGGAGGGCTGAATAGGAAGACAAAAAGAGAAAGAAGAAAAGATATTTTGAATAAATACAAAAACAGCAAGATCGCCAGAAGTAGATAAGAAAATTGACAGTGAAAGATGGAAGAAATAAAAAAGGGAAGTAAAGGAAGGAAACGAAACAAATACGATGAGATATGAAGAGAAAACCAAGAAATTAAGGGAGAGATTAGAAGGCAAAGAGAAGAATTTAAGGAGAAAGAGAAGATATGGGAGGGGGGGGGAGAAACATTTTGAAAGAGAGAGTGAGATAGCTGGAAGGAAAAGTGGAATATGATTAAAGGAGAATTGTGATTACAGGAAATGCTCGGGAAAGGAAAACAGAGGGGATAGAGAATTTTCTGAGGAAAAATGTGGGAGAGGTCAAAATCAAGGACTGAGAGATCAAATATTAGTAGAAATCAAAGATTGGGAGCGAAAGGAAAGGGTGATGAAGCAAAAAGGAAAACAAAAGCGAAAAAAAAACAGAGCTGATATTTATTTGTAGATCATGACCTCACAAATCAAGGAAGAGAATTACAGAAGAAATCAAGAGGCGTAGCGAAAGGAGAACGCGGAGACGGGAAAGAACTAGTAGCGGGGTGCAGGAAATTAACAATAGTCAGGGTTCAGTGGAGATAAAACGAAAGAGAGATTAGAGATTTTCCAATAAAAGAAAAAAGGGCGAGGGAGACGACGGCAAAGGAAAAAGGAGAAAGAAACGGGAAAAGAAGAACAAGGGGAAAAGGAAGGGAAATGCTGAAACACTAAAAAGGCATCGGCAAGAGACTAAGAAACAAAGAAGATAATTTCTGGGACTATGTGAGACAATTCGAAATAGTGGGTTTAACAGAAATATGGATAGAAGAACAAGAATTCAAGTGGAATTGTCAGGGGGGAAGTGGATAGAAGAAAGGAAAAGCAGTAGGGGGAATAGCAAGGATATAGAGCGGAAAGTATAAAAACAGTGACAGTATAAATAGCAAACAGGTGAAGACAACAATAAGCAAAATAGAAGAGAATGAACTTGGGGGGTCATTTCAATTGGAGAATCGGAGAGAGAGGAGCCAGGGATTGGAAAGAAGAGGATGGAAAAAGGAAATCCAAAGATACAGTACTAATGCGGAGGGGAAGAAGCTGATGAAATGGATGGAGGAAGAAGAGTGGGAGGAAGTACAGAAGATGGAGAAAGAAAAATTAGAAGAAGCAACGACGAAAAAAGGTAGCGGGGCAAGAAAGAAAAGTAAGTGGTGGGATATAGAATGTGAACAACGGCAAAAGGAAGCAATAAAGGAGCTAAGAGAATGAAAAAAGACGAAACCAAACAGAAAAGAAGATATAGAGAAGGAAAGGGAAGAGGGAGAGATAAAAGAAATAAGAATACAGCAGGAGGGGTGGAACTAGATCAATATAGAGAGAAAAGGAAAAAATCTAAATACATACATATAAATTTTATTTTCCAGAGGTACCATGATGGATGAATTATTATTATTTATGAAGACCCGATAGTTGTAATCAACGATCTGTCTCTACAGTCTGCTGGTGAGGCTACCATTTTAATCCGACCTTTAACGAACGAGAATTTATTTTTACAATTTAAATAGATTACTACAGATAAATTATTTTCAACTATTTTTATAACGATTTTTTTCAATATCTGCCAAAATACTGTGTGTGACATGAATAATGGAACTTTGGCAAATATTTTTCGATACATGTAAAGAAGCCATTGAATCTCGGTTGAGTCATACGGTATGACTTCGGCGGTTGTTGAATAGTTCTAATTTTAACCATCAACGCCCGTAATGTTTGTAATATATTTCATCAAGTGAGCAAAACAATAAGCACCGGAGAAGTTTAGGTCTTTATTAAATGTTGTTGGTATGCATGCATGAGTTTCACTTATCGAGTTAAAACTTTGTCTTCGGAATGTAGTTTACTTCCACGTGAGTATATTTGTAAGAAGAAATTGCTAACACGAGTTCAGTTGCAATTCCCACTGCATTGAGCAACTTTCTCATAAAATTTATGCCTTGCGATAGAACTGCAGAGTCCGATAATACTTGTGCGCTACTTTCCAATGGCTCTGTTAAAGAACACCTATCTTATAACTCTTGTGAAAATATTTATTTGTTATTGGAAGGTGCTTTTGCAGGTTTATTTTTACTAGTACAGTAGAAGACAACATTCTTATGAGACTTTCTATTAAAAAACTATCTAATAATGGTTTACATCCAACTCATAGATGTTATTTGTTGGTACGGGTAGCTAAATGAAAAAAAAACACAATGCATTTTAATCCTCTGTTATAAGATTATACTGCCCAAAACTCCATAACAATCTAATGATTCCAGACAGTTAAATTATTACTACTGCCAAAAACACTCACAGAAATAAGACGAATGGCATAACTATAAGAAATAGAGTAGACGAACCCCAACAAATATGGAGAGACGAGATTTAGGACCTTTATGACAGCGCTTTTTACTACTGCCGTCGGCTTTTAATATATTTGTTTGTTTTTACCAGATTAACTCATAAAACAACATTAGTATACAAGAGGTGGATTTACTTTTAGTTTTATTGAAATACAAAACAACGCCTCTATGCATAAATTTTGTTTCATTTCTGCTCTAAATCCTGTTAGCGTAACGTGGCGATAAAAAAAGCCAAATCCCCAATATTAAAACGACCTTCAAAGTTCAAGCAGTTTTCTGCCAGAAACGGATTCCGAATTACCGAAATAAAAGACAAGTTTTTTTTATTGCGTACAATTCAGTTATTGGTCTCATCTGGCTCGGGGATTGGACGAGATAATATTTGTTCAAATATTTGGGCGGCGGTTAAAGAAAGGGTTCGCTAATGCGTTTCATGATATAATCTTTTTATTTGGAGAAAGGAAAGAATTATTTGACGGAGAGTTTGTTCAAAGGAGGCCATTTAATCAAATTTCCGGGATAGATGTTCTAACGCAAGATGGGTTTGTCAGATTGCTTTATATTGTAACACGAATCTGAACAATAATTTTATTAAAAATTTAAATATATCTAAGTCGAACTCCACAAACTTTAATGAGCATAAGATTACAAATGGAACATGTTTCAGCAGAACACTACTACCATCATCAGCCCTAATTTAACAAGATATTAATGATACAATTGATGAATTACAAGAGGGGTTCTTAACCTTAAAGAATATAAAAAAATTATGACGTTGACGTAATTTTGAATTAAATTTGACGTTTTCAAACGGTTACATGATTTTTAAAAGATTTCGTAAAAACAATTCTTTAAAAACTATAAATAAATTATACTATAGATATAACAAATTCAAATACACACACCACTTGGTTAAAAATCCTTCAAAAACAATTTCCTTTTCAAATTCATTAACATACTTTGGCGTCGTCTTAGAGAAATGTTCTAAAATACATAAGAAAAACGGTTTTAAAGTTTCATTTAAAACAAATAACAACTTATCCAGATTTTTTATTAAAAATAAAGATCCATTAGATGACAAATCATCATCAGGTGTATACAAATTAAACTGCTCTTCTTGTGAGTCATTCTACATAGGTCAGACAGGTCGCAAAATATCAGACCGTATTAAAGAACATTTCAGGCACATCTATAACAACACCGATCTTGATCCTCCACCATCAACACCTTCTTCTTTCGCCAATCATATATTAATAACGAAACATAGTTTTTCACCATCAAATTCCAAATTGATTCATAAATGCAATAAAGGCCGGAAATTAGATTTTCTTGAGACTTTGGAAATAAGGAAATCCTTGAAACTGGAAAACAGATCTTGTTTAAATTAACAGAATAACTTCAATAATCCCATTATTAATTCACTATTTTAATTTTTCACAACTCAAACAAACTTACCAGATTCTCTTTGATCCATTTTTAATTTTTACATTTTATAAAATGTTGTTTTTACGAAACCTTTTAAAAATCATGTAACCCTTTGAAAACGTCAAATTTAATTCAAAATTACGTTAACGTCAATTTTTTTTTTTATATTCTTTAAGGTAAGAACCCCTCTTGTAATTCATCAATTGTATCATTAATCTCTTGTTAAATTAGGGCTGATGATGGTAGTAGTGTTCTGCCGAAACATGTTCCATTTGTAATTTTACGCTCATTAAAGTTTGTGGAGTTCGACTTAGATATATTTAAATTTACTCCACCTGGATTTAAGAACATTCTTCTGGTTTGTTAATAATTTTATTACTAGTAGCATGTATATTTATTACCTTTACGGGTTTATAAAATCCTATTAATATATTTCCCATTGTTGTAGGACGGTGTTTCGCGGCCAGATTTTTCGTAGTTTAGTTAATTTTAAGTTTAGAATAGATTAATATAAAACACCACGCGTCCTGTTGCGACATATCATGAAAATTGCAACAGGAAGCGAGCGTGTGTTCAGACGGTAGACGGAGTGGAAATGGCGCCAGCCGCCTAGAGTTTAACTTTATACTGTCTCCCACTCCGTCACGCCCACCGCGCACGCTCTCGCGATGTCGCTGTTTCCATGCATGCGGTCGCAAGTGGTTAGGTTAGATTAGTTTAGATTAATGGTTAAGCCCTCGCGCTATAGATTAAGCATAGTTTTAATTAGATTTAAGTATAATTAATGTTAGATTTTGGGGTGAATACTCTGCAGCCAATCAGGAAGCAGGACGCCGGCTGCGATCGGGTTTTACCCGGTCGCAGGTATAAAGGCATGTCATTTTCTGGTTGGAAGGCAGTTCTATTCAGCCCTCGAAAGAGGTGTTCGAATAAAAACGTTTAAAGAAAAATAAGAGACTTTTCTTATAAAGAAAAAGACAAATCAAACCACAATGAGAGACTAAGAAGACGAACGACCCAATTCCCTTACTGGCCTGTGGACAACATCTTCGAGAAGGCATCACCAGGTGCGAGTTCCACTCTCACCAAACCCTCTTCGACGTCGGTGGTGTACTTCGGTTCCGGTACCTCAAGGGTAACCGCCGCCCCCGTAACACCATAACTCAATAATAGTAGATTAATATACGAGTTCCGATTCGAGCAGTTGTGACGAGCGGACGTGTTTTGCGGCGCTCGATAAGATAAGCTGATAAAAAGCGTGAACAAGTGAAAAAGAAATAGAATTAAAAAAAGTGGTAGTGAGACCGAGAGAGAAGAAGAGTACGAAAGAAAAGAGAAGAAGGACGAGAATCAGAAGAGAGGATTAACCCCTTTAGGAACAGTAAGAAGTTAGAAGGATCACCGGTTAAAAGCCAATGGGTGAGGAAATGAAGGAGATGCGGAAAAAAATTATGGAGGATGTAGGGGAGATGAAGGAAGAGAATCGGAAGATGAGCCGGGAACTGGAACAGTTGAAAATTATGATGCGTGAAAAGGAAGAAAAATGGGAAAGAAAAAAGATGGAACTAAAAGAAAAAATGAAAAAATTGGAGGAGAAAATGAAAGAGCAGGAAAAAAGAGTCAGAAAAAAAGAATATTGTAGTAACGGGAGTGGATGAAGAGGAATGCAACAGCGAGAAGAAACTGTAAAAATGGATGAAGGTGGAATTAGAGGTAGAAGTGACTGTGAGAGAGACGTATAAAATAAATGGAGGAAAAATTATTGTGGCGGAACTTGGGAGCTGAGGCGAAAAGACGAAAGTTATGGAAAATAAAAGAAAATTAAGAGAAAAACAAAAGGAAATAGAGTATACATAGAAGATGGTCTGACAAAGAAGGAAAGAGATATACCGAAGGAATTAAGAGCGATAGCCAAAGAAGAGCGACAAAAATGACAGCGGGTGAAAGTAGGTTATAAAAAGATATCGATAGAGGGAAAAGGGCTTAGGTGGGCCGAAGAAAAGGGGGAGTTAGATACAGAAAATTTTTGAATAAGAGCACAAGAAAAAGACAACAGGGCAGAAAAGGGAAAGCGAATACGGAGAGGAATAAAGGAGAAAAGGAGCAAATAAGAATAGTATTCTGGGACGTAGCGAGAATAGAAAACAAAGAGAATAAATTTTGGGAGTATTTGAGAGAATTTGACGTAGTGGGAATGGTAGAAACGTGGGTAAAAGAAAAGGGGTGGGAAAAAATAGAAGAGTTTAAGTGGAAGTGTCAATATACAGAGAAGGAAAGCAAGAAAGGGAGAGCTAAAGGTGGGATAATAATGGGGGTGAAAGAGGGACTGGAAGGAGAAAATGGAATTGAAGCAAAAGAAGAAAGAGGGATTATGGAAAGAACGGTTAAAAGTAAACAGAGAAAATGGAGAATTGTAACAGTGTACAGCAGAAGTATGAAGGATACGAAGAGAATAATAAAAGAGCGAGTAAAAGAGCAGGAAGAAGGAACTTTGGCTATTGGGGGGGATTTTAATGCAAGAATGGGGGGAAAAGGAAGACGGATAGAAGAGGAACAAGAAACAATAGAAGGAAGATCAACAAAAGATGGAACAGAAAACGCAGAAGGGAGAGTACTGATCAGCTTAGTAGAAGAAAGAGGGTGGGGCATACTTAATGGGAACTGCACAGGAGATGAGAAAGGGCAGTACACGTATATTGGATCAAGAGGGGAGAGTTATTGATTATGTTATGGTAAATGAAGTAGCATGGGATGAAATAGAGAAATTCAAGGTGGGAGAAAGAATGGAGTCGGACCATATGCCTTTAGAAGTGAAGACAAAAGGAAGAGAGAAAGATAGAGGAAGTGTGAATGAGTTTAGAAGAAAAATTGTGAAGAATATTTGGACGGAAGAAGGAAAAGAAAATTATAGAGCAAGACTTAGGGAGGCAAAATACGAAGAAACAGAAATAAACGAAAAGGTGAGGGAAATGAGCAATAACATACGAAACGCAACAGAAAAAAAAGAGATAGAGATAAGAGAGAAGATGGGGCTGTGGAAGAACGAGTGGTGGGATAAAGAATGCAGGGAAAGGAAGCAGGAAGCAAGAAGGAAACTAAGAAATTAGAAAAAAGAAAAAACAACCAAGGAAGAGTACAAGAGAGCACGCAAGAGGTACAATTTAGTATGCAAAGAGAAGAAGCAAAAGAAACGGATGGAAGAAGAGCTAAAGATGAAGGGTATAAAGACGGAAGAAGAGATATGGAGATACATAAATAAGGAAAGAAAGAAAAAGAGAGAGAGTGTGAGTAATGGAATTACTATGGAGGAATGGAGAGAGTACTTCAGTGAGCTGCTGGGGGGTGATGAAAACAGACAAGAAAAGGAAAAGAGACAACAAAGAGTGGAAGAAATAGAAGAGATAACAAGAGAAGAACTAGAGCAACAACTAAGAAAACTGAAAAGAAAAAAGACACCGGGGAGGGATGGTATACAGAATGAAGCGTGGATATATGGAACGAAAAGGGAAGTTGACAGGTTATTAGAGATAATGAATGGAGTCTGGAAGAGAGAGGGATTTCCCCAAGAGTGGAAAGAGGGGATAATATGCCCCATATATAAGAGTAATTATAGGGGGGTCACTCTCCGAAATACAGCATATAAGGTATTCCCGATGATTGTGGAAGAGAGTCTGATGAAGGAAATAAATGAGAGGTTATGGTGTTACCAGACGGACAATCGGGATTTAGGAAAGGTAGAGGGACTATGGATAATGTATATATCTTGAATCACATAGCCGGAAATGAGATAAAAAAGAGAGGTGGCAAGATATATGCATTCTTTGTGGACCTGAAGGCGGCTTTTGATAATGTGGAAAGTAGTTATTGTGTTGAATTATTGATTTATTTAATTTTATTTATTATTTTAAATTTTATTTTATTTGAGTTATGGGAAATGTATCGGATGCTTTATAAACCTGTAAAGGTAATAAATATACATACTACTACTATACGAGTTCCTGTGTAAATTGGACGCTTTATGCCACAAGGGGTTTATAAAAGCACGAGTGAAACGACTCCCATCTTCAGCCCTAATTTTACAAGAGATTAATGATGTAATTGATTGGTTCTTACCTTAAAGAATGTTCAAGATAAGCCGTTTTGAAAGATTATAAAATTTGACGTTTTGAAAAGGTTACATGATGAAAAATACAATGAAAAAAACTATTTTTTTTAAATTGTAAAAATTAAAAATGGATCGAGGAGAATCTAGTAAGTTGTTTAAACTATATTTCCAAAGTCTCTAGAAAATCTCATTTCCGGCTTTTATTGCATTTATGAATCAATTTGGAATTGGATGGTGAAAAACTATGTTTTAAAATTAATAAGCAAGATTTGGGTGGGATGCTGGGGAATAAATTAACTACGTCAAATAAGTCTTGTTGTCCGATGGAATTTGGAAATTTTTAATATCTATTAAATTTTTTATTGCAAATTTCTTATTGATATATAAATGTTAGTTTTATGTTTTTTAGGTAGACCATATAGTATGATTAAATTTACTCCCGTGTGTGCACGCCAAACAACACGCGTCCGATTTTTGAGGTTAGAATTGTAGTAAATAAGAAAAGACACACGTTCTCTAAACAGCTGATTTCAATAGGTATTTAAAAATAATTCCTTATCCTGCTATTGCCACGAAGTATGCATCAACACTCCAAATATCACAAGGAAGAAAATAATTATTACAAGAATCCTCTTTATAATAATTAAGTTGCTGATTTAGCTCATGTTAATGAATTTTTCACTAGGACGTTTAACTTAAAATTTAAAAACTTTAACTTTTCTAATAACGTATTAAATTCGGTGCACTCAAATCATGCGGATCCAAATCCAGATACGTGGATCCAAAACTCATTGCACTCATAAAAATTGTGTAATAATTTATGTGCCATAAACATGCCAGTAGTCTTCATAAATCGAGACGTCCGAACACTCCAGACCGCTTTCCAATATTAATACCGACGACCGCATGTTCGGAAAACTTATTTTCGTCACTTTAGAAGTAAAAATCGAGGAACAAGTCAAAGGTGAAGAAACCTTCCGGTGTGCAATTACAACAGGGGTGACAAGACGTCTGATTTATTGCGAGCTCGTTCGTCAGAAACGTGGAGTTTTATCGAAGAAATTAATCGGTGTTCAACAGGCAAAATAATTGTAGGGGAGATATATGGTGATGTAGAAAATATATTTGGGGTATGGACAGGGCAGAGTGAAACGCAATTTAGAGCGGAGATTTTTCATGTTCATCAGTTGCAGAAATACACTATAAATTCGGAATTAAAACGCGGACGTGTTTTTAGTTTTTATGGTGATGTTGAATTTTTTAAAATCTCCAAAACTAATTAGCTGTCACCAGTGATTCGGGGAACTAGCGAGGCTAATTGGTTGTTGAAAAATATAAAATGTTGTTTTGATGGGACTGAAGGGAGTTTATTTTATATTGATTTAAAAGTTCCATGGGTAAACTGCCTGTTATGAAAATATGCATCAGTACCTCTTTCATCCATCACTAGTTACGTGGGTTTTAAATAATTATGTAATACAAACTCAACATACGAAGATAGGAAGAACAATGACATCTCAAATACAAAATTATTTACTCAACGAAATCGCCTTATACATTTATCATAACGTTTATAAAATAACTCTATACCTTAAAAAAATCCTTGTCTTGGTCTGCAAACCAGTCCTCGAAAACACTTATTACCTCTTCATTTGAACTAAATTTATGTCCTAAATTGTTTTTTCAGTTTTGGGAATAGATAATAATCAAACCCTAATTCGTTTATTTTTTGCAAATCCGACAGCGGTTTGTGAGCAGACGCGTTGTCTTGCAAAAACAGCACTCCTTTAGACACTTTTCCTCGGCGTTTTTCCACAGTTTTTTTTGCCCCAAGTTTAGTTAACAATAAAGAATGTATTTTCAATTTTTTCTGCTAATTCCCGAACACGAATTATTTTGGGCCGAGGTGACCCAGCATTTTTCCATTCTTTTGATTGCTCTCTATTACAGATAAAACAATTCTGTTGATCACACTGTAGAGTAGATGTTTTTATTCAGGTTTTCCTATCAAACAACATTGATTTTTGTTTCTCTAATTTGACTCCCAAAATGTAGGTACATGTAAGCAATTTTTTGAAAAAAAATATAAATTTGTTCAAGGGAAGCTGTATCCTAGGATTTCTTGAAAATATATGCAGAGGGTTGTTGACCCTATGCAAGAACACCGATCTCAAAGGCATATGGCGCAATTCCTCTTAAGTAGTTAAGAACTTTGTTAACATGTTTCTTTGCAAATGAATATTTATGTAGGCATCTAAGTTTATTCAGGAAGGCGACATGTACAACGTCAGCAAATTACTATCCGTTGGAAGAAACTTGGAGCAATGAAGCCGTTCTGCTAACGAATGAGGCACATTTAGTTTTAGGGTGCATCTAGGAATCTGTAGACCTCAAAAATAGCAATAATTAGATCTAAAGGTGAACCCGTTTGCGACCAATAATAATATATAGGAGTAATAAATAATTAATCATCAAGTCCAGTAGAATTATACCGGCGAATCACATCCGGTTCAATTATTATCGTTCTCTGTCATGATAATTTTATTATGAAAAACTGATCTAAATCCCTAAACCGATCATGCAAGAAATAATGTGGATACTGCGGCTGTTAAGCTCTTGTAAAAGTCACGGTTCAACAAACTTGATATACAGTGCACGCAGCTTAATATGATTACCTATACCCTGATAAGGTAATCATATTAATAAGCACTTGATAGAGTAAAATTAAAAATTATAAACAATGAATCTCGTAAATCATTAGCCCTGAGTAGACGACCCCAAGATGAGTGCCTTCTGCATTTTAGCCGCAAGGGTTTCTGTCGGTTTACGGCAGGAATTATCTTCAGATTGGATTGATGCCTTATCTACACCACCAAACTTCAAATATCAGGTCTGGAGATTTTGTCGGGTTTTCCTCCTCCTCATCTGCTTGGGAGTGTGGTCCAGCAGGACCACGTGAGGCTTATTTGCTCATATATGCCTGACGGTGGAGAACGAATAGTTCCAGTAGATTCGGCACGTTTCGTTCTCCACAACGGATTCGATATCACACCACAGCTAAATTTCAATGGTTTTTCTGATTACTTACGAAATACGTATGTATTTTTTTTATTCATTTTGAGTAGCTGGGGCACAGGAAGCATTTTTGTATCCATGTTGATGAGAATTTTTCTTCATATTTTTAATAGTAGAGTGACCTCACTAAATTAACTAATTAACACTAAACGCTACTTCTGGACATCTGGAGATGAACCTTACTTACTTTATGCTTAAGGCTCTATAAGAAATCTCCTATGTTTTGAATAATAAAGATGTTTAATAGTAAGAATTTATAATATAATTTAATAATAAAGATGATTCAAAAATTTCCTGTCATTAATGACTCATATTTTCTGTATTTTTAATAATACATACAGCAAAAAGTTATAGAAAAAAGTTATAGATAATTTAGTTCTTTACGAAAAAGTATTTTAAAAAGTTATCCGAGATGAAAAAAATATAACCTTTATTATCAAGATGGCAGCCGAATAAGAACTCTTTCGACTCCGAAAGCTTAAATTAAATTAAATTGCTGCTAATAAGTACTATCAGAGTGTCAAGAGTTTAGATTTTTTTTTTAGATTTAGTCATCTTCAGTTTCAATCGAAAGTTAACTTTTTTTTAATGGCCGTCTATATTTTTTTGTTTTACAATGATGAACATTTATTTTCTTAATCCATAGATGAATGTACTTTTAGCAATAACGGCATTTTTAATAAGAACATTTATAGATATTGAAGCCAAGTAAATCCTCGAGTCATCGTGCAGAACAATTTTCAAAGAAGATTTGGTGTAAATGTGTGGTCTTTTAGGAGATCGATTAATTGTGCCAATTTTATGAATGGCACCCTAAATCAATATATTACCGGTTACTGTCTGAAAACATTGAACATTTCTTAGAGGAATTGCCTCTTGTACAATTAAGACAAGTTTTTTTCCAACAAGACGGAGCGGGCCCCCATAACGCAAGAAGAAATTGTTAACTAACAATTTCGGTGGGACGGATGGTCCAGTTCGATGGCCTGCACGTTCACCAGATCTTAGACCACTCGATTTCTGGTTGTGGGGTTATCTTCAAGATCGTGTGTACATAGCACAACCAGAAAAAGAACTTGGAAATTCAACATGGCCGCCGCCTCAAAATGGCGGATTACATATGCTTTTTCAATCCCCTCGATATGGGTATCAAACGAAAAGGCGTAACTAGTAGAATACAGTACACCATGAAAAAATTCAAAATTCAAGATTGCCGTCACTACAAAATGTATGATTCCATATATTATATTTTTTCAATTCCTTTAACATAGGTAACAACTGAAAGGGCTTAACCAGTAGAATACATTACACTATGAAAAATTTCAAAATCATAGATGGCCGCCGCCACAAAATTGCGCATTACATTTTTTTCCAATCCCCTCAATATGGGTATCAAATGAAAGGGCCTAACTACTAGAAAACAGTACACCATAAAACCATTCAAAAGCCAATACAAAATAACGGATTACATTTTTTTTTTCAATCCCCTCAATATGGGTATCAAATGAAAGGGCTTGGCAAGTGAAAGACTAAAAACTTGAAAATAAAATAGGTAAAAAAACATTTTTAAGTTAAACAGTTTTATATTGTAAAGAAACATAATAATGATGCAGATAATGTACTAAAAGCTAAAAAATAATTAGGTAGGTATCAGGTACCAGTCATCATACCACTCTCCTCATCAATCTAGAGTAGAGTAAGTCAAGTGTGCGTAAAGAAGTTTTACTTCAAAAAGACAATTTCTAAGGGGATGTTGTCAAATCCAACAATAAAAGGACAGTTTCTAGGGGGGGTTTGTTAGAGCAAACTGGAAGATAAAAGGACACCTGCTAAGACGATATTGTCAAATCAAACAGGAAGAAAGACATTTTTAAGAGAAAGGTTGTCAAACGCACGAGTCAAAAAGACACTTTCTAAGAGAGTGTTGTCAAAGCACAAGGGAAGAAGAATACTCTTTAAGGAGACGTTGCCAAATCGAAATCTAAAAAAATTACTTTCTAAAGGGGTGTCGTCAAAGCAAACAGGAAGAAAAAAAGGTTGTAAACGCAAGAATAAAAAAACACTTTCTAATTGGTTGTTGTCAAGTCCAGCAATAGAAGGACAGCTTCTAGGGGGTGTTGTCAAATCAAACTGGAAGAAATATAAAAGGAACACTTTCTAAGAGGGTGTTGTCAAATCAAAAAGGAAGAACGGCACTTCCTAATAATTGGACGTTGCCAAATCGAAATATAAAAAAGTTACTTTCTAGTGGGGTGTCCTCAAAGCAAACAGGAAGAAAGACACTTTTGAAAGAAAGGTTGTGAAACGCAAGAGTCAAAAAGACACTTTCTAATTGGTTGTTGTCAAATCCAGCAATAGAAGGACAGCTTCTAGGGGGTGTTGTCAAATCAAACGGGAAGAAATATAAAAGGAACACTTTCTAAGAGGGTGTTGTCAAATCAAAAGGGAAGAACGGCACTTCCTAATAATTGGACGTTGCCCAATCGAAATATAAAAAAGTTACTTTCTAGAGGGGTGTCCTCAAAGCAAACAGGAAGAAAAACACTTTTGAAAGAAAGGTTGTAAAACGCAAGAGTCAAAAAGACACTTTCTAATTGGTTGTTGTCAAATCCAGCAATAGAAGGACAGCTCCTAGTGGATGTTGTCAAATCAAACGCTAAGAAAGATAAAAGGAACAATTTCTAAGAGGGTGTTGTCAAATCAAAAGGGAAGAACTGCACTTTCTAATAATTGGACGTTGCCAAATCGAAATATAAAAAAGATACTTTCTAGAGGGGTGTCCTCAAAGCAAACAGGAAGAAAGACACTTTTGAAAGAAAGGTTGTAAAACGCAAGAGTCAAAAAGACACTTTCTAATTGGTTGTTGTCAAGTCCAGCAATAGAAGGACTGCTTCTAGGGGGTGTTGTCAAATCAAACGGGAAGAAATATAAAAGGAACACTTTCTAAGAGGGTGTTGTCAAATCAAAAGGGAAGAACTGCACTTCCTAATAATTGGACGTTGCCAAATCGAAATATAAAAAAGTTACTTTCTAGAGGGGTGTCCTCAAAGCAAACAGGAAGAAAGAGACTTTTGAAAGAAAGCTTGTGTCAAAAAAACACTTTCTAATAATTGGTTGTTGTCAAATAAAAAATAGAAGGACAGCTTCTAGGGGGTGTTGTCAAATCAAACGGGAAGAAATATAAAAGAAACACTTTCTAAGAGGGTGTTGTCAAATCAAAATTGAAGAACTGCACTTCCTAGTAATTGGACGTTGCCAAATCGAAATATAAAAAGTTACTTTCTAGAGGGGTGTCCTCAAAGCAAACAGGAAGAAAGACACTTGTGAAAGAAAGGTTGTAAAACGCAAGAGTCAAAAAAACATTTTATAATTGGTTGTTGTCAAATCCAGCAATAGAAGGACAGCTTCTAGGGGGTGTTGTCAAATCAAACGGGAAGAAATATAAAAGGAACACTTTCCAAGAGGGTGTTGTCAAATCAAAAGGGAAGAACTGCACTTCCTAATAATTGGACGTTGCCAAATCGAAATATAAAAAAGTTACTTTCTAGAGGGGTGTCCTCAAAGCAAACAGGAAGAAAGACACTTTTGAAAGAAAGGTTATAAAACGCAAGAGTCAAAAAGACACTTTCCAATTTGTTGTTGTCAAGTCCAGCAATAGAAGGACAGCTTCTAGGGGGTGTTGTCAAATCAAACGGGAAGAAAGATAAAAGGAACGCTTTCTAAGATGGTGTTGTAAAATCAAAAGGGATGAACTGCACTTCCTAATAATTGGACGTTGCCAAATCGAAATATAAAAAAGTTACTTTCTAGAGGGGTGTCCTCAAAGCAAACAGAAAGACAGACACTTTTGAAAGAAAGTTTGTTAAACGCACGAGTCAAAAAGACACTTTCTAAGGGGATGTTGTAAAATCCACGAATAAAATTACGGTTTCTAAAAGGCGTTGTCAAAGCAAAAGGGAGAAAAATAATACGCACTTTCTAAGACGGTGTTGTCAAAGCAAAAGGAAAGAAAGACACTCCCTAATTGGACGTTGCCAAATTGAAACATAGAAAAGGTACTTTCTAGGGGGTGTCCTCAAAGCAAACAGGAAGAAAGACACTTTTGAAAGAAAGGTTGTTAAAGGCAAGAGTCATAAAGACACTTTCTAAGAGGGTGTTGTCAAATCCAACAATAAAAAGGCAGTTTCTAGGGGCGGTTGTCAAAGCAAACGGGAAGAAAGATAAAAGACACCTGCTAAGAGAGTGTTGTCAAAGCAAAAAGATAGAAAGACACTCCCTAATTGGACGTGGCCAAATCGAAATATAAATAAGTTACTTTCTATTGGGGTCTCCTCAAAGCAAACAGGAAGAAAGACACTTTTGAAAGAAAGGTTGTTAAAGGCAAGAGTCATAAAGACACTTTCTAAGAGGGTGTTGTCAAATCCAACAATAAAAAGGCAGTTTCTAGGGGCGGTTGTCAAAGCAAACGGGAAGAAAGATAAAAGACACCTGCTAAGAGAGTGTTGTCAAAGCAAAAAGATAGAAAGACACTCCCTAATTGGACGTGGCCAAATCGAAATATAAATAAGTTACTTTCTATTGGGGTCTCCTCAAAGCAAACAGACAGAAAGACACTTTTGAAAGGTTGTCAAACGCAAGAGTCAAAAGACACTTTTTAGGGGGATGTTGTCAAAGCAATTGGGGAGAAAGATAAAAGGAACATCTTTTAAGAAGATATTGCAAGCAAAAGGGAAGTAGGACACTCCCTAATTGGACGTTGCCAAATAGAAATTAAAAATTTACTTTCTAAGGGGGTGCCTTCAAAGCAAACAAGAAGAAAAACATTCTTGAAAGAAAGGTACTCAAACGCACGAGTCAAAAAGACACATTCAAAGAAGGTGTTGTCAAAGCAAAAAGGAAGAAAGATACTCTCTGAGGAGACGTCAAGTCTAAATCTAAAAAACTTCAGTTCGCCATTGTGAAAGTGCTCTTAATTTATGTAAGTTTATAAATGGAGCTAGAGAATCCTGAATTAATACCGTCTGGAGTATTGGATAATGTATTTTTCAGTTTGTCGTCTGCGAAAAGTCGGCATCAGTGAAGCGATTAAGATAAGTAGCGCAAATAGGTGTATTGTGAGAAGTGCGGATTCACAACGGATAAAACACTTTTCGCAAGGCTCTCGTCACGTATTCACCAGCTTACTCCCCAAGTCAAGTGTCCGTAAAGAAGTTTCACTTCAAAAATCAATATCAGTTTGGTTTTTCAGTATTTCTAAAATAGTTTCTTCTGCCTTTTTGTCTATTAATATCGGACAAGAAATGAGGTAGTTATGACTTGCGGCGTTTCTTAGGAAACAGGCTGTATACCTTATAAAGAATTATTGTAACGACGATAATGATTGTGTTACCGACTAATGCAGCAGCACGTGGTGCAGATAAAAGTGAAGTAAATCTAGAGAAAAGCCCAGAGAAAATCGAATAAAGCAGCAAAGGATTAGAAGAGGGATACCAACGAAAGGTAGGAATAGGATAAAGGGCTTGGACAGAGAAAGAAAAAGTCCTGGGGAACAAGGGAAGTTTAGCTGAAAAAAAAAGGAAAAACGGAAACGAACAGGGAACGGCGAAATAGAAAGACAAGAAGAAGTGAAGATATTTAAAAGTAAGTAAAATATTGTAACAGCAATATCTCCAAAAGCCGATAAGAAATTAATTATCAGTGAAATGGAGAGAATCGTGGATAAGAAATAAGAAGGGAACTGAAGGAAGCCCTTAAGGTGATACGAATAGAGAACCAAGAAATTAAGAGAGAGATTGATTGGCAAAGAGAAGAATTTAAGGAGAAAGAGAGCGAGAAAGAGTGAAATATCTGGAAGAGAAAGTAGAGTTTAAGGAAAGGAGAAGGAGGAAGAAAAACACTATGATAACACGATGGGGTGGTAAAAGAAAAAAGTGATGACGCAAAAAGAAAAACTGAGGGAAAGAAAGAATCGGTGATGATGTTTTTGGATAATCACCTCAGAAAGCTAGAAAGAGCGTTACAGAAGAAATTCAGAGGCATAGCGAAGGAAAAACAGGGAGACTGGAAAGAAGTAAGATTGGGATACACGAAATTAACAATAGTCGGAGTTAAATGGAGAAGGAATAAAACAAGAGAGAGGCTAGAGGCTTTCCATTAAGAAGAAGAAGTGTTTAGGGGGAAGATGGAAACGACGGCAAAAGAAAAAGAAAAAGATTAACAAAGGGAACAGCAAGAAGAAGGGTGGGAAAACTAAAAAGGCATGGGAAAAACCGTAGGCGGGGGCGCTATTTTGGAATATAGCGGGACTAAGAAAGAAGATGAAGAAAAGGACCATATCAGGTTTAACAGAAACATGGATAGAAGAAGAAAGCTGAGGAAAGAAAAACGGAGAAAGCACCAACTACCAAAAGAATACCAAGTGGGAATGTCAGTAGGGCGAGCAGAGGAAAGAAAAGCGGCAGCAGGAATAATAACGGAGACAAAAAAAAGGAATAGGAGAAAAATCAAAAGAGGACGGCGAAAAACTAAATATATACAATAAAGTGATAGTAAATATCAAAGAGATGAAGGAAGACAACAATAAGCTAGATAAAAGAAACAGTACAAAACAACAAAGAAGTATATGTATATTTCTGGGGGATTTCAACGGGAGAATCGGAGGAGGAGAAGAGGAGTCAGTGATTGCGAAGAAAAGAGAATGGAAAACCAAAAAGCGAACTTAAGAAGAAAGGGGGGAGGGTGTATGCATTATTCGTAGACTTCAAGGCGGATAGAGAGAGGATGTTCTAGTGTCTGAGGGAGAGAGGAGTACTGTATGAATGACTGTAAAAAAGGTAGAGATATACAAAAGGAGAAAAAGTAAAGGTAGGAAAGTGAATGTGAATGGTTTGTGACAACAAAGGAAGTGAGACAAGGTTGTTGTTTACGAAGAATGTGACAGATATGGATGGAATGTTAGAGAGAGCGCAAGCCGGGGGTGTGTAATGGTGGCAGAGAGTGCAAGAGCGATGAAAGGAATGAAAAAGAAAAATGAAAAATTACGTAGGAAAATACGTGAGGAAGAAAACGTTAAAAGTGAATGTGGAAAAAACAAAATTGTTGGTGTTTAGCAAGAGAAGGAGGAGTAATGAAGAGAGTGCATGGAGGTGGGAGGGAGAGAAAATAGACCAAATAAAATAATTTAAGTACTTAGGCTATATGTTTAATGAAAGAGCGACAAATAAGGCGATGGGGTGTGTAAGAGGAAAATGATGGTGTTTGAAACTCTCAAGGTACATAGTGAGAGAAGAGTGTAAATGGAATAGGTAGAGGATGAAAGCGGGGAAGAGAGAGGTGAAGCTCAAAGACAGGATGGAAGGAAGGGGAAAATGCAGAATGCTAAATGAGTGCTGGAGAGAAAAGAAGAAGAAGGCAGGAGAGAGACATAGAAAGAACAGACAAGAAAGAAGGGAAAGAAACAGAGAGGCCAGGTACAACTGGAAGTACTGGATATATGATTAAAGAACTACCATATTATTTGGAGAGGGAGAGTGTGAAAAAAAACATAATGGCGAGGTCTAGGTGTGGGAATGAAGAGAGGGAGAATAGATATTGTTTGGAAGAGACTTTAGAACGAGAATTTTTGCGTGAGGCATAAATGCGAAGGTTCGACCTATACTATGGTACAACTACATTATTTTAAAGTCCTGTTCAAACTTAATGAGTAATTGCCGCTCACATGAGAGCAATTCGTGAAACCTAAGAGAATTTAATTATTTAACTACTGTCTGGTGAAACTCAATTTTTGCAAGTAATTGAAAAGAAAGAAAAAACCTTCTGCAATTAATTTTAACTGACTTAACAATTTAAATTTTCCAAAGTTTACCTTAGTTATTGGACATTCGAGATAAATCGCTTCTGGAAAGAATTTTCCAGCAATCAATGCTTGCAAGCATAGGAAATTCAGCGATTTCATCAACTAGTTCTTATTTGCCTTTCTTATAATTGCGTCTTCCCGTTTTCATTACCTGAACCGAAGTTATAATTATTTGTACACCAAGCATAAAGTTCCTTCTTTTTCTTATTAACCTGTCTATAATTGCATTTGCTGGCTTCACATTAAGAGAATTCTACCGAGATGAAAATATTTATTTATTTCCTAAATTATCCTAAATACAACTTTTCCTTGTTCCTAACGAGACATTTTTTCAAACTCGGGCGTGACTTCTTAAAGACACCGACACAAAAACCGCCAGAAGCCATAACCTGTATAAAAACTCCCCCTGGAAACAACGAGAGGTTCAGATCGAAAGTTGATGGCTTTTATTGCGGCATAATAACCGCTTTGCTTCACGCATGGAATAACGACAATCCTCTCAAGGGACTATTGTAGTATCACAAAGCTGTCAAGTTTCTGTATGTTTACTTTTCTCCGTTTATAAATTAAGCGTCTTCCTCCACATTATACAGAAAATTGCACGAAAGTCGACACAAAAACCAGACAAATGAATTCGCTTTTTCACTGTCTGTTCGAAATGAAGAAACAAATTTCTCCGAGGTTCAGATTCGGCTACGTGCTGCGTAAATGTTAAAACAGCTGGATTCGGATCTGAAGTTAGATGGGTGCTAAGGAAGGCCGTTTGATTTTTTTTCAGTTTAAGGAGGTTGAGGCGTGAGGAAAAAATAAAAAAAAATCTAAAATATTTTTTTTCAATGGATTATTTCATTACACAACTTTCTGTGATCATTAGGAAGCTTATTAAGTAGTAAAAATGCAATAAAACTGTTACATTGTCATTTTTTTTTCAATTTGGTTATGAAGCTTTTAGTTAACGAAAAAAAAAAAATTAAACATGACTACTTTTGAATTATCTATCCACTATCTAGCCCACAAAACCCACAAAACTTGCAATGGTTGAGAAAAATACAAACTAATTAATTCATGTCAAACTGGTCAAGTGTTTTTCAGTTTTCACAAAATCACTTGTGGTCAGCTCACAACCTGCACTGCAGCACTGTTAACTTGAACCAGTCAACCATTGCTTTCAATTCTCCTGGTCCAACTTGTGTTGACTTCCAGGTCAAGGACATTTCTGATTAATTCATACTGGCTGGGAGGCTCGCGGACGGTTTTCAAGCCTTCAACGGCAACATGGCTATGTGAACCCTCTTGAACTAAAGTTGAAGCTTCAACACTGGAGTTCCTATTCTTATTTCCGTTTTTATTGAGATTACTGCTGCTAAATGATGATTGTGGTAGGTTCTGTGTTGGAACGGCATTAAGTTTTAGCTGCTTTTTAGTGCCAAAAATTCAATTTTAAAGAATTCGTATTTTAGGTTGTTTCCTTGTTTTCTTAAAACTCCTTACCTCAACGCTCATAATCACCTTTTTCAGTTGAGGATTTTTCTTTTTCACAGATTGGCAATTGAATACGCAACAATTATCATTACTAAATGACATTTTTGGCTAATTTTATTCTCGCAGTAATAAAATGACAGTTTCCAATATATAGAGTCAATACTGCCAACTCTTCAATTGTAAGCAACGTTGCCGTTTGCACACATTGCAATGCATTTTTCTTTGTCATATTTTTTTTCTTTAAGTTTGGACAAAAATGATTCAGATATGTATTTGTTACAATATTAATATATATTGAAAATGTTACAATTATTTGTAATAAGTAATTACAAAACAGTTCCGATTGAGAATTCAATTCAATTAACTTTTGGTTAGGACTATACCACCTCAACCGCCTTAATACAATCCAATACTGTGTAACGACCTCGTTATTTGCAATCTTCATACTCGATGCTGTGATAATGTTTCTATCCCACTAACAGGATAAATAACTGTAATCTACATTCGTGAGACATATGCGAAATATCCCACTCATTCCAATTATGTAATTAGTTAGATTATCGCACGCATGCGTTTTTTCATTATTACCGTACGCGTTACTTATTATAAACATTAATAATGCAATCTTTACCATCGTATAAATTAACACCAGATGTAGAAGACTGATTAGAATAACAAGTGTTGGTAAGAATGTCTAGTTTTTTTTATGTTGACGGTATGTATTATTTTTTTCCAAAAATCTTCATAGATGCTCTCTTTTTACTTTCCAACGAATCGTCAATATACGTTTCTGCCGCAGAATTGTCCTTCCAACCACCCTGTGTTTTTACAGTCAATAGATCTACTCCAGAATCCGCTGAAATTGTGGTTGAAGATCTCTTAAAGCAATGACCTGTATATTTCTTTGCATGTTGTGGCAACTCTAAAAATTTAGCACTTCTTCGTTACACAACTTCGTTACAATTTACCCATGCACACCAAAACATTAAAATGGAACTACAAGATCTGGCTCTCCCTGGTTAAACCCAATTTGGGTAGTTCCAAAAAAACCGATACCTCCGGACAACGTAAATGGCGGATAGTAATCGAGTATCGCAAAATAAATGAAGATCATTACCAAGGAATCCTCAATATACGTTTCTACCACAGAATGGCTCTTCCAACCACCATGTCGCTTTACAGTCAAAATATCACCTGCAAAATCAGCTAACATTGTGGTTGAAGATCTCTTAAAGCAATGACCTGCATATTCCTTTGGATGTGACAACTCCAAAAATACGGCAATTAATTTGGAAACATTACCAATTGTATTAATACAAATTTACTATTCTTGTATGAAAGAAAAAGCCGATTGATATCACAATGTTCAGGTCGTAGTTTAAAATACTGTTTGACAATCTACCAGATTCGGTCCATCAAAATTACCGCATGTTGTAAAAACTTTCGTAAGATTTTTGTTTTTGTGTTGGGAATCAGAACGCGAAAGCATTCTCCTTCTTCTTTCACATTTTCTCTAAACAAATCCGTTATCTTTTGCAACCTCCAGCCAACCCGATAATTAGCAGAACCTTAAAATAAATTGTGGATGTCGGAAAAGGGCATTGTCAGAGCTACCTTCATCCGCAGACACTTTTCTTGGTCTGCATTTTGTAAAAATTTTGCTATATTTTCCTTCGTTAACACTTTCGACTTTTTGGGTTTATCACCCTCAGACTTTCTCTTAAGTAAAGCAATAAAGTTCGTGAATTTTTTTATACTGACATTTTTCTTAAATTAAAGTTTGGTCTTCAGCATTGAATAGCACTGAAAAGGAGAAGGTTTCTGCATTTTACTCAGTTCTCTAAAATACACTAATAAAGCCTTTTCATTTCTCGGGACTTTTCTCACTGTACAATTCTTGATATCGCTGATATGTTAACTGATATTTTTCCCGGGATTTTTCCCGAACCAGACAGCTCAAGCGTGTTTTTAAACATCTAGGGGTAAATCTTCGTCTGAAGAACTTTTCAAAAAGCAGCGAAACGCACGTAAACACAACCAAATTGTCCAAATTTTTACTGTTTACTTGGTTGTCTTTCCAACGAGGTGACGTCGGCTCCGGGTCCCGGAGCGAGTCTGGGATGGCGGTATCCGAAGTGCGCGTTTTTACTGAATACACTGATGCCAGATTCATCATTTTCTATCGGCTTGTAACTGGTTTGATGCGAAGGGCGTGGTCTGCTGTAACTGGGGGTGGTCGTAGCGGCTTTGGGATAGTCTCATTCGCTGCGCACTATTTTTCTGATTACGGGAATGAAAGAATTACTTCGCTGCGATGCCGGAAAGTATTTTTTTCCTCGATGTTAATGGTTTGAATCTGGGCGTACAATACACCCATGCACACCAAAACATGAAAATGGAACTACAGAGTCAAGTAACTAAAATGTTAGAACAAGGTATAATTCGATCTTCTAACTGTCCCTTTTTGAGCCCAATTTGGGTAGTTCCAAAAAAAAAAAACGATGTCTCCGGACAACGTAAATGGCGGATAGTAATCGACTATCGCAAACTAAATGAAGAGACCATTGAAGATCGATACCTTTTTACTTTGTACGATATTCGTGGGATACTGTATTATTAACGCACGCATGTGATTACATGTGAATAACTATTAATAACCAATTTTCTGTAAAATATTTGATGCTATACTTGAGTGTTTTAACTAATTAGTTTTTATTAAATAAAATTGATCTGATTAAATGTAATGATGAAACTTCATATAATAGGCTAAAATACGTATAATTTCAATAACTCGACACTGCAAGTGCTAATTTTAGCTGCAAGAAATTCAATTAGCAGTATTAATTTGAATCTTATTAAACGCAATTGACTTGACGACTTGACTGAAGTTCGTAAGTTCAGGTGGCACACATTCCTAATTGCGGAGTGTATCGACCATTCAATTTTTTAAAATTTAAATATATCTATGTCGAACTCCACAAACTTTAATAACTGTAATTACTAATGGTACATGTTTCGGCAGTTATTAAAGTTTGTGGAGTTCGACATAGATATATTTAAATTTTAATTTAAATTTACTCCACTTGGATTTAAGAACATTCTTCTTGTTTATTCAATTTTTTAGTATTTTAATTAAAATATTTTTTTTCAAATTCTTACAGAATCGTGTATGTCTGGCTCTGGACAAGTCTGACCACCTCCGCCTCCGAAAAAATAGCGATAGGAATCCCGGCCAGTGGCCCAGCACTCAAGCAATGCATCTGTGAAGAACTCGAGGAACCGGGACAATTCGACAAAATCACAGATTGCAGATGCTACGGTCCCATGCTCCTGGACATTCCCAACAACCTCCACAAGGGAGTCACCCATTTGTAAGTATTCAACGTGAGTTCGTCGCACACATTAACCTGGAACATGTTCCCAGGATCATCGAAGATGCAGGAATTGAAGTCCTGAAAAGTGACTCTCTGCTTCCGTACAAGGAAACGCTTAGCGAGCTGTAAGTTTTTATAAGCTAATAACTCCGTTTTGATTGATCGGGTTTATTAATGGCGGCGTAGGGATGAAAACATTTCTGCAAGCTCGCTCGTCATAAAAGTGTATTTTTATGTTGAGATTTACGTCGTCGTTTTGTACAACTGATTTGATCTTGCGCGAGGCTTATGTCGCTCCTAAATTATTAATTAGCTGAGACTTTAACGGCATAGTTTGGAAGTCCTATACATTATGCATGACCCTTTTGGTCAATATTCAGATTCTTAACCCCTGTTGAAACTGAAATTTTACTTTTAAATTCAGATGAAGTCGGAATCTCGAGAGATGTCTTAGGAGGGTCCGAGAAGCGGAGAAAAAGTTTTGAGGAGTATCGTTAAGAATGTAAACACACCCCTGAGATGGTGGATTGCTAGCAATAAATACAGTTTTAGTAATTATGAGCAATTCTAGTAACTTACACCATATAAAACGTCAAGAAAAACATCGATATTGGTTACGAAAGCTTAGACCCAGATAGTAATATAACTGTTAGTTGTAAAATATTTTGTTTCTATCGTCTTACGTAGGGTACTGAAATTCTATATATCACATGGCACTGCGTGTGCAATTTGATGTTTTCTTTACTCTCGAGCGTGGTATAATGTTTTCACATTTTTCAAAATCTTGGTGATGAATCCGACCTTATAATTAACATCAAAATTTAATTTTACTATTTATAGATTAGATATCAACGTCAAGAGAAAGATGTTAAGACGTAAGTTACGGTAGGATGTTGTTAGAGAGAATACTGTCTATTCTACACCCAAATTTGATTTAAATAAAGAGAAACGGGACGATACGACATTTCAAGAGTGACAACTTGGTGATCGCAGAAACATTACTGTCGGGTTGCCTCGAGCACCAGTTTTCTTACGTGGTATGCTCCAAGGGACCGCTGGTAGCTACACCGGAGTACGGTAAGCCAGAGGTCAGCTGTCTAGTTTGGCGGGAGGGAAAAATAAAATTGAGACGGTGTGACGGTTTTTAATAAACACCCTATATACTATTTACACTATGTACTGTAACAAAGCTACCTAAAACTTCAAGAAACGATCGAAAATGAGGCTCGCCGCTCTGAAGCGAAATTCTCCGTAGTCTAGCGGACCGCAAATCGGCATCTTTAACAGTCCCTTAAAAATATTTCTTGACCTCCGGTCGGGATGATACTTTCACCATTGTAACCTCCACCCCAAGCCACCGCGCTTGTCACCGCGGGCCACGCCCTCCAAGTGTGCAGAAAAATACTTTTCATTGTCGGATTGGAATGAGACTCATTCCCATCATTTTGAACAGCAAAAAAGCGCGCTAAGGACGTCGCCATACCGGAATCGCTACATTGCCCAGGGCCGGTGCCGTTACGTCGGGAAAGAACGCATTGATTAGGTTGACAGACGCACTGCACCATTTCGCACGCATCCAGCTATGGCATCGTTATCTCCACCACTTTCTCTATAAAAGGGGCTCCACTCAGTGGCGAAAGGCAGATGTGAGTCGCACCACTACCAAAGAGGAAGTACCAACCTAAAACGGTGAGCACCAGACGACCATCCTCCCGGTTCCCGTCCAAGTTCCTGGTAACATTCCGGTACCTTCCAATACCCGGACTCGTTCCTTTCCGGTGTAAAATTCCAGCATCTTCCGGTAGTCTGACGGCGGGGACACTCTGATCGCGAGCCAGTCAACTCTCGCGCACCGGTAGTATCCAGACGGATTTTCTGTTCTCCCCCCGGAAACCCAGACCACACCATCCCTACTCTTGACACCTTTCGCCGCCGCTACAAACATTAAGAGAAGAGGAACCGACGAGGATAGTGAAGACAGTAGTGTTGTAAATAAACTGTATATTTAATAATAAACCGTTTATTTTTTCCTTCTTGCCTAACTAGATAGCTGACCCCTGGTGTACTGTACTCCGGTGTAGCCACAGGCGGTCTGGGTAGCATACCACGTGAAAAACTGGCGCTCGAGGCAACCCGACCGTAGTAAGCATCACAGTACAATGCCATTGTCTACACAACACTCGGCACGCACTCTTTCCTCTTGATCGCAGTGTGTTTCTCCGGTGGTGATGGTGGTAGTCGGGGTTATGAGGTATTGGGACGTTATGGTCCCGGTCTCCGGGAGAAAAGAAAATCCGTCTGTGCGTTACCAAACCGCGAGTGTGAGCAAAGTGCCCCCGAAGTCAGTCAACCGGAGGATGCCGGAATGTTTCCGGCAGGCGGTGGTTAGAAACCGGAAGTAACGATATTACTCGGGACCGGAATATTACCAGGAATATTGGTAGGAACGGGGAAGGGTAGTCGGCTGGTGCTCACCTTCTTAGTGGAGAACTTCTTCAGAAAGGGCAACACTCACACCTGACTTCTGCAGCTGAGATTCTTTTATAGTGACGCTGGAGGACAGACGATAGTAGGGAGTGAGTCTTATCACTGCGTCCTTTTTCCAACGAGGTGACGTCGGCTCCGGGTACCGGAGCGGGTCCGGGATTGCGATATCCGAAGCGCGCTTTTTCACTGGTTACAATAATGCCAGAATCATCCCGGTACGACACCAGGAAGCATTTTACATCGGCTTATACAGGTTCGATGCGAAGGGCGTCGTCCGCTGTTACAAAGGGCGGTGACTGGAGTTGACGAGGATGTGCCCTAGTACAGATTTTTTCGAAACAACACGACGAACAACTTTTCCGACTCGAAAGATCACAAAGCTCGAAAGAGACTCTCCATAAAGGCGAACTGTGTTATGGCTGCAAAAAGCCCGGCCACTAAGGAAAAGAATATGAGGAAAGGACGAACAAAAAAGTTTCTATTTTTAAGCATACTAGGTGTGTTGGTTGTGATAAACCTGGGCTGATAAGTTCAACCGCCAGTCGCTGGTGTCCAATTCTCATCGGTTGGAGACGAAAACTAGAAGCAGCAGTAATTACGTATTTTGTGACGCAAAACAAGCAAGGGAAAGAAACAAAACAAATGCAGGGTCAACGTTACAGTCTTTATTTAAAATATGTACAGAGGCAATATATACACGGTGGCGGGAAGAAGAAGCAGGGATAGGGAACGTCCGTAACTTTATTAACCCGGTGTCCCTCTCTTCAATCCTTGATACGGCGTCCGGGAGCGGCATGGACGATTCTGGATGTCGGCATCAGAAGGGCGCTAATTCACTGAGAGGGTGGAAACATGAACCGGGAAGTATTTTTAACTATGGATTGAGATCTTGGGATGTACGAGTGCTTGCGTTGTTGGAGTGATGCGAGTCACTCAATCTTGGGTGGAGGAAGTTATAATCACCCTTAACAAATTTAAAAGTTTGTCATGGGAGAAAGGGTCTAGGTTAGGCATTACAAAGTGCAGAGTGATTCAGCAACATTAGTCAAAGAGCCCTTTGGAAATTTAAGAAAATGTCTATGTTTCCACCATACGATCGCCACGTATTATTGGTTGCCTATAAGTTAGAAATCCGCGGCGTCTGCAAGATTGAGTGCTTTCAGAGGTTAACTTTGTATGTATTGGAATACAACGAATATTTTCAACAAACAATGTTGTGTTTTAACTTCAGCAATAATATCCGCCTTGTCATTCAACATACAGCTTTCAGAATCAACCATGATTGTAATCTATTGTTATTCGGCTTTTACGAGACAGATGACAGACATGTTCCTGATATTACTCCCGTTCCGTATTATTGTTATTTTTTGGATCATGATTGGCGTTTGCGAGGGAGAGTTTTCTACAGTGAACTTCATTACTTAGCGCCCACGCTCTAGTGTAAACTTTGAAAATTTCGTACGTGTGAATCAGGATTTTTATCAAGGACAGTCGTAGTGGGGGCAATCTGGTTGCAAAATTATTTGCGAAGATAGTCACGCAGTTTTGTAGGTTAAGAAGCTGTCATAGCAACTGAATTAGAACTCTTGGTAACATTTAAAAACTGCTTCTTGAAGCTGTTTGGACAAGCGGTTTCTTTGTTGTGAACTCATTTTAAAAGCAGATTTCAAAATTTGGTATTTTTTATACTACTCTTTGCACTTGTGCGCGCCTTTCTGTCAAATGGAATGGCAAATTGAGAATGAAGTTAGTGATTTTGCTGCCAATCTCTGAGAGCAAAGAAACTACAAGGGACACTGCCAACTTTTTATTCAGTGGGCGCAAAGAAATGAATTCAATAGTAGATTTCTTTATTTATCTGTAATGGAATACCCGTTATATTATACCCGTTTTAAATAAAAAGTTACGTTCTTTTGTAATCAAGCATTATTCAAGTATGTTGAAAAAAATCATATTCAAAACATAACCTCACTTGTTGGAATTAATTCATTGAGTTTATTTTAATAGATGCTTTGACTGTTATAAAGAAATTGTTTTATGAATCCGTACAACTTTAGGGAATGGCACTAACCACCACTTCTGATTGACTTCAGAGATTTGACACGTTTGAACGGAATACACCCATTCGTTGTTAACTTTCCTTCTGGTCCGGAAATTGCTTTTCAGTAAAAACACTTTGTGTTCCACAGTGTACGCCATTGTAAGAACAAAATGTAATTGGGTTCACCTATGAAAACAGCGGATTTTCTCTTCAGCTTCTCGTAATTTTCCATAATGTAACTTTATGACTTTCTCATTTGAACACAGGATAGATATTACAAATTTCAAACTTGTTGGTTACTTTTAAATAACTTTAGATAGTTTCAAATTTGAACGTGCAACTAGAAAAGAGAAACGAATTAAGATTGTTTCTTTTATTATCAAAAGTCTTATTTTATCATTAAATGTTGAAATGTAATGCGACCAGAACACATTAGTAACAGAATAGTAACAAAGTTACTAAGTTTACTCGACACCGTGATGACAAATGCTCCGAAATAAAAAACTTCCTGACCGTTCTTATAAGCTGATGATCACTGAGTTAGTGCGCTCCTGATGCCGAGCTCTCGACCTCTCTGCACCGCCCAGAACCGCCGCCGTTCGGTCGCTCACCGCATAGGGCCGACGTCATTGACTTCCCACTAAGTTGTCTATAAAAGTCGTTGCGCTCCGAACTAAAGTCAAAATGAGTCGTTCGCTCCTAGAGAAGATCCGAGAAATTGACATGGAGCATACCACGTAAAAAAGTGGAGCTCGATGCGACCCCGACCGCATCAAAATTTTATTTTATTATAAAAGATGTTCAGTTTCTCATCCATTTCAAACAACAAGCTGTAACTGTACTGAACTGTATAAAATAGTTACGTGTATCATGGAGGATAAAATACCTGTACAAATTATTCTTAGACCGTAAGCAATTACTTTCCAATAACAAAATTCCTACTGAAGTTCGTAAACAAAATAAAATAAAACGAACTGATACTATAAAACTTCATATTTTAGAACGGAAGCACGAAAGCCGTCCACTCGTGTTATTGAATTGCACTTCTCTCGAAGTTGGTCTCGCCTCACACGCCCGCACATGTTGCTTTTACATTAAGAAAACCAAAAAATGAAAACTCGAAAGCTAGACAAAGAATTAAAGAGCTTATAATAACACTTTAAAACGATTATCTTCTATTGTTGCAATTGTACTTTTCATATAAAATATGTGACATTTTTATTATTTTAAAAGATTAATTTATAGGGTGCTGCCACTAAGAGGCCCCTACAAGATATTTAGATTTAAGACAAACAATTTACTTTTAAATTTTACTGTTAAAAAATGTATGTGACAAGTTAAACATCATAGAAATCAGACTTTCATAACGAAGAAGTAATAAATATTTTATTTTAAGTCGTCTTCTCCATCAATTTAAACGTGGCAATTCCATTTCTAGCAATATCCAGATTGAGATTCCGAGTTTAATTGCTCTAGCTGACATGGACATCTTTAAGCTCATGAAACTGAAAATGACAGTTTAATATCGTTACTGTAAAAATCTGGAATTTAATATCTTGAAACTGTTTCATATAAATCCTTCACATTTTAATTGAATTAATGTTACTTCTTGAAATGAGCTAATCGTGGTAAATGAATAAAAGGTCGCCAATCCATAATAATAATTGGAGAAATTATCCCGGCGCATTCACCATTTTTAATACTCAATACTAATATTAGTGTGTTAATTAATTATCACAGAAATACAATAGTAACGCCAAAATAACAGATAACTTTCAGGAGAGTAGGTGTAGCAGAAGTAGGAAATACTTTGTATCATACTGGGTTAGCCAGAGGAACATTAATCAAGAGTGCTTTGCAAAATTGTAACGAGACGCCAATATTTTTCTTCATCTGCGGAAATGTGTCAAGAAGAATTCAAAAATTGCTTTCACCACCGAAGAAGATTTTCGAAATGGGTGAAACAAGAAGATGGAAAGTGGGAGAACTGTATTGAAGAATTTTAGATCGCGGGACCTCTTTGGATTATTTTCCGTTTGGCCATATTAAAAATATTGTTTTTAGGAATCATCTTAATGAGATGAATGATTTAAGGAATGCAATTACAAAGTTTGTCAAGCCACTCCACCCAAATGTTTAATAAATATTTTTATTAAGTTCGACTAGTAAGTAAGACGAGTTCGACTTTGCTTAGAACATAACGGAGGATTTTTTGTAAACAAAAGAATAAATAGTTACAATATGTGAATAGTTTTTTATAAACTGATAACATACAGGGAACCAATAATACGTGATGATCGTATGGTGTAAACATAGACAATTTCCAAAGGGCTCTTCGATTCATATTCGTCCGAATCACTGTATTAAAAGTGTTAAATGAAAACAATGAAACCATGTTCTGAATCATGAGAAATTTTGAATAACTTTTATACACTAACATAAACAATGCTAACATGTACAGTTTTGGCCACATAAATCTCGTACAAAATAAATTCTAATATAATATTAATTTAATTAATACTATAATTAATGCTCTTTAATTATTACAAATTTCATCTCAATAAAATTTGACAGTTTAATTTATGTAAATTCAGGTTTTTTTGTGAAAATTTGTTTTACAACAAACATTATTGGAAAAATTTGTCGTGATGTCAAAATGATGTACGAAATTTATGTGGCCAAAGCTTTACATTAGTTGGGATGTTTCTCTTCTTAATTTCTTCTTATTAAATTAGGTACATTAAAAATTAAGAAACTCGGAAATTCAAACTAACCTTGGAACCTCGGGTTCTTCAAACTCTCAGGTTCCTCAAATTCTCGGGTTCTCGAAGATAACAGCTTTCCAAGATTTCAAATTCTAAGGTTCCTAAAGTTCTCAGGTTCCCTAAGATCTTAGGATGCTTCGGTCTCAATTTATGTTTCTCCAGTTTTCAAGTTTCCTGTAATTGCAGATTTTTCACAATCTCAAATTGTCCAAATGCTCAAATTCCTTATGTTCTCAGATTCTCCAAGATATCAGGTTGCTTTAGGTCTCAAATTTTGTTTCCAGTTCTCAGGTCTATAGGTTTCTGAAGGTCTAAGGTTCGCTTGGTTTCCAAAATCTCAGTTTCCCACTCTTCTCAAGGTCTCAAATTCCTTGAAATTGCAGATTTTTCAAAATATAAAGTTGCTCAAATTCTCAAGTTCCCTATGATCTCAGAGGTTCTCGAAAATTTCATGTTCTCCGCTATTTCGGGTTCTTCAAACTCTCAGGGTCCTCAAATTCTCAGGTTGTCGAAAATAACAGGTTTTCCAAGATCTCAAAATCTCCAAATTCTAGGGTTCCTGAAGTTCTCTTGTTCCTTAAGGTCTCAGTTTACTCCGGGTCTCAATTATTGTTTCTTCAGTTTTCAAGTTTCAAGTTCGCTCTAATTGCAGATTTTTCAAAATCTCAAATTGTCCAAATTCTCAAGATCCTTATGGTCTCAGAGTTTCTCTAAGCTTTCAGGTATTCCGCTATTTCGGGTTCTCCAAACTCTCAGGTTCCTCAAATTCTCGAAGATAACAGGTTTTCCAAGATCTTAATTTCTACAAATTCTAAGGTTCCTGAAGTTCTCAGGTTCCCTAAGGTCTCAGGATGCTCCGGGTCTCAATTCTTGTCTGTCCAGTTTTTAAGTTTCAAGTTACCCCTAATTGCAGATTTTTCACAATCTCAAATTATCCAGATTCTCAAGTTCCTTATGTTCTCAGGTTTTCCAAGATATCAGGTTGCCCAGGTCTCAAATTTCGTTTCTCCAGTTCTCAGGTCCATAGGTTTCTGAAGTTCTAAGGTTCGGTTGGTTGCCAAAATCTTGAGATTTCTAAAATCTCAGTTTTACACTCTTCTCATGGTCTCAAGTTCCTTGAAATTGCAGATTTTTTAAAATCTAAAATTGTCCAAATTCTCTAGTTCCCTATGGTCTCAGATGTTCTAAAAAATTTCATGTTTTCCGGTACTTCGGGTTCTTCAAACTCTCAGGTTCCTCAAATTCTCAAGTTCTCAAAGATAACAGGTTTTCCAAAATCTCAAATTCTCCAAGTTCCTGAAGCTCTCAGGTTGCTCCGGGTCTCAATTCTTGTTTCTACAGTTCTCAAGTTTCAAGTTCCCTCTAATTGCAGATTTTTCACAATCTCAATTTGTCCAAATGCTCAAATTCCTTATGTTCTCAGGTTTACCAAGATATTAGTTTGCCCAGGTCTCAAATTTCGTTTTTCCAGTTTTCAGGTCCATAGGTTTCTGAAGGTCTCTAAGGTTTGCTTGGTTTTCTAAGATCTCAGTTTTCCACTCTTCTCAAGGTGTCAAGTTTCTTGAAATTGTAGATTTTTCAAAATTTCAAATTGTCCAAATTTTCAAGGTCCTTATGGTCTCAGAGTTTCTCTAAGATTTTAGGTTTTCCGCTATTTCGGGTTCTTCAAACTCTCAGGTTCCTCAAATTCTCAAGTTCTCGAAGATAACAGGTTTTGCGAGATCTCCAATTCTCCAAGTTCCTGAAGTTCTCAGGTTTCCTAAGGTCTCAGGATGCTCCGGGTCTCAATTCTGGTTTCTCCAGTTCTCAAGTTTTAAGTTCCCTCTAATTGCAGATTTTTCACAAACTTAAATTACCAAAATTCTTAAATTTCTTATGTTCTCAGGTTTTCCAAGATATTAGGTTTCCTCAGGTCTCAAATTTTGTTTTTCCAGTTCTCAGGTCTTTAAGTTTCTGAAGGTCTAAGGTTCGCTTGGTTTCCAAAATCTCAGGTTTTCTAAGATCTCAGTTTCCCACTCTTCTCAAGTTCTCAAGTTTCAAGTTCGCTCTAATTGCAGATTTTTCAAAATCTCAAATTGTCCAAATTCTCAATGTCCTTATGATCTCAGAGTTTCTCTAAGATTTCTGGTTTTCCGCTATTTCGAATTCTCCAAACTCTCAGGTTTCTCAAATTCTCGGGTTCTCGATAATAACAGGTTTTCCAAAATCTCAAATTCTCTAAATTCTAAGGTTCCTGAGGTTCTTAGGTTCCATAAGGTCTCAGGATACTCCGGATCTCAATTTTTGTTTCTCTAGTTCTCAAGTTTCAAGTTGCCTCTAATTGCAGATTTTTCACAATCTCAATTTGTCCAAATGCTCAAATTCCTTATGTTCTCAGGTTCTCCAAGATCTCAGGTTGTCCCAGTTCTCAAGTTCTTAGGTTTCGCTTGGTTGACAAAATCTTAGGTTTTCTAAGATCTCAGTTTCCCACTCTTCTTAAGGTCTCAAATTCCCTGAAATTGCAGATTTTTCAAAATCTCAAGTTGTCCAAATTCTCAAGATCCTTATAGTCTCAGAGTTTCTCTAAAATTTCAGGTTTTTCGCTATTTCGGGTTCTCCAATCTCTCAGCTTCCTCAAATTCTCCAAATTCTAAGGTTCCTGAAGCTCTCAGGTTCTCTAAGGTCTCAGTTTACTCCAGGTCTCAATTTTTGTTTCTCTAGTTCTCAATGGACTTTGAAGACCTCAGAATTTTAAAAAAGTCCTGACAAAATAAAAACTTTTGCTTTGAAGTTAGATGTTCGCAGTCATCTCTACATTAAATTTATTAGATACAGAAATTTTAACCGGTTTATATTTAATACATATTTGTATTGCTCATGCACAAAAATACTCCTAGTACCTTTGTATTTTTGTTACGGTTGAAAAGTAACTGCTAACCCATTTTATACCAAACGGTTATTTGGGTGCGACAAGTTTACTTGCCGCACGCAAATGATTCTTCGCACACGCAAATTCAGATAAACAAACTGCTGAAATTAAGTAAAAAAAAACACAATGAAATATTAAAACTGAATTAGCCCCTGGACCCTACCGGAGCTTCGTCCCTGGACCCCAATTTTATAATGGGATTTATTCCGCATTAAATAAAAAATAGTATGTGCAACTCGTGCAGCGAATGAGTTGAACTTCACTTTCGTGGGCAATCGACAACTTGCCGCACTAGTTGCACAATATACTATTGTCAGGTTTTTTAAAATTCTGTGGTCTTCAAACTCCCTCGAGAACTGGAAAAACAAAAATTGAGCCCCGGAGTAAACTGAGACCTTAGGGACTTTGAGATCTCGGGAAACCTGAAACTCTGAAACCATAAGGACCTTGAGAATTTGGGATTTTGAATAATCTGCAATTTCAGTCAACTTGAGACCTTGAGAAGAGTGGGAAACTTAGATCTTAGAAAACCTACGATTTTGGTAACCAGCGAAACCTTTGGAAGTGGAAAGCAAAATTTGAGACCTAGGGCAACCTGAAAACATAAGGAATTTGAGCATTTGGACAATTTTAGATTATGAAAAATCTGCAACTAGAGGGAACTTAAAATTTGAGAACTGGAGAAACAAAAATTGAGACCCGGAGTATCCTGGGACCTTAGGGAACCTGAAAACCGCAGGAACTTTAGAATTTGGAGAATTTGAGATTTGGAAAAACTGTTATCTTCGAGAACCCGAGAATTTGAGGAACCTGAGAGTTTGGAGAACTCGAAATAGCGGAAAACCTGAAATATTAGACAAATTCTGATACCATAAGGACCTTGAACATTTGGACAATTTTAGATTGTGAAAAATCTGCAATTAGAGGAAACTTGAAACTCGAAAACTGGAGAAATATAAATTGAGATCTGAAGCATCCTAAGACCTTAGGGAACCTGAGAATTTCAAGAACCTTAGAATTTTGAGAATTTGAAATCTTGGAAAAACTGTTACCTTCGAGAAACCGAGAATTTTATTAACCTGAGAGTTCAAAGAACCCGAAGTAGCGGAAAACCTGAAAGTTCAGCGAAATTCTGAGAATATAAGGACCTTGATAATTTGCGCAATTTGGGATTTTGAAAAATCTGCAATTTAAGTCAACTTGCGACCTTGAGAAGACTGGGAAACTTAGATCTTAGAAAACCTACGATTTTGGTAACCAAGCGAACCTTAGGCCTTTAGAAACCCAAGGACCTGAGAACTGGAAAAACAAAATTTGAGACCTGGGGCAACCTGATATCTCGGAAAACCTGAGAACATAAGGACCTTAAGAATTTGGACAATTTGAGATTTTGTAAAATCTGCAATTTTAAGTTTTAAGGAACTTGAGATCTTGAGAAGTGTGCAACTGACATCTTAAAAAACCTTAGATTTTGGAAACCAAGCGAACCTTAGACCTTCCAAAACCTAAAGACCTGAGAATTAATTTAATTTTTACATTTTATAAAATGTTGTTTTTACGAAATCTTTTAAAAATCATGTAACTCTTTGAAAACGTCAAATTTAATTCAAAATTACGTCAATGTCATAATTTTTTTTATATTCTTTAAGGTAAGAACCCCTCTTGTAATTCATCAATTGTATCATTAATCTCTTGTTAAATTAGGGCTGATGATGGCAGAAGTGTTCTGCCGAAACATGTTCCATTAGTAATTTTACAGTTATTAAAGTTTGTGGAGTTCGACTTAGATATATTTAAATTTTAATTTAAAAATTTTGAATTTGGATTGAACACGAGAATGAGTTCTAGTTTTTAAAGCAAAAAAATAATCAATAAATGGTTGTTATTTCTCATCCAATTAGTTAGTCGATGAGTATAGTGGACAGGGCGGAAAAACTAAATTTGAGACCTGGGGCAACCCGATATCCCGGAGAACCTGAGAAAATAAGGAATTTGAGCATTTGGACAATTTGAGATTGTGAAAAATCTGCAATTAGAGAAAACTTGAAACTTGAAAACTGGAGAAATATAAATTGAAACCTGAAGCATCCTAAGACCTTAGGGAACCCGAGAATTTCAGGAACCTTAGAGTTTGGAGAAAAAATCTGTTATCTTCGAGAACCCGAGAATTTGAGGAACCTGAGAGTTTGGAGAACCCAAAATAGCGAAATACCTGAAAGCCTAGAGAAACTCTGTGACCATAAGGATCTTGAGAATTTGGAAAATTTGAGATTTTGAAAAATCTGCAATTTCATCGAACTTGAGACCTTGAGAAGAGTGGGAAAGTGAGATCTTAGAAAACCCAAGATTTGGGCAACCAAGCGAACCTTAGACCTTCAGAAACCTAAGGACCTGAGAACTGGAAAAACGACATTTGGAGAACCTGAGAACATAAGGAACTTGAGAATCTGGATAATTTGAGATTGTGAAAAATCTGCAATTAAAGGAAACTTGAAAACTGGAGAAACATAAATTGAGACCTGAAGCATCCTAAGACCTTAGGGAACCTGAGAACTTCAGGAACCTTAGAATTAGGAGAATTAGAGATCTTGGAAAATCTGTTATCTTCGAGAACCCGAGAATTTGAGGAACCTGAGAGTTTGGAGAACCGGATATAGCGGAATACCTGAAAGCTTAGAGAAACTCTGAGACCATAAGGACCTTGAGAATTTGGACAATTTGAAATTTAGTAAAATCTGCAATTTCAGGAAACTTGAGACCTTGAGAAGAGTGGGAAACTGAAATCTTAGAAAATTCAAGATTTTGGCAACCAAGCGAAACTTAGACCTTCAGAAACCTAATTACCTGAGAGCTGGAAAAACGACATTTGAGACCTGGGGCAGCCTGATATCTCGGAGAACCTGAGAACATAAGGAACTTGAGCATTTGGACAATTTGAGATTGTTAGGGGAATCGACAATGCAGCACGAGTTGGACATATTATTTTTTATTGCGAATGCGGAATAAATCCCAATATAAAATTGGAGTCCAGGGGCAAATTCAGTTTTCAGTATGTACAGATGAACTCGGTTATAACGAACCCGGCTTATAACGAACTCTCGCTTATAACGTACAGTTTTCGAAGTCCCGTTTTAACCGCCATAAGGACAATGTAAATTCTGATCGGTTATAACGAACCTCGTTTATAACGAACGATCGGTTATAGAGTCCAAGATTTCGGCGTATGCTCGGTTATAACGAACTGCGTGCACGTGTTCACTGCTCAGATTTCTTGGAATAATTAACATGATTTAAACCCCACCTTTCTCAAAAAATATTCGTGTTGTGAGAGCAATCGAACGAAATGTAAACATTAGTATTTCAGTTTTATTTCTTACTAGAACAAGTGAAAAAGCTGTGGTAAAAAAGAAAGGAGCCCAGTAACTGTGGCCCATAAATTAAAAATAATCGATTTATTAAAAAACGACCAATGCAACTCTTAATATTATGCAGAAAAATTGGACTAGCTAAATTTACAATTTCCTCAATTTTCCTCAAAAGAAAGTGACTAAAGCGTCTTCGAAGTCCTGTTAGAAAGGATGTTGACAATACTCTCATAAAATGGTTTAGAGAAGTCTAAATGTACCAATTAGTGGCGAAGTTCTTCGGGCTGCTGACAATTTTAGACATTGAGAATGAAAAAACAGGTCGCAAAGAAAAGTACAGCAAAAATTGATCACCCAGCATTTTACATAGTGCATTATTATTATGATTACACGTATAAAAGATGTATTTTCAATAAAGAATTTTTTTTTAGGGCATATATTTTCAACCTGGTTTATAACGAACGCCTGCTTATAACGAACACATTCGGTGGTCCCTTGACTGTTCGCTATAACCGAGTTCAACTGTAGTTTGTTTTTCTGAATTTGCGTGTGCAAAGAATAATTTGCGTGCGACAAGTAAACTTTGCGCATCCAAATTATCAAATGGGCAAACAGTTACTTTTCAACCGTAACCAAGGTTGCCTATTTGTCTACATGAGCAATAAAATAATTATACTATTTCTGCACGTTTTTGATAAAGTAAAGTGGGATTTATTCCGCATTCGCAATTAAAAATAATATGTCCAACTCGTGCTGCATTGTCGATTCCCCTAACAATCTCAAATTGTCCAAATGCTCAAATTCCTTATGTTCTCAGGTTCTCCGAGATATCAGGCTGCCCCAGGTCTCAAATGTCGTTTTTCCAGTTCTCAGGTCCTTAGGTTTCTGAAGGTCTAAGGTTCGCTTGGTTGCCCAAATCTTGGGTTTTCTAAGATCTCACTTTCCCACTCTTCTCAAGGTCTCAAGTTCGATGAAATTGCAGATTTTTCAAAATCTCAAATTGTCCAAATTCTCAAAGTCCTTATGGTCACAGAGTTTCTCTAGGCTTTCAGGTATTTCGCTATTTTGGGTTCTCCAAACTCTCAGGTTCCTCAAATTCTCGGGTTCTCGAAGATAACAGATTTTTTTCTCCAAACTCTAAGATTCCTGAAATTCTCAGGTTCCCTAAGGTCTTAGGATGCTTCAGGTTTCAATTTAAATTTTTCCAGTTTTCAAGTTTCAAGTTTTCTCTAATTGCAGTTTGTTTTTCCAGTTCTCAGGTCTTTAGGTTTTGGAAGGTCTAAGGTTCGCTTGGTTTCCAAAATCTGAGGTTTTTTAAGATGTCAGTTTCCCACACTTCTCAAGGTCTCAAGTTCCTTAAAACTTAAAATTGCAGATTTTACAAAATCTCAAAATAATATATTGTGCAACTAGTGTGGCAAGTTGTCGATTGCCCACGAAAACGAAGTTAAACTCATTCGCTGCACGAGTTGCACATACTATTTTTTATTGCAAATGCGGAATAAATCCTATTATAAAATTGGGGTCCAGGGACGAAGCTCTGGTAGAGTCAGGTTCCCTAAGGTCTTAGGATGCTTCAGGTCTCAATTTATGTTTCTCCAGTTTTCAAGTTTCAAGTTTCCTCTAATTGCAGATTTTTCACAATCTAAAATTGTCCAAATGCTCAAGGTCCTTATGGAGAAACAAAAATTTAGACCCGGAGTAAACTGAGACCTTAGGGAACCTAGAAACTTCAGGAACCTTTGAATTTGGAGAATTTGAGAACCTTTATCTTCGAGAACCCGAGAATTTAAGGAACCTGAAAGATTGAAGAACCCGAAATAGCGGAAAACCTGAAATCTTAGAGAAACTCTGAGACTGTAAAGACCTTGAAAATTTGTACAATTTGAGATTTTGAAAAATCTGCAATTTCAGGGAACTTGAGACCTTGAGAAGAGTGGGAAACTGAGATCTTAGAAAAGATGAAATTTTGGAAACCAAGCGAACCTTAGACCTTCAGAAACCTAAGGACCTGAGTACTGGAAAAACCACATTTGAGACATGGGGCAACCTGATATCTTGGAGAACCCGAGAATTTGAGAAACCTGAGAGTTTGGAGAATCCGAAACAGCGAAAAACCTGAAATCTTATAGAAACTCTGAGACCATAATCATCTTGAGAATTTGGACCGTAACCAAGGTTGCAAAGATACTATTTGTCTACATGAGCAATAAAATAATTATACTATTTCTGCACGTTTTTGATAAAGTAAAGTGGGATGATATTTATTGTATGAATAATGTTGATCATACGATATTATGGAGGATATTATGTATTATGTACATTTATACAGGCTGTCTCACGTAAGGTTAGCTTACTAAAGTGTCAATTTTGGCTGTTGTCAAAACCCCAAAATTTATAGGTGTCTTCAACATGCAATTTTTTGTTGTTTATACTGTAAAGTTTCTTCATGTTGAAGCAAGCTAACCTTATGCGAGACAACCTGTAGATATGATTTCTTAAAATACAATATTGCTTTATCAAATTTTTAATATATTTCTGGTCGTAATTTTTTTATGAATTCACAGATTTAATCAGGCCTCGTTGCCATTGGTTGCATTCCTTTTGAGAATACAGCGCTGGCTTCATATCACCCTATATGCGTATTAGGGGAAAACTTGTATATCAACGCACGAATCTCGTAACCAGTCTGTACTTTTAATCCTCAATTTTTTGTTTTATTTTTACAAATAAATCGGGTCTAATAAAGCGCATCAGATTGCAAACTCGCGATTGTCGTAAAGTTTGAGCAAAATGTCTGTCTACGGCTAGTTTTGTAACGCAGAACTTGTTTCGGAGCAGCGTGCGGTTCTTTGTCGGGAAGCAGCCCGACGGCCACAAAACAGTTGACAAAAGTTGAGTTTATAACTAATGGCCAGACTTAGAGAGGAGATAATACAGATGAACTCTTAAATATATTGTGCGAAGTTTCCAACTAAGCTGAGGATTTATTTTGTGAAATATTGCGTAGTCTGCCTTACATATGACAAGAAAATTACCTTATCGCGGCCGAATCGCTCAAGGAAGCAGCTCGCCATAAAATAATATCTGGGAAGAATTTACTACAACGCAACCGCTTGCGACATTATTAGTGTGACATTTATCATCACAGGGATCGCTTTTAAAGCCACGTCTTATAAACTACATCTACTATCATACTGTAAATGTAACTATTTTTGCGAAGCGTGTTTTTGGTCCTGTGACAACTTAAGTAGCGTGAAAAATGAGCTTTTACGGCAACAAAATAGTTTATATTTAATGGCGCCTTTAGCCAAATGCCGCTGCATTGAAAATGCCAGCTTCCCTAAAAAAGGATTTTACTCTATATTTATGATGAAACCTGTAGTAGCGTGTTCGAGATAGTGTGACATCATCTGATGGAGTATTCCGTACATAATCGAGAGCATGACGTCATCCATGATGTTCTGGAAATCATTGTCGATATGTATCGAAAGCTCGATGGTGGCATCAATGGAGCCGATATATTTATTGGACTGCGCACCAATGATACATCACAGTCACAGTCGGGGTCGAAGGTTACTGGGTCGAGTCGGACAGTTGCCTTTGTCTGTCCGAAGTGCCGCACGATGTATAAATAAATAGAGGCTTGCGTGATTTGTAAATGGTGTAAATAATGTAAATATTGTCATTTAAGAGGTCGAAATAGATGTACAGTTTAAATAAATAATCGAATCGCAAAAAGAAATGATATGGCCAAAAATATTATTGCAAATACGATTCATTTTGCTACGAAAATATTATATTTTCGACATTTGTAATTTATTAAACAAGAAGTATGAACAAAGTAAAGTTGGAGCAGCTGTGTTTGCAAAGATTTATACACACCTTAACAGGAAATATCGTGGCGATCTCATATAAGCTCAAAAATAAAAATTGCACTCACGTAGTTGTCACTCATTACTTTTTCCTGACACACGAAAAATATCTCGGCTTATCAGCAGGAAATCAACGCTTTTCCGTGGTTTTACCTTTCAATAATAGGTATTTATACCTCAAGGAAACGATAAATTTCGATTAGTCGAAAACTGGAAATGAGGTTCCTTCGAGCTAATACATCCATTGGCACGATTCGAACGTTCGTGTGCCATAAAAGCGCAAACAAATGTTTTATTTAAACCCCTTGTAAACATTAGTAAAAGGAATTGACCCTTAAGGGTGCAATGTCAGTGTGATAACCATCAAACATTTTATTCCTCGCTTGTTGGACAAATAATGGTTCAGCACCTGCATGTTTTATTTACCACTAACCTTACTGCCGTCTAGGAAATATTATGTGAGACTGTCTGTTGCAGGACTCTCTTCAATTTGGACAACTTTTACTACTTCGAGACGGGCGTATTCCATCATTTACGACAACTTCAGACTATGTAAGTAGCCCGCTCCTCGTTGGAGTTAATTAAATTTTCGTCAAAGTTTGTGCCGAAGACGATTCGTTTCTGTGTCAACTGCCGACATCAAAGTGATTTGGAAATTATTATACACACCTTGAAATGCAAACGGAGGGTGTTAAATAATTCTCTGTTTGAATGGCGAAGGCCTCGAAGCCTATTTTAAGAATCAGGTAGTCTGTCGGCAGCATTTAAAGTTGATATGTTCAGAGTTTAATATTTTCTCATGGAAGCTTTGTTGCCACATTTATTTTATTTTATTCTAATATGATAAATCTTTATTTGCCCTACGGGCTTTCTGATTCCTATACATATACAAGTAAACTTAACAATTATAAAATAAAAAAACTAAATAAAATTCTCTATTTCTTCTCCCCTCCCCCTTTCTCTTCTCCCTTCTTCCTCCTCTTCCATACCTCTTTCATCCATTTAATTTCCCTTTCATCTACATTCAGTATTTCCTCTCTCTTTGTTTCAACTCACTGCACTCGTTCCACATATGCTCAATGGTCTCTCTTTCCTCATAGCACATTCTACACATTCTTCCTCCATCTTCTGCCCAATACCTATTTTCCCTCTCTTCATTTCCGCACCTAAACCTCGCCATCATCTTTCTTTCTTTCTCGCTCTCCCTCCCCAAATACTTCGGTACTTCCTCGATCATGCATCTTCCGTACATCCCGTTGTATCTGGATTCTCTAATTCTTCCTCTCCTCTCTTGTCTATCCGTATCCTTATCTCTTTCACTTAGTTCTACATTCATCCACACGCCTCTTTCTCTCAGTCTCTCTATTTCTTTGCTTGCATACCCTTTCCTCCTGTAGTAATTCTCCCTATCATTCTCCTCTAAATTCTTCTTTTTTTCTCTCCAGCACTCCTTTAGAATCCTACATTCTTTCCTCCCTTCCATCCTGTCTTCGAACTTGACCGCTCTTTTTCCCGCTTTCACTCTCAACCTATTCCTCTTGCATTCTTCTCTCACTATGTACCCTGGCGTTTCTCTCTCCACCCCTAGCACCCACCTCAGATATTTCTCTTGCACCCTCTCTATCTCCTCTTGTTCTTTCCATCCCCAGACCTCTGCTCCGTACAACAACACGCTTTCAATAAGACTTTCAAACAACATCATTCTCCTCTTAAAATTGCCTCCCCACCTTCTCTCTCCTATTCCCCATACAAATCCTATCACCTTGTTCGCTTTTCTTGCCAGTTCTCTAATATGTGCCTTATCTGTGGCTCTTTCATTAAACACATACCCCAAGTATTTGAATTCTTTTACTTGTTCTATTACTTCTCCCTCCCACCTCCAATCACTCTCTTCGTTCTTCCTCTTTCTCTTATTGAACACCAGCATTTTTGTTTTCTCTACATTAACTTCTAGTCTTTTCTTCTTCACATATTTTCCTAAACTCTTTATCATTTCCTTCATTTCTCTTTCACTCTTTGCCACCATTACCACATCATCCGCAAACGCCAGGCTCCACACTTTTTTTCTACCTACCACACACCCCCCCGCTTGTGCTCTCTCTAACATTCCGTCCATATCTGCCACATACATCGTGAACAACAAGGGGCTGAGCGGGCAACCTTGCCTCACTCCCTTTGTTGTCACAAACCATTCACTTTCCCTCTCTCCTACCTTTACTTTACTTTTTCTCTTCTCATATATCTCCTCCACCTTTCTTACCAGCCATTCATTTACCCCTTTCTCCCTCAGGCACTCAAACATCCTCTCTCTGTCCACCTTGTCAAAAGCCGCCTTGAAGTCTACGAATAATGCATACACCCTCCCCCCTTTCTTCTTTAACTCGCTCTTCGTCAAATGGTCCAGGATGTATACATTATCCATAGTTCCCCTCCCCTCTCTAAATACTGCTGGGCTGTCTGGTAATGCTCCCTTTTCCTCTATCTCTCTGCTCATCCTTTCATTCAGAATTGATGCATACAACTTGTACCCTGTGTTTAGGAGAGTTATCCGTCGGTAATTTTCTACTTTATTTTTCTCTCCTTTTTTGTAAATGGGGTAAATTACCCCCTCTCTCCACCCTACCGGGAATCCTTCTCCTCTCCACACCCCATTCATTACCTCCACCAGCCTCTCTAGCACTCTTCTCGTCCCATACATCCACGACTCATTCTGTATTCTATCCCTCCCTGGTGCCTTCCCTTTCCTCAGTTTCTTCACATGCCTCTCCACCTCTTCCATTGTAATTGCTTTTCCTTCAGGTTCTACTCGGTTTCTCCTCGTCTCTATTTCCGTTTTCTTTTTTTCCTTTTCTCCCTCCAGCAGCCTCATGAAGTACTCCTCCCACTCATTCATCGTTATCTCCTTGCTCCCATTTTCTTTTTTATTTCTCTCTCTATTAATATAGTTCCATACCTTTTTCTCTGTTCGTATTGCTTTTATCTCTTCCTCCTCTCGCTCCTTCTTCTGCCTCTTTTTCTCCCTGCATGTCTCTCTGTATCTTCTTTTCGATTCTAAAAAGCCATTTCTGTTCCCTTTAGTCTTTCTCCACTTTCTTAGTTCTTTTATTGCTTCCTTGTTACGTTGCTCACATTCTTTGTCCCACCATTTATTCATTCTTTTTGTTCCTCCACCTCTTACTGTTATTTCTCTTTTTGTCGCTGCTGTTTTCAATATTTCTACCAATTCTTTCTCCATTTTCCCTACTTCTTGTTCTTTAAATCTTAATTTTTCCAGTCTTCTCTTATACTCTTCCGCCCCTTGCTCGTCTCATACTTTAATTATCACCTTCCGCATTTCCTCTATTTTTTCTTTTCCTCCTCTCTTCTCCCTTCCCCTTCCTATACTTATCTCTATAGGCAGATGGTCTGACTCTACTCTTTCCCCTATTCTGAATTTTTTGACTTCTTCCCATGCTTCTTCGTTTACTATTCCGTAGTCTATCACCGTCTCTCCTCTACCGTCTATGTAGGTCCATTCTCCTTCTTCGTTCCCTTGTTTATTTCCATTCAGCACTTCCCATTCTTTTTCTTCTTTCCATTCCATCAACTTCTTCCCTTCCGCGTTTTCTTTCTTGTCTTTGGATTTTCTTTTTCCCTCTCCTCTCTCTTCTTCCCAATCCCTGGCTCCTCTTTCCCCAATTCTCCCGTTAAAATCCCCTCCCAGAAGCAGACATTCTTCCCTGTTATCTTTTAATGTTTCTTCTATCTTGCTTATTGTTTCTTTCATCTCTTTGCTGTACACTGTCACTATTTTCCACCATTTACTGTCTATTTTAACGTTTCTCACCATGTGACCTTCCTCTTCTCCCTTCTTTTTAGTATTCTCTTTTATTCCTTTTTTTACCCCTGTTATTATTCCCCCTGCTGCTTTTCCTTTTTTCTTTCCCCTTCTCGCCCCTTGCCATTCCCACTTGAACTTCTTTGGTAACAGTTTTTCTATTTTTTCCCAGCTTTCTGACCATGTTTCTGTTAATCCAACAATATCGAACTCCTTCACATAGTCCCAAAAATCTTCTTTTTTTTTCCCTAGTCCCGCTACATTCCAAAATAGTGCCCTCACCCCTGTTTTTCTCGTTACCTTCTTTGATTTCCCCCTTCCTTCCTTAGTTTCCCTCCTACTTCCTTCTTTGTTTCTTTTTTCCCGTTTCATTGTCCTTTTTACTTTGCCGTTGTCCCCCTTTTTCCCTCCTCCCCTTCTTCTTCTTATTGGAAAACCTCTAGGCTCTCTCTCTTTTCATTCCATCTCCATTGCTCCCCGTCCACTATTAATTTCCTGTATCCCACTCTTACTTCTTTCCCTTCTTCCGTTTTTTCCTTCGCCATACTTCTTAGATTCTTCTGTAAATCTCTTTCTTTCTTTGTGAGGTCGTTGTCTATGAATATCCTCCTTGTTTCCCTCTTCTCCCTCAATTTTCCTTTGTGCTTCATTATTCTTTCCTTCTCACCCCATCCCTCCATCTCCACCAATACTTGATCCTTGTTAATCCTGTAACAATTTTTTACTTTACTATCTTCTACATTTTCCTTCAAAAACTTCTCTACATCCTCTTTTTTTACATGACTTTTTCTTTCCCCGTCCCATCCTGTTATCACGATGTTGTTCTTCCTCTTTCTTCTCTCTTCGATTTCCATTCTCTCTTCCAGCTTTTCCACTCTCTCCTTCCCATCTCTTCTCCTTCTCTCTGCCTCTCTATCTCTCTCTTGAGTTCCTTGTTTTCTCGTCTTATTTCTTTCATCTCCTCCTTCAACTCTTGCAACAGCTCCAATATTTTTTTCTCAATCTCTGTGTCCGTTTCCTTCTTTTTCTCTGATGTTTTCTGTGTTTTCTTTACTCCAGGAGACCTCGCCGTCTTTTTACTTTTTTGAAAAAATTTCTCTTCCTCCTCTTCTTGTTTTTCTGTTCTACCCTCCCCTTTTCTCTTTCTTTTCCTTTCCTCCAGGTAAGAGTCCAGGCTTCCCTGACGGAGCGAGCGGTTTCTATCGTCTTTGTTCATCCGCTTCCTGTGGCGCCTCCTAGATGTCGTTATCTTCCGACTTCGCCGATTTATTTTTTTTCCTGACTATATCTCCTCTTCCCTGCCCAATTCTTTCTTCCTACCTTTCTCTAATACCTCTTCTCGCTTTTCTCAATATCTTCTCTAATTTTTTCTTTATATCACCTTCTATTTCTCTATTTTTCGCTACTTAACCTCTCTACCACGTGTTTACCTTCAGCTCGGTAGTCTTTTTTCCAATAAATTACCTAATAGACATATTCATATCGGTCACTATTTGAAAATAAAGGCATTTTAAAATATTTTGTGTGCACCGGCAACAGTCAAAGTGAAAGTAATTAATTGGCAGCCGTTCACCGCACTCGTTCCAGCAAAAATTCCCTTTTTTGTTTAGGCCAGGAGACAAGAATTTATTTACAAAGGGTTCTTCAATCAATTTTAAAACCATATATCTTGGGGTTTTTTTACAGTTAGAATTTTCTCATATTAGGGACTGTCACACTTCGTGAATCACCCTGTATATCTTCACTTGTGTTAACAAGATGCGCATCCTGAGAAGAAAAAAAATATTTAGAAAAACCTAGAAATAATAACGTCCCCCATCGTTCTTAATCTCCTGTTGTGTTGATCTCTTTGTCAGTAATTGCTATATCAAAACCGAAGGTCGCCCTCATTCTTCCTGTATTGTGGAGGCAGAAACATTAATTTCCTCCATCGGAGGAGATTTTAAGCAAAGTGGAGATTGAAACTGAAATCGTAATTTCTGTCGTCCTGATTAATGACACATCAACATGAACATCCACGGTAATTAGCTCTTACTGACCTCAAGTTGAAATAGGTTTCCTGGAATTGCGGAACTCATAGGAATTTGGGTGATATTCTAATCAAACGGCCGTTGCTTAGTCGTGGGGAAGTAATAGATCTCGGCCCAGTTATTGTGTGATACAGCCGAAGGGAAAAGTAATTTGAAAGCTCTTTTACGCAATAATATACATAATTAATTATTATTTTTCTGTGTAGGAGATTAGAACAGAAAATTACTCTCCACTGTTAGTCAAAATTTCCGCGCGAACTAATAGAAGACGGGGAATTGCAAACATGCCAGCCCATCTAATTGTGCAATCTTCGTACGTTCGTCTGTGATATAATCTCTTACAATTTACTTTGAAATGCGAGTTAATAGAAAAATATTTCATGGAAATTAAAACTTTTGTGAAGTAATTATTTCTTTGTGGTATAACGAGTTGAAATAACTTATCTCAAATTCAGTTACAAATGAAAACTTTTAATTGGTTGATTTCATTTAATTAATTTCGTATTGTTGTTGTACCTGGAATGATTAGTTTTTCACCTCTTCCCTAGGTTGCTCCACCGTAAGCAAAAACATTATTATAATCCAACTTACCGCAGGAAATAATACTTTAAGGTAATTTCAATTGCATCTTATGACAGAAATGCGTGTAATTTACTAATCGTGGCTCACCTATTAAATTAAAGAAAAGATTATTTTCGGCTAAAGATATGTTTTCTGTCTTAAACCACAAAACTGGCCATCTCTATATAACATAGATTGAGTAAATAACGCATTCAAAATGTTTCATGAAACTGTTTCCCCCTCAAAAAGAAAGTTTTAAAACAACAACCAAAAACTGGGTAAACCATGAAATTAAACATTCACCACCACCTTATCAAAAGATGTGTTTATGTCAAAAAAAAAAATTATAAGAATAATAGCTCCGGTTGCCAGCTGGTACCCCTGTAGAGAACAATTCAAAAAATATAAACTACTGACATTAAGCGGCATCTTAATTTATAAACTCTGTCTATTGATTTAAAAAAAAAATTAAAAAATTGTTTCACTAGGACTAAAAAAAAAACAAAGTGATTTGTACATTTGTTTATTTTAATTTTAATTTTAATTATATTCCACTGTACTGACGTGTGCAACAACCGTTTGTTATATCTTTCACAGATAAAGTTATTATCATTATTATTATTTTAATAACGCTAGTAAAGTATTGGACATTCCAAATTCTGAAGTGGGCAAATTGAAGCTATCTGCAAAGTTGTCACCGACTTTAAATTGGGACAATTTTTCACCGACTTTGCTCTTATCGCCGGCAAAGCTCTTAATTTGTGTTTCGGGTCATTAGGAGGGCGAACGAGGTTATCGTATTTGGGTTTTAAACGATTGCCGGAGCTATAAAAAGGAGTCATTGCGGCGAATTTAATCGGATTCTAAGGCGGTTAATGCCGGTTTCAAAAAGCATCCGTTTCAATTAAATATTACATTACGAAACGAATTCAAATGTGGCAAGAATTTGCATTGCTTGAGGGCGTCTATTCTCACGTTTGAAAAATTTGTATAGTCCGAATTAAAATATTATTGCTCTCGTTTTTCATTATTTTCAAGCTTTGTTACAGTATTTCTAAACTTTTACACTTCCCATGAATGTTTTCTTCTTTATCTTTTCATCTTTCCATGTTTCTCTCTAAATGTTCTTTCGTCAATAATTTCAAAACAAATTATTTTACAATTTTAAAATATTGTAAAATTAAACCCTTCTTAATTTGCCACTTCATCTCCGAATCGTTTTTACAATTTGGAGTTTAAAAAAACACTCTTTTCCAAGGCCATGAACATAACCTAAAAAAAAGAAATACAGAGAATCTCAAATCCAGAAAATTTAAAAATTCTTGAAGCTGAAAGTATAAGGATCTGAAAACCCAAAAGACTGAGAACTTGAGAACCTGGAAACGTGAAGACGTACGAATTTGAGATTCTGAAAACCTAAAAAAAAAAGAACTTGAAAATCCTAAAACTTGAAAATGTAGTATTCTGAAAATCCTAAAAACAGGAAACGTAAATCCTGAATCTGAAACCGTAAAAAAATTTCTTTAATTTCTTTATTCCCTTCCCACTTATTGTCCCTCTTCTCCACTCAACATAATTAATAACTGTCTCCCCTCTTGATCCAATATACGTGTACTCCTCTTTCTCATCTCCTGTGTAGTTCCCATTAAGTATCTCCCACCCTCTTCATCTACTAATCAGTACTCTCCCTTCTGCGTTTTCTGTTCCATCTTTTGTTGATCTTCCTTCTATTTTTTTTTTGTTCCTCTTCTATCCGTCTTCATTTTCCCCCAATTCTTGCATTAAAATCCGCCACAATCACCAAAGTTCCTTCTTCTTACTCTTTTACTCGCTCTTCTATTATTCTCTTCGTTCCCTTCATACTTCTGCTGTACACTGTTACTGTTACTGTTACTGTTTCTTTCCATAATCCTTCTTTCTTCTTTTGCTTCAGTTCCATTTTCTCCTTCCAGTCCCTCTTTCACCCCCATTATTATCCCACATTTAGCTCTTCCTTTCTTGCTTTCCCTCTCTGCATATTGACATTTCCACTTATACTCTTTCGGCATTCTCTTTTCCAATTTTTCCCACCCACGTTTCTACCATTCCCACTACGTCAAATTCTCTCAAATTCTCCCAAAATTCATTCTCTTTGTTTTTTATTCCCGCTACGTTCCAGAATACTATTCTTATTTGCTCCTTTTCTCCTTTATTCCTCTCCGTATTCATTTTTCCTTTTCTGCCCTGTCGTGTTTTTCTTGTGCTCTTATTCAAAAATTTTCTGTATCTAACTCCCCCTTTTCTTCGTCCCACCTAAGCCATTTTCCCTCTATTCATATCTTTTTATAACCCACTTTCACCCGCTGTCCTTTTTGTCGCTCTTTCCTTCTTTGTCAGATCATCTTCTATGTATACTCTCTTTCCTTTCTTTTCTCTTAGTTGTCTTTTATTTTCCATAACTTTCCTCTTTTCCCCCCAGCTCCCAAGTTCCGCCACAATCATTTTTCCTCCATTTATTTTATACATCACTCACCGTCACTTCATTTTTCCAGTTTCTTCTCGCTCTCGCATTCCTCTTCGTCCAATCCCGTTACTACAATATTCTTTTTTCTCACTCTTTTTTGCCTGCTCTTCCATTTTCTCCTCCAATTTTTTCATTTTTTCTTTTAGTTCCATGTTTTCTCTTTCCCATTTTTCTTCCTTTTAACGCATCATAATTTTCAACTGTTCCAGTTCCCGGCTCATCTTCCGATTCTCTTCCTTTATCTCCTCTACATCCTCCATAATTTTTTTCAGCATCTCTTTCATTTCCTCATCCATTACCTTTCTAACCGGTGATCTTTCTAACTTCTTACTTTTCCTAAAGGGGTTAATCCTATCTTCCGACTCTCGTCCTTCTTCTCTTTTTCTTTTGTAATATTCTTCTTTCTCGCTCTCACTACCACTTTTTTTTATTCTATTTCTTTTTCACTTTTTCACGCTTTTTTTATCCGCTTATCTTATCGAGCGCTGCAAAACACGTCCGCTCGGCTCAACTGCTCGAATCGGAATCCAACGAAAGACTTAATAGATGCGGAAGATCAGAGAAATCAAATGATTCGGAGGAACCTAAGTCATTGAAGTAACCTGAAAAATTTCAGAACTTGAGCGATTTGCGAAGTCCGACAAACCTACGAAATTGTGAAAAATGAAAAATTGCAAAAATGAGAAGACACACTGATATGTTCGTATATCAAACCGTCGCCCCTCACAATAGTAAATTATTTGAAATAAAAAATTATTGAAAACTTGCCCATGCATTCAAGAATTCTCGTTTTCTATTTTGACTTTCCACATTTCAATTTGTGCCAATCAGAGAAGTTTTAATATTTAATAGACATCTTGCGCCACCGTTTACTTTTTTTGTAAGAATACACAAAGGAAACCGATGTTCAGTGGCTGTTCTAAGAAATTAATTAATATGGGAAGCGGCCAAATCGTCCTGCTCCCTCGAGTTCATTCTAAAAACTGAAGGATTTAACTGTACGTGTGTGTGCTTCACAGTGAACAGTTCAAACTGTCAGTTGAAACTGAACGTGTGTGGCTGCCCTTAGAGATAATATGATAAATAAACATTGCAGTCTTTTTAGAAGAGTTGTACAAAAACTTATCAGAAATAACTATAGGTTAGCGCGGTTGATACATCGCGCATGCCTGAGGTGGTCAAGAGTGGGGAACTGAGCGGAGAGCAATATTTCCCCGGGCAGAGCGGGAACGAGCTGTCTTGAGCACTAGTCGGGTTAATTATGTTGTTGCCTATTCATAATTTGTTAGTGGTGTTTAAAATAAATTAGTATTATGAAGTCTTAGAAGCGTGTGTGGAGGTTCAACTGTACAGTTCCCAGTTCAATTTGTGTCAATCAGAGAAGTTTTAATATTTAATAGACATCTTGCGCCACTGTTTACTGTTTTTGTAAGATTACACAAAGGAAACCGATGTTCAGTGGCTGTTCTAAGAAATTAGTTAATATGGGAAGCGTGTGACGTCAGTGCTGAGTCTGAGTTTTAAAAATTATTCAGTTATTTTTTACCATGTTTTCATTAACTCTTCCAAAATTGTTTAACAAGAAGTAGATTATAGTCAACAAAGACTCTGCAGGGTGTTGTGGAAATACCTGATAAATTTAATAACATAATATATTTAGGGCATAATAGAAAATTTTGTGTGCAGACATTCCTCCCGTAATTTTTGGGTAGTAATACAATTCGAGAATCCAATTTCGAGAAAATACTTGGAAATGTAACCCTGTTTACCGGAGACGCCAATGACTTCACCTGTTTTCATGGTCACTAGAAGGTACGAACCTAACCCCACATAAAGATGTCATTAGTATTCCCCTTATAAGCTTGTGATGTTTCAAGAATAATTTGCTATTCACTTTTAAAACTGTAGTTACAAATAAATAATAACATATTCTAATCTTAATCAATCACAAAAATTACTGACAAGGCGTCATTTTGGGAAATTTTGAGCATTTTTTTTTTCTTGAGAGTTACTGTTACTGTTGACTACACTGTGTACATTATTCTTTGTATTGTAATCGATCGGAAACCCCATTCGGAACTACTCCTCACGTTTTTATCCGTTGTCCTGATGAAAACTCAATAATAACATAATTTATGGCACTGAGATGTTATTTCTATCTTCTGCTGCAGCACATCATGTAAAGTTATTAAATAAATAACACTAAAATGTTCCATAAAAGTATCTACAGACGCTAAAAACACTAAAATGGATTTCACTCGTAATAAAACACAGCAATTGGGAAAAATATATCTCCAAATTGAAATAAAATGATTTTAGCTTTAATAAAAGGTTCGGAAAGGTACATAATAATTATTATATTAACCGTATAATGTGCACAATGTTGTGAGTCTCGAAAATCCTGTTGCAACGCATTCATGTGTAGAATGGGGAGAAAATCGTACAAAGTATTTCCACGTGTATCCTCCACGTTAACGTCAACGGTTTACAGAAAATCCAATACTGTTTTAATTATTTTTAGTTTTTGTTTGTAATAATTTGCAAAGTGTTACAGAATTTCGACGTATAAAAAACATAAGAAAAATAGAGCCATTGGGAAAATAATGACTTGAGCATTACATCCAATAATAATCCATTATATTAAAAGCGAAGACGTCGAATTTCAACAGTTTCACCACTCCAACTCTCGCATTATGTGCCAAGCGAGAACGCTATATGAGGAAGAGCAGTTGAAACGTGTATTGTACAAGTGTGTTTTCACCGCCAAATTGGCGACCGAGCGCGTGAACGGTGGGTTCGGTTGATTCCGGGACCTTGTGCTGCGCTTTTCTGTCTTGTCCTTCGATGTTCTTCTCGCATCTTCTGTCTCATTATTCCGTCTTTCTAATCTTGTCCCAATTCTCGCATTGAAGCCGCCCCCAATTAGTACAATTCTTTTTTCTTTCTCAGTTATGTTCTCTTCTAACATTTGTTTTGTTTGACTCATCTTTTTACTATATACTGTGATTATTTTAACTTTTTTGTTCCTAGTTTTAGCTTTCTTTCTGTTATTCCAGTTCTCTGTAGTTCTTGTTTTGTTTTTATTTCGTCCTCAATTTCTTTTCTTACTCCTTTCGCTCGTCTTTTCTTGTTTTTCCTTTCTGCTGCTTGACATCTTCATCTTCCACTCCTTTTTATCTACCCACGTTTCTACCATTCCAATTACGTCAAATTCACTTATGTGTTACCAGAAATCTTCTATTTTGTTTCTTATTCCCTCTACATTCCAATATACCAATTTTATTCTTCCTTTTATTTTCTTCTGTTGCTTTTGCGTTGAATCATGTACCTTTTTTCGTTTTGCCTTCTGTCTGCTTTTTCCTTCCCGTTTTTTTTTCCTTTCTCCTATAAAATATTCTGTTCCCAACTCTCAGTTTTTGCTATTATCTTCTCTTCTCCCTTTATAGCATAGGCCTCTGTTATCTTCACTTCTGTTTCTAATTCCTTTTCAACCCATTTCTCGATTTCTTTTCTCATGTTTTGTGCCGTCTCTTTTAGTCTTAGCGTTCTTATTACTATGTTATTTTTTCTTTCACCTCTTTCTTTTTCCTCCCTCTTCGACTCCATCTGTCTTATCTTCTTTTCTAGGAAGCTTTTCTCTTCTCTCCATTTTTCCTCTTTTTCTTCCATCGCTTTTTTCAGTTGGTTCACTTCTCTCTTCAGCTCTTCAATATCTTCTCTCTTCTCTTTCACTTCTTTCCTCGTCTCTCTTGTGTCCTCCATTATTATTTTTTGTCATTTCCTCCATTTCCTTCCCCACTTCTTCTTGCCTTCTTTCTTCCCCTGGAGATCTTGCTGTTTTTTTGTTACTATTTTGAAAGGCTACTGGACTTTCTTCTCTGTCTCTTTTTCTTTTAATTTCCTCTTTATCTTCTTGAATTCCTTCTTTGTCTTCTCCCTGTTTCATACCTGTCCGCAACCTTCTACACTGTACCGTGTATTGTTGGTTGCCGGCGGTCTTTGTTGTTGACGTCACTTTTTCTTCTGGTTTTTCTCCACTCCTCGCACTCTATATTTGTACCTTTTGTTTATGTTACTTTTTCCCTTCTCTGCTGTTGTCTTCACTTTTCTCTGTTTTGATTACTCTATTTTCCTCAATTTTCTTCCCGACACGTCTTTCCACATGCTCTGGTGGCGGTCGGTAATATAGGGAAACTTTAATAAAAGCTGCGTTATTTACCAGTTGAGTGAGTAATATATAACAAAAATGAATAAAGAACAACAATAGCCAACAGTGACAACAGGTCGTGATAATAATACCGGGTGACTACAATTGTTTGAAAATTATTTAGTTGCGTTGAATGTGGAGCGTAGAAAAAGTAATGTATAGCACAATCTTTGAAAGCTGTGCAACATATGGGTGGGAAGTATGGGTCATTAACAACGAATTACGAAATTAAAGTGTATGTGCAATTTTTCCCTTAAGAACGGTCAGGTCCGTTGAGCTTTATTTATGCGAAATAATTAAGGCTAATGGCACGAGCAACAAGTGTCTAACATAGTTATGCAGATATATCCCACATGTATGTAATTGCTCATTTTTAGGCTAATTTTATTAATTTGAGTTTGCTGCACGCAATATGTGTCTACCAGATCAATAAACAACAATTAGAAATTATTTATTATATCTTTGTTACAACACCAATAATAAACCGTTGTATCTACAAAATTCCATCTGAATAAATTCCGAAAATGCAGCATGTTTTGAAAGTGAACATAAATAACACACCAGTTTGCATCGAAACTCCTATCTCTTTGAATAAAGTTCCTTTTTTATTTTATTCATTTAAAACGATTGTTCTAAAATTTACGAGTACGGGACACGTACGGTTTCGCAGGAATACGTCCCCATGGCCATCAAACTTGCAGTTTGAGTGTCTGAGTGCTTCAAAGCCAGCATTTAGAGTTCACCTGCAGTGCCCTTACAAATTATAAATAAATATGAGCTATGTATGTAAATTTGTCGCGACCATTAGTCTTAATTAACGTGCATCACTTACCGAAGTTATAATTTATTTATGACTTTTATAAATTGTAATTCAATATTGTTCGACTGCAAGAATGTAGTTGTTAATTTTTTTTCAGCATCACCAACGTCATTTTTCACGTCTTGCACATAATAATCAACCATAAATATTTGCTTTCCTCGCAAAGTGATTAATGATCTGAGAAAATTAAAAGCAAACAATTAATAATTCTAATGACTGCAAATAAAGTCGGAATTTTTCCTTGGTTAATACTGCATAAAAGTGGTAACGATAGTGTTATTTATGGCAGGCTTAAGAAATAACGGGTCTTCATTAAGGAAACAAACAGAAACTCCTATTATTATTTTTATTTGAGATATTGGGTACACAATAGTATATTGAAACACTAGTTTTGTAAAACTTATATTAAGGCACGAGTTCAGGTTTGCAGCACGACTGCCGGAGGCAAAACATCCTTCTATCTAATCTCAAATTAAAATACAAATTTTAGCCAGTGAAACTGCAACAGTAACAAGGAAGAACCTGAGAATTTAAAGAACCTGATTCTTGTCAAACCTGAGAACTAGAAAAATCTGAATAGATTCACTAACCTATGGATTTAAAGAACCCGACCCTTGAGAACTGGAGGAATCTAAAATTTTCAAAAGATCTGAGAACTTATAGAAACTTAGACTTTGAGAAAAAGAACTGGAAGAACCTGAGAATTTAAGGAACCTGATTCTTGTCGAACCTGAGATCTTAGCAAACCTGAGGACTAGAAAAATCTGAATAAATCGAGTAACCTATGGATTTAAAGAACCCGACTCTTGAGGACTGGAGGAATCTAAAATTTTAAAAACATCTGAAAACTTATAGAACTTTAGATTTTGAGAAAAACAACTGGAAGAACCTGAAAATTTAAAGAACCTGATTCTTGTCAAACCTGAGATCTTAGCAAACCTGAGAAATAGAAAAATCTGAATAAATCGAGTAACATATGGATTTAAAGAACCCGACCCTTGAGGACTGGAGGAATCTAAAATTTTTAAAACATCTGAGAACTTATAGAAACTTGACTTTGAGAAAAACAACTGGAAGAACCTGAGAATTTAAAGAACCTGATTCTTGTTAAACCTGAGATCTTAGCAAACCTGAGAACTAGAAAAATCTTAATAAATCGAGTAACATATGGATTTAAAGAACCCGACCCTTGAGGACTGGAGGAATCTAAAATTTTTAGAAGATCTGAGAACTTATAGAACCTTAGACTTTGAGAAAACCAACTGGAAGAACCTGAAAATTTAAAGAATCTGATTCTTGTCAAACCTGAGATCTTAGCAAACCTGAGCAATAGAAAAATCAGACTAAATCGAGTAACTTATGGACTTAAAGAACCCGACCCTTGAGAACTGGAGGAAACTAAAATTTTTAGAAGATCTGAGAACTTATAGAAACTTAGACTTTGAGAAAAACAACTGGAAGAACCTGAGAATTTAAAGAACCTGATTCTTGTCAAACTTGAGATCTTCGCAAACCTGAGAACTAGAAAAATCTGAATAAATCGAGTAACATATGGATTTAAAGAACCCGACCCTTGAGGACTGAAGGAATCTAAAATTTTTAAAAGATCTGAGAACTTATAGAAACTTAGACTTTGAGAAAAACAACTGGAAGAACCTGAGAATTTAAAGAACCTGATTCTTGTTAAACCTGAGATCTTAGCAAACCTGAGAACTAGAAAAATCTTAATAAATCGAGTAACATATGGATTTAAAGAACCCGAACCTTGAGGACTGGAGGAATCTAAAATTTTTAAAAGATCTGAGAACTTATAGAACCTTAGACTTTGAGAAAAACAACTGGAAGAACCTGAGAATTTAAAGAACCTGATTCTTGTCAAACCTGAGATCTTAGCAAACCTGAGAACTAGAAAAATCTGAATAAATCGAGTAACCTATGGATTTAAAGAACCCCATCCCTGAGAACTAGAGGAATCTAAAATTTTTAAAAATCTGAGAATTTATAGAACCTTAGACTTTGAAAAAACAACTGGAAGAACCTGAGAATTTAAAGAACCTGATTCTTGTCAAACCTGAGATCTTAGCAAACCTGAGAACTAGAAAAATCTGAATAAATTGAGTAACCTATGGATTTAAAGAACCCCACCCCTGAGAACTGGAGGAATCTAAAATTTTTAAAAGATCTGATATCTTATAGAAACTTAGACTTCGAGAAAAACAACTGGAAGAACCTGAGAATTTAAAGAACCTGATTCTTGTCAAACCTGAGATCTTAGCAAACCTGAGAACTAGAAAAATCTGAATAAATCGAGTAACCTATGGATTTAAAGAACCCCATCCCTGAGAACTAGAGGAATCTAAAATTTTTAAAAGATCTGTGAACTTATAGAACCTTAGAGTTTGAGAAAAACAACTGGAAGAACCTGAGAATTTAAAGAACCTGATTCTTGTCACACCTGAGATCTTAGCAAACCTGAGAACTAGAAAAATATGAATAAATCGAGTAACCTATGGATTTAAAGAACCCCATCCCTGAGAACTAGAGGAATCTAAAATTTTTGAAAGATTTGAGAACTTATAGAAACTTAAAAGGTTGAAGAGGGTCCATATTCACACATTTGGGTTGAAGATATGAAGAGGTGATGAAATTAATGAAACACTGTCATTCCCAAAATGAAATTAAAATTTAATGCGACCTACATGCAGGATGGCCGAAACCTGCATGTAGGTCGCATTCAATTTTAATTTCATTTTGGGAATGACAGTGTTTTATTAATTTCATCACCTCTTCTTATAGAAACTTAGACTTTGAGAACAACAACTGGAGGAACCTGAGAATTTAAAGAACCTGATTCTTGTGAAACCTGAGATCTTAGCAAACCTGAGGACTAGAAAAAACAGAATAAATCGAGCAACCTATGGATTTAAAGAACCCGACCCTTGAGAACTGGAGGAATCTAAAATTTTTAAAATATCTGAGAACTTATAGAACCTTAGACTTTGAGAAAAACAACTGGAAGAACTTGAGAATTTAAAGAACCTGATTCTTGTCAAACCTGAGATCTTAGCAAACCTGAGAACTAGAAAAATATGAATAAATCGAGTAACCTATGGATTTAAAGAACCCCAGCCCTGAGAACTAGAGGAACCTAAATTTTTTAAAGATCTGAGAACTTATAGAAACTTAGACTTTTAGAAAAACAACTTTAAGAACCTGAAAATTTAAAGACCCTAATTCTTGACAAACCTGAGATCTTAGCGAACCTGAGAACTGGAGAACTAGGAATATCTGAGAAATCGAGTAACCCATGGATTTAAAGAACCCAAAACTTGCGAATTGGGGGAATCTGAAATTTTGAGATTTTGGAACTTATAGAACCTCAGACTTTGACAAATACAACTGGAGGAACCTAGGAATTTGAAGAACCTGATTCTTGTGAAACCTGAGATCTTACCGAACCTGAGAACTGGAGAACAAGGAATATCTAATAAATCGAGTAATCTATAGATTTAAAGAACCCGACCCTTGACAACTGGAGGAATCTAAAATTTTTCAAAGATCTGTGAACTTATAGAACCTTAGATTTTGAAAAAAACAACTGGAAGAACCAGGGAATTTGAAGAACCTGATTCTTGTCAAACCTGAGATTTTAGCAAACCTGAGAACTAGAAAAATCTGAGAAATCGAGTAACCTATCGATTTAAAGAACCCGACCCTTGAGAACTGGAGGAATCTAAAATTTTTAAAACATCTGAGAACTTATAGAACCTTAGATTTTGAGAAAAACAACTGGAAGAACCTGAGAATTTAAAGACCCTGATTCTTGACAAACCTGAGATCTTAGCGAACCTGAGAACTGGAAAACTAGGAATATCTGAGAAATCGAGTAACCCATGGATTTAAAGAACCCAAAACTTGCGAATTGGGGGAATCTGAAATTTTGAGATTTTGGAACTTATAGAACCTCAGACTTTGACAAATACAACTGGAGGAACCTAGGAATTTGAAGAACCTGATTCTTGTGAAACCTGAGATCTTACCGAACCTGAGAACTGGAGAACAAGGAATATCTAATAAATCGAGTAATCTATAGATTTAAAGAACCCGACCCTTGACAACTGGAGGAATCTAAAATTTTTCAAAGATCTGTGAACTTATAGAACCTTAGATCTTGAGAAAAACAACTGGAAGAACCAGGGAATTTGAAGAACCTGATTCTTGTCAAACCTGAGATCTTAGCAAACCTGAGAACTAGAAAAATCTGAGAAATCGAGTAACCTATCGATTTAAAGAACCCGACCCTTGAGAACTGGAGGAATCTAAAATTTTTAAAACATCTGAGAACTTATAGAACCTTAGATTTTGAGAAAAACAACTGGAAGAACCTGAGAATTTAAAGACCCTGATTCTTGACAAACCTGAGATCTTAGCGAACCTGAGAACTGGAGAACTAGGAATATCTGAGAAATCGAGTAACCCATGGATTTAAAGAACCCAAAACTTGCGAATTGGGGGAATCTGAAATTTTGAGATTTTGGAACTTATAGAACCTCAGACTTTGACAAATACAACTGGAGGAACCTAGGAATTTGAAGAACCTGATTCTTGTGAAACCTGAGATCTTACCGAACCTGAGAACTGGAGAACAAGGAATATCTAATAAATCGAGTAATCTATAGATTTAAAGAACCCGACCCTTGACAACTGGAGGAATCTAAAATTTTTCAAAGATCTGTGAACTTATAGAACCTTAGATTTTGAAAAAAACAACTGGAAGAACCAGGGAATTTGAAGAACCTGATTCTTGTCAAACCTGAGATTTTAGCAAACCTGAGAACTAGAAAAATCTGAGAAATCGAGTAACCTATCGATTTAAAGAACCCGACCCTTGAGAACTGGAGGAATCTAAAATTTTTAAAACATCTGAGAACTTATAGAACCTTAGATTTTGAGAAAAACAACTGGAAGAACCTGAGAATTTAAAGACCCTGATTCTTGACAAACCTGAGATCTTAGCGAACCTGAGAACTGGAAAACTAGGAATATCTGAGAAATCGAGTAACCCATGGATTTAAAGAACCCAAAACTTGCGAATTGGGGGAATCTGAAATTTTGAGATTTTGGAACTTATAGAACCTCAGACTTTGACAAATACAACTGGAGGAACCTAGGAATTTGAAGAACCTGATTCTTGTGAAACCTGAGATCTTACCGAACCTGAGAACTGGAGAACAAGGAATATCTAATAAATCGAGTAATCTATAGATTTAAAGAACCCGACCCTTGACAACTGGAGGAATCTAAAATTTTTCAAAGATCTGTGAACTTATAGAACCTTAGATCTTGAGAAAAACAACTGGAAGAACCAGGGAATTTGAAGAACCTGATTCTTGTCAAACCTGAGATCTTAGCAAACCTGAGAACTAGAAAAATCTGAGAAATCGAGTAACCTATCGATTTAAAGAACCCGACCCTTGAGAACTGGAGGAATCTAAAATTTTTAAAACATCTGAGAACTTATAGAACCTTAGATTTTGAGAAAAACAACTGGAAGAACCTGAGAATTTAAAGACCCTGATTCTTGACAAACCTGAGATCTTAGCGAACCTGAGAACTGGAGAACTAGGAATATCTGAGAAATCGAGTAACCCATGGATTTAAAAAACCCAAAACTTGCAAATTGGGGGAATCTGAAATTTTGAGATTTGGGAACTTATAGAACCTCAGACTTTGACAATTACAACTGGAGGAACCTGGGAATTTGAAAAACCTGTTTCTTGTGAAACCTGAGATCTTACCGAACCTGAGAACTGGAAAACAAGGAATATCTAATAAATCGAGTAATCTATAGATTTAAAGAACCCGACCCTTGAGAACTGGAGGAATCTAAAATTTTTCAAAGATCTGAGAAATTATAGAACCTTAGATTTTGAGAAAAACAACTGGAAGAACCAGGGAATTTGAAGAACCTGATTCTTGTCAAACCTGAGATCTTAGCAAACTTGAGAACTACAAAAATCTGAGAAATCGAGTAACCTATCGATTTAAAGAACCCGACCCTTGAGAACTGAAGGAATCTAAAAATTTTAAAAGATCTGAGAACTTATAGAACCTTAGACTTTGGGAAATGCAACTGGAAGAACCTGAGAATTTAAAGACCCTGATTCTTGACAAACCTGAGATCTTAGCGAACCTGAGAACTGGAAAACTAGGAATATCTGAGAAATCGAGTAACCCATGGATTTAAAGAACCCAAAACTTGCGAATTGGGGGAATCTGAAATTTTGAGATTTTGGAACTTATAGAACCTCAGACTTTGACAAATACAACTGGAGGAACCTAGGAATTTGAAGAACCTGATTCTTGTGAAACCTGAGATCTTACCGAACCTGAGAACTGGAGAACAAGGAATATCTAATAAATCGAGTAATCTATAGATTTAAAGAACCCGACCCTTGACAACTGGAGGAATCTAAAATTTTTCAAAGATCTGTGAACTTATAGAACCTTAGATCTTGAGAAAAACAACTGGAAGAACCAGGGAATTTGAAGAACCTGATTCTTGTCAAACCTGAGATCTTAGCAAACCTGAGAACTAGAAAAATCTGAGAAATCGAGTAACCTATCGATTTAAAGAACCCGACCCTTGAGAACTGGAGGAATCTAAAAATTTTAAAAGATCTGAGAACTTATAGAACCTTAGACTTTGGGAAATGCAACTGGAAGAACCTGAGAATTTAAATACCCTGATTCTTGACAAACCTGAGATCTTAGCGAACCTGAGAACTGGAGAACTAGGAATATTTGAGAAATCGAGTAACCCATGGATTTAAAGAACCCAAAACTTGCAAATTGGGGGAATCTGAAATTTTGAAATTGGGAACTTATAGAACCTCAGACTTTGACAAATACAACTGGAGGAACCTCGGAATTTGAAGAACCTGATTCTTGTGAAACCTGAGATCTTACCGAACCTTAGAACTGGAGAACAAGGAATATCTAATAAATCGAGTAATCTATCGATTTAAAGAACCCGACCCTTGAGAACTGGAGGAATCTAAAATTTTTCAAAGATCTGTGAACTTATAGAACCTTAGATTTTGAAAAAAACAACTGGAAGAACCAGGGAATTTGAAGAACCTGATTCTTGTCAAACCTGAGATTTTAGCAAACCTGAGAACTAGAAAAATCTGAGAAATCGAGTAACCTATCGATTTAAAGAACCCGACCCTTGAGAACTGGAGGAATCTAAAATTTTTAAAACATCTGAGAACTTATAGAACCTTAGATTTTGAGAAAAACAACTGGAAGAACCTGAGAATTTAAAGACCCTGATTCTTGACAAACCTGAGATCTTAGCGAACCTGAGAACTGGAAAACTAGGAATATCTGAGAAATCGAGTAACCCATGGATTTAAAGAACCCAAAACTTGCGAATTGGGGGAATCTGAAATTTTGAGATTTTGGAACTTATAGAACCTCAGACTTTGACAAATACAACTGGAGGAACCTAGGAATTTGAAGAACCTGATTCTTGTGAAACCTGAGATCTTACCGAACCTGAGAACTGGAGAACAAGGAATATCTAATAAATCGAGTAATCTATAGATTTAAAGAACCCGACCCTTGACAACTGGAGGAATCTAAAATTTTTCAAAGATCTGTGAACTTATAGAACCTTAGATCTTGAGAAAAACAACTGGAAGAACCAGGGAATTTGAAGAACCTGATTCTTGTCAAACCTGAGATCTTAGCAAACCTGAGAACTAGAAAAATCTGAGAAATCGAGTAACCTATCGATTTAAAGAACCCGACCCTTGAGAACTGGAGGAATCTAAAATTTTTAAAACATCTGAGAACTTATAGAACCTTAGATTTTAAGAAAAACAACTGGAAGAACCTGAGAATTTAAAGACCCTGATTCTTGACAAACCTGAGATCTTAGCGAACCTGAGAACTGGAGAACTAGGAATATCTGAGAAATCGAGTAACCCATGGATTTAAAAAACCCAAAACTTGCAAATTGGGGGAATCTGAAATTTTGAGATTTGGGAACTTATAGAACCTCAGACTTTGACAAATACAACTGGAGGAACCTGGGAATTTGAAAAACCTGTTTCTTGTGAAACCTGAGATCTTACCGAACCTGAGAACTGGAAAACAAGGAATATCTAATAAATCGAGTAATCTATAGATTTAAAGAACCCGACCCTTGAGAACTGGAGGAATCTAAAATTTTTCAAAGATCTGAGAAATTATAGAACCTTAGATTTTGAGAAAAACAACTGGAAGAACCAGGGAATTTGAAGAACCTGATTCTTGTCAAACCTGAGATCTTAGCAAACTTGAGAACTACAAAAATCTGAGAAATCGAGTAACCTATCGATTTAAAGAACCCGACCCTTGAGAACTGAAGGAATCTAAAAATTTTAAAAGATCTGAGAACTTATAGAACCTTAGACTTTGGGAAATGCAACTGGAAGAACCTGAGAATTTAAAGACCCTGATTCTTGACAAACCTGAGATCTTAGCGAACCTGAGAACTGGAAAACTAGGAATATCTGAGAAATCGAGTAACCCATGGATTTAAAGAACCCAAAACTTGCGAATTGGGGGAATCTGAAATTTTGAGATTTTGGAACTTATAGAACCTCAGACTTTGACAAATACAACTGGAGGAACCTAGGAATTTGAAGAACCTGATTCTTGTGAAACCTGAGATCTTACCGAACCTGAGAACTGGAGAACAAGGAATATCTAATAAATCGAGTAATCTATAGATTTAAAGAACCCGACCCTTGACAACTGGAGGAATCTAAAATTTTTCAAAGATCTGTGAACTTATAGAACCTTAGATCTTGAGAAAAACAACTGGAAGAACCAGGGAATTTGAAGAACCTGATTCTTGTCAAACCTGAGATCTTAGCAAACCTGAGAACTAGAAAAATCTGAGAAATCGAGTAACCTATCGATTTAAAGAACCCGACCCTTGAGAACTGGAGGAATCTAAAAATTTTAAAAGATCTGAGAACTTATAGAACCTTAGACTTTGGGAAATGCAACTGGAAGAACCTGAGAATTTAAATACCCTGATTCTTGACAAACCTGAGATCTTAGCGAACCTGAGAACTGGAGAACTAGGAATATTTGAGAAATCGAGTAACCCATGGATTTAAAGAACCCAAAACTTGCAAATTGGGGGAATCTGAAATTTTGAAATTGGGAACTTATAGAACCTCAGACTTTGACAAATACAACTGGAGGAACCTCGGAATTTGAAGAACCTGATTCTTGTGAAACCTGAGATCTTACCGAACCTTAGAACTGGAGAACAAGGAATATCTAATAAATCGAGTAATCTATCGATTTAAAGAACCCGACCCTTGAGAACTGGAGGAATCTAAAAATTTTAAAAGATCTGAGAACTTATAGAACCTTAGACTTTGGGAAATGCAACTGGAAGAACCTGAGAATTTAAAGACCCTGATTCTTGACAAACCTGAGATCTTAGCGAACCTGAGAACTGGAGAACTAGGAATATTTGAGAAATCAAGTAACCCATGGATTTAAAGAACCCAAAACTTGCGAATTGGGGGAATCTGAAATTTTGAGATTTGGGGACTTATAGAACCTCAGACTTTGACAAATACAACTGGAGGAACCTGGGAATTTGAAGAACCTGATTCTTGTGAAACCTGAGATCTTACCGAACCTGAGAACTAGAGAACAAGGAATATCTAATAAATCGAGTAATCTATAGATTTAAAGAACCCGACCCTTGACAACTGGAGGAATCTAAAATTTTTAAAAGATCTGAGAACTTATAGAACCTTAGAATTTGAGAAAAACAACTGGAAGAACCTGAGAATTTAAAGAACCTGATTCTTGTCAAACCTGAGATCTTAGCAAACCTGAGAACTAGAAAAATCTGAATAAATCGAGTAACCTATGGATTTAAAGAACCCGATCCCTGAGAACTGGAGAAATCTAAAATCTTTAAAAGATCTCAGAACTTATAGAACCTTAGACTTTGAGAAAAACAACTGGAAGAACCTGAGATTTTAAAGAACCTGATTCGTGTCAAACCTGAGATGTTAGCAAACCTGAGAACTAGAAAAATCTGAATAAATCGAGTAACCTATGGATTTAATGAACCCCATCCCTGAGAACTAGAGGAATATAAAATTTTTAAAAGATCTGAGAACTTATAGAACCTCAGACTTTGAGAAAAACAACTGGAAGAACCTGAGAATTTAAAGAACCTGATTCTTGTCAAACCTGAGATCTTAGCAAACCTGAGGACTAGAAAAATCAGAATAAATCGAGTAACCTATGGATTTAAAGAACCCGACCCTTGAGAACTGGAGGAATCTAAAATTTTTAGAAGATCTGAGAACTTATAGAATCTTAGACTTGAAAAAAACAACTGGAAGAACCTGAAAATTTAAAGAACCTGATTTTTGTTAAACCTGAGATCTTAGCGAACCTGAGAACTGGACAACTAGGAATATCTGAGAAATCGAGTAACCTATGGATTTAAAGAACCCCACACGTGAGAATAGGAAGAATCTAAAATTTTTAAAAGATCTGAGAACTTATAGAACCTTAGACTTTGAGAAAAACAACTGGAAGAACCTGAGAATTTAAAGAACCTGATTCTTGTCAAACCTGAGATCTTAGCAAACCTGAAAACTAGAATAATCTGAATAGATCTGCAAGCGGACCCAATTTTCCAGGACCGTATTCAACTTTTTTTTTCACCCATATATTTTCTATAATATTGTTTGCTGTAAATGCTATACAGGTCTGTAATGTTGTTTTGAAATTTTTATTGAAGAACAATGCAGTTATGATTTGTAAAAAAAAAATGGTTAAAGACAGCTTAACAAAAATTTATAAAGGCTTTGCTGTTAACCATAAAATTATAATATTTTGTAAGTAGATAAAAGAAGGTTAGAGTCATCGTGTGTGGCCCATACTTTTTGATTTCAATGTAGTACTTAAGAGAAAAAAACAATTTTTGATATCTTTCCATCTCCAAAACTTTTTTTTTCAAATGAAACACCCTGTATTTTTTTGCGCTATTATGTTACTTTTATTCACCTCTTTCTTTTTTATTAAGCATTACCTGTTATTAAAACGTTTCTTAAAATTCATTGTAAAATTGGATATTATAATCAATTAATCATTAGTAGTGAGCGTGTACATTATTCTGAAATGAATTCCATTCTTTCCTATAAGTGTTTCATTAATTCATCGTTATAGCACTCAGGGGAAGAAACACAACTTGTAATGCAAGTATCTGTAAATTTAAATATAAACACACAGATAAATATTTATGGAGGTATCTGACCTACATAAAGGTAACATTCTGCATTTGGGTAGTCAAGAAATGAATAGCACAGTAAATAAAATAAATTTTTCGTTGACCGAGCCAATTTAACATTTGATTTTAAAATCGATTTAACAAATCGATCGTTAATGTACCTCATTAATGCACTATCTTACATTAATGCACAATTTTGCAATAATCAATTCATAGAAAAAACTTTTACTTTTAAAAAAGCATTTACGAACCCGCTTCCCGCCGATTTTGAATCAGCGCCTCTCACCACGCACCCATTTGCGTGTGTCAGTTTTGTATGCAAGTGCGCTACTTATCTTAGTCGCTACACATGATTTGACATAATGAACAGATTTTTAGATTTTATTATTTATTTTTATGTTTTCGGTGAAAACTGCTCTGAATGTGAAGTACCTATATTTTCGCCGGCAACACACTCAAACATGCAATAATGACGAACTGTTGTTGATATGGCGACTTAATTGTTTTTTTTTTTTCATAAGTGATAATTATTTCATGAATTGAAATATGAGAAGCGGAGTATTGTCCGAGATTAAAAAGGTTTCGGTCAACGAAAAAATATTGTAATCAACTCGTATGTTAATGGGTGATTAATAATCTCGGCAATTAAAGACAGTCGCTCCCTTACGGTCTGTCGCGCCTTTAATTGTTTATTAAATAACTAATAAGTTGTTTTCTGTCCAATTAATATGTTCAACGGTATGCAGTTTCTGCATTTTTCTTTTAATATTTAACTAAACCCAATCAAAATGTTCCAGATACATTCACCGCGCCCCAAAACTGTTGAAGATCCAACCCGAGGTCTTCAGCGCTCATCTACCGCACCTAAAAATCCTGTAAGTATCACCAGTGAAAAGTCTCAATTACGAGCAAAATCGACATAAATTTACATAACGTTCCAGTCCGATAGTTTCCGCAGGAATCACTATCGATGTGTGCCTCAAAATAATTAGAATTAATTAAGCCGGCTTACGTCATCGGCAGTCGATTTAATGCGACATGCAAATTGCGCTGCCAATGGCAGGAATCGCGAAAACAATAAAGAATTGATGCGCGATAAATGACAATATGGGGAGAAAATGAAAAAGGCACAATTTCCACTTAATTTGCCGCTATCGTAGTGAGATAATTGCTTTCGGTAGAAAATATCCAAAGGGACAGATGTTTACGAGCAACTTTCAGCCGTACTTGAAAATTTAATAAAGGCGGATATTAAAAGAAATGTTTTGCAGGAGGATTGTGAGGACCGGACTCGAGGAGATGCCCAATTTCAATGGGTTGAACACCTCGGTGCTGCATATGATGTGAGTATGACGAAATTTTAAATTATCTCGAGTAATTAGTTAAAATTAAAATATTAATTCAAAAACCTGGGGTGAAATTGAAATATTGTATTTTAGTCGGTGAAGAAAAGGATGACAGTTTTTGTCTATTATTTATGCACTAAAGGTATGTCGCAAAGAAAAACATTGCACTGGGTTTCCAGTTGTGTGCTCTCATTTTATAGGCAAACTTTAAATAATTTTATCTCGATACAGAGGCGGAGTGGAAAACCCAAAGCACTGTACATGCATTTCAATTTCACCCTGCACATATTAAGATCTTGAAATTCTGGTTTTACATTTTAAAAATATTTTTTTAAGTCTCGAATGCAACTAAATTTAAATGTACAATATCGTCTATTTGTAATATCCTTATACAGTATATAGAGCAATTAAATTATGTGGAAATTCAAACCGAAATTGCTCACTTGATCAGTGAACTGAGTTTTGTGACGAACTATAAACAAGATTATGGGATATTTGCTCTAGTTATCCTCAAGTATGGACATAAAACGATTTCCATGAGTTCATATAACACAGGTTTCGTTACTTAACGGTTGTCACTTGTATTATTATATCACGAGAACGGAATTTAATCGATTATGCTTTATTTGTCGGAAATTCTTGCTATTGATATCCACCAACATTTAACTTATCGATCGCATTTATTTTACCTCATGCAAATATCCAGGAATTTGAAAAAGTTGTTCCTTTTTTTGTATAATAATCTCTTATTAAATATTTATAGATTTCTCTTTTGATAATTATTCGTGTATAAGATCATAAACACGAAAAAATGGTTAGGACACGTAGAAAGAATAGACAAAAGATTAAGAGCTTAGGAGAGAGCGTGGAACAGGGAGGCCCCTTGGGACAAGGGCTTTTTCCTTGAGGTTTTCTTGTCTGTCTTTGTAGGTACAGATTTGCCTTTGACTGCCAAAAAGTGAAAAGGGTTTAACATATTCCTGGGCCTGAAAGAGAGGTTAGTTCCTGAAGGGTCAGTGAGTGGATTTGGTTGACTTTCGGCCTTCTTCCGGGGCTTCCCTTTTTCAGCTTGGGGAAGTTGGAACACTCTCTGTAGCTAGCCGTGTGAGGCCCATCATCTTAGGAGAGCTTAATTTGGGAAGTCTAGTCAAAAAATTGCTGCTACTGAACAAACCACGCTGCATGGTAATGTTTTTAGTGTTGCATATATTATATAAGGCAAATTTTCGCGAGTTACATTTCATACAATTTTATAACTGGTAAGTGAAAATCAGTTACTGTTGCGTTTTCGCCATGTCAATGTTATAGTGGCCGTCGTCATTGATGCCGTCATTACGCTTACTCAGTTACTGAATTTTGTAACCCTGTGATCGAGCTACTTCAGTGTTGGCGGTAAGAAAGGAGCGACCTTTATTATTTAGTTTCAGCATTTATTGTTTCATTCATTATACAGAAAAATTATATATCGCTCACAAATGAAAAACTCTTTTTGCCTCTTCGGTCTCTTCACATCTGTTCTCTTTAACTTGTTTTTATCTCATTTTTCTTTTCAGTCCACTAGTATCTTTGGTATTTATGATTTATGATCTCTCTAGTCCTTCTGATCTTGATGGTCTATTTAGTCTCTGTAGTTTATCTTTTTAATCTGTTTTGTATGCATATTTTGCTTTATTGTTCTTTTATTATTTTCGGATTTTGTCCCCTTAATGGTTGATCCAGTCATTTATTTTTTTATAATATATTTGTTCTCTTACATCGCTTTTATTTCTTTAGTCTCTTTAGTCTGTGTTCTTTTTTGTCTATTTGGTGTGTTTTGTTTCTGTTATCTCCTTTGTGCCTTTTCTCTCTCTGATGATAGATTTGTCTCTTCATTTGTCTCTTCAGTCTATGTTGTTTCTTCTCCATCTGTTGATTTGTTTTTAGAATCTGTTTTGACTCCTCGGCCTCTTTGTCTTCTTTACCATTTTTGTCTTTTTGTCTACTTTACTCTCTTTATTCCTTTTGGTTACTTTTTGATCTATTTTTGGTCTTTTTGGTCTACTGTTTTTTGTCTCTTTAGTTATTTTAGCCTCTTGGTCTTCCGGTTTATTTTAGTATCTCGACTCATATATTGTCTTTTGGTCTTCTTAGTCACATTTCTTCCTTTGCTCTGCTTAGTCGCTTTGGTCCTTTGCTTTTTACTCTATAGACCAAAACCAGGTCACGAAATATAACTGTACAACTGGATGAACCTGACAACTTGAGGAACCTAAGGATTTCAAGAACTTCCTGACATCTTGAAAAACTTGAGATCTCAAAGAACCTGAGAAAATGAGGAAACTAAGAACCTGAGAATTTTAGAACTAAAAATCAGAGAAATCGAGTAACCTATGGATTTAAAGAATCCCAGACCTGAAAACTTAGACTAGAATAGAATCTTAGACTTTGAGAAATACAACTGGAAGAACCTGAGAATTTAAAGAACCTGATTCTTGTTAAACCTGAGATCTTAGCGAACCTGAGAACTTGAGAACTAGAAACATCTGAGAAATCGAGTAACCTATGAATTTAAAGAACCTAAAAACTTGAGAACTGGAGGAATCTGAAATTTTGGAAGATTTGAGAAATGATCGAACCTTAGATTTTGAGAAATACAACTGGAGGAACCTGGGAATTTGAAGAACCTGATTCTTGTCAAACCTGAGATCTTAGCAAACCTGAGAACTAGAAAAATCTGAAAAATCGAGTAACCTATCGATTTAAAGAACCCGACCCTTGAGAACTGGAGGAATCTAAAATTTTTAAAAGATCTGAGAACTTATAGAACCTTAGACTTTGAGAAATACAACTGGAGGAACCTGAGAATTTGAAGAGCCTGATTCTTGTCAAACCTGAGATCTTACCGAACCTGAGAACTGGAGAACAAAGAATATCTGAGAAATCGAGTAACCTATGGATTTAAAGAACCCAAAACTTGCGAATTGGGGGAATCTGAAATTTTGAGATTTGGGAACTTATAGAACCTCAGACTTTGAGAAATACAACTGGAGGAACCTGGGAATTTAAAGAACCTGATTCTTGTCAAACCTGTGATCTTAGCAAACCTGAGAACTAGAAAAACCTGAGAAATCGAGTAACCTATGGATTTAAAGAACCCAACCCTTGAGAACTGGAGGAATCTAAAATTTTTAAAAGATCTGAGAACTTATAGAAATTTAGATTTTGAGAAATACAACTGGAGGAACCTGGAAATTTGAAGAACCTGATTCTTGTCAAACCTGAGATCTTAGCAAACCTGAGAACTAGAAAAATCTGAGAAATCGAGTGACCTATCGATTTAAAGAACCCGACCCTTGAGAACTGGAGGAATCTAAAATTTTTAAAAGATCTGAGAACTTATAGAACCTTAGACTTTGAGAAATACAACTGGAGGAACCTGGGAATTTGAAGAACCTAATCCTTGTCAAACCTGAGATCTTACCGAACCTGAGAACTGGAGAACAAGGAATATCTAAGAAATCGAGTAATCTATGGATTTAGCAAACCCGACCCTTGAGAACTGGACGAATCTAAAAATTTTAAAAGATCTGAGAATTTGTACAACCTTAGACTTTGAGAAATACAACTGAAAGAACCTGAGAATTTGAAGAACCTGATTCTTGTCAAACCTGAGATCTTAGCAAACCTGAGAACTAGAAAAATCTGAGAAATCGAGTAACCTATGGATTTAAAGAACCCAAAACTTTCGAATTGGAGAAATCTGAAATTTTGAGATTTGGAAACTTATAGAACCTCAGACTTTGAGAAATACAACTGGAGGAACCTGGGAATTTGAAGAACCTGATTCTTGTCAAACCTGTGATCTTAGCAAACCTGAGAACTAGAAAAACCTGAGAAATCGAGTAACCTATGGATTTAAAGAACCCAACCCTTGAGAACTGGAGGAATCTAAAATTTTTAAAAGATCTGAGAACTTATAGAACCTTAGACATTGAGAAATACAACTGGAAGAACCTGAGAATTTAAAGATCCTAATTCTTGTCAAACCTGAGAACTGGAGAACTAGGAATATCTGAGAAATCGAGTAACCTATGGATTTAAAGAACCCAAAAATTTCGAATTGGGGAAATCTGAAATTTTGAGATTTGGGAACTTATAGAACCTCAGACTTTGAGAAATACAACTGGAGGAACCTGGGAATTTGAAGAACCTGATTCTTGTCAAACCTGTGATCTTAGCAAACCTGAGAACTAGAAAAACCTGAGAAATCGAGTAACCTATGGATTTAAAGAACCCAACCCTTGAGAACTGGAGGAATCTAAAATTTTTAAAAGATCTGAGAACTTATAGAACCTTAGACTTTGAGAAATACAACTGAAAGAACCTGACAATTTAAAGAACCTGATTCTTGTCAAACTTGAGATCTTTGCGAACCTGAGAACTGGAGACCTAGGAATATCTGAGAAATCGAGTAACTTATAGATTTAAAGAACCCAAAACTTGCCAATTGGGGGAATCTAAAATTTTGAGATTTGGGAAATTGTAGAACCTCAGACTTTGAGGAATACAACTGAAGAAACCTAGGAATTTGAAGAACTTGATTCTTGTCAAACTTGAGATCTTAGCAAACCTGAGAACTAGAAAAACCTGAGAAATCGAGTAACTTGTGGATTTAAAAAACCCGACCCTTGAGAACTGGAGGAATCTAAAATTTTTAAAAGATCTGAGAACTTATAGAACCTTAGACTTTGAGAAATACAACTGAAAGAACCTGACAATTTAAAGAACCTGATTCTTGTCAAACCTGAGATCTTTGCGAACCTGAGAACTGGAGACCTAGGAATATCTGAGAAATCGAGTAACCTATGGATTTAAAGAACCCAAAACTTGCGAATTGGGGGAATCTGAAATTTTGAGATTTGGGAACTTATAGAATCTCAGACTTTGAGAAATACAACTGGAGGAACCTGGGAATTTGAAGAACCTGATCCTTGTCAAACCTGAGATCTTACCGAACCTGAGAACTGGAGAACTAGAAAAACCTGAGAAATCGAGTAACCTATGGATTTAAAGAACCCAACCCTTGAGAACTGGAGGAATCTAAAATTTTTAAAAGATCTGAGAACTTATAGAACCTTAGACTTTGAGAAATACAACTGGAAGAACCTGAGAATTTAAAGAACCTGATTCTTGTCAAACCTGAGAGCTTAGCAAACCTGAGAACTGGAGAACTAGGAATATCTGAGAAATCGAGTAACCTATGGATTTAAAGAACCCAAAACTTTCGAATTGGGGAAATCTGAAATTTTGAGATTTGGGAACTTATAGAACCTCAGACTTTGAGAAATACAACTGGAGGAACCTGGGAATTTCAAGAACCTGATTCTTGTCAAACCTGTGATCTTAGCAAACCTGAGAACTAAAAAAACCTGAGAAATCGAGTAACCTATGGATTTAAAGAACCCAACCCTTGAGAACTGGAGGAATCTAAAATTTTTAAAAGATCTGAGAACTTATAGAACCTTAGACTTTGAGAACTACAACTGGAAGAACCTGAGAATTTAAAGAACCTTATTCTTGTCAAACCTAAGATCTTTGCGAACCTGAGAACTGGAGACCTAGGAATATCTGAGAGATCGAGTAACTTATAGATTTAAAGAACCCAAAACTTGCCAATTGGGGGAATCTAAAATTTTGAGATTTGGGAAATTGTAGAACCTCAGACTTTGAGGAATACAACTGAAGAAACCTAGGAATTTGAAGAACTTGATTCTTGTCAAACTTGAAATCTTAGCAAACCTGAGAACTAGAAAAACCTGAGAAATCGAGTAACTTGTGGATTTAAAAAACCCGACCCTTGAGAACTGGAGGAATCTAAAATTTTGAAAAGATCTGAGAACTTATAGAACCTTAGACTTTGAGAAATACAACTGAAAGAACCTGACAATTTAAAGAACCTGATTCTTGTCAAACCTGAGATCTTTGCGAACCTGAGAACTGGAGACCTAGGAATATCTGAGAAATCGAGTAACCTATGGATTTAAAGAACCCAAAACTTGCGAATTGGGGGAATCTGAAATTTTGAGATTTGGGAACTTATAGAATCTCAGACTTTGAGAAATACAACTGGAGGAACCTGGGAATTTGAAGAACCTGATCCTTGTCAAACCTGAGATCTTACCGAACCTGAGAACTGGAGAACTAGAAAAACCTGAGAAATCGAGTAACCTACGGATTTAAAGAACCCAACCCTTGAGAACTGGAGGAATCTAAAATTTTTAAAAGATCTGAGAACTTATAGAACCTTAGACTTTGAGAAATACAACTGGAAGAACCTGAGAATTTAAAGAACCTGATTCTTGTCAAACCTGAGAACTTTGCAAACCTGAGAACTGGAGAACTAGGAATATCTGAGAAATCGAGTAACCTATGGATTTAAAGAACCCAAAACTTTCGAATTGGGGAAATCTGAAATTTTCAGATTTGGGAACTTATAGAACCTCAGACTTTGAGAAATACAACTGGAGGAACCTGGGAATTTGAAGAACCTGATTCTTGTCAAACCTGTGATCTTAGCAAACCTGAGAACTGGAGACCTAGGAATATCTGAGAGATCGAGTAACTTATAGATTTAAAGAACCCAAAACTTGCCAATTGGGGGAATCTAAAATTTTGAGATTTGGGAAATTGTAGAACCTCAGACTTTGAGGAATACAACTGAAGAAACCTAGGAATTTGAAGAACTTGATTCTTGTCAAACTTGAGATCTTAGCAAACCTGAGAACTAGAAAAACCTGAGAAATCGAGTAACCTATGGATTTAAAAAACCCGACCCTTGAGAACTGGAGGAATCTAAAATTTTTAAAAGATCTGAGAACTTATAGAACCTTACACTTTGAGAAATACAACTGAAAGAACCTGACAATTTAAAGAACCTGATTCTTGTCAAACCTGAGATCTTTGCGAACCTGAGAACTGGAGACCTAGGAATATCTGAGAAATCGAGTAACCTATGGATTTAAAGAACCCAAAACTTGCAAATTGGGGGAATCTGAAATTTTGAGATTTGGGAACTTATAGAACCTCAGACTTTGAGAAATACAACTGGAGGAACCTGGGAATTTGAAGAACCTGATCCTTGTCAAACCTGAGATCTTACCGAACCTGAGAACTGGAGAACAAGGAATATCTAAGAAATCGAGTAATCTATGAATTTAGCAAACCCGACCCTTGAGAACTGGGCGAATCTAAAATTTTTAAAAGATCTGAGAATTTGTACAACCTTAGACTTTGAGAAATACAACTGGAAGAACCTGAGAATTTAAAGAACCTGATTCTTGTCAAACCTGAGAACTTAGCAAACCTGAGAACTGGAGAACTAGGAATATCTGAGAAATCGAGTAACCTATGGATTTAAAGAACCCAAAACTTTCGAATTGGGGAAATCTGAAATTTTGAGATTTGGGAACTTATAGAACCTCAGACTTTGAGAAATACAACTGGAGGAACCTGGGAATTTGAAGAACCTGATTCTTGTCAAACCTGTGATCTTAGCAAACCTGAGAACTAGAAAAACCTGAGAAATCGAGTAACCTATGGATTTAAAGAACCCAACCCTTGAGATCTGGAGGAATATAAAATTTTTAAAAGATCTGAGAACTTATAAAACCTTAAACTTTGAGGATTACTACTGAAAGAACCTGAGAATTTAAAGAACCTGATTCGCGTCAAACCTGAGATCTTAGCGCACCTGAGAACTGGAGAACTAGGAATATCTGAGTAGTCGAGTAACCTATGGATTTAAAGAACCCAAAACTTTCGAATTGGGGAAATCTGAAATTTTGAGATTTGTGAACTTATAGAACCTCAGACTTTGAGGAATACAACTGGAGGAAACTGGGAATTTGAAGAACCTGATTCTTGTCAAACCTGAGATCTTAGCGAACCTGAGAACTGGAGAACTAGGAATATCTAAGAAATCGAGTAACCCATGGATTTAAAGAACCCAAAACTTGCGAATTGGGGGATCTGAAATTTTGAGATTTGGGAACTTATAGAACCTCAGACTTTGAGAAATACAACTGGAAGAACCTGGGAATTTGAATAACCTGATTCTTGTCAAACCTGAAATCTTAGCAAACCTGAGAACTAGAAAAACCTGAGAAATTGAGTAACCTATGGATTTAAAAAACCCGACCCTTGAGAACTGGAGGAATCTAAAATTTTTAAAAGATCTGAAAACTTATAGAACCTTAGACTTTGAGGAATACAACTGGAAGAACCTGAGAATTTAAAGAACCTGATTCTCGTCAAACCTGAGATCTTAGCGCACCTGAGAACTGGAGAACTAGAAATATCTGAGAAATCGAGTAACCTATGGATTTAAAGAACCCAAAACTTTCTAATTGGGGAAATCTGAAATTTTGAGATTTGGGAACTTATAGAACCTCAGACTTTGAGAAATACAACTGGAGAAACCTGGGACTTTGAAGAACCTGATCCTTTTCAAACCTCAGATCTTAGCAAACCTGAGAACTGGAGACCTAGGAATATCTGAGAAATCAAGCAACTTATGGATTTAAAGAACCCAAAACTTGCGAATTGGGGGAATCTGAAATTTTGAGATTTGGGAACTTATAGAACCTCAGACTTTGAGAAATACAACTGGAGGAATCTGGGAATTTGGAGAACCTGATTCTTGTCAAACCTGAGAACCAAAAAATATGAGAAATCGAGTAACCTATGGATTTAAAGAACCCGACCCTTGAGAACTGGAGGAATCAAAAAATTTTAAAAGATCTGAGAATTTATAGAACCTTAGACTTTGAGAAATACAACTGGAAGAACCTGAGAATTTGAAGAACCTGATTCTTGTCAATCCTGAGATCTTAGCGAACCTGAGAACTGGAGACCTAGGAATATCTAAGAAATCGAGTAATCTATGAATTTAAAGAACCCGAAAACTTGACAGCTGGAGGAATCTGAAATTTTAAAAGATTTGAGAAATGGTCGAACCTTAGATTTTGAGAAATACAACTGGAGGAACCTGAGAATTGGAAGAAACTGATTTTTATCAAACCTGAGAACCAAAAAAATCTGAGAAATCGAGTAACCTATGGATTTAAAGAACCCGACCCTTGAGAACTGGAGGAATCAAAAATTTTTAAAAGATCTGCTAACTTATAGAAACTTAAACTTTGAAAAATACAACTGGAAGAACCTGTGAATTTAAAGAACCTGATTCTTGTCAATCCTGAGATCTTAGCGAACCTGAGAACTGGAGAACTAGGAATATATGAGAAATCGAGTAACCTATGAATTTAAAGAACCCGGAAACTTGAGAACTGGAGGAATCTGAAATTTAGGAAGATTTGAGAACTCATCGAACCTTCAAATTTAATGTGTAATTATACAATAAACATTCCAATTTATAGAAATAATATAACAATCAGAAAGTCAATATTACGGTCTGTTTAATCGGATATCGTTAATATTCTAGGAAAACATTTTCGCTTTATAATATGAAACTGCATACAATATTAAATTTCTGGTGTAAATATATGTAAATTCCATTACTTCGTTAGATTGAACGTGTTTTTGATAACACGTGCTTGCATCGACACAATAGAAATCAATTACCCAAATACAGGTGAGAATTCAATTTAGTATACGCCTGCCATAGAACGTTCAATTTTAAGCTAAACGTGCTAAACTAAAAATGTCGCAGTAATTATTTGTTTCCTTCATTACAGAGATCTGGAGAATAATCGCATTCAGAAGATCTTCACTCGACAAGTTAGCAGAGTGAAAGCGGAGCAACTGTAAGTTTTTTGTTGATCAATTTGCCCGGCGCATCCACCAATTTTACATCCCTATGTGTTTCAGATCACTCAACTACAACGATCTGCGATTAGTGGAAGAATCAGCCTTCAGCGGATCAGAAATTGCCAAATTGTGAGTAAACACTGATTCATGGGAGTTATTTTTAACTCGAACCCCTTGAATTAAGGAGCGCTCGTGCACGAAATTGTCTAAATTATATTTTCAAGTCACACTGCCGTTTTCAATTTATAAACAGTATCAACATCGATTATTTTTGTTGTGATAAATATTATTGTAATTCAGTGTAATCAGAAATGAATTATGGAATGTTTCAGGAGTTTGAAAGGGAACTTTCGGCTGAGACATCTGCACGTGAAGGCGTTCCACGGACTGCAAAGTCTGCGCGAAATGTAAGTCAGCAAAAACAGTTTTAAAACTTGAGGAAATGCACCGAGGGATGCAAATAAAAATGCAATGGTTTTTGACAGCCAAATTCCACACTTGACGAATTGTTATAACTATTACTCTTGATTCTTCCATCAACACTATATTTTTCCAAGCGACAGGTTTTAATATTCAATGTGTTGACCAAAATACACTGTGATCTTTCTCGTTTTCAGCGCACATTATATTAAATGGGGCAAAAATTTCTCCTGAATTTATCATTTGAGTCGCTCTTTAGCCCGAAAGCAATGAACATTTCAGGAAACGGAAATTGCAGTAACGAACATAATTTCTGCCGAGAGCGTCGCGTTTAATCTTTTTTGCTAAAGCGTTTGAAGTCAATTAGGTGCACATTGAAAACATAAATTAATATAACTCAATTCTGTGACAAGTTTTTTCAAATGATTGGCTTTTAATCTGAATGTATGCAAAAGATAAAAATAAGAGCAAGAAACGAGTCATTTTGCCCAGGAGGTACGTTAGCAGATCATCTAGAATATTTATATCGCACTTCTTGTTAATTAGGCACACCTGAAATTTCAAACCCTTCATAATTGTCGTTCTGGGGCATATGAACAAGGTCATTACAATCATTAAGGGAAATATCTTATTACGCACTACCACTTATCGAATGCAACGAATGGTAATGTGCTCTCTCCGGAACGACATCATTACCTAAATAATCCTAAGAGTAAAATTTGCAACGCCCACACAATTTAACTGAAATAAGAAGAGTCGTTCACATTTTCAATAACAAGCATGTAGGTGTAGAATACGATGAGATAAAAGTTTGCAAAAAACTTATTTCGATGCAAAAGTCAGAAGGGAAGGTATTAAGAGCATAATTATAACAATCTTAATTAATTCATTATAAATAAATTACATAAATGTGCAGTGATAGAATTAGATAGCTCTGTTCTGCCAGCCCTTGATAAATAATTCAACACTGCAGAAAATACATCTCGAACACAACACGAAAATAAATTAATTATGAGTTAATAACTTATTTTCCCATTGACCTAGTCTCCAACGACTCTAATCTTGTTACGTCGTGAGCAGAATCTCCTTCAAGCGTCCATTTTATCTTCATAAAACGGACGGTCCAGTTACAAATACACTAGTTGACCGAAATAGTGGAACGTTGACGCTTTTATATCTCTTTTGCACGATTGGTTGTTTTAATCAGTTTACCGTGTCTAAGTAAATAAATAAAAAAATAAAAAATTGCGTTTTTTTTTTAATATTGTAATTAACAGTTGCTTGGTGGTTAATGCACAGACTTTCAGATATAGAACCCCTAGGTGGTTGTAGAGGTCTACCAACATCGCGAAGATATTTTTGAGCAAATTCATTTTTATTTTGGAGGGGATCTTCCACATAACTTTCGGCCACCGTCGACGAACGCCACCCGCCATGTCTTTTTAGCCCCAGTGTAGCCGATGTGCATCGAAACGAGTGCCCAGTAAAAGATTCAGCTGCTTGCAACTTTAAAGACCAGCCCTCAATTATGACTTTTCCTACGACTTGGGCAGTGCATTTGCCATTTCGGTAGTTCGGAAATAAATATTCTGACGTTGCGTTGCTTGGTCAAAGTCTTATGTATTTTCCAAATAATCAACTGCTTTATTTTCTCTGTCAATAACTGTGAACGTTCGCTGAATATTCGTTTTTGTATTTGGAACATTTACTATAACAATTCTTCTATGTCACTCATTTTAATATTATATAGTTCTTCTCGTCTACAAGCGCCCGAGACTCCCAATATCATTACTACCTACAAGTATACAAGAATAATGTTTCATTAGGACCCAGATTTGCCAGTTCATCATCTAAACATACTGTAGCGTTTCTGGGTTCCACTTATTTATTTATTTGAACAGTATGTACACATTATTTATACTTCTAATATTACACAATTTTACATTATTTATACTATTTACAATTTACTACCGACTCGACCCACTGATCTTCAACTTCGATGCCACTGGTTCGACTGACTAGATTCGATGATACGACTGACTGACTCCCGCTGGGACGTCCTCCAATAAATATACCGGCGCCTAAATCTTTCTAGACGCCTCCAGATGAAAAAATGATTTCATACTCGAGTACGTTGTAGTATAAATCCAGTACATTCTAGTAATTGATGACGCCGTTTCAGCGATGAGTCTTCTCGGGTCCACGTCCGTTACAATACCTTCTGAATTAAAAATTGTTCGTCTGGTACTTCATTCAAGAATTTTTTCATGTCTTTTTAGTGAAAACTCTAGCCTTCTTAGATCTGAACCCAATTTTTTTTAAGATAAGCAATTAATATAGCAGACTTAGAAATTTCGATAGCATCATAAAGATAAATTGTACTCTTTAGCATTGAATACTCCACGCATAAACTGCCTGGGGCCTTCAGTTGTCCACTTCTGACCACAAAATCCGCTAACCAACCATTTTCATTTAAAGCAATCTTCATCTTTCATATCGGACTTTGGATTTTTCTAGGATTTTTGCCGAACATCCTTCTTGCCACGCTTCTTCTAAATCATTCGGTAGATTATCACTATGAACGGTTTTATCAAAAACACTTTACTTGTTTAAAAAAAAAAAAACAGAAAACATGGAAAAGTCAAAATATTTTCAGTTTCAATTTTCCCGCCGATTATCAAAAATTTTTAGGAGAATTATTGCAGATATTCTAATCGTGCAATAGTTATTTACATTAAAGTGCAGAAAAGTTCCTACAAAAAATTCCTTGAAAAATTAATTAAAAAGAATTTGGAAGAAACTAGTGAAGGAGATTGGATCTTGAAACCTTCAATAGCACGTGCAGTCGTGCAGATCAAATCAGCCTACAAAAAAGCATGCACACAGTTTGAAGTTAAGTAATACATATCCATTTTGAGGGGCTTTTTGTATTTATATAAAATTATGCTGAAATTGTTAGGAGTAAAAGTTGATAATAATCAACTAAACGTAATTAACCGTCAATCTATCAAATGTCAATATTAACTTTACATTTCAGGAGGCCAAAAAAAAACTTTATAAGCATGTCGAACGGTAAGAGTTACCGTTCTCAGAGAATAATAAATTGGAGTCAATTGTCTTCGTATGGTAACGAACTCTTACCGTTCTCCATACGTAATATACTATTGAAAATAAGATTTTAACACTCATGGCTGGATCCTTTCTTTAAGAGCATAACTATTAATAATAATTAAAAAATATATCCTACAGTACTTATTCGTATCTGATTCTAGTATATTTGTTGTTCATTATTCAGAAGCAAATAATGTTGAAAATCACTGAAGCAATTCAACATGGCACCGACATTAAAAGCTTTGAAAAAATTCCTACAAAATAAAACAAAGTTTTTTTTTTATTTTTTTTAAACGATTTGGCCGCTTTGTGTTTTGTAATCAATACTATTTTGAAGTTATAACAGTTTATTGTAAATAAATAATTGTCGACTAGCCTGCAAGCTTGAGCTTGAGTGCCTGTGCAAGCGGATCGTGTTTTTTACATTAAATATGGAAATATAATTTTTTCTAATTTGCTGTTGTAACAAAGCTATTAACGCATTCATTTTGAGTGCGTTAGTGAGACATTAACGCACCCAAATTCTAGGTTTTTCCATTGGTAACACACACTGAACCCTGCTCTGAACGAAATGTCAGTATGATTTTGAGGTTATGGTTCCATGTCAAGTATACAGGTAACGTCAGGTACAGAAGAATCAAAATTGAACAAAATTCCTTAAATTACCAAAATTGATTTATTTTCAAACGAATTTAACTAATGTGCAAATTAGAAAAAATAACATGAAAAACTCGATTTGTAAAACTTGCCCTTTCATACCGCATAGTTGCCAACAAAATTGGCAAACTTGTTTTTTGTAAAATTTGTAAGAAAAAATAATTTAAAATTTGTAAATCTCGTCTTTTTTTACGATTCGGGAACAATTTAATACAAAACACGTCAGTAAAATCTCTTTCTTGACTGGGAGCTTTAAAATACTCCGCACAAAGTGCCTCGTATTTTAATTTAGCTCCTCTTCAGTTGTGACGCTCACTATGGTCGGGTTGCCTCGAGCACCAGTTTTTTTTACGTGGTATGCTCCACGGAACCGCGGGTAGCCACAACGGAGTACGGTACCCCAGGGGTCAACTGCCTAGTTTAGCAGGGGGGAAAAATAACTTAACACAATGTGACAATCTTTAATAAGCACCCTATATACAATGTATTTACAACACCACTATCCTCGTCGATTCCTCTTCTCCCAATGGCGGGTCGCCCTCCTGACGGTTGTAGCGGCGACGAACGGTGTCAAGTGTAGGCAAGGTGTGGTACGGGTTTCCGAGGGGGAAACATTAAACTTGTCTGGATACTATTAGCGCGCGACAGTTGGCTGACTCGCGAGGAGAGTGCCCCCACCGTCAGACAACTGTAAGGTGCCGGAATTTCACACCGGCAGACGATGGCTAGAAACCGGAAGTAGAGACCGGAAAGAAGGTGGAAGGTACCGGGATGTTACCATGATCAGCTGGGACTTCCTCGGCTTTTTATGGACACGCTGGAGGGGAGACGATGACGTTAGCAGACGCGCGCGGCCTGTTGCGATGTAGTAGGGAGAAAGTGTTACCACAATGTGAATATAAACGAATTCATATTTGAAATTAAAGGAATTTTTAAAGAGGATATCAGACGGCTATAAGCTGAAGAAATCGAAACACCATTACTAAAAATTTTGTACATGACAAAAAAATCAATTAATAAAAATTGTTTGAGTTAGTAATGAAATATTTATGGTCGTGGGAAAAATCGTGTACAAAACTCGGAGGGAAGTGTTTAACGCACTCTCGGCTAACGCCTCGTGCGCAACTTTCCCGCTTGTGCATTTGTATATATCGTTATGTAAGGTCTAGTTACATGTTCGTCCCATTGGGTCTTCTTGGTCTTCGATTCTGCATATTTCTCTTAGGTGTGTATTTGAAAATCTAAAAAACTGAAACTGAAGAAACTGAAAAGCGGAGAAGCAAGGGCATGAAAAACTGAAAGACATGAAACCTGGAATGCTGACAAAAACTTAAGAATCTGAAAACCTGAAAAACTAAGGCTAAGGGAAGGTGTTAAAGTAAAGAATAAAAATGAAGCAAGAGGCTAGAGCTACAAAATAGGTATACTAAGACATAAACATGAAAATAGTTAAAGAAAAGAATAAACAGAAACAAAATATTTCAAAATACAAAAATCGGTAGAGATAAACACCTTTAGAATGCAACTAAAGAAAAGGGGAAAGAAGGTCAGACGGAAACAAGGAGCGATTTTGATGATGTTCATAAAAAGTAAAGAATATTAAAACAGCATTCTCTTCCGGACGGAACGGCGGCGGCTCTGGGCAAGGTAGCGACTCCGGAGCGGCGAGGTCCGGGGCGCGCTTTCTTGCTGATCAAAATGATCCCATTCCAATCCGATAAAGCATTTTTCCTGGACATTTTAATGATTGGACAAGGGCGATGGCTTGTGGTGGTCATAGCGAGTTCCGGAAAGTTGCATAAGCTGCGCGCTATTTTTCGGTTACAAGTTTCATCCTGATCGCAGCTCAAGAAGTATTTTTAAGAGGCTGTTAAAGATGCCGATTTGGGCGTAGGGAGCTTGACCTTGCTTGACCAGCTAGACTGCGGAGAATTTTGGCTTCAGAGCGTCGAGCCTCATTTCCGACACTCGTCTTTTGGAATTTTTAAGTAACTTCGTTTTCCTGACTTTTATGTAAATACCTATTGTCGATCTGCGTTATTGCTTACACTATTGATACACTGGAAATAGATTTGGTTTAGTGGACACAGAAATTTGATAAAAATAGTCCTAAAGATTGGCTATGATTTCACAATTTACATATATTTTACATACATTTTGTGTGTAACCAGAATTTGGAATTTGTCTTGTAATAAATTTTAAATCATTGGTCGTAACCAATCTCCATGCCAATAGCATAAATGTGTACACCCGTACTATGCGCAATAACAGCGTCAGTTGTTGTTTGCCGGAAGCATACACCTTTAAATCGTCCATATAGAACATGTGCGTGATCTTATACTTCCGGTCACCGGGTGTACCACATTTATAACACCTTGCAACGCGCAACGCTACACCAGTTGTTTGATGCATCTCACCAACCAATTTATCAAAAAAAAATTGTTATACAGGTTGTCCCAGAACTCTCTCCTCAGAGAAAAGGGGCACATGGCGATGACAATAAGGAATAAAAAATTTCCTTTGTCTCTTCGTTATTTTTAATGGATTTTCCTCCTCTCACTAAAAACAATATTTGCTCTAAAAATTAGCTCTCTACATGATCTCGTTTTGCACAAACTAAATGTCACAATGACGTAAGGAACTTTCAAAAATTTCCAGTGGACCATAAATTTGGATTTTTTTTGGAAACCTCGAATACACAAACTTGCCTCAATGAGTTTGAACGCCCATTGGTCAACTTCATCATGTCTTTTCTCGTTAACTACCGGAAATAGAAATTTCGGCCCATCATAGAGATTTTGCGAGTGTTTGTCAGTTCTGGGACAAGCTCCTTGTTCCCGTCTGACCTTATCTCCATCCTGTCTCCCTTTTTATTTAAATTCAGTCACGTCAGAATTTTCAATTTTTCGCTTGTGTAAACACTCTCTGTCATGAAATAATGAAAATGACAGATAAACGTCACACAATTTTTATGGATTTTAAGCAATTTGAAGGCTTTTCGGGGTTGTGTCGAACGATAAAACGTTGTATTACACTCGTTCCTGTGTAGATTGAACGCTTTACGCCACTCGGGTTTCACAAAAGCACGAGTGAAACGAGCATCTTCTTGTCTGACGGCGGGGACACTCTGCTCGCGAGTCAGCCAACTGTCGCGCGCTAGTAGTGTCCAGACAAGTTTCCTGTTTCCCCCCCGGAAACCCGGACCACACCTTCCATACCCTTGACACCGTTCGCCGCCGCCACAACCGTCGGGAGGGCGACCCGCCATTGAGAGAAGAGGAATTGACGAGGATAGTGGTGTTGTAAATACATTGTATATAGGGTGCTCCTGCCAAAATAGACAGCTGACCCCTGGCGTACCGTACTCCGTTGTAGCTACCCGCGGTCCCGTGGAGCTTACCACGTAAAAAAACTGGCGCTCGAGGCAAGTCGACCGTCACAACTGAAGCGGAGCTAAATTGAAATACGAGGCACTTTGTGCCGAGTATTTTAAAGCTCCCAGTCAAGTAAGAGATTTTACTGACGTGTTTTGTATTAAATTTTTCCCGAAATCGTAAAAAAGACGAAATTTACAAATTTTTTTTTTTTTTTTTTTAAATTTCACAAAAATCAAGTTTGATAATTTTGTTGGCAACTATAGTTACTAAGTATGCGGTATTTGGTATGCGGTATGAAAGGGCATTCCAAATTTTTGTCGTGTCTGCAAAGAACGGGTGCTATTAAGTTTTACTAAACGAGTTTTTCATGTTATTTTTTGTAATTTGCACATTAATATTAAATTCGTTTGAAAATAAAAACAATTTTGCTAATTTAAGGAATTTTGTTCAATTTTGATTTTTCTGACCTGACGTATACTTGACATGGAACCATAACCACAAAATCACACTGACACACTGACATTTCGTTCAGAACTGGGTTCAGTGTGTGTTACCAATGGAAAAAAAACTAGAATTTGGGTGCGTTAATGGTTCATTAACGCACTCAAAATGAATGCGTTAATAGCTTTGTTACAACAGCAAATTAGAAAAAATTATATTTCCATATTTAATGTAAGAAACACGATACGCTTGCACAGTACGTTTGATTGAAACACGAGCGTTTTGCAGGCTAGTCGACAATTATTTATTTACAATAAACTGTTATAACTTCAAAATAGTATTGATTACAAAACACAAAGAGGTCAAATCGTTAATAAAGAGACTTTGTTTTATTTTGTAGAATTTTTTTCAAAGATTTTAATGTCGGTGCCATGTTGAATTGCTTCAGTGATTTTCAACATTATTTGCGTCTGAAGAATGAACAAGAAATATACTAGAATCAGACACGAGTAAGTTCTGTAGGATATATTTTTTTAGTTATTATTAATAATTATGCTCTTAATGGAGGATCCAGCCACGAGTGTTAAAATCTTATTTCCAATAGTGTATTAACTATGGAAACGGTAAGAGTTAGTTACCATACGAAGACAGTTGACTCCAATTTATTATTGTCGGTAACTCTTACCTTTTTGTCTTTCTGAATTGTAAAGTTAATAATGACATTTGATAGATTGACGGTTAATTACGTTTAGTTAATTATTATCAACTTTTACTCCTAAAAATTTCAGCATAATTTTATATAAAACACAAAAGCCCCTCGAAATGGATATGTATTACTTAACTTCAACCTGTGTGCATGCTTTCTTGTAGGCTGATTTGATCTGCACTACTGCACGTGCTATTGAAGGTTTCAAGATCCAATCTCCTTCAATAATTTCTTCCAAATTCTTTTCAATTAATTTTTCAAGGAATTTTTTGTAGGAACTTTTCCGCACTCTAATGTAAATAACTATTGCACGATTGGAATATCTGGAATAATTCTACTACAAATTTTTGATAATAGCATCATACAGATTTTGCGAGTGTTTGTCAGTTCTGGGACACGCTGTATATCCTTTACTTTTTATATACATCATCAAAATCGCTCCTTGTTCCCGTCTGACCTTATCTCCATCATGTCTCCCTTTTTATTTAAATTCAGTCACGTCAGTATTTTCAATTTTTCGCTTGTGTAAACACTCTCTGTCATGAAATAATGAAAATGACAGATAAACGTCACACAATTTTTATGAATTTTAAGCAATTTGAAGGCTTTTCGGGGTTGTGTCGAACGATAAAACGTTGTATTACACTCGTTCCTGTGTAGATTGAACGCTTTAGGCCACTCGGGTTTCACAAAGGCACTCGTTTGACTCGTGCTTTTATAAACCCTTTGTGGCATAAAGCGTCCAATTTACACAGGAACTTGTATAATAAACTACTATTATCTCTACTGATTTTTCTATACAATATTTTGTTTCTGTTTATTCTTTTCCGTAACAATTTTTATGTTTATTTCTTAATATCCCTATTTTGTAGCTCAACCTCTTCATTTTTTATTCTTTACTTTAACACCTTATCTAAGCCTTAGTTTTTCAGGTTTTCAGATTATTTTGGTTCCTTGCTTCTCCGCTTTTCAGTTTCTTCAGTTTCAGTTTTTTTAGATTTTCAAATACACACCTAAGAGAAATATGCAGAATCGAAGACCAAGAAGACCCAATGGAACGAACATGTAACTAGACCGTGCAAAGGTTAATAGTATGTCGATAGTATAACGAGCAGGGAAAGTGATAAATAACGCACGAGGCGTTGGCCGAGTGCTGGCAATCCCGAGAGTGCGTTAAACAACTTTGTGCACGATTCCCACGACCATAAAAATTTCATTACTAACTCAAACAATTTTTATCAATGTATTTTTTTGTCATGTACAAAATTTTTAGTAATGGTGTTTCGATTTCTTCAGCTTCAGCCGTCTGATGTCCTCTTTAAAAATGCCTTTAATTTCAAATATGTATTTGTTTATACAGGGTGTCCCAACTAAAATTTGTACCCACCAACCATTTCACTTTCGAAAACACAATTTTGTTATCAAGGGGGAGCAAATTGTATCAAACTTTCAAGTTTTAGATCTCACCCCTTTAGACAGGGGAGCCACCCCTTTAAAAAATTTAAATGGCATGGGGGGTCGTGCGATACATTATTTTAAAGCTTATTCAATTGTCTATCCAACCCTACTTTTATCGATTCGTTTGTACAAAAAAGAGCATAAGAATTTGTTATTTTCCAAATCTACATAAAATACTCATGATTTGAATTTTTTAAATGGGTGGCTAACCTGGCTCAAGGGGTGAGATCTAAGACTTGAAAGTTTGGTACAATTTGGTAGCGTTTTCTTCTGAGTCTTTCGAAATTGGAATTGTGAATGAACTGCATATTTGTACCTCTCTCGAGGTTTTTCTGAGGGACGTATTTTGAGCTACTTTGGTGATATTTCACTTCACTTTCACTATCTTCATACATTATTTGTGGCAACAATTAGATTTTAAAGCAGCTTCGCTTGAAAACGCCACGAAAGCTAACAAATGGTCAATATTTCAGAACTGTCAAAAATCAAACAAGCCTACTAAATAGTGAAGTGAAAATTTTATATCTATAAGACACAGGCGAATGATATTGTCAACTTTCGTGCATACTTGATAGTACGAAAACTGTCACTTCCTTATATGGTCGTGGGAAAAAGACAATTAACAGTCAACATTCCAAGAACATCAACAGCAGAATTAGTAATACAGACTAAACAGAATCGCCTGAAAGCAAAAGAAGACTTTTATGGGTTCTTATTTTTTGAACTTTTCGTGTTCTCAGATTTTTAATTTATTTCCAGCCTCTCATATTTTCAAAATTGTAATTGTATCGGCGTCTCAAGATTTCAGGCTTTCATCTTCAAAAATTACGGAGTCTCAGGCCCTCTTATTGTCTATACACGACATATTTCTGTGGCAAAAAGGACGTGGACTTGATTAAATCTTTGTATCAGGAATTGTTGCGGTTAAACTTAAGCTCTTGAATGAAAGATCGCCGCCTGAGAATCCCGAAAGCAATCCGGATCCCGCCACACTCAAACTCCTCTTGTTTCGCAAATTAACGTCGAGGTTGAGAAATTCAAACAATTAATTAAGGTGAGCGCCCTCGAAACCGTTGCGGCTGGGGATGGCGAACGCGAACGCAATAAGACGTTGCTGCTTATGTGGTAAAAAAGGAAAACAAGTTTTGTTCTCTAAATGTTAGATATTACTGCTTTTCTATAGTATCAATAATGCAAGAATCCTAGACATTTCATATAAAATTTAAATAAACCAAATTCAACACGAAACAGCCGCGTCAGCTTCCACGTCGGTCAATCTTGATTTTTACACCATCATAACTTTATACTGCCAACTCAAAATTTACGCGAATTGCAACACATTCCTCCAGATTTGATTCTGCAAAATCCAATTTTACAACAACAACCCAGACGAAAATAGATTCCCCGCTTCTTCAATGCGCCACTTCATCCTAAATCGTCGTTATTATTACAGAGACCTGTCGAACACGGCCATCACTTCTCTTCCCCTGGAAGGCCTCCGGGAGATCGACGTCCTTAAAGTCCAGAACACCGAATCGCTTAAAGTTTTCCCATCGGTCTACAACTTCAAGGTACATATTTTTTAATTAATCTCGCCCTCGAGTCATTACTCTTATTCATTTTCTGACAGTACATAAAAGAGGCCTATTTAACATACCCATACCACTGTTGCGCCTTCAAGTTTCCGCACACCCACAACCCGCGCGAATACGACCGGTTTGTCAAACAAATGGCCTGTGCTGCGAAGAACGGGACGCCGGATGGGGAGGCGGAAGAGATGTGGCATGGGGAGGAGATGTTCCATAACCAGTCGATGAATTTGAACGATAAGGGGCCGGTGACGACCGCCGATTGTGGGCAGATATACATAAACTATCACGAGGTGAGTTTTCTAAGGGCCGGTTGTACAACCTTCAGTTTAACCTGACATTGTACAACCGGCCCTAAATGAAACTATACAAAATTTCAGATTATTATTTTATTAATAAAATAGTGGTTTAAAATATGGTTCCTATTTTTTCTTATACCAACCGAAAATCACACAAACATCATGTTGCTTGTGGAAAAGAAAAATTCCATGCGTTTAGATGGGCCTACTTTATATATGAATAATTTACGAACACCCTGTATATAGTACGTCAACCTTAATGCGTCTAATATTCATAAATATAAAATAGTAGCATTCTCAGCTAAATTGCTTAATGTAACGAGAACTTGTCACAACAACAATTTGGCTAAATGTGAGAGCTGTAGAAGTAAATTGTTTCAAGCATTTTCCTTGAGTAGAACGTGCAAAGTACATCCATGAACGTTACTCGAAAGAACTTCAAATCAGGATGTACATTAGTTTTTGTAATTTTCGGGCTTCCTTTAATTTTAAACATTTCACTGGTGGAGAGTTCAATAGTTTTATAACATTCTTACCACTGATGTGATGTCGGCACATAGAACGCCATAATATAGATAGTGGAGATGACGCAGCTGCCAGCGACACGAAAGTAAGTAACGCGATGGCCTTACTCATTACTCTCACCGAAGAGAAGAGGTACATGTTATAATTACACTTATCCTGCCTAAAAAAACTCTTTTAAAAACCGCAGAAAACCAGGTTTGGACACAAACTGCAAGCCCACCTAAAATCGGAAGAGGGTCAATAAAACACACATTGATATCTTTTTTATATTTAACTAGGTTGTACCTGGTCACTGATATTTTTATCTGACAGAGTATTGAATTTCGCCCGGTCTGAACTTTATACAAGAATTCAAATTTCAACGATTCGTCATTTCAAAGGTTCAAAATGTGCCAATTCATAAATCCTGGATATCAAGATTTCATAAATTCAAAATTTGCTAATTTAAGATCTCGACGATTTCAAGTTTCCAATTTCAGAAATTCAAGATTGCAAAGTATAGAATTTTGCAAATTAAAGGATTCATAGAACCAAATTTTTCAAAATCATGACTGAAAATTTTCAAATCCATAATCTCAAATTAAGATTACATCGATTCAACCTACAATAAAAATTTACAAATTCAAGGATTCAGAATTTCAGATTTCAAATTTGTAATTTAAGGGAAATTTTGTTAGGATTTTGACAATTAAGAAATTCAATATTTCATCAAATCAAAATTCACAAATTCAGGACATTGACACTTTATCGATTCAACTTGTCCAAATTCAGCAATTCAAAATTAAATCCTTTAAAAAAAAAAAAAAGTCGAAATCCAAAAGGTAGATTTCAAAGATTCGAATTTGCAGATTTTAAAATTTATAATTTAACTGATTCTAAATTAGAAATCTTCAACGTCAAGATTTTCAAATTTAAGAATTCCAGATTCAAGAACTCAAAATTTTAAAGATAAAATTATCAAATTTAAAAATCAACTTTCAATATTTAAATCTTCTAAAATACAGATATCCACGATCAAAATGTTTCAAATTTAAAAAAGTCAGAAACTCAAAATCTCCTTAATTAAAAATTCAAAATGGCAATCATTCTTATCACATTAATAATTATAATTCAAAATTTACGAATTCATAAATCCTGCATATCAAGATTTCATAAATTCAAAATTTGCTAATTTAAGATCTCGACGATTTCAAGTTTCCAATTTCAGCAATTCAAGATTCCAAAGTATAGAAATTTGCAAATTGAAGGATTCATAGAACCAAATTTTTCAAAATCATGACTGAACTCAGGAACTCAAAATATCCTAAATCAGAAATTCAAAATGGCAATCTTTCTAATGTACAAATTATCACATTAATAATTATAATTCAAAAACCTACAAATTCATAAATCCAGTATATCAAGATTTCATAAATTCAAAATTTACTAATTTAAGATCTCGGCGATTTCAAGTTTCCAATTTCAGCAATTCAAGATTCCAAAGTATAGAAATTTGCAAATTGAAGGATTCATAGAACCAAATTTTTCAAAATCATGACTGAAAATTTTCAAATCCATAATCTCAAATTAAGATTACATCGATTCAACCTACAATAAAAATTTACAAATTCAAGGATTCAGAATTTCAGATTTCAAATTTGTAATTTAAGGGAAATTGTGTTAGGATTTCGAAAATTAAGGAATTCAAGATTTAATCAAATCAAAATTCACAAATTCAGGACATTGATACTTCATCGATTCAACTTGTCCAAATTCAGCAATTCAAAATTTAATCCTTTCAAAAAAGAATAAAAGTCCAAATCCAAGAGGTAGATTTTAAAGATTCGAATTTGCAGATTTTAAAATTTATAATTTAACTGATTCATAATTAGAAATTTTTAAATTCAGGAATTCCAGATTTCAAGAACTCAAAATTTCAAAGATAAAATTATTAAATTTTAAAATCAACTTTCAAGATTTAAATCTTCTAAAATACAGATGTCCACGATCAAAATGTTTCAAATTTCCAAACTCAGGAACTCAAAATACATTAAATTAAAAATTCAAAATGGCAATCATTCTTGTGTGCAAATTATCACATTAATAATTATAATTCAAAACCTACGAATTCATAAATCCTGGATATCAAGATTTCATAAATTCTAAATTTGCTAATTTAAGATCTCGGCGATTTCAAGTTTCCAATTTCAGCAATTCAAGATTGCAAAGTAAAGAAATTTGCAAATTAAAGGATTCATAGAACCAAATTTTTCAAAATCATGATTGAAAATTTTCAAGTCTATAATCTCAGATTAAAATTACATCGACTCAACCTACAATAAAAATTTACAAACTCAAGGATTCAGAATTTCAGATTTCAAATTTGTAATTTAAGGGAAATTTTGTTAGGATTTTGAAAATTAAGAAATTCAAAATTTCATCAAATCAAAATTCACAAATTCAGGACATTGATACTTCATCGATTCAACTTTTCCAAATTCAGCAATCCAAAATTTAGTCCTTGTAAAAAAGTAAAAGTCCAAATCCAAAAGGTAGAGATTTGAAAGATTCGAATTTGCAAATTTTAAAATTTATAATTTAACTGATTCATAATAATCAGAAATTTTCAAATTCAGGAATTCCAGATTTAACTCCACTACATCTAGGCTAGTGTCTAATCTGCGTGACGTCAAGAGTGGTGTCCCGCAGGGTTCTGTTCTCGGACCCCTCTTATTCTCAATATTTATAGCCGATATCCAGTTTGTTCCAAAAAATTGCAAGTTGCACTTGTTCGCTGACGATATTCAACTTTACTACAGTTTTAGGCCGCATGATAACCTGCGAGCTCAGCAAGTAATTAACGATGATCTTAACAAAATCTTTAAATGGACCCTTAGCAACTCGCTAATAATAAATACCAAAAAAACCAAAAACATCGTGCTTGGCACAGCTAACAATTTGATAAATCTGGATCACTCACTATGTATCAACAATGACGTAATTGTCAGCGAACAGGCAGTTAGGAATCTTGGAGTAACTTTTGATAGCCGTTTAAATTTTTCGACTCATGTATCGAATCTCTGCAGACAAGGTTTTCTTAAACTCAAGCGATTATATCCTTTAAAAACGTTCCTAAATCAAGAGATAAAGTTATTGTTGATCAACTCTTTGGTATTGTCAACGTTCAATTATTGTGATCAGGTGTACGGACCCTGTCTATCTAATGAGGATAAACTTAAGTTGCAAAAAATCCAAAACATGTGTATAAGGTTCGTTACATTCATACCTCGATTTGACCACGTAACCCCTTATTTAAGGTCTCTAAACCAACTAAAATTAAATGAACGTCGTTTTGTCCACTATGTTGGATTTGTGAAAAGAATAATCAATAATCAATTTCCTGACTATTTGTTTACTGAGCTAATTAAGCGCTCTGATGCACATCCAAAAATATTGAGACACGTAGATCATCAATTTACGATCCCTCTGCATAAAACAGCTGCATTCCAGTCATCATTTTCATACATTGTTCCATATATTCTAAATCGTCTCTCGGTCAGTCTGGACCTTTCTAGCACTACAATAAAAAATCAGTTGAAGACTGATATATTGAACAATGTACCCTTCAAAGTCGATATAAACAAATTTTAAATTTTTTACTTGTGTTATGTATTATGTAGGTATCATTGTTTTATTATGTGTACTAATTCCTATTTTTATTCTTATTAGGTTAGAGTTTTTATAAATCAGTTTTCTGTACTTTTAACCTTTTGTATGTGTACTGCACTACAATAAACGCTATTATTATTATTATTATTATTTCAAGAACTCAAAATTTCAAAGATAAAATTATTAAATTTAAAAATCAATTTTCAAGATTTAAATCTTCTAAAATACAGATATCCACGATCAAAATGTTTCAAATTTTTGAACTCAGGAACTCAAAATATCCTAAATCAGAAATTCAAAATGGCAATCTTTCTAATGTACAAATTATCACATTAATAATTATAATTCAAAAACCTACAAATTCATAAATCCAGTATATCAAGATTTCATAAATTCAAAATTTACTAATTTAAGATCTCGGCGATTTCAAGTTTCCAATTTCAGCAATTCAAGATTCCAAAGTATAGAAATTTGCAAATTGAAGGATTCATAGAACCAAATTTTTCAAAATCATGACTGAAAATTTTCAAATCCATAATCTCAAATTAAGATTACATCGATTCAACCTACAATAAAAATTTACAAATTCAAGGATTCAGAATTTCAGATTTCAAATTTGTAATTTAAGGGAAATTGTGTTAGGATTTCGAAAATTAAGGAATTCAAGATCTAATCAAATCAAAATTCACAAATTCAGGACATTGATACTTCATCGATTCAACTTGTCCAAATTCAGCAATTCAAAATTTAATCCTTTCAAAAAAAAAATAAAAGTCCAAATCCAAGAGGTAGATTTTAAAGATTCGAATTTGCAGATTTTAAAATTTATAATTTAACTGATTCATAATTAGAAATTTTTAAATTCAGGAATTCCAGATTTCAAGAACTCAAAATTTCAAAGATAAAATTATTAAATTTAAAAATCAACTTTCAAGATTTAAATCTTCTAAAATACAGATGTCCACGATCAAAATGTTTCAAATTTCTAAACTCAGGAACTCAAAATACATTAAATTAAAAATTCAAAATGGCAATCATTCTTGTGTGCAAATTATCACATTAATAATTATAATTCAAAACCTACGAATTCATAAATCCTGGATATCAAGATTTCATAAATTCTAAATTTGCTAATTTAAGATCTCGACGATTTCAAGTTTCCAATTTCAGCAATTTAAGATTGCAAAATATAGAAATTTGCAAATTGAAGGATTCATAGAACCAAATTTTTCAAAATCATGATTGAAAATTTTCAAATCCATAATCGCAAATTAAAATTACATCGATTCAACCTACAATAATAATTTACAAATTCAAGGATTCAGAATTTCAGATTTAAAATTTGTAATTTCAGGGAAATTTTGTTAGGATTTTGAAAATTAAGGAATTCAAGATTTCATCAAATCAAAATTCACAAATTCAGAACATTGATACTTCATCGATTCAACTTGTCCAAATTCACCAATTCAAAATTTAATCCTTTCAAAAAAAAACAAAGGTCCAAATCCAAAAGGTAGATTTGAAAGATTCTAATTTGCAAATTTTAAAATTTATAATTTAACTGATTCATAATATTTAGAAATTTTCAAATTCATTAATTACAGATTTCAAGAACTCAAAATTTCAAAGATAAAATTATTAAATTTAAAAATCAACTTTCAAGATTTAAATCTTTAAAATACAGATGGCCACGATCAAAATGTCTCAAATTTCCAAAGTCAGAAACTCAAAACATCCTAAATTAAAAATTCAAAATGGCAATCATTCTTATGTGCAAATTATCACATTAATAATTATAATTCAAAACCTACGAATTCATAAATCCTGGATATCAAGATTTCATAAATTCAAAATTTAAGATCTCGGCGATTTCAAGTTTCCAATTTCAGGAATTGAAGATTGCAAAGTATAGAAATTTGCAAATTGAAGAATTCATAGAACCAAATTTTTCAAAATCATGATTGAAAATTTTCAAATCCATAATCTCAAATTAAAATTACATCGATTCAACCTACAATAAAAATTTACAAATTCAAGGATTCAGAATTTTAGATTTCAAATTTGTAATTTAAGGGAAATTTTGATAAGATTCTGAAAATTAAGAAATTCAAGATTTCATCTAATCAAAATTCACAAATTGAGGACATTGATACTTCATCGATTCAACTTGTCCAAATTCAGCAATTCAAAATTTAATCCTTTCAAAAAAGCAAAAGTCCAAATCAAAAAGTAGAGATTTGAAAGATTCGAATTTGCAAATTTTAAAATTTATAATTTAACTGATTCATAATTAGAAATTTTCAAATTCAGAAATTCCAGATTTCAAGAACTCAAAATTTCAAAGATAAAATTATTAAATTTAAAAATCAACTTTCAAGATTTAAATCTTCTAAAATACAGATATCCACGATCAAAATGTTTCAAATTTCCAAACTCAGGAACTCAAAATATGCTAAATTAGAAATTCAAGATGGCAATCATTCTTAAGTGCAAATTATCACATTAATAATTATAATTCAAAACCTACGAATTCATTAATCCTGGATATCAAGATTTCATAAATTCAAAATTTGCTAATTTAAGATCTCGGCGATTTCAAGTTTCCAATTTCAGCAATTCAAGATTGCAAAGTATAGAAATTTGCAAATTGAAGGATCATAGAACCAAATTTTTCAAAATCATGATTAAAAATTTTCAAATCCATAATCTCAAATTAAGATTACATCGATTCAACCTACAATAAATATTTACAAATTCAAGGATTCAAAATTTCAGATTTCAAATTTGTAATTTAAGGGAAATTGTGTTAGGATTTTGAATATTAAGAAATTCAAGATTTCATCAAATCAAAATTCACAAATTCAGGACATTGATACTTCATCGATTCAACTTATCCAAATTCAGCAATTCAAAATTTAATCCTTTGAAAAAAAAAAACAAAGGTCCAAATTCAAAAGGTAGAGATTTGAAAGATTCGCATTTGCATATTTTACAATTTATAATTTAACTGATTCTAAATTAGAAATCTTCAACGTCAAAATTTTTAAATTTAGGGATTCAGGATTTCAAGAAAAAATTATTAAATTTAAAAATTTAAACTTTCAAAAATCTTCTAAAATACGGATGTCAAATACCCAAACTCAAAAAATCAAAATTACATTTATTCTTAGTTTCAGGATTTCAAAGACTCAAAATTGACGTCCTAAATGCAGGACCTCATAAGTGTAAAGTAAAAAAAAATACATGAGGCGAAAAAAGTTGACGCTAATTTTTTAAGCGAGGTACAATTTACGGGGTTTCTTTAATCTATATAATATATAAAATCCAAATACCACTCATTGTCTGACTTACTCATCACGAAATCTCCGGGTTCACTGAACCGATTGCAATGAAATTTTGCACTTATTTATTTTACCGCGTAGACGCTCACTAGGAAACGATCTTTCAAAAGCCCATTCCTTATTTAGCAAAATAATTAAATAAAAACACCGTGTGAAGGATTAAATAAAATTTAAAAAAGTGTGTGCCCCATTTTTATAAGCACAAGTCTGAAGTGAAACATGCTTAGACGATGGTGGGAATCGAGTTTATTTAATTATTTTCTGATACGAATCTTACACGCCACGTAAGTACGGTAAAAGTAAAACAAGTGAGCCCCCTTGGGACAGGCAGCTCCTTGGGACAGGTGGCCCCATGAAACATGGGAAGTTCATTGGGACAGCCTTCCCTCCCCCTGGGACAGAAAGCTCCTTGGGACAGGGGAACGTAGCTACCATAATTCCTACTACCTGCTCCATTTTCACTACCAAAGTGTTTCATTTTGATTTCGTTTCACATTGATTTCTGTTTCATTTTTTTCGTCTCACACCTCGAATGAGAAGTTTCAGTTCAATAAAATAAATTCACCGTGCGAAGCTGGGCCGGGCCATCTAGTATAAGCATAAATTATACGATTTATCGAGTTTAAAGGTCTGCCAACAAATGGCGAGAACAATTATATTGACAGGAATCTATGAAAATATAAAACTGAAGATATTATTATTACATATTTGTTCTAAATTTCCTATTTTTTTACCTTAATGTAAATTAGTCTTGGATCAAAGTTATTGGACATTTTTTATTTTTCGTTCTTGTGGTATTGTAATATTTTAATTGTTTTCAAGTTTTATCTTTTTTCCTGTACTGATATTTCCAAATGTGATCACGGGTAAATTTTTAATTTTTCAATTTTTTGTTGTTTTTTCTTCACCTCTTATATTAGACTTAGACTGATATTCAATAAGAAAAGTATTTTTAAATAAATTATATTTTAGGAAATAATAAGCAAACAAAGCGAATAAGCAAAGCCTCTGGCTCGAACAAACAAGCAAGCTTTATAGAGGCAGGTCATAAAATATCAAGCGATACGTTTATGACTTGACGCCACAAGAACACATGGTCGGAGCAAACGGTAGAATTGGAATGATTTAGCTAAGAATTTCATATATGAACAGAACAATAATCGTTTGTCAATTAGATTAAAGTGCAATCTAAAGGGAACATTAGGGAAGTAAATAAAAATTATTCAACTTATTTATATCAAATATTGAAAAGAAAATTGTGCGTGCTCCAACGCGCGACTGGGATTTCCTCTTTAAGTGCAATTGTCTTTGAATATATCGTGTGTTCAACAAAAAACCATGGGCCATGGATTAAATACGATATTCGTTTACATCAATAGATATATGTGTATAATAATAGTATATAACAAAGAACGCCGGCAACCAACAATACATGGCACACGATATAGAGTTAAAAGCTTTTTTAACGCTCGATTTTACTAACCATCAATTTGTCGTACCGGGCTTTAAAAATCCATTCTTAAGAAGTAAACTCCAATCAAAATTATAAAATCTTATCTAGCCAAGAACATATTTCAAATCCAATCCTTTTGAAGCTTATTTTGGACTAAGTATTCTGTAGTAAACTGAAAGCTATGGTAGTAGAAAATGGAAATGAGAATAAATAAAATGATTGTATAGTAGAAAGAAACGTTACAAATAGGAGCGTAGAGGCAAATTCAAAGTGACAAACTGCCCGCATTGCAAAAACAAAGCAGGAAGCCGGATATACAGCCCGGTCGGTTGATATCGCACATCAAGAAAAATATGCAATTGCTGATAATGTGAGCGGCACTTTTACGTCTTACACCACAAAGGCAACAGCCACACTCGGATAAATGGGTCCGTAATACGTTGGTAATTAAGTAATGCGGTAAGTTCTATTGATCCTTTTTTCTTTCATTCAAAGAATTGACATTGGAGCGTGCATTAACTGAGTAAATATTTGACTTTGTGAGGTAGATGTGATTTACTTTACAAGTGAGCAATTCACGACTTTATGTTGTGTGGGCAAAAGCTTTCGATAAAGCTAGTAGTTATATATACATTAAAGACGTAATGAAAAGCTGTTGGCTTGAATGACGAGATAATCTCACAAGGTAAGAAGCGATGGGCTGGAACAGCCTGAGGTCCAAGAAGGGCTGTTTGCACGAGCAGGATGTACAAAATTTATATCGACCTTGCGATATAATGCGTTTCCTGTAAACTAAAAAACTTATCCGCACTTTTAATGAGCGTAAAATGAAATAATTCAGTCGTAATACTTTTTGTGATCGCCAATGATCGTAAAATCTTTTATAAAATCTCTAAATCTTAATAATAACGACTTTATTAAAGGGCGAAGTCTAGCACAATGCTACTCAACTTAAAAAGAAAGACAATACAATAAATTACAAAATAAGCTAAATAAAAAAGAAAAAAGTATACGGTTACAATGTAGGAAATAATGATAGCAATTAGGATTACATATATTTGGATTTCATAACTGAAGAAAATACAAAAGTTATTAAGCGTTTGACTCTTTAGTGGATTAGGCAGGGAGTTAAATATTTTTATTGAGTTAGTATGTATATGAAAAACTTGCTATTTATGTCATTCATGCAATAGATAGAATCCCAATCAATGTCTTGGAGATCTTGATGGAAGGATTATTCACGGAATTGATTGAAGTTTTTATATGAAATAATCTTCGCTGGATTTAGTTTAGTTACCGCGATATCTATTTCGCAAAATGGGATTAGATGGTCGGTAAACGAAGCAGTAATTGTACCGGATCTTACCACATCAGCAAAATTGCAATATATTGGATCAATCAATATTTGCGAAAATTGGGTAATTCGAGGAGGTTCTTTTATTATTTGCTTAAAGCTATAATCCGCGATGAACGCAAATGCAAAATTAGGTATGTGCAACCGATCGTGGCTTCAGATAGGATTTCCTCAATGTTGTCTTTAGAAACTCGTACGTTATGATTAGCCGGGGATCTGTATATCACGTAAAGCAGAAATCTAAATCGATTAATTTTTATCTCAAGTGCCAGATATTTAGGCAATTGGTATTATTGCTTGTACAACATTTGGAAATGTGGCCTATCCTGCAATTTTTATTACCGTGATTTTGTGTGACATTATGTTCAGTGCACCTTTAATTCCCTAAAATGTTTTTAACCATTTTCTATAAATCAGTGAAATAAGTATCATCTTATCATCAAAGGGAGGTTTCAAGTTTAGCGTATCTCTGTACGTAAATGATGATAATATAATTTTACTTGTCTGTGGATGGGCTAGATCTTCATAGAGCACATCTGGCTGACCAGTTATTTCCGAATTGACTAACGTTCTAGCAGTTTCATGCCAGTGATATGTGGCTTTAAATATCTGCAGCTGCGTTTCTGCACGATGACCGCTGAAGTTCAATGGAGATTTCCAATCTACCCCAACGTCTTAAATAAAATTGACTTAAACCTTAAATAATAATTTCGAAGGAAAGGGAAAGGAAATTAATGAAAAGTGAAAACAATTACACGGCATCGCCGTTATTATTGAACATCGCAGAATTAATCACTATCTTGTTTTTCAATCCCCCCTCTGAATGTAATTAACAACTTACGACTGACGGATCCTGATTCGCAACGAAATCGATATCCTGTTAATTTCGTTCCTTTTCGTTTTGCAGGTCGAATGTCATCCGGAACCAGACGCTTTCAACCCTTGCGAAGACCTAATGGGAAACTGGGCTTTAAGGATTCCCGTATGGTTCATATCGTTATCGGCGGTCATTGGGAATCTGTTCGTGGTGATAGTAATATCCACGTCCCATTTCCGCTTAACTGTCTCCAAGTTTCTCATGTGCAATTTGGCGGTGGCTGATTTATGCATTGGGATACATCTGCTGCTCATCGCCGTTGTCGATGCGTGTTCCATCGGGGCATATTTCAACTACGCCATCGATTGGCAGGAAGGTAAAAATATTTACAGGGAAAAGTCGTCATGTGTTGGGTTGTGTTTAAGCAAATTACTCAAATGACCTATTAAGGGCGAGCTCAATTTGGTCAATAAATTGCAAGTAACTTAAATGGGGGACTGCACCACATTTAGAAAGATTTATACTCCTACTGAGTTTTACTACGACCCATCTGTCTAACCGTTTCCTAGTTGGAAATTGTGCAGAATTATTTGTTGACAATTTATTATTTAAATTTTCAATGTGGTTAACTGGTGTAGCCCATATAGGAAACGGTATTTTTTTGCTAAATTGGCTCTTTGATTTATGTACACCTAAGCTAACGATCTTTCCTGAAAGACATTTCAGTTAGTTTTAACAGATCGTTAAAGGGTAGAGACCATCAAAATCCCGAAGAAAAGATACCACAAAAACAAAGGTAATCTACTCGTGCCTTAATAACACAACAAAGCCATTGCAGAAACCCAACATTTTCAGATTAAACTATTTGATACATTTTTAGAAATTTTCAACAGAACAAAACCAAACTGTAAGGGATTTGAATAAGTATTTGATTCAAATTTTAGTAATGTGCAGACAAATTATATTGCTAAGTATTTTTTTACAGGGTGTCTCATTTAACATTTTACTTACAAAACTCTTCTACTTCTTCTATTTTATTATTTCCAATTTTTATATTTGTACCAATACCATTTTTAACTTTTGGCTTCTCATACCAATTTATCTCTTTTTTATTAGATGATAGCAGGCATTATGTCAGCTGCAAATTTGAGATCTTCAAATTTTTGGGAAGTCTGTTGTATGCCTGTTCTGTTATATGTAGTATTTGTCATGATCCAATCCATAATAATTAGGAAGAGCATTAGCAATTAGTGAGAGTATACAGGTCAGTATATCAATTACGAAACATATACAGCACCATTTACTTGCAACCAATCACTCAATGCCTTTTACAATTTTAACACAATTCTTAATATTTTCTTGTACCCAACAGGAAGATCTTTGGCAACGTCATTTATCACAAACTGTAAAAAGTTACCGTGTGTATCTCCTATTTCTGATTCTCTGGGAAATACAACAACACTTATGAAAGCTACAAAAATTGAATAACAATTATTTATGCAACTAGTGTAAAAGAGACTGCAACGTAGAAATTGTCTTACGAGACCGAAGACCGAAAAACACACTTTTCTAGAAATCGTACCTACATTATTATCACCGAACCTACATTTGGTTTTTACAAACTAAACAGATACTACTGAGACCATAACAATTTCAGTACTCAAAAGCGGACAAGAAATAATGACTGCTTTCATTATTATCCGTTTTAGAGTGGCGCCATCTATCGATGATACATCATAAGGTCAACATTACCCACAATGTCATAATATCTGAATAAATCCAAGTAAAGAAACTATTTTAATCTTGCTGTAAAGTGTAATAGATACGTGTTCGTAGATACTAAAATTAAAGGAGGTAAAATTTGTAAGTTGTAGGAGGTAATTTCCGAAACTACCCATCCGATTTCAAAAATTCTTTTACCAATATTTAGAATGGACCTTCAGGGTGGACATGATCTGTATATTATCCCGTTAAAATAAAAGGACCTTTCGTGGAGCACAGGAAGAGATAAAGATTAAATTACAAATTAAATTAAACAGAAGTATCGATAGGAAAATAAGGCCGACAAGCTAACAAAGCACAAACCAAAAACTGAGATATCTAAGACAAAAACAAATGAGAACAACACTCTGTCAAAGAAAAAGGACACGCACAGGGATAAGAACAAAATAAACGAAAGAATAACATTCAATAAACACAAAATGTAAGAATGGAATGTAAGAAATAGTCTGGAAAGGAAGAAAAATTAGTGACTCTGGAACACCAGAAGGAGGCTGTGGAGGTAGTGCGACGAGGGGCAGGGGAAATAAATCTGACCTCCGCTGAAATCGACCTCCCTTTTTAAACAAATCCACGGACAATTTAGAGTAGCCAGAACTGTTCCTTTTACATTTAAATTTAGCCTAAACTCTTAAAGCTAGGCAGTCGAGTCGAGGCGACAAACTGGCACCACTTTTATTACACGACCGGTGCTAACGTCACACGCCAAGTATCTAAAGACTACTTATCTTCGCGGAATGGGACCATGCGAAATGTAACACTAAAAAAAGATTAAACCAAACATAGAAATTATAGGATTTACACAAACAAACAACAAATGTAAAGATTAAAAAGATAAATTGGATATTTTACAGGCGAGAGAGAGAGAGAGAGAGAAAGCAAAAGCAGACTAAAAGATATATGTGTATGGGGTCTTTTACTAGATATGTGAATATTTTATGAAAACCCTGTATAATACAGAGAAAAACATAAATGAGTCGTCAAAAATTAACAGTGAAAAAAACAATAGATAAACAGCATATGGACACATTGAGGATGAAACGAAAGAAAGACAAGGACAAATTTTTCGAAGAGATAACGGAACTAATAGAAGATGAAGAAACACTACAAAATAAAGGGACAAAAATAAAGGAAAATTACCTAATCACAGCAAGCAAACAAGGTTTTCCGAAAAATAAAAGGGTGGCAAAAAAACAATCGATATATTTTAAAAAATAACTCCAGAATATAAAAAGTACCAATATAGAAAAAAAGGAACACCTTAAGAACAGTATAGTAAAAAGGTAAAATAGTGGACAGAGGAAATAAAAGGTTGAAAACTATGAAGTTAAAGAAGAGAAGAGAATAGAAAACAGAACTTCGGTCAGAGAAGCAAACAGGAGATCATGGGAGGAAGCCGCTTGTTACGGACGGGTTGCCTCGAGCGCCAGTTTTTTTACGTGGTATGCTCCACGAGACCACGAGTATCTAAACCGGAGACCGGTAAGCCAAGGGTGTTTGATGGGGGAAAGCCGAACAAATACGGCGTTGGTGCTACGGCCTTTATTTACACTATATACAGGGTCTTAATATGTACACGGTTGTCCCTCTTTGAAAACTGCGAAGTGCACGGCTTTATTATTTACACGGCGATGGGGACAGAAGAGCGGGAGCGGGAATAAGGAACGTCTCTCTCTGTTTAACCCTTCATTTATTAAACCCTCTGTCTCTTTTTATTGCGAAGTTTTACGGTGGGTCCCGAGTTAGTCCCTTTCTTTAGGCGAGTTGGGACGTGCCGGGGCAGGTACTCCCGGCGGTGCTCTCTACCTTTTCTTCTGCCTGGTCGGGTACTCTTCAACGTCTCTCTTCTCGCAGTGGATCGGTCCTCTTCTTCGTCTTCCGTCTCCCTTCTGCTTCCTCATCCTATTTTTAATAAGAGCGCCTAGCCTTATATTGCCCAACAGAGCCGGAAATCCCTGCGGCGGAGAGGGTTCTGGACCGCGGCATCGGAAGCGCGCTAATTTACTGAACAGGAACGGCTTCGATACAATTCTATAAAAATATTCTATGACGCATTAAAACAACTTGGCAAAAGAAAGAATATAACAAACATACAATATAAAGAAGGAAAAATAGTAACAGAAGAACAGAGAATAATAAAATTACGGAAAAAATACTTCAAAGATCATATAAGAAGAAGATATGATAAAATATGTAGGAGCTGAAGGAACTAATAAAATGAAGGAAGTGATGTATCCTACAGTAAAGACCGGAAAATTAGCGAAGGACTCGAAAACAGTTGTCATATTTGCAGTCAAAAAGGGATTTAAAGAAAACTGCTATTTATTGAAAATTTCCTGTTGACCGATTGATCTGAAATTTGGTACCCTTTAGTTCTGATGACAATACAATTATGTATATTCAGTGTCATTGTAAATCAAAGATTGCCGCCGGTACAATCTGGCGGATTACATATTTTTTTCTCACTGTGGGTATCAAATGAAAGGGGTTAAATTTCCTATTTGTTAAATGACAATCTTGAGAACTTTTGCTATTGTGAATCTCGTATTTGATGTTCAAAATGACTCAAATTTTGTAAATTGTAGGATGTCAAAGCTCGTTCGAAATTTTAGGAATTTATTTTGAAGGGCCACATGCACCATTCTCTCTATAATTTTAAATTTGTTAAATGACACTTTCAAGGGCTTTTACTGATGTCAATCTCACATCTAATTTTAAAAACGACCCAAATACAGTTAAACATGTGATGTCGAAGCTCGTTTGAATTTTTGGGAATTTATTTTGAAGTGGCATCCACCATTCCTACAATAAATTTTCCATTTGTTAAATGGCAATCTTGAGGACTTTTGCTATTGTCAATCTCGTAATTGATGTTCAAAATGACTCAAATTTAGTAAATTGTAGGATGTCAAAGCTCGCTTTGAAATTTTAAGAATTTATTTTGAAGGGCCACATGCACCATTCTCCCTATAATTTTCATATTTGTTAAATGACACTTTCAAGGGCTTTTACTGATGTCAATCTCATATCTAATTTAAACAACGACCCAAATACAGTTAAACATGCGATGTCGAAGCTCGTTCGAATTTTTGGGAATTTATTTTGAAGTGCCGCATCCACCATTTCTACAATAAATTTTCTATTTGTTAAATGACAATCTTGAAGACTTTTGCTATTGTGAATCTCGTATTTGATGTTCAAAATGACTCAAATTTAGTCAATTCTAGTATGTCCAAGCTCGTTTCAAATTTTAGGAATTTATTTTGAAGGGCCACATGCACCATTCTCCCTATAATTTTAAATTTGTTAAATGACACTTTCAAGGGCTTTTACTGATGTCAATCTCATATCTAATTTTAAAAGCGATCCAAATACAGTTAAACATGTGATGTCGAAGCTCGTTTGAATTTTTGGGAATTTATTTTGAAGTGGCATCCACCATTCCTACAATAAATCTTCCATTTGTTAAATGGCAATCTTGAGGACTTTTGCTATTGTCAATCTCGTAATTGATGTTCAAAATGACTCAAATTTAGTAAATTGTAGGATGTCAAAGCTCGTTTGAAATTTTAAGAATTTATTTTGGAGGGGCCCATGCACCATTCTCTAAATAATTTTCAAATTTGTTAAATGACACTTTCAAGGGTTTTACTGATGTCAATCTCATATCTAATTTAAAAAACGACCCAAATACAGTTAAACATGCGACGTTGAAGCTCGTTTGAATTTTTGGGAATTTATTTTGAAGTGCCGCATCCACCATTTATACAATAAATTTTAAATTTGTTAAATGACAATCTTGAACACTTTTGCTATTGTGAATCCCGTATTTGATGTTTAAAATAACTCAAATTTAGTAAATTATAGGATTTCAAAGCTCTTTTGAAATTTTTAGAATTTATTTTGAAGGGGCACATGCACCATTCTCCCTATAATTTTCAAATTTGCTAAATGACACTTTCACGGGTTTTTACTGATGTCAATCTCATATCTAATTTATAAACCACCCAAATACAGTTAAACATGCGATGTCGAAGCTCTTTTGAATTTTTGGGAATTTATTTTGAAGTGCCGCATCCACCATTTCTACAATAAATTTTCTATTTGTTAAATGACAATCTTGAAGACTTTTGTTATTGTCAATCTCGTAATTAATGTTCAAAATGACTCAAATTTAGTAAATTGTAGGATGTCAAAGCTCGTTGGAAATTTTAGGAATTTATTTGGAAAGGCCACATGCACCATTCTCTCTATAATTTTCATATTTGTTAAATGACAGCTTCAAGGGCTTTTACTGATGCCAATCTCATATCTAATTTTAAAAACGACCCAAATACAGTTAAACATGCGATGTCGAAGCTCGTTTGAATTTTTGGGAATTTATTTTGAAGTGCCGCGTCCACCTTTTCTACAATAAATTTTCTATTTGTTAAATGACAATCTTGAGAACTTTTGCTATTGTGAATCTCGTATTTGATGTTCAAAATGACTCAAATTTTGTAAATTGTAGGATGTCAAAGCTCGTTCGAAATTTTAGGAATTTATTTTGAAGGGCCACATGCACCATTCTCTCTATAATTTTAAATTTGTTAAATGACACTTTCAAGGGCTTTTACTGATGTCAATCTCACATCTAATTTTAAAAACGACCCAAATACAGTTAAACATGTGATGTCGAAGCTCGTTTGAATTTTTGGGAATTTATTTTGAAGTGGCATCCACCATTCCTACAATAAATCTTCCATTTGTTAAATGGCAATCTTGAGGACTTTTGCTATTGTCAATCTCGTAATTGATGTTCAAAATGACTCAAATTTAGTAAATTGTAGGATGTCAAAGCTCGTTTGAAATTTTAAGAATTTATTTTGGAGGGGCACATGCACCATTCTCTAAATAATTTTCAAATTTGTTAAATGACACTTTCAAGGGTTTTACTGATGTCAATCTCATATCTAATTTAAAAAACGACCCAAATACAGTTAAACATGCGACGTTGAAGCTCGTTTGAATTTTTGGGAATTTATTTTGAAGTGCCGCATCCACCATTTATACAATAAATTTTAAATTTGTTAAATGACAATCTTGAACACTTTTGCTATTGTGAATCCCGTATTTGATGTTTAAAATAACTCAAATTTAGTAAATTATAGGATTTCAAAGCTCTTTTGAAATTTTTAGAATTTATTTTGAAGGGGCACATGCACCATTCTCCCTATAATTTTCAAATTTGCTAAATGACACTTTCACGGGTTTTTACTGATGTCAATCTCATATCTAATTTATAAACCACCCAAATACAGTTAAACATGCGATGTCGAAGCTCTTTTGAATTTTTGGGAATTTATTTTGAAGTGCCGCATCCACCATTTCTACAATAAATTTTCTATTTGTTAAATGACAATCTTGAAGACTTTTGTTATTGTCAATCTCGTAATTAATGTTCAAAATTACTCAAATTTACTAAATTGTAGGATGTCAAAGCTCGTTTGAAATTTTAAGAATTTATTTTGAAGGGCCACATGCACCATTCTCCCTATAATTTTCAAATTTGTTAAATAACACTTTCAAGGGATTTTACTAATGTCAGTCTCATATTTAATTTTAAAAACGACCCAAATACAGTTAAACATGCGATGTCGAAGCTCGTTTGAATTTTTGGGAATTTATTTTGAAGTGCCGCGTCCACCATTTATACAATAAATTTTCTATTTGTTAAATGACAATCTTGAGAACTTTTGCTATTGTAAATTTCGTATTTGATGTTCAAAATGACTCAAATTTTGTAAATTGTAGGATGTCAAAGCTAGTTTGAAATTTTAGGAATTTATTTTGTACCTATAATTCTACCTATAATTCTACCTATAATTTTCATATTTGTTAAATGACACTTTCAAGGGATTTTACTAATGTCAGTCTCATATTTAATTTTAAAAACGCCCCAATAACAGTTAAACATGCGATGTCGAAGCTCGTTTGAATTTTTGGGAATTTATTTTGAAGTGGCATCCACCATTCCTACAATAAATTTCCCATTTGTTAAATGACAATCTTGACGATTTTCGCTATTGTGAATCTCGTATTTGATGTTCAAAATGACTCAAAGTTAGTAAAAGTCAAAGCTCGTTTGAATTTTTGGGAATTTATTTTGAAGTGCCGCGTCCACCATTTCTACAATAAATATTCTATCTGTTAAATGACAATCTTGAGGACTTTTGCTATTTCGAATCTAGTATTTGATGTTCAAAATAACTCAAATTTAGTAAATTGTAGGATGTCAAAGCTCGTTTGAAATTTTAAGAATTTATCTTAAAAAGCCACATACACCATTCTCCCTATAATTTCCATATTTGTTAAATGACACTTTCAAGAGCTTTTACTGATGTCAATCTCATATTTAATTTTAAAAACGAACCAAATACAGTTAAACATGCGATGTCGGATCTCGTTTAAATTTTTGGGAATTTATTTTGAAGTGCCGCGTCCACCAATGCTACAATAAATTTTTTATTTGTGAAATGACAATCTTGATGACTTTTGCTATTGTGAATCTCGTATTTGATGTTCAAAATAACTCAAATTTACTAAATTGTAGGATGTCAAAGCTCGTTTGAAATTTTAAGAATTTATTTTGAAGGGCCACATGCACCATTCTCCCTATAATTTTCAAATTTGTTAAATGACACTTTCAAGGGATTTTACTAATGTCAGTCTCATATTTAATTTTAAAAACGACCCAAATACAGTTAAACATGCGATGTCGAAGCTCGTTTGAATTTTTGGGAATTTATTTTGAAGTGCCGCGTCCACCATTTATACAATAAATTTTCTATTTGTTAAATGACAATCTTGAGAACTTTTGCTATTGTGAATTTCGTATTTGATGTTCAAAATGACTCAAATTTTGTAAATTGTAGGATGTCAAAGCTCGTTTAAAATTTTAGGAATTTATTTTGAAGGGCCACATGCACCATTCTCTCTATAATTTTAAATTTGTTAAATGACACTTTCAAGGGCTTTTACTGATGTCAATCTCATATCTAATTTTAAAAGCGATCCAAATACAGTTAAACATGTGATGTCGAAACTCGTTTGAATTTTTGGGAATTTATTTTAAAGTGCCGCATCCACCATTTCTACAATAAATTTTCCATTTGTTAAATGACAATCTTGAGGACTTTTGCTATTGTGAATCTCGTATTTGATGTTCAAAATAACTCAAATTTACTAAATTGTAGGATGTCAAAGCTCGTTTGAAATTTTAGGAATTTATTTTGTAGGGCCACATGCACCATTCTACCTATAATTTTCATATTTGTTAAATGACACTTTCAAGGGATTTTACTAATGTCAGTCTCATATTTAATTTTAAAAACGACCCAAATACAGTTAAACATGCGATGTCGAAGCTCGTTTGAATTTTTGGGAATTTATTTTGAAGTGGCATCCACCATTCCTACAATAAATTTCCCATTTGTTAAATGACAATCTTGACGATTTTCGCTATTGTGAATCTCGTATTTGATGTTCAAAATGACTCAAAGTTAGTAAAAGTCAAAGCTCGTTTGAATTTTTGGGAATTTATTTTGAAGTGCCGCGTCCACCATTTCTACAATAAATATTCTATTTGTTAAATGACAATCTTGAGGACTTTTGCTATTTCGAATCTAGTATTTGATGTTCAAAATAACTCAAATTTAGTAAATTGTAGGATGTCAAAGTTCGTTTTGAAATTTTAAGAATTTATTTTGAAGGGCCACATGCACCATTCTCCCTACAATTTTCATATTTGTTAAATGACAACTTCAAGGGCTTTTACTGATGTCAATCTCATATTTAATTCTTAAAACAACCCAAATACAGTTAAACATGCGATGTCGAAGCTCGTTTGAATTTTTGGGAATTTATTTTGAAGTGCCGCGTCCACCATTTCTACAATAAATTTTCTATTTGTTAAATGACAATCTTGAGAACCTTTGCTATTGTGAATCTCGTATTTGATGTTCAAAATGACTCAAATTTTGTAAATTGTAGGATGTCAAAGCTCGTTTGAAATTTTAGGAATTTATTTTGAAGGGCCACATGCACCATTCTCTCTATAATTTTCAAATTTGTTAAATGACACTTTCAAGGGTTTTACTGATGTCAATCTCATATTTAATTTTAAAAGCGACCCAAATACATTTAAACATGCGATGTCGAAGCTCGTTTGAATTTTTGGGAATTTATTTTGAAGTACCGCGTCCACCATTTCTACAATAAATTTTCTATTTGTTAAATGATAATCTTGAAGACTTTTGCTATTGTGAACCTCGTATTTGATGTTCAAAATGACTCAAATTTGGTAAATTATAGGATGTCAAAAATCGTTTGAAATTTTAGGAATTTATTTTGAAGGGCCACATACACCATTCTCCCTATAATTTTCATATTTGTTAAATGACACTTTCAAGGGCTTTTACTGATGTCAATCTCATATTTAATTCTAAAAACGACCCAAATACAGTTAAACATGCGATGTCGAAGCTCGTTTGAATTTTTGGGTATTTATTTTGAAGTGCCGCATCCACCATTTCTACAATTAATTTTCCATTTGTTAAATGACAATCTTGAAGACTTTTGCTATTGTGAATCTCGTATTTGATGTTCAAAATGACTCAAGTTTAGTAAATTGTAGGATGTCAAAGCTCGTTTTGAAAATTTAAGAATTTATTCTGAAGGCCCACATGCACCATTGTCTCCATAATTTTCATATTTGTTAAATGACAACTTCAAGGGCTTTTAATGATGTCACTTTCATATCTAATTTAAAAACGACCCAAATACAGTTAAACATGCGATGTCGGATCTCGTTTAAATTTTTGGGAATTTATTTTGAAGTGCCGCATCCACCATTTGTACAATAAATTTTCTATTGGTTAAATGACAATCTTGAGAACTTTTGCTATTGTGAATCTCGTATTTGATGTTCAAAATGACTCAAATTTAGTAAATTGTAGGATGTCAAAGCTCGTTTGAAATTTTAGGAATTTATTTTGAAGGGCCACATGCACCATTCTCCCTATAATTTTCATATTTGTTAAATGACACCTTCAAGGGCTTTTACTGATGTCAATCTCATATTTAATTCTAAAAACAACCCAAATACAGTTAAACATGCGATGTCGAAGCTCGTTTGAATTTTTGGGAATTTATTTTGAAGTGCCGCGTCCACCATTTCTACAATAAATTTTCTATTTGTTAAATGACAATCTTGAGAACCTTTGCTATTGTGAATCTCGTATTTGATGTTCAAAATGACTCAAATTTAGTAAACTGTAGGATGTAAAAGTTTGTTTGAAATTTTAAGAATTTATTTTGTAGGGCCACATGCACCATTCCCCCGATAATATTCATATTTGTTAAATGACACTTTCAAGGGCTTTTACTGATGTCTATCTCATATTTAATTTTTAAAACGACCCAAATCGCCACTGTAGCTTTAGTGACACGTAATTGTATAAAATGCCATAAAGAACGCATTTTTTTTTCTAATTTACTGATGTAAGAATAGTATAATTATTTCGATACAAGTGCGCTATCATGACACTCTGAAAAGTGTTTTTTGTATTCGTTCACGCAAAATGAGAAAAAGTAAATTAAATACATATGAACTCGTGTCTTAATATAAGTTTTACAAAACTAGTGTTTCAATATACTATTAAAATATCTCCTAAGTAAATATGAACAAGTCATACTTCAGCACGTGTTGTACACTATGCTTTTCCTTCGTCCACCACTCAAAAGAAGAAGAAAAAGTACATGCAATTGTATTTTATTGTAATCACAACACGTTCTAAAAAGTCACCTTTGGTGGATTATTTCATAAAAACCCACTTAATAATTCCATTGTTAAAGTGGACTATTAATTTTAGTTCTTGTACTGTGTAAGTGAGTCTGTAACCTTCGTAGCCACATGAAACTAATATACCAAAAAAAAAACAAATACTATGATAATCTTAAACAAAAAGAACACCCATTAACTAAGGTTGGATGGAAAACAAATAGTGGAATCTTTCAAATAATTTTACTTTCCCATAGAATACAACAATAATGATGAATGATGAATGAAATAAACAAAAGGTTGTGAACAGTGAGCTCTAACAAAAAGACTTGACTCCAGAATAACTATAAAAGATATTTTTTTTTTGGTAGAAATGGTGGATGCGCCGGGATAGCCAATTTGAGTAAAAATTAAAGTAACAAGTGTTCTGACAGGAAAATAATGTTTGTGTGTCTTTTACCAATGAGACAATAGTAAAATGATACCACAGCCACCAAGTGTAAGTAAGTGACTTCAGGTACAGAAAAATCAAAATTTAACAAATTTCCCTAAATTACCAAAATTGATTTAATTGTAAAAAAATTAAGTCAGTATGCAAATTAGAAAAAATTAGATGAAAAACTCGTATTGTAAAACTTAAGATCACTCGTTCTTTACAGGCAGTCGTGCTGCAAACCTGAACTCGTGGCTTAATCTAAGTTTTAGAAAACTAGTGTTTCAATATACTATAACAAAATTGAGGAATCAAAATTAAAACTTATTTAAAAAATGCAAAAATATGAATTTTACTGCGCTTGTAAAACTATTCTGTTATGTCCTTTCATTCCACTATAGGATCAATACCTGGTAAAGAAACTATATCTGGATAATGTACCTTATTATTCCAAACTGTTAATTAGTTTCTCTGACATCTTGTATTACCTTTGTCACGTATTCTAATAAAACAATTTGTACTGTTGAAACTCAATATGCTCGACACGAGAATTTCGTTTTGTGTTTAACTAATAGTTTACTATATCTTGGAGGAAACCATATAATATATAATTTCGAAAATGTAATAGCGTCTTCTGATTCTTGAAATAAATTTAAGCTTCAATAACATATTATGGTTTTATAAGATTTATTTTATGCACAGAATTTACAAAATATAACGACACGACTTAAAAATAGTAATTGTATCATTATCGAAGTGTCCAGAAACCCATCCCAGTATCGTTATCGCTTATCGGATTCCACATCTCGGATGTGTAATTTCAGGGCAGCTGATTAATGCATTGGAAATCTTCTCCCCATTGCTGTTGTCGACACTTCTTCTATTACGATAAAAGACCAAAAGATAAATTTATGTATTTGCTAACGACGAGCTTTTAATATTTTAAAATTAAGTGTAATTTGAAAAATTCTTCAAATTATTACGACACGTCTACTTCGTTGTTTCTTTTCTTGGAGACTTATGCCTGACACGTATGTTATTAAATCACACATTTTATTGAATATTTTTATTTTCTTCGCCCCTTTAAGTCTTGTTTTCTTTATTGTAATACTAACGAAACGCTTGCTCCCTCTTCCTTCTTTTATACGTTGTAGGCTCAGTGTGCTTTTGAACTAAGAAATTGGGTTACTGCTTTTTCCTAAAATGTATAGAACGTCCATAAAACAAATTGATTCAGTTTAACCCCCCACCGAAACCCCCGGCTGCGGACTTTTTTTATGAGTTGGATAGTTAATTCACTGATGTAGCTGTATCTCATGTCGGTGTTTTCATTTAAAATTAGCGTTATTCTTTTTTTGCTGTTTCCCATGTTGAGCTAGGCGAATAATATAATTTCAAATTCTGCACTAATTGAGTCGACGTTGTCGAAAGCCGACATGTCATCCGAACTTAATTCATTTTGTTTTTGTTACAATCATCCAATTAAGTTGTCGCCCTTCTAGCTCTAGTTTTTTCCCTCCAAAATGCCTCCTCGTCGCATTCATAAAACCGACTCAGCCATAAAGCTGATTTCATTAAAGACATTTAATTCGCAGTTTTATAAGATACGACTTTGAATGCAAAACTTCCAATTCCATCCAGGATATTCACATTATCGAAACCGCACAGCTTCTCGTATATAAATATCCTCGGCCGCTGTAATTTATTTGGCACCCTTCACGTTTTCTCGCAGCAATTAATGTCACTTTTATCGATTCATCAAAATTTTTATCTATTAGCCGGAATTAAATTACTCTTAATTCTGTTTAAGCTCGGCTCGTTATGCGTCACGATTATTAAAATTTATCAGAAACAATATTTCTACGAGCTCCTCTGTCACCGCGCCCACGCCCAAAGGCGAGGAGATAATAATGTATAGGTGCATATCTATAAATATTAACGGTGACCTGAAGGTGGTCGCACGTGTGAGACTATTGGGTTAACGTCAAAGAGATAATGGATGGGAAGTCTTTGTGGCGGAAATACAATTATGTTAAATTTCATTTTGCTAAATTTGTGCGAAGCAAGGGGTTGAAAAACCGCACGGAAGAGGAGGTTTGAAAGGGTACACGGATGTGAAATATTTACCAGAAAGGAGTCGGACTCATGAATAATGCAAATGCATCGGTATGTAAGAATTTATTCTTGAAATTTTTACCACTTCGGACACATTGAAATTCTTAAACAATGAAACTGGATACACTTAGTCGCGTCAATAAATACATAAAACAAGCAATCTTTTGTGAATGTTTGTTTTTATATATTGTTCAAAATCAGAAACTTTTTGAAGTGGGGAAATAATTATTTATATTTATTATTATTAAATATTTAACACTATTTATTATATTTATATAAAAAAATTAGTTTTTCAATACTTATTCTACAAATAATATACGAAAGTAAATTATAAAATTATTATGAATTGTGGATTATTTATTTTAGACATTTATAAATAAAATAATTAAAAATTGTTCATCAATACTTGTAGGAAGGAAAAATTTGAGAATTTTTCTCGATTTCCATGGGAGTCCCTGATCAGATCCGGACTTTTTGACAATGGAACCACCTCAAGAGTATACCCTTTCAAATAAAAGAAGAATTTTGAAAATCGGCCCACAATTGACGCAGAGATCAGTGAACATACATGATGAAGTCGTTTAATAAAAGGGAACGAAAGTTTGAGGATTTTTCTCGATTTCCATGGGATTCCCTGATCAGATCTTGACTTTTTGACAATGGAACTTCCTCAAGAGTATACCCTTTCAAATAAAAGAAGAATTTTGTAACTCGGTCCACAATTGACGAAGAAATCGGTGAACCTACATGAAGTCGGTTAATAAAAGGGAGCGAAAATTTGAGGATTTTTCTCGATTTCCATGGGATTCCTTGATCAGATCTTGACTTCTTGACAAAGGAACTTCCGCAAGAGTATACCCTTTCAAATAAAAGAAGAATTTTGTAAATCGGTCCACAATTGACGAAGAAATCGGTGAACATAAATGAAATATAAATATATAAATGTTCTGAGGTAACAAGCATTAAAAAAAAAACATACAACCGAATTGATAACTTCCTCCCTTTTTGAAGTCTGTTAAAAAAAACGTAAAACAATTTTTTTTAGATAAATATCATACATATTGTTTAAATAATATTAATAGTTATGTCCCCGCTCCAAAAGGTTTCGGATTATAAATAATATAAAAAAAGCAAATATAAAAAAAAAAACATCAAAATCGGAGCTGTTTCTGAGGACTTCCGAGAAAAAGATTTCATTGACGCGATAGTAGCAAGATCAAGCGGTAGGATGCTTCAAAAAGTTAAAAGTTTTTATTTTATATTTTTTTTTTTTAAATTTTAAACAAAAAACTAACAAAAATTAAAAACGGAGGAACAATGGCGACCAGTAGGGCACAGAAAACGCACAATAAAGAAAAAATTAATAAAATTGACGAAAATATTAGACAAAAGAGCAAAAAAAGAAATAACAGAAAATAAAGAAAAAATCATACGAAAACAACGTAACATAAGAAGTAGTCAATGAAAAAAATATGATGGAAGAGACACAAAGGATATCGGATGTTCTGGATGTTGCCCTAAATAGACTAAATGATGTTATAGAGAAAGAACAATTAAATGAAAGAATATTAAGAGTACAAGTAAAATTAACGGGTAACAAAATATGAACAATAACAACGACATATGGACTGAGTGAGGACGAAAGGAATGGAATTTTTTTTAGAAGAACCACAAAAGCAAATATACAAAAGAGAAGAATGGTTGAGTCGGATGCAAGAAAAGAAGAATGCATGGGAAAAAAAGGTGAAGAAACGCTAAGAGAGAATGAAGGAAAAATCGTTAATTATTATTGATGACTTGGTGGACGAAAACAAATGGAAAGGAATACAAAGACACAAAGTGAAAAAAGGTGTAGAGATTGGAATTGATAATGAGATTGAAGATAATAAATGATAATAAACAAAACTAAAAAAATTAGACAGGTAAACAAAAAATAAAAACCCATATACTGACAAAATGACAGATGAAAAGTATTAAAGGGAATATTAACAAACATTAGACGCTGAAAATAACACAAATTTAAAGAGAAAATGGGAACACCACAAGGAAAATAATCGGAAGAAATAATGGTAAAAGGAAAATAGCTAACGACAGCATGAAGAAAACATAATGGTGGACAGAGAAAATATAATATAAAGGAAGCAGAAAAGAAACCAAAATGGCAATCGAATGGGCAAAACAGATCATGGCAGAAATTTGGACAGAAAAAATTTGACAATTGATATATCGCGCATGCCTGAGGTGGTCAAGAGTAGGGATTAGGGCAGAGTGGAGGGAAAACCCAAGGCAGACGGAGACACGATGCCTTGAGGACTAATCAGGTTGTCAAGACCCCGAAGAAGAAATAGAAACAAATATGAAAAATAAGATTTAGAACTTATAGTAGAAACAGATTTAAAAGAAATGATAAAGTACATGGGAAAAAGGAACATAAAATGGCAGAATTAATGAACGACATTTTACGTTAAAATTCGCAAATATAAAACAAACCGCGAAATTAAAAATTTGGAAGGAAATGACAACAAAGCAGAGCCCTACTTTGTGTTTTTTTTTTTGACAAGACGGCGGGAAATTTAAGCCAAACCTACCCAAACAAAATTCCAGATTCTTTGAACACAGGGCGTGAGCAACCAAATGAGGAATGTAAATGGATAACACAAAATTATGGTTTTAAATGGTTATTGGCTTTAAGAAATTCGTTGATTTGATTTTTCAGATCGTGTTCTTGGATTCTATTTACTTTGTTTGTTTGGTTGGTAAGGTTTGACAATTTTATTTGTAGCCAGTTAATTTCATTTATAATTTGCAATAATTTCATCAGGTTGAGAATAACATGCAATAATACAATTCATCAGTTTAGGTGTACAATATGAGTGAGCTTATTACCATTCATTGCAACTGATTTCATTACCACTTCGAGCTTATCGATCATTTCAGGAATTTACATAATTACTGATGTTCGCCCCCAGTGTGTGTATACAAGACTGTGACGGCTGAAAGATATTGAGAAGCCATGAAGTTATTCACCTACGAATGCATATTATATTATTTACTAGGTCATCAAGGCGCACAGGCGGGCCGTGAGTTTGAAATTAAAGTAATCCCCAGTGAAGTACCCAAGTAATCTTGAAAGTTCTTACCAACTATAGTTTATACTATAAGTGCTACCGTACATGTAATAAATTTTAAATACAAAAAGTAGTCAAAACGGTGCTAAAGTTTCAATTAAATTAACACAGGGTGACAGAAAATGTGCATGTTGTTGTCATAATAAAAAAATAATTCCTTGTAGACGTAGTTTTTTACTACTAAATCCAACATATAATTGTCCGTGTGTAAAAACGTCAGTGGCTTCCTAACTAAATAATGTAACGCCGATAATAAATTTTATTAATGTATATTTAATATACAGATAACTAACTACCCTTTAAATGAAAGAGAAAATATTACGCACAGTAAAACAGTTGAGATAGATCAAGTCAGGAAAATAAATAAATTAAATGAATTCCCATTTTTCTCCTCTTATAAAATTATACCGCCACGTTAATTCCAAATATATCGGCAACCAACAATACACAACTCGAGCTCCTCCTCAAGCTTTTTTGATTGGCTTATAAAATCTTAGTCACCATGTGACCGTCTCGAATTTATGTAAGGATTATTTTACGAGTAAAGCGAAGATTCCAACACAAATTTCAGTGTTGTCAACTTGAGGGAGGACCACATATTCCCAATTTCATCATGCAGAACGACCGAATCAAAAGAATGACAGCAATGTTTACAGCAGACGTGATACATGAAATGTCGATACGTAAAAATAGTACACACATACATAAAAAGTGAGCATTTTGTCTCCGGTTTAGTGTTTTTTTTTTTAGTTTTGTTTCCAACTACTGTACATAGATAAAGATGGGTTTAAATCTAATGCAAATGCTGTCGATTAACTTGCAGTTTATTCATAGTTGTTAGTAAAGTGCAACAACAAATCTTATATACCGTGCCCGAAAGATGATAGTTGGATCTTATGACCAAACGAATAAAACAAGCACATTTTTAAGAAGCTATAAAATAAACAGATGGCGGTTACGTTTACGACATGACGCCGCTAGAAGACCTGACTAAAACCAAACTGTAAAATTTGAATATGTACGAACAGAATAACAATCGTAGATTCTTTTGCAGAAATATAAATATCGAGTGTACCAACTAAAATTTGGACCCTCCAACAATTCCAATTTTGAAAGACTCGAAATGCTCGAACAGGTCAATTTTGTTATCAAGGGGGACCAAATTGTATAAAACTTTCAAGTTTTAGATCTCACCCCTTTAGCCAGGGGGGCACACCCTTAAAAAATTTAAATGGCCTGAGGGGTCGTGTAATACATCATTTTAAAGCTTATTCAATTCTCTATCCAGACCTACATTTTACGATTCCTTTCTACAAAAAAAAACATGAATTCGATGTTTTCCAAATCTACATAACGTTGTCCGCGCCGATGACAGTAATTTCAAGTCGTGCCAATCGCTCTCAAAACCTTGCGTTTGGAAAACAGACAAAATACCACTAGATGTCACCAGCTCGCGCATTACAGGAAACTATAATAGTCTTACAGAATGAAAAATTAGAAGAGCGTGGAAAAAATTAATTCCAATCTCAAAATTAAAAGTGTGATTTATTTTTTTAAAACCAGATATTATTTAAAATAATAATGCAGATCTTACCTCATCTTAATTAAACATTTTTTGTCGCTAGTTTTATTTATTTATTTTCGCTGTCATCTGATGAACGGCAGTCTAAACGGAAAAGAGCACCCAGAAGGAATGTAGAACACTGCTTTTATTAAATTTTATTAAAGAACCGATAATTTGATTGAAGTTCTTATTTTATTTACGTTATTTTGACAATTTTGACAACGGTTGACAGTTATTGGAGTTTCATGCCTCTTTATTACAGTTTCTATTAAGTCGCGATCCAAGTCCCTCTGATGGTCATTTTACCTATATTGGTATGACTTTGTATTACTGTCAATTTCATCGGCGCGGACAACGCTACATAAAATACTCTTGATTTGGAAAATAACAAATTCATGCTTTTTTTGTAGAAACAAATCGATAAAAGTAGACTGATAGAGAATTGAATAAGCTTTAAAATGATATATTACACGACCCCCCAATTTTTTAAGGGGGTGCCCCCCCTGGCTAAAAGGGTGAGATCTAAGACTTCAAAGTTTGGTACACTTTGGTTCCCCTTGATAACAAAATTAACCTGTTCAAGCGTTTTCTTCTGAGTCTTTCGAAATTGGAAATGTTGGGGGGTACAAATTTTAATTGGGACACCCGGTATGTAGTTACTTCTATTTCCGGTGATGGAACACCGCGTGGCGCGTGGTTTAATAGAAGCTATTTTCAACCCCCCACAGTCTAGCAAGTCGACTTTATATTGAAAACCTTCAACTTTTGACAAAATGAAAAACTCGTGGTGTCAATAAAATCAGATTTTACAAATTTTAAGAAAATGACACGAGCTTGCTGGATCAATCAGGAGGTCAGATAGCCAGTCCGTCGTCTGTTATAGGTTACGTACTCAAAGGCGAATTTGAAGAAATAATCACAATTGAAATCCCTGTACGAAAAGACTGGAAAACGGGCATTGTCCCACCAATTTATACAATGCATTTTTTTTAACACTGGCCATAGGGATTCTCATGTTAAATTTTCTACCCCACGTTAACTTTTGTTAGGATAAAAATTCGGACTTGAAATTTTTACCCTATACAATTTGCAACTTCTTCTTTCAACTACACTAAAAATTATGTCTTTAAATTGAACAGTGCTTTAAAAAATAGTATATTATGATACGAGTTTTATAAGAAGCATTTTGTCGCACGCACGGTTTTAGGGCACGACGAGCGTAGCGAGAAGTCCCCTAAATGAGTAAGTGCGACAAGGTGCCTTATAAACGAGTTATCATACAGTATTTTTTCTACTTTGCCACTTTTTATACAAAATAATCAAAAATTACAATCTAGGGAATTCGGCAGCAGTTGGCTACATTTGCTAGGTGCATTAACAGAGGCTATGAAAAAAATTAATTTGAAACGTCAATATGTACTCGTATTTTTTTTATCCTTTTCACATGTATAAAAAACATTGTAGTGAATTTTAACCCATCCCAAACGACCTCCAAAAACGTCGAACTCTGTAACTGAAGCCCCTAACCTCACAATAACCTCCGTAACAAACTCCCCCATACCAGAAACAACTCCCACAGGCCCGTTCTTTTTCTTTGTGATCCGCGGTGTGGACATTGGCAAGGACGAACGCGATATCCTGGCCCTGCAAAACTGTCAATCTCCCCATCCACAAAATGTCTAGAATCAAAGCCCGCCGCACAAACAAGTGGAACCCCCTTATCCGCGTGACCACCGGAGACACTCTCAAACATTTCCTGACCCACAGTCTTCTTCCTTTTGTTTGAATGGCTCAAACCGCTGAAACTCAATTCGTATTGACAGCCCTTGAAATCGGTTTGGACTTGACACAGCGAAGTAAGGTTAGGATCATGTTAGGATTTCCAAGATTCCAATATTATAAAAATAAATTATACTGTTTTTAAGTGTAATTATTATAACTCCGCTTTTGTCTATTATGACAGGCAAAAGCGTATCGCAATAGCCTCAGTACGAACGCAAAGTAGACCAAATTGTACCAAACTTTCAAGGCTTGAATCTCACCCCTTTAGCCAGCCATGACCCCCCATGCCATTTAAATTTTTAAGGGGGTGGCTCTTGATAACATAATTGAACTTTTCGAGCGTTTTTTTGTAGAAAGGAATCGATTAATGTAGGTCTGTACAGCGAATTGAATAAGCTTTAAAATGATGTATCACACGACCCCCCATGCCATTTAATTTTTTTAAGGGGGTGTCCCCCTTAGCTAAAGGGGTGACACCTAAGACTTGAAAGTATGGTACAATTTGGTCCCCCTTGATAACAAAATTGATCTGTTCAAGCGTTTTCTTCTGAGTCTTTCGAAATTGGAATTGTTGGGGGGTAAAAATTTTAGTTGGGACACCCGGTATGTAGTTACTTGTATTTCCGGTGATGGAACACCGCGTGGCGCGTGGTTTAATAGAAGCTATTTTCAACCCCTCACAGTCTAGCAAGTCGACTTTATATTGATAACCCTCAAGTTTTGAGAAAATGAAAAACTCGTGGTGCCAATAAAATCAGATTTTACAAATTTTAAGAAAATGACACGAGCTTGCTGAATCAGTCAGGAGGTCAAATAGCCAGTCCGTCGTCTGTTATAGGTTACGTACTCAAAGGCGAATTTGAAGAAATTCTCACAATTGAAATCCCTGTACGAAAAAACTGGAAAACGGGCATTGTCCCACCAAGTTATACAATGCATTTTTTTTAACACTGGCCATAGGGATTCTCATGTTAAATTTTCTACCCCACGTTAACTTTTGTTAGGATAAAAATTCGGACTTGAAATTTTTACACAATACAATTTGCAACTTCTTCTTTCAACTACACTAAAAATTATGTCTTTAAATTGAACAGTGCTTTAAAAAATAGTATATTATGATACGAGTTTTATAAGAAGCATTTTGTCGCACGCATGGTTTTAGGGCACGACAAGCGTAGCGAGGAGTCCCCTAAATGAGTAAGTGCGACAAGGTGCCTTATAAACGAGTTATCATACATTATTTTTTCTTCTTTGCCACTTTTTATACAAAATAATCAAAAATTACAATCTAGGGAATTCGGCAGCAGTTGGCTACATTTGCTAGGTGCATTAACAGAGGCTATGAAAAAAATTAATTTGAAACGTCAATATGTACTCGTATTTTTTTATCCTTTTCACATGTATAAAAAACATTGTAGTGAATTTTAACCCATCCCAAACGACCTCCAAAAACGTCGAACTCTGTAACTGAAGCCCCTAACCTCACAATAACCTCCGTAACAAACTCCCCCATACCACAAACAACTCCCACAGGCCCGTTCTTTTTCTTTGTGATCCGCGGTGTGGACATTGGCAAGGACGAACGCGATATCCTGGCCCTGCAAAACTGTCAATCTCCCCATCCACAAAATGTCTAGAATCAAAGCCCGCCGCATAAACAAGTGGAACCCCCTTATCCGCGTGACCACCGGAGACACTCTCAAACATTTCCTGACCCACAGTCTTCTTCCTTTTGTTTGAATGGCTCAAACCGCTGAAACTCAATTCGTATTGACAGCCCTTGAAATCGGTTTGGACTTGACACAGCGAAGTAAGGTTAGGATCATGTTAGGATTTCCAAGATTCCAATATTATAAAAATAAATTATACTGTTTTTAAGTGTAATTATTATAACTCCGCTTTTGTCTATTATGACAGGCAAAAGCGTATCGCAATAGCCTCAGTACGAACGCAAAGTAGACCAAATTGTACCAAACTTTCAAGGCTTGAATCTCACCCCTTTAGCCAGCCATGACCCCCCATGCCATTTAAATTTTTAAGGAGGTGGCTCTTGATAACATAATTGAACTTTTCGAGCGTTTTTTTTGTAGAAAGGAATCGATTAATGTAGGTCTGTACAGCGAATTGAATAAGCTTTAAAATGATGTATCACACGACCCCCCATGCCATTTAATTTTTTTAAGGGGGTGTCCCCCTTGGCTAAAGGGGTGACACCTAAGACTTGAAAGTATGGTACAATTTGGTCCCCCTTGATAACAAAATTGATCTGTTCAAGCGTTTACTTCTGAGTCTTTCGAAATTGGAATTGTTGGGGGGTAAAAATTTTAGTTGGGACACCCGGTATGTAGTTACTTGTATTTCCGGTGATGGAACACCGCGTGGCGCGTGGTTTAATAGAAGCTATTTTCAACCCCTCACAGTCTAGCAAGTCGACTTTATATTGATAACCCTCAAGTTTTGAGAAAATGAAAAACTCGTGGTGCCAATAAAATCAGATTTTACAAATTTTAAGAAAATGACACGAGCTTGCTGAATCAGTCAGGAGGTCAAATAGCCAGTCCGTCGTCTGTTATAGGTTACGTACTCAAAGGCGAATTTGAAGAAATTCTCACAATTGAAATCCCTGTACGAAAAAACTGGAAAACGGGCATTGTCCCACCAAGTTATACAATGCATTTTTTTTAACACTGGCCATAGGGATTCTCATGTTAAATTTTCTACCCCACGTTAACTTTTGTTAGGATAAAAATTCGGACTTGAAATTTTTACACAATACAATTTGCAACTTCTTCTTTCAACTACACTAAAAATTATGTCTTTAAATTGAACAGTGCTTTAAAAAATAGTATATTATGATACGAGTTTTATAAGAAGCATTTTGTCGCACGCACGGTTTTAGGGCACGACGAGCGTAGCGAGAAGTCCCCTAAATGAGTAAGTGCGACAAGGTGCCTTATAAACGAGTTATCATACAGTATTTTTTCTACTTTGCCACTTTTTATACAAAATAATCAAAAATTACAATCTAGGGAATTCGGCAGCAGTTGGCTACATTTGCTAGGTGCATTAACAGAGGCTATGAAAAAAATTAATTTGAAACGTCAATATGTACTCGTATTTTTTTTATCCTTTTCACATGTATAAAAAACATTGTAGTGAATTTTAACCCATCCCAAACGACCTCCAAAAACGTCGAACTCTGTAACTGAAGCCCCTAACCTCACAATAACCTCCGTAACAAACTCCCCCATACCACAAACAACTCCCACAGGCCCGTTCTTTTTCTTTGTGATCCGCGGTGTGGACATTGGCAAGGACGAACGCGATATCCTGGCCCTGCAAAACTGTCAATCTCCCCATCCACAAAATGTCTAGAATCAAAGCCCGCCGCACAAACAAGTGGAACCCCCTTATCCGCGTGACCACCGGAGACACTCTCAAACATTTCCTGACCCACAGTCTTCTTCCTTTTGTTTGAATGGCTCAAACCGCTGAAACTCAATTCGTATTGACAGCCCTTGAAATCGGTTTGGACTTGACACAGCGAAGTAAGGTTAGGATCATGTTAGGATTTCCAAGATTCCAATATTATAAAAATAAATTATACTGTTTTTAGTGTAATTATTATAACACCGCTTTTGTCTATTATGACACGAAAAGCGTATCGCAATAGCCTCAGTACGAACGCAAAGTAGAAAAATTATAGTATATTATGATACGAGTTTCATAAGAAGCATTTTGTTGCACGCAGCATTTTGTCGGGTTTACCTAAAAGAGTAAGTGCGACAAAATGCCTTATAAACGAGTTATCATACTGTATTTTTTCTACTTTGCCACTTTTTATACAAAATAATCAAATTTCACAAGCCAGGGAATTTCGCGGCGGTTGGCCACGTTTGCGAGCTGCATTAACGGCGGCTATGAAAAAGAATTAATTTGAAACGTCAATAAATGAGTTCTGTGACTGTCGGATAAACGACCCAAAAAAACTACAAGATTTTCTATAAAAATGATCATACCAAAATATTCTACACATTTTTACGAAGAGATTGAGGTACGGCTGAACACGGTCCGTTTGTTCTGAATATTTTAAAACTTAGCACAAAATCTGCACAAAAGTTTGACGTTTCGAGGTTGTGAAATCTCCTCATCCACAAAATGTTTAGAATCAAATCCCGACGCACAAACAAGTGGACCCCCCCCTCGCGTCATCACTGACCGGAGACACAAACACCCTCAAACATCACAATTATAGTGGTATCAGTCTTTGGCAAACGCCATCAGTGCACTTGTTTGTGTTGCCAGCTTGACCACCACCAGGCAACAAAATCGCGTGCCCCAAAAACACGTGAAGCCATCCCCCAAACAAGTGCCAACAATCATGCCAATTTCCATCGACAGCTGTAACTGTTGTTCCCTCTGCCTGCCACTTGGAGTTGACACCATGACAGCGATGTATTATAGGTTAGGATTGCCCTGGGATTACCAAGTTTGCCAATATTAAAAAAATAAATTAATATACTATTGTTATATAACACCGTTTTTTGTCTATTATGACACGCGACGTCAGTACGAACGCAAAGTAGAAAAAATTGTTTATGGATTTTTGTCAGTATTATTTAGGTGGTTATGGGAAATTTGACATATTTTGACGTTTTTCAAATTATTGCTTTATTTTGCACTCTGATATTTTCAATATTGCAATGGCGTTTTTCACCGTTCAAGAGAAACTTGAAATGGTAACGCCCAGGGAAATATCTGACAATTTTGCATCGACACCGAAAGCGTATACGGATAAAGTTGAGTATTTGTTTGGCAGCCGAAGAAAAAAAACTCTTCTAGTTTAAAAAAACTTTCAAACAGACTCGGTGTATCCAGAATCACTTGTTTTAAGACGTTAAAAAGTGAAGACTGTGCATAAGTTATTACCAACGGATTTTTTTCCAATAATGGAGTTTTGTAGATATTGGATTAATCGAATTAACGAAAGTAATAATATTTTAAATATTCTTTCGTTTTCTGACGAAAGTACATTTAACATCAATGGGTCTGTAAATAAGCAGAACTGTGTTATTTGGTCTCGAGAAAAGCCCTGATATTATTCGAGAAACGCATCCTCAGTGGCCTAGTAAAGTAAATGTTTGGTTGGGAAGGTTGGGTAATCAAATAATAGGACCATTTTTTATTGACGGTTCTCTCAACGCTGAAAAATATTTAGACATGCTAATTATGGTGATTGGTCCGACATTAGCTGATCAAAAAGCTAATGGTCAGATCATCTTTCAACACGATGGGGCTCCTCCACATACAGCAAAAGCAGTTGCTGAATTCATAAATAGGTCACTGTTCGGTGGCTTTTGGTCAGCAATTTGAACACCGATTGTAGTTTATGGTGAAGTGTGTTCTAACTTGTGTTGTTTTTGTAATAATTGTTACTATTTTTGTTATTATTATTTCTAATTTGTGTTGTGTTACATTGTTGCTGTTAGATAATTGTAGTTTTAAATTTTAATAAAAATGTTCCCTAATTCTTTCCAAAATATCATAATCAGCGAAATGGGAATAATAATAATTTTTCAACAGCCTCCTAAATAATACTGAAAAAAATCCATGAACAATTTAATTTGTTTGAAGTATTTTTTCTTATTTTAAATGCATAACTTTTAGTGCGATTGAAAGAAGAAGTTGTAAATTATATTGAGAATCAATACCAAGGTCACTATGTTCCCGAAATTAATAGAAAACAAGAAAAGGGGGGACAAAATAAGAAATAAAATATTTACACAGAAAGACATGAAAAATATAAATAAAATAAACATCCATCACCATTCCAATTCCACTCTGAAACTGGATGCATTTATATTCATTGTCTTCTAAAAGTTTTAAGCCTAAAATAAACGCTGCACTCGATATGCCCTCCAGAAATTTTCTTTCTCTAACCACCCTATTTGCATGTTTTAGTATCATTTACACCCACCACTTTTGTTTCAAGAGATCCTCGCAATTTACATTAGTTGCAGGAACTTCCATCTACAAAAACTATCTTTTAATAGGGAATGGCGGCAAGTGTTATTATTGCTATTCGCATTCTGACATTTTGATTAAATGTGAAGGAGCTTCGCGTAATGCCTTTTGTTAGTTTCTATTTAACTTCGGTTAGTATAAATCTAGAACACACCTACACCGTTCTGGCTATTCACGAAGATTGAATCGTCATTAGTTATTATCATGAGCTAAGAATGAGTGCTCTATAGGATGATGAATGATTACTCTGGGTTTGTGCAAATGCACTTCGTTCGCGAAAAAAGGATAGAAAGATAAATGATTATTTGCTTTCTTTGTTTAGAAGACTCCTTCATAAAAAAGTATTACAATTGTAGTAGTGCGCTGTAAATTAAATAAAATACTTGTTGTCAAAAAATGGTATAAAGGTGTCGTATTTCTTTATTTCATACTTGATCAAACTCTAATCTTTCATACTTGATTAAACTCTAATTAATTTCAGTTCAGTAAATAAAACAATACGGTACTGAAAGCCTTACCAGTCTAGCAACAAAGCCAAACTGTATAGTTCAACAGGAAAATACAAATATATTTTCTAAATATTATGTTTTTCTTCCCGGCGGCAACCTCCAGCTGTACCAAGCATATTTTGGATGCTGTTGAAGAAAATCCCACAGTTAAGGCGGTATTAACGTCAAAAAGTAAACTGAAACACGCTGTACCAGATAAAAAACACGTCAACAGGGGGGTGGAGCTAAATTCTTCTGTTTCTGTCCGACTCGTACAAGTCCAATTGGAAATTTCCCGGACATATCGTGTATCGTGATGTATTTTATTTGATTTTGGAAGTCTGTTAGTTCTGTATCATTATTTGATTTCAAAAATCAAAAAATAACATTTTGTCACATTACATTATTAAATCACATTAAATAATATTAAATCACATTATCTTCTTCAGATAAGAGAGTATTTCGGCTATTATTAACTGTATTATTTTTTTTTAATCGAGATATTATGTAGTTATATACTTATTTATGTATTAAGGGAATTATAAGGATGTTAATAACCGTGGGCAATGCTGTTACAATCCAGAGGGCCGTCAGGCCCGCGGGATTGTATATTGCCAAAGAAAACAGACATGTAGATACAAGAAGAGACAGATGAAGAAGAGGGAGAGATAAAAGCTACAATAACAGAGAAGGGGGTGTGAAACTAAATCAATTGAGAGAAAAAAAAATGGTTTATGACCATAAGGGGAGCCAAGCCAAGCCAAATAAGTAGGTAGTAGATAGATAGGCTGTCCGCTCCCGCCACATCGCAAGTCTCACCGCGCGCGCGCCGGAATGCGTGAGCGTGGATGGGGGGCTCGCGCTGAGCAAAACAACCCAAACGGACAGACACGTGCGGGGCAGACGTTGACGACCTGGTAATGAATTTCTGATGCCCTATAACGTTGTTGATATATTTGTATAATGACAATAGGTTACAAATTTGTTCACCTCTTTGGCTTGGCACCGACTTCAAACAGATCAGTAGGTTGCACATGTAATAATACATGTACTCAGTTATTTTTCGCTTTTTGAAGTTGGTTTATTTTTTTTTAAAGCTAATTATTGTTCACAATGTAAGTGGCATATATAGATGGAATGTTAGAGAGAGCACAGGTGCGTAGTAGGTTAAGTGAAAGTGTGGAGGATGACTTTTGCGCATGATATGGGAAATAATGAAAGAGAGATGAAATAAAGGATAAAGAACCTAGAAAAATACATGCAGAAGAAAAAGTTTGAAGTGAATGCGCAAAACACAAAAATGTCTCTGTTTAACAAGAGAAAGAAAAGAGATAAAGAGAATGAATGGAGGTGGGAGGGAGAGAAGATAAAGCAGATTAAAGAAATTACTCTTAATACGGAGACGGCAAAGGAAAGAATTTCGGCACTCATTTCATTTTTTCATGCCAAAAAAACGTCTATCGGTGTTGCCGTCATTGGAAGATCGAAATCCCTGCTTTCCTTTCTTTTCTTTTCTTGTTCTAAAACCTGTTTGTTTTCAGGACTTTTAATCTGCCAAAATTTATTTGACAATTTATATTATGTTATATGAATCAAACAAAAAAATCCTAATCCATCCATGAAAAGATGATATTCCAAATTTGAAGAAATCTTTATTTGACACCTTTTCACAATGAGGTGGTCCCACAGTTTTCAAAAACAGCATTTCTAAAAACTAATTATAACCCAATTTTGTGTTTATTCTAAATAACCCGTTTATAATAGGTCAAAAAATCCGAAACGTTTGTCTTATTTGAAACGCGCGGCTTTCAGTGACCTCAAAACGGGACAAAATTCACTAGACGAAATTGAAAGTTGCTAGATACGCGGACTAACGAGAAACACGCGAACCAATGAGAATGCCCCCCGAAATGACGCTTGACCAATTTTGATGATTTTTTTTGGTACTTATGAGGTCAGCTGGATGGTTTTTAGCTACAGTTATACCCGGTAGGTGGCACTGTTGTCGAGATCCAGTTTTTATTTTTTATCTTTATATGCATAATATAAAATTCCGGTGTGCGTGTTTTTGTAATTCTTCTCCTCCTAAACGACTTGACCGATTTTTTTTACATATTTAGAATAGCCCAAGTAAGGTTTTTATGGAAAGAAAAATTGGAGAAAGTTGTCCGGAATATTGGAAGATTCCGGAAACATTGTTCACATTACCAATCTTTCTTTCCGTATAAAAACCTTACCTGCAGCAATACGAATATTATAAAAAAAATTGCCAAATCGGTCCGGCCGTTCTCAAGTGGTGCACTTACCAACGAATATATACATCATATAAAACATGTTTAAGTTAAACGGTTTTATTGTAAAGCATCATTAGGTAGGTACCAGGTACCAGTCATCACACCACTCTCCTCATCAACCCAGAGCATTGATAAGACTAAAATAATATCGTGGGGCGTAGCGTAACCTGAGTAAATATGTAAATGAATAATGATATGAGCGGTTGACTGTAGATAATAGAAATTTGACTCGCCCCACGATTTTATTTTAGTCCGATTAATGCTCTGGGTTGATGAGGATTGTGGCGTAATAACTGGTACCTGGTACCTACTTAATGATTTTTTAGCTTTTAGTAAATTATCTGCACCATTATTAAGTTTCTTTATAATAAAACCATTTAACTTAAAAATGCTTTTTACTTATTTTATTTTCAAATTTTTAGTTTTTTTTTTTCTAAAGTGTAATGTGTTCTACATGTCAAGCCCTTTCATTTGATACCTATATTGAGGGGATTGAACAATGTAATGCGCCATTTTGTGGTGGCGGCCATCTTGGGTTTGGAATTTTTTCATGGTGTACTGTATTCTACTAGATAAGTCCTTTCAGGAAGGGGGTAAAATTTCAATTGCTAGATTTAAACTACACAAGACACAAGATACAAGAAACAAACAAGGCAAGCTAAATAAAACCGTTTAAAAATGAAATTCTGTTCGTTGGTAAGCGCATCACTTAGGAACAGCTGTATCAATTTGCCTAATTCTTTTTAAATATTCGTAATAATCCGGATAAGATTTTTACAGAAAGAAAAATTGAAAAAGTTACTGAAATTTGGACAGGGCGTCTTTCGGGTCAGCTAGTGTTATATAGAATTATTAAGAAATTTTCAAATAATTTTCCTTCACCCAACGCTGAATAGCAGCCTCCTAATTTTGATATACTCACATAATTATATATCCAAGTTTCATCCAAATAAATGAATTTAGATATTGTAAATACAGTCTAGAAATTTAATTTTGACTAAAATCACGTATTTGCGTTCACATAGAAATTTGCGATTATTGACAATTTTTTTGTATTTATATCCAACAGACGTAGACAAAAAAAAAATTGTACAGGCCTTTCTTTTCATAATTTTTTTTTAAACAGTTTTATTTCCAAATTCGTTTTTTCCCAACTTTTGACAAATAACTGAAAAATTTAAAAATTTAAATAAAGTCAACCATTAGAAAAAATTTAATTTACACAGTACATATTTCCGAACAAAAACAAAAATCAACTGAAACTGCACTTTAACAAAGTCGTTGCGTGCGGTAGTTGCAGATAACCGTCCTCCCCGCCGCTTCTTATTGTTGGTATCAAAACGACAGCTCTGTGAAATTCTTCTTGTTTTATTCAATCTAAAGGGGCCAAGTAATTGATGACGGACGGAGGAATCTTAGACTCCTACTCACCCCACCCTAAATCTGCAGAATCCAGAATTATGCTAGTACATATACCTAAAGTTTTAACACCCCCCTTAGTTAGTCCGGTACGGGTCTGGAAATCATCTGTATCACAGTAAAAGTTCTCTACGTTGACCGCCCCCTCGTATTCGGCGTCCGCATTAAGAATTGTCGGGAAATTGTTCATGCAGCGGGGTACAATTTTTCAAATAAAAAGCCTCAAATCTCTTTTTTTTTTTTTGTTAGGAACAATTGATTCACAATGAATTGTAGCAGAGTGGTAGAGGCTTATATTTTTGATCGGGTGTTGTAGCAAACTCTACTTTGCGCTCTAAAATGGGTAAGTTTCGAAAGGAACAAATAAATCTAATTTTCAAAATTTTTGAAAAATACTTCCCTAGCACCCTAGAGGAACCCTTGATGTATTTATATGGTAAATTTCAGCTTCTTCGGATTTAAGATAAAGTCACAATTTTACAAATTCTACGGCATAACATACGCGACTTTTAAGACTGCATCAGAACCCGCTTAACACCCGCAGATGGAAGTATCCCGGGTCGTTGTTTGGCGTACTTTGACCTCCTTAACTTACGTTGCACTTAAGCGATAATCATGTATTAAGTTTCTGCAACTCGTCAGTTTCTCTCGCGAGGTTTGGTGATACACTGTTATACCCCGACCTACCTATTGATATAACAATTTGTACGAATTTGATTAAGTATGAAATAAAATAATTTCCAAATTAGGAAGCGAATTAGTTAAAGAAAAATTGATATGAATTTGATAGGACCTGTGTCTGTAACAAAGCCCTTGTTGTTAACAGAACTCCTCAAAATTGTATTACGAAGCCAGGTGAATCGGAAAGCATGCACAATTGATGCTACCTATCTAAACGCGGACAAGAGAGTATATTATATTTCACTGAATTTCTACTGCATTGAAGATTAGAACAGTGTTAAAGTTTAAAGACAGTCAGATGATTAGGCTGTTCTATTTGATAAAGCGAACGGTTTTCAAATATTTAGTGCTACCGTTACAAAACATAGCAATACGAAAGTTTTCATGAATAGGGAAGTGGAATTCCCGCTGAACCAAACCGAGGGAGCGTAAAATTAACAAAACGACGACATTGTTTTGTGATATAGAATTATGCGATACGATATTTGACGAGCTACTTTTATATTGTTCTTGGAGACAGCTTTCGGTTTTTTGGTTGGCATGTAAAATAAAAGAAAACAAGTACACAATTGTTAGATTTTTCACTTTTCAACAGACCTCGGATTGTGGAAATAAAATTAGAACATATTGCAGCAGCGAAGTTAAGAGAGCGGAGCTTAAACAAACATTTGCTGGTAGATAGCAGCATTACATGGCAGTTTATCGCTAACACTTCAAGATTGGAGATGCGCAACTGCAACTATCGTCAGATTTAATGCATTGTTGTTTCATACGATAAAGCAACTAAAATGTGATACCGTAAAAGCTGGGAGCTTTAATGTGTAATCAGCAACCAGTACAACTGGAAATGACTTGATAGATTTATAATATAAAATTTATATACAGAGTCTCAAAACTCAAAATGTGTTGCGGTAACCCGCAGAAGAATGCACTATTTTTTCCTGCTATCGGGTTGCGCGCGCATCACGAAAAGCTTATTTACATTGTACACATTTTTTGCAGGACAGCAGGGAGCAGCAGGAGGGAAAAGGAATTATAGCGAGTTTAGAAAAATGAGTAGTATACTTATTCTTCAAAGTCCCTGTGTTCAAAATTTAAATTCAAATTTAACAGTTTCAAATGTGATAGTAAAAGTGAGATTAAGATTTAAACAAAAATAAAATGTTTTATAAAACGCTTCCTGAAGTATTTTTATGGAGGTATATCCATAATAGAAAATAGGAGTAAGTAACAGAGTAAGGGGTAAATGTATTTATGACACTATGACACTACAAAATAGTATTAGGTATAATGATTACATAAAGTATAAATTATTACAATTAAAAACTAATGCTGATTTGAGGAAATACAAAAATAAATAATTGTAGAAACACATGGTGATTATATATCGGGTGTCCCAACTAAAATTTGTACCCCCCCATACCCATATTTGTACCGATAAAAGTAGATCAAGATAGAGAATTGAATAAGCTTTACGACCCCCCATACCATTTAAATTTTTTATGGGGGTGGCTCCCCTGGCTAAAGGGGTGAGACATGAAAGTTTGGTACAATTTCGTCCTCCTTGATAAAAAAATTGACCTGTTTGAGCGTTTTCTTCTGAGTCTCTCGAAATTGGAATTGTTGGGGGGTTCAAATTTTAGTTGGGACACCCTGTATAATGGATAAATTGTATCAGGATTATTTAATTTATCTATATATAAAACAGTCTGTCCTGCACCGATTTTTATAATTGTTTTTTTAAATGAAAGGCATTGATAAGCCTAGATTACTTTCCATTTTCAAAAATTTCACAGGTTCATTAATTATGCGCAAATCATTCTAGGGGAAAAGCGGTCCATTACAGTCACCAATTTAAATGAGCGTGAATCGTTTTGAGTAACAAGCTGGTGAACCGCAGCTATATATAATTTAACCCCTACCCTAAGGTTTGGGTGGTGAATTCAGAGTGGTGTTAGAGCTTTCTTTGTTGCATCATGCGTTACAGGGTGTTGGTTTTCTATATTTTCTTATTTATTTGAATTTAGGGATAAATATGTATCTAGTATTACAAAAATTACAAGACTTTTGAAGCTGCAGATTTTACCACAACTGCGTGATTTTCATTTATATAGTATCGAATTTACTCAGATACAAACTACAGGAAACAGGAGAACGCAAAATGTAAAACAGCAAAAAATGGTGGATGCGCAAAATCTGAAAAAAAAATGTATATTTATTAGACGCTGGGAGATAATATTTATGGAACCCATGGGTGTTGTTCAACCTTGTAATGTCGAATTTGGACCGACTTACGTTCTTGGAGGAATGAGGAAGTAGTACGTAAAAAGGATAAAAACTGGTGGATCCGCCAAAATGGTCAAAAATACTACAAAAATTACAAGACTTTTGAAGCTGCAGATTTTACCACAACTGCGTGATTTTCATTTATATAGTATCGAATTTACTCAGATACAAACTACAGGAAACAGGAGAACGCAAAATGTAAAACAGCAAAAAATGGTGGATGCGCAAAATCTGAAAAAAAAATGTATATTTATTAGACGCTGGGAGATAATATTTATGGAACCCATGGGTGTTGTTCAACCTTGTAATGTCGAATTTGGACCGACTTACGTTCTTGGAAGAGTGAGGAAGTAGTACGTGAAAAGGATGAAAACTGGTGAATCCGCCAAAATGGTCAAAAATACTACAAAAATTACAAGACTTTTGAAGCTGCAGATTTTACCACAACTGCGTGATTTTCATTTATATAGTATCGAATTTACTCAGATACAAACTACAGGAAACAGGAGAACGCAAAATGTAAAACAGCAAAAAATGGTGGATGCGCAAAATCTGAAAAAAAAATGTATATTTATTAGACGCTGGGAGATAATATTTATGGAACCCATGGGTGTTGTTCAACCTTGTAATGTCGAATTTGGACCGACTTACGTTCTTGGAAGAGTGAGGAAGTAGTACGTGAAAAGGATGAAAACTGGTGAATCCGCCAAAATGGTCAAAAATACTACAAAAATTACAAGACTTTTGAAGCTGCAGATTTTACCACAACTGCGTGATTTTCATTTATATAGTATCGAATTTACTCAGATACAAACTACAGGAAACAGGAGAACGCAAAATGTAAAACAGCAAAAAATGGTGGATGCGCAAAATCTGAAAAAAAAATGTATATTTATTAGACGCTGGGAGATAATATTTATGGAACCCATGGGTGTTGTTCAACCTTGTAATGTCGAATTTGGACTGACTTACGTTCTTGGAAGAATGAGGAAGTAGTACGTAAAAAGGATGAAAACTGGTGGATCCGCCAAAATGGTTAAAAATACTACAAAAATTACAAGACTTTTGAAGCTGCAGATTTTACCACAACTGCGTGATTTTCATTTATATAGTATCGAATTTACTCAGATACAAACTACAGGAAACAGGAGAACGCAAAATGTAAAACAGCAAAAAATGGTGGATGCGCAAAATCTGAAAAAAAATGTATATTTATTAGACGCTGGGAGATAATATTTATGGAACCCATGGGTGTTGTTCAACCTTGTAATGTCGAATTTGGACCGACTTACGTTCTTGGAAGAGTGAGGAAGTAGTACGTGAAAAGGATGAAAACTGGTGAATCCGCCAAAATGGTCAAAAATACTACAAAAATTACAAGACTTTTGAAGCTGCAGATTTTACCACAACTGCGTGATTTTCATTTATATAGTATCGAATTTACTCAGATACAAACTACAGGAAACAGGAGAACGCAAAATGTAAAACAGCAAAAAATGGTGGATGCGCAAAATCTGAAAAAAAAATGTATATTTATTAGACGCTGGGAGATAATATTTATGGAACCCATGGGTGTTGTTCAACCTTGTAATGTCGAATTTGGACTGACTTACGTTCTTGGAAGAATGAGGAAGTAGTACGTAAAAAGGATGAAAACTGGTGGATCCGCCAAAATGGTTAAAAATACTACAAAAATTACAAGACTTTTGAAGCTGCAGATTTTACCACAACTGCGTGATTTTCATTTATATAGTATCGAATTTACTCAGATACAAACTACAGGAAACAGGAGAACGCAAAATGTAAAACAGCAAAAAATGGTGGATGCGCAAAATCTGAAAAAAAAATGTATATTTATTAGACGCTGGGAGATAATATTTATGGAACCCATGGGTGTTGTTCAACCTTGTAATGTCGAATTTGGACTGACTTACGTTCTTGGAAGAATGAGGAAGTAGTACGTAAAAAGGATGAAAACTGGTGGATCCGCCAAAATGGTTAAAAATACTACAAAAATTACAAGACTTTTGAAGCTGCAGATTTTACCACAACTGCGTGATTTTCATTTATATAGTATCGAATTTACTCAGATACAAACTACAGGAAACAGGAGAACGCAAAATGTAAAACAGCAAAAAATGGTGGATGCGCAAAATCTGAAAAAAAAATGTATATTTATTAGACGCTGGGAGATAATATTTATGGAATCCATGGGTGTTGTTCAACCTTGTAATGTCGAATTTGGACCGACTTACGTTTTTGGAAGAATGAGGAAGTAGTACGTAAAAAGGATGAAAACTGGTGGATCCGCCAAAATGGTCAAAAATACTAAAAACTTTACAAGATTTTTGAAGCTGCAGATTTTACCACAACTGCGTGATTTTCATTTATATAGTATCGAATTTACTCAGATACAAACTACAGGAAACAGGAGAACGCAAAACGTAAAACAGCAAAAAATGGTGGATGCGCAAAATCTGAAAAAAAAATTATATATTTATTAGACGACCGGAGATAATCTTTATGGAACCCATGGGTCTTGTTCAACCTTGTAATGTCGAATCTGGACCGACTTACGTTCTTGGAAGTATGAGGAAGCAGTACGTAAAAAGGATAAAAACTGGTGGATGCGCCAAAATGGTCAAAAATACTAAAAACTTTACAAGATTTTTGAAACTGCAGATTTTACCACAACTGCGTGATTTTCATTTATATAGTATTGAATTTACTCAGATGCACACAACAGGAAACAGGAGAAAACAAAAAGTGAAACAGCAAAAAATGGTGGATGCGCAAAATCTGAAAAAAAAATGTATATTTATTAGACGACCGGAGATAATATTTCTGGATTCCATGGGCCTTGTTGAACCTTGTAATGTTAAATTTGGACCGAGTTACGTTTTTGGAAGTATGAGGAAGCAGTACGTAAAAAGGATGAAAACTGGTGGATGCGCCAAAATTGTCAAAAATACTAAAAAAATTAGAAGACATTTGAAGCTGCAGATTTTACCACAACTGCGTGATTTTCATTTATATAGTATCAAATTTGCTCAGATACAAACTACAGGAAACAGGAGAACGCAAAATGTAAAACAGCAAAAAATGGTGGATGCGCAAAATCTGAAAAAAAATGTATATTTATTAGACGCTGGGAGATAATATTTATGGAACCCATGGGTGTTGTTCAACCTTGTAATGTCGAATTTGGACCGACTTACGTTCTTGGAAGAATGAGGAAGTAGTACGTAAAAAGGATGAAAACTGGTGGATGCGCCAAAATGGTCAAAAATACTAAAAAAATTACGAGATGTCTGCAGCTGCAGATTTTACCACAACTGTGTGATTTTCATTTATATAGTATCGAATTTACTCAGATACAAACTACAGGAACAGGGTGAACGCAAAATGTAAAACAGCAAAAAATGGTGGATGCGCAAAATCTGAAAAAAAAAAATTTATTAGACGACCGGAGATAATATTTCTGGAATCCATGGGAATTTGGACCGATTTACGTTTTCGGAAGTGTGAGGAAGCAGTTTTGGTGGATGCGCCAAAATGTTCAAAAATCCTAAAAAATTTACAAGATGTTTGAAGCTGCAGATTTTGCCACAACTGCGTGATTTTCATTTATATTATGTACCACAAAATTGTTAACGCATAGTGTGTTAGTCACAATTTATGTCATTCCACCATTAATTTATGTTTAAATGTAAACATTGTTCTGTTGATTTTCGGTGTTTTATCCAAATTACAAACTTCCCTGCAGATTACAGCACGTGCAGTAAAACAGGGAAACTTTAGTTATTAATTAAGCAATCGACAAATCAATATTGACAAAAAATGTCAGAAGCTTTTAACCAACCCATCGGATTGTGGTAAACTAGGTAGGGCTCAATTATTTACTAAGCACTTGTAAGCCACCGCACTTGCATGCAATCATCATAAACTCGGTCAATCGATCTGTTACTAGAAAGTTTTGCTGCAGTGGTCATTAATTATAAAAACTGTTTTGTAATTAGTGGTTACGGTGAGTGGCAGGTGAGATTTTCAGATTTAACGACGAAGCTAAAAAGGGTGGCGAGAATTCGTAGTGAGACAGAAAATGTGGACCGGAAAGACGGCCACGCGCACAGAAAAGCAATGAAAATTTCAAAATAGATACCTATGGATATAAATGTAGTAGATATATTAAGAAAGAATTATTCCGCTGCGAAACTGGGAAGTATTTTTTGCCGCGATGTTAATGGTCCGAATTTGGGCGTAAGATGCGCGACCTTGGTCAAACAGTGAGACGGCGGGCCGCTCGGCCACGAAAAGTGTCGAACCTCGATGTAAAATATCATGGATTTATGTACTACTTTTTATTCAGCACAAATTTTATCTAAAAGGTTTTGCTGAAAAAGAATTACGGAAGCCAATATTCTCACTTTTATTTTTACATGTAAAATTCATTAATATTCAAATAATTACATTCGTAAAACAGCAACTGGATGTTTTTATTAAAAGTGTTATGAGGTAATAGGAAATAAAACTATTTTCAAAAGGTGCTGGCTGCATGCAAGCTTCTCGTTATGATACTCGTTAGTGACACAATAGAAGGCCGACTGTTCTGGCTAATTGCTGGCAGAAGTCATCCGGTTATTCTGAAATCCGAGTAATTTATCATTTCGGAAATAATCTGTTTCACTTAACGTGGCGTAAACAAGTTCTTCTGTTCCTATTAGTTGAATCCCTCATGCGTTTAAACTGTAATAATTACAAATTGGCGCAGTTCAGTGTCGTTATTAGATTTTTGTGGAATTTTGTTTCAATAGGAAAAGCTTTACCTGTGGTGTGGGCAAACAAGGAATAATTAAAAATATTTTGATAGAAGCTATTGTAGTTAATTGTTGATGAAGTAAGCTTCTAAATGTACTGTAAACGGTATCCGATATACAGCAGAATTTGACAGTACAAAGCAGAAGATATTCAAGACCCATTTCTTTACCATCGATCGAAATCAAACCCATCATTAATTACAAATTAAATAAATACTCAACAACCGTTCCTTCTTTACTCAAGTGTAATCCCTCGTTTCAGGCAGCGGCTGTCGCGTCGCCGGCACTCTCACCATCTTCGGCAACGTCCTCTCCGTCTACACGCTGGCCGTAATTACAACGGAAAGGTGGTACACCATCACTTGGGCGATCCATCTCAACAAAAGGCTCAAATTGAGAACGGCGGTGCGCGTAATGATTGCAGGTAATAGGTGAAAAGTGTTCTGTGATTTTAGAGGAAGTTTAAGGTTGAAAGAATTTTCCAATTAAAATTCCTTGAGGTGAGTTGAATAAATTCCATTTTTACGACCAAGCGACTATATGGAGCGTCACGTAGAAGTGAGAGCGTTTCATTTACTTTAAGAAGTGGATTTGCAAAATCAATTCAATTAGTTTAGGGGAGTTTTTGTGAATGCTTTTTATAGAGGAGCTTAAACACACGCATTGTTAGTGTGTAAAATTTCTTACTATAGTATATTCAATCCACAAACAACATTGAAAGATATTATCTTCCGGTTTTCAGGAGGATTCAGCGAAGAGTTAATTCGGAAGCGATTACTGCACAAAGCAATTAGTCTACCCAAACATAGTTTGTAAACTAACAACCATTTGTAACTAAATATATCAAACCGATATTCGTTTTCCGTAACTTCATTAAGTGAATAATTTTCCCATCAGCGCGATGTTACTAATTGTAAGTAAAACGAGAATTATATAAAATTTGCATGTCCCATATTTTTTGTACGAAAACTTGTCTGAAAATGTCTTCCATATTTGTGTAGATATAGGAGTTGTAAATTGACAACCTGAAAATCGAAAAAATCTAAAAATTGGTAAAATTAAAAATTACTGATTGTTAAACACATGCCAAGATTTTTTTATTACTTCTACTATCCATCTTCTTACGGTCACTGTTTTGTTGAAGGAAAATTGTATAATACAGTTTCCAATGAGTAATATAACAAATGTTATGGCCGTTATAATTCGCTAAATTTCCACCTAGACTCGAAAATTCATTTTGCATCGCAGGCACAGCAACATCACACGACTAGCCAAGCAGATGAAAACCGGGGAAAATAGTAGCGATAGCTCATTTGATTCGGGATTTTATTCTGAGAAAGGGAGTTTTTTTTTTGGTCCCGCAAATAAAAATTACAATTGTTATTAACAAAGAACTAAAACAAAATAAGGGGTTTAGTTTTTTGGCAATAACTAAAAAACTATAAGTGATAGAAAAAATCGGAACTTCATTTTTCAATAAGTTAAGCAATTGTAAATAAACAAAATTTTATGGGACCTCCGCTTTCATTGAAGACAACAACAAATGTTTAAAAAATTGACCTATAAATTTTTCATTTCTTGGAGCCTTCCTTATATATGTAGTCACGAAGTTCATGTTCTAAAAGTTTTTAAAAGGTAATTATATTGTTTATAATAATTCAATGCGAGGAAATAATTCAAAAAGAATTTTTTTCTGATATATTTGTTATAAACAAATTCCAGAATTTGTAATATGTTTTTCCTGAAACTTCTAAAAAGTCCAAAAACAAACATATTATATAACAAAGCGTGGATTTTTTTCTTATTTGTTTATAAGATATGAGCATTGTAGGAAGTAGAAAATAAATGCATAATTATAATAATTATAAAATTTGGTTTAAAATGTATTTAAAATATTAACTGATGCTTTATACAATTGACTTGAATGTCGAAGACCGTCAAAATGACTCAAATTTAGTAAATTTATTGTAGGATGTCAAAGCTCGTTTGAAATTTTAAGAATTTATTTTGAAGGGCCACATGCACCATTCTCCCTACAATTTTCATATTTGTTAAATGACACTTTCAAGGGCTTTTACTGATGTCAATCTCATATCTAATTTTAAAAACGACCCAAATACAGTTAAACATGCGATGTCGGATTTCGTTTGAATTTTTGGGAATTTATTTTGAAGTGCCGCGTCCACCATTTCTACAATAAATTTTCTATTTGTTAAATGACAACCTTGAGGACCTTTGCTATTGTGAATCTCGTATTTGATGTACAAAATGACTCAAATTTAGTAAATTATCGGATGTCAAAGCTCGTTTGAAATTTTAAGAATTTATTTTGAAGGGCTACATGCACCATTCTTCCTATAATTTTCATATTTGTTAAATGACACCTTAAAGGGCTTTTACTGATGTCAATCTCATATCTAATTTTTAAAATAACCAAAATACAGTTAAAGATGCGACGTCGGATCTCGTTTGAATTTTTGGGAATTTATTTTGAAGTGCCGCGTCCACCATTTCTACAATAAATTTTCCATTTGTTAAATGACAATCTTGAGGACCTTTGGTATTGTGAATCTCGTATTTGATGTACAAAATGACTCAAATTTAGTAAATTATAGGATGTCAAAGCTCGTTTGAAATTTTAAGAATTTATTTTGAAGGGCCACATGCACCATTCTCCCTATAATTTTCACATTTGTTAAATGACACCTTCAAGGGCTTTTACTGATGTCAATCTCATATCTAATTTTAAAAACGACCCAAATACAGTTAAACATGCGATGTCGAAGCTCGTTTGAATTTTTGGGAATTTATTTTGAAGTGCCGCGTCCACCATTTCTACAATAAATTTTCTACTTGTTAAATGACAATCTTGAATACTTTTGCTAATGTGAATCTCGTATTTGATGTTCAAAATGACTCAAATTTTGTAAATTGTAGGATGTCAAAGCTCGTTTGAAATTTTAGGAATTTATTTTAAAGGGCCACATGCACCATTCTCCCTATAATTTTCATACTTGTTAAATGACACCTTCAAGGGCTTTTACTGATGTCAATCTCATATCTAATTTTAAAAACGACCCAAATACAGTTAAACATGCGATGTCGAAGCTCGTTTGAATTTTTGGAAATTTATTTTGAAGTGCCGCGTCCACCATTTCTACAATAAATTTTCTACTTGTTAAATGACAATCTTGAATACTTTTGCTAATGTGAATCTCGTATTTGATGTTCAAAATGACTCAAATTTTGTAAATTGTAGGATGTCAAAGCTCGTTTGAAATTTTAAGAATTTATTTTGAAGGGCCACACCCACCATTCTCCCTATAATTTTCATGTTTATTAAATGACACCTTTAAGGGCTTTTACTGATGTCAATCTCATATCTAATTTAAAAAACGACCCAAATACAGTTAAACATGCGATGTCGAAGCTCGTTTGAATTTTTGGGAATTTATTTTGAAGTGCCGCGTCCACCATTTCTACAATAAATTTTCTACTTGTTAAATGACAATCTTGAATACTTTTGCTAATGTGAATCTCGTATTTGATGTTCAAAATGACTCAAATTTAGTAAATTATAGGATGTCAAAGCAAGTTTAAAATTTTAGGAATTTATTTTAAAGGGCCACATGCACCATTCTCCCTATAATTTTCATATTTGTTAAATGACACCTTCAAGGGCTTTTACTGATGTCAATCTCATATCTAATTTTAAAAACGACCCAAATACAGTTAAACATGCGATGTCGAAGCTCGTTTGAATTTTTGGGAATTTATTTTGAAGTGCCGCGTCCACCATTTCTACAATAAATTTTCTACTTGTTAAATGACAGTCTTGAATACTTTTGCTAATGTGAATCTCGTATTTGATGTTCAAAATGACTCAAATTTTGTAAATTGTAGGATGTCAAAGCTCGTTTGAAATTTTAAGAATTTATTTTGAAGGGCCACACCCACCATTCTCCCTATAATTTTCATGTTTATTAAATGACACCTTTAAGGGCTTTTACTGATGTCAATCTCATATCTAATTTAAAAAACGACCCAAATACAGTTAAACATGCGATGTCGAAGCTCATTTGAATTTTTGGGAATTTATTTTGAAGTGCCGCATCCACCATTTCTACAATAAATTTTCTATTTGTTAAATGACAATCTTGAGGACGTTTGCTATTGTGCATCTCGTATTTGATGTTCAAAATGACTCAAATTTAGTAAATTATAGGATGTCAAAGCTCGTTTGAAATTTTAAGAATTTATTTTGAAGGGCTACATGCACCATTCTTCCTATAATTTTCATATTTGTTAAATGACATCTTAAAGGGCTTTTACTGATGTCAATCTCATATCTAATTTTTAAAATGACCCAAATACAGTTAAACATGCGACGTCGGATCTCGTTTGAATTTTTGGGAATTTATTTTGAAGTGCCGCGTCCACCATTTCTACAATAAATTTTCTATTTGTTAAATGACAACCTTGAGGACCTTTGCTATTGTGAATCTCGTATTTGATGTACAAAATGACTCAAATTTAGTAAATTATAGGATGTCAAAGCTCGTTTGAAATTTTAAGAATTTATTTTGAAGGGCTACATGCACCATTCTTCCTATAATTTTCATATTTGTTAAATGACATCTTAAAGGGCTTTTACTGATGTCAATCTCATATCTAATTTTTAAAATGACCCAAATACAGTTAAACATGCGACGTCGGATCTTGTTTGAATTTTTGGGAATTTATTTTGAAGTGCCGCGTCCACCATTTCTACAATAAATTTTCTATTTGTTAAATGACAACCTTGAGGACCTTTGCTATTGTGAATCTCGTATTTGATGTACAAAATGACTCAAATTTAGTAAATTATAGGATGTCAAAGCTCGTTTGAAATTTTAAGAATTTATTTTGAAGGGCTACATGCACCATTCTTCCTATAATTTTCATATTTGTTAAATGACATCTTAAAGGGCTTTTACTGATGTCAATCTCATATCTAATTTTTAAAATGACCCAAATACAGTTAAACATGCGACGTCGGATCTCGTTTGAATTTTTGGGAATTTATTTTGAAGTGCCGCGTCCACCATTTCTACAATAAATTTTCCATTTGTTAAATGACAATCTTGAGGACCTTTGGTATTGTGAATCTCGTATTTGATGTACAAAATGACTCAAATTTAGTAAATTATAGGATGTCAAAGCTCGTTTGAAATTTTAAGAATTTATTTTGAAGGGCTACATGCACCATTCTTCCTATAATTTTCATATTTGTTAAATCACATCTTAAAGGGCTTTTACTGATGTCAATCTCATATCTAATTTTTAAAATGACCCAAATACAGTTAAACATGCGACGTCGGATCTCGTTTGAATTTTTGGGAATTTATTTTGAAGTGCCGCGTCCACCATTTCTACAATAAATTTTCAATTTGTTAAATGACAATCTTGAGGACCTTTGCTATTGTGCATCTCGTATTTGATGTACAAAATGACTCAAATTTAGTAAATTATAGGATGTCAAAGCTCGTTTGAAATTTTAAGAATTTATTTTGAAGGGCTACATGCACCATTCTTCCTATAATTTTCATGTTTGTTAAATGACACCTTAAAGGGCTTTTACTGATGTCAATCTCATATCTAATTTTTAAAATGACCCAAATACAGTTAAACATGCGACGTCGGATCTCGTTTGAATTTTTGGGAATTTATTTTGAAGTGCCGCGTCCACCATTTCTACAATAAATTTTCTATTTGTTAAATGACAATCTTGAGGACTTTTGCTATTGTGAATCTCGTATTTGATGTACAAAATGACTCAAATTTAGTAAATTATAGGATGTCAAAGCTCGTTTGAAATTTTAAGAATTTATTTTGAAGGGCTACATGTACCATTCTTCCTATTATTTTCATATTTTTTAAATGACACCTTAAAAGGCTTTTACTGATGTCAATCTCATATCTAATTTTTAAAATGACCCAAATACAGTTAAACATGCGACGTCGGATCTCGTTTGAATTTTTGGGAATTTATTTTGAAGTGCCGCGTCCACCATTTCTACAATAAATTTTCTATTTGTTAAATGACAATCTTGAGGACTTTTGCTATTGTGAATCTCGTATTTGATGTACAAAATGACTCAAATTTAGTAAATTATAGGATGTCAAAGCTCGTTTGAAATTTTAAGAATTTATTTTGAAGGGCTACATGCACCATTCTTCCTATAATTTTCATATTTGTTAAATGACATCTTAAAGGGCTTTTACTGATGTCAATCTCATATCTAATTTTTAAAATGACCCAAATACAGTTAAACATGCGACGTCGGATCTCGTTTGAATTTTTGGGAATTTATTTTGAAGTGCCGCGTCCACCATTTCTACAATAAATTTTCCATTTGTTAAATGACAATCTTGAGGACCTTTGGTATTGTGAATCTCGTATTTGATGTACAAAATGACTCAAATTTAGTAAATTATAGGATGTCAAAGCTCGTTTGAAATTTTAAGAATTTATTTTGAAGGGCTACATGCACCATTCTTCCTATAATTTTCATATTTGTTAAATCACATCTTAAAGGGCTTTTACTGATGTCAATCTCATATCTAATTTTTAAAATGACCCAAATACAGTTAAACATGCGACGTCGGATCTCGTTTGAATTTTTGGGAATTTATTTTGAAGTGCCGCGTCCACCATTTCTACAATAAATTTTATATTTGTTAAATGACAATCTTGAAGACTTTTGCTCTTGTGAATCTTGTATTTGATGTTCAAAATTACTCAAATTTAGTAAATTATAGGATATCAAAGCAAGTTTGAAATTTTAAGAATTTATTTTGAAAGGCCACATGCACCATTCTTCCTATAATTTTCATATTTGTTAAATGACACCTTAAAGGGCTTTTACTGATGTCAATCTCATATCTAATTTTTAAAATGACCCAAATACAGTTAAACATGCGACGTCGGATCTCGTTTGAATTTTTGGGAATTTATTTTGAAGTGCCGCGTCCACCATTTCTACAATAAATTTTCTATTTGTTAAATGACAATCTTGAGGACCTTTGCTATTGTGAATCTCGTATTTGATGTACAAAATGACTCAAATTTAGTAAATTATAGGATGTCAAAGCTCGTTTGAAATTTTTGAATTTATTTTGAAGGGCCACATGCACCATTCTTCCTATAATTTTCATTATTGTTAAATGACACCTTAAAGGGCTTTTGCTGATGTCAATCTCATATCTAATTTTTAAAATGACCCAAATACAGTTAAACATGCGACGTCGGATCTCGTTTGAATTTTTGGGAATTTATTTTGAAGTGCCGCGTCCACCATTTCTACAATAAATTTTCTATTTGTTAAATGACAATCTTGAGGACCTTTGCTATTGTGAATCTCATATTTGATGTACAAAATGACTCAAATTTAGTAAATTATAGGATGTCAAAGCTCGTTTGAAATTTTTGAATTTATTTTGAAGGGCCACATGCACCATTCTTCCTATAATTTTCATTATTGTTAAGTGACACCTTAAAGGGCTTTTACTGATGTCAATCTCATATCTAATTTTTAAAATGACCCAAATACAGTTAAACATGCGACGTCGGATCTCGTTTGAATTTTTGGGAATTTATTTTGAAGTGCCGCGTCAACCATTTCTACAATAAATTTTCTATTTGTTAAATGACAATCTTGAGGACCTTTGCTATTGTGAATCTCGTATTTGATGTACAAAATGACTCAAATTTAGTAAATTATAGGATGTCAAAGCTCGTTTGAAATTTTAAGAATTTATTTTGAAGGGCTACATGTACCATTCTTCCTATTATTTTCATATTTTTTAAATGACACCTTAAAAGGCTTTTACTGATGTCAATCTCATATCTAATTTTTAAAATGACCCAAATACAGTTAAACATGCGACGTCGGATCTCGTTTGAATTTTTGGGAATTTATTTTGAAGTGCCGCGTCCACCATTTCTACAATAAATTTTCTATTTGTTAAATGACAATCTTGAGGACCTTTGCTATTGTGAATCTCGTATTTGATGTACAAAATGACTCAAATTTAGTAAATTATAGGATGTCAAAGCTCGTTTGAAATTTTTGAATTTATTTTGAAGGGCCACATGCACCATTCTTCCTATAATTTTCATTATTGTTAAATGACACCTTAAAGGGCTTTTGCTGATGTCAATCTCATATCTAATTTTTAAAATGACCCAAATACAGTTAAACATGCGACGTCGGATCTCGTTTGAATTTTTGGGAATTTATTTTGAAGTGCCGCGTCCACCATTTCTACAATAAATTTTCTATTTGTTAAATGACAATCTTGAGGACCTTTGCTATTGTGAATCTCATATTTGATGTACAAAATGACTCAAATTTAGTAAATTATAGGATGTCAAAGCTCGTTTGAAATTTTTGAATTTATTTTGAAGGGCCACATGCACCATTCTTCCTATAATTTTCATTATTGTTAAGTGACACCTTAAAGGGCTTTTACTGATGTCAATCTCATATCTAATTTTTAAAATGACCCAAATACAGTTAAACATGCGACGTCGGATCTCGTTTGAATTTTTGGGAATTTATTTTGAAGTGCCGCGTCAACCATTTCTACAATAAATTTTCTATTTGTTAAATGACAATCTTGAGGACCTTTGCTATTGTGAATCTCGTATTTGATGTACAAAATGACTCAAATTTAGTAAATTATAGGATGTCAAAGCTCGTTTGAAATTTTAAGAATTTATTTTGAAGGGCCACATGCACCATTCTCCCTATAATTTTCACATTTGTTAAATGACACCTTCAAGGGCTTTTACTGATGTCAATCTCATATCTAATTTTAAAAGCCACCCAAATACAGTTAAACATGCGATGTCGAAGCTCGTTTGAATTTTTGGGAATTTATTTTGAAGTGCCGCATCCACCATTTCTACAATAAATTTTCTATTTGTTAAATGACAATCTTGAGGACTTTGCAATTGTGAATCTCGTATTTGATGTTCAAAATGACTCAAATTTAGTAAATTATAGGATGTCAAAGCAAGTTTAAAATTTTAGGAATTTATTTTAAAGGGCCACATGCACCATTCTCCCTATAATTTTCATATTTGTTAAATGACACCTTCAAGGGCTTTTACTGATGTCAATCTCATATCTAATTTTAAAAGCCACCCAAATACAGTTAAACATGCGATGTCGAAGCTCGTTTGAATTTTTGGGAATTTATTTTGAAGTGCCGCATCCACCATTTCTACAATAAATTTTCTATTTGTTAAATGACAATCTTGAATACTTTTGCTAATGTGAATCTCGTATTTGATGTTCAAAATGACTCAAATTTTGTAAATTGTAGGATGTCAAAGCTCGTTTGAAATTTTAGGAATTTATTTTAAAGGGCCACATGCACCATTCTCCCTATAATTTTCATACTTGTTAAATGACACCTTCAAGGGCTTTTACTGATGTCAATCTCATATCTAATTTTAAAAACGACCCAAATACAGTTAAACATGCGATGTCGAAGCTCGTTTGAATTTTTGGGAATTTATTTTGAAGTGCCGCGTCCACCATTTCTACAATAAATTTTCTACTTGTTAAATGACAATCTTGAATACTTTTGCTAATGTGAATCTCGTATTTGATGTTCAAAATGACTCAAATTTTTTTAAATTGTAGGATGTCAAAGCTCGTTTGAAATTTTAAGAATTTATTTTGAAGAGCCACACCCACCATTCTCCCTATAATTTTCATGTTTATTAAATGACACCTTTAAGGGCTTTTACTGATGTCAATCTCATATCTAATTTAAAAAACGACCCAAATACAGTTAAACATGCGATGTCGAAGCTCGTTTGAATTTTTGGGAATTTATTTTGAAGTGCCGCATCCACCATTTCTACAATAAATTTTCTATTTGTTAAATGACAATCTTGAGGACTTTGCAATTGTGAATCTCGTATTTGATGTTCAAAATGACTCAAATTTAGTAAATTATAGGATGTCAAAGCAAGTTTAAAATTTTAGGAATTTATTTTAAAGGGCCACATGCACCATTCTCCCTATAATTTTCATATTTGTTAAATGACACCTTCAAGGGCTTTTACTGATGTCAATCTCATATCTAATTTTAAAAACGACCCAAATACAGTTAAACATGCGATGTCGAAGCTCGTTTGAATTTTTGGGAATTTATTTTGAAGTGCCGCGTCCACCATTTCTACAATAAATTTTCTACTTGTTAAATGACAATCTTGAATACTTTTGCTAATGTGAATCTCGTATTTGATGTTCAAAATGACTCAAATTTTGTAAATTGTAGGATGTCAAAGCTCGTTTGAAATTTTAGGAATTTATTTTAAAGGGCCACATGCACCATTCTCCCTATAATTTTCATACTTGTTAAATGACACCTTCAAGGGCTTTTACTGATGTCAATCTCATATCTAATTTTAAAAACGACCCAAATACAGTTAAACATGCGATGTCGAAGCTCGTTTGAATTTTTGGGAATTTATTTTGAAGTGCCGCGTCCACCATTTCTACAATAAATTTTCTATTTGTTAAATGACAATTTTGAGGACTTTGCAATTGTGAATCTCGTATTTGATGTTCAAAATGACTCTAATTTAGTAAATTATAGGATGTCAAAGCTCGTTTGAAATTTTAGGAATTTATTTTGAAGGGCCACATACACCATTCTCCCTATAATTTTCATATTTTTTAAATGACACCTTCAAGGGCTTTTACTGATGTCAATCTCATATTTAATTTTAAAAACTACCCAAATTGCTACTGTAGCTTTAGTGACACGTAATTTTATTAAATGCCATAAAGAGCGCAATTTCTTATATTTCGATACGAGTGCTCTGTCACTACACTCTGAAAAGTGACAGCGCACGATTATTGAACAGCGTTTTTTGTTTTCGTTCACGCAAAATGAGAAAAAGTAAATTAAATACATATGGCGTAATATTTATGTATGTTGTTATGTATTTCATTATGCATTATGTGTTTCACAAACGAATACAAAAAGCTATTAACGCATTCATTTTGAGTGCGTTAATAAGCCATTAATGCACCCAAAATATAGAATTTTTGTTTCCATTGATAACACACACTAAACCCTGCACTGATCGAAATGTCAGTGTGGTTTTGAGGTTATGATTCCATGTCAAATCATGTCAAGTACACGTCAGGTACAGAATAATCCAAATTTTAGCAAAATTCCTTAAACTATCAAAATTAATAGTTTTGTTTCTAAAAAATGAAATTAATATGCAAATTAGAAAAAATAACATGAAAAACTCGTTTTGTAAAACTACGACAGTCGTGCTGCAAACCTGAACTCGTGTATTAATATAAGTTTTAAAAAACTATTATTTCTAAACTCGATGAGCAAATAATAGAATATATTGTACCCGTTCTAACTCTTTTTATCTCCAGGCTGGATCTGTGCTCTCTTCATGGCATCCCTCCCCCTCGTCCGAATCAGCAGCTACTCCAAAACGAGCATCTGCCTCCCTCTCGAAAACAAGGGCAAAGCAGACACAATATATCTCTCGACTCTGCTGGCCTTCAACGCCATCGCCTTTGCCCTGATCTGCGTCTGTTATGGAAGCATGTATAAAAGCATAAGAGAAGGAGGACACACGGGATCTACAACTTCCGTCCGGTCCGACCTCACCGTCGCAAAAAGGATGGCGCTCCTGGTCTTCACGGATTTTGCGTGCTGGGCCCCCATCGCGTTTTTCAGCACCACGGCTCTTTTAGGTTAGTGCGTGCAAATGCGGCCGTTTTCACGGTCTAGATACGATAAGTTAGAGATTAGTATCAGAGTCAACTGGCGATGAATAATAGCAGTGGTCTGTAATATCGGTGAAGTCGCTTGATTGTTTTATTGGAGAAAAGTCACGCGATATCATATTCCGTGCGGTTCAAAACAAATCAAAACAAATACTGATTCTCTATAGAAAAACTGATCATGATTGTGGATATAACAAAGTAACAATAAATTGGTAGGTACATAACAAGATAAAAAATATATATATAAAAAAATACACTCCCCTATTGATTATTATTATTGGTTATTTCTGTCTCCCTTCTGATACAGGGGATCTTCATAAATAATTCAAACATCCAGTAGGCTTTGAAGGTCTAAATTCTCCATCTAGCTTTATATAAATTAGAATTATTTCTTTAGAACCTTAAGAATTTGGGCCCAGAATATTGAAATTTTGAAATCTTAGCATATTAGGATTTTGTAATCTTAAATTATTTTTATAGAATTTCAAATTCTGAAAAGTATTGTAGAACTTGGGGAAAAAAAATAATATCATTTTAAAAATAGTTGGTGTCCCACTAAAATATAAAAAAAATACTGTCCTTTTTGTTTTGCAGTTGGCACACTTTTAATACTAAATTATCTTTTTTTTTCTAATATTAAGAATGAAATAATTATTTCCTCAAGAAAACCATGAATTTTCTAGGTCACCCCATGATCACCGTGACGCAAACCAAGATCCTCCTGGTATTCTTCTACCCTCTCAACTCATGCGCCAACCCTTGCTTATACGCCCTCCTCACGCAGCAGTACCGCCGCGACTTCTTCATACTCATGGGCCGTTACGGTCTGTGCAAGGACCGCGCAGAAAGACACAAAGGTGCAATCGGTGGTAAACCCCTTCCGTACGGTTCCGGACCTCAGTACAAACGAACAAGTGGGGAGGGAACCGTGAAAATCAACAGTGCAGGGGGTAACAACCATCGGGGGTCGCTTTTGACGACCATCGTGTCAGTGGAACTACCGATGGTACGAACTAGTTCCAGAAATAGTGCGCGATCTCGTCCTGACTCTCTGATGGCGGTACCGGAGTATTCGTTGCAACAGATCAACCTGGGAATGGTTGACGATTGTCGGAAACTCACTTCGACGGACAATTTGTAATTTATGTGAAGTTTATGTGTAGCTGTGGTATTAATGAGAACAATATTATTTCTTTGTGTGAAATAATGTTAGTTTGCTATCGAAAATAAAATGTACATTCCTTGATATAAGAATACTAGGTAATAGTATCTGGTGTATTGAAAATGAATTTACACGTGCCCATCGTTTCTTTCATGATTTGGATCCAAGTGAAAATGACTTTATTTGAACTTTTTTTATACCTACCCACGAAATTCCAGGGTCTCTGCTTCAATTGAATATTTTTTGATATGTAACTAGATATGTACATATTTAAATTAGATGCTATTTTGGTTCATAACTAAATTTTAAGATTATTGTATCGATGTCAAAAATGTCCACTAAAACATAATGTCACGGACAACAATTACTTCAATTTAACTAGTCATTAGTATAGAGGATTTTCGTAAAGGATTCATACATCTAGTCAAAATTCTCCATCTAACTATATATATACATGTAAAGTATGAATCATTCATGAAGACCCGATAGTATGATCAGGCTGTTGCGTCATCAATCAAGAGACCTGTGTACGAATGTAGTGATGATCGTGACATTCATGGCGCACAAGCCTGCTAGATAAAAAGTTGAATTCATCACTTATTATCTATACTTTTTGTTGGAAATATTTTTTTTATATAAAATGTTCTTTCCGATAGACCTTACTCGACTAAATATAAACAATTTGTAATTTCTCAAGAAACGCTGAAGTAGTTTGAACAATAAAATATACAACCTCCCAATATTGAGTCTCTATGCTTCGCATCTCGGGAATTAATACTGCTCAGCTGACAAAAACAACTTCTCTACCTTGGTATATAATATACTATTTTGGACTTTTTAGAAGTTTCAGAAAAAATCGTATTACAAATTTTCGAATTTGTTTATAACAAATGGCATTGTTAATATACAATTAAATTTGTAATAAAATGTTCTATGAAACTGGTTTAATAATGTAACTTACTGAATCGTATTCTTTATGAATATCGCAGCTCGCTTCGCTCGCTCCTATATTCTAAACGTTACAACCTGCAGAACGACTACTATTCAATAATTTCCCATTACAGACAAGTTTCATACAAAATTTTATGTTCCATTTGTCTTGTTTAAAGTCAAACTGTGATGAAATTGGTAATGTTTCATTTAGCTCCATATTTAACAACACTGTAGTCACCGTTTGGTGACTTTTGATTATTTGGATCACTACTTTTTCCAAAATTCTGTGAACTTAAATTTTTTTCGATATTTTTGCATTTTCAAATGCCAAAGGGATACATTCTTTTACAATAAAAATTTGTAATTATTTTATAATATATGAGCGAGCGAAGCGAGCTACTCTGTATTCATAAATACAAAATCTTGTATGCAACTGGGTTGATCATGTAATTTACAGATTCCCATGGTTTATGAATACCAGCTCGCTTCGCTCGCTCATATATGCTAACTCGTAACAAACTGAAGAACGAAATCATTTTCTACAATTCATAAACAAGACGAGTCAATAATTTCCCATTACAACTGAGTTTCATACAAGATTTTATGTTCTTTCTGTGTTGTTTAAACTCAAACTTTGATGAGTATGGTAATTTTTCATTTCCTTCCATATTTAGCAATATTGTAGTCATTTTAAAAGGGATGTTGTCAAACACGGCATAGAAAAAGATCCTTTCTAAGAGGGAATGTTGTCAAACCCGACATTTAAAAAGACACTTTCTAAAAAGATGTTGTCAAAATGAAATGTATTGAATATTGAAATATATACTTACATATATTGAAATATATTGAAATGCAAATATGTAATGATTTTAAAAAACAAAAGATTCCTTAACTAATTACTTAAACATTAGAAATATAAAGAAATAGTTTTCAAGATTTTTTTAATCATTATTTCCTCGGGACAACAAAATGTTTTTTTTTTTAATATTAAACTAGTCAATTTGTTTATAAACAGTTTATAAATGGTTTAATAATATAATTTACTGAATCGTATTCGTTATGAATATCGCAGCTCGCTTCCCTCGCTCTTATATCCGAACACGTTAGAACCTGGAGAACGACTACAATTCAATAATTTCCCATTACAGCCGAGTTTCATACAAGATTTTATGTTCCTTTTGCTGTTTGAAGTCGTCCTTTTCGTTTGTAATGATTTAATAATATATGAGCGAGCGAAGCGAGCTACTATTCATAAACAAGACGATTCACATTACAGTCGAGCTTCAAACAAGATTTTATGTTCCTTTTGTATTGTTTGAAATCAAACTTTGAAGACTTTCGTAAGTTTTTATTTCGTTGCACATTTGGCAATATGTATGGCCACAATTCATAAACAAGAGGAGTCAATAATTTCCCATTACAACCGAGTTTCATACAAGATTTTTTGTTCTTTCTGTGTTGTTTAAACTCAAACTTTGATGAGTCTGATAATTTTTCATTTCCTTCCATATTTAGCAATATTGTAGTCATTTTAAAAGGGATGTTGTCAAACACGGCATAGAAAAAGATCCTTTCTGAGAGGGAATGTTGTCAAACCCTACATTTAAAAACACACTTTGTAAAAAGATGTTGTCAAAATGAAATGTATTGAATATTGAAATATATACTTACATATATTGAAATATATTGAAATGCAAATATGTAATGATTTTAAAAAACAAAAGATTCCTTAACTAATTACTTAAACATAGAAATATAAAGAAATAGTTTTCAAGTTTTTTTTAATCATTATTTCCGGGGGACAACAAAATGTTTTTGTTTTTAATATTAAACTAGTCAATTTGTTTATAAACAGTTTATAAATGGTTTAATAATATAATTTACTGAATCGTATTCGTTATGAATATAGCAGCTCGCTTCGCTCTCTCTTATATCCTAACACGTTAGAACCTGGAGAACGACTACTATTCAATAATTTCCCATTACAGACAAGTTTCATACAAGATTTTATCTTCCATTTGTCTCGTTTAAAGTCAAACTGTAATGACATTTGTAATGTTTCATTTAGTTCCATATTTAACAACACTGTAGTGACCGTTTGGTGTCATTTTTGTTCTTATTTGGATCACAACTTTTTCCAAAATTCTATGAACTTAAAAAATTTTCGATACTTTAATTCGATATTTTTGGATTTTCAAATGCCAAAAGGATACATTCTTTTACAATAAAAATTTGTAATTATTTTATAATATATGAGCGAGCGAAGCGAGCTACTATGTATTCATAAACACAAAATCTTGTATGCAACTGGGTTGATTATGTAAGTTACAAGTTCCCATTGTTTATGAATACCAGCTCGCTTCGGTCGCTCATATATTCTAACTCGTAACAAACTGAAGAACGAAATCATTTTCTATAATTCATAAACAAGACGAGTCAATAATTTTCCATTACAGCAGTTTCATACAAGATTCTATATTCCTTTTATATTGTTTGAAATCAAACTTTGAAGACTTTCGTAAGTTTTTATTTCGTTGCACATTTGGCGATATGTATGGGCGAGCGAAGCGAGCTACGATTCATAAACAAGACGAGTCAATAATTTCCCGTTACAACCGAGTTTCATACAAGATTTTATGTTGTTTCTGTGTTGTTTAAACTCAAACTTGATGAGTGTGGTAATTTTTCATTTCCTTCCATATTTAGCAATATTGTAGTCATTTTAAAAGGGATGTTGTCGAACCTGATAAAGACATTTTCAAAGGGGATTTTGTCAAACACGGCATAGAAAAAGACACTTTCTAAAAAGATGTTGTCAAAATGAAATTAATGTATTGAATATTGAAATATATTGAAATGCAAATATGTAATGATTTTAAAAAACCAAAGATTTCTTAACTAATTACTTAAACATTAGAAATATAAAAAACGATTATAAACAATAAAAAATTGTTTTCAGTTTTTTTTTAAATCATTATTTCTTCGGGATAACAGAATGGGGATTTTTTTTTATATTAATGTAGTCAATTTGTTTATAAACAGTTTATAAATAAAACACGTAAAAAATTACCCACCATTATTAAGCGGCCCTATTGGACAAATAAATAGCTATAGCATAAATATGTTTAAATTTCTTTTTCTACATTTTTGGATTTTTTTTTTCAAGTTTAAACAATTATTATAAACAAAATAATTAACTGTTAAAAACTCGAATCCAATGAGGTATCCCTCATATTTTTCGGATCCTTGTAACTATTTTTCGCAGGTTTTCAACTTCTTGAGTACACTACAGCCTCAGTCGTTCGAAAATAATATTATAATATAAAAGCAAGCGAGTGCATCGATGAATGAATACATGGTTGTCAGATCATTCTACCACAACAAACAAGCTGAGCACTCCCACTATTTAGTCTCTCTTTTTGTCCCACTCTTGTGGAATGCGATGCAAGCACGGAATTATACTTCCGTCACAGCATAGTAAACAAACAGCAGGCTAACTCCCACTGGCGGGAACACTTCGCGCAGACCGCCGCGCAGGACACCATCGGAGAGGAGAACGGTTCATAACGTGTCGATATCGCACAGAGGTGTACTTGTGTGAATGTCGCATTTGGCAATCCATCCGCCGCCGGCTATTCGCCGCGTGAAAAGATAATATATGCAAGCCGGAGAAAGGTGCTTTTAAGTTTATGATGTTTTCAAGAAATGGCCGGATTTTCAATCTGTCCCGTACTTCTAATTTATTTAAAAAATTCAAAAAATCCTTTAAAAATTGAATTTGGTAGTCAAGATCTTTGAAAGCAAGCGGCATTACATTTCTTTGACGGCGAATTTGTGATAAATTTAGTACGTCAAAAAGCTTGTCCATTCTTTTCAAGAACTCTGAAGTTTTTCATATGTTCATAAAACATTTTAATAAACTTCCAAGACATTATTTCATTGCCTAAATAAAAATCTGCAAGGATTTCTTTCAATGTTGCAGAAGGACAGTATGTATGACAAAAATAAGAGGCGAGAGGTTGCTTCCAATTTGAATATGTATATATACCTCTTAGCATCAATACACACGCTGTCAGAAAGGGCTAAAATATTTTTTAGACGATGATTACGAAAAAGGTGATTTTACGTCCTTTTTTGGAGCCGTAAAGTTTTACTTTTTCAAACTCCACTTTTTTGGGACTGATCTGTGAGAATTTGACAGATGTGTACAAAAAAGTAAACTTTACGGCTCCAAAAAAAAAAAAAGAGGCCATACAAATACATTTTTGGTAGTTTGGTAATATTATGTTCTACTTTATTTAAAAATTCGTTTTCATAATTATTGTATCGTAATCTGTGATAGGTACATAATTATTTTAGTATTTAATGTGAGAATTATGTAGATCAAATTAAGTTAATAAAATTGTATAACTTGATACAAGTATCTACTTTATTATTTATTAAATTATTTATTTATACCAAAATGCCAAAAATAAACAAATATAAACCATCAGTCTCCATATCAAATTACATTCGGAGTTGAAGAAAAAGCGTAAGGAACTTCGTTCCTGGAATTGTACGTTAGGAGCAATAATTCTGAGTCCGGCCCTGGCGTCTCATCTTCAATGGCGGCTCCGAGGTCAAATTTTTACGCTCACTTAGATCAAAGGCGGCGCGGAGAGTTAGCCTGCTGTTTGTTTCCTATGCTGTGCTTCCGTGGATGCAAGGTGCATTCGCTGGTTCGGATAGAGACGTAAGACGAGTGTTTGTTTACGTTTGAAAATTTGGACGACTAGCGAACGCTCTTAAGTGGCAAAAAACTGTTAGATATATCATAGCGGAGGAACTTATAATCTAGGTGTGAAGAAAATATTATGTATTATGTTGTCATTTAATTATAATCATTGTTTGTATAAGTTCTCTCTAAACATGCGCCATTTAGTGAATATGAAACAATAAACTTTTAGTAATATACAAAAAATTCCAAAAACTGTTATACGGATCATTTGATTGGCAACAGTACAATTTACATCAAAATAAACAAGTCAGCGATTCGATTGGCAGAGGAACTTAACCAAAAAAAAAAATACTGGCACTTACATTCACACGCTTTCGTAAGTGTTTGGAACGGGACACTCCAAACACTTACGATAGAACGCTAGAGTAAAGGGACCTTTTGTTTGTCCGACGAGATTGGCATGTTGATACGCATGCGCTATTGGAATGCATCACCCTTCGAATTTTTAAATCTTGATTAGTCCGTACCTGTAAGTGTACCACAATACTCAAATTTGTCACTTTCAAACGGCCGGTATTCCCGGAAATGTAAAACCCGTAAAAATATATTCGTTTTTTGCTTGTGACGGGTCACGAAATACTAGAATCCAGACCTGTATAATGAATTAAGAGTGTTGGCAACCCAATAAACACCCTGTGCACAGCGCTATCTACACACGATTTTCTCAATTATGGAATATTTGGTGCTTTTCCACCAACATAACAGAAATAAAACCCCAAGGTCGAAACTAGGTCAGCTGTCAAAATCAGCTGATTTTTTATAAATATTTTCTCATAATAATAGTGACACGAGTTTTAAATTGTTTACGCTAGTGACAACATTGCTGCATTCATAGTTTTTCTTTGTTCAGTGAGTAACTTGTTTTTTATGGTGCTGACACATTTTTGTTTGATCTTTTATAGAAACAATGGATCAATTGATATCCCTGTTAGATAAGTTACTGAAATACAAAAGCGAAGACCCTTCGCGATTTTATACCTATTTAAGCGACTGCGTTATAAGCAAAGATGACGAGAATTATTTCAGGGAAAAGTGCATTCCACAGATTTATTATTTATATGATAAGAAGATTTTACGAAAGGATATAGTGTACCTGTCTTTGTTGGCTAGTCAGAATTACGATGTTTTACAAAAGTTTTTAGATTATGACAGGTCAATTTTTGTTCTAAATGTTGAAGATCCAGTCTCACTGTTTGATTACTATGTTTATGAGAAAAAACACTGGATTTATGAGATTGTTCGAGATCCCAACGCTGTTGATGAGTTTAGTCCTTTTAAATCGGTCTACAACAAACTGAATTTGATGAAGTATGTAATCAGGACAAATTCAGATGAGGTGGACCTTGAGCTTATACAAACCTTGTGTTCTGAAATCAACCTGGACGTACTGGATGACTTCTGGAAGTTTTATGTTGAAGAGATAGCCAGATTCATCGATGTTGTAAACTTTTGTAAGCCCCTCATAAAAGAGCATGTTGGTGATAAAGAATTGTTTACATTTGCGAGCACTAACACATTATTGGACACTGTGTCCAATTATGTTGATTTAGGTGATCTTTCCCACTGGGAAGCAATTCTCGAGAAGCTTAAAATCACCTCAAGGATTGATGAGCTCAATATTTTCACCAGCTTTGTTATCATAGCCAACCTCATAAAGCTAGTCATTTTTAAAGAAAATCATCTTGAAAACACCATTTTTGAGAAAATCAAAACCTGGTTGTTAGATCTCAAAGACAAAAAACTGCAAGTTGAACTTCTCGAAAACGTATTTTATTTGCTGTTCAACAGGAATCACAATAAGTTCATCTGCAAAGAAAACGAGGTGAGATTCATTTTATTCCTCCTTAAGTCTGTGATAGACGAGTTGCAACTGAAAAAGGTCCACAATAAAGACACAACTGAGTTCCAAAAAATATCAAAATTAAACTGTCACGTCACCGACTGCATATGGCGCTTAGATTTAATTCTCTCGACCAAAACGTCTCCAAAAGTTGCCGAAAATCTACTACACTACATGCTGGGATCTCCAGAGTCGCTCATCCACATCTGCTTGCAACATCAAGATTTTGAACGGGCCCATCAAGTTATCCAGGTGAGTCTACAAGTTCAATAAAGCCTTTTCGAGTTTTCGTTGGGTGTAAACTTCGTATATCGTTGGTTCGTATTCGACTTTTTGTCCTTCGTCGTGGTAGACCCCGACTGGGTTTTGGGTGAAAAACTTCTTTGCTTCTTCTATGGTTTCTCGAGGTCGGCAGATCTTGCAGCAGCAGCAGCAGCAGCACCATCCTGGAATAGTGTCTTGTTTCATTTCTGAATGTCGAAAAAATGTTGTACGCAACACGTGTAAAAGTCACTTTTTTATTTTCTCCGAGGGTTTCATACCTCGCGTGCACCAACACGGTATGGCAATGACGGCATACACGCAAAACCAAATAATGGAAATCCTTAGGATTTTTTCCAGTAGATTCAAGATGGAATTTTGACTTTTTGCGGTTTGTACGTCAGCGATGATGCACTTTATGGCCCCGATTCCTAAAAACGTAAGTATGAAAGATTAAGAAATTATATACAGGGTGACTCTCTAATGTGATAAAATTATAATACATAGGGATTACTTGGACATAATTCTGCAAAATAAGTAAGAAATGAAGTGAAAAACAAATACATCACTCTGTATAATAAATTCTGCAAGACTACCGATTTATTTTAAATACATAATAAATAATTACAGCATTCTATTATAAATGACAAAAAATAATACAGGGTCTTGTTAACCGTATAAGTATTTTCAACCACGTGACATCTGTCAAAAGTTTCATGAATTGAAACTCTTACTTTTAAAGTTAGCAATGATGATATATACTGTACAATATGATGTATTGTATTTTATTTTATTCCCTCAGATCGTAATGCCATAGTTAAAAACGACTGCAGTCGCTAAAAAATGAGTTCTAAATCGACACTAGAAAAAAAGTTGTATGCCACATGTGTATATGTACTTTTGTACTAGAAGTTTTAATTTTAATTTCGCGACTGAAAATGCAATTTTCTTTATCACAAAATGCATGTCATAGATAAACAGGTAATTAAACAATGAAAGGCACAAAGCATGCCATGACAACAATAACTTTATGTTAAAACGTCGAAATTACAAAATTTTATCGCGTTAGTTTACTATTATTACTGTGCGTCAGTTTATCATGTAAATAAAGTCAACATTTTTATTTAACCAACTGTGATAAAATGACAGCTAAGAATAATTTCTTCAAGTACAATGTAATCAGAGATTGGACTTTTGTTTTGCAAATTCGTTCCGTTCACTGTTTAGTCATCTTTGGTGATAACTTAGAAAATACCAGAGATATGATTATTTACTATCTGCTTAAATAAATAAACAATACAATAGATAATAGATAAAATAGACAATACAATAGATAAAAAAATGTACACCTTTACTTAATAAACTTTGGGTTATTTTATTATTTCACGTTTTTCTTTCAGATATTTTATTTAATTTTTTATGGAATAGTAGTTCTGGAGTCGTTTTTGAGCCTGACGACCCAATTTCATTCCTTTTAAGCAAAAATTTATACGAGGTACGTCTAAAGAAGTTTTCACTTCAGAATTTAGATTTCTGTAGTCTTTCAAACAAAAATTTATAATAATAGTATTTTAAATTTTCTTAAATAAAAATACGTACATATTTTTTTCATGCATCATTTTTAAAGAATCTTAAAGCATGACAATTTTTGATGTTCGATGTAAATTTCGGAATTTTTTAAGCTCTACAATAAAATCTAATATGTATTAAATTTCTGTATCCGAAATATTCGAATTTAGAAAACTCGATATATTGAATCTTAATCATGAATAATTTATATTTAAAGATACTTCGCTTACGGAACCTTAAGATCGATTAAAATTTGTGAATCGAGAACATACGTACAAATCTCAAAAATAAATATTTGAAGTTTTCTCATAACAGTTGCATAATTTTTGGAGTTCACAATATTAAAATTACCAAAATTTAATACTATGATGAACAACCCCCCTGTAACGTTCCCGCCAGTTTTTGAACATGAACATGGAATGAAATGTCAATGACGTCAAGAAAACATCTAATTAGAAATTTGAAACAAACCGCGAGATTAAAAGTTTGGTCAGAATTCATCGGACAAGGAAAAGCGGAGCCCTACATTGTATTTTTACATTTGACAAGACAGCAGTGGCGGGGAATTTCAACCTACCCAAGACAAAGACCAGTCCCAGTTCTTTAATAATTTTTTTAATCTAGAATTTACTTTGTAAAATTTATAAAATACTTGTATTTAAATTACCTGTGAATGCGGATTGGCAAATGGATAAATTACTCAAAGAAACTACTTTATACTGAAAGAGGCTAGAAGGCAATTTTTAAAAAATTACATGATATAAGCAAGTTTTATAGACAGGGTCATAAAAAAATAAAACATTGCAGCTACGTTTATGACAGGACGCCACCAGAACACATGGTCGGGACAAATGGTAAAATTTGAATCATTTAGCTGAAACATTCATATATGAATAGAAAAACATTTGTGTTTGCTTTTTTCTACATAGTAACCTGGAACCATTTTAGATACTCTGTCCAATTTTCCAATCCAATTTCATTCACTTCTAAGCAAGATTTTATACGACGTACGTCTAAAGAAGTTTTCACTTCAAAAACTAAAACTTCAAAATGTCAAAATTCTGTTGTCTTCCAAACAAAAATTTAAAATAATAGTAGCTTAAATTTCTTAAATAAAAATACATATCGGGTGTCCCAACTAAAATTTGTACCCTGCAACAATTCCAATTTCGAAAGACTCGGAAGAAAACGCTCGAACAGGTCAATTTTGTTATCAAGGGGGACCTAATTGTACCAAACTTTCAAGTCTTAGATCTCACCCCTTGAGCCAGGGGAGCCACCCCCTTAAAAAATTTAAATGGCATGGGGGTCGCGTGATACATCATTTTAAAGCTTATTCAATTCTTTATCCAAACCTACATTTATCGATTCCCTTCTACAAAAAAACAAGCATGAATTCGATATTTTCCAAATCTACATAAAATACTCAATAATAATAAACAAATCGATAAAAGTAGATCTGGATAGAGAATTGAATAAGCTTTAAAATGATGTATCACACGTCCCCCATGCCATTTAAATTTTTTAAGGGGGTGGCTCCCCTGGCTCAAGGGGTGAGATCTAAGACTTGAAAGTTTGGTACAATTAGGTCCCCCTTGATGACAAAATTGACCTGTTCGAGCGTTTTCTTCTGAGTCTTTCGAAATTGGAATCAATGGGGGTACAAATTTTAGTTGGGACACCCTGTATATATTTTTCTAATGCATCATTTTTAAGAATCTTAAAGCATGACAATTTTTGATGTTTTGGTCTAAATTCCGGAATGTTTTAAGCTCTAAAATAAAATATAATATGAAAGTTCTAAATCCGAAATATTCGAATTTAGAAAACTCGAGATATTGAATCTTACTCATGAAGAATTTATATTTAAAGATACTTCACTTACGGAACCTCAAGATCGATTAAAATTTGTGAATCGAGAACATCGAATCTGAATTTTGGACTTTCAATGTCGAGTTTCGGATTTCACATTTTGGAAAGTTAAATTTTCAAATGTCAAAAATAAATATTTCAACTTATATCATAACATTTGCATAATTTTTCACAATATTAAAATTACCAAAATTTAAAATCTAATACTGTGATAACTCAAATCGATACAATGAAATGACAAGAGTGTGCATATACAAGACCGTGACAGGTGCAAGGATATTGAAAGCCATGAGGTTATTTAACTATGAATGCATATATGACAGAGACAATAATTACATCTGGTGAATCGACTAAAGCAAAATTTCAAAGGCCAACTGAAGCATGATAATGTTGTTAAAGTACCACAACAACTGAAGCAAACGCACCTTGGGAAATGACGTTAAGTTTGTTACTGACAAATAACTATACTGAGATCTAAAAAGCCTCCTGGACTTCATTGTCTGTTAGACAATTAAGCACCAGAAAACAATATTGTTAGCTTAATATTGTTAGTTTTTAAATCAGGGAGCATGCAGTATCTCAAATTTAATCTCCAAATCGTCGCAAGCCTATGGAGGAAGCATTGCCAACATGTGGGAGGACGAGATCAATGTGTAGTACGTTTTTGGTCAAGATCTAGACTTATGGTCGAGATTAAAGTGTAGTAACCTTTTGTCAACATATAGGCCTTTTGGTCGTTTTATGTTATTATAACATAATTTAAAAAATGTGGTAATCTATCAGTAACTATCGAGAATCAAACAATTCAAACATCGCAGCTACGTTTATGACACGACGCCACCAGAACACATGGTCGGAACAAATGGTAAAATTTGAATGATCTAGCTGAAACATTCATAATTATATGAACGAAGTTGCAATAGACGATAGAGTTGACAGAAATATAAATATAAAGAGGTTACCCGTATTTCCGTGACTCAAACACGTGACACGTGTTGTTTTCAAATCTGTTTCAACCCCTCCCAGTCTCGTAAAGTGAATTATTGACCATTCGATTTTTAATTTCCGGTCATTGACAATAATTTGTTTTCAATTGAACACACGCAACTCGTGGTGCGAATAAAATCAGATTTAACAAATTTTTAGAGCTTGTTGCGAAGAGCGTTGTTGTTGGTTCGACGGTGAAAACAGTAAACGTTCCCGCCAGTTTTTGAACATGAACATGGAATGAAATGTCAATGACGTCAAGAAAACATCACATTAGAAATTTGAAACAATTCCAAACCGTAACTTATCTGTGTACTTGTTTGAATTCATAATAAAAATTTAAAGGGGGTCGTTTATCGTAGATTTCGGTTTGTTAATGAAATTGAATTTGTCGAAAGAAAAGGAAGCACTCACTGCTTTAATTAACTGTAACTTAGACTGATCGGGGTGTTAATGTTGTAGCAACTTAATTTTTCTACACTTGCAATTTTGGGAACTCTCGGCAGGTACAATAGTTCAAATTAATGTTTGTCATGAATTATTCAAATATTGTATTCACTTAAATTAATTGTTATTTTATGAATGAAACAAATTATTGTTAAGAGTCATGAAAACTGCTACAATTGTTAAATTATCCAAAATTGTTACTAGATAAATGTTCAAAAGTAAATTGTTAATCAAAAATTCGACCATAAGACCTCTAAAGCAAATAAATCCCTAATTTGTGTTGTTAATCAACGCTCCGCCTCCAACACTACGCACCGTGCATTCAAAGAACCTAGTTCAATGTCTGGTAGGTTTGATTTGAATTTCCCGCCACCGTTGTCTTGTCAAAAAAGAACACAACGTAGGTCCGCTTTTCTGTCTTTATTTCTAGACTATCCCGATTCACTGGCCAACCTTTTTTTTAATTTCGCGGTTTGTTTCAGATTTACAAATTTTTCATTTGACGTTTTATTTCAAATTGTTGGCGGGAAGAGCATAGGCTCATCACAACATTAAATGCTTTGTTAATTCTAGAATCATCGATGTTGGGGAAACTCAAAAAGTGGATGACAATGAAGCAATTGAGTAGGAAGTATTCCTATCAAGTCATTTGGCTTGATATCAATAAATTAATTTAAGTGCTGTCACCTATCCCCTTCATTTCTTCTGCTGTGCAGTTCTTGGGCGCCTTAAAATCAACCACCGAATCAACAGCCTCTTCCAAATTCTCATCTTCTTTAATATCCGTATAATTGAAAGTCCCATTTTCCTTTTTGGCTTTTTGGACTTCTGCCTCGTATTCCGATTTAAAGTTTCCGTAGTCGTAATGCTCCGTTTTTTCCTCCACCTCTTCGTCTTGTCTTTTACGTTCGATTTTGCTCTCAATGAGACTTTTCGCCATTTCATTCAAGTAGTAGACATTTTCGTTCTCCTGTAAATCAAGTTAAACATTTAAAAACTAAAAAGAATTACTACCGGTTGAATGAAGTTGCCATCTTTGTCGACGAAACCGCCTTCCCAAGGTATGGGATCTTCCAAGTCAAAATTACGTTCTTGAATTTTTGTTACATTCCTCCAGTAGTCTTTCTTGGCTTGCAGCTCCCGTTTGTTATGCATTAGTGCCATTTTATGGATCTTGAAATATTTATTTTCGTTCACAGAGGGTTTGGCGGATATCATTTCGTCTTCATCATTGACGAGGTCGTCGCTATCCCATCCTTCCGATATAACGAAAGTTTCTGAGTCTTCCAGATTTATTTCGTGGGGCGGGGGCCATATTGATGACACTTTTACTGCCAATAAAATAGTAAAGACGATCACAGAAACTGTCATTGTTTATTTGTTTTCAGATATTTGACCTAGGAGATAATGATCTAGCACGGGAACTCAACTATTCGGAGATGTTTCTAAAATTCAAAAAGTTTTTGAGGAAAAACGGAAAGTTGAAAGAAGCTGTGGAGGAGTTTTTTAATAACACTCCTATACACACTACTCAAAAGTCGGAAGAGAAATTAGAAGAGTACGATTATTTGCAACATTTTACGGACGAAACATTTATGAATGTGTTCGATCTGGCGATTTCTCAGCCGGAATCAAGTGAAGAGACAACGATTCTGCTCCAACTAGCTGAAGAAAAATTTAGTTTAAATGAAAGCATCGGCTCAGAATATTTGAAATTCTATCGTAAAGTTACAAACCTAAAAGAAGTGATATCAAAGAATAGTGTCTCTCTTCCCGAGATTCTGACGTCTCCGAACTATTCCTTGGATGTTGAAGAGTGTAAACGCAAGGAAGAGTTTTACGATGCGTTGGTAGAACTCTACGATGAATTTCACCAGCAGCACCGGAAAATTGAAAAAGGAATTCTGAACAAAAACCACCCAAGTCACAAAACTCTCCTCAGGTTAAACGAGATTTGTTTTAAATACGTCCACGCCACTTCTGGAGATTCAATTCAGTATTTACTACGAGTGTTCAACTACCTGAAAGCGTTTTCTAGGATCTTTTTCATTGAACAGAACACCTCCAACATCATCTCTAAGGGTCGAAATACTTCGTATTTCGACATTCTAGACTACAATCGTTCCGAACTGACTGGAAAACTGTTGTTTGAAAAACAACTTGATCCTACTGAATTTGAAAAGTATTTCGGCAAACTGAAACTAGATTTTCTCTACCACGTGGTGGGTAACTGCTTCCCGACTATCAACCTCCACGTCCAGGAAAATGTAACCGTGGAGGAACTTTACCACGACAACATGATGTACATCCCCAGTCCTAGTATTATAGTTTACATTCAAAAACGCAACTGGTTGCTGGCATTCATCCTTAGTGAAATGTACAAAGTTGAAGGGGTCAACATTGACCTAAGTGAAATGCGTCTCCGCACATTTTTCAACTACCTGAAGTCGCCAAAAATCCGACATTTACAGGAACTCTTCGACAACAACCACATCATTGCAGCCTTACAAAACTGCATCAGCAGCCAACACGTCAGGTTGCATTTAAGAGAGTACCTCCTCGACGACGATATGTCGTCGATACAGTCCCACGGTAGTAACAACTCGGACGGTCTCGAAACCGCCGAAGAAGTGTTCGAAGACTCGAAATACATGAATTGGAAGCAACATCTCGATGTCGTAGAGAGCATACCGGAAGAGCAGATGAAGAAGAAGCGAGATTTGATCATCATCAAAGATAAGCTTCTGGTCAATGTCGTTCACGAAGCGGCCGAGCCCGAGTACTACAGATTTGCACTCTTAATTTCTAACAGGGACGTCAGGGTTAACACAATCCTTAATAGTTTCAAACGGTGGCCAGGGAAGTTCGTCGTGGATGTTATCAGGGTTGAAATGAGTAGGTTCGATTGTGTGACGGATGGTAAAGCGGAGACTCTGCGCGGTTGGCTACAACACGTCCAGTTGAACGAAGAGGTAAGTGGGTAAAAACGACTACGTTCAGAACAGACTACTAATTGAACCACCTCTAAGCAAAGCGTTTGATAAATTCTCGTTTATACCAGCGGGTTACCTCCTCCTCTCTGACTCCCAGTAATATTTACTAGCTTTAACCCGCGACTTATAGAATACACTTAACAAAAAATATTGCAATATTGATCCAATCCCACCCTCCCTGACTCATCCAAGGTCTTCATCGGTAGACGATTCGGGGTCCTATTCTCCCGGAACGGCGGTGAATCCGGGCAGCGCACAACCTCCGGAACGACGAGACCTGGAGCGCGATCCCGTTCCGATCACCGGAGTGGGAGAACCATCCCGATACGTTAAGAATTCATTTTCACATTTGCACAGTGCTATGAGAAGGGCGTGGTCCGGGGTTACAAGAGCGAAAACTGGGAGTGGTCGTAGCGACCCCGGGATCGTCTCGTTTGCAGCGGGCAAATTTTATGATCCGATGTTTAGAAATATTTTTTCGGCGAGTTGAAAGACGGCGATTTTACGGCGTGGTGCGATCGGTTTTATTCACGCGGCGGGACTAACGAGCGGCGCCCGTTGCTGACTAAACTCGATGCACTCGAACCTCACAGAATTTGGTAACTTCGTTACAATTTATAAAAATTCTCCCAAAAGACCACAACACACATTTACACCAAATCTTCTTTGAAAATTGTTCTGCACGATGACTCTAGGATTTACTTGGCTCCAATATCTGTGAATGTTCCTATTAAAAATGCCGTTGTTGGTAAAAGTACATTCATCACTCCAAGTAATGTTCCGATCGTGTTGCAGCATGTTCAAATAAAAGTGGCAAAATTCTTGCCTCCGACCTCTATCATTGTCCTGTAAAGCTTGAACTTTTTGAGAAACTTATGTTCGATTTGATACGCCAATATTCTTAGCAATCTCCCTAGTCGAAATTCGAGGATTCTCTTCTAAGAAAAACATCCAACTCAACTGTTTCAGAAAATTGACGCTGTTCTCGTTTAGGCTTTTTAAATACTGTCGTAAATTTTGTTCTAGTCTTCCGAATTTACGAGGGTTTGGAACTTCCCGGTCCGAAAAGCGGTTCATGTAAAAAAAATCTAAACTCTGACACTCTAATAGTACTATAGTAGTATAGCCATTCCGTTTGCCTTTTTATTCGTTGAAATCGAACAATAAATAAAGGACTTATAGAGTGACGCGTTTTTTAGGAAACAGCCTGTATATCATCCCCTTTTTTCATAATTTTTAGTAGCGCTCTTTGTGTTTCCATTGAGTTAGCTGTTTGCACTCAGGTTAACGAGTTAACTTATTAATTTTTTAGTTTTTTACCAAGACATACAAAGGTAAGTCTTCTTTGAGGTGAAACTTCATTACGCTCGGTAGGGTAAGTTTAAATTGTCACTATAACGAAATTGCAAAACGACAAAAAATATTATTAATTGAGAATATTATGAATTGAGTCCAAACTGAAAATTTTTGGAATTACAACTGAAATGCGACCCTCTATACAGGGTGTTATAGAAGTCCTAGCAGAAAATTTAACCACAAGTAGAACTCGTCAAAATAAACATTTTTTTCTATTTACCACTTTAACTTTAACACCAAACTTTTTTGAGACAAAAAATTTGTCGTTGATAGTAAATATTAGTTATCAGTTATGAACTGTGCTCGATTCTTAAGCAAATACTAAGAATTTATTAATTGCAATTTCCACGAAAATGTTTTTTTTTTTCTATGTTGTTAGTGTTAGGTAATGGAAATGAAGTCCGCCGCTTGTGTCTCGGACGTATCAGATGTAATCGCGTTTTGGAAATTGAATCCGAAATATTTAAGTATTCGAAGATGTGTAGTGTGTGTGTTAACATTAAATGTATCGTTTACCGCACGTACACCAAAAAGAATAAATTTATCCCTGATGTTTCTCACAATCAATGAACGTGGAACCATAGGCGGGTGTTGGTTTTAGAGGTTAAACTATTCTTTAATTTAACTCCGTAAGGAAGCCTTTGCGAAAAAATGTTTATTTTGACGAGTTCTGCTTGTGGTTAAATTTTCTGTTTTCTGAGTTTACATCAATAATTTTTCTTGTCACTTTTAACAGTTGTAGATTGAAAACGGCAAACGATATCGAAAAATAAACATTGCGGATCGATTTCTCAGCCTCGAAAACGTATAAATCGACTACAAACTCGACATACAAAAAAAAAAAAATTCGACTCGAAAATTTTAAAATTTCCAAAATTTAAATTTTTTTTGTTACTTTTGGGAGTCATATTGAAAACGGTTAACGATGGTAGAAAACAAACAGTGAAAACGGACCTCCCAGGTCCCAAAACGTATAATTTGAGTACAAAGTCGGCATTTAAAAAAATAACTTTTTTCGAAAAAAAAAAAGACCCATGGTACCCGACCTAATTACATTTGAAATGCGACACTCTGTATGTTGGTAAGTTTTGAGTTTATATGATGAAACCATCAATATTTTTTTGTGAAATGCGTGTTGTCAATTTTGACAGTTGTGGATTGAAAACGGCCAACAATATCGAAATATAAACATTGCAAATCGATTTCTCGGGGTCGAAAACATATAAATCGAGTACAAACTCGACATACCAAAAATCAAGTTTCTCGACTCAAAAATTTTGAATTCTCCAAAAATCAACTATAAATCGCGAAGTAATTGAATTAAATTTGCCGTGCTTGACATGTTGGAACATTGTATATACTGAGTTTACCTCTAATTTTTCTTTTATAACTTTTTTTGTTACTTTTGAGTCATACGGTTGGCTTCAAATAAAACGGGAAGTGTCCGAAAAAGTTCTGTCAGATTATATTATTTTTTCATAGTTTAAAAGGGCTTTTTAGAATTTAGGTTATAAAACCGCACTTATGTGTCAGAAATGTCAGTTATGCAATGCATAGTTTGACATAAATTGACAAATTCAAATTTCATTTCTCGTTTTTTTTTTTAAGCCAACTGTATATTGAAAACGGTAAACGATAGTAGTGAAACAGTAAAAAGGGATTTCCGAGGTCTGAAAACGTATAAATTGATCAGAGTGGACACATAAAAAATATCGTTTTAAACAGTTTTTTCTACAAAAAATGGAAGTGAAACTTTTTAATCAACAACACGAAATAATTGAGAATAATAAGGATGCGGGTATGATCTCAAATGAAAATTACTCACCACTCTCAACTGAGCGAAGAGGTACAATATATTTAAAATATATCCCCCCACTTATATTATTGAACGTTACGCATTTTCGTATCGGACGCGAATTAGGCTTACACCGTGCGGAAAGAAGTTTCACTACAATAAACATTCCGCATCGATTTTGTCAGGCTTGAAAACATATTGAGGTTAGTAAACTGTCAAATTTCTATTTCGTGGACGATTTTCGGCGTTTAAAGAAAAAATGGCATGTTTTATTCGGAGAAAAGTTGCCTTTCGTGGCGCGTCTGTATTTGTCAAACCTACAGACTTGCCACGAAAAGCTTCACTTTGGCTCCTAATAAAACAATCTTTTCGACTCAAAATTTTTGAAATACTACACTGTATGTTGGTAAGTTTTAAGTTTATAATAATTATAATCCGATCATCAATAATGGTTTTGTGTAATACGACATCGAGAAATAAACATTGCAGATCGATTTTTCAGGCTCGAAAACGTATAAATCGACTACAAACTCGACATACCAAAAAACAAATTTCGGCTCAAAAATTTTTAAATTTCCAAAATCAACTACAAATCGCTAACTTTTTTTGTTACTTTTGGGAGTAATATATTGAAAACGGTAAACGATGGTAGAAAAGAAACAGTGAAAACGGCCCTCCCAGGTCCCAAAACGTATAATTTGAGTCTAAAGTCGGCATTTAAAAAATTAACTTTTTTTGACAAAAAAAAGACCCATGGTACCCGACCTAATTACATTTGAAATGCGACACTCTGTATGTTGGTAAGTTTTGAGTTTATGTGATGAAATCATCAATATTTTTTTGTGAAATGCGTGTTGTCAATTTTGACAGTTGTGGATTGAAAACGGCCAACAATATCGAAATATAAACATTGCAAATCGATTTCTCGGGGTCGAAAACATATAAATCGAGTACAAACTCGATATACCAAAAATCAAGTTTCTCGACTCAAAAATTTTGAATTTTCCAAAAATCAACTATAAATCGCGAAGTAATTGAATTAAATTTGCCGTGCTTGACATGTTGGAACATTGTATATACTGAGTTTACGTCTAATTTTTCTTTTATAACTTTTTTTGTTACTTTTGAGTCATACGGTTGGCTTCAAATAAAACGGGAAGTGTCAGATTATATTATTTTTTTATAGTTTAAAAGGGCTTTTTAGAAATTAGGTTATAAAACCGCACTTATGTGTCACAAATGTCAGTTATGCAATGCATAGTTTGACATAAATTGACAAATTCAAATTTCATTTCTCGTTTTTTTTTAAGCCCCCTGTATATTGAAAACGGTAAACGATAGTAGTGAAACAGTAAAAAGGGATTTCCGAGGTCTGAAAACGTATAAATTGATCAGAGTGGACACATAAAAAATATCGTTTTAAACAGTTTTTTCTACAAAAAATGGAAGTGAAACTTTTTAATCAACAACACGAAATAATTGAGAATAATAAGGATGCGGGTATGATCTCAAATGAAAATTACTCACCACTCTCAACTGAGCGAAGAGGTACAATATATTTAAAATATATCCCCCCACTTATATTATTGAACGTTACGCATTTTCGTATCGGACGCGAATTAGGCTTACACCGTGCGGAAAGAAGTTTCACTACAATAAACATTCCACATCGATTTTGTCAGACTTGAAAACATATTGAGGTTAGTAAACTGTCAAATTTCTATTTCGTGGACGATTTTCGGCGTTTAAAGAAAAAATGGCATGTTTTATTCGGAGAAAAGTTGCCTTTCATGGCGCGTCTGTATTTGTCAAACCTACAGACTTGCCACGAAAAGCTTCACTTTGGCTCCTAATAAAACAATCTTTTCGACTCAAAATTTTTGAAATGCTACACTGTATGTTGGTAAGTTTTAAGTTTATAATAATTATAATCCGATCATCAATAATGGTTTTGTGTAATACGACATCGAGAAATAAACATTGCAGATCGATTTTTCAGGCTCGAAAACGTATAAATCGACTACAAACTCGACATACCAAAAAACAAATTTCGGCTCAAAAATTTTTAAATTTCCAAAATCAACTACAAATCGCTAACTTTTTTTGTTACTTTTGGGAGTAATATATTGAAAACGGTAAACGATGGTAGAAAAGAAACAGTGAAAACGGACCTCCCAGGTCCCAAAACGTATAATTTGAGTCTAAAGTCGGCATTTAAAAAATTAACTTTTTTCGACAAAAAAAAGACCCATGGTACCCGACCTAATTACATTTGAAATGCGACACTCTGTATGTTGGTAAGTTTTGAGTTTATATGATGAAATCATCAATATTTTTTTGTGAAATGCGTGTTGTCAATTTTGACAGTTGTGGATTGAAAACGGCCAACAATATCGAAATATAAACATTGCAAATCGATTTCTCGGGGTCGAAAACATATAAATCGAGTACAAACTCGACATACCAAAAATGAAGTTTCTCGACTCAAAAAATTTTAATTTTCAAAAAATCAACTATAAATCGCGAAGTGATTGAATTAAATGTGCCGTGCTTGACATGTTGGTACATTGTATATACTGAGTTTACCTATAATTTTTCTTTTATAACTTTTTTGTTACTTTTGAGTCATACAGTTGGCTTCAAATAAAACGGGAACTGTCAGATTATATTATTTTTTCATAGTTTAAAAGGGCTTTTTAGAATTTAGGTTATAAAACCGCACTTATGTGTCACAAATGTCAGTTATGCAATGCATAGTTTGACATAAATTGACAAATTCAAATTTCATTTCTCGTTTTTTTTTAAGCCCCCTGTATATTGAAAACGGTAAACGATAGTAGTGAAACAGTAAAAGGGATTTCCGAGGTATGAAAACGCCGACATATAAAAAATTTCGTTTTAAAAAGTTTTTTCTACAAAAAATTATTTGTGCTTGGGGTCCTCGCGCGATAGAAGTGGAACTTTCTAATCAACAACAAGAAATAATTGAGAATAGATAGGATGCGGGTATGATCTCAAATGAAAATTACTCACCACTCTCAACGGAGCGAAGTGGTACAATATATGTAAACTATATCCCCCCAATTATATTATTGAACGTTACGCATTTTCGTGTCGGACGCGAATTAGGCTTACACCGTGCGGAAAGAAGTTTCACTACAATAAACATTCCACATCGACAGGCTTGAAAACATATACTCTCGTCAAGTTTGACAGTTGTAGATTGAACACCGCAAAGGACATCGGAAAATAAACATTGCAAATCGATTTCTCAGGCTACAAAGGAATAAATCGAGTACTAAGTTGGCGAACCAAAAATTAAGTTTTTCGACTCAACATTTTCCAAAAATCAACTATAAATCGCAAAATATTTTAATCAAACGTTGGTAATTATTATAATTTTGAATAAGACATAATTTTGTTTTTAACTCTTTAATTCTTCGACAAATTGGTGTACACAAAATTTCTAGATGAACATAACAATTCTCCTTCTGTCCTGAACATAATTCGATATTTTCAATTACCTACGTCCTTTCAGAGATGAATTATGAAAAACCCTTAGTGGGTGGCCACGTTATACAGGGTGATTCACTAAGTATAGTGGATATTTAAACCTCAAATTATGTGGCCCCTAAACGTAGTTTTGATGGTATTAAAAAACGTTTAATGTAAAGTTGAAAAATTAATGGCAACCAGCGATGCACTCAAAACATTTTGATAGATAGGATTTATTTTATTATTAATTATTATTCATTATTTTATTTATTTTGGGCAAAAAACTTATTACTTACGATTGATGAACCCTTTCCGACTGACAAAAACCACTTTTGCTTTCAATTGAAAAACATAAAGACACCTAGGCCAACGCATCATTTATAAAAATTGTTCGAAATGACGACATCCCTGGGGATTTTGCAGATGCATACCCCACTATCTTTCGGTGTTAATGGCATAAACAAGATATTTCATGTGGTCCTACACCTTTCGTGTAAATTTCGTGCATTTGTTGTCTTATGTTTCGAACTTTATTTAGGGTGCACCGTCAACAGTCAAAGTAAAACTGAAAGTAATTAATTGGCAGCCGTTCACCGCACTCGTTCCAGCAAAAAAAAGTCCTTTTTGTTTAGGCCAGGAGATAATAGTTTATTTACTAATGGTTCTTCCATCATTCTAGCGATTTTCGGGTAAATTTGAAAACCATATATCTTGGGGTTTTCTAGTTTTTTTTTATATATTTTTCTAGGTCTCCTCATATTAGGGACTGTCACAGGTTTAAATAACTACTAAACTTCGTGAATCACCCTGTATAATGAACACATTTTCAAAATTTTAGATTTTTTGTTGGTTGTCACTTTCTCTTTCTATACAGGGTGACCCATAAAGAAATGCTGTATCTTGCTTATTTTTAACCCGATTTGAACGAGTATTACATAAAATAAAATAGGTATTGGAACACTTGATCACTTTCTGCTTTAAAACATTTTTTGACACATGAAATTTTAAATATACTGCATAATTCACTATTCATGGCTTACTTGGTCATTTCTGATGGCTTATTTCGGTAACTTGATTTAAAAAATATATATTTTATTATTTGAATTATTTATTACTTTTTAACGTGTGACTGCAGTTGTCGAAAAGGGCGTTAATGGTGGAATCAATTAGTCGTTTAGTCTGAGCGTACTTTTTATCTAATATTATTAATAAAAATACTGTTCACATGCTTGCAGCTAAGAGAAGTATTCGAACTGAAATCGTGGTACAAAAGCTACACCTTCTGTAAAAATGACCCAGAAAACGCCCTCAATAAGATTTTACTGAGTGATAAGGTACTCGCAACAATTTCGTAGCGTACACGTTTTAACATGCTATTTTGATCTTACAGATCGACTTATTGCAAACGTTTATCAACCTGTACAGCCCCCCCGAAAGCATCCTCACTAATATTACTTCCAGCTACCTCAATAAAGTACTCGACCTGAACGCTCCCCTCCCCAAAATCAAAACTCTGCTGGATAGTCTTCCTTTCGACCACGCGCTCAATACCTGCCAAAACCTCCTCACGATCCTCCGGAACTTAACGCATCTTCAGTTTGTCGCTGACTATCTAAACAACAACGTCAGCGACGACTTGTCGCTAAAGAACATCCAAGTTAGTCTGAAAATGCTGACGGTATTTACCAGTTCGGAGCAAGACCAATTATTCTGTCTGATAAATGAACCTCTTAGTATTTTGGAAGTGCTATTGATGAACACGAAGTTAGACAAACTAGGGGCAATGCTAGAGGTTCTGCAGATGCAGAAGTCAAATTACGATGGACAAGTGATCGCTTTAGAAAAGGTTGATCAATTGCTTCGCAAATATGCTGAGAAAAGTTTGGATTTTCGAGTCATCACCACCAATCCTCAACCGCAACTTGTTAGAGCTTCAGAACCTAAACTGCTAGAGTCTCTGGATTCGTTAAGTCAAACGTCTGACAGAAAACCGTTTGTGGTACCAGAAGCGGTACCAACAAAAGAGGAGTGGGTCCAAAATGACCAAGCGATAGAATGCATGTGTTGTCGTCAGGTTACCTTTTCGATGTTCAACAGAAGACATCACTGCCGTCGATGTGGACGCATTATTTGTTACGGGTGTTCCTTAAAAAGGATGCTGGTACCAACGTACGGCGACATTTTGGTCAGGGTGTGTATGGATTGTTACTGTCAAACTACACAAAAAAGTGATAGCCATTCGTCAGATAAAGACTACACGAGATCGTACATTGAAGAGTGGTTGCTTAATGACGATCCAGAGCACAACAAGATCATACGGGAGGAGTTTTCCTACGAGCATGCGCCCAGTACTTCATTGTGTTTTTCCATTTTGAAACATCATTCAAAATGTGCTGCATATCCGAAGTATACACTCTGATATAGTCAGCGATGTACAAATACATATAAACTCGTTACAGGTTTCTACTAGAACAGTGCGAGGTTCTCCTAAGACTTCTGAAACCCAACCAGGAACCCACCCAGGAAATAGACTACCTTCTAGTTGTCAAAATGCTCAAGTAGGTTATTTATAGTTTTTCAGTTTTGCAAAAAGTTTATTGTAGATGTTTGGCGACAGCAGCAAAGATTGCGTCTGCCGAGAGCATGTTGAATTCTGCAGCTTCAACGGCCGAAAAAATTCTTTCTCAGGCCGAGCTCTTGGGCCTGTTGGCGGAAAGAGGTTGTCTTAATTTAATGCCGACAATCGGCACTCACGATCTTTACATTGACGCTCCCGTATTGAGACGGTTGAGGGACAAGTTGCTTCAGTCGGAAAACTGGAAGTTGGCTTTGGAGGTGTCTACCAAGGCGGGACTGGATAACACAGGTAGGTAATTTCAGTCAATGCTTCTGTGTCACTCTGTATATCGAGTTTTGAAATACAGAGAGATCACTAACTTAGTCAAAGTTACGTGAGCTTGTTAAATCTGACATTTCATAAATTGTTGGGGAAGAATCTGTTGCGTATTCGGGTTTACTGTATTTGTTATACACAATTTATTTTACACTAGAGTGAAATTGAAATATGTGTAAAAAATTTAACTGGTCCAGTACAACATATCTGTGAAAATGTATCAAAAATTTTAATAGGGCATAAACCCTTTAAACCATCCTCGTTGTGGCGTTCATGAAACAGTAAAGTAACAGTAGAACTCGACATGACAAATAGTCTGGTTCACAAACCCCTTTTTCTGAAATTCGAGTTAAGAGGCACCAAAAATTATGATTGAGGTGTCATTCGATTCGTAATTGCACCAAGAATTTTTTAGTTAAAAATCAATATCCGCAAATGAAAATTACAAAAGTTATAAACAATTAAGTAAACAAAAAAAGGTTGTAACGAAGTTACCGAAAAATCCGAATTTAAATACCGAATTAAGAACCGTCAGCGAAGCGACATCCTCACCGTGGAGCGCTCCGTCGATTCGCTAGTTAAGCAAGACCGTGCACCTGAAAATTAAACATAATAACTCGCCGGGGAAAATAGTTTGCAGTGTCACAGCCGTATAATTTTTTCATCACCACCACTGGAAAATTAGCGCGCTCCAAACGTTACGACCACCCCCAAACCCCGACCTTGCCACGCCCTTTCATAAACCGGAAACCGCCGAAAATAAATACTTCGTGTTATCGTACGAAGAAGCGCGTTCCGGACGCCGCCGTTCCGGAGCCGACACGAGGCCCGGAACCGATTTTACTCCGGAGGGAAGATAACACGATGATAAGACATTGCAACAAGTCGTGCGCATCAGCCTACGTCATTATCACCCCGCCAGTAGGTCTATAAAAGAAGCTGCGCTCCCTTAGAACGACAGGGAAGAATCGTGCCCGCTCCAAAAAAGACATCCAGAAGGAAGCCGCCTAGGAAGAAGAAGCTGACTAAGGTGTTCCTTAACTTTTGTTATCGACCGCCCGGGTTCCGAAACTTGTGATAATCGGAATCGCCGTATACAGGGTACCGGGTGAATCATAACTTCTGTCACCAACCGTTCGTATTTCGAAACTTCAAATAACCGAACCATCATACATAAGGGGTCGGGTACATCAACATCAACAGGGTGCATCTTAACTTTTATCACCGACCGCTCGGGTTCCGAAACTCATACCAACCGAACCATCGTATACAGGGGGCGGGTACATCAACAGGGTGTTCCGTAACTTTTGTCATCGACCACTCACAAACCGAAACGTGCAGAAAACCACAGGCCGAATCGCTAATCTTTGTAAATAGGGGGAGCATTAAATTGTAACACCGAATCGACTTTATTTTTCTCTCCCGGCAAACCAGATAGTTGACCCCTGGAGTTCCGTACTCTGACTTTTAGGTACACGTGGTCCCGTGGAGCATACCACGTTAAAAAAACTAGCGCTCGAGGCAAAGAACTGTTTGAGATATCTGAAATTTGAAAAAAGATCAGGATATTTCCCAAATAAAAGTCCTACCTCCCGGAATTGTCCCGGCAATATTTATAATTTTAATTAAGCCGCGAAAAAAAGCAAAAACGCGTCGACCGAATCTGACACCTGAACAAAAAAAAAAAACATTTTAACCGAGTAAATATTAATATAAAGGAATAAAAAAATGTGGGTATTATCTGGACAAATCAAATCCGTCGGTAAAAAAATATCTCAATTTTTCTATTAACAACGTATTTGTTAATTGCGATAATTGTTCTTGATAAAAGTTAACATAGAAACCCTGATAATTGTTAAACTAAGGTCCTGGATTTTTTTTTTTTTTGGAGCTATTCCTTGAAGGATTTAAAAAAGATCCCCCTTGGAAAAAAAAAGATTTTTCACTTTTTTTTTAAATTTATTTTTTTTAAATGATTTTCATTTTTTTTTTTAATCTAATCCGTAACGGAAATGATTTTAAAAAAATTTGCTAAAAAACGCCTAAAAAATAAAAAATTGAAAATACATTTTTTTCATAACAAACGATGCGTGGTTGTTTTCAGTATTTTTCAAAGAATTAAGAAAAAAATATAACCGAAAAATTCATTTTTTGTTCTTAATTTTTTTTTTAATAAACAAAAAAAGTAAAAAAAAATTCTTCCATAATATAAATAATTTTTCAATTATCTCTAGTGAATTTTTGGGCACGATATACACGTAGAAACAAGTTGAGGTATATATATATATATATATATATATATATATATATACGTTTTCCTATCAAGTCGAGATCCGAACAAAACTTGGACAACCCGAGATCCACCAGAAGGGAAAGGATTTTTCAAGTACATATTGTATAAAAACATTATAAGCGATATCTAGAGTTCAAATAACTAGAGAGGGGAAACTTTTTCACACTTTGAATTTTGTGATAAAGGTCGAACAAAACCAGATCCGTCATAAATGCAATACAACCCGAGATCCGACAATGTATAATTAAAGGCGTATAAGATAAGGTGAGGTCCGGCGACGTTGCCATTGTTTTGTTTAGTAAAACAACACGTGGAACGTATTTTTGTTCTTTATGCAAGTTGAATTTCGATGAAAAAATCATAGCACTTTCTTTCTGAGGTCCTATGTACCTTTCAATCTTTTAAAAATACATCTCCACGTCTATAGTATATTTCAAACGAGTGCGCTGTCATGACACTTTTCAGGGGTGAGGGTGAATTTTTGCAGCCCGAGCCCCTGAAAAGTGACAGGACACGAGTATTGAACAGCGTTTTTTGTATTTGTTCCCGCAAAATGAGAAAAAGTTACAAATTTACATCAGATTTTGAGGTTAGGTTGATAGCTGCCAAATTAAATACATAGGATGTAATATTCATGGATGTTGTTATGTATTTCATTAAGCATTATGTGTTTCACAAAACGAATACAAAATAGTATATTTCATACGAGTGCGCTGTCATTACACTTTTTAGGGTCGAGGGCGAATTTTTGAAGCCCGAGGCGAATGCCGAGGGCCGCAATGATCCCGAGCCTCTGAAAAGTGACAGGGCACGAGTTTTGAACAGTGTTTTTTGTATTCGTTCCTGCAAAATGAGAAAAAGTACAAATTTACATCAGATTTTGAGGTGAGGTTGACAACTGCCAAATTAAATACATACGATGCAATATTTATGTATGTTGCTATGTATTTCATTACGCATTATGTGTTTCACAAAACGAATACAAAAATAATATTTTAATCTTGCAAATAATTTGATGTTAAATAGTTTGCCCTGACATTCCTCAATATTTTGTCCTGTAACTTTGTTACCGGAATTATTTACGGGTTGCCACATGTGATATAAATAATAATCATTCTAAGACTGTAATAGACGCAATATTTCGTACGAAAAATTACTGAAATGGCATGAGGAAATGCAGAAATAACATCCCCAAGAACAGCAGGAACAAAATGGGATATTGTAATAATGTAAGAGGCACAAGATATTTCGTATTTCTGCAGATTCTCAGAGCCCTGATAACCTCTTAAAATCGGAAAAGTTTTTAACTTGGAAAATATTGTCAAAGAAACACGTAGGCACATGGGGCGCATTTGTAATAAATAAATTGGCTACGAATTTGCAATTGACATTGTAAGCTGCAAATGTCCCAGTTCCACTATAAATAATATTTGAATAAATACACGTCTTTAAAATAAATAAATAAATAAATAATAATCCAAATTTCAGCCAAACGCTTCAGTTCCGAATTTTTATTTCTTTTAATCTTTTGATGATTAAGGACTTTTTGGTTAAAATTTCAACGATATTTTACACACAAACTATTTTAAGTTACAGTAAATTGTTGTTTGTATAATTTTTTTGTACGAACAAAAGTTTAACTTGATTTCAACAGAAATAAGCGGAGGAGAATTATTAATAAACGCATGTTCTATTAATTTGAGAATTTGAGGTATGGTTAGACATTGAAAACGACCTTGAATTTTAATTGAGCAATAACATGTTAAAATGTCTTAAAAGTATTCCAAAGGGGGTAACGGGGCTCTCCGCCCCATCAATCTCTGGATCCACTGAACCGATTGCAATGAAATTTTGCACACTTACTTATTCCACTACATAAGCGCTCACTAAGAAACGGTTTTTCAAAATTCATTCCAGAGGGGGGTAACGGCGTGAGGGGGGGTTAAGCTTTGGATCCCCTTAAACGATTGCAATGAAATTTTGCACACTTACTTATTTTACCACGTAGGCGTTCACTAAGAAATGGTTTTTCAAAATTCCATTCCTAAGGGGCATAACGAGGTCGGGGGGTTAATTTCTAGATCTACTGAACCCATTGCAATGAAATTTTACACACTTTCTCAGTTTACCACGTAGGCGTTCACTAAGAAGTAGTTTTCAAAATTCCATTCCTAAGGGGGATTAACGGGGTGAGGGGGTTAATCTCCAAATCTACTGAACCGATTGCAATGAACACTTACTTATTTTACCATGTAGGCGCTCACTAAGAAATGGTTTTTCAATATTATTAAAGTACTAAATAAAAATAAAAAATTACCGTGCGAAGCCGGGACTGGTCATCTAGTAGGCATTATAAAACAACGATATATTTAAACCAAAAAACCTGTAAACCTCATTTTTAAATTTTTAACAATTTTGTTTTTGAGATCTTGTGTAAATTTGAACAGTACCTGACTTAAAAAGTAACTTAATAAAGGACCTGAAATGACCTTACCTTACCTTACCTTACCTTACCTGACCTGACCCGACCTGACCTGACCTGACCTGACCTGACCTGACCTGACCTGACCTGACCTGACCTGACCTGACCTGACCTGACCTGACCTGACCTGACCCGACCTGACCTGACTTAAAAAGTAACTTAATAAAGAAGCCTTTACCATAAATTGGATACAAAATTTGAAGGTCCCGAAATTTTACCTATCTATCTACTACCTATTTTTTTTTGGCTTGGCACCGATTTCAAACAGATCAGTAGGTAGCACATGTAATAATACATGTACTGACTTATTTCTCGCTTTTTGAAGTCGGTTTCTTTTTTATAAAAAAGCTAATTATTTTGTTCTTTTTGAAATTGAAACTTTTTTTAGCGCCGTAGCGAGTCCGAAAAACTGAAACGGAAATAAAAGTGAAACACTTTAGTAGTGATAGTGAGGACGCGTGTGAATGAAACGGCTAGGGTAGTAGGTTTATGCCTCAAGGGTCCCGCTGTCTTGGGTCCCCTCAAGTTTTACTAGAACCCAAAGTGAAATCTTATCCCCACGACATTTTCACATCAAAATCTACGGCGCGGACCCGCACTGCGCCTTTACGTATTTTTTTGAACTATTGATTTTGGCCTCGTTTTATATATTTTCGAACCACAGAAATTGATTTGCGTTGTCTATTTTTCTTTATCTTTCTTCGTTTACGAAATACCACCTTGAAAGCAATGAAATTTTCGCGAAAAAGTAAGTAACAATTTTCTCTTTAGAACTTTAGAATAAAATATTGAAACTCATCGGTCTCACACGACCATTTGGCAAGTTGAAATTTCGAAATTTTGAAAGCCGAAAAAATATTTTGACGTGAACTGTATTTGTAACTGTGCCTGTGTTTGTGCTATATCCACTGTAGATCTGAACCATAAATAAATCAAATCAAATCAAGACGTCTATTCGCTCGCCAAATACAGTGATAACCCGTCAAACTTTCTTGCGTTACAAATATCGTCAGATTTTAATCACTAATAACTACGAGACTATTTAATAATTCGTTAACAACGGTTTAGCCCACAACGGGTGGGGCATGTCTGTCGTGCTGAATTTGTTTTTTTACGTCATCTGTAGATAAATTAGTGTAGCGTGAAAATGTGTTTAGCTAGGAGGTTAATTCAGGTGTCATTGTAAAGAGCTTGCGAAGCTTTACTAGGACAAAAAAGTGAGAATTTGTCCCCGGCGATGTTTTCACGACAAAATCTACGGCGCGGACCCCAACTGCGCCTTTACGTATTTTTTATTGTTTCAGATAAATAGCTTCCATTTATGTGTCAATAATAATAAAATTCTTACAATAATTACCTAACAATTTTGTCTTTAAATTGGGTAGTTGCTAAACAGTCAATTTTTTGTGCATACTGTTGTATTTTTTCTAAACTGGTAATAATTATAGTCATAATTTTATTCTGCAAAATATAGTAGTGTTATTCGATGAGTGAATATTCCAGTTCAGCGCGTTGTATTGTGATTTAATTCTACGTAATCTTTGTTCGGCTACCAGTCGACGTTGCCATGTCTACTGGATCTCATTTTGTGCATAATATATAAACTCCGTGTATACTACTGCAGCGCCCTCTGCAGCGGACGTTTACTAACTAAATTTGTATAAAAATTCATAAAAATGGTCAAAATGAGATCCGGGCTAAAATTGGCAGAAACATTGTTTACACTGTTTTAAACGTTTTGGGCACGATATACACGTAGAAACAAGTTGAGGTCCGTTTCGGATCTCGCCTTGCTAAAACGGAGCCCGGCTTGTATACAAAATCTCACAAAATGATCTCGACTTGTACAAAAACAGATATATATATATATATATATATACGTTTTCCTATCAAGTCGAGATCCGAACAAAACTTGGACAACCCGAGATCCACCAGAAGGGAAAGGATTTTTCAAGTACATATTGTATAAAAACATTATAAGCGATATCTACAGTTCAAATAACTAGAGAGGGGAAACTTTTTCACACTTTGAATTTTGTGATAAAGATCGAACAAAACCAGATCCGTCATAAATGCAATACAACCCGAGATCCGACAATGTATAATTAAAGGCGTATAAGATAAGGTGAGGTCCGGCGACGTTGCCATTGTTTTGTTTAGTAAAACAACACGTGGAACGTATTTTTGTTCTTTATGCAAGTTGAATTTCGATGAAAAAATCACAGCACTTTCTTTCTGAGGTCCTATGTACCTTTGAATCTTTTAAAAATACATCTCCACGTCAATAGTATATTTCAAACGAGTGCGCTGTCATGACACTTTTCAGGGGCGAGGGCTGCAATGAGCCCGAGCCCCTTAAAAGTGACACGACACGAGTATTGAACAGCGTTTTTTGTATTCGTTCCCGCAAAATGAGAAAAAGTTACAAATTTACATCAGGTTACAAAATACAAAAATAATATTTTTTTCTATAGCAGATGTTAAAGTCTCTTTTGATCTATTCAAATCAAAAGGTCAAGGAGCACTTTAACCGCAAGGATAGATAAAGTAATACTTTAACAGCAAGGATAGATAAAGTAATTTATTTTTTTATTTTACAATTTTTGATTAACATTTTGATCTAAAACAACATTAATTGTATAATTTACATTTCCAGCAATATTAAGTCGTGGAAGACATTTTTTTTTTCCTGTGCTAACTGAATAGAAGCAGAAGAAGAAGAACTAGGACTGCAAGAATTTTCATTTCCACCTCGATTTCCACAGAGTATTTTCTTCGATACCTCAACTTTTGTTGCTACTGAATTTTCAATGTAAGATTCAGCAACTGAAGATGATTTCCACCCTCCTGCACGTTTGACTGTTACCAGATCGGCGCCAGAATTTGCTAACATTGTGGCTGCAGAGCGTCGGAAACAATGGCCTGTGTAACTTTCTGCATTCGTTAAACCCAAAAAAATAGCAATTTTCTGCGGAACATTATAAAAAGTATTTATCCCCACAGGTTGGATGGTGCATTTTCTTTGTCGGTAGTTAATAAAAAACTTCTGGTGAGGTACGTTTTGAGGGCGTAATGAGACGTATTTTCTCACAATACTCAAAACACTCAAACCACTGTTACTGTCAGTAATGCAGAATGATCGATCTTCTTTATTTTTGGTGTGCATTAGCGAAACGATTATGACCGATTTTCGATCATCAACATGAGATGTTTCTAACTTGTATAATTCATTAGATCAACACGCTCCATATAAGCCCATTATCGCAACAACCTTTAGAAACAGGTACTCGTCATCTCCAGCTTCTTGTAAAAATTTTGTTATATTCTCTTGCTCAAACACTTTAGATTTCTTAGGTTTGTAACCATCCGTCAATTTCTTCAGCAAAGTTATCAGTTTGCTGTATCTGTAAGCATTTATATTTTATTTAACATTGCATTCAATAGACTAAACGTATTCCTTACTTTGAAATATCACAATTTTCATTGACAAGTAGCGTAGATTTACTTTCTTAGACTTCTCCGAAAAGTATGCCAGAAGTACCTTTTCGCTAGCACTATTAATATTCTTTGCAGTTTTCCACTTTTGGAAGCATGTATATTCTTTTTCGTAGACGAGGCGAGACTTTTGGGGCAGTAGCTTTCCCACGGCCTCTAATGCCTCTTCTTCCACGTCTGGTGGTAGATTTTCTTCATTTTCGCTCATCTCGACAAACTTTTCAACTGAACGCTCACAAATTGCTCAAAACAAAATGACATAAACAAACTTTTGCTAAACCATAACAACGCTCATACTAATTAGACTTTAAAACCTGACACGATTCGTAATATTTTTTCATTAATAAAATACACAAAAATACACAATTGCTATAGAAAAAAATAGAATATTATACACGACGATAAATTTAATTATCTTCTCGAGTTTAATTAGCGTCTCGACTGACGTCTCGACGCTAAACAAAACTCTCAAAGATAAACTAATATTTTATCGTCTTGTATAATAAATTACTATTAATCTTTCAAATAATTTGATGTTAAATAGTTTGCCCTGACAGGCCTCAAAATTTTGTCCTGTGACTTTATGTTACCGGAATTATTTACGGGATGCCACTTGTGATATAAATAATAATCATTCTAAGACTGTAATAGACGCAATATTTCCTACGAAAAATAAAATTACTGAAATGGCATGAGGAAATGCAGAAATAACATACTCAAGAACAGCAGGAACAAAAGGGGATATTGTAAATAATGATTGTAAGAGGCACAAAACTAGATATTTCGTATTTCTGCAGATTCTCGGAGCCCTGATAACCTTTTAAAATCGGAAGAGTTTTTAACTTGGAAAATCTTGTGAAAGAAACACGTAGGCGCATTTGTAATAAATAAATACGAATTTGCAATTGACATTGTAAGCTACTGCAAATATCCCAGTTCCACTATAAATAATACACGTCTTTAAAATAAATAAATAAATAATAATCCAAATTTCAGCCAAACGCTTCAGTTCCGAATTTTTATTTCTTTTACTCTTTTGATGATTAAGGACTTTTGGTTAAAATTTCAATGATATTTTACACACAAACTATTTTAAGTTACAGTAAATTGTCTATAAAGCGCTTGTTTGTATTATTTTTTTTTGTACGAACAAAAGTTTAACCTGATTTCAACAGAAATAAGCGGAGGAGAATTATTAAACGCATATTCTATTAATTTGAGAATTTGAAGTATTGTTAGAGACATTGAAAACGACCTTGAATTTTAATTGAGCAATAACATGTTAAAATCTCTTAAAGTATTTTAACACGTTTTTTTTTTTTAATTCCAAAGGGGGGGTAACGGGGTGGGGGTGGAGAATCTCTGGATCCACTGAACCGATTGCAATGAAACTTTGCATACTTACTTTTACCACTTAGGCGCTCAATAAAAAACGGTTTTTCAAAATTACATTCCAATGGGGGGTAACTCCGTGGTGGTGGTTGGGGTTAATGTCTGGATCCACTGAACCGATTGCAATGAAATTTTGCACACTTATTTATTTCACCACATAAGCGCTCACTAAGAAACGGTTTTTCAAAATTCATTCCAGAGGGGGGTAACGGCGTGAGGGGGGTTAAGCTTTGGATCCCCTCAAACGATTGCAATGAAATTTTTCACACTTACTTATTTTACCACGTAGGCGCTCATTAAGAAGTGGTTTTTCAAAATTCCACTCTTAAGGGGGATTACGAGGTGAGGGGGTTAATCTCTAGATCTATTGAACCGATTGCAATAAAATTTTACACACTTACTTATTTTACCACGAAGGCGCTCACTAAGAAGTGGTTTTTCAAAATTCCACTCCTAAGGGCGATTACGAGGTGAGGGGGTTAATCTCTAGATCTATTGAACCGATTGCAATAGAATTTTACACACTTACTTAGTTTACCACGTAGGCGTTCAATAAGAAGTGGTTTTTCAAAATTCCATTCCTAAGGGGCATAACGAGGTCGGGGGGTTAATTTCTAAATCTACTGAACCCATTGCAATGAACACTTACTTATTTTACGATGTAGGCGCTCACTAAGAAATGGTCTTTCAATATTATTAAAATACTAAATAATAAAAAAAAAAATACCGTGCGAAGCCGCGACTGGTCATCTAGTAGGCGTTATAAAACAACGATATATTTAAACCTAAAAACCTATAAACCTCAGTTTTAAATTTTTAACAATTTTGTTTTTGAGATCTTGTGTAAATTTGAACAGTACCTGACTTAAAAAGTAACTTAATAAAGGACCTGACCTGACCTGACCTTACCTGACCTGACCTGACCTGACCTGACCTTTTTTTTTTTTTGGGGGGGGGGGCGTAGCTGGCGCCGTGGCTAACCAGACAAGTGGCCCCCCAGAACGTCCCCGGCCCGGCCCTGTCCGAGCGGGGCTGTCTTTTCCTTCTGCTTCACCCCTCGGGATCAGCTCACGGCATAACTTCAAGGGAGAAGTCTGTCTTGCCTTTCGGCTTCTTCCGTGGTCCCGCGTCTCTGCGCACGGATTCTTGTCTCTGCGATACCGTTATCTCCTTCGCCGCCGGACCTCCGGGGTCCGCCAAGAGGCAGACCCCAGCGGTCCATCGCGGCCAACGGTGTCGTTCTTCCTTCGCGTCGTGCACGCCCGCGATTTCCGCGTCCCGGGCGTTGTCGATCTTTCTTTCTCTTCCGTCCCGCGGCCCCCCTCCTCCCGGGAGATCGCGTTCCGGCTGTCTCCTTCGGCATCAAAAGCGTCGACCCGCGGACCATGAATCACGGTCCATCCAGGCCCGCTTCTTCCGCCTCCGTTTCTCTCCTTCTCTGGTCGCACTCCTTCCTTTGGAGGATACCTGACCTGACCTGACCTGACCTGACCCGACCCGACCCGACCCGACCCGACCCGACCCGACCCGACCCGACCCGACCCGACCCGACCTGACCTGACCTGACCCGACCTGACCTGACATAAAAAGGAACTTGATAAAGAAGCCTTTACCATAAATTGGATACAAAATTTGAACGTCTCGAAATTACACCATATTTTATTTATTTAGGTCCTCTAATGAGCTGTTTGACATTTCCAAACCAAATATTTTCTAATTTTTACCGACTTCAAAAAAGGAGGAAGTTCTATGTTCGGCTTTATGTATGTTTTTTTCCTTTTATGTGTGTTCACCGATCTCTTGGTCAATTGTAGATCTATTTTGAATATTTGAAAGGGTCGAGATGATCCCATTGTCACCAAGTCAGGAGCTGATGAGAAGATCTCATGGAAATCTAGGGAAATCCTCAAATTTTTCCTTCGTTTTATGTATGTTCATCGATTTTTTCGTTAATTGTTTACCGTTTTTTTTGTTCTTTTTGAAATTGAAACTTTTTTTACCGCTGTAGCGAGTCCGAAAAACTGAAACGGAAATCAAAGTGAAACACTTTAGTAGTGATAGTGGGGACGCGTGTGAATGAAACGACTAGGGTAGTAGGTTTCTGTCTCAAGGGTCCCGCTGTCCTGGGTCTCCTCAAGTTTTACTAGAACCCAAACTGAAATTTTATCCCCACGACGTTTTCACATCAAAATCTACGGCGCGCACTGCGCCTTTACGTATTTTTTTGAACTATTGATTTTGGCCTCGTTTTATATATTTTCGAACCCCAGAAATTGATTTACGTTGTCTATTTTTCTTTATCTTTCTTCGTTTACGAAATACACCTTGAAAACAATGAAATTTTCGCGAAAAAGTAAGTAACAATTTTCTCTTTAGAACTTTAGAACAAAATATTGAAATTCGTCGGTCTCACACGACCATTTGGCAAGATAAAATTTCGAAATTTTGAAAGCCAAAAAAATATTTTGACGTGAACTTTATTTGTAACTGTGCCTGTGTTTGTGCAATATCCACTGTAGATCTGAACCACAAATAAATCAAATCAAATCAAGACGTCGATTCGCTCGCCAAATACAGTGATAACCCGTCAAACTTTCTTGCGTTACAAATATCGTCAGATTTTAATCGCTAATAACTACGACACTATTTAATAATTCGTTAACAACGGTTTAGCCCACAACGGGTAGGGCATGTCTGTACGTATATCTGTCGTGCTGATTTTTTATTTTACGTCATCTGTAGATAAATTAGTGTAGCGTGAAAATGTGTTTAGCTAGGAGGTTAATTCAGGTGTCATTGTAAAGAGCTTGCGAAGCTTTACTAGGATCCAAAGTGAGAATTTGTCCCCGGCGACGTTTTCACGACAAAATGTACGGCGCGGACCCCAAGTGCGGCTTTACGTATTTTTTATTGTTTCAGATAAATAGCTTCCATTTATGTGTCAATAATAATAAAATTCTTACAATAATTACCTAACAATTTCGTCTTTAAATTGGGTAGTTGCTAAACAGTCAATTTTTTGTGCATACGGTTGTATTTTTTCTAAACTGGTAATAATAATTATGTCATACTTTTATTCTGCAAAATATATATTAGTCTTATTCGATGAGTGAATATTCCAGTTCAGCGCTTTGTATTGTGATTTAATTCTACTTAATCTTTGTTCGACTACCAGTCGACGTTGCCATGTCTACTGGATCTCATTTTGTGCATAATATATAAACTCCGTGTATACTAAAGCAGCGCCCTCTGCAGCAGACGTTTACTAACTAAATTTGTATAAAAATTCATAAAAATGGTCAAGATGAGATCCGGGCTAAAATTGGCAGAAACATTGTTTACACTGTTTTAAACGTTTTGGGCACGATATACACGTAGAAACAAGTTGAGGTCCGCTTCGGATCTCGCCTTGCTAAAACGGAGCCCGGCTTGTATACAAAATCTCACAAAATGATCTCGACTTGTACAAAAACATATATATATATATATATATATATATATATATATATATATATATATATATATATATATATATATATATATATATATATATATATATATATATATATATATATATATATATTATTATTATTAAAAAAAATAAAAACAAAATTTAAACAGGAGTTAATAATAAATAAATAAATAAATAAATATATATATATATATATATATATATATATAGGAAAACGTATATATATATATATATATATATATATATATATATATATATATATATATATATATATATATATATATATATAAATTTTGTTTTTATTTTTTTTAATGATTTTCATTTTTTTTAATCTAATCCGTAATGGAAATGATTTAAAAAAAAATATTGCTAAAAAACGCCTAAAAAATAAAATTAAAATTTAAATATATCTAAGTCGAACTCCACAAACTTTAATAAGTGTAAAATTACAAATGGAACATGTTTCGGCAGAACACTACTGCCATCATCAGCCCTAATTTAACAAGAGATTAATGATACAATTGAATTACAGAGGGGTTCTTACCTTCGAAAAAATTAAAAATAGAAAATAAAATTTTTTCATAACAAACGATGCATGGTTGTTTTCAGTATTTTTCAAAGAATTAAGAAAAAAATATAACCGAAAAATTCATTTTGTTTTGTTCATAACATTTTTTTAAATAAACAAAAAAAGTAAAAAAAATTCTTCCATAATATAAATAATTTTTCAATTATGTCTAGTGATATGTTTTGTTATTGCTGAAAGCAATATAATTTTTTTTTAATTCCTATTGTTTAAAAAATTCTTAAACAAATGCATAATAAAATAATTAAAAAATAACGCTTTTGTTTATTAACAATTTTTTTTTGTTGCTAAATATTAAAATTAACAAACCGGTTTTTTTTATCATTTATATTATGGAAGATTTTTTTTTCGAATTTCGGAAAAAGGAACCAGACTAAAACAACTGATCAAAAAAACGCATACGCGCGAGCCCCAACCGATAAGATTTAAATTGGCACTTGACATTGAACTTGACTTACCTGCCTCAATAACATTATAATAAATGCTCAAAATGACCTTATTTTGAAAACATGCTTGAGCTCTTCGACAAAAAGTCGCATGGGTTCAAATCGGGTGAACGCGCTGGCCAAGCAACTGGGCCATTTCGATCTATCCAGCTGTTATGAAAATTTTTTGCCAATCGGAAACTTGTCTGGCGAAATGGGGCGTTGCGCCATTACAACGTACTTTCTGGAAAAGGAAGCACGCACGGTTTCGTGGCTCGGTCAGAACTGAGGTGGATCTCCAAAAAGAGGATGACATAGTTTTTGTCTATTATTCATGAACTGAAAGAATCCTGGTTTTCATTGTAGCGGGTTATGTTTATGTCCATAGGCGTGCATAGCCAAACTTTAAAGAATTTTATCTCGATACGGGGGTAGAGGGGCGGAGTGGAAAACGCAAACCAAGGGGGTTGCACTGTATAGTAATACCCCGGACCTAAGTCGGAGTCCAATTTTTCATGTAAATACATACATGAAAATTATGTTTAATTGGGACCAGAGTCTAAAGAAAACAATAATTTAGAAAACACGTAAACCGAACCGAAAAATTAATTGAAATTCGTTTAATTTTTTATGAGAGAACCGGACTAAAATACCAAACTTTTTAGGTGTTTTTGCCGCCTGGGGCAAAAGCTGCCTAAAGGCAGGCAGCCTCCTCATAGCCAGAGACAAATTCCAAAAGTGCCTTGAAAAGAACAAGTACGACACTAGTTCCCTTCTGAGTAAATCGGACCTAAACCTAAGCATGGACAGTCTTAATCTCAGTAGGTCGAGATTCTCCTCTAGAATCTCCAGCAGTAGCAACCTTTCTGTCTATGAAAGCAGACCAGTAAAAGACCCTCCACTACTTCACGAGATCATCCAAATTTTAGAAACCAAAACTCGTACCATTTTGCCAGCAGTATTAGAGAAAGCTCAAGGTATCAACATCAGCGGCTCCATCGACGACCGGTTGAATTTGTTGGTCCCATACACTGTACATACAGACACTGCCATAAGTGTTGTGAGTCGGTTGAGGAATTTAAAGGAGATAGCGGCAGGGAATTTCTCATTGTCTGAAGGGAAAAGACCTCACCAACATTCCAACAAGCCGACTATGGATCCCATCTTTTACGAAGAGTGTGTCTACTACTTAACGAAATACGGAACTCACTTGAGTTTGCTTGACTTCTACGTCCGTCATGGAGACATACCAACAGCTCTTCTCTACATAGTTGAGAACAAAGTCGGTCCTGAGTTGTTTGTGGAAGTATACATGAAGTGTCTCAGAGAAGGTGTCGTCAGCGTTCTACAAGAACAGATGTCTCTGATTGATTCGTCCTTAAACGTTTGGAAAGACTACTTGAAGCAACTCTTTCGATATTTGGAGAAGCACCAGTTGTTCCATTGTCTGTACCAGCTCCAGTTGTACATAGGCGATTATGTTCGTGCGGCTATGACTTGCATTCGATTTTACGAAGAAGGGGTTCAGAGCTTCACTGAGCTGACGAATAATGTCAGATATTTGTATAAGGGCGAAGAGCATTTGAGGCAGATTTTAGAGCAGGAGCAGTGGGTGGAGGTTGCATCAGGTATGTAGTTGGGAAAATGAGGTATTCCAAAACCTCATGGGCTATGTCCTTGAAACAATCTGCGCGAAGAGGGCACACAACTACTGTTGTAATTCAGAATCTCTGACTGTTTCACAATTAAAACAACTCAACTTGGCATTTTAGTTTAATTCTGCGGCAAACTCCAAATAATAAAATTAAAGACGGAGGAACGAAACCAAAGAAATAACACAACACGAGACAAGTTCGATAGTAATGGTCGTAAATCGGGCTATCGCGCAAGATGACTCATGGCCCATGAGATTTTGAAAGACCTCTAGTGTCATTGCAATTTTAAAGCAGTGGTTTCAGTGGGTCAAATGAGCGACACTTCCAAAGACAGCTTCGAAGAACGAATGCTCACCAACCCAGATCTAGTCATGAAAATCGAAACCAAAGACGTAAATAAACACATTCAGACAGTGAAGAGACAGATCCAGATAGTTACCTATTTAGCCAAGCGCGAATCTTGCGGGCTTAACACCCGACAGCTCCTCCGAAATTTGGCCTCACTTAAAGGTAATGTGGTAAAAGAGTCATTCATGGTCACATTCATGAATTACAGGTTCTTCAGTGCAAAACAGCAAAATCCCAACCCTTTTTGGCTCCCCATCAGACAAGATATCGTTAGCCGTAATGGTGATAATCGCAAGTGAAAATCTAGACGACGGATTTTCTTTGGCATCGAATATCATCGACGATTTCAAATTGCGACCAATAAAAGTGTACTGTTTAGCGGGAAAACAGCTGGCTCAAGCTGAACGTTACCACGAAATTTCGCAACTCGTCAACTGTATCAAATCAACGGGAGTTAATGATACGGCCATTTCAGACATGCTGGACGAGATGTTGGTACAAGCTGTGGGGACGTTGATCAAGGCGAACGTTAGCGGCACCAAGATCGAAGATTTGATCAAGTTGATACAGGATAAAGCCACGAAGGTATAGTAAAGCACCTCAAAGACGTTGCCGCTTCCTGTTGATTTACAACCCTGAACCTTTCTCATTGTGCATCTAATTTGAGGCAATTGGCCCCGGTTTTATAAGTGCCTCGCACTTTATGTGTGTGTAGAAACTGTATTTGAATTCTGTGGTATACTTTTATTCCAGATCTCGGCCTACATTGAAGCAAAGCAACTGAAGACTGCATATTTTCTTGCCGTTAAATACAAACGTACCGCTGACGTCCGCAGGATTCAACGAGAAGCCGAATTGCTAAACATGCCCACGATTAAGGTCCTTTGTCAAAAAGTGCTCCATGGGTCCCAACAGACATCTAGCCCGCATTCCAAAGACACATAAATTTGTGCTAAAGAACTTTATAGACTGTGATGTACAATACTACATTTTTACATGTGTGTATTTCTTTTTACGTAAATAAACGAACGACTATTTTTCATTCTGGGTTTCAGAAAACACTATTGCAGGAATATTTTAGATATTCTACAATGATGAAAAGTGAGTCAGTGTGTTTTACACCGACTTTTTTATTAAGTCTCGCTCATGCTTTTATTTATACAGGGTGTTGCAGAAATAAGTGCAATAATTGAAACCAGTGGTAGAACTCATCACTTTTCCTAAAACACATTTTTTAAGCATTTTTCCCCGCTACAACTTTCGAGCCGCATATGGATATTTATTTTGATTTGAGCTACTGAGAATCAATTGTTTGTGTCCGGAATGTCCGGAAAAGTCAGCATGCTTATGGATATTCTAAATTTTTTGCACGGTCCCGTTTTTATCACAGTTACCTGCTCTAAACTCAAATAATTATTATTCAAATCAGTTTCTCGAGACAACTCAATCGGGCGGCGGTCATTTGTGGTTATTGTATTTTACTTTCATTTTTAGAGTTATTGACATTCGGAGAATTTTAAATGAGCAACAATTGTATCCTCATCGCGTACAGAAAGTCCAATTTTCACAGCCTGAAGATTTACCCCTTTTTACCTCGAACGCGCCAGTTTTCTGAATGGCACTTTGCCAAAATAAGCCAGCAGCCAAATTTTCTCTTCTTTTATCAATTTTATAAATAATACGCACATACGGGCAGACGAAAATCCGCATGCTGTTGGATGTTGAAGTAATGAAGTTGGTGGGTTTTCTATTTTTAGTTTATTTACGGCGGACAGTTCAGATTATTTCCGAATATTTGTCAAAGTTTTTTGTTGTGCGTTATCATCAGCCCAGCCGTTCAGTGGCAGGTAACTAAGTTAACGACAAAACTTCCACTAATTCAATTTCTTTGACAGCTTCTTACCCTAAAAAACTTCGTGATTTTCTTCGCAAATAATGTTGCAACTAGATTGCCCCCACTACGACTCTCCTAGACCAAAATCCTGATTCACACGTACGAAATTTTCAAAACTTACACTAGAGCGTGGGCGCTAAGTAATGAATCTCACTGTACATTTATTCCATTCGAATTCCGAGTGACCGGATTAACTAACATTATTAATTATTGCATATTTTAGACTAACAAAATGGAAACTGGAAACTAGGAAATCTGGATATGGAACTGGGTATTTGAAATACTAAAGATTGTGAAATTAATAATAAACTGACAACCTGGAAAATTTATACTAAAAAAAATTAATACTACCTACATATTTTTAAAAAATAATTTAGTAAAAAAACGCGTTTCTTGTATGGGGGCTTTCTTTATTTTATCTATATATTTAATCGTTGAACATGAATATTTTGAAGCAAATAAAACAGTGGGTACTGCACCGATTTCTATCATTGTTTTTTTAAATGAAAGACATTGATAAGATACACCGGTAGATTACTTTTAATTTTCAAAAATTTCACAGGTTCATTGATTATTTGCATGTAATTTTCAAGAAGAGAATCGTTTTAAGTAACAAGCTGGCGAACTGACAGTTAAAAATAACTTAGCCCCTCCCCTAAGGTTTCGGCATTTCGGTGCGTAAGTGGTTCAGAAACTTGGCATTTACCTCGGGACGCTCGGGGTGTTATAAACGTTCGTGGAAAGAGATCAAGGGGTACAGTAATAAATAGTTATCATAAAAAGAAATTACCGAAAAAATATTTATAACTTTACGGGCACTAACCCAATTTGAACTATCACACGATTGAAATTCCACATTCCACATGTCTTCAGAAATTTTACTGTGTGTTATCTTGGCTCCCAAACATGAATATTGCGCATTTAGTAAAAAAAAATTATTCTTCTACAAATTCCTGGTATAGAGCACGAGAAACTGGAAAATTTATAACCTGAGAGTAGCTAAGAAAACTTAGAAGCTGAGACACACACCGCATAACTCCAACGTCAAAAACGTTTTTAAGAATTCCTTTTAAGAACACCTGTACCTCAAAAATGAAGGCCACTTATTAAAAAAACATTCTTTATACACCTGGTAGCCAAGAAGTTGCGGCCAAGTGAGGAATGGCAAACCAAACTTTACATATCTCTCTATGAAATTAATTATAATTCATTTAATAAGTGAACGAAATGATTTAAAAATAAATAATTAACATTGATGGTATACGTGAATAAAGACAAATTTTATCCACGAAAAAACAGTTTAGCACACGAGGGGAAGCCGTTTTTGAGTGGATAAAATTTCTTTATTCACTTGTATTATACAATATTTTTTCCAACTTCTAATAAAAAAAAACATATACATACTCATTTACATAAATGTTAATTTTAATTTTTAAACTGAAACGGAAATCAAAGTGAAACACTTTGCTGGTGGGGTTGAGTAGGTAATAGGTATTACGGAGGTTCAGATGGTAGCTACGCCCCCCTGTCCCAGGGGGGGGGCTTTTATTTAGTTACCATAACATTTGTATCAGAAAATAATGAAATAAACTCGATTCCTACCATTGTCTCAACACGTTTCAATTTAGTTACCATAACATTTGTATCAGAAAATAATGAAATAAACTCGATTCCTACCATCGTCTCAATAAGTTTCACTTCAGTCGTGTGCGTATAAATGTGAGGCACAGAACATTCTTTTTCAATTTATTCGTGTTGTCAATAGCAGTGTGAATCTTTTTGATTAAATTATTGTTTGATATACAGGATGATTATAAATGATTTTCCATCAAGTTGGCTGTGGAAAATATATAAAGGTATTTTTAACGATCATTTGCTGCTTATCTTAATTAATTAGTAGGAAACCAACAATTTCTCGATGATCATTATGCGCAGTGAATAGTATTATGCAATGAAGCGGAAAATGGTTAAAAATACGTCGACATATTTTCCAAAGCCAACTTGATGGAAAATCATTTCTCATCACCCTATATAAAATTTTAAAAACTCGCCAACGTCGCAATTTCTTTGGAAAATACTATCGGCAACATTGCACGGACTTGGTTTTGAGGAGTTTGGGGAATTTTTTTGACATTAGATTCTTTAGGTTATGTTGGGAAATCTTGGAAAATAGCATTATTTTTATTCAAAATACAATAAAAATTACGAATATAGTAGAAATAAAAAAGAATACCAAATTACTAATGGTGCATGTACTTGTACCGGCTTGGGAATATTTTACAGAAATTTCCTCGGAATCGTATATTTCATGAACATCTTCTGTTCCGTCATCATTATTGTTACGTCGAGTCTGCCCGAGAAATTATGACTGGTAGAATATCGTCCAAGGAAAAATTACCCATTTCTTTGTGATCATAAAAGAGTATATTTGCCGTTCCAACTCAATGTAATATGGCGTCATAGTTGGCGCTAACTATGAGTTTATGTGAACAGGCCATTTTTTGCCCGGTTTCATTTAGGCGGTTGAATGTGAATTCACAAAACATGCGGATGTGATGGAGTTCAGAAAAACCTAATTTTATCGAAGATGTTCCACTGCACACCGAAAAGGTAGGACTATGAGCGTGTTGAACTATCGCTTAATTAAATTAAAAGTGAGGTTAAACAGTTAAACATTCATGGCCAACTTCGACGCTAAATTTAAAAAAAAACACCCGTTACTACCGAAGACATTCTTCAAGTTTTCCTGTATTTTGCGCTCAGTAATGGTTGGGTGAAGTGTTAATAGCAGCTGATAAGAGCTGATAAGCGCTATTTCGATTAATTTTAAAAAACTTTGGAATCATTTACTGACGCGTTGATCATGCGCTGATGTCAAAAATTGTCAAGGATCAAGCGCGTAGGAATTTTTGAATAAAAATGTGTAGCTTTTTTTATTCTACCAACTAAATGCAACAGGTGGTGTGTTTAAAAAATAAAAAAGCTAGGATTTCGAAAAAGATACTTGCGGTCATATTTTGATATTAACCCGGCAGAAAAATATTCCTCTATAAATAATAATTATTGATAAAATTCTATTCTGATTAAATAACAGATGAACGTAGATATCTCGCATGGGACTAATATGACTATGGTGTAGCATGGTATGTTTTTCTTTCTGAAGAATGTCTTTTTTTATCTCTAATTTAAAGTTTCTCCTAACATGTAGGCAACCAAACATACTTCCCTGACTGTTTTACCGGTTTTACCCAGAATCTGCATAACATTGGTTTGAGTGCAGACAGTTCAGTTGTTTTCTTCACTGTTGTGTTTTCGCCATTCCGAAGTACGTTTGAATGGTTTTATGTGCAATAGTCTGAATTGGTTGTGTGTCTCCACGAATCAGTTATTGGAATAAGATTCAAAACTTTTTTTTGCATCTTTTAAGTGTTTACAACTTTCTCATGGCCCCTGAACAACCCCTGGGTGTTTCCGCTCTCAATACTGGTAATTCCATCAAATTTATTTAATCATAATTGTCGCTATGTGTATGTTTTCACAGAGAATTCTCAAAGAGCAGCACCTAGAAGGTTGCCTCTTCAAGGATATCCAAGTGCACCCCCTAACATTGTTGTCACTCAACCTGCAACTACAATTGTTGTTCCAGAGGTCCCTGCAGGTAGATTTCTTGCATATATGGTTTAAAACTGTTACAACAATAGCCCCATGAAGAGCTGTCTTAGCAGTCAATTTGAAACAGTGGGTGTAAAATTATTTATGTGAGGTTACAAGAGATTTGGGGGATAAAAGTGAGAGCGTTTTCTCAAGTTTGCGCGGAAGTTTGAAATTTCCTTCTTCAGTTGACGTATGAAGATGGCGGGTAATTTAAAAAAATAAAGAGTTAAAATACCGTGCGATCATTTACATTATAAATTAGAGTAGGCTGTGAAATTTAAATATTAGGTTGGCACTACTAACTATTGACAATTTGGTTTAATATTTGGTGAATGGAAAATGGAAGTATTCTATAGATGACTGTCTTTTTTATGCATGCAGATGTTGGAAAATGCATTTGAAAATATGAAACGGAGAGTTAAGAGCTGCCTTGAAGCTGGGGGAGAACATTTTGAACATTTGCTGAAATTCTCAATAAACCTGCATTCTTTGTTAGTGTTTTAATTGCTTTAAATTAAATCAATCAAACGTCACAAGGTTTAGACCGTAACCTCAAATTTTACTGTCAGTCAATTTGCAGGCTGCGCTATTGCATAAAAAATAACCCGCCTACTGTAATTTATAATAATGATCTCATGGTATGCATGGAGGGAACCTACAATTTTTTCTCTTAGTGGCACAATAAAACAATTTTTATCTATTAGATTATATAAATATAGAAGGAAAAATAAATATAATGAGTATTATTTATACAGATCTTCGCATTTGGACGCCCCATTTTTTTTTACAAAATGTTTAAAGACTATTTTAATATTTCCATATAGGCTGGTCTAATGTCCCCTTATCTAACCGCCAGTCTGCACATCTCGATTACTTAAGTGGTCTTGACCAACTGCGAGTACGCGCACTGGAGGAGGAAGGTACGTATGCAATTAGTTTTAAACTCCTTAAAATTTACACTTCTTTTTAGAATGTACCAAACTGCAACTTAAAAAACAATTTCAAATCAAAAGTGTCATGGGGGACACATTGTACTACGCTGTCGAAGATTCCAGTTATCTGGCTCGTGTATGTTGCGGCCCGATTCATCCTTTCACTGTGAAAATTGTAGATCCTTTTGGAAACCAAGTAATTTCGTTAAAACGTCCAGTTCCTTGTGAATTTTGTTTCTTTTGTTTTTATCCACAAGTACTTTCTAATCACTGGAGATAATAATAGATAATATTAACGGATTTAATTTTAGAAACTGGAAATATTTTCTGCTTCAGGGGCGTTTATGGGGGCCATCCAAGAAGAATTCTCTGTCTTTAGTGCAAGTTTTCTCGTGAAGGATCGAGACGGCAAAGTTATTTTAAAAATACAAGGACCTTGTGTCAGAAGCTGGTGTGGGGCGGTAAATTTTCAAGTAATTTCAGCTGACAGTGTGACGCCATTGGGAAAAATCACAAGAGAGTGGTCAGACTGTATTCAGGAATGTATAAGTGATGCGAACAACTTTCGGGTTACGTTCCCCAGGGATTTAAATGTGGGCACCAAGTCGCTTTTGTTAGGAGCTTGTTTCCTAATTGTAAGTAACTTTTGTCAAAGTATGCAGCAGTGATATATTTTTTTGCAGGATTACATGTTTTTTGAGTACAAACTAACAAGAGTTTGTTTAAATAGAAGAACTGTTTGCATATTTCTTTCCATTCTTACATTGTTCTTTATGATTTTTGTGGTAGGTTTCTTTTTAATGCATGGATAACATTGTACTGTTTTATAGAAGTTAGTTTCTTTTTGGGTTTGAAGAACCATTTGTTTTGATTTGGTTATGTTTTTTTTTTTTTTTTAATAAATGTTTTTATGATTATTTGTAACATTTTTGTTTTTGATTATTTCACACTTCATAAATAACCCATAAATTAATAAACTGTGACAAGCGGCTTTTCGAACATGGCCAACACAAACGATTAAGACAATTAATCGTTTGTCATGACCAACTTCGAGTAATGAGTTTTCGATACCTCTGTCACTTGGATGTCAGAAGTTTCCACCGAATAGTTGACAACCTCCCGATAGAGTGTGCCACCATCGCTGGTTTGGTTCCCCAATCACCACGCAGAACTTGCGCTTCTATCACTTGTCCACTTCGATCACCAACAGATCCTCGTTTGGTTCTTTGTTTATAAGGTATTGCCAGAGAAAATGTATTTTCCCTGGGTATTGCCGTCTTGGAAGAAGAATTTCAATTGCATCGGACTGGTAAGTTTAAAAACTACGAATTTTTTTGCCATAACCTTCAGAAATTGTGCCGGTCTTTTTTGTAGGTTAGGATTATCATCAACTGTTGTATTCTATTTATTATTGTTAGTAGATGTAAAACATTTATCGAAAATGAGTAAATAGACGTATCTTTTTTTACCTGAGTGCGCGCGTCACTTGTGGTCACAAGGTGAAAATTTGACAAATCACAGCGGAGGGAACTGACAGAAGTGTCAATCCTTTTGTCATGTTTTCATTTACCGAAAATGAGGTTACAGTATTTATCGTTCGATTTATTCCTCCCCATTTATTTTAAAAGATCAAGGTACAAATATGTTGCGTGCGTTATTTTCTCACTTGGGGATCTTTTCTTTGATCAATGTGTAGTTGCTAACAAGAATCCACAGGCGTCGCGCGCACCTTATCTTTTTTTGCACTTTGTTGCATTGTATAATGGAATACATCCTTCTTTCACGAGACACGTCTATTCTCCACAACCCAATTCAGCTTTTAAAATAGTATATTTAAACACTAGTTTTGTAAAACTTATATGTAGCTAAGACACGGAATTCCGGTTTGCAGCACGACTGCCGTAGGCAGGAGTGCCTGTAAAGAACGAGTGTTTTACAAAACGAGTTTTTCATGTAATTTTTTCAATTTGAAATGAAATCAATTTTTGTAATTTAGGGAATTTTGTTAAATTTTGATTTTCCTGTACCTGTCGTATAGGTGACGTGCAGAACTGACAGTCATGGGGGTGAAACTCTTTCCGAGGAAGCGGCAAATAATCTTAATACGTTATCGCCTCACCGCCGGATGGCGCTAATAGGACATAATTTGTAAAGTCACTAGATTACTAAAGTAACGCGAATAGCAGCCATTTTGGCTCCATTCAAGAACCGCGAAATTTAAAATTATAAATTTCAGATAATCAGGTATTGTGGCTATCAGAAAGTATTTTACTGGAAAAGGAAAAACTTGAAAATAAAACAAGAAGACATAAGCATTTACAATTTTTCAATACAAACTTTATGGAATAATTCGAAAAAAAAAAAGTTTATTTCAGCTTTTCAACCAAGCTTCGCATTGCAATACTACGACTACTTTTGACCTCCTTGTTTTTAGCTTGCAGTGATTTGTCTTTAATTGAAAAGTGAAGTCTACATTTTACGAAAAAAAAAGTAACTCTTTCTACTACGTTGTGACATTAAAAATAGATTTTGTTACACATGTATTGTTTAAAGTATTGCTAGAAAAGTTATTTTCATTCACTCTAAAATCTAATTCACAGCCGTAAATATAGTTGCAAAAGGCCAGTGAGGGATATACAAGCATATTTTCTTTAAATTCCTTCAGCTTGGTAAACATGCTTAATTTCTGAATCGATAGTGGTCACCAGTTGTTTTATGCAGTCACAATTGATAATTTTCATGAATTTATGTACACATGTTCCCGCCAAATAAGACAAAGAAGCTTGCATGATCTGTTAAGGTTTCAGATGTTGCTGGATATGAAAACATATTTTCAAATTTATTCATATCGGATATTCCGATCATCATTTTCTTCGTTTGCATTGCTTGTGCTGTCGTGTTTGTGGGCTACATCTTTTTGTGTATCTAACGAACAACAATAAGATATTGCGTTGCTCTGAAAATAATTTGAACTTTTCACGCTGGTTTTCATTTGTGATAGTGATACTAATCTTAATGATGTTTTAAATTGTCTAGCATCGGGCGTTCATGTACGACTTCTAATTTGGGAAAAAACGTTTTCAATGGCATCTTGACAAAGTCTGCTTAATAATACATATTCAAAGCTGTAAACCTCCAGATATTCCTGCAGCAGTTCGACTACTTAATAACAGCCCTGTTTGATAGGGTTTCAAACCTTTCCCGATATTAATATTTCTAAAAATTTCCATAACAGAATGAATGAATATTATGGCTTCATCATATTTTTCTTTATTTTTATGTGAAAGCCCATATTTATGGTAACGTCCCGCCATGAATTTGAACCATTTGTGCACAATTCTTAAAAACCAAGCTGTAGTTTCACAAGTTTTTTCTGAAACATTTTCGTTTACATAAAAAGATATTGCTGCTGCGACATTTGAATTTAGTAAGTTAGCACTAAGTCGCACATTCATTTTTTGAAAATGCGTTGGATGCAGCATAATTTCTTTCAACCTGGGAGAAAGCTTTAATTAATTATTCCTGACAATTGATTCTTCTAGCTCAAACATTTTACCGTCAGTCAAAGCACCACAAATATTTTTAAATATATGTACAGGATCTGGAGAGATGTATAACTTTTGATTGGTCAGCTCATCACATGGAAGTTCTTTATTTCCGAATGCTTACGAGCATTAATACCCAATAGTCTCCAGACACTTCTGTTTTGAGGCCCCAAATCTGATACCACAGCTTTTATTATAACCCCAATTTCTAGGGACTTTACCTTTTGATACAACACAGCGCCCTCTTACGGCCGTGAAGGAACTTCAGACGTCATTTGATTGGTTGTTGAAATACCTACTTAATTTGATCAGTAGCAGAACATTTTAAACACTGCCGGTCTTCCTGTTGAATAATATATTTATTTTTAATAATAATATTTGTACTAGCTATATTCAAAATAAAAACAATAATATACAGCAATATAATCCGTGAACAATCAATATTTAAACTTTAATAAACGTAAATTATAAAAGGAACATGTTTCGGGAGAAAACTACTCCCATCTTCAGCCCTAATTTTACAAGAGATTAATGATACACAATTAAGGTGAAAGAAGTGACATTTGAGGTTGAAAGAAGTCGGTAATAATGTAATAATTGAAAAAATTAAAACTGAATTGATAATGGGATTATTGAAGTTATTCTGTTCATTTAAATAAAATCCGTTTGCCAGTTTCAAGGTTTTCTTTATTTCCAACGTCTCAACAAATATATTTAAATTTTAATATTTCATAATTTTTTTACAAAAATTTTTTAAAGCAACTTTCTTTACCTTATGAAAAATACCAGGGGCACTAAGTGTTATTTTTCTGCTGTCCTTTAAATTAATAATAATATTAATATAAAATAAAATCACAGAGGACCCAGCCTCCTATTATAATTATCTTTATTCACACTCTATGGACATGGCACCACACCCTTCAAAGACAAGTGAGAGCGCGCCTAAATCCCAATGTCGCCAACCACAGATGAGTGGTTTGTGTTGCCAACTGTCATTGTGCCGTAACCTGGTGGCGCACTTCCTTGCCGTCATAAAATAATTGTTTACATTAATTTGTTTTATTATATTATGTAATATAACTTTTAAAAGTTTTTTTTTTATGATGAATATATTTAAATTGTTTTCAACACAAGTGAATTTATAATTTTTAAATGTTAAACGACTTGAAATAATTTTTCTTTTTCGTATATTTCGGAGTATCCAATACCTGATTTTCACATAAATGAAGCACAATTGTTTTTTAAAATTACGATTGACATAAATCAAACGTCTTTTAGAGTCATGCTCCTTTTTTGTAATAAACAAGTGGTCTTCATTTAATGTGTTTGTAAATAAATTTTGTTGACATGTTTTACAATTTTCCACCCTTGGTTTTATTTTCTTTAAAATGAAAACTCCATTGCAGTATTGTCGGGTAATTCGTCTTCAAGATCTAAATCCTATAAATAAGTAATGTAATAGATAAATAACAATTTTTGAAATTAATGTTACCTGTTCCAAAACATTTTTCAGACTAAAGAACATATCATTCCCATCGTCTTCACAATTGCTGTTTGTTGTTCCATGTCTGGCAGCATTTTTTTTTTCCAGCAGGCTTTAAAAAAATGGAACAAACGCTTCAGATGTTGGGTTTATATACCTCCCTCCTCGCTGTCGGATTTGTCCAAAAAAGTTTTCCAAAGCATCTTGGTTAAATTTAAAACCAAAACCCTTCAGCAACGTAAAGAAGGCCATTCTGTTCCTCACAGTTTTTACAAAATTGTTTAAGCAAGGTGGCCTAAATCTTTTTCCTTCTTTGTTAATAAGAGAGTTATCTCGGACATACCTTCGTAAAGGTTTTGTGGACCTACCACTTGCGTTAAGGCTATCAAATAAATTGTCAAAAAATTCAAATAGCACAGCAGTGTTTCTGTCCATTTTGAGCACCTCCCTATTAATTTCCACTGTGGTTTCTAAAAAGTAAGGTTTTATTTTTTTAGAAAACAATATATAAATGCATTTACCTGAATGGGCCATTAAATTTATGCCTATTGCTACTGCCTTGCGTACAGTTTGAGACTTTCATTTTAGCAATTTTTTCTGGCACAACATGCAGGTCTGTTAATTTTGGGTCTATTTTATAGGCAGTTCGCAAATTATCCCATGTGGCCACCTTCTTGATTCCTTCCAGCTCAAATTCCAAGTTATTCATGAGCAAATTACACATTTGATGAGATCTGGTGGGTCAAAAAGTGGTATTACTTTTTATTCTGATGTGTGCATATCTTCCCCTCTTTTAAGTTTATCTTCCCTTGTTTGTTTAATCAAATAATTCAATGCCGCAGAATTACTTGTACTCTGGTCGCAAATCACAGAACATACATGCAATCCACAGTCCTTAAGTTTTTTTTATCAATGTTTTTATTGTAACTGCAATATTGAGGCTTTTTGCAGGACCAGCAGTAAAATCAAATTAAATAGGTTGATTCCACTTATTTTTTATGCCACACACCATGAACACCCTATAAAAAGAAAACATTACATAAAAACAAAAATTATAAACTATTAAATACTTACTTCATCTTTAGTGGTGTCAAATCCTTCGATTATGTCGTACTTTTGATTGTAACTAATTTGCGTTGAAATTGACATTTCGTCAAACAAAAGTACACAATATTTATCTTGTGGACTTTCGAAATAAGGTCGAAATTTGCTTGCCTCGACGACTACAGCGCTCCATGCGGGCTTGAGATCACGTTTGATAATACATCAATGTAGTTTATACTACACGTACCATGGCGCTGATGTGTTTCAAAAGAATGGCGGCAATTTTAAAATTCGTTTGTCCAATCATTTCAAGTTCATTTGTACAGTTGCAGCCATAAAAACTCAAATGGTCGATTTTGACAAATTAAAAATTTATGATTTGGAAAATGGCATTTTTGATGAAAATTAAATATTATGCACTTTTTTACAATGTCAAAATAGAGCATTTGTGTTTTTAAAAAACTGCATGTACATCTACATACAACTAGGCAAAGAAAAAAAACTGCAAGTTAACAATAACTTTATTAGTTAAAACGCTTTTCATTTTTTTAAAACATTAACCGTTTAAGGCGAAACGCTCAGTCGCCTCAACTTTGGAACCGAATTACGGCTTTCATTGTTAGGCTATCTTAACGTATTGGGCATCTAAATTAGTAAAAAAAAACCTTCATCACGGCAAAACGTTGTTTGTTCAGAAAAAAAAATTATTGTCAAAATGAGAAGCCAAATTTTTTTTTTTTTTTAACAAACGTGTTGGTGCTTGATTTTTACTGATCTCTGTATTCGGTAAATGCAAGGTGTTTTTATAAATATTGAAAAATAAATTTGTAAATTGTCCCCAAAGTTCGCTAGTTTCAAGCAATGTTGGCGTGGTTCAAGCTAACACAGGCCCCGCCCCTCAGCGGCAGGCAGACGTGTGGACAGCTGACCGTATTATATTTCGTGTGTGCCGCAGCTCGTTCTTAAAAAGATAACAAAAAAGTAAAGTAAACAAAAACGGGCCAGTCGCCTTAACAAGAGGTTTTCTGTTGCTATACTTTATAAGAGCAGCTTTTTTTATCACATCATTTATATTATTTGATTCTACTAATTTTAAAATTTTATTTACATTGGTTATCCAGGTATGTATGTATGTAAAATTTTACAAAAAAAAATAACTAAAACGTTATGCTCGGGACAAAAAGTATATCTTTAAAACCAGGGAAAACGTAAGTTGCCAATTAAAAACGCTTAATTTGTTATTTTGACAATATTTTGGTAAAAAATGATGCATTACTTGCCAACTTTTTGTAAAAAGTTTTCTGAATGTTTTACTCGTATATATTAGAGCACGAGGATTATATTGCATCGCTGTTCTTCACCAACTTCGTTTGCAACAATGGAAGCACGATAATTGTTGCATAGTTGCTTTAAAAGTTTTTGGCAACATAGCAATGCAATTCTACATTAAAATTGAAAACATTATTGAGTTCCAAAAATGGCGCATCTGTGTTTTCCCTGAATTCTTCTACACCATCAATGGCATTAACATCAAAAAAACTTTCAAATTATCAATAGCTCCTTCACACCCATCTTCACAATTTTTCCCAACAGAGTGATGGGTCATAAAATTATTCGGAATTAGAGTTTTGAAAGAAGCTTGAAATGCAGCTGCATTTGGGTCCACATTTCTCACTCTATCGCTGCGAATTGAACCAAAAAGATTTTCAAGAGGGTCTTGATTAAAATTTTAAAATGTGCAATTTTAATTTGCCACACAAGTATCGCAACCCCTAAATTGTCGTTCTCCAATTTGTAAAAAATGTACCTTTCTGCGATGAAATAAAAAATATATTATTTAAAACTGGTAGAGCTTCTTCCCAAAACTTCAAATGGGGCGAATTGTTTGAGATCGCCGTCTTTATTCGCTTCCCATTTTCAGGTTCAATGCTCGTCCCATTCACGCTGCCAAATATATTATTATCAACGAATTTTAAAAAATTCGCTGTCCCGATGCTCGTATCTAAAAAATTTATTAAGATTATAGTAACATTAAATTTTCCTCATACCTGTCAGGGCCTCATGTCGCGTAATTGCCGAGCATGGACATGCCGAGTGGCGGCGGCCATGATGTGCATTTTACAGCCCGGGAAATTCGAACTGCTTTCCACATATTTTGTCACGATGTTAATAAAATTAAATTTAAGATGATAAAAACGTCCTTACTATGTAAATGCAAAAAGTTAACATAATATTCCTTATAAATTTTTTATTGATTTCTAAATATAATAAGCCTACTTAGTACTTTTCGAACTTCCACATAACTATTTTACAGAGACTATGCAGTCTAACCTTAGCATAACATCTATCAAGGTCTTTTTATGTGGAACTTTAAGTACAGCTTGATCAAACACATGATCATCTAAACACTTAAATGTCTGCTATCACTAAAATATATCTGCCCTTCTCTCAACGATAAATTTATGAACATGTCTTGAGGCGGCAATTTCTTATTATACGATGTAGAAATTAACTGTTCTTTTTTTTCAATTTTGAAACATATCTCACGCAGATCGCGAGATGGCCAGAGTAGTCCACCTGAAACAAAATTGAAAACTTTTTAATCAGCCAAATTTACCTCTACATTGAAAACATTTTCTATGCTATAATAAATAAAAACAAAGTACTTTCATGATTGCCTTTCTAGCCTGGATGTGTTTCCAAAAAGCAGATGTATGTTGTGCAGCTGTACAATAAAATTCCAAACAATTATTTCACCTGCTGGATTTATTATTTTATCCAATTTCTGCCAGTTATTTCGCATCAATTTCAACATATGACAAACATCCAGTATTACAATTTTCTGCTATCACAAGGATGTTTAAACAAAGGTTTAATATCATTTAAATTACTGATATTGCAGTCAAGCTCTTTCATCATTTTAAAATGTACCTTAGGACCATCAAATGTCACAGAAATGTATGTGTGTAATTGTAAAGGCTTCTCTCACTATATTGGCTTTTTCTTCACCAGTCAATTTATTGACAAAAAAGTAGGCAATTGGGACCTTGAAATCGTCGTTGACATGAACAACCATCAACACTAGGGGCTCTTGAGCCAATTCCAACTCATCCGTGCTTTCAATATCACACCCCATGTCCACATATATCCCCAGGTTTTAAGCGTGGCAGGCTCAACAACAATTTCTTTTTTATTGCTGCTTGATTGAAACTTGATGTGAAAATATTTGAGCAGCAATCTTCGTCTTCATTTTCGTTTTTTTTTTTTGTTAAATACGTGTTGTTCTGTCAAATTGTGACACATTTTGTAATCGTCGTCCAGCCTTGAGTCCTTTTCATACAAATGGACAACACCATTCCACGCTGCTCTTTCAGATGTTTTCCAGCAAAATGTTACATCATGTTCCAACAAATTGTTCCTTAAATTTTTAAGGAGGTGAGGTGGATCATAAATATGAACAATTTCGTAACCATCAGTTGTGTATCCAAAAAACTTATTTTCAATCCCGTTTTGGATACACTATCTGTGTCCTTTAAAATATTATGAGATATCCCGATTCAAAATTAATACCATCCAAGAGAGCTGCAACCCGTTCACCGCCAAAGTATGACAAATGCCCTGGAAGCCTAGCCTTTAGCGACCGTTACCGCCCGAGATGGATACGCTAGAGGGAGCTGTCGGAAGTGTCGGTGGGAAGGAAGAACCACGCTTGATGAAAGGGCGGGAGTGTGTGTTCTGCTTTCGTTGAAGTTACACCACGTTATTTTTGTTCACGAAATTCGCCATTTTGTTAAAGCATAGTTATATCTCCACCGTTGAGCTTCCTGTTGTTGTAAAAGAATTGTACGCGTTCGTTCGACTTCGAAAGGGAGATCCATCTCGCGGAGGTTCCAGTTTTGTTTAGTTCGAGTCAGTTGAGTTTCCACCGTCGCGTACCTACGCCAAGTGAGGTGATTGTACTCCTGGAAATAAGGTAACCATTTGCTCTATATTTTTCTTCCGACTCGCCGTCCGGAGAGGCCAGGAAATTGACCGACGTTTATTCCATGTGCATCTCGGAAATCTTTAGGTAAAACCATCTCAAATTTTACCGTTAGCCGCCATTTTGGAAGCTAGGACGTCATAAAACTCGCCATCTTGAAAATGGAGTCGTTCCTACTTTGCACCTACATGTCTTGTAAAGAATGCTAGTCTTTGTTTAAAATAATGTTCACAATTGTCCCTGGAAGTATTCCGTGAGCCCCCAATTTCCTATCAGTCGCCTTCGGGCCTTCTTTTCTCTGCAGTAGCCTAAATTACCAAGCTGATGAGTCACAGGCACCCCGAATAACTTGCTGAAATCGTTGTTGTAATTTGTTTTTAGTTATTGTTGTCAATTTCAGAAAGTTCCAATGTGTTGTTGACTTCTAGTTACAGGGCTCGCGCGTTCAATTCAAAACAAAGTGATTCCCTAACTCAAATTATAGATTGCCACTCAGATAAATTTGTTAATAACTACCTGTCTTTCGCTATGAGGCCGACAGCAGCTTGCGGTTGTTACAAAGCTATTTTGAACTCTGTTGACTTGAATTAACCAACTCCGTAAGACCTGAAGACTTTAGGTAAAAGCTGGCCAAACGTCACACCTGAATGTCGGGGTTCTGAACGGTGTCTTATCGTTGTTTTGCGGCCCCTTGCGATTTCTTGTCGTTCGCTGTTAAATGACATCTAGCGCTTATTCGACCCCGTGGAAGCCAAAGATCGGTTTTTAGTGTAGTTTGTGCATGTTGTAATGTTGTAGTACATTGTGCCCCGTTCCGTATTGCGCCCGCTGATGTCATCGCATTGTATCCGTGTCAAAATGGCTTCCAAACCAAACGTTGCGTTACGGTATATTTGATTTATTGTGTTGTTTGTTCGTACATGTTTCGAGACAACAGAGCGACCAAATAGTGTTCAGTTCGTGGTCCGCGTTGCAGGCTGCTGTTAGAAGGAGTTAGGTGGCCCTACTTTCGGGGATACCTATGCCCATTGTCTCTTGGGTGCATAGGGGCCTAGAAAAAGGGAGTTGCCACGAATTCCTTGAACCTAGGAAGTCAAAGTTGCAGCACCGTTTTCGAGTTCCTGACTAATTGCTTACTTCAATAATCTTATCTAAATAACTAAAAGAATAGTCCCTGAGAGAAGTGCCGTTAACTTGGACTTGGTTTGTACAAGCCTCCCAGAAAGACCAACGTAACTATGTTTAGGAAAATTCCGTTATAAACTCATTTCTCTTGGTCCGTTGGATGTGCCAGTTTTGCCCCCACGAAAAACTCTCTACAATCTGGCCTCACTGACAGACAATTGTCTTGTACGCTTCGCTTTAGTCTTTCCATTGGATCTACCTGTGGTCCACCACTCTCCGACTTACATGTACCCCACTTTGATAACTACACGCGTTTAGATATTCTTGTGTTTCCCTCTCAGCTGTTTCATTGTATCAGTCAGTTGTAAATTCCTGTAAACTACAAAAGCTCAAGGGTGGAATGTATTTAGCTGATCTAACCTCACTCATCATGTACCGCAGGATTGTTAAATTGTATTATTGTTTATTATTTGCCTCAAATTGTTACTCTGTTGAAGTCATGTAAAATTGTCCGTTGTTATTTATTATTTGGAATCATTATTGTTAACATTATGAAATTGCATGTGTACCAACTTAATTCGAAGACACCAGAAATTGTTACTCACAGTACGCAATCACTAAACTCAAGACACTTCAAGTTGTTCAAACTGAATAAACATTTAAAACCATAATTTTTGTGTTATCAATTTGCGCTCTACTGCTGATTAGCTCTCGCCATGTATCCAAAGAATTTGGGGTTTGTTTTGTTGGGTAAGTTTGAATGTCCCGCAATGTCTTGTAAAAAAATCACACAACGTAGGGTTCTGCTTTTTCTTTCATTGTCTGACGATTATTGGCCAACCTTTTCAATTTCGCGGTTTGTTTCAAATTTTCGAATTTGACGTTGGTGACGTCATTGACATTTCATTTCATGTTCAAATTCAAAATGTGGCGGTAATGTAAAGGGGGGTTATCACAATTAATAGCAGCAGAATTTCTCTAAAATGGTGGCTACAACAACGGACTTTGTATTTCTCAATAAGTCGTTTGTGCTCATGGCATATTCAGTAAAAAAAAAGCTACTGGTTGCTTTCATTTCTTACGAATTTCTCGCAACATAAAGACCATTGCATGAAATAATTAGACTTACGTCTTCATCTAAATATAGAAAACGATGAAATTTTATTTCTTTATTAGTCTTTTACCAATTCACCAATTTGTCTCGAAGTTGCTAACAACAACAACAAACGTACACAAAACGACAAGACATGGACAAATTCAAAATTCACGTCACGTGTTTTACTACGAATTGTCGTTGCCACCATAACATTTAATAAAACCAAGCAAATCTAAAATCCCCAAAGAAACCTACGTTAGCGCCACCGTGCGTGTAGTAATAACCTTTTATCCCCACTATTGCCAAGTAAACAAACATACACTGATATTTACATAGTATAACCTCTTTTATCGATAAACCCATACTTACAGGGCTGCATCTTTATAAAACGAATATAACTTCAAAATGACCGCAAACGATGCAATATCAAGAGGGCATCTTTTTCAAATTAATCTGATTATCACAATATTGAAACTAGAAAACGGAAACCGAATCAGCTCATATTATGTCAAATTGATTCAGTCAGCCAATGAAAAGACGAGTTACAGCGCCAACTGGTGTAGAAGGACGCAAACTAACCCCGCACCGCACCACACACCCCACCTGGATAAGGTTTTCCGTTTATGTTAGCGATCCCAATCATCCCTGCGCAAAACTATGGGTCAGACAAGGATGAAAAATGACCCAAGTAGTCCACTTTTGGCGCCAATTTCAAAAATGTGATAAATTTGCAAGACCTAGTAACTCAAACTACTAGGTTCTGCCATATGAGGGCAGTTATTGGTGCATGTCTGACGAAAATCGGATTTACTTTACTCATTTAGCTAGGTAGTTGTTTCGGCCGCGTGCTCAAATCTATTGCACCTCATAGAATTTGCAACAAGAGTGTTGTGGGTATTCCCAAAACATTTCTTGTTCTTTGAACTGCTTACAAACAATATTGCTATAAATTCACACACACACGTACATTTCGTCGTTTCCTGACTTGTGGCCGATGCCCTTTTTTGGGGACCAATAAATCTTTTATTTGAGTATTATTTATTATAATTTTATTTTCTCTTCTGCTTCATCTCGAATCTCATTCTCTTCACCAAAGGGACCATGTAGTGGCTCTAACGAAAGAAGATGATTTTTTTAAACCATCGGAGATGGCTTGGAGACTTGAGTTCACAGATCGCAATTGATTATCCTATGTTTGTTTTCCAGCCTTTATTTTTGGACCACTAGGGCCTGACGTTACAATGAGACTCCCATCTTGAGAGACAATGCCATTGTATATTTCTGCACCATCCTAAAACAAATTGCTAATGAAGTTTGATTATTTACATTTTATTTCTTCAGAGCCCAATGTTACATGTTCAGAGGCCTCCTGGCTTTCTGGCATGGTGTCTATTGATTCCGTGGGAGACAATGTTCAAAGACAAATGGCATGCTATTAAAATACATACACATACACCTACGCAATAAAAACTTCCTCTGTTCCTGCTTCCTTTTTTTTGTGCGGATTGCATTTTTCTATATTCCTTCATGGCACTTTGCTTAAGGGCTTGGAATTTCGATTGGATTAAAATTATGTAAGAATTTTTGGGAAAGTGTAAATCGGCTCTAAAACCCTGTGTAAATTATAGGATCTTCAGCTTTGTCGCGTTTTCCCGAGTTTGTAATTTTTAGCGTATGGTGGGTTGTAAGCATGTGAATATTTCTTTTCTTTCAATTTGACACATTTTTTGCGTCGATCTGAATGTGACCTCACCTTTTGACAAGTTTTCATGAAAACTAGTAATTCCTTGTCGATTTGTTTTTACAGTTCCACAGACGTTTGTTTCTGCTTCATGCAAACGAGCAAATAGAATGTGCCCTTTATTTAGATAAGATTCTAACAATGTTGTTACAACATTGACTGATAATAATTCTAAATCATCTTCTTCGGTGGTCATTTCGGTTTTGAAATGTAGCATATAACCCGGTCTTGTAGTCACAAGAACAAAAAATTTTATTCCAAATCGGTGCCCTTTCTTTGGCATGTATTGCTTGATACCTAGCCGCCCCTTGAAATGACCCAACTTTCAGCAATACATTTATGTTTTTGAAAGGCCTCAAATTTTCTCTGAAAGAGGATCAGTTGTTTCAGCTGTTGCGTTACCTGTGAAATGGAGGTTTCGTAATGTCAATTAATACTACTTGTCACGAGACTCAATGGAATGAAAGTTTTTTGGTTCTTGTCATCAAAATTGATACTGCAATGAAGCAATAAATGTCCTCAATTGTTACATTCTTCCACCTAGTAAGGCGTACCAATTAAAAAACAACTTGAGAATACGAGGATTTATTTTTTTTAATCTACAGATTTGAAGCACCGACGTTTGGTTGAAAATTAAAAAGATTACATTTATTTTTCTTGTCGTTGTGATTCTGCTTCGAAGAAGGAGAAGATGCACAGGTTGAATATTAGATTCTCGGAGTATGCGCACCTTTTCTAGACTAGATTTGTCGTATCATAATTATTGATGGTTATGAACCCATGTTGTTGGTGGTGATGTGGCGGTTGCTGGTAGGAATATTGCCGTTTTGTCTCCGCCAATTGTACATCGAGGAAATTCGCCATTGATTCGGCAATGTCCTAAAATAAAACTAGAAGTTTTAGCTTCCTTTCGGGCTGTACAAAACTTTCTTGTTTCGGTCCTGTTCTGCTTACAAAGAAATCCCGACGATAAAGGTTGTGCAGGTGACTTTGATTGATGTCTGGCAGCTCCTCGTTGCGCCGATGCTCCCTAGAGCAACCTGAAGATGGCGATGGACTCAAAACCCCCTCCGAGATAACCTCTTCACCTTCACGTTTAACAGTGCTTCGCGGTGTGCAGAAAAGGAACGAGGAATTGCATTTGGGCTTCCTGTCTCCACTTCTTCACTTTTTTAGCAGCTTGTGCTGTACATGTGCTCTTTCTCGAGCTAGCTCTCAGAAAAGTCCACTGTTTCCTACATTCCTCAGCTGAGAGCAAACGACTGGCTATATTAGATGAATGTGTTCACTACATTTTTGAAAACCATCACTTGGGTGTAATGCTCGTGACAATACCTGCAAATTTTTCCCAGTCGGTGACTTATATCCCGCCAGATGTTGTCTGTTACCAACTGATTACCGTAGTCTCTTTATTTAGTCCATCTCTGACGAGAACAACAGTAAAAACTGAGCTGTTGTTACGGACTACGGACTATTAAACTGGTACATATAATTTAGAAAAAATCATGAATGCCCGTGTGGGTTTAGTCGGGTCTATTGTAGGTACACAGACACGAACGTTCCACACGTTTATTATAAATTACAAACTTAACAATTGAACATTAAACATAAAACAAAACATGAAATAAATTGAAGCGCGCCTGAGTTGGTAATCCTGACCTCGCGTCCTCGCGTTGTCTTCGATGCAGTTATGGGGGCGGGTGTTCGAGGGGTAGCTGGAATTTCTGGCTCCTTTGCGGAGGGCGATGTTGGAGCCGTTTCCTGATATATGCACGCTGGTTTCAAACCTGTCGACAGAAACATTTACTGGTTTCGTATTTACGTTTATCGTAAAATATTTGTCGCGCCGCTCGATGACTTCACGGGGGCCAGTGTATGGTGGTGTCAGTGGTTTATCCCGCAGAAAAACTGTGTGCACGTTTGAAGTTCACGAGGTACGAAAAATGTTTGTCGGCTGTCGTCTGCTGTAGGCCGAGGACGTAGTTCACTCATATGTGTCCGAAGTCTAGCAACGAAAGCAGTCGGATCTTCTGAATCATCTGCGACGCCGCGAGTGAAAAATTCTCCTGGCAACCGTAAAGTAGTTCCATATAAGTACTCAGCTGGTGATGCTTCTAAGTCCTCTTTGATAGCTGTTCTTAACCCTAGCAATACCGTAGGTGTCGAACTTCCGTCCATTTTTCGTTTCCACGGCACATTATTGCAGCCTTGACTGTTCGATGCCATCTCTCTAGTATACCATTTGTTTGTGGCCTATATGCTGTAGAGCAACATCTGTTTACACCTGCCATCCTTGCGAGCGACTGAAGGAGTGTAGACTCAAATTGTCGTCCTTGGTCTGTTGTGATCGTTCTGGGAGTACCAAAACGTGCTATCCAGCTTGCATAAAATGCCCGTGATACCTGTTCAGCAGTGATGTCTTCGATAGGTTGTATTTCCGGCCAGCTGCTGAAGCGGTCGATCATCGTGAGACAGTACCTATAGCCCTCGGAGGTGGGTAGTGGTCCCACAATGTCGAGGTGCACGTGCTCAAAACGCTCATTGGGCACGGAAAACTGTTGGGGCGGTGCTCTGGTGTGCCGTTGGATTTTTGCTCGTTGGCACGCTATGCATTCTCTACACCATCTCTTGCTATCTTTGTTAATGGAAGGCCACATAAATCTCTCCCTTAACTGTCTACTATAGCTAGAATGTGACAAGTTATGTACTAATTCAAAAACAGGCTTACGTAATGGCTGTGGTATGTATGGTCGAATTCTGTCGTTCTGTATGTCGCAGTAAATTTCTGTGTCCTGTCCAGGTGGTGCAAACAACTTCAGGTCTAGCGAAGTTGAATTATGTAATAATCGCTGAAGTTCTTCGTCCTGGTGCTGTGCGGCAGCCAGCCTGTCTGTCTCGATGACAGTGGGGGTTGAGATTTCAGCTATTCTCGACAACGCATCTGCTACAGTGTTTTCTTTGCCTGCAATGTGCACAATGTCGGTGGTAAATCCAACTGTCGTAATTGTCGCGGTGAGGCCTTATCGGATTTCTGTTTGAAAGCGAAAGTCAGTGGCTTGTGGTCCATACGGATTGTAAAGTGTCTGCCTTCTACCATGTACCTAAAGAATTTAACAGCTTCATATGCTGCTAACAGTTCTCCATCGTAGGTACTGTATTTCTGCTGCGTTGGATTACGTGCAATGCTCCAATGTCGCACCAATAGCAGTGTCGGAAGCATCTACTGTTAATAAGAGGGGTGCATTGTCGGCTGGGTGACTTAGAAGAGCTGCTTGTGCCAAGTCATCTTTGCACATCTCGAAAGCGCTCTCGGCTTGTGGAGTCCAAACTATTTTTCTTTTGTCGTTTTTCTTCACATCTCGTAACAGTTCTGTCAACGGTGCTTGCTTCCTGGCAAACGTCGGTAGAAATTTACAATTCCAATAAAACGACGTAATTCTTTCATCACTTCTGGCTTTGGAAATCTCTGGATGGCCTCAACCTTTGTAGGAAGTGGCCTTGTCCCTTCAGGAGTAATTTGGTACCCTAAATATTCGATCTTTTGTACGCCAAAAACGCACTTAGCCGGGTTTACTGCGAGCCCATACCTCCTTAGTCTTTCGAAGACTTCTTTCAGATGTTTTGCATGGCTATCTTCATCTGCGGACGCAATAAGAATATCGTCGAGGTATGCAAAACAGTAGTCCAGTCCCTGTAACACGATATTAACAAGTCGCTGAAAAGACTGGGCAGCATTGCATAAGCCAAAAGTCATTCGTGTGAATTCAAAGAGACCGAATGAGGTGGTGACTGCAGTCTTTGGTATGTCCTCTTCGGCTATGGGGATCTCGTGGTACGCTCGAGCTAGGTCCAACTTGGAATAAATGCTGGTACCATTAAGTTTGTGCGCCTTGATGTGGGGAATTGGGTATCTGTCGGGGATGGTGACAGAGTTCAAGCGACGATAGTCTCCACAAGGGCGCCAAGTATCTTCTGCCTTTTTGGGTACTAAATGAAGTGGACTCGCCCATGAACTGTTGGAGGGACAACAGATGCCTTGCTGCAACATAAACTCAAACTCGAGTTTAGCTGCTGCCAACTTTTTGGGGCATAAGCGTCGAGGTCTTTCTGCGATCGGAACTCCGCGCGTTGCTGAAATCCTGTTGACTTCTCCTGTTTGTTGTTCCGTTTCTGACATGGCGATGGCGTCTATTATTCGTTTTTTTTTTGTCCGGTGGATTTTCAGGCTCTTCGGTCAGGGTGGCGGTAATTCGAATCTCGGACCGCCACACTGGTAACACAATTATCCACATAGAAAGCCGATTTCATTGTTTCAATCAATTTTTCGTTTTCAGAATAATTGGCATCTTCTACAACTTTCTCTCTTATCGCAGCCATATTGCTGAATTTCGCCAAACAAAAGCATCATGTGCTGCTCCACCAAAATTTCCATTTATTTTTAATATTACTAACAATCACAAATGGTTTGTATGTTTTTAGAGTGGTAACCTAAACATGCTCATCTTCAAAAGATTCTAAAATAGCAATGTGTGACCCATCCATAGCACCGATCACACCTGGATAACCTCTAATTGTACTGCATGTCTGCTTCCATTATCTTGTGGGAACTTTATCCATCTTGGTGCTATAGCTTCTAGAGATTTAAATAAGCTTTCTTTTCTCTTCTGGTAGCACTTACAGTTTTACCAAAGCAGTGTCTCTCAGTTTCATAAGAAATTTTAGATTATTGGTTATCCATGGTGCATATTTTTTTGTCATGTTTTTATTCTCTAATGGATCATGTTTTTCGAAGAGATAAAGCGTATTGTTATTTATATATTCTATTTTTAGATCAGTATTACCATGGTAGTAAATGTTGTCCCAAGGTACTTTTACAAGGTCTGTTAGAAATCAAGTTCCGATACGTTATAATTTTAGGGGGAGGCTTTTTAATATCATATTTTAAAATACAAAATATAAATTTATGAATTAAATAAAATTGGATTTGGGGTCTCTATAAACAATACCTAATAGAAAACATAAGCAGTTAATTTTTATTTCCAAAAAGAGATATTCAAAATCGTCGAATGACTTGAAGTCTATTATATAACAGAGGTTAACACTCAAAATTAAAAACAGATGTAAATGTTTTTAAAGAAAGCCACATTTTTGGTGCGAAATGATTATTTCTTATACCAACCGGCAGTCTTATTTGGTCTAAATTAATATGAGTAAATAAACAATAAATGCAAATTTAAACTGTGTTTTATTAATATAAAAAACAAAAATATATACAAAACAAAAACACGAAAATTATTAAATACACTGTAATGCTATTTTATATACAAAAAATAAAAGTGTATTGTACGGGTCATCCATATAGCGATCTGTCCAAAATAAAGAAAATAAAGAAGTTCTCATAAAAAACCTGCCGATCGATAATTCCTGTGTCGGCACGCGACTTTGATGAAACAGGATCGTACTGCTTTTTATTTGTCGCGCCTTTTAAAGGCGTGTTTGTTGCATTTATTTATGCACTTCATTTCTCTTTTTATTTTATAATTGATGCAGAATGCAAATTTATGTTTGACAAGGATTGCTCGTACCTCCTCGTGCTTGTTGGGTAAAATCAATTTATTTTAAAGGGTCTTTGCTACACCAAAAAGTGTAGACCAATAAAGTCATAATAATCAAAATAAATTGTTTTTTGCTAAATCGAGCAAATTATAGTCCATAATAATATTAATAATGTCATCTGTAACTAAACAAATAATTTTTAATCCGGCTCTGAGTTGCAGTCGGCAAACTCGCTTTGTATAGCACCTGTGCATGTCGGAAGGCAGGTTTTTTATGAGAACTGCTTTATTTTCTTTATTTTGGATAGATCACTAAATGGATGACCCGTTCTTTAATTTCAGAACTTCAAAAAAAAAAAACTAAAAATTAGAGGAAAAAAAGTTCTAAGAACATTTCTTTCTAATTCATTATTTACACATTCCGTCTCTAGTTGTTTTATTCTATTTTGGATCTCGTTCTGTTGTCTTTTGAGATCCACAATTTCACTTTTATTTTTTGTACCTATATATAGCATTCCACTTTGAAATGCTGTCTTTAATTACAATAGCAAATGCACCACCCTCAACGCCATCGCCACTAAGGTCCAACTGGCTGAACTCACTGGACTGGCTTAACTGTGGGTTCAGCGTCTGTTGGAATTTGGTTAGATCTTTTACACCTTTGGGCCCCTCGACTTCAGCCCCAGGATGTAGCTGGCGCAGGGGTTTCAAATCCTCAAACAGGCTGATGATATTGTCATCCAGAACGTCGTCAAATTGGTCATCCTGAGGTTGCATTGCTTGCTGTAAAAAAAGTAAGACAATAAAATTTCACTTAAACAACGATGACGATTGTTGGTGATTTTAATAAAATTTAACTCAAACAAAAAGACTTGATTCAAAATAAAATAAATACAAAATACGTACTTGGATGATCACATCATTTAGAATTTGCACGTTTGGTGCAACTTCTTTTTTAAGACTTATTCTTTAATTTTATCTACATTATATTTTTTATTTCTCGACCCCTCAACAATTACTTTCTTGCTTATAGAAAAAAAAACAAGATCAGAAAACGAAACATTGGTTCACCTTTAGTGAATCCTTACCTAATATTTCTAGTACTAATACATCTTTTTTTTTTAAATTAGACGATTTCCTGGAGTGGTTGGTTATTTGGATTGCACCCACATTAAAATAAAAATCCTGATGGGCAAATCCCAGGTTATTCTGGGGACGTAATGGATTTTATTCTTTAAATGTTCAAGGTATATGCGGATCAAACAGAAATCCACAACATTGTTACACGGTGGCGATAAAGTGTTCATGATTCTAGAATTGGGCCAACAGCAGAATTAAGAGGGTTGGGTAGAAAAAGGGATTTCGAATATTTGGCCTAGTTCACTTAGTTACAGTTCTAACGTTTTTTTTTTTTTTGTTTTAAGAAGAAAAATTAAAAGGAACTAATAATAATTTATAACACATAATAACCTACAAAACTACAATAAAGAAAACTTTTCATTTGGCTGTAAACAATGTTTCTTTCTCCTAATTTCAATGCGTTGGATCTCCGTTGGGTCCCACTCTTGGTCCAAATAGCAAGAGGAATTCTGTAAAAATAACCATATAACATACCATCGAGCTTATATTTCTAGAGACTAATATGGAAGTTAAATTCTGCTGTCAAAACGTTTCATGTGTGAACAAGACACCGAGTTCTGTTTCTGTCAACGCAAAGTTGCTGCATCTATCCGTCTCTTAGAAGAGGTGGCCAATGACTTAGGTATCGTAATCACACTTTTTTTTATTATTAATTTTTAATTGTTACAAAAAATCAGTAGAAGCTTTAATTTAATCGCACTATTAGAAAATGTATGATTATTTTCCTCTTCCCTTGTATAATGAATTGTTTCTGTAACCAACAGATCATACACTTGCAAACTCCAACGACGTCCCTACCGATATTGAATAGCGCGCTACGAATTTGAAGTATCGACGTATTTGAGGTTTGTTTGTCTTTGTGATATTTTGTATCAACTAATGTTAGGATTTATTTTGCAGAACCTAGCAGAGTTGGGAAGAACTGGATTATATGGAACACATACCTTAATCTTGATGATAAGGGGTTTGGCAGAGCCTTGGAAAATTCCAATTTCGTTTTTTATATCAGCCAACTAAGCAATATTGTTAAAATAGATAATTCCAAAATTATTTGAGGCCGGTTTAGTATTAAAGCTTGTGGTTTGTGACCAAGGCACCAACAATCAGTCCACATTTAAACATATGGCAATCACATAATATATGGAACCGTTTTATTAACCCATTAATTGCCAACCTTGCATAAACGCAACATTATGTTTCTGATTTTTTATGATCTCTTATAATTATTTAAGAATTCTACTATTTTGACACTTATACGTATGATCACCGATTTGACCAAAAAAATAAGATTTTAATGGTTAGATGGAACGACAACAAGTGCGTTACAATGGGATACAATGTTGACACTGTAGAGCCAATATGTTCAGTCCAAAGGTGGAATAAGGACAAGAAAGAGCAGACTCCAATTGTCCAGACTGATCCGTAACTATAATAAATTCATGGGTGGTGTGGATCACCATGATTGGCTACTTGAAAAACATTCTATAGCCATTAGAGGTAAAAAACGGTATTGGTGTTTGATCACTCGTATTGTCGATATGGCTGTGGTAAACTGTTTTATTTTATATAACTTGCTGCATCCTCAGGCTAAGGTATCAATAAAGAAATTTCGCATGAATATTGCTGTTGCTTCTGGTGAATGAGACCATTCTCGGCGACGGGGTTGTGAAGATACGGACGGAAAGATGAGGTTTTGTGTCAAGAAGAAACAAGAAACGAAGCCTCGCCACTACCCCGGATCCACGACACGCTGAGGGACTTCGGGAACGCCACCATTTTCATGGAACCATTCGCGACAACCGAATAGAAAAATGTCCTCTTGAAACCGCAAAATCCCTTGGAAAAAAGGAAAGAGGTTCTTATATCAGTATAACCAATATATGGGGGGAGTAGATCTCCACGACAATGGTATTGCTAACTATAGAATAAAAGTGCCAGGGACAAAATGGTGGTGGCCGCTTTTTATCAACGTGGTGGACACTGCCATTGTCAACGCTCGGCGAGTGTATAAGCTGGCAAAATTAGAATTCAGGTCTTATTTGACACTGGCTTTGATAAAATCTAACGTAGATGGGGAAAATAATGTTTACAACCCCGTGAAGTCAACATCGCTTGGGCGACCATCCCAATACAGCTTGCCAGATGAAGTTAAAACGGACAATGTGGGACATATGATAATCAAATATGAAGAACATGTCCGCCGTAGATGCAAGCAATGTCAAAACCAAACAAAATATTTGTGCACAAAACGTAAAGTTTTCTTTACATACAGAATGTTTTGAGGTGTTTCGTAAGCAAAAATTTTGGCCAACGTTACGTAAACGCAACATTTTGTTTTGAGAATGTCGTTTTTTTTTAATTTTTGATGGATATGTATTATTTTTGTAATGTATTTAAATAAACTTATAAAAAAATACCCTGGGTCAATTTTGTTCAACCCTTGACCGTTAATGGGTTAATATAATAATGAGAAGGTGAATTTTAAGTATGATGATCCCCACATAATAGGGTGTATTAGAAATCGGGCAAGAAAACACATTTTCGTAGATAAAAAAAGGATATCATAGACAGATATTGAAATGGCATTTGAAATCGACTCGAAACTGGAAACAGCGGGACACATGCCAAGACTTGGTTTGTCTCATCTTAAAGCCTAGCCCCCTATTCCCCTTCACTGAAAAGACTCTGCTAGAGTAGTAATACTGTTCGATGAATTAGTAACTCAGGAAAACAATTTAAGTTATTTGCTGACCAGACGGATGAACCAGGATTCACTGGTTTTTTTTTTTTTTCAATTATACGGGAAATAGAAAATGTGGTTATGATCGCAATCCCACTGCTCTTTCTTTTAAAAATGAACGAACCCCTGTTTTTACTATTTCAGACGTGTACAGCTTAATTTCTCGACAAATTTGACGATTTAACTCTAATTCCAGTCGATTAGCCGGTTTTTATTTATTCTGTATCATTAAATAGTAAAAGTCTCACATTATTAGGTACAAAACAAGAGTTCCTGGCAAGAAAACTTGCTGATTTTGCCTAAAAGAGCTCGTTTTATTTCTAAAACAGCGATACATTAATTCCATTGCGTTTGGAATTAATAAATACACTATAATCGTCTCAAAACTTGCCAAGAACAATTAATAAACCCCTGTTTTTACTATTTCAGACGTGTACAGCTTAATTTCTCGACAAATTTGACGAAGTATCACAGTATACAGTATTCAGAAGTATAGTCATCACCCTGATGATGCCAACAGTGTTGGCGAAACGTCCGTGATCCCTTATCTGAGGGAAGAAAATAAACAACTATTCTATGAAAATCTGGTGAATTATTATAATTAGAAGCTACATTTTTCATGATTCCTTATGAATACTTAATAAAATATATATTTTTTAAAAAGTGCCGTTTAATTTGTGTTTCTTTAATTTACGAGTTTCTCCCGTGTGTGTGAGGCGCTTACATTTCAGAAGTGGGATATTAAACCTTTAATCGCGTCGAAAATAGAAGAAAATGAATTTCTCAATGAGTACGAGGCAGACGCGACGCGACGATGATATCTATAGATCAAGAGACCGGTCATATTGTGAGCCGGATAATGGAGATGCTCATGGAACAGAATTTAAAGTTGATGAGCTATTTAGAGCGACATCGCAGAACCTTCACCATCAGTGTTGAACTTTTAAGACGACGAATATATCCAACGATCCCTCAATCTAGTTTTATTGAAATCCAAGAGTATAAATGATTAAGAGCGACAATTATTATTGTCCAGCTTTGGAGCGGCGGCGGTATCGAATTCTTGATCACTCCAGGACCACAAAACGTGGCTTTAGTGTTTTAAGTATTTAGATTTAAATTAATTAAATTTTAGTTAAGATTACGTTAAGTTCATTTAAATTAAGACATTTATTATAATTTTATTTCCAAATAAACTTGCCTTATGTCTGGGGACGCACCTGCCTAGGGAATTTGGTACAATGTGTACAAGTTGTTATATTAAGAACGACTGAACACAAACTCGACGAATACCCGTCGGTGTGGCCTTCTCGGAGAGTAAAGACAGAATTCTAGAAAGAATGACTTTCTTAATGTTTTTTTTTTAATTATGTAATAGTTTAATAGTCCGTAACAACAGCTCAATTTTTACTGTTGTTCTCGTCAGAGATGGCCTAAATAATAACCACTAAATTATTGGTCGTACCAGTTCATTACGTAATAAGTCAATAAGAACTGTTCCTTAATGTTCTTCTTAATAATTTATATATTATCTTATTGTGCAGCAAACCACTGTGAGAATCCAAACTTAATTTCAAAACTGCCGCCTGCTGAAGGTGGACAAAGGCCATACGAAGGTGGTGGCAGTACTGAAAACATGGAATGATAGTACCATTGAATTATTGAAACACATCCAAATCGTGTACACCAATTTCTAAAATGTATAAACCAGCTTCACCGGCAACACGAAAATCGCAAGATATGCTTGATATAGAGGAACCCTTATCAAGCAAAAGAACAAAATTATTTCGTGTACAAAAACCGTCGAGTGTTCAGTCAACGTGGAAAAAGGGCTTGAATACCCAACCTGAATCGTGTGAGCAATATGCAATTGAAAAACTCGTCACCAATCTGGAAAATAAATCACCTTTGGAAATATTCTTTCTATGCTTTGATGACGATATTCAACACCTAATTGTAGAACAATCTTTAAAATATTTCGAAAAACGATCTTTTGAACTTCATAGATATTCTGCTTCTTTCTGGATACCATATTTTGCCACAAACGCAGATGTACTGGTCTTCCGAGGAAGATAAAGGACTGGATGTTGTAAAAAATTAATAATGTAATATCCTCTTAGCTGATAATTCTGCGCTTGACAAAAAAAAATAAATTTGCCAAATTACGACCTTTCTTTGATAAAGTGAATCTTCGTTTTTTGCATTTCGGCGTTTTCTCATTAAGCTTGTCGATAGACGAAGAAATGGTGCCATACTTTGGAAAACACTCCCCAAAATTCCGTTGTCTTTTTTGAACTGTTGCAGTGGCCTAGACTTCTTTACCTAAAAAATCGTTTTGAAATTTTTAGTCTGGGGACATTTAGGTGAAACAGAATTACCGGCTACCCACTAGGGGGTGGAAGGTAGAAGGGGAACTCCCAAGTATTCCTGAACCATCCAGGGATGAAATCATATCTGTACTACAAGAATTGAAAACCAGGGGACTACAAAGCAGTTTAATGAGTGTTTTGAAGCTCTTTGCAGATGACTTTATAAAAGAGAGCAAAAAAAAGGAAGTAAAACCGTCCATCTATGACCTATCACTCCTCATGGAGCGAAGATAGTGGTCAAGAATGTCGTTCCAAAGATAAAATAACGTCTGGTCAACGTAAATGGCGCGTTGTAATCGATTATCGAAAAACGTTAGACTTGCCGTCCGGATTTAATCAGATATTAGAATATAATCTATTAGACAGCTTCTTGGACTAATGGGATATTACAGAAAATTTATTAAGGATGTGCCAGCAATAACAAAATGTGGTATTGTTATAAATAACGTCACTTTTGATAGTTACCCAACCAACTTTACTGTTTGTTCACCTTTGGGAGCTGTAATGGGAGCGGGTAATGAATTATTTGTAATCCCTGATCCATCACATATGAGAAAATTAATTCGCAATTCTTTTTGGCGAGTATTTAATTCTAACAAATGGAAATGGTGAACAAATAAATTTTAATTATTTAAAATCCCTTGTGATACTGCAGGAAACGGAAGGGCTGTGTTTGGCCAATAAATTGCGCAGAAAACACATTTACTTTTTTAAACAAAAAATGAAAGTAGAGTTGGCCTCACAGCTTTTGAGCCGTTCTATTGCTGATGCATTATTATTTTGTAAAAAAAACTCTACCCATGAATGAGTTTGAAAATGTTGATACAACTGTGGAATTCATCATCCTCATGAAGAAATTGTTTCGATATTTTGAATGCCCATAAGATCGGGGCATACTAAAAATATGCCCTGCAGTACAAGTACGTACCAACATCTTTAGAAATCTATCTTAAGTTGTTTTTATGTAATTTTCAAATAAATAAAAAAAAACTACAAAAATTAGGCAATTTCAATTTGGGATACGGTTGAGCCCCCGTGTAGCAGATTAAGTTCTGAAAATAAGTGTAGCATTCCAGGGTTAAATTCAATTATTGGCATGTACAATAAATTTATTGCACATTCTAACACTTTGCTTTTTGTTCCAGTCTATAAATGCAGCCAAGCTCACTTGAAGTTTTAAATGAGCATGATTACGCATTTTATGCACTCGAAATAAATCTGTCCCATTTTTACGGGCACACAGTAATTGATATTGCGGGTTTTGTTATACGGAAATTGGGACAGCCCTCTTTGACGTTATAGAGAAAATTTGTTACGAAGTTTTATTGATTTCAAGGACAAAGGAGGATTATCTTATCCTTCTAATGATGTAATTTATATTTGTATAGAGACAGAAAAATTATTGAGACAAAACTTATCATTATCTCGAAGACTGGGTAACCATGTTAGCCCTGGCCTTATTGTATGCACTTACCTTACACATTGTATACAAAATATATTACAACGTGCCTTCTTCACAGGAAAAGTGTGTTTTGTTGCGCATACCTTCTCCAAAACAAACAACAACTCCCCAAAATGTTTAAAAATTACCTTTTAATAGTTATATTTGCAAAGTGTCTTAAAAATTATTTTTAGGGCTTCTAAGTGACCTACCACAACAATCATCGTCAAAAATCCTGGTGGAAGTGCAGACAAAATATCTGTACAAATACCGAAAAGAAAATATGAAAGAGTTAGGAAAGAAGTGTTCTCCTACGACGCACCTCTTATCTGTTTTTCAGAAACAACAGCCCACACAGACAAAGGAAGAAGTACGTAACCGCCACTGAAAAAACATTACATAACCAAGTAAAAGTTTTAAAAAAAAGTACGGTATAGGTTGCGAAGGCGAAACAAGCTTCCATTTTTTGTATGTAGAATTAATGTGGTGGACAAACTGAGCATTAAAAATAAATACTTATGAAACCTCAGCATGGTTTTGTCAACAAATATATAATTGGTTTAGCATCATAACAACAAGATCCAGTAAGCTTGGATTTTTAAACAGTTCATGGACATCATGTATAACATGACTGTTGATAAAGGAGAATGGAAACCATTTCAGACTGGAGTTCTGTTGGCAACCCAAACTGTGTTGGACATACAGGAAGTTTATTTACAAACCCATGCCTTTCGTTTTGTATTATCAGGGAGACTAACTCAGGATGCCCTTGAAAATTTATTTTCAGTGATCCGCAGTCGAAAACCAGTCCCAGGACCACAAAGTTGCCTTGCGGTTAATAATCTTATCACAGTATGAGTGTCACGTTGTTCGCAGTAATTATTTCACTGACAGTAGGACACACTTAATCAATTATTGTAATGATAAAAATCATACCGAAGATCAGCAGGATGAAGCAGAAATTTCATCATTCTCAGAAATGGAACTGGATGAACATAATCCTAATCTGGATGAAGCTGTTAAACAGTCATTGTATCATTTATTGGGGAGTGTGCTATTTTCATTAAAGAAGAAAAAAAGTGATCTCAAGCAATTTAAATAATGAAATCAGTGAATTGACCCAATTAAAACAATATAAAGAGAATGTTTTGTTATTCCCCAAGCTTGAGCTTTTTTATTATATTCTTAGTTCTGAAACATTCTTTAGAAAACGTAGGTCAGAATTATTAGAAAATAAGATAACTTTAGAGTTAATGACTAAAACATTTTTATTTAATGTTAAATCTGTCATCCCAATATTATAAATGATGTTGCACTATATTTATGAACCAGGTTTTTCTTAGCCTTAAAGAGTCATAACGATGTAGAAGTCGGGAAAATTTATAATTTAACAGAAAATATTCGCAGCAGTAGAAGTACTGCAATGCGAGCCCTTATTAAAAATGTAAAATAATATATATACATATATTTATTTATCCTTGAAAATTGGGTGCAACTTATGCCTACTAGTTAGTAAAGGTTAAAACTATCTAGATTTTCAAATGTCCCGCACAATTTATGGAGATAAAATGGCGTCAATTGCGGTACTCTACTAATCTAGGGACTTTAAAAAAATCTCTGTTACCAATCGCCACAAAAAAAAAACTAAATTGACCAAATTACAAAAAATAGCATAAAATACTCGTTTCATAAGACCTTGCAGCACTCCTTTACAGTAGCTGGTGGTAGAAAATAATTAAATTCTGGACAACAATTATTTAAAGCACAAATTCGAGTTTACAAAACGAGTGGCGTGTTTTGTAAACTCGAATTTGTGCTTTAAATAATTGTTGTCCAGAATTTAATTATTTTCAACAACTGTTTTGTAAAACCAAAACACGTTCTAATTTTTACTACAACATACTTACCCTCTGTTACGTTGTTGTTCCGAGTTATAGATAATCCTAACTTAAAAAAAGGCCGGCACAATTTCTCAAGGTTGTGACAAATAATTTCATACTTTTTAAACTTACCAGTCGAAGATGGATTATGGAACAAAACACGAAACACACACAAAACCATCACAAAACAACAAATGGCTGCACATGGTTCCTGAAAACCACCACTAACAGAAGAAATGATACCCAAACCTTAGACCACTTAGACTAGGACCCAAACTGCCCAAACAGATACCAACATGCTAAATCTGGGGCAACTAGATCTTAAGCGTCACCAGCGACGTACAGTGTAGAGGCGACGTACTAATTCAGATGGTCAGATGGGTGGGAAATTTAAACCTTCGTTTAGAATTGAATTTTTTCCAAACTAATAGGAAAATGTCAATATTTTTCACTTTTCTTTTCACTTTGGGATTGTTTAGAAGTCATGATAAAAATTTACACTTAAATGCAAACAAAGAAGTTTGTAATCTTATTTCAATAACTGATTAATTGAGAAGCTAACGAATTTAGACTATTACACATGAAACCATTATAACATATTCCGGAATAGCGAAAACACAACTTGTTTTAAATGAAGAAAATAACTGCCTGTCTGCACAGTTTTTGTGGAAAACAATTGGGGAAGTATGTTTGGTTGCCTACGTGCTAGGAGAAAATTTAAATAATATACAAAGTTTTTCTCCGAAGTGTAAAAAACGATTTATTTCAGGTAGGGCTTGATCCTGATAAGACTAAGTCTACTCTTTTTATCTATATGAATAGGAATGGTACTTTCGCCAAAGTTTGTATACGATTTTATTCGCAATTAGTTATTCGAAATTGAATAATTAAATCTCATTAAGTTGTTTAATTTCAGTAAAATGTTTGCACTTAGTCAGCGCTGCAACAATTGATATTATTTGTCAGATAAATGTCTTTTTTTGGAATTTGTACTACATATTACAAAAATTATTAAATCACACTAAGAGTAATTTGGAATCGTAATTCTGTATGTGTCAACTGCTCACAAGTTGCCGGTAGGCTGAAGAAACAGTTACGCGATTGCCTTTATCACCAATCATCTTACGTTTAATATTTTTTTACATTCGGGTTGCCTGGCAACATTAGGTAAGTAATGGAATTGGAGGTCGGGAATTGGTAACTAATAAATATCTAGATGCCCTAAAAGTCAGCACCATGGACCCTCCACAGCCCAGACCTTATAATTTCTTCTTGTTTCCAGAAATTGAAGATAAAATGGTTTCTGAAATGTGTCAGGAAGAAAGGTATCATTGCTCTACTACATTTCTTTTATCTACTAATCAATTTAAGTTACAAATCAGAGTAGTATAGGAGGTAATTATCCTCTCATAAAATTGCAAGACGATCATTACTAGATCACATTTAGGAGGGATAATAATGTATAAGCTTCTGGGTGCTGATTTTATTTTGACTTTTCCTTTCTCTCTCCTTAGTTATTGTCTTTTTTATTTTGTTTACTCTCAAACCTATTTTTGTTCATTCTGTTTTCATCTTTTGCTAGGTGATTTCTGATATACCTATAATTTCTGTGTTCCAGTATCCTATGTTATAATGCTTCTACATCTATGGTTCACATGAGGACATTTCGACGGGCTCAACGCAGGACCTCGTAAGTTCCATTTTTATGAACATAGAGTTTTTATAGATTCTTGTCTATAATAATAATTGTAATCTCTATTTGAACTCCATAAACCGAATAATTTATGCCGACATTACAGAAACATAGGATCTCGTAACTTTTACCTCGTCTGCTGTAAACTTAACTTTTTGACACTTACGAGGTCCAGCATTTATTACACTACATGAGTAACCTGAACAACGGTGTTTTGACCTATGATTAATTTTTGGGCGTTACTCCATTCACTATTATTTTATTGAGGTAAGGATTTCATTTATACTTTTTCTTATGTCATCGGTTTGGCCGTTCTCTGTTGCTGTTGCCGACCGACTCCTATTGTATTTTCGCCTCATTTTGTATTTCTAGAAAGCTGTCTGAATCTTCTCCTCAGTGTAAAGCTTTTACGGGTATCTACAGTTTCGCAACTTGCCCAGATTGTTTAGACTTCAGTGGTTTAATTTCTCAATATTCATAAAATTTTCAGTTTTTGTTTTGCTTTTCTTATATTCTTCCTTATTAGAGTTTGTCTTTCATTTAACATTTTACTTTTTATTAGGGATCGATTTCTTCTTCTTTCATTCCCCGGTTGCTCTTTAGTGCTCCCTGGTAGTTGAATTTTGTGAATTGACCACCTTCAATAGTCTTTTTTTTTTGTATCTGTCCTTCGATTTCATATTTTCATATATTAGACTTAAATTTTTGAATGCACAGGTTTAATATCTTTACTATTTTTTATAGTTTCATTTTTAATTGCTTCTAGCAGTTCGTTTCTGTTAACTGCATCGAAGACCCTCTTAAAGTCCTTAAGATTAAGACTAAATAGGTTTCTCGATGCTTTGTGAATCTTGTGTGTTTTGTGCTTACTTATTATGTATTGCGTTTCAAAAACCATTGCTCTTGACAACATGTCAGGTCCAATAACATTTTTACGCGTGTTGCATACATCATTTTTTCTACGATCGTCCCAGACCTAAAAAGTGTGATTGCACTTTAACAAAAACTACTTATTTATTGCACTAGTGCGATAATGAAACACTTTATATAACCAATTTTACCTTTTCAAATTTATTTTCATTAATTCTTACAGAGCTGAATACTATAACTACTGTCATACAACACCTACAATATTTAAACAATAACATACTACTCGATATAGTCAAATCAGGTATGTACTTGGGATGGATATTTTTTGCCACTTGGTTTGACATATTTGTCAAGCTGATATTTTTTAAATTTGAAATTTTAAAAATAAGACCATATAAGGTTGACAAAGTCAGGAAGGAAGAAATAAGAAAAGAAACTTATGAAGAAAACACAACTACAATGCTATACACACTTAATAAAAATTATTTTTACAAGAAATTACACGTCGGGCATAAAACGTCGTATCTTACACGTGACCGAAATGGCATTGTGAGCTCGTGAGATGTGTATTACTCGCTGACAATGAAGCATTTTTTTCACTTATAATATAATCTACTATTTTACAATTACGTCATTATTTCACGGATGCATTATAGTTAGAAATTAGAAAACGTAAGTAGTAATATTATTGTGACATTTTTAGAAAAGTAATCACTGGAAATTCGAGTGGTATGTATTGGATTGGTAATCGAATCAATGTAAAAATAAAAAAAAGTGAATACTTTCGTAAATAATGTTGAATAAGGACTGGTTACATATTCCAATTATTTTTAATTTGTTTTCTTTAACCGATTTTGAATAAAAAGGTCTGATTAATTAAAAAAAAATTAAAGACGGAATAATTTCTTTATACAGCTGTCTAAAGTAAGTTACAGAAGGGGTAAAGAGAGATATTGTTTACAGCCGTGTAAAATTTCATGAGCATATCGTTGATGGTTTTGGAGATATATCTCGGTTTGGCCGAATACACAGTTTTCATCTTTTGTAAACAAGACTATCGAAATTTAAAATTTGTAAAAAATAGTCTGTGTACGTTACAAGCTTGTAAGTTACAGAAGGGGTGAACAGAGATATTGTTTACAGCCGTTTAAAATTTCATGAGCATATCGTTGATGGTTTTGGAGATATATCTCGGTATGGCCGAATACACAGTTTTCATCTTTTGTAAACAAGACTATCGAAATTTAAAATTTGTAAAAAATAGTCTGTGTACGTTACAAGCTTGTAAGTTACAGAAGGGGTAAAGAGAGATATCGTTTACAGCCGTGTAAAATTTCATGAGCATATCGTTGATTGTTTTGGAGATATATCTCGGTTTGGCCGAATACACAGTTTTCATCTTTTGTAAACAAGACTATCGAAATTTAAAATTTGTAAAAAATAGTCTGTGTACGCCACAAGCTTGTAAGTTACAGAAGGGGTAAAGAGAGATATTGTTTACAGCCGTGTAAGATTTCATGAACATATCGTTGATGGTTTTGGAGATATATCTCGGTTTGGCCGAATACACAGTTTTCATCTTTTGTAAACAAGACTATCGAAATTTAAAATTTGTAAAAAATAGTCTGTGTACGTTACAAGCTTGTAAGTTACAGAAGGGGTGAACAGAGATATTGTTTACAGCCGTTTAAAATTTCATGAGCATATCGTTGATGGTTTTGGAGATATATCACGGTATGGCCGAATACACAGTTTTCATCTTTTGTAAACAAGACTATCGAAATTTAAAATTTGTAAAAAATAGTCTGTGTACGTTACAAGCTTGTAAGTTACAGAAGGGGTGAACAGAGATATTGTTTACAGCCGTTTAAAATTTCATGAGCATATCGTTGATGGTTTTGGAGATATATCTCGGTATGGCCGAATACACAGTTTTCATCTTTTGTAAACAAGACTATCGAAATTTAAAATTTGTAAAAAATAGTCTGTGTACGTTACAAGCTTGTAAGTTACAGAAGGGGTAAAGAGAGATATCGTTTACAGCCGTGTAAAATTTCATGAGCATATCGTTGATTGTTTTGGAGATATATCTCGGTTTGGCCGAATACACAGTTTTCATCTTTTGTAAACAAGACTATCGAAATTTAAAATTTGTAAAAAATAGTCTGTGTACGCCACAAGCTTGTAAGTTACAGAAGGGGTAAAGAGAGATATTGTTTACAGCCGTGTAAGATTTCATGAACATATCGTTGATGGTTTTGGAGATATATCTCGGTTTGGCCGAATACACAGTTTTCATCTTTTGTAAACAAGACTATCGAAATTTAAAATTTGTAAAAAATAGTCTGTGTACGTTACAAGCTTGTAAGTTACAGAAGGGGTGAACAGAGATATTGTTTACAGCCGTTTAAAATTTCATGAGCATATCGTTGATGGTTTTGGAGATATATCTTGGTTTGGCCGAATACACAGTTTTCATCTTTTGTAAACAAGACTATCGAAATTTAAAATTTGTAAAAAATTGTCTGTGTACGTTACAAGCTTGTAAGTTACAGAAGGGGTGAACAGAGATATTGTTTACAGCCGTTTAAAATTTCATGACCATATCGTTGATGGTTTTGGAGATATATCTTGGTTTGGCCGAATACACAGTTTTCATCTTTTCTAAACAAGACTATCGAAATTAAAATTTGTAAAAAATAGTCTGTGTACGCTACAAGCTTGTAAGTTACAGAAGGCGTAAAGAGAGATATTGTTTACAGTCGTGTAAAATTTCATAAGCATATCGTTGATGGTTTCGGAGATATATCTCGGTTTGGCCGAATACACAGTTTTCATCTTTTGTAAACAAGACTATCGAAATTTAAAATTTGTAAAAAATAGTCTGTGTACGCTACAAGCTGGTAAGTTACAGAAGAGGTAAAGAGAGATATTGTTTACAGCCGTGTAAAATTTCATGAGCATATCGTTGATGGTTTTGGAGATATATCTCGGTTTGGCCGAATACACAGTTTTCATCTTTTGTAAACAAGACTATCGAAATTTAAAATTTGTAAAAAATAGTCTGTGTACGTTACAAGCTTGTAAGTTACAGAAGGGGTAAAGAGAGATATTGTTTACAGCCGTGTAAAATTTCATGAGCATATCGTGGATTGTTTTGGAGATATATCTCGGTTTGGCCGAATACACAGTTTTCATCTTTTGTAAACAAAACTACTGAAATTTAAATTATGTAAAAAATAGTCTGTGTAAGCTACAAACTTGTAAGTTACAGAAGGGGTAAAGAGAGATATTGTTTACAGCCGTATAAAATTTCATAAGCATATCGTTAATGATTTGGAGATATATCTCAGTTTGGCCGAATACAAAGTTTCCATCTTTTGTAAACAAGACTATTGAAATTTAAAATTTGTAAAAAATAGTCTGTACGATGCAAGCTTGTAAGTTACAGAAGGGGTAAAGAGAGATATTGTTTACAGCCGTGTAAAATTTCATCAGCATATCGTTGATGGTTTTGGAGATATATCTCAGTTTGGCCGAATGCAAAGTTTCCATCTTTTGTAAACAAGACTACTGAAATTTATATTTTGTAAAAAATAGTCTGTGTAAGCTACAAACTTGTAAGTTACAGAAGGGGTAAAGAGAGATATTGTTTACAGCCGTATAAAATTTCATAAGCATATTGTTGAGGTTTTGGAGATATATCTCGGTTTGGCCGAATACACAGTTTTTATCTTTTGTAAACAAGGCTATTGAAATTTAAAATTTGTAAAAAATAGTCTGTGTACGTTACAAGCTTGTAAGTTACAGAAGGGGTGAACAGAGATATTGTTTACAGCCGTTTAAAATTTCATGAGCATATCGTTGATGGTTTTGGAGATATATCTCGGTATGGCCGAATACACAGTTTTCATCTTTTGTAAACAAGACTATCGAAATTTAAAATTTGTAAAAAATAGTCTGTGTACGTTACAAGCTTGTAAGTTACAGAAGGGGTAAAGAGAGATATCGTTTACAGCCGTGTAAAATTTCATGAGCATATCGTTGATTGTTTTGGAGATATATCTCGGTTTGGCCGAATACACAGTTTTCATCTTTTGTAAACAAGACTATCGAAATTTAAAATTTGTAAAAAATAGTCTGTGTACGCCACAAGCTTGTAAGTTACAGAAGGGGTAAAGAGAGATATTGTTTACAGCCGTGTAAGATTTCATGAACATATCGTTGATGATTTTGGAGATATATCTCGGTTTGGCCGAATACACAGTTTTCATCTTTTGTAAACAAGACTATCGAAATTTAAAATTTGTAAAAAATAGTCTGTGTACGTTACAAGCTTGTAAGTTACAGAAGGGGTGAACAGAGATATTGTTTACAGCCGTTTAAAATTTCATGAGCATATCGTTGATGGTTTTGGAGATATATCTTGGTTTGGCCGAATACACAGTTTTCATCTTTTGTAAACAAGACTATCGAAATTTAAAATTTGTAAAAAATAGTCTGTGTACGTTACAAGCTTGTAAGTTACAGAAGGGGTGAACAGAGATATTGTTTACAGCCGTTTAAAATTTCATGACCATATCGTTGATGGTTTTGGAGATATATCTTGGTTTGGCCGAATACACAGTTTTCATCTTTTCTAAACAAGACTATCGAAATTAAAATTTGTAAAAAATAGTCTGTGTACGCTACAAGCTTGTAAGTTACAGAAGGCGTAAAGAGAGATATTGTTTACAGTCGTGTAAAATTTCATAAGCATATCGTTGATGGTTTCGGAGATATATCTCGGTTTGGCCGAATACACAGTTTTCATCTTTTGTAAACAAGACTATCGAAATTTAAAATTTGTAAAAAATAGTCTGTGTACGCTACAAGCTGGTAAGTTACAGAAGAGGTAAAGAGAGATATTGTTTACAGCCGTGTAAAATTTCATGAGCATATCGTTGATGGTTTTGGAGATATATCTCGGTTTGGCCGAATACACAGTTTTCATCTTTTGTAAACAAGACTATCGAAATTTAAAATTTGTAAAAAATAGTCTGTGTACGTTACAAGCTTGTAAGTTACAGAAGGGGTAAAGAGAGATATTGTTTACAGCCGTGTAAAATTTCATGAGCATATCGTGGATTGTTTTGGAGATATATCTCGGTTTGGCCGAATACACAGTTTTCATCTTTTGTAAACAAAACTACTGAAATTTAAATTATGTAAAAAATAGTCTGTGTAAGCTACAAACTTGTAAGTTACAGAAGGGGTAAAGAGAGATATTGTTTACAGCCGTATAAAATTTCATAAGCATATCGTTAATGATTTGGAGATATATCTCAGTTTGGCCGAATGCAAAGTTTCCATCTTTTGTAAACAAGACTATTGAAATTTAAAATTTGTAAAAAATAGTCTGTACGATGCAAGCTTGTAAGTTACAGAAGGGGTAAAGAGAGATATTGTTTACAGCCGTGTAAAATTTCATCAGCATATCGTTGATGGTTTTGGAGATATATCTCAGTTTGGCCGAATGCAAAGTTTCCATCTTTTGTAAACAAGACTACTGAAATTTATATTTTGTAAAAAATAGTCTGTGTAAGCTACAAACTTGTAAGTTACAGAAGGGGTAAAGAGAGATATTGTTTACAGCCGTATAAAATTTCATAAGCATATTGTTGAGGTTTTGGAGATATATCTCGGTTTGGCCGAATACACAGTTTTTATCTTTTGTAAACAAGGCTATTGAAATTTAAAATTTGTAAAAAATAGTCTGTGCAAGCTACAAGCTTGTAAGTTACAGAAGCGTTAAAGAGTGATATTGTTTACAGCCGTGTAAAATTTCATGAGCATATCGTTGATGGTTTTGGAGATGTATCTCGGTTTGGCCGAATACACAGTTTTCAACAACACATGTGGTGTTATTCCATTGACCAGACATGATGATCGTACCGGTCGTACCATTTTAGCAAAATTTAAAAAAAAATTGTCAATTATATTGTCAATGTTCACCCACATGCCGTACTGTTGTTACTGCAATAATCTATAATTATAAGCAGTGTTATAACAGACCCGCATGGGATTCCTAGCAAATTTCAAGTACCGTTCTCCCCTCTCTCGGCAAGACGGCAAGTGGGAAGACTTGGTATTCAGGTGTGTCAAGAGAAAGAAGGTGAAATCATAGTTCAGTTCGGTGTTGAACTGGCGAATGCCGCACCGCCATCTTATCGCTATGCTTTTGCTCTATTAGTACCTGAAATGGGCTCCAAAATCGAATACGTCGATTCCTCGCAGATCTACGCCACGAGCTACGTTCGCAATTCGAAAGCCATCGGAGTGCTGTGGGCCATCTTCACGATCTGCTATGCCATAATCACGGTGGTGTCTTTCGTCACTCCGGAATGGATCGGTGACATCGATAGCGAAACCCCCGGTAAATTCGGGCTCTGGTCCGTGTGCTACGCGGAAGAAAGCGGCGAGCAATGCAAAGGCAGACTGGACTTTATGAATATTGCGAGCACGGCCTTTCAAATTGCTACGGTGTTCGTCGGGTTAGCGGTGATCACTGCCCTTTTAACTATTTGTGTCATGATTCTGTTCTTCTTCTGTCATTCGACGACCGTGTTCCACATCTGTGGATGGATGCAGCTGGTTTCAGGTAAGAGAGCCGTAAGATAAATCTGGCTTACAGATTTCAAACGATTTGTTAAATCTTAAATCAACAATGACAACGAAATGATGGGTAATGAAAATTTAAATTATAGTCATTAATCTAGTCTGCTAATATGATCAATTTAATAATTCAAAACAGGATACTGTCATTAATTAATGATAGCTAATGGGTATATTCTAAAACTAGATCTTTACATGCGAGTTCTCAGGCTACTCGTCTACCTTTTTGGCGTCAACCTTTAAACATCAATTACACAAGCGGAAGTAAAAATCAAGTTCTCTGTTGTCAAAATCGTGACAGAAGTGAGTCATTTTCTCCCTAGGGAGTTTATATTATGTTCTGACACTATCAATACAGTAGTGGTAGGTAGCTACATAATATAAAGTCCATAGAGAGAAAAAGTGACATATTGACGTATTTACCAAAAAGTTTTATTCTCATCTTCAGGTTTTTGTGGTTGCGCTTAAAAAATAGTACATACACCTCGGGAGAGAATGCTATTTTTCTCTCGGTGCTTTGCAGCCCTCTGGCTACAAATTGCATCTCATGAAAAATCATGCATTTCTCTCCCTCTATAATATAATTATAATCTACTATTATTTTTGGTTTCACTTTTTGTCGTTCTATTTGAGCCACAGTTGTGGTTGCATGCAACTGTTTGTTTTTACCAAAGAATTTAATTATTAGTGCAAGACTTTACTTTGCATATTTAAGACGATTACCGTTCATAAAAAACGAGGACATGAACTTTAGAGAACTCAAAATGTCCTACAGGAAATTTTTCAAGTACTTTTTCTTATTTGTCTATTTTCAGCGTTCTTCTTGCCGAGAACTAAAGAAATCAGATTTTGGCTGATATTTGTTTTTTTTTTTGAATAATTTTTTAGGCTAGACTGGTGTTAACAGATGAAATGTATTCTTGAAACCAAAATTTTATATTTTCACATTAAGTTTTCAACTTCTCAGGTCTTTTGATTTTTCAGTTTCTTATATTTTCAGATTATCGAGCTCCCATCATGTTACTATCACTATGAAGCTCTTAGCTTTTTAGGTTCTCAGATTTTCAGGTTGATTATTACTCAGGATTTGAATATTTTCCGTTTCTTGGTCTTAAAGGATTTTTATTTTGCAGGTTTACATGTGCTCAAGCTGTTTTTTTGGCTTTCAATTTCTTCTGGGTTTCCAAGATCATGTCTTTTCAGGTTCTCAGATTTTTAGGTTCTGAGGTTTCCAGGTTCTTATAGCTTTTCAGGTTTCAAGGTTTTCTTTCTTTTGATTTCCAGAGTCTCTGATTTTTAGGTTTTCAGGTTCTCATAGCTTTTCAGGTTCTCATAGCTTTTCAGGTTTCAAGGTTTTCTTTCCTTGGTTTTCAGGTTATCTAGTTGTGGGTTTCCAAGGTTATGTCTTCTCAGGTTCTCAGATTTTTAGGTTCTTAGGTTTTCAGGTTATCTAGTTGTGGGTTTCCAAGATCATGTCTTTTCAGGTTCTCAGAGTTTTAGGTTTTCAGGTTCTCATAGTTTTTCAGGTTTCAAGGTTTTCTTTCCTTTGATTAGCAGGTTATCTAGTTCCGGTTTTCCAAGATTATGTCTTTTCAGGTTCTCAGGTTTTTAGGTACTTATGTTTTCAGGTTCTTATATTTTTTCAGGTTTCAATGTTTTATTTCCTTTGATTTTCAGGTTCTTAGGTGTTCAGACTTCTTTAGATTTCCGGGATCTTATGTCCCAGATTTTCAGATGGTAGTTTCTCAGGCGTTCATATTTTTAGGTTTTCAATTTTTCAGGTTGCTTTTTTCCCATTTTCAGGTTTTCATTTTCTATGCGTTCAGGTTTTTATCTTAAAAAAATGTATTTTTAAAATTCTTCTCAATTATGAATTCACTTGGTATTTTGCAATTTCGTTAAACTGATATGTATTGTGTTAATTTAACATTTATTTTTGTCAATTTGATATGTATGATGAACCATTTTTTTAATTTGTTTTTTAATCTGGTACTTTGTCAGTTTGCCATTTCGTTAATTAGCTTTTCAGGTTTCAAGGTTTTCTTTCCTTTGATTTGCAGGTTATCTAGTTCTGGGTTTCCAAGATTATGTTTTTTCAGGTTCTCAGGTTTTTAGGTTCTTAGGTTTTCAGGTTCTCATAGCTTTTCAGGTTTCAAGGTTTTCTTTCCCTTGATTTTCAGGTTCTCAGATTTTTAGGTTTTCAGGTTCTCATAGCTTTTCAGGTTTTAAGGTTTTCTTTCCTTTGCTTTTCAGGTTATCTAGTTGTGGGTTTTCAAGATTATGTCTTTTCAGGTTCTCAGATTTTTAGGTTCTTAGGTTTCCAGGTTCTCATAGCTCTTCAGGTTTCAAGGTTTTCTTTCCTTTGATTTTCAGGTTATCTATTTCTGGGTTTCCAAGATCATGTCTTTTCAGGTTCTCAGATTTTTAGGTTTTCAGGTTCTCATAGCTTTTCAGGTTTCAAGGTTTTATTTTCTTTAATTTTCAGGTTCTTAGGTCTTCAGACTTCTTTAGATTTTCGGGATCTTATGTCCCAGATTTTCAGATGGTAGTTTCTCAGGCATTCATATTTTTAGGTTTTCAATTTTTCAAGTTGCGTATTTCCGATTTTCAGGTTTTCATTTTCTAGGCGTTCAGGTTTTTATCTTAAAAAAATGTATTATTAAAATTCTTCTCAATTATGAATTCACTTGGTATTTTGCAATTTCTGATATGTATTGTGTTAATTTAACATTTATTTTTGTCAATTTGATATTTATTTTAATATGTATGGTGAACCGATTTTTTTAATCCGGTACTTTGTCAGTTTTCCATTTCCTTAATTTGATATTTTTATATTTCGTCAGGTTGTTTGGTACGTTACTATTTCGTTGATTTTACGTTTTGCTATTTCGGTGAATTATCATTTTACTTTCGCTCATTTGAAGTTATATTTTGTTAATCTGAGATTTTGATATTTTTTCATTTCGTTCAATTTATTTAATATTTTATTAATTTTTAAATTTGCTATTATAATCTGAAATTTTTGTAATTCACTAGCTGGTACTCGGCACGCGTTGTTACGCCCAAAAATAAAGAAATAAATAAATAAAGATTTGACCGGTGCAACGAACAGGTGAACCACGATTTGATAAACAGTGAACTAATCCGGGTGGCATTACGCTCATGTTACACACTTTTCTTATCTGACAGAGTACTCAATTTCGCCCGGTTTAAACTTTTTTTTTTTTTCGAAAGAGGAGTGACACATTGGGATCGTCAAGACAGACACACACAGATTTGATATTTCTTTAAGTTACAGTTGGTAAATTTAGTGTCATGTTATTTCGTTAATTTGACATTTAATTAGGTATTTTGTTATTTGTTTTCAAATTTTGTTGATATTAATTGGATATTTCGGTATTATGTATATTTTGTTATTTTATCCACAACCGAGGCTATAATGCTACTGTTTAGAGACACCTTATATCTTGTCTTGTCAAGACATCTTTTTAACGTTTACGTTAATATTCACATTAATAGATAAAACTTTTTTTTTTTTGGGTGATAATACATTAACATCAAGCGCAGCTGAAATTGAAGTTTTACGAGCAGTTTCATCAGCATTTTCAGTGTTTCAATTTTATTTGATAGAGAATTTTCAACGTAGCCTTCTGCTACGGTAGACGACCTCCACTCATCGTGAGCTTTCATGGCCATAAGATCTCCACCTGCTTTAGCTAGTAATGTGACGGAAGATCGTGAACCGTTCCATGACCTACCAATTGACTATTTATCCAAGCTATTCATATCTTCTTGTCACATTTCACAACTACAAGTAAATCATAAAAAGAGTAATTTTTAAGTTTGCTGCAGCGGTTGTTGAGGAGTTATTTACTTACTTCTTCATTACCTCTTTCGGGGTCGAGGTCGGATAGACGCACCGAGCCGCCGTGACGTAAATGTCATCACCGTACTGCTATCCCAACTTTGTGCGACATATTTTATCGAACCCAGTAGGCTTGCTCACCACTAATCCATCCATTGCGGAGTTATATGACGATAAAGGACAATGCTACACAAAGGCGAATGTATCTATTATGTTACTATCTCGTGCCTCATCCATGTTACCATCGGTTGAAATGCAAATGTTAATATCGATTATTACAAAAAGCATATGTAATTAATGACATTTAAGCCAGACACATCACAGCCGAACACTGCTCTCAACCAAACGGTCAGGGTTTTACTTATTTTAAAAACACGATGTATGTTGCCACGTAAATAGTTACGGCTGTGTACATAAATCGTTAATGTGATGATTTCTATTTTTCATTGTGATATTTAGTCCAATATAATAAATTAGTTAACATACATATTAACATTGCTTTAAAGTGCGAGGCACGATAATCTGACACCTATAAAACCGGGGCCCATTGCCTCAAATTAGGTGCACAATGGGAAAGGTTCAGGGTTGTAAATCAACAGGAAGCGGCAACGTCTTTAAGTTGCTTTTTTATTGCTGGATGAAACGGACCGGACTTAAAATTTCTGGGCCACAATTTAATTTTATAGTAATACACATTTAACTTAACAAAAACTTTCACAGTTGATCAAATTGCAAAAGATCAAGGCCACACAATTCTTTATCTTCCTCCCTATCATTGTGAGTTCAATCCGATAGAAATTGTATGGAGTAAGTTGAAGCGATATTTACGACGCTGTAATAATTGCCCAAAATTTGGAAATGAGACCATCGACTTTTATCAAAAAAGGTGTCGATGAAATATCGGCAGTTAATTGTTATTGATTTTCTCAAAAGTTGACCTGTGCATGTGATTATTATTTCCTCATTTTATAAATTGGATCCGTTACTTTCGTTTATAGTATACAGTTACAATATTATGATAGTTGTACAATAGTAATTTGTTCAACTAGTTTTACTAATAAATAAAACATATTTTTGCATATTTAATACAAATAAAAATATTTTATTACATTACTTATTTATGATAGTTTCGGTGTAAAACGTTTTGAAGTACGGTCGTGGCTTCACGCTTTCAAAAAGCCCTCGGAGTGAGCCACACTTTGGCCTCCGAAATTTATGGGGTTAGTCTTATATTGTTAAAATAATTGTGGACAATAGACCCCGTTTTATGGGTGTTAGATTATCGTGCACTTCACTATAATTGATATTTTGGTATTTTGATATTCTCGTAATTTATAATTTTGCTATTTCGTTAAACTGATATTTCCGTAATTTTTGGCCATTTTGATATTCCGTTAATTTTGGCTCATTTTACGTTTCTACATTTCGTTATGCAATTTTGTCAGTTTCATTCCTTTCAAAATTTGACAATATTATGTATAACAAATTTCTTGATATTTAGTTAATTTGCTGAAAACTAATGCTTTTCAATTATTAGGTTATGACCGAAAAACCGGTCCACTTGACAATTTTGAAAAACTTTTTTTTTAGTTTTAATTTACTTTCCCTCTTTCTTCCTTTCTTAATCTTTTACACTCTTATAACGCTAGTGTCGACGGGGTGGACTCACCAACACAAACAGTGCATGTACAGAAAGAGGTAAATTCTTCCAATAGGCTTTGAACGTCATTTAAACACATGTAAATTTTGTTTTCCACAGGCAACATGATGTACGAATAGTGACGTACAAACCACTTCTAACGGTTTACTGTGAGTAATTTTACACAATCCGGAGGTAATTGACAGAAGCTATTCATCAAATTTTTGGGTCAAAAGTACTCACACTGGTAATCCTACAAGGAAACAAGTAATGTCACAAAAACATATTGCAATAACTGTACACTTGATGCGATATTCAAAGAATTGTTAAGTCTATCTAAACTTAAATGTGTCAACTCATCTTTCAGCCTCGAGGTATTCGGAAATGAATATCTCTTGTGCTAAATATGTGGATATCTGTTATTTGCAATAATTTTAACATAATCTGGACTAACAGTTAGTAGACTGAGCCAGCAACCAGAGAAAGAGCGACAGCAAAAGAGCCGGCTATCTCAACGGTAGACCACTCTGATTCGCCTCTAGTACCTCAAACTTACCTTGCTTATCTAGCTCACAATCACTTGCAAAATGAAATTAATTTTCAGAATTGAATTATATATTTTTACAATGTTCTAATTTGCGCAGTTTGTGCTAGTTTTCTTTATGGTAATGCTTGTCTGTTTACTTACTGATTTTCGATAAAAAATGAAATTATTGTGTAGCATCATATATACAGGGTGATTCAGGAAGTGTAGTAGTTATTTCAACTTGTGACTGTCTCTATTATGAGGAGAAAAATATTTTAAAAATGCCCAGGGCTGTCGTCAGTTCGAACAATTTTTTTATGTTTTTCAATTGAAAGCAAAAGTGGTTTGGTCTGTCGGAAAGGGTTCATCAATAAAGACCGAGATGTTTACAATAGTTTGTATCGTAAGTAGTAAGTTTTTTGCCCAAAATAAATCCAGTGACTATCAAAATGTTTTGAGTGCATCGCTGGTTGCCATTAATTTTTCAACTGCACATTCAACTACGTTTAGGGGCCACATAATTTGAGGTTTAATTATCTACTATACTTCGTGAATCACGCTGTATATAAACTTGACGGTTTGACTGATTTATTTGTTTTTTATGGCTCAGGGCATTGTCCCCTTATCGTTAAGGCTGTTAAATAAATTCATTTTCAGTTTCTGTAGCTCGTTATTGTAACTCGCTTCCTGGAGTTCGTAAATTAGCATCAAAACCTATTATAGTAATTATATCGTTGTAATTTTTAAAAATTTGAATTATTGGATATTGTAACTTTGAATATTATATAAATACACCATTTCAACAATGTCTTACTCTATAGAGTGACCATACTGAAACGTCATAATTATTATGCATATTGATAACGTCTACATTCATAATACAGGGTAACTTTTGACGATGTACCTCCAATCTGAACAGATCATCACAACAACGCTGTTATTTTTTTTCCTAGCAATTTTTGACGAATGACAGTCAACTTTATGTTTTCAAATTGCACTGTATATACGTATTTTTTGCGATTGCATCAATGCATTGTTGTCAGATCATTTACGATGACAAACAAGCTGAGCATTCCCACTATTTAGTCTCTCTTTTTGACCCATGCTTGTGGAATGCGCTGCAAGGTGCATTCGTGTGTATTCCTAGTACCTACAGATGGACACAGCGGCACAGACTTAAGGGGGCCGTTTGTTTACGTTTGAAAACGACGCCATTGTGATAGTATTAATCAATAAAATCTCACCGCAAAATTTTCTAAGCGACAACATTTAAAACAATACGCATTGTTTACAATGTTTCCCATATTCGGAAGTTGTGTCACTGTGCATAATATATAAGTAGAATTTATCCCATTGTATAATTATTTTGTTACGTGTGTGTTTAACTCTTGCATAATAATTGCACTGTTAGCATTGCTAATCAGTCGTTAGATCCGATGCATTTAAGTCTCATTACAGTCCTGAGACAAACCAATTATTATCAGTTTCACCTCTTGAACTACTTCGGTACCGCAAATTATTAACAAGTAGGTTTATCACACAAGAAAATAAGTGAAAACGATGTCGTAACCCAAATAGAGGTAGATAATGATGTGAACCTTAGACCTGTGGCTAATTTGCAGATTCGGTTTTATAAAATAAATGTAAGTGCTAATTACGGTTGTTTAATTACACCTGTAGGTCAAATATGTGCACATTAGCATTTTTTGTAGATTGCTGATTGGGTTTTTCTGCTCTTATGAGTGATTTAATTGTACAAATGAAAACTACTGACCAGACAAAATCAGTTACATAAGATTTATGTACATTTTAATTACTTCCAAATAAAACAAAAGTGACAAAACGGATAGTGAAAGTGCGGCACTTGCGATTAACGGAAGGAAAAATGACCAGCTCAGATACCGTATTTCAATGTCTTTGTATTGCACATGTGGCGTATTTGAGTAAAAGCATAAGTAAATCAAGCGTAAAAGGTCGACTGGAAAAAATATAACATTTTATTTGGAGACTAAATTAAGTAAATTCTTTCGACAGAGATGAAACGCTCGGTTGAAAAAAACCCTTTGATATTTATCTGACAAATAATATCAATTGTTGCAGTGCTTATTAAGTGCAAACAGTTGACTGAAATTAAACATTGCAATAATATTTCATGGTAATGAAATGTAATTATTAAATTTGGAATACCTAATTGTGAATAAAATAGTATACAAACTTCGGCAAAAGTACCATTCCTATGTCGGGAGAACTAGTTCACCTCGAGGCTACGCCTCCCGATATACTATAGTTCTCTCGACGGGAGTGGAATACTTTCCGCCTTAGTATGTAATATACAATTAATCCCAGTCTTCTTAAAATGGTCGTCTTTTATGTATATAATTTTATAGGCAAGTAATAATATATGCTTATGTTACATCATCACCTATAAATATTTCCGTGTTTATATATGTTACATAATATACGGTACTCAAAGTCTATGACAATTTTTGACATAATTTGGGTGTAACGTGTCACTTTATTGATAATGAAATATTTCCCCATTTTTATAAATCTTATGGAGTCATTGATGGCATTTTTTAAACTGGCTTTTTAATGTCTGTAGGATATTAAAATATTCTGATCGATTCCTCTGTTTAAGAAAGTGTTTTTCGTAGTGCCTGCCCTTCAGTAATTGATTTTTTAAACTCACCACTTCGAAAGCGACATTTTACGCACTCTGTTGACAACCGGAAACACCTTGCTTCCCGATCTACTAAACCGGGAAACACGCTAAAAACCACTGTAAATAAAAAGTGTTTAAAATAAATCAGTAGCTATTAATTAAGGAATTAACTATATTGGCAACAATTATTACAAAATTTAGTATACGTAAGATTTAGTTAAACATGGAAATTGATTTATGGGGCAATAAATTGAATTTCCGTATAAGCGGCGTGCCGGATTTCCTTTGGGGTACACGTTACTGTGTCTGAATCTGACATCACCTCAAATCACTTCAAAACTGAAAAATCAACTGTCAAAGTGGTCAATTGTTACAGAACCCATGGCTTGATTTGTTTCATATTTTGAAGTTTAATTGCATATCAAATCAATCTTAATTTAAAAATTGTGGTAATATTTGTTTCAAAAAATATTGTACAATCCTCATGCGTGAACAATCTTCCCGCACTTGGTTTGTAATTTACTATTATTACATATCTCATATTTGACTTTCCAATCTATTAACTTTGAGATTTGCAATTGTCTCTTCTCAATTTTTTATTTGTTGCTGATTTTACTTCCCGATCGTCAAAAACGACAAATTCAATTTGGAAAATTGAAGGCTATTTTATTATTATCTGCTTTCGTGGTTGCCGTAGCTTTTTATTGCTTTTCCGCTTGAAAGAATTTATGTTCCAGGAAGTTCTTCTCGAAGCTGTTAAGCACATACTTCCCACTGGTTCCTTCTGGTACTTTCAATTCTTTTTATTTTTTGAAACGTCATTTTGACAATTTCAAATTACACGTCGGACATAAATGTCGTATCTCACGCGTTGACTCGTCGTATCTCGCTGACAATGAAGCATTTCTGTCACTTGTAATATAATCTACTATTTTCTGTAGTACATAATAAATCAACGTTAGATTTATTAAACATGAGCGATGAAGTGAAATCAGGTGTTTAATCTCATTCTTGTTTTAAAAAGACTTTAAAGGTCTAACGAATTCTTCCTCAACTAATTAAAGAATCCAGAGCATAAAAACTATTACTGTTTATTTCAGCACTATACGAAATGTATGTATTACCAGAAAAACTCAAGTATTTGACCATGTAAAATATCCCAAGTATTTTCTGCTAACAAATCCATGACAAAGAACTGGAAATGTTTACGAGCAAGTCAATGTCGCTTCATTCTTCGAGAGTACTTTCTGAAGTAACATTGGAACTCCCTATCAATATACAACTCGAATTGCATCATAACGCTGTAATCCACAGAAATTCTCTTTCATATATTTCGCGGTTGATTTATTTCAATATGCTTTCTCTCCCATTGTCGCATTGTAATTGAATTAAAATCAGATTACTGCAATTACATCCGGCATTTACAGATTTACAGTATCGAGAGCGCTGAAAGACGTAATGAATTTGTAGTGATCACGAAGGACTGTTTCAGTTGGTATTACTTTTCGGCCAAACCGAGATATATCTCCAAAACCATCAACGATATTCTTATGAAATTTTACACGGCTGTAAACAATATCTCTCTTTACCCCTTCTGTAACTTACAAGCTTGTAGCGTACACAGACTATTTTTTACAAATTTTAAATTTCGATAGTCGTGTTTACACAAGATGAAAACTGTGCATTCGGCCAAACCCAGATATATCTCCAAAACCATCAACGATATGCTGATGAAATTTTACACGGCTGTAAACAATATCTCTTTTTACCCCTTCTGTAACTTACAAGCTTGTAGCGTACACAGAGTATTTTTTGCAAATTTTAAATTTCGATAGTCGTGTTTACACAAGATGAAAACTGTGTATTCGGCCAAACCGAGATATATCTCCAAAACCATCAACGATATCCTTATGAAATCTTACACGGCTGTAAACAATATCTCTCTTTACCCCTTCTGTAACTTACAAGCTTGTAGCGTACACAGACTATTTTTTACAAAATTTAAATTTCGATAGTCTTGTTTACAAAAGATGAAAACTTTGTTTTCGGCCAAACCGAGATATATCTCCAAAACCATCAACGATATGCTCATGAAATTTTACACGGCTGTAAACAATATCTCTCTTTACCCCTTCTGTAACTTACAAGCTTGTAGCGTACACAGACTATTTTTTACAAATTTTAAATTTCAATAGACTTGTTTACAAAAGATGAAAACTGTGTATTCGGCCAAACCGAAATATATCTCCAAAACCATCAACGATATCCTTATGAAATTTTACACGGCTGTAAACAATATCTCTCTTTACCCCTTCTGTAACTTACAAGCTTGTAGCGTACACAGACTATTTTTTACAAATTTTAAATTTCAATAGTCTTGTTTACAAAAGATGAAAACTGTGTATTCGGCCAAACCGAGATATATCTCCAAAACCATCAACGATATGCTCATGAAATTTTACACGGCTGTAAACAATATCTCTCTTTACCCCTTCTGTAACTTACAAGCTTGTAGCGTACACAGACTATTTTTTACAAATTTTAAATTTCAATAGACTTGTTTACAAAAGATGAAAACTGTGTATTCGGCCAAACCGAAATATATCTCCAAAACCATCAACGATATCCTTATGAAATTTTACACGGCTGTAAACAATATCTCTCTTTACCCCTTCTGTAACTTACAAGCTTGTAGCGTACACAGACTATTTTTTACAAATTTTAAATTTCAATAGTCTTGTTTACAAAAGATGAAAACTGTGTATTCGGCCAAACCGAGATATATCTCCAAAACCATCAACGATATGCTCATGAAATTTTACACGGCTGTAAACAATATCTCTCTTTACCCCTTCTGTAACTTACAAGCTTGTAGCGTACACAGACTATTTTTTACAAATTTTAAATTTCAATAGTCTTGTTTACAAAAGATAAGAACTGTGTATTCGGCCAAACCGAGATATATCTCCAAAACCATCAACGATATCCTTATGAAATTTTACACGGCTGTAAACAATATCTCTCTTTACCCCTTCTGTAACTTACAAGCTTGTAGCGTACACAGACTATTTTTTACAAAATTTAAATTTTGATAGTTTTGTTTACAAAAGATGAAAACTGTATTCGGCCAAACCGAGATATATCTCCAAAACCATCAACGATATCCTTATGAAATTTTACACGGCTGTAAACAATATCTCTTTTTACTCCTTCTGTAACTTACAAGCTTGTAGCGTACACAGACTATTTTTTACAAAATTTAAATTTCGATAGTCTTGTTTGCAAAAGATGAAAACTTTGTTTTCGGCCAAACCGAGATATATCTCCAAAACCATCAACGATATGCTCATGAAATTTTACACGGCTGTAAACAATATCTCTCTTTACCCCTTCTGTAACTTACAAGCTTGTAGCGTACGCAGACTATTTTTTACAAATTTTAAATTTCGATAGTCTTGTTTACAAAAGATGAAAACTGTGTATTCGGCCAAACCGAGATATATCTCCAAAACCATCAACGATATGCTCATGAAATTTTACACTGTAAACAATATCTCTCTTTACCCCTTCTGTAACTTACAAGCTTGTAGCGTACACAGACTATTTTTTGCAAATTTTAAATTTAAACGAAGTAGAAATTAAACTTGAAATTCAGAAAATTCCTGAAGACATTGTCTTTTAAGAGCCCAAATATTGAGAAATCTAGTGGAGTGAGATCTGGTGCCCTGCTTGGCCAAATTCCCGCACTGATCACTCTTTCACCGAAATTCTCCCATAAATGGTCACAGCGGTGATGGTGAAGTTAAAAAAGACGGGCCTCGAAATTGCCAGCCAAACGCCAACTTTAACGGGGTGCAAAGTTGCACCTGTAACAGCTTTGGGATTTTCACTTGACCATATTCTATAGTTTTGCTTGTTCACATAACCGTCAAGATGAATTCAGGCTTCACCAGAAAAGAAAAGGTTTGTCCAAGGATTGTATAAGAATTTAGAATAGGAAGGTTGAGGATCAAAAACCTTCTTATGGATTTGCGAGGACTTCTTTGCATACGAGTTCTGATATCGTCAACAACTTCCTCAGGGGGTCTTTTGCTGGGCCATGTTCCCCTGTATTTAAATAGCGTTCAACGACGCGCTTACAATGTTGTTGCAACACTGCAAAAGTGACCAACAAACATTTCTTGAAACTGATTATTATGTTGCTTCCACAGAATACTGCCAACCAGTAATTGGGTTCAAAATCCCGCTTCGGAAATAGACCAATCCAATAAAAATATCGTGTTGTAACGTAAAAGCCATTTTAATAAATTGATTGGAAAGTGCGTGCCAATGTTTTTTAACTTGGCCATCATCACCCATGGAGATAATGGTCAAGACGAAGAATCGAAATCAAATAATGTTTGTATTAAAAAAACAGTTAATGATTGACTAGACAAGCACGCATACATATAAATTGTTTTCAAATTGTCTTCTGACCCAATTCACACCATATTACCATATTGCATCTCACGACAGATGATGACCTTGCGTGCGTGCAGACAAGTGTCTTTTTAAAATTTAAGCTAAATAAAATATCTATATGTACTATTATATAGATTCGGCATTCATGCATCGTCAAGGACAAGCTTGGCTTATTTTGGAACATTCGACCAACTTCTTTGTTCACCTTTCACTATGGGCAAGAGCTGGGAATGTTGAATAAATGCCAGCCGCTCAGATTATCGCGAATAAAAGGAAAGAAAATCGTAATCGTTTTGTGTGGTTTTCCTTTTTATAAAGATGTTTGCGTGTGATGTGGAACGAAATTTGCAATAGCGACATTTAGAAAATATATTTTTTTAGTAACACCGGAAGTTCCTAATTACACTTTAACAACATATTTCGGTGCATCGTACTTACTTTGTCATGATGACGAAGACATTACTCAATTTGCACCGCTAAAGCTTTATTGACATGCCCGTTAATAACCTATTATATTTACATTTCCGAACAGGTACATAAAAGAATAATTTCTCCAAAAAGGATATCCGATCAGCGACCAGAACATATCGGCGAAACAACTTTCGCAAATTACTTGACTGAATGCAGATAATTATTGTAACGTGGCGTAAACTGTTATGTTAGGAAGTACAAAGTTGTTTTGTGTTATGAAATAGCGATTTTGCAGTTCACTTACCGCAAACCAGGCTATTACTCAATTTGCACAACACTTACCATCCGATAATGAGATATTTCGTGTTTGTAAATACCGTTCGTACTTAACAACATAATTGTCGTGTTATTTAAAAATATTGCATTTTTTAATGCCAGCAATAAATTATTATTAGTAGGTGTGAGCAGTTAGGTATTCCTAATTTTTTAAACTATAGCATCTCGCTATAGTGTTCTGTTGTTTAATAAAGTTGTTTTGTGAGATAACAGAGCGTATCAAAAATCGCAATTTCGGACGCTGTCCATTTACCGCCTCTGGTGACGTCATTTCGGGGGAGCCTTCTCATTGGTTCGTGCGCTTCTCATTAGCCCCGCCCATCTAGTAACTTTGAATTTGGTCTGGGGAATTTTTTCCCGTATTGACGTCACAGAAAGAAGCGCGCGTTTCAAATAAGACAAATGTTTCGGATTTTTTTACCTAGTAAACGCGTGATTTCGAATAAACAAAAAAAAACATATTTTTTGTCTAGTCTTGGAGAATTTTCTCATTTATAGTTTGTATCTATATCTGTAGATTCTTTTTCATTTTTTGTCTTCTGTGTTATGCTGTAAAAAAGTTCTGGAAAATAATTTGTAACTTAGTAACGAATTGACAGAGGACATCAAGAAACTGAAATGGTATATTTCGATACAAGTCTGCTGTCAAGACATTTGCAACACTCGGCCTACGCCTCGTGCTTCAAAAATTCGCCCTCGCCCCAGGAAAGTGATAGCGTACTAGTATTGAACAACATTTTTTGTAGGCAAAATGACAAAAAACACGAAAATTAAATTAATTAAATTAAAATAATAAATAATAATCAAATTAAATACATACATAATATGCGGAAGTATTTACATTTTGTAATTATATTATCATGTAGTAGAAAAATCGAACATCTAGAAATTAAAATTTTAAATTTTATTTATTTATTATACACCATTTCCGTGTTAATGTTAGATATCTTGGTAGCAATTACAAAATAAATAAAAAACAAATAAGGAATTGATATTATGAAAAAAAAAACTATGCCAGTGAAAGCTATAATAAAGATAAGGGAAGTAGGAACACATACGCATTGAAAAAAAAACAACGCCATTAATAACAAATTGTTAACAATTAGGAAGTTTTTAAATGCGTTATTAGTAGGTTAATAGTATGATATTAAATTGTCGTATTTCAAACTAGAAATTGAAATTATCATCACGTTTTTACTGTTGCATTTTTGTAAGGCTTATAACACAATAACAATAGTGCTGTGCCACCCACTAAGTTTCTTCTTCTTTTATGTTTATGATTTGCTGCAGAATTTACCAAAAGTATTGCCAGTATTTTTCAAAAAATATTACCTGAAAGTAGAAATGCATGTTACATTCTAGCGAATAAAATAAGTGAGTCTAACAGCCTGATTTCATGTTGAGTTGCGACGGGCCTTACGTCTTATCTAAAGACCAGGCAGTAAGTAAAAATCTAACTATCCAAATCCATGGAAATACTTGAATTGAAATTGAAGAAACAATACTATGGAACACATTCTCTAAATTTGTTTTATATGTATAGTAACAATAACAGATTCAAAGATACCAACTAAGTATCTACATATCTAACTCTTTTTTTCTTCCAGCCATCTGCATGATCGCCGGTTGCGTGTGCTTTCCTGTCGGATGGTCAGAAGACAGCATCCGGCGGGTTTGTGGGTCATCCGACCGATTCGAGCTCGGAAGTTGTGGCATACGATGGGCTTTCCTCCTCGCGGCCATCGGATGTCTTGACGCCGTTATTTTGGCCACTCTGGCGTTCATTTTAGCAACGCGACACGTGAGGCTGCAACCGGATCCCCATTACGCTCCGGCTAGCTTATTTAAAGGTAATAATCATTGCTGGGGGCTAATTAGTAGTTTTGTCTGTCAGGTAGTTCTGTTGCTTGTGAAAATTAAGGGAATAGCAAAGCGCAATTGGTAAGATATTAATTGAAATTGGAATTACAAATTTGTTACAAGTTTACATTACATTAAATTACAATTACACGTTTTTTGACGACGAAAAATTAATCGAACCTACCCAAAACAAAGACAATGTGGATTGACAAATGGAGCCATTACTCAAAACACATTTGAAAACTTCATAGGTAAATCGACAGAAGGCAAGATGTAACCAAATCACCCGAAATAAAATAATTCCCGGCGCCGTATCGGGACCATTCTTGCATCCCTAGGACCAGTGAATCAGAGCGCTTCCGATACCGTCCTCCTGGACTTTCTGCGCTGTCCAGAACTGACGCCGTTTAGTGGAAAAGGGAGCTGCCGCGTCGTGATTTGTTTCTCTCCCGCCAAATTTGACATATATACACAATTTACATGGTTATCGCAACAATTGATTCATATAATTAATTTTCTTCAATACACATATACATTTGAAGTTGCAAGATCGCTTTCTTTTCTTTTTGCACAACACTGCAGAGTTCTAACAAATTTCTTCTTTTGCAGGCGAAATGAACAGCGCTTTTGTCGCTGACAACGCCAGCGTCGCGGGCTCCAGGAAGTCCCTGAACCTGCACCCCGTTCTCCTGATGCATCCGGGTCAAGACGACACGTACTCCCAATTTTCTCAACGGACAGTACCTAGATCCACCCACTCAGGACATTATTCGCATCCTCACAGCTTACACCACCACAACTTTCAACTATAACTGACTGTTTTATCATTGTTCTTGTACTAAATGTTTATTGTAAGTAAATTGATATTTCGTAAAAATAAATTTAAATACGTTATTAACTTAAGTGTTTGGACTTAGAGGCGCGACTTTTAACCTTTCCGCCAGTTGTGAACACCTTACTAGTAGATCTCTCGCCAGGTGAACTCCCCCTTGACCGTCCACCATCGTCATGTGTTGTCGTTCTATGTCTCCGGGAACTACAACTGGTTTGGTTAAATCAGCCTACAATCACGACGATGTAGTCTCAAAATTTAATGCAATCGACATACCGGTAGCATGGTTCGGATGTAGTTTAACAAATCGCTGAGTCGTCCTTCAAAACCTGGAGCAAAATGACTAGGACTGATCGCGATAAAGCAGTGGGCAAGATTTGCAATCGTGTGGGTGTCTCCATACTGTGGAACATTGGGGCCATATGCGGCATCGGCAAGAATGCCGCAAAATATCTCGACGAAGAGAGCCAAACCGAAACCTTTGTAGTTTGCGGTGGAATCGTGTCCTCCTAGTGGCCTCAGTGCTCCTGTCTTTGGATTTGCCCAATCTGTCGGTACCGGCAACATTCTTCTGCCAAGGATTTCAATCTGCATCAGGATTCATTAAAAATAAGTCTCTAATGTTATTTTAGTACTTTTCCAACGGCTACTGCCGATGTTGCCATATCCAGAACGAAACGGTCTCCATCTAAAGCTGGGGCAGCTACGGCGATGGGGTTCGTACCAAGAGCACGCTAAAACAGTGTTTTAGTTGATTTTGATTGTTCCACAGAAAAGGAGTAATTACTTCCACGGCACGACTTGGTGCCACTAACGGAGAAGAGTTGGTAAAGGTGACTCCTATTAAACCGTGGTTAACTGCTTGTACTGCATAGACGCCGGCCATACCGAAGGAGTTGGATCCTTTCAAAGCGACAGAATCAGTTATAAAAACTCATGTCAAAAAGAGAGCACTACCTCTTGCCACGACAAATCCGATCCCATTTTCTTTGGCTTTTTTAATCGCCAGATCCATGGAGAAGTGCCCAACGACCACCCCTAAACCACCGTTACCATCCACCACGGCAATCACTCCAGTCTCTGTCACAATACTAGGAACAGCAGTTGCACGACAGCCACCGTGTTCGATGTTTTCAACGTAAGAATCTAAAACCTTCCATCATAAAAATACAAATCCAAAATTACGTACGCAGTTGATACAGTCCTTCGCAAGGATGACCAGTGTAATCGGCGTCTTTCAGACAATCCGCCACAGCTTCTGCATGCAGAGACGGTGTACCAACAGCCATCATGCATTCTTTGACAAAGCGATAAATTTCGTTCAGTGAGAATATTTGCGGGTCTTCGTCTTGGGATGTTGCTGCATTGACATTTAAGAAAGTTATTGTGGAGAGTGTCGTTGAGGGTTACCTGAAACGGATATTCCGAAATCTGACATTGTAGCAATATTTTATTTAGTGACAGTTACATGAAGCTTGGAAATGTCGTTGAAATCAGTCGACCATGACAGTTTTCTTGAAAGGGATTTTTCTGCATTGACATTTACTTTTTGTATTTGCGAGCCTCATTTAAACGGAAAAATTATTTAAAGAACGTTGTCAAGCAAAAGTAGGAGCTATAGGAGAGGTGGTTCAGTGTGCGGCCCCTACGGGGAGGACAAAAGGGAAATGCCCCTCCTAATAAAAATCATATTTTGACGTGAAAACGTCTATTAAGTAATACAGTGATAGCCGGTCAAACTTTCTAAATCGTCAGATTTGAATCGGTTGAGCCCACAACAGGTAGGTGTTTTGCCTCTGACGACATCGGACTAGTGTAAGTGCATGTTCGCGATTGCTTCGAATTAGCGTTGTGTAAAGTTATAAATTAGCGTCACGTAAAAACGCGTCCAGCTAGGACGTTGATTCAAGTGTCTGTTGATTCGAAACATATATGGGCAAACAATAAAATAATAAAATATACAGTAACGCAACGTTTCAATTGGAAGCCATTTTGAAACGATCGCGATGAGAGGACATCAGCGGGCGCAACAAAAAAACTACCAATATGCACAAACAAACTAACTAAAAACCGATCTTTGGCTTCCGCAGTGTCGAATATCGCTAGATGTCAGTCATGTCAGTTACAAACGAACGATGAGATCGGAAATCGCAAGGGGGCGCAAAACATAACCATAAGGCACCTTTTTCAGAACTCTGACATTCGGCGTGGCTCTATGCCGCTTTTTGCCCTTTATTCAGCACTTCTTGCTCAGTGTTAGTTAATTTGAGTCCACAGAGACAAAATAGGTTTTAAATGACCGCAAGCTGCTGTCGGCCTCATAACGAAAGACAGGTAGTTATTAAAGAATCTATCTGAGTGGCAATCTAGTTATGTTAAGTTAGGGAATTACTTTGTTTCGAATTGAACGCGCCTGTGGTTCGGGCTCGGTAACTAGAAGCTTTCTGAAATTGAGAACAATATATAAAAACAAAATTACAACGATTTCAGCCAGTTATTCGCGGTGCCTGTGACTCATAATTTATGCTACTGCAGAGAAAGAAGGGCTGAATGCAACTAATACGAAATTTCTGGGTTCACGCGAGGTCCACGGAATACTTCGAGTAGCAATAGTGAACATTATTTTTAAACAAAGGCTAGAATTCTTAACAAGACATGTAGATACAAAGGCTGCACGACTTCCTTTTCATCATGGCGCGTGTAATGACGTCCCTAGCAGACAAAATGGCGGAATAACGGTAAAATATGAAATGGCTTTTAGCTAGGAGTTTCTGGTATGCACGTCAAACAAACGCCGGTCAATTTCATGGCCTCCTCGTTAATAATAATAATAATAATAATAATATTTATTCATTTCTTAAAAAAGTACATAAAATGCAAATTTTCAGAAACAAGTGTCAAAATAAAAATAAACAGACAAAATAACAGTAAACATTAATACACACATTACATACATTTTACATGTATCTGTACAAACACAAGTAAAAACGATAAGGTCAAGAAACAAAAATATTTAAGAGAAAAAATTTAAGAGAAAAAATCATCGATCGTATAGCAGGCTTTTTCCGTTAACAGACATTTTATTGTTGCTTTAAATACCCTAATGTTTGGAGCATTTTTAATAGTAGATGAAACATGGTTGTAAAATTTACAACAGTTGTAATGTAAAGTTATGTTGAGTTATGTTGAGTATGACAAAAAGAAATAGATAGAATAAGAAAAGGTTACCTGTAGACACGTCAGACGGCACCCACACGATTGTTAATTTAAATTCAACCGATCCTTCTGGTAACGTGAAATTCTGACAAAGCAATTTAAACATACTATCCATTTTTTTATAAACAATTGTCAATGTCAAAATGCAATTAAAGACCAGGCTGTATCATCTAAAAATATGTCCTTCCGGACCAAGCTTTATAGTAGACACTATTGAGGTTATGTTCATATATGTCAAAGTGGTTGACGACTTATCATGAAATTGCATCGTGCATGTCACCACGACGGAATAAATGTCAGAATTTGACATTCAATGTGACCAACCAAAAATTACTGTTGCTTATACCAACATGAAAACATTTTGACAATTGTTTATAAAAAAAATGGATAATAGAGCACACTCAACTTTAAAAACAGGAGAACTCATAGTGGAATAAAATCAGATAAAAACAATGAATTAGGCGTTAGTTACAACTTGATGCGTCTAACGTTAAAAGTGAATGAATGTAATGGCCGCCGGTCCTCCTTCCACCACCTAGCAGGGACGCCAACCCTCGTTTTAATTTTTTTTTAACTTCAATGCTAGATGTTACTAACTTCAGAGCAACTTGTCGGATAGGCAACTCGAAGTTCTCCTATGCATCATGATGTATTTTGGGGATATCTCAATCGATATTAAATTGATGATAAAAAAATAAAGATGTCTCATATGAGTCGTAAATATGTTCGGAATTATAGAAAACGCAAATTAGAAGAAAGCTCGTATCAAAACGGCAAATCCAAGAAACCAAAAAAGTAAATTTTGACACAACGTTGCATTCGAATACGTGCAAGTTTTAAAATTAAAAAAATTCAAGTCAATCGTCCGAGTACGTTTCGATTGGACCTCAAAAAGGTGAAGGCGTACTACCACCACGAATACCACTCATTCCTAGCGACAAAGCGTTGGAGTTCACACGACTTCAATTTCCAATACGCCTTGCGTTCGCTATTACTATTAATAAAACCCAAGGGCAATCTTTGCAAGTATGTAGTTTGAATTTAGAAAACGATTGCTTCTTTCATGGACAATTATACGTCGCATGCTCCAGAGTCGGTAAATCGTCTGATCTTTATTAATTTTGAGCCTAAGATCTTCCCGCCAACATTTTGAAATTAAACGTCAAATGAAATGTCACCAACGTCAAATTTTAAAATTTGGAACAAACCGCGAAATTGAAAAGGTTGGCCAGTGAATCCTGATCGTCTAGAAACAAAGACAGAAGAACGGACCTACGTTGTGTTCTTTTTGACAAGACAACAGTGGCGGGAAATTCAAACCAAACCTACCAGAGACAGAACCAGGTTCTTTGAATCCAGGTGCGCAGCGTTGGAGGCGGAGCGTAGAGTAACAACACAAATTTATTTATCAATGTATTTGCTTTAGACGTCTTATGGTCGAAATTTTGATTAATAATCGACTTTTTGAACATTTCATACAGTAACAATTTGGATAATGTAGCTTTACAATTAAAGCAATTATTACAAAAATTACCAGTTTAAATAAAATTTGGATCACTTCGAATACAAACAAAGAAAAACCAACGCGCCGCCATGTTTCCTTTATGAAAACAAAAGAAAATGACCGTTACAAACGCAGCGTCCCCTTAACCCCCTCTCTCTCTCATTTGAATTTTAATCGGTAATCAGGACCGTAATACCAAATTCCCGGTGCCGTCACTCCTCGACTGATATAAATATTGTAATTTAAAGTTTTACCTTTGTTTCGGAACAGACTCGGTCGGTCGACAATAATTTCTACACGAACGAAAAACAAATAACTAAAATTTGTAACAATTACACTAACATACAACACAAAATCAATTTAGCATTAATATATAAAAAAAAAACTGAATGTAAACTTTGCTAATACAAAGAAACAAGCAAACTTTGAGAAAACTCTTGGACGCTTGTGAACAGAACAAATGAAGAATAAACAGTGGTGAGAAAGTCCCTTTCAGCCTTTTCTCGATCCTCTGGGGTCTGAATGTCTACCTGCGACCAACACACTTGGCTCCCAAGTGTTGGGGGTCTTTACAAATTATACCACCAGCTTTACAATAAAATATATAGTGTAATACATACTGAGGCAGAAAGTATTCCATTCCTCTCGTAGCCTCGAGGTGAACTAGTTCTCGAGACATAGGAATGGTACTTTTGCCGAAGTTTGTACACTATTTTATTCACAAATGAATGATATGCTTTCTTGGTGATTCTATGTTCGCTAGAATACTTTTATTTACTTTCCCATTCATTTCATATCAGATTGAGCCACAGCCAAGCGTGGCCGGGTTTAGCTAGTAGACAAATATTCAAGGCTTGTAAATTCGCAACGTGCTATCATTTGTGTTAAGCCATCTGAAACAGTTCTAAGTCTGTATGGACTATTTGGGAACCCTGTAGAATCTAAAAGTGTGGTATATATATATATATATATATATATATATATATATATAGTCTACAGCTGTAAACGACATAAATGTCGTTCTTGTGGAAAAGTTAGTATTGGAAGACAGGCGAATAATTCATGAGATAGCTATGACTTTATACTAGGTGGGACTCGAACAGTGATTGGACAGTTTTGACATTTTCCAACAACTTAAAGACCCGTTAGCGTAAAATTGTGTTAAATTTTGGCGACGAATAATAACATTCGATAAAACCTGGATTTCAACAGAAATAAAAAATCGGTCGAAATAATGACGGCGTATTCTGAACTCGGTATTAATCACACAGATGAATTCTTGTGTTTCCAAACGGATGGGCCGTGATTTAATTAATAAATTTGCTTTGTCTGGAAAAAACACAACGGCCCTTCTTTTTCCACACGATCACGATTTAGCTAGTTGCGAATTTTCGTATTTGACCAGTTTTTCAGCTGCACCGGCCATAATAAACCTGTGGTACCATTTTGCTCAGCATTAATTGCTCTTTCAATTCACCCACTAATATACAGGGCATCCCATTAAAAAAACAACGTTGGTATATTACTAATATTAGAACACTCTGTATATGTTTTCTAATTTTAAATTGTGAAGGTATCGTGTGGCTATCGTCCCCCGCAAACCCCGTTTTGATATCTTTCAAAATAAGGGCGTAAATGATGGTCCACACACACAATGATGGGACACCCGGTATTTAGTACATATATTGAATTAGTATAATAAAGAATTTAGGATGAATGGAACATTTATAAGTAATCATTTTCCATCATAAACACGATTACATCAGACAACCTTTTGTCGAGTTCTTCTTGGTTTTTAGTAGATGATGTGGCAAAAGATTCCAGAAGATTTTTTCCCGACTTTGCAAGTTCGCTCAAATCGGGAGCTTCATCCGAATCGCTTAAAACAATTGTCATGGTACAAAGCGACATAAATAACCCATATTTTGAACAAGTTTTCCACTCTTCTTCCAACTCCTCGTATGTGAGTACGTCATCGGGGTTCAGTCCAGCGCTTTGTAGGACATTTGAGAGATTTTCATGATAAATTCTCAAAAATTTCTTCAAATCATTTAAGACTTTTGAGCCAGATGTGTATAGAAAAAAAGAAAGATCCATGACAGGTGAACCAACTTGCGAGAGTTGCCAGTCAAGCAGACACACTTGGGTAGGTTTTGCACGTTCTGCATCCTATAATTAAAAAAATTAGGTTGTTACTTATTATTGCTGTTTATACCTCATATTTGAACATCATGTTGTTGCACCAACAGTCTCCATGTATCACAGTCGCAAACTTATTCTTCTTTCGAACAATGTCTAGAAAAAAAATTGCGTAGCTTTGGGCGCATTTTGTCAGTGCTTGAGTTGCTTGAGGATTGCTTGATACAGCTCTGAATCCATGTCCAAATACGTTTTTTGCAGTTGCTGCAAACCTTTGCTTATCGGCTTCAGTTTCATTTTCGCCGTGAAATAGATTAGTTAATATTTTGGAAAATTCCTGAAATCTATCTGGTCGTAGATACTTTAGAACTAAGCCATTCCCGTGCAATTTTGCGTAAGTGGTAAAGACTAAAGCTACATGCTCTTCATTCATCGGAAGTTTCCGGTTCCACAAAGTAAAATTACTTTCCCTGATGTCTTCCAAAACGAGGCACTCCTCATAGGGTGCCAGAGAACTTCCGTAATACTTTGGCTTTTCTGCAAAAGGTTGCTTTACTCCCAACTCGTCAAAAAGTGTATGGATTTCAGCAAAAATAGTATCATACAGGAAGACCTCTCGGTTGTACGCTTCTGTTAGGGGGCTATTCCGCCTGAAGGCTTCATCCACCGTTGCTGATTTGAGTACCAAATGCAGAGGAGGTTCAAGGTAATTTTTATCTTCAATGCGAAGAGCTTCTATAGTTCCAGAATAGCCATCACCTTTGGTTGATCCTAATGTTCGTGTTAGCGTGTATTCATTGTAACCCTGAGACTTTGCAATGTCCGCAATGAGTTTGCTTTTCTCCTTTGATAACTTTGCACTCATTTTGTTGCTACTTATTGAGGCAGACTGAAAATATTGGCTACTATGATTAGGAAATATAATATTGTTTTCCCCACTTAAATATGTGGAGTTAATTAGCGTTGTTATATGCAAACTGAGATAACTGTAAAATAAAAATATTATAATAATGATGATTGTTCATTTTTACATCAAATTGTGGTAAACGAATATTTGCAGATATACAGGGTCATTCACGAAGTTTGGTAGTTGTGACAGCCCTAGAAGAGATCTAGAAAAATAAAAAAATTCTAACTGTAAAAAACCACAGACATTTTAAAACTTACGCAAAAACCGTAAACTAGTCTTTTGCCCAAAATAAATCCAGCGACTATTAAAATCTTTTGAGGGCACCATCAATTTTTCATAACTGACGATAGGAACGACATAATATGTATTTGGTTGATTCTTTTTTCGTTATGCTTCAAATGATGGAAATAACTCAATGAAATGTTTTCAACTGAAAAAAAAACGGGAGGATCTAGAGAAAAATCTGGAAAAATGTATTCCAGCCTAAATTAAAACTAAAAAAATACTAGATTATATTACAAGTGACAGAAATGCTTCATTGTCAGCGAGTGAGATCTACACTATCTCACGAGCTTACAATGGCATTTCGGTCACGTGTAAGATACGACGTTTTATGCCCGACGTGTAATTTCTTGTGAAACATTAAACAAAATTATTATTAATGTCTTACATATTGTGTAACCATGCTACATTATACCTTCCATTTGCGTGGAATAATAAGTCATCTAGACGTTGGTAGGGCATAAAATAACATTACATTTGTTTTTACTTTTCTCTTGTTTTGCGATCTATCCAAAAACAAATTTATTGAAATTTGGACAGGACAACGTTTGTCGGGTTAGCTAGTAAAAAAATAAAACAATTCTGGATACTATTAAAAAATATACATACTCATAGTTCTTATCATTCCACGAACTACTGTTGCGTCATTTAGAGTTACAAAGCAATTTCAGCTTTATACACACAAACATGCTTTGGAGCGATTATTAATTTTACACCCACAGATAAAACCCTTGCGGTGATTGAGATGCTTTCTAGTTGATATATGTGCGGGGGCGGTTTTTGGGCAAAAGCTCAGGGGTGGAAACTCTTAGGATCTATATTTGGGTCCTTGCTGGGAGTTCATAACCAAAATTTGAAAATTTTATAAATTTCTTCTAAAAAGTCTAATTTGGGGATAGATGGGCGTTACACCTCTTCCTTCACCTTTACCGATGTTTGACGACAAGACCTTGTACAGAAGAAACTACTATACAATTTTGGTTCTATACATTTTTTGCTTCCACTAATGGTTCTCGAGGGGGTGGACTAAATTTTGCCAAGTCCCATAACATTTTCTCGTCGGAGTTACCGTTTAGGAGAAAAATGGGGAAAAGCTTCATAAGGTCACACTCGGGGGCGCTTTTTAGGCAAAAGGTGATGAAACTCCCTCCGGGGGGTTGGGAACTCTTCGGATCTTTATTTGGGTCCCTGTTGAGAGTTCACAACCAAAACTGTATAAATTAGTTCTTCTATTCGGCGTTTTTTCGTGTAATTTGCTTAGACTGTAGGTAATCTATATAAATAAAAATCAATTGCCGCATGTATGAAAGAGCATCACTTGAGAACGGCTCGGCCGATTTACCAGATTTCTTTTTTGTTGTATTCATAATAATTTTTTTTTTTGTAAAATCCACCGGAAAATTGGAAAAAACCAGTGCTTTTTCTATGGGATTTTGGTATAAACTCAAGACCATAACTCACGATTCGAATTATGGATATGCGTAAATCTTTTTGTAATGGGCGGAAATATTTAGACCTCGAGTCCTATTTGACTTGACAATTTAACTTTTAAATTGTAATGGCATACATAGTGACAAAAAAAATTGTCACTGGAATAAAGCTTGTCGAAAAATTGCCACTAAAATAATAATTGTCCTATTGGTTCTTTATTTTGAAATTAAAACATCTCATTGGTTGAAAAAAAAAAGTTAGATTGTCAGGAAAATAAAATTCGAAACAATTACAAGGGAATGTCGAAAAATTCGGAAAAGGTCTTGTAAGATTTAAAAAAAAAAGTAGATCCAGAGTTAATAATTTCTGAGTTAAGAACTTCATAACTGATATGACAAAAAAAAATGGCGGATTTTCATAAAAAAATAATGTCAATGGCGTCATTGAGGCAAAGAGTGTGGGTAACACAAAAAATGACAAAAATTGCTTCGGTTTTATTGAATTTATTCCTTATTTTTGGCGTGCACTGTATATATGTAATAAGAATAAAAATTATAACACAGGCTGCCCCAACTAAAATTTGTACCTACCAACAATTCCAATTCCAAAAGACTTACGCGAAAAGTCGAAAAAAAATGACTCCAGGAATCACATGAAATATTGGGGAGCTATATAACAAAAAAACATTGTTTGTCACACGTACGTCGGCTCCGGCTCGTCCGCAAAAATGACTGTTCTAGATGAAGCAGATCGCGTGAAGAAGAATTTGAGCCACAGAAATCTCGGGAACAATATGAGGCAGAATTGACGTATAATTTTAAAGTACTAGGACTTTAAATATATAATCCGAAAATTTTCACTTTAGATACAAGTATGAAATAATATTTATTAATATAACGACAATATTATGCGATTTATAATAGTCGAGGACGTTGCTAAGTGACGAGGCGTTAGCCGAGTCTCTTTCAAGGTCCGAGAGGTTTAAATCGCTAATGTTCGAGTCTTTAGCGTATTGTCCACGATGAATCAACATTCTGTGACATATTATGAGTTAGTAACTAACATATTATGGAATCGAATATTATGATGCCCATAATTACATGTAATAAAAGTCCTGTTTCCAAAAATCCATTCTACACCTGGTATGTTTAAATACATACACAATCATTTGATACATTAAAACATTATTTTGTTTAATCGCGCTCTACTTAATTTGTCTATGTTTATATACCTTTGGTCCAGGACGAACTAATAATAATCCGCCAATAAAGATAATGAGGTCCGAACTAAATTATTCACGGCAGTTCTTATGACCTTTCTGAGAAGTAATCGAGCACTCGACACTCAAGCCGTAGCATCAAACAATACAATTTTCCGCACGTAGGTATCTTATGTCTTATAAGATCTTTAGGGGCCATATAATTTGAGATCTAAATATCTACCACACTTCGTGAATCACCCGGTATATGTGTATCCACTAAAAGTTCTTGTTAAGGCTAAAGGTGACGATAAAATAGTCACGCGAGATAGCGCTGAAAGAATTCCCGCATTTAAAGTGGAACTAATTGTTCAATTCTAAAAATAAAACCATCATTGGACCAAGTAAATATGTCTACTTCACGCTATAGTGAAACATTTACAAAAAAATGTTTTTCAAAAAAAAAATTGTTTAATTTTGCATTATTTTTTAAATCTGGGCTATACATTCTTATCTCCCGTAAATATAAAAAATGTTTGTGTTTTCAGAATTTTAATATCACGAATGGTGTCGGTGAAAAACGATTTTGAAAAATTTCCTTTGTTTTTACCGCCCGGCCGAGAACCTGACGCTTGAACTGCAGAACCGGTTCCAGCAACACTCACTTCCGCTCGGATCATAACCGCATTCGGACAGTTTGTTTTGTTCTCACTATCCCTGTAAATCGTCCCGCAGTTGCTATAATTAACCCCATAACGATTAGCGACATACTGAAATGGAGAAAGGTCGCGATAAAAGACTTTCATCCAAATCACAAAAAAATTTACGCCTGCATGCTAGGCGAAAAAAACGAGTGCTCAATGATGGTCTTGTGCAGTGGAATAATGACAGAGAAAAAAGGTAAGTTTTCTATTAATTTAAAAATAAAACTAATCAATACTTATGAAACATAAGAGTAAACAAAACACCAAATTTAGAAAAAAATAACCCATGTAGTTTAAATTTTTTCGGGAATGTGTGATTCCGGTGCAGCCGCCGGCGGGGGTAAAAAATAAAAACACCTTTAAAGGAGCATGACTGAGTAGACCACCAAACGCTAACATTCAGGTTCAGATGAGATCATTTTCTGCAGAGAAAATTAGGAAATTTTATTTTTTCGTTGTAAAGACTTCGTCGTTTCACGTTATCCGCAATTTGCCCTTTTACGTTTTTAAAATGAGAAAAAAAAAAACTGTGACTTTAAAATAGAACAAATTGAGGAGCAACATATACGACAAAGCCATGTATGTTTAAGACATTTAATGTAAATGCAACAATTAAAATATAAAATTAATTACAAAATTAAAAATTTCGTGTGGCAACACCACACCTGACCTCTAGATCACAAAGACTGGACGCTTTCTCTGTTGCTTTCTACTTCTTCATGGTGCTTCTCGTCGAACCCGTGCGGGTCCACCGTGATAGTCTGGGTGCAATTGAAGATCTTGTATATTCCAATTAGATTATCGCACAACTCGAACATGTTGGGCCTCAACGAGATTATAATAAACTGAGCATTTTTGGTGCGCTCTTTGATGTAATGCCCCACTATCGACACGTTCTTGAAGTCCAATGCCGCGTCGATTTCGTCCATCACGTACAGCGGTGACGGTTTGTAGTAGTGCAGGGCAAAAACGAGGGCCAACGACGACAAAGTCTTTTCTCCACCAGATAAGTTCGAAATTGCTTTCCATGACTTACGCGGGGGGCGAACACTGCAACATGGTGTTACTTTGGAAATATTTGTGGAAGTCTTACTTTAACTGGACGCCGTCTGCGAAGGGGTCACACGAATCCATGATCTCGAAGTCCGCGTCTCCGCCGAGTGTCAGCATCTGGTACATTTCTTTGAGTTTGATGCGGATGATGTTGTAGCCCACCATGAATTCGTCTTTTCTTTGGTTCTTTACTCTGTCAAAGAGGTTCTTCATGTCATTCCGCTTTGTGGTGACGCCATCCAGTTCTTCCGCCCTTTCTATGTAGTGCTTTTGGGCGCGTTTGTACTCCTGAGCGAACATTAAGTGTTTGTAAAAGTCTAGTTCAAATTACTTACTGTGATGATGTTCAAATTGGGCTTGGCGTTCTTGATCGAATTCTGCGCCGCCTGCAGCTCCAACTCCATGTGCTCCGAATTTTTCGTCTGCAGCTCTTCCTCCGTATACTTGACCAACGCGGAAGTGTCGTTCTCAACCTCGTGCAGGGTCAACTGTGCCAACTTCGCCGCCCATTGATGACTCTCCGCGTTGCATTGGAGCACCTTCTCGTTGATATTGTTATAGGTTTGATCCACGTCGACTTGTCGCAGCAACAACTTCTTTTCTTCACTCACGAGGGCTTTAACTTCGCCCTTCAAACCCGCGAACTCTTCCTCGCCCTCTTGTAACTGATTCGTGATTTCTTCCACGGACTTGAGCAGTTTCTTTCCGTCTTCTTCGATCGTGTCTCGTTCTTCCTTCATCGACCTCAACTTATTCTCGGCGCTGACGATGTTCTCTTCCAACGTGGTGATCTTTTGGGCCGATTTTTTCGCGTTTCTAAGAAATGATCGTCATACACCAATAAAAGTCTAAATTGGAACCTACCGTTCCGACGTTGTTATGGCCACCCTCAGACGCGTGATCTCCCCTTTACATTTTTCGATGGTCTTCGTCGCCTCGCTGAGGGCTTTGTCCACGGTTCGCATTTTGCCTGTGCTCTTTTCTTTGATCTGTTCCGTCAGTTTATCCACTTCCACCTGAATTTCTTCTGCCGCGGCAGTGGCTTCGTCGAACTTCGACTTCTTCGCGTTGATGACTGCCGATAGTTTTTTGACCTGTGCGGCGTCAGACTTGGTGGCTTTCGCTGTTTCTTCTTGCTTCCTGAGCTGCTGTTGAAGCAACGGCTGTTGCTCTTTTAAGGACTGCAGCTCCTTGGAAAACTTTTCCAAAGTCAGTTTCATCGTGTGCAGCTCTGGCTGTAGGGTGTTAATCTGGGATTCCAGTCCCACTTGCTTCTGGTTCAATTCCCGTATTCGTTCAGTCGTCTCTTGCAGTCTTGCTTCCATGTCCTGGAGCGTTTTTGGATTGACGTTCGTTGTAACAACTGACTGACCCATGCGGCCTCTGCTCACACTTTTGCCCCCACCACTCATGGTACCTAAAAATTTAGATTATCAGCATGAGATAGCATGAGGTAAGCAACTAACCAGATGTCTCAATAAGATCTCCTCTAAGAGTGACTACACGGTATCGTCTAGCGCCGTACGCTATTCTGGAGGCCTGATCCAAGTCATTGGCCACTAGAGTGTCTCTTAGCGAGAAGTAAAACGCCGTGCGTACTGTGGGGTCTTGTATTTTGATGAGATCAAAGAGACGGTGGACGTTTTCTGGTCTGGAACATAAAACTGAGTATTTTGACCTTTGATATAAATTGAATCTCTAACGTTTGAATTTTGTTATTTGCCAAATCCCTCAGATGCTCCTGCTTGTCCAACGCGATGAACGTGGCCCTACCAATGCCATGCTTCTTCAAAAACTCGATACACCACTGAGCCGTGTTTACAGTATCGACGACGATGTTGTCCAGCGGCCCGCACGCCGTAGACACAGCCACATCGTACTTCTGATCTATGGCCCCCAAATCGCCCTACAAACTCACGTTGGTACACATTGCAAAACGCCGATGGATCACCTACAAGTCTGCCATAAAGGCCCGGACATTTTCCCTCCCGTTTCTGCTGCATCAAGGAGTCCAAGACTTTCCCGCGGGACCTCGACATTTGCATGGAGGCCCGGGACTCCTCCAGTTGCATCCGGGTTTGACGGACGTCCTGTGATAGACGGGCTTCCTCGGTGGTGACTGCTTCCAGGTCGGCTTTGGCCCTGTTTAGGGACTGTTCTGTGAGGGGGACTTTACGTTTCAGCTCCGTTATTTGGGTGGTTCTTTGTTTGATGGTTTCTTCGGCGGTGTTTATTGTTTCGCGGAGTGTTTGGAGTTTGGCCTGTTCTGCTTGTTCCTGGCTTTGGGCCAGCCTGAGTTCACATTCGGCCATGTCGTACTAAGGCGAAAGAGTTAACATTAAAAGGGGTTGTCAGATTGGTATTTGTAGCTTAATCTAATTGGGGTTAATTTTGTGGTAGCTCGTTTTCAAAATTGCAACAAAAACATTTTTTGACTATTCATTGTAAGACATGATAAGATTTTGAGACGGAAAATTTCGTTTTTGACACTCCTGGTTGGGTTTCCTTTTATAGGTTTTCAAACTTCAGAAATGCTCTCTTTGACTTTGTTTTAAATATTGGTACAATGGAATTTTTTTGAATATTTGATGTTGTCAATTGGATGTCGTTTTATAGGTTTTTGAACATTTCCGGTGTTAGTTTGGTGATAACCCCTTTCTGTTCCAAGATACCATACGGTCACCAATTTTTAAGACATTGTTTTATGGAAAATTTTTCGTTCAACGCGAATATTCCTGGATGTAGGCAACCTGCTTATTATTATGTGTGTGCATGGTTGCATGACCACTCATAGTTACAATAAAACAAAATGGCCAAACCAACATACTGCAGTCCTAGTCTCATCCACAACTTTCTTGCGCTTTCCCAGCTCAGTCTCCAGTTTTTCTTTCTCAGCTTGCAGATCCTTAGTTTCAGCCCTGATGTTGGCCAACAGCTTCATCTTCTCCTCTTCCAACCTCTCCTTCTTCTCCGTCATTTCCGCCTCCTTTGCTTCACACTCAGCGATGCCCTACACCAGGAAAGCATAAATAAAATGACGTCCAAAACCTCTATTATAGACATTACTTTGACATTATCCTCGGGTACATTCTGCAATTGTATCAACTTCTTCTTTTCCTCCTCAAGCTGCTGCTTGAACTTCTTGCGGTTCTTGTTGCATTGGACCATCTCTTCCTGCAGCTGCACGTCTTTCTTGTCGGCTGCGTTGAACGCCTCCTTCAATCTGTCCCTTTGTTTCTCCAAGTGGTCATACTTTCTGGAATCAATACATTTGAAAAGGTTCCAAAATGTATGTCAAGTCGAACGCACTTGGACTCCTCTGTCAAAAGGTGCTCCTTTTCTGCTTTCTTTTCAGCAACTTCCTTCAGGTTAGCGACAATTTTGTTGCGACTCTCTGTGATTTTGTTTAGGTCCTCTTTGACTTCATTATTCTTTTGATCCAACACAAATCTAACAAAATAAAATTTCAATTAGAAATAACAAAGCAGCAGTCCAAACTTACATTTGTTTCTGGTACAAAAAATTCTTGCACAAGACAATTTTATTTTCAGTTTGCAAGAAGCCCATGGCCTCCTCCATGGGTCCTTTGAGCTCCTCCAACTCCTTTTCAATCAGTGTGAGCCGGTTGAGCTTTTCAGTCCTCAAGGCTGACAAGTTCTCTATTCTCTCAGTAAGCTCAACCAAGGGTTTCTAAACAAGCCACAAAGAATAAATAACAAACTAAAAATATTTTTTCATACTTTGTATCTAGTGGTTCCAATAATGTCCTCAAGGTACTCCAGCATTCCTGTTTCGTTTTCATTGGCCCCCTTGCACTTCATCATTGCAATTTCTTCTACTTCTCCCTAAATATCATACTCAGTCCAATACTCAGACAAAAAAAAACAATACCTGCAAAATCAAGAACCTGTTGTGATCCAGATCAATCCCGTGACCGCGGAGCAACTTTGCGATCTCTTTGAACTGCACCCGGCGACCGTCCAGCTCGTAAAACGATGAATTGTCTTTATTTGCAGTTCGGGCCACCACAAACTCACTTCCAGGGACAACATCATAATCCTTCCCTGGCTGAAATTCACTTTTAAGCTTTGCTTTCTCTACAAGGCTGCTCCTACCTTGTCCACTATCTGACAGAAGTGGACTGCGACAGTGCAGGACTGCACGTTCTTAAACTTCTCCGAGTTGTGCAGCAGCACTGACAGCTTCTTGCACCTGATTCTCGTGGCACGGTACCCGAAAACGAACAGCATGGAGTCGATAACGTTGCTCTTGCCACTGCCGTTGGGGCCCACGATTGCATTGAAACACTACAACCAAAGATGAGTTTTTTGTATCATTTCAACATAACCTACTTTTGAGAATGGACCGAGTATTGTCTCTTGGGCGTAACTCTTGAAGAAATTGTTGGTGATCTTTGTTATCATGAGCCGGGTGGTGGAGACTGTGATCCCGTTGTGCTTAATAGGGGGTGGAATGTAAATTCCATCAACGTAAGAGCCCTCTTCATCGGACCAGTTCAGCTCTTCTTCGGCATCCCCAGCGGGGGCGACGGGCTCTCCGGAGTGCCGGCGCTTCGCCCCAGCCATGTTTTCACTTTTGTAATTTGTAACCGCCAACTAGTGTTTGGAGCCTTTTTATTTCAAACGGCTGGTGTTCTGTGATTGGTTGGGTGTGGGGACTACCAACAACAACAGTGTTAAAACAAAAGTTCCTAACTTCACGGGTAGTCCCCACCACCTTGGCGGTGACGTCATGTGGTGAGTGTCTGGAGATTGTTGGACTAAAAATGAAAACGGAAGGAAAATGCGTTGTGCAGTATATGGGTGCAACAGTGACAATGAGGTCAAATCTTTTGACGGTAGCGTACAATTCTTCAGATTTCCAAAGAGCGCAGATGTTGAACGACATTGGGTTATTGCTTGTAATCGCCCGGTCAAATTTAACCCGAAAAATTCCAGAATTTGTTCGAAGCATTTTGCGCAAAGCGACTACATAAGGTATCTCAAACATGAACTTTTAAATTATTCTCCACGAAGTTTTAAAAAAGTGAAGTATACGGCGGTTCCTACTTTGTTTTTGCCCCAAGGAAACACTACAAGGTAAGTCTTTTAAGCTGGATCTTGGAAACTAACAACTTTATGTGAAAAAATTGCGAGTTCTACCGCCGACTAAAATGTTTGTAAGCCTGGACTATTTTATTTCTTACCAAAGAGTTATACCAAAATAAAAAGAAAACCTGTTGGTGATATCGTTAACAGCAATATTTTATATAACTCTTGAATATGCAGTTGAAATTTAAAAAAAAAAACAGTTGTTACCGTCGTTTGGGGTGAGATTGATCACCAAGTTGCATAAATTTAAATCTAGCGCGCAAACCGACGGTCAGTTTCGTCTTTCAACATCGTGTTTGTGTAGCCAAAACATGGCCGTATAACATTATGTACTTGCCGTCTCGCTAGTGTGCTTTTTTATAGATTGATTAGATTGAGCTTTAATTAATGAAAAGCTTTATGCTGATGCCGATTCCGAAAACCAAAATAAATTTTGACTCTTGGTTTTACTTAGAATGGTACTTAAAATAAATATCGAGCGGGTGTTTCCAATAGAGACTTGGGCGTAAACTATTTCACTGACAACCAATCGCCTGATTGTGAGCCATAAATTTTATTGGGATACAGGCAACTTCCTTTATTACCGTCTTCAGACCGTCAGACCCAAACCGTTTGTTTCCGATTGAGTTCAAAACTTGTACTGGGAACTTCGTGCGATAGTTTTCCTGTTATTGTTTTTTTGTACATTTTTATTTTGTGAAATGCCTAGGCCAGGTGGTCGCAAAAGAAACCGAGCTGCGAGAGCACAAATGCGTAGATGGCGTATATTTCGGTAAGTAGGCACCTTTATAAGTGTATGCTGCATTGATAAATGCATTTTTTAATTTCTTCCGCTGATATCATTAATCTAAACAAATGTGCTTAAAAAGTTTTACAAGCAGTGCAGCTTTGGTACGAAACGGTGGACATGTTCGAGCTTGCAGAGAGACAAACAGGCGCGCAGCATTACGAAAACAAAGGCACAACGGTATGCCAGGTAGCCACACGGTTCTATACTAGACCACAAAAGATCCACCAGGGGCAACTAAATTTTGTCAGCAGCAACGTATAGTGTATAGGCGACGTACTAAAAACCGCAGTCGCATAACACAGGTCTCTAATTTACCCATATATCGATTTTAAAATGCGTGGTAAATTTAAACCCATGTTTAAAATTCAATTTTTTCTCTTAAATTGTTCAATTGAATTTTAAAATTTTCCTACTAACCAACAGAGTTATATTCTACGATTAAGTTACAAATTGATTACATTTATAAGATATCTATGTAAATTTAAACAGATACATTCACTTATCCACTACAGTACTCTATCCTCATACTTTTCAATTTACATATTCCCCAATAACCAGTTCGTGAACACTTCTTGGAGTCATAGGTTGAATTCCTTACCAAGTACTCCCTAGATCCCAATAGAAATACATGTTTTCTTTATGGGATTCCTATATTACCGAGCTGAAGGTAAACACATGGTACAGAGGTTAAGTAGCGAAAAATAGAGAAATAGAAGGTGATATAAAGAAAAAATTAGAGAAGATATTGAGAAAAGCGGGAAGTGATATTAGAGAAAGGTAGAAAGAAAGAATTGGGCAGGGAAGAGGAGATATAGTCAGGAAAAAGAATAAATCGGCGACATCTAGGAGGCGCCACAAGAAGCGGATGAACAAAGACGATAGAAACCGCTCGCTCAGTCAGGGAAGCCTGAACTCTTACGTGGAGTAAAGGAAAAGAAAGAGAAAAGGGGAGGGTAGAACAGAAAAACAAGAAGAGGAGGAAGAGAAATTTTTTCAAAAAAGTAAAAAGACGGCGAGGTCTCCTGGAGTAAAGAAAACACAGAAGACATCAGAGAAAGAGAAGGAAGCGGACACAGAGATGGAGAAAAATATATTGGAGCTGTTGCAAGAGTTGAAGGAGGAGATGAAAGAAATAAGACGAGAAAACAAGGAACTCAAGAGAGAGATAGAGAGGCAGAGAGAAGAATTTAAAGAGAAGGAGAAGAGATGGGAAGGAGAGAAAGATTGGTGGAAAAGCTGGAAGAGAGAATGGAAATCGAAGAGAGAAGAAAGAGGAAGAACAACATCGTGATAACAGGATGGGACGGGGAAAGAAAAAGTCATGTAAAAAAAGTGGATGTAGAGAGGTTTTTGAAGGAAAATGTAGAGGATAGTAAAGTAAAAGATTGTTACAGGATTAACAAGGATCAAGTATTGGTGGAGATGGAGGGATGGGGTGAGAAGGAAAGAATAATGAAGCACAAAGGAAAATTGAGGGAGAAGAGGGAAACAAGGGGGATATACATAGACAACGACCTCACAAAGAAAGAAAGAGATTTACAAAAGAATCTAAGAAGTATGGCGAAGGAAAAAAGGGAAGAAGGGAAAGAAGTAATAGTGGGATACAGGAAATTAATACTGGACGGGGAGCAATGGAGATGGAATGAAAAGGGAGAGAGACTAAAGGTTTTCCAATAAGAAGAAGAAGGGGAGGAGGGAAAAAGGGGGACAACGGCAAAGTAAAAAGGACAATGAAACGGGAAAAAAGAAACAAAGAAGGAAGTAGGAGGGAAACTAAGGAAGGAAGGGGGAAATCAAAGAAGGTAACGAGAAAAACAGGGGTGAGGGCACTATTTTGGAATGTAGCGGGACTAGGGAAAAAAGAAGAAGATTTTTGGGACTATGTGAAGGAGTTCGATATTGTTGGATTAACAGAAACATGGTCAGAAAGCTGGGGAAAAATAGAAAAACTGTTACCAAAGGAGTTTAAGTGGGAATGGCAAGGGGCTAGAAGGGGAAAGAAGAAAGGAAGAGCAGCAGGGGGAATAATAACAGGGGTAAAAAAGGAATAAAAGAGAATACTAAAAAGAAGGGAGAAGAGGAAGGTCACATGGTGAGAAACGTTAAAATAGACAGTAAATGGTGGAAAATAGTGACAGTTTACAGCAAAGAGATGAAAGAAACAATAATCAAGATAGAAGAAACATTAAAAGACAACAGGGAAGAATGTCTGCTTCTGGGAGGGGATTTTACCGGGAGAATTGGGGAAAGAGGAGACAGGGATTGGGAAGAAGAGAGAGGAGAGGGAAAAAGAAAATCCAAAGACAAGAAAGAAAACGCGGAAGGGAAGAAGTTGATGGAATGGATAGAAGAAAAAGGATGGGAAGTGCTGAATGGAAACAAACAAGGGGACGAAGAAGGAGAATGGACCTACATAGGCGGTAGAGGAGAGACGGTGATAGACTACGGAATAGTAAATGAAGAAGCATGGGAAGAAGTCGAAGAATTCAGAATAGGGGAAAGAGTAGAGTCAGACCATCTGCCTATAGAGATAAGTATAGGAAGGAGGAGAGAGAAGAGAGGTGGAGAAGAAAAAATAGAGGAAATGCGGAAGGTGATAAGTAAAGTATGGGACGAGCAAGGGGTGGAAGAGTATAAGAGAAGACTGGAAAAAGCAAGATTTAAAGAACAAGAAGTAGGGAAAATGGAGAAAGAATTGGTAGAAATATTGGAAAAAGCAGCGACAAAAAGAGAAATAACAGTAAGAGGTGGAGGAACAAAAAGAAAGAATAAATGGTGGGACAAAGAATGTGAGCAACGTAAAAAGGAAGCAATAAAAGAACTAAGAAAGTGGAGAAAGACTAAAGGGAACAGAAGTGGCTTTTTAGAAGCGAAAAGAAGATACAGAGAGACATGCAGGGAGAAGAAGAGGCAGAAGAAGGAGAGAGAGGAAGAAGAGATAAATGCAATAAGAACAGAGAAGGAGGTATGGAACTATATTAATAGAGAGAGAAAGAAAAAAGAAAATGGGAGCGAGGAGATAACGATGAATGAGTGGGAGGAGTACTTCATGAGGCTGCTGGAGGGAGAAAAGGAAAAAAAGAAAACGGAAATAGAGACGAAGAGAAACCGAGTAGAACCTGAAGGAGAAGAAATTACAATGGAAGAGGTGGAGAGGCATGTGAAGAAACTGAGGAAAGGGAAGGCACCAGGGAGGGATAGAATACAGAATGAGTCGTGGATGTATGGGACGAGAAGAGTGCTAGAGAGGCTGGTGGAGGTAATGAATGGAGTGTGGAGAGGAGAAGGATTCCCGGTAGGGTGGAGAGGGGGGGGGGGTAATTTACCCCAGTTACAAAAAAGGGGAGAAAAATAAAGTAGAAAATTACCGAGGGATAACTCTCCTAAACACAGGGTACAAGTTGTATGCATCAATTCTGAATGAAAGGATGAGCAGAGAGATAGAGGAAAAGGGAGCATTACCAGACAGCCAAGCAGGATTTAGAGAGGGGAGGGGAACTATGGATAATCTATACATCCTGGACCATTTGACGAAGAGTGAGTTAAAGAAGAAAGGGGGGAGGGTGTATGCATTATTCGTAGACTTCAAGGCGGCTTTTGACAAGGTGGACAGAGAGAGGATGTTTGAGTGCCTGAGGGAGAAAGGGGTAAATGAATGGCTGGTAAGAAAGGTGGAGGAGATATATGAGAAGACAAAAAGTAAAGTGAAGGTAGGGGAGAGGGAAAGTGAATGGTTTGTGACAACAAAGGGAGTGAGACAAGGTTGCCCGCTCAGCCCCTTGTTGTTCACGATGTATGTGGTAGATATGGACGGAATGTTAGAGAGAGCACAAGCGGGGGGGTGTGTGGTAAGTAGAAAAAAAGTGTGGAGCCTGGCGTTTGCGGATGATGTGGTAATGGTGGCAAAGAGTGAAAGAGGAATGAAGGAAATGATAAAGAGTTTAGGAAAATATGTGAAGAAGAAAAGACTAGAAGTGAATGTAGAGAAAACAAAAATGCTGGTGTTCAATAAGAGAAAGAGGAAGAACGAAGAGAGTGATTGGAGGTGGGAGGGAGAAGTAATAGAACAAGTAAAAGAATTCAAATACTTGGGGTATGTGTTCAATGAAAGAGCCACAGATAAGGCACATATTAGAGAACTGGCAAGAAAAGCGAACAAGGTGTAAGGATGTGTATGTAGAATAGGAGAGAGAAGGTGGGGAGGCGATTTTAAGAGGAGAATGATGATGTTTGAAAGTCTTATTGAAAGCGTGTTGTTGTACGGAGCAGAGGTCTGGGGATGGAAAGAACAAGAGGTGATAGAGAGGGTGCAAGAGAAATATCTGAGGTGGGTGCTAGGGGTGGAGAGAGAAACGCCAGGGTACATAGTGAGAGAAGAATGCAAGAGGAATAGGTTGAGAGTGAAAGCGGGAAAAAGAGCGGTCAAGTTCGAAGACAGGATGGAAGGGAGGAAAGAATGTAGGATACTAAAGGAGTGCTGGAGAGAAAAGAAGAAGAATTCAGAGGAGAATGATAGGGAGAATTACTACAGGAGGAATGGGTATGCAAGCAAAGAAATAAAGAGGCGTGTGGATGAATGTAGAACTAAGTGAAAGAGATAAGGATACGGATAGACAAGAGAGGAGAGAAAGAATTAGAGAATCCAGATACAACGGGAAGTACGGAAGATGCATGATCGAGGAAGTACCGAAGTATTTGGGGAGGGAGAGCGAGAAAGAAAGAAAGATGATGGCGAGAGAGGGAAAATAGGTATTGGGCAGAAGATGGAGGAAGAATGTGTAGAATGCGCTATGGGGAAAGAAAGACGATTGAGCATATGTGGAACGAGTGCAGTGAGATGAAACATAGAGAGAGGAAAGAAAGAGAGGAAATACTGAATGTAGATGGAAGGGAAATTAAATGGATGAAAGAGGTATGGAAGAGGAGGGAGAAGGGAGAAGAGGAAAGGGGAGGGGAGAAGAAATAGAGAATTTTATTTAGTTTTTTTATTATTATAATTGTTAAGTTTACTTGTATATGTATAGGAATCAGAAAGCCCGTAGGGCAAATAAAGATTTATTGTTGTACATGTTTTCTTTAAATTTAAAATTAATATAAAATTACATATAAAATTATAAGCAAAGAATAAAACTATAAAGAAAAAATATTTATATATACAGAACTATTTTGATACTTATTTCTGTTACACCCTGTATATGTACCTTAATAATAAAAAAACTAAGTAAACATTCCCAAAATAAAAACAAAACATAATGTAAGCATGAACTTAGTTTAAAGAAGTTCTATACAGGCTATTTTTTTTATTATTTACCTGTTGCATTATGTTAAAACAAAAAAACCTGTATGTATTAATTTAAACAAAAAATTGTGTTGGTAATAACTTGAATGAGATTTGTTGTCAACTGTCAGTGACACGTCAGCTCGACAGCGTGTAGCGCAAGAATGTTACAAAGACAGTTAATAAATTTGAATAAATTGAATTAAATTTGAATTATGCCTCGAGAATAATGCGTTGTGAATGGTGAAAAAAAAGTGATCGTATTTTTTTCCAGTTTGGTTAAAGCTATTTTATTTATTCAATATATTATACTATTCACAATACAACTTATATTATTACTCAACCACGCATGAACTTGTCATTAAGAAATATGTAAATTGAGGAGTAATTTACATTGTTAAGTCTGAGGATAGAGTACTGTAGCGGATAAGATAAATATTTTTTAAATCTAATCAATTTATAATCTCATCCTAAAATATAACTCCGTAAGTTGATAGGAAAATGTCAATATTTTTATTTCTCTTAAATTGCTATTAGCTTTATTTCAAACACAGGTTTAAATTTCCCACCCAGTATATACATATAATCGATATATAGGTAAATTAGAGACCTATATGTGACTGCGGCGTTTAGTAATTCGCCTAGACACTGCACGTCGCTGGTGACGCTCGAAATTAGTTGCCCCGGATTTAGCATGTTGTGTTGGCATCATGTCTTCTGGTGAATGTTTTGTGTATCGTGCATCGTGTTGCGAAGTCGTGCCCCCAAATAACAAAACGATATAATGTGCAAACTCATCAGTTAGTGTAATCGCTTAACGATATTTTTTCAACATATATGCATGAAATATATAAGAGCCGTTTGACGCCATGCTGATTTTAGTTAGGGAATTTGCTCAATCTCAAAAGATATATTAATTTTTGGATAACGGTTTTGAAATCTCAACTATTAATGAGTGTCGGAATAGTGGTAGTTAAATCTTGTTGTTATATACAATAATTTTGAAGTGAAAACTTCTTTAGCGGCGGTGAGCACTTTTTGGGATGGGTAAAAATTGTTAAACTCGCGTCAGGACGTGGCCTGATCGAAAACTCGTAAGACGGCTTCATTTGACTATAATTTGTCTGCACAACAACATTCCTAAACGTCATACCAGCCCACTCTTTTATCGCATAACTAGACATGGATAGGAAGAAGACGCTAGATGGTCAAAAAAAATATTGTTTAGTTTTGGAATTACTTAATCATTAACACACCTAGCACTTCAATTTTTGGTTTAACATTTGAATAATGATCAATACTAAAGTAGAATGTCCCTCAAAATAAAATAATAATCTTATCTGATAACAGGTTAAATCGGTAATGAGAAGACCAAAATCAACCAAAACTTGAAAAAATCATTGTTGAAATAACCGAATGGTTTCTTTATTTTTCCAAAATTCGTAGAGCGATGCAAATTTCCTATCTCCGTCGTACATAATATAAGATGCAATAGTGTTATCTCTTAACGTTTGAACTGGAGACGTACAATCAGTCCGAGCGTTACTGAACAGAACGTCGCGTGTTCATGGTAAAAACTTCTTAGGTCCACAACTTTCGGCGCGAAGCAATACAGCGTGACACTCGTCAGAATTATGGCCTAGTGATCTATGGTCACTTGAGTTTCAGATGTTATAGTCGAAACTGGTTTGTCCTTAAATTTTTATTAGTTTATTTTTTTCTAATAATAATGGGAAATTTGAGAAAGAATTCTTTAAAAAAATATCCTTCCGCTCATCGAAAAAATAGACGTTTAGCGCAATTAAAAGCAGTGAAAAAAACACAGCTAAGGTAAAACTATAAAACCATGTGATTCATTTTATAATTATTATTTGTAGTGAAAACATACCTACGGTCTCTTCAGACATCAGTTCTGTGGGAAGTGATATGTTGGAAAAAAGGTAAATGATATGATTTTAAAGTCAAATAAGGTATGTTCAGTTATTTGTATATATTATTATTTAATTATGCATATAGACTTGACTTCTGATATTTTTTTTACTATGAAATAAACTTGAACTGTCCCATAATAATTTTAATTGCAATATCTATTAATATTTGGGGCAAGTCCGCCCCTGTCGATAGCGCATGTGGTCCCTTAGTCGGTCAGTCATTTCTGAATGGTCACTCCGCTGATTCATAGCAACAACTGCGCTGGGATATCGGCGATATGTTTATGTCGTTGCCACTCTGGCGATAATCAGTTCATTATTATGGTTGCCGTTTACATTTCTCCAGATAAGTCATTGCGTGCTATACGAGATTTCTTGTATGAAAATTTATTCATTTATTCTCATGACGCATCTGCATTGCTTCAAAAAAAATGGGAAAAGCTTTGATGATTTGCCAATGAGTTTTAGTGGAGATTTCAACATAAACTTTGCAGACGATAAAAATCAACAATTAATTGAATTTTTAAATAATAAATGAATTTGGTTTAACGATGTCAAATGATCGCAATCTTAGCACAACGAAATACAAAACTACTATTGATGCGGTCTTTATTAGACATTTAAATAGATCGAATCAAAATTGTTCGTTTCTTACTTCAGCTACCATAAACCTATTGTATCAGTTTTAGAGATTGGCGATGATGATGGTGAAAGAATCGTTGAAATTTGGATGAAATTTTTAATGTAATATAAATTGTCATGTTTGTGTACGATAGCGCCATAAATGAATATTGTATTTTACCACATAAATGATAGTACTTTTATACTGATAAATAAAGCAAATCGTGCGAAATTATTCCCTAACCATTTCAAAATATTCAAAAATGCACAACGTTAATGTTCAAGTTTTCACTTCTGCCGGCACTCCCGGAGTGCAACCCGTTGTTTTTTTTTTTTTCGCAAAAACTAATGCTATTTTTAAATGGAGTAACTGCCACTAATCTACAACTAAATTTAAACACGTTCGTACAAGAAAAAATGCAAAATTCAAAAATTAAAAGCAATAGAGCGAAAATTAAATAAATAATTTAAACGTCGAGAAAATGCTTGAATTTTGCACAAGACCGAGCTGGCGATTATTCACGTGGGAGCGACGAACTTGCATAGATAAGGGAACAGCTGATATGATTTATTTGATCTGACTTATGTATTGTCGATAGTTTGACTATGGGTGGATATTCAAGGAGGGAAAAAACTAATAAACGGGTTAAAAATATTTCAACAAGACGTAAAAGTCGTCGAAATGCAGCACTTCGTTATCGCCGGTAAGATTTTTTTTAAAACAAAAAGTATAAAAGGGGTTTTCGTTTCGGTTATAATAGAGCGCACTTCATATTTTGGGCGGACAAATTTCACTATCGTGGTATTTTTAAGCAATAATTTAAGATTATAAAATCAAACTAGGATTTCAAAAAACAGTGAATAGGGAATGCCCTTAGTTACATACTAATGCATTTTATTTCACACTAACTTTATTTCAATAATCACATTTTGTGAAAATCGCATCACCTTTGTAGTACATAAAAATTCATCAGTAGCCGACAAATACGTTTGAAAATGTGAGAGTAATGTCAGTAAGATTGGGGTAATTCGATATAAAATTTGGCTAAAATCATCTGCTGCGATAAAAATCGTGGATCATTAGTTGAACTCATTTACAGAATAAAGTGATGTACTTATGCCAACTTTGAAGTACAATAATTTTCTTAAGGGGATTCTTTTCTTTTAAAAATATGTTAAAATGTGTGTTTTTTCGGACAGATTTCACAACAAAAACAAACAACTGATTGCCAAGAAAAAAATTTTGAGCTTAGAGGAGATCTTACTGAAGGTCGCTGATTGCCTAAAATTTTAAAAAGCGTCATAGTTTTTTCTATAAAAAATCTTGAAAACCCAAATTGAGTGAATTTTCTGTCTCTGTCTTCCTTATTTATCACACATGGTACAGACCTTTGAAAGCCTTCTTGAATTTGCGTAAATATATTATCTTATCCACAAATTAAAATTAATATAAAACTCTCCCCCGTGTACAGTTTTTATTTTAACACCAATTTTTTTTACCGATCTGTTTGTTCGTTTTTTACTTGATCCGTTGATTGATATTTTTATGAAATTTTGCAATGTGACGAGTCTATTATTTTCGATTTAATTAACATACATAATTACAGAGCAGCAAAACTCTTGGAACAGAAAGCAGCAAATGCCGCTCTTGGTGCCACCCAAATCTTATCAAATAACACTGTGGGGTAAGTAATAAATTAATAGGGGTTCTTAGAAATCAATCTTCATTATGTTTTAGGGAGATATTGACACCTTCGGATACTACTGTGCCTACTACTGAGCAAGTTCCGGAAGATAATTTTGTACCTTTTATTAGGTCAGTATTGATATTATGTTGCATAGAACCATAACTGTTGGGTAGACGAAATGTCCCGAAATTAAGTGACATTAAAAGAATGATGGGAACTCAGCATTCTAATTCGAACCGATTTCGTCGTGCTTTTTGCGTCCAACTAGCCAGTTTCTTACTCAGACGAGACCCACGCTGGTTCAAGTCGGTGACTGTAATCAATCAACCTGTGGTATTTTCTAATTTCTAATTATTTTTCCTTCATTTTTATTTGTAAATCTTCTTTCTACACCATTTCTCTTCATTTATTCGTCATAATTCATGCTTTATACTTCTTTGTCAATAGTTCGTTTTTCCTTTTATTCCTAGGCCTAATCCTAATCCACATTAGATATCCTTCTTCTTTATTATTAGATTTTTTCATCGTTCATTATTTATCCTTAATTTTTCGTTTGGAATTTCAACGTCTTCGGATCCTTTTTATTAAAAAACCCTTTATTGAACCCTTAAGTCTCTATTCTTAGAATATTAAAATCTCTTGAGTCTTGTCATCTCTTTTTTCTCTGTCCTTCTGTTTGTTCTTTTATTCTTTGTTTTTCATTTCTCATCGTTCCTTATTTTTGTATGTTTTTCTTTTTATTTTTTTATCGTTGTTTTTCTTTATGTTTTATAATTTATACCACATCCTTTGACTTTTTTTATCGTTCATTGATTCTCAAATTTTATACTTCATCCTTCTTCAACTTTTATTATCAGTTTTCTTTGTAATCTACTTCCTCTTCCACTTTCCATCTTTTATACGTTATAATTCAGGCTTTGTACTTCTTCGTCAATAGTTTTTTATCCGTTCTTCCTCATCTTTTTTCATTTGCTTTTTTTATATAGGTGCATATTTTGTCTGTTTTTCTTTTTTCATTTGCTTGTCTACTATTCGTCCTTCTTTAGTTTGGAAATTTTTCAGGCTTGTTATCTATATCTTTTCAAATGCATGAATGTTGGAAGTTGTGAAATCTTAAGATATTTCAATATTTTGGAATACGGAAATTTTTGCATCATAACCTACAATAATACTTCTCTTTTTGATACATGGAAAGAAAGACGTTGCTTTCTCAGTCACAGAGATGAAAAAAAAATAAATAAGTACAACAAAACTTGATGCTTATTAAAACTGTCAACGAAACCTGGCGATTACTTTTGTTTGTACAAAACATTCATATTAGCATTCTTCCAGTGGAAACATCAAGCGTGAAGTAGATGATACCCCCCCAATTGATGAAGATCTGCCTTTCAATCCAAACCCCAAAATTGTTTCAGAATTGAATCTCAGGAATTGGATTATTTACGTGAGTATTGTATTGCGGCGTAAATAAAGTTGCATACAAGATTTTATATACCACTACTAAAATAATTAAACAGTACATTGTTTTATTTTTTAATTATTCCATTGTCTGTATCGTTATCTTTTGCTCTTATTCCAGGCTGACATGGTGAAAGAAAGTCCGAAATTGTACAAAAGTAAGTGTTCTTATTTTATATAAATCCATTTAATAACTTGTTTCATAACAGCACGCCCAGTGGATCAAAGACAGTATTTCCAAGCTCAAGTTTTCCCAGTACTACTTCCTACTGGCAAATACGCAGGTTTGCGTCTACACAAAACGTGGCCACTCCACTTCGACAACGAATACGACTGCGCCATGTACGATAGCGATACAGCCTCCAGAATTTTGCTACTTAAAAAATCCGTCGTAACGGGCGAAGTAACACCCCAGAGCGACCCAGAGTCATTCTTGGAAGATTTCGACACGACCGAGGCTGAAATTCGTAGTGATACCCAAATGAAACTCATAAACAAGAAATACAAACGTGTCGTACGGTTGAGGAGCGAATCGACTTTGGTCGAGCTTGAAGCAAATATCAAGAATTCTTTGAGCTTAAGCGAAGCAGATCCTAAAAAAGCAATGGAGTTCATGGACGAGATGCTCGCTATTAATATGGACGAAATAATGTTGAAGAAACATTCTCATGTGGTAGAGATGATCCGGAGGTTGCGGAAATACATCGGAAATGTGGACGACTGGAATTTACCGCCTGAGGAACTGGAGGTCTTCAATGCCGATGTCCAGAAGCTCCGAACCAAAGCAGACACGATCTACGAGAAATTCAAAACTGTCATTCCGTTGCCTCCAACGATCACAAACTTTTGGGAAGGCTTCAATGAAGTTATTCGCAAGTTTACGGAGGATTGTATTTATTTGAATAACAGAGAAGTGTTTGTGCTTTGTGCTGAACCATGTAAGTTTTCTTTTCAACTCATTTCTATTCTTTATTTTATTTTTTTTTAAATTTGAATTTTTTGTGGCAATTTGGTTATTATTTTTCGAACTTCTAGATTCACGACAGGCTATCATCGATAGATTAGAACAAGACGAAGGGTTTCAAGAGGCAGATATCCATACTGGTCGAGAAAGTTGCTAATAACTAAAAAAGGATGTGTATTTTCTGTTCGGACTATTTAGTGTTTCCACAAGAATAACATTCTTTTGCCGAAGAATGGATCTCCAGATATGTTGTTTTGAGCTCTTTAGATTTTTCCACACCTGACGTTTATTTTATGTATATAATTATCATGTTTATTAATAGTTTAATAAATACTTTACAAAATCTTAATTAGTGGTAATGTATTTATACAAGTTTAGACTTGTACACTTTCTGCGAGCCTCGTAATTTATACCGGGTGTCCCAACTAAAATTTGTACCCCACAACAATTCCAATTTCAAAAGACTCGCGAACAGGTCAATTTTGTTATTATGGGGCACCAAATTGTACCAAACTTTCAGGTCTTAGATCTTACCCCTTTGGCCAGGGGAGCAACCTCCTTAAAAAATTTAAATTGCATGGGGGGGTCGTGTGATACATCATTTTAAAGCTTATTCAATTCTCTATCCAGACTTACTTTTATCGATTCATTTCTTTAAAAAAGAACATGAATTTGTTATTTTTCAAATCTACATAAAATATTCTTGATTGATCATATTGAACAGATTTTTTTTCTATATGCGCATGGATTATTTTTCTCTAGATTTGCCATTGAATTTTTTTGAAATCTATTTTCGTATTTGCAGAAAAAAAATTAAAGTGTTAAAAATCAAGATGAAAGCACTAGAGAAAATTAATTTTAACTTATAAAACAGTCTTATCTTTTTTTAATCGCAGCAAAAATAACTGACTTATTTTGCATACAAATCTACAAAATTGTGCGTTGAGGGTGTCAACTGATCGCGCTTGGTCGGGCGGAGCTTATAAGCTCATAAATTATCATCTGAGGTGCCGACGCCGGCAGAAATTCTTGGAACTCGATAATTTCCGTTAGTTAGAAATTTTACATATCGTTTGCTCTTTGCTCCTCCAGTGTTTCAGTCTTGGACGGACACGCGTCGGGTTAATCAGATTGTGTTTAGTGCGAAAATATAAAAATGCCTCCTTATAGAAAAGACAAGACGGCCGTCAGAAAATTGAGCCTTCGGAAAAGAATTAATAGGTACGTAAAAAATCCAATCACAAAATAGTTTATATTCAATTGCAATATATTTTATACTTACTTTAGACATAGCAGAATAAAATGTACATATTACTTCATTATTATAGGATTCGCAGACTCCATAAATCTACCAACGCAAATATCAATTCTGTTGAACCAATTGCTTCAGATGCAGATCAGAATGCCACTACAACTGCCGTTGATCCTGATGATGATAATATGTAAGAATTATTTAAAATTAATTGATAATTAATCGCAAGTACCTGCAGTTTACTTTTTTTGTCATTCATTCTAAAAATTTATGGAAGTCACGACAAATACCTATATGTTATTCAGAAATTATTGACATCTCAGGTGGCCATGAACAATGTGATTGCAGCTTTAGCAATCACCTTATGTTTATATGTCAACCCTAGAAATGTCAATTACATCAGGTTGAGGTTATTATATTAAAGATATATCAGCTTCTTGATGAGATAATCTCTGTAGGTCTATAATTTTATTGAAAAATTACGTCAAACCCAACGATGTCTGTCGTCACTTTTGGGTTGAGATGTTGGCTTCACCCGTCACTATGCATTGTAGTCCTTCTACTAGTAAGACAGCGTTGGTTCACGACTGGCAGCCATGTTGAATAAATTAATTTTATTAATAGTAATAGAAAGCTCAAAATATCTTGTGTTAATTATTAGTAGAAAAAAATGATTAAACTGACTTTGGTACATTATAATTACTTATTAAATGCCCACCTTGTAAAAATTAAAACATTTAAGCAAGTACTGAGTACAGGAATCGACAAATTGTTTTTAATAATTCGCTATTTTGAGTGGCGCCATCTGTAAAAGTTTTACACGTTAAAGCAATGTGGCAATCACGCATTGAGGATCGAGTCGGGAAATACGTGCATTGGTGATAGATTTTATAAGTGATATGATATGGGAAGTGTGTGCAAAAGACGCGATAGCGGTAAGGGTAACAGAACTTTATCCGGGAAGAGAAAGAACCGGAGATTAGCCCAACTTCGGTACGTATGAACAACCTACAAATTGTTATTTGTTTTTATATTTTGGTATTATGGAAATAGGTATTTCCCAAGACATACTTCTACATCGATTTTCTCTGGAGATCAGTTCATGAAATCAAAAGGGGTATTCATTATTGTTTTTTTTGTCTGAGTTATTAGATCCAAGACAGAAACGAAGGAAAACGAGCTTCCATCCCTCAGTCGTTCAATGATAATATATATAAAAGCAAGCGATGACATCAATGCATTGTTGTCAGATCGTTTTACGACGACAAACAAGCTGCGCACTCCCACTATGTAGACTCTCTTTTTTTACCCACGCTTGTGGAATGCGAAGCAAGATGCATTCCTCAGTGCATTCGTGTGTGTTCTTAGCATAGATGGACGCCGCGGCAGGATCCAAGGAATGGTGTGTTTCTAATCGCTAGATGGCGCTGAAATTACATTACTAATATTTTGGACATTATAAGGAAACATCAAAATATGAAAAGTGGAATATTTGTACAAAACTCATAACATTTGCGCTACGAGCTCGTTTTTTAGTAAGGATTACACAGAGCAAAAAAATCCAAATTCCGAGGTATACACAAGATTTAGTAGGGCGTAGGATTTTTATTTTTTTAATCTGGGTGTGGTCTGCTCATCAAAACTGGGAAAAACTATTTTCTCTTTGATAAAGCCGCCGGCCGTATTCAGTGTGATATTCTATGCCTCTTGTCAAGGTCAATTATTGTGAAATGTATCATGTTTTAACTCCAGCTGATTACAAATCTCAGAATTGTAATTTTACAACGTTAATGTTTACTGGAAACACAACACTTAGAACTTTTGAAATTGATTGGAGAACTGGACATAAAGGAGGGGTTATTTTTGTATCATTCCACATTATATGTACCATAGTTTAGTGAAAAACAACGTTTATATATATAATTTTTTAATTTTGTTGTGATAATGTAAATAATGGATCGTAGATATTCCACAAAAGGCAAAAAACATCTTCGTCTAAGTTCGAAAAGAAGGAAACGTGGTGGTTTTACCCTAAACAAATACAGGTATGTATTCGTATTTAAAGAGTGTATCAATTTCATACGGTTTCGCGTGTGCATCTACGGACCCTGTCCGTGTATGTGGGATGTCGCCTCGGGCGATGGTCGAATTTAGACTGTTGTATTATTGGGATTGTGCTAGCATTTGTTTGTGTCGTTAGCCAGGTAGGGGTTTACGACCCTTTGGATTTTCCCAACAGGAAGCACTTATATCTGTGTCTCGCCTGGATTTTTGTTTACATCATCGTCACACTTTTTGATCACTCTCACCGAGTAGTTGCTCGTCCTTACGTCGGTAGGAACGTGTACCTATGCCCAGACCGGCGCGCTGAGTTCAGCTGGGCGACTCAGGTCGTAAAACAGATCGAGTGACTGGAGCATTTTATTTATATTATAAACCGTTTTTCGCTGCCGAAAGCAGACAATGAAATCGTGGGAAAATCAATCAATAAATGAATAAAAAAAAGAATCTTAAAGAAAGAAACCAAGGAATGGTGTGCTTCTAATCCGTTAGATGGCGCGCTGATATTACATTACTAATATTTTGGACATTGTAAGGAAAGATCAAAATTTGAAAAGTGGAATGTATGTACAAAACTCATAAAATTTGCGCTATGAGCTTTTTTTTCATAAGGCCCTTATTAAAATTTTTTTTCTCCGACAGCAAAAAAATCAAAATTCCAAGGTACACACAAGAAAGCTAATTTTACAATCATAATGTTTACTGTTTACAAGAAGAACGTTGAAACCGTTGGAAAACGACGGTTAGAACTTAACTTTTGAAATGGTTAACTAAGTTGTATATTTTACATTCAAATACCAGTTCGCTAATTGTAGTTGAAAATCTTAACGTTTATATAGAAGTATATTTTTTAAATTTTGTTGTGATTGTGAATAATGGACCGTAGATATTCCACAAAAGGCAAAAAACATCTTCGTCTAAGTTCGAAAAGAAAGAAACGTAGGGGTACTACGCTAATAAAAAGCAGGTAAGTGAAAATATCAATGTGCCGTATAGAATCAAATAATGGGAAGATGATAAAATCCAGTTGCACACTGCACACATTTGGCAAATTCTGCATTGGAGAAATACTAAACAGCCGATGGTAAACATGCTGTTGCCAAATATTGCGAAGCCGCATCGTAGTACCATACCAAGGTCACTTCAGAATCTAACACAAACTTGTCTCTCTCACTCGGCCCAGCAAAACAGAGTTTCAAAGAGCGTGATGGTCAAAACGGAAAAATCAGTGACGCCAGCTGGATTGAAACGATTTTGGGAGGGGCAAAAATGAAACAGACATTGAGCATTCTCTCGGAGTACTGCTCTCAGGTAGCGACCTCTATTCCACCGTAAATTCGCGCTGTGAAGAAAATACGGAATAGTGGGCGCCTAAACAATTATTCAGTGTATCAGGATTTTTAAGTGTCCTGATGACGCTACTACTTTGTAGATTTGATAGTATGTAACGCTAAGTTGTGCATTTTTCACTCTTATTAACCATGCCGAGAAAATACAGTAAAGAGTACAGGAGTAAACGACCGTACCCCTATCGAAAAAAAAGTGCTAAAAACCGCATTCGCAACCTGAGACTGTAAGTACTCATTTATCAAAATTTTTACAAGACCAGAAAATAAATTATTTATTTAAGCTCGAAGTAACTGAAGATAAGTACCTAAAGTAGGATTGTGGAGTAGACATTTTTATGTTCCGTACCCCAAGGGTGGCAAACGGGACCCTATCTTTTACTAAGGTTCCGCTGTCCGTCTGTCCGTCCGTCTGTCACAGGGCTGTATCTTTTGCCCCGTAATAGGTAGACACTTTGAATTTTCACAGAATGTACACTACTATGGCCGCTATAATAACAAATAATAAAAATAAAATAAAATTGAAAATTAAATGCAGGCCTAAAATTTTAAATAGGCCATACATAATTCACACCACAGACTGTTTTCCGAATTTGTTAATTAATTTGAAAACCAATAAATAGTAAAAATTTCATATTGTTAAACATGTTAGCCGTGGTACGGAATCCTTCGTGTGCGAGTCCTTCTGTTGGTTCCTTACTTGACCCGTTGATTGATATTTTTATGAAATTTTGCAATGTGGCGAGTCTATTATTTTCGATTTAATTAACATACATAATTACAGAGCAGCCAAACTTTTGCAACAAAAAGCAGCAAATGCCGCTCTTGGTGCCACCCAAGTCTTATCCAATAACACCGTGGGGTAAGTAATAAATTAATAGGGGTTCTTAGAAATTAATCTTCATTATTTTTTAGGGAGATATTGACACCTTCGGATACTACTGTGCCTACTACTTTTGAACAAGTTCCGGAAGATAATTTTGTACCTTTTATTAGGTCAGTATTGATATTATGTTGCATAGAACCACAACTGTCGGGTAGACGAAATGTCCCGAAATTAAATGACATTAAAAGAATGATGCGAACTCAGCATTCTAATGCGAACCGTTTCTGTCGTGCTTTTTGCCTTCAACTCGCCAGTTTCTTACTCAGACGAGACCCACGCTGGTTCAAGTCGGTGACTGTAATCAATGAACCTGTCTGTGGTATTTTCTAATTTCTCATTATTTTTCCTTCATTTTTATTTGTAATTCTTCTTTCTACACCATTTCTCTTCATTTATTCGTCATAATTCATGCTTTATACTTTTTTGTCATTAGTTGTTTTTTTCTTTTATTCCTAGGCCTAATCCTAATCCACATTAGATATCCTTCGGCCTTCGTTCTTTATTCTTAGATTTTTTCATCGTTCATTATTTATCCTTAATTTTTCATTTGGAATTTCAGCGTCTTCTGATCCTTTTTATTTAAAAACCCTTTATTGGACCCGTAAGTCTCCATTCTTAGAATATTAAAATCTCTTGAGTCTCGTCATCTCTTTTTTCTCTGTCCTTCTGTTTGTTATTCCATTCTTCGTTTTTCATTACTCATGGTTCCTTATTTATGTATCTCTTTGTTTTGTCTTCCATCTTTTTATATTTTATATCGTTCTTTTTCTTCATGTTTTATAATTTATACCACATCATTTGACCTTTTTTATCGTTCATTGATTCTCAAATTTTATTCTTCATTCTTCTTCAACTTTTATTATCAGTTTTCTTTGTAATCTACTTCTTCTTCCACTTTTCATCTTTTCTTCGTTATAATTTAGGCTTTGTACTTCTTCGTCAATAATTTTTTATCTCTTTTTCATATATTTTTTTTAATTTTGTCTGTTTTTCCTTCTTCATTTGGTTGTCTATTATTCGTCCTTCTACTTTAGTTTGGAAATTTTTCAGACTTGTTATCTATATCTTTTCAAATGCATGAATGTTGGAAGATTTGAAATATTAAAATTTTCCCACTTCGATATTTCAATATTTTGGAATAGGGAAATTTTTTTATCATAACCTACAATAATACTTCTCTTTTTGATTCAGTGAAAGAAAGACGTTGCTTTCTCAGTCACAGAGATGAAAAATAATTAAGTACATTAAAACTTAAGAAAAATAGTTCAATATGCTTATTAAAATTTAATCTAATGCTTATTAAAACTATAATCAACGAAACCAGGTGTTTACTTTTGTTTGTACAAAATATTCTTCCAGTGGAAACATCAAGCGTGAAGTAGATGATAATCCTCCAATTGATGAAGATCTGCCTTTCAATCCAAACCCCAAAATTGTTTCAGAATTGAATCTCAGGAATTGGATTATTTACGTGAGTATTATAAACGACCGCGTCAATAAAGTTACATACGAGATTTTATATACCATTACTGAAATAATTAAACAGTACATTGTTTTATTTTTTAATTATTCCATTGTCTGGATCTTTATCTTTTGCTCTTATTCCAGGCTGACGTGGTGAAAGAAAGTCCAGAATTGTACAAAAGTAAATGTTTTTATTTTATCTAAATTCATTTAATAACTTGTTTCATAACAGCACGCCCAGTGGATCAAAGACAGTATTTGCAAGCTCAAGTTTTCCCAGTACTACTTCCTACTGGAAAATACGCAGGTTTGCGACTACACAAAACGTGGCCACTCCACTTCGACAACGAATACGACTGCGCCATGTACGATAGCGATACAGCCTCCAGAATTTTGCTACTTAAAGAATGGGTCGTAACTGGCGAAGTAACACCCCAGAGCGACCCAGACTCATTCTTGGAAGATTTCGACACGACCGAGGCTGAAATTCGTAGTGATACCCAAATGAAACTCATAAACAAGAAATACAAACGAGTCGTACGGTTGAGGAGCGAATCGACTTTGGTCGAGCTTGAAGCAAATATCAAGAATTCTTTGAGCTTAAGCGAAGCAGATCCTAAAAAAGCAATGGAGTTCATGGACGAGATGCTCGCTATTAATATGGACGAAATAATGTTGAAGAAACATTCTCATGTGGTAGAGATGATCCGGAGATTGCGGAAATACATCGGAAATGTGGACGAATGGAGTTTACCGCCTGAAGAACTGGAAGTCTTCAATGCCGATGCCCAGAAACTCCGCACCAAAGCAGACACGATCTACAAGAAATTCAAAACTGTCATCCAGTTACCTCCAACGATCACAAACTTTTGGGAAGGCTTCAATGAAGTTATTCGCAAGTTTATGGAGGATTGTATTTATTTGAATAACAGAGAAGTGTTTGTGCTTTGTGCTGAACCATGTAAGTTTTCTTTTCAACTCATTTCTATTGTTTATATTAGTTTTTTTGAAATTTGAATTTTTTGTGGCAATTTGGTTATTATTTTTAGAATTTCTAGATTCACGACAGGCTATCATCGATAGATTAGAACAAGACGAAGGGTTTCAAGAGGCAGATATCCATCAAGTTGCTAATAACTAAAAAAGAATGTCGATTTTCTGTTCGGACTATTTAGTGTTTCCACAAGAATAAAATTCTTTTGCTGAATAATGGATCTCCAGATGTGTTGTTTAGAGCTCTTTAAATGTGTCTTTTCTTACACCTGACGTTTATTTTACGTATATAATTATTATCATGGTTAACAAGACGAAAACTCTAAAAGAATTAGTTCATTAACAATAGGCTTATTTTATGAAAAATCAGTGAATACATTTTTCAACTGCGAAACTTTTTCCCTTCAAGTGTCCAGATACCATGTTTTTTTCAGATTTTTAATTTAATAAATGTAAATAAATGTTTTAAAGAAGACAACAAAAATAAATCAATAATATAGTAATCCAATTCATAATAAAATTATTCTATGCGTATACAAATTTTGCACTGGTGTCACCCCCTTCCCAGCTATGCTATGAACCTAATTCTTACCGTACCATTGCTGCCACGCATGCGCGCACGTAGGAGTGTCGTCATTTGGGACAGAGTACAGAAATCGTGTTGGCCAGTGATAATATACTCACTGGTTACTATCTATCACCGAGTAATCCTGGATATAAACTGGTTATTGTCCGCCAATGGCTATCTTCTCTAATCTTCTTCAATGGCTGTAATATAATTCATGAAACAAAAGAAAAACACGACGATTCGCTGCGGTATCATGTAAGAAGAAAAAGCTTAAAAAAAACACTCGGCTAATGGAACTGTGCGATGATTAACACACGGAGGAAATGCCCGCTAAAATATAATTCTAGACAGAACTAGATATGAAAAAAAGCTAAGAGAAAATAGCAAAACAGAGCCTACGGAATCTAGAGATCGTAGGCTTAAGAGAACAGCCCGGGTTATAAAAATTGACAAGCAGTCAGCAGAAAAGTATAAGGACAACGCAAAAACAAAAACAAAACAAAAAAGAAAAAAAAGGCAATACAGGTAAATGATATGAAAGTTGAAAATATTTTAATAGGAATGTAACACATATTAAACGTAGAGGAAGATATTTACGTAAACGTCAACGCAGTCGGCAAACGCAAACGACGATTATACATTCACCTTATGAATGCCTAAAAACTGCACGGCACTGGCCGCGCAGGTTGGCCACCCTCCGAGGATCAACTAACTAACTATCAGAATAAGAATTCTTGCCTTGTTTCCCGTTTCTATATCATATTGATTGTTGTTTCGCCGTGTTTCTTGAGGTAAGTCAGTACCGCCGAAGTCAAACAGTCAAACCAACGGAAATTTAGATATGTACAATAGTTCAGATTTTTAGGGTTAGGGCGACAGAACGCAACGTTTTCTCTGTTGATTCATTTTTTACGTAAATCTTAACAAATTTCTCGTAACTTTGAAAATAGTGCATCAAACTTGAAACGCTTTCATATTCTGATAAAGAATAAATGGTAAAATGACGCCATCACCCAATTTTATTTATAGTATTAAAAAAAGTTTTTTCTATATACCTTATAAATAAACGTTGTGAAAAAAGTTGTTAAACCCGTCATTATACGATGTATTTAATTATTTAGTGAAAAAGGAAAAATTGAAAACGACAAAAATTAACAGAATTATGCGTTATTTAGTAAAAAATAATTAAGCGCCGGGGAAATGGCTCACCCTACAGGCAATCCGTTGCTTCGTATAAGGCGGGTTAATTCTCCACACTTCAAATGCGAAGGCAGCATTAATTTGCCATACATCTTTACGTGTGTGTGATTGATATTTTATAAATTCTGGAGGCGGTACAATCGATGGGTATTATAACACAATACTTAGTTTAAACTTCTATGTGGATTAAACGAAGTAAAATTGAAGATCCTCCAATAGACAAATTTAATACTCCTGATAATTTAATATCATATAGAAATAATTATACACCTGAAAATACTTTCAGAACACTGCTTTGCTTCGCCATGTAGAACTAATTATTATTATTTTATTCCCAATTATTTACCTTAAGTTTTATAAATAGATAAACAGTCCTAAAAGTAAAGTGGGCACAAGTTTGAAGAATTTACTCAATACCTACCGGCCTTTTCGCTTTGGACCAGTGGATTTCAAAGAAAACATATATTGGAGCATCATCATGGGCAGTTATACAAGGAGAGAAAAAAATGGAGATAGTCGTATTAAAAAACTTTCAACAAAACGAAAAAGTCGCCGAAAAATGGCGCTTCGTCAGCATCGGTAAGTTACTACATACTTTATAATAAAAAAAATATATAGTTATCTATAAGGAAATACCTATATTATCTATAAGGAAACGTGAACACTTTAAGGGAGAACGCCAAGATCGGTAGAATTTAGATTCTACAGCGTGTACGTTATAACTGACTGAAGTAGATCAATTAAGTGATATGTGGGCATTCGGTTTTAAAACAAGGATCGCTACACAGAGATTTTTGCAAATATTTTTTTAATCAAATATAGATACAACAAAAAAGCTCTGTAGCGATATTAACGCACTCTTTGGCTTTGAATTGACACCCTGTACATCTCAAAATAAAAAATACTCAAGTAACGAGGAGTAAATTCCCGACCGTCTAATATGAATGCGCTAGCAAATAAAAGTTAATCACGTAATTCCTGGTTGTCGGGTGCGGCGATCTCAGTTCACTCGTTGGAGAAAGCGAGAGACAAAATAATTCTAAGAACTTACCGATCGATACACCGTCCGCATTTTTAGGGTTCCGTACCCAAATGGACCAGTTGTGTAAAGGTTTAATCCCGTGAGACCACAGCTCGAGTCTGCTAATAATTGGTTTTGTTTTTATTCACGTTATTATGAAAAGGAGTAACAAACAATTACAGCTAAGTGCTAAGAGAAAAAGTTTCCGCGTGCGAATGCGGAAAGTACGTAACGCAGTGAGGTAGGTACCTACTATTTAAATAAAATTAAAATTTGAAGAATGAATTTTATTAACACGTGCGTTCAACAAAAATCGACGACGAAGCAAGCCTCGGAATCTTCAAGTCATGTCTGCATTTAGATCACACGCATGCAACGCTTAAAATGTCAAATGTCAAATTTGTCACCATCTACGGCATACGTTTTTTAATCCATGGCCTACTTGACGTCGTTTTTACGATACTTCTTTCAATTTAAAAAAATGTTTTTTTTGGAATGTATCATATATGACGCACAATGTAATAAAGGGTTAATACATAGTAAAAATCAAATTAAAAATTATTTTGGCATACACTTCAATTTAACAATTTACGGATGTAATTCCAAACATTAATTTTATATTTTGTTATTGGTAAAAATTTGACGTTCATTCGTGTTTTGCCTAATTTTGCGTGAACGAATACAAAAAACGCTGATTGCTAGATGCGCCTGAATTATTAGTGTTTTGATACTTACTTTAGGCAATACATAGCAGAATAAAATGTACATATTTCTTCACAGACTCCGTAAATCTGCCAACGCAAATCTCATGGAACCTGTTGAACCAATTGCTTCAGATGCAGATCAGAATGCCACTAAAACTGCCGTTGATCATGATATGTAAGAATTATTTAAAATTAATTAATAATTAGTCGCAAGTACCTGCAGTTTACAGTGAAAATTGACACTACATGCTGTAATGAAACAATGTAATATTTGTCATGACATCGAATCGCATTCAAGATTGTGAAGTAATAAAAAAAATATCATAAATTCCTCAAATAACTTCGCTATTATTTATGCAATTTTGACGCGTTTTTTTGCAAATGGATTGAAAAAGAAGGCTGCTCCATGCTGCAAAAAGATTTAAGCAAAAATAATGCTTCTTGATTAAAAAAAAAAAGTTAAGTTTTATCATATTTTAGTATGCAGCACGATAGAGTAATATGTTTTAGAAATGTTTTTTTTTATTACTAAAATATGAAACACGTTATTTTTGAAAATTAGAATTCAATATTTGTAACACCGTGAAGTGGCGCCTCCTTGACAGGGCGGATGGGACTCAAACATCTAGACGAACGGGGATGAACTCAAACGAATCGAAACGTGGTTAGTTTGGTTATCTTCCGACTACCGGCTGACCGTCTCTTTCCTTTGGGCTTCTCTTCTCAAAATGAAAGGTGGTTGTTGCAACTTTGTGTGAAAATACAACTGTGCATAAGGCAATGGGACGAATTAAAAAACGCATACAAGACCATGGAAAAAAGGTTAATTTTCCTTCTAATCGACGGTTGAGCCGAAAAAAAATTGCAAAGAATCTGGCAGCAATAAGGCAAAATCGGTAAATATAATTGTCATAATAGTAGATTATATTACAAGTGACCGAAATGCTTCATTGTCAGATAGTGAGATCTCACACATCTCACGAGCTTACAATGGCATTTGGGTCACGTGTAAGATACAACGTTTTATGCCCGACGTGTAATTTCTTGTAAAACGTTAAGAATAAAAATTAAAATAATGAAATTGTCAAAATGACGTTTCAAATAATGCCATTGTAGAACGATAGTAATTCTTACTTCGCTGGGTCATGCTAACGAATTAACTGTGTTACTACGCTTTGCATTTCACTCTAGAACAGCGTGCTTTGCTACGTCAGCATACCTTTTCTTATGTTACCGAAAATTAAAAATAGGAAGGCCTCAAAAGCGGTCGAATTGGATATGGAGATTTATATTATTTATATTTATACATTTTGGCATTGAGCTTTTGTTTTTGTTTCTCTTTCAATACTCTTTTTGACGCTGAGTAAATAGTAAACACTCGAATGACATGTACATTAAACGTATGTAAACAGTAAATATGTGCTTGTATCAAGTTGTACAATTTTATTAACTTAATTTGATCTACATAATTCACACATTAATATTACGGTACAACATGAAAACGAATTTTTAAACACATCAGTCACTCAACAGATTTTATTAAATTAATAGCTTTTGAATCTACAGTTTCCACTTTTCTTTTTCGTGCTACAAAATTGTGGATCAAGTGGTGGGTTCCGGATGGATTGCGCATTGCTGCCACAGTTGGATTCAAGACTCTTTCGAATGCTTCCAGATCTTCCTCTGTTTACAAGTTCGTCCTTTACGCCACGGCGCATGTGTGTGTCACATTTTCGTTACGTGACGATTTCTGGCAAGAAACACAAGCTGCGTTAAGGAACATAAACCAGAAAGAGACTTAAGAAACTTGAAATACTTTTATTTGAGAAACACAATTCTAGAAACTTGAGAAACCTAGAAACTTTAAGAAACTGCAAACCTGGAGAAGCTGGGAAACCTGGTAGTTTTAGAAAATATATAAAAGTCTAATAGACATGATATATTTGAGAGATCTACAGTGAGAAACTTGGTAACCTTGAGAAATTGAAGAATTTGGAAAACCTGAGACAACTTAAAAAAGCGAACCTAAACAATAAACTTCAAAAAATTTAAGAATCCTAAGTATGTTGATAAACCTGGAAAAGTTGGGAAACCAAAAGTGAAGCACTTGAGAAACGTGAGAAGTTTAATTAAATATTATAACCTACTTAAGAAATATTAAACTTTTAAATTAATAAATAAGTCACAGACGACCATGAGGATTAGCTGCAAAATGATAAAGAGGAAAAACAACAGGAATAAGAATAAATATAATACACCAAGTGGAAGGACAGAACCCAGAAATTTATTTATGCAAAGACTTGTTTACATTAACGTGTTGTTAGGGCTCAGGTATAAATAAAATGAATCCAACGCTAATCACATAAAACGAACGGACTTCCACAAATAACGCTACGTAATTGACAACCATGTGAGAAACAGTGCTTTGTCCTTGAACGTAAATGGACATGATAACAAAGCTATGCGCACATAATACCACGATCAACAAGACCGGTTTGCGCGCACGCGCATGTTTACTTCCATCTCCCTCCCTTCACTAACGTCATTGCGTGACAAAATTATCGTCGGTCTGAATGTTGTAGGGCGTTTTACTTCATTGTCATCGATGGTTTATTGTGCAGTGGAAGGTTGTACCGTCAACAACAACAAAAGAAGCAAAAACTATTCGTCCAGTCATCGATACTTCAGTTTTCCCACTGATAAAGACATTTGCGATTTCTGGGTGCAGAAGTGCCATCGAACGCATGATTTTAGTGTTAGAAATTCTAGAATATGTTCGAAACACTTTTCGGACGAGGATTATTGCAACAAGGAAAAATTATTGCAATTGCCCAAAAATAAGTGGAAGTTAAAGGCGGATGCCGTACCGTCACTTAATCTGGTGAATTCTCCGGAAGCTATGAGTACCAACATGTGAGTATTTTTTTTTAAATTTAGACATAATTTAGTTAAAATACATGAAAGGCCAGCAGGTGACGCGGGCGTCCGTTTAAAATTCGTGATCATATAGGGTCGTAGTATCGTGTTATGCGCATGAGCACCATAAACAGTTACGTCACCCGGCGACCAACATACTAGTCTTTGTACCGATCCGTGCAATATCTATTTAGAAGCAAAATGCGTTGTGCAATATATGGGTGTAAAAATGACAACCGGAAGAAATTCGAGGACACACAGTTCTTCAGATTTCCCAGAAACCCAGATGTCCAAAAAAGTTGGGTTATTGCTTGTTGTCGGGCGGACAAATTTAATCCACATAATGCGCGGATTTGTTCGAAGCATTTTATGAAGGACGATTACGTAAGAAATCTTCGATACGAATTGTTAAATTATTGTCCAAGAAGTGCTAGAAAATTAAAGTTAACGGCGATTCCTTCCTTGTTTTTGCCCAAAGGAAAAGGCATTGTAACAGAAGGGGCGAGAGCCCAGAGGGCAATGAAAAGAGAGTCGAGGAAGCTTGTTGAAAGTCTTATTAATAATAATAGGTGAGTTTTAGCTTTAAGGTACGCAATAATAAAATTACAGAATAAACAAATTGATTGATTAAGAAAAACTTTTGCGTTATCATTAATAGCGTATCGTGATGAAGGTAGAACCTATTAATTTCTTATTATAGTTATTTGTATGTGAAGGTCACCCGCTTTCGGAGACAGTTCCACAGTATAGAGAAACTATACTGTGACAGTTCCATATCGCGTGCGATAGCTGGAGAACAATCGACAGAGGCATATTATGTAAAATTAATTTAAAAGAGATTACAAATGAATCGTAAGCTAAAAAGGACGATAAACGAAAATGGATAAGAAAAAGAAAATTTAGTAAAGGATTTTAAATATGAACAGCATAGGAAAAGAACAGAAAAAGAAAAGTTTTGGAACCAATATGGATATCCCAAGGGAGAAAAACAAGTTAAAAAGGACGGAAAGGCTTTCTACCTCTGATACCTTTGGGTGTCGTGGTCGAATAAATAGACGCACCGAGCCGTTGCGTCGTGACGTAGATGTCACCATCATACTGCTATCCGAAGGAAGTAAAATAAATGAGGAAAATGTAAAGGAAGTAAAGCAATATGCAAATAAACAGTAAAAGGCCACCGACAGAAAATTAATTTCCTTGATGTGCGAGGAGCATCTAATATTTTTTATGTAAGAAAGACATGGTGTTTCTTCCGGTTGTCGGGTGTCTCTGAACACCTCGACTGCGCGCGCAAATGGAGACCAAAAGCAAAAGTGGCAACGTCGCTGCAGGTGAATGTCATATTTGGCATCTGTGGGAGAGCTTTAACAGTTGTCAGCTGTCATGTAGCCATCTGCAGACAATGCATCCAAAGTCCTGAAAAACGCAAAATAAGTACCTAGTTTAGCAAAAACACAAGCTAAAACATCGATATCGATAACACTGTGACACGACCCTGGATCAGTACCATCTAACTAAAGAAAATCCGTGGATTATTTTCTATCCTCCGTTAGACTGTTATATGTCATATAAGTTGTACTTTGTCGTTATGTTAATCTGACCTACTTAGAGTCAATCGTTTTTGTCTGGAAAACTCAGCGTGCTTATCAACTTTCTAATTTTTTTGCACAACCCCGTGCAGTTACCTGCTGATAAACTCACAATAATTATTATTGAAATCAGGTTCTCGAGACAACTCAATCGGGCAGCAGTAATGAAATTTGTTGTTATTGCTTTTTCTAACGGCGAATACACGGACATTGCATTAATTTACTAACAAAGACTTTATGTGCAACGCAAAGCGTCGTGTGCCTAATATTCATTAATGTTGTGCATTGTGTTAGTGTTTTGCAAAATGTTGAAAATGGTCCAGTACCCGAAGTTTAGCAAATCAGTTTGGAGTATCGCATTGCACCGTTTGGAAAATTTTGGACGAGCAACAATTGTATCCCTATCACTTACAGAAAGTCCAATTTTTTTTTGGGGGGGGGGAGTATAAAAAAATCCAAGGATTTTACATAATAATAGTATTGGATGTTGATGTTTAATACGTGAGTTTTCTATTTTTAGGTTATTTACGGCGAGCGGTTAAGATGTTTTGCTGAAGTTTTTTTTTGTTATGCGTTATCATCAGTCCAGTGGCGGGTAACTAAATTAACGTAAATACTAATAAAGAAATTTTTTGACAGCTCTTTTACCAATTAAATTTATTGCACTTATTTCTGAAAGACTAGTAGTTAATCAAACCTACTTGACATAACCTGATCAATCGGGCCAACTTTGGGACCGAATTACGGCCTTCATTGTGTGAATATCTTAACGTGCTGGGCATCAAAATTAGTGAAAAAAAGTCCTTCATCACGCAGTACCGTTGTTTGTTTAGAAAAAAATTATTACGAAAATGAGAAGAAACGTTCTGTTGTGCGATTTTTACTGATCCCTATATTCGGTAAATGCAAGGTGTTTTCAAAAATACTGAAAAATAAATCTGCGAATTGTTCCCAAAGTTCTCAAGTTTCAAGCAGTGTTGGCGTGGCCGCGATGCAACTCAGGCTCCGCCCCTCAACGGCAGGCAGACGTGAGCGTGTCGTGTTATTTGATGTATGCCGCAGCTCGTTCTTAGAAAGATAACGAAAACGTCAAGTAAAGCGTTTGTCGGTAAATGTTCAATGTTTTGTTGTGGCTTAGCAAGTAGTGCTAATTAGTGCAGTTCAAACCTTCGTTTCTCGTCGGACACAGACTGAATTACATACTAGTGAGATGAATGACCCACAATGCGATATAACAAGAAAACGTCCAAGGCCAAAAAAAGGATCTCACCACAAGAACCTAAGCATGAAAATGAAGATGAAAAGGTAACTAACTACATCCAAGATAAACATGGAATTTTGTAAAAATAAAACACTTGGTAACAATCAAAACGTATAGATTACGCAGCTTCCGAAAATTTGCCCGAGCTGCAGCGAAAGAAGCGGACGGAGAGGTGGTCAAAGCGGAATCCTCTACATGTGCCAGGTACATCATGTTTCCTGCGGAAAATAAAATTTACATGTAGCAAATGTAGTTACTGCTCATTTTAGGACGGCGAGAGCGCTGCATGCGCGGTGGAAATACAAACGCGCTAAATTTAAATGTTACCAGTGGCGTAGTAAGGCATTTTTTTATGATGGGGGTAATTACTAAAGCACGAAAGTGGCTTTTTAAAGGAGTGACAAAATTTTACTGGTGATAGATTAGACTTATTAGAACTGGACTACATTTTAATTTTTTCCAAAATAATTTTTTTTTTAATTAAAACAATGATTCTTGAAATTTTTGTAACATATTATAATAGATTGTTAATACCTACACTTTATTTTATAAACGTTTTTATTATGCCAAAATAATTTAAAAAATAAATCTTTATTAATCATTTAGTGTAGTGAATCCAATATTATTTAAATATCATAACGACTAAAATAGTTACCTAACCCTTCACACACCCTTCGAGCTCCCTACCCATATTACACGAGCTACGCCACTGTGCATTCCCGCTCTCGTTGTACCGAGCGATGTCCGAAGGTACCTTCGGCCAGCCCCGCGACTCGCCGTCCTAAAACCAGCAGGCAGTAGGACATGTTCTAATTTCTTGTACTGAAACGGCGCGCGCATACAACCTTTAGTAAGTATGAACTTGTTTCAGTACTTGAGATTTGAGATATTTTGAATTTTATATTTTCATTAAAACGATTTACCAGTGTATCTATTGTGCAGTGGCGGGCAAAATATAGTCCACACTTTCTTTGCGTTGTGTGAATCATCATTAGCTTTATAGTACGGGAGGTAGCGTTCCTGAAAATGATAACAATAAATAGTTTTCCTGTAATATTAGAGAACTCCAAACGTCGGCTACTTCAGTAGCGGTGACAGCATGTGAAAGTTGTTGAAAAAAGAAGTGGTTTTAGTATATTCATGAGATAGTTTTTGTGATCACTTTTAACTAAAAAATAATAATCAGCTGTATTGAAGACAGGGGATTATGCGTCAGTCACGTATATGTACCATATTAAAAAGTAATTTTATACCTTATGAAATTTATGCAGCTGAATTTTTATACTTTCAATATAATAAATAAAATCGTCAGTCGTATTTTTAACGGGGGTAAGAGCGTCAGTCAGCGTCATAAACATGCTGCGCGTTCAGTGCATGTGTAATCAACATTCAGCTGACCGTCATTTTAATTTTTGTTAACAATAAAAATACAACATATTTTAATTTCAAACAGTATTATATTACTTTAACATAGGTAGATAATGCCACTTTATGCTGTGAATTATGTACTATATTAGTATATTTTAATAAATTTTTCATAGTTATTAAGTTCGTGGTGGTTTTAACTAGATATTTTCATTTTCACAAAAATAATTAATCGATCTTTTTGTTTAACTCTTCTGTAGTCTGAAATTTCGATAATACGGTAAAAAATTAAGGCTTCATTACAGAACTCTGAAAAAGTATACTTGGCATTCTATATACAATAGTAAACCTAAAAAGTGTAGTGGGAATTATTTCGCAAGTGCGATAGTGTCTTGACAATTTTTGAAACATGAACGAATTCGATAGGACGAGACGAAATTGGGATAACACGGTAAAAAATGAAAGCTTCATAACAGTCCTTACGTCGGTAGGAACGTGTACCTATGCCCAGACCGGCGCGCTGAGTTCAGCTGGGCGACTCAGGTCGTAAAACAGATCAAGTGACCGGAGCATTTTATTTATATTATAAACCGTTTTTCGCTGCCGAAAGCAGACAATGAAATCGTGGGAAAATCAATCAATAAATGAATAAAAGATTCTTAAAGAAAGAAACCAAGGAATGGTGTGCTTCTAATCCGCTAGATGGCGCGCTGATATTAAATTACTAATATTTTGGACATTGTAAGGAAAAGTCAAAATTTGAAAAGTGGAATGTATGTACAAAACTCATAAAATTTGCGCTATGAGCTTTTTTTTTATAAGGCCCTTATTAACAATTTTTTTCTCCGACACAGCAAAAAAATCAAAATTCCAAGGTACACACAAGAAAACCTAATTTTACAATCTTAATGTTTACTGTTTACAAGAAGAACGTTGAAACCGTTGGAAAACGACGGTTAGAACTTTTGAAATGGTTGTATATAACTAAGTTGTATATTTCACATTCAAATACCAGTTCGGTAATTGTAGTTGAAAATCTTAACGTTTATATAGAAGTATATTTTTTAAATTTTGTTGTGATTGTGAATAATGGACCGTAGATATTCCACAAAAGGCAAAAAACATCTTCGTCTAAGTTCGAAAAGAAAGAAACGTAGGGGTACTACGCTAATAAAAAGCAGGTAAGTGAAAATATCAATGTGCCGTATCGAATCAAATAATGGGAAGATGATAAAATCCAGTTGCACACTGCACACATTTGGCAAATTCTGCATTGGAGAAATACTAAACAGCCGATGGTAAATATGCTGTTGCCAAATATTGCGAAGCCGCATCGTAGTACCATACCAAGGTCACTTCAGAATCTAACACAAACTTGTCTCTCTCACTAGGCCCAGCAAAACAGAGTTTCAAAGAGCGTGATGGTCAAAACGGCAAAACCAGTGACGCCAGCTGGATTGAAACCAATTGAAACGACTTTGTCTTTGGGAGGTGTTTGGGAGGGGCAAAAATGAAACAGACATTGAGCATTCTGTCGGAGTACTGCTCTCAGGTAGCGACCTCTATTCCACCGTAAATTCGCGCTGTGAAGAAAATACGGAATAGTGGGCGCCTAAACAATTATTCAGTGTATCAGGATTTTTAAGTGTCCTGATGACGCTACTACTTTGTAGATTTGATAGTATGTAACGCTAAGTTGTGCATTTTTCACTCTTATTAACCAACCACGCCGAGAAAATATATTGGGAGTAAGCGAGCGTATCCCTCTCGAAAAAAAAGTGCTAAAAACCGCATTCGCAACCTGGGACTGTAACTACTCATTTAAGACCAGAAAATAAATTATTTATTTAAGCTCAAAGTACCTAAAGTAGGATTGTGGAGTAGACATTTCTATGTTCCGTACCCCAAGGGTGGCAGACGGGACCCTATCTATTACTAAAGTTCAGCTGTCCGTCAGTCTGTCACAGGGCTGTATCTTTTGAACCGTAATAGGTAGACACTTTGAATTTTCACAGAATGTGCACTACTATGGCCGCTATAAAAACAAATAATAAAAATAAAATAAAATTGAAGATTAAATACACGGCCTAAAATTTTAAATAGGCCATACATAATTCACACCACAGACTGTTTTCCGAATGTGTTAATTAATTTGAAAACCAATAAATAGTAAAAATTTCATATTTTTAAACATGTCAGTGTTAGCCGTGGTACGGAATCCTTCGTGTGCGAGTCCATCTGTTGGTTCCTTACTTGACCCGTTGATTGATATTTTTATGAAATTTTGCAATGTGACGAGTCTATTATTTTCGATTTAATTAACATACATAATTACAGAGCAGCAAAAATTCTTTTGCAACAGAAAGCAGCAAATGCCGCTCTTGGTGCCACCCAAATCTCATCAAATAACACTGTGGGGTAAGTAATAAATTAATAGGGGTTCTTAGAAATTAATCTTCATTATTTTTTAGGGAGATATTGACACCTTCGGATAATACTGTGCCTACTACTTTTGAACAAGTTCCGGAAGATAATTTTGTACCTTTTATTAGGTCAGTATTGATATTATGTTGCATAGAACCACAACTGTCGGGTAGACGAAATGTCCCGAAATTAAATGACATTAAAAGAATGATGCGAACTCAGCATTCTAATGCGAACCGTTTCTGTCGTGCTTTTTGCCTTCAACTCGGCAGTTTCTTACTCAGACGAGACCCACGCTGGTTCAAGTCGGTCACTGTAATTAATGAACCTGTGGAATTTTCTAATTTCTCATTATTTTTCCTTCATTTTTATTTGTGATTCTTCTTTCTACACCATTTCTCTTCATTTATTCGTCATAATTCATGCTTTATACTTCTTTGTCATTAGTTGTTTTTTTCCTTTATTCCTAGGCCTAATCCTAATCCACATTAGATATCCTTCGGCCTTCGTTCTTTATTCTTAGATTTTTTCATCGTTCATTATTTATCCTTAATTTTTCATTTGGAATTTCAGCGTCTTCGGATCCTTTTTATTAAAAAACCCTTTATTGGACCCGTAAGTCTCCATTCTTAGAATATTAAAATCTCTTGAGTCTCGTCATCTCTTTTTTCTCTGTCCTTCTGTTTGTTATTTCATTCTTCATTTTTCATTACTCATCGTTCCTTATTTATGTATCTCTTTGTTTTGTCTTCCATCTTTTTATATTTTATATCGTTCTTTTTCTTCATGTTTTATAATTTATACCACATTATTTGACCTTTTTATCGTTCATTGATTCTCAAATTTTATACTTCATCCTTCTTCAACTTATTATCAGTGTTCTTTGTGATCTACTTCTTCTTCCACTTTTCATCTTTTCTTCGTTATAATTTAGGCTTTGTACTTCTTCGTCAATAATTTTTTATGTATTTTCATCTCTTTTTCATGTATTTTTTTTAATTTTGTCTGTTTTTCCTTCTTCATTTGGTTGTCTATTATTCGTCCTTCTACTTTAGTTTGGAAATTTTTCAGACTTGTTATCTATATCTTTTCAAATGCATGAATGTTGGAAGATTTGAAATATTAAAATTTTTCCACTTCGATATTTCAATATTTTGGAATAGGGAAATTTTTGTATCATAACCTACAATAATACTTCTCTTTTTGATTCAGTGAAAGAAAGACGTTGCTTTCTCAGTCACAGAGATGAAAAATAATTAAGTACATTAAAACTTAAGAAAAATAGTTCAATATGCTTATTAAAATTTAATCTAATGCTTATTATTAAAACTATAATCAACGAAACCAGGTGTTTACTTTTGTTTGTACAAAATATTCTTCCAGTGGAAACATCAAGCGTGAAGTAGATGATAATCCTCCAATTGATGAAGATCTGCCTTTCAATCCAAACCCCAAAATTGTTTCAGAATTGAATCTCAGGAATTGGATTATTTACGTGAGTATTATAAACGACCGCGTCAATAAAGTTACATACGAGATTTTATATACCATTACTGAAATAATTAAACAGTACATTGTTTTATTTTTTAATTATTCCATTGTCTGGATCTTTATCTTTTGCTCTTATTCCAGGCTGACGTGGTGAAAGAAAGTCCAGAATTGTACAAAAGTAAATGTTTTTATTTTATCTAAATTCATTTAATAACTTGGTTCATAACAGCACGCCCAGTGGATCAAAGACAGTATTTCCAAGCTCAAGTTTTCCCAGTACTACTTCCTACTGGAAAATACGCAGGTTTGCGACTACACAAAACGTGGCCACTCCACTTCGACAACGAATACGACTGCGCCATGTACGATAGCGATACAGCCTCCAGAATTTTGCTACTTAAAGAATGGGTCGTAACTGGCGAAGTAACAGTCCAGAGCGACCCAGACGCATTCTTGGAAGATTTCGACACGACCGAGGCTGAAATTCGTAGTGATACCCAAATGAAACTCATTAACAAGAAATACAAACGGGTCGTACGGTTGAGGAGCGAATCGACTTTGGTCGAGCTTGAAGCAAATATCAAGAATTCTTTGAGTTTAAGCGAAGCAGATCCTAAAAAAGCAATGGAGTTCATGGACGAGATGCTCGCTATTAATGTGGACGAAATAATGTTGAAGAAACATTCTCATGTGGTAGAGATGATCCGGAGGTTGCGGAAATACATCGGAAATGTGGACGACTGGAATTTACCGCCTGAAGAACTGGAGGTCTTCAATGCCGATGCCCAGAAGCTCCGCACCAAAGCAGACACGATCTACAAGAAATTCAAAACTGTCATCCAGTTGCCTCCAACGATCACAAACTTTTGGGAAGGCTTCAATGAAGTTATTCGCAAGTTTATGGAGGATTGTATTTATTTGAATAACAGAGAAGTGTTTGTGCTTTGTGCTGAACCATGTAAGTTTTCTTTTCAACTCATTTCTATTGTTTATATTAGTTTTTTTGAAATTTGAATTTTTTGTGGCAATTTGGTTATTATTTTTCGAATTTGTAGATTCACGACAGGCTATCATCGATAGATTAGAACAAGACGAAGGGTTTCAAGAGGCAGATATCCATCAGGCAGATATCCATCAAGTTGCTAATAACTAAAAAAGAATGTCGATTTTCTGTTCGGACTATTTAGTGTTTCCACAAGAATAAAATTCTTTTGCTGAATAATGGATCTCCAGATGTGTTGTTTAGAGCTCTTTAAATGTGTCTTTTCTTACACCTGACGTTGATTTTACGTATATAATTATTATCATGCTTAACAAAACGAAAACTCTAAAAGAATTAGTTCATTAACAATAGGCTTATTTTATGAAAAATCAGTGAATACATTTTTTAACTGCGAAACTTTTTCCCTTCAAGTATCCAGATACCATGTTTTTTTCAGATTTTTAATTTAATAAATGTAAATAAATGTTTTAAAGAAGACAACAAAAATAAATCAATAATATAGTAATCCAATTCATAATAAAATTATTCTATGCGTATACAAATTTCGCACTGGTGTCACCCCCTTCCCAGCTATGCTATGAACCTAATTCTTACCGTACCATTGCTGCCACGCATGCGCGCACGTAGGAGTGTCGTCAATTTGGGACAGAGTACAGAAATCATGTTGGCCAGTGATAATATACTCACTGGTTACTATCTATCACCGAGTAATCCTGGATATAAACTGGTTATTGTCCGCCAATGGCTATCTTCTCTAATCTTCTTCAATGGCTGTAATATAATTCATGAAACAAAAGAAAAACACGACGATTCGCTGCGGTATCATGTAAGAAGAAAAAGCTTAAAAAAAACACTCGGTTAATGGAACTGCGCGATGATTAACACACACACAACACACGGAGGAAATGCCCGCAAAATCTAATTCTAGACAGAACTAGATATGAAAAAAAAGCTAAGAGAAAATAGCAAAACAGAGCCTACGGAATCTAGAGATCGTAGGCTTAAGAGAACAGCCCTGGTTATAAAAATTGACAAGCAGTCAGCAGAAAAGTATAAGGACAACGCAAAAACAAAAACAAAACAAAAAAGAAAAAAAGGGCAATACAGGTAAATGATATGAAAGTTGAAAATATTTTAATAGGAATGTAACACATATTAAATGTAGAGGAAGATATTTACGTAAACGTCAACGCAGTCGGCAAACGCAAACGACGATTATACATTCACCTTATGAATGCCTAAAAACTGCACGGCACTGGCAGCGCAGGTTGGCCACCCTCCGAGGATCAACTAACTAACTATCAGAATAAGAATTCTTGCCTTGTTTCCCGTGTCTATATTATATTGATTGTTGTTTCGCCGTGTTTGTTGAGGTAAGTCAGTACCGCCGAAGTCAAACAGTCAAACCAACGGGAATTTAGATATGTACAATAGTTCAGATTTTTAGGGTTAGGGCGAAAGAACGCAACGTTTTCTCTGTTGATTCATTCTTTACGTAAATCTTAACAAATTCCTCGTAACTTTGAAAATAATGCATCAAACTTGAAACGCTTTCATATTCTGATAAAGAATAAATGGTAAAATGACGCCATCACCCAATTTTATTTATAGTATTAAAAAAAGTTTTTTCTATATACCTTATAAATAAACGTTGTGAAAAAAGTTGTTAATCCCGTCATTATACGATGTATTTCAACATTTAGTGAAAAAGGAAAAATTGAAAACGACAAAAATTAAAAGAATTATGCGTTATTTAGTAAAAAATAATTAAGCGCCGGGGAAGTGGCTCACCCTACAGGCAATCCGTTGCTTCGTATAAGGCGGGCTATGCGCGATGTTTTGAAATTCTCCACACTTCAAATGCGAAGGCAGCATTAATTTGCCATACATCTTTACGTGTGTGTGATTGATATTTTATAAATTCTGGAGGCGGTACAATCGATAGATATTATAACACAATACTTAGTTGAAACTTCTATGTAGATTAAGCGAAGTAACATTGAGGATCCTCCAATAGACAAATTTAACACTCCTGACAATTTAATATCATATAGAAATAATTATACACCTGAAAATACTTTCAGAACACTGCTTTGCTTCGCCATGTAGAACTAATTATTATTATTTTATTCCTAATTATTTAGCTTAAGTTTTATAAATAGATAAACAGTCCTAAAAGTAAAGCGGGCACACGTTTGAAGAATTTACTCAATACCTAGCGGCCTTTTCGCTTTGGACCAGTGGATTTCAAAGAAAACATATATTGGAGCATCATGGGCAGTTATACAAGGAGAGAAAAAAATGGAGATAGTCGTATTAAAAAACTTTCAACAAAACGAAAAAGTCGCCGAAAAATGGCGCTTCGTCAGCATCGGTAAGTTACTACCTACATACTTTATAATAAAAAAAATATGTAGTTATCTATAAGGAAAGTGAACACTTTAAGGGAGAACGCCATGATCGGTAGAATTTAGATTGTACAGCGTGTACGTTGTAACTGACTGAAGTAGATCAATTAAGTGATATGTGGGCATCCGATTTTAAAACAAGGATCGCTACACAGACATTTTTGCAAATATTTTTTTAATCAAATATAGATACAACAAAAAAAGCTCTGTAGCGATATTAACGCACTCTTTGGCTTTGAATTGACAGCCTGTACATCTCAAAATAAAAAAATACTCAAGTAACGAGGAGTAAATTCCCGACCGTCTAATATGAATGCGCTAGCAAATAAAAGTTAATCGCGTAATTCGCCGAACCTGGTTGTCGGGTGCGGCGATCTCGGTTCACTCGTTGGAGAAAGCGAGAGACAAAATAATTCTAAGAACCTACCGATCGATACACCGTCCGCATTTTTAGGGTTCCGTACCCAAATGGACCGGTTGTGTAAAGGTTTAATCCCGTGAGACCACAGCTCGAGTCTGCTAATAATTGGTTTTGTTTTTATTCACGTTATTATGAAAAGGAGTAACAAACAATTACAGCTAAGTGCTAAGAGAAAAAGTTTGCGCGTGCGAATGCGGAAAGTACGTAACGCAGTGAGGTAGGTACCTACTATTTAAATAAAATTAAAATTTGAAGAATGAATTTTATTAAAACGTGCGTTCAACAAAAATCGACGACGAAGCAAGCCTCGGAATCTTCAAGTCATGTCTGCAGGGGACACGGGGGCTTGGCTTCAGTGGCTGGTCGCATGGATGAGGCACCACCATAAAAACCTCCTCAATCTAATAATCTGACATGTCAAATTTGTCACCATCTACGGTATACGTTTTTAAATCCATGGCCTACTTGACGTCGTTTTTACGATACTTCTTTCAATTTAAAAAAATGTTTTTTGGAATGTATCATACATATATGACTCACAATGCAATAAAGGGTTAATACATAGTAAAAATCAAATTTTGTATTCGTTCTGTGATATGTGTATATGGCAGAAAGTGGTAAATAAGTAAATATAATAAATAAATATACATGTATCACCATAGGTATTTAATTTGACAACTGTCAAAGCTAACCTAAAAACGAATACAAAAAACGCTGATTTCTAGATGCGCCTGAATTATTAGTGTTTTTATACTTACTTTAGGCAATACATAGCAGAATAAAATGTACATATTTCTTCACAGACTCCGTAAATCTGCCAACGCAAAGCTAATGGAACCTGTTGAACCAATTGCTTCAGATGCAGATCAGAATGCCACTACAACTGCCGTTGTTCATGATGATGTCAATATGTAAGAATTATTTAAAATTGATTAATAGTTAGTAGCAAGTACCTATAGTTTACAGTGAAAATTGACACTATTTGCTGTAATGAAACAATGTAATATTTGTCATGACATCGAATCGCATTCAAGATTGTGAAGTAATAAAAAAATATCATAAATTCCTCAAATAACTTCGCTATTATTTATGCAATTTTCAAGCGTTTTTTTGCAAATGGATTAAAAAGAAGGCTGATCCATGCTGCAAAAAGATTTAAGCAAAAATAATGCTTCTTGATTTAAAAAAAAAATGTTAAGTATTATCATATTTTAGTATGCAGCACGATAGAGTAATATGTTTTAGAAATGTTTCATCAACAATTTTTTATTACTAAAATATGAAACACGTTATTTTTGAAAATTGGGATAACGCGGTAAGAAATTAAGAGCGGGGTCCGACCACGCCCACTTCAACATGTTCAGGTTAGAAGCCAGGGTAAAATATGTAAAACGTCAACTGACTACTAGATGGCCCCCATTGTTCACATTCAACAAAATAATATTGTAACGGTACTTACCACTCGATGGAACTACTCAACTCTAGATGGGGTGTTTTCCAATATTTTCTATCTTTTACAGCGAAGTCTACCTAAGACCCTAATAAATAGTAAAGTGGCCGAAGAACCCATCTTGCCGCTAGCTACGGCAGAACAGTCCTTTGACGACCCCTCCCTTATTCAACAAAATTTTCAAATGGGAATTGAAATGTCTGTTTTGACCTGACTATTATGAACTATGAAAAAGTATATTTGACATTCTATATACACTAGTAAATCTAAAAAGTGTAGTGGGAATTATTTCGCAAGTGGGATAGTGTCTTGACAATTTTTGAAACATGAACGAATTCGATAGGACGAGACGAAATTGGGATAACACGGTAAAAAATTAAAGCTTTAGTACAGAACTCTAAAAAAGGATTTTTGACATTTTCTATACACTAGTGAACCTAAAAAGTGTAGTGGGAATTATTTCGCAAGTGGGATAGTGTTTTGACAATTTTTGAAACATGAACGAGTTCGACAGGACGAGACGAAATTGAGATGAGACGTTAAAAAGTTAAGGCTTCGTTATATTTGATAATTCTATATACACTAGTAAACCTTAAAAGTGTAGTGTATTTTCCTAAATTAAATAGTTAATATAAATTAATATAATACTGAATGAGATTAAAATATGGTGTATTTTTATTGTTAACAAAAATAAAAATCACCGTCAGCTGAAAGTTGTTTTTCCAGATCTTCGAGATTTCTTTTTCATTTGAAAATATTCAATAATTAAGTTATTTCCATGCCGGGAGCATAACGAACAAAACAAAAAAAGATTCAACCAAATATGTCGTTCCTATCGTCAGTGATGATCGAGAGTCTATATAAACAATATATTTTTATAAAACAACATATTAAAACAATTTTTTTCCAAGACTACTACGATACAGTGAACTTGCAAAGGATTTTTTTTTAAAGGAATATCAAAATATCTCGAGAACAGCGCCACCTACCGGATCCAGCTGTAGCTAAGAATCATCCACGTGACTCCATAAATAAAACATTCAAGATCGGTCAGAAAATTAAAAAAAATCTGTATCTCGACAACAGCGCCACCTACCGGAATCAACAGTAGCTAAGAAACATCCAGGTGACCCCTGTATACAAAAAAAAAAATCAAGATTGGTCAGAAAATTAAACAAACTCTGGATCTCGACAACAACGCCACCTAGCGGGTCCGACTGTCGCTAAAAACAATCCAAGTGACCACACAAATACCAACAAAAAATTTCATCAAGATCGGTCAGAAAAAAAAAACTGGCTCTCGACAAGAGCGCCACCTACCGGGTCCAACTGTAGCTAAGAACTATACAGGGACCCACTAAAACAAACACAAAAAATTTCATCAAAATCGGTCAAGCCCTTTAGGAGGAGAATAATTACGAACACACGCATACCGGAATTTTATGTATAAAGATGTAAACCATGATGAAATTTACGATATTTTTTCCAAAACCGTCAAATCAAGACCTTTTGCGTTTCTTAACTTTTATTATAAAAATGTCTCCAGACCCAATATTTGACCACTTGCGACTTTTATTTCAATATCCACAATGGCCTCGCAGTTTTTGTCTAATGCTTTAGCTCTTTATTTTTTAAGTTAACTAGTTTTTCAGTAGTGTAGATCAACAATTATTAATTTTTGAGTTGGTAATGATAAAAGTGTAGGTTTATTTTTGCCTTTAAGTTGGCGAAATGGCTTTTGTATATGCAAGGTAATGTTTGTTTGTTCTAAATTTAAATGTGGTTGTCCACCATCTATCATCGGTTGATAACCTAATCGCAGGCTTACCAATTTTTATGTAAATTGTATTGTTGCCAACCCAAATTTTTAATCTTAGCGATCACTCAATAGTTTCACAGTATTTTGTATTTGCACCTCGTCGATTTTATCTCGAGTTTATGATAGCTCTAGTTCTTACAAAATTAGTGCCCCTGATTTTATTATCTCCCTTCTAACGCCGATTCTGTGCAGCTTCATAACAGTAATAAAAATTTAAGAGATAAAGAACATTTCGCTCTAAGCACAAAACAACTAACTTTAACATCGCAGATAATGTTGTGGTCATATCGTGTTGAAAAAAAACAACACCGGCCCCCCTCCTACCTGCACCATTGGCTCGAAATCTCCCTGTATTGTTGGTTGCCTACCACCGAAAACTTCCCGCGTAATGCCTGCGCATGTGCAGTTCATTCGGCATCTACGAATTGAATTTGTATACATTTCATGGACGCCATTGAAGTCGCTTGATCGGCAACTTGTTTCGTTTTGTGATCAGAACGTCGTTCTTGTACTTATTGTGCTGTCAATACTAATACAATTGTGCTAACAGCAGCAAGATGAAGAGAGGACGCACGTTTAAGGAAGGTGACAAGGTTTTCGCCAAGATCAAGGGGTATCCAGCATGGCCGGCAGTGGTGAGTCCTTGTAAACCGATTTTCAAACAATGTGTAACTGCCGTCTGTTTACAGATTATGGGGAAAAGCGGGAAGAAATTCAACGTACAGTTTTACGGGACGGGTGAAACGTGAGTAGCTACAACTGTTATTTTTTTTTAAAAGGCTACAGCTATGTTGAAGTGTCAAGACTTGACTTCAAATTTGCTGGTGGTGGCCTGATAGTAACAATGCGAAATCTGCCGACAAGTTGTCTTAAAGTTTATGAAACTTGTGCGATGGTTTTGTACAGTTTAGCATGTAGTTTATAAAAGGGGTAGTATTGGCCACTAAGTTTTAAAGGAAAACAGAGTGCTTAGGTAGTAGAAATGCATAACCTTTTTAGAAGTGAAAAATTAAAGGAATGGTGCAGTGGGCGAGTAATGTAAGTTTACATGTTACAACGTGGTTATTTCCACAGTACAAATTCTAATAATTTATTTTTATTTTTGTACATTCAGTAAAAGTCACTAGTTGGCGTTGCAGCCTCTTGTTTGAAATTTGAAGTGAAAATCATGATATCCTTGAAAATCAAAATGTCATTGCTGCATCAATTTGAAATGGGTCCACTTTTCAATTCTTTCTATTTAGAATTTGGTATCTGTATTACCTAGTTGTTTATGTGTATTGTCTACTTCGCCGCTATAAGCTGTAAGTAAAATCTTGTACAATTAACATCTTTGAAAAAAGTGGTAATTAATGGCACTATGTAATTTTAGATTGTTGTAAATGGGTTGGGGATTTAATTTGGTTTCTGCAAATTCTTTAAATTCTGATTCTTATCTCACATTTTCGTCGTTAATGTGTTTTTTCCCTGCCGTTATATACTGTAAGTAAAATTTCTTTGTACCATTTTACATTCTTAAATTACAATTTGTCAAGTTAATTTAGTTTATCAAGTTATTAAAAAAACGCAACAAATTATTCACATAGTATTTAATTGGTTTGCCTGGTTACATTTTTCGGTAAAACTTGATTTTGCAAATTATATCATTCTAATGCATAATATTAGCAATAGAATCATAGTAGGTATTATTATCGCTATGTATTTAATAAGCACTCATTGTTATCTACTCAATTGTTATTTAATATGTTATTTGCATAGTAAAAATCATGGACGCTCGGTATGAAAATCTGAATGTTCAGTATTTTATGAAGAGTGTTCAGTAGATTACTGGACGCTCGGTATAAAAATCTAAATGTTAAGTATTTTCCGAGTAGTATGTTATTCGCATAGGAAAAATCATGTTATATTTACTAACTGACCCGGCGAACTTTGTACAGCCTCAGAATTAATAACACAGGCGCCCCCCTGGGCCCCCATATCCATGTTTTAATAGTTATTCTGCTATTCGGGGCGGAAACAAATCCAACAAATCAAAGATCATAAAAACCGTTCTTGACATATATATAAACCCAAGGGGGCCTCCTGGCCCCATGTTCATGTTTTAATAATTATTCTGCTATTCGGGCGGAAACATATCCAACAAATCAAAGACCATAAAAATCGGTCCAGCCCAAAGGGGCCCCCACGTCCATGTGAAAAATACTTTAGGACTTATTCTCATACCTACCAAATATACAAAACAAATTTCATAAAAATCGGTCTAGCCCAAGGGGGCGCCTTGGGCCCCCATGTCCATGTCAAAAATAGTTTACCACCTATTCTCATACCTACCAAATATACAAAAAAAAATCATAAAAATCGGTCCAGCCCATGTCCATGTCAAAAATAATGATAAAATTAAAAATTATGGGCCCCCATGTCCATGTCAAAAATAGTTTACCACCTATTCTCATACCTGTCAAATATACAAAAAAAAAAATCATTAAAATCGGTCCAGCCGTTTCGGAGGAGTTCGACCACAAACACCGTGACACGAGATTTTTATATATTAGAAGATAAAATATAGTGTGCAATCTGTAATAATTATTCTTATTGAATTGTATCGGACATACATACATTTTTTGTACTGTGCGTGACGCAATTAAATACGTATTAAATGATGTTATATTTTATACCGAGCAAACATTTTTTATACTGTGCATAAAGCAATAAAATACATATCAGTTATGTTATATTTTACTATGCAAACATACATTTAAATACTGGTGGAACCTACCGTGCAACTGGTTACTATACTTACAATGACAATTATTTACTGTGCAAAAAAACATTAAAATACCGAACAGTTAATTACATGCCTTAAAAAAAAACTAGTAGCAAAACTCTTAGGTCTTCATAAATGATCCCATTTTAGAATTCTGGACTTTTGGCTCATCGAATTTTGGGAGTTTTTGGAATCTTCGAGCCACAAGGCTCGATTCTTGAAATACAAATTTTAACGGTTTCTTTTTATTGGATTGATGTCCTCTTCTTTATTTTTCATTTATGTTTTATCTGTCATCTATGTATGCTCTTTTTTATCGTCCTTTATCTTCTATCATTAATTTGTTCTTCATTTTAGTTTCTTCGCTTTTTATAGTTCGTTGATTAAAATTTTATTTTTCGTTCTTCAACTTTCATTATTATTCTTCAGCGTTCTCGAACCCTTTTTAACCGACTTCAAAAAAGGAGGAGGTTCTCTATTCGACTGTATATATGTTTTTTTTTTAATGTATGTTCGGGCATAACTTCTTTGTTTATGAACCGATTTCAATTATTCTTTTTGCGTTGGGTTGAGTATGGCTCCAAGGTGGTCCCATTTTAATTTCATTGATATTGAACGTAAGACTTCGGAGTTATAGCAGGAAACTCTTGAAAATCAGATGGAAATGTGGTGATTGGATATGCTTGTGCGCGCATAACTTCTTTGTTTATGAACCGATTTCAATTATTCTTCTTGCGTTATATTCAGTATACCCTCAGGATGCTCCCATTTTAATTTAATTCGTATTGGACGTAAGATTTCGAAGTTATAGAAGGAAATTCCTCAAAATCAAATGGAAATGTGTTCAAATGACGCTACCTGCTCGAAATGAATGGTTTATGGCCTCAACCCAACCCCAGTGACAAGCCGAGAATAAATACACAGTGGTCAACGACGTGATTTATTGTGTCTTACCGAAACCGACTTCAAATATAATTTCTTTGTTTATGAGCCGATTTCAATTGAATCGTTTATTGTTAAAACAAGCCAAGTAACATTTTGCAAACTTTTCAGGAAACGCAAAAACTATGGAAAATTGATCTACAATTGTGTTTTACTATGCCCTTGGCATATAAGCACTATCAATTAGTCGCAAATTTTAGCATACATGATATGGTACTTGGATGCTTTCTGCACCAATCGATTTATGTCTATAATATACAGACTGTCTCATTTAAAACTCCCCAGTCCAGATTTCTCCGAATTGATAACTCTGATTGAAAAATCCTCGAACAGGTCTTTTCAAGTTTCGGCGCTTCGCCCTCTTCGCGAGGGGGCTGTTAGCCCCAAAATCTTAAATGGCACTATGGGTCGAGTGATACCTCATTTGAAAGGTATTGAAGGCCTATTTACAATTTTTTGCAGTTTTGACCGTACAAAGAATAATTTTCTATCTTCAACATAATCCACATTTTCTCATGCTGTATCCCATAGAAACCACAAAGACAATCTATTTTCGCGCTCGCGTGGATTTGAAGCGTCCTTACTAGGTCTACCCATCACTTAAAATTGTAAAATAATTAACTTTTTATAAGTCTCCATTCGTAGAATATTAAAATCTCGAAGTCTTGTAATCCTTTTTCCCTGTCCTTCTGTTTGTTCTTTCATTCTTCGATTTTCATTTCTTATTTATTTATCAATCTTTTCTTAAAGGTTTTGTCTTCCATCTTTTTACATTTTTTACAGTTCTTCTTCTTTTTCTTTGTTTTATCATTTATACCACATCTTATATCATGTGTTCATTTACAAAAGTCTTCAAGTCGTCTATGATTTTGACATAACATTTTAACGTATGTCTGTTGCCAAAATAATAATGAAGTATATTGTATGGTTGGTTGCGGACAACTTGTAGATGAAGCAATAAATCACATGCGTTTTTCAATTCGTCTTCGTCACTCAAAAAATCATAAGCAACTTGATGACTTTTTTAAATGAACACCTTATATCATTCGGCCTTTTTTTTGTCGCTCATTGATTCAAATTTTATACTTCATCTTTCAACTTTTATTACCAGTCTCATTATTTTTTTCATTTTTTTTACGTTGCCTTTTTTTCTTCTCTTTTTTTTCATTTCGTTTTCTATTATTCGTCTTTCTATAGTTTCGAAATTTGTCAGGCTTGTTATCTATAATTTTCAAATGCATGAATGTTGGAAGTTTTGATTTCGATTATGTATGTATTTCAAAATTTTGGAATACAGAAATTTTTGTATCGTGAGATCTATACCTCTTATTATTCATCAAATTTTTAAAATAAGTTCTACTTAGTATGTATTTAACTACACAGAAAAATCAACCCCATGTTAATAAGTGTTGTTAACAAACACGGTAGTGCAAAAAATTAAAAATAAATAAATATTTTTCTACTTAATAGAAGAACTATTTTGATCATGATAATAATGAAAAACAAAATTAAAATTAATTAAGACTTAAATATATATATTTTTTAAAGTATGCTGTAATTGGCCTTAATAAATCCGTGTGTTTCAATAAGGCCAAGATAAAAAAAAAACGTTTTAATAATTATTTAGACACCATTTTTTGCACTTATCCTTAGTGAAGATAAATCTTATACAGTGAAAGCTCTCTTCAGCGGACATCGACGGTTCCTTAAATTTTGCCAGCACAAGAGAGATGTCCACTGAAGAAAGGTGTATGCATGTATGTATTTTTAGGCTGTTTTTTTTTAATTGAACTTAAATTTAAGAACTAAGAGTACAACAGTTTATGCACTTATGGAAACATAATATAGAAATAATGGGTTCAATAATAGCCTGTCGCACTTATTTATAATAAATAAGTATTTTGAAAATGCGTTTCTACATTTTTTTCCAATTGAAATTTTAAAAAGTCCTCAACTTTAAGTTTTCTATTGTCTTCAAAGAATCAAAAGTAATTATCTCTTCAGTTTTGTTTTGAAATTTTTAAAAATCTTAAAAAGTCCTTAACTTTAACCTTTCTATTGTCTTCAAAGAATCAAAAGTAATTATCTCTGCAGTTTTGTTTTCATTTAGTATCTTTGAATGCTTGAAAGTTGCGGTATCCAAACCCTTCGGCAAAGTCTTTGGCTTTACTTTTTAATATAGACTAGGGATCGCCCGACACTCGAAATTCGAATAGTATGTTTTGGATTGGTAATCAAATCAATGTAAAAATAAAAAAAAAAGTGAATACTTACGTAAATAGTGTTGAATAAAAACTGGTTTCCATATTACATATTACAATTTTTAATTTGTCTTGTCTGAATAATTAAAAAAAAATGTCTTATGCCCACTTGCACCGGCTTCTCCTTAAATTTAAGTGACGTTAAGTTTGGCTTAATTTTAATTTCTCGTTGCACCGACCTTAAGTGTCGGCTTAAAGTACCACTAAACTCGCTTACGCTAAGCGGTCAGTTGAGCGTAGTTTAAATCGGGTTTAGGTGAATAACGCCCTTTTTTCTGAATAACGTAACCTCAAATCTCTCTTGACTTTACGAGTAAAATTGAATTCTTCAGTTCAGTGATTGATTAGGTGCTAGGAATTAAATTTTAAATAAATATGGCCTTTTGTGACAGAGAAATTGGCGAATATATTTTTTTGGCCTCGTGATATGTAAAAACATGAAAATCAACTGAACTGTAATTAAGGAGGTGATGGTTTTACATCACAGTGCGGTAAAAATTCACACAAATTTTCTTTCTTAAAATACGTTTATAAAAAAGAAACTGCTTGTACAACGAAAGCATACTTATTAAACCGCCATTTACACAAGTTTTTAATTGTTGAGTGTTTGAAAAACATACGAAAATACACAAAGACAATTTCAATGTTTCGACGTTTTGACGTTTCAAACGAATAGATTCGGATTCATGGCCACTGGCAACTGTCAAAATTTGTTATTTGACGGACATATTTGTTAGGGATTTTCCAAATACCAACTAAATTTAGCCGTAAGCCTAGGCTTTGTTAAGCGGGTGCCGGTAGGTGCCGGTGCAACCGTAACGATAATTAAACTCTCTTAAAGTTAAGTTAAGCTTAACTAAGCCAAAAGTTAAGTCAATTCGGTGCAAGCGGGCATTAATAAACATGCCTTAAGTTCCCCACACCACTTGCTCACACAACCTCGGGGGAGGGGCCAAGATATATATAGCTACAGTTCTCCAGCTTCTCACTTAAAACGGTTCACGCTCATTTAAAACGATGACTGTGATGGTTCGCTTTTTCCCTAACATGATTTGCAAATAATTAATGAACCTGTGAAATTTTTGAAAATGGAATGTAATCTAGGCCTAGAACTTATCAATGTTTTTCATTAAAAAAAAAACAATTATAAAAATCGGTGCAATACAGACTGTTTTATTTGGTTAAACTTGATTCATGATTAAATATATAGTTCCTGATATAGGGATTCCTTTACTTCTTGCTTTTTCAAACCAATCATAGCAAATTTTATCCAAATTTAAACCCTCAGATTTAAAGAACCTTCGCTTTTCGTTAATATTACTTCCTGTCTGCCATTTTGCTTGTTAATATTCTTTATTCTTATTTTTCCCAACTTGTGTTTTTCGTATTTTAGATCGTTCGGCCAATGCACGTACAATAAAGCCTTTTTTTTTTCAAATTAATGTATTGCTGATTTCGATTTTCTCTTTTAATGTTAAAAAAGTTCTCTTTCTACCACTCATTGTGCATACGTTTGTGGGTTACTGCGTAATAACTATGTGTAGAAATGAATGCGATACGTTTAATTCGGGATTTCCCCAACATTGTTCTGTGGTCGATGGTGCTGCTGAGAGTATCGCGTCCGTCTAAGAGGGCTTTTGTTAAAAAAAATTTTGTCCGCGTCCGTTCTGGAAAATGTCCGCTTAAAAGAGCTTACTTTATTAAGAAAATTATATACGATTCGTCGCCGCAAAATTGTCCGTTTAAGAGGGATGTTCGCTAAGAGAGCTTTCACTGTACATATTAAGTTCTTTTGCTCTGCTGTTTCATGATTTACGTCCCGGTTTTTTATTTTCCTGCTTTTTGATTTTTTTAGGCCGACCACGGTCTTATTATAACCACATGCAAATCTAACTTCTATATTTGTATGTTTGAAACGACACATAAACCGTATATTACCACATTAAGATTATGTAAACGAATAATTTCTAAAACCAAAAACACTAATACTAAATCGAAATGTGTCTCAAAAAAATATACGGTAATCTTAGATGGACAACTTACCATATTTTTCAACGAAAAAAATCGCGATATTGAAATCATTGCTAGCGTCATTTATGATTGATTTGCTATGCAAGTAACTTTATTAACATGTGTTCAAAATATGATATGAAGGATTTCTTAACAATAATATTTCTCTTTTTGATATATGGAAAGACATGAAAAATAATTAAAATAATCAAGAATATCAAAACTTGACAAAAATAGTTCAATATGCTTGCTAAAAATGTACACCTACAAAATATTTATATTGGCATTCTTCCAGTGGAAACATCAAGCCCGAAGACATTTTCTATTACCTCAAAAACAAGGAGCAAATGGTCAAAGGCTCCAAAAAGAAAGAATTCAAGGACGCCATTGAAGAAATCGAAAAAGCCATCGGGGTTGACGGAACTGACGGCGATGATTCTCCCCCAGATGTATATGACCCTTGCGCGTATTTTACATTCCAAAACGTAACAAATTAATTTTTAGGAAAACTCTCCAGCCCCTAAAAGGAAGCGCAGTAATTCCGAGAAATCCTCAGACTCTAACCCATCTAAAAAAAGCAGCAATGCAAAGAATTCCGACAGCGAAGAAGGTAAGATAGTTGTGGGTATTAGCAGGTTGTTGAGGTCAAGTTTTAGAATCTAACATGAGCGAAAACACTGCCGATGGTATCACGGTACCGAAAGTCGAAAAAGATGCCGATAAAGAGGAAAAAGTACCAGATGATGATAATCCTCCAATTGATGAAGATCTGCCTTTCATTCCAAACGCCAAGATTGTTTCAGAATTGAATCTCAAAAATTGGATTATTTACGTGAGTATTGTCAATAAAGTTACATACAAAATTTTATATACTATTACTGAAATAATTATACAGTACATTGCTTTATTTTTTGCTCTTATTCCAGGCTGACGTGGTGAAAGAAAGTCCGGAATTGTACAAAAGTAAGTGTTTTTATTTTATCTAAATTCATTTAATAACTTGTTTCATAACAGCACGCCCAGTGGATCAAAGACAGTATTTCCAAGCTCAAGTTTTCCCAGTACTACTTCCTACTGGAAAATACGCAGGTTTGCGTCTACACAAAACGTGGCCACTCCACTTCGACAACGAATACGACTGCGCTATGTACGATAGCGATACAGCCTCCAGGATTTTACTACTTAAAGAATCCGTCGTAACTGGCGAAGTAACAGTCGAGAGCGACCCAGACTCATTCTTGGAAGATTTCGACATGACCGAGACTGAAATTCGTAGAGATACCGAAATGAAACTTATTAACAACAAATACAAGCGGGTCGAACGGTTGAGGAGCGAATCGACTTTGGTCGAGCTGGACGCAAAGATCAAGAATTCTTTGGGTTTGAGCAAAGCAGATCCTAAAAAAGCAATGGAGTTCATGGACGAGATGCTCGCTATTAATATGGACGAAATAATGTTAAAGAAACACTCCCATGTGGTAGAGATGATCAGGAGATTGCGGAAATACATCGGTAATGTGGAGGAATGGAATTTACCGCCTGAGGAACTGGAGGTCTTCAATACCGATGCCCAGAAACTCCGCACAAAAGCAGACACGATCTACAAGAAATTCAAAACTGTCATCCAGTTACCTCCGACGATCACAAACTTTTGGGAAGGCTTCAATGAAGTTGTTCGCAAGTTTAGGGAGGATTGTATTCATTTGAATAACAGAGAAGTGTTTGTGCTTTGTGCTGAACCATGTAAGTTTTCTTTTCAACTCATTTTTATTCTTTATATTAGTTTTTGTGAAATTTGAATTGTTGTGATGGTCATTATTTTTCGAATTTCTAGACTCACGACAGGCTATCATCGATAGATTAGAACAAGAGGAAGAGTTGCAAGAGGCAGATATCCATCGTCCCGTTGACGGGGAGGCCGAGAAAGTTGCTAATAACTAAAAAGGATGTGTATTTTCTGTTTGGACTATTTAGTGTTTCCACAAGAATAAAATTCTTTAGCGAAGAATGGATCTCCAGATCTGTTGTTTTGAGCTCCATAATTTTTCCATGTGTCTTTTCTTACACCTGACGTTTATTTTACATGTATAATTATCATGCTTAATAATAGTTTAATAAATACTTTATTCAAAATCTTAGTGAGAGTGTTTTGAATTTAGTGTTTTTACGCTCTACGTTTGACCGGGCATTTATTCCGCATTCATGGTTAGATAATCGCACAAACTAAACACGAAGACTCGTATGACAGAAATGTCACAATGACGTTGATCTTGCAAAATTGTGCAGTTGTGAGTGTTTTCGAAAATCTCGATTACGCAAAACTTCTATGTTGCTAGGGTGTCTCGGACGTTTCGCAACTTAGATTGGGCATCTTTTTAAGAGGACCACAAAATCTACTTATGTTCAGGGCTACGTCCTAAGGGTTTAAGAGTGGAAGAGGATTAAAGAAAAACTGCAAAATTTATGTATCAAGGATTTTGAAATAGCAAGCAGTCGCGTGGAGATCTATTTGCGGATCGATAAGCAATAATACCGGGTGTCTCAGAAATAACTACATTAATTTTAACCAGTAGCAGAACTCATCAGTGTCAACAATTTTTCGTAATAAAATTTTGCCCTAAACTCCGTAGTTGTCGGAGTTAAAATTAGTGGATCTTTTGACGTTAATTTTGGCAGACTACACGCCACTGAACCCCTTAGCGGTGATAACAACACACGGCAAAAAAATTCGAAAACACTGAATGAATTTAACCCGCTCGGCGTAAATAAACAAAAAATCTGAAAACTGACCTACTAAACGTGTTTACTTCAACATCCAATGCTATTGAAAATTGTGGGGCCTAATAAATAACATGCGGATTTTCATCTGCCCCTACGTATTATTTAAGTTGAAAATACCTTCTCCGATGATTATTTATTATATTCGGGTGCAGTTAATGGAAATTAGGCACACCAGAAAAAAAACAAGCATCTTTTACGATAATAACTTTAAAAGGGATTAACACGCCCGGTCGAGTTCGCCCGCCGATACTGATTCTCAACAGCAGGTAACTGATACACCCGAGAGTACAAAAAATTTAGAAACTTGATAAGGACGTTGGCTTTTCTGGACCAAAACAATTGATTGTGTGTCGGTCACGTTAAAATCCATAGACGGGTCGTGAATTTGAAAGGTTCCAAAAATGCTAAAAAAAAGAGGTTTTGAAAGTGGTAGATAAAAATGTTGCTGCTCTCGGCGATTTCTACTACTGGTTAAAATTAACGTAGTTATTTCTGGGGCACCCTGTATAAATTGCATAAACTTTGGCTCCATGATGATACTAAGACTAACATGACGTCATAGGGTGAAAAGTAGTTACTACGGTATACGGGGTAACCAGATTTATACAAATATTTTAGGGTGTGGTAGTCAGTGTAGTAACTTTTCTTGATAACAATTTTACTAGAAATCCTTAACTTGGAATATAAAATTCAACAAAGTTTTCGCACGCAAACGCGTACCCGCTACTGATTTATCAAACAGTGAAATTTACGTATAAAAATTGATTACACCCTGTCCACTATACTTATCGTCTGACTAAATGGATGAGAAATGACAACCATTTATTGAATTTTTTTTTTTTCCTAGAACTAGAACTCGCTCTCGTGTTAAATCCAATTTCAAAATTCTTAAGTCCAAAAATGGTTGCCATTCCAATACCCTTAGTCAGTCGGTCATTTGTAGATGCGGCGGCCCACCCGCCCACCGCATTCACATGTGGTGCCATGAACCATATGGCCTTTAGTCACAAAGAACAACTGTGGAATACAAGAAACGAAATTTGGATACAATATGAAAATGGTTGTCATTCTGAACCATTCAGTCAAAAATGTAATTTGAATATATGTATATATATTTTGGTATAAATCTCTTTTGGTGGATACAATATGAAAATGGTTGTCATTCAGAACCAGCTTGTCAACCATTCATCAAAAATGTAAATTTGAGTATAATATATTTTGGTGTAAAATCTCAATTTGGATTTATTCTCATTACTGGTATGTTTCTTTGTGACTAAAAAGCATATGGTTTTGGCATCGTTTGTGAGTGCGGTGGCATCGTTTGTGACTATGAAATTTTTTATATATCTTTATATATTAGTTATCACCGTTTTGCATATTAGTCTAATACACATACTCAATAAAAATAAAAAAGATACTCTGGGTGCTAGTAAAGCCTCGCAAGCTCTTCACAATGGCATCTGAATATCAACGTTCTAGCTAAACGCGTTTTCGCGCTACACTAATATTATAACAACGCTGATTTCCATCAATCACAAACATACATCTACATTAGTCCGATGACGTCACAGACAAAAATTTAGATCTTGTACAGGGTCCCTTCACAAGATTAACAAACTCACAACATACAGAAGGGTATGCAGCTCCAAATTTTTTTAACAAGCTACCTCGTGATTAACAGCTACCAAATTCTGCTTTTAAAAGAAAGCTAAAATCGGTCTACTCGTATGCAGAATTTTTAGACTACTTTTTAACAAGTTGATTTTTGTTTTAGGTTTATTTATGTTGTATCTGTACATTATATTGCTGACTTGTGTAAATACTTTTGTATACTTGGCATGATTAAATACAATAAATAAAAATAAATAAAATCTTCACGTTAGCTTCATCAAGGCACTCCATAGTTACCCTTACCGTGTGAGGACGCGCGTTATCTTGCTGGAGGATATTTTGCAGTTGCTGTAGGTAACGCAGAAGAATGTAGTAAGTTAGTGATATAACGAAGGGAAATCAAACTGCCAGGAATAAAAACTAGACGTGACTTACTTCCATAAGTAATGCCACTCCAAACCTAAGTCCAGTTTGACGTTCTATAGCAAATGCTAAATTCTGTTCTTCTGTATCTGTTGTACTCCTTGGTTTTCCAGATCCTCGTTGACGTTGATGACGACCTTCTTCAGACCATGCCCTCCAACATCGTAATACAGGACTTGCGTTAAGCCAACCCGATTGGCAAGTTTTCGAAACGAAAATTCATCCTCTCGCATCCCAATAATATTACCTCTTTCAAACTGGGGGTGCTGATGCACTACATTTTTTGTAAAGTTCTCTTTGTCAATGTAGCGGAACTGTTCTCAAAAAGATAACCAGTTGGAGGTTTATGTTAAAAATTTTATCAAAAAAAAAACATCAAAATTTTGAAAATGTATTGTTGAAAAACGACTTACCAGAACGAATTTGAATTTTAGGTTGTCAGTTTTTGTCGGATCAAAGAGATTTGTACCGTACTTCTTCACGTGTTAATTTTGAGGTTCAAGATCCCATACAATAACTCCTATACTGAGCCATCAAAAAAATCCTCAAAATGTAAAATCTGTTCCAATGTCAATATATTTTTTCAACTAGTTTAGATTGAATTGATTAGAATAGACCCCTTTAATGTAAAAGCAAACAAACTGTGGTTCCTGTGTACATTATTACCACTCTTCCATTATGTATAGACGTTTTTTTCTGATTTCTGAAGCTACTAATTAGTGGTTTTTCATTTAGTCTTATTCAATCGATCTTTTCATAACTGCTACTTACAGGAATATTTAATTTCATGCCTGAAAACAAATAATCGTTTTCAGCTTCATGCACAGTAATAAATAAGTTAAAATCCCATCCATACTTTATAGCGTCTACTGGCAAAGTCTAGCTGCTATTTCTACTCGAGACATGAATACTGAAGGAACGTTAAAGAAAATTTTCAAAGCAAATTTGATCATCATGCGCCTGCTGGGTTTTTATCCACCTCGCAAACCCTCCAAGTTCTACCAGATGTACGCGCGTTGCGTATACATCTTCATGACTGTTCCAGTTCCCATACTGGCAGGCGTGCATTTGATCGTCGGAAAAAATATAAATGCCACAGAAGTTCGTGCCAGTTCTTTCATTATATTTCAAATGGGAAGTTTTATGTTCAAATTAAGTCCTTTTATTTTCAATCCGGAGGCGGTCAGGAAGTCTTTGTACATGCTGGAATTGCGAATTTTCAGGAAGGGAGAAGAAAATCAAAAGGAATTGATGGACAAGTGTGAAAGAAAATGCAAGAAAAACACGTGGCTTTTTTGGGGAATTTGTGTGGTCACTTTGATCTCGTGGTCAGTAACGCCCCTTTTTGGAAGAGGTCCTAAATTACCGATTGAAATTTGGTTGCCGTTTGAATTCAAATCTTTTGGAGTTTATGTTGCAAAGTATATCTTTATTGTGACAGGTAAGAATGTAGAGTGTACGTATATTAAAATGTCTTTCAAAATATATTACGTTTTTATACATATTACATTTTTTGTAGGAGTTGGAAATGGAGCTGTAGCAACCGGAATGATAGATCCTCTTGTCTCTGGACTCTTATACTTTGCAGTAACTCAACTTCGTTTCTTGAAAAACAACCTGCAAAACCTTAGTGAAAATGCAGATAAAGAAACTAAAGGAAGTTTGAGTGACATTGAACATAAATACGTAAAAGACGAAATCATATATCGAAATATACGAGACTCTATTGAACATCACAACGCCATCTTGGGGTCAGTTGGTTTTCTAGTGTTCTTCCTTTACTTATGTACATGAATTTATTTGTAGATTCATACAAGTCTTTGAAAATGTGTACACACCGGTGGTTTTTACACAGTTAATGGTAGCCGGCTTGGTCATTTGCGTGTCTTTTTGGCAATTGAGCACGGTAATCCAAATCAAAAATACCCGTTTTCTGTACTAATTTTTTTCCTTAAAAGGTCGAACCTTTCAGCATTTCCTTCTTTTCGATGATATCATTTGTACTAACTATGGTTTCGCAAATAATTCTTTACTGCTACTTCGGATCAGTTCTATTTGAAGAAGTATTTACAGATGTCAGTGTAACCCCGTACTATTTTTTAATTTTAGAGCAATAATCTGACTACTGCAATCTACATGGGCCAATGGTATGAATATAATTTGAAATGTAGGAAAACTCTGATTATTTTGATGGAACGGTCAAAGAAGCCAATCGTTGTCACTGCCGGAAAATTGTTGGACGTGACCTTGGTCACATTCACAACTGTGAGTGAAAAGCAAGCTGAAAACAATGTAAATATTATTTTTTTAGATTCTTCGGCGGGCCTATTCTCTACTTGCTGTTTTGAAGAACTATTCATCTTAAGTCAAGATTTTTCTTGACTGAGTTACAGCAAAATGAAATACAATGACAAAGACCAATTTGGATTTTTTTGTGTCAATACATTAAAACCACTGCTACAGAGACAATTTACAGATTGAGTGTTTATCCAGGATAGTGGGTCGAAATTCGACCGTAATTAAATTTGTAAGCTTGAAAGTTATTGAGGTAGTTTTTTCAAATAGTATACAGTTTACTCATCGCCCTGATGATGCCAACATTGTTGGCGAAACGTGCGTTGGCAGTTATAATAAAATTGTTTTTGGTGTTTTAGGGAAAAACTGATTAAAAGTAGTATGTTGTTTGCCCTAATTCCCTGCAATACCTGAAACCTTGGGCAACATACAACCGCGTTGCCCACGGTTATTAACATCCTCATAATTCCCTTAATACATAAATAACTATAATGTGTTTGTAACACCGTGCAATTAAGAATGTGGGCCTCACCGATTCTTACCGATTGGCTGCTATCGAGCATAGTTCGGGAAAGTGAGTCCCCTTTTGCAAGCCCTATTCTGCTAGTTAGGAAGGAAGAAGGGGCTTACCGCATGCGTGTGGATTTCCGAAAACTTAACCTTTACACAGTCACGGTACCTGTCTAAAGGACGTTATTTTACCTCTCTGGACATGGCATCCGGGTTCCACCAGATCTTTTTGTTACATCGGATGGCCATTTTGAATATGTAAGAATGCCATTTGGGCGAGCCATAAACCAAACAGGACTCAATTAGATACCGTTCCAATTGTCTAGGTTGATGACGTTCTCATCCTTTCGGAGACACCCGACGAAGGATTAGTTTATCTGGCACAAGTTTTAAAATCTTTAGATAAGGCTAGGTTTACATTGAACCTAAAAAGCTCGTTTTTTTGCAAAAATTTCTGCTGTAGGTATTAGACCAAAAAGACGCAAAATTAATGCTCGTAAATACATTATCGACTCGAGTTCAAAACCGCTTCTTGTCATTTTTAATGCAGAATTGAGCACTGACTTGCTACACACCAGATGCGTGTAGCCCCATAGAGCATACCTTAAGCCGGCTCCAGACGGCATGCCAAGTGTCGGCCAACGTTCAAGAGAACAAGCAAGACCAACTTTGTGTGACGCTTTCTACGGTCGGGTTGCCTCGAGCGCCAGTTTTTACGTGCTATGCTCCACGGGACCGCGGTGAGCTACACCGGAGTACGGTACGACTGTCTAGTTTGGCGGGAGAGAAAAATAAAAGTGACACGGTGTGACGGTTTTTAATAAACACCCTATATACAACTATGTGCACTATGTACAATGCCACTGTCTACACTACAATCGGCACGCACCCTTCCCCTCTTGATCGCAGCTAGTCTCCCTTCTTGGACATAACTCATATCTGCAGCTGAGCGGAGCTTCTTTTATAGAGACGCTGGAGGGGAGACGATGACGTTGGCCGATGCGCGCGGCCTGTCGCAATGCAGTAGGGAGAGAGTCTTATCACTGCGTCCTCTTCCCAACGAGGCGACGTCGGCTTTGGGTATCGCAGCGAGTCCGGGATGGCGGTATCCGCAGCGCGCTTTTCTACTGGTCACCATGATGCCAGAATCATTCCGGTACGACACCAGGGGCCTGTAAGACAAGCCGTTCAAGTCCTACAATTGTTAGAATATATTTTACACTTGTAACTTTTTCATAACACAACTCATCTTGTAATTGCCCGTACGGCACTAGTAATTACGGAAGAATCTCTATATATGTAAACGTATTCTGTAACTCAAAGTTATCACTTGTATGATTGTGTTAGAGAATTTTTACATATCTTCAACTCTGGGTAAATACGCTTTTCTCACTGATAACGAATTCAACGAAAGGTTTCGTTTGAAAATCTCCTTCGGGATATTGGACCAACGCTTGCAAATAGAACAGTTCGATGGTATGGATTGACGCCACCGCAGAAGACATTAATTGCCCTACACTGGTTAGGGAATGGAGGTCAGTACCATGGTGCATGGGGTATCAAGAATGAGATGTGTGTAGATGCTGTTACTGAGATAAAATATTCGACGAAATAATGTTATGGCCCCATAATATGATGGATGTTGTACAAAGACTTCCTGCAATAGCCTGTTTTCCTGAAACATGTGGTGGAGTGGATGGAATACTTATAATAATATAGACGCTCCTAGAATTAACGAACCAGCCTATGCTAAACACTCAATCAACTGTAGAGGGACCGAATAATTAAATTACATATTATGTAGCTACATGTGTACAAATTTATTTAACTTCTACAATTGTAGCCATTTGGATTGTGATACCGAATTAAGTAGGACTTGTAGTTACAGGAGGCAGATTACTTGTAACTTGTAGACTTGTTGTACAGTTTGTGTTACAAGGCCCCAGGAAGCATTTTATAATCTATTTTTTTATTATTTGTCCACTCATGTGGACAACATGAGCTGAGGCGTTCCTGGTGTTTTTTCTTTCATTGTAAATTAGGTTAGGTACTCCAAGAATGACAGAAATGACAATTGTCGATTACTGACCGTTGAATCCATGCTTTTAATTTTTTTAAACAGTTTGTCTTTGTCTTTTTTTTTGCATTCGCCGCGTAATTCACTTTATTGAAGTTTAACTGCTTGCTCTACACGTTGCCAAGCTGACGTGTCACAACAAATGTCATCCAACATAATTTTTTATTTACAGTAATATAGGGTTCTTTGTTTTAACAAACATAATGCAACAGGTGGTGAACAAATAATAAAAAAATAGCCTGTATATCGACTTGTTACTGGTTCGATGTGAAAGGCGTGGTCCGTTGTGGCAAGGGGCGGAGACTTGGGGTGGTCGTAGCGGCTCCGGGACAGTCTCATTCGCTGCGCGCTATTTTTCTGATTACGGGAGTGAAAGAATTACTCCGCTGCGACGCCGGTTTGAATTTGGGCGTAGGGTGCATGGCAGCAGTGGAACAGCGGCCGGCGACTCGCTGGATGGACTCTGACGGTAAACGTCACCGTCTGTGTTCTAATCGCGTAAAATTCAGTAACTTCGTAACAGTTGGAACGAACCCACGTTATTGCCATAAAATTTAATTTAGTCACTCACTGTAATGCTGTGAAAGCCACTGCTAATAAGAAAGATCTTCTGCCAAGGGTTGCATGTTGGTGGATTTTTAGTTTGACATTGTGTATCGCAAGGGAAGCCAGCACAAGCTCGTCGAGCGAAGAGCAGAACATGGCTTCACATTGAACAAAGAGGTGAGATGTAAAGTTGGACTGTAACCAACATGCTGAGAAGGACGGTTTGTTGTTCCATAAGCATGTACATTTTGATGGTTCCATAAATATGCAATGGTTCGTTCCAAGGCAAATCCGATTGGGTGTTTGCGGATTTACCATGATGAGCAGTGCCACATAGGCGCGGACAAAACGTTCCACTCTATTTTTCAGCATAAAATCCTATGTGAAGCATTGTTTGGTTTGCCCAGTTAAGAAAACGCCATTACAAGGTTAGATCACTAATATCGAAGAAATTCGAAAGCCCGTTTGAGACAATTTATGTTGACTGTGTGGGACCGTTGCCATTCACTAGATAAGCACGTATTTGTCCTAGTAGATGCATTTACGAAGAATTGCCTACTTTTGTCAATGAAGTCTCTAAGTACAAGATAGGGGAGAACAGTTTTCACTGTTTTGGTACACCGATTGTTCTTTGTGTGGGGAATTGAGTGATCTGACAGCAAATTTAAATGAGCCGGATGATGGGTTACGGTAAATGGAAAAATATTATAGTTTGGGCTTGGAGTTGGTGTCTGTCCAGTCAGCGGTACAGTCAAGGTGAAGACTGCGGTCTCACCTAATCCTTTATGATTGAAGACTGAGAAGTTGGCCTTTGTGTCCCATCAGCGGTAGAGCCGTAGTGTGGAGGGTTCGGTCCCACAAGTTTTGTAAAGACCTGCAACACTTGGACGCAAAATGGGTTGCCGACAGCAACGTCCACGAGCAAGTCGATACCACCTGGTGTTGAGAGACAAGAGATGCTGAGGATTCCGATTTTAGTCTTTGTTTCTTGACGATCACGATTCACTGGCCAACCTTTTCAATTTCGCGTTATGTTTCAAATTCGACGTTTGGGGACGTCATTGACATTTCATTTGACCTTTAACTTCAAATTGTTGGCGGGAAGAGCTTAGGCTCATCGTTTCGTTGGAGCGTAGTAATTTTGGATGGTTATTGGTTTTGTCTCTCTGTTACCGAGGACAAAAGGCCCCTGAGGCAGACGAAGCCCCACCATAAAGGAAGAAGAACCATAGGGACCGGGAGAAAGCGGCTCTTCAGGAGGTAGAGACTGAGTCATCGAACGGCCAGTGGGAGAATCCGGTAATCTTTTGAATAAGTTTGGCATTTTTCTGTTGAGATCAGGGAAATAAGAGGACAAACTAGAAGAGGTTTTTTGGGCTACCACGAATGGGGGACTTTGGGCAGATTTGAGAGGTAAAGGGGGGCGTGTTTGGGGACATTTTGGTGGCAGGCACCACAACAGCAAATCCATTTAGAGTTTCAGATAGGCCCTTTCCGAATGTGTTCACACACTCCAGGAAGCAGAATCAGGCTATGTTCGTGGTAACTAACTAACTAACTGGTTCTGTTTCTTTTTTGTGCTGCAGGTACCTTCTGCGATATACGGATGGCCGGCAGTTTCTCCTCACTTTCTCAAAACTCGCTCTGTTCGTCTCACGGTGTCAGGATGGACAAGGATCCAGAGGACAGTCAGGGGACCCACGACCAGGCGTGAATTCCGAAACGGCACTTCCCGAACCCGAGCCCTCCAGCATCAAGAGCAACAGAAATCCACAACTCTTACAGCTAATGTCGAGCATTCACGACGACGATCTTGACACTGGTTTTCTGCGGTTTTCCAACTAGTGCCTTAACCCTTTTATTGAGTTAGCACGAATGTGCCACCCAATGAAGTGTCTCCGATCGTTTCGCTCGCACCACTCGTTTCACTCCGAAGATACTTCGGGGCGACTGTAAAGACTTGCAACACTTGGACGCAAAATGGGTTGCCGACAGCAACGTCCACGAGCAAGTCGATACTACCGGTTGTTGAGAGACAGGGATGCTGAAGATTCCAATTTTAGTCTTTGTTTCTAGACGATCACGATTCACTGGCCAACCTTTTCAATATCGCGGTCCGTTTCAAATTTTCAAATTTACTGAGATACTGAGATATTTATTGCCCTACAGATTTACAATCCAATTCTAGGACAATACAAAGTGAATACATATGTGAACTATAAAATTATACTCCGTTACCATAATACAATAAAAGAGTAATAATAAAAAGAACAAGAAAAAGAAAACACGCAATATAAAAGTAAAGAGAAATAATATAATCCAATCAATAATCTTATAAAAATGAATCAAAACCTATCATAATCGTTCTTAACACAGTCTACTATTTTGCTTAACTTATCAAAATTAAAGTCACAATTTCTTGCGTATTTGTAAAAATTAGTACATATTCTAACCACAGGAGATTTAGTCCCGACACTAGTTGATTTGACGTTTGGTGCCATCATTGACATTTCATTTGACGTTTAATTTCAAATTGTTGGCGGCACGAGTTTAGGCTCCTCACAGTGTTTTGGAATAATTAAAATAATAAAAGGCGTGATCATAAAATTTTGACGTTGACTGAGATCGTCACAGCTATGAATCCTTTCTATTTTCCTGGGTAGCGTCGCTATCCAAAACCTACCAAAACAGGGCTCCCTAACGTCACTGTCGCGCCCCAAAGTTAAAATGAGAGTGCAGTACTGTTAATTTGTTATAGTAGTTTTTTTATCATATTATTGCACAATATTTTACATTTCTTTAATGTTTTATTTTTTCGCACTACATATTTTCATTTGAGGAAAACTATGTCAATAGAGACATACCAAAAAAAAAAGAGAAGGCAACAAAGCTAGTTTATGTGTAAACGCTTATTTTATGACAGCAAGGAAGTGCGCCACCAGGTTACGGCACAATGACAGTTGGCAACACAAACCACTAATTTGTGGTTGGCGACATTGGGATTTAGGCGCGCTGTCACTTGTATTTTGAATGGTGTGGTGCCGTGTTCATAGAGTGTGAATAAAAATAATTATTATAGGACTGGGTCCTCTGTGATTTTATTTTATATATGACACAATTTTTTAGGCCGTCTTTGCACCATTTTGGGTAAAAAGTAGTAATAATTATTGCACTAGTGAAAAACGTACTTTTTTCTGGCAATAGCGACAGGGGCTGCTTTGTTGCCCAAACTTAAAATATGAAATACTGTCTACATTTCGAGTTTCACGTACAGGGGAATATGACCTTCTTGGAGTATGTTTCCTTAAGTGGTCGAGCGCGTAGCACGAGGCACTAATTTCATTGATCCACGGAAGTTACCGTTTGTGAAAATTAGCTTTTCCGTGGATCATTGAAATTGGTGCTTCGTGCTACGCGCTTAAAGAAACATACTCCAAGAAGGTCATATTTCCCTGTCGCAATTGCCAAAAAAAATCGTTAGTTATTTGTCCATATATGTCCGTTCAGCGCCTTCGTATTTTGGGGGGTGAAAAACTCAAATTACTTCCATGGAATAAAAAAACGGTCTTGTCGTTTTAGCTTTAATTTACTTCAGCCCCAAAGACACATCATTTTGAACCTTATTAGCTACGTTTTGACCTCGAACTCGATCTGTCACGTTTACTACGCCTATCCCTGTCCCTCCTCTCCTTCATTTCTAACTCGATGGGTTTCTTAAAGGGGCGATCTCGACCCCCAAACCTCAACTGTCCCGACTCTTTTTTACCCCCAAATCCACCACCTAGCCTCCTCGGTTTCCATCCTTTCAACAGTCTTTCACATTCAAAATCTACAAAGATGATATTTCCATCCACGTTCATTTTGTTTGTCTTGCAATAAGCTTCTTCAGCATCATTTTCGTTTTCGAACTCGATGAATGCGTATCCCTTGGGCATGCCTGTAACGATGTCTTTCACCAGTCTAAATCGCCGCAAGGGACCGAACCGGGAGAAAACGTCTTTGATGGTGTCTTTCGTGGTCTTGAGATTGAGTCTGCTGACAAAGAGGGTGCACTCGGGGCGGCCCTTGATGTGCCGGTTTGGGTAGTATTCTGAGTTCAGAGCTCGGACTACGCCCTTGTCGTGGGGTTCTGTGTCCGTGCCGTCGATGGAGCCGATCTTTATGGGGTCGTAGTATTTGGCGAAACGGGACCAGGAGTCTTCTGGGGAGTCCTGAAAATATTAGAATAAGTAGAAATAATAATGGATGGTCGATTCAATTTACGCTCATTCTATGGGTGTTTCTGGATTTCGGTTGTTGCATTTCGACAATTTTTGTTGCTAGTTTTTACATTGTGGATTAATTGTACTTAGCAATACAATAAATAATAATAATGTTGTTATAAATAAAGCATAACCTCACACTTTTCTTAAATGTCAGTGTTTCCCAAAATGTACGCTAGGGTCGTGTATGTGCTAAGGGTCACTAGATGGAAATATTTTTTTTTTGTAAAAAAACGCTGAGGATACTAAATGGACAGTTTTCTTTAATTATGCAAGATAAATAGATATAATAGTACTTTATTATCACACATTTGCAGTTTGATTTTTACCGAACAGAGAATTATACAACTCGTTTTTCGCCTCATCCGTCCAAAAATTCCCATCAATCGGCGCCATAAAGTTCACCAACTTGCTATGCACAGCATATCTTATTTTCCTCCCCTTTGTTGCCTTAGTGTCAATTTTCCTCTTCATCTTACTCCTCAAACTTTGTAGTTGTATCCATTGCTGTCCCAGTTTCACGGGGTCAGTGATATCTGCAGACTTCACTTCTATGAGCTCTCTTAATAATTGGTGGTAAAAGTCATCATCATTGAAAATTTCAGTGTTGTGTTCATCACCATCATTGGTAGCTTCTTCTCCTAACGCTTTCTGCAGGGATCGATTCAGCTGTGTCTTCTTTATGAGTTTTTCTTTGTTGCTCAGATTGTATTCTATTTGGTCCAGAACTGAGTGGGAAGAGGCTCCTTTGACAACGAGTCTGGTTTTGTCATTCCATTTTTGTATTACGCTGTTTCTGTAGTCTTTGTATTTCTGGTGGTGATCTGTAAGTTCATGTTCATAGTCTGTCAACTTCCGTTTCTTTCCTTTAGGTTCTTCTTGTTGGTTTTCAACATCACTTTGAATTTCCTCTTCATTGTCGGTGTCACTTGGGATTTCTTCATCATCTTCATTTGGATTTTTGTTTCCTTGTCCAAGATTCTTAGTTTCAGGATACTGCTTCAATAGTAGTGTTTGTAGTAGCAGTAATTTGTCCAATGTTGTGGTAATGTTACTTTTTGTTTTATTAACGTTATTTGTAAATTCTGAACCTGACTCTTCTTTTATACTGGTAAAGATCTCTTTTGTTGGGAGTTTGTTTGCAACAAAGAGGCATTTTTGTAATTGAATTCTTACTTCCAATAAGCTTTCCCATAAAGCCATTTGATTTCTCACACACAAGCCTTTCTGTATTTCATTGGAAGTTTTTGTTTCCTTTAAATGGTTGAAGCTGTCATCCCCCTCTTCAAAAGATTCAAAATGTTCTTCACTGTCACTGCCATCAGAACTTGGATTGCTGTCCTCATCATCAGTTTTTTCCTCACCTAAATTATACATTTTTTGTTATTGATGTAATTAACTGCAATTTCTTAACTTACTGCTTGTTTCTTGGTGACCATTCTCATCTTCTTCTGTATCGCTCCCATCCTGAGATTCTGCTGTTTCAGACCCAGAGCCTGCAAGTTTCTTCAGTTAAACACTATCAAATAATTATAACACATACCTTCGGACTCAGAACCTTTAAGGTTTTTCCTACTCGTCCTCTTGCCCGCATATTTCTGGTCTAGATCAGCTAGCAAATCCACGTTGGCTCGTCGAAATTTACTCAAAATCTCTTCGTCTTCTGGAACATCTCCAGCATTATCATATTCCAGTTGTGCATTTGTGTCATCAACCTCTTCTTCTTCGGGATTAAAATCGGAGGGTGCAGCATTCAACAGACCCGATATTTTGTCTGCAAGAGACGATTTGTTTGGTTGTTTCATTTTTCAATCACGTTTTTTTTGTAGGTTATGGCGTAGAACTGTCAGTTGTTTACATATCTGGGTGGGTAGGCAACTTATTATACGTAATTGACATTTAAGGCGCGGCATCTACAAGTGGCGGCACATTGAAACAAAATGGCGACAAGTTGCATATCATTTGCGTAATGCACAGTAATGAGTCTCTATTTGTCTATCGTAGCTATAACAACCGTTTTTGAGTGTCATTAAATCAAAAAATGGCGTCAAGACAATGTAATAATGTTGTTGATTCATTCTGTTCTATTTGCAGTGAATTTATAAAAGTAAGAAGCACTTTTTTTAAAGCTTTGCGAAGCTTATGAAGAATATTTTAACTTACGAATTCGGAATCAAGATAAAAAATGCACGTCTCATTTCTCATGTGTTAACTGCAAAATACTATAGATGGTAAAAAAAATAAATTTTGACCATACTATTTATTTTCGTAATTCGAACAGTAAATGAACGTTTTACGGAGGAATCATAAGAATTAACGCCAATTGGCCCCGATTGTAATTATTTTTCTTAATTAATAATAAATTCCAAATATTGGCAAAAAATAAAAACAATTACAAAAAGTATTCATTTTTAAACTTGTTTTGCAATTTTAGTGTACATTGTGCAATACCTACATTTTTTTCTTTTTACTTTTCCTTTGGGATGCTTTGTGCAATTTCCTAATATAAAATACGAATTAATATCCGGGGAAATTGATAATTTTTATATCTTTTTTTTTTAATTTACAAATTTCAAAAAATCGCTCTGTAGCTGCAAAGATCTATATTTTATCAACACGGCCACAAAATTTCAAGGAAAAATCTTCAAAAATAAAAAAAGTTATATTCAACGCCGCACATTATTGTACATTCTTGCCCGCCGCTGAATGTAACTTTTTTATTTTTGAAGTTTTTTTGTTGAAATTTTGTGGGCGTGTTGATAAAATATAGATCTTTGAAGCTACAGAGCGATTTTTTGAAATTTGTAAATAAAAAAAAAAGATATTGCGAGAAAATGTGCTTCGACCGGCAGAAATGTACCTGCCACTGGAGAATCCTTTTAAGACTGGGATCCCTTAGTAAAAAAAAACACCGACAAAATAGACGAAATATTTTTGATCAAGAACGTGGCGGGCCCCTATTGAATAATAGCTGAACTATCGCGTGTCTTAAAAAAAGTTCGTCACTTTAGTATATCACAATTCATGTTAATTTTCAGTCGGCATATTCTTTGACTGTCCTGGTGTTTTATAAATAATTTATAATTCTTCCTTTTTATAAAATATTTTATTAATTACATTAAAGTACATACAATAATTAAAATAAACACACTAGGCCCTGTTGAAGCAACATTTGTTATGTTTATTAAAAAAATAAATCAAGGCAAGTAGTAAAAGACAACTCATGCTTTTAACTTAAAAAAAATATCTCTAATGCTTTTGTAGCTGAGCTGCAAAGTTAGAACACAAAATGTTGAATTTTTTCGAGGCCATTTAAATGTATAAAATATAATAAAAAGTATGAGTAAGATTTCTAAGGCGCGCCTGATTCTATAATGTTTTGTTTTCTTTTTTAAAGACCGCAAAAAAATATGGCACGCTTTCAGTAAAATAGACCAGTTTATTTGTGATGGCCTCAGAATTGAAGAACATCTGAATTCAAAACTGGTTTTGCGTCGCAAAAAACCTGTCTGTCTTCATCGATGCAGCTTGTGACGCTTACTACGCTTGAGTTGCCTCGAGCGCCAGTTTTTTTTTACCGTGGTATGCTCCACGGGCCCGCGGGTAGCTACTACCTCGTCGCTTCCTCTTCTCTTAATGGCGGGACGCCCTCCCCCGACGGTTGTAGCGGCGGCGAAAGGTGTCAAGGGTAGGGATGGCGTGATCCGGGTTTCCGGGGGGAAGGACAGGAAACTTGTCTAGAAACTACTAACACGCGACTGTTGGCTGGCTCGCGAGCAGAGTGCCGCCTCCGTCAGACAACCGGAAGATGCCGGAATTAAACACCTGCAGACGATGGCTAGATACAGAAAGTGGAGACCGGAAAGAACGTGGTTGGGTATTGGAAGGTACCGGGATGTTACCAGGAAGTTCGCCGAGAACCGGGCGGATGGGACTTCCTCTTCGCTATAGTTGCGAATCACATCTCTCTTCTGCGGCTGAGCGGAGCTTCTTTTATGGAGACGCTGGAGGGGAGACGATGACGTTGGCAGACGCGCGCGGCCTGTTGCAATGTAATAGGGCGAGAGTCCTATCACAGCATTCTCTTCCCTACGAAATGGCAGCGGCTCCGGGCAAGGTGGCGATTCTAGAGCGGCGAGGTCGGGAGCGCGCTTCCTTGCTGTTCAAAATGACGTAAGTCCCATTGCAATCTGATAATGGAAAGCATTTTTCCTCAACACTTAATGATTCGGTGCGGAGGGTGTGGCCCGCGGTGAAAAGGGCGGTGGCTTGGGGTGGTCGTAGCCACTTCTGGAAAGTTGCATAAGCTGCGCGCTATTTTTACGGTTACTACGGTGAAAGTTTCTTCCCGATCGGCGGTCAAGGAGTATTCTTAAGAGGAATCCCTCCTCGGTGGACCAGTCCACTTTGAATAATTTTTAGGAGAGTCCGTAGGACCTGTGGGCTGAGCTTGAGCTGTGACGTAGCGTCGTAAATCCTGGTATACGTTGGCCTGTCGTGTACACTCCGAGAAAATTCGGGCTAGAAACTAACGAGAAAACCAGCGGCAGTGCCACCTAAAGCAATTTTAAAATTTGTACAAACAGGCGCTAAGGAAGGGAGCATTAATGGGTTAAAGTTAAATAAAATAAATGGACTATTTTCTTACCAATAGGAACTTGATAAAAATACCATTTTTTTCTCTTCTAATAAAAATAGTTATTTATCCGCAAACGTCACAAAAGTGACAACATAATATGTGCCCCCATTGACAAGGTAAAAGTGTCACTTTAACTAATTAGGCTCATAAAGTAGACAACAGGTGTTATTTTATGTGCTTAATCAGATAATGAATTCTTTCAAATTCTTACTAAATTGTTGTTTTCTAATTTATTGAAAGTGAAACTATCGAGGTAGTGAATGGGGACGCGTGTAAATGAAACGACTAGCGTAGTAGTTGCCTCCCCATTGAGGGCCTCCTTGTTTTATTTACAAGGGCTCCCGACCAAAGGGCCCTGACCAAGGGGGCTCCCGACCAAGGCGGGATCCGAACAAGGCGGCTCCTGACCAAGGGGGGACCGAAACAAGGGGGCTTCTGAGCAAGGTTTGCGGATAAAATAGTATATATAATTCAGAGCATAAGTCGCTTTATGTGCTTCGCCTGGACTTAACCAGTCAACAGTCCAGGCTCAGCACACAAAGCGTAACTTATGCTCTTAATAATAATAATATAATCTACTATTATTATACGAGTTCCTGTATAAATTGGGTGCTTTCCGGCATTAGGGTTTAAAAAGCACGAGTGAAAAAAGTACTTTTTTAAGCCCCGAGTGCCGGAAAGCCCCTAAAGTACACAGGAACGAGTATAATATAACGTTTATCGTTAGACACTGTCAGAATTTTAAAGTTTTAAATTAATTTGAAACACTGTTATGTAATAATGAACATGACAGATAAACGTCACACAATTTTTATGGATTTTAAGCAATTTAAAAGCTTTCCGGGGTTGTGTCGAAGGATAAAACGTTGTATTACACTCGTAACATTAGCATGGTTCTAATATCAGTTTCCGTAGTGACCTGTGATTGTTATAGTGATGAAATAAACAGTCTCGTTTCTTTTTCACAAATTTCACTAAAGTAATAAAAATTGACTGTCTACCGAATGATATTCAACTAGACGTCGAAGTCACTGCTTCCAGTTTGCTTCCGGTAAGGTCGAGACACATGTACGAGAAAGAGTATGATCTGTTCGTGAAGTGGAAGGCAGAGAACTACGTTACATTACATGTAATCACATTACAATTAATAATTACAATTTTCAATTACAATTGACAGCTGTCAGATTTACTCACTTGTGAGTAGAACTGACAGCTTTATCTCTCCTGTGATTAAGATTTGATTTCAACAATGGTATAAGGTACCTGAAAAACTACACTTGTAAGATAAAATACATTTCATATTATTATGATGACAATATGAATAATCTATATACATATATAAATGCGAAACTGATTTCTCACTGATCACCGCACTGCCCAGACCGTTGAGTCTTGAAGCGTGAAATTTGGTAGGTACGTAGTCTTTAGGGCGTATAGGCGCACTAAAAAAGGATTTTTGAAAATTCCGTTTCTAAGGGGGTTAATTGGTCTCTCTAGGCTCCAACAAAGTTGAAAACGAAAAACGGTAGAGAAGTGAAAATTCGTACCCGAACTCGCTTTTGAAATAACTCGACCCCTTTTTGACAATTTTCCAAAAAATTATTCACAGACGGCGAAAAAGGGGGGGGAAAGGGGAAAACGGTTTTTATAAAAAATTTCATAACTCGACAACTCGGCATGCTAAAAACCTGAAAATTGGGATTTAGACTCAGCTTTGAAAATAACTAGACACGTGTTTGACGATCTTGCAAAAACTTCTTTACCGACCAAGAAAAAATTAGGGGTGGTTAACACAAAATTCCTATAACTTGAAAACTGACAGTGTTGCTGTTGTAAAAATTGGGATCTAGATTCTCCTTTAAAAAATACCGGACCCGTGTTTGACGATTTTCCAAAAAAAAAATTACCAAAGGCGAGAAAAGGAGAGGGTCCATTTGGGGGTGCTTTTTCTTAAAATTCTTATAACTTGAAGGTCGAAAATGTTACAAGCATGAGAATTGGCACTCGGACTCTCCTTTAAAATTAACTAGACCCCTATTTGACGATTTTCCAAAAAAATATTTACCAACCCCGAAAAAGGGGCGTAAATGGGGAGAGTAGTTTTCCTGAGAATTCTCATAACTGGAAAACAAATGTTGTTACATACGTGAAAATTGGGATTTAGATTCTCCTTTAAAAAAGACCGGACCCGTGTTTGACGATTTTCCAAAAATTTCTTTACCGACCGAGAAAAAATTAGGGGTGGTTTTACGCAAAATTCCTATAACTTGAAAACTGACAGTATTACTGTCGTGAAAATTGGGATTATAGATATACTAGATTATCATTTAGAAAAGACCGGACCCGTGTTTGACGAATTTCCAAAAAAAAAATTACCAACAGCGAAAAAAGGGGAGGGTGAATTTGGGAATAATTTTATTTTTCTCAAAACTCCCATAACTTGAAGATCGAGAATGTTACAGACATGAGAATTGGCAATTGAACTTTCGTTTAAAAATGATTAGACCAGTGTTTGACGATTTTGAAAAAAAAAGAAAATTACCAGCGGCGAGAAAAGGGGAGGGTGGATTTGGGAAGTTTTTATCTCAAAATTCTTATAACTTGAAGACCGACAATGTTATAGGCATGATAATTAGCACTTGAACTCTCCTTTAAAAATAACTAGAAAATACATATTTAGAAACCGCAAAAAAATGGGCGTAAATGGGGAGAGTAGTTTTCCCCAGAATTATCCAAAACAAACAGTATAGCATTATAATATGTGAAAATTTGGATGTAGATTCTCATTTTAAAAAGACTGGGCCCGTGATTGACGAAAAAAAAAAAACTTTTTGTTACTTTTTTATTAAAAACTGCTTTAAGCGGTTGTACCAATTCCAAATATAAGCGCCAGTAAAGCCGACCCCAACTTACGCGGGCAAAGCCGCGGGTAACTGATGCTAGTCTAATATATAAAAATGTCGTGTCACGGTGTTTGTGGGCGACCGATTTTTATATATTTTTTTTTTTGTATATTTGGCAGGTATGAGAATAGATGGTAAACTATTTTTCACGTTTACATGCGGGCCCAGGGGGGGGCTTTTGGGCTGGACTGATTTTTATTAATTTTTTTTTTGTATATTTGGTAGGTACGAGAATAGGTCGTAAAGTATTTTTCACATTTACATGGGGACCCAGGGCCCTCCCTTGGGCTGGGCCGATTTTTATGATCTTTGATTTGTTGGATTTGTCTCCGCTCCAAAAAGCAGAATAACTATTAAAGCATGGACATGGGGACTCTCTTGGGTTCCATGGGGCCCCCCTTAGGTGTGACCGGTTTTTATAATCTTTGATTTGTTGGATTTGTCTCTGCCTCAAATAGTAGAATAACTATTAAAACATGAACATGGGGGCCCAGGGGGCACCCTTGGGTTTATAACTCAAGAACGGCTTTTATGATCTTTGATTTGCTGGATTGGTCTCCGCCCAGAATAGCAGAATAACTATTAAAACATTAATATGAGCCCCCCCCCCCCTGGGGTTTATGGGCCCCTGTGTTAGTGATTCTAGTACAAAGTTCGCCGGGTCAGCTAGTGTATTATTATATCATTTTTTGTCCTTTTGTGTTTGCTTTAGTATCCTTGATTTGTCCATCAGAATACGCTTTTTTATCTGTTTTTATTTTCTTTGATTTTTCCTCTTCAGTATTTTCTTCTTTGGCATTTTGAGCATACATATTCTTGTGATTGTTCCTCTAGTATATTTGTTGCTCTTATTTGTCCTTTGGTATGTGCTTCAATAACCTTGTTTAATTTCTGCTCTTCCATTTTTTTCGTAATTTTTTGTCTTTCGGAATTCTCTTGTGCTTATTTACAAAAAATATCCTTGTTTTTTCTAAAGTATACAACGCCATAGTTTATGAAGATTGAAGAAATCAATAAAAATTTAAAGTTACTGAAATGGTAGTACATATTACAGATGAATCACTTCTTCGCACAGATCGGTGTTGTAAATCTTTTAATTTTTTTATTACTATTCACATTCTTGCTATCTCTTGTTTTAATTTTTTAAATTACACAATTTAATATTACTGCCGTCTCTTAAAAAAATTTACTCAGCTGTGTCGGATTTACTATCTTCAAACTATAAGATGATGAAGAACAACTTACTTTATTGCAGGTTTCGGAATTATTCTGTAGTGTAGTTGTATTCGTGAAAAAAAGCAAGTGTGCTTTTCGAAATCTTAAAAAAAATATTATAAGTATAAAGGATTTATGATAGCCACCTTTACAATTTAAGCGTGTATAAACCTACCGATTGTATTCTCTCAAATTGCTACACTTTTTCCGTTTCGTTGAAAGATTCAGCCCAAATTTCGTCTACTTGAGTACTGGAGTGTCCCTTAATGGTTCGATGGGAGGAGTTTTGAGTACTCCGTCTTTCGGCGCTAGGCGGCAGCATTTCACAATGTAGATTTCACAATTGGTTAAAATTATGTACGTAAGGGTTTCAAATTTGCCTTAAAATAATGTCTACATCTTAACGAAACGATGTAAGATTTTTCCAGATGATAGAAAGAACCCATATGTACCCATCTCTAGTGTTAAAATTTTTAATTTAGTTTTTGTTATGCCAAAAAAAAAAAAAATGGACAAAATGTGTAATATTGATATATTTCCGCCATTTATTAGAGCATCTTATAAGTAAAATTTCAAAAAAATATTACTACACATGTGTAGATTGGCAATTTTTCTTTCATTTGGTCTCAAAAACATGAACTTTCCTTAATATTTACAGTAAATTTTAAGGGTAATTGCAACCAACTCGCAGCACCGGGGTAGGGATTCCTCTTAAGAGGCTGTTAAATATGCCGATTTGGGAGTAGGGAGCTTGACCTTGTAGACTGCGGAGAATTGCGCTTCAGAGCGTCGAGTTTCTTGGGATTTTTAGGTAATTTCGTTACAAGGTGCAATCTGAATGTGAGGCAGCGATATACAAGGACGAATTCTATTAATTTACAAGCGGGCCAAACAAGTGGATACAAGTTCTATTCTTTTCAGTGCGTTTGGTGTTAGATTTTTTTTTCATTGTGTCTTAGTGTTTTTCTTGCGTGTTAAGTGTCCACATTTGAGTATTTATTGATGTGTTATTTTATTAATTATATTCCTACAACTAGTGATAACGAATTATGAATAATAATGATAATAATAACAACAAATGAACTATAAATACAAAAAAACTGGCTTGCTGACACGAGCGCAAAATCACTCAGTGATTGAATTACCTTGTCAAACTGGTTTAAAGTATAGAAACAAAGCTTACGACTTCGCTGGTTATCTAGACAGCTTCAGTGCACAATATCGTTTGGGGCAACTATACGTTGGTAAGCGCATAACTTGAGAACGACTGATCGATTTGGCTATTTTTTTAAAGTATATTCCTAATGGTCCAGTTCAGGTTCTTACAGAAAGAAAAATTGGAAAAGTTGCCCGAAAATTTGGAAAATTCAGGAAAAAAATTTTCCGCTCAATTTTTCCAATTTTTCTTCCCGTAAGAACCTTATTTGGACTAATACCAATATTAAAAGAAAAATTTGCCAAATCGGTACAGCCGGTCTCAAGTAATGCGCTTACCAACGAATAGCATTTCATTTATATAATAAAAATGAAATGTTGTTTGTAATAGTCCAAATAAGGTTCTTACTGAAAGAAAAATTGGAAAAGTTGCCCGAAAAATTCGAGGAAAACTAAAAATGCTTTTTTCTATGTAATTCGAAAGATGGATATGCGTTTTTTTTTTTGTTTTGTTCGTTTTAGTCCTGGAAAATATTTCAGCAAAATAAAATTCGAGATAATTTTATTATAAAGAAAAGTCGGAAAATTCGGAAAAACTGCAAAAGTCATAATATTTTTGTGCACTCTCGATAATAACTGGCCATAAAACGACATATTTGGTTATTTTTTTGTTTTGTTGTTACGCTCGCAGGATGGAAATAACTCAATTAAATGTTTTCAATTGAAATCGGGAAAACGCATTGCAGCCTAAATCTATATAATAAAAGTGATAAAAATGAATGCTGTTCGTTGGTAAGCGCATCACTTGAAAACGACCGGGCCGATTTGGCAATTTTTTTGAAATATTCGTAATAGTCCAAATAAGGTTTTTATGGAAAGACAAATTGCAAAAGTTGCCAGGAAAATTAGAAAATTCCAGAGAAACTTAAACTGCTTTTTTTCTATGGGATTTTTGTATGAACTCAAGACCATAACTCCCGATTAGAACGATGGTGGATGATCAACATATTATTTGGTCAATTATTTTTTTGTTTTGTTCGTTATGCTCCCGGGATGGAAATATGTAACTCAATAAAAAAAATCTGTAAAATGCATTCCAGCCTAAATTAAATAGTTATTTATTGAAGACGCAGGAAAATGATCCCTGCCGAGTATTTTACAAGGCTCCGAGTAAAGTAAGTCATTTTCCTGAAGAGCCGTGTACTTGTTTTTCTGAAATTAATATTAAAACAAAATAACTACATAGCTACACCGTGTAAAGTAAATTGAGTAAATTATATCTCTATAGGTGTTAACACAAAGCATAAATAGCAATAAAAACGAATTCAAAATGTGTTCGAACATCCAAAACCGACACCACAATCCGGCAGCAAAAGAGAACTTCACAACGCAAAGGAGACAAAACAATATAAACTGAAAACTCAGAAAGAGAAATATTTGCCGCGTAGAATTTTTTCTTTGTAATTTGCCGAACGCCTACAACATGTCCTTTGTGACATATAGACATGAAATTTTGAAACAATAAAAATAAACGGAATGCCACAATAGTTTTTGTCCTCTCATCGCTAATTTATGAATTATCAACCAACAACTGTTAGGTACACAAAACTGAGAATATTTTTTTCTTTGTATACAGGGTGCCCATTTTATCTGTTCACCCCTGAAGATTCAGATATAGGCAACATATTAAACATTTTACAAATCACTTTGCGTAAACTACTTATTTTTTAAATAAAGAATCATAGTGGGTCTAAAATTAAACTCAAAACGTCAATTCAAAACAATCTTTTAACCAAATACGAAATGTAAAATACTGACAAATGTTTAATATGTTGCCTACTTCTGAATCTTCAGGCGTGAACAGATAAAATGGGCACACTGTATTTGTTGTTTCTTTGTAATTATAGGTTCAGCAAATTGACTTGATTCTGGCTCAAAGTGCTCCGTATTCAACATAGCTCATCGTCAGTAATGTGTCATTTTTCCTTACTTTTAAATAAATAATTATTTTAAAAACTTCTTTATTTTGCTGCAAAAGTAAAACAGACGTTGAGCTTCAAACAAAAACAAAGAAATGGCTTGATTTTTAAACTTTGCAGAGAATATTGTCGTCGCAGTCAAAGTTCTTCTTTCTATAAGTTACTCATAACTTAGTTGATTGCCATGACTTTGAAGCAAGTTCGCTGTCGAGTGCCAATTCCCCAGATGCCAGGACGGATCGTATCTAATCAGTTCCTAGTTTCAAAGATGACAGATTTGATTGGTAGGAGATGCTGCACTTTTGCTGGTTCAGACTAAATTTTATATTTTATATGATGTGATTTTATATCATATTATATTATTACACAAATATTATTTACAGAAATTTGGAAAGGCTTACTTGAAATGAATGATAAATTGAAAGCAACTGCACGCAGTTTTATCACACTCAGCCACCTTGACATAATATTCCCAGACACTTTACACTCGACCTACATTCGTACATAACAAGAAACGAACTACATGCTGCCATCCATTCGAGCAAAGACAATAAATCACCGGGTTCTCATAGCAAATGCAAGGAATTTTATGCGCTAGACCAAATACATATTTAACAAGGTTTACGGACAAGAAAAATTACCTACTTATTCAAGAAAAAAGATCCATCACAACTACTCTGTTCAATATTAAATAACAGATTGATCCGATTTTGGGAAAGCTTAATTGAAATATTCTAGCAACAAATTTTAAACTTTTATCCCAGCGTTCAGGGCCAAGGGTTTTTCATTACATTTTTAGAAGTGCATAGAGTGAAAGAAATTTTAAACACATGTTCACAAAAGTCCTGTAAATCAATTGTTTTACTCAATTATATCAATTATTATCAATTGTTCAATGTGTCCACCTCCCTCAGCGAACCTCAGCCCTGTGTAACAAGGAGACACGCACCCCCGGAAGAATCCAATGCATTTTGTCGGATGGGTTTAGCGACTTGGAAAACTGTTTCGCAGTTCTTCCACAGGGCCTATGGGGTATTTTCTTTTAAGAATTTGCGAACATTGATTTGGAAGTGCGGTGGCGCCCCGCCCCATCTTGCATTTTAACCACATATCGAGGCGTAATTCGTGCAGTGATAAAATCCACATTTAGGACGTAATTGATAAGTTAAGTGCAAATTGTGTTTTTCAATCGTTTTAATACATAAAAACCATACAGACAACTGTGGAATTAAGTTACGAAGCTGAGAAAAGGCTTTTCTACCGTGGTTTATATATTACTTTTTTCACTACTACCAGCTTAAGTCGTATAATTACACAAACAATTTCACGAATATTCTGCCAAATTCTAAGAAGTCCTACCGTAGGTATTACCACATTAAATTTATTAGATAAGCATTTTGCATAAAATTTGGTCTTTTCATTATTAACTACTGGTCAATAACGAAATGATTAATGACTACTAGGAAAGAAGAACAATTTCACACATCCTCGACAAACTATATAATGGTACGTTTTCCAGCTAGTAGTGAAAAAAACTCTTTTCTAAATTATCCATCGAAAAACGCTTTGAACATTATAGACAGAGACAGTGGAAACATACTTAAATTTCAGTTTTCATTAAAAAGTTAATAAAATGCCATTTTTTGATTCATTAGCGGGAGTTTTTTACTGTTTACACCCTAGTTATCCGAGAAGAAACCCGGCGGGCGTTTCGTTGATGTTACATTTTAATATTACATTTTAATAATTCATTAATTATTATTATATTATATATTCATTATATATATTATATATCTTATTAATTAATCCGATTATACAAAGCTTAGTATATTCGAAGTTGCCATAGTAACTGCAATAGCCGTTGGAATACATCGTAACTAAGAAGGATAACGCAGTAGTGACAACTACTGACGAAATTCTGTGACCGCAACTGTTCAACTGTAACATAACCAGTTGGACGTGATTAACCTCAAAAATTATTTTAAATAATGATATTTGTTCCATAATATGCTCTGTATTTGGTTTGTGGTTTGTATATATTTCAAATTAATGTCGGATAAAATTTTGTAAACGCAAGATTGGAATAGTTGATATTGAAGGTTTTTCACGTTAAAGAAAAGTTATATTTTGATCTTAATTTTGAATGTGCATGGTAAATAAATTCAAATAATGGGATGTTTATTAAAATTTGGTGATGGCCGATGACTGGAGTTGGAGTTGCTATTCCACCTCCAGAAGCAAAATTGCTTCCTCTAGGCAGAAAGAGGCCAAGAGGGCGTCCAGCCAAATCTAAGAAAGCATTAATGATCCAGTAGGTAATTGATTAATTATAATTAAAAGAGACAGTCCCAGGTGTGGGAATTAAAACCGCTCAACGCCTCCACCATTTTCCCTTATAGTAGTATGTATATTTATTACCTTTATAGGTTTATAAAGTATCTGATACATTTCCCATTGCTTTCCCTCTCTGCATATTGACATTTCCATTTAAACTCTTTCGGCATTCTCTTTTGCAATTTTTCCCACCCCTTTTCTTCCACCCACGTTTCTACCATTCCCACTCCGTCAAATTCTCTCAAATACTCCCAAAATTCATTCTCTTTGTTTTTTATTCCCGATACGTTCCAGAATACTATTCTTATTTGGTCCTTTTCTCCTTTATTTTATTTATTTTTCTTGTGCTCTTATTGAAAAATTTTCTGTATTTAACTCCCCCTTTTCTTCGTCCCACCTAAGCCCTTTTCCCTCTATCCATATCTTTTTATAACCCACTTTCACCCGCTGTCCTTTTTGTCGCTCTTCATTGGATATCGCTATTAATTCCTTCTGTATATCTCTTTCCTTTTTCTCTCTTAGTTTTCTTTTATTTTCCATAACTTTCCTCTTTTCCCCCCAGCTCCCAAGTTCCGCCACAATCATTTTTCCTCCATTTATTTTATACATCTCTCTCACAGTCACTGCTACCTCTAATTCAACCTTCATCCATTTTTCCAGTTGCTTCTCGCTCTCGCATTCCTCTTCGTCCAATCCCGTTACTACAATATTCTTTTTTCTCACTCTTTTTTCTTGCTCTTCCATTTTCTCCTCCAATTTTTTCATTTTTTCTTTTAGTTCCATCTTTTCTCTTTCCCATTTTTCTTCCTTTTCACGCATCACAATTTTCAACTGTTCCAGTTCCCGGCTCATCTTCTGATTCTCTTCCTTTATCTCCCCTACATCCTCCATAATTTTTTTCAGCATCTCTTTCATTTCCGGAATCCCCATTTTTCCTTATATTTGGTATATTGGAAAGACACTCTTAGGAGTTCCTATGAAGTTGAATGTGATTAAATAATGTCAAAAACTGTTCGAATAAGGAAAAGAAAAATTCCCAGCTGGCTCTTGAATCTATTGGGATTTTAAAATCCTTCGACGCCTCCACCATTTTTGACGATATGTTGATATAGCGGAAAGACACTCTTCGGAGTCTCTATGGACATAAATCTGACTAAGAAATGTCAAAAACGGTTCGAATAACGAAGAGAAACAGTCCCAGCTGGTTTTTGAATCTGTTGGGAATTTCAAATCGCTCAGGGCCTACACCAATTTTTATGATAATATGAAATAGCGGAAACACACTCTTAGGAGTCTCTATGGAGTTGAATCTCATAAATATTGTCAACAACGGCTAAAATAATTATTATTGTTTGTTTTATTCCTAAATGTTAAGAAGTCTTTTTTTATAGCTTGTAGTATAATTATGTTTTTTCACTACTAGCTGTAGAATGAACGATTATATAGTTTGTAGAAGATGTGTGAAATTGTTTTTTTTCACTACTAGCTGTAGAATGTACGATTATATAGTTTGTAGAGGAGGTGTGAAGTTGTTTTTCTTTCCTAGTAGTTAATAATTTTTTCATTATTGACCAGTAGTTAATAATGGGCAGAGACCGGATTTGATGCAAAATGCATATCGATTATTTTATCTTCCTACTTAACAACAGCGCCCTTCGATTTTCACAAATTGCACCAGTTGCAAATATTAGACATTAATTAACTGCAATTCATGCAAAAAAACAAAAAACGAAGTTAAATTATTACAAAAGCACAGGTATGCATTGTGCAAGTTTTTATACGAAAATCCGGTCTCTGACGGAGAAATGTCAGAAAAAAAATACATAACCTCGGATGCCAGTCACAGTCGATCCTGTCCAAATTTCGAGTTTCACGTATAGGAAAATATGACATTCTTGGAGTAGGTTTCTTTAAGGGGTTGAGCGCGACGCGCGAGCCAAAATTTGCAACGATCCACGGAAGAAACAAATGTTCAGAGACGTCAACGTCTATTCAGGATTAACTTAAATTAAAGCACCCGCTAGACCATTGTATTTTTGATGCTTCATTTATTTAACGATTTAAGCTGCTAGTAGTGAAAAAAATAATATATAAACCACGGTAGAGAAGCCCTTTCTCAGCTTCGCAACTTAATTCCCTCGATGCTTCGCATCTCGGGAATTAATACTGCTTAGCTGAGAAAAATTACTTCTCTACCTTGGTTTATAATATACTATTCTTTCCTAGTAGTTAATAATAATTTCATTATTGACTAGTAGTTATTAATTGAAGAGACCGGATTTGATGCAAAATCCATATCGTGTATTTTATCTACCAACTTAACAACAGCGCCCTTTGATTTTTACAAATCGCACCAGTTGTAAATATTAACATTAATTACTGCAATTCATGTTAAAAAACAAACAACGAAGTGTTAAACTATTACAAAATGCATTGTGTAATTTTGCATGAAAATCCGGTCTCTGACTGAGAAATGTCAGTCTCAAAAAACAGATAACCTCAAATTCGTTCCGACTTTTGGCATTATCATGAGTATCATTTGAAGAAAAGTTAAACAAATGTGCTAGTAGTGAAAAAAATAGTATATAAACCACGGTTGCGAAGCCTTTTCTTAGCCTCGCCCTTTTATTTAATAAAATGGCTCGGCTAAGAAAAATGGCTTCTCAACCTTGGTGTATAATTACTATTGTTTGCTACATTTATATTAAATAATAGATACATTATGTGTATACGACTATACACACATCTATGTATTTCTATATACAGAGTGATCATAAAGTTCCGCACAAAATTCATAATTTAGTGATCTACGTTTTTGCGCAAAACGCTTTAACAGGTCGATTTTTGTTTTTAAATTTCCATTGTTTGACATAAAAATTTTGTTGATGACGTCATCAATCATTTTAAATGGCAACCCTCAACTTTTTTTGGGTTTAAATACACCTTTCAATTCTCTATTCAACAAGAGTAAAAAACTGATACTATGCATTACTTTTTTTTCCAAAAAATTACGTTTTACATCTAAAATATAATTTTTATTCCTTGAAAATTAAAAAATAACAATAAATAAAAAACCATTTAATAAAATTTAACGCAAGTCTCAAATTGTCACCCGCCAACTATTTGACACATTCCCAGACGTGTTTTAACGCTTTGAGCACTTCGTTCAATCACTTCGAGACTAATCTGCGCCATTTCACCACGTATTCGTCGTATTTTTTCAAGGAATAGAAATTTTATTTTTAAAGTAATTTTTTCAAAAAGCAAGTCCTTTAATGTGATTATTAATTTTAGCAGACGTTTACCGCTTTTACCAAACGGTTCCTTTTTTGTCAAGTTTTTATATCGAACGGTTGCCCTTTTGAACTGATTATAAATCAAACGTTAATATTTTTTATCTTATTACGCTTAGTTTTTATATCAAACATTTGCCACTTTTATCAATCGTTTGATAAAATACCATACAAACAACATATTTTAATTATTATAATTCAATGTAATGGGAAAGTGTATCCCGGCGCATCCACCATTTTTGTTATAGAATTTGGAATTTAATATTTTCCGAGGTGTGCATGTGTACATGTTTTCAGTTTACATCGGAGGGTATTGTTTATTAAATATTATAATTTAAAACTTGATTTTATTGATTTTACAATTCAATAGTGCATACTGCTCCGTTAAGAAAGGAAACATGCATCCATCACCTAACAGTCTCATAGATGAAAAATTCAATTGAATTCAATTCAATTATTGACTTAAATAAAATAAGTAAAAAACATTTTTAAGTTAAACAGTTTTATATTGTAAAGAAACATAATAATGAGATAATGTACTAAAAGCTAAAAAATAATTAGGTAGGTACCAGGTACCAGTCATCACACCACTCTCCTCATCAATCTAGAGTATTCGTGGGGCGAGTCTAATTTTTATTATCTATAGTCAACCGCTCATACCATTATAGGTATGCTTTGGATGCATCTTCTCAATCAATACTCTAGATTGATGAGGAGAGTAAAATAACTGTAATAACAGTAATAAAACTGTTTAACTTAAAAATGTTTTTTACCTATTTTATTTTCAAGTTTTTAGTTTTTCTAAAGTGTACTGTGTTCCACTTACTAAGACCTTTCATTTGATATTCATACTGAGATGATTGAAAACTAAAAAATATGTATAAACTAGAAGAATGTCGATGAATCCAAGTGGAGTAAATTTAAATATATTTAAGTCGAACTCCACAAACTTTAATAAATTACAATGGGAACATGTTTCGGCAGAACACTACTGCCATCATCAGCCCTTAAAGAATATTTCAAATTATATAATAAAATTATATAATAAAATTATATATAATAAACTTCTTATAATAAAAAAACAACGGGTTGCACTCCGGGAGTGCCGGCAGAAGTGAAAACTTGGACATTAACGCTGTGCATTTTTGAATATTTTGGAATGGTTAGGGAATAATTTCGCACGAATTGCTTTATTTATCAGTATAAAAGTACTATCATTTATGTGGTAAAATACAATATTCATTTATTGCGCTATCGTACACAAACATGACAATTTATATTACATTAAAAATTTAAAACTTCAGAACTATTACAATTATTATTTTACATTAAAAAGTTTATCTCTCAGAAAAATCAACTTTCATCCATAATTTCAACGACTCTTTCACCATCATCATTACCAGCATCATGATCGCCAATCTCTAAAACTGATACAATAGGTTTATGGTAGCTGAAGTAAGAAACGAACAATTTTGATTCGAATCTATTTAAATGTCTAATACCATCAATAGTAGTTTTGTATTTCGTTGTGCTAAGATTGCGATCATTTGACATCGTTAAACCAAATTCATTATTTAAAAATTCAAGTAATTGTTGATTTTTATCGTCGGCAAAGTTTATGTTGAAATCTCCACTAAAAATCATTGGCAAATCATCAAAACTTTTCCCATTTTTTTTTTAAGCAATGCAGATGCGTCATGAGAATAAATGAATAAATTTTCATACAAGAAGTCTCGTATAGCCCGCAATGACTTATCTGCAGAAATGTAAACGGCAACCATAATAATGAACTGATTATCACCAGAGTGGCAACGACTTATACACATATCGCCGATATCAGAAACAGTATCATTAAGGGTATTGGTCGCGACTTCATAAGACAGAGTTTTGCCCACGTCAAATTTTTAAAGAAATCTATTTCACATGTCACATTGTTTTTTTCACTCCTACGCATTAATTGCTACACAGTGCGAGGAGAGAGATGACTGCAGTGCAGTCTACCAGCGCAGTTGTTGCTATTGTAACGTTGCCTTAGCCGGGCGGGTTCGAGGATTTAAAGAAATATTCTGGTGCACACCGTAGTTACAAACTTTTATTAAGAAGACTAACAATAAGACTAACTTTTCACTATGTGTAAACTTTCACAATAACACGCGCTGACCACTTGTTCACGATGCTTCCAATAGACTGACTCGCTCCGTTGTTTGATCCCTTATACCGCTCCCTTCGTTCTCGATTTCTTCTATTCCCGGAATCATGAGATCATGTTTCCGACGCAAAGGATTATTCCAGAAGAATGAGATCAGTTTCTTGTACGAGCGTGGTATAGCATGAGTCTTCTAGAGCATCCCATGTGATCAATTATTCCCAGACGTTCTCATGTGGACTATTCCAGATTCATTACGTTACCATACGTGGTGAGATCATCATGACATCATCCGCTTCCGGGCCGTCGCGACGTCGTCTCACTGCCCCCTTTTTAAAGATTGTTCGTCCCGAACAATCTACACAAACCTGTTGATTTGTCCCGGAGTAGGGTGCCAAACGATTCAGGTGAACCACCTTCATCTTGGCTCAGGGATTGCGTTGAATCCGTTACACTACGTCGTTGATCCTCTTTACAACCGTGTACGGGCCTTCCCAACTGGGTTGTAACTTTGGGCAGCGACCTTTCTTTCGCCGAGGATTGAACAACCATACCAAGTCTCGATCACTGAATCCTGCCGAATTCACCCTCAGATCGTAACGCGTCTTCATCCGGTCGCTCGCCGCGCGAATGTGACTGCGCGTTAGTTCATGTATACTGGACATGGCTTCCTGTAATTCGTCTACGTAGTTTCCCACGTCCTTCCGCTCTTGTCCCGGTGATCCGAAAGCCAGATCGCATGGTAGACGCATTTCCCGTCCAAACAGGATCTTCGCCGGTGTCTGGTGGGTCGTCTCGTGAATTGCCGCTCTGTACGTCAGCAAAAACAAAGGTAGACGCCGGTCCCAGTCCCGCTGATGTTGATCGACCACCTTGGACAAGTATTGTTCCATAGTCTTGTTGAAACGCTCGACCATTCCATCCGACTGAGGATGCAGGGGTGTCGTCCTTGTCTTCCGCACGCCCAATAGTTCGCAGACGCCCTGGAACACTCCAGATTCAAAGTTCCGCCCCTGGTTCGAGTGCATTTCCAGTTGAAGTCCGTAGCGGCAAATCCAATTTTCTACCAACACCCTGGCAACCGTCACAGCTTCTTGATTGGGTAGGGCATTGGTGCTTGTCCCTTGGTCGTGGCCACTCGCGGACGCCGCGATCTTGTCTGGATCTGTTTGTATTTCGCTATGCGAAACCACATGGCCCAAGAACTTCACTTCTGTCTGGAACAATTGGAATTTCTTGGGGTTGAGCTGAAGGTTGGCATTCCGCTGGCGGCTGAAGATCTCTTCCAAATTTTTCAAATGTTCTTCGAAGGTTCTTCCAACTACCATGACGTCATCGAGGTAGACCAAGCAGGTTTTCCATGTCAGCCCTCGCAGAACCAGTTCCATCAACCTCTCGAAAGTGGCTGGAGCGTTGCAAAGTCCAAATGGCATGACGTTAAACTGGTAGAGACCGCTTCCAGTCGAGAACGCCGTCATCTCTTTGTCATCGGGATGGATCTCAACTTGCCAGTAGCCGCTTTTCAAGTCCAGGGTTGAAAACCACTGCGATCCCGACAACATGCTTAGAGTGTCATCGATACGTGGCAACGGATAGCTGTCCTTCTTAGTTACATCGTTCAGCCGTCTGTAGTCAACGCAAAAGCGAGTAGAACCATCTTTCTTCGTTACCAATACAACTGGTGACGACCACGGGCTTGAGGAGTCTTCAATTATTCCGCCTGCTTTCATTTTGTCCACCATCTGAGCCACCTCTTGGTGTTTTGCGAACGGAAGTCTTCTTGGCGGTTGTCGGACCGGAGCAACATCTCCTGTGTTGATTCTGTGCTGCACCATGTTGGTTCTGCCGGTGCTTCGGTCTTCTGTAGCAAAAATGTCAGTCTCCTTGCGGATAAATGCCATGGCCTTCTCTAATTGATGGTTCGTAAGGTGTTTCCAGTCTTCTAGGAAGAGCTTCTCTACACTCGTTCGCTGAGCCTCTTTTCTGTTACACCCAACAGGTTGTTCTTCGCAACGGACGACCCGTAGTACAGGATGGTATAGTCCAATCGTCTGCCCTTTCTGTAGTGTAACACGACTTTCGCCTAAATTCGCTACACGGATAGGAATTCGTCCATTAGCCTCAACGAGTGTTCTTGCTACCATGATCTGTGTTTTCTGTGTCACGTCCGGGTTGGTGGTCACGTTCGGTTCTATTATTCCAGTCCGGTATCCCCCAGGGTCTTCTTCCAACTCTGCCAGCACGATCTGTTCCGAGTTCTTCTGTACACGGACCGTTTCGGAGACTATCACTTTCACTTCGTCGGCGGATGGTATCGCAGAGTGCAGGGAGATTTCTTCGTTGCCAACTAGCAGCATGCGATTCTTGATGTCCAGCACGAATCGGAACTTCTTCATGATGTCAAGACCCAAGATGAAATCGTCCACTATATCAGCCACAATAACCTTGTGAACGAACTCGAACCTCCCCAACTCGAGCCTTGCCTCAACTTCTCCGAATACTCGTGCTGCTTCTCGCGTTGCTGTTTTTAGCACCAGGTCGCTTTCTGCCAATTGGAAATCTCCCAGCAGTTTGAAGATGTCTGGTCTTCCGATCGAGACGGTCGCTCCGGTGTCGACGGTCATAGAACAGCCAGCTCCGTTGATTCGACCCTCCAGCAACAGACTGTCGTTCCTTTTTCGTAACTGCGAGACGGTGATGACCCTAGGGGCTTTTGTGGGGCCAGCTAGCACACGCCCCAAAGCGCTAGCTGGACTTAGTTTTCCGACTGCCTCGAGTTTGAAGGGCCGGACTCCGGATTCCTATGGGTCTGCTCCGGCGATCTCCTTAAGCGGCAGTCCCTCCTCAGGTGACCCACTTTCCCACAATTAAAGCATCTGGGCCTACTTGTCGTGCTTCCGTGTCGCATTTCTTCCAACAAGGTTCTCATCATCTCGCTCATCTCTTTCAATAAGTCGTTTCCGTCCTTCGGGGGTTCTATGGTTACTGTTCGCAGACGTTGAGCCGCCGGACGACAAGCGTTTTTAGCCGCCTCAAACTCCAGGGCGTGCACGAGGGCATGGGTGCATTTTTGATGTCTACCTAATCTCAACATTTGCTGCAACTCACCGTCGCGGACCCTATCAATAAACGCGCTTGTTCCAAGTTGGTGGTGGAATTCGCTAGGGGCGCTTGGGTAGGCCAGATGTACGAGTCTCTCAACGTCCGCCGCAAACTCCTGCAGACTTTCGCCATTCTTCTGAACCCGTGACGTCAGCTGCGACTGGTACACTTGGTTCAAGTGGAGGTCTCCATACCGCAGCTCGAGAGCGTTGACCACGGCGACGTAGTTCTTTTGTTCCCTCTCCGGGACGGTTTGCAGCAGCTGAAGAGCTTGTCCTCGCAAGGATAGCACCAGTGCAGTGGCTTTCTCTTCTTCACCCCAGTTGTTCATTTCGGCCGCTGCCTCGAATTGCCTCCTGTACATCAACCACGAGGTCTGGCCATCAAAAGTCGGAGGTTTTAGCCTTTGTGATGACGGCTCTGTCACGACTGACTGTCCGGTTGTCATCCTTTTCAGCTTTGTTTCTTTCCATTTCCTTGACTTTCTTTTCCAAATCTTCTTTTATCCCTTTTACGTCTTCTCTCATTTCCAGAACTTCTTCTTTTACAACTTCTTGAATTTCTAGAACTTTCCTTTCCACAACTTGAACCTTCTCTTCCACGTCTTTTTTAAAAGTGTTTTGTAAAATGTCAAGCTGTTGGAAAATCCTCTGCTGTTCCTCTTGTCGTCGATTTTCTTGTTCTTCTTTTTCTGCGTGGAGTTGTTTCAGAAGTTCCATCTGTTCTTGCTTTTCTTCTTGTCGCTTCTTTTCTTGCTCTTCTTTTTCTTCTTGTCGTCGCTTTTCTAGTTGTTCTAAAAGTGCCATTTGTTCTTTCCTTTCTTCTTGTCGTCTCTTTTCTTGTTCTTCTCTTTCTTCTTGTCGTCTCTTTTCTTGTTCTTCTCTTTCTTCTTGTCGTCTCTTTTCTAATTGTTCTAGAAGAGCGGCCATTTGTCCTTGTAGAGCCTCCATAGTTTTACTTCTCGTGACTCTTCCAGAAGGTTGCTTTGACATGCGTCACGTACCGGTTGGTTCGATTTTTGACAGGGGCGGACTTACCTTTTTTCCAACATATCACTTCTCACAGAACTGATGTCTGAAGAGACCGTAGGTATGTTTTCACTACAAATAATAATTATAAAATGAATCACATTGTTTTATAGTTTTACCTTAGCTGTGTTTTTTCACTGCTTTTAATTGCGCTAAACGTCTATTTTTTCGATGAGCGGAAGGATATTTTTTTATATCATTCTTCCTCAAATTTCCCATTATTATTAGAAAAAATAAAACTAATAAAAATTTAAGGACAAACCAGTTTCGACACATTTCAAACTCAAGTGACCATAGATCACTAGGCCATAATTCTGACGAGTGTCACGCTGTATTGCTTCGCGTCGAAAGTTGTGGAGCTAAGAAGTTTTTACCATGAACACGCGACGTTCTGTTCAGTAACACTACGCACTACGAATTTTGGAAAAACAAAGAAACCATTCGGTTATTTCAACAATGATTTAATGATTTGTTTTTATAATCGAAAGCAGCTTCGTACAAAGTTTATTTCATAACTGATTTTTTTCAAGTTTTGGTTGATTTTGGTCTTCTCATTACGGATTCAACCTGTTATCAGATAAGATATTTTTTTTTTTGAGGGACATTCTACTTTAGTATTGATCATTATTAAAATGTTAAACCAAGAATTGAAGTGCTAGGTGTGTTAATGATTAAGTAATTCCAAAACTAAACAATAATTTTTTGGACCGTCTAGCGTCTTCTTCCTATCCGTGTCTAGTTCTGGACATTTAAGAATGTTGTTGTGCAGACAAATTATAGTCAAATGAAGCCGCGTTCAATTCCCTTAAACATGCTGGTGTATTTCGCATGCACATCCATAATCAATCAATAATGAACTGTGTTCATATTTTGATAAGGAGTGGCTCCCGCTGGACGATTATTTCTTCTGAAACTCGCAACAAAGAGAGGGGGATATTACCTCCTCTTCTACGCCGCGCCGGCGCGGCGGTCTACCCTCCCTCCGTCTTACGAATTTTCGATCAGGCCACGTCCTGACGCGAGTTTAACAATTTTTACCCATCCCAAAAAGTGCTCACCGCGGCAAAGTTTTCACTTCAAAAATATGTAATCCGCTATTTTGTATTGGCTTTTAAATTTTTTCATGGTGTAGTGTATTCTAGTAGTTAAGCCCATCCATGGTGTAGAACCCTTTTCTTAGCTCCGCACTTTTATTTCCCAAAATGCGAAGCTCTGCTAAGGAAAATGGCTTCTCAACCTTGGTGTATAATTGCCATTATTACCTTCAAACTATACTTGTGTGTTATAGCTTCACATGACGCATTAAAAAACAATGTAAATTTACATCTACGGGCAAATTTTTATTATTGGTACGTAATATAAATTGTAACAAAATTTCAGCATGCTTTTTATTTTGATCCGGTTTACATTATGCATCTTCGACGAACCATTTGGAGTAATAGCCAATTAATTTTTTTTCATACGAGCGCAAAGTCCTAATGAGTAGCGTCCAGGTAAACAAGGTAATTCGAGTGTTGCCATCGCCTTGTTGAGCTTTGCCAATCAATTTATAATAAAAAAATTGTTAAACTTCAATATAACACAATAAATGGTCGTTGTTGCTATTTTATTTTCTGTTATGATTTTAACATAATCCACCACTCAGACTAGTATTTCAAGTGGACTGTGTTCCAGTAACTATTGAATACATTAGTTGTACAGTGCGAGTGTAACGTATGGAACAAAATTCTATAGGTAATTTTTACACCTTCCTGTCTCAGCCAGTGGCGGCGTGAGAGGGGAAACTGAAAAAATGTAATTAGTATTTGTAGTTAATGAATCTTTTACATTTCGAGCAGTCAGGGCAAAGCGTTTTATTGCATAATTTTATTAAAGGACTGTTCCTTTTTGTTACCGACAGCGAGTGCAGAAGTAATTAACAAATTAATGTTAATGCAAGTTTTGCTACACTCCAATTACAAAAAAGTACAGAAAATGTGTTGCACATAAAAGTATTAGGTGTAATTTAATCCACTTACCATTAATTAATTTGCTTGCAATTTAGATGTTTATATTATGCACATGTGGGAATTTTTTTCTGTAGACACAATTTTCAATTTTAAAAAATTATTGTATTATTACCTGCTCCACTCTGATGTAGCTTGTTTGTTCAACATAATTTGAATTCAGACAGTAATTAATAGTGAGAAAATGAGGGATAATGACACCGCTACATCATCTGACACCAATATCTATAGAAATTTGCCTCAAACATCCTATGATGAGAGTACAGTACATTTTCGTGATATCGGTCACAATCTATCTATGGTGGTACACAGTGTTTTGATGCTATTTTCAGCTGTGGCAAACATCACAGTTTTAGTGCTGATACTGAAGCAACGACGAAAGGCTCCTTCTAGATTAAACACTATGCTAATGCACCTTTCGATAGCTGACTTGATGGTAAGTTGCTGATGTGCTGTGGTGACCACCGCGCATTAGACACTCGTGTGCACGCCTTCTAAACTACAGTTAGGTTTTGTATTTTCCTCAGAAAAGAGTTGGGTCCTATTGAATTGTCACCCATAATAAAAAAAAAGACGCACGCCATTCCCTAACACCCCGAATTTTTTAGGTTACATTTCTGATGATACCTGTCGAAATTGCTTGGAGTTATACAGTGATATGGCGCGCAGGCGATGTCGTATGCAGGATAATGATGTTTTTTAAAATATTTGGACTTTATTTATCCAGTTTCGTTCTTGTTTGTATCAGCATTGACCGGTTAGTATAGATATTCATATTCAACTTTGAGAATGACATGCGAAAATTTTTTTTCTTTCCAGATACTTCGCTGTGCTAAAACCTCTTTCTCTGCGAGTCTTTGATAAAAGGTACAAAACCATGATAGCTGGAGCTTGGATAGGAGCAACTATATGTAGTTTACCACAGGTGGGACTTTTAAGTGGATGCGAACAGTTTTAGTTCCAAAATATGTTGGGGGCGGACACCAAGCTCTTGTTTTGGGACCATGCAGTTTCATATTGTTGTCAAAATTTTAGTTTAGTTCGTTATACCCAAAAAGATATCTAATAAATTCACGAGAAATAAATATGTCACAATAGTTTTCAGGGAAATATTACGAAATGTACAATTTTCAGATGGTGGTTTTTCACGTTGAATCTCATCCCCTCGTCCCTTGGTATACACAGTGTGTTACCACGGTCCCCTTCTCGTCCCACACACGGAAATTTGTTTTATTGCTCTATGCTCTATTTGGAATGGTATTGATGTACGTAATACCACTGGCTGTCATCATATTTTCGTACACTGCGATTCTTGTGGAAATATATCGTAAATCCAAAAATGGTGGTAAGGACTTGCATAGTTCGTATTGTTTAAATAATGTTTGTTTTGTGCTACAGCTGATACTATTACAAGATCTAGTACTGCTTTCTTGGAGAAGGCCAAGATGCGTACTCTGAAAATGACACTTACTATTGTGTTGGTATTTTTCTTCTGCTGGACACCCTACCATGTCATGGCGCTGTGGTGAGTCGATAGTTTAGGCAAATAAAAGAATGACATAATTTCATAGTTAATTAACAAATTAGACTCTTGAATAAATTAAAACACGTAATAAATTAAAACTTCATAAGGCCTACTGTTTGTTTCAGGCATTTGTTCTCTCCAAACTCTGCTTATAATTTACATCAATTGGTACAGAGAGGACTTTACGTTTTTGCTTGCGTAAATTCGTGCATGAATCCTGTCGTGTATGGAATTTTTAATATACGGACTCGTCGTTCAGAAGATATGGTAAGAGTATTACAGACAAAAAACTATGCACTCAAGTATCATTACGATTTTTAAATAAGATATTTAATTTACCTAGCGTGCTCTTGGAATTCACTTCATAAATAATTTTATCTACATTCGTGAGATATATGCGAAATATCCCACTCACTTCAATTATGCGTGCACGCGTGCGATAATGTAATTAACAAAAATTGTGTTATTTATTATAAACATTAATAATGCAATCTTTATAATCGTGTCTTTTATTGACGTTTACGGTATGTTTTCTTTTCTCCAAAAATTTTCATATAAAATATGTTGTCTTTTTACTTTGAAGAAATCCTCAATATACGTTTATTGACGCGAATAAATATGGGGGTACCGATTTACGGACGTAGATAAACTCTTGTAGGATATTAGTGGGATACTGCATTATTAACGCACTATGTGATCACCCAACTCGGCCTAACGGCCTCGTTAAAGTAAATAACTATTATCTACGACTGTTACATAATAATGTTATTATATGCGTAACCATAGACACATAATTTAGTTCATATTACACTGGTGGAATCTAAATGCATATTCCACGACTCATTCATATTAAACGACTCTTGGAAATTTCTCTCTATTATTAATTTTCTAAAGTAAAATGTAAATTAAGAAAAACAAAATTAGTGCACACTTCTAATTTATTCATTTACCAATTATTAACAATTAACTAAACACTTTTATTGACTTTCGAATTTATTTTTGATGAAAACAAATTTGTTTCCTTGACAACAACGGCAGCTTACTTCGACAAATCGTTTTAGTTGAAAATTAAATTTAAATAATGCAGTCGTAGATAAAGTATTGTATTCAATTCGTGCATAATGGGACTATTCGTGTGTAATGTGGCCTAGATCATACACTCATGAAATAATATACTATTAATAAACATTTTCTGTTTTTCAGACGACAGCAAGGACCAATTTATCTTAAGCTGAATATGAAAAATATATGTAGGTTTAGCACTTTTCTGAAAGAAAACAAAAACAGAATTAGACATAGTTAAATTTAAATGTATGACATTTTGTTTGTGGCTCATGATCAAAAGTGTTTCTTTTTCTGCATCTTGTACTTCACTGTGGACAGTAGTTATTATTAATGTTTTATTAAAATGTAAGATCACATATTTATAATGTAAATGTAGTAGATCCATATCTGTACCCCAGAGGTAAACTGTATTAACTCCAATTTTTTCGGAAAATTTTCCTGTAAAATTTCATTTTTGGGACTTAATACAGTTTAGCTCTGGGGTACAGATATAGTATTTGGAATTTGTAAACACACGTTTTTGCAAATTATTAGAGAAGCATCACAATTTTTTGTAATCTAACAATAATAATCCACTGGATCAGTTGGAACCACTACGACCGCATTTGTAATTATAATAAATTTCTGCTGAAACTAAAATGGATATGGGGACGATCTAATTATTGTAAGTGCAACTAGAGAAATTTGTGGCTTTAATGAGCCTTTTGCAAGTGATTAAATTCTGACGCCAACAATCACTTTGATAAATGTGCGCGGTTTTATTGCCTTATTTTTCAATGGTGTGAAAATGGTGTTTTAAAGGGACAATTTTTTGGAAAAAATGAATTTAAAGTTTTTAGTGGCCCTCTAGAGTACGTGCTTTAAAGCAGGGACACATGTTCAAAATCACCCTGTATACGAAAGAGAAATAGAAATGAGGAACGTATTAGATTGGTTTTAGTATATGCAAATCTCATATCTTTCAAGAAATATCTAAATCCTGAAATACTATAAAGAATTTATTGTAAAAAAATGTTTTTTACTTTTACTTTTTCTCTTTCTGTAAAACATTTGGAACTATAAATTATACTTTTGGTGTAAAAGTGTAACACAAAATCATTTTGAGAGATAATACTGTGACGCTTTCTACGGTCGAGTTGCTTCGAGCGTCAGTTTTTACGTGGTATGCTCCATGGGACCGCGGGTAGCTACACCGGAGTAGGGTACGCCATCATCATTTATAGGAGCATTTAAGAGTTTCATGTCCCGCGGGTAAACCATCAAGCAATTACTCTGACTATTTCCCTCACCAAATTTAAACCAATTAAATCGCTTCAATTTTCAAAAATCATCCAATTAGCGTCGAAAGACGCGGTAATATTTGCTCTAAGAGTATTATCAAAAATTATCACTAAATGGTGAAATGGGTCGTCTTCGTTTAGCTCATGAAGGTGTCTTGTAGTATCTTTTGGGGTTTATTTATTTTTTTAATTTGGTCAATGGAATAGAATTATACAGGAAAATCTGCATTTCCTAAAAATATTTAATTACCTAACTGGGCCCAATTTTAGAGGACCGTATTCAACTTTTCTTTTAAATGATGGGACGCCATCCCACTATAGCCAAATTGTACGTAGACATTTGGACAAAAGATTTGGATTGGTAGGTGGGGGGTCAACTAGATGGCTGGGGTTATGTAAAAGACAGTATAACATGATCCTACGACATCGAAGAACGACATCAAAATCAGAATAAAAAGAGCTTTTTAGTTGGTAGGTCCTACCATACTCAGAAATGTTAATCGATCATTTGTAACCAGGAACGACAAATGTATCGAAGACCATGGAGGATACATAGAACATCTTGTTTAATTGTTAATTTATTGTTTTTTTTTTGTTCATTGTTGTTTTGTTGTAGTTTTATATTAAAAATGATTTCAACGATTATAATACATCCGCACAACAGTTATTTTAATTATTATTGCATATTATTATCAATGGGTAAATTAATGATGATATGTAATACCTAATTTTACAATTAATTAATTTTAAGAAAAGTTTTAAAAACTTAAAATCCTGTAGGTTTAAGTAAAGGTAATGCTTAATAAAAGAGAAAGAGATAAATAAAACTAACATAATAGCACAAGAAAAAAAGGGGGTGTTCTATTTGAAAAAAAAAAGTTTTGGCGATTGCCAAAAGATACCAAAAGTTTGATGTAGGCAGCTGTCTAGTTTGGCGGGAGGGTGACGGTTTTAATAAACACCTTATATACAACTATTTACACTATGCACAATGCCACTATCTACACTACACTCGGCACGCACCCTTTCCTCTTGATTGCAGCTAGTCTCTTCGGTAGTGAAGGTGGTGGTCGGGGATATCAAGGATTAGAACGTTGTGTTCCGGGAACCACTAGGGAGAGAGTCCTATTACTGGGTCCTCTTTCCAACAAGGCGACGTCGGCTCCGGGTACCGGAGTGAGTCCGGGATGGCGGTATCCGGAGTGCGCTTTTTACTGGTTACAATGATGCCAGAATCATTCCGGTACGACACTAGGAACCATTTTATATCGGCTTGGAACTGGTTCGATGCGAAGGGCGTGGTCCGCTGTAACAAGGGGCGGTGACTGGGTGTGGTCGTACCGGCTCCGGGATGCTTTCATTCGCTGCGCGCCATTTTTCTGTTTACGGAAGTAAAAGAATTACTCCGCTGCGATTCCAGAAAGTATTTTTTTCCTCGATGTTAACGGTTTGCATCTGGGTGCACGGTGAAGCAGCGGCCTGCGACTCGCGGGACGATGAACGTTGTTGGCTGTGTTCTAATTTGCGGAAAATTCAGTAACTTCGTTTAACAAAACATTAAAATGGAAGTACAGAGTCAAGTAACTAAAATGTTAGAACAAGGTATAATAGTTCCAAAGAAACACGATGCCTCCGGAGAACGTAAATAGCGGATAGTAATCGACTATCGCAAACTAAATGAAGGGACCATTGAAGATCGATACACGTTACCAAGTTTAGTATTAACGACATTTTGGACAAATTGGGTCGTAGTCAATATGTACTACAATTGACTTGGCGTCACGGTTCCATAAAATAGAAGTCGACCCAAATGACGTTAAAAAAACTGCATTTACTTGAAATTCGAAAATGGGCATTTCAAATATGTCCGAATGCTGTTCGGGCTCAAAAATACGCCATCCACTTTTTGATCGATTAAGTACGTTGAATGTTAAATAAATTGATGGGATTCCGATTCGAGCTGTTGAGCCGAGCGGACGTGTTTTGCAGCGCTCGATAAGATAAGCGGATACAAAAGTGTGAAAAAGTGAAAAAGAAATAGAATGAAAAAAAGCGGTAATGAGAGCGAGGGCGAAGAAGATTACAAAAGAAAAAGAGAAGAACGAGAATCAGAAGAGAGGATTAACCCCTTTAGGAAAAGTAAGAAGCTGGAAAGACCACCGGTTAAAAAGGCAAGGGATGAGGAGATGAAAGAGATGCTGAAAAAAATATGGAGGATGTAGGGGAGATAAAGGAAGAGAATCGGAAGATGAGCCGGGAACTGGAACAGTTGAAAATTATGGTGCGGGAAAAGGAAAAAAAATGGGAAAGAGAAAAAATGGAACTAAAAGAAAAAATGAAAACATTGGATGAGAAAATGGAAGCGCAGGAAAAAAGAGTGAGAAAAAAGAATATTGTAGTAACGGGAATGGACGAAGAGGAATGCGAGAGCGAGAAGAAACTGGAAAAATGGATGAAGGTGGAATTAGAGGTAGAAGTGACTGTGAGAGAGATGCATAAAATAAATGGAGGAAAAATGATTGTGGCGGAACTTGGGAGCTGGGGGGAAAAGAGGAAAGTTATGGAAAATAAAAGGAAACTAAGAGAAAAAAAAGGAAAGAGAGTATACATAGAAGATGATCTGACAAAGAAGGAAAGAGATATACAGAAGGAATTAAGAGCAATATCCAAAGAAGAGCGACAAAAAGGACAGCGGGTGAAAGTGGGTTATCTCTATATATAAATGCGAAACTGATTTCTCACTGATCAGCGCACCGTTGAGTCTTGAAATGTGAAATATGGTGGGAACGTAGTTTTTAGGGCGTCTAGGCGCACTAAGAAAGGACTTTTGAATATTCCGTTTTTAAGGGGGTGAAAATGGGGTCAATTGGTCTCTCTAGGCTCCAACTAAGTTGAAAACGAAAAACGGTAGAGAAGTGAAAATTCGTACCCAAACTCGCTTTTGAAAATAACTCGACCCCTTTTTTACCAACTCCGAAAAAGGGGCGTAAATGGGGAGGGTAGTTTTCCTGAGAATTTTCATAACAGGAAAACAAGTAGTGTTACATACGTGAAAATTGGAAACTAGATTCTCCTTTAAAAAAGACCGGACCCGAGTTTGACGATTTTGGAAAAAAAATTACCAACGGCGAGAAAAGGAGAGGGTGGATTTGGGGGGTTGATTTTTCTAAAAATTCTTATAACTTGAAGGTCTAGAATGTTACAAGCATGAGAATTGGCACTCGGACTCTTCTTTAAAATTAACTAGACCCGTATTTGACGATTTTCCAAAAAAATATTTACCAACCCCGAAAAAAGGGCGTAAATGGGGAGGGTAGTTTTCCTGAGAATTTTCATAACAGGAAAACAAGTAGTGTTACATACGTGAAAATTGGAAACTAGATTCTCCTTTAAAAAAGACCGGACCCGAGTTTGACGATTTTGGAAAAAAAATTACCAACGGCGAGAAAAGGAAAGGGTGGATTTGGGGGGTTGATTTTTCTCAAAATGCTTATAACTGGAAGGTGGAAAATGTTACAAGCATGAGAATTGGCACTCGGACTCTTCTTTAAAATTAACTAGACCCGTATTTGACGATTTTCCAAAAAAATATTTACCAACCCCGAAAAAAGGGCGTAAATGTGGAGGGTAGTTTTCCTGAGAATTTTCATAACAGGAAAACAAATAGTGTTACATACGTGAAAATTGGGAACTAGATTCTCCTTTAGAAAAGACCGGACCCGTGTTTAACGAATTTCCAAAAAAAAACAACTGCGAAAAAAGGGGAGGGTGAATTTGGGAGTAATTTTTCTCAAAATTCCCATAACTTGAAGATCGAGAATGTTACAGACATGAGAGTTGGCACTTGGACTCTCCTTTAAAAATGATTAGAAAATTTGACGATTTTGAAAAAAAAAAAAAAAAATTAAAAACGGCGAGAAAAGGGGAGGGTGGATTTGGGGGTGATTTTTCTCAAAATTCTTATAACTTGAAAATCGGCAATGTTACAGGCATGAGAATTGGCACTTGGACTTTCCATTAAAAATAACTAGAAAATATTTAGAAACCGCAAAAAAGGGCATACATGGGGAGGGTAGTTTTCCCCAGAATTATCCTAACTGCAAAACAAACAGTATAGCATTTAAACTATGTAAAAATTTGGATGTAGATTCTCATTTTAAAAAGACTGGGCCCGTGATTGACGAAAAAAAATTAGTTTTTATTATTTTTTTATTAAAAACTGCTTTAAGCGGTTGTACCAATTCCAAATATAAGCGCCAGTAAAGCCGACCCCAACCTACGCGGGCAAAGCCGCGGGTACCTGCTAGTAAAAAGATATGGATAGAGGGAAAAGGGCTTAGGTGGGACGAAGAAAAGGGGGAGTTAGATACAGAAAATTTTTTAATAAGAGCACAAGAAAAAGACGACAGGGCAAAAAAGGGAAAACGAATACGGAGAGGAATAAAGGAGAAAAGGAGCAAATAAGAATAGTATTCTGGAACGTATCGGGCATAAAAAACAAAGATAATGAATTTTGGGAGTATTTGAGAGAATTTGACGTAGTGGGAATGGTAGAAACGTGGGTGGAAGAAAAGGGGAGGGAAAAATTAAAAAAGAGAATGCCGAAAGACTTTAAGTGGAAGTGTCAATATGTAGAGAGGGAAAGCAAGAAAGGGAGATCTAAAGGTGGGATAATAATGGGGGTGAAAGAGGGACTGGAAGGAGAAAATGGAACTGAAGCAAAAGAAGAAAGAGGGATTATGGAAAGAACGGTGAAAAGTCAACAGAGAAAATGGAGAATTGTAACGGTGTACAGCAGAAGTATGAAGGAAACGATGAGAATAATAGAAGAGCGAGTAAAAGAGCAAGAAGAAGGAACTTTGATAATTGGGGGGGGGGGGCGGGGATTTTAATGCAAGAATTGGGGGAAAAGGAAGACGGATAGAAGAAGAACAAGAAACAATAGAAGGAAGATCAACCAAAGATGGAACAGAAAACGCAGAAGGGAGAGTACTGATTAGCTTAGTAGAAAGAAGAGGGTGGGACATACTTAATGGGAACTGTACAGGAGATGAGAAAGGGGAGTACACGTATATTGGATCAAGAAGGGAGACAGTTATTGATTATGTTGTGGTAAATGAAGAAGCATGGGATGAAATAGAGAAATTCAAGGTGGGAGAAAGAATGGAGTCGGAAGTGAAAACAAAAGGAAGAGAGAAAGATAAAGGAAGTGTGAATGAGTTTAGAAGAAAAATTGTGAAGAATATTTGGACGGAAGAAGGAAAAGAAAATTACAGAGCAAGACTTAGGGAGGCAAAATACGAAGAAACAAAAATAAACGAAAGGGTGAGGGAACATAGCGATAACATAAGAAACGCAACAGAAAAAGAAGAGATAGAGATAAAAGAGAAGATGGGGCTGTGGAAGAACGAGTGGTGGGATAAAGAATGCAGGGAAAGGAAGCAGGAAGCAAGAAGGAAACTAAGAAATTGGAAAAAAGAAAAAGGAACCAAGGAAGAGTACAAGAGAGCACGCAAGAGGTACAATTTAGTATGCAAAGAGAAGAAGCAAAAGAAACGGATGGAAGAAGAGCTAAAGATGAAGGGTATAAAGACGGAAGAAGAGGTATGGAGATACATAAATAAGGAAAGAAAGAAAAAGAGAGAGAGAGTGAGTGATGGAATTACTATGGAGGAATGGAGAGAGTACTTCAGTGAGCTGCTGGGGGGTGATGAAAACAGACAAGAAAAGGAAAAGAGACAACAAAGAGTGGAAGAAATAGAAGAGATAACAAGAGAAGAACTAGAGCAACAACTAAGAAAAGTGAAAAGAAAAAAGACACCGGGGAGGAATGGTATACAGAATGAAGCGTGGATATATGGAACGGAAAGGGAAGTTGACAGGTTGTTAGAGATAATGAATGGAGTGTGGAAGGGAGAGGGATTCCCCCAAGAGTGGAAGGAGGGGATAATATGCCCCATATATAAGAAAGGAGAAAAGGATACAGTCAGTAATTATAGGGGGATCACGCTCCTAAATACAGCATATAAAGTATACGCGATGATTGTGGAAAAGAGGCTGATGAAGGAAATGAATGAGAGGGGGGTGTTACCAGAAGGACAGGCGGGATCTAGGAAAGGTAGAGAATGCTTGAGAAAGAGAGGGATAAATGAGCATCTGGTAACAAAAATAGAAGAGATATATGAAGAGACGATAAGTAGAGTGAGAGTGGATGGAAGGGTGAGTGAATGTTTCAAAACTTATGAGGGAGTAAGACAAGGTTGCCCACTAAACCCCAGCCTGTTTGCAGCTTTTATTGGAGATCAGGAAGGGGCAGGCAGGGGGGTTGTGGTGCGCAAAGAAAAAGGGTGGTCTTTAGCGTATGCGGATGATTTGGTGGTGCTAGCGAGAGAGGAGAAAGGTATGAAAGAAATGATAGGAAACATGGACAAATATATGAGGAGGAAAAAGTTGACGGTGAATGTAGAGAAATCCAAGATGATGGTGTTCAGAGAAGGGAGTGTAGGAGAAAAGTAAATGAGTGGAGATGGGAGAAAGAGAAAATTGAAGAAGTGAAAGAATTTAAGTATTTACGTTATGTGATGAATGAAAGAAACACATCAACAGCACATGTGAGAGAGTTAGTGAAAAAAGCAAATAAGATAATAGGAGCTGTATGAGGAATAGGAGAGAGAAAATTTGGACATGATTTTAGAAGGAGATTAATGATGTTTGATAGTTTGGTGAAAAGCGTGATGATGTATGGAGCGGAAATATGGGGTTGGAGAGAGCAAGAAGGATTGGAAGGGGTGCAAGGAAAATATATGAAATGGGTGCTAGGGGTAGAGAGAGAGACACCGGGGTATATAGTGATGGAGGAAACAAAGAGAGATGGAATAAGAATAGAAGCAGGAAAAGGAGTAATAAGATTTGAGGAGTGAGTGATAGAGAGAGGATAGTGCAGAGTTTTGCAAGAGTGTTTGAAAGAAAAAAGGAAAAAAATAGGAAAGGGGATATGGAAAGAGAGGGAGGCATATTTCGAAAGAAACGGGTATGCAGGCGCGGAGATAGAAAGAATGCGAGAGAGAGGCAGAGTAATGACAGATGAATTAGTGCAGAGAGATAGAGATGTGCAAGTGCAGGAAAGAAGAACGAGAAGTAGGGAGTCTAGGTACAATGGGAAGTATGAAAAAATAATAACGGAAGAAATGCCAAAGTACCTAAGAAGAGAGAGTAGAAAAGAGAGAGTGATAATAGCAAGATTTAGATGTGGAAATGAGGAGAGAGAGAATAAATATTGGAGTGAGGATAATAATAGAGTATGCAGGATGTGTGGAGAAAAAAAGGAGACGATAGAGCATTTGTTGAAGGAATGCGTAGAATTGGGAGGGAGAGATGAGAGTAGGGAAGAAATTTTGAATGAGGACGGAAGAGGAATCGAATGGATGAGGAAGGTAGAGTGGAGAAGAGGGACAATAAGTGGGAAGGGATAAAAGCTGCTAGTTATTGTGTTGAATTATGGATTTATTTAGTTTTATTTATTATATTATATTTTATTTTATTTGAGTTATGGGAAATGTATCGGATACTTTATAAACCTGTAAAGGTAATAAATATACATACTACTACTGTTAAATAAATTGATCTTTTCAAAAACATCAAAAAAGAATTGTGAGGTTTATAAATATGAAAACAAGAAACACAAAACAAAAGGGGAAGAAAGAGATTATTTTGGAGCTAAAGAAATGTTGGTGGGCAATACTTTTGATCGGTAGTGTACTTGTGAATTTTTGTGGCGGTGCATTTCTGTTACGAATTAAATTAATTGCTTGGCGAGAAGGCTGTTGTCTTAGCATGAATCCGTTTGAGGGTTGTGCATTTTGGATGGAATGCAGACAACTCGGCGGAAATGAGTTGAAGTATGCGAATTGTTGTGGTCGTATCCAACGTGAGTTAGATACTATGTTCAGAGTTGGAAAGTGTTTAGTTTAGTAATTCCTATACTTCCTTGTGATAGCAGTTTTTATATTATTGTTAACATTTGCCAAACTACACATATTTATCATGACACTGAATTGGCTTTAATTGCTAAGTAGATTATAACCAGACACTAATTAAAAGATGATGAGATCACATTTATTACAGCTCTTACCAAGTAAATAAATTCATAGTAACAAAATTTTTAACAAAATTAATGAAATAATAAAAGCATCAAATTGAACATCAGCTTTCGCCTCTGTGTTAAGTAGTAATAATACAACGCACCCCTCAAATTCACCAGCAGCTACAATGTCTTCTTCCCATCCTATTATCCTGTGGCGATTTAACGCTTGAGATAATCACAAATAATTGTCGAGGACAAAACACCTGTTTATACGCTCTAGACGAGAGCAAATTCCTCCAACCAAATGATAACAAAAATTAATAAAAATGTATCCTGGTAAAGATCGCATGTAACCTTTAGGGTCAACTGATACCTCGTTTGAGCGAGCAGTCTATAAACGATCATCTTTCGAGAAAGTTTGTTTTCGTTAGTGTGTATGTGTATGTGGTGGGTTCATGTGAAATGTTTTTTTACGATGGAACTGTCTCACCGGCGCCTTTTTGTAGCGGACTGTACTGCGGACTGACACCCGGGTAAGCAATTTCACCTGTTACGTGTTTGAAATGGAAGCTGCAACATTTTCAATGAGCGACGAAAGCTTGAAATTGGGGCTGTGTAAAGCTTTTCCCCTTCTTCGTATTGGAGTGAGAATTGGGCCTCGTGAATAAAATTTTCCATCGCTGAAGGATATTAATAATTCAGTTTGCATACTTATGGACTTTTGCATTAATTGAATCTGAAAGGCAAACATCAACTTTGTTATGAAATATATAAATTCTGCAATGTACTTAAAAACTTGTATACGCTTTCTATGGTTTAAATTTGACCCCTCGTTCCGACCTCTGAAAAGGAAAAAAACACGAAATGTGTCAGTAATGATCGTTATCTTCACCGTTTGTTTATGTACATAGTTCGTATTATTCGCGGCAAACAAGATTTCAGCATTGTACCAAAATAGTAGATTGTTTTATTAGGAGTAAAAGTAGGCGAATACAGACGCGCCACGAAAACGGCGAAAATCGTCCACGAAATACAAATTTCACAGTTTACTAACCTCAATGACATAATTAAATGACATGAAAACTTTTCAAAGCACACGCTTTTTCAATTGAGCGGCAGACAAAGTATTTTTTCGGCTTCCGTTTCAAATTAGTTATTTTCCAATCGTTCAAATTGTCTTGAAAACGCTATTTGCCTGCCTATGGGGCATGAGGGGGGCCCAACGAGGCCTCTTTAGAGATGTGGGAGCCCTTGCGACAGGGGGCTCAAAGGGGCTCCTTGGGACGCGGGAGCCCCCATGGGTCATGAGGGCCCCCTGCAGCAGTGAACAATCAAAAACTTTTGTCGGTCGAAAAAGTTTTGTTTATCACAAATCTAGGAACTGTTTTGCAAGTGCTTGCACTGTGCTCGTACTTGCAAAATGACAGTTTCTGGCCTTGCAATAAAATATACTATTGTCTGCCATGGCATACAAATAATATTTGCAACTATTCCTGGAATGTTGGTTCACTTTAATGTTATTTGCAATATTAATAACGAAATTACTAATTCCAATTGAATGAACGTTTGTGATATTAATTTTCATTTATATATACATTTTCGGTCCAAATAAATTTAGATTATGGATTTTAAAATACATTTCAACAAGCTTGCAACAGAACAATAATTGTTTCATTTATGTTCTAATTTCATTTTCATAGTTCTTAGATAGCAGCAATATGCATGCCCCTTTCATTTAGTATGCGCAAGTTGCTAGAACAGCAGACATCTGTACAAATTTAAGGAAATAAAAAAACGTGTTACCGATGTGTTTTTGTCTGTATGTGTATATTATATAGCGAGTGTTCATTTAAATTAGTCATCAAGTCGTCTATGAATTTGACATAAGATTATAACGCATGTCTGTTACAATTTTTTTTAACTTGACAGTTGGACTTTCAATCATTAAATTTAAATTAATTGAAATAAAAAAATATCTTTTACTCAGTTACCCCAGTTAGCTACCTGATCGTAGATGTGCGAAGACAATCGCACGCAGTTGAAAACCTATTGTCGTGTTAAAGCCTACAACTTTTTTTCTGTCGTCTTGATCGTGATTTACCTGATGACAATAAACAACGCGAGTGTTGAACAAAATAAAGAATGCGTCATTAGGCGGCGCTATGCCGTTATTTGCCACTTCTGTATTCAGTTCTTATTCAGTGTTGGTTAATTCAAGTCAACAGAGACAAAATAGCTTTTAACTGACCCAACCTGATTTATCCAGGTTTGAATAGCAATAGTGAATATAATTTAAACAAGATCTAACAAACAAAGGACTGTAGAAGAGTGTTAATTGGTTGGGGCGACGGTGGGGTTGTTTCCACCCTCTCTAGCCCCACCATTTTCGTAATTTCATGTCTTGGTCCATGTACAGGACAGTTGTCAATTGGGCTCCACAGAGCTCACTCTGATATCTCAGGAGAGGACGCATATAGACTCTCCACCATTTATACAGTCCATTATATTTTTAATAAACCGGCAAAAAACTAGGTAGCTGTATTACTTACCACCCACCACGGGAAGCAGAGTAAAATACAAAAACCATACAGGACTGACTAATAGCTTTCGACAATGTCGGACATTTTATTAGTGACGTTGAAAAGGATGGCCGGACAACGGTAAAATTGAAAAGCTTTTATCTAGGAGTTTCTAGTATGCACGTGGAACAAACACCGGCCAATTTCAGGGCCATCTCATTATGTTGAGGGGGACAGAAAAAAAGAATAGATAGAATAAAAATGTTACCTGTAAATACTTCGGGCGGCACAAGACACGCGATTGTTAATTTGAATTCAACCGATCCTTCTGGTAACGTGAATTTTCGGCAATGCAATTTAAACATAGAGCACACTCAACTTTAAAAACAGGAGAACTCATAGTGGAATAAATTCAGATAAAAACAAAAATTAAGCGTTAGTTACGACTGGTTAGTTCTGACGTTAAGGTCTGACTGAATGTAATGGCCGCCGGTCCTTCTTCCTCCCTCCAACAGGGACGCCAACCCTTTTTTTAGCCACGGTCAACTAACTTCAGCGCCTTGCCAACCACTGCAGGATGTTGCTAACTTCAGAGTCGTTGCCCAACGAGCACCTTGCCGGGTAGGCAAGTCGAAGTTCTCCTGTGCATTACATGGTACAATTTGGAGATATCACAGTAAAACGAAGAAAACCGCCAGCAGTAGTTATTCAACAACTGTCAAGTGTCACTTCGATTTTAGGTTATGTTAGTATGAATTGTATGAAGCAATAAATCACATGCGTTTTTCAATTCGTCTTCGTCACTCAAAAAATCATAAGCAACTTGATATAATATAAGCATAAGCAACTACATATAACCAAAATATTGATAGTCGCCCGACAGGAAATTTCCATATTTTCAATTTCATCAATCGGATTCGATTTTTTATCTAAGCTGCCGTACTTTTCCAAATAAAGCATATTTCACATTTATTTTTGTCATCACTTTAGGTCATTAGATGTACTGAATAATATTTATAATCAAAATTATTTAATTTTCAATAATATTCTTCAGTACACCTAATGACCTATAGTCCCGTTATGGTAAAAATAATATGCATCATGGCCTCCTCTAAAAATAATATACTTTCAGTTGAACATTTTAGTCCTTCTTGCAGAACATATTTTACATTTTTTATTGAACAGGTTTTTATATGTACAGGTCCGTTTGAATTACTTATCTATTTTTCCATTTATCAAGGGAATACCTAACTATACAGGCTGTCTCGTATATATGTAAAAAGTCTAAAAGTAAAACTTTTAGGAACTTCTGTTTAATAATGAAATCAAAATATATTATTTATCGTGGAATAGTTTAGTGCTTTTTTGCAGACCACTGTAAATGGGCGTTATGTAAAGTATTACGTTACGGACAATGAGAAAGTTTTTCTTATTTACTACATTAACCTTATTACAATTTTTTCACCTTCATTCTTCTCCCTGTATCACCAGTTTTACTTGTTTGCAACGGCCTCAGCTCGGATGCCAAATTTATGTGACAGTCCCTGCTCGGCCGCCAATGTATTTAACAGCCCCAGCTTGGGGGTGCTAAAGTTATGTAAAAACCCCAACAAGTGGCTGCCAAATCGATGTTACAATAACCTTCATTTCTATACTCTTTAGGATACTGAATTGGTAAATAGCGTTTACATAGTTACAAAAGAGTCTGGTAGATTTTCACTTCATGCGCAGTCACGACGTGTCGGATAAAATTTTTGTTTAACTTGAAAGTCATCGTTGCAGTATCCTAAAAAATCTTATACAATATACGACCGGTAACATTTTTATGGCCTTGCCAAACATACAGGTCTCTTGTAAAGTATTGGCGCGGCCATAAAAATGTTACTACCGGTCTAATACCGTAAATAGCCATTTTAGGATACTGAATTGGTAAGTAGCGTTTACATAGTTACAAAAGAGTCCGGTAGATAAAATTTACGTGTCGGATAAAATTTTTGTTTTCTCTCGAATATTTGACCCTGTGACTTATTTATTGTCATTGCGAACGTCGAAATGACAGGGAACTGTGTTCTTTGGAAAGTGAATGCCAGAATAATGCCTGATTAAGTCGAGTTTATACGCGGAATCAAATTTCGAGTACCGTAAGCATGACCCGTCAAAACTTCGCGTAGTCGATATTGTGCAATATTGATACGCATTCGAGTGCCATTGACTAATGATTTCGATGTATTCAGATTGCGTATGAGCAAGACAATAGAATTTATTTTTAATTGAAGTTTATGTGGAGGTAAATTTTCTAGTCTCCTGGCAAACGATTGAGGACTTCTTCGTTTGTGGATGCCAACACAGCTGATTTCAATATACGATCGGTTATTAAATTCTCAGAGAAGTCACCATAAATTTCACCGATTATACTGCTCTCATGACAGCGTTTGATTTCGCCTCATTGTGGGAGGGTGGGTGCTTCGTCGTCAAATTGTTTTGTTCACAAAACAATTAAAACAGTTCTATCACGAATACGAGGAGCAAATCTCCAGATAGCTTTCATTGGAGACAAAAGTCCTTAATTCAGCAGCTAATGTGTCGACTGATGTTAAAACAAAATTTATTAGTCTCAAACAAATCAAATTTAATTGAAACACCAATTAAACGGACAGTTGGTCTCACAGCTCTAACGGTCTACCCCAATATACGGCAATTGGTTTGCCACCAAATAATTCCATGTTGTCTTCTCTGACGATTTCGCGAAGGGTCACACGGAACTCGTTGCACACTGTGAGACGCAGAATCTCCATAAGGGAAGCGAAATTAGGCGATACAAGTTTTTGTTCAGTGGCGTCAATTATTGCACGGTGTTGATGGGACTCGCATAAATAAGGTGATTCGTGTGGCCCCCAAACGTAGGGGCCACAATACCAGGCCATTGATTCCGAGTCACCACACCCATTCCAGCAAAAAAGTCCTTTTTTTCGCGTGAATTTTAAAACCATATATATATATATCTTTTACAGTCTATATTTATTATGCGTCGCTGTTGATTTTATTTCAATTTAATTGGGTTAACCTGAGTTTCTCCATCTTTTTATTATATTCAGCACTTCTTTCTCACTTTTGGGGTGTGTTATTTGCTACGACATTTTATCAAAATATACTCACGTAATTATTTTTTTTCGGTTATTTACCACCTAGTAAAAAACCTAGTTGAATTTTATTCGCAATGGTTTTTATTTGTAGATTGAATAAAGCTTATAGGGTAGAGTTCATAATGAAACCATGCTGACTTGATTCAATAATTTAATAAAGCTTCGGTTGTCTCCACATTTATTTTACCATTGGCATGGCCTTTTTATTCACTCATTCATTTTGGTCCATCTATTGTTTCCTATTTAATCTCTCGTTACAAATTCTAAATATCTGTTTGTTTTAATATCATTATCCATTGTCTTTGCATTAATTTTGTAATTAGTGTTCCTGAAACTCCATTGTTAAATTAATAACAATGAAGCTTATTTTTATAATAATTTATTATTATATGTATAATTATATTATATAATGAGCAGACAAAATTCAGCGTTCAGGAATAATTTTATTTTGACATTATTCAACATTTAATAATTTTATTAACTTGCATGAAAATGTATTTATTTATTCTCATGACGCATCTGCATTGCTTAAAAAAAAATTGGGAAAAGCTTTGATGATTTGCCAATGATTTTTAGTGGAGATTTCAACATAAACTTTGCAGAAGATGAAAATCAACAATTAATTGAATTTTTAAATACTGAATTTGGTTTAACGATGTCAAATGATCGCAATCTTAGCACAACGAAATACAAAACTACTATTGATGCGGTCTTTATTAGACATTTAAATAGATTTGAATCAAAATTGTTCGTTTCTTACTTCAGCTACCATAAACCTATTGTATCAGTTTTAGAGATTGGCGATGATGATGCTGGTAATGATGATGGTGAAAGAGTCGTTGAAATTATGGATGAAAGTTGATTTTTCTGAGAGATAAACTTTTTAATGTAAAATAATAATTGTAATAGTTCTGAAGTGTTAAATTTTTAATGTAATATAAATTGCCGTGTTTGTGTACGATAGCGCAATAAATGAATATTGTATTTTACCACATAAATGATAGTACTTTTATACTGATAAATAAAGCAATTCCTGCGAAATTATTCCCTAACCATTCCAAAATATTCAAAAATGCACAACGTTAATGTTCAAGTTTTCACTTCTGCCGGCACTCCCGGAGTGCAAACCCGTTGTTTTTTTTATTATTTTTTTCTCTCTGAGTCTACGAATTTCTTTTTTTTTTGATAATTAGCAATATACTAGCTTTTGTTATGTAACTAAACTATCACAATCTGCATAAATATGCAGCATATTCAATATGGATAAGTTCTACTGACAGCAACAACAGATTTTGCTGCTCTTCCTAAAAAGATAACGATGTTATCTTTACGACCAATAAAGCTGTCACACTCGGGCACTCGCAACAGTCCTGGTTAGATATTAAGTATCTCCACAGCACAGTGTTAAAACTTTGCAGATTAGCGTCAACTCCCGAGATTAGATCCTACATTTTTGTGCGTTTCATCACGGTCTAACTTCATGTACCGCGCCGATGACATCCAAATGTTTTGCATTTTATTGCTTATTAAAATTAACATTGATTTCAGATAGTAAGTTAACATGTGATCGGCGTGGGTGCCTTAGATAACGTGTTTATAAAGTAGTCGGGCTGATTAACAAAACGGAGGATTTAGTAATTAAAATTATTATTCACTGTTTCAAAACCTTTACTACCAGATAAATACAATTAATGTTCGGTTTATCGAATTCCGACGGAATTACATCAAATTAACTGCGAGCGGCATAAGCTAAAAATATTTGTAAGAATCATAGCCAAAACAAACTGTGTTCTGTTTTTGTAAACAGTTTTTGTGACTTATAAGCAGCCCTGAAGAATAGAAAAGTGAAGACTGGTGCAACAATGAGGAATGATTAAAAAATGTTAGGTCAGGATAATGTCAAGTAAACTGTAATAATTAAGATAACTCTTAGACTTCTTGTTGATTTCATATACGAATTATGCGTTTTTGTTTACAACTCGTGCTCCAGTTTTTTAGATAGTCCAGATTATTACATTATTTGCTAAGGAAAAATAGTTGTGAATATACTCAGTGACATTAGAAGTGTTGCATCCAGCAGGAATAATTTTTTGGCAATGTGTTAAGAATGAAACAATAAAATTTGCAAACATTTTTAATAACATGTGTTTGGTGAATTCACGAACCCGACACGAAAATGCAATATATGAGTGGGTTGATATTTTAGACCCAGAGAGACGACCTACCCAGAGGGGGCCCCAGCCCGAGGGGGCTTTTACATAAGGGCCTACTACCCACGAAGGCTCCAGTCCGAGGGGGCTCCTATCCAAGGGGGTCCTGCCCAATGGTGATAATTTTATATAAACACAAAAAGCCCCTCAACTTGTGTAAGCAACCTGTGTGCTGATTTGATCTCCACGACTGCACGTGTTATTGAAGATTTCAAGATCCAGTCTCCTCTGTAATTCCTTTTTGTTCCCAAATCTCCAGCATAAATTAATTGAAAAGAAGCTCCATATTTGGAATAATATAAGAACTTGTAACTTTTAACTTAATAAATACAAGAACCAACACTAAACTCTATTCACTCAAGATGTGAAAATAGACCAGGAATTAGTTGGTTGAATATTTGAAGTTAAGGGTAAATTAGTATTTTCGTTCGCGATTTCTAAATCTGGAGTAAATTCATTATTTGGTAGTCTTTTTGACACTAGTAAAGAAATCTAGTATTTCATATCAATTACAGTAAGTCTCTAACTCTAACGGCAAGTCACTCAGTATTTTGCATACAACACATCATAAGATAAGTTTGCAAATAAATTTATAAATCTGATAAACGCACCAACAGTGTGTAGCCTCTGAACCGAAAGTGGGTGAAGTAAACAACATATAATATTCTGAAAATTCTACATTACAATTTGGAAACAAAAAATCAATTCAAAGTGTAAATAATACTGTGCATCTATACAGAGTGGACACAAAAATGTATAGATATTTTCACCTGCATTATTTGGTGTGTTGATAATAATCTGGAACAATGTTAACACAGAAGCCAGACAGATAATGCGTTATTCAATATAGCTTGTGGTATTAATACGTCATTAAAAGAGCTGGTAAGCCTTTTGTGCTCCCACGAGATTTTTTTACAATAATAATAAATAAAAAGTGCCAGAATACTATTTTCAGGCAGTTGTTTTTCTGCGAAAAGAATTTTACTTTATGGTGCAGTAACAAAAAAATCAAATTGGCCTATTTTCCTCGTCTGGATGAAATAAAATACAGGAAGCAATGAAAAAGAAAAAAAATCGAGAGCTGATATAAAATTACTGCTCGAATATAGGTACGAGGTATCACAGAATTTCAGCGGTTACCCCAATTATAGAGAGATAAATTATTATTTCAGTGAGTAATAGATTCCAATGTGTAATGTAGATTTATTTTTGCATTTACGTTTCCGGAATGTATTATTTGTTAAATGCAAGATTATTTTTATTTGGTGTAAACGTGGAGCGATACCAATGATGATGTAAATTATTGTATTGTTTTGTATTTACTCGAAGTAAAAGCAAATGCTTTTTTTATTCATACCACTCAATAAGCTTAAGGTTCCGCGCAGCGGGGTAAGCCCCTTAAGAATAAGAAGGAAGGTGTAGTTTATGTCAAAAAATAGAGATTTACAAATAAAAATTGACCTGTTCGAGGGAAATTGTTACCACATAATAATAACAATATAAGGAATTTTATTCCATACTTTGTATATTAATACGTGAAGAAAAACTTTTGTACGCCTTTTTAACCATATTGCGCGCACGGAGGAGTGACATTTGGCATTATTATTCTTAAGGGGCGCGGTTCAGACCCCGCTGCACTGAAGCTTCAGCTTATTGTGCCCCACTTAGCAAGCTTACTCCATAAGGCCTGTGCTGTTGATGAACTTCAGCACAGAATCTATGGGCATATGTTTTATGTCATTCGGTTCAACATACGTCAACCCGAAGTGTCGAAGCCTCCCCGCCTCAAGCGCTGGACACTCGCATAGTATGTGTAGTGGAGTTTCTTCCTCCTCCCTGCACATCCTACAATCAGGATCTTGCTTCACCCCGATTGTGGTGAGGTGTTTCATGAGACAGCAGTGTCCCGTGAAGAGTCCAACTACCTTTCTCAGTTGTCTCCTGCTCAATCTCAGGATTTCTTCTGACCGCTTTTTTGATGGGCCTTCCATGAACATCCGCGATTGCCTCTGTCCAGGAATGTTATTCCAATGGATGTGGTGTTCTCTGTTCATATAGCCCTGAATCATCCTTTTTGCAGTCTCATGTGCGATCCCACAAGTGGGCTCTGGGCCTATCAAAGGTGTTTTCGCTCCCTCTTTGGCTAGGAGGTCAGCTTTTTCATTTCCTTCAAATCCCTTGTGTCCCGGCACCCACCACAGAGTCACTCTGTTGTGTTTTGCCAGTTCCACAAGCGATTCGAGACATTCTTTCACAACTCTGGAGCGTACTTCGACACTCTCCAGAGCTTTAAGTGCTGCCTGACTGTCAGTCATAATGTGGATCCGCCTGTTTGCACAGCCCCTCCTCATTATTTCCCCGGCACAGATGTCAATCGCAGTGATTTCTGCTTGGAACACGGTTGCCAAGGAGCCCAGGTTGATGCTCATGTCATCCCCCGGTGCTTCTCCAGCTACCCCTGCCCCAGTGCTCTTTGTTGTTTTGGACCCATCCGTGTACCAGATGGTTCCGTTGTTATTCCTCAGTTTCCGGGTATCGACCCTCTCCTCCCTTCTCGGTATGACTACCTCGAAGGGTTTACAAAAGTCATACTCTGTCCTGAGTCGGTCCGATTGCATGCTCAGCACGCAATCGTTCCGTATTTTCCCAAATATCTCGGTGTGGTATCCCCTTCTAACGTGGGTCTTGCCATATCCGGCACTTACAAGCCTGTATGCTGCCTTCATTGCCTCCGATTTCACCAAAAGGTGTAGCGGAGGGAGGTTCAGGAGCACTTCCATGGCTGCGGTAGGCGTTGTATTCATTGCTCCCGTTATTCCAAGGCAGGCAAGTCTTTGCAGCTTCCCTAAAAGCCTTGTAGCGTGCTTTCCAGACGCCTTATGCCACCAAATTATCGAAGAGTATGTTACCGTGGGAATTATGACCTTGGTGTAGAGCCAGTGAACCATTTCTGGTTTTAATCCCCACGTCTTTCCCACCATGCCTCTACAGGCCCATAGGGCCCGAGTAGCCTTGGTGGTGATGTATTCTAGATGGGGTTTGAAACTAAGTTTGGTATCTAGCATTAGTCCCAAGTACTTGACTTCTTTCCCTATCCGCAATTCTTTTCCCCACAGTCGGAGCCTCTTCAAATCGATGAGATTCCTCCTTCTTGTGAAGACCATGACTTCAGTCTTATCGGGGTTAACCGACAACTGTTTCTCAGTGCACCATCTCTCGACGACTCTCAGAGCCCGCTGCATCATTTCTGATACAGCCCCTCCGAACTTGCCGCTTACGAGTATGGTGATATCGTCCGCATAACCTTGTGCGTGAACTCCTGTCTGCTCCAGGTTCCCCAGGAGGTCGTCGACCACGAGTGACCACAATAAAGGCGATAAAACGCCTCCCTGTGGGCATCCTCTGGCTGCCACCACCCCCCTAGTTACCGGGCCGATGATGCATGAAATCTCTCTGCCTTTTAAGGCCGAGTCGATCCATTCCACTACCACAGGGGCTATACCCCGCCTCTTAGTTGTATTATTACTAATAATAAATTCTAAAAGTGACTCACCTCTTCTGTTGGTCCCTGAACTTCCCCACACTATATGATGGGCGTTGGAATCACAGCAGAGCACTAGCTGCGTGTTGGTTTCTTCGCAGTATTCTACCAGTCGTCTAACCTCTGGTGTTGGGGGTTGTCCCGCTTGATCGTATGGTAGGTATGCGGATCCGATTATTATTTCTCTCTCGCTTCCTGCCATAGTGATTTTTATCTTGCCTGCCATGAGGTCCTGACCACTAAGCCCCCACATTGGCAGTGTATTCGTTTTTGTCTTTGCAAGTATGCAAGCTCTTGGATGACTTCCTCCTGGTGCTAAGAGCTCCCATTCGTTCCCCATCCTGAGTCCTCTGATCTGGTCCCTATATACCCATGGTTCCTGAATCAGCACGATATCAATATCGCTATTAGTTATGTATCTTTGCAGAGCAGCTGACGCCGCCTTGCAGTGATGCATGTTTATCTGTAAGGCCTTGAAGATGCCCACGTTTTTCTTCATCCCCTCGGATGACACAAGGGTCCTATTCGGCCCCTTGTTCGTCTCCTTGGGATTCGGGTGTCGGATCGGGAGTATTCCTTGCGGTCCCCCCCTCCTCAACCTCCATCCCTTCGGATTCTTGCCTGCCTCTCCCCAGGGCTTTAAACACCACCCTGGAGAGATTCAGGTATGGCCTGCATTGCAGCTCCTCCCGGATTTTAGTCCAGGAGTGCTCATCCAGTAGGATGATAAGTTGCTGTCCCCTGGGGTCCAGCCTCCTATTCACTACTGACCAGCTTTCTGTCTTAAGACCTGGATTTTGTGTCTTAAGACGCCGCAACACGACTTCCGGTTCCTGTTCAGGCCCCGGAATCCATGTCATCACCCTCACGGGTTTCGGGACGTCCTTAGCGTCGACAACACTAAGTTCCGCCCCTTCCCAGGGTACGCTACCTGTGACCACCCGCACCAGCCATTCCCTGGTGGGCTGGTCGGCGCAGGAGGCGAGCAGGTAGCCCCCCCGGAAATTTACGGCGGAGAACCTGGGTGCAGGCTCCCCTTCTTGTATTTCGTCCAGAGCCTGAATCAGTGCGGTCTTGATCAGATCCGCCTGATCCTCGCTGAGGACGTTTGCTGGATATCCATGCGGCAAAATTGCCATCTGGATATCCGACACGGCCGCCGCAAATGATACAGTGGGCCTGGTAGGCCCACCCCTCCTTTTTGGCGGACGTGTTTTGTCGCTGGGAGTGCCCTCTGGCAGTCGTCGGCGTTTTTTGCCCCCGACTGCCAGAGAATTCCCCCTGCTTCCGGTACTGGTTCCCGGTTCCGCAGTCGAGCTTGTGCCCGCTGTAGAGCCTGGGGTCCTTGCGGCCCCCTGTCCACCAGCAGGTTGCAAACCCTTCTGTTTTTGTTTCTGGAGCCGTCTTTTGGCAGCTCCGGACAATCTCCTGGGTGGATCCGTCCTTTCGGAACCTCCTCCCAGGGGTGTGTTTGGTTGGTTTTCGTTTACTTCGGTATCCATAAATGGTCCCACGAGTAGGAGGGAAAGGGTGGTCACTATGCGCAGTGCCCTCTGTACGCATAGAAGGCTACATACAACAGGGTTCGCCTGGTGCCCTGAGGTCTGCCGCTAGTGGCCGAGCTGCCCCCCGGCCATGCATCTTTTCGGCGCGCGCAATACCTTAAGATTGGGGAGGTTTTTATAGTGGTACGTCATCCACGCGGCCAGACAATGAAGCCAAGCCCCCGTGCCCCCTGCCTGCACTACCCCCACCATGTGTGGAGGGTCGTTGCACAGGTCAGGCGGTTTACGGTATGTGTCGCGAGCTGGTCCGCGGCGAGAGGCTTTCGTTCGGCGCAGCAAGGGTTTTAGACCTTGGTCCTCCCTACTAACCCCCCACTAACTAAAGTCGGTGAAGACTCTAGCCATTCTCCTATCCGCCACCTGGAGACGCGCCTGGTAGGTAGCTCAACCCCCAGGGACATTTGGCATAGTTAAAGTTTATATGGAGAAGGAGAGCAGAAAGTTAAAATCTCTATAATATAATATGTGATACAAATACATTAAATAATAGCCAGTGGTCAAACAGTCGCAGAAAGCACCGAGTGAGTTTCGAATTCAAAAAAGTATATGCAATGCAAAAAAAATATATATGCAATGCAAAAAAAATGCAATGATTATTATAGATATGCAGGTACTATATTTTAAAAAAGGACCTCAATAACGTTCAAACTTAAAAAATTAATAAATTACGGCCGAACTTCGACCACTGTGTATGAATAAAATACATTTTATTTCAGCAACTTTGGTTATTTTTAACGTTCAGCTTTTAAAAGCACTTTTAACTTTGTAAAGCTGCATGGAATTTTAAAAACAATATAATCTGAAACAGCCTGCTTTTAAGCCAAATCCACGGTATGCAGAGTCGCCTCACTAATTTCGAAATTTTCGACTGGATAGAAGCGTTTACATGAAAATCCAGATTTAGCGTCTGATTCATAGACTTAATTGTGCGATTCCTGTTTTGTGAAAAGCAACTCTACCAAATTTTCAATTCAATTCGTAACCAACAAAGTGTATGTGTTACACTGAATCAAATGGCCGAATACAATGTTAAAAGAAATGAACATTGAAATGTCCCAAACTCGAAATATTCATTCCCACCTAGTTTTGCGTTTTCTATTTTCTGAGAATTAGTTTCGAGCATTTCGACGATTCCCTTACCCGTTCTGACGGCATATCTTGTGCATATTTATCACACGTATATTTTCCATTTTTGCTTTAAAGTTGATTTTTGTGTTTCATTTTTGTCACAAAATTAAAAATATCATCTAAGTAGAAAATCACAAAAAACACGTTGTTAGTCATCCAACAAAGCCAAAGGGTTTGTTAGGTACCTGTATTTAAATAACGATCTAACAATAATACCTTAAATGTATTTTACTGATTGATGGCTGACGGTTATGGCACGATAGCAGCACGGTAGGAACACGATAGGTCTGGCGAAAACGTTAAAGTGTAGAATTAATGTAACTATTAGGTTCTGGCTGGCGGCAGAAGTCTTTAATTACGTTTGATACTATTCCATCCTAGTAATGAATCAACAAGACTGAGAAAGGTATTCATTTACCCGAGAAGTAGCTATTGCTGCAGCATAAGCGAATAGTTTCCAGTTTAAAAAATACCATTTTTAAACCTTACTCTGTTTAACATGTAATTTCAATTAAGATGAGCCCGAAAGATATCAATCAACACTTGAATCTCTCAGATTATTGCTCGGTTCTTCGCAGTTGCCGTTTCAATTTACCATTAATTATCTGGAAATGAACGTTTTAATCAGATTTTGACAGTCCGCGTGATACATTGTTATCGTCGATTTTGCTTCGTGCCGATTATTCGATATTTTCTTTTACAGGCAATCGAACGTAATTAGTTCCGATAAATTGGTATATAATTCGATAAAATAACTGCGTCTTAAGCGTTGAGTGTATCTGCTACGGGACTTTGCAAAAGGTATTGATTTCGCACCTAAGGATATTGTTTGAAGGGAGAAAAATTAATAATAATAATTCGGATTCCTGATGGCTGAAATGGCTGAAAAGAGAGGCTTCATTGTTTCGCTGTCTAGACTGAAACGAATTAATGTAGAGCTAGGATCACAAAGTAGATGGTGGAGACTATTCAAGGGTCCTTACTTTCCTTACATATTCTCGAGTATGTAGTTAAACTTTTGCAGTTAGTAGCTTCTTTGGTTTGTGTGCTTAAAAGCACTGCACCGAATATTTCCCAAAAGGAAGGAATGCTTATGTTTTAAAAATGCTATTGAAGCGTCAAATTCGTATTGATTGAAAACAGCTATACACAAAAATCTGCAGGTCCACAGTCAAGAAACGTTGTCCCCTCACAATTAAATACTTCTCATCACGTCAAGACGACACTGTGGTGAAATTTGGCTTCGCATACATTACCCATCTAATTTAATTGAGAATATGGAATCAGCAATAGTGTATTTGTGATCATTTATTCACAATGCAATTTAAAAACGCTTGTTGCTATGTCGCGTGGGGTTGTTAGCAAATAACAAACTGCATATTTGCATTTTTATAGGAAGCTCTATCAAGCGCTATTGTGGAATATTGGTTGTTTGGATGTTAAACATGGGAAGCAGAAACCAGTGCTAATTTGGGAACTGTGACAAAAGATTGAGGTCATATTCCTACAATACAGGGTGATTCACGAAGTGTGGCGAATATTTAAACCTCAAATTACATGACGAGTTATTGACTAACCTTTTTCGACTGACAAAAATCACTCTTGCTTGAAAAAAATAAAGACTCAATGCCAATGTATCATTAATTTATAAAAATTGTTCAATATGACGACAGCCGTTGTGAATACAAGCCCGGTATCGCCGAAGCCACGACTACTGGATTCTGTTGAACACGTCGGGCATTTTGCGGATGGTTTGCTCCGCATACTCAACTGTTGCACGGTGTTGATGGAAGTCGCATAAACAAGCTGTTTCACACAACCCAAACAAAAAAATCACACGTTCATTATGACAAAGCCACCATTTTTTAATGCAACAACGCAATGCATTTTTTTTTTGAAATTTGGGAAGTGTAAAACGGTCGGCCGAATATTAAACAACGTGTAAGTTTCTCCAATATTATTTATTAAAGATTCAAAAACGAAATAGAACTATTTCATATTGATTGGATTGGTCAACGCACACGGCATACACAAGAAATTCAGGATCAACGCAACCAACGTCTACAAGCAGATATAAGAAGACATAGACAACGCCGCTGATGACAACTAAATCGACAGCGCGTGTAAATACAACGTGCATTAACGCGATCATCGTTTAATCGTCTTGCATTTGAATGTTGCATAGAATATTCATCACATTCTGAAATTACTATCGGCGAAATGAATGCAGAATGTCAATATTATTACGACCCCAAATTCCTACAAATTTATTTTATGGGCGATGAAGAAGAACAAGTAAATGCATGCAACTACAATCCCTTAATCAAATGTTTTATGAACGGTGTTTCAAAGTTGAGGCGTTCGGCCCCCAAATATAATACCAGTTAGCACCTTCAGATTCTACTAAAAGAGTCTCGCAGGCAACGATCCTCTTTCACTCAAGCTGCTCTCAATGAAAGTACTATTTTTAATTGCCCTGGTCCCCAATGTGACGCTTGTTTAGGGCGGCGGTTGCCTCGAGCGCCAGTTTTTTAACGTAGTATGCTCCACGGTACCTCGGGTAGCTAAAAGCCGGAGCATGGTAACCCAGGGGCCAGCTGTCGAGTTTTACAATATTTACAGGTTTCTTTTTTACAGATCTTGCGGTTTACCCTGTATACTTAACCTGACCATACGTCCCGCTTTCAGGCTTCAGGGCAAAAATGTCCGGCTTTGGGACAAAACGTCTATTTTTTTATTTTCAACATTTGCCCGCTTGAAGTTAAAATTTTTAGTAGTTTTTTTAATACTCTCCTACTCCTAAACTCTCTTGGTTTACCGCTCCTAACATCTTCAAATCACACACTTCAGCACATATCACACATTCAAACTAAAGAGAATTTCAAGACGAACACGCTGGTACTACCAAATCAGGTCTATAGTTTACGAGATATGAGCGAAAATGTTTTTGGGTGTTCAGGAATTTGGAAGTGCCAAAATTTTAAAACGCCATATCTCCGAAACCATTAGAGATATCGGGGTGAGGGTTACACCTTTGGATTCAGAAGGTCGATAATGGTCATTTGAATGCAATTTTTAGGATTTAGGAGGAAGCCGAGGGTATAGACGGATTTGTCGCATCAATTTACATTATGATGATGTTTGGAAGCGTTTTGAGACAAGTTCTTTTTCTGCATTTTCAAAATTTACCCCCTTGAGGTTCAAAAATTCTGAAAAAGAATTGTCACGTTATGTATACTACTATTGATTAGTCACCCTGTATACAATTATTTACACGTTTGATACGGTTTCGACACCCCAAACACCCTGCGACAGATTTTACGGTTCGCCCTGTATACAATCGACTACGTTCTCCGGAAGCCGTCTTTTTGGTTCTCGCGGAGGCGGAGTCCCCGGCGTGGTACTGGATAGTCAGCCGAAAAGACCGGTCTGGTTGAACCGGAAAGTTGAACAGTTGTGGGACTAGGGTCCCTAACACCCGGGTCTAACCTTCTCGGGACCAGATGGAACCGGAATACCTTAGTTACCGGGTGGGAACAGGGGGGAAGCGGGGATTACACCTGGAACCCCTACCTTACTTGGTTCTTCTTCCAGGGTGGGTGCGGTGGACTGCTTCCTTCTGGGCTGGTCTTCTCGGAAGAGGGCACGACTCACATCTGTCGTTCTAGCAAAACGGAGCTTCTACTATAGATACGCTAGAGGGAAGATCATGACGTCGTGAGGGTCTTATTAATACGTTCTCTTCCTACCCGAGCGACATCGGTTCCGGGCAACGTAGCGCATCCGGGATGGCGGAACTCGGTGCATGCTTCTTTTCTGGTTAATGTAAGAACCATTTATGATTAAGCATTTATTTTCGGCGGTTTTCCGGTGCTATGCCAAGGGCATGATCGGACGTGACAAGAGCGGCGACTGGGGGTAGTCGTAGCAACTCCGGAATAATTTTATTCGCAGCGCGCTAATTTTCTGATTACGTGAGTGAAAGAACTATTCCGCTGCGATACTGGGAAGTATTTTTTCCACGAAGTTAAAGATTGGAATTTGGGCCTCACTGACGGTACTACAATTAAACAGGACACTAATGGTTTTAAAATTTTCATAACGGACGCAATAAAAACATCTGGAATTTCTTTCTTTCTTTACACAAGATTTAGCTCTCTGTCTCTTAACAGTCGATGATTTCTTTATTATAACATGCGCCCCTTTCAATGTGGCTAATAAAGAAACTATTGCTCGATGATTAAAATACTTCATGCATTTAGCAAGTTGGAGACTTCACTCTTGACTCCCCACTCTATAAGACATGCGGCAACATCAGCCGCGCAGATCCATTGTCACGTTAAAAGTTGGCCTAAAATACCAGGCTCGCGCGGTAATGTTTCGACGTGATGTGAATTAAAAAAAAAACTGGTTTCCGGTGGAGGTTTCCGTTAGACAAAACCTTCTGGTTCGTGTGGTTAAGAAAACGTGGTGGCATAAATTTGGAAATTTGTCCGAAACGGATTCAGCCGGATTGAGAAAATATCGTAAGCGTTTCGTTTAGTAGAAGATTTGTGAGAATATTGACGAAGTCACTTTCCTTCGGCGATTAAAAGAACCAGCGAACAGTTGTCGCTCGTAGTGGTTTTCGACCACATTTTGTCTCGTCGGAAAACTCAACGTCAATAAAATTGTCACCAACAAAGCGAATCTGAGAGAGAATTCATTTGTACCAGCGGCTGGAGAATCGTTCGTTGTCAAGGCAGCCCATCGCACCAACCAACGTTCTTAAGACCAGATAAGCCATCTTATCTCAACCAATTCTACGACGTTTATAGCTATAACCAACTCGGGTTACTTAATTATTTAATGAGTCGGAATTAGTTTTATGAGTAGTAAATATATGTTGTGTTACTAGACTGAATTTCAGATTTCCAGTTTTACTTCTAGATTTTAATCATTCGTAACCATCACCTTCTGCTGTAAAAACTGGTGGCGGTCATTAAAGTTTGATAAGAAAAAAAAATCCACCCACCCAATTTCCATGGAGTTAGGTTTGGGGCGGTACCAAAAATAAATTTTAGTACGTAACGAACTCCTATAAAAAGACTATTGTGACGTAGCCTGAGGCGGGCGGGTTCGAGGATTTAAAGAAATTTTGATGCACACCGTAGTTACTAAATTTTATTAAAAGAACTAATGTTTTACTACGTACAAACTTTCACGACAACACACTTCACGATGCTACCAATTCACTGTCCCGTTCCGTTCGTTTCTTTCTTATACACCTACTGGCGTTCTCGATTCCTTCTATTCCGGGAATAATGAGATCATCCTTTAGGTCATCCTCTTTGTGCGGGCGTCGTATAGTATGAGATCACCGCGACAGAATCTTCTAGGCTGATGATCTTATGGGAACTATCATTCCCAGACGTTCTCATGGTTTGTGGACTGTTCTAGATCAATACCGTTACCATATGTGGTCATTCCAATAATTATTCCCAGACAGATGACATCACCCGCTTCCGGTGCCGTCGCGCCGTCGTCTATTTTAAAGTCTTGACCCCCCCATTTTGTTCCTTTGTTCCTTTTTGAATTGACAATAATATTTGTGTATTCACTCGAACATATTATGTTGATAATAATTGAAATAAAAGCCTCCTTTGTCAATGGTTCTTCTCCAGCTCGTAAAAGCCTACATATTCGGTTCTCTAAACATCTACAGTATCTAAACTAAAGAAATATGTTCGAAAGAAGAGCACAACATAATTATACAATCAACTTGTTGATCTTGTGAAGTTCGATCGTAATTATGTGTGACGCTTCTTTCGAACAGATGCAGCCCAGCCACCGAGGAGGTATTCCATCCTCGTACCCCATTCCGGACTTTATGATTCTCTTTTATGCTTATGTCAAGCTGCTTGGTGTTTTAAATTTTATTCCCAAATACTATAAAGAAGTGCGCACTCTGGATTCTACGAGCGGTACTACTACAGTGTCTAAATGAAAGAAATCTGTTCGTCACACATAATTACGGTCGAACTTCACAAGAAGATCGATTGATCATGTAATAATAATTTAGACGGAAATTTGAATATCAATGATATCAACATATAGTCGCAGCACACGTCATATACAAGATGCAATGACTTTCGTAGGTGCTTATAGACGACTAGACCTTTTGTTGCAATCACTTGCAATCCGCAATGGGATCAAATGAAAAAATTGTTACCGCCTGGACAAACAACAATTTATCGCGACGATAATATTATAATTAAAGAAAAATTAGAAACGAGGGTTGGCTCATGCGCACATTTTAATTTGGTTGATTGAAAAAATCAGACCCGAAGAAACTGACAACATAATTTCTGCAGAAATACCAGATCCAACTATTGATTCATGGTCCATGCGGAAATTTAAATATGTAGTGGATTGGGGTAGATTTGTGTGAGAGAGTTCTAGTCGTTTTGGAAGTAGAATTGTGTTGTTCGAAGGACCGTTGATTTGAATTTGTAGTAATACTCGCGAACTTAATGAACTTAACGAATATTTGGGGATTGATGGTGAACGTTTCTTCACCCGGAAGGAACCGTGTCCTGATGTTAGATTTCGAGTTGTGCCCTTGCGGCTATTGAATAGAGACTGTTGTTGGATTGAGACTTGGATTTAGACTGGTTTGGAAAAAGATTGTGCAGGCCCGAGTGTCGCCAGTCAGGTATTAGGGTTTATGGCCCTTTGGGTTTCCCCAACTGGCCGACGCCGCTGCGAATATTTTTGAACAAAATATGAATGACTACCGTGCATGGAAAATGGTAATGTGCGAAATTAAAAAAAATCTTCTTTGAGTGGTATGTACATACTATTTTATCTTTAACAAAAACTGTCACAGGAACATTTATATAGAAATATTTATATATTTACTGTAATATGAAAAGTACAGATATTTATTGAACAATTTTGCAAATTACGGCCCTTGCTGGCAGTCTCAGCCTCGATGTTCATAATTCGATTAAAATGCTTTGTAACTGTTCCACTATATCGTAGTACAATTTTCTGTTGGCCGCGATTATTGTGTGACGCTTACTGCGGTCGGATGCCTCGAGCGACAGTTTTTTATTGTGGTATGCTCCACACGTGTCCACGTTTAGTTACAATGGAGTACGGTGCGCCAGGGGTCAGCTGTCTAGTTTGGCATGGAGGGAAGAAATAAGTTGAGACAACGTGACAATATTTAATGAACACCCTCTGTACAAAAGGTGAAAAGGTGACGAGGGTAGGGAAGGGGTGGTCCGGGTTTCCGGGGAAAAACACGAAACTGGTCTGGAAACTACTAGCGCGCGACAGCTGGCTGGCTCGCGAGCAGAGTGCCCCCGCCGTCAGACAACTGTAAGGTGCCGGAATTTTACACCGGAAGGCGATGACTAGAAACCGGAAACGGCGACCGGAAAGACCCGTCGAGATGCTACCAAAGACGCGGACGATTGGCTTGCTCGCGAGCAGAGTGCCTGCGCCGTCAAACAACCGGAAGATGCCGGATTTAAACACCGGCAGACGATGACTAAAAACCGGAAGTAGCAACCGGAAGAGATCCGTCCGGATTAAACGCGCACGGCTGGCTTGCGCGCGAGCAGAGTGCCCCCGTCGTCAGACAACCGGAAAATGCCGGAATTAACCGCCGGCAGGCGATGGCTAGAAACCGGAAGTGGAGACCGGAAAGAACGTGGTCGGGTACTGGAAGGTACTGGGATGTTAAAGCGCATTTGACACCTGAACTATGGATGAAAATTGGACGAGATGAGACAACACGATTTATTCCTGTACATGAAATAGAGTTAAACAATCTTCTCCTCAAAAATTTACCTTCTTTCCATTATGCGCTGACTGGGTGTGACACTACAAGTCATTAGCAAGAAAAACTGCTGGAAAGTGTAACAAATTTTTTTACACGTACAAAGTGTGTAGTTGCAAAAAAAATAAGTTGTGCTGCATAGGTTCTTGTACATGTATGGGGCAAAAATCTTCTTCCTCCTGTCTCCACCACCGTCAAGATTATCGATAGTGACTCTGACGATGAAGATTGAGCAAAATTTACAGATAAATGCACAATTTTTATCAAATTACTGCTTGTAAAAATATATCTATAAGGTACACACGAGGTACACAATATTTTGTTTATTCAGTACAATAATTTATAATTCTTGTTATACATTTTTATAATCATAATTGTATCCATGTTTAATATCCATAAGATTAAATTGTATTTCATATTATTATTAATTTAATCAGTAATGAAATAAAATTCTTCCCAGCCATGGGCGAAATGCGGGAGGAGCGCGGTGCAGGGGCGACTATATAAACGGAGTGGGGACGCGACGGTGTTCGCGCCGCCGGAGCGGGCGGAATAAGACATCGAAGTATGTACATTATTAATTGCCGGACAGTTACCATACTCTCAAAAATTATGAAACAAAGACGGTTGGCATCCACATACTCGGGGCAAACTTTTTTCAAGAGACGATTTTTTTAAGTTAGGCTTTTGTTTTTGAGATAATCCAGTGGAAACGAAAAAAGCTGGAAATTTAACGAATTTTTAGCGGGTATCATTTCGAGTTATTCGTCTCCGAAGTTACCGCTCGCCTAAGACTTTTAGGGGTTTTGGAAATTTCAAAGAAGTAAAAAAAAATTACCCGGACAGACTTTTTTATGAAACTACTACCAAAAAATCACATTCAAAATCTAGTTTCCCCCCATATGCGTAATCGTTTCTAGTGCCCTTCTGCACAGGACGATTTTTGACGGCTTTCGGATTTTGAGTCACAAGGGCACAAGCTTGCATTCTGGCTAATTCGTTGCTTTTAACCTCGCGAGTCACACGGGAGTGAAAATAAATGCCCGTGAGCATTCTACTACTAGGGATGAAGCGTTATCATCGTATTCTTTTCCGGACAAGTTAGCGATTCCGGAGCGGTAAGGTCCGGAGCGCGCTTCCTTGCTGATCTAAATTATGTAGGTCCCATCCCGATCCGATAAGGGCAAGCATTTTTTCCTGGTCAGTATAATAACTCGGTGCGAAGGGCGTGGCCCGCGGTGACAAGGGTGGGGGCTTGGGGTGGTCGTATCGACTTCCGGAAAGTTGCATAAGCTGCGCGCTATTTTTCCGGTAACAACGGTGAAAATTTTATCCCGATCGAAGGTCCAGAAGTATTTTTAAGAAGCGGTTAAAGATGTCATTTTGGGCGTAGGGTGTTTGACCTTGTCGAACAGGGGGAGAGCGGCCTGCTGGACTGCGGAGAGTTTTCGCTTCAGAGCGTTGAGCACCACTTCTGACACACTTTTCTTGGAGTTTTCGGTGACTTCGTCACAATTGTGAGGAAGTACTATGTTCTGTAACTCCTTGTGGGGGAGTACTAGGCTTTGGGGCAAGTATTATCCTTTGCCGTCTGTTCTTTGTTAGCCATAGATTCTTCTAGGTATATGTCCTTCCGCGAAGCGGCCATCTCTCTTTAGAGATTCAATATCTCCGTCATTGTCCACAAGCAGTGTTGCAGAAGTCCTACGGAGGCAGTGTCCCGTATGTTCGTGTAGATTTTGCAAATTCAAATAAGATGCGGCGATACAACGAGGTGACATTTACCGCCTTTGTATTTTGTAAAAGTATTATGGTTTTAGTCTTCGAATTTAGGATTTTGACAACATGCGCTTGAAGAAAAAAACCTTTACAGGAGATTCTGGCGCGCTGGGAATCGAACCCCGAACCTCCCGAACGATAAGTTCGGCCTTTGGTCGTTGAGCCACTGTCTCGGTGTCGCGGCCTGGGTAAAAAAAGGGTCAAGGTCACATTTTTCACTCCCCTTTAAGCAGGGCGCACATTATCGCAGAACGGAATGGAACGGAACTTTTTAAAAGCATACATTTAAATGAAAGTCCGCACACTACCGCCGATCGGAACAGCGCGGAATGGTTCGTAAGGAGTATGCTTTTCAAAAATTCCGTTCCGTTCCATTCAATTCCGTTCCGCGATAGTGTGCGGCCTGCTTTAGGCGTCTTTTCAGCCACAAAAGGGAAATCAGGATAGGTTACGGCAAGGATGGGAATGACGGGAAATTGTAGAAGGATCCGGATGAAAAACAAGCGAAACACTGCCATCGGTCGGTCCTCACTACTAGCCCCCCTATGCGCCGGCTGGGGACGCGTCTGGTAGGTAGCTCAACCCGCAGGCTTATTTTCGTTATATTTGAGCTACAACTGATGCATTTGAATAACGCCAAATTACAGTAGTATTATTAAATGTATCCATTACTGCAAAGCTTTTGCATTCAAAGCTTTGCTAATTCCATTGTGCAGTTTTTACATTGCTACGGATACAACAGAGATCAATCGCTTAATTTCCAGCGGATTTATTCCTAGGTTTTATTTGATTTGTTTTGTCGTTCGATTTAGTGAAGGATTAGCAAAATGGACGCTTGCCGTTGTTCTTTCTACTTTTAAGGAGTGGGAATGTACCCAGATTTGTCATTTGCAGGTACAGTGCTGAGGAAAATATAATTTACTTTTGAGCATCTTTATGAATCGATCTATGGGTCGAATTTGATAAAAGTCGTAAATATTTGCTTTATAATAATATTTAACTTATAATTCTATAAGCCAAACAGCATGCAGAATGTCGGATTACAAAGCTTCAGTTCGCTATTACATAACGAGGAAGGACTTCATGTAAGTCGATACGGCATTGCTACAAATTACAAGACCGGATCCTGTTTTCGGTTACGCAAACCGTTACTTCTCAGATAACGAAACCTAATTAACCTAGTGTCAATTGCGCTTTTAAAGCGTAAATAGTCAGTTCTACGAGTAAAATTACCCGGAAAATAATGCACCCTCTAGATCTGTAATCTTTGAAATGTTCCCTGCTTCAGGGAAAATTGGTCCGTGCTTTGGTTACATAAATTCTCCTCCACTCCACTGTATTTTTGTTGTTGAATTCCAATCTTGGATCCCATCTTCATTACAACGTCAAACCATCTTTGTTTTTATGGGTTTTATTGTTCTTGTAGGTAGAGTTTCGTAAATTTTGTTAAACAGTTACAAATTATTTCAGGTTGTCTGTCCACTCTGTCGGGATGAACGAAGCCATGTGATTGCAGTTGATGGTATGTGCAGAAGGCTGTTTGACTTTAGCAAATATTATTCGTTATTAATCCAGGATCAAAGCTGAATTGTCCATTGATTTGCCGTGTTGCTGTGCAATCATTTGTGATGTTGTTTATTTATAGATAGTGTGTTCTACAATAGTAAACATTGTCAAAAAACTAAATAGGGTTGCATAAGTGTCACATAAAAGTTCCACACAGGTCTTATTAGAATGTTGATGATTGGCAATCATTATTTTCCTGGAAAAACAAGGGACACGCTTTACAAAGGATAATCCTTTTCTGTTTAATGAAAAATACGACGAAATAACGTAACTCTCTTAACAATGGTTTGTTTTTAGACATAACTAATTCTAAGTAATAGTTATTTATGTTCGAGGGAATAAATCAAAGTTATACCACCGCGCTTTCATAGTGACCGCAGTGCTGAATAGACACTTTTAAAAAAGTCTTATCGTCCCGCTCATAACTTAATTTGCATTTGCATTTGCATAAGTGTCACAGTAAAATATAAAATTTTCTCACAGGTCTAATTAGAATGTTGATTGGAAATCATTATTTTCCTGGAAAAACAAGGGACACGCTTTACAAACGATAATCCTTTTCTGTTTAATGAAAAATACGACGAAATAACGTAACTCTCTTAACAACGGTTTCTAAGTAATATTATTTATGTCCGAGGGAATAAACCAACATATTGATCCCGATCGGGAGAAAAATTATTTAATAACTACTATTAAATATTATTGTTGTAATTAGGACAGAAAAGTGCTTGTCGACAGGAAACACTTGCATTCCGGTCTACTAAACCGGGAAGCACGCTAAAAAGCACTGTAAATAAAAAGTTTTTAAAATAAAACCCCAGCTATTAATTAATGAAATTAAACCATTGGCAACATTTCAAACACGATTTGGTGTATTGAAAGGTAAATAATTCGACGATTATAGCCGAAGTGACACATTTTTTAGGTTATGTTAATGTTGTGACTAGCGTCATGTCGAAGGACCAGGGAAAGGACTCCCAAATAATAGATAAGACCACCTTTTAGTTCTAAGGTATATTGAGTACTGAGTGTTGGTGACAAGTAACAGTGGCGCAGTTGCCGCAAGGGGTGGGGGTGGTACACCCCCCTACCAGATTAGGTACAGCGCTAACATGCCGCCCCCCTTGAAGTTACTGCTTCAACAATAACAATAATGTTTTAGATTACATAACTAACTTACACATCGCTATAGACATACAAGAACATATTTTAAAAACTAAGGTGATAACATAATAATTATAAAGATACATGCAAAGGAAATGAACTAAAGTAAACACGAAACCGCGAAAATGATTTTGTTATTCATTTGGCGCTTGGTCAGCGATCGGCAACACACAAACTTTCTTAATCGCTCGCTTGTAAGTTCCACTCGCGGTTTTCACGGTCACTACTCGCACTAAACCGTCTTCGCCTGGGTGTGTAGCCACTACACGACCCAACTTCCATTTCAATGGGGGCATATTGTCTTCAACTAGCACTACCAGCGCGTCCACGGGAATGTTGCAGGCAGGGCTGTTTTGGCCTTTAGGCCGCGTCTGCAGTTCGGCGAGGTACTCGCGGTGCCAGCGCTTCCAAAAATGTTGTTGCAATTGTTGCACCCGTTGCCAGCGCGATAATCTTGTTGCTTTTAGTGGTGGTAGGTCGGATTCAATCGGTGCCGTGATCGCGGTTCCGATTAAGAAGTGTCCGGGGGTGAGCGCTTCTAGGTCGTTAGGGTCATGTGACAAGGGACTAATTGGCCTTGAATTCATGCATGCCTCCACCGCGGTTAACAAAGTAAGAAACTCTTCGTAGGTTAATGCCGCATCACCCACTACTCTGCTCAAATGATGCTTAACGCTTTTTACTGACCGTTCCCATAACCCGCCAAAATGCGGCGATCTGGCTGGTATGAATTTGAATTATATCGCTTTGTTCGCGGTATTTTGTATAATATTATTTTGAAATTGTTCTGACCGAAGTAATTCGCGCTCAGCACGGACAAAATTTGTGCCGTTATCGCAGTAAATTTCGGCGACAGAGCCCCGTCTCGCACAAAATCTTTTTAGGGCAGCCAAAAAGTTTTCTGTTGTTAAATCGCCCACTAGCTCAAGGTGCACTGCTTTAGTAGCAAAGCAAACGAAGAGGGCGACATAAGCCTTTAATTTGCGGGCATTTTTTGCTGAACTTTGTTTAATCCAGAAGGCGCCTGTATAATCGATTCCCGAAATGTAAAAGGGACGCAAGGGTTGTACTCGTGACGCCGGTAAATCTCCCATTTTCTGCCAAGAGGGCTTAGGGTTTACGCGATTACAGGTAAAACATTTATGTATAATTGACCTTATTAAATTTCGCCCTGCAATAGGCCAGAACTTATGCCTCACTGCGGCTAAGGTGGCAGAATGTCCAGCTTGTAACTCTGCTTCGTGAATACTTTTTACAATCATAATAGTCACGTGATGCTTGTGCGGTAACAAAAGGGGATGCTTTTTATCGTAACCAATGGACGAGTTTTTTAAGCGGCCGCCCACCCTTAGCAGACCATTTGAATCTAGGAATGGGTCTAAACTCAGCAATTTTTTCGACGCGCGTTTTTGATTTTTGTTTTTTATGGATTCAATTTCTTCGAAAAACGCACGTGCTTGAATACATTCAACAGATCAAACGAACTTACCTAAGTGAAGTTCGATCTTGATTATATGTAGTCCTTCGTCCTCCATGATCAATTGTAGTACGCCCTTTCTCCGGTAACTGTAGCCACGATTTTTAAAGTGTGGGAAAAATTGTGGCGGTGGTGAGGCGCGCATGTGCTCTCGTCCGTTACGTGCGTCATTGTATTTCAAAGCTGAATTTGTTGCGCTGAGATGATCGGGTATAAATATGTGGGAGGGTATGGGTTTGATCATCTCGGACGAAGGACTACATATAATCAAGATCGAACTTCACTTAGGTAAGTTCGTTTGATCTGTTGATTATATTTCGTCCTTCGTCCTCCATGATCAATTGTAGATGTTTAAAGGTGCAACAAATTACACTCAAATTAGAGCTTTTTTAGCCCACTGGTTGAGTCCTGCTAAGAAAGAAATAAACAGACGTTTCAAACGTTATTTTTAATAAGGTAACAAATATGTAGGAAAATACTATTAACAGGCAAGCTAAGCTAGACTCAGGATAGACTGAGCAAACGACTTATCAGAGCTCTGGATAGGTCTTTGGTAAAAATTTGCAAATACTTGCGAATTTTCCGACCAGCCGGCAGTTCTTCGAATAATGTCCAAACTGACTCCTTGTCTATGTGCGGCGGACGTGCTCGCGTGTCGTGTAGAGTGCGCGCTAAAAATACTTGTGTTAACGCCACTCTCCGCTAAGGTAATCTTTATCCACCGGCAGAGCGTCTGTGTAGACGCTGCGCGATGTGGTTTTTTGGTGGTGATAAAAAGTTTTTCACAGGAACCTCGAATCTGTGCGGTCCTTCTCAGGAATACTTGAAGAGTCGTTGCAACGCATAAATCTGGTTTTTCTTGGAAGTAAGGCAACAACAACACAGGTTGCGGCCGGTTGCGCCTTGACGTCTTAATCCGATCCGGGATTTTTATCCTAATTTCGCTAGCTAGGATTTCGATGTCTTTAACGTTGATTAAAGATAGGGTTTGGACACGATGAGCGGTAACCAAGGCTATTAGAGTCGCCAATTTGCGCGAAAGAAGTTCGAGTGTAAGATCAGGGTTTTTTAGCGATTGTAGGTGTTGGAGCACACCCTGAGGGTCCCATGTCAGATCATACTTGGGTCTCATCGGTTTTAAGTTTTTGATTCCTTTGAAAAATCTCCTTATTCGAAAATCCGACCCCACTTCCGGCGAAATGATCAAGGCTAAAGCGGATCTTGTACTGTTCAACGTGCCGTACGAGGCTCCTGTTGAAAACAACTCACTAAGGAAATCCAAAAGAACCGGGACATCAAACTCAAAAGGGGGGAAATTTCGGCGTTTGCAGAATAACCACCATTGCTTTAGTTTCGAAGCATATTGTTTGTGAGTGGAGTTTGAGATGGATGCTAACATAATGTTCACAGACGTTAACGGTAGGCCTTTCTTTAGGAACGCTTCCCGGATAACTTCCCTGCCGCCAGGGAAAGCTGATCCCAAAGAGGATGTGGGTCCCTGTTTGGAGAAAACAATAAGTATTTTGAGCTGGAGAAGTAAATGGGGTTTCCGATTAACAAGGAAGTGAACAGAGGGTACCAAGGCTGTGTGGGCCAGTGAGGCACGACTAAGATGCCGGTCGCTTCATCGTTAATGATCTTTCTGAGAGCGCGTAAGATTATTGAAAATAGAGGAAACGCGTAAAAATAGTACGGTTTCCAGTTGATAGTAAAGGCATCGATAGTAAACGCTTCTGGGTCTCTTGCCCAGGAAACAAATTTGGGGCATTTTGCATTAATTCTGTCTGCAAACAAATCAATATCAGGAGGGTCAAAACGGTTTACTATTTCCTGGAACGCATAATTTGCAAGCTCCCATTCCGTTTGAGTTCTGAGCCTACGTGATTCAAGGTCTGCCTTCCAATTTTGTGAGGATTCGATGTAGGACGCAAAGACCCAGATATTTCTATTTTCACAGAACTGCCAAATTGATCGAGCGATTTGGTTTAGATGTCGATATCTGGTACCTCCCATACGATTGATATAAGCGATCGCTGTTGTATTGTCGATTCGTAGGAGAATATCAGAATCGTGTAGATCCGCCGCAAAGCAGCGCAGACCAAAGAGAGCAGCCTTGAGCTCTAGTTCGTTTATGTGACTTTTGGTCTCGTCGGCCGACCAAAACCCATGGGTTCGTTGCTCTTTACATACAGCTCCCCAACCTGATTGTGACGCATCCGAGTAGATTGAAGTTTTGAATTCCGGAAACTTAATAAAATTAAATGCGTTTGTAATTTTTGCCCTCCACCAGTCGAGATCTGTTTTTATTCCTAAGGAGATGGAAATTTGTTTCTCGTAGTTGTTCTGACTTTGATGCAGCGCTAAAGTTTTTTCTCTTTCCATGACTTTGGTGTAAACCCAGCTATAACGGATAGCTGGGGCTGCAGACGTTAGGGTACCTAACAAGTGAGCAAACTCACGAATCTTACAGTTGTTTTTAAGAGTAATTTTGTCCAATAACGCTGTAATCGATGTCCTTTTTTCCTGTGGTAAGGAAATAGTCATACGCACAGAATCATAGACAAAGCCTAAATATTTACACTCTTGGGAAGGTGTCAAAAGACTTTTTTCGTAATTGATTACAAATCCTAAACTTTCTAATACAAAGATGGTGCGTGTGACATTGGCTCGACATTGGGAGTAACTATTTCCGATTAATAAAATGTCGTCTAGGTAAATAACTGACAACCAGCCTTCCGACCTGAGAAGAGACATCACAGGTTTCATGAGTTTTGTAAAAACACACGGTGCAATATTTAGACCAAATGGCAGACACGTGTATTCGTAGAGCTGTCCATCAAAGTAGAATCTTAAAAGTTTTTGAGATTTCTCATGAATGGGAATCAAATAATAAGCTTCTCTAAGATCTAATGTAGCCATAAAACAATGTTTGTTAAGCATACGAAAAATCGTCTTCCGATCTTCCATTTTGAAGTGCTCTGTGGGAATAAATTGGTTTAGGCTTTTTAAATTAAGAATAAACCGTGAAGAGCCGTCAGCTTTTGAGATAAGAAATATGGGAGAAATGTATTGGCCAGAGGTAGGTGAACAACGTCGTATAGCTCCAATCTCTAAGAGATGAGATAACTGAGTGCGTAAGTCGCTAGATTCTGCTAGGGACCATTTTCGCTCCGAAGGAGGCAGGGTTTGAAAAACGTCCTTGTTAAAGGGAATTTTTAGCCCATCTACGTAAGACAGAATAGTTCTGTCATTCGTAATGTCCTTCCATACCTGGCTAAAGAGAGACAGTCTCCCTCCATGCTTAACTCTGCTTAGTGCCGTCTGTCGCCCTGTCCGTTGAACGACCTGTTCGTTGATTGGGTTTTCTTGCGGTTGAATCCGAATGATCGATCGGGGAATGCCCGTCGGTTGGTTCGACTTGTCAGCATCCGTTTGGTTCGATCCCTCGATGCCTGTGTAGGTCGCCCGTTCCGTTGGGACCGGTGGAACGGGCGATCGGCGTTTCCCGATGCAGTTGGTCTTGGCCTCGTAGTCGGTTTAACTTCGAAAGACGATTTTTCCAATGTTTTGGCTGTGGACAGCCACTCTGTCAAATTAGTTCCGAATAGCCATTCATCGATTGGAGCATCCTGCAGCGTTGATCGGAATTTTGCGTTGAGGCTTCCTTTGAGTAAGGTCTTCCGTAGCAAGGATTCCTCGTGAAAGATGTCACTCAGCAGTTTGCCGGAATCATTTAAGGCTTCAATGAGTGCTTTATTCGTTTCTGTGGGTTCCTGCTCTAAAATGACAGACAAGGCTTGGCCAACGGCCGATAGACAAGCACCTAATTTTTGTTGTTTGTCGCAGAGTCTACGGTCTCTGCTAAGACACGGTTCGGTAACAGAAATTTTAATCTCCGCGTTTACCATAGGAGGTGTTGTCGCTTGACAGTTTGCCCGCAACGGGTATTTTGCAATCAACTCCTTGCTGAGGTTTACATCTAGACCCCCGACCAGTATTCCCTCCCAAGTCTTGGCAACAGTGCTATGGATTGGGTCCCCGATTAATTGGTCCGGCGGTGGAGAAGCGCCGAGAAGCGATAGAATTTCAGGGTTCAGTTCCACTTCTCTATGTGGGAGAGCTTCAGACACTGGATCTAAATACGGGGAATTTTTGTTTAAGTAAGTTACGTGACATAGCACAAAAGAATTAACATGGTCTCAGCAATGCCTTTATGTTGATCGTGCAATGAACGGCTGTCTTTCAACGTTTGGAGGACAGACTGGTGGATAAAAAAATTTGCCACGAAATGCAGCAACATGACATATCCATGCATGACGGGTGTTAGGAAATATAACTTCTGTGCACACTGCAACCCGGATACCCCCGAACATAGCGGGTGGTATGAAACTTAACCCCTGTGAATGCTGCAACCCGCGCACACCCGAACATAGCGGGTGGTAGGAAATTTAATTCCTGTGAACTCTGCAACCCGCATACCCCAGAACATAGCGGGTGGTATCGGCTTTTCTATTAAACTGAAATATTCACCATTGGATGCTCCTTCCAGTCCGTCCCCTTCGAGGGCTTGCCTTCCTACATAGAGGATATTCAAAGCCCGAGACTCCGTACGAGGACATAGCCCCGTGCCGCTGGACCTGCATAGAAATCCAGCAGCGCGCCATTTGTGGACTGCCATTTGTGAGAAAACCTGCATAGAGGTTATATGCTCACGAGCCCTACATAGAGGGATTGCTGGACACATAGGTCTAAGGCGCTACCTTGTTCAGCCGGGGCAGGTGGTGGAGAGAGATGTAAAACTGCACTGTCCGCCCGAGGCGATCTCGATCTGCGACGAGAAGAGGAGCGGGAATTCCGACGACGACGACGTTTCTTGGCCTTCCTGATGCGTTTCTCAAGCTTCTTGACACGATGAATAAGCTGCGAATAACTGGTGGTACTTTCGTCTGACGAGGAAACCATTTTGTTTGTGCGACGCGATGTTTACAGCTAGCACGAAGAAAGAACAATGACGCACGTAACGGACGAGAGCACATGCGCGCCTCACCACCGCCACAATTTTTCCCACACTTTAAAAATCGTGGCTACAGTTACCGGAGAAAGGGCGTACTACAATTGATCATGGAGGACGAAGGACGAAATATAATTAACTATTGCTAATTCTGCGGCGTTCAGGTCGGCGACTGATAATAATGTTTTTGAAATCATTTTCTTAATTTCTACCTGCGAGGGTATTTTCTCGATTTTCGCGCCTGAAGTCGTTCTGTTACTTTTCCTGACGTTGTTGATGAACTTTAAGCAGTACGCTATAACATTACGCAATTTTGAAAATTTTGAGAACTTTGTTAAAACTGACAATTCCGGCTCTGCTGTAACAACGTTTACGATTTTATTTGATTTTCTTTCGTAGAGGTTTTCTTCGACCGGTGAGGACGGGTTATTAGGCCAAGAACTAGGCCAATCGCGTTGGGGCTTTGTTAACCATTCGGGCCCCGACCACCACAAATTACAGTTTTTTTTAAAATTGCGGTGAAGCTCCGCGGGATACTATGTCTGCCGGATTGTCTTTGGAACGCACATGGTTCCACTCTTCTCGCGAGCTGCACGAGTGAATAACAGCAACGCGAGCAGCAACGTATGGTTTCCAGCTATTTGGGGATTCGGACAACCACTGTAATACGATCGTTGAGTCCGTCCAAAAAAATCGTCTGTCAATTTTCAAACTTAAGGCCTCACTAACCTTAATGACAAGTTTAATTAATAAAGCGGCCGCATTCAGCTCTAGACGGGGGAGCGTGACAGTCTTCAGCGGGGCCACGCGCGACTTCGCTGACAATAGTTTGACCGATATTTGACCAGAATAAGTTATTGTACGTAAATAAACGCAAGCCCCGAAGGCATTAGTTGACGCGTCGGAAAAGGCGTGAAGTTCTATAATCTCTGGATTTGATACGTTTATGTTACGTGATATTTGGAAGGTATTTAGCAATGCTAGTTCCTCGAAAAAGGTTTGCCAAAAACTCTTAACATCTGTCGGGACGGGTTCGTCCCATCCTAATTTGAGTGGCCAGAGGTATTGAATCGAAATTTTGGCTTTAACAATAATAGGATTTATTAATCCCAACGGGTCAAAAAGTTTTGCTACCATTGATAAAATGGCACGTTTTGTTACGTGTTTAATTTCGGGTAAATTTACGTGATACGTCAGCGCGTCATTTTTAAATTGCCAATGAAAGCCTAAAATTTTGATGACTTCTTGATCGTCGAAACTGAGAGATTGCGAATTTGATTCATTCTCGGGAACTAACTTAGAATTATTTGATGACTATTTTGAAAGTGTGAAGCCTCCGGCTTGCAGAACACGCGAAAGTTCGTCTCTGATTGCGATCGCTTCCTCTAACGAATTACTACCTGTCAGCAAATCGTCCATATAGAAGTCGCGTTTTATGATTTCAGCGATGCGCGGGTTTTTTGCCTGATTGGCCAATTCGTGTAAAACTCGTACGGCCAAGAAACTGGAGCAGGTACAGCCATAAGTAACGGTTTTTAAGCGGAAGGTTTCAATCGGTTTATTACAGTCGGTACGCCATAAAATTCTTTGAAAATCCCTTTGGGCAGGGTGCAATAAAACCATTCTGTACATTTTTATAATATCGGCCGACAATACATATTTGTGGGTACGGAAACGACACAAAAGCGCAAAGAGATCTTCTTGAATATTAGGGCCGGTCATTAACACATCATTTATACTCAAATTGGAGGCGGCCGCCGCTGCATTAAATACGACTCGAATTTTGGGTCCCTCTAGGGTTTGTTTGAAAACGGGGAAATGCGGCAAGTGAAAGGAGCTTGGGTTTTCCAACTCTTCGGGAGGTACAGCCTCCATATGGTCCAAGTTTAAATATGCGTCCATAAAATTTGTGTACAGCAGCTTTAACTGAGGATTTGCTGTTAATTTTTTTTCTATTTGAAAAAATTGTTTTAATGCTAGATCTCGCGATTGTTTTGAGTTTAATATTTCCGGATCGTCTTTAAATGGCATCTTTACTATAAATTGACCGTTAGCGGCTCGGTGTGTATTTTCACAAAAATGCTTCTCGCACGCAATTTGTTCCGCGGACCAGAGGGGTTTATCTAGGACTTCTTCTCAACACCAGAATTTTTCGAGTTGCGATTCAAGATTGCATTGATTTCTAAACGATATTAGATTGCACGACTTTGAGTTCGAAGCGTCAGTACTTGGCTCTAGATTTAAATTGCCTCCTACGATCCATCCGAATCTCGTTTCTTGAAAAAACGGTTGTCCTTTTTTCAATTGCATTGGACTCCCGACTAACAGTTGCCAAAATAATTCCGCACCAATTAACAATTCTACATCCTCGCAAATGTTGAAACCTGGATCCGCTAATTCAATGTTTGACGGCATTTCTATATATTGTTTAAACAATTCGGTGATTTCGGCAATTCTGTTTTCTAAGTTAATTAGACAATCTTCGTCTGAAAATTGATTCACGAAAGTTTCGTGGCGCGTGATTTGCCCTTCGGTAACACGTCTAGTATTTTTGAGTTCGTCAAGAGTAGCCATTTTATTAACAATAGCCGGAGAGTTAGAGTAGCGGGAATGCGGTATAACGCACGCAACTTAACAAATTGTTCAATAAAAGTAAAGGGCATGCAGTGAATTCAAGACTGAAAAATATTAAGAGGACTCCGTACGTTGAAAATAGTGTCGATTTTGTGGCTTACTGGATTTACTGTACAGACGTTATTTTTCAACATTTTTTAATTATTATTTTTTTATTTGAAACTACAGGCCCACTTCTACAATTCGGTCAGACTAAATTGTAAAAAAACTTTCATTTTCTATGTTTAAAAAAAATTTGTAAATGTGTGAATAACACACATTTTCAAGTGCATGAAACTCGATTATAGGTAGACTTATAAAAAAAAGAGTCTGACCAAATCGTAGTACAACTCTTCCACAAAATTCCTGTAAAATTTTATCACCTTAAGATGAACAATGTAACTGCTACATTAAATCCAGTAATACCCTGCAAACATATTTTTTAACGTTTTATATAATAAAATAATAATAATAATACATAATAAAAATGTCTCAATTAAAATTATGTATGTAATATAAATTCAGAATTAAAATTATGTACATAATGAAAATTTCGAATTAAAATCATATACATGTAACAAAGTCATGCGTAAAGCCTGCCTGTATTCGTTCCCATGCGAAATGTAAAATTATGTACAGAATAAAAATGTTTGAATTAAAATTATGTACATAATAGAAATGTTTGAATTAAAATTATGTACACAATAGAAATTAAAAAGTTATGTATTTTTATTATGTGCCAAGACAATAAAAATATTATCAATATTTTAACAGAAAAATATTAATTAATTATAATTATGTTACGGCATAATTAAAATTCACCCATTTTTGTATTTTTTTTTATGTATAATAATTTAATTTTATTTAACAACATAAAAGCATTGCGTTTTTATTATGTAGGTACATACATAAAAAAACATCCAAAAAATTTAGTTTTAAATTGAAAAGAAATTATTTATTTATTTTCGAAAAAATATTTGTCTATTAAATAGTAAAACGGCGTGCCATACACAAATGCACATTAGATAACTAGTAGTAGACAAATAGTTATAGCTACTATCTAATTTTTTAGATAAAATAAACTTTATTTAGTGGTATACGTGGATCATAAATGCAGAAAACAATGGAAAAAAAAAGAAAATAAAGCAAATTGAGTCATCTATAAAAAAAACTTGGAAATCTGAACAGCAGGCTGAAGGTCAGAAAACAAGTCTATTTTATGAATGCTTGCAGAAAGCTTTTGAAAGGTAATGCATTTTATTTGACCATTTTTTGAAGTATGTACAAGTTCAATATTGTGTAATTACCAGTGAAACCTCTTATTGCGGACACTTTTTTTACATAAGAAATATTAAAACCTCTCTAATACGGGCACTGGCAGTAAAATAGGTACATTACATTATTTCTAGAAAGAATAATAAATAAAAATAATTTTTTGGAAGAAAACAAATTTCTGTTACAATTTAAACATTGGAAAACACCGAGCCCATGAATTACCATGCGAAATAAATAGAAGGCCGGAAATAGAGCAGGTACCCTTAAAACATTTTATGACACTGCACACTCCTGTATTCTTTCGGTAAATTCTATGCATTTATGGTCTTATTGCAGGTCCAGACTTGAGTGTAGGTACAAAATACCAGAAATTTAAATTTGTTTGTAAACAGAAACCCAATTTTTAGGTTTTTTACGTATTTTACATAATTTATATTTTTTATACGTAAGCCCAAATTTTTACCTGTAAATTTTATGGAAAGCTATGTTTCGATTTATTGCTTCTCTTTAATTATAAATTCTTTCAATAACCATCAATTTTGATGATTCACATCTACCGGGCGTCCCGGAATTATCGTCTAAATGACTATTTTTGCCACGCAAAAGAAAGGTATAATGGGCATTTCTCCCACAACTGAATAAAATGATAAAAAGGGGTGAATTACTATGGTTACACGGTGGTAAGACATCAAGATACAAGATCATTTCAGCATAAAATCACTTATGCTGAAAGCCTGTCCGAGATCGCCCATCTGTATCCTTATCATAAAATTTATTATAATACATATATATTTTCGGGCACCCTATATTTTCATCATTTTCAGCATTATTAGTTACTTAGTAACCTAAAATTTCCAATTTATAAGAAAATCTGTTAAATTAAACGGACGTAAACAGAGATATCGTCCACGACCACGATAGATACGAGTACATAGGTAATATGTATATTTTCAATCCACACAAGACATATTCCTTTTCCATTTATTACGTAAAAAAAGTCGTCGATGCTGTCATCACTTTGGCGTGAATCACCCTGTATACAAAAATGCAAAAGCAAAAAACATGAAATTGTCTAATATAAAAATCGATAAAAATTAACCAGTTGGATTTTTTTTTTCAAAACAACGGTAGGTATATGACTTATCGAATGCATTACTTTTGTACTTTTCTGAGATATCGATAATTATACATGATTTGTTCATGTCATGTTCATATCTACTATTGTTGTTAATATTATTTTGAATTACGATTTTATATTTTATTAATAAATTAACAAATATACAAAAATACCATAATGCTTTTTTATTTTTAACAAACAAAAACAGCAAACGTGATGGAAGATCCTGTAATGAGATTTACTATTTCTGAGCGCGCGCAAGCATTTTCGTGTAATTATTATTGTTGGTCCCAGTCGAGCAGTCCACCACCACCATAAATGAGGGTTTTTCTATGCCATCCACAGTCGGCATATTCGGCACATTATCATCATCGGAACTCGGCTGTATTCCCCTTCATTCCCTACTTTAAAAATTGTGGCGGGGGTAGCGTTGAGAAAAATCGGGCAAATCTGAAGGTCGACCATCGTACGGATTCCTCTTAAGGAATGATCTGACCTTTGCGCTTGGTGGAACGTAGAGTTGCTGTGGTACTTGATGTCTGGAGTTGGAGTTTCGGTTCTCCGTTGGGCTTCAAAACTGGCAGGAAGCGGGTGCTGGATCTCTGATGAGCTTTTCTTCCGGTCGCGCTGATCAACGTTGTTTGAACGAGTGCTTGATACCTTGAGATTTGTAGATGGCCTTCTTCTTGTTGAATCTTGAGAAAGAACGAACGCGTGGGTCGCCGGTGGACCAAATTACCGCTGTGGGATTACACTGCACGACGTCTTAGTCTATGATTTTTATCGATAGGTGGCTAGTTCAGATCCGGCTCGAAGGACCAAATGTTGTGACTAGCGTCATGTCGAAGGACCAGGGAAAGGACTCCCAAATAATAGATAAGACCACCTTTTAGTTCTAAGGTATATTGAGTACTGAGTGTTGGTGACAAGTAACAGTGGCGCAGTTGCCGCAAGGGGTGGGGGTGGTACACCCCCCTACCAGATTAGGTACAGCGCTAACAGTTAACTCGAATTAAATGAGTAGCTATTAGTTAATGGAATTAAATATATTGACAAAATTTAAAACAAAATTCGGTATGCGTATGATTTATTTAAATACAGAAAGGTAAATAATTTAACTATTACAACGAAGAGAATGACATGTTTTTAGGTTATGCTACAATTCAATGTGTTCAACCTTCTGAATATGCAAGCACTGTTGCTGTAAACATTTATAGTGCAATTAGCGCAATTGGTATTTAAAAATTTAAAAATCGTGGTAATGTTTGTTTCAAAAAACATTGTACAATCCTCATTCGTGAACAATCTTCCCGAGTTCACGCACTTGGTTTGTAAATGACTATTACCAACCAGTAATTATCCGACAATTTAGTTTAAAGAGGAATTTGTTCCGAAAAAATATGTCGGACCGAATAATAGTTCACTTAAAATGTAATTTACATTTCACTAAACGGCAGATAATGATTGTCAAATGATTACATGTAATTTTTACAATGTTTAATAAATGGAATTTCGTAATTAATCTGCAAAATATTTAGTCCTTTAATCAATTTAATTTGATTATTTAGTTTGTTTTAATAACGAATGGTAATTATTAATATGAATTGATTAATTATGGAGATATATTATACATGTTGTCTATTTTACAATATCAAACCAATATTTAAAAAAAAAGTGAGTATCAGCTCTGACGCGCAACTGGAGTTTACTTCTCAAGTGCGACAACAAACTGACGCGATTTCTTTCCCCAATTCGTTTCCTTCGTTGCTCTTGGGTTTAAGGATTATCTTTCACTATTTCGTTTCCTTAGTTGTTCTCAGATTTGGGAACTGTCTCTCCCCATTTCGTTTCCTTCGCTGTTCTCGAGTCTAGGGACTGTCTATCACTATTTTGTTTCCTTCGGTGTTCTCGGGTTTAAGGACTGTTTTTCACCATAAATTTCCCCCGGCTGTTTTCAGGTTTAGCAACTGTTTTTCACTATTTCATTTCCTCAGTTGTTCTCGGATTTAGGGAATGTCTTTCCCCATTTCGTTTCCTTCGTTGTTCTTGGGTTTCAGGACTTTTTTTCACTATTTCGTTCCCTGCGGTGTTCTCAGGTTTAAGAACTGTCTTTCCCCATTTCGTTTCTTTCGTTGTTCTGGGATGTAAGGACTACCTTTTCCCATTTCGTTTCTTTCGCTGTTCTTGTGTTTAAGAACTCTTTTTCACTATCTCATTTCCTCTATTGTTCTCAGATTTTGGGACTGCTTTTCCCCGTTGTGTTTCCTTCATTGTTCTCAAGTTTAATAAGGACTGTGTTTGACTGTTTATTTTCCCTCGTTGTTCTCATGTGTAGGAACTGTTTTTCACTTTTTCGTTTCCTCCGTTGTTCTAGGATTTAGGGACTATCTTTCACTATTTCGTTTCCTGCGTTGTTCTCAGGTTTAAGGACTGCTTTTCCCAATTTTGTCCCCTTCGTTGTTCTCGGATTTAAGGACTGTCTTTCCCCATTTCGTTTCCTTCGCTGTTACCGAGTTTAGGGACTGTCTTTCATTATTTTGTTTCCTGCGGTGTTTTCGGGTTTAATGACTGTTTTCCCCATTTCGTTTCTTTCGTTGTTCTTGTGTTTAAGGACGCTTTTTCACTACTTCGTTTCCTCCGTTGTTCTCGGACCTAAAGACTGTCTTTCACTATTTCGTTTCCTCCGTTCTTGTTAGATTTAGGGACTGTTTTTCCCCATTTCGTTTCCTTCGCTGTTCTCGGATCTAAGGACTGTCTTTCACTATTTTGTTTCCTCCGTTCTTCTCAGATTTAGGGACTGTTTTCCCCATTTCGTTTCGTTTGCTGTTCTCGAGTATAAGGACTGTCTTTCACTATTTTGTTTCCTGCGGTGTTTTCGGGTTTAAGGACTGTCTTTCCCCATTTCGTTTCCTTCGTTTTTCTTGGGTTTCAGGACTATTTTTCACTATTTCGTTCCCTGTGGTGTTTTCTGGTTTAAGGACTGTCTTTCCACATTTCGTTTCCTTCGCTGTTCTCGGATCTAATGGCTGTCTTTCACTATTTCGTTTCCTCCGTTCTTCTCAGATTTAGGGACTGTCTTTCCCCATTTCGTTTCCTTCGCTGTTCTCGAGTCTAGGGACTGCCTTTCACTATTTTGTTTCCTGCAGTGTTTTTGGGTTTAAGGACTGTCTTTCCCCATTTCGTTTCCTCCGTTGTTCTCGGATCTAAGGACTGTCTTTCACTATTTCGTTTTCTTCGCTGTTCTCAAGTCTAGGGACTGTCTTTCACTATTTTGTTTTCTGTAGTGTTTTCGGGTTTAAGGACTGTCTTTCCCCATTTCGTTTCCTTCGCTGCTCTCGGATCTAAGGACTTGTCTTTCACTATTTCGTTTCCTCCGTTCTTCTCAGATTTAGGGACTGTCTTTCCCCATTTCGTTTCCTTCGCTGTTCTCAAGTCTAGGAACTGTCTTTCACTATTTTGTTTCCTCCGTTCTTCTCAGATTTAGGGACTGTCTTTCCCCATTTCGTTTCCTTCGCTGTTCTCAAGTCTAGAGACTGTCTTTCACTATTTTGTTTCCTGCAGTGTTCTCGGATTTAAGGACTGTCTTTCCCCATTTCGTTTCCTTCGCTGTTCCCGAGTTTAGGGACTGTCTTTCCTTATTTTGTTTCCTGCGGTGTTTTCGGGTTTAAGGACTGTCTTTCCCCATTTCGTTTCCTTCGTTTTTCTCGGGTTTCAGGACTCTTTTTCACTATTTCGATCCCTGTGGTGTTTTCAGGTTTAAGGACTGTCTTTCCTCATTTCGTTTCCTTCGCTGTTCTCGGATCTAAGGACTGTCTTTCACTATTTCGTTTCTTCCGTTCTTCTCAGATTTCGGGTCTGTTTTTCCCCATTTCGTTTCCTTTGCTGTTCTTGAGTATAAGGACTGTCTTTCACTATTTTGTTTCCTGCGGTGTTTTCGGGTTTAAGGACTGTCTTTCCCCATTTCGTTTCCTTCGTTGTTCTTGGGTTTCAGGACTCTTTTTCCCTACTTCGTTCCCTGTGGTGTTTTCAGGTTTAAGGACTGTCTTCCCCATTTCGTTCCTTTCGCTGTTCTCGGATCTAAGGACTGTCTTTCCCCATTTCGTTTCCTTCGCTGTTCTCAAGTCTAGGGACTGTCTTTCACTATTTTGTTTCCTGCAGTGTTTTCGGGTTTAAGGACTGTCTTTCCCCATTTCGTTTCCTTCGCTGTTCTCGGATCTAATGACTGTCTTTCACTATTTCGTTTCCTCTGTTCTTCTCAGATTTAGGGACTGTCTTTCCCCATTTCGTTTCCTTCGCTGTTCTCGTGTCTAGGAACTGTCTTTCACTATTTTGTTTCCTCCGTTCTTCTCAGATTTAGGGACTGTCTTTCCCCATTTCGTTTCCTTCGCTGTTCTCAAGTCTAGGGACTGTCTTTCACTATTTTGTTTCCTGCAGTGTTCTCGGATTTAAGGACTGTCTTTCCCCATTTCGTTTCCTTCGCTGTTCCCGAGTTTAGGGACTGTCTTTCATTATTTTGTTTCCTGCGGTGTTTTCGGGTTTAAGGACTGTCTTTTCCCATTTCGTTTCCTTCGTTTTTCTTGGGTTTCAGGACTCTTTTTCACTATTTCGATCCCTGTGGTGTTTTCAGGTTTAAGGACTGTCTTTCCTCATTTCGTTTCCTTCGCTGTTCTCGGATCTAAGGACTGTTTTTCACTATTTCGTTTCTTCCGTTCTTCTCAGATTTCGGGACTGTTTTTCCCCATTTCGTTTCCTTTGCTGTTCTTGAGTATAAGGACTGTCTTTCACTATTTTGTTTCCTGCGGTGTTTTCGGGTTTAAGGACTGTCTTTCCCCATTTCGTTTCCTTCGTTGTTTTTGGGTTTCAGGACTCTTTTTCACTACTTCGTTCCCTGTGGTGTTTTCAGGTTTAAGGACTGTCTTCCCCATTTCGTTTCTTTCGCTGTTCTCGGATCTAAGGACTGTCTTTCCCCATTTCGTTTCCTTTGCTGTTCTCAAGTCTAGGGACTGTCTTTCACTATTTTGTTTCCTGCAGTGTTATCGGGTTTAAGGACTGTCTTTCCTCATTTCGTTTCCTTCGCTGTTCTCGGATCTAATGACTGCCTTTCACTATTTTGTTTCCTCCGTTCTTTTCAGATTTAAGGACTGTCTTTCCCCATTTCGTTTCCTCCGTTGTTCTCGGATCTAAGGACTGTCTTTCACTATTTCGTTTCCTCCGTTCTTGTTAGATTTAGGGACTGTTTTTCCCCATTTCGTTTCCTTCCCTGCTCTCGGATCTAAGGACTGTCTTTCACTATTTTGTTTCTTCCGTTCTTCTCAGATTTAGGGACTGTTTTCCCCATTTCGTTTCGTTTGCTGTTCTCGAGTATAAGGACTGTCTTTCACTATTTTGTTTCCTGCGGTGTTTTCGGGTTTAAGGACTGTCTTTCCCCATTTCGTTTCCTTCGTTTTTCTTGGGTTTCAGGACTATTTTTCACTATTTCGTTCCCTGTGGTGTTTTCAGGTTTAAGGACTGTCTTTCCACATTTCGTTTCCTTCGCTGTTCTCGGATCTAATGACTGTCTTTCACTATTTCGTTTCCTCCGTTCTTCTCAGATTTAGGGACTGTCTTTCCCCATTTCGTTTCCTTCGCTGTTCTCGAGTCTAGGGACTGTCTTTCACTATTTCGTTTTCTTCGCTGTTCTCAAGTCTAGGGACTGTCTTTCACTATTTTGTTTCCTGCAGTGTTTTCGGGTTTAAGGACTGTCTTTCCCCATTTCGTTTCCTTCGCTGTTCTCGGATCTAAGGACTTGTCTTTCACTATTTCGTTTCCTCCGTTCTTCTCAGATTTAGGGACTGTCTTTCCCCATTTCGTTTCCTTCGCTGTTCTCAAGTCTAGGAACTGTCTTTCACTATTTTGTTTCCTCCGTTCTTCTCAGATTTAGGGACTGTCTTTCCCCATTTCGTTTCCTTCGCTGTTCTCAAGTCTAGGGACTGTCTTTCACTATTTTGTTTCCTGCAGTGTTCTCGGATTTAAGGACTGTCTTTCCCCATTTCGTTTCCTTCGCTGTTCCCGAGTTTAGGGACTGTCTTTCATTATTTTGTTTCCTGCGGTGTTTTCGGGTTTAAGGACTGTCTTTCCCCATTTCGTTTCCTTCGTTTTTCTTGGGTTTCAGGACTCTTTTTCACTATTTCGATCCCTGTGGTGTTTTCAGGTTTAAGGACTGTCTTTCCTCATTTCGTTTCCTTCGCTGTTCTCGGATCTAAGGACTGTCTTTCACTATTTCGTTTCTTCCGTTCTTCTCAGATTTCGGGACTGTTTTTCCCCATTTCGTTTCCTTTGCTGTTCTTGAGTATAAGGACTGTCTTTCACTATTTTGATTCCTGCGGTGTTTTCGGGTTTAAGGACTGTCTTTCCCCATTTCGTTTCCTTCGTTGTTCTTGGGTTTCAGGACTCTTTTTCACTACTTCGTTCCTTGTGGTGTTTTCAGGTTTAAGGACTGTCTTCCCCATTTCGTTTCTTTCGCTGTTCTCGGATTTAAGGACTGTCTTTCCCCATTTCGTTTCCTTCGCTGTTCTCAAGTCTAGGTACTGTCTTTCACTATTTTGTTTCCTGCAGTGTTTTCGGGTTTAAGGACTGTCTTTCCCCATTTCGTTTCCTTCGCTGTTCTCGGATCTAATGACTGTCTTTCACTATTTCGTTTCCTCTGTTCTTCTCAGATTTAGGGACTGTCTTTCCCCATTTCGTTTCCTTCGCTGTTCTCGAGTCTAGGGACTGCCTATCACTATTTTGTTTCCTGCAGTGTTTTCGGGTTTAAGGACTGTCTTTCCACATTTCGTTTCCTTCGCTGTTCTCGGATCTAATGACTGTCTTTCACTATTTCGTTTCCTCCGTTCTTCTCACATTCAGGGACTGTTTTTCCCTATTTCGTTTCCTTTGCTGTTCTCGAGTATAAGGACTGTCTTTCACTATTTTGTTTCCTGCGGTGTTTTCGGGTTTAAGGACTGTCTTTCCCCATTTCGTTTCCTTCGTTGTTCTCGGGTTTAAGTCCTTATGCCTTTTGCTATTTATTTTCTTAATTTGGTTTATTAATCATAATACATATTATGTTTATTGTCAAGATCCGTTTTTCTCCATTAATACTTAATCAAATGAACGATTTTCCGTATCAGAAGAGCAAACTTTCTTTGACAAATGTACCCTAAATAATCAATTCAAAATGACGAAGAAATACAATTTATTACATAATATATATTATGTAGAGCTCGAACCGTGAAAACTACTCTGCTTTCCCAAATCTGAAACATAAAATCCTAAATCTGGAGTGTGAGGCACATAACTCGCAATTCGGAATCTAATTATTATTAGTCAAAATGCCAATAATCTAAAATTCCAAAATTCTATCGATGGCAGACTAATCGCTTTAGATTGAGTAGACCGCTAGAGCTGCGCCCCTTTGTTGTTCAAGAGACCATCTGTAAGTTTAATTGATGTTTGAATTAAATTTTTGAAGCAGGAAAGAAGAATTTTCAAAATTTTGAGCATTCCCGCAAAAATTCTAATTTTGCAGGTTTCTCAAGTTACCAAGTCTTAAATATCTAGGCTACATATTGAGATTCTGAAAGTTTACAATTTTAGAAAAATAACCTCAAAATTCTAGATTTCCAAGAAGACTCCGATATTGTTCAAAATTTACATATTCCAAAACACCTAAATTTGTATTCAAATTTTGGAGATTTGGATATTCCGACAGTTTTAAAGAAGATTAAAAATTCTAATGTTCCAAAAATTTGAGGCTCGAAATAATAAAATTTCAAGTTGGCAATTTCAATGCAGTTATATAGATTCTATTCTGAATTCTAAAAACTTTTGAACTTTCAAAGATGCTTGACAAGTTCTCTCTCATTATGGCTTACTTGTTTTACCATCTCATCCATGTATTTTGTTTTGTATGTGTTTGAAAAGGATGAAAATAGGACAATAAAGATGAACACAACAAAAAACCATAAAAAAAACTTTACAACTTAGGAACCTAAGAACCTGAGAACTTGAGAAGTGTACCTCAAATTCAAGAAGAGCTGAGTAATTTTGCAGTCTGATCACCTGAGAAACCTAACTTGAGAAGTGGAGCACAAGGTGAACTTAAAATGGTCGATTCCAAACCGACAACAAAATAAAATAAAACAATTTATTTATATTGATTCAATAAAATATTATAGTACATAATATAAATATAAATATCAATATGAGTAGAGTTGTCTATTCTTCTATTTAAACCTAGAAAATAATTCGGCTTTTAATAGTAGCATTTTTGAATGTCCCGTTTTAAAACCTAGGGCGAGACGGTGGAAGACGCGAGAGAGGGTGATCGAGTATTCGACGCAACAAGCGGTGAGCCGTTGTTCTTCTTGTTTTGTGTTAAAAATATAAAATTTGTATCAGAGGGGTCACAAGACATGAGTCAATAGTTTTTGAAGAGATATAATTATATTTCTTTATTTAAAGCCTAGTTTCCGAGATAGTTAGTGAGAAACGACAAAAATTCAAAAACGAAGCTTTTTGTTAACGCTCGATTTTACTATCCATCAATTTGTCGTACCGGGGGCTTTTTCTTCCGGAAGAGCGATGAACTCGGTATTCTTTTACTAGATCTCCCAAGTAACTCATAAAATTTGCAAGTGAAAGCTTTCTGTGACGTATCTGACAATTCTGACCGATCTGGTTCCTGAGCTTTAGTGCAACCTAGCTTTTGTAAGCCTACACCTAAGGTTGTTGAGTCTCTGCTAATCTTGTCCTGAAGTTGTGTTAAAAACGAGTCCTTCTTCTTGACGAAAGATGGCAAAGTTTTTGTGTCACCGACCAACGGAATATATTTCTTTGACAACCATTTTTTTGACTAGAGTTTTTTTAGAGTGAGTTCTAGTTTTTAAAGAAAAAAAACGTTCAATAAAAGGTTGTTATTTCTCATCCATTTAGTCAGTCGATAAGCATAGTGGACTGGGCAGGAACACCCGCCCACCGCACTCACAAACGATGCCAGGACCATACGCTTTTTAGTCACAAAGAAACATAATACCAGTAATGAGAATAAATTCAAATTGAGATTTACACCAAAATATATTATACTAAAATTTACATTTTTGATGAATGGTTGACAGACTGGTTCTGAATGACAACCATTTTCATGTTGTATCCACCAAAAGAGATTTATATACATATTATTCAAATTTACATTTTTGACTGAATGGTTGTCGAGCTGGTTCAGAATGACAACCATTTTCATATTGACTGTATCGAAATATCATTTCTTGTATTCCACAGTTGTTCTTTGTGACTAAAAGCCATATGGTTCATGGCATCACATATGAACGCGGTGGGCGGGTGGGCCGCCGCATCTACAACTGATCGATTGACTAAGGGTATTGGAATGACAACCTTTTTTTTTGGCTTAAGAATTTTGAAGACGAGAGTGAGTTCTAGTTTTTAAAGGAAAAAGATATTCAATAAATGATTGTTATTTCTCATCCATTTAGTCAGTCGATAAGCATAGTGGACTGGACTTTATTCAAGTGTAAAATAAAAAACATAGGTTGCCATTAAAAAAATATTGATGACGTCATAACTGTCAACAAAAAGTAATGAAAAAAAAATTAGTATACGTTCCTCGGATGCGCTATAATTAGCCCTATCACATGCTTTCTATTTCTAGTGTAAATACTAACAGAGTTACTGAATTTATTTCTTACTTAATTTTCACACTGTATAAAGATTTCAAAGAATTCATTGACAATGTAAAAGTGTCACTTTATCTGATTAAGCACACTATTTTATGAGCCTAATCAGTTAAAGTAATACTTTTACATTGTCAATGGAGACACATAAGTTGTCACTCTAGGACGTTTGCGGATAAAAAATATTTATTTGTTTTGCATTGATATTCTGTATATATTATTATAATAAAAGTAATAAGAAATAGTACCTAAATTGTTTTATTAGGAGCAAGCGTGAGGCTTTTCGTGGCAAGTCTATAGGTTTGACAAATACAGACGATTCACGAAAAGACACTTTTCTGCGAATAAAACATTTGATGAATTTGCCCCCCGTTTTATCCGGAACATTGCAGTTGAGACGGAAATATAATTCCTCGCAATAATAAAACATTAATCGAAATAATAAAGCTGTTGTTTTTAGTGGAAACTAATCGTCTACGCATTAGGAGAATAAAATTTGTCAGGTTCAGATATTGGATTTTATGTTGTGTACAGTGCATATCATACTCTGTGTACAAAATACATAATTAGATCACAATTAACATTGCACAGGAGAACATAAAAAGTAAGAAAACAGTAATTTCCTTAGAGAAGAAATTGAAAGATGTAAGGCTATTAGGCAAAGGTCCCTTCGAAACGTTTCATGACGTTTCAAGTTTTTTAAGTAGTTTCAAAATATTCGAATTTCCTTCATTTCGTTTCAAGTTTCCTCAAATTGCTTCAGGACATTTTAAGTTTTTTTAAGTCACTTCCAGTCCTTTCAAGATAGTTGAAGTCTTCCCAGGTTGCTTCAAGTCTTTTTAAGTCGCTTCCAATGCTTCCAATCCCTTTAAGATATTTCATTTCAAATCTGCCCAGGCGGCTTCAAAACTCTTCAAGACATTACCAGTCGCTTCAAAGTCCTTTCAAATTGTTTCAAGTTTCTTCAAGTTGCTTTCAGTCTCTTCAAAATATTTTCAAGGCTTTTCAAATCGCTTCAATTGCTTTCAAAACATTTAGAGTGGCCTCAAGTCCCTTCAACAAAACATTTCATGTCATTTCAAGTCGCCTCAAGTCTTTGAAGTCGTTTCAAGACATTCCAAGTCTTTTCGAAGCCGATTCCAGTATTTTCAATTCTCTCTAAGTTTCTTCAATTCGCTTCAATACATTTCAAGTATTTTCGAAGCAGATTCAAGATTCTTCAAGTCGATTCAAGACATTTCAAGTGCTTTCAGATTGCTTCAAGTCACTTTTCTCCGAATAGAACATGCTATTTTGTCTTCAAACGAAGAAAATCACCCACGAAATACAAATCTGATAGTTTACTAACCTCAATGTACACATGAATGTCTAACAGTGAACATCTCACTAACTTCTCGATTATTTTCTGAGACGTAATACACAAGTTTCATGAAATTCTATTTTCTTCAAAATAATGTAAACTTTAGGGCTAAATCAATAAAAGAATGAAATAATTTCCCGTGTAATATGGCCATCTTGGTACACTCATTGAATAATATACAATTTTTAAAATATGAAACCCAAATAATAGGTATATAAAATACATAATTATATATGTTGAAATTTAAATATACAGTATTTACAAGAGGAAAATATTTTTTATTTTTGACTTTACGCCAAAGCCTCAAAGGAAAAAGATTTTTTGCTTGTCCTGAAACCAGCAAATCTGTAATTAAAACGTCATTATTCTGACCGAGTTGAAAGAAACATATATTTTTTCTCTTGATTTTGGACATGGTAATGATTAATTTTAATCTTAAAGTTTTCTTATCACGTAGGCAAGCTCGCTTTGTTTTGACAACTGTGTGACAGCTTACCGTCGTAAACGTTTATAAAATGTTGACTTTGGAGCAGAGAATTTATTTGATTCAATGTTATGGTACGGGTGATCCAAGTTATCCTTCGATTATTGAAAAGTTCAATGAGAAATTTCCCAATATTCAAGTTTCACGTATGGGGGCCCAAAAACTGCTAAAAAAGTTTTTAACAACTGGATCTGTTAAAAATTTAAAGAAACAGAAGAAACTGTACTATAAAGACGACGCTGCTACCCTTTTGGTGTTGGAATCTGTGCAGGATCAACCAAAAACCTCACTAAGGAGGCGGTCACTCCAACTGGGCATTAGTAAGTCCCACATTCAAAGGATTTTGAAAGAGAAGAAATTTCATCCATACAAACCGATATTTAATCATACATTGGAACCGGGGGATGATGCTACACGATTATATTTTTGTTTGTGGAGGGGAGATCAAATATCGAGAGACCGAAACTTTTATCGCAGAATAATGTTTTCTGATGAGGCAACATTTTCTACCAATGGGACAGTTGTCTCACAGCATGTAAGATATTGAAGCGATATTAATCCGCATTTCAGAATTTTAAAAGGTCGCCAGTATTTTGCCAAAGTAAATGTATGGTGTGCTGTTGGTTATCACGCTAATAATATAATACTTTTTTGATAACAACGTTAATCAGCACACATATTTAGACATGTTAGAAAATTTTCTTAACGATGAACTTGATGCTTTAGAAATTACCGGCGTACAATGTTTTTTCGGCAGGACGGTTCTCCTGCACATTATTCTCGCATTGTTACTGACTGGTTAAACGTTAAATTTGGAGATCAGTGGATTGGAAGAAATGGTCCAGTATTGTGGCCTGCCAGAAGTCCCGATTTAACAATTTTGGATTTTTATTTTTGGGGACGTTTAAAACAAATTGTGTATAGTGACAACCTACCTAATAATGCTGAAGAATTAAAAAATCGAATAGGGGACGCGGTGGCATGATTGTCCATCGAAGAAATTCAAAGTTTCAAGGAACTTCGTTTTAGAGTAGAATTGTGCGCAGAAATGGGTGGGGGGTTAATGATTGTTCTTGTTAAAAATTAGTTTTTTTTTTATGTTAAAGTGTTTCTTTGTGTTGCCATTTATTAAAATTAATTTTTTCACAAACATTTTTGTTATTTAACTTGCATAAACTCATTTGTCAACGTGACATCGTTGTCAAAAAAATAAAATCGCCAATGTGATGGGATTTAAACGGCAGAGAAAAAAATTTATAAGTCCAAAATTAAGAGAAAAACGAACTTTTCTTTCCACTGAGTCAGAATAATGAAGTTTTAATTACAGATTTTCTGGTTTCAGGACAAGCAAAAAATCTTATTCCTTTGAGGTTTTGGCATAAAGTCAAAAATACTTTTTTTCCTCTTGTAAACTCAATCCGGGGACATACTGTATATATAAGTTGAACTTCACAAACTTTAATAAGTGTAAAGTTACAAATGGAACACTACTGCCATCATCAGCCCTAATTTAACAATAGATTAATGATACAATTGAATTACAGACGGGTTCTTACCTTAAAGAATATAAAAAAAATATATGACGTTGACGTAATTTTAAATTAAATTTGACGTTTTCAAAGGGTTACATGATTTTTAAAAGATTTCGTAAAAACATTTTATAAAATGTAAAAATTAAAAAAGGATCAAAGAGAATCTGGTAAGTTTGTTTGAGTGGTAAAAAATTAAAATAGTGAATTAATAATGGGATTATTGAAGTTATTCTGTTCATTTAAACAAGATCTGTTTTCCAGTTTCAAAGCTTTCCTTATTTCCAAAGTCTCAAGAAAATCTAATTTCCGGCCTTTATTGCATTTATGAATCAATTTGGAATTTGATGGTGAAAAACAATGTTTCGTTATTAATATATGATTGGCGAAAGAAGAAAATGTTGATGGTGGAGGATCAAGATCTGTGTTGTTATAGATGTGCCTGAAATGTTCTTTAATACGGTCTGATATTTTGCGACCTGTCTGACCTATGTAGAATGACTCACAAGAAGAGCAGTTTAATTTGTATAACCTGATGATGATTTTTAATCTAATGGATCTTTATTTTTAATAAAAAGTTGTTATCTGTTTTAAATGAAACTTTAAAACCGTTTTTCTTAAGTATTTTAGAACATTTCTCTGAGACGACGCCAAAGTATGTTAATGAATTTGAAAAGGAAATTGTTTCTGAAGGATTTTTAACCAATGGTGTCTTGGTGATTTTAGAAAACTCAAAAAAGATCCTACTTCAAAATTTGTTTCCAACCTAAAATCTACGCTCAAAGACCTTTCAGAAACTGTTAAATATTTCGACCCACAAGCTTTCACACTAATACCCATGAATCCTTGCATACCTATACTATACGGTCTACCTAAAATACATAAAACTCAAACTTTTCCCATTAGACCAGTAGTTTCTTTTGTCAATTCGCCTGTATCAATGGTTTCAAAATGGCTTAATACAATTCTTAGACAACATTTAGATTTCAATAACAAATTTGCAAAAAAAAACTCAATAGATCTTTGCTCCAAAATTAGAAATTTTCAAATTCCATCAGACACTAGACTTGTTTCATTTGACGTAGTTAATTTATTCCCCAGGATCCCACCCAAATCTTGCTTATTAATTTTAAAAAACCTACTTTTTAATTCTAATATGCCAACCATACATGCACTAAATTTACATTCACTTTATGAGACTGTCCTAGATCAAAATTTCTTTCAATTTAATAATAATTTTTATTTACAAGTCTCAGGCTTAGCAATGGGTTCTAATTTGTCACCTCTTTTAGCAGAAATATTCATGAATAACTTAGAAGATCAGTTTTTAAGTTCTTCTCCCTTTAAAGATCATTTTCTCTTTTGGTACAGATATGTAGATGACATAATTGTTTTATTCAAAGGATCTGATTCTGAACTGGATAACGCACTAGGCAACTTAAATTCTTTAAACCAATCCATTAAATTCACCGTTGAAATTGAAATCAATTCCCAAATTCCCTTTTTAGACTTGTTAATCACTAGAAATAATAATACTTTTAAATTTGACATTTATAGAAAACCTAGTATCACAGATTGCGTAATACCTTTTGACTCTTGTCACCCTGTTTCCCATAAATTTGCAGCTTTTCATTCCTTTTTCCACCGATTATTTTCTATACCACTATCAGATTCATCTTTTCAAACAGAACTTAATAACATTAAACAAATTGCTTCAAATAATGGATATTCTTTAAAAACTATAAATAAATTATACTATAGATACTATAACAAATTCAAATACACACCACTTGGTTCAAAATAATTCAGAAACAATTTCCTTTGGTGTCGTCTCAGAGAAATGTTCTAAAATACTTAAGAAAAACGGTTTTAAAGTTTCATTTAAAACAGATAACAACTTATCCAGATTTTTTATTAAAAATAAAGATCCATTAGATTACAAATCATCATCAGGTGTATACAAATTAAACTGCTCTTCTTGTGAGTCATTCTACATAGGTCAGACAGGTCGCAAAATATCAGACCGTATTAAAGAACATTTCAGGCACATCTATAACAACACACATCTTGATCCTCCACCATCGACACCTTCTTCTTTCGCCAATCATATATTAATAACGAAACATAGTTTTTCACCGTCAAATTCCAAATTGATTCATAAATGCAATAAAGGCCGGAAATTAGATTTTCTTGAGACATTGGAAATAAGGAAAGCCTTGAAACTGGAAAACAGATCTTGTTTAAATGAACAGAATAACTTCAATAATCCCATTATTAATTCACTATTTTAATTTTTTACCACTCAAACAAACTTACCAGATTCTCTTTGATCCTTTTTTAATTTTTACATTTTATAAAATGTTGTTTTTACGAAATTTTTTTAAGTCATGTAACCCTTTTAAAACGTCAAATTTAATTCAAAATTACGTCAACGTCATAATTTTTTTTATATTCTTTAAGGTAAGAACCCGTCTGTAATTCAATTGTATCATTAATCTATTGTTAAATTAGGGCTGATGATGGCAGTAGTATTCTGCCGAAACATGTTCCATTTGTAATTTACACTTATTAAAGTTTGTGGAGTTCGACTTAGATATATTTAAATTTCAATTTAAATTTACTCCGCTTGGATTTATCGACATTCTTCTGGTTTACATATATATGCAGTTATATAAATATACAGTCTCTATAAGAGCTGGCAACGCTTCGTGTGTCTCCAAACTTTCCAAACTTTTCGCCGACAGTGTACCCACCCGGCATTATCAGTTTCGGTAACCCATCAAAATAAAACTAATAATAATACTTTAATGAGACGATCCAAGCGGCGAAGACTGGTAAACACGTAAAAAACATTCATCATTTCGAAGATAAGAAGTGATTTTTCCGATAATTGCGCAAGCGTCTCTATGATTTTCAGCGCGGTGCCTTGCGAACCTCCTACACAGCGTCGTGATATGCGCCGTGACGTCCAACGCTTGAAAACGCGCGTTGTTGAAGTGATCTCGGATGCGATGCTCGTGTACTTCCTGTATTTTTCTTCCTTCGACCGATAAACCATATCAACTTCTTGATACATATGTGACCTAATTCATATTGTCTCAATTGACTTTTATTGTCTGATTCCTGTCTACTTGTGGTAAGTTGCTTGTTTGTTTGTGACAACGTGTTTATGGTAGCAACTTTTTTCTTTTTTATATCATGCCAATTATAAACAATATAAATTAACATCAGAAAACTTTCTTATCACTTACGCGTAAGTTAGAACTTGTATCTAATTTCGCTACTTTGTACTTAATTACTGTACTCATAATTATTATTCATATTAAATATATATTCCCGAATACAGTGTTGTTCTATTTCCTGTAATTCTCATTACCACAATCGCTTATTTCGCCGGCACTGTTCGCAAACTGTTATTAAATCAACGTCGAGCTTTTTGAAAGTAAAGTAAATTCGACTGTCACTTTTTAGTAGGTCGGAAAGCGGTGATAATTGAAGCCTTAATAAATGTGACAAACTTAATTTTAAGAAAGATAAATTAATGCATAGAAGTTTCTTTGAGTAAAAACCGCTTGACGTGAAAATTTAAATTAATATTTAAGTCACCGTTTGCGATATTATTGTTAATATAATATTGTTTAACAAGAGTCGAAAATGTGGAAATATGTAATAATAATGTCTTTTTTTATTTCGTTAAGATCAGTTATCTGTGTTTCAGAAATAAGTGCAATAAATTTAACTAGTTATAGAACTTTTAATTGTCAACAATTCTTCTTTATACATTTTTGTCCTAAACCCCGTAGTTATCGAGTTAAAATTAGTGAAAGTGTTGACGTTGATTTAGCTACCCGCCACTGAACGGCTGGACTGATAATAGCGCACAACACATTAACAAAACATTGCTCGCCGTAAATAAACTAAAAATAGAAAACTCACCTACTAAACATCATTACATCAACATCCTATGCTATTATTTAAAATCCTCCAAACTTTTTGATGCTCCACTCTGCGCAATTTATATTAATAAAGTAACATTCCTGCCAGCATAATTCTGGTATTAGGAATCGTTAAAACTGCATTTTGTACCAGCTCTTGAAAAACTTCGACTAGCTGTTGGTTTTTTTTGGCCAGGGCCCATTCAAAAAACTGGCGCCTTCGAGGTGAATCCTCAGGCTGTAAAAACTCGACTCTCTATACGTGATAGGGATACAATTGTTGCTCTTGGGATGATGCAATGCGATACACCAAACTGATTTTCACACAATGCACAACATTAATGGAAATTTGGCACACGGCCCTTTGGGCAGCGTTGCACATAATAGCCTTTGTGCTTCGGCGGACTTGCTTTTACCTCCGTAAATTAATACAATGTCCGTGTATTCGCTGTTAGAAAAAGTCGGCATCTTTTACATGTTATTAATAACAACAGATTACCGCCGCCCGATTGAGTTGCCTCGAGAAACTGATTTCAATAATAATAATAATTTATCAGCTGGTAACTGCAAGGGGGTGTGCAAAAAAATTAGAAAATTGATAAGCACGCCGATGAGAATATAAAAATTAAAGATAATATAGTAACATCTTACGAAATTGGACTGACTTCAACATTCCAAAGAATTTTTCAGAAATATTTTTGTATCTTTTAAGAGTAATCAAAAGTGCTAAAAATTTAAATTTTAAGGTTCTTTAGAACACTTCAGGAGACCTCAACATTTTTTAGGCTTTCTAGAATTTTTAGAATTTTGTTGAAATTCACTATTGTTCAGGATTCTTTAGGACTGTTTAGGATTTTCAGCACCTCCTTTACAATGTTTCAATGTTTTTTCAAGATGCTTCAGTACTTCAGTACCCTTCAGTTGTTCTCAAGACACCATATTCCAGTCCAAAGAAAATTATTCCTGATGATTTTTTAGGACTCAATTTTTAGGATCGTTCAGAACACTAGCATTTGTAGGATTAGGATTAGGACTCAAGGATTGTTGTAATCCTTGCAATAATAAAAAAAATTCAACTTTTTACTGCATTTTTAATCTTGGGTGCGATATTTGCTGCCAGATCTGGGTTCAGAAAAGGGATCTGTGGTGTTTTCTGATGAATTCAGATCCTGTTTGGGGAAGCAGAATGGTAGTGGTGTTCATTCGGAGTAATATGTATTCAGCATATCGAAAAGCCAGTTTTGATCCCATACCTACAAACACTGGAGAATACACATTTTCAGCAAGATAGTGCTGGGCCTCAAAACGACATCGATCCATGCCCCGACGATTTAATGAGTGCATATAATTGAACTGGAATGCTCCGATCAATTGGTAATTTTTCTCTTAGAATGCCTTAATATTTTTCTTTAGAATTCGCTGACTTAAGTGTTGTGGTAATAAAAACACGAGGGGCGGCTGTTAACTATGGAATTAGTTGTACATCTTGCGAGAATTAATTCCGAGTACTATCGGAATTACGGGAATTAGTTTGGAATTACATGGAATTATTTCAAGTACTCAAAATTATGGAAGTACTCGTGATTACAGGAAGTACTCGTGAATTACTGGAATTACCGGAATTACTCTAGAATTACTGGAATTACCTTAAAAATTATATATTTTTTTATATTTATTATTTTATGTATTTGTAACACATATTACATTATACACGGTGTCGCAAAATTTGCGTATTCCGAGCCTTCTTACCAAAATATATAGGACTCAAGGTCTAAACTTTGAATAATGTTTTCTTCAAATAAAAGCAATGAATGTTAGCGTTTATTTCTACTTACGGTTAGGCTACTCATATAAAATAATAATTCAAGCACTATGACCCACCTTCCGCCGCGACCTCACACTTGCGCAGTCAATTACAGCAAATGTTCAAAGTGTTCTCCCCCAGCTTCAATGCAGCTGTTAACTCTCGGTTTCATATTTTCAAATGCATTTACCAACATCTGATAGTACAACTATATACAATACGGTGTTTTTGAGATACGAGAATATGAAATAATCTAGAACTGCCACGTTCGGACTTCGAAGCGGAAATTGAATGACTCGATCATCATAAAACTCGTAAATTCGGTCCATAGTTTCCCTTGTCCTGTAAGCTGGTGCATTATCCTGCTGGAAGTACCCATTCGAGTAAATTATTGCGATATCTCTCGGCATTTACCGTTCCTTCAAAAAAAAAAAACAATTCCTATACGTCTTCGAGAGACACACCAAAAAGTTTTTGGAAAATGGGTGAGTGGGTCTTCTTGGTTCCGAACATGTGGCTTTAACAGTTTTCCAATATTTAATGATGTTGCACAAATTACACTTTGGTTGGCTGAATTATCTTGTAGAAAACGCTTGTATACGTTGTACCAAAACAAATTAGTTTGAACTATTTTTACTATCTCCACTTTTACATTAATATTAAGAAACAATTTTGTCATTAACGTGAAGTTAATGCCCAACCGGCATAGAGATACATTGCCATATTTTCTAAAGAGATGGGTCGTTATTTCATTAATAATTTTGGAAAATGGATGAATGGGTCTTTGTGGTTCCGAACACGTGGCCTTAACAGTTTTCCAATATTTAATGATGCTGCACAAATGACACTTTGATTGGCTGAATTATCTTGTAGAAAACGCTTGTATACGTTGTACCAAAACAAATTAGTTTGAACTATTTTTACTATCTCCACTTTTACATTAATATTAAAAAACAATTTTGTCATTAACGTGAAGTCAATGCATTTGTATTTCCAGATCATTTAACCAACCGGCGTAGAGATACATTGCCATATTTTCTAAAGAGATGGGTCGCTATTTCATTGATAATTTTGGAAAATGGATGAGTGGGTCTTCTTGGTTCCGAACACATAGCCTTAACAGTTTCCCAATATTTAATGATGTTGCAAATGACACTTTGGTTGGCTGAATTATTTTTTAGAAAACGTTTGTATAAGTTGTACATTTATTTCATGAAAACGGTTATGATTTGAGCAAAACCAAAAAATAGGAGTACTCTATTTTAAGCAGTTTTATTTATAAAAAAAGTTTCAAAATTTTGTATACTACTCTATTGGATGAAGTGCTTCATCTTTTGTTGGAATTACCGGAATTACCTGTTGATTACCGGAATTAGTTACTTTTTGTGGGAATTATTGGAATTACCTACGTATTACTGCGATTACCACGATTACATGCGAATTAATTTCTCGAATCGGAATTACCGGAATTGTTCGTGATTACCTTGAACTAATTCCATGTGGAATTAGTTGTACAATTTTTTCCAAGTTAACAGCCCCTCGTAAAAACATAAAATGATGATGAAAACGATTTGGATCCGCAACTCGCGGTACTTGTACGTGCGTTACTGATTGCGGCCCTTTTTGAACTCCCGCTGTAGCATTCGGCTCAGTACGGGGTAGCACATTCGGGAATTTTTCTTTCCTTTTTAATTTCTCAGCCCGAATGTACGAGTGTGAGCCACGCCAGGACTTCTTTTCCGGCTCCCTACGGGAGGATTAATGTCCTGTGGCTGAAATGTAGACAAGAACATTTACCAGAACTGTGAATTGTGTTGTGTTCATTTCTCTCGTTCTACATATATTAGGCCGTTTTGGGGAGGTGCGAGTCTCCTAAAAGAGGAATAAACTACACGCCTCATTACGTCGACCGTTGATGGATGCATGATAAGGTGATAAGAGTTTGTTTTTGTACGTGATACTTGTGTATCGCTGTATCGTTTAACATTTTGGTAAGAATGGCCTTTAGTGTCCTTGGAATGGTGAAATTGACTGTTACAACGGGTTTTCCATGAGCTGCACGTGGTGTACCTCAACGATCCTTTCTTAGATCCCCTCGCGGGCTATGTCCTCGGATTCAGATCTTTACGGGAAATTATTTGTGAGAGGTGGTTTTGTATTCTCAGTAGTAAATTTCCCGAACAGAAAGGCTGTGATATATCCGGAAGGCAAGTGAAGAGCTGTCAGCTCTCGATGGCGTTGCTGTGGAATTAGCACCATCTCGCTTTGCACTTTACACCGGCGCAGGTTCTCAGGTTCTTCAATCAACTATATTAAGTTCTCCGATTCTATTTCTCAAGTTCTTTTGTAATTATTAGTTGTCTGAAGTGCTCAGATACCTGCAGTTCTCAAACCAGGTTTTTGAAGTAAAACTTCTTTACAGACACTTGGCTTGGGCAGTAAGCTGGTGAATGCGTGACGAGAGGGTTACGAAAATTGTGATCGGGCGAAGCGAACGATTTCACAATAATTAATTCATAGAATTTCGTTTTGCTTTAACGGGATTCGAACCCGCGTCTTTTAGGTTGTGGATCCGCCCTGCTCACGACAGAGCCATTGGCCTGTGTCAATTTTGCCTGCAATTGCAGACTTTTCGCTGACTACAAACTGAAACATGCATTATCTAGTACTGCAGACGGTATTAATTCAGGATTCTCTAGCTCCATTTATAAACTTACATAAATTAAGAGCACTTTCACAATGGCGAACTGAAGTCTTCAGGATCTCTTAAAACTCTTAGCATTTTTAAAGGTACTTTAAAATTGTTTAGGATTCTGGACTAACAACCTGAGAAATCGCGTACCCAGGAAACAAAATCTGAGAAAGTAAGGACTTGAGGAACTGAAAACCGATGAAACTTGAGAATCGTCCGATACAAATTATTTTGGTAGTCATTTGAGCGGAGACGAAATTCTTAAAAATAGCAGTTAGTACTGGAGATTTTCGTATTGCGGCCGACACAAATTAGGCTTACCCAGTGCCAAAATCTTGGACCGTTCGCCGCTTCGAAGTGAAGGATCCGCAAAAGCAGCTAGTGGGGATATATGACGCAGCGTATCAGAAGCGATGGTGCCAGTACAAAGCAATTTTTTTCACTGTAGTAAAGAAAAAAGATCAGCTTGACGTATCTTCCGTTCATACTTCTGATACACTCTGTATATCCTCAGTGGCAGTTTTTATTCTATTGTCGACTTTGCGCTCTGTAACTAAACTTTGTGCGAACGTTGGATACTGTCGATAGGATGAAATAAATTATTTAGGTTATTATCCTTCTTGTATCAATGGTATTAATCAGTCCAAACTGTTACAAAGATATTAAATTTCGAGTATTGGTCTGAAGGGTATATAATACTAGTTTCAACTCATCGCATTACATTGGAAAATTGTATTTAGTAAACATCTAGTTGTTTGCTCCCCATTCCATTCTATTCCACAATCTATTTACCGTCATATACAGGGTGAAATCGAAATGTATGTAAAAAAGTTCTGGAACACCTTGGGATGAGTACAGTGCAGCCCACTCTGCCACTGTATTGAGATAAAATTCTTTAAAGTTTGTCTATAAAATTTGTGCACGCCTATGGAAATTAAAATAGTTCGGTGCAACGAAAGCAAGGAATTTTTGCGACATATCTTTAGTTCATAAATAATAGACAAAAACTATGTCATCATCTTTTTTGAGAATCACCTTATTACCTGACCTCCGTGCGTGCTTCCTTTTCCCAAAAAACGTACCCACGACTCACATGTGTGATGTGTGATGTAATTTTTGAATTTATTTTGTATTTTATGTTATCACTGAAACAAGGCTACCCACATCGGGTGCGATGTGATTTACAGCATTAGTACAGTACATTGTTTCGTTCGATTCGGTTCTTGTTATTTTCGGGATGTCGATGTCATGTTGGCTGACAAAATGAGGGACGTTATTTTGAGCATTTACTATAATGTTATTGAGGGATGTAAGTCAAGTTCAATGTCAAGTGTCAATTTAATCATGTCATGTGTTTTTCTGATCACTTTTTGTCATGTCTAATTGCTTCATGAACGCCTCAACTGTTGTACTTCTAATATCTTTCTTTTATGTTTAAAAGACCAACAAAAAATTTAAAATTAAAGTACCTTTCAGATAAAGGTCAGTTGGCAAGGATGAGTTGTTAAGGGAGAGCAGGCATGCGTAAGTTCCTGCCGGGATCAAATTTTAATCCGGAAGGAATTTGCTACAAGACTGATAATGTCACAGCGTTGGCGGATGTATTTCGTACCTAATTTCTATGTCATCTGGAATATTTGAAAAATATTAAAGGTGATAACGCTGTCATTAAAAGTGATTGCCACACCCACATGTGGAAACATATTTTTCAAATGTACCCAAAGAAAACACAATTAAGAGGGATGAGCACGTTAGTATAATAAATAATTAATTATGCAAATTTAATTCGATAAAAATTGTCCTTCAAACAATCATAAATTATTTACACAGTTATTTATTATTTATTTAACGATTTGCTGATTTCGCGGACAAACTCCAAGAAAAGTCAGAAAGTGCATCATTTGGGTTCACAATACTAACTAAAATCTGAATTCATTTTTATTTTATCAGCCAATATTCATTTTATAAGCCCCAGCTGAGCACATCATAAATTAGATAGATGTTTATGCGTCAATAAGGCTTGAACGAAAGATGTTTACTTCACCCTCATTGGAACTGACGAAAATTTATTTGCTTTTTATCGAAAATAGTTTCTCTTAAACATATATTTAAGAAATATTTAACAACGCATGAAAACCTTCTTTCTAAAAAAAAATTCAACTTAAAGTGATCGATACCACTGGCTTATGTTATATTAAATTTGACCAACGTTCCATTATAGATTTATCTCGGTTCAAGTAATATAATACTAAATAACAGAAATGTTAATGTAAAATGATTATCATGTAATGTAATTCTGATAAGCGAGAGCCCGTTATCATATAGTACAAGAGCTAACAACGTTTTCGACAAAACATTTTAGGTCGGCTGGTTTTCTGATATTTCCTTTCTTATCGAAGTTAGGTAGCGATGGGGTAGGTCTGGCACGTGGAAGCGGGTGCGTTTACCTGTGCGCATTCCGTTCGTGGCAGCCATCTCTCTCACGCAACCGTCGAATTAGTTGCCGTACTCCTCTAACTTAAATTAATCTGTCTCCTAATTAAACAACAAAATTTCGATCTGGAAAATTTATATTATATTCTTTGATTATCGAACTGTATCGTATTGAAATTTCAGCCATACTAAAATGGTTTGAAAATTAGCAACGACTAAATTGTCCGGCAACTATAAATTTATATTGCTAAAATGTCATAGCAAATTATAATTTTTTTCAAAATTTACAACTTCTACCTGTACAAAGGTCATTGTTTCGTCATTCGTTCCCTTCTTATACCCCTACCGGTGTTCTCGATTTCCTCTGTTCTGGAATAATGAGATCATCCATTCTCGAGTGATGACAGCATCCAATCATTCCCACAGTCTATGGAATATTCCAGAGCGATGACATTATCGTATGTGACCATTCAAGAAGTTGGCCCGACACAGATGACATCACTCGATGCGACTTCCGGTGCTGCCGCTTCGAAATGACCAAGTAAACAATTGTTGTTTATCAAAAAATATATCTGTTAAAAATTAAACGTGAAGCAGAAAGTGATGAACTGTTTCTAAACCAATTTCATTTGATGTATCACACGTTCAAATCGAGTTAACGCGATATACAGCGTCAAAGGTTTTTTATCAGTCACCTGTAAATCACACAACACTCTTTTTGCAGCACTTCAATTATAATTAACAAAAAATCTCGTTTATTTGATGAAAGAAGTCAGTAGTCAGTAGCTTTTCGCAGTGAGAAGTTTCCACGCATTTGCTCTTTTTCATTTATTTTCGTTGGGGATTCGGTTTTATTTGGATCAGTGCTTAACACAGTATCATAGTGGATGGAACAGCAATTTCTAAAAGATTGCTAAAAAGCTCCTTTATATGCGTAGCTTAATCTGGAAATTATCCGAAGATCAAAGCAGAGCAACCTCATTAAACTGATTGGTTATGAATTATATGCCTGCTTTAATTAACTGATGGTGTTATGTAAAACTCTTGCAGCTTATTCTCTGATTGCATCTGAAATTACAATCATAATAAATTTATTTATTTATTTTTATGCGTTCTTCGGTATACTTACCTACATTAGTTCCAATATATTCCATTTGGAGATTTGGATACTAAAGAGCTCCGTGATGCTGATGACGCCAAAATAGTAAATGAGAACAATACTCAAAATTTTAATTTAAGCAAGCCTGAAATTTCACATTTATTAATATTTACATTATTAATTAATATTTTACTGTTCAACAAAATAAATTGCTCACTTTAACTGGAAACAAAGCAGTTCATAGCAGAATATTAAATACGACTCTGGAAATCAAGACACGTGCCGACAAAAAAAAACTCTATTTGAGAGAGTTGCAACAGGAAAATGAAACCGGTTAGAATCGGTATGGTATCGGTTGCAACTTAATTCCGACAGAAAATACTGCGCTTCCCGTGACAATTTAAGCTTGGGACTACTATACTTAGAGAAGAGCCCACATAATTTTTTGGAGCGATTAATTTGTATTCGAAATTAAATATTCTTGAGAGCAGATGAATATGTTTCGAAATCATCAAGAACAGAAAATACTGGGACAGCATGATTCTGTAGACACTTCCAAAATTCACACAATGCACTGGTGTCAGTCAGATTTTTTTAAATTATACATGCTCAAATCAAAGTGTTGTTAGATTGTCAAAAACTAGAGTCAAATGTGATAGCTACAAGGAACAAATTAATCAGCTCAAAATTTCTTGTAAGAGAATCTTTTTTAGATCTTGTTGAAATCATAAACTAAAGATATGGAACGCCGTTTTACCGTTTATTGGCTGTGGAAATATCATATTGCATTAAATTTATTGTGGTATCATTAATTTCATATATTTACTTTGCATTTAAAACAATGCTATCGCTGTCAAAAACAACTGTCTTGGGGTATTGCTTTCATTTTAGCAATACCTTGAAAATATTTCTTTTGAAAACATTGACTATTGCAAATGTGGGGATTTTTGGCAATAGTCTTTTAGTGAAAGCGACATTTCAAGGTGGTATTGTAATTTTTAAAACAATGTCCTAAACAATAGTAGTAGGAGGGGGACCTTTTAAAGCCCCGAACACTTTTGTCGCGGGCACTTTTGCATCGGGTACTTTAGGCTCCGGCACTTTTGTTCCCGGTACTTTTGATTGGAATCTTTTTACATCGACATGTTAAGACTTGATTTTAAATATTTATGAGAAATCATTAAATTAAGCCAGTATTTACATAAAAGCGGATAATTTAGATGACTGGTTGGTTGCATAATTCATCTGTAAATTCATAAAGCGTTTCAAAATGAGAAAGCAGATTTATTGTAAAATATAAACTATTTAGAAAAATCACTGTGGACACATTACAAAGTTTTAAACGTCTTGACAATAGGTAAAAATAGAAAAAGATACAGCAAAATTTGAAACTTTTTTAATTGAACAGATACGGTAAATGTTACGGTTTTTTGTGAATTTCATAAGATACGGATGTTTGGATGGTTGCATAATTCATTTTTAATTCATTGTTAACAACAATAAATATTAAATAACAATTAAATGTGTGACGGGTTTTTATAAAGAGCTTTAAGCTACACAAAATTCAAGAAAAAAATTAAAAATATCAAAGTAAATTTATTGTGAAAATAAAAACTATTGAGAAAATAGCATAATTCATCTGTAAGTCCATTGTTTGCATTTTAAATACAATAAGTGACGGCTTCTCGCGAAGAACTCAATGTAGCCAACTTAAGAACAAAAAAACGAACTTCACATGTTTTCTTACAGATTGAGAAAAATATCCGAAAAAAGAAATAACATAGTTATTAATGATTATTATAACAGATATTTTAATTAATCTAATAATTAAGTTCAGCCTCTATTTACATAAAGGGGATAATTTCTCCAATCAAGTTCTAACCTGCAGGTTAATCAAGTTGTAATCTGTTTGGATTATTGGAAGAATTTGTCGGAATCTTTTTACATCGACATGTTAAGACTCGATTTTAAATATTTGATGAGAAATCATTAATTTCAGCCCATATTTACATAAAAGCGGATAACTTGGATGTTTGGTTGGTTGCATAATTCATCTGTAAATTCATAAAGCGTTTCAAAATCAGAAAGCAGATATATTGTAAAATATAAACTATTTAGAAAAAGCACTGTGGACACATTACAAAGTTTTAAACGTCTTGACAATAGGTAAAAATAGAAAAAGATACAGCAAAATTTAAAACTTTTTTAATTGAACAAATACGGTAAATGTTACGGTTTTTTGTGAATTTCATAAGATAAGGATGTTTGGATGGTTGCATAATTTATTTTTAAATACATTGTTAAAAACAATAAATATTAAATAACAATTAAATGTGACGGGTTTTTATAAAGAGCTTTAAGCTACACAAAATTTAAGAAAAAAATTAAAAATATCAAAGTAAATTTATTGTGAAAATAAAAACTATTGAGAAAATAGCATAATTCATCTGTAAGTCCATTGTTTGCATTTCAAATACTTTTAAATACAATAAGTGCCGGCTTCTCGCGAAGAACTCAATGTAACCAACTTAAGAACAAAAAAACGAACTTTACATGTTTTCTTACAGATTGAGAAAAATATCCGAAAAAAGAAATTACAAAGTTATTAATGATTATTATAACAGATATTTTAATTAATCTAATAATTAAGTTCAGCCTCTATTTACATAAAGCGGATAATTTCTCCAATCAAGTTCTAACGTGCAGGTTAATCAAGTTGTAATCTGTTTGGATTATTGGAAGAATTTGTCGGAATCTTTTTACATCGACATGTTAAGACTTGATTTTAAATATTTGATGAGAAATCATTAATTTCAGATCATATTTACATAAAAGCGGATAACTTGGATGTTTGGTTGTTGCATAATTTATCTGTAAATTCATAAAGCGTTTCAAAATCAGAAAGCAGATTTATTGTAAAATATAAACTATTTAGAAAAATTACTGTGGACACATTACAAAGTTTTAAACGTCTTGACAATAGGTAAAAAATAGAAAAAGATACAGCAAAATTTGAAACTTTTTTAATTGAACAAATACGGTAAATGTTACGGTTTTTTGTGAATTTCATAAGATAAGGATGTTTGGATGGTTGCATAATTCATTTTTAATTCATTGTTAACAACAATAAATATTAAATAACAATTAAATGTGTGACGGGTTTTTATAAGGAGCTTTAAGCTACACAAAATTCAAGAAAAAAAATTAAAAATATCAAAGTAAATTTATTATGAAAATAAAAACTATTGAGAAAATAGCATAATTCATCTGTAAGTCCATTGTTTGCATTTTAAATACTTTTAAATACAATAAGTGACGGCTTCTCGCGAAGAACTCAATGTAACCAACTTAAGAACAAAAAAACGAACTTTACATGTTTTCTTACAGATTGAGAAAAATATCCGAAAAAAGAAATTACAAAGTTATTAATGATTATTATAACAGATATTTTAATTAATCTAATAATTAAGTTCAGCCTCTATTTACATAAAGCGGATAATTTCTCCAATCAAGTTCTAACCTGCAGGTTAATCGAGTTGTAATCTGTTTGGATTATTGGAAGAATTTGTCGGAATCTTTTTACATCGACATGTTAAGACTTGATTTTAAATATTTTATGAGAAATCATTAATTTCAGCCCAATTTCTTAAAAGGGTGTGGCTGTTATTATCAAGGGTGTGAAAAATGCTCCTCTAGCCCCTGATAAGCTAAGAGTTGACTCGGCACTTTTTTTTAGGTGTGTACGATTGGATGCATATATCATCTGTAAATTCATAAAGCATGTTAAGCTACACACAAAAAAAAGTGAATTATTTATTGTAAAATATAAACTATTCAGAAAATCACTGAGGACATATTGCAAAGTTTTAAACGTCTTGACAATAGGTGATAAAATAGAAAACGATACATAAAAATTTGAAACTTTGTCTCAAGTTCTTAGTTTTCACTTTTAAGTTTTAACTTTTTTCAACATTTCTTTTTCTCATTTTAGAAGTTTAAAGTTTCATAGATTTAGTTTACTCATGTCCTGAAGATCTTTTTACGGTTTGTAACTATTCGTCTCAAGTTCTTAGTTTTCAGTTTTTAGGTTCTAAGTTTTCTCAACATTTCAATTTTTCAAATTACAGGTTTAAAATATTATAAATATTTTACTCAAGTCCTGAAGATCTTATTATTATCTTATCTTATTGGTAATTCACATTTTACTTATATAGAAAGGCAAACTAACTACGATGCTAGTGAAAAATATAAAATATATCAGCAGTCAGCGTTCCAATAGTCCATTAGGAATTACTGGAGTCGATGAAAAATCGAAAAGACCTGCTAAAACGCCGGAAAACCACAAAGTTTCAAATTCTTGTTCTATTTTATCACCTATTGTCAAGACGTTTAAAACTTTGCAATATGTCCTCAGTGATTTTCTGAATAGTTTATATTTTACAATAAATAATTTACTTTGATATTTTTATTTTTCTTGAATTTTGTGTAGCTTAACATGCTTTATGAATTTACAGATGATATATGCATCCAATCGTACACATCTAAAAAAAAGTGCCGAGTCAACTCTTAGCTTATCAGGGGCTGAACGAATGACGACTTTTGATAGATTTATAAGCCATCTGGTAACAACTTGCTAAGAGGAGCATTTTTTCACACCCTTGATAATAACAGCCACACCCTTTTATGAAACAACCGCTTTTTTGTAAATATGGACTGAATTAATGATGTCGATGTAAAAAGATTCCGACAAATTCTTCAAATAATCCAAACAGATTACAACTTGATTAACCTGCAGGTTATAACTTGATTGGAGAAATTATTTGCTTTATGTAAATAGAGGCTGAACTTAATTATTAGATTAATTAGAATATCTGTTATAAAATCATTAATAACTTTGTAATTTCTTTTTTCGGAAATTTTTCTCAATTTGTAAGAAAACATGTGAAGTTCGTTTTTTTGTTCTTAAGTTGGCTACATTGAATTCTTCGCGAGAAACCGTCACTTATTGTATTTAAAAGTATTTAAAATGCAAACAATGGACTTACAGATGAATTATGCTATTTTCTCAATAGTTTTTAATTTCACAATAAATTTTCTTTGATATTTTTTTTCTTGAATTTTGTGTAGCTTAAAGCTCTTTATAAAAACCCGTCACATTTAATTGTTATTTAATATTTATTGTTGTTAACAATGTATTTAAAAATGAATTATGCAACCATCCAACATCCTTATCTTATGAAATTGACAAAAAACCGTAACATTTACCGTATTTGTTCAATTAAAAAAGTTTCAAATTTTGCTGTATCTTTTTCTATTTTTTACCTATTGTCAAGACGTTTAAAACTTTGTAACGTGTCCACAGTGATTTTTCTAAATAGTTTATATTTTACAATAAATCTGCTTTCATATTCTGAAACGCTTTATGAATTTACAGATGAATTATGCAACCAACCAAACATCCAAATTATCCGCTTTTATGTAAATAGGGGCTTAAATTAATGATTTCTCATAAATATTTAAAATCAAGTCTTAACATGTCGATGTAAAAAGATTCCAATAAAAACTACCTGGAACAAAAGTGCCGGAGCCTAAAGTGCCCGGAGCTTTAAAAGGTCCCCCTCTTACTACTATCAATTACTTTTGACAATTACAAGATATTAATTCACATAAGTTGGCCAACCTGTATTGCGTTAATTCCTATTGGTCGGGAGCGCGGTGGGGGGATTTGGTTTTAGCAGGTTGTAGGATAGGGTGCTCTTTTTTTGTGGTTAGGTTATGTGTTTGCTCGTTTGTTGGAAGCTTTTAGAAGACAAGTGTATAACTAATTAATAGGTAATTATAAAATAATTCTAACCATAAATTGCAAAAACCAAATCCCCACCAACAGAAATTAACGCAATACAGGTTGGCCAACTAAAAGAATACATGAACTCTTGTATTGTAAAAATGGGAATTAAAGCAATAAAAGATCTCTTGTATTGTAAAAATAGGAATTAACACAATACATGGGCTCTTAATTGTATTGTAAAAATTTTACTGAATTATTACAATATTCATCAATTATTGTTTAAAATGAATGTAAAATGAGATTGCTTTAAATAAAAATAAAATTAGTCCGTTGATTTAAAAATGCAGCCGGGTATTGTAAAATGATTTTAGGAATTTCTGCAATGTCATAATTCATCGAATTTTTTTTAAAGCAATCCTACAATATTTCGCATTTTCGTCAGAAACTGTATCGTGTTAAAGCATACCAATTTAAATTTAATACAATATGGTGTTTCCACAGTTAATAAAAGGTAAAACGGCATACAGTCAGCTTTCCTTTGATGTGCAATTTACGCTTTATTTCGAAACATTTAGCTTTCCATGTCACACTGAAATATTCGCTTTTGTTTCTTAAATTTACGGACCATCCCTATACATCACTAAATGTATTTCCATTTACAGCTTCGTCGAAATCGGCCGAACCTATATCCATTCTTGCAAAAAATATTTGAAATGTAATGTTGTAGAATGTGTTGTTTTTGTTCTCAATATCAGAATTTTGTTTATATTGTATTTTTTCTTTTTGTGTGTTTATAGGTCTGTTTATTTTTTTTTATCTCTTCGGTTATCCCTAAATAAGGTCAATTGTATTTAATTATGATATCGTTTTAATGTACCTATATTTGAACTTTATCGATATGCACACTTTTATTAATTTACTGTTTTATATTAATACTACGTCATTTAATAATTACATATTGGTTTATGCACAAACAGGAATGATTAAAGCGGGTTTAAATTCGTTCATGAAACGAACGAAACAAACGAATCAATTTACCCTTTTCGAAACGACCATTTACGTAATTAATAAATAAAAAAAAATTAATCAATCATAATTTTTATAACCACTGTTTGGATCTTACTTTACTTTACTTTGGGGTGGATCGGGGTGGATTTTCAAACTGCACATTTTCTGTAAGTTTGTTAAAAATTTCCCAATTTAGAAGCTGTTTAAGAAATAATGAACCTCGCCCACACGGAAGGTGCAAGAAATCTAGTTTAATATTCAAACTGCATCCTTCAACCAATCGTAAAAATACGTAAAACTTGTGGGAAATATTGCTGCAATTATGCTGTGAAAAACCGGGCCAAGGCAAAAGTTAGAGACTTTTTAGAGAAAGGAAAATCCTGTAATAAATATACTGGTTTCTGACGTCTTGATCGTTATTTTCTCGGGGAAACACCTATTAATAACGAAAATGGTGAAATAAAGCGACTTTTATATGAAACATTTCCTGAAAGAGAAGCGACGGCGTGGAACAGTTCATACAAATTAAAATTAAAAATGCATCAGAGTTTTTAACGCAATGTAAACAATAGCTTCAGATTCATGATAATATTTAATTACCAAATGGAAAATTTTAGTATTCTCCAGCCATTATTAATTAGTTCTTCAAACAATAGTAATAAAGATCGGCATTTACACAAAGCATAAACTACCCTAGTTCCATCAAGAACACAATTCCTATCAAGTACGCAAAACCTACTCACTTGAGAATAAAATTACGGAAATAATTGAGTTTTCTAAGCGTGTTTGGAGGAGTTTATAATACGCTTTGTTGTACCTTTTTGTTCTTAGTTAGAATTTCCGGCAGCATTTCTGGCACGTTATAACAGTGCGAGAACTTTTGACTAAATTGGTACACTGATTAGTATTTGAAAATAAAAGACACATTTCCAAATCTATCTAATCGTACTTCTAGATAATTTAACTTCTGCAGTTTCTCTAAATGGCGAACATAATGAAGGACTTTTTAACGTCGTCTCGAACTAAAATTTAATTACAATCTGACATCGTGAAGGTTATTTATTTTTGAAGGTTCGAGAAATGCAATAGAAAAAAGACCTTATTTCTTGTGCATATAATTGAAACTTAAGTAACTGCCGTCTCATTCCAGCCATTTCTTTAGATATCACTGAGATAATAGGTATCTTTAGGCTAGAGTTCTTTCGTACATGTTTGGTGCGTCGCGTTCCAAACACGCGCGAAAGCGTGTGAATGTAAATGCCATGTGATCACAGTTTTCCGACGGGTCCCTAATAGTCCAATCAAATAAGTCAGTAAATCAAAATTTTGAAGGAAATACACAAAGTATCTGGGAAGTATTTGAGGAATAAGATGAGCGAAAGAATTTTTTTCCCAACCAGAGAAGTGGTAAATGATTCAAAAAGAAATTTGTGTTAACCAATTTAATGCACCAAGAAAAAAAAAACAACGGGTTGCACTCCGAGAGTGCCGGCAGAAGTAAAAACTTGAACATTAACGTTGTGCATTTTTGAATATTTTGGAATGGTTTATTTATGTGGTAAAATACAAATACACTTCAGAACTATTACAATTATTATTTTACATTAAAAAGTTTATCTCTCAGAAAAATCAACTTTCATCCATAATTTCAACGACTCTTTCACCATCATCATTACCAGCATCATCATCGCCAATCTCTAAAACTGATACAATAGGTTTATGGTAGCTGAAGTAAGAAACAAACAATTTTGATTCGAATCTATGTAAAGACCGCATCAATAGTAGTTTTGTATTTCGTTGTGCTAAGATTGCGATCATTTGACATCGTTAAACCAAATTCATTGTTTAAAAATTCAATTAATTGTTGATTTTTATCGTCTGCAAAGTTTATGTTGAAATCTCCACTAAAAATCATTTTCAAATCATCAAAGCTTTTCCCAATTTTTTTTTGAAGCAATGCAGATGCGTCATGAGAATAAATGAATAAATTTTCATACAAGAAGTCTCGTATAGCCCGCAATGACTTATCTGGAGAAATGTAAACGGCAACGACTTATACACATATCGCCGATATCAGAAACAGTAGCATTAAGGGTATTGGTCGCGAATTCATAAGACAGAGTTTTGCCCACGTGAAATTTTAAAGAAATCTATTTCACATGTCACATTGGTTTTTTCACTCCTACGCATTAATTGCTACACAGTGCGAGGAGAGAGATGACTGCAGTGCAGTCTACCAGCGCAGTTGTTGCTATGAATCAGCGGAGTGACCATTCAGAAATGACTGACCGACTAAGGGTCCACATGCGCTATCGACAGGGGCGGACTTGCCCCAAATATTAATAGATATTGCAATTAAAATTATTATGGGACAGTTCAAGTTTATTTCATAGTAAAAAAATATCAGAAGTCAAGTCTATATGCATAATTAAATACTAATGTATACAAATAACTGAACATACCTTATTTGACTTTAAAATCATATCATTTACCTTTTTTCCAACATATCACTTCTCACAGAACTGATGTCTGAAGAGACCGTAGGTATGTTTTCACTACAAATAATAATTATAAAATGAATCAAATGGTTTTATAGTTTACCTTAGCTGTGTTTTTTTTCACTGCTTTTAATTGCGCTAAACGTCTATTTTTTTTTCGATGAGCGGAAGTATATTTTTTTATAGCATTCTTCCTCAAATTTCCCATTATTATTAGAAAAAAATAAACTAATAAAAAATTAAGGACATACCGTTTCGACACTAACATCTGAAACTCAAGTGACCATAGATCACTAGGCCATAATTCTGACGAGTGTCACCCTGTATTGCTTCGCGCCGAAAGTTGTGGACCTAAGAAGTTTTTACCATGAACACGCGACGGTCTGTTCAGTAACGCTCGGACTGATTGTACGTCTCCAGTTCAAATGGTAAGAGATAACACTATTGCATCTTATATTATGTACGACGGAGATAGGAAATTGGCATCGCACTACGAATTTTGGAAAAACAAAGAAATCATTCGGTTATTTCAACAATGATTTAAGGATTTGTTTTTATATTCGAAAGCAGCTTCGTACAAAGTTTATTTCATAACTGATTTTTTTCAAGTTTTGGTTGATTTTGGTCTTCTCATTACGGATTCAACCTTTTATCAGATAAGATATTTTTATTTTATTTTGAGGGACATTCTACTTTAGTATTGATCATTATTCAAATGTTAAACCAAAAATTGAAGTGCTAGGTGTGTTAATGATTAAGTCATTCCAAAACTAAACAATCATTTTTTGGACCGTCTAGCGTCTTCTTCCTATCCATGCCTAGTTATGCGATAAAAGAGTGGGCTGGCATGACGTTTAGGAATGTTGTTGTGCAGACAAATTAGAGTCAAATGAAGCCGCGTTCAATTTCCCTGTATTTCGCATGCACATCCATATAATTTTTGCAATAATGAACTGTGTTCATATTTTGATAAATAGCTACTCCTCCCGCTGGACGATTATTTCTTCTGAAACTCGCAACAAAGAGAGGGGGATATTACATCCTCTCCTACGCCGCGCCGGCGCGGCGGTCTACCCTCCCCCCGTTTTACGAATTTTCGATCAGGCCACGTCCTGACGCGAGTTTAACAATTTTTACCCATCCCAAATAGTGCTCAACGCCGCTAAAGAATATGTAAAATGGGTAAAAGGTAGTAAAAGAAGTTTGAAATAAAAATTGTAAAACATGAAATTCTACATAAAATTGATCCTTTGACTTTTTGCTGTTATTAAAATTAATAGAGTTATGACGGTTACAAGTTAAGGGATGTTATCTGTAACTCATAGCGTGCTGAAAAGTTAATGATTTTTTTATTTTTTTTTACCTTTGGTTTGAATTGCAGTGAATTTATCAAAGTAAGAACCACAAAATTTTCTTTGGAAGGTAAAAAAATTAAATTTTGACCATACTATTTATTTTCGTAACTCGAACAGTAAATGAACGTTATAGGGAGGAATCATAAGAATTAACGCCAATTGGCATCGATTGTAATTATTTTTCTTAATTAACAATAAATTCCAAATAATGGCAAAAAATTAAAAAAAATAACAAAGTATTTATTTGTGAAAAAAAAAGTTATGCAAGGTATCACTTTTTTAATCTTGTTGAATAGAGAATTGAAAAGCGCATCTAAAACACAAAAAAATGGGGGTTACCATTTAAAAAAATTGTTGACGGTGACATAGTTGAAAAACAGATGACGTCATCATGAAATTTTTTATGTCAAAAGATGGCAATTTGAAAACAAAAATCGTTCAAGCGTTTTTCGCCAAAACATTACATAACTAAATTATGAATTTTGTGCGGAACTTTATGATCACTCTGTATAATAAAAAGTATGAATACGATCTCTAAGGCGCGCCTGAGGCTATAATGTTTTGTTTTCTTTTTTAAAGACCGCAAAACAAAATATTTTTCAGTAAAGTAGACCAGTTTATTTGTGATGTCCTCAGAATTGAAAAACATCTGAATACAAACCTGGTTTTGCGTCGCAAAAAACCTGTCTGTGTTTATCAAATATGCCGGAATTTCACATCGGCAGGCGATGGCTAGATACTGGAAGTGGAGACCGGAAAGAACGTGGTTGGGTATTGGAAGGTACCGGAATGTTACCAGGAACTTGGACCTTCTTCAGCTGGGACTTCTGCAGCGGCTCCGGTCAAGGTAGCGATTCCGGAGAGGCGTGGTCGGCAGCGCGCTTCCTTGCTGTTCAAAATGACGGAAGTCCCATTCCAATCTGATAACGGAAAGCATTTTTTCTCAACACTTTAATGATTCGGTGCGGAGGGTGTGGCCCGCGGTGAAAAGGGCGGTGGCTTGGGGTGGTCGCAAGCGACTTCCGAAAAGTTGTATAAGCTGCGCGCTATTTTTCCGGTTACTACGGTGAAAGATGCCGATTTGGGAGTAGGGAGCTTGACCTTGTCGAAGCAGTGGGACAGCGGCCCGCTAGACTGCGGAGAATTGTGCTTCAGAGCGTCGAGCCCCATTTTCGATCCTCGTCTCTTGGGATTTTTAGGTAACTTCGTTACAAGGGGTAATCTGAATGTGAGACAGCGATATACAGGGACGAATTGAATTAATTTACAAACGGGCCGAACAAGTGGATACATTGTTTTTTAAAGTTTTATTCTTTTTAGCGCGCTTAGTGTTAGATTTTTTTTCATTGTGTCTTACTGTTTTACTTATGTGTTAAGTGTCCACATTTGAGTATTTTTTGACGAGATAGTGTTATTTTATTTATTATGTTCTTACAACTAGTGATAACACATTATGAGTAATAATAACAACAAATGAACTATAAAAGTTTTAAATCAATGATATTGTTAAAATAATACAAAAAAAAATATACTGGCTTCGCCGACACGATTGCAAAATCACTCAGTGATTGAATTACCTTGGAAAACTGGTAGAAAACGGAAAGAAAAAATGGAAAAGTTGCCCCAAAAATTGGAAAATTCAGGAAAACTGTTTTACGCTCAACTTTTCCAATTTTTCTTTCCGTAAGAACCTTATTTGGACTAATACCAATACTAAAAGAAAAATTTGCCAAATCGGTACAGTCGGTCTCAAGTGATGCGCTTACCAACGAATAGCATATCATTTATATAAAAAATTGGAAAATTCGAGGAAAACTAAAAGTGCTTTTTTCTATGTGATTTATAATAATTAACGATTCGAACAATGGTTATGCGTAATTCTTCTTTTGTTTTGTTCGTTTTAGTTCTGGAAAATTGTTCAGCCAAATAAATTCGTGATAATTTTATTATAAGGAGGTTCTATGTTCGGTTGTGTGTATGTTTTTTTTTTTCCTTTTATGTATGTTCACCGATATCTCCGTTAATTGTGGAACGATTTTGAAAATTCTTCTTTTATTTGAAAGGGTATACTCCAGAGGTGGTCCCATTGTCACCAAGTCCGGATCTGATAAAGGGCTCCCAAAGGGTTTATCTGTTTAATATTTTTCTATACCTACAACATTGCTCTTGTGACGTCACGGATCACTGAAAAAGATGAAATTTTGTCGCCTACCACTACGCTGCTTAGAAGACGCGCATGCGTCACATCTATATTTCCATAAAGCATAAAATGATTAATACAGAATTTTTCGTCAATTGTAGACCAATTTTGAAAATTATTTTTATATTTAAGAGGGTTGTCACCAAGTCAGGACCTGATCCAGGATCCTATGGAAATCGAAGGAAATCCTCAAATTTTTCCTTTTATGTAAATATGTTCACCGATTTCACCGTCCATTGTGAACCGATTTTGCAAATTCTTTTTTTATTTGAAAGGGTATACTAGTCACATTGTCACGAGTTCCGGATCTGATGAGGGGATCTAGGTAAATTCTCAAATTTTTCCTTTTATGTATTTTAACCGATTTCTTCGTCTATTATGGATCGATTTTGAAAAAAAAATCTGTTTTTATTTGAAGAGGTATACTCTTGAGGTGGGCTCATTGTCACCAAGCCCGCATCTGATGAGGGGATCCTATGAAAATCGAGGGAAATCCTCAATTTTTTTCTTTCATTTATGTTCACCGAATTCTTCGTCAATTGTGGATCGATTTTGAACATTATTTTTATATTTGAAAGGGTATACACCTGAGGTAGCCCCATTGTCATCAAGTCAGGATGTCATGAAGGGATCCCATGGGAAATCCTCAAATTTTATAATTATTATGAACTCTTTCAAATTTAATCATTTAATAATAATTATTATTGTAATTATATTCTATTTTATATAAATAAAATTCCGGTATGCGTCTGTTCGTAGTTCTTCTCATCCTAAAGGGCTAGACTTATTTGGCTCATCTTTTTTAATATTATAGTCCAGATAAGGTTTTTATGGAAAGAAAACTTCCAGGGATAACACTCGCTCTCCAAGGTGAAGGGCGTTCGCCCGCAACACTCGAGAACATCTCAAGATAAACGTTCGTCTGGAGGGTGGCGGCACATAGATCGGAAGCACAAAGAACTGAAGAAAGCCACCCCGCCGACTTTCCGCCAGCACGAGACGCTCAGTCCGACGTCGAGGACGACCTCCTCTCCATTGAATTGGGGGATGACATGCTAAAAATTCTAGGCGGAGATCCAGAAGAACCCTGCGCTCATAAAGCACTTGCACCCGATTCTTCAGCAAGCACTCTCCTGACGACTTCACCTCTCCACTACCGCCCAATTGCGACAGGCTGGTGCCGCCGATTGTCAACACGGAAGTGGCAGCTATTATGTCGGCTGTCCACACACATCGCGACGTTATTTACTTTATTACTTACCAGAAATAGCTCGGAGCAGCACTGTCCGTCCACTTTAGGGAAAGGTATTTCACTGATAATTTATAACTCTGGCCGCCTCTACTCAAATGTTTGAAGTGAAACTGCTTTTGGCACGGTGTAAGCCTAATTCGCGTCCAATACGAAAATGCGTAACGTTCAATAATATAAGTGGGGAAATATTTTATATTGTACCTCTTCTCTCCGCTGACAGTTGTGAGTAACGCCAGTGCGTTACTTACTTTCGTGTAGCTAGCAGCTGCGTCATATATCCCCAGTACTAATTGCTGTTTGCTTTTGGGACGGCGTAAGCCTAATTCGCGTTCGACACAAAACTGTCGTTATACCTCTTCTCTTCTCTCTATTTTCCCAATATTAAACGAAAAATTGACTGATTGACTAATCGTATTGGAACGACAACCATTTTTTGACTTAAAAATTTTGAAATTGGATTGAACACGAGACTGAGTTCTCGGTTTTAAAGGAAAAAAATCAATAAATGGTTGTTATTTCTCATTCATTTAGTCAGTCGATAAGTATAGCAGACTGGGTGGCCCGCCCGCCCACCGCACTCTCAAACGGTGCCAGAACCATGGGCTTCTTAGTCACAAAGAAATCTTATACCAACAAAGAACATCAATCCAAATTGAGAGTTACACCAAAATATATGCTCAAATTTTCATTTTTGACCGGTTCGGAATGACAACCATTTTCCTATTGTATCCACATTCCGTATGGAATCCATATGGTTCATGGTACCACCACTGCGCAATAAAATTGTTATTTATGTGACAATTGAAGTCGAGAGAAGCCAAAAAGCCATCCTCTTTTGTTCCGTGACTCTTCCTTCATCTCTTTCATCCTTCGTCATCCAGTTTAAATCTTTTCTTCTTCATTCTTTTGTTCTCCACATGTTCTGTTCTTTATGTCCTGGTTTACTGTTTCTTCTTTACATTTTGCTATTCCTTTTGTTTGCTTTCTATTCTCCGTTATCTTTATTTATGCCGTTTTATGATTTCGCTCTTGATTCTTTTATTTTCCATATTTTCTTTTTCTATTGGCGATTCGATTTATTAACAATATTTTCTTCTTGTTTTTCCTACTTACTGATTTCTTTTGACACTTTCTTTTTATTTTCATTTTAATTCTTTATTCAGCCAGCAATATGTAATTTCTGTCCTTTTTTTCGTTCTTGGTTCTTTCATATTTCTCTTTCTTTCATAGACAAAGTCCTGAGAACTTGTATTGAGACGCTCAGTATCCGAGAATCTTAAAAATTTTGAGAACTAAGAATTTGGTTAACTGCAAAACTATGCAATAAAATACAGAGAGCCTGAGAAATTGGAAAATCAATAAAATGCTAACCAAATTAATAAACGAACGATCTGAAAAACTCAAATACTGAGGAATTACGAAAGAAGAAAACTAGGAATCAATTGAGAACTTGGTGACGATTTAATTAATCAAAATAAATTCCTCAGTATCTTTAGCTTTTTTTGCATACTTAAGTAAACTTGGGGTCCCCACAGAATTCATCTGAACTTTTCAAGACTTTTGAGAAGAAGTCTTCAGGTCTCCTAGACCTCTTTAAACCTCTTCATAACATAAAAGATAAGTTAGCGGCGGGAAGGACTTTTGGTTTAACAAAGGGAAAATAAACGTTCCTCTTCAGCATTTTGATGTTTTTAGTCAAACACTTAAGGAGTAACAATGCTCAGAATTTTATTATTCATTGGGATTTTGCCGAATCCTTCAGGAACCTTTCAGGATTTTTTAGAGGGTCTCATAGGTTTTTTCAGTAGACACAACGAGTTTTCAGAACTTATTAGCAGTTTTCAAATGACTGCTGTTGTTTGGAAACTTCCAAAAATCGATATGATTTTTGAAAAAACACAGCTAAGGTAAAACTATAAAACCATGTGATTTAGATTAAATTAGATTAGGTGTTGAGGGGTGTGAGGGAATTTGCTCCCCTCACCGACACTAGCTAGGATGGTTCCAGGCGAGGTACACCTCAAGTTGGCCCAACTGGGCCATGTCTCCCCCAGTATGGACTTTTTGGTCGAGGCGAGAGCCGGACATTCCCGTAGGATATGTTCGAGAGTCTCGTCCTCCTCTAATCACCCCCTGCACGTTGGGTCGTTGACCACCCCCATCACGTGGAGGTGTTTATTTAGCCTGCAGTGACCGGTCCAAATGCCCACCAAAAGACGGAGTCTGTCCCTTGACAAACGCAGACAAGACTTGGCTCTTTTAAAGCAAGGATTTTTGATAAAAATCTTGCTTTGTCTGCAGCCTGTTGTCGTTTCCCATCTAGCACAGTGTCTAGAATGGGTGTCAGTTTTGATCAGGTTTGAGAGGTAGCGGTTGGCCGGTCGAATGGGCGGTTCGGTTCCATCCGGTGTTCCCGTTGCACCATGTCGAGCCAGCTTGTCGGCCCTTTCATTCCCCTCATTACCGTTATGTCCTCGAACCCATCTTAGCTCAACGACATTGTTTAGTGCTATTCTCGACAGTGCCAGATGGCAGTAATGTACCACTTGAGAGGTAATCCTGCCACTGGCCAGACCCCGCAGAGCTGCTCGACTGTCGCTGAAGAAGCACATCGTTTTTTCATTGACATTGCGTACAGTGATTTCTGTAAAAATGGCCTAAAAAAAATTCCCTAAAAAGGTTGCGCTGAGATTGCAGTTCATTTCGGGGATGTGAACTCCCGCTCCAGAGCCTGCTTTCGTTTTTGATCCATCCGTGAAGATTGAAATCTCAAACTTCGGATGTTCTTCTGTATCTATATGTACTGCATAGGATTTTTCGAAAGCATATTGAGGACAGATACGGTCCGATCCCGCACCCAAGAGAGGTATTCTGTGGAGTCCCTCGCTCAAGATGCGGGCGTGCCCGCGTTCTGATTTCCCAGCTTTCCAAAGGTGACCTTCCCGCAGCCTACGAGCGGAGGCAAGTGCCATGCCCTCCACGAAGAGATCGATGGGAGGCAGACACAGGATAGCCTCCAGAGCTGCGGTCGGGGTGGTTCTCATGGCGCCCGTCACAGCGACACATGCCATCCGTTGGATGCGTCCGAGACCTGTCATCGTTGTTTTTTGTCTGACTCTTTGCCACCAGACAATTGCTCCGTAGCTCAGCATCGGTCTGATGACGGCCGTGTAGAGCCAGATGGTAATCCTGGGTGTTAAGCCCCAGGACCTTCCCACCGCTCTCCTACACTGCCACAGGGCGACGCTAGCTTTGTCTATTTTGCTCTCCAGGTGCTTTTTCCAAGACAGCTTATGATCCAACATAACGCCCAGGTACTTCACCTCCTGCGAGAGTTTCAGCTTGACGCCGTTAAGGGAGGGCAGCCTTAGCTGTCCCATCTTCCTTCTGTTCGTGAAGAGGACTAGCTCTGTCTTTTGTGGATTCACAGTCAGAGCCTCCTTCTTACACCATTTTTGTACCAGGCAGAGTGCTGTCTGCATAAGGTCGCATAGTACATTTTCGTACTTACCAGTAAGCAGTATGACCAGGTCATCTGCGTATCCGATAGTGTAGAATCCCGCCTCGTTGAGTGTGCATAGAAGGTCGTCCATTACTATGTCCCATAGCAATGGGGAGAGAACTCCCCCCTGAGGACAGCCCTTCTTAACCACTCCTCGAGTAGTTGCGTCCGCGACACTAATCTGTACGGTTCTGCAGTCCAGCACCCGCTGAATCCAGTCACGTACTGTTCCTGAGACATCGCGGTTCTAAAGTGCTCGCCCGACGCTATCGAAGGTGGTCTTGTCAAAAGCCCCCTCGATGTCGATGAATACTCCTAAGGGGTATAGTTTGTGCTCCAGGGCTCCCTCAATCCGCTCCACCACTTCGTGTAGAGGGGACTCGGTCGATTTCCCTGGAACATATGCATGTTGGTTTGGCCCTTAACACTCGCCCTGGTTTGGGGATAAAGACAAATCTCACCTCCCTCCACATTTCCGGTACGTATGCGAGTGCAATACATGCCCGAAAAATGATCACGAGGTTGTCCAGAATCTCAGAAAGTCCCCACTGTAGCAGGGCCGGGAAGATTCCGTCCACGCCCGGTGACTTGAAGGGTTTGAAAGCTCTTATAGCCCATTCTACGCTAGTATGGTTCACGATCCGCGCAGCCTCAGCCCAGTCCTCCAGGGAGGGGGCTTTCGGACAGCTTTGGATCGGATTCACATCCGTTGTGACCACACAGCCCGGAAAATGTGTAGCCATCAGTACCTTGGCTGTTTCATCGGCAGAGTCCGTGTATGTGCCGTCCTCTTTCTTCAAGCTACCTACTTGCTGTCCCGGATCCTTTGACAGGATTTTCATCAGCCGGGCAGCGGTGGTGGTACATTCGAGGTCCCCACAGAATTTTCTCCATGATGACCTCTGCTTAGAACGAACGTCTTTTTTGTATTGCCGCTGGTATTCTTTAAATTCGTCCCAGTCGGCTGCATTTTTGGTCCTTTTGGCCTTATTGAATAGCTTGCGCAGATAGACTCTTCCCCTTTCCAGTTCCTTACACCACCATGTGGTGTTTTGGCCCTGGCGGGTGCCTGATCTCAGCGGACAAGCTTGCTCATAAAACGTCATCAGAGACCTAGTGAGGTCAGTGACTGCCCTCTCCATTTCTTCGATCGTCTTAAGATCATTAGAGATATCGAGCCGACCCCTGACATTTGACAGGTTTTCTAGAAATAGATCCCTGTCAGTTTGTTTTGGGTTCCTGTACGGCTTCGGTAACATCTCTTTTGCTCCTAACGAAAACGTTATCCATCTGTGGTCTGACATGGTCACATGCGATGATACTTGCCAGTCCCTTATATGTTTGGAAATCTCTTGTGTCGCGAGAGTGATGTCACAGTCTGACACCTCGAGGTGACAAACGTGGGTTCGCTCTCTCGATTGAGTATTCCTAACTTTGTGCTCGTAAGATATTCGAGCAGTGCTGTTCCTCTGCTGTTGCAATCACCGCTCCCCCATACGATGTGGTGTGCGTTGGCATCGCATCCAGCGATGAGTTGTTTTCCTTCCCTTTCACAATGCTCAACCAGGTCTGTCTCAACCAGGGAGGTATACTGAGGCAAAAACTACTTTTATTACGTTCCTTCCAAATTCCAGGTTAACCTGCACAGCCGTGACATCTCGGTTGCAGTAGCCCGTCAGTTGGAAGGCGTTTTGTTGACTTGAAACAAATACACAAGTTCTGGGTCTTTCTTTAAGGGAACCCACGTAAGTGGTCCCGGACGATTTGTCGCCCATGCCACAAACTCGGTTGCCTACGCACCACGGTTCTTGTAGCAGGGCTATTGTTACCTGCTTTGCTGTCAAGTGACGACTTAGGGTTACCCCCGCCTCCCGACAGCGGTGTAGGTTTGCTTGAATTAGTGTGAGTCCTTTGCCCATTAGGTCGAACCCGCACTTTCTTTGCGACGTAGTCGCCACACCGGACGTCGACGGTTCTGCTCCACCCGAAGGTGTCGTCTGCCCCGTGGGGCGTCCGGTTGCTCCTATGTCAGCTCTTGGTGTTGCTGCAGGGATGGCGCCTTCACGCCTCTGCCTCTGCAGCTTCTTTTTGGGACCCTGCGGTCCCTGGTTGGAGTTGTTTTTATTCTCCATACCGGGATTTTTTACTTCATATCCCAAGCTCCCCACCCACCACGGAGTCCCATATGGGAACGCCGAGCTTCGACGCCAGGGATACTCGAGAGATATAGCCCCCAGGAGGTTGTTGCACACAGCCCACGCGGTCTGCCGAAGCCGCCCACGCAGTTGCATGCCCCAATGCTCCCCAAGGACTCACCCCGTCGGCACTCTGACGGGACGACACAGCCGATTGATCGAGGTGGGTTAGTCTCGACCGCCCGTCTAGAGTGAAAACCATGTGATTCATTTTATAATTATTATTTGTAGTGAAAACATACCTACGGTCTCTTCAGACATCAGTTCTGTGAGAAGTGATATATTGGAAAAAAGGTAAATGATATGATTTTAAAGTCAAATAAGGTATGTTCAGTTATTTGTATATATTATTATTTAATTATGCATATATACTTGACTTCTGATATTTTTTTACTATGAAATAAACTGAACTGTCCCATAATAATTTTAATTGCAATATCTATTAATACTTAGTCGGTCAGTCATTTCTGAATGGTCACTCCGCTGATCCAGAGCAAGAACTGCGCTGGTAGACTGCACTGCAGTCATCTCTCTCCTCGGACTGTGTAGCAATTAATGCGTAGGAGTGAAAAAAACCAATGTGACGTGTGAAATAGATTTCTTTAAAATTTGACGTGGGCAAAACGCTGTCTTATGAAGTCGCGACCAATACCCTTAATGCTACTGTTTCTGATATCGGCGATATGTGTATAAGTCGTTGCCACTCTGGTGATAATCAGTTCATTATTATGGTTGCCGTTTACATTTCTCCAGATAAGTCATTGCGTGCTATACGAGACTTCTTGTATGAAAATTTATTCATTTATTTTCATGACGCATCTGCATTGCTTCAAAAAAATTGAGAAAAGCTTTGATGATTTGCCAATGATTTTTAGTGGAGATTTCAACATAAACTTTGCAGACGATAAAAATCAACAATTAATTGAATTTTTAAATAATGAATTTGGTTTAACGATGTCAAATGATCGCAATCTTAACACAACGAAATACAAAACTACTATTGATGCGGTCTTTAAATAGATTCGAATCAAAATTGTTCGTTTCTTACTTCAGCTACCATAAACTTATTGTATCAGTTTTGGAGATTGGCGATGATGATGCTGGTAATGATGATGGTGAAGGAGTCGTTGAAATTATGGATGAAAGTTGATTTTTCTGAGAGATAAAATTTTTAATGTAAAATAATAATTGTAAAAATTCTGAAGTGTTAAATTTTTAATGTAATATAAATTGTCATGTTTGTGTACGATAGCGCAATAAATGAATATTGTATTTTACCCGTAAAGTTAAGTCAAAAAATGGTTGTCATTCCAATACCACTAGTCAATCAGTCAGTTGTGGATGGGGCGGCTCACCCGCCCACCGCATTCACATGTGGTGCCATGAACGACATGATTTTAGTCACAAAGAAAAACTGCAATACAAGAAACGGAATGTGGATGCAATAGGAAAATGGTTGTCATTCCGAACCAGTTTGCCAACCATTCAGTCAAAAATGTCAATTTGAGTGTATATTTTGGTGTAATTCTCAATTTGGATTGATATTCTTTGCTCGTATATTATATGTTTCTTTGTGACTAAACAGCGTATGGTTTTGGTACCGTTTGTGTGTGCGGTGGGTGGGTGGGCCGCCCTGTCCGGTGTACTCATCGACTGACTAAATGGTTGAGAGATGACAACCATTTATCGATTTTTTTTTTCATTAAAACAAGAAGAGCATTTTTAAACTGCCTTCAAAATTTTTAAGTCAAAAAATGGTTGTCATTCCAATACCACTAGTCCATCAGTCAGTTGTGGATGGGGCGGCCCACCCGCCCACCGCATTCACATGTGGTGTCATGAACGACATGATTTTAGTCACAAAGAAAAACTGTGCAATACAAGAAACGGAATGTGGATACAATAGGAAAATGGTTGTCATTCCGAACCAGTTTGCCAACCATTCAGTCAAAAATGTCAATTTGAGTGTATATTTTGGTGTAATTCTCAATTTGGATTGATATTCTTTGCTCGTATATTATATGTTTCTTTGTGACTAAACAGCGTATGGTTTTGGTACCGTTTGTGTGTGCGGTGGGTGGGTGGGCCGCCCTGTCCGGTGTACTCATCGACTGACTAAATGGTTGAGAGATGACAACCATTTATCGATTTTTTTTTTCATTAAAACAAGAAGAGCATTTTTAAACTGCCTTCAAAATTTTTAAGTCAAAAAATGGTTGTCATTCCAATACCACTAGTCAATCAGTCAGTTGTGGATGGGGCGAACCAGTTTGTCAACCATTCAGTCAAAAATGTCAATTTGAGTGTATATTTTGGTGTAATTCTCAATTTGGATTGATATTCTTTGCTCGTATATTATATGTTTCTTTGTGTAAAATACGTAAATACACAAAAAAAATACATCTTCTAACCTCAAAATATATTTAAGTTTTATTAGGGACCTGTGCATTATTGTATATTGCATGCTGATCTTACATGATGAACAATCTACAAGTAGGTTTGAAGGCATTATTATGTAGTGCAGTAAGGAATAAAATATGGTACACAATTGCAAA